>OY720420.1:2700217-5400434 GCA_963082815.1 Melanotus villosus | reverse complement strand
AACTGTAAAATTATCTAAAATAACAAAAAAACACTCAAATTTTCATATTTTATTACTTACCGCCTCCCGATCGGTAAGTGAATGCTTACCGATCAGTAATTTGTAAGCATAACTTACTATTTTAATAATTAAATCAGTAAACATGTCAAATTGACGGATCGTGCACAAAAAGTACAAAAAGGGGCCGCTATCGAACGATGTTAAAAGCTGTTTGTAACACCTTCAAACTTGATTAGAATTTTCGTTAATGTGACGAGTTGACAAGATACAAAAAAAAATTTTTACACACCGCACAAAAACACGTTTCGGTGGTGGCCGACAACAGTGGAGGGCATTAATTTGAATATCCGTGTTAAAGGGTTTGTATTTCCTGTTGTGGAATGGATGGCCGCTTTTATTAGTTTTAGCAGCTGTCTGTCATTTATATTTCCATTTAATGAGAGGGGAATTTACTCTTGATCCACAATAGTCTCATGTTGGCGCGCGTGACGTCCCATTTCATTAGCGCACATCGCTCAATAATGCCATGTAAATAATATTATATTAGGGATTTGCCTTAATTTTACTTGGCTGTATACATCCCAGCCTTCCTTTATTTTATGTAGATTTATTTTGTTGTATAAGTTTAAATTGTGTAAACAATTATACGTTTTATATTATGTTTTTCTCAGCTGGGGTTGGATGAGCTGCATTCACCATGTGATATTCGGTTGTATTTCTAGGAGGTAGGTTCTAGGTTTATTATGCGAGCAGGAAGTAAGTATGAATTTACCATCCTAGGGCAGTAGCAACTACTTTGCATACTTAACAGACTAAACCGCACATACTGCCCTTGTCATGTCAATAGCTATTAACGTGTGTTTGGACGAATTTAATACTATATAATTTTCCGATCATATTTATATTTCCTGCAAAAGCTCTACTGTGGAACTCAATAAAATAATCTCGCCGATTAAAATTTTCAACTAAAATAGGGCAATGATTTCCTCAAGGGAAGGCAAATTTAAGTCTGGAAATAAATTATTAATACCGTAAATAAACTAAAATTACAGTGACAAAACTGTAGGCGAGACAAGTTAAGATTAAGGATAACCACAATCTGTTCGCAAGGTGTTGAGAATCGTCTTATAATTTAGCAAGTTGATAAATAATATCATTTCAGCACCCCATATACCGACTTAATTACGCCTATTAATTTTGGCTTTATGCTGCCCAGTTACTAAAACTAAAGTTTACAAGTTTCAACTTTGCAGCTTCCTGTTGCGCACGGATTGTTTCAAAGGAAACTATTGCTGAAAGGTGATTCCTTTGTATTATAAGATGTTTACCTAACTTACGTAACAAACTACAAATCAGGTATATTAGACTTGTTGGATGTTATGTAACTATCGAGTGTTGTAACGTTTACTTCGTTGGAAACGAAACCATGTTAGATTAGTCAGTAATTTTAAGTTTGCGCATTTAAGTAAACTGAGTTGTTAATTCATGGAGTAATTTGATGAATTGAAATTAATTACATCAGAAAATGCCTTTTAACTCATTGTAACCCATACATATCTTCGAATCGAATTTATGAAATAATTTTAAAAAACAACAATTCAAATCGATTAGGATTTAATAAATAGCTATAAAGGGCTATTTTTAAACATCTTAAAAACGTATCCTAACATTTAAACTCGTGTTGGAACGAATGCGTAAAAATAACGTCAAAGAAACCGAATCAACCATCCTGCTATATAAAAAACAACAGGAAGAAACCAAACAGGAAACTTCTCTCCAAAACGGAGATTGAAAAATCGGCAAGGAACTCAAAACATACAAACTAAAGCACAGGAGTTTCCTACCACGTACGCGTAAATATAACCACAAAAAACTGGAATTGATTAACTCATAGGCCTTTTGGACCTTTTTTTAAATAGTACCACCAATTACAGCAGAATTCAATACGCAGAAACTTTTTAAGCTCAGCCAAGGAGTGACTCCTTGGTTTGGTGTTTTATGCAGCCCACAGGAATTTAAAAGCTCAATGAATCGAAAATTCCATAAAACTATTCAACATCGCAAATATAATAATTTATTCCAAAACGTTTATCATTTCCGTTTTATGTGAAAAATTCTCTCAATAAAAGTACAATAAATCTGTAAAATATTGGAATTCAAAAGAAAAATATAAAACAACGCCGGTAGCAAAGATAAATCGGACCGTTCCTCATTAAATTGGAGATATGTAGCGAAAGATACAAATACATAGAAGCCAAGTCAAATTTACAACAGAAAAAATTCAATTCTTTGCTTTTGGTTTGTATAAAATAACAACGAAAACCATGCGCCTTCAATTTGGAAACTTACAAGGCACTCAAGGCGGAGCGCAAACTACGTTGGCTTTATAAAACTGTCAACTAGTCAATTTGAAGAATCCTAATGGATTTACATAAATTATATTAAAGAAACACGTAACCACAAAAAATATTTCAAGAAGTCAAGAAAATTTAACCTGGGGAGAAATACCTGCAGAACCAAAGTACGAATAAAAAACCGGAGCGCATATGTTGTTGGCTGCAGCAAAGCCGGAGTAATTAGATTATATTGCATAATTGGCATGACAACCATGCACTTCAAAGTGCATAAGCGGAAAGAAAGTGCATTCGGTACAGATGCAAACCCAATTAAAATTTATAGGTAGTTGGGTCTGCGCATCTTTAAAATAAACACTTTCCAAGTACACGTTTACTTAATTGGTTTCCAGGAAGTATATTTAATGAATTATACGGAAAAATACTCAATTAACAAATAGATGGATTCGTAATATTCGGACGGCAAAAAAACTGGACGAAGATGAGTGAAAAATTAACAAAACCTTTGGTGCCAGAGGTGGTATACAATCAACACGGTGCAAAACATATAGATGTCGCACAAAACAATTAAACGTAGAAGTTATCTGCAAATACCAATACATTAATCTTCATTTGGAATAATTAGCCCAACTTATAACTCTTGGAAGTTAGGTTAGATTACTGGGGGTTACCTAAAAGTTTTGATTTTTTTGCGCAAACGAATAGGCAGTGAATGCTACCCAATTATGATCAGCAGACTAACATAATCCTTTGTCAATTATAAGGAAATGCCAGACGGTGCAATATCTATAAGCAAGCCACGTAAACAGAAATGTAAATCTCTAGACGGATTTCAGGAACGTATCATAAATGTCAGCTCGAATTATGTGCAACTTTTGTTCGGGGAGTTTCTAATCTTTTTACTAAAACCATTTCGAAGAAGTTTCCGGGAGTTCTGCGGCTAAAAACAACTGTGTTGTGAATGTTTCAGTATTTATACATTTATTGTTTTTTTTTTTTTGCTTTTGTGAAACAGAGTTAACAAAATCAAGGTTAAGCAGAGAACCAGGCTAACCAGAGAATCCGCAATAACTTTGTTTTTCAAAACAAAAAATGGCGGTGGCTTTTGTCTATAATATAAGACTGCTCTGGCTTTTGTTAATAACAAAAGAAGCTCTGTACCTGACAAAAGAAGTCCTGTTCATGGCAATAGAAGCTGTTATATATAGCTTTTGCTGATAACAAAATAAGCTCTGTTCATTGCAAAGGAATTTGTTAGGCTTTTGTTAATAAAAAGATTAAAGCTCTGTTCGTGGCAATAGAAGCTCTAGTAGCTTTTGTTCATAACAAAAGAAGCTCTGTCCTCTTCATGGCAAAAGAAACCTTGAAAGCTCTTATTTTTAACAAAAGTCGTTAATAAAGCAAACAAGCCCTGTTGGTGGCCCTGCACATGACAAAAGCAGCTGCAAGAGCATTTATTCTTGACAAAAGAAGTTGTTAAGCTTTTGTTAACAAAGAAATGAAGTGCTGTTGGTGACAAAAGAAGCTCTCATAGCTTTTGTTCATAACAAAAAAGCCCTCTTCAAGACAGAATAAACCGTAAGAGCTTTTATTTTAACAAAAGAAGTTGTTAATAAAGAAAAGAAGCCATGTTCGTGGCAATATAAGCCCTATATGTGACAGAAAAAGCTGTGGGAGCATTTATTCTTAACAAAAACACTGCTAAGCTTTTGTTAATAAAGAAAAAAGCCCTGATGGCTTTTGTTCATAACAAAAGAAGCCCTCTTCATGACAAAAGGAACCGTGAGAGCATTTATTTTTTAACAAAAGAAATCGTTAACCAAGAAGGCAGCCATGTTCGCGACAATAGAAGCCCTGTATGTACGAAAAGAAGCTGCGAGAGCTTTATTTTTAGTAAAAGAAGTTATTAATTAAATAATCCCGGATTCTTTTTGTTAATAACATACGAAGCCCCGTTTACGTTAAAAAAGTTGTTAAGTTTTTGTTAACAAATAAAAAGCTCTGTTAGTGACAATAACTTCCTGATACACTGAGAGCTTTTATTTTTAACAAAAGAAGTCGCTAACAAAGGAAAAACGCCTCATTCGGGATAGTAGAAGCCCTGTACGTAACAAAAGAAGCCGCTACAGCTTTTATTCTTAATAGAAGAAGTTATTAGGCTCTTGTTAACAAAGAAAAAAATCTCCGTTCGTGACAATAAAAGTCCTGAAGAAAGTCCTCTTCAAGGCACAAGAAACAAGGAGAGCTTTTATTGTTAAAAAAAGAAGTCGGTAACAAAGAAAAGAAATTTCGTTCGGGGCAGTAGCATGCGGCAAAAGACACCGTGTGAGCTTTCATTTTTAACAAAAGAAGTTGTTAAAGAAAAAAACTCTGTTCGTGAAAAAAGAAGCCCCTTGGTTGCTATTATTATTAGTAAAGCAAGTACTGTTCATAATAATAGAATCCCCGAGAACAAAAGAAGCCCGGTTTATGACAACAGAAGTTGTTAAGCTTTTGTTAACAAAGAAAAAAAGTTCTGTTCGTGATTATAGAAGCTCTACCTTTTGTTCATAACAAAAAAAAAGCTGTTATAGTTTTTATTACTGACAGAGGAATGTGACAACAGAGGTTCTGAGGGTTTTTGTTAATAACAAAAGAAGCTTTGTTTGTTCGTGACAAAAGAAGTTGTTAAGCTTTTGTTAATAACAGAAGACGTTGTTATGATAGGCTTTGTTCGTAACAAAATAAATCGTGATAGCGTTTGTTAAGACGTAGTTGGCATTTATTTCGATACGAAAAGCCCAAAATGAGTATACAAGATGAAAAGGACCGCATCTTAGTTAAAATTAGTACGAAACAAAAAAATGAAAGTATGATTAAAGCATGCTAGTCAGAAATTGTTTCCGCTTCATGTCACACCATTTGAGACTGCGGGCAGGAGCCACGATCTCAATTAAGTTACAATTAAGTTATCCGTGCTCTAGCATCAACCGCTAGTTCATTAACACACCGCGATGTAGTTACAAGCAAACACACGTCATCACTTCCTTAAAAAGGTACGGACACACAGTCGAAACTAAAGCAAATATCAAAAATTAAAACGAACACCAAGACGCGAGCTTAGCGCAGGAAACCGAAACGGACAAAAACACAACAACATCGTCTTAATTCAATGCATTCCCAATTCCGTAATTACACAACGATGCTATACAGAAATGTAGATAATTAATTAAATCACGAGACCGAATCTAATATAGATTCTACCTGTATTCGTAACTCACATCCATCAATGAGAATTTCATGTGGGTTTAATATGAATTTAATTAACCAAGCGTACGAAGGCAGCTGGTTTATTACTGATTCTCTTTAGAACAAGCTGATACGCGGAAAGACATACACCGGAATAAAAATAAGGCCATGTGGCTGGCTTTACTTGCCTCAAATTTTGTAGGACTACTATGTAGGACGCGAACTGTGGGTACACTATCACAGTTTCAGCTAATCTAATTTAATATTCAACCCCATAAATTACTAAATCTATTACGAAATACAGAAGAATGAAGATACATTTCTAACTAATCCGGTATCAGAGGTGGGATGGCTTCCTTTATTACTATTTCATTTGTTTCGTAACAATTCCACTAAGTCGTACTTTGGAACTGTGCGAATTGTTTTTATTAAACTACAACATATATTTACTAATTTGTGAATACTAAACCTAATAGAAATAAACAATAATTAAATCTAATTTATTTACACGGAATATTTATTTATATTGTAAGAAAGTGACCTTCTAGCTTGCACATGTGTTGAGATATTTCGTCAACATATTGAAAAGATTGTACAACTCGTATGAATCACGATCGGACAAATGCAAATTGTACGGCTGGAATGAATCATCGGTCGGACACTTGCCTAAGATGTTGAAATACAGATTAGCATGTGTCATGATGAGTCATTTATTATCAGCTATTGTTTAACCAGCCACCTGCTTGCCATCTGCTTTATCGTAAGAAAAGAAGGGGCTCATTTTGGGTATAAATAGGTCAGCTTATTTGACGAACAGTCAGTGAAGACTGGGTGCGAGGGAGTAGGTAGATTGAGACCTAAGCACCTGGACTTCTTGAGTTGGTTAGTCAAGGTGTTTGGGAGTAGGCAGATTGAGACCCAAGCACTTAGACACGACAAGTTAGTTCAGTCATGGCGTTCCGAGGTCAGTTCCCATCCCTCGTACTTAGTGGTTGCTGGAATGTATATATAAGAATATTATTCTGTATTTAATTTAAAGGTAATTCAATCCATTGTAAGGCTTGCTAATAGTTTGGATATAACCCTTTGTTTTATTTATTAACTTTAACGTTTGTAACTTATCTCTAAAATTGTTTAATATGTTTATTTGAAACGTTGTCACTAATTAATATTTGTAAAACATAATTCAAAGTTCTTAGTTGAATTAGACTTTCAATCAAAACCTCTCGCACATCTAAGTAAACCCCACGTAACGGAGTTGGATCAAAGACTCTACCTAACTTATTTATTTAACTCATCGTTGCCGGGACGCATTTTTATACATCCGACCTAAGGAGTCCCGAATGCGGTAGAAACTTATGGGGTGTTCTGGGCGTTCGTTATTCATGCGGCGCTTCCTACGACGTGCTGCCACGCAACTGCTTTTTTAAAAATTATCTCAGTAAATCAATTCCCAAAAGTTAATGTCAACATTCGTTACGGGGATTGAAAAACCAATTAAAAAATAAGAAAATTTAAACCTTTTGCCTGCTTTGGGGCCAGAAGAGGGACCGGGTTTTAGCGATTTTCATGAAAAATCCTGGTGTCTAAAACAATTTTCAAATACTACTCAAACCCATGCTCGATCACGGATTGACTTATAATAAATATATAGATTCGAGTTAAACGTAAAAATTATTAAAATGTTCTCCTTCCCTCATTAAACCAAACTAGGAATAATCAGCAATAATAAACTTCGATTCGTAAACCTACCAATCAAATCCACGTCGTCTGTAATAAGATTTGAGTCCTTAATTCGTTTCTTGTTTTCAATAGCACGCCTTGGATAATTTTTCATTTCGCATCTCGAATACCTGCGGATTTATTGGACGTCCTCTTTATAAATCATAGCCTTAGATATAACTGCAGAGCTTAAAAGGTCAAGTGGTAGCGAGGTTTGTAAGACGAACTTGCCGTCCTATTTATTTATATATTCGAAAAATTTACCCGAACAATCGATAAGAACACCAATAAAATTCGGATCGTTTCATATTTAATGGACTCGCCTGTCTGAATTACGCAGATTGATTGATACTGACTTACGGTTTAAAGTTATTAACGGTTGGTCCTTTGCCAAGCGTTTCAGATGGCTTACTTTGATTCTACAGTATTTACGTTTCGCTTTAGATAATGTTATCATCAACAAGATTTATTTAAATTGCCGACGGCGGTGTTTATTCGCAGGAATGCGGCTTTATTACGCGAAATTCTTGGTTAAAAATTTAATTTTGTTCGGGTGATATGTGGGCACTTTTAACTTGGTGTATAAGCAAATGGAACATTCTAATAAAAATATCAGTAATTTTAGAAAATTTCAGCATGATTTTGGTAGTTTAATTACAGACCACTATCTTGCTTTATTTTTTTTAAATACGCCATTTTTGTCGCAGGATTTGTGATTAAAGACAACACAAATTAACTAGGGTGATCAGAATTAATAATTGACCCGTTCTGCTAATATTTTCATACAAATTCTGAGACTACGCTCTTCTTTGGACAGAAAGTTTAAAAATCCCACAGACGTCAGAGCTACTCCAAGTCATTAAAACACCAGCAAAGCAGCACCATCTACCAATCGTTATCAATCATCCTTTATTTTGAGAAAATTGCATTAAAAAACCTTATAACCCAATCCGCTACCAATTTGTCTTGATTTATTCACAGACATTTTTACTAATATCATTCCTTTTTGTTCTAAAAATCCCTACGGCACTGCTGTCCTAGGAGTTCTGATTAAGAAAAAGCAAATTTAGCCTGACTAATGTAAGGATTAGTACTCCGCAAAAATTGCCATGGAGAAACTAGGGTTTTTACGGCAACTTTAAAACTCCTACTCAAGTTAGAACTATCCCAGCTTCAATGCATTTCTAGCAAAGTTAAATGAAATGCGTGGCCTGGGCTCAACCCTGCATTTTCGCACGTATTTTATTCTGAAGAAAAACATAAAAACATAACAAAGGTTCAATTTGCTACCATTTAATTAGTCCTGATTTATTTTTAGACAGGCTTCTGGTGATATGATTCTTTATCGTTTTTGTCCCCGGCGCCACTGTTTTTCTATGATTTGTGATTAAGGAAAAACCACATTAGCTTGCATAACGCTCAAGAAAATAAAACTCCTACTGAAGTTTGAGCTCCTCCAGGTATAATAAACTAGTAAAGTACAATGATATGCTTGTCCGGAGAATCGACCATGTATATTTAATCTTAAAAGAACGCCTCACGGGTTGGGACCGTGTCAGAAGAACTCAACGTTTCGCCCACTTTCTTAAGCGGCTTCAGCAGAAGGAAAAAAGGGACACTAAAAGAGCACGGTAACTCAACGTGTACACTAAGTCACAGCCGAAACCCTTCTGAAGAAAAGCAGAAAATGCAGCGACTTTATACTGGCTGTAACCGGTTAAGCGTATCCGACGAAGACGACGATTGGTCAGAAGTGGAGGGGGCGCAGCCAGTAACGATGGCAGGCTTCCATATGTCTGACAGACGATAATCAGTTTCCTTAAGGTTCATGATTAAAAACAAAGAGATGAGGTGAGCTTATCTAATATAAAAATTCTGCTCTGTTGAATAAAAAAAATGTAAATGTAAATTTTAGAAATTCCTTCTGAAGTTAGACCTACTCCAGGTTCAATAAACAACGAAACAGAGGTTGCAGTATTTAGCATACATCTTAAAAATTAATTTGTTTTTGGCCAAAAGGGCATCAAATAACTCAAATCAAAATTCAATGCAGAAACCTTCAATTGTTTTCTTATAGTTCTTTTCTGAAAAATCCCCACGCCTGTTTTTCTGCCAGTTGCAATTAGGGAAGATATAAGTAGGCTTGAGTCATAGTAAAGAAGTACTTCGCGTTAAAATCTATTTCAGATAGCTGTTATTATTCACTAGCTAAATTTTGGAAACTTTCACTTTGGGACAAAAATTACTCGTTGGAGCTACTCCGGTTTCAGCAAATCTACTTTGAATATTTGGTTGAAAATTTTTCATTGTACTTAATATTACGTAACATGAACGACTATCATTGAAACTCTTCACCAAGCCAGAATAAAAACTTAAAGAGTCTCTACTGTGATTGGGGTTACTCCAGGTTTAAAAACTAAGACTAAAAGGTATCTTTTGAAAATGAGACTTCTTTAAGGCGGGTGTCAGACAGTTTTTACGTCGACCGTCCTCGACCGACCAACTTTTTAAACCAGTATATTTAAATGCATCCCGTCATACTGCTGACGGCCGAAGTCCTGTCTGACACCCGCCTAAGAATTGTTCCAAATGCATTTGATACCACAATAAAGGAGAAATGTTGAAATTTTGCCAGGCAAAACTTGAAAAGCATCTGCTTTAGCACACAAATTCCAGTACCCAACTATGGTTAGAGCTACTCCAGTTTCAGAAAATTACGATTAAAACCTTGGTTGAATTATTGATAATTTTTTGGGAATCTTCCAGGACGATTTAATAGGCTACGACGAAAGACGATTACAAGAAAGTATAAAAAAATTTCAAGGATATTGACTGTTGTTGGAACTTCAGCTTCAGCAAACCACGGTTAAAATCTTAACCGAAGAAATGTTTACTAATCTTCTATATGTATTTCAGACGCTGTAACGGAAGACTACTGTTAAAACTTTTTACTAGGAAATCTTGAAATTTTGATTAAAAACTAGGTTTGGACTGTGACTTCAAAAGCAATAATCCGAGTCAGTCTTTGTCTTGGCAAAAATACTTATAAAATGGACCGTTTCGCGGTTGGATCTACTCCTAGTTGTGTAAAACTTTGTTAGGGTAGATACCGAAAAATATTGGACTGGTTATACGACACTAACCTTATGTAATCGTTGGTTATTTCGAACAAAGGTAATTTTCGATCCGATACGAACTCTTAAAACAATCGATGATTTATCCTACGTAGCAAGAAGAAGCGAAGACATTATTTGAACAGCATAGTATTAAGTCTTAAAAATAATTAAACAGCGAAAATGATAAATAAACGAAACGAAAGAAAATAAATGAAGTAAACAGCAAAAAAGTGAAGTAAATAAACAAATAAACGAAAATCGTCTAAGCATGTTTTCCGTCCCATCAAAAGCCAACTGTAATCCATTTAAAGAGATCGATCGGTTCTGATCAATCCGAGTAACTTTTTCAGCGAGTTGATTAAGTCGAAGAATCTTTTAAATGAAGGTATTTAGCGTAAGCAAGAAATTTATTCAACCTAGAGTGGCAACTTAATGTCCTTTTGTTCGCACACCATCTTGATCAGATTGGCAATTTCTAATCGGGTAGGTGATCCGTAAAGTAATCGGGCGAAGTGCGACCTTTTATACCAAAAGCCAGCTGGATATTCTCACTTTACTAGGTACTATGTTCCGTCAAGGTTCGGTGTGGCTCTCAACCTCGGACAACTCTTCACCCTGCATATTCATGATGTACACACGTAATTTAAATTTTCTTTATGCAGGATTTCTAAAGAGGGAGATGAGTTTTATGGAAGTGAATAATAATAAAGGCGCGGGTGTCTCTTCGTGCGGATTATTTTTGTTTTTTTCGTTTTAATTCCACGA
The DNA here is from genome assembly GCA_963082815.1 of Melanotus villosus. Taxonomy (NCBI): domain Eukaryota; kingdom Metazoa; phylum Arthropoda; class Insecta; order Coleoptera; family Elateridae; genus Melanotus; species Melanotus villosus. The sequence continues at coordinate 5,389,249 of OY720420.1, read as the reverse complement.
GAGAGGGAACGAATCGAGGAGACACGTATCAATTCTGATTCTTTTGAGATTGGTTTATGAGCATCGACGGCAAGGACTTACTTTCCTAACGTAATCGCAGTGGAAAAAATTGAACCCAATTATGTTAAAACGTTAAACCGGGAGGATTTTAATTTAATTAATAATGACGTCTGTTAGGACTCCCTTCATTTACTTACTACTTGCTGGAATTAATTAGCTGGATTTTGATGAAATTTATTACCCGAGGATTAAATAAATTATTTAAAAATATTTCTGCCTAATTTAATTTGTTGGTACAGCCTGAAATAGAGCAATATTCACCAGGTGTTTTGAATCATACTTCAATGATGCAAGTCTGTAATTAACCTAATACTCAACGGAGGTTAAGCAGGAATTAATAAATTTTAGATACACTTATAGTGCACACATATTATCACTACAACAATGGGCCAAGTAATCAACTATTGATCAAATCAGAATGCATGAATGGATACCCCTAAACTAATAAGCAACCGCTTTAACTGAACTATTAAACAATGAGGCGTTAATTATTTTAGACTACCAACAATTATAGTTGTTGCTACATTAAACCATAAACCAAGCTAAATTAAAAAAACCCACTGCTAAATTATATAAATTTTATCCTGACAACTTTTAAAATTACGTCAAATTTCGCATTCAAATTGCTTCAGAAAAATGTTAACCCAATTCGAATTACACGAAAATGTAAGACATAATGTCAAATTAAATTTTACAATAAACTCCTCAACTTTATTTAAAAAGGTTACTTCGAAAGGCCACAGAAATATGAAGCAAATATTTGAACACCTAATTCGGTTAAGTACAGAAACTCGTTCTGAAATCCTGCTAATGAAAATAAAAAATTAACTTTTAAATGCCACGATGTTAATTTTCAATTTGTTCGATAAATTTCAGTTCGTTATGATTAGGTACGAGTAAATGTCACTAAGCCTTCATTCCTCGAACTATAAAAGGTGTAGATTTTCGAGACATAATTGAAATACTGCATAACCATAGCTTACTTGAATATTATTGATTTAAATCTAGATATACGAGGGTCGTTTGAAAAGTAAGGTAGGGATAGCAGCACCATGATCAAAATTGATTCGCGGCCGATAAATTTGAGCCCTAGTCCCGTTTCAGCTCAGTGCATTGTGAGGTTATTGTTTGGTCGAGCGAAGTGCAACGTGCAAGCATTTTCAAAAATGCATCTGTTCACGCGTCAATGGTTTCCATGGCTAAAATCCACGTACTCACGTCCGAACTGTTCGATATTATGTTGTAAAATAAATACAAGTTGGTTAAATTTAATCGCCTTTTATTTCTATTTGCCTTACTTTTCCCTCGTAAGTAATATCTAAGGTTACTTGAATTTTACTACCTCAATATTTATATGTTTTTAAATTAATACTCAAAATTGTATTATGAGGAAAAACTTAAATTAATAGGCGAGTTGCTTCAAAAACAAAAGCTTTTAATATGTATGAAGAGGATATTCTATGGTTGTTCAAAAACTAAAAGAAACAAATTCCCAAAATGATTGCAAAAAGAAAAATTAAATATGAATAAACCATAAAACAAAGTCAATGCTATATAAAGTGTCAGCAAGACTCAAAACTAGCAGACTCTTTGAAGTGATAGAAACCCAATTTACACAGTAAAAACTGTCCAAACTTCGTGGCCAACCATCAAAGCTTTATAATTTGATTTCCTCACGAATAGTTAAAAAATCTATCCAACGTAAGTCAAATTCAATAATGTTCTTAATTCTTTAGAACTTTAAAAGTCCAATTTACACAGTACAATTTGTCAACGGTTCATGGTTAACTACGAAATAACTACAACTTTATTATTATAATTCTCAATTCATTACGAAAGTCACTATGAGTCATAATTTTTGAATATCTGTCGCCCCCTTTTTAAAGCTTTAAAAAGCTCAATTTACACAGTAAAATCTGTTAAATGTTCATGGTTAACTACGAAATTACAAATTTGTTATAAGTCTTAATTCATAGAACAATTAAAAACATTACGAAAATCGCTGTGAGTAATAATTTTTGAATATCTGTGGTCGCAATTTCTAAGGGCCATATTCATAGACACTATTTAAAGTTAGTAGGGGTTTAGTAGATATTAAACCAATATAATTAATATATGTTGCTATAGCAATTAGTAGGGCTAGGATTTTAATGACGTTAAAAATCAGCGAAAATGCAAAATAAAAGATGCAATTATGACTTAAAAATCTCGCAAAAATGACATAAAAATTTAAAAAGATGACATATAAATCTGTTGATAAGAACGTGAAGAAACTGAATAAGACTGCAAAATTATTGTTGGTTCATTCCCACTAGTGGGTGCTGTTCCCGACGATTTTTTCAATCCCGGGAATCAGGATTGAAAGTTCGTGAAATCCCGGGATTTCCCGGGAACCGGGAAATTTTATTTTAATATTATACCTTTGATATTATAGTGCAATTTAATTATTCAATTAGAAAGAAAAATAAAACTTAGTAGAAAACATAAACATTTATTATTTCATTATTTAAAAAATTTAAAAAAAAACAATAAACCTCCTTTTTTTAAAGAAAACACTAAGCAAAAATAACAGGAAATAAATATTTAATTTATACGTCTTGCTGATTTTTAAAAAACACAGAACATCAACAGAATGATCAAATAGAGGCCCAGGCATGGGCAACCTTTCCTAGTTCTAGGGCCAAATTATCATTCTGTCTCCGAGTCAAGGGCCGGACCAAATTATTACATAAAATAAATTAATATTAAATGAATTAAAACAAAAGTTACTACTTCTTATTTGATTTATTTATAATATAATGCTCTGGTATAAAGCTCTGCGTTGGCAGGTGCCTTAAATTCTATGCTAAAGCCCTGATTATTGGTGTCATAAAATTGCTATGAGCTATTTTGTGTCTACTAACTTCGCTGAAATAGATCAGGGCCGAATCAAAAGAAGTAGAGGGCCGGTGGTTGCCTATATGTGAGATAGATCAACGCGTTTTTTTGTGACGATTGTGCCGCAAATTGAAAAAAATGCGTTCTGATTGTGCCGATGTCGACTTTATAGTCTCGTCCCGGGATTTAAAACGTGAATCCCGGGAGTCGGGATTATAAAAAGCAGCTAATTTCCCGGGATTTCGCTCCCGGGAAATCCCGGGAAGGACCCACTAATTCCCACCCACTGCAGGCCAGTCTTAGAAAACAGCTATGTAAGTTACTGACTCACTGACTGCATTCCAAAGAAATTTAATCCCTTAATGGGCATTCTTTTGTGGATGACTTAAGGACGTTCCCATAAAACATTAACTTTGCATTTAGCTAACAATAGAGGTTTTAGGCTTCATTTCTAACCAGGTAAAAATACCGGAACAACCGGAACTACCGAGAAAAGAAAAATATTGCATTTTGTTCTAGACTGCATGAAAAATAAAACTTTAACAAAAGTTTATAAGCTCGCCAAGTAAAATATCGCAAAATATCAAAAAAATTAACGCTATTCCTCAAAAATGCAAAAAATTCAAAGAAAAACGCCCAAAAACCCCAAAAAATGCTGGAAATACCATAAAAATTAGCAAAAAATGCCCCATTCCTCAAAAATGGTAAAAAATGCAAAAAAATGCACCAACAAGTTGCTCTCATGTGATTCAATGTATCCTGAAACACGTTTATATATAACTGAGCAATATCTCAGACTTTCAGAAAAAAAGATGCAAAATCATCAAAATCCTAGCCCTAGCAATTAGTAACATCTAACTTTAAACACTGTCTATGAATATGGCCCTAAAGGTTCAAAAAGCCCAATTTACACTGTAAAAACTGTTAAACGTTCATTGGTAACTAGATATGAAATAAATACAAAAAATTGGTTATAATTCTCAATTCCTGAAACAATTTAAAACATTATAAAAATCGTTGAGCGTAATAATTTTTGAACATCTGTCGTCGCAATTTCTAAAGCTTTGAAAAGCTCAATTAACACAGCAAAACCTTTCAAACGGTTATGATTAATCAGGCAACATGAAAAATGCAAATTAATGCTCCAACGAATAAAATTAAGCAACATAAAGATACTTGCATTTCGCATAATTCATCATTAAACGTAAAGGTATCGGCACTTACACCCCACAAGGGAGTAGGTATGTCCGGCAACATGGAGGGCTAAGGCCTCCTAAGTCGTTGCATATACTTGGTTGTTTAGCACGCTATGCGTAGGGGGTGACGTGGTAAGCATCACGTCTTCGACAACCGCCTATTATCTCTACACCATCACTGTGTTTCGGTTCCCAATTATTTTCAGTGACTGTGTAGGCCACCCGTCGAGCATCCTATTGGGGTTTGACCCCGAGACTGTCCGCATTGTAGTCGAATGCCTTACCCACTCGACCACTCCGGCGATAATTCATCATTATCTTTAATTTAACAAAAGCTCTAACAGTGGATGTATACTACCAAAATTGTAAAGAATCTGGACCAACCTACGGCCAATAATTATACAAATAATATTCTCTTCGTCGAATAATCACAAAAATTAATGTACACTGCATTTCCTATAATTTACAACGTTTGTAAGAGTAAAGAACGACGTAAGTTTACAAAGCCCAATTTACACAGAAGCACTGCGGTTACAGTCAATCGGCGATTGAATGAAATCCGAATTTAACAATTTTAATTCCCTAAGTTTTTAAAATTAATAATTTTCAAACTTCATTCCTGTTCTTTTAAAAGCCCAACACACACTGCAAAGATTGTAAAATATGCATCGGTGGTGCAATAACAATTAATTACAATTTTCACCCCACCAAATAATTAAAGAAATAGTTAAACGTTTGTTAAATACAAAAAAAAATTCAATTTCTGAATCTTCAAAAGCCCAACTTACCCACCAAAAGCTGCCAAACTGTCATGGCCAATCGGCGGTTAATTACAATAAATTTGCAAATGAATTATAATTTTTAATCCAGCAAACTTAAACACAAATCAAGATTATTTTTAACTAGTTTTTAAACGACTGTTAAATGAGATAGACACTTCAAGCCCAATCTACACAATAAAAACGGTTTAAGATTTATGATAAATCTACGATCAAATAAAGAACGAACGCGCCGCGCCGCGCCATATTCTCTAATTTGCTGAGCATTTAAAACAATTGTTAAATAATTTTCAAATATAAGCAACTTGAATTTCTAAATCTGAAAAAGCCCAACTTACACAGCAAATCTCTCAAGTATCCACGGCCAATCGAGGGTCAAATAATTCACCAAATATTAAAGAAAATAGGAAGTCATTTCTAAATCATCTTCAAACACGTGTCAAACGTAAGGAAAAAAGTTTTAAACTCCCAATTTACACAGTAAAAACTGCCAATATTTTACAACTAACCAGTGACCAAAGAAAATGCTAATTAATTGTAATTTTCAATTCACCACATATTAAAGAAAATTCGCAGTACTTTTAAATAATGTTCGAATATGTGTCGAATGTACTAAAAACTTTTGTTTTAAAAGCCCCAATTTACACAGAAAAACTATCAAAGTTTACGGCCAACTGGTGATCAAATAAAATCATTTTCAATTTTCTACACATTAAAAAAATACGAACTTTTTAACAATTTTCAAACGATTTAAAAATGCCTCCAAATTTACACAGTGAAAACCAGAATTTTCACAACGAATGGATGATCCAATACAATGCGGATAATTTAGAATTTTCAATTTGGGAAATGTTGTACATAAATTACGAACATTTCAAGGTAATTTGGAAACAATTTTTGAAGTTTTAAAAGCCCAATTTACACAGCACGAATTGTCAAGTTAAGTACAATTAAAGGTAAAATCAAATCGAAACTTATACGAATACTTTACCACACCACATAATAATTATAGTAATTCTGGTTACAGTTTAGACAATCTTACCAAGTTCATCAACATTTCAATTAATGAAGCTTTAAAGCCCAGTTTACATAGTACGAAATATCAAAAGATTACGGCCAACCAGCATATAAAACGTAATTGAATTATGATTTTTCAAATACACAAATACGATTTGATAAAGCTTGCCAAATTTAGCATAAGCCTTTATTCTTGAAAGCCCAATTTACACAGGACAAATTATCAAACGATTAGAGCCGATCAACGGCCAGGAAAATCGAAGGAATTACAATTAACACATCCAAATAACTTAGAACGCTGTAAAGGTATGTAACTGGAATTTGTGTAAGTTTCCAGTAAAATAAACTCAATATTTGGCATATAAGAAACTTAATTTAAAATCAGATTCACAGAACTGCGGATGAATTTTAATTCTTAGTTAATTTAATACGAACTTGGAGTACATCCGAAACAATATTTATTTTAATTTAACAACTAATTCTATTATTAAATTTGTCTCCACCATCTGCACGAACTATCTTGGTATTTAGATTAATTTCGCAGTATTGTTGAATAAACACCGCCGTAGTATTTCTTACAAAATTGAATCCGGAAATTAAGGCAAAATAAACTTACATGAAACGCATTTTTATCTTGTAACCTAGCGAGTCTAAAAATGATAGTTTTGGCATTATATTTAAATTAAAAAACGCTAAGAATCTAAGATCTTGCTTTCAAACAATTGCCAAAGAAACTAGATTACTTGAGACTCCGGGGGTGTCAATTTAAACAATTAAAACCTCTTGCAGAGGAAAAAACATAAATTCCCTTTAACAACAGGAAATTCGCAAATTCATTAAAACTTTGAATGAAGTGATCACCGAACAATCACAGTAATTGAGTCAACATCGCCACTAAACTAGTGTTTGTTACGTGTAACAACAGACCTTCGAAGTGTTAAATTATCGAATCGAACAAGCAAGAGCTTTTACCGAGCGGAACGCATTTTCAAACAAATTACGATTCTTTTTTTCCGAGTGAAAAATTGGCACAATCTAAATTCGTGTAAACTCGCACAAACGTACAACTTAATTAAGCCACGAAAAAGGTAACCCGAACCCCCTGAAGCAATAAATATACATACGTCCGGGAGCTCGAAATTTTTACCCGAGGGAAGTTAATCTTGGGGGTTAATTTTGGTTATCTTCTAAGTTTCTTTGTGGGGAACAAGGCGGCGGTGAAAGAATTCACTGGTCTCACTGAATCAGTTTACGGATTACCGCAAGATTCATTAATGAAGCCCTTTGTAATGCAATCACCTACAGACTCGCTCATTTAATTTCGTGTCGAGTAAATTACGTTTTTAGAAGGCACTCTCGTTTTTAACCAATTGAATATTCGGCCAAAATTTAGAGATTTTGTTACAATAACTCTGTTGGACTTCCAACTTAATTTATGTGATTTCAGTGATTTTTCAGTACCGTATTAGAAAATTTAAAGAAATATTTTTCAGGATTTTTACAGGATTATTTTTGATGAGCTTTACATAACGATTGAGGAAACCTCTAAAAACGTTTTAAAAATTATTAAACTTAAATAAAGCCGGTTAAGAAAATTAATTCCCAAGAATTCCAAATTTCAAAAAGGCAAGCTTTATAACCAAGGTTCAACAGCTTACACAAATTAACACAAAAACAACTTGAAGGAATTACAAAAACGACCTTGAAAACTCGCTTAAGCTTAAATTAAAAAAGCAACATTTTATCTGAAAACAATTTTCTTTTTTCAGAACCATATATCACACGTAATATAAACAGCATTCACTATTTATTTACTTAAGCCTATCTGTTTGAAGATTAACTTTTAGATAAGTCAAATAATCGACAGATAATAAATCGCAAACTACAATAAACAAACTTGGCGTCGAACACTCAATTTGCTTTTGTCAAGGTTTGTTAAATAGCAAGTAAACTGCGAATTTTTTCGATATTATGGAGAACGCTGAAAAAGTCGCTGAAAAAATAGAGGTTTCTTTTGCATGAATTTTAGAAACAAATTTCAGGAGCCCTGGATGTGGATGAAAAGGGCGAGTTTAATGTTTTTAACGAAATCTTAATTTTAAAGAAGGCTGTAATTTTTAGAAATCTAGAACTGCAAATGTTTCGCTTCTTCAGGCTACAAAACGTACAGAAAATCCACGAATCCAGCAGAACATTAATAAACAGAAGAAAATCCGCGAACCAAACAGAAAATCCGCAAAGGAGACAGCAACCTGCTGTAATATTTCAGTAAGGACGAACTCTTGTAAACAAACCGAAAGCAAACGAAACAGAAATTCACAGTCACGCATCGGGAATTTATTTCGTAACAGCTGAAAAAGAAAATCTGAATTTTCAGAAATCGTTGTTGGCAATACAGGCACCTGAAAGCGGAGCTCCAAACCGCCTGTAAAGTTTAGAATCTGTCTGAAACGAATTCTTCCCAGCTGAAAAGTCAGGATTCAAACCTTCAGCAGCAAGCTGGTGAAATTTCAGTCGAGGTATTACAGGAAAACACATTTTCAGAGGACGTCGGGGCAGCTACTGCCATCTGGTGGAGAAAATGGACAAAAAAATGTTAGCCCCTTGTTAGAGATTTATCCGAATTTTGCAAAAAAAAAAAAAATTCAGGGTTTCATACGACTGTTCTGAATATTTTAGAATTGCTTTAAGAAATTATTAAACTGAAAATTAATGAATAAATTATGATTGCGAATTTATGCTCATATTTTGGTTAACCTAATTATAATGAGTAATCAGTAAAAAAAAATCTGAAAATATGTATATTATTGTAAGTAATCGTTAAGGATTATCACTAAAATCAATGTGGAGCTTTTGCAACACGTTGAATTAATTATTATCCTGAAATATTTATTTAAAAAAACCAACAAAAAAAATTAAAATATCTCGAATAAACTCGCCCCATATTCATACTGAATTTTAATGAAATTAACAATTAATTAGTTGTTAATAAATTATATAAAAATTCAAATTTGTAGATGAGAAAAGCTGTTTTGGATTTTTACAAATAAGCTATGGATTGCAAGGCATTTTAACTCTTAAAAATCCTTTGAAATTTTCCTAAATGATTGTTGAGGATTTTTCTAAATTTTCTTGTGGAACTTCACTTCAAACCTTGCTTTACCATGAAATTAAAGAGATTTATCAGAACACGCTTTAACTATTTTTTACAAAGTGAAAGCAGAGTTCCTTAAAATTTTCCTAAATTATTTCTTGGAATTTTCTTAATTTTTTGTTTGTGAATTTTTGCTTTAAATTTCCAAAATGCCCAATCTTCCTGCTTTAAAAAATGCCAAGAGATTTATTAGACGTTTTAAATTCTTTTTTACTAGGTGAAAGCTAACCCTTAACAGTTCCTCGAGAATTTCTTAAATCATCTCTTGGAATTTTCATAAGGTTTTTTTGTGGAAGTGAAAATTTCAGCTTTAAATCTTTAAAAGGCCCAACCTTCCTTCATTAAAAAATTCAAGAGATTTATTATGACATATTCAAAATTCTTTTTCAATAAGCGAAAACTAACTCTTAACAGCTCCTTAAAAATTTCCTAAGTTATTTCTTGGATTTTTCTAAATTTTCTTGTGGAAGTTCACTCAAAATGATAACTTCTGCTTTAACTTTTCAAAAGACCTAACCTTCCTTCATTGAAAAATTACAAAAGATTTATTGGAAGACGTCGTAAATTCTTCCTTACTAAGTGAAAGTTAACTCGTGACGATCTCTCGAAAATTTCCATAAATTATTTCTTGAATTTTTTTTCAAATTTTCCTGTGGAACTCCACTTGAAAATCAGCCATAAACTTTCAGAAGGCGTAACCTTCATAAAACAAGTCAAGAGATTTACTCAGAGATTAATTTAAAATGCAAATGCTACAAAAATATTGCAAAGTTTAAAACAACAACTTTCTAAATTTACCTTAAATACGTGAATAATTCGGTCCGGTACAACTCGCCGCAGCCGAGTCGCCGCGGCCGACACGCCGCAGCCGAGTCGCCGCGAAGCCCAGCTCGCCGCGGTTCGTCTTGCCGTGGTCCGACCGCGAAGTATTATAATTCTAAAAACTTTTTACATTTACATTACATTTTTACACTTTTTTCGAATCTACCTTATATTTTTAAAAATAAGCATTATTTAAATAATTTAAAATAATTTTTAGAATTCGTAGGGTGTAGGATAAATATGGATTTACCAAGAAGACTTGCTAAGGCTTTAATATTTAGGTAATTAACAGTAATCCTCTTTAACTGCTTTAAACGTATAGACATTGTTATCGCTATAGCTGCTTTTGCTTTTGGAATGGCACTTACAACATTCTATGACTCACATTGAAATTAAAGAAATATCGAGATGCGGACGACAGGATTTTAGTTATAGTGAGGGACTATGCAAATAGAAATATTATAGATTATTTACAAGGTATAGCTCATAAGTACGAAATGGTTCAGTAAACAATAAATAAATAAACAACTTTACTGTCAACGCTGTTGTTTTATTTCAATATTCACACCGTAAGCATTCGCGGCGAGTCGGACGGCGGCGAGTTAGGCCGGCGGCGAGTTAGGCCGGCGGCGACTCGGCTGCGGCGACTCGGCCGCGGCGAGATGTCCCTTTTCGTGAATAATTTACTTCGTTTCGCGCTTTGTACGTTTCATATATAAACTATAGAGGCCGGGGAAAGGCTGAAGTAACAAAGCTCAAGTTGTGACTTAAAATAGATGGTCCTGATTAAGGAGAGAAGTTTCAGTTATGAATAAGAATTAATGGGATTTAACGACTACACATTTGACATTTAACTACAGAAACTAAGCAAATACGAAACTTATTTTAAAGCCCAAACTTCTGCTGCAAAGATTTAGGCAAGCAGTAAAAAAAAGCACAACTTTAATGTGTGTCATTAAGCTGGGCAAATAAATAAATAAACAAAAACGTAACCAGATGTAATCGTTATCAACATCTGCGTCATTTAGAAGTGCAACGAAAAGCTTTGCAAGCTTTACCAGTAGTCACATCTGCCAACTTAACAGGGCGTAACATTAAACAGCACAAACAACTTTTGCTTCGTGTTCAAGTGCCGTATTTTCCAATTTAACTAACTGTTTTCCCTGTTAAAGAGAGTTTATTGCCACCAAGAGGGGCACAACTGTCACGACTTTTTTTAAACTTCGTATTTTGTGCCGAGACCTTAAAAATTTCACGAACTGTTGGACAAATTTCCAAAATAAAACCCGAAGGCGAGGATTTCCAAGACAACCTTTTTTATACATTTCAGTGCGGCATGAAAATTACTGGTAGTAATTAATGCCAAAACACGGTTTTCCTACGGATAGTTTTTCTTATTTGTCATCACTTTAATTAAGCTCCTAGTTAAGTGGGTTTTCAGGAATTTATTACGATTTCCTGGGCTGCTCTTCAAACATCACTAAATTAATCTACTCGAATAGAGTTTGTAGCAAAAAAACTAGAAGGTTTTGCTCTAAAGTTATTAACTATTTGAAGATTAAATATTTAAATAAACCTTATAAAACGAGAACTGTAATAAAACCTCGCTAAAAGTAAGATACGAAAAGCTCGAGGTAGATCGAGCTTTTTATAGCGAGATTCTCCGAGTATAACTTAAACAAAACTAGTAAAAATTTTCGTACAGCTTCGCGTATACAGAGTATTGACTTTAAGTTTCAACTCCCGCATAATTCTAAATGACCCTCATTTCCACGAAATTAAACACGTGGGCAATTTAAAGTAGCTATATTAAAAGTATAAACTCTGATTAGGTAACAGGAACAGAAACAATCGGAATTACATTTTTTGATATTAAAAAAGCTGATTTTATTTTATGAGATCAGTTTGAAAAGTTCAAACTTACTTAGTTCAGAACAGCTTTTACGTAGGTTGTAGGAAAAGGCATACAATTTAAGTTTGCCTTGGATGTTCTGTAAAAAAAACGTCAATTTTCTAACTAAGAATAATATTGGCAAAACCATAAAACTTAAATTAACTTCCAAAACTGAGGGTCAAAACCATAACAAAAATCCCACACAACAAATAATGACTAAATTCAGCTTAACATACTTATAAAATATTAAATTAAATTTGTGAAACTCCAGGAAAAATTAACAACCCTTAATATCCACCCTGAAATTGATTTTTTAAAGCCCTTATTTTCCAAATTTTTACTGAAGCAGCATTTAAACAATTTTAAAGAAATTAAAAAATCTCGAAAGGTTTTAAAAACCTTGAAAGTTCTTCTCTTAAAGCTCGTATCTTCCAAATTTTTCTTAACAGCACAGCACTTAAGTAACTTTAAAGATATTGAAAAACTTAGAAATTTTTTAAAACCTATTCATAGCAACCCTTAAATAATTAAGAAAAAATTAAAAAGCCCTGAAACCGATTTTGTAAAGCTCGAATTTTCCATTCATATTTTTCAAAATTTTGTAAGACAGATAATTGGCAACCCTTAAATAATTTTAAAAAATAATAAAAACTCTGAAATTAAGTTTTTAAGGCTAGCATTTTCCAAAATACCCTAATACAGCCTTAACAACCATGAAATAATTTTTTAAAAATTAAAACCAGCTTGAAATTGATTTCTTAAAGCTTATATTTACCAAAATTTCTTAAAACAGATTCTTAACAGCCCTTAAATAATTAAAAAAAAAAATTAAAATCACCTTGAAACTGGTTTTTGAAAGTTATTATTTTCCAAAATTTTCTAAAAGAGGTAGGTACTTAACAACCCTTAAATATATATATTTTTTAATGAAAACCAACCTTGAAATTGAATTTTTAAAGCACATATTTAATAGATTCTTAGCAACCCTTAAATAATCTTTCAAAAATTAAAACCACCCTAAAATGAATTCTTTAAAGCTCTTATTTCCGAATTTCTTTAAATATATTTTAACAACCCTTAAATAATTTTAAAAAAAAAACAAATAAAAGTCCTGTGTTTGATACTTTAATGCTCGTATTTTCCAACCATTTTAAAACAGGATTCTTGACAACCTTTAAATAACATTTACAAAAAATTAAAAAATCGATCGAATTTTTTAATACTTGTATTTTCCTAAAACAGACTCTTAACAAATGTTTTAAGAATTAAAACTATGTACTTTGAAATTGATTTTTTAAAGCTCGCATTTTCTAAATTGTTCTAAGACATATTTTTAACAATGTTAAAATTATTTTAGAGAAATATTGATTTTTGAAACACGTATTTTCCAGGTTTGTCTAAAAAATATCCTTAGCAACCCGTAAATAAATATTAAAAAATTAAAAATTCTGAAATTGACTAAACTTGCCAAAAGAGATTCTTAGCAAACCTTAGACAATTTTTAAAAAATTAAAACCACCTTGCAGTGGACTTATTAAAGCACTTATTTTCCAAAATTTCCTCAGTCTTAACAACCCTCAAATATTTTCTTAAAAATGAAAATCAGCTTGAAATTGATTCTTTATAGCTATTTATGTAATAAGTACATAATTTAGGTCTTTATGGACGAGCCAAAAAGTTTATGGCAGAGCGAACGAAGTGAAGAAATCCGTGAAATAGCTGCAAAAGCTAAACAGTGTCTTCTTCCGATAAGGTAAGGTCAGAGACATATGCTTGCTACAAGAAATGGTGTTTAAAGAATAAAGTAATAAAAACTACAGTTTGTGGAGCAAATATTCGATGCTCCGTACTACAATTAATTTAAACGAAGGAATTGACATAAACAAGTTTGGCAGTATTATCCCTTTCTTGAAACGGAAAGGAGAAGGTTATAAGGCAAAAAGTCTCTTATTTTGAGCAAAGAAAATGTGGAATCTTTTCTTTTGCACGCTGAGGAAGAACAACACTTACTAAATAATAATAATAAATATTATTTTAAATACAAATTGATAACAATACTGTGTTTTTGTAGGTTATTCTTACATTTGGAGCCTCAGGAGCTTGTAGGCGTCAAGAGTTAGTGGTCCGTATTCTGATCTCATATTTAAATTTAACGTCATGTTTAATTACCATGGCAACATCGCGTATCTCTGTTATACACATATAAAATTATATAAAGCTATATCGTTTTATGTTTACGCTAAACACAACTTTAGTTAGAGACGACTTTAAACATAAGATCAGAATACGGCCCAGTGTCTTTAACTACTGCTAATGTAGGAGAACACGAAAAGCACATTTTGGTCAAGCTCATAGACACAAAAACGAAGAAAGATAGATCTTTTATCATATTATCAACGGAAAGCTTCAATTCTTTGCAAGTAATTAGAAAATACATTAACCTTCGACCAAAAACAACGCCCCATAACAGATTTTTTGTAAATTATGTCAAAGGCAAATGTACTGTCCAACCGGTGGAGATTCACAAAGTGGGAGGTGTGGCAAGTATTCCAGCTAATGCTGGAGGAAGTATGAGTGATTTACTTGCGCCATGAAGGATGGCGTAGCACTAGTGTTTCTGAGGGTTACGTATAGAACAATCGGAAAGGAAGAAAATTGAAACTGCGGTAAAAAATTTTAGGACAAGAGAGTACCTCTGGAATTGAAAGTGAAAAAACGAAAGATTTGAAGAATGAACTAGCACAACCACTGTCGTTAAGTGGCAATGTTAACTGTGTAATTAATATCAACTACAGTTAATTCCGATGTTTTCAATTTTGTGTAATTTAGTTAGTTTAAGGTACTTACCTGTAATAATTTGTACAATCAAATTCATAACTGATAGATTTTAAGTTTCTTTTGACAGAAATTGGTGTCATGACAGGCGGCCATTTTACTTTATCATTATGGACTAGTCCATAATATGATACTTTATGGCTTCTAAACAGTAAAATAATCTAGTCATTATGAGGTAGCTGAACATAAAAGCTCTTATTTTCTAAAATTTTCTAATACAGATTTTTAAAAACCGTTAAATAATTTGTTATCAAATGAAAACCATCTTGAAATTGATTTTCTAAAATAAATTCTAAACCACCCTTAAATTTAAAAAAAATTAAAGTCTTGAAATTGACTTTAGGCACGACTGGACGATAAAGAATGATTTATAACATAGTTTTGCGGCCATAAAGTACCTCTTTATAGTCCTACTAGTAAAATAAAGTACTAATTTTAGTAAAATTAAGTAATTTTGCGGCCATAAAGTACCTCTCTATAGTACTAGTCAAATAAAGTTCGTATCCAAACAACAGAAACGCACACTTGACTCATTTTACTAAAATCATGGACATTTTTAATTTTTTCTAAAAGAAACCGATTTTCGCAGTGGTGCATAAAGCTTTGTATGCAATTCGTACATAATTAGGCTTTATTGACTCGCCCTATTTTAAACTATAGGACTCGTCAATAAAGAGCTACATTATGTACTTATTACATAAATAGATATTTTAAAGAAAAAAATTTAAAAACTCTGAAACTAATTTCTAAAGCTTGTATTGTCCAAAAATCCTTAAGTAATTTTGAAAATGGAAACTGATTCTTAACGTTAACGTTTCTGTCAGATTTTTGCAAAAACAATTCTTAAACAACTACGAAAGTCCTAAAAATTACCACTAAAAACGAAATAGCAAACCGATTGTTCGAATAAAACTCTGACCCGAAACATTAAACTTATAAAGTTCACCCGACTGGAAACTGACGACAAATTAAATTTTCTTAAAATTAAATTCCGGCTAAAAGCTTCTTAGTAACAAATTGGAACGTTAAGAGTTCGGTGTGCAAAATCGCTTGATAGAATTAAAAGAAATGTCATAAACCGACCTTAATTTTTTTGCATTTTCATTTTACAGCTTCGAAATTCGTACTTATTTTATTTTCGGTTTTTCTTTAAAAAAATAGGCAAAAAAAGTCATAAATATTGTCAACTCGAACTATCAATCATCCTCGCACGACATTGTAAGAATGTAAGAAACTTGACTCCGAACAGACGAAAAATGTTTCATAAGAAAATTCGGACGGATTTCCTCTCAACATCTTGGGGGATTTCTCGATCGAGGCAAAGGTGTTTTTTTTGTTATGAGATTTTTCCAAATTATGTTATAACTTGTCAAGGCTGGCTCTTTTACCTAAAATGTCACAAAAATACAAAAAATGTAAGTTCATTACTAATACGAGCTGCTCTTTCTAGGGCTCAAAACGCTTATTTGTAATTTTGTGAGGTTAAAATTTCGACTTCTAAAGGTACAAGCCGAAAACAAGAGGTACTTCCGATTTAACCGGAAGAAATTTGACGCTACTTCCAGTTAAACCGAAAGAAAGTGGGCGTTAAAGGTTTTACTGAAAAGGATGGGCGCTACTTCCGGTTAGGACGGAAAATTGGGCGCTACTTCCGGTTGAACCGGAAGAATTTTGACACTACTTCCTGGTAAACCGGCAGTGTACCTTAAAACGGGTAATTTTTAATCGTAAATTGAAAAAATGCAATGACATCAGCTTCTTGAAGGTCAGTAACGAAACAATTAAAATAAATTCTGGTTGGGAGATTCCTATGCAGAGCTTCCATTTGATGCTATAAATTCGAAAAAACAAATACAGCAATCTAACGATCTAATGCAGAAGGGTTTTTGGTGTTGAGTAAATCATCTAACGTCATCGAATAATGAATAGTTGGACGCGTCTACATTTTCGGAAAATTACGGAAGTGTCCCAGAAAGCCCCAGGCGATTCGTTTGTGTGCGGATTATTAAAAGCGACCACGAGGGACAAACTAACGCACAGTTATTTTACCCAGATGAATTTAAACCAGAGTGACCGAACAACAGTGTGCTAATAGAAAGCGAGTGCGTTTGAGTGACACATCGAATTCAAACAACCCTTGAAACATAAACGAAATGAATAGGGTTCGTCATAGAATGATCTGTTGGACTGTCACTTGACATATCTCTTCCTCTACTAACCAATTACTTCCGCCTCCGCTTGTTAATTATTATTATTAAAACATCAAACGACTTCACCCCTCCGAGTTTCACTAATAAATCACTAACCTAAGACGTGGAGAAATCTTAAGGTAGGTTATCAAGCTTAGTTAATTAACCGTACTGCATTTCTTTGTTCTTGTTTTGGGTTTCCGCAGACTGCAATTTGGTACGATTAAGTGAGCTACTTGAGATAAATTTCGCCTTATCTAAATTACGAAATACAGGTTATGCGGAAGTTATTCGTTAATTCTGGTCTTAACGTAAGCACCTTGTACGACTAAGGGTTGGTTTCGATAATCCAGAGGGGTTTCTCGGGAAGAAATGTTGGTAATCTATTAAATAAAGAGCCTTTTTCGTTTTAGCTTTGATAGGCACTATTCTTGGGCGCATTAGGATTTAAAAGAAAACCAAAGTTATTTTATTGGTGGGATTTAAGAAGATATTTGTTAGTAGGCTAGAATCAAAAGCAGAGGAGGTAAAATATTGAAATTATTTTGAGGTACATAAACATTAAACAAAGAATTTCAGTCTTATCACATCATGGTTGCTTAGGGGCTTAATAATTAGGTATAGGTCGGGGCTTGAACGTACTTACTTTCGATTAAGAAAAGGAGCACTTCTTCCATTGCTTGACAACCACCCCTTTGATTTTATTACTCAACTGAAAATTACCCTTCAAGAGTATTTCACACGAACTGCTCGAGATTTTCCTATTTAAAAAAAACATCCAAACACGAAACCAAAATTTTTAAACCAATTAAAAACAAAAGACTTGTTATTTATTAGATAGAAACAAAAAATGGAAAACGCTAATTTCAATTATTCAGTAAATTCCGTTTAGATTCGTAATTTAGTTCCCAAAAACGAAGTTTAAACGGCAGATTTAAATATGCAAATTGTAAAACGATAAACTTGTTATTTTAGTATTGTATGTACATTTTAAAAAATGCTGCTCCAAAACCCCCTAAGTGTGTTATCACAAACTGCTATTAGCTCTCGTAATATAAACTTTAGCAATAACAACATTTACTAACTACCCTAAAAATCCAAACATTTGCAACATTTTGTGTTACACGTAACCTTTTAAAAATATTCGATTAACTTCGCTCAGTACAGGACTAGTTGTTATCTAATTTAAAGGGTCGTCAATGTATTATTAACCGATTCCCTTGTCAAACGTACGGACTAAAATTGGTTTGGATTATTTTTTTATCAACTGATGAAGACGAAAAGTTCAAAATCGCCAGGTAAAGTTCAAAAGTCAAAACGAGTCCGTTAACACTATTTTTTAATTTCCCGTATTACAATTGACGAGGAATACCTGTAGATTCGTAAAATCAATCGAACAATTTTTATTCCCACTGCTAATACTACGACACCAAACAAGGCCAGACCCTCCTTCAATTCAGTAATTCCAGAACTTGGTGCTTGGGGATTCCGGGAAATAGTACAAAATGATATTATTGTTTGCTTTCGTAATGCCACAGACAGAATTCGGTCCCAATGGCATAAATTTCACTGCTTAAGTAGTATTGATGATGACCCTTTAACAGTCGAGCTCCCCAGCTTCAAATTAGGCAAGTTTGATCCTATTTTTTCGGTTGAGTTCTTATTTGTAAGTGGAAAAAGAAACTTGGCGTTATTTTTTTTTTACAACGTTTAAAATACTAGCGAAAGAGTTGTTTGTGTACTGAAAACACGATACTTGATACGAGCTTTTTTTGACGCGGAACACGATAGATGTAGCCTTATAAGTCACCATATCTCTGAGAATCAGAATAAGAATTATTTAGAGTGGTTGATGTATAAAAAGGGTTAGCATATTTATGGTTTTAGATGCAGATTAGTCTTTAGTCTTTAGAATAACTTCTGAAGAAGCTGACAGTATGAGCAGCGAAACGTCAAGTGAAATTGAGCGACCACGGCAACACCCGGAAAATATTAGTTTATCAGATGTTGAGTTAAAATTAGTTGGCTATAGGGGTTGTTAATGTGATAATTTTTGAAATGTTCAAACAAATAAACTTTGTTAACCGTTTAAAGTTAACTTAATTTGACACCTAGAATGACTCTCTCATTCAATCTGAAATTTAGCGAAAACTATTTTATAAGCCAAACATACGTAAACTTGAGAATTTTCTGAGCTTGGCCGTTAATAATTTGCAAATCGGCTCGAATGAGAACAGCAAATGAATACGAAGCTCCTAAAATAATAGGAGTATTATTTAGCGTGGGCTACTTAGTAATCGCCTATGGGAAGAAAATGCGGAGGAGTTTAAACAAACATTTCGAAAAACAATGGATTTTACGCTTAGTCTAATCTTAATTTCTTGTTTTTACTGAAATGAGAAAGTTTGCGAATGCATCAAATTAATCATGATTCGATCCAACGTTAGGAACCCTCCTTTCCCTCAACATTAACTTAACAAAATTAAGTTGTTCGGAATAGCGCCATGTCATTAACAAAAGTCTAAGATAATTTTATTATTAATGCTTTTGTAAGTATTTCGAGGAGTGAATCCTGCTTTCATTTATCAAAGGGTAAGAAGGGAACGAAAGCGTGTAGCCAGACAATTTAACAAGTACACATTTTAATTGCGCCCATTAGTTTATTTCATCTTCATTTTTTCCCAACATTTTTCTGTTTAATCTGGGTCACGACTTTTCTTAATTAGGGCTCTTGATTTGTTTTTCTGCGCTCTCGGCGACACCGCACAGGTCAGCCAGGGCAATTAATCTCGGCCATATACCGTTTTCCTTCGGCGACGAGTTCGCCCTGGTATACTCGAAGAGGAGATTTTTCGCAGCGTAGACGTTGTAAATTTAACTTCTCTACGGATTACGTCGTTAAATGGTCGGCATTATGTTCTTATGAATAATGTATCGTCTACATAGAAATCCTTAGTCTTATATTTGAAAACGAAATAACTTTACGTCGACAAGAAGCACGGAATGAATATCGGAACTAAATTGAATACGGTATTAAAATAAGAAATAATGGTAGTAAAGGGTAGTGGAGAAGACAGCCGTATTTGCAAATAATTAGGCGAACGTTCGGCTATGACTCGAGGAGCTTTTTGATTTTTCGTTTTGTTAATGCGCTGTAATGGAAAACTATTAAAAATATTCCGTACGCTATTATCTCGCTGGGGCTCCGGATATAACTAAGTGGTTTTTTTGGCTTTTAAAGGAGTTAATATTTACGTAATTTGTGAATGCCTTTTACGGTAGTTTAACAAAAGTTTCATTCTAACCAATGTTCTATTGAAAACTTGTTTTCAACAGCTTCAGCTTTTAAAATAATAAATACAAATTTATTGTCAAAAAAATTATAATGAAAGTACATATTTTGGATATTTTTACAAACAACACAGCTCGTAGCGTTTTCGTCCTATTTTCAATTAAATTATCCCGTTGCAAAGGGTGTTAGTGAAAATTTGTGGATATCAACGTGATTATAAATATATTACTATTAACCAAGATTTTTTAAATCGCGTGTTTGACACCATATTTGAAACGATTATAATCACCGGCGCTGAAGCAAAATTTGGCGCTAGATTTATACTATATATTGTTTTGAAGAATTCCATAATTTTTAATGTATTTTCTTTTAATTTTATGATTTTGAATTTGTATAGCAAGAGTGCTTGAATTTAAGCAGATCTGAATTTTAAAATCTGAGCTTGGAGAACCACCATTTAGGAAAACGAAACCACACTGACCCAAAAAAAAAAACACCACCATTTGTATTTTAACTTAAAATATGCAAAATAACAGTGCAATGCAGCTGCAATATAACTCAAAATGCTGATTCAAAGTACCTGTGAGTCCATTTTCAATTTCATGAGATAAATCACTGCTAAACATTTTATTTCCAATCGTAACAAATGAAAAAATGTGAGAAGGAAAAGGAAAGAAAGTACGCAAAAAAAGAAAGCCAGAAATGGAAAAGAAAAAAGTCAGAGAAAAAGAAAATTGAAGGTAAATGAAGAAAGGGGCAAGAGTAATAATAATAAAAGATGGTAGAAGGAGCGGAGCGAGCGAAAAAAAAGGAAAACGGACAAAACAGATGTAAGCGATAAATGGTGGAAGGAATGCAAAGAAGAACAAAGAGGTTAAAGGTGGAAAGGAAGAAAATCAGAAAATAAGACCTGAAATGGTGAAATAAAACTGGGTTAAAATAATAAACAATAAGTGGAAGTCAAAACATAGAACAAGCGGCAAAAACGGCCGTAAAGGAAGGGAAAAGAGAAAAAAGGAGAAAGCAGATGGATAGAGTCTAGGATGGTGAAATAATACTGGACAAAAATAATAAAGAATGAAGTGGGACTTAAAAACATAGCAAAAAAAATAAGAGAAAATTATTGAAGAAGCGAAAGGAAGAAGAAAAGCGAAGGAGGTAAAAGTCAAAGTTGAAGAAGATCAAGAGACGCGAGAAAAAGAGCGAACAAGGCACGAAAGGTTAGATGATGGACGAAATAAGTACCAAGGAAAGAGTATACGTTGTAAGCTAACGGTTAAAAGGGAAAACGCAGAAGGAGAGTATTGGACGGAAAAATAAAAGTAGGCAAAGATAACAGAGAATTAAGTGGAAGTCAAAACAAAGAACAAGATTTTTTTTAAATAGACAGAAAACGAAGGGAGAAACCTGTGAAAAGGATATATGGTGGAAGGAATACAAGTAATAAGAAAAGAGAAAGAGTCGAGAGATCAAAGAGGGTTAAGAGTAAAGGTTAGATAACGGACGAAATACGTAAATAGCAACAAAAGAAAAAATCGAAGCGAAGGAAATCACAACAGAAAAGCATGAGGTGGTAAAATAAAAGTGGACAAAGATGGTAGAGAATGAAGTGAGGAATGAGATGGTAAACATACTCAAATAAAAAAGAGATAGAAAAGGAGGCGGAGACAAAAACGGGGAAAATAGATGGAAGCGACAAATAGCGAAATAGCGAGAGAAATGACAATAAGCTGAAAGTCAACCTTGTAGCAGAGAGAGGAAAGAGAAAAGGAAAGGACATGAGAAAAGTAACACCCCATATTATCTTGCTGAAACGAACAACAAGGAAAGGAAATGCAGTGGAAGGGATAAAAATCATAGAAGGAGAGCCTAAGAAGCTGAGGAGAGATAGAAAAGAATAGATATTGGAATTAAAGACGACAAAAATGATAGAGAATGAAGTGCAAGTTAAAGCACAGAAAACGAGAAAATCCAGAATAATTTAACAAAAAAAAAAAGGAACAAGGGAAAGGAAGTAAGCAAAACAGGGGTTAGATGATGTAAAAACGAGTAACGAGAAAAGAAAATACTTTGAAAGCCAAATATGGAAAGAAAGAAACTCGGAGAAGGAAAGCCTAAACACAGGAAGAGGGTTAGTAAAGAATAGACGGTGGTAAGCAAGTTGGTAAAAAGAACAGACAATGGAGTGAGAGTCATTTAATAGAAAGGGGAAGAAAGATAAAACTAGGAAAGGAAAAATCAGAAAGCAAGATAGTGTGAGGAAAGGTTAAGAAAGTCAAACATGGAAAAGGAAAAGAAAGATCAAACAAGGCGAGAAGAAAAAAGCAGTGGAAATTATGAAAAATGGAAGAATAGGCAAAAGTGGAAAGGAATGGGTAAATCAGAAAAGGAAAGAAGAGAAAGAGATAGAAAAAAATTAGAAAAAGATAAGAATGTTTGCTGGTCTAACCGACGTCATTCACAACATTCTTTAATACCTATTCACTAAAATTTAAAACAAATTCTGAGCTGTTTTTGAGAAAAAGTTTTGAAAATTCGAAGCTTTTCATTTTTGAGATTCTGGAACAATTTTTTAGATCGTTATAATTAGTCAACTTGGGGCTATAATTTTGCATTAAGTTTAAATCAACGGATCGAAGCGCTTTTGAAAATAATATGGCTTTAAAACTGGAACTTTTGTAAAAATTTTGAACGATTCTAATACTTTTTTTTACAATTGCTTAGTAAGAAAAGTAAAAATGCTCTAAATTTAAGGATACAACTTGGTTAAATTCTTGTAGATTTGAATTTTCCAATCCAATTGTGGATTCAAAAATTCAAATTCGAGATCAAAATTTTTCAAATCTTAAGTATTTCTAATACAGATTCGAATTTGGAAAATCAACTTTATATATTCGTTAACAAAGCTGCATTTTCGATTCGATGCTACATGTTTAAAATCTCAGATTGAAATAAAACTAACACGTAAAATTGAGTTGTGACTTCAAAGACAAGAATTCCTAGATTGGTCGCAGATTCTAGTTTCTAATTCAGGTCTGAGATTCAAATCTTCAAGCTCGAGATTAAAACTCTTTCATGTTTAGAGTGTTTGTAATTTAGATTCGAATTTTTGGACTTAATAAATCGATTTTAAGTGCCGATCCCAGTTTTAATTAATTTTGCGGCGATTTACTTTTATTACAACAAAAATTCTGAAATCCAAAAGTTAAAACACACTTGGCATACATTTTTATAAGAATTCCACTACCAGAAAAAATTTAGCTCTTTCAGCTGATAATATAGACGAAGCCTATTAGCAAGAAGTTTAATATCGAAGATTTATCGGATATTAAAGCTTTAAAGGAGGATATTTCGCATCCTAATCAGGCAGAGGCTCTTTTTTCCATTTTTCCAAGCAGATTACACCGAAATTATAACAAAGCCAACGAGCCGAATAATCTCCTCCAATTGATTTCCAAATAATAAAAATTATCTTTCAAGATGTCTCCTTCTCGTTGTGATGGCCAAAGTGAATATTTAAATTTATCAAAAAATTCTGCCCGAAACCTTCAATGGAAACATCTTTCCTCGAAGCTTCAAAAAAACAATTTACAAACCGAAAGGCAACGAATTAAAATAAATCTATTCGCCTACGTAAATAATATATTTCTAATTTCCTGTCTAAAATTAACAAATGCGAGCAAAACGAGATCGGAAACACGAAACAGGAAATAAAACTGCTTCGAATTGAAGGTATGCCCGAAAATAAAGCCACGTCCAATTTAGGAGATAACCGACCGAAAATGGACGCGAGTTGATTATTTTAGGGCGGTAACACTACATAAACTAAACGGGGACCCCCTTTAACTCGGGCATATCAATAACGGTGTGTGGATGCAAGTAAACTACGGTTTGGATTATCCTGCGCCTAATCGAGCCGCCTAATGTTTATCTTGCCTCTAATCCACCCACCAAGTTGTCAGAATAAACAAGAGGAGCAACTGTTTGGCGATATCAATCTCGATGGAATTATACGATTATCACGCTTTTTCAGATTAAGAAAATATCCCGGGGAGATTAGTACGAATTGGGTGTTATAAATAAGTTTTAAAAAAATTGAAGGGTATTTTTAAAAGGTTTCTCGGCATAAACAATTAAAAAAATATTTTAAAAAGGTTAAATACTGGCCTTATAAAACTCATCGAAAAGCGGCAGAGTTGTTTTTAATACTGTTTACATTAAATGTGAGGTTATGTGCTAGTTTACCCGTCACTTGGTGCCCATCTCTCAAAACTGACGTAACACATAACATATAAAGTATGCTGCAGAGAGTGCTTACATTATTCAAAAGGATTTAAAATAATTCGAAGTGTGTTTAAAAGGTTATTAGTTTTACAAAACACATAAAAAACGACAGAAGAGCCCCTTTAACAAGGTTATCCAGCGATATTTTTAACACCAACTGATGAGCTTTAGGTCAGAAATAACATTTTAAAACTATACAACCAGTTTGCGCTTCTACAAATATTAAAAAATCGCAAAAAATTGAACCCTGCAATGCCGGCTATTTAATTAAACAAATGTAATACAAGAGGATTTTAGGGAATTTCGTATCTGAAATGAAGCCTCTATACCGCATTCTTTATGACCTAAATGGTTGAAAAAGGTGCAGATATGAACTACAGCATTGTTGTTTGGTCGAACAAAAGCGCGAAATTGTATGAATAAATTAAACTTGCTTATTAGAAATGCAATTTTAGTTTTCCAGGAGCGTCACAAAAATGCCTGATGCGATGTTTGTTCAAATTAATTCAATCCTTTTTAGACCTTTTGGTGATATTTAGACATTCGTAGTATTTGAGCCTAAATGGTTGAAGTTTATGTTGATTTATTTTAATTCCCAATCGTTATTACTTTAATCGAGAGATAATACGACTTAAAAATTTGGAAAACTTGCAACGATTAGGATTAATTCTGACTTATTTTTTAAATTTCCGATAGTTTTGGAAATAACATTTATATGCTAAACAAAACCCTAGGAGTGGCACTAAAAGTCTCCAGGGAAAAGCAAATAATTAAAAATTAACCATTCGAAGGGAATTTTACTCACCAACTCTCCCAACAGAACAAGATAGCTGAAGCAATCACTCACCTGAAACAAAGAGGAAAAAATTAAAGCAAGGCTAAATCAAAGCACTTTTAAAACTAGTCATTTTTAAGTTAATTTCCCAAAGGTCTACCTAAGAATAGAAACCGAAAGAAAACCCTCTGAGAGTTGAAAAAAGTCAGTAATCCTGCGTAAGGCACGTTTCAAAAATTAAATCCTACGCCAAAAAAAGAACGTTAACATTAAATATGCCGGTTTTATTCCAACTGAATGAAATTTGACCCAAGGCAAAACACATTCGTTTTAAAGTCAGTTTATATTACTCATTATTGTAAACCGTCCGTGAAAACTTTAGTAAAAACCACGTAAAATTCCATTAACAACACGTGATTTCATTCAGTTTTCTTTTGTTTCACAAAACGTGGGTTTTCAGCTTTTCGAAATTAAATTCGCTGAAAAAACTAATAATAATTAAAATACATTTTTACCTTGACATTTGCAAAATTCCTTTTTTTTTTTTTCAGTGGAAGCTTAATTACTTTCAGGTTTAATTTTTCATGCAATATTTGCTTATTACATTAATCTATTAAGCCGTTTTCAATTTTTGTTTTCGAGGAAAATCCCCCGAAATGTTGTCGAATGAACGTTATAACAATCAACGTTGTGTTCGTGTGTTACTAATACAGAAAATTATCCAATTTAGTTGTTATTACAACCCCTATTCTCCGCTTTATAACCAACATTACAAAGCAAACACCATATCTTCCAGCTTAATAACGGCAAATAAATTATAAAATAGGAAACGTAACAAATTTGTCCTTTTGTCGCAGCAATGGCTGAACTGAAATTTACTTCTCTGAACTGAAATTTATCCCACTGAACATTCGAATTAAAAAGGACCTCGGTGTAATTTTACAGAAAATAAATAACTTTAACTGTATTAAATGCGAAAATGTTTGGGATATTAAAAAGTCAGAAGGAAACGCCTTGGAAATTTTACCTTTCGTGAAATACATTAAACTTAATGGAAATGCTTTTAAGTAACGAGAAAACAGAAACCGGCGGTTATTTATTTAATTTGTAAATACAACAAGTAACAAAGACGTAAACAAGCAAGGTCGTAGATTCACTCTTTAACCTTTTATATCTTTTAAAAGAGGTTTTAGACTTGCAAATTTGTTAAATAAAAACGATGATTGTTCACCGTATGATTTGTTAGCCGGCGATAAAATTTAATAAAATCAATTTACGCTGCAGTGCAGATCTATCAATGCGGAAACAGTACACGAACGATGAATATTAAATAAAACAACGAAGTTTGACGCAACACAATTAAATTCAGTAAACACACCAACGAACGCCGTTTATTCGCAAATGTTTGGTACGATCTTTGGGGATTTACGCCACTGCTCCATTTCTCTACGAGTCTAAGCAATTATCCAAGTTTAAATTCATTGTATTGCACTTGCAGGTTTTACACAGATATATAGACAGACGAGAGTGGCAATTGTAAGTTTACAGTTGCAACTCTGTGAGTTAAGGTTTGAAGAAGAAAAAATCGACAGGACTTGTTTTAATGTCTGAAAACAATTTTAGTAGTTTGTCACCAGGAAAAATAAAAATGGAAAGAAAGTCTTTATGCTATGAACACAATATAAAAACCGAAGATTGTTCGCTTCATTTGATATTTTTTGTTTGCTCCTGGTTATTTTCCTACTGTGATCTATTTTTTTAAAATACAGCGTAGGCCTCATGAAATAAATATTTTAATTAATTTAAAACCGGGTAAAACATCTACCCACTCATTTAAATGTCAAACATAGCAAATAACAAAATAATATAAAACATACATATCAAATGCCACATTTACAACTCATTCGGACGTATTAATAATATTGTATTAATTAATAATCTAGCATCCGTATAAATGTGGGTTGTGTAATTACAAAAAAAAACACGACTGTAGCAGCTTTTAGTATTTGGCAACTGGTGGTCAAATACCCAAGAAAATAAAAAAATTTACGAAACAGCCAGAGCTTTATTTGTTAGAAATAGCAATGATTCAGAACTATTGAAGAATACCATTGCTTTTGGGTTAAAAAATCTGAAATATGTGTTTAGGTTTAGATTGTAAACATATACATCCAAGGCATAGATTTCTTATTAATACTGTTGTTTTGTAAACAAAAACTTTGAATTACATAAAAAATATTTCAATAAAAACAACGAACATTGTAAAAAATACTGAAAAGAGCAAATTCGGTGAATTTTTTTCTAAATTAATCATACTTTCAGTTTAGAATGTCTTAGATATTAAAAGAAAAAGATTGGTTTTAATAAATACATCAATTAATTAAAATAAATATGTCACGGCCTTTGAAATTTCGGGCGAATTAAGTATAATACGGGCCCGTTGTTCCGACGCCACTCAAGGTTTCAGTACCTCCCCCCGCGTACAAAGGCACGTTTGTCCATCTTCTTCTAACATCCATTCGCTTTACGAAAAGTGAGAAGACAGAGCAGAGTTTTGCTAGCTTGTAAGTCAATCGGTTGTACCAGTTTCGTTCCGGCTTGGGTAGTGAATTACGGAAAAGGCATCTCATTCTCGTTTAGTTTTGGAAAACAATCTTACGACATATCTGTCGGATTATCACAGGGTGCTTTAGAGTTTCGGAAAAATATAGTTCTGTGTAAAAGTTAGTGTTTCAAGAAAACCTACAGCCCTAAGAATTCCCATTTTGTTTTCGCACACGCTCCCGGGAAAGAGCATCACCCCCCTTTCTTTGCCGATTGCCGCTACTTCTCCCTGGGACTCGAAGTTACCATCGCTTCCAACTGGGCCACCCTCAACCAAGCCCTTTTCCCAGGTAGCAATATTTAAGACTGCCCCTTTTACTTGCCGGTTGTGATTGTACCAGCTCAACCCTAATTCAGTACCGTATATTGCGGTTCACTCGTAGACAGGCATCAGTTAATTTTGTCGGTAACTTAAGTACATCAAGCGTCCTTCTTTTTGCTTAATTTGCGGAGTGTTTAAATCTTCAACCAGTGCGTATTACTATTTGCTTTAGCGTTAACAATTCAGAAACAGTGCGAACCATCGCGATGATTGCCCATCTTATGTTGGTGCATGTGTAAAATTATTTGTAATCCGATTGTTAGCTTAAGTTTTGTCATCACCATTTAGTCCAGAGAAATTAGACAAAATAAAAGCCCATCTCCGGAAAAATTCCCGGAAAGCTGAATTTTGGTATGGACCTTGATATTGTGGTTCTAAACAAAATGTCAAAAGTCCCCATCGATCCGAGTGCCGCTAAAAATTTCATGTGGGGTCAAAGGTCACAAGAAACGGTTTTTTGTAAATATCTCGTTAACGGTCACATTTACGGAAAAAATGTTTATTATCAAATTTGTAACTTAGGAAATTTCCTACAAAAACCATGTAATGACTTTTATTCATAGAAGTAACTCTTTTGGAGATAATGCGATCTACAGAGTTGTAATCTTTATTTTTCTTACGAAACGTGCACTCATTTCCACACTACCTTCTACCTTCGAGGTAGAATACAAGCTGAGTTTTTTGTACGTGGTGTCTGCAGTAAACCTAATCCACGTTTCTTTTTGTTTGAAAAATGTTTATTTAAAAATAATACTATAGTCCAGTGAAATTAGACAAACAAAAGTCCCATCTCCGGAAAAATTCCCGGAAAGCTGGATTTTGGCATAGACCTTGATATTGTGGTTCTAAACAAAATGTCAAAAGTCCCCATCGATCCGAGTGCCGCTAAAAATTTCATGTGGGGTCAAAGGTCACAAGAAACGGTTTTTTGTAAATATCTCGTTAACGGTCACATTTACGGAAAAAATGTTTATTATCAAATTTGTAACTTAGGAAATTTCCTACAAAAACCATGTAATGACTTTTATTCATAGAAGTAACTCTTTTGGAGATAATGCGATCTACAGAGTTGTAATCTTTATTTTTCTTACGAAACGTGCACTCATTTCCACACTACCTTCTACCTTCGAGGTAGAATACAAGCTGAGTTTTTTGTACGTGGTGTCTGCAGTAAACCTAATCCACGTTTCTTTTTGTTTGAAAAATGTTTATTTAAAAATAATACTATAGTCCAGTGAAATTAGACAAACAAAAGTCCCATCTCCGGAAAAATTCCCGGAAAGCTGGATTTTGGCATAGACCTTGATATTGTGGTTCTAAACAAAATGTCAAAAGTCCCCATCGATCACAGTGCCGCTAAAAGTTTCACGCAGGATTAAAGGTCACACAACGCGGTTTTTCGCGAATATCTCGTTAGCGGTTACTTTTATGGAAAAAGTATTTATTATCAAATTTGTAGCTTAGGAAATTTCAAACAAAAATGATGTAACGTCTTTTATTCATAGGAGTGACCGTTTTGGATATAATGCGATCTACAAAGTTGTAACGAACAGTGTGCACGTGGCGTATACATACATGCCGTTGAGGAGTGCACACCATTCGTTACAACTTTGTAGATCACATTATCTCCAAAACGGCCACTCCTATAAATAAAAGTCATTACATCTGTTTTGTAGGAAATTTCATAAGCTACAAATTTGATAATAAATATTATTTCCGTAAAAGTGACCGTTAACGAGATATTCACGAAAAACCGTGTTGTGTGACCTTTGACACTGCGTGAAAATTTTAGCGGCACTCGGATCGATGGGGACTTTTGACATTTTGTTTAGAACCACAATATCAAGGTCCATACCAAAATTCAGCTTTCCGGGAATTTTTCCGGAGAGCAATGTCTAATTTCACTGGACTAATTCTTTTGCTTGCGATTAAGGAGGCCCTGCTGTTAATTATATTTGCCGTAACTTGAGTAAATATGGCATCCCTTAATCCCCCTTTTCATATAACCTAAGATAGAACTTGTGAATTCATTTTGTGTCATATTTTGAATAATCTTGCATTCATTAAATTTGATTGTTAATTCATTACTGCCTTTTATTTGTGTTTTGTGTTTATTTTGAAGTAATTGTGTATAGCTTTGTGAGTCTATCTACCAGTACCAGTATTTATTTCAGTAGGGGTAAGTACATCCAGCAGTAGGGTGCAGCCACCCCAACCCCTTTGCGCCCAGAAGGAACAATCTGCGGTACGTTGCTCGAGATTTCCGCAGTGGCGCCCATTTTCCTCCCGATTACGACCACCCTATTTGAAGGGTTTAGCGTTTCGAACCTCTCCTTCTTCGACTGCTTGTTATATAGCTGTCGTAGTGCGGAATTATCACGTGACAAATATAAATAAATTATTGCTTTACTTCAAAAGAAAAAACATAATATGCATTTCAAAGTACGAGCTGTTTTTAAAAAGAGAACATTTCATTGTTATGAACATTTCATTGTTATCGAGAGACTTCTTATTAAAAATTCCATAAAAGTTCTTGAAAGTTATTGATATCGGAGGTTTTACTTCAGAAGGTGGAAAACTAAATGAGAAACGAAAAAAAGGAGGAAGGGAAGAAACAGGTTATGATTAACCGGCGAGAGCAAGGTTGGACGGATAGGGAAAGAAATACACGAAGCAAAAAAAGTTGTACAACAGAACAAGAAAAAAACGAATGCGGATACGAAGGAAAGGGAATGAGACGAAAAGCAAAGGAAATAACAAGGAGGTTAATTAGGGAAAGCAATGGAAAAGGAGAATCGGACGTGAAAACGGATGAATAGTGAATAGAAAGAAAAAAATAAATAACAAGGACGCGAGAAGGATAAATGTCAAAGGCGGAGAAAAAAAGAAAACCAGGTACAGAAAGAAAGGAAAGCGAATTACAAAGAGAGGCAGAAAGGTACTGAAACTCAAAAGTTGAAAAGAAGAATATCAAGGAAGGCGAGAACAGAAAGGGAAAAACGGAAGAATAAATGAGCAAGAAAAAAAATAACGTGGTCAAAGTCGACGAAGGAGACAATGGAGAAAGTCAAAGAACTAGAGAGAAAAGACAAAAAGGGATAAAAAGGAGGAAATAAATAAAAAGGGAAAAATCACGTAGGAAAGCGAAAAGCCAGAGAGGAAATAGAAAGCAATTGAGGGTGAAAGGGAAGTAGCCAAAAATAATATACTGAAATTTACTAAATGAAAAATGAAGAAACGAGGGACTAGAGGAATGGAAAAGGAAGATACAACCCAGAAGCGGGTAAATGGCGAAATAAAAGTGAGCGAAAGCGATAGTAAATGTGGTGAAAATCATTATGCAAAAAAGGCGGGAGGAGGAGGCAAGGCACGAAGCAATAAATGATGGAGAAGAAGGGAACAAATGGGTAAAAAGTAAAAAGTGAAGAGAGATGGAATGGGGACAGACGGTGAACCGAAAGTGGACAAAAAATAAACAGAACGGGGAGAAAGTTACTAAGCGAAAAGAGAAAAAATGTGGAAAGGAGAGAAGTAGAGAGAAGGGAGAGAAATGTATGACCAAGCAATACAGAAAATGGTGGAAGTAATATAGGTAAAAAACAGAAAATGAAACAAAAAGAAAAGAACAAAATCAGTGAAGTAAAAAAAAGGAACTAAGAGAAATAGAAAGAGGTAAAGGGTGGAAGGACAGTAGATAACAATGAAAGATCAAGCACAAGATCAAGCAAGGGGAGAAAAGAACAAAAAAATGACGATGTAAGGAATAAATGATATTGGAAACAAGTATCAAACAAATCAACGTTGATAAAAAAGGACAATTTGGAGAAAGGAGAAAAAGGTGGGGGAAATGAGGAAAGGACGATAAGCTTATTGACCAAAGCACGAATCCTAAATTGCACATAATGTTCTAATGCTGAGGCAATTCCTATTAAAGCTATGATCTATAAAGTGAGTGTGTTTTACCGGAGTCGGATGCTCGGCAGGTGGTCTACCCCGTCACTGAAAATAATTACGAACCGAACCACAGTAGTGGAGTAGGAAGGTTGTCGAAGACGTGGTGCTTACTGCATTACCCCGTACGCATAAGCGTGCGAGATAACCGGATATAAAAGCAACTTTGGAGGCCTTAAACCTCCATGTTGCCGAGTGAAAATACAGTTACCTTTACCTGATGGAGATTTCAGAATTTTTAAGTAGGGAAATCTACGTCCGCAAACTTATTCTATAAAATTGAACTGTAATTATAATAAAAAAAAATTTTAGTTGCCTAAATTGTACCATTTTCCAACACGACTCTGATATAAACTTCCCAAAAAACGTTTAAAAGCTTTAAAGCAAAAATATGAAAAGTTTAATTTAATCATCCGCATGTATTCAATTTCAAAAAGTTGAGAGATAAGAAAATAGAGAATTCTGCATTAGTGATATTGACAGGTTTGAAAGATGTTCTCTGTAACGTACAGAATAGATTACGCTGCATTCGTTGTATTTGCATTGTCGATGGCATCCTCAAACAAGTGATAAATTGTGTAAGATTTCGATCATTTCCAAGAACAATATTTAAACTTCCATATAGAACTGCATTCATTACTGCAGAAAAGTTACAGAAATCACAGAATTTTTTCTGCTCGCCGAAAATTTGTTGTAGCGTGAAAAAGAGGACTTCGGCAAGCTTTTTCAGTCAATACAGAAAATCTATTGTAATTCATATTACTTTCAAAGCAAGTATTTTCATAACAGCCACGAAACTCAGAAAAAAAAAACAAAGAAAAACTCCACATCTTTAAAAGGCAACAAACATCCCATTATAGGTCTTTCAAAAAAAATTAAGTTCCGAAACAACAAAACACAGAACATCCAACAAACTTCAGGCCATTTAATAGAAGCAGTTGACGTTATAATCAGCCACGCCATTTTGAAATGAATGGGTCCCTTGATTGTATAACACGATTCTAATTAGGTACAAAACATAATGATGAATATTATTGTCTAAAACACAACGGTGGGTCATTAGGACTTCATGACACGAACTGATTAAACCACATACAAAACCCGATGATTTCTGCAATTCAATCGAGCAAATAGAAATGTTAAATCCTATATTAATTATTATAAATTGTCACTAACGAATGCTTAATGCTTATTCATATTGGGAAATTACAAATTCTGATGGGAAACTTTCACATGAGAAAAAGGGGAGGAAACAAGGGAAGGACGAAAAATTAAAGAAAAAATTCTTAGTGCAAGATTTGTAGCTTTTGGAATAAAGTTAGAAATTTTCTAAAGTGCTCATAAACGAAAATCAAGTTTCCTAGAAAAAAATTCCGAAGGGAAGGGAAATCTGCCATTTTAAAGAAGTTGGTAAAAGCAAACTTCAGCCTGTCTGCAAGCTTTTAGTTTTACAAAATGTTCGTAGAAATCCCTCCACTCCTCCACAAAATACAAAATCTCAAAATTTAGAGCAAAGTTCCACAGTTGGTTATTAAATCTGTTCCCTGAAGTGAAAATAACCAGTTTTATTTATCTGTCACTAACGGTGAAGTAACTCTACTGCACCGAAATGTAAAAATAGAACGATCAGATTCAGTTAGAGAAAAATCAGAGGCAGAAACTTTCAGCGACAGTTATAACAACAATATAAACACCAATATAAAGTTGTGCGAGAAATACTGAAGTTATTTACATACGCGATCACCGTCTGAAAGTAACAGGAATAACAAGCAGTCGGGAAAAATGCGTAACGTTGTTCGTTTTAAATAAACAAGCGGAATCGATAAGTCCGTAGTACGAGTAAAATGATAAAACTTGAAGAATCGCCAGACGGCAATAATAAAGTTTTAAAAGAAAATATGAAAAAAAAAGTTCCCAAAGGCGAGGAATTTTCACACGGTTGCGAATATAACGAAGTTTGTCCCGATTTCAAATTCTTCAGCTTCTTACATGCAGCGAAAAAACAAAATGCATAATGCATCAAATAAATAATACATGTGGCAATAAATCCCTTTACTGGCGACAAATAATATTCTAGTGGGAAGGCGATATATAACTAATTTTAAAAGCAATAACTCCTCATAAAACTCGCGATGCTGACTTAATATAAAGAAATATGGACTGCAGTAACATCAATAAAAGTACTTATTAAAGCATGAAGCACACACTGGGGAAACTCTTACACAGCTACGAAGTTTCCAAGGAATTTCGGTTTATTTAAGTCTTTATGTAAAATATGCGAAACAGGACCGGTAAATTAGTTGCAATTTTGCGGAGTGAACTTCGCAATTTACGCATTAAACTATCCGAAACTTACTAATAACAACCCAATCCATTTAAATGTTGTACGTAAAATGGCCGCCTACACGTTTATGTTTACGCCCTGATTAACAACGATAACTTGGATAATTCATTGATGAAAATTCCACGTACGTTTTCATTAATAACACGAGCCTGGTTGAATAATTTTGGTTGGTTTTAATTAACTTAATAACAGTA
Source organism: Melanotus villosus (assembly GCA_963082815.1). NCBI lineage: Eukaryota > Metazoa > Arthropoda > Insecta > Coleoptera > Elateridae > Melanotus > Melanotus villosus. The sequence continues at coordinate 5,354,660 of OY720420.1, read as the reverse complement.
ATGTGGCTTTTAGATAACGTTTTAGCATTAAAATTACACAAAAATAACCTTTTAACGGCAGGCGTGTTCCTCCTAAAATTACTGGAAAATTTAGAAAACATTTGGAAAATCCTTCAACGTACGCATTGGGCGATCAAAAAATAACCCAATCGTAGATGGCCATGAAACAGGAATCGTCGTGTAGAGAATTAAGGACAAACCATTTTTTGTTATCAAATTAACTTTTGAATCGCCCTGTACATTCGCACACATTCAGAAACAAACTAACAACTTAGAACTAATCCTAACCTAAATGATCGATTATATCGGATTAGCATAATTAATTTCTTATTCGTTTATTATCACCCACGTCCTATCAGCTTTATAAAGGTGAATTATTAACCTTACTTTCCTTTACGAAGTGGAAATTTTACGAAGGATTTTACTCTCAGAATATATTTTTCTGAAACACACTTTGCATATCGCGCCGAGATATTTAAATACTTGTGCTTAAAATATTTAAACGTAGGCAGGAGGAGTTAAGAGCACACTATAAACGACAAGCAAGTGCTAAGGTAATGTTTGGTAACAACCTCAAAGGATGCGAGGTTCTCAAGACAGGAGTCTGAAGAGCGCCTGACTAAGTAATTTGACGTTCAAGTCATTCCAGATATTCCCATCAAAGTTCAAACGACTCGAATAACAGCGTGTACAAAAGAGGATAAACAGTAATTGGTGGTTAAATTTTAGGAACGTTTAAAAATTTGCATTAATTTTTCCACGAAATTCGTATTCATTAAGAAAAATCGTGCTAATGTCTAAGTTCCATTAATACGACGATCATAAAGTTTTAATGGTACAAAGTTGATGTTCATTTGAAAAGAACAGGGTTTAAACACTGAAGAAATAGCAACATCAAAGAGAGCCATGAACACCGAAAGCTCGACTCATTTGTTTTATAAACAGCGAGACTAATTTAGGATGAACAATGGAAATACTTGCCTGGGAAAACAGCTGCTGGAAGCATACATCCAAGGCTAACCTCTACTACTCGTATTTCATAATCTTTCAAGAACAAAAACGAAGAAAATATAAGTACATAAAACCAATGAAAATGCATAAGCAAACCATCATAAAAGCAGTTTTACTGGAAATTAATTTTATAATACTGCAAAAGCAAAATTTAATGCAGTTTTAACAAATTTGCATTAGAATATTTACAAGGATTTATTTTCTATTTTACTGAATTTTAATAAGTAATTGAAGGTAGTTAGTTATATGTATACAAAGTGGTAACTGAAAATGCACACCTGAAACATCCTACAGGGAAATTTTCAATGCTTAGCTTTTCAAGCGTTAAGTGCATTAGATTTGTTTAAATCCTACTCGAGCAGAAACTAAAAAGCACCTCTATGTAAACAAGAAACGTCTGTCTGAGAAGTTTTCAACCGAGAAATACAAATTCTTTGAACGTTACTATTTTCTCTCGGGTGCGCTTTTAAGTGGTTTTCCTTCGAAACGTAAATATATTATTAATTATTCAGGGAAATTTTCATGAAATAAAGCTTTACAATGACAAATTACTTTTATGTTTTAAGGTTGTTATTTCTGCTCGTGCTTTTATGTTCTGATTGAAAGAAAATCTTGTTAAAGCGCTATTTTCAAAGGTTTTATTAACGAATTATGTTAATAAAATGTCTTTATTTTTGTATAGCAACCACGTAGAGTAAGTACATTTAGTTCAAGCAAGGTTAAAAATAGACAGTTTCTGAACAAACAATGCTTCATAATTAATTTGCAACGACGTAAATACTTGGCTCTAGTTAGAAAGCATTGGTTACTTATTTGTCTATTTCAATCTAATTTTATCATTCTATTGCTGCTAAAAATAATAACCAATTTGTTACGAACTGTTTACCATTTTCTTTCTGTGGGGGAATTACAATAAAAGAATGATCCTTTAATTCCACGACACCAAAGAACAAATTCCAAAAATTTCGAAAGTTTTCCCGTTTTCTAAACTAAAGCTCTAATTTCATTAGTTAAGCCTAAGAAGATTACTAACAAAAGGCCAAGGTTTAAAAGGGTTGCTTATAAAAGTGTTAAGTACTATAAAGTATTAAATTATTCATTTAACCTGTAATCTTATTTCTAGTTATTTGATTGAGTTTAATTATCCCAACATCCCCAGCCTGCGCAATTTTATTTAAATCTGTTTGAAGTTAAAGGATTTCTCTTTTAGAGAAACTTAACGCTTGTGTAGTCAATTCCTCAGTAGCAGAAACACAAGAATCGATAGTTACTGGTGTTATTTATTATATTATCACTATCGTTTGGAATTTAATAAGCCTGCACCTGCATTTCACCGGAACTGTTGTAAAATTTACAGAATTAATAAACATTCCAAGCTTCTTAGTCCAATAGTTCTAAAAAAGAGAAATAAGAAATAGATAAATATAAAATGAAGATCGTATAAAAACTATAGAAACCTGTACCTAGTTTATCGAACCAATGGAGTAATCACATGCTGTTCGTAATAACATAACGATTATGTACTAAATGAATTACAATTATTAATATTACCCAATATTTATGTCAATTTTTTTTTGCGGAAATTAAACTTTTTGCATTCCTCCAGAACACTTACAAGTTTGCCTGTTGCCGGCCATACTACCTCGGCGAGTGTAAATGCCGATACCTTTACCTTTACATCTTGGGAAAAACAGATGAACGGGCAATAATAAACACAGAAGTTGGAATGACAACGGAAGAGGAACAGATCAGTAAAGACGTAAATGAGGAAAAATTAGAAGAAGACACAGGCAAAATCAAAGTGAGCAAGACTGGTACGTCATCCCATAACACCAGGTCAGAGAACAAGGAATACAGGAAAAGAACGACAAAGCTTATTACTTAAAACATATAACTTGTTATGTTAGTAAAAACTTGAAGATCATAGGACCCCCGATTTATTAAAAAGCTGTTTTAAAAATGCAAAAATTAAAAAGAGGTTCTGTTGTTTACTTACCAAGCGCAAAGAAAAAGTAAATAACCAATAAGCGGTTTCAGGTCCGTATATGGTCCTCAAGACTACCATGCGTTCATGCTAGGACAAATAAGAATAAAAAAACTCTAAACAATGCTATATTCCTTTTAACCAGAGAACAGGTATATTGTAAAACAGCGTACTTATACTTCATTCAAGTTAAAGATAAAGTGGATGTAAACAATGATCGGCGCGTGATCAATGCATGATCAGCACCTGTACTGCATTTTGGCTAAGGCGATTGGCTGAACCCTCACCACTGCACCCGAGAATTACACGTCGTTGATATCAGTCCATGTCCGGCTTAAAATTATTTTATTTTCATTTTATTTTTTATTTATTGTACCTAACTTTATCATCGAATAAAAATGTTCTTTATAAAATGTTATTCATTACCAAATGTCTAATTATTAACATCATTTCAAATTTGTTTTTATTTGGTTTTTTAAATATTTTTTTGCAGTACTGGTTTGTATGCAAATGTTTACGAATTTCCTTAATACTACCCTGCTTCTTTGAAGCACGTGAACAGCGCATGTATTTGTTTACATCCACTCTATCTTTAACTTGAATACAGTTTAGAACAGAATTATGGAAGAGCTGTAGAAGACAAAGGAGCGTCTAGAAAAATGTACAAGAGTTGATAAAAATTTTGTACACAAACAACAGAAATTACGAAAAGAGACAAAATCAAACATCTAAGGCAGTGGTTCCCAAAGTGTGGGTTCCGCGAGTCAAGAATTCTTCTCATTAATCTTTTATTTCCTAAAGTTTTTGTATAATTATTTTATTTTGTATTTTGTTTTGTACAATTTGTATTTTGCATAATTATTTATTGTATCTCTTGCGCATCATACGTATACAGTTATTTTTTTAATGCCCAGTTAAGATTAGGATGTTTGTAGATATGGTGAGGGTTCCACGGTATGTGAAATATTGCATAAGGATTCCGCGGAAAGATAAGTTTGGGAACCACTGATCTAAGTTACCATATTACAGAATCAGGCATAATCTAACTGTGGGCACAAGGAGGGCAGCAGTAGCGAAAATGTGCCACATATTACGATTATTTATTCTTGATCCTCCTCCTATGGCCAAAATCTAGACCAACAGCCTGTTATTGACGCATAAATATGAGTTTTTGTGAGCTCTCTTTACGTGTATGCCGAGCAGGAGGTTAACCTTACCCGTCGAAAGAGGTGAAGAAGATCGTTCCCTCCGAAGCACGGAGAAGCGTACGACCTGTAAATTCGGCAGTTTCGGTATTGAAACCGAGACGTCTACGTGAGAGAATGAGGGCTTTTAAACGTGACTATCTGCATTTGTTAATAAAAAGAAATTTCAAAAACGATAAATTCAAACGCAATTAAAACAATAAATGCGTACTGTCGCGAGTCTGGAACGTTCGCCAGCTCTTATTAACGAGTCATGAAGTTAAAGTTAAAGTTCAACATACAGCGGTGTTATAATGAACACTTGAAATAGGAGTAAAAGCGTTATGGAGTAAATACATACTTATTGGACAATTATTTAGTTAAATTGGTTGGTAGTATTCGCGCTATCGAGGCATATCGTAAGAAGAAGAGATAACCGTTGGACACGAATATATTAATAGAATAGCGACCTTGGAACTAAAGAAGAATAAGAGGTCATCCCCAAACCAGGTGGACGGATGACATAAAACGGTTGATAGGAATCAATTGGATAGAAGAAACGCAGAACAGAGATGGATTTATTTACGGTCCGATGATGGACTGCATAGCTGATGATGATGATGATTCGTTCTAAGGTAAATAGTTATAACAGTTTCGATCAAATTAACCTGTAGAATGTTATAATATCGAAACAGAGCAGAAACTGAAGTTACGTACAACAAAAAGATGAGCGGACGGACTAACAAAAACAGGCAGAATCAGAAATGAAAAATTATGAAACATTTAGAATGCGCAGGAATAGTAACGAATACACAAAAATACGAAGGAGATTGGGAATCATAACATTACAAAAGAGAATTGTAGAAGTAGTATAGCTAAGATGATTCGGTCACCTAAATAGAATAAGCGAAGATAAACAATTTATATGATATGAAGATATGCGAAACCCAAGCAAGTGGAATAAAATCAAATAAGAGGAAAAGGCGATATCCAAAGCAGTAAGGCAAAATGGAAAAATTGCAAAAAAGGAATACGAGGAATAAACAGAGATCCTCAACATTCAACAAGAGTACCAAAGGATTGGTTTATACGAAAAGATTTCAATAAGCCTCCATGTTTAACAAAAGTTATTCGTAAAATGTATAACTGGCCCAGAGATAAACAAGCAAATAGAAACAGAGACACTCAGTCAGAGATGCAAACAATGAGATGAGATACATAAACCCGATAAATCATTAATTTTTGCGCAACGTTTATTTTAAGTCTCATTTTTTTCTATTAAACTTGTAATCATTTCAAAATAAGGTAAACGTGTAGATTTACTCATTACAGTAAATAAAACAGTTGCCATCTTCCCACACTATCACAAACAAAAATTCGAATTTGGGTCTCTTAGATCTTTAGAGTTGTAGGCGTTTCGGTTTTGTTTTTGTTTTTTGCAAAGGCTGTACAGTTATGTATCAAAAATAGTATTTTTGTTTCCCTTTTCTAAAGAAAGCACACCGAAAAAATCTAAAAAAAAAACGAGTCCGATTTAAAAATTAATAATAAAACTACGTAAACTTGACCTAAAAATAGATAAAACTCAAACTTTAATCCTAAAAATAAACCAAGTAATTTATGTAACTCGTAGTTTGTATTATAACGTAAATCACCCACCCTTAAACTGCCGGGTAGAAGAAGAGGCTTTGCGTGTGACTGTCAGATACACTTTTAAAGAAATTAAGTAAGCTGCGCCTATTTACAGAACGACGACGCGAAGTTAAACTCCAGCAGTTTAGAATTATTCGATTTAAACTTAGGGACGTCCGGATTATTTCTTATGTAAAGCAGGTATCAATTAGCGAAGACATTAATTAAGAAGCGCGATATCAAAGAGGCAAGCCGTGATAAGCTCGGTTGCTCTGGCGGAGGTTTCTTACTCGACATACAAGGGTAATTAATGGGGATGTGCGCAGTCTTCTTCAGGAAAACCTGCCTTCCAGGAGGGATCCCATAGGATTTCTTGTTGTCGGAAGATATTCTTTAGGACGCTTGTGATAAATTTTCTTGTACTGTTAGGTACCACTTTTTGTAATACAAAATCTTTTTCTATGACTATTAAATAATACGTTAAATACTGACCTTCATAATTCACAATTGAATTAAGACTTATAACTCACCGGTTGTGGCCAATCACAAAAGCTCGGGCAACTTACGCCATTCGCTTCCGCTCGTGTCGCAAACTTAGCTGTCGTTGAGTAATAAGCATGTTAACATGCTCGTTTAATTGTAAAATTTGAAGAGCTTTCCTAGTGTTACAAGCCTATTTTACTCGAAAGAATTAGAAGATCGTCAAGGGAAGTGGTAGGCGATGCTCTGCAGGTTCAAATTAATGTTTTTTACAGATATCTAAATACAGAGTCCGTTTCGTTACGTCACTGGAGGGGTTTGAAGTTGCAAAATAATTGCTCGTACGAAGCTAAGAACGTTCACAGTTCGAAAACTAACATGACGTTAATATAATCGGATTTATTTAAGTGTTCCCGGAGAAAAGCTAATAAATTGAATATTCAGGGTGCAAATGCGCAAGAGGAAATTGGCTATTACAAGTTAACTAGGTTAATGCGGGTGCATTCATCCGATTAAATAATATTCCGGTTATGCAATTACTTCTACCCCTAAACTTTGTTATTAATACAACACGTTTTCATCAAAATTGAAGCTGAAACCTAGCGAGAAGCCAAGCTAAAGCTAAACCGCAGACGTTTTAACGTGTGCACATCGAAAGCTCCTTTCTAGTTCCACCACACAAAAATAAAACGCCGAATTTAACTAATCGCATTGCGGGGGCCTTTTTGTAAAAAAATTAAATCTTCAGAGACCTTAATTTTCGGAGACAAAGTTCGCATGAAAATATTCCAAAAGTGTTGGGTCTTTTAATACAGTTTTCCGTAACAACAGACATAAGAAATTCCAAGCTGGTAAAATGCTGAACAAACTTCATTTCATCGTAAGCACCGTCGGAATTTTTGCACCGAACGTTAAGAAGAGCAAGCGAGTAGCAAATAAAATTCGAATTATCATCGCCACTTCAGCACGCGTCGGAAACGAAGGAGTTCCCAATAAGAGTTGTACTTGCCACCCTCCTAACTTCTTAAGAACCCTTCAAACTCATTCTTCGATCGGCGGTTCAAAAAAACGTTTTTCGCTCGTCATCAAAAGGACCTCACAATGAAATTTTATTTGGTTAGAAAGAGGCATCAAAAATTCCGAAACTTTTAAGGACTTTCAGAAATTTTTTGCCCCCTTTCATTTCGTTAATCGACCGGAACTCGCAATAACTTCACGGCAGTCCTGATGGCAGAGAGTAATTAAACAAAAGTAGAAAAAGGACACAGAAAATGATTTTAGTCCCTTTTTCCCAGCAAATATCGCCCACTACTCCAATTACATTAGAAGCTCGCTTTATACCGTGAACACAAACACGTGAACAAAATTACGTTGTCGAAAGTCCTTTCATAAAACCACGCTTTTACAGGACTTTTAAAAGAGGAGACGAACTATAAATATTTGCCGAAACAAACGACCTCTCTTTCCAGTTGCAAACGTGAAACAGCCATCAAATTTCAATTCCGGATAGGTTAGGGAAAAAATTCCATTGTAAGAGGAATTAATCCAGAAGGTCTTTTTAACAGAAAAAAACCGTCATCAAATTAATCTTCCAGAAAATGGAAGTGTAACGATATCCAGGAGGTTTCTGTTGCTCTAAAATACATTTGTAACATCGACACGAACATAGAACGTCCTTGTACTCGTATTTTAGCGAAGTATGTTTTAAACTTAATTTCTGTAAAAGCAACAACGTTCGTGATCGCTAAGACGTGCACCGAATGCAATAAGAGCTCTTAAATAATTGTTAAAGTGAGAATATGGATTCTCATTCTGTAATTAAGTTAAGTAAGTTCTGATTCAAAATTATACCAAAGAACTTCACAGGAACACTTTTCAACTGTAAAAGTCATGTCAATCGCAAAGGAAAATATTTAAACCGAAGGACGTTTAAGAAAGCAAGGTTAAAATTGCTGGCAAAAACCTAATTTATACTTCAAAGCGAAACCAAAAACAAAAGAATTAAAATAATTATTAAGGACAGAAAAGGCGGCATTCATTTTCATTTAAATACCCACCTTTAACCTAACAAATTTTACTACGCAATGTTTAGTTTAGAAGGTTTGTATTAGGCAAATATGTAACTATTGTTCTGACAACAATAGTTGCCACGTATTAACAACGAACTACAACAAAGCAAACAAAGAGGCATTACTAACTAACTAAAACGGTTCGAAGGATTTTCTTAAAATAGTAAGCGCACACAACGAAATTTACTCTAAAATTTATCCATTCATCAAGAAGGTAAAGCGTTGATCATTCATCATACAACACCTGAGTTAGTTCAAATTCACGGTTTTGAATCTTTTATACTCATTAATAAAGGGTGATCTCGAACGCTGTTAAATTCATTAATGCGTATCGTTGATATTGAATGAAATTATAGCCGAAATGTTTTAAAAATTAAACCAGGGGAAGGTGTTTAAATATTTGGCGAAGGTAAATTGAAAATTCTAAATAAAAAATTAATTGAGCGCTTAGGGGTGATTCAGCATGCTTAATGAAAGGTTAATTGATTGATCCACCAATTTAAGGATAACGAAATGAATATCTTCTTCCTTAAATATATAAATTTATAAATTAAGAATCTTATTATTTCGATTTACAATTCTTGAGCTTGTTGGGATTTTTGCTATGTAAGGCGGCATTTTCTAAACAGATTCATAGAAGGTTCTTCTACAGCGTCATTCCAAAAAATACAACCTTTGCAAAATAGAAAAACAATCTACAATCTGCTTTAAACCAAGTGTGAGGTTAGGTGCTGATCACTTAACATCTTACCCACCAAATCGAATGCTTTAGTTTACTCTTTACAATGCTTTTAAATGTAACAAAATAAAGCTTGTTATAGGCAGATAAGAACGCAGAAATAACAGATTAGAAGCTGGATGTGATACCGTAACAAGGGCAAAATAAGGCATAGGCACCGATATTCCAAAACATTTTCAGTTTTTAAGCACAAACTTCTTGGAGTTGGTTACGTAAAAACACAGAACATGAACTATCAATAGACAAATCCAAAGTACAGAACAAAACCAGGGAAAAAAATCCAAAATGGCAAAATTGAAGTACATAAAACCTAAGAACAAGTGTCCAAGAAAAGGGGAACATTTGTATCGAGGACAACAAAACGCATATTACAGTCGAGTCCGAGTTTATTTGCCTAGGCGTAGCCGCGTAGCCAAATAGACAAGGCTTTTGAGGTGCATATTAAAATTTTCTGTCGACTTCGCTGGTTTTAAACACAAAATTTAAATGCACGGTACAACGCAGAACCTGGCAGATGACAATGAAATCAAACAATTCCATAGATTTTGCTCGTTTGATATTTGTTATTTAGAAACCTTCAATTTCACACAAATACAACGATAAAATCGCAATAGCCTTACGCCACCTTTCATACACATGATTTAATTAACAGCCTCGTCAAATTAATCATTCGTCAGTATGAACAAAATCGTATCAGAATTCAAATTGTACGGCAAATAGTACATTATGAAATTAGTTTATAATGTACAGTATTATGGCATGAATGAAATTAGCGCATCAACGCAGTGAATGCGATAATTTCATGAATGCCATAATACTGCATTATAAACCAATTTCATATACTATTTTATCGTCGACTAGCATTACAATTATTTATGTATAAGAAATTTAATTTAGTTTTTTTTTTGCTAAAATAATAATTATTCATGCGATACTGAAAACGAGAGCCCAAGACCGATGGAAGCAGCTCCCTACTTGAAGAAGTTAAAACCGAACTTGGTTTCGCGTTCCAGTCGCTTGTCGTGGCAGTATTTATCATGATATATTATTAATCTTGCAAAACTTTGATTGGCAAGCCACAGATTACATAATGTGATGCAAATACGAATCAAATACATTGCTGGCAAAACCAAAAGGGCGGCGGTGCGTTAGAAGAACTAACCTAACATGAATTGAAGGGAAGCTGTTTAACATAGGAATGCTATAATGCAAGAGTCCAAGAAATAGACTGATGGAAGTACTTGACGAAGTCAAAATCGAACTGGGTTGTAGGGCCACTGCTTATGCTGATGGCAATTTATTTTTTAAAGCTACTTTCACAACGTTTTCAAGTATAACTGCAACAAAGATTTCCCGAAAAAAAGCAGATTAAAAATCGTTCTTGTATATTTAAAAATGCATAGTTTTCTATTTCTATTTATTTATTACTACTATTAAATAAAGGATATACTTAAACACATAAGATTTGATAAAATCATCATTTTCAAGCGAACATAAAATTCACCAAATATACCTATGAATTCATTCGGTTAGTGGGTGGGTTACATATTTGTTATGCGATCAACAGGACATAAGTTTGAATCCCGAGCTAGATTTTTTTGGTGATAAATTTAACGTGAACTAAATTTGAATTTTGATCATCACAGCAACCGAGACTACGAGTACAAGAGAGCTGTAAATGAAAATAAAAGTTACAGAATACCAATTCGCAGAGCATTCATGTAAAATGCATAGCTTTAATTCGTACGGGCATCAGAAGCGTCGCCATGCGGTTCATCGGTCGTCTCGGTAACTGAACAAGAGCCTGATATGCTCCTACATCAGTCGTGGTTAGGGTCCATTAATGTCACCGACGCCCTTAATGCATCATACACTTTACAAATTACTTCAGCGTGTGGTGTTACTTCGGGGTTGCGCGTTTCCAGACGTTGTAGGTCAAGATTCTCACCTACAAACCTTACCCACAATACAGACAACATGACATTACATAACATTGTTAACTTCAGTGTTTCTGTTGTTCGGGTAAATAGTACATTTAGCGTGAGTACGAGAACATTTACACAACGGCAAATAGTTTTATACCCATCTAAAACTAACGGAAAATTTTCCAAACAGCACGTGTTTCAAAGGTAATTCTATTCCTAAACTAACAAAAAACTCGCCCATTTCTCCCACGACTGTAATAATATCGTCGACGCTTTGAGAGGAAATATTTTGGAGTGCCAAAGTTTTTTAGCCATGAAAAGTACAAACGGGGCTCCTTTAATCGAATTGTTCCTAAGGGGTACCTAAACTTATACGTTTTGTCAAGAGAGACTTCCAGAAAAGTTTGTTCCTAGCTGTGCCAAAACGGAAATTTATTTTTTAAGTTGTCTCATTAGGTTCATACAAACGACAACTTCTTTACCTACATCTAATTAATATTTAGGACTTTTCTTCTTGATTGCAACAAACAAGAACTGACGACTACGGTCCTGCACGAAACACTTTGGAACATATCAGAACATGGTATGCGTTGTATTAAATGTGAGGTTGGGAGTCTAACTCACATAGCTGTCAGTAAGTGCTGAGCTGTCAATAGTGACGTAACTTTTGGTGTAAAGCTTGTTGTAGACGCTTTTCAAGCCCTACAGGGAAATTTTTTCCTTAGTAATAACATACTGATAATTGTAAAAGAATAAAAATTTTGGTAGCTCCACTTGCTAACTAAAATAATCGTCGAGACCACGTTAAATCTACTCATAATAAACGAACGGATTGAAGTTTGAAATGCATATTTTTTATGGCCGGTTCATCATTTTTATCTGTCATCGCGCATTTAAATTTCAAAAGCGGTTTAACTTTATGAAACTCTACAGCGGTACAACTTTACGATTATAGTTTCATCAAAATATATTCAGTATGTGATCATTTTTACAAGCGTTCATATAACGTTATTGCTCGTTAACTAAACAAAGGCGAATAAATAGAACAAAATAACGATGCACAATAATTATACTAAAACTTCGTGCAGTGCTTCGTTAATGCACCGTATGTGCTGTTAAAAATTCCTCATAAAACAAAATTAATTAGTTCGAATGCCTAAACCGCGGTCCTAAACGCCAAAAACTGATAAATATCCCGGATTTTGAAAAGCGGGCCAGTCAGTCTACTCCCGTCGGTGGTTTGTCGTAATTTATCAGTATTATAGTGGACTCTTGACAAAATTTCAGGGTCCATCTATTCTTTTCAAACGGAACACAAAAGGGTTCGGTTATAAATCAATGTAAAGTCCGAAATTTCCACCCCCATTGTAGTATAGTAAACCCGATAACCCTCAAGTCATATACAAGAAATCAATACCGGGAGAAATTAACAGAGAGGAGCAACGAGAAAATCCAGGTATTATCTGGTACGTAATGCATAGTACTAAATGCAAATTGGCCAGGAGATCGTATCCGGATTAATTGTCGTTGTTCTCGGTCTTCCTGGATTGGACAAGGGCGAGGCTCCCCTTTTGTACTTAATTAATGTTAGTTTACACGGATACCCGTGCATATCGGTGCAATATGCGGCGCTTCGGTTATTGTTATCGGCATGAACTTCGATTATCTGAACCGTTCTTATCCCGTTTCAATGGAAAACCGATCGATTAATTGATTTTCACTGTGGGTTAAATATTAATTACACGGCTATATTTAGATTGCCGCTTGTAAAAAGCACACGAACTTGATTCGATGCATGTTGATTATTGCACGTTTGAATGACAGCCCGAACAATTGTTTGCGTTGTGACTTCTGAATTCCAATGCTCTAATTGGTTGGATTTAATCAATTGTTTGTGTAATCGGTAAAATACATTTTGAAGTATACACTAATTATCATTAACCTTGATGGAAGCTGACACTTTTTTTAATTCACAATCAACCAAGTTCATTTAACGCTCAAGTTAGCTATATGGGTTCAAAATAAACATTTCTCCCCTCTGTGCTTGACCAATGACCTGCGGAAGGGATGTATGCTAAACTATGGACCTATGGAAGAGTACGATGACATCATAACTGTTGTTGCACAAACAGCCTGGCCTTCAACAAGGTAGCATTCGAATATACGAGTAGGGGTATAGCACAATGCCGAAGATAACTTGGATAAAATCCAATGAAAAGTAAAGAGGAAGAACAACAGCTTTGAAAAGAAATATAGAAAAGAAGAATCACCTGCATTGGACACACACTCAGAAGAAAAGGACCTCTGAAAATCGTAATCAAAGATCACCTCAGTTCGACCAAACCAAACTAGTAGGAAGAATACCAACTGTCAGCATACAGAGAAATTAATAGAAAATGAGAAGAGGTGTGTTCTTATCCCAAATTAACATTCACTAGTATTTCGATGCCACGTAGTTTAAAGTTCCCATCGTTTCGTATCCAGCACAATGTTTTGTTGGAGTCGCGTGCGAACCTTCAACCGGAGTAGTGGTGAAATTAGTTGAAGCTCGATATTAAAGCGATTTTTCTTTCGTTATATAGTTATATATTAATAAATTGTGAACCGAGTGAATTACCACATATCCGAACACTCCAGTGTAGTGTGATAAACGTCGGCTGCACGCCCGCGGGCGTTGCGATAGCCACCCAAACAAAAACAATTTAATATTTCTTACCTTCGCGGCCTATCGACGGAATTAACAGAAACCAAGAAATTTACAAAACGATCTTTCACCAAAATAAAAATGGCAAACGTGTATAATGTCACTGACGACATTATGGAAGTCAACGAGCACGTGGAACCAGAAGTCACGGTTGTTTATCATGGGGAACAGTCCCAGCCTTCCCAAAGTATTAATCCTTTATCTGCTAAGCGTCCTAGCACTTCCCCACCTGCACAAGAGCACAACAAAAGGTATGTCTTTGATAATGATACCCTGATTAGCCAAAACAAATATTATCTGGCTCCACCCTGCGAACAAAAACTGCTCGATAAAGAGAATTCAAATGATAATATTATTATCGAACCCAAACGGCCAAGAATTCCGCCCATATTTGTTCACGATGCTTTAAATTACCAGCAATTAATTACCGACATTAAATCAAAAATTAGCGGCGAATTTGTAACTGCAATTATTGGTACACAAATTAAAATAATGCTGAATAAAATTGAAGACTATCGTAGTCTTACAGCTTATTTCGATAGCGAAAAAAACGTCAAATATCATACCTTTCACGATCCCGAAACTGCAAATATTTCTGTAATTATAAGAAATTTACCTATTTCATTAACAAGCGACGAAATTCTTAAAGAACTGATAAGTTTAAAATACTCTGCTACCACAGTCACTCGTCTACTTAACAAAGAAAAAAAGCCAATACCAATTTGCGCAGTTATACTAAACAAGTCTGACAACGCGAAAGAAATATACAAACTCAATCACCTATTCCACTGTAAAGTAAACGTTGAAGAACGACGAAAAAGCGGTGTTTTACCGCAGTGCACTAACTGTCAGCGATATTCGCACACCAAGAATTTCTGCAAATTAAATCCAAGATGTGTTAAATGCCTAGGTGATCACCATTTTTCTAAATGCCCTCATCCAAAGTCCAAGCAAGTCAAACCTCAATGCGTAAATTGCGGTGGAGATCACACCGCGAACTATAGAGGATGTCCGCATTATCAAAATTTAATTAAGAACCGCCAGCCAACGCAAAGATTACCCTCTCAATTAAACGCTCAGAAAATGACTACAAAACCATTTAATATCGACGATCACGTGTTCCCTAATATATCATATGCAAGTAAAACCCAGGCAAAGCCACATCCAAACTATTATCAGCATGACACTTCTAATGTAAGTACTGATGTACAACCTTCGCTACTCAACGAGATAATACAAAAACTTATCCAACTAATCTTACCACATTTGGGGTCAATAAAAGATTTAATTTTATCCGTGCTTCCATCAATTCTTCATAATGTTAACAAATAATAACAAACCATATTCTAACCTAATTATCACAAACTGGAACGCTGATGGTTTAGTTCGTCAAAGACAAGTAGTTATTGCCTTTCTGGCAAGACATAATATAGACATACTATGTGTTACCGAAACCCATTTGATTCCAGAACAGAATTTTAAGATCCCAGGTTATAATATTTACCGTGAAGACAGAATTGCACTAAAAGCCTCGGGGGGAGTTGCTATAATAGCCAAAAAATCAATCAACACCTGCCACTTGCAACTATCCACAATCACTAACGTTGAAGCAATAGCAATACTGATTAAGCTAGAAAATCAAAAACGCCTAAAACTAATTTGTACATATAAACAACCAAATAAGAGGTTACTGGCCGATGACATAGAGAACATGTTCTGTAACAACATCCCAACCTTGCTGGTGGGCGATTTAAATTGTAAATGTACCCTGTGGGGTTGCAGGGTAAGCAATCCTAATGGTAACCGGCTTTATTCAGTGCTTGAATCACACGGCATTCAAATTTCTCCACCACCAGAGCATACCTACACCCCATACCGAGCTAACCACCAATCTGACATCTTGGATATCGCTCTACATAAAAATATCACCTTTCCAATTCATCAGCAGGTACTCCCAGAGCTGGATTCCGATCATTTGCCAGTACTTTTAATTCTTGGCCAACAACCAAAGCTTAGCCCTAAACCGCCTAAACTGATAAATGGAAAAATTGACTGGGAAGTGTTTAGTAGTTCAGTCCAAAATAACTTAACAGTCCCAACAACATTAAGTAACGAAGGTGAAATTGATAAAGCCGTAGAAATATTAACCCAGTCTATCAAAAAAGCAATAGTTTCGTCCACCACAGTTCAAAAATGGAAACATCCACCCAACTACTTGATTCTCCCGCTTGCTATTCAACAATTAATCAAAGACAAGCACAGAGCAAGAAGGAAATGGATTCTGACCAGAGACCCAATTGTAAAAACTCACTTGAATTATTTATCTCATAAAACTAGAAAAGAACTAGAGCTACTTAGAATTTCCAGATATTCGAGCTACATTAAAGATTTAGAACCAAGGGACCCAATGATGTGGAGAGCAACGGAACGCATCCTAAGACAACAACGCGACATTCCTACCTTAAAACAGGACAACACATTATACACAACGGATATTGAAAAGTGTGAATTATTTGCAACATATCTGTCAAACGCTTTCACGACGTCTAGTGAACAACGAGGACAAGGGACTATTCAAGAAATAGAATACGTATTTAACAAATTCAGCACATCTCTTCCAGGGGAGATAGAACCCGTTACACCCGAAGAAGTCAAAGATATAGTTAATAAGCTGCCAAATAAAAAAGCTCCAGGACACGATCTAATTCCGAATGTGGTACTCAAAAATCTACCAAAGAAAGCTCTAATGTACCTAGTGTCTATTTTTAATGCATGTTTTCGATGTGGCTATTTTCCAGAACAGTGGAAATATGCGAAGATTTTATTATTTCACAAGCCAGGTAAAAAGACTTCTGAAGTTTCAAGTTATAGGCCAATAAGCTTATTACCGACTATCTCCAAAGTTTTTGAAAAGACCATAAATAGAAGGTTATCAGCATTTATTTACTCCGTAAACATAATACCCAAATTTCAATTCGGATTCCGAAACCATCATTCTACTATTCATCAGTTAAACCGCATCACTGAATATATTGAGAACGGATTTGAACACAAATGCCATACAGCAGCCGTCTTCATTGATATTAAACAAGCATTTGATAGAGTATGGCATAAGGGACTAATATTTAAGCTAATTAAGAATAATACACCGAGCTATCTGGTGCACATCATCAAATCATTTCTTCATAATCGCTCCTTTTCAACATCCATAAACGCCGCAACTTCTGAAATTAAACCTTTAAAAGCGGGTGTACCACAGGGTTCTATACTGGGACCACTCTTATTTAATATATTCGTTCACGACATACCCGTATCCGAAAATACCACGCTCGCAATGTTCGCAGATGATACGATGATATTAAGTCAATGCGAAGACATAAACACCACAATTACCCAACTTCAAGCAAGCATCAATATTATTACAAAATGGTTTAACCAATGGAAGATGCAGCTGAACCCGTTAAAATCCGAAGCAAAAATTTTTACCCTCCGCAGATTAATCAATACCCCCAACGTGCGAATTAATGACCACATTATCCCATGGAATGGCGCTGACAGTGCCGTCAAATATCTTGGTGTATACCTCGATAAAAGGTTAACGTGGGGCTATCATATCAATAAGAAGCTCAATGAAGCTCATGTAAGGCTAGTAAAATTATATCCATTGCTCAACAAAAAGTCTCCTTTAAAAACTGAATGCGGAACTCTCATTTACACCTCCATTATCCGGCCTATCCTAACCTATGGTTCCCCAATTTGGTGTAATGCCAGCGACACGCAGATAAACAAGATCCAAACGTTTCAAAATAAAGTGCTCCGAATAATACTTAACGCTCCGTGGTTTATTAGGAACTCTTTAATACACCGTGAACTAAAAATGCCAACCATCAAGGAACTCATTACCAAGTTATACAAACGTTACAATGAAAAATTATCATTATGCCCAGCGAGCAAGTCCTACTCCCTGGGAAGAAGAAATATTCACACACGCCTGAAACGTAAACTGCCTCAGGACGTCCTGCTATCTGAAGAAAGTGATTAAGCCATGATTAGTGATGGGTCAACGATACCTTTTAGTGCGTAGCAAACTATAGTGATTAGTGTTACCACAGCTATGAATAGCAAGGATTTGCTGAACTAGCTTAACTATATTTAAAAAAAAAAAAAAAAAAAAACAATGTTTTGTTAATGAGCTCTTGACTATTAACCCTGGTGCTCAGTTGGAGCTTCTCGTTGAGTTGATTATCTATTTCCCTTGGTGTGAGTATAGTACTTCAGCATCGTCGTCATCCTGTCGAACCTTGTTGGTTGGCGAACCAGAATTGCTTCACAGAAACCCATTGTGGTAAGATGTTGGTGAGACATCTGCTACCCCACCCATAACTAATATCCGTAATATTCCTCCATTCGCGTATGTTGTTGCCAGAGGGAGGCCAAGCCATCAACAATGTTTTTCTTCCCGACTATAAACTCGCGTTTTCCCTATCGATTCGACGTGCGAAGTCTTCGTCGCTGCATTCCATCCTTTTTGGCTGTTTCTAAGCTATTAATATTATTGTCCTATTATAAGCACTTGGGCTTCGAATAAAACTGGTGATAGGTTGCACCCCTGTCGTAAGTCTGCTTTAATCAAGAAACTAGTGGTTTTTGCTTCGTTTACTTGGATTTTGGCTTAGCTGCTTTTAAAGAGTCGTATTTCTAATTCATCAGTAAGCATTCACCTTAAGTTTACGTGTAGCTAGTCATTCAAATATTTCCCGAGATTCGATTTCAAATATTTCTCCTGGTTAACATAATCAAACCCATTTCCATTGCCCACCAAGATGACCATTCGAACACGAATTCTCTTGGTTTTTCTATAAGAGCAGGTGGAAGGTTAGGGTTTGTCCCCAGGTGCCTTTGTCTGGTATGAAATCACTTTGCCCATCTGCTATTTATGCAAGGAAGAATTTGGTTTATGTCCAGCACAGCTCAACTAACATGAGTTATTAGTGCAAAAGTTCTGTAGATACTGCGGTTAGTAGAAGACTGTTTTTTACATGAAGTATGACGATTAACTCGCATTAAACTTCGGGCCAAAAGGTGGAGTTCCATGCTTTCTGACATGTGTGGATCTTGGCTATGCACTGATTGGCCGAACATCAACAATGCATCATTTAGTTACAAGATTTCATTAAGGCAATTACATATTGCTTCGAGCTTTACATCATTCTTGCTTTATTTACAGCTGGGTATTCTAATTCACCTTCTCCATACTTCCAAAATGCCTTCTGCATTAGTTATTGCGCTTATTACGTTCTCATGCTCGTCCTTCCGACTTGATACTTTTGCACCAATTTTGTTATTTTTTTACATCAGTATTGCGAAGCCTTTCCAAACTGTTTCCATGGGTCCGGTACGTAAACTTTCATAATATCCAGGACTTTTTCAATGGGCTTGCTACAAGCTATGGTTTTCCAAGTATTTAATACGCCTTTAGTGCTTCAGGTGTCCATGATGATATCTCGACACCTATTTAGACGAAATACTTTTGCAGTATTTTCCACTTGATGCTTGGTTGTCCACATTCGTTTGGCCAGTTGCACATTTTGAACCAGATGATCTCAATCTATTTTGGAACTGACGTGACAATCTTATTATTTTTATCAATAACTTTCATTATGTTCCCCACTGGGAAAAAATTGGGTTGTTTCCTTGTGGTTTCCGTTGGGTATTATAATGGTTCATCGACCTTTAGAGCAGTTTATCACCCCAAAAATAAAAGAGAATATACTAGATACAGAAGAATTGAACTCAAGAGTTCTTGTATCTCGAATAAATTTGGATTTAAAAGGTGTTTCGACGAGCATTTATTAGGAAATCTATTGAAAATTGCCTTCAATTATTGTCCCAAGTAGAGCCGAATAAAAAAATAGAAAAATTTGCAAATTCTGCTCGAGGT
Source organism: Melanotus villosus (assembly GCA_963082815.1). Taxonomy (NCBI): domain Eukaryota; kingdom Metazoa; phylum Arthropoda; class Insecta; order Coleoptera; family Elateridae; genus Melanotus; species Melanotus villosus. The sequence goes on along the minus strand of OY720420.1, from coordinate 5,334,991 downwards.
TGATTTTCCCTAAGGAACACATTAACTTCAGAAAATGGTAAATTGGAAATCTTCTAGTTCAAAGCTATTTGGACCAAATAGAAACTTTAAAGCCTCCTAGAAAGAACTTAGAAATGTTTTAAACTGAGCCCCAAAGCAAAGCCAAAACAGGAACTTGCCCAAGATGGTTTTTCGATGCACTCTATTTTATTCTATAAAACAGGAAATCTTATAAATGAACGAACTTCCGCCATGCATTTACGAACGAGTAATAACTTGTTTGCGTCATAAAATTGAATTTCAGTTCCTCATTAATTAAAAAATCCAATTTTTACAAACGAAAATAATAAAAGCTTTCAAGATTCAAGATTTGGCACCGTAAAATTAAAATATTTTATAATCCGCTGTAAAATCCACGGGGCGAACATAAAAATCGAATTACAAGCGATAAAACTTCGAAACAAACTAATGGGCACGAATATTTCCACATACATGCCATAAACATAAATAATAAATGCCAAAAAATGAACATTCAACGGGAAACTGGACTCGTTATTAAATTTCCTTATCGTGTTTTTTTATTTTATACGAAAAATAAACAACATGAAACATTTCGTTGCTATTTACTTAAGTTCTTTTTTTACAGGAAGAACCTTCGGTTTCTTTATGTAACTGACGCGTGTCTTATTTTCCTTGAATTTTCTCCATCAGAAACAACGTTTAGAATATCCGAAATACTAACAAAGTTCAAACTACAATAAGTAGATCCGCCATTTCAGCCCAAGGGATATTCTTTCAAAGTAATGTAGGCGAAAATTGGAACACAATTTACCTTGTTACTGAAGCATTTCCAGCCTGTAATTAGGTTTTCGATACAAGCCGGAGTTGCTGCCGTTATTTTCCCACATCGCCCTGAAATACGAAACAATACCGGAAATCAAGGTATCCGGGTTTAAGTCCGGAAACCAGAAAGCAAAAGGTCGGACAGACTTACAACGGATTAAACACGATTTGTATTTTCTTACGATTTCCTTTTCTTTCTTTGTTATAAAATAAAATCAATATTAGAATTGTGTCGATACATTTTGATAACATTTCTGTATAAATTTATATTTTCGCTTTGTATTTTTTTAAATATAATTTTTATGATTTTTTGATAAAAGTTTTGTATGCTTTTCCTTTTGGGTTTTTTGATAAATTTTTTGTGAATTCTTTTTAGATTTTGTGATCATATGTCGTTGATTTTCTTTTTGAATTCTTTGATACAATTTTTGTAGAATTTTTTATGATTCTTTTGATAAAATTTTATACGATTCTCTTTTTGACTTTTTTGATTATATTTTGTATGATTTTCTTTTTAGTTAGTAGATGAAGTTGGAGACTTCTGGAACCAGCCCCCACCACTCGATCTTGACCTTGGCCTCAAGGTCGAGTGGTGGGGGGTGGTTCTAGAAGTCTCCAACTTCATCTACTCTTTTTAGATTTTTATATAATTTTCTATAATAAACTTAGGCATGATGTTGTATGTTTTTTTTATTTTTTAATAAAAATTTTGTGAATTACATTTTGTATAATTTTCTTTTTGAATTTTTTTATAAAATTTTGTATGAAATTCGTTTTGAATTCTTTGATAAAATTTTGTAAAATCTTATTTTTAGATTTTTTCGTTTTGGACTTTTCTGGTGAAATTTTTTGTGATTTTCATTTTGAATCTTTTAATGCAATTTTGGTATGAGTTTCCTTCCACTCTACAAAGATTAGAAAATTCAATGTGTTTTTTTAATGATTGATGTTTAACGTGAAAAACCTATTATTCAGACAAATCAAAGTGCCAGTTTTAATCGATTTTCATCATTATTAAAATGGCTTATACGAGGTTTGGTGGATGTGTGCATTAAGAATAATATAATTAAAGGTTTTCACTGTAAATTCGCCAAATTTAGTTTAACTAGCTTATCATCGACATTAACCACAATCAAACAAAAAACAAATACAAAAGCATTAACTGCTGATTTTTGTTTAATTCCATAAATGTCTAGAAATTTCGAAGTTTCTCAAATTGGCGAAATTTATTATTAAATAAACCGTGAAAGTTAAACTACTTTTGGGTTTTTTAGATTAGTCAGGCTCAAAGCTAATAATTTTAAAGGCTGTTCTAAACATTTACAACTTCATTTCTACTAATCAATTTCCATTTTTTTCATCAAGGAGAATCCTTAGGGCAAATGCAGATTTTTTTATTATTTTTCCTTTTTTATTTAATCATAATTTATTATTTGATAAAATTAAAATTTTTAAGAAGAATTTGATTAACAAACTTAACGATTACTCTAATAACCAATTAAAAGGCACTGCAATTACTAATAACAAATTAACAAAATCGCGTATTTAATAATTAAGTAACAAAAATAATTGAAGACTCAATTAAAAGCGAATCTAATCACAAACTTCTACTTTCAGTTCAATGTAGGATGTTTCTTTTGCATACAAATTTTTCATTCAGGCTCGCTTTTCACTTTCACCCTGGCTGGATTTTTTTTTATCTTTGATGTGCAAAGCAGCGTCAGGGCTTTAACATATCAAGGGTAGATCGAATATAAATTTCGATCTGTGGTCTTATCTGCATGCATTCGGGTCAAGTGGCGTCGGAAACGAGATTTTAGAACGTTTCAGGTATGTTCCCTATATAACTAATAATTAATGTTTATAAATGCACCGTTTGTAAAATAATATGTGTATCTAGAGAGGTATCGTGTGTAATTCGAGTTGTTAGTTAATTAATTACGTTTGATTTATTCTAGAAACAAAGTTTCGATTAAGTTTCATAGTTAATAGACTAATTAACTAATTAGATAATTAAATCCTACGTAGGATTTAAATGATTAATTTTCCACAAACAGAGATATCTCGTTCTATTATCGTGTTTGTTTGACTCAGGCATTGAATTTCTATTCAATGCCTGTGATTTTTTTTTTTTCAAAAACTCGGATATTCAAAACGATTTACGCCCGACAATCTGCCCTCGAAAATAATTCGGCTTTAGAAAACAATTGTTTAATATTTAATTATTATATACCAAGGGATGTGAGGGAGATTCAGTCGGTTGAGTATGGAAAATTCCAACCCGATTTTTTGATAGAATAAACACTAACTGCCAATCCGTTTAATTACGAAAAATAATCACCAATGCTCGATGTTCGAAGTAGTCATTACCTCTCAAGGGGCGTAAGTACACACTTCTCTACCATTATTACAAGAAGTAAATCAACCAAACTTGTTCAAATATGATCGAATCTAACCCACTAAATGCAACCTTCAAAGTTAGCAATGGAAAAGAAAAAGTACTTCCTAATCATATTATCGTAAAATTATCCATTTTATAAGGTAAGACACCTGATGTGCTACACATTTATTTACTTAGAAAAATTGCTACGTTTATGCGTGGCAACCGAGACGTGTCATAAATTTATAAAAGTATAAAAGAGGGTAATAAAGTGAGTAATTTTATGAAATGCATTAGAGATGGAGTTTGCTAGTGGGAGAACACGAACCACGCGTGGAAATATCTTAGAAGGCAGCTTCGAAAATGTAAACAGCTTTACTAGAAAAATTCATTACATTGCTATTGCGGTTGAACTTTCGTTTCAAGGCATCCACCTTCGGAACGTCAGTACGTACATCGTTTTAGTCTTTTCGTTATTGCTTTTCGGATTTTCAACGGTTTCTTTAGAGTGCAGATTTGAATCACGATCACTTTTTAGAAAATTCTTGCGTTACTTAATAACTTAAAACGAAAATTTTACTTTTGAATATCATCTAAGAAAATTACTACGAATCTACTGGGCAATTTGAGGAGATTCCAGTTGTAGTTTTTTATAAGCTTAGCAAATACATTCGTTTTCACAATTTTGGTTAATGCGCACAATCTGGCATTCCAGAAGGCAATTTCCGCAAAACATTACGGATTTATTAAGGGTTGAATGTTACAAACACCAAAGGAAGTCTCTCAAGGAGTTAACAAATATTTTAAACCTTCATCAGGGCGCGTTCTCTTACTGCAAACGTACATTTTATGTATAGAGTAATCAGTTCTTAGAGCATAACGTTACAGCTTTAAATAAGTTTGGATATTAACAACTAAATTTTAAGAAAGTGAATTATACGTACAATAACAAATAAGGTATTTCGATTCACAAGTGTATAAGTAGAAAGGTTAAGAGATGAAATCTCCAAACGACTTTCTAGGGCCTTGATACGTTATAAAAATTTTATTGGAAATTCTAGTAATTTCTACGAAATTCGTATCCAAAAATTTTTCTGGATTTTACAAAAGATATAGAAATTCGTGCCTTGTTCAAAATTTGAAGAAACAAAATTAATTTACTTCGGTTTCTGTTGGGCCAATTTGGGTCTGTTAAGACGTGATAAATGGACAAAATCTACAAAAAATCCTTACATTCTATAATCGATATGATCTTTATATTAAATATTGAAAGGGGCAAAAATCAAAAATTACAGCACAAAATCGAGATTCCCAATAGAAAAGCTTAGAAAAAAAACCGACAAAAGAGTTAGTTTGTACGTTAAAAATTTTTGATTGAGAATTCTATGAAGCACAATGAACAATTTTTATGATAAAATCAGTACGAAAAAATGCTTTAAATTCTACAAAACAGAACTCGAGGGGCTGAATTTTTCAAAGAAAATTTAGCTTTCTGCTTTTATAAAAATCTTAAATAAACAGAAAGCAAAATCCTTAGGCAATATGAATTCTGACGTATCCTTTTTGCCATCAGCGTTGCTATGAAACACCAAATCCCAAACGTACGTCTTTGAGAAACTACTTTCAGCACGACTACAGAGTAATAAATCCTGAGAGAGCATCGTAGGTTTAAGTTCGAATAAGTTGGGCGTTTCAATCAGATCTACAACCTATGAGGCACTTAAAGGAAAGAAAGATCAAAGCTTTAATTCATATAATCCTGCTTGTATTTCCTAATTTCATTTGCAATGATTTAAGCGAGATCTGCCAGAATATTCAGAACTTCTACAGATGCACTTGACAAACAATTAATGCTCTAAGAGTTTATTACTATATGTTTGCGTATTTTTCTAAGTATTCCAGCAACATTCAAGGCTCTTACAAATGTCCTTCGTTGTCAGTTAGACCTCTAAAAGTTTACTACTCTGTAGCGATAACTACAAGAAAAGTGGAAATTTCTGTGCATTTTAAAAGTTTTTAAGCCTGGTGTATTCAGCTGAATTGTAAAAAAAGCAGATTAAATCTTTATTACAAGAGCGGCAAGTTCGGTAATGAATTATGCAAAAAATTCCATGTTTTTCAAAAAGGAGCAAAAAAGGCAAAATAAATTAAGGTGTAACCCTTTAAGAATCGATATACAGTAATCAATTATGGCACTTTGAAGTAGCAAAGCCCTTATTCAACAATTAAAGCTCCAGGGTTTTACTGCTCTACAGTATAGTTGAGTAACTCCTAGAAACGTTGACATTTCTTTGATTTTTTTAATGTACTTAAGCCTGGTTTATTTCGTTGAGTACTTCTAGAAAACTGATGAAAATATATTTATTACAAGAACGGCTTTTGTTTATGCAATAGTTTAAAAGAATGAAATCGATATATTTTTTCCTACAGAAAAAAAAAAGAATCCATATATCAGTATCGATTACGGCACTTTAAAGTAACAAACTCCAACGATAAAAGCCCTAGAATTTTATTACTCTGTAGTACAGCTGGACAACTACATAAAAATTGGAAAATTTTGGCGTTTTTTGAAATATTTACGCCTGATTTGTTTCACTGTTTAATATCAACAAATGAAAGTATCCTTATTAAAGAGCTTTTAAGTTTTAAGCTCGTTGACGTTAAGCATTTACAATTGAACCAACAACTTTAAAGTACGAAAATTCAAAGATTTTAATGCATTTTCCCATTTGTAATTTCCTAAACTCCTATGGAATGATTTGGCCGAGATCTACCAGAATATTCAGACCTCCTACATATGAACTTGGCTAACAAAGCTCTAAGAGTTTGTTACTCTACGGTACAATTGGATAAGTACAAGAAAAGCAGTGAATTTTTTATTTAAGCTTGGTTTAATCGAATGTGTAACTGTAGGAAAGGCCAATGAATGTATCTCTATGACAAGGGCGCTTTTTGATCTAAAATGGTTTACATAAAAAGAATCAAATGTTTCGCTGACTTTCGAAAAGAACAAAGGACGAAATGTAAGACAAAGAGCAACCGTCCAAGGATCGATGTGTCAGTATGAATTGGTTCTTTAAAGCGACAAAACGCCCTTATCCAACAATTAAAGCTCTAAGATTTTATTACCCAATTTGAGATAACATAAAATTTGGAAAATTTTTGCAACATTTAAGTCTGGTTAAGCCACTGTTTCATTGAAAGAAAAACATAAGAAATTATATTTACTGCAGAACATTAGTTGGACCTAAAATCGTAGTTTTAAGAATAATCCAATATTTTTGTTTACTTTCCGAACGGAGAAAAGCACAAGTTAACTAAGAAAATAAAACACACATCACGTCAGATCAGCTTTTAAATTAGCTTAGAAATGTATGACAATCTGTAGCAAGAATTTACAATAAGGACTCGACTGACAACAAAAACAATTTTTTTCAGTATACAAACGCTGAATTGCCCCCCAAATTTTCCCAAGAAACTCCAGACAAATTTACGACGAATACATCAATCAGTAAATGACTAATAAGGGTATACTTCTTACAATGCCAACGTTCAATAACCACAAAAGTCACATTAATAACACCCACCGTTTAATAAGAAAACGAGCCTAAGTCGTACAAGAAGATTTCGGTTCGTGATCTTACTTAACTAACAGACAAGATCCTAAGGTTGAGGTTTGGAGTACTTAGGCGGAAATTGTGGTTGTGCGGTTCCAAACAAGACCTTCCGATGGGACAAGTTTACCTTCAGTAAAATTACCTATTCTTGACAGCTGTAAAACACGAACAAGGCGGTTTAAGTTTAAACAAGAAGCACCTTGGATACGATCTTAACAGTTTGCGGAACTCAAGACATAACGGCGCGTGATAAAACACAATTTTACTACTTGCAACTAAACATTACTGTTTCCACCATAAACCTGCCTTAATTTAACTCGGGGATAACGTTCTAATTTTAACTCGAATAATTTGAAATTTAAAAGTATTTTTTGTTATTACTAAGTTATAAGTAAATCTTGTAAAGTTCTTGTATTTAAAGCTGAGTAAAACAAGCAAACTTTGTTTGGCGTGGGTGTCAAAATAAGCAGCAGACTTCTTTAGCATACAGCTGATGTAGAAATTCGCTTTGTTTCCACGAAACGTACAAATAAATCCTTTTTAATTGTACTGGGTTATTTTATGTGAGTAATTTGCACTAAATACTTGCGTTAATTTGCTTTAAATTTTTACGAAGGGAAATAGGGACCTAAATTTATTTTTAAGTGCTGTACTTAACAATTCTCCAATGTTTGACATTAAGGACGATTTACGGCCCCTATTTTGTTACTCAAACTCAAGATGTTTGTTTCCGAATTTAGGACCAGAATTTCTGGGGATTTTTCTACGCCTAATCAAAAACGGGGGGTTATTGTGGTTCAATTAGTTCCAATAGCAGAAGTTAATCCTCCAATGTTTGACAGTAAGGACGATTTATCGCCCCCCATTTTATTGCTAAACCTCAAGATGCTCCTAATTTGGGAGTATAATTTCTGGGGGATTTTTCGTCGATATAATCAAGGGGGAAGTGTTGTAGTTCGATTTTGTTACAAAAGGCGAAGGTAAATCCTTTTGAAGTTAAATACCCGAATACTGGAATACCAAACTTGGAAAAAATGCATCTAAACTATACTTCAAAGTTAATGTATGTCTAAGTTGTGGTTGGACTATTTTATTTAATGTTTTTAAATTTCAGTTAATTTTCTTTGAATTTCAGTTAATCCTTCCAACGCCAAAAAAAGAAGTAAATTTGCCAAATAAATGAAACTAAGCCTAAGGGCAATGCATTCAGTTATTCTGCCAATCTCTATACATTATGGTAAGTTCAGAAAACGGCCAGAAAAGCGAATACAGAAACGAAGACCACCTGTAGCCGGTTGGCGTAAAGCTAATACAAAGTCGGGTGTTACCGCACCGGAATCGATCATTTACTCCAAATCGAAATACACCTTCAACATGCTGATTACATAAACTAAATTGAATACAGTTGTTTCAACGCTATCCCATTTTTATTTTTATATCTATCGGAGTTTTCACCTTGAGAGTGAATTTCCTTTGAAGTATTTCCACACAAACTTACTTTTACATTAAATGTTTTCAGAGGAAATTTTCCAAAATTTCATAACAGGAAAATGTACGAATTTAATTTTAATTTCGATAAGTTTGGACGTAGATCAAAAGACCAAAGTAAAGGGGAGGAAACTAACTGCAACATCCATTAAATACAACATAACACTCTAACATTACTTTATGCCACACAGACCTAATAACCCACTGTATATAATGCAGTTACAAGTTTGTCTGTCCGCATAATTACATACCCTAGTCTCCTATAATTAACTTCAAAATTCAATTTGACCTGTGGACAATGAAAAGGGGTTGACTGTAGTTTTTGTTCCCAAAGAGGGGAGAAAGGTTTTATTATTCTTTAATTATAAACCTTTTTATCTTTATCATCAACGCCACTAAAATATAAATTAGCGAAATAGGTTTGAGGAAAAATAAACAGAAAATAAGGAAAAAGTAAAAGGAAAAAAGAGAAGAACACTCGTAAAAAGAAGAAGACAGAAGAGATAAAAGGAAGAAAAGAAAGGCCTCCATCCTTTCTTTTATAAAATAAAACTGTACAGTTACAGGGTGGCTCATTAAAAAAAAGGCACTTCAGTAACCATGTAAACATGCTTGACTTTGCTTTATAAAATTCTACAAACTTTTCAAACTATGGGATCCGAGAATATATTGTAACAAAGGCGAATGTACAAATAATATCAAATATTATAATTTAAGCGGACAAGCAAGCAGGATGACGTCATTTTATAAGGTCAGTCTCCTGGCGAGCTACACGCGTACGACGTATCGAAGTTGCATCTTTTAAAAATGCAAGAAAAGCAGGTACATGAAGTGCAATGTACTGTGAAATTCGATACCCCACACGCGCATAGGTAAAATATTGAAATTCGAAAAAAAGGCAGTCAATTTTATGTATAAATACTGCTGGAAATACGCTAAAAGTTATATTCAAGCCATCAAAGAAGCATTATCTACGAAGAATTGACACCCCCCAAGACGATGTTCCAGTAATTTCATGTAAGACTGTTTTATTTTAACTTAACTAGACTTGTAAAATGTTTGTGTAAAATATTTGAATTCTTTTTATGGACTTAGCCGTGTTAAACGTAACGGGGACTTAGAATAATTGGTATCACTTTACTTTGAATGGGGACTTAGAATAATTTGCATAACCTTACTTTGAATTGGGACTTAGAATAATTTGTGTAATTAATTTTGTAAAACTAAAGCACAGATATGAAATACATGATGTTAGTTGAATTTGACTTTGAATACAAACCTCTCGTAAATCCAAGCAAAATATCAAGTGGAGACGTTGGTCAAAGAGTCTACCTAAATATTAGTAACTGATGTCTATTTACTTCGAACCGTTGATCTTCAATCAACGTTCGAACGTTATCGGTCAAAACGGCTTCGCCATAATATATGGTAATAGAAAAATAGTCAGGTACGTGTTTTATAGCTGACAAGTTAGACACATTTGGTTTTCAGATTGACAGCCCTCTTGGTTTTAATTTAAGTCATTATCCGGCCTGCTCAGTTACCTTGCTTCAGACGTGCTTCGCATGGCGCCACTTACAATGTAGCTAGGTTTCAAACTACATTTACCCAAGTATTGCCATGGACGCCAGACAAAAGCTAAATGCAACATTAATGATTTAGTGCCGGTTGGATGGCTTGGTTTTTGATGTACCTAATAATTAACAATTCTACAAATTAATTTTTGTAGCACTCGAAGTAACGCCTATACACCTCGAATATAAACGAAGCGATAACAGCACCTGCTGTTGAAACTTTACCATAAAGCGTGGGGATACGTATATCAACTGGTTTTGATTAACGCCGTACAAAACACACTGGCTTAATGATATTCTTAAAAAGTGAGCAGGCCGGTTACAGTCGTTTTACGAGCATAAACCTAACCTCAAATCTGATAACTGGCAGGCTTAATGCCCGCACCTTTCTTCCTTCAGCTACTATTAACAAAAATCTAAGTAACAATAAATGTGCGTTCGCAGTATGATTTAAAAAGAGAAGTGGCATTGTCAACGTTATTTCTGACATTCAGTGATAAAACAAAGGAAATCTACAAGGTAATATATTACAGCTAGAACTGTAATACAATCGGAGTGCTTGTAAATCCAAGCTAACTTGAATCATGCATGAAATATTGCCTTTCCTAGTAAATTCCCCTATATTCCAATTACAAACACGGTCGATGCAAATGGGAGGGCTTTGAGAAATCGTAAAGTTGGTCTATTGTAATGCTTGTTGCTTGCTTGTCGCTTATGTTTCAAATCGAGCATTTCAACTAAAACACTTCGTCCTTAATTTTGGACTTTTGCTGAATTTCCTTTGTTTTTGATTTTTCTTTTATTAAGCTAAAACTTCCGAATTTGTTAAATAGCTCGATAACCTATAACAACGTCCAGATTATTTTTGGAAAAATTTGGTTTACCTAATTTTCCTTGGAATTTAGACTTAAAAAATTACTAGAATTTTATTGTTCTATGGTACAGTTGGATAACTCCCAGGCAAGTTGAAATTTAAGTGCAATTTTTAAAGTACCTAGACGTGGTTTATTTCTTTGGGTAAGTCCAGACAACAGGTGAAAATATCTTTATTACAGGAGCGGTTCTTGTGGATTCACTGCCGACTAATTTATGAAAAATAATTCGATAGAAATGATTTTTTTCGTTGAATAGTCCCATGTTCCTTGTGATTTGCGAATACCACTCGTGATACTTATACGAGATGTAAGCACAAGGAACATTTGTGATATTACAGCAAAAACAATCGACATAACTTTGACCACTTGTGGTATTGTAAGTGAAAAGTTTTCTGATGTGTTTTCTACAATATTCTTATAATGCTTTATTCTGAAATGAGGAGATGCTTGCAAATCGGAACAGGATTAAATTCTATACCGTGAAGGATATAATGATGATTTTTGTGAAACATTTTGCTCAAATATTCTTCATAAGTATTATTTTCTGAAATAATTTACTGAAGAACTCTGCTGAAGTATTTTTCCTAAAACAGTTTTTAAAATATTTATTTCAAAATTTGCCTAAAGTGTTTTCATCATACAGCATTTTCTAAAGTGTTTCTTTGAAATATTCTTCTGAAATATTTCTCTAAAATAACCTGTTGAAGCATTCTACTGAAGTATTTTTCTAGCATAGTTGTTTAAAATATTTATGTATTTCAAAATTTGTCTGTTTTCTTAATAAAACATTTTTCTGAAGTATTTCTTCAAAACATTTCTCTGAAATATTCTGGTGTATTTCGCCGAAGCAATCTGCTGAAACATTGTGCTGAAGTATTTCTCTGAAATACTTTATTGAAATATTTTACTGAAGTGTTTTCTGGGATATTCTTATAAAGCATTATTCCGATATTCTGTATCTTATTTTAGAAAAATTCTTCTGAAGTATTTTTCTGAAATGATTTCTTGAAGAATTCTGCGGAAGTATTTTTCTAAAATAGGTTTTTCAAATAATTCATTAAAAAGGTTTCTGAAGTGATTTCTGGAATATTCTTATAAATCATTTATTCTGAAGTATTTTTGCGATACATTCAACTAAAATATTCTTCTGGAGTATTTTTCCGAACAACCTAATTCCTAATTTTTTTGTAATTTCCTGAAATTTTTTTCTGAATGGTTTTCTGAAGTGTTCTATAAAATATTCTAATAAAATACTTTTGCCAACTAAATATTTCTTTGAAACATTCTGTTCGCATATTCCTTTGAAATAGTCTTTGGCTCAAACAATCTGCTGAAGCATTCCGTTGAAGTATTTTTCTAAAATATTTTTTGAAAATTTTCTAGAATATTCTTATAACGCGTCTTTCTCAAGTATTTCTCTTAAACATTCTGCTGAAGTATTTTTCTGAAACCCTCTTCTAAAGCATTTCTCTGAAACAATCCCCTGAAGTATTTTTCTAACATTTTGCTTTCAAATATTTCGTCTCATAATACAAATTTCTCATGGATTTCTCTTAAACAATATGCTCAAGTGTTCTCTAAAATATCCTAACAAAACGTTTTGCTCAAGTATTGCTCTGAAACATTCTGCTCAAGTATTCTCCTGAAATATTCATCTGAAGCAATCTGCTGAAACATTCAGCTGAAGTATTTTTTGAAAATATTGTTTTCAAATATTTACTTGTATTCTAATAATACGTTTTACTTACGTATTTTCTTTAAACATTATGTCAAATAGTAGGAAAGGTAGATGAAATTATTTTTAGTACGAGCGCGTATTTTTTAACTAAAAAAAGTTTCCGCCGTCTTTCGAAAAGACAGAAATGAAAGACAAGACAAACAGCAACCCTATAAGGATAGATAAGTCAGTTTAGATCATGGCGCTTTAAAGTAATACGTCCAAGGATAAATTCCCTTGTCCGACAATTAAAGCTCTAAGTTTTTATTGCTCTATAGTACGTATAGTTCGTTGGAATAGTTTTGATTTTTTTGAAATAATTAAGTCTGTTTAATTAATATGAAAAACAACATATCAAATTATCATTATTGTAGAGTGTTGCTTTTACCACTACTGCAGATTTAAGCTCGTTGACGTTGAGCATTTACAATTAAACCTACAAATAAAGCCACTTCACAGAATTTAAAGAAAGTAAGGTACAATTTTGCTTGTAATTTCCTAATTTCATGCGTAATGATTTCCGTAAGATCTGCTAGCATACTCAGAACTCCTACAGATGCCTTTGACTCTTAAGAGTTTATTACTCTATAATACAGTTGGATAACTACAAAAAAGCAGAAACTTCTAGCTCCATTTATTCCACGGTGTAATTGAAGGAAAGGCAAATGAAATTATCTGTATTACAAGAGCGTTTTATTTATCTAAAATTGAATTGAATGGATTGAAAATAAAGAAATCAAATGTTTAGCAGTCTTTCGAAAAGAGCGAAAAGAAAGGCAAGCCAAAGAGCAATGATTTATGTCAGATCTTAAAAAATTAATACGTGTTAACACAAAGATCACAGAAGAGGAAGCGTACGTTATAACGATTACATTACATTTTTACGCACTTATGACAACATATGAACCGTAAAAGGTCTAAGTTCATAAGCTGGGTCAAAGTTGGGGTCCTCTAATCGTCCACCTGAATTCAGTCCAAGTTTATTTTTAGCGTTTAAGCCCTTAAGCTGGTTAGAACTGGGCCTGCTCTAATTACTGACCTAAGAAATACTGATGGGAACAAGCCAGAATAAATTTTATTATCAAATCAAGCAATATTTTAAGCTGAAGCGCCTCGCTAAAATTACATCCTGAAAATTATAAAGCATGTTTGTGCTAATATTACATACGATTTCTGTTAGCTCATTTAGATGTTTAAGCAGCACATTTAAATTCTCACACCTAAATACATGCTTAAAAGGCTTTGCCTACGCATGAGCCCTTTGTACACATTTCTTGCATCGCTTAATCCTGTATCCTTTATTTAATCTAAATAAATGTTTGCGTTGTAAATACTTTAATGTTGCTTCGTTTTGATAAATTTCGAGACAAATTAATGTGGGTCTTCTACAACTTTTCCTTCATAATTCCCCAGGCGAAAGAAACCTTGCCAAAGCCTAAATTACTTAAGTCGGTATGGTTTTGCTCAAGGTTCAAAGTGACACAAAAATGTGAATTTGACCAACTTTTTCTAATGTCAACCCACAAATAATTTACGGAAAAAAGGAAACCTCCAGGGCCCAAGGATTTTCTTTCTCATTGGATTACTAAAATAATTCACGATGCAATTTTCGCAAATTAATTATCAGCTGAATTTTTCAACGAAGTATAGCGGTTACACAACAGCTGTTAATAAAAAATTTACAAGCATATTCAGTTTCTCATAAAAACCCATCGTACAGGTTGCTGAAACGAACGAACGAACGATAATTTCATTTATTAATATTCTTTTATATTATTAGCATCGCCATGAAAACTGTCACGTCAGTTAGAATTGAAACGTCGCCGGAATTGATTTCTTTCAATTTTCATAACGAATCCGATTCGTAGTCAATGTATTCGTAAGAAATGAAAAGTCAATAGATTCGTGCTCGCACAAATGCTATCACAAAAAGAAGAAAAGAAGCAGCCGAGCACGTATGCGAGAAAAAATATCGTATATTAACAATTTTCGCGAATTTCTTTTTTTTACATATGACACGTCGATTCCCATCGGGGATACACATATTTCTGGAAGTTATTCCCGAGTGGCTGTACGTCAGGCAGGTTAAAACGGATTTGCACACGATGGGGGCTGAAAATAACAAACGGCAGAGCGCAAACCTAAAGGGGAACTGCCAAAACCCCTTTTCACCTGAGGAATAGTACGGAAATGCACGGTTTTGCAGTTGTTTATTCGTACACAGGGACAAAATACTCGAAGACAATATCAAAGTCGAAAAGTTTACGGCCTTGTTTTAGTATCCAATATTCCCGACCGGCCAACCGTTAAAACTCGACATAATCTTGTTATAGTACATTGTAACTCAATTGTAACCACAACTTAGTTTTAATACTTTAATAAGCTCTGATAGCTAGATTTATGACCGCAAAGTTCAGCACCAACCGGATGGCATAATGCACAAGTTTCTGTGGGTTCAGTTCGAGACAGTTACAACCGCTAAAGGGTACTAAAATGTCTAAATGGGCACACATGACAAGACCTACAAAAATTTGATGCGACATTTTGTTCCCGGAAATTTTAAATAAACAAGGACAATGTATAGAAATCACAAACACCCATACAAATTTTGATTGCAAACAGAAAAGCTAATAACAACAACACGACTATAGAGTCAAGAACCCTTAGAGCTGCAATTTTAATGTTACAAAATTAAGTCCGCTAACGTTGGATGTTAACAATAACATATAAATATCAAAAAAGTATAAGCAATGCTGAGAAAAGAAATAAGCAACCTCGAAATAATTTTCTTTTTATAGGAAATTCTGAATATACTGGAAATCAGTCTCTCTGTATTTTATAAAACAGACGGTTTGTGAAACGAAAATTTGGATTCTTGTTTTCCTCAAAACTTGGTAAGATTAATTCCACCGAGTTTCTGTTGGTTTAGTTTAGGGTAATTACAATCGTTAAAGGGTAGTAAAACATGGTAACATTACGAAACCTACAAAAATTATTGACATTATTTTTAAATTAAATATTAAAAAAAAGCAAGAAGAAATACGCGAAAATCACAAAAAACAGTTACAAAATTCAAAATCTTACGAGAAAAGCTAAAAAAAATGGCAACCATAGAAATATTGCAAAAAGAATTAACTCAGAGACTTATTGAGAAGTCTACGAAGTATCCTGAACAATTTCTTATAACAAACTCAGTATTCAACATTTTGTTTTAAATTTTACAATTTAAAACTTTGAAAGCAAAATTTTGCCAGCGACAATTTAATTCATGTATAAAAATCCCATAAGCCGATGTGTTTTTGTCACTTTGACAGCGGATAAAAGTTTGCCATAACTTTTATCCGGCTAAAACACTACCTTAACTTTAGTTGCTATGCAACTTTGCCTTGTACGTTTAATAATTGTAGCTTCAATACCAAATAAAAAAATAAATTTGTATTGCTCATTCATTAAATTGTCTCGCCGAATTACACTCGAGGTTTTATTTAGTCAGGATAAATATTTATTTGCCAAACTCAAATTAATATTGCTTTACAGCAATTAGACTCGAGAAATTGACAGCAGATAAAATCAACTCCGGCCTTCGGCCGTCGTGATTTTATCTGCTGTCAATTTTTTTCGTCTAATTGCTAAGCAATACGTTTTCGTTGCAAACAAATATTTATCCGACTAAATAAAACCTCTTGTGTAATTATATTCGACAATTTAATTCATGTATAAAAAATCGCATAAGCCGCTGTGGTTTTGTCACTTTGACAGCGGATAAAAGTTTGCCCTAACTTTTATCCGGCTAAAACACTACCTTAACTTTAGTTGCTATGCAACTTTGCCTTATACGTTTAATAATTGTAGCTTCAATACCAAATTAAAAAAATAATTTTGTATTGTTCATTCATTAAATTGTCTCGCCGAATTACACTCGAGGTTTTATTTAGTCGGGATAAATATTTATTTGCAAACTCAAACTAATATTGCTTTACAGCAATTAGACTCGAAAAATTGACAGCAGATAAAATCAACTCCGGCCTTCGGCCGTCGTGATTTTATCTGCTGTCAATTTTTCTCGTCTAATTGCTAAGCAATACGTTTTCGTTGCAAAAAATATTTATCCGACTAAATAAAACCTCTTGTGTAATTATATTCGAAAATTTAGCTTTATCACGATTTGAAATGAATATTTATAAAGCAAAACAAATTCTGGCTTATTTCTTTTACCATCAACGTTGCTACCAAACACGAAACTGCCTGAAAAACTGCCTTCAGGACTATTATAAAGTAATAAAACCTTCGAGGTACAGCTTTAACAGCATTACAAGTTTCATAACAGTGGGCACCTACAATCCAGCCTACATTTTGTTTTAGATTTTTTGCAATTTAAAACTCGAAAGCAAGAAGTTTTGCCAAAGAAAACCTAGCTTTCTGCTTTTATAAAGACATGAAATGAATACAAAGAAAAATCCTTAGGCAAAATAAATTCTGACGTGTTGCTTTTACCATCAGCGTTGCTACCAAACACAAACCTGTAAAACTATCTCCAGGGCGGCTATAGAGTAGTAAAACTTTGGAGAAGCAATATTAACAGCATCGCAGGTCTAAGCTTCATGATGTTGGGCGTCTACAGTCCAACCTACAAATTATTGAACTTTAAAGCAAGAAAGTTCAAATATTTAGATTGATAATCCTGCTTGTAATTAGATGTATCAGTAATATTCAGAATCCTATAAATGTCCTTATTTAACAGCTAAAGCTTTAAGTTTCAGTTGGGCAACTACAAGAACAGTGGAAATTTCTGTGAATTTTTAAGGTACTTGGTTTATTTCCTTGAACTGTAGAAAGGACAAATGAACAAATATTTGGGTTCTAGTTTTCATCAAAATTTGTAGATAACAACTCATTGGCAAAATTAATCCTCATGAGTTTCTGTTGGTTTAGTTTGGGACAACTTTAAAGAATATTAAAACGTGGTAAATTGACAAACACAAAATTGCTTTGAAGTTCTATCTTTAAAGCAACTATGGAGAAATAACATCTTAGAGGTGCAATTTTAACAGCGTCATGTTGAAGTTTCATGAGCTTGGGTATCTACAATCCATTCTATAAATTATGAGACTTTAAGGAAAGAAATTTCAAGGATTTTAATTAATAATCTTGCTTGAAATTTCTTTTCATTCGCACTGATTTGAGCGAGATATATCAGCAATACCCAGAAGTCCTATAAATGTCCTTATTTAGCAGCTGAGGCACTAAGAATTAATTACTCTACAGTACAAAAAAGTGGAAATTTCTGCGATTTTTGTAAGTACTTCAGCTTGGTTTATTCTTTTGAACTGTAGAAAATGCAGGTGAAATTATCTTTACTACAAGAACCAATATTGGGGTTCTAATTTTCATCGAAATTCATAAAACTCTTTGGCAAAATTAATCCTATTTAGTTTCTGTTGATTCAGTATGGATTAAAGGATACTAAAACGGCACAAAATTGTAAACGTACGTTTTCGAAAATCTATTTTTAAGACGGCAATAGACTAACAAAATCTTGGAGGTGGAATAAACTTCCAGCATCACAGTTAAAGCTCAATAGTTAATTGCTCTATGTTACAGTTGGATAATTACAAGAAAACTGGAAAGTTTGTAAGATTGGCTTATTCCAGTTAGTGTATAAAAAGCAGATGAAATTATCTTTACTTCAAGAGCGGATTTTGGTCCTGTAATAGATTAAACAAAAATAATTCCATGTTTTCAGATTTTCGAAAGGAGCAAGGGAAAATGCAAAAGAAATTAAGGGCAACCCTTTAAGAATCGATATACGAGTATCAATTATGGCACTTTAAGGCAGCAAAACTCAAGGATAAATGTCCTTATTCAATAATTAAAGCTCTAGGATTTTATTGCTCTATAGTAAGTTGGATAACTCCAAGAAAAATTGAAATTACTGTGCGGTTTTTGAGGTACTTATGCCTGGTTTATTCCGTTGGGTAATTCTAGAAAACAGATTAATTATTAATTAATTATTATTTAAGTAATAGGTTTGTACGCCTTTTAGCCTGAAGATGACCTGATCATTAGGTCGAAACAATTGGAGCTACCCTTATTTCATTTATATCAAATTTGTGTGGATTAGTCAATTTTTATTAATACATTTAACCATATTATTTATCCCACGAGAAATGGAGTTCAAGCTGAGATGACAATATCTTCATTACAAGAGCGAGTACTCAGTTGGACAACTATATAAAACTTGGAAAATGTTGGTTTTTTTTTGAACTATTAAAGCCTGGTTTATTTCACTGTTTAATATAAAAAACAACAGATGAAATTATACTTATTGTAGATTGTGGTGCCCAACGCCACCGTAGATTTAAGCATTTACAATTAAACCTACAAATAAAGCCACTTTAAAACAAGAAAATTTAAAGAAAGTAATGTACAATTTTGCTTGTAATTTCCTAATCTTATTCGTAATGATTTGGGCAAGATCTACCAGAATACTCAGAACTCGTACAAATGCCCTTGGGCAACAAATAATACTGCAGAAATGTGTTACTCTATAGCACAGTTGGAAAACTACACGAAAAGCACATCTTGGCACAGTTGGAAAACTACATGAAAAGCACATCTTCCGAAGTATTTAAGCTTGGTTTAATCGATTGTGGAACTGTAGAAATTATTTTTAATCCAAGCTCCGTTTGCGAATTTTAAGATGGTTTCGAGAGGGGTAAGAGGAAAGCTAAATAACGATCGACATATCAGTACAGGTTTAGGTAGAAACTTATTTTAGTCACTTAAGTCATATTTTAAGTCAGCTTAAACTACGTTTTAGTTTAAATCTGCACTGAGAATATCAGCCCTAACTCATTTAGACAAAACCAAATCATCCAAATTAAAATAAACCGCAACCAGACAAAATCTATAATTAAAATACCTGAATAACTAAAACTCGTACCGTTAATGTCACTCGCACTGACCATACAAGCACAAATAATAACGAGCCCCTTCTTCCTACTTGCTCTTAACTAATTAAAATAGTTGACAGTCCTAACAACCGAAGAGAAAATTTTTTTAAACATTAAACATATCCACCATGTCGTTAAATTCAAGCCATCAACCTTCTAGTTAAAGCTTAAAAATGATGAATTTTTCAATTACATACAAACCATTTTAACTTTACACAATTCCCTAAAATAAAAAAGGTGAAAGTGTTGCCTTGTTTTGTAATAGTAATAATAATAATTAAAAATTAAGGAGGAGCGGAAATGACATCGGTTAATTTAACTTGTGGGCTCGTAATGTAAAAGCACGGAATAAATTTCAAAACAAGGTCAATTGATCTCTAATACTAAGTGACGATACTTTATGAAATAATAAGCCGAACTTTATGAAAGTAATATAAATTTATTATGCTTTTACTGCTTAATAGAATACGATTCCTTTGAAGTAATAAAAATTCCTGTAATTTCTTATGTTTCTAAGTTATTAATTAGCAAGTGAGATTCTTCCCAATTAGGAGCAAATAATCCCCAACAGAATTTTTGAAATTGCCTTGCGCTACCAAAATTCGTTCCATTTCAATTAAATGTTAACTAACAAAAGTTCCCACTCTGGAAAAACTTGTCAACATTCAACATATATGCATAACTTTTACATAACTTAAATTGAATCCATTGTAAATATCAGGAGACCCACTTCCTTGGCAGGAATAGTCAGGCTTACATCTTCTCTACGTTTCGTGGAATACTTGAAAAACAAGAGAATTTCATACGAAAACCATATACATAATAGAAAATACCTAAACATGTCGGAGTTGTTTTATACAATAAGTTTACAACGTACCGAGTTTGCAACAATCCAAGATTCAAACTTAAACACGGGAGTATTAAAGGTGTTTATACTAGTTAGAAAGGGTATTTCCTTCTAAGCGCATGCAAATTAACGATATTGTTTACACTTTATCGTCATGATCCTCTACAGGAATTTACTAACCGAATAATTTTAGTTTACACCCACAACCTGAGCATTCCTTGATTACATTTTATTTTAAGGGTGTTTTAAAATCAATTTATTGCAACATTTAATTCGATTAGTTGAAACATTTTAGAAATTTATGCCATTAATAATTTAGTAATTAAATTGTTGTAGGATTCACTGCGGAGGTGTTATTTTTCTATATATAGAATTTTCATAACGCATTAAAAATACATTAAATAATTTTGTTGGTATGCTTTGAAAAGGAAAACTGTCTATAACCAGCCTCGCCACCGAAAGGTAAAAAAGGTATACAGACAGATGGACGTTCAAATAAAAAACAATTCATAAGGACTGGTCATGGATAACAAAAGTATTGCCTTCGGTATTTGTTAAAATTTACAAAATTGTGCCAATTTACATTTTTTGAGCTAGGTTTTCCCCTGGCATTTAACAAAAAGCCAATGAAATTTATTGAAGAATAAATTTATTATTTATATTTTTAATTAAATGTATGATGTTATGACTAAGATTTATAAAACGTTCCACGATCCACGACGGTGGAGCTGACACATTCGGCTTTTATTCCTGGCCTAAGCTATAAAATTTATAACTAAGAAGAGTACTAAAAATAGGTTGGTAATAGGTTCCCGCCCAGTGGCGCCCCCATAATGCTAAAAGGGAGTCTTACAAAACCGTTTTGTTGATTTTAGTAAGCTCGCTCTAAAGTAAGCTTGATAACACTTGCTCGTTGCTTGTTGAACTGTCAATAGCACGCCAACTAACATAATCTAACCTAAATCTAGTAAAGACTAACAACACTTAAATCTAATAAAAAAACAAATTAACTTAATGTAAATCTAGTCTAATCTAATTTAATGAACCGAATTTACTGTTGGCCAACCTAACTTTGATTTAACCTAAACTAAATTTGTTTGCTATGCTATGCTATAGGTACCTCTCCCTGGGTCACCATCGCTTCCATTTGGGCTACCACCAACAAAGCCCTTCCCAGGTAAAAGTATATACTTTCGGATGCCTTTTACTGTCGGTTGTGAGTGTACCGATTCAAGCCCTAATTCAGTACCGTATTTTTGGTGATCCACTCGTGGCAAGCACCAGTAATTATCGTGTGTAACTCAAGCACTTCAAGCACCCTTTCTTTTGTTTAATCTGTTCAACGAAGTCTTCAACTAGTGCGTATTACGTTTTGTTTTAGTGTTAATAATTTAGAAACATTGCGAATTGCCGTGACGTTGACTTATTTCATGTTGCATCTGTAAAATTATTTGTTATCAGATTTTTAGCTCAAGTTTTGTTATTACCATTCTTTTGATTGCGGTTAAAGAAGTGTAGCAGTTATTGTATTTGCCATAATTCGAGTAAATGTGACATCCCTTAATCACGCCTTTCGCGTAATTTAGATAGAATAGATTCATTTTGTGTCATATTTTGAATATTACTTGCATTTCATTGATAATTAATTTTCGCCTTTTATTTGTGTCTTTGTGTTTTGTTTTAATATTTGTGTAGAGCTTGTGAGCCTATCTACCAGTGATTTTATTTCAGTAAAGTAACGGCAAGTACCTCCAACAGTAGGGTGCGGCAACCCCCAACCCCCTTCGAGACCAGAGTGATTATGACCATCCCTATTTGAAGGGTTTAGCGTTTCGAACCCCCCTTCTTCACAGTTTGCTAGCCGCGAGCTGAAGGACATCGATGTCCTCTTTAAATGTCATAGTGCGACATTAGCACGTGACAAATTTTTAATTATATATAATATCTGGTCTAACACAATCTAACACTTAAGCTTAAACACGAAGTACCTTTTAGACAGTGTTTCGAAGCAGTATTGCCAAATACGAAGAAATATTTTGGAAGAAGTTTAATTGGAGAAGTTTTAATTCTTTATAATATCTAATCTAACCTTAAACACGGAGTTCATTTTAGTCAGTGTTTCAAAGCAATGTCGCCAAATCTGAAGAAAACCCTCCAAAACAAATATTTTCAGTCCTCTTGAAGGATGAAAGCGCATGTTTAACTAGAATTAATTCTTGTAATATTTGGCCTAACCTAACCTTAAATGCGAACTGGATTTTAGACAGTGCTTTAAAGAAGTGTTGCCAAATCTAAAGAAATTCTTCCTACTTTTCGGCCTTTTTGAAGAACGGCAGTTCGCTTAAACAACTTTTAATTATTGGATCAACAATCTATGTTAGCTTATAAATTAAATAAAGATAGCTAAGGAAATAATTTTTGAAGGTACAAGATCCCCATGAAACAAATTGAACATGTGAAACAATCGAGAATGATTTAATGAGATTTATATCAAGGAATTAATCAACGTCGTAATGTTTTGGTTTTTCTCTCATAATCGCAATTTAAATTTATTAAATTAAGGGCCGGTCTTTCCATCTCCTAATAAATGTATCCTCCGATTATTTTCTATGGCAACCTTTATTACTATAATCGTTTCTATGGAAAATATTTGCCAAATAGCTTATTAGGGGGTTTAATAGGAAATGGAAAAACCGGCCCTAACAAACGAAAAATAATGGATAGTTTTGGGTTCTGAAAAGTTTTAAAAAGTTCCGAAGAGGTGCTACCTAATTTTCACGAGAGTTATTACAGTGTGCAAACCACTGTCATATTTATTTATTATTTTATTCTATTTATTTATTCTATACTTGATATAAAGTAATACTGTAACGAAGGGCTTTTTGTATTATTGATGGTTAGGGCCTTTTATGTTATTATATTAATTATGACGGTAGAGACTTATAGCCAACTTCATTACGAGTGTTTAGACTTGGGTTTTGCAAGAGGTTATATTAAAATACAACATTAACTAACATCAGATATATTGGTATAACTTTAGTTACAAACATAATTCAACTGTTCGACAAACGTGATGCAAATATTTAACAAGTCTTAGGTCTGATTGACTCAACACGATGTACAAAAACATTAGCATTAAGTTATAATAATAAACACTAACTTACATGAACATCTTTAAGAAGCACACATCTTGGTAACAATCGTTGGAAAGTATATGTAAACCAACCCTTGGCTTATGGCCAGGGTTGGTCCTGTAAGGGTCAATACAACCAGCTGTTCCGTATGACTCATATTCATGGAAGTGCATCTTTAGTTAGTAAACAGATTTAATGATCCTTACTTTGTAATGATTGCGAAACTTTGTTATATCAGACCACACCTAAATGCCAACTTATTTAATTCATTTCTTATGGCGATGCTTTATATTATTTATTAATTAACCCACTACCTTGCAATACCAAGTTGTAAGATTTCTTTGAATTAAATTAGTGTAACGAATTATTCAAGAAATTTTATTCATGAAAACATTCCAAAACATGTGTCATCCTGGTTTATATGAAATTTTAATGCATAATTTTTAATAGAAAGCACTGCATCCCCGCTGTAAAATGCATTAAATTGGTTGCACCAGGGCTCTTTGGACGTAATTTCATATGGAACTTTCCTAACTTGTCGGTTTTAATTTTATACGTTGTCATTTATGCCGTCGAGCGTTACACTGTAACTCGTGTATAATGGACATTAATTTAATAAATGGAGCTGCGTCCGAGAATGTTGTGTACTACAAAACGTTAGAGTGGCTTTTCGTTTGTGTTACGTTTTCGGTACAAATTGTTAAGCACGATAATTAATAAAAAGCTACCTCCGAAATATTAGTTAATTACGGTTGGGTTGTTAACTTCTACTAATTTGTTTGATTTTTTTTTGAATAAAAAGGCAGCTGGAGTATTTGTTTAAAATGATTATTATTAACAATCCATATATTTTTAATCGTTTATCGTACATTAAGTTGGATAAAAATTAATTAAAAATGATGAATAATAAGACTCAATGAGTAACGACGACCAACGCAAAAATGTTTAGTAATAAAAATAAATGCGATTTCATCGGCAAATAAAATGACCATAGCCACAATTAATTAACTGGAAATTTCCCCTGGCCTTTCATCAGTAATAAAATTAAATAAACTTCGCGTTTCGGAGAACTAGCTTTGCTCCCTTCAGGTGAACAAGAAAAATGTGATGAAGGCTTTGAACTTCGATTAATTAATTATTAATATTGAACTTTAATGTAGTTACTATAAAGATAATTTTATTAATCAAGGTTACCAAGGAACAGAACCGAAAGTTGAGGCTACCTGGTCCAAACTGAGGCCATGATTAAAGTCGGCATAAAACGTACAAACTTTTGTAATTTTAACCTGTGGAAGAGAGACATGCGATTCTGCTATGGTGCTTTCTTTAAGTTTAAAAATTAAATCAAAACATGGGTCATTAAGGATCTTTAGAAATGACTGACCTTGCCAAGCCAAAATATGTTGTATCAAAATATAAAAGCGAGTTCACTTAAATCAAATATTCAATTTGACGAACAGCCCAAAATTTGAAAAATAAAGAACAAAGCAAGTCTAAATTTGGCGAAGCAATATTCTTCAGAATTCGACTGAAAAAAAGTCAAAAATCCCATGAAACTTGTAGCTCAATTTCCTGGGGCTTCATCGAACGTTTTTTTAGAGGAAAAAAACGACTTTCTCAATGCCACTGATAATTTCTTAATAATTCTTCGTGATAAATCGATACCTTCAGGTTGTTGCTCTATCTATTTCCAGTTCATACCCGAATTCATAATTAAACGCGCTCAAATGCTGAACAGTTGCTCAAGGTCGGCTTATAATTCGTTCAAAATTGTAGATAATAGACAAAATCTTGAGATTTATAAAAAATTGTCATTCTCAACCTACGTCAACCGAAAAGAACTTAAAATTTTTGAGTGTAAAGACGCAGGCGCACATCTGTAAGGTTTGTAAATCGACGCTGCTCTGGTTTTCCACTGACACACATCGTAGCACCGCGACGTTAATCAGACGCTTACGGCACGTCGGTTAGAAAACACGCGGACGCAAGACGTCAGTGGAAGCGCGCGAGTTCGAAACTTTTCCCGCACGTGATTGTTAACTTTTCTTCGATGTGAGGGCGATTGATGTTGCTTTAAAAATTTCCATAAAAAAAATCTGTGACACTTCGCTGAATCTATTCGTAATCTGCGCTTCGAAACTTTCAAACTTGTGCAAACTAGAAGAGTTTTAAAATTTGATTTTGAAATGGGCGCCTCCACCATAATTGAATCGGGAATGAATTGTCCATGATTTACAACGGGCGATTGTTAATTGAAACCTAGGGTTATATAAGTTGGAACGTGCGTCAGGTTCATTGTAATTAATAGGCGTATAAATTACATTTACTTTCCATTGTTTTGCTGACGTCAGAATGGAATCCGACAATTTCCAATATCAACCCAATTTTAAACGGGCCAAACGAGCCCTTCGTGAATTTTCTGGATTTATTCTAAATTAATAAAACGCACAAAAAACTTTAATTAACGGGCGATCAATTGCAAATCCGTTACTAAATCAATTAATTAATAAAAACCTGCAAGGGGACAAAGATGATCTTCGGAGTAAAATACAAGTTTAAATCTGGGTGAAAACGACAGAACATGTCGGAGGAAGAAAAGGTTTTTTACAAAGCGACAATAATTTTCAATAATGTGACGACTACGGCGGGTGGAGTTAACCGTACGGAGATAACATCGCAGGAATTCAACAATTGGTGGGGCCTTTTGGCCTTTCTCCTTGTTGTTGGTACTGCTGCTGGTAACATCTTAGTGTGTCTTGCCATTACGTGGGAAAGGCGCCTTCAAAATGTTACCAACTACTTCCTAATGTCCTTGGCCATCACTGACCTTATGGTCGCCATTCTTGTTATGCCATTGGGCATTTTAACACTTGTTCGTGGTAAGTAAATGGTGTCTTCTATGGTGCTAACATATGTTTTTACACAAAGAACGCAGTTTGGCAAGGATGTCTTAAATCTTTCGTTATGATAATTACAGGCTAATTTTGCAATACACAGACGAAATAATTCAATACACAAAATAACAGAAATTTTCCATTAAGCAGAAGCACAATTTTGCATCAATTTCGGCTTATTACTCGTGTTTGTGGTAATCAAATCCAAATGAATTTACCGGAAAATTCAAAATGATTTTCTGGAACCTCTTATTACATTTTTTTTACCTTTCGTGGATATTTCGCCATAAAAAAATTAAATTATGTTTATTACTATTGCATTTAATTAAGGGATATCGGGTTAAGTCTTAAATAAGTTTAACCAAAAATAAATAAATAAATAAATAAAAATATGGAAACTGTAAAAGAAGAGCTGGAATCTTTTAGGTAAATTTTCTCCAAACATTCAAATGTGCCTCTTCCTCAAATTTAAACATTTGTTAAAGATATTTCAAAATTTTTCGTAATATAACAATTTGCTTCAGTAAAGTTAAATTTAATTTGAGTTTAGTTTCTTTATACTCCTTAATTTTTTAAGAATTCCAAGAAGCAAGTAACTCCTTCAAGAATTCAGATGAAAACTGAAGGAAAGGGGTGAAATTTTCAGAAACAAATTTGTCTCTTCCTGAGATTTAATAAGCAGGAAAATATATTCGTGATATTTCTTTGCACTCCAATACTTAATTATATAAGAATTCTAAGCAAGTAAATCCTTCTCCAACGAATTCAGGTGAAAATTAAACAAAGGATGAAGTTTAGTTCTTCTTGAAATTAAAAATTTTATAATAAATCTCTACAAAGTTGATAAAATTCTTCGAAATATTACAGTTTGCTTCAGTGACAATCAGTTGAATTAATTTGGTTTTAGTTTTCGTACATTTCTTTGCACTTCATACGTAACAATTTACGAATTCCAAGAAGCAATGAATTCAGGTGAAAACTGATAAAAATTAGGTGAAATTTTCAGAAACAGCAAGGCCGACTTCCAAATAAATATTTCTGTGATTTCATCGTTATTAATTGCAGCAAATTTACAATCAACTCCAAACCTTCCTTCTTAATAAAAACAGATCATAAATAAATCCTCAGCTCTAAATTAATCTTCTAAAACCTATGAAAAATGCAACTTTATGTAACAAGCCGTACCTAAAATTAGTTAAAACCGACCCACTTTTTTCCTGTGTGTATCTAATAATATCCGAAGCCCATTAAAAGTGCATTATCTAACAAAATACGACGACTCCCAAAGCGATTATCAAAAAAATTCGTATCTTTAAATCCGTTATTGACTCCTCCACCTTCTGCTCATCATCAAAAGGCTTCAGAAGCAAATACCCAGACTAATTTGATACATCACGCACCATTTATTAAAACAAATAAATTGATCCCAAGTTCAATTAAGTTGAAGCGGGATTAGCGGACAAATGATAGAATTCAGGTTAGGACGGGGCGAAAACGACAAAGGCAATGCGTTAATTCTCTCTTGGGCGAAATCAAGGAAAGAACAAAAGTCGGGGATGAGAAATGTGACATGTGGATAAACGTGCTTTTGATTGAGTCATCAAGAGGGTAATTTTATACCGACTGAGCATTTAATGGAAATAAAATGTATAATACGAGTCTGTTTAATCTATTCATGGTGGAAAAAGGGTAACGTCAGAGAAAGTCTTTTCATGCCTGGGTTTAAATAAAAGCAAGCTTTAAATAGTTCCTTACAAGCGCAAGCAAAATAACGAGCATCTGTTTTGTACAAGGAAATTTGTTATTTTCGCTTTGTACTAAGGAAGAAAAATTTTGTAAACATGTCTTTAGCACTTCCTTGCCCCGAGGACATAAATTATGAAATTGTTAATTTCTCACAGCAGCACCAAAGTAAAGTAATTATACAGAGGTACAAAAGAAAATGAAAAAATATAGTAAACGAATCCGAGGGACCCGAGAAAATTAACTAATTTTAAGCTCATCAAGCTAAAAGCGAACATTTTTTCCTTAAATTAATTAAGAAAACGTTGTAAACGGCCTAAAATAAACCCGAGGAATTTTTTCCTTCACATTCAGGTAAATGGTTATTACGTCAGAGGCTTGTAATTTAAAAACAAACGTTACCTGAATTATACCAAAAATTAATTCACAAACGACTCTTGCTTACGTAGATAACCCCTGAAGTAATTAATTCAAGAAATCATTTAATATATTACTCAATTAACGCTTGAAAATAAAACGTAAATCTTATATTTTGAAATGTGATTTGGAAATACCACACAAGTTAGAAATTTGGAAACACGAGGGTTTAACATTTCTTCGAGGATTAAGATTTTTAACTCAAATGCACTGAAATTTCTTGACGAATTTGGGCATCAAATCAGCCCATTTACATACCAAAAAATAAACTCACCAAATTTCCCCCAAACCAGGATTTAAGAAGGACTCACCTGAAACAAAGAATTCGAGGTTAAATTTCTGAAAATTCAACTTACCTTTTAATTTTTCTAATTAATAGAAACAACCCTAGTCTTTGCGTTTCTTAACATCTTAATTATATTAAAATAAAGTTTTTTTAGAATCTCAGTTTAGTCCAAGTAACTAATATACATTTTTTGAAGGTTTGTTAGCGAGTTTGACATTTTATACTTCTTTTCTGGGTACTTCGCTGACAGTTGCTGAAATAGAAATTAAATTAAATAAACGGGAGGCAAATTCCCATTTAAGAAGTATACAATAAGTGAATAATTTAATCAAGAAATAATTGGAAACAAAAATAATAAAATCAGAAAACTAATTTATTCAATTCAAATTCCCTCATTCATCGACGTCAATAGTATCGAACACCAATTTGTATTACTTTGCCTCCAATTAAAAATGATCGACAGGAATCATTTTTCAAGATTTAAACCATCATAACAAACATTCAAATCTTCTATTTTTATTTCAGAATTAATTCCACTTCCACCTAAAATAATCTGCATAAACTCTGATGAGAATTTAAAATTCTACTTCATTTAGTAACTAACGAAAGCTTAAGTAAACAGCTTTTTCATTAAATGCATTACATTCGGTTCAACAAACTTAAAAACCATTAAGTTTGATATCGACTCGCGTTACAACGGTCTTTTTTTTCAGTAACTGCAATCAAATGGGGATCAATTTATTCCACCAGGGATACTTTTATAACTTTTCAGACCAATAAAGTTTGTTAGCGAAATTCGTTCGGGAATTTACGCGAGTTTTAAAGGGTAAATTGATAATGTTGGAAGGTTTGGTATCCGCAAACCTTGATTTTACTTATAAACAAACAAACACAAGAGGTACACGAATAAAATAAAATCGGCAGAAAAAACAAAAATGTAATGGGCCATCAGCTTGGAAAACTCGTTTAACTTAATTTTAATTTCATATTTTTACCATGCAAATAAATCTTTAAAAATAATTAATAAATTAAGAAGCAAATATTAAACGATTTTTTTGTTCGTAAATCAAAAATGTGGCAACTTGAAATTCAACAAACATTCCCCGATTCTCGTTATTCTACAAGCAACTGAGGTCCTTTTCCCAAGTGAAAATCGAAAAGGTTCAAGGTTTATTGACCGAAATGGACAAGCAAAAGTCAATATTTAAACCTGATCCCAAAAACGATCAATCAAACGGGAGATTCCCAAAATATTGTTCAAAGGCATGACTTGCAACAGTGTTGAGTTAGCAATTGGAATTACAAGTCACGCAACCATAACGTGCGATCAGTGAACAGATAAAGGGTAAGAAAACGATCGTTTTATCCTTTATAGGCATCTTTGAGAAGTCGCACCCCCGACACACGGCATTAAATCACACGTAATGTTTCTTTTCCAAACGATAGAATATTGTTTGTTTCCCATCGGATTATTTTCAGATTTTGTTATATCGAAACGAACATGATACCTTTAATAGAATCCGTGATTGATTCTCGAACTTTTGTTTTGTATACGAGATAAACAACCCTGGGGCGAAACTCCCCAGTTGCACCAATTAGAAGTTCTCGTAAATCTTTTCGTGTTCCTTTATAAATCGTCGTTTTAACGAAATTAAATTTGGTACGTTGATCGCGGAATAAAAATGTTTCTTGGATTCCCAGGAGTTTTTAAATACTTGGCTTTTAAAACAGAAAACACAAAACCAAACTTCTCCAAATATGCAAAATAAATGAAAACACCACCTGGCAAACGAAGAAGTTAATATACATAACAAAACTTGTTCGACCCCGCATAAGAAAAATAAAAACAAGAAGCTTTTACAGAACTTCAAAAACTCTCAACTCCGCTGATACTTCCAGCTTTAAAAGCGACGTTATTACATTTTCATTTCATTTAAGTAATCAAATTTATTAGAAAGGAAATGGGAACAGAAATGAAAGCAACCACTCTGTTAGTTTACCGCAAAACTCGAGATCGGATTACAAAGGAAAATATAAAAAATCAAAGAAAGAGCTTTAGTTAATGCTTGCTCTTCAACTCGCGAAACAATTCGGAGGCAACCTAAACCCCAAAATGGTGTTAAATGGGAACTAATTAGGAAAACTGTTAACCCAAACCACATACTTTCAGTGATGTCTCACTTCAAACGCAAATTCTGAAAGCGCTTGCCCACATTTTTATGAGCACACTTCACCTTAAATTTGGATTAAATCAGGCGCTGCTTGTTTTTTAATTACCACGAATCACTGAATGCAACCAATGCAGAAACATTTGAGGTTAGGTTACCTGCTGCATTCGTATGATTCAAACATCCACTGACTGATAGCAGAATTAAACAAAAGCTCGTCATAAATAAATTTCATAAATCAAGAAACTTTTTCTTAAATAATCGCGAATCACCTTCGTAAATTCCCTGCATCATTGCATACAACCATAACATTTGGGGTTACGTTATCGAACTGTCATCTTGCTTGTTGCTTTGGAAAATCGTAACTCGTGCTGTCGCACTCGTTACGATTTTCGTCGCAACTAGCAGTCGTGTTGGTGACGGCAAAAAAATTTCCGGTAAAATTCTAGTCACTTGTGGTATTACTTCTGATTATTCCACTCATCCAATCAAATCACAGTATTTTGGTGAATTGAACCAATCACAATCGAATTAAATCGAAAATACCACTAGTGAAATTTTCTAGAAAATTTTGCGACTAGCAGCGTTGCTTAGAGACAACGCCTGTCAAAATTTTTTGAGTGACAAGTATTTCAGTAATTTCATTATAATTCGAGGAATTATCATTCCGAATACCATTCGTGACTAGAATTTTACAGGAAATTTTTGCCGTCACAAACACTCTTGCTTGTTGCTTCGGAAAATCGTAACTCGTGCTGTCGCACTCGTTACGATTTTCGTCGCAACAAGCAGTCGTGTTGGTGACGGCAAAAAAATTTCCGGTAAAATTCTAGTCACTTATGGTATTACTTCTGAATATTTCTAATTATATACTCTTATACTCCTATTTATCTATTAAGAATTCAAATATAAATTAAATACAGGAAAAACATATTTTTAATGTGAAACCTGATACTACATTTAGCACATAGGTACAAGTTGATAAAACGAGCCACATCAAAAGGTGGCACGAGTTACATCAAAAGGAGGCGCGAGCCACACGTGGCTCGCGAGCTACAGATTGGGGCACCACTGGTATAATCGATTGATAGCAAATCTAACAAAAAGCTCAACAACTATATGAAATTTTGTCCCTCTTTATCATGAAGAAACACCAGAAATAGCATTTTTTATAATCACTGCTAAGAATCATTGAATGCAACCAATGGAACATTCAGCGACGTAGAAATCTAGTTGACTCTGTAATTCAAACAACCACTGAATAACAACAAATTTAAACAAAAGCTCATCAACAATTTGAAAATTTACCTCTTCTTTTCATAAATAAATTCCATAAATAAACCGCATTACTGAGTGGTTAAGTTACAGAGTTGTCATGACGACAGTTGCATTCTTCTTCTTCTTCGACTTCGAATTCGAATTAGGTCCTAGACCTGTTCCTTTGGTATCATTCTCACCTATTTTCTTGAGATATCGACTGCCAGCTACCTCACCAACGTTTTGGTGGTCTTTTTGTGTTTGGTTTTCTATTCCTTACTATTTTTGCCAGTCTATTATCCGCCATGCGATTAATGTGTTCGTTTCAGGTCCTTCTTTTCCTTGTCCATTTAACTATGTCTTCAACATGGTATGTTGCTCTTATTTCATCATTTCTTGCATGATCTGGCAGGGTTTTCAGTTGCATTCAGCTATTCACAATGTTATAAATCAAAAGATAGCTAATATCACCAAAAATTCATCAGCTATACGAATATTTGTCTCTATTCATCATGAAGAAACACCAGAAATTTCATTTTTTTAATAATCGAGAATCACCGTTGTAAATCATCTGCATCACTGAATGTAACCCTTAAAATGACATTTGAAGTTAGGTTACCGAGTTCTCATTACCACGGTTGCATTCAACAATTCAAAGTTTTTTAAAACTGTATGATATAATCGAATGATAGCACAAAACATAAAATAAAAATTTATCTCCCTTTACTAATAAGAAGTCTCCGAAGTCACATTTTTTTAAAAATAAATGCGAATCGCCGTCGCAAATTTCCTGGATTACTGAATAATGCAATCGTTGCAATGACATTTGAGGTTAGGTTAGGTTAACCAATCATTACAATGGTTGCGTTCAGGTAATGTCATACGAGGGTTGCATCAGTGATGTGGAGTTTTATTGGCCACATTCAGTTATTTGTAATTCATTAGTATCCAGAAACGAAACTTGGCATCTTGTTACTATCATTAAACTCTAGAAACTGCCAAATTCGACAAAAAAGCATTTTGTGTCCATAGCGCCTCCACCAAAACCCCTACAAGTGGTTACAAAATCAGGGCTACAAACTAACCCACCAGTCAATAAAGTCAGTCGATTGTTTAAACAAAACAAAACCATAATTACAAGCGACACAACTACAAACCTACGCGACGGAATTGTATAATTTTCTGGTCGAAGGGACAAATTTAGTTATTAATTTTGAAAAACCAACTATGCATGAAACCGGACATGCCATATTACAATTAACATTTATAAATCTTGCAATGTAATCACGAAACTGTACGGTCACTACCCCTACAAATACACGTGTAACTTCGGCACGTGAACCACCTGCATTTTTTACAAAATCGTGACCTAAAAACAGGTTGCAGAAGGTAGGTGTGTAATGTATACTAATTAAAACTTAAAATTGGGGGCATGCACTACTGAATAATTCCAACGTTGGAATATTTATATATATGCATAAAATATGCATTAATTACCTACCACCAAATGCACTACAAATAAAACTTTGAAACACTAAAGGGGTTTTTAAGTCAACCCGAAGGAAACACTCTAAATCGTGCGATTATGGCAACAATTAAGCTCCTGACGTTTATTGACAATAAAATCTGAAATATGAGGACGTAATTGAAGGGATTTTTAAAGTGGGAGTAGACATATAACGACGCTGATAACAAGATACTATCATTAGCAGAATTAATGCCCCTACGAACACGAACACGTGTGGATTTTCAGATTAGTAGTAATAAAAGGGAAGAATCGATTAACTCCAGCTAATTTAAAAGCAAATTTTCTCCTTACACCTGAAACAGAATCCTCATAGAGAAATTATAAGACGATTAGGTTAAATCGAAAACTTCACCCACGCACCAAAACTAATTCCCTGTATTACATCAATTGAATTGCAGTTTTAAAAGGATTAGTGTCCCTTTAATTGATTAAAAATTCCATAACGCCGACGAGGAAAAAAATTAAAAAATTACTTTTAAATCCGAATTCAATCAATCTGAACTTTAGTTAGTAATTGCGTTTAATTCGACGGGCGATTTTCAATAAAAATTCAACAATTGGGATTTTAATCGACAAATGCTGTTGCGCATTGTTTTTATGCAGTTTTGCATGCACTCCGGAAATTGATTTGAAAATGCAACCTAACCTCAAATGGGAAATAGGAAATGGGAAATAACCTTTACAGAAAATCTAAGCTACACACTATTTGCTCCTAATTTGGGCGATAGTTGGCAATTACTTCATTTTATTAAGTTGGCAATGACAGACAGTCGACAATCGTTACATTTGTTTAATTTTAGGTTAGGTAGACGGGAGCTGTGTTCCCAAGTGTATGGGCATTTCGCACAAATTGCTGGAAAATAGCTTGCCACTGGAAATATTCAGTTCTAGATTAGGTAGAAGGGTGCTTTGTTTCCAAATGTTTCTTTTTTGTTGTGGGTATTTCGCATCAATTGTTGAAAAGTAAAAATTATGGAAAGTTTGATACAAGAAACGTACAGAAAATTAGATTGGGATAATGAAAGCAAGCGGAACATTCGAAAGCCATGAGATTTGCTCAATTGTAGGTTAGGTGAAAGGGTGCTTTGTTAACAAATGTTTAATTTTTTTTGTGGGTATTTCGCACCAATTGCTTGCCACGAGAAACTTACAGAAAATTTTAGGTTGATATAATGAAAACAGTCGACAATCGTAACATTTGTCCAATTTTATGTTAGGTAGAAGGGTGCTTTGTTGCCAAATGTCTCTTTTTTATTTTTCCATGGCTATTTTGTCACCATGCTGAATTAGAGATTAAAGAAGAAACTTGCCACAAGATATGTTCAGAAAATATTTGCTAAATATTGTTTAATGTTTAAAAAGTTGTTTTATGTGGTTTTTATGAAGTCAGTAGAGTTACGTCATTAAGAATATCGCGATTTCTTCTACAAAATTTGTAAAGCAATAATCAAACTGGCACTCTTAACACTTTAAGATGGCAACTCTGTATAGCGTTGCTACATTTAAGTCAGAATTTCATCATTTCGAGTTGTTGTATAGGAATGGCAAATGCGTCTAACCTGAACATACAAAGTTCTTAATAATTTTGACAACGTGAAGTTACTGTTTTCAATAGCGTTTTCGTAAATACTTGAACAAATGCCACTGTTATCGACTCTACTTCCATTTCCAACGTAATAAACTAAAGTAATAGCCAACTATTGTCCAAACAAGCAGCGAACAGTGTATACATTTTAGAACTGACAATTATATTTCACTTATCGGAAATGAATATGTTTGAAGGTAACAAGCGTTCCTGAATTATTAAACTGATTTCGGAGCAACGAAAAACAAATTTCACATTTACGAAGTGTTTGTTCAATAAATGTAAACATTCAGTTAATGTTTAACTTCATGTCAGAGTAAATTTGATATTTTAACTCGTGTATTTGTTAACCACCAAGACACATAAATAAATTGGCAAATTCTACGTTTCGTAGTAAGTAAACTTTAAAATAAATGAAGCCTTTTATGGGAATTAGCTTAATGGAAGTGTTAAATCAGGAAATTCCACGATTTCGCCATTAAAAGGAAAAGGTTTAGGTTTAACGGAAAATATTTCGAGGAAAACTGGCTTAACATCCCCAATTACGTTTTATAACATTTGTGACGAGCAAAAACATTTATTAAAGTAGATAACGACCTGGCATGTATTTGACGTGCTTTATGAAAGAATTAACGTGCGCTCTCGCAATTCTAATCTGCATAACAGGTGAAATATCGCGGAATATTAACTTAAACGTGTTTATAATGAATGCTAGTGAGTCATTCACACACGCCCTGCAAGTATATACTAAATGTAAATAAGTGTGGGCAGAAACCCCACAAAAGCTTCTGGTGCAAAGGTCGCACGTTTAAAATTCAAATCGTTAATAGTTCAGAGACTTCGAGAATCCGCAAACCCTTTTGAGCGAAAACCACAGCAAAAATATCCAGGTGTCGTAATTAAATTTTCAAATCGACTTTTGATCTGCCTACCCTCTTAATTAAAAGGCCAACTACGGCCTCGATTTTGAGTGTATTTCGACGTTTAAGATAATTAGGCTAATCGGGGTTTAATTCTGAACAGATTGAAATGTACCGCGTTTTTTTAATTAAACCGATATTTAAGAGGGCGAAAGCCCCTCCCCATAATTTTCTCTAAAGCAGAAAAAACTAAGCCCTCGAAAATTCAACGGTATTGACTTTACTTGACATTGCCGCAAAACCGATTCACGTTTTTCTTCTCTCAAAGAACGTCCCGAGCAGTTACAAATAAGAAAGATTCTTTATACTTAAAGAGTCGATAGAACGCGATTTAAAGTAATACCTTATCTGAGCTGAATGTCAATGACGCGAAAAATTTCAGGTTAAAGCAACAGGGATGAAAGGTTCAACGTTGACGTTCGGATTTGTCCTGCGGGTAGACATCTTCATTCAGAATTTTTACCCGTGCTCCGAAGAGAATGGCCATTCCTATCACGCCAGATTTACTCCTTGATGTATTATAGAATCTTGTTAACCAAAATCCGTTTTGTCGATAAAAGATATTCAGCTACGACAAGGGCTTTTGATATCCGGAGAAGGTCACTTATATACGATCAAACAAATTTCTATCAACTTTAAATTAATTAATAACAGCCATGCTTTGCAACGCCTACTACAATTTGCAGTTAGTTTGATCGTCCTGTATTATATTTGATGAGTAAATACCACAACCATGGGCACGAACTGAGTAAATAGATCGAAGTAGATTATTTCCCAGGACCGACACAATTAAGTGATACATTAAATTGGATGAATTTTTAAAACGTTTCGTGTTTGTGCCATCCTTCTCGCATGTGTGACAGTTGCAGCTTTTCTGCACTTGTTGCATGCTATACACGTTTTTATATCATAATTAATTAATAAGAAACCGACAAATGCGTGATGTATAAACGCGAACAGATATTTTAGGGTGGTTATACGCATGTGCACCGCGAGATATGGCGTTTCTTAGAGCTGTGAAGACTTTCCGAAAGCCGTAGTTGAGCGTACGTACCCAAAAAAGCTTCACATTCGAGACTTTAAAATAGGTTTAAACTCCAAAATTGTAAATTTCAATTCATTTTAAGGAGAAAGCATGATTAATTTGAAACACACACTTTGATCTGAAACTTTCAACATACAAATCGGTTTTTGAAAGCCAGAATTAAGCACATAAAAGATGTCTCAATTCCTAGAGCTTTATTTCTGAATTTTAACTCCAAACTTATAAAATTTGAATTTCAAAGACGCAATTTATTCATTCCTGGATTGACATGTTTAATCCAAGTTGTGATCTGAAACTGAAGTTTTCTGATATGCTTCTGAAAGTTATAACTTGAAACTGTATTGAGCAGAGATTATGATTTTGGGATTCAAAATTTCAAGGACGGACCTTGATATTTGTACCAATTTTTGGTTTGAAACTTTGTTTAAGAAAATCTGCATTGCAAATAATTCGAACCTCGATTATAAGTTTGGACCTTAAAATATTATAGTTTAGGTGATTTCAAAGAGGATATTTCATGCTTAAATTGGTATCTGGAATTAGAATTCTTTTAATCTGAAACTTTTAACATATTTTCGGAGGCCATAATTAATTACTTTAATTCAATTCGATGATAAATTTGAAGCTCAAAATTAAATAAAAAATCCTGAATAATTTGAAAAAAGAAACTTTTTTTCCGAAATTATTGAGCCTTTTTTGAAACCACAATTAGACTGAAGCTTTTAGCATAAATTTTCAAAGCCATAATTGAATTTCTTAAAAGCTTTTAACTCAAGCTTCGATTGCTGATTTTAATTTCAGAATTAACAAAAAGTAAAAATGAATTCAAAAAGAGGCAACTTAATTTTTTCGAAATTATCCAACCTTTGATCGTTTTTGAAATTTTAATTAAACCTACATTTAAAACAAGCTGAATTCAAGTCGTGGCAGGGGTATTTCAAAGAAGAAATTCACATTTTGGATTCAGATTTCGGTCTAAACCTTCAATATTTGAACATATTTTTTAAAAACATACTTAGGTTCCAACTCAGAAGTTCTAAATTCCAGCTTCGATTGTGAAAACGAATTTTCTAATTATAACTTTCAGAAAAAGAGCAAAAACGTAGAAGCTTGGATTAATGCTTACAATTTATATCTTGACCTGAAACTATAATATTTGAACATCTTATTAAAATCATAATTAAATTACACACTAAAAAATTGAAAATTCGAAGCCAACGAGGAAACTTATTTTTTAGATAAAAATTACAATCCTAATTTTAGATACAAACTTTAATGTTAAGCATGTATTTGAACCATAATGAAACTTCAGGAGCTTCAAATTTATGTAAGTGTCGATTAACCGATTTGAACTTTTACAGCATTTTGTAAACGAAACTTAACGACGGAGTTTACATCTTGAAAAATAGTCGATTATATGCAGACTTTGCCCCATTTTTTGAGAACCAATTTTAATGTAGGGGTGGCGGCCAATTTTTGTTTCTAATCATTTATCTTTCGCCTGTCTTGTTAAATTGTCGGTTTTGTTAAATTTAAAAAAGTAATGTTTTAGCAATAGAAAACCGTACAACTCTATTTTACTTTAAAAAATTCAAATAATATTTGCACTATTCATAATGTAGCATGTAGGCAACTCAACTAACAGAGTGCGACAAATCACAACTTTCTATTTCTGCGTGCCCTAGATTATCGGTACAATTTAATCATCTCAACTTGTCAGTTATTACCCGACTCTACAGTTTTGAGTCATACACAAATCCGTGCATAAACCATTTTGTTTAAGTAGTTATGCAACTTTAGATACGTCAAATAGAAAGTCACTGTATGTAAATGCCAGTCTTAAAATTCTGGATTGATACGTAGAATCGAAATTAAGATTTGAAACTTTAATATTTAACCATGTTTCTGATAACTCAGAATCTTAGAATCTCGCGATGGCTATGTGCATGCGTTCAACAAGAAATAAAGCCTTGCAGCAGCTGTGCGCACGCGTAGTGTGGGAAGTAACATTTTCATAAGGGCTGTGCGCACGCTTTACGTAGGAAATACAGCTTCGCAGCAGCAGTGCGCATACGTAATAACATTTCATAAAGGTTGTGCGCACGCGCAGTACAGGAACTACCGTCTCACTGCAACTGTGCGCAAGCGCAGTATTTAAAACAACGTCTTACATGGCTCGGCCCAATGCACAACGTGCCAAATGACTTTTCGCAACCGTTAGAAATTCTAAACACTGTTGTTTATCAACCTAAGCGAATTAATCGAACCTTTATTGGCATCGTAGAACATTAACTCATTACTTTCAGTATTTATACTATGCACTTCCGTGATTAAAGGTTATCTCTCACGGCTTCAGCTCTTTCAGGGCTCAGTCAATATTAATGGCTGGCAGTTCTATCTCCATCCATTCGTCTTATTACCTTCTTGCCAACTTTAAGCCATTGGGGCAGTCCTTAATTACTTGCACCCTTGCGATTAGTTTGTTGCACTCGCCTGATACAAACTGACAAATAAAGATTGTAACTGAAACTTATTAATAGGTACAAGGTCAACTTGATGCGACCATTTGTACGTTAAAATATCCGAATGGAAAAAGTTGCTCGGCTGGAAACGTCCGTAATTATATGTACCTGCACCCTGCACCTTGCAACATGTATCGTCACTTTAACCAAGCTTTCCATTATTTCCAGTCGACCTACATTTTATTAATCAGATTTAGTACGGTGTGCATTTAATAGGAGATAATATATGGCGTGCAACGTTCTGTGATTCACATTATCAACGTTGTAACGCTGTACTTGAAACGAAAGAAATTAATTGCGTGACAAAGACAAACATTTCGTGGACCGTATGTGTTAAACGCAACGTCGAACAATCGAAAAACTGAGGTTAATAAGTAAAGAGAACGCTTAATCAAATGTTCCCATGCGACCATAAAACGATTACGGTGATCTGTCTTGTATGGTCCAACTTTTTTCCTATACATCTTTCAGGTTTAATTTGAACTCGTTGATATTTAACGAGAATTAATGTTCGTTTCTAACTTATGTTTATGGCCGAAAGTCACCGAGTGTGCGATTTTATGAAATGGACTTCGGACGTGCTTTTAAGTACCGAGCAATAAATGAACGGTTTTTTCTCCAATATTTCCTAGTTTAAATGGCTCGATATTTCAATCGATAACGTGAAACCGATACATTCGCACTATGAGAAAATTTAGACCTCGATTATGTGGGTGGACCGTTCATTTCCTAATACGAGTTTGGGACGATCGTTACGATTTTCATCAAACTTTCCGCTGTTTAACTTGTGGGTGGTTACATCGGTGCAGATGTGCACGAGAGATAAACGCAGATTGGAAACAAACGTTCGGGAGAATTCAATTAAAATTTTGTCATGTTATGAATGGCATTTTGTTTGAGTGCTCTTCGAATGAGCTTAATTTGATGTATTGGACATGAAGTAAAAAATACTGGAAAGGTTTTTGGTAGTCAAATCATGACGAATTTTCTCCAGTGGTGTACTGAAATTGAAGACATGAAAACTGATTTTTTCCCTTCTTCAAGCTTCTGGAAAATTTTAGGGCATTTTTGGAAACTTTGTGTGTCCAAAACCCCAAAAATGCATATCAATTTTATTTACGAGGGCAAAATAAACTCTAAACTGGCCAAGGAAAATGTAAACATTTCTGTAACAATCCAGAAATTTTGGAAAACTCAATAAAGTCTTGTTGAAGTTTACAGACATGCAACCCCATTTTTCCTGAAAACTTTACATTGAAAGCGTCTAAAATCCGAAAGCAAACATTTCAGTAGCAATGCAGAAAACTGATTTGTGGAGCATTTTCAGAATTCCTAGATTTCCTTCCCCTAATTAACGCCAGCATACGTGATGATTTTCAGCTGGAACTACACCGCAGGCATTCATTCATCTTCTTACGTACTTAAATCCAGCCCACTTTGTAGATTCAGCGAATCTGTCAGGACCAACATGCCAAAATTCCCGGTAATCGTGGTATAAACGTGTGCAGTAAAGGATTAACGATTGCACGGTTAATGGCGATTCATTTTATATTAGGTTCGTAAAACTTTTAATGGCGGTTCGTAATTTTCTGAAAATGTGGGGATGCTGTTTTTCGGCTGGGAAAAGTGATACTGTCAACTCGTAGAAAAGCTGGAAGTAACCATAATCGTGTAGGGATTCGTTCGTGGAACAAATACACGTCTTCTGGCATTGATTAACGTAATAGCGTTAGATTAGCGAATAATGCGGCACTCCATTCTGGTGTTCTGTATAATAAGCTCGCTGCAAAGATTTACTACGACTGCTGTGTTTTACGTACCGTTCCCAACGGTTTGCTTTATTTATTTTTCGAAAATCGCAAGCAGGTTGTTTTAACTTCTTTTATTTTAATGCTTAATGGCTTTGCAACATGAAGATGAGGTAGTTTTCTTTTGATATGGGATAGGACAAGTCGCTGGTGGAATTGTGACGGTCGAATGCAGTCGATTTAGTAGAAACAGAATTTACTACTCGTAAATTCAGTGAGCTGGATTCGATTAGGTTACAGTAGGGTTTGGGTTTATTACTAAAACCAAACACGAACTTGAGTTATGTCTATAAAACGTCAGTCTGTTCAATCTTGGCGTTTGAATAGGGTCTTGCTTGCTACTTTCTAAGTTTCAGGCATGAAAATTCTTGTTAAAAAATGAACAATACAAAGACGGATGAGAAGGCAAATCTAATTTTTCGAATGAGTTAATGGTTTTCTCCCAACAAAAATAATCATTGAAGATTCTCACCAAACGATTTTCTTGGAAAATTTAGTAATTTCTAGAAAATAAAATAACAAGAAATCAAACTAAAACTTTTGGTGTATTTTTTTCTGGGCAACAATTTCTAAAAATAACAGCGTTTTTACCATCACTAAATATAAAACTCGGAGCTAAAATAATTTGGTGTAGGTACCTTGTTACTTAAATATCTATAAATATTTTACATGAAGCAAACACATTATTCAAGTCAACGGTAAACTCAATTATAGACATGTAAAATACGTAAAAGTTTTCAGTCACGCTATTTTCCTCACAACTTACCACTATTTTTCACGTCGGAAAATACGTTATTTTCCGCCAATTCGCCAAAATTAGTAGGTAAACAAATATCATTATTGTTGCCGATATTCTTGCGAAAATGAAAATAAAACAATGCACAATTTTTCTAAATCTCGTTTCGATATCTTCGCCATAAAGATGGGACCTAAAGAATAATTCATCAGCCATTTCGAACGTGAATAAAGAATAAAAGCTTTCAGGATGTCTGTAAGGAAATTAATCACTTTTTCTATTGCGAATTTCTTTATTGAATTCGCTGCTAATCGAATGACACCCTCGTAAACACCAAAGAGAAAAAAATCCGATCCTCGTAGAATCTTTAAAATAAAAGTAAAAAAAGTGACAAGTTTTCCACGACGAAATGTGAAAAATTAATTGGAAAGTTGGCGATCACGAAAATTCCTCGTTAAGATAAACGATCGTTTCGACAATCGGGGGTTTGGAAAACCTTAATTTTCAATTAATTTCCAAATTGAGAAATAACAACTTGTGGAAGTTAATAAAAAGTAGGAGGAGGGTTGAAATATTGAAACTCCCAACTTTCGCTTCGTGCAAGTGGAAAATCGGGAATACAACAGCCCGTACGATTCGAAGAACATGAAATATAATAAAATAAGACTTCACAAAGGAGAAAAGACATGTGATAATACGCAAAGGCGCAACGGATGGAACCTTCTTTGTTACTAGAGCCTTTCGATAACAGGTTTTATATATTCAATATTCAGAGTCTACCGGCACAAAAACGTTCGCCAAAAAATACATTTACGTTCTCATGAGCAACCGAAAGCAAGGGCGCGGAAAAATATCTTCGGCAACTTTCTTTCAAGAAGGAAAAAAACCCAAAGTAAGCAAAAACATCCGGCGTCAACTTTAAAGCGACGCATAAATAATATCGCACAGCGTTTGTAAAAAAGTTTACAAGCAAAACCAAACTCAAGGAAACTTCACCTCCGCTTCATTTCAATGCTTCGAGAAAATCTAAATCCTTCCGAAGCCCGGATTTCGCATATCAAGAAAGACGACATTCCTAAATTGGTGGTATTATTTACCGAAAAAGGAAACTCAAAGATGTTATAGTTCAAACAAGTGGTTTTTGGTGATCCCAACAAGGGAGGAACTCGATTTTAAGTTTACAAGAAGCCAACAGATTAAATTCTAGATTAACTTTTGTTCTCTTTACTACTCTGAGGGTCCTCCTTAATTCTACAACGAGAAGAGTTACGCACACGACCACCACAACAAAATAGAATTAGTTACATCATACACCATCTTCTCAATAACTTAAAATATTTTAAGCTAAACATAATTACGAATATCGTTTCACTGAAGTCCTTTGGATTTCGTTTTTATGCAAAACGAACTGTCATATTTTCAGGTCAGGTTAGATTTTACGCCGATTAGGTTAGGTTAGCTGTCAACTTTTGAAGTTAGGTTAGGCTAGTTGCCTGAAGTCAGAATCAAATTTTTTGGCTAAGTTGATGAGTTAAGATAGGTTAGGCGTCAATTGTTGAAGTTAGGCTAGGTCAATTTTTGAGGTTACGTAAGAAGCCAATTATTTTAGACGAGTTGTTGAGTTTGGTTAGTTTAGCTGTTAAATTTTTTAAGTTAGATTCAGTTCAAAGCCA
The DNA here is from genome assembly GCA_963082815.1 of Melanotus villosus. Taxonomy (NCBI): domain Eukaryota; kingdom Metazoa; phylum Arthropoda; class Insecta; order Coleoptera; family Elateridae; genus Melanotus; species Melanotus villosus. The sequence continues at coordinate 5,291,002 of OY720420.1, read as the reverse complement.
ATTTTTAAACTAAACTGAGTTAGGTTAGGTTAGCTGTTAATTTTTTAAATTAGATTAGGTTGACTGACAATTTTCTTTAAGTTAGATTAAGTGAGAAGATAATTTTTTTCGGTAAGTATATGAGTTAGATTAGGTCAGACACCAATTTTTAAGGTAAGCTGATGAGAGTTAACTTAGATTAACTGCAAATTTTTTAAATTATCTTGGCTCAGGCACCAATGTTTTCGGCTAAATTAACGAATTCAGTTAGGTTAGCTATCAACTTTTTATGTTAGGTTAGGTCAGAAGCCAGTTTCTTGTTGCTAAATATATGAATTATGTTCAGTTAGTTGCCAATTTTGTGAGTTAAGTTAGGTCAGAAGCCAATTTTTAAGGCTAAGTTGATAAGTTTGGTTAGTTTAGCTGTTACTTTTTACTTTTTAAGCTAAGCTGATTAGATAAGTTAGGTTAGCTCTCAATTTTTAAAGTTGGGTAAAGCCAGAAGCCAACTTTTTAGGCTAAGTTGATGAGGTATGTGAGGTTAGCCATCAATTTTTCAAATTAGGTTTTTTTAAGGAGCGTAAATGACGTAATTCAGACTAAACAACAAGTGGCTCCTTTGAATTAAAGTGCCAGGAGGAACTACATTACTTCCGTTGAACTCGCCTTATTTTTCTTCTCTCTTCTTACATTCACATATATGTATGCACGCTGCACGCTGTCATTTTAATACTGTGTTTCTATACAGGGTGATTCAAAAGTATTACCATTAAATTAAATGGGTATATGCTGACCTGACTAGAAGTACACTACAGCAAAAATTGAAAGCTTATCGCGATTTTTGTTTATTTTAAATTTTGTTACCCACTTTTGAGAACCGCTGGTTAATATGCATTGAAAAAGCCTGCGATAGAAATTTGACCCTGCACAAATAAATAAAACATTACGCAATTATGTAATTTACGGGTCTTACTTTCGTGTAACATCTTATTCCAGTTCTCCCTGCTGGCTAGCATTGCGTTTATCATGTTTCCTTTCTCCACTACTGCAGATTCGACCTCTCTTCTTAGGTTTTCCCATCTCGGACAGTCGTCAGTCAAAAACAGTATGTTCAGCCGTATCGAGTTGTTCGCAGTAGTCACATGCATCGTCATCCAATTTATGAAACCTCTTAAGATATTGCTTAAAATTTCCGTGGCCACTAAGGAGTTGTGTAACAACATCTCTCCATGTTTCCTATTCAACCACTGCAACAGATCAGGCCCATGTTTCCTCAATATCTTTCTTAATTCTTATTTTGGTATCTTTGGTTCGCTTATAATGTACCAAAGGCGAATGTATAAATATCAAATATTAATAATCTAAGCATAATTACAAGCAAGCAGAATGACGTCATTTGATAAGGTCATTCACATTTGTATCAGTTTACTTTTAATGCTAAACTTATAATAATTTGTATCACTTTACTTTGAACTGGGACCATTTATATTATTATTATTTATATTAAAAAGTACAAAAGTAAAACTAAAGCACAGATATGAAATACACGTTAGTTGAATTTAACTTTGAATAAAAACCTCTCGGAAAAAACTAGCAAAGTATCGAGTGGCGACGTTGGTCAAAGACTCTACCTAAATATTAAAGCAACTAATTTCTATTAACTTCTAACATTATCGGCAAACTGACTTCGCCACAATAACATCTAGTTCGCTCCATAATCATTTTATCGATGGAGAGTATTCCCGCAATCGCACACACTGCCTCGTTTGAGATGGTTTATAGAACCTCCCATTGTAGCGATTGCCATTTTCTTCTGGGCCTTTGTCAAAATTTGTCTATACTTTCCTATTTCCACAGTCTTTCTTCAAACTGGTGCTCCGTACAATAGTATTGAGTATCGTACTGGGCAAAGAATCTTTGTTTTTGACGACTTCGGCCCGTCCTCTCTTGGCATAAGTCTACACAATGTCCCGATTGTTCTCCGCCTTTTGTATAGTTTTATATCTCGGAGCATTCTTCCTCCGCTTAGTATTACTATCTCAGTTTTGTTATGAGCTACCTTTAGATCCTTTGCCTCAGTTGCGCTAAACACCCAAAGTAAGGCGATATAGACTTTATTTTCTAATTGGCTTGTTGTCTTCGCCGAAACTACAATCGGTGTATCATCCGCGTATGAAAACACTTCGGTGTCTTCTGGCATCTGCTGTCTTAAGACAGAGTCGAAATATATAAAAATTAGGTTAGGTCAGGCTAAGTTGATGAGTTAGGTTAGGTTAGCTGACAAATTCTTTCAGTTAGCTACGCAAACGCCAACTTTTATGCTAAGTTTACGAATTAAGTTAGACTAACCTATCCACTGTCGAAGTTAACTTAGCTTTCAATTTTTCAAATTGAATTAGGTTAGATTGGCACTCAATTCTTTAGGTTAAGTTGTAAAATTAGGTTTCTGGGTTATGTCTACGAATTTCTAGGTTATGTTGTCTCGCATGATTTTTTTTTAAATTTTACTTGCTAAATTTTAATTTTTCTATAGTGTTCGACAGGGTAAGTTCTGAAATTCTCGTACAAATGTGAAATTTACTACGTTATCGACGTACTTTAACTCAACAAGTGTCACCGGGTTTTCTTCATCTACGCGTTCTAATTATAATGCAAGTCGAAAAGCAATAACCACCTAAGGTACTACAATTTCCAGGCTAAATAGCTCATTTACAAAAGCGTGTAGATTTAGTGTTTGTTGACTTAAGCAAGAACCTTCGTACTTGAAGCGTGTAAAGCACTGAGCGAGAGTTCCACTTAAAATCGTAGAATTAATTTCGCAAACATTTATCCATTCGGCCCTTGTTTTAAGATCAAAAAGTTCGAATATCGTACCAATTCCGATGAGTTCTATTGTTAAAGAAAACTGTTTTATATACATATATTTTTCCGGTTCGTAAGATATTTTTTACTTTATTGGTTTGTTCCTTTTACGTTAAAAGCAATTTTGTAGCGAGTGCATTCTTCTGTGCTCATATCAAAGAGTTTCCTGGAAAGTTAACTCTACCCCCGTTATTTTGTTCAGTTTATTTGACTTATCATTGAATCAGTTCGCATTTTATAAACATTTGTTTATTAATATCAACCAACCCACGGGGGTTTTGAAAAGCTGCAGAAAATTCCCGGGGTTCTTGCTAGAAAGTAGTTATCAGTCTTCGTCCTTTGATGCGTCCTAAAAATAGCGCAAAAACCTCCCACACGTCCTCCATTTCCAGAACATCATATAAAATATAAGGCAATGTAGTAAAAGAATGTTGTTTTCTACTTAAATTCGGCGTAAACGCTTTGTTTCACTCAGAAATGAAACGGCCCAATCGCTCATTGTCTGCATGCGATCAATAACGGCATATATGAAAATGAAAGCACATTAAACTACAAGTAACACGACGCAAACTTTTTGGTTAGTTCGATTGCGTGCCTAAATTAATTCCACCATCATCCTTGTATTCTGATATCTTCATAATTACGGGCGGGAATTTCCATTTGTTATCTGACCTAAGTGCTTAATTTTTCATTACAGGTCTTTCTTTTCGAAATTCTACGCGTATTTTCTCTTAAATCTGGCTCCTTTCATTTATCCTACTTAATTAGTATTGTAGTTACAGCCGTTACGGATCATTAATCACGATCTCTTGATACCCCCCGAATTTAAATTTAAAGACCGGCTTCGCCTGAAACTTTAACTTATTTTGTTTTATTTCCAAGAAAACTCGCACGTAAAAAAATAAAAAAAAAATTTAAGCCGCTGCTTTTGAAAGCTTTCCAGTATGAATTCTAAATCGCTTTTAAGATGGTCTAAAATTTAGAATTTCCATTGGTGCGGAACAATGCGTAAAAATACCTACCTCCGCGGCGGAATTGCTTCCTTCCTACTTACAGAAAATTTTCATTATTCAAGAATTGCCTTTCATGTCGAAGAATAAAATCAGCTAGGAATGGGCATCCCCTGCGTTCTCGAGTTATTGCTACTTGGTGAAGCACCGCAGGTTGGCCGGGGCTAGTTGGGATTTTCTTTAAACGACACACGCAGAAATTGCAATTACTGTAGTTAGTTACTAAATAAGTTTCCAAGAGCGAGAAATCTGTGGGCGATTCTCTTTATTACATCTTACACATTCAGTGAACTCATTACAGTTAAATTTATGAAGACGTTAGCTTCACGAAAATCGCTTTGATTAGGAGCATTATATAATTAATGATAGACGTTAATTAATTACGCACTAAAACTGCAAATAACACTCGAGCACTGATATTTATTAAGTTGAAACATTTTGTCAGGTAAATAGGAAGCTGAGGCGCACTTAAGAAAATTTTCACGACGGGAAAACTTGATGAAAAACTGACAAATTGACTACTTCGCAAAGTAATATTTTTTACAACGAAATTCCCAATATTAATTAAACTTTTAAAAAGGCAGAGGAAGACTTCAAAACAGGAATGAATTCAGTCTGCACACGGAGTATAAAATATAAATTTAATATAAATATAATCTAAAAGGGTATAAAACAACTGCCACCTCCGTAAATATACAGCGATCAATAAACTTAAAGATCAAAGAATTCAAACTGCAAGCGTGGAATCATCTTAAATTTCTTAAATATTACAGATTTGGCTTCAAATTCAGCTTTTGTTTTTAATCAACCGAGTACCAAGAAAAATCTGGCCCTCAACTCTGATAAAGCTATAACAATTTTCCAGACTTTGGCATAAGTAAACATATTTACAACCAAACAGTGCTTCGTAATTAAAATGTCGATTATTAACCTCTAACAAATACAATGACCAATAAAAAAACAAACTTGAATGCCAAGAAACCCAAAAGCGTTCAAAATGATTTAAAAATTACTTAAAAGCCCCATTTTTAGGAATATTTAAAAGGTCCTAAAGGCTACAACAAATGTAAAAATTTCCAATAAAGCTTATAAGCCATATTCATAAACAGTGTTTAAAGTTAGATGTTACTAATTGCTATAGCAACATATATTAATTATATTGCTTTAGTAGCTACTAAACCCCTACTAACTTTAAATACTGTTTATGAATATGGCCCAATGTCTTTAAAATATATTTAATGAAAATTTTTAAGAACAACTTCAAAACACTTAAATCCGAGAAAAAAATATTCTAAAAATGGTGATAAACTTCGAAAGGCTCTGTAAAACGATCTTCAAATTTGATTAAAATAAAATAAAAAAACTAGAGAAAATCCTTTTGGCTGATTTTTTAAAAATCAGAAAAAATCAAAGTAGTAAAACAGAAAAACAACAAGAAACCGCCTGAAAATGGCAACTGATTTAGAAACTCGTAACATAAAACAACTCTCAAATTTGCTTAATAAAACAAATAAATCTCAGATCGAGCGAATTTTAAAAATTTGAAAAATTGGGACAACTTTAAAAAAATCAAATATTCAGCACGAAGAAAAGGCAACTGATTCAGCAAAACTTAGCACCAAATAATTCTCAAATTTCCTCAATAAAACAAAAATCGGAGAAAAACTTTTTGATTCATTTTAGAAATAAAAAAAAACTGCATATAAAAATGTCAAATTTAAAGCATTAAAACAGTAAAAACAACAGCAAAATCTGAAAATGGCGACTGATTTAGCAACTTTTAACAGAAAACAATTCAAAAATTTGTTTAATAAAGCAAAACCGGAGAAAATCATGTTGACTGATTTTTAAATCAGAAAAAGTATGGCAAAGCAAAATAAATTTAAAAAAATTAATGATTTAAAACAGGGCCGAAACAATAAGAAAACCTGAAGATTGCAATAGATTGAGAAAACCATAAGAAAACCTGAAAATGGCAACAGATTGAAAACGTCTTAATACAAAACGATTCTCAAATTTACCTACTTAATAAAACAAAATATTCGCAAAAAATGTTTTGATTTTTAAAAATCAGAAAAACTATTACAATGTTTAAAACAAAGTTTAAAAAATCAAAGCATTAAAACAACAAAAGGACTACAGATGGCAGTTGGTTTAGCAACTCTGGTTTGCTTAGAAAAAATTGGAGTAAATCTTTTTGGCTGATTTTTAAAATTCAAAAAAACCATGACAATGTCAAGTAAATTAAAAAAAATCAATGACTTAAAACAAGAAATACAACAAAGAGACTGAAGATGGCAATTGGTTTAGCAACTCTGTTTACACGCCAATCATCAAATTTGCTTTAAAAAATTAGAGTAAATCTTTGTGACTGACTTTTAAAAATCAGAGAAACCACGATAATGTTAAATATAAATTTTGTTTTTAATCAAAGCATTAAAACAGGAAGAAAAAATAACAAGACACCCAGAAAATGATAACTTATTCAGACTCTTAACATAAAACAATTCTCAAATGTTACGAAAACTCCTATTTTTAAAAAATCGGAAAACTATGACAATGTTAAATAAATTTTAAACAATGAAAGCACTAAATCAAGGAAAAAACAACAAGAAACCTGAAGGTGGCAATAGATTGACAAAAAACAATTTTCAAATTTTATTAATAAAACTAAAAATTAGAGAAAATCTTTTTGACTGATTTTTTAGAATCAGAAAAATTATAATAATGTTACATTTGAAAAAATCAAAGCACTAAGACAAGGGAAAAAACAAAACGAAAACTTGAAGATGGCAACAGATTTAGAAACTCTTAACATAAAAGAATTTGGTAAGAAAACCAAAAATCTGAAAAAATCCTTTTGACTGACTTTTTACAAATCAGAAAAACTATGATAATGTTTAAATAGATTTTTAAAAAATTCAAAGCATTAGAACAGGAAGGAACAACAAGAAAATGGCAACTGATTTAGCAACTCTCGACACAAAACAATTTTCAAATTTGCCTAATAAAAATTATCGAAAAAAAATCTTTTTGGCTGATTTTTAAACATCACAAAAACTATGACAATTTTAATATATTTTTTTTAATCAACGCCTTAAAACAGGAAAAAAGAATACGAACAGCTGAAGATGACAACACAGATTCAGAAACGCTTAACACCCAACAATTGTCAGCTTTAGTTAACAAAATACAAAAATCTGAGAAACTACTTATGACAATGTTAAATAAATTAAGAAAAATCAAAGCATTAAAACAGAAGATTGCAACTGATTTAGCAAATATTTTTGACCGACTTTAAACAAACGAGAAACTATTACAATATGCTTCATCAGAAAAATTATGTCAATGTTAAATTAATTTCAAAAGTAAACCACTGAAAAAGGCAAAAACAGGAAAACCTAAAGAGGGCAATCGGTTTAGAAACTCTGAACACAATACAATTCTCAAATTTTCTTAATAAAACAAAACATCCTTTTGATTGATTTTTAAAAATTATAAAAACACCGATAACGCCAAACAAATTAAAAACCAAAGCGTTAGAACAAAGAAAAAAAACAATAAATACTGAATTTAATAAAAAAAAATCAGAGAAAACATTGTTGTCTGATTTTTAAAAATCAAACAACAATATTAAATAAAGTCAAAGCAAAAATTCTCAACATACAATAAATTGATTAATAAAACAAAAAAGGCGATTTTTAAAAATCAGAAAAATTTTGAAAATGCCAAATAAATTATAAAATTTTCAACGTGCGATAAACCAACAACAAAAAAAAAACTAAAGATAGCGAAAGATTCAGGAACTCTCTACCCAAACAATTCTTAAATTTAATTACCGAAACAAAAATCAAAGAAAGTCCGAGGATGAACACAAATTTAGAAACCTTTGTTGTAGCCCAATAAATTTTTACACGCGATGATTGAAACAATTAGGAAAAATATGAATGTGGCAAAAAAATTGAGGCAAACTAAGCTTGAATAATGAAACAAAAATCAATATCAATTCGTACGAACCAATACAAAACTTTTCAATGAAATTAATTGATTTAAAACAATACAGAAACGAAAACCTGAAAGAAAGGGGGAGGGGGGAGGGAAACTTCAAAAGTAAAACAAAAATTAAAATATGGCGAAGAAGATCAACAAAAACAAGCTCAAATATTCCAATAAATTTTTAGAATAATTTCCATTATCACAATGTTAAACAATTAAAAAGCACTTATAAGAACAAATTCGGGCGACACTAAAAAAGTAAAAAGCAAAAGGTTAAGGTTGGGAAATTCACAAATGTTGAGTGCGCAAACAAATTTCATCATAAAACAAGTGTTGAGAGTGCCTAAGCGACTAAGAAAAATTTGTAGTTTCATATCGGCTTCAAAAATACTTGAAGCGTGGCAAACTTCATAAATAAAAACCCCTTCATGGCCATTTTCCACGTATGACGGCTTGCGCAACTTGCGATCAGATTTTTATGAGAAAAACAGCCACTTTTTCGCTAAATTACGTGTTGGTATACCCGAACGCGAATAAATCAAGCTTCTGCAGACAGATTATCCGGATTATGCGATTATTTATTATCATCACTTTTTACTCCATCACTTAATCATCTGTTTTCTCATTGTTAACCGTAATTTTGACTTCAAATTTTCATTGTGCCGAGTTAATTTTTCTCGCGCTAAACTTCTTATTAGGTTTTTCGGCGAAGGAAAAGTGCGGCCAAAGGAAATTTTCTTGTTTATCGATAATATTCCGTATATCGGGGGTATTATTACTGTTATTAAGTTATCAAAAAAATTCAAGCACGCAATCATGAAACGTACAAAAAGTTAAACGACGGATTTGTTACCGGTAATTACTCGCTAAAATACACCTATCAAATATTCCATTTCCGAATGGGGAAACAAATTTCAACCGCGTTTCACATCAAATCAACGTCGGTTTTTAAATTAATATCGATGAATTTTTAACTTAAAAATGCAAAGAATCCTAAAACGTAATCTGAAATAATTGAATTTGGCTTGGTTTTTACAGAAGTTCAGGTTTTAAAATGATTGATCATTAAATCCGTTATTAAATTTCCTTCGTTTCGCTGCTTTGTTTATTTTGGCAAAAGCATTAAATAATTGTAAATCGAATAAAGCCATTTGTGAAAAACTTGTAAATTTGAGGTTTAGTAATGCTTAACAAAAATCACAGCGGAACAAAGTCAATTTGAGAAAAAAATTAATAATCGAAGCTGAATTAAGAAGATTTTTTAGGGTTGTATTGACTTGAATTTACATCACTAATTGCGTCATCAAGTTCTGAAAAATATCCGCTGAGAAAACCAAAAAAACTTGAACCACCAGAGGGCAAAGTTTCAATAAGGACGATTAAGTGTTTATTTTATAGTATAAAGCAAACAATCAGGATGTGAAAATATTGACATCAATACCACTTATCGGATTTCCTTGTCCATTTGTTTGTTTCTTCCATTTAACGTGTCAAAACTTTATTAATCTAGCTATTTCTGCGACCACTGCTGCCGGGTCTCTTTTATTTGCGATTTTTCATCAAAGTGTTTCACAAACATTCATAACAGCATAACAACAATAACATTACATATTCAGGATTCAAGGAAAAGGCTTGGTAAACGCACCATTCAAGTCCATAAACCCCAAAATTTCACACAAAGCATCCGATGTTATCGTAAGCTATCGAATAATGCTCGAAGTTATGAATCGTTTACAGAAGTATACATAAACTACTAATTCGATTAGTAAACTATAAGTTTCTGGCACTATCCGAGGATAAATTTAGAACAATTTTGCCTACAAATCGGATTTTGTAGCTCAGCCTTCACCGAATTGGACCGAAAATCAACTTGAAGGTTAAATAACAAAAGCTTTTTCCCAACTTTTAACAAATAATTTCATGAAAGAATAATTTAGTTAACAAAATAGCATTAGAAAAACATTAGTCTGTGGCAAGCTTTCGAACAAATGTGAGGTTATGTCTCCAGTTACGTCAGCTGTCAAAGAGACGTATTACCTAACCTAACATTTGCACATTTTTATGTATGTATTGGGCGAAGTGTGGGCCGGTGGCTGCCGAAAAACGCATGTAATTCAGAAATGACAAAAATTATAACTTAAAAACTTTAAAATGTCGGTGAGAAGTCATAAAAGAAATCTGTTATTTAACCAGAGCTATTGAAATGACGTAATACATAATCTAACATTTGTTTTAAAGCTTGCAACAGACGATTGTTTGCTGAAATTTACTGCACTTTTCACAGAACTTGTGTTTTTGCTGCGATCTAGACTTGCGGGTACCAAGGGCCAGAGCTTTGTATTGAATTTTATATTTAAAAAAAAGTTGGGAAGAATGGGTGAGCTTTTCATTTAATTTAAAATGTTAGAAACTCCAAATACGAGAATGGATTTAAACCTTTTTACCGAATATTATCTACCTTCAACTTTATTAATGGCTGAACTGTACAATACGTAAGATTTGATTGATCCAAGACTGCTTGCTGTGTTGGTATTTTTTAATACTATAAGAACGTTTTTATCTAATCTTAATATCGATATTTATAGTTTTGTATGGATATTTCGCCCAAAATCCCCCACTCAAAAAGTGAAGGAGGCCTTTGCCCTATTATAGGGATATGATGGGCTAATAAAGAAAGAATGGATATTTCGCCGAAAATTAAGTCAAAAGCCCATATTATATTACATTAGAAAACAATTAATTTCGATATTTACAAAATCAAAAAGTTTTCTTAAGCTGAAGTCGCAGCCGGATTTATCAGTTTAGAAAACCAGGGAAAACAATTTGCATATTATTTAAAGCCGTCTCCTGCATTCGGCAATAAAATAAAAATAAACGGAGCTTAACAATTCCACCGAAATGTAAATTATCAAATTAAGAACCGACTGTCTTTTACGGGTAGTAATCAGCAAAGGATTTAGCAAAAAGTTACCCCGACAGTCTGAAACATTCGGGTTAACTAAGAAAATGAAAGTTTAACCTTGTGGAAATTCCTGTGCCCGTCATCATGGTAATTGTCTCCTTTGCGCAATGAATTTTTTAATCCCCGAATCTCGGAGTTTTCTTTCCTTCCCACAAGTGGAGGATTATACACACAGTAAGACCGGGATTGCAGTCACGACATTTAGGGTAGCAAACCCGCAGCGAAACAGCCATTAACATTATGGACACGTAAACAACCCCCAAAGTTTGGCAATATTAAGTTTTCAAAACGACACACCAGCGCGGCAATTAATTTTAACGTTATTATAATTAATTTTTTACAATACTGAATGCTCTTGACGTTCATACAAACTCCTGAAAACTCCACGGTGCATACAAAAGACAATAAACCGAAATAATGCCAAGGACTCGATGAAAAGAAATCGCAGGGAGGCAACCGCGTAATGGATTGCAAGATTATTCAATCCACTTTTTTCGTTAGTAATATACTAATGTATGTGAGACGGGTGAACATTTATAATAAAGTCGCTCGTGCATTTCAACACTTGTTTCGAGAATGATGATAGAAATCTTCGGAAAATAAAACATTTCGTTATTCTTTGTTTTACGTTTTTAGACGGGGTTTTCTGTAATTTTCAGGGCCTTTTAGTTCTACCACAAATTAGGACAGGGTTTCTGCAGTTTAAGAGCGAATCTATCTGAAGTTGGGGCTCGTTAAAAAGAACTACGTTTATTGTCTGCCAAGTTTTTAAGCACCACACGCAAAATTTTAATCAGATTAAACTGCCAGAACTGCTTTAACTTCCAAACACAAAAAAAACAAGGACGATTTTAGACAAGCTTAACATGGGTAAAATAAGACATCAATAAACTGAAATTTACACAGTTCCAACCTTTCGGATTCTGAAATATATTTTTGATTCAATGAAGCCAATGTTTGGATTGGGGCTAAATGCAATCAAAATATTTGAATTTGGCATGGGATAGTTTACCTACTTTTAAAACGTTTACAATAATAATCGATAACTGATTAGATTTTTACAGCGCAACTCGTTTGGTCAGTGGTTCAAATCCCTACGCAGGTAATAATTTTCTAAATAGATGTTTTTAAATTTATGACAAATTTAAAATTCGCCCCTGAAGATGGCGAAGGCCGAAATATTTAACGTAAAATCTAATATTTGTCCTTCAAAATTACAAAAAGTTTACTGATATTGAGGGCGCAGATAAAGAAACAAGTAAAGGAAAATAAGCTCAAATGGTATTAATTCGTTGTAAGATCTTTCGAAATTCGAGGTGGGTGATTCAAACTAGTATTTCAAAATAAATTTGCAATTAAAGCGAAAAATCTAAGCCGAACTTTTTTAGAAAATCGTCCTAAATCTACAATACGTAGCCTTCTTTGAATCTTTCGCTTCGCTAATTTATTTGATCGAAACAAAGACTATAAAGCAATCGTCCGTCGAATAATCTATTTTCCTAGAATTTCTGTTCGAAAACGACAAAATTTCTTGAAGCATTTCAAAACGATTTCTCCTCAAAAGTAGTAATTTCTTAGCAGATTAAAGTGAAATTCGTTTGGTAATCCCGTCCGTTTTATCGGAATTAAAGTTCAGAAAGGTCCCCCGCCGCCTTTGTGTTTCCTCGAATCGGAGAAACACAAGGGCGCATTAAAAATCGAAAAGATAAAGGGGGAAAGAAACAATAAGTTCGCCTGAAACTAAACTGTTTTAAAATGCAGCGGTTTGGCAAGGGAAAAGGTCAAAATAAACATCGGCACAAATAGTGAAACATGGTTGGTTTTCCACCGCAGTCCGTTTGAACAAACTTTATTAAACATTCCTTTCCCATTTATTCTGGCTAACTTCAAGAGTAGAACGCGAAAGTAATGCCGAAGGGAAAGAATATAATAAAACAAAAGCGTCCACGTCAAAATGCGAAACGTAATACAATAAAAGCAACCCTTTAATAAAGAAATGGACGTGGAAATACGAAATAACCGCTTTTAAGGTAAGACATAAAAGGAAGACACTTTGATATCAAGAGTCCGCCTACCTTTTCATTTAGTTCCGTTAAAATAAACAAGGGAGAAAAAAGGCCTCCTTCCTGAAGAGAAAAGACTATACGTCAAAATGTCCACTGCTTCACGTTAATGTATCTCCCGAAATAACAACGAACACGAAACCTAACTTAAATTGTGAGGATAAGAGGGCATATTACACATACCGTTTTAATTTTTATGCAAATTGCATTTCTCCGTATGCATCAGAAATAAATTAAACTCACCCGTAGAAAATTGAGATTTTACAAGATGAGCAGCTAGGAAAACTTCGCTTACCTGTAACAAACAGAGAAAAAAATTAATTCAACGCTGCAGTGATGCCGGAACATCGGCAAACATTAATCAAAAATAAGCTCGCTGAAAACGACCGGGTTTATGTAAAGGAATACTAAAAAGCAAAAGCTACTTTGCGGTAAAGCTTTGTAACGGTAACAAATCGGATTTTAACTAACTTTTTTTATTTAATTCACTCTTCAAACCACAATCGGGATTCGCTAAAAGGATTAATAAAAATCGTAAAAACAAAACAAATCCTCACTTTTGTATTCTAACAAAACATAATCGGATTATGGAATAAAAGACATGAATTCGAAAAAATTCGCAAATGAAAGATGACGTAAAAAAGTTTACTGAAAGCATTAACGAACTTACGAACGTCTGTGGCAAGCCTTATACTAAAAGTGAGGTTATGTGTTACGTTACGTTACGTAACCTAAAGCTGCGAAAGTGACGTAATACGTAGCCTAACTCATTATTACGTATTGTTATCCCCAAGGCTCTAATTAAATAATCTATCATGCTTATGGTACAAATATAAACTGAAGAAATCTTGGAAAAAATTTAAAAGGTTTTTGGGCACTCTTATGCCAAATGTGAGGTTAGGTGTTACGTTACATTAACCAAAGCTATTAATACCTAACCTAATATTGTGGCGAAGTGGCTGGTTGGTTTATTGTTAGAAATTAATATAGATAAGTTACTTTAATAATTTAGGTAGAGTCTTTGACCAATGTCGAAACTTGAATATTGCTTGGCTTTTTACGAGAGGTTTTCATTCAAAGTCAAATTCAGCTAACATTCATATCTGTGCTTTAGTGTTATAATATAATATAAATTATTGCAAGTCCCAATTCAAAGTAAATTGATACAAATTATTACAAGTCCTGACTCAAAGTAAACTGTTAGTTTCAATTCAAAGTGAAGTGATATAAATTATTATAAGTTTCAATTCAAAGTAAAGTTATACAAAATTATGCTAAGTTCAAATTGACACAATTTACTCCAAAGTCCAAAGTCAAAATAAATTATTTAACAGTTAAGAAATAAGTTACAATTACATTTAAAACGGCTAAGTCCATAAAACGAATTTAAATATTTTACAAATCCTGAATTACAGTTTAAGTTAACATAAAACAATCTTACATGTATTTACTGGAACATCGTCTTGAAGGGTGTTAATTTTGTCGTAGCTACTACTTCTTTGATGGCTGGATATACACCATATCTTTCATGTAATTTCGTTTAGTATTTATACAGAAAATTTAACCCCTTCTTCCAATATTCAGTGTCTTATATTAGGCACGTGAGAACTGCAGACTTGCATAGAAGCACGTGCGAGGTGTCAAGTTTCAGTACATTGCACTTCGTGTACGTGACTTATCTTGCATTCTTATAAGATGTAACTCGATACATCGCACGTGTATCTCGTTAGAATAATGACACCTTATAAACTGACGTCATATCAACCACGCGTGCGAGTGAATTGAATAAATTGAATGATTGCATTTCAAACTTTGCTTAATATTTTTACATTCGCCTTTGTTACGATATCTAAAATATGCTGAACCTCAAGATCTCTGGCAAGCCTTTTAACAAGTTAAATTATGTATCACGCCACATGCATAGCTCAGGTTCAATAACTTTTGAGCTTATGAAACAATCAAATGTCAGGACAATCAGATCTAATTAAAAAAAAATAAAGAAATTTTAAGAACGTCTGTGTCAAGTTTTATAACTAACGCGAAGTTACGCGTTACGTTACGTAACCTGAGCTGTTGCAGTGACGTAGAACCTAACCGAACAGTTAGTTAAAAGCTCGCCATCAGCGAGTTCGAGGCTTTAGACTTCGCCATTTTGGCAGTCCAGGTTACGTAACGTAACACACTTAACATTCGTTATAAAGCTTGTCACAGACGGTTTTTTAAATCTCTTGCAAACACGTTTGATGCTTTATTACGTTTTTTTTTTTCTGCTTAAATTATATTTTATATTTAGAAAATGCCCGATAAAATCGCATCAAATCTGCAAGCACAATTTTAAAATTATTTCTCCAGCTGTCATTCAACGAATTTGATTTTTATTTCGCCTTTACATTTGCGAAGAGTTTGAAATTCAATACAGAGCTTGTAAAAAATCTACAACATTCAATCAACATTTTTGCCATTACCAGCATGACGGTATCAGAAAAAACAGCACGAAATGCTTCTTCAGCAAAAAATCCCACTACCTAAAATTCCGAACAACTTATTTAATTTTGAAACCTCCACCAAACGTGTCCTGGCTGTAAAATGTTTATTGTTCGAACTGAGAACTACAAAACGAAGACTTTAATTAAACGTTGCTTTTTATTTGCGGTTTTTTATTGCCACTTTTTATTTTTAATTAATTTTAACCAAGATTTACGAGTTATAATGCTTGTTGAAAGCTTGATCAGAGTAAATGGTGGAAATGTCTTTGTTTATTTATTGAAAAGGTGAAAATGTCTGTCCATTCAACCTAAACGCAAAGGTTTTTTGTAAAGTTCTGAATTAAAGGCTCAAGGCCCCAAAAGCAGCGGAATAATATGATAAAAGCTTCATTAAAATAACTTGAGGCCAACAAAATACTATTTACATAAATAAAAATCGAACACTCCAACTAAACAAAAATTGACTTCAATTTGAAAAAAGCTTTGTACAATTTTCTATTTTAATATACAAATAACCTTGGGCAAAATTGTTATTGCGCAAGGATGAGTGCATTATTACATTTTAATTAAACAAAATCCCCGAGTAAAAATTCATAGCAGCAACATCTAGCTAGAAATAAACACGAGTTGGAGAGATTCTTCCACTTTGTATGTAAAGTAAAAAAACAAGCTTTTGCCATCCAACAAATGTTAAAACGTACAAAAAAAATTGTAGCGTAAATCCTCGATTTTAAAATAGAACGTGTTAATCAACAAGGGAAGCACTAGAACAATAAGAGTGCCAACAAAACGAACCGTTTTATACACGTAGATTGCGAGATTATAACGGTACAGTTGTTTATGTGCGTGCTTTTATTATAATCTCCCTGTTAATCGCGAAATACAAATGCTGAAAAAGGAAGTATGCTCGAAACCCTTTAACAATACTTAAAACATTTTCATCTCGGATTAATTAAAACAAGAGGGATTAAAAGTAACCAACCACTTGTGAGGAAAACATTCGCGGTTGGTTGCTTTACTAAAAATGAATTTCAACTAAAACATGGAAAACCTACTAAAATGAGAACACACTAAAAAATGAAAACCTGCTAAAATGTAAATTCAGAGCTTTTCAAGCAAAAAAAAAAAACCGGAGATCGTAACAGAATAAAATGAATTATGTACGAGTCACAAATCTTTGCAGATTATACGCTTTCGAGTACCTCTTTTTAAGACAAAACCATAATCTCCTGTGGTTACCTACTTTTAATATTAAAATCCAAGAGAACACGCATTAATTCCAACTTTTGTTTTGGTTTTAGGAGTTATTTGTTTGCCAATTAAAACGGATGTGTGATTTTCTAAAATTAAAAGCACCACTCCCGTTAATAAACGAGCCAACGAAAATAGAACTTATAACCAAAAAATATATCACATTTATAGACGATCCTATTTAGAGAAAAAAACTACACGCTACAAATCGACTTTGCCAACACAAATAATTCATCCTATTTTTCCCCTTTTCTCGCTGATTGAAAACATACCATAAATTCCGGTGCTCGCGTTCTCAGCACCGTGGGTAATTGTTTTCTGGAATGTCGCCAAACAAATGCGATATTTCATGTACCTGTAGAATTAATGGTCTTATATTGCTATCTAGCGAAACATTTTTTAAAAAGGGACACTTCTTAATGGGTTTTTAAACGAAGTTTAATGCGTTTAGGAATTTAAAAACAAAAGCAATTTAAACGTTTGAACTAATTAAATATTTTGGCCGCCAACAAATCTAGAAATAAAACCACGAGATTTCGAAATCAAGCTGTATAGTATGAGTCAGCAGCAACAAAATTCAAAAATTAATTAAGTTATGTTAAGCTTGGAATTAATAGTTGAACAACTTTTGCAGCACTTGAGAACGTACGTAAATATTTTGCATAGATTTTATCCACATTGTTTTTTAAATTCAAAGATTGGCGTGTTCAATCAAAAGCAATAAGCTTCAGAATCAATTAACTATAGAATTTATAACATAGAGACCAAGAAGTCTCTTTCATTAGTATTTGAGAGAATGTTTTTAAAAAGAGTACAGAAGACTGATGACTGAAATTACAACACATCAATTTCCGTACGAAACCACTCGACAATAGAACCAAGCCAGTGAATATTACCAAAATATGGCATTGATGGAAGTGTTTCCTTTGACAATTTGGTGAATGAAAGGGGGCAGGCTCAAAATTAATTAAAATTTGTCAAGTGCAATACGTAAGATACACTTTCAAGTTTAAAATTAAAAAATGCAAGTTCAAGCTAAGAAACGATAGAATATTAATGGAGTACCGCAAGGTAGTATATGGGGCCCTCTACTCTGTAATATATACCACTGATGCTCCAACTACAAATAGAGAACTCGCTACCTTCACTGATGAAACGGTAGTACTGTTTATTAACAAGTTGTCGGCCCCACTGTTTCAACTTTACAAAACTGCCTTGATTTTCTCCAAAATTGGTTCGAAATGTGGACAATTGTGATTAACTATGGCAAATCTGGATTGTAGAAACGTAAAGGCCAATGCTTCAAATCCCTGTGCGGGCGACTTCTTCAGTTTCAGTTCATTGGATAGACAAAGCTACTCAAGTTACTTATAACAATAAACATAGTAAATGCTCACAAGTTATAATCAACAATGCGGCCATAGCAGGAAACGCAAAAATATAGTACTTGGGGTTAGAACAGAACCTCATCTGAACATTATACCTCCTGATCTGGAGGTTAAACAAATGCGCTCTCCTTAGATAATATCCGTAAGCCTATAGTCTCATTAAAGCCAATTTGGACGAAGGATAGTCAATTCTGGAGTTGCACAAAACCATCTAGCACTAAAATTTTTCAGTGGTTCCAATCAAAAACTCTTTGTATGATGGTAAAAACGCCTTGGTATATTAACAATAAAACGTTTTACGAAGAAGTATCTAACGAAATTCACAAATTAGCAGCAGCTTACCACTACATTCTTGTGAGAATCGGGGTCCATAATAAAATGTGTATAAAGCAAATAGCAAAATCTGGCAATTGAAACAGATATTTTGCACAAATAGGCTCAACTGTTTGGTATATTAAGATACTGGCAAAAGTTAATAAAAAGCAATTGGTGGTGAAACACACAAAAAAGAAGTATACAATGTCAACCTTGCCACAACAAACATTCAGAAAATGACGATCTGTCAATCTAGGAGTACGAATGATGTTTAGTTGCACCCCATAATGATTAAAAAAACTCGGCGGCTATGCTTGTAAAGCACAAAAATTATGTTATAGATCAAGCATCAACCAACAGCTCGAAGAAATTATGGCCACGAACCCAACCGGGATTAATCTGAATTTTATTCGGGTATCATCACCATCATCATCATCAAGCCTCTTAACCGCAAGCAGCTATGACTGCTTTTGAGCTTTCATAATCCATTTTAGAGTTGGATTAGTCCCATTTTTCCAAATTCTATTATCAATACAATTTTTTATTTATCTTTGCATTTTCTACAATTTGAGCCCATTCTTTCCAATCTTGAATCCCTATTATATTTAAGTCCTGTGTTATGGCTTCCAGCCATTTTTCCTTGGGTCTACCTTACCTTCTGTTTTCTGTTGGTTTTCATTTTTCCATTCGGGAATACTGCCGTTAAATGATAACCTCAAAAATTTCCAAGATTTGCATAATCAAGTACAGAAGGGAAAATTTTGAAACCCTTTAACCAGGAAAAGTCAGAGTTGCTTAGTAGTAGCAAAAGGAGGCTTAATAAACAAAAGTGCTAATCCACCACTTTACTAACCTTTAAAATGTTAGTAAAGAAGCTGGGTGGTACAATTGTAGAATGCCAGGTTTGTAATACAGTGTTCGAACCAAAAACAGCATAAATCTGGGCGGAAGAAAAACGGACAAAAAGTTATGAAGAAAGATCAAATACAGAGAAAATGTCAATAACAAAATTAATAAGAATACATAAACTCCAATGGTTAGGGCATCTATAAAGACCGAAAGACTCCAGCATATCGAAGAATATTGCTTGGAAAAAGTTTGAAGTTCGAACCGCCAGACAGTCTATTGTAATCCTAATGTTGTTGGGATCAATTAACTTACACTATTTGGACGATCACTATATAATACAGTAAGAAGATCCCACACATTACATAAAACTCACACAAATTATCCTCGCCCTTAATGGGTATAAAGAAATTGCAAAAAAAACGAAGAAAGAAAGAGAGGAAGGATAAAGAAAGAACGAAATACAGAAAGAAAGAAAGGAAGGAAAAGAAAGGAAAGCTATAGTAAAAAATTTTCAGAAATTTCCTAATACGGTCCTAGTGGAAAACTTACGGTATTAAAAGATCTTCCCATTCCTGACTTTTAACTTCGACGAGATAACTTAGTATAAAAGCGACATAGAAGGCCTTAACCTTTCACGTTGCCGGTCATGCTCCCCCACAAATTGTAAATACCAATAACTTTACCTTCTAATATTTCCGGGATTTTAAAAATAATACACGAAGAATCCAAATAAAACTCAAGCAAAGAGAAAACCTTCAAAAATAACCACGAAAACCTCCGCCAATCCCGTCCTAATTTGACATCTGTCAATTAAATGTCTTACCGCAGCAAACGCACGTGAAAATTGGCCAGGAAAAGATCTAAAACCCACAGGTGGTCCCTTATCAAGCACCGGTCAAACACCACAGTCTTACGAACTTTATCCCCAATTATTTTCAAAAAACTTTAAGAATAAAAATGGGTCCGGATTTTTGGTGGGTGGGTTTTCTAAAGTGGGCGATATTTTCGTGCATGGCCCTTTTCACACCTACGTGCCTTAAAAGGGAGATAAATGTTTATATGAACAAGCCTGAAGGGGATTTATTCTCTCCTTTTGGACCGATTTGATTTCTAGTGCGGTTTCATTCAAAATGTCTTGAATGCCTTGATTAATTTTATTTGTTCAAGAAAATGTGGAAAAAAATGTTGAAACAGTAAATTTGAAGTTTGGTAGTTTGTTAATTGGTGCTTTTTATTTGCTTTTACAAACGAAAAACACACATTTATTTGAGATTAGTTTGTTTAGTTAATTAATTTGTTGGTAGTTCTTTTTTGGAAATTATTTTCGGTTGACTTGAAACGTTGGGTCGTTTTAAAAATTGGAGTTATAGCATCCACAACATTGGCCTTTAGACCTACTTTATGAAATCATTTAATGCCACTGACGAGATTCGAACTCTGTGCGAGCTAGTCGCGAAGCAGACTCACAAACCCTTCGACGTCATTCAATCCCACAAAGTTAAATTTATATTAATCCACATATCCACAAATCAATAACAGAATTAATTGATACTAAAATTAGACAATTCGATCAAAAACAACGCACTTTCGTGGGGCGATTAATTATTTCAATCCGTACAAAAACTTTTGGAATAATCTCTCGACGCAATTCAAAATTTTATGATTAACTACGAAACAAAACCATTGAAAATCTGAAACTTTAATCCTGAAAAAACTACCTTTAAACTACCACAATTATTTTTGATACGATATTTAATTAAATACGATAAACAACAAGAAAAAGGAGCGTTGTTGAGGTGTAAATCCAACAGAAGAACAATGTGCATTTGCAAACACGGCAATTTAACTTCAGTAATAGGTTGCACAACTACGGAAGTTATTTCCTGCTGCATCCTTACTGTCAAATGCTCATTTGCTGCAAACATTGTGAATCACCGTGTTTGGAAATCATTCCACAAGATAATAAAGACCCAAGAGTGTAATTTAAATTTTTTTCTTTGATAACCTTTGTTAATACAACCGTTGCCATGACAAATACTTACATAGTTTAAATTTGCCTTTTTCGTCTGTTTTGGGAAATTTACCAGAATATTATAAAACATCCTAAAACAGTCCTTATTTTTAGAATTATTAGGTTCAAAGATCGAAATTAAAGACGCTTTTGATTAACTAGAAGAAAGATGGAGGATATTTAAAGAAATAATATATAATAAGGCAGCGGAAATATGTGGAATTAGAAGATACAATAATAAAGCGAAGAGAACACAGTGGTGGAACGAGGAAGTTAGACAAGCAATTAGGGAAAAAAAGGAAATCTGGAAAAAATACGTAACATCAAAATCAGAAGAAGAAAGAACAAAATATATTAGGAAAAGAAATATAGCGAAAAATATGGTAAGAAAAGCGAAAAGGAAAAGTTGGGAAGACTTTGGAACCAACCTAAATAAAAACTATAAAATGAATAACAGGAAATTTTGGAATCAAGTAAGAAAACTAAAAGGCAACAAGAAGAAACCAGTGAGAGCAATTAGGAATAGAAATAACGAATTAAAAACAACCACAAGGGAAATACTAGAGACTTGGTCGGATTTTTATGGGAATAAATTTAAGGAAGAAAAGCAAGAAAACAGGGAAGAAAGGGATAGAGAAGAGGCAGAAATGGAAGATGAAATAGAAGAAGCGATAGAAGAAATCACAATGCAGGAATTGGAAGAGGCATTAACGAAAATCAAAACGGATAAAGCCGGGGGTATAGACAAATTAGACCCAGAAATGATTAAATACTTGGGAATAAAAGGTAAAGAATGGCTACTGAAAATATGTGAAATAGCATGGAAAAATGAAACAATCCCAAAAGATTGGGAAAATAATATCATACTGCCAATATATAAGAAAGGAAGTTATTCAGATTGTGACAACTATAGAGCCATATGCTTATCAACAACAAGCTACAAGTTATACACTAAGATAATAGAAAAGAGATTGCGAAAAGTAGTGGAAAGTAAGTTGGAGGATGAGCAAGCAGCATACAGGGCGAGCAAACAAACTAATGATAATATACATGCAATCCGGAACATCATAGAAAAGAAGATAGAAACGGGAAAAGAACTCCATCTAACCTTCCTGGACTTAAGGGCAGCTTTCGACACAGCAAACAGGAGTATAATATGGAAGTGCCTGAAACAACTCGACGTACCGAGAAAACTAATTAAAGTAATAGAAAACCTATATAAGACAGTAAACGGAGTAGTACAGATGAATGGAGAAAGGTCTAGGAAATTTGAAATGAAGAAGGGAATAAAACAAGGGGACAGCTTGAGCCCCCTGTTGTTCATAGTACTAATGGATAGACTAATAAAAAATACAAGAGTAAAATCAGAAAAACAACAAACAGTAATCGGATATAAAAGATTGGAACCGGTAAAAATGGACAACCTACTTTACGCAGACGACATCGTATTGATTGCAGATAGTCATAAGAAGATGGAAAAATTAATAGAAATATGGACAGAAGAAATAACAAAAATAAATCTCGAAATAAATGTAGATAAATGCAAAACTATGATTATAAACAAGAGAGACAACAGAAACATCAGAACAGAAATATACATTAAAGAACAAAGATTAGAGAATGTATCAAATTATGAGTATTTAGGAAGCATGATAGCAGAAGATGGAAGAATAGACACAGACATAAATAACAGAATAAAGAAAACTAATAATGTATATTATGCTTTAAATAAAACCATTTTCGGAAAAAAGGAAATTGATAATAATATTAAGCTAAAGGTATATAACTCGGTGGCGTTACCAATTATAACATACGCAAGTGAATCATGGACACTTCTACAGAAACAGGAAGGAAAGATCATAGCAGTGGAAATGAAATTCCTGCGGAAGATAGCGGGGAAAACAAAATGGGACAAAATACGAAATGAAGAAATAAGACGCGAAATAAATCAAGAAGTGATAACTACCAAAATAGAGAAAAAACAGTTGAATTGGTATGCTCACATAGTTAGAATGAACTCGAACGCAATAGTCAAAAAAGTGTATGAAGCAAGAAATACAGATAGAAGAAGGAGGGGAAGGCCCAGGAAAAAGTGGGAAGACAGAATAGCAGAAATAGGGAGGAAAAAGGGGAAAACATTAGTAGAGTTGAACGAGCTGGCCAGGGACCGAATGAAATGGAAGAAATGGATGAACAATTAAGGAAATGCTAAATATCCGACGCTCATATTGGGCATAAAGGATTTGAGAAGAAGAAGAAGAAGATTAATTAACCGTTAGCTGGAGAAATTTACCGAATCGATTCTAATAATAACTCGCTAACTAGCAGGTTTCTATTAATAACGGCCATTAGTTTGGTTAAAAATAGCAACGTCTAGGAAATTCGAAGTTCCAAGTTTTCTCAAATAAATAATTCAAGTAACACCGGCTTTAAATAAAAATAAAGTGCGCAACACGTTGAAGCCTAAAAATATTCCAAATCACGTTTAATTACACCGAAATAATTAAATGGAAATAAAAGCATTGCTAGATTAAAGTTATTATTGGAAATAGTTTAAATAACCGTCCTTTCCAGGATATTCTCTATTATCGTTGAATGACAAGGGTTAAAAAAGAAATTAGAAGAATTACTGGAAATTAGTTAACTAAATCGTATTTGGGTTTTTGCGAGTTTTTTTTTATTAAACATTTAAAACGAAAAAACAAAACAACAAAATCCTAAGAAGGGAGTCCGTATCGGTATATACTTATGTCCGTTTAAAACTGCACGAAACCACCTTTTCCCCCTAAATCGACGCTGCTCGTTCAAATTTAAGAAAACTAAATACTAACTCAGTCTAATCTATTTATTTTAAACCACACGTATTGCATAATCTCTTGTTGGGACGTGTTTTTAAATAGGCGGCCGCTGCTTATTCTAGAATTTGGTAAAACCTGCAGGGTGTTCTGGGCGTTCGTTTTCCGCTGCTTCATAAATATTTTAACAATGTATCCTTTTCTTTCCATATTTAATTACACAAAAGATTTCTTCGGACGAAAAGGGGTTCAAATACCCCCCCTTACTGCGAAGTTTTCAATATCAAAACCATCAGAAATTTAAAAAAAAATCATAAACCCCTGCTTTTAATAATACATGAATTGTATCCTCACAAAAAATAGCTATCAATAATCGATTTACCCAAGGTTCAGCTCTATTTCGTTCCAAAAATAACAGTTCTTTGAAAAAGTTATAAACGTAATGCGCGTTTCATGTAATTAGGTATGTAAATGCGGTAATTCCGTAGGTAATCGTTAGAAGTTGGTTAACTGCTATGTCGATATCTTTGTATTATCGAAACTGGGCTGTTTCTGCAGCTGCGGCTAATTGTATAAAGTCAATTTGCATGTTTTGTTTATGTTGGCGTGTAAACACAAGGCTTGTAATATAGTTGTTACTACAGCGTGTCTATGTCCCTTCTGTGTATTTGAATTGCGTTTTCTGGGTTTATTAACAGACGCAACCATTAAATCACTCGGAATTAGCTTTGGCTAATTAATACACAGTTCTTAATGAAGCGGTTATGAGTTACATTTGCAAGACTTCTGTGCCAAATTGATATTTTATATAAGTTGCCAAGAGATGTGTCGGCGAAAAAACAGCTGTTCGAATATTAAGTTTCTTGGGCAATACAACATACAACTTTTTCGAAAAGCTGAGCTGCTGACGAGGCCCAAAAGGTCCCAAACCAGTCAGTGATAATGTTCATAAAGATTATTAAAAAAATTAAGGAATGTTAAGGAACTGTTTAGGACCTTCGCATGTGCGAAAACAATCGAATAAAAATTATACGTCAAAACGAAGGAAACATGAAAATGCAAATATCCTGGTGAGATATTCCGCAAATATTTAACGTAAACTTGAAATTCTCACGTCGACGTCTAAAAGCAGGAAAACTTCCAACTGGCACGTCTTGTCAAACAAACCCTTCGATATTTACAGCAGCAGCAGGCAAAATCAATCTGCAGTTGCCCGATAAGTTTATTCAAACTAAAGGAATTTTCTAAGGAGAAAAACGGGGGCCAGTATAAAGTCTGAAACAAGCCTGAAAAGTTTTATGAGTAGAACATGGCTTTCGTTTTGCCCTTGTAACTTGCGTCGCCAACTCGCTTCAATATTTACGAAGAGTCCGGACACATTTGACAACCGCCGAGATAAAAATAATTTTCGAATAAAGCTTTTATTGAAAAAGGGATGAGTGCGAAACACAGGACTTGTTTTTCCCACGACGACTCGCGTGTTCGATGCCGAACACCTTTTTTTTCCCTGTCTTGTTATATCGATTATTGGATATCGGAATTCGCCTAATTCTCATGTGCTGGACTTTATTTCACTTTTTCTGTTGCAAATTCTGCTTCCAAATATATTAACGTTTTATTAGTAACCTTCCACATAAAAAAAAAGGTGAACAACCTTCTTAATATTTTCGTAACAACCTTTTAAAAGAATTCTGTTCAAAGGTAACAGTTAGTTTGACGTAAATTTTCGTACAATCTAAATTTAGAAGTTATTTTTTACATAACTCCGGATCGGTTTTCCTTTTACGTTCGTCCCGAAAGTTCGCTGGAAGTATTTGAACTTATCGAAGGGGAAAATCAAACAAGCGTCTTATGTTTGGTTAGAATTTAAGTGTTTTATCAGATATCTCGTTAAATTAAATTGCCGACTGAGATTCCTACGCTCTCTCGATCTGCTTGTATTACATTAAACAGCAATAGAAGCTTTATAAACACGAAAAGCAGTTGTTTCTGTATAAATATAAAGCTTTGACTTGTTCTTCTCAAAAAGAGCTCTGCTCAAAAAGATCTCAAAAAGATAAAATTAGGCGCGACGTGTGTCGCATGTAAATTTTTTCTTTGGCGCTGAGATTTTGGGTTTAGACGTGCGTGTTTCTTTTATAATTTGTGAACACGAGGATGGTAACATAAATCCTTTTCGTAATTTTAACGCCGCTCAAAATGACACAAAGAAGTGCCTTGTAATATGGAGGTTTGCACAAATATGCGTTAAAAAAATTAACTAAAAGAACTAACGAGGCTAACTTAAAGAGGATGTATACGTTTCAAAGACCAGGCACCTGTAGCTTTTATGATGAGGCTGTTTGGATTCCGAATTCACGGGAAAATTCTGTTTACGATTCTGTTTATTAAATAAAAATCCCCAAAAATTTTAAATATTGGCGGCAACATGGGTTAAGACCCCCTAAGTTGCATAATAAAAATTTAAAATAAAATCTTGTTTCAAATGATAACAAAAGTATGACAAATTAACACAGTGGCAACAAAAGTTAAATTCAGAAATATCAAAAAGGAATATCGGTCCATCGCATTCATTCAATTTATTTGGTTTGATGAAACACAAACGTTCGATCGTCAATTGGCAAGGCACGCTCTTTCCAGTTAAAAACGTAATATTTTCAACTGCCAATTTAATAATTAACATGCGCATAAAACCGATCTGATTCAATGGAATTAAAACAGAACACCAGTGGGAAACTAACAGGAAAACGTCAATAGCTTTCCGGTTTCACTAAAGCAGATTAACTCACACCATTGTAACTGAACTGAATCGAGCACTTGCTCATCATTACTATTTGTTGAATTTAAAAAAAAATTAATTAAAGCGCTCGAACGTTCCAAACTTAGCCAAGTTGGCCATGGAAACCCACAAACGCGCAACAAATGAGTATAGAAACAAAATAACAAGGGAACAAGCAATGGTCTACTGCGACTTAGATTTTATTAATAAATTAATATCTCAAATTCGTTCCTGATTTAAAGTCCTCTACAAATAAAAACTAAAAAAGAATCCCGGATTAAATTATTTCACAAAAGAGCTTTTGTTTAGTTCCACATGCGAGAACTTAAGAGAGAAAAAGTTCATGGAGTCCGCAAATCCACTCGCCACCATCCAGAAGAGTGAGCGAGAGATACCGGCAATCATAAAACCTCATTTATGCCGCACATATATAAACTCATAAAACTTCCACGAATGTATTGGCTTTACAACAAAACTCATAAAATGAAATACATAAAAGGCCGCATGTCGTACTCCATTATGAAGAACATAATGGAAGGGAAATATTTCCAATTGTAACCCGAATATCTAATAAAATATTAAAACAGGCAGATGAGGTTAGGTTTTCTTTAGTGGTTGACTGTTTTAATACACGAACCTCTTTATACCAAATCGCTATTTTCAGAAGCTGAGAACCAGATGCTACCCTTTAATTTATTAGACATATTTGTAAACATACGCCGTGCTTTGTGGTACATTTAAATTTAGGATTGCTACACAGAAATTTATCCGATTTATATTTTGAATTTTATTTGTTGGTACTGCTGTAAGTTCAGCAGATCCTTGTCAATTTTTATTTCTGAAAAACAAACCCGAAACTGCAGTTTTGAAGCTTGAGTTGCCGAACTCATATTCGGGTTGTTTTGTATTTTATGGGAAATTTGGTGGCAGCGCTTGTTCGCGGAATAAACAAAAGTTCCTTGGTTTACAGGATTGTTAAAAGTTGGCCATTGGACACTCGGGTGTTTTGGACGGACAAATCGGGGTTTAAAGGTGAGCAACAATAAACCTTTCAAAATCAATTCTAACCACCTAAAATCCATTCACACGAACAAATGAACTTTGCAGTTTGTAATTATTGGTTATCCCCTGGAGAAAATTTTACATTCATGCTTTTTTACAAGGGGCGTAGTGAACGTTAAAACGATACCATCCATTTGACACAGTTACGTGGTTGCAACCATGCTGCTCAGTAATTTATTACTGGTGTTTGCGTTAATTTGAAACTGTTACTAGTGGTGGAATCCTTCATTACTTTGATCCACTCAGGAATTCTTATAAAGTTAGAATACTGCTGCACTTTACGTAGGAAATTCACCGTGTAAATCAGGTCGTAAGATTGCTGCTATATCCTCAATGAAACGATTCTTATTTTTCGCAACAAACTTTAAACATGTCTTCTCTGCAGAAATGTAACCAAAACACGTTTTGACAATTCAAGCAGTTCAAGGAAAAAATTCAATTTCCTCTTACGATAAGGCGGTGTTAAAACAATAACAGTAAAAGTACAAATTCCGTTGCAAAATGTTCAAATTCGACCCGAAAAAAGGTCAAAATCGCCAATTTCCGAATTTAAAAGAAATAAACCGTGCTACTTTTAATCCGAAAGAGCCTCAAAGAAAATTACAGATGTTAAAAAGAACCCCGCTAACTCGTCTTCTTTGGAGGAAAATTAGTGTAATAACGAAGTGCATATTAGAGCTCTACGAATAAAAACCCTTAGATTTATCAAAGTCGGGCTTAAATTAATGGAACGAGATCGTAGTAGGATTGGTATATTAAAATAAATGAACTGCTAATGGAAATGCTTAATTTCTGTTCGAAGGCGACTATTAATCCTCCTGGTAGAAAGAAATTCTCCTTTCCGTAGACGTAATTAATTCGAGCCGGATCAATTTCTCGTCATAACAGGAGGAATCGGATATTCCTCCCTGAATCGAAAAATTTGAGTGGCGCCGCACCTTTCCTTGCCTGAAAGGAATTAAAAGAGATTCAGCGGGAAAAAAGTCGAATTTACGTGTCCATTTAACCGTGTTCGGATGCACGGTTGCACCACAACTCGAGCGCTCTTCAAAACTCATCGTAAGGAACTGAGAGAAGCAGTATTTCAGGCTCTCGTAATGAACAGAACGGCACTCGATGCATGAAATTAGCAACCTTACGAAAATTACATTACAGCACATTTTGCTGTGTGGAAAGGATGAGAGGTACTTGAAAAATCGCTGCCAATTATTACGGTCAAGATGGGGGCTAATTACTATTTTAATTAAAATTATTAATTTCAGCAGGGATGCAGCTAAAATTAATTATTAATCCAAGCATGGCGGGATGATCAACGAGGTAATAAAATAACAACGCTAAGGGCGGGTAATTTCAAGTAATTTCGCTCAAAAAATTTGCTATATAATATACAGTTAAATCCAAGTAAGCCCTGAAAATGCACTGTTACTTCGTTGTTATTTAGCCTCCCAAAAATAAGGTTATGTAACCCAAACCAAATTCTGAGTTATCTAAATTAAAGCCCAAGTTTCGAAGCGAAAGTTATCCAAGCATATATAAATCGTTTCACGCATGAGTTTTTAATGAAAATTCGAGTTAGGCCTTCCCGTTAGAGAAGTTCGACTTCTGCTAATACTTGGAAAAGTATGTTTGCGTAACTTCTCAAAGAATTCAAATCGGCGCTGGAGATTAGATTCCTTTTGTCGTAAAATATGAAAACTTTTGTCCGCCCGGCATAATCGGCCCGGCGTTTTCAATGCTCTTGTTGAAAAGGGACGTAATCTAGCGCAAGTTTTAGCTGCGTTAGCAACATTGACTGGGAATGCCGCATCTGTTTTCTGAATTCGCGATAAAATTCGAGCCAATTAAACTTTAATTTAATCCATAAAATACTCGAATGTCCCAGGAAGATATGGATTAGTTTTTTTCTTTTCCGAAGTGTTGCGTGTGAAACCCTCACCTTTAAGTACTTTTAACTCAATGGGGGTTTTGCTTTTTTTTTATTTAATTGCGCCCCGCATTCTTCGGCTGAAGAATTTTTAATTTACGAGAGAAACAATGTTGTTTTTGCTTTTGTAAAAGGAATTCTTTTAAATGCCGGTTTGTTTCAAACCCTGTTAAATTTGTTTTTAAAAGTCCTCAGCGGGATTAGAAACGTTTGTTTTTTTAATAATTAAGCTTTGAAATTAAAATGAAAGAAATATTCTTGGAATGAGTGTAAACCAAGACGATTTATGGAAGATCAAAGCCAGAAATTCCTCGATCAAACTCGCCCTTCCACAGTTTTCCTTAATAAAACCATTTAACAGCAATTAACACAAACAAACCTGCACGATTTTCTAAACTTATTATTATTGAATTTTTTTAAGAAAAACTTTTTTCTAGGCTTCCTTAATTCTTCGGATTATTTTAAGGCTCAATTTTTTGGTAATAGATACATTTTTCGTAAACCATATTCACAAAACAACCCATTCGTCTACATCACAAAATAAGTACGAGCAAGGTAGTCGTGTGCATAAAATAAATTTCACCAGAGGACATAAAGGGCACGAATACTTCACCGAGCACACGTATTGTCACCCTTAGAATCCCCCTGCCTCGTTTTCCTGAATATACCTGACGTAAATGGCTTGAAATATCCTTACTGTTGACATATTGGATCAACGGCAGCAGGATATCGTATTGCAGAGGGTTCCAAATATCCAGCACTGCGGCCTTTTCTAAATCGAATTAAAATATGGCCAATGAGAGAATAGCCCGGAAAATCCGTTATTTAATTGAAATTAAATTAATGTAACGCCTTCTGTTGAGGATTTTCTTGCTCCCACAGGTTAGACAGGATGGTCGTTCATTATATCAATGTGATTTTCGGTATTTGGTCCCTCGGGTTCGTCCTCAGAATAGATGGGGGGTGTCCACTTTAGGGGTGTAAGTACATTTATGGTGTAATTCGGGCTTAATCTGATAAATGGGGGACGAGTTGACAGGCAAATTGTTTATGATGCTTACGTTGTGGGCTTTTAGGGCATCCGGATACTGGTGAAACCAACACTCGAGAGCATTCACGATTGTTTCTTATTATTCTTATTACTTATTCTTTATAAAATTTTTAAAAAATGCACCTACGAATGACACTCGAACCTATGTCCGCTTAGCTACGAATTCGTAGTAAATTTCCACATCTAATTCGAATAAAAAGTTTCTACTAACCCGGAACTGCAGCAGGAAGTTGGCAAACTTGGTAATTTCACAGAGTACAACAACCACAAGTAGAAATTATACGCCGAAACAGATGCTGAAAACTACCCCAGTTCTGCTAAGTTTATACAACAGCACTACTTGTATTTATTATAGCCCCTGGAGAATCTGCACTGGGTTACTTCAATTAAAGTTATTTATTCTATTGTTCTATTTTGTCATGATTTAATAGCTGGTGCTTTTATTCGCGAAGACTTGGCTAATGGATAGTGGGGATAAAACCGAGGGGAAAATAACGATCCTGAAGGAATGAAAACATACGCATAAAAAGGCACATCGCAAAAGGACCTTCATTCGTATCATGTATTTACGGCAAATTAAACTTGCCAGAATTTTTGTGAACATCCAGATGCCGGTTATCTACATACAAACGGCAATTACTAAGGAAGGAATACTTCTTAAGAGGTAATTCGACACTGAAAGGCCAGATCGGGGGTTTTACAGGGCCAACTTGGGGGTTTTCCAAAAACATATTTAAAAAACAAGACGTTTCTGATTTGCTTTTTGCTAGTTATTAAATAAAACCAAGATTAAGAGCTTTGATAACTATAAAAAGAGTTTTCAGAAGCACCGAAAGGAAATTAAAACATTTTTTTAAAGAGATTTTTGACAGAATTTTCCTTTGGTGAAATTATTTTTCCGGATGATTTAAACGGCCATTTTTGCTGAGTGGACAAAAACTTCTTAGCAAAAAAATAGGCGGCGATAAGGTTCAAAGAAAAACTTGTCCTAAAAAATTGTAAAAACAAAACGCCTTGAATAGCCATCCTGGGGGAAAATGATTACCATGGGCGCACTTAATAAAACTGTGTTAAGGGGTTCCCCAAACCTTAAAAAAATTCTAATCAATCTCTTTGTAATACTTAATCCCACAGTACAAGCGTTTATTCGCACAACTGAAAGTTTTCATTCGTTAAATAAAAATCATTTTAATAAAAAAAAAAAAATCAACAACTTTTCCTGAATTTGTTTCTTCTTGCCCGACCCTTTGCTTATCAAAATACTAAAATATTTACATCTTGTGCAAGTGTAAGAAGCGCATAAACACAAAAATATGTATCACTCAAAACGTTTAGTGTAGTAATTTCAGCTACAACACGGACGGTCACAGGTTCAACCCCAAGCGGAAGCTCGGTGGGTAGCCTACCCAGCCATTGAAAATAACTGGAGAGGGAAAAGTAGGCGAGTTTCAAAGGCGTGCTTAAAATTGGGTTTCTTTGGGTGCCCTTCCGATTATTATTTTATAAAAAGAAGTAAGTTAGACTCGATGCTTGATTTATTTAAGCTATCAGGATAAATATTTAAATGTCCGTTGTTTCTGCCACGTAAGAATATTTATCCCTTGAAACAATTAATATCTAAACTTTTCTTTGCCTATCCGCGTTAATTGTAAAGAAAAATTCTATAAAATGGGGCACTTAGGCAGATTTGGTTTGGTAATTTCGGCTACAACGCGAATAGTCGCGGGTTCAAACCCGAATACGAAGCCTAGCGGGTGGCCTACCCACTCCCTGACGGAAAAATGGAGTGGGGAAGGTGGGCGGATCTTTATACATCTCCTCGTACGATTCACATGTAGGACAAGCGGCTTAAGCAGACCTTTACCCTCCGGTTCCTTACTCACTTAGTGTTAAAAATACAAACGATGGGAGTTTTTAATAATACTAAGCAAAGAATTTATAAAAACCTCCTTCTTGCGCAACCCTTTGCTTATGAGAATACTAAAATTTTTCCATCTTCTCCAAGTATAAGAAGTGCATAAAGCCCACGATACACAAACGTCAGCCCATCGATTAAGATATAAAAGAATAATGCAGAAGGTTGCAGCTCCGGAAGTTTTAGCTTCGTCGAAGCTGACCTTTGCAAAGCATAAAGCTTATCTGAGTATTTTTAGACACTTCAAACGAGATTCTAAAACGAAAAGTCAAGAAAATAAAATTTCGACAAGATAATACTGAGGTAATCACGTCACCTTTGAACTTTATTTTCCTGTAAATAAATCGGCCTTTTTTGTAATTTCATAACGTTTTATTAGTTTAAATTTCGTCCAAAATACCTACTTTTTAGCATTTTTTCCCTTGCGCGAACACCTAACTTTACCTAACTTTACTAACTTTGTAACGAAATCGATTGGACCTTGAACTATCGACATGTAAAACTTTCATTAAATTGCTTTCTATTCAATTATGCAAAATAACAGCAAGGTTATGCTTTCTTTACTTCCGGTGGTGTTTCCAAACAATACTCCCGTATTCAATGTTTTCTTTCCTAGCTTGTAATTACGTCGACCCCGCAAAGACTTAACACGCGAAAAGGGCAAGAAGTGAGGGCGATTTAAAAAGCGGAAATGTCGCCCCGTGTAGATGGCTTCCTTAATTTCTTAATTGTCACTTAGTAAAGGACCCCTCTTTATCTTCTTAAAATATTGCCGAAGTAATTTCTTCCTAAACATATTACGAGTTAACCTAAAGTTAAAGTTGGAAAGTTAGATTAGATTACTTTTCGTGTCGGGAATTTAATCTTAAAAATTAAACCGACGATTGGCTACGAAAATATTTTGCGAAATTTTAAACTTTCCAAGAATTTACGTTCGTTGCCCCTTTTCGTGATTCGAATATGCAAATTTGAGCGTTTTTATGAAGGTGTAACGACACAAGTCGAGTATGTAATATAATTTAAAGATTGAACTGATGTTTTAAATAGAACTTTGTAACTTTTATTATTTCAGCATAAAACAGCTATGGCGGGTTATATTTAATAAACTGTTGCAGAAAAATACATTTTACGTTAGTAATGTGCGGGAGTTAATACTGTTATTGCGTAATTACTGTCCCGACTCGAATAACGTAAATTATTCACTGCGATGCAGATCAATAGCTTGTGGAATAATAAACCTAGAAAAATTTAATACCCTGTAGTTCATTTGAATAATAAACGATCATTTAAATGCACTCGGGTTGCAGATAAAAATGGTAAATATGGTGCACGCGTAAAACCAGCAATAAATTTGAAACGTTCGGAAATATTCACTGTGGGAAAATAACGAATATTGAAAAAACAAAAATACTGTTAACACAGACTATACCTTAATGACGTACAATAAATATTGCAAATGCCAATAAAGGAAGTAATCAACTCGTAAACAAGGGAAAATCACCAAAAAATAATGGAACAAAAATTACCAACAATTATTTATTTATAAACAAATTTAGTTAATCATTTCAAGTGGGCGTCCAATAATCCTATAATAATTTCAGACAGTGTAAATATTAAAACAAAGTAAAACATTTACAAATCTGAGCAAAGGAGTGTATTAATTCAGAAAAATATTTACGATTCAAGACTCGCTCCAGTTCATAAACAAACAGATCCTGAACGAAAGGCCGAGATGTAATTCGTTATTATTTTATCTTTACGGGGCCTATTCGACCTGATTGTACAAGAGATACGGGTTTACGAGAAAATTCCGGACCCTGGTGCAAAACGTTTAGGGCATACAAAACAAAAATTACACGAACAAGACTATAAGAATTCTACAGGCGAGTGGCCAAGGAAAATTGGGTTTCGGGTATCTTCTCAAGTGCCCTTCCGATTATTGTTTTATAAAAAAAAGCGGGTCAGACTCGAGGAACCATTTGTTTAAGCACTCAGCCACTCGGGATGATTGTTTAAATTTGTACGGTTTCTGACAGGTTTTAAGGCTTGAAAATATAAAAATATTTATCGCTTGATGGCTGCGCGTGTTAATTATGTATAAAAATATACAAAAATTGGCATTTAGGCGTGTTTGGTTTGATCATTTCGGCTGCAACGCGAACGGTCGCGGGTTCAAACCCGAAGCGGACTCTCGACGGGTGGCCTACCTACTCGCTGACGATACGGGAAGATGGGCGGGGCTTGTGGTACTGTTAGGACCAATGGACGTTTAGCTTTACACGTCAGCTCGTACGCGTAACGTGTAAGACTAAGACAAACCGGTCACGTAAGCGGCTTCAGAAATCCTTAACCCTTCACGAAATAATTTCTTGTTAGAAATACGAAAGATGGTAGTTTTCTTTTAATAATACGAAGAAATACAATGGGAAAAAATAGACAAAATATGAATGGGAAATTGAAAAATATTTTTCGACCTAAATTTTGCAAATCTTTAAAAACTGTGGCTTTTTGCTTACGAAGCGTGTACCTTAAGCCCATAAATTCTTCGTATATTTTAGGAGTTTATTAATCAGTTTAATTCAGAAGTGACTAACATTAAGACGATTGTCTTTCTTCGTGTAAGGACTGAGGGAAAAACTTCCAAAGACATTTATTGGTTAGCCTCCATCTTTCTTTTCGTTTCATCTCTTTCCTTTGTTTCCAGAATGGTGTTTAACATCCTCTCCATTTCTGTCCATTTTTCTATATCTTCTAACATATTCGGTATTATGTTACCTACCGTTACTTCTCCAACTTTTTGGTAGCATTCACATGTGACGTCGCTCCACTTCATTCAGTCAAGGACCGTGTGCTCAGCCGCGTCTTACTCTTCGTTTATTTCGTTTCAGATAGTCCTGAAAACATCCATGTACTGACAAGAATTGGATCAGATAGTACCCCAATTCTCCATGATTTCTTTCCAGCCACGATTTTACTTGTGGAATGAGGGTCTTCGTCCACATGCTGGTTTCCTTTTCCTGCCTCCATTCTTCTAAAGTTTCGTCTCTAGCTACCTTTTTCTTGCTGTTGTTATGTTTTTGCCAGCTATGTATGATCGTTCCACAATTAACAAGTGTATGGGTATTATTCCAGCTATTATTTGGACGGCGTTTGTTGCAACAGTACGGCATGCTCCTGCAATTCTGATGGCTATTTTCCGCTGCACACCTTCCAACTTTCTTTTATATTTCTGTGCTTGTAACATTAAGAGACCTGACCTGACCTAACCTAACCTAACCTAACTTAATCTAACCAAACCCAACCTAACACCCTGACATAATTTTTCGGGCGAAGCGGATGTCCCACCCCTTTAGTATTTAACCTTAGGAGAAAAAAATTTAAATAATAAAAAGTAAATTAACTAAATTTATGATAAACAAAGAAGGTTTCGAAGGTGTTTTAACACAACGTAGGCTGAATGGCCGAATTATTTTTGATGTGAAGGGGTTGCCCAAACCCTTTAATGTATATTGAACTTTACAAGAATAAATTTTCGTTAAATAAGTTTAACTAAGTCCATGCTAAACAAACGTGGCTTGGACAGTGTTTTAACTAAACCTACCCTAACCTGATCTGATTTAACCTAACCTAACCCAATCAAGGGCGTAGCCAGAATTATTTTTGGGGCGAAGATGCCCAAACCTCTTTAGTATTTAACTTTAAAAGAATAAATTTTAAATACAAAAAGCAACGAAGGTTTCGAGGGTATTTCAACCCTGTTGCCCTCCCCAAAGCTACGGCCTTGTACCTCACAGAATCAGAGAGACGTTAAATTAAAACCGAACCGCTAACGATATCGTAATAAATGATTTAAATCGTAGTCCATTTAATTCGTTCGACTAATGTGATGATGAGAATTGAGCTGTGGTCGAGGGAATGCACGCAACACATGCAATTTCCCAAATATTAACGCCGCAATTTTGAGTTACCACATAACTCGCCGGTGCGTAAAATCGTTGTTGTGCATTTCCGAGATACAACAGAACTCAATTTGATTATTTATCGTTATTCATGTTTACCATGCACGAATGCACATCGGTTTGAGATACAATTTAACCGCAATTTGCTCAGATCACCCTCCCGAAAAGGTAGAGGAGAATCATTTATAATTCACGGGGTGTTTATTTTGAGTTGAAACGAAAATACTTCTGTCAATTGAAAGTTAGGAAAGTCGGTTTTAATAACGTGAAAAATTAATGAGTTTCGTAAATTTCGTCGGGAATAAAACCGAACATTAACGTAGTCATAAACGAGAAACCCTTTTTCCATCCATCCACTTTTGCATAGAACTGTCCAATGTTAAAAGAATCGCATTTCTAAGGCTAATGGAGCATTCGGGGGACCGATTTATCACCGACACGACCACGTTTTCACCCCCGGAGATTCGACCACACACAAATTGATTTCCATCTATGACACGCCGTTTTTTATACTGAAAATTCACATTTATCCCATGTGGCACAAAATGTGCACATTTCCTTTTTCAACACCGATGCGTCACTTCATTACCGGAAAACAAATCTCCATAGATTTCACAACTAACGAACTAACCCAAAAAAGTTACACATCAATTCAAATCGGTTTTATCGCAATTAGCTTAATTATCAAAATTTTCTGCTTGCACTCTCCTAGTCGCCCGTTCTATTTGCAAGTTGAAATTTAATTTCCGATGCTCAATTAATCGCTAACGGTATTACGTGGAAGTGGACCTGTTAACCTTTTCTGCACGAGTTGCAAAGATCGTACCTTTCGCAAAGCTCGCGCGAAGGTCACGTCAGAAAGTAATTTCAAATTTTTAATAAATTAGGCCAATACTCCACTACCTACGGACGCTGTTCTAAAACACGAACCTATTAATCAAACCGGCGTATCATGTTAATAATTTACACTTACGTAAGGAACTCGGACTGCTTTTGTCTCTTAAGTAGAACCGCCCTAAAAGCCCTTCAACATCAGTAAAAAAATATTTGCCACACAAATTAGATGAATTAAACTTTAAATACGGTTTTCATCCAATACACCCCCGTGCTATTTTAGAGGACACAAAATAGCAGGCCATGATTCCAAAGCATGCCTTGATGGTCGTTCATTCTTCAAATTAAGACAAATTAAGTCGAATGATTCACATTATCCACTCTAATTGAGATCGATACTTTCTGAAATATCCTTTAGAATTCGGGAATTCAAACAAACATTAGAAAGAAAGGGAAACTGAACAAAAAGACAAATACGAACCCTTGACATGTCATTAATCTCCTGAATGTGCTGTGATCATTTCCTTTCTGGCATGCAACCGTACGAATTTATTTTGTTCTTTTCATAAAAATACACTAAACTAGCAAACTTAAACTGTTTGGACAAACATTTCAGCAAACTTAACAAAATTCAGTATGAAACGAGTTTTAATTATTTCGTAAATGCAAGCTTTCTGCTACACTTATTCTGATTTTAATTTTTTTGGGAATTATTGGGATGTCCTTAAAAAAGCAAATTAATATCTTGAAAAAAATATATAACCCAATTTTCTGAACTGTTTTTCAAATTGTTTTCAACGATTCGACACGCAAACTAATTTCCTCTCCAGTTCTGAAGCTCGCAAGAACAAAAAAAAACTTCATCGGACAAACTTGCAAAAGAAGCTTAAATTACGCGTTAGTTGTCAGTTAAGTCGTGTTCCTGACAGTCCTGTTTACAAACTCAAGCATTTATTGTATAAACCGTGCAAATTTTCCCTTTCTCGAACTAAAGGACAAAATTTGGATAAGAAAGTGCGGTTCCAAATCAAGCACGCGAGCATTTCGTACAGAAACGGAACTGTTATTTCGTCGAAATAACAATCCGAGTCATTTATTATGAAACTTATTAATCTTCTGTCAAGTCTTCACGATTGAAAAACGCGATTGAAAACGCGAAGTCACAAAGTACAAAAAATGCCAAGATTCATCATTATTTATAAATGTATAACCTTGAGCTTGATGCTTTTGAAAAGCCCTTACGAATTACAACAAAACCAGGCTTTGTTATTCCAAGTTTCAAGAGGAACCAAAGATAATCTACATATTCGAATAATCAAAACTGGGATAAAACAAGATGAAATGATAACAAAGCCACTTGACGACTGACTGACTGATATTCCAAATCAATTTTATGTTGAAGACAGATCGTAACAGAACTTTAATGGAACAAAAGTGCAAACTAGTTTCTAATTTAAACCTAAAGCTCGGTTTAATTAAAAAAGTTGCAACGCAATTTTAAAGTTTAGAAGAATTCCGAGCGATTTATAGTTTAATTAAGCTCGGTGTTTACCGATATCTGGAAGAATAAGATATAACCTTAGGCGGTAGGTCGTATAAAAATGTCTGTAACTTCATTTTAAACAAATATATGCAGTCCGTTGCTGGTGCTGGTTGACTAAAAATAAATATTACAGTAACAAATTAACTTAATTTTACTCCATCAGGTCTAAAACTCGTTGGCTTAAACGCGTTTTTCCCGAACTTGTCCCTGAACCCGCATAGCATAACTACTTTTAGGTATTAATCGCAAGACTTTTATTTTTGAAATATAAATGTTAAAACAATTAAACACGGTTAAAAACTGAACCATAGCAGGTGTAGGTATATTGTCACCTTAACCTATGGGTTTTCATGTATTTTTTAAACTTCTGGATTTAGAAAAACGATAAAGTTTACAGAAATTGAAAACTGTATTGAGACGGAAATTATTTGCTATTCATAAATGTTGAATATAAAAATTCGTGTTGCCATGTTAAAATTTATCAAAGCAATAAAAAAGAGTAAGGATATTTTTTTAATGAGGATAATAAAATATAAATTTTAAGTTAATACCAAGCAGCCTTGTTAAATTCAGCGTTTATATGAAAATGCGCCGCTTTAGACTGTCATTAAACGGTATTAAGTTACAAATTAAGGTCAAAAGACACTTTTGGCTTAACATTTCATTAACCCATCCTGTCACTAACAAGAGCAATCAAAACAAAGGATCCCCGAACATGAGCTGACGTTTTAGTACTCAACGTGTCCCTCGTAGTGCAACAAAGCATGTTCTTCAACTAACATCTTAACATCAAGTTTTACAAATGAATTCACGAATTTGTCAAATCTCAATTTGATTAATTAATTTTCCATTTTTCTACTTCTGTAATCAATGTAAAACATGAAATTCAGTTCCACGCACTCTTAGATAAAACCCAATCCACATTTGCAGACTTCGACATTTCGCTTCAAAGGGTCTTATCTTATTTTCGAGAGATAACATTTCACTTATTTCTTTCAATTCCGTTCCCCTGAAGGAATTGTTGGCTGCGGAACCTTACTTGCCTCAAAATATTGCTTTTAATGCCACAATTCAATTTTGTCAGCGTTTCTTTTAGACCAGGGAACCTGGATTTTTCCCTGAATATGATATTTCAAAAACATGCAACGAGAACGGTTGTCAAGAAAGCCAGCATTTTCTTAAAAGGGTTTCATTTAAACTTTAACATTCTTGTTGTTTAACTTAGCCCGCGAAATTATTAAGTTGTACGAATAAATTGAAAAAGGTTTCATTAAATTTTAATTTAACATTCCGGGTTAAAATTAATTGCGAGTGTTAGGTTTGTTATTTTTAATGAGCGTCGTCTCCTCGAAGCTTCTAGTTGATATTAGAGTAGGTGCTTGCTTTTATGTGCAGTTTTCTAATTATTTTGTTACTAAAACCTCAGAAAATTGCAGAATCTGGACAGTTACTTAGGTAACATATCTTCGAAGCAATCTTTGCCATGAAAAGAGGCGACATTTTTTAACATCTTTGGAACATTAATTTAAACTAAATTAATGTTATTTTTGCCTCTTAAATGTAATCAAAATTATGACAAGTTTAATCACAAACACCACCTAGAATTCTAAGAATTTTGAGACACTCGTAATACTACACAGTACATAACGTGCGATCAAAAAGTTTTACAGTCTCAGGTGACTATGGATCGTAAGACGTATGTAGTTTCTGACATCAAGCGAATTTTAATTGAAACAAATTTAACAAACTGTATTGTACTAGTATGTTTTGCAAACGACAGCAGCACCGGACGGTGACTTTTTGTTTATCCGTTTATCTACTGGGAGAGCTATAAATTTTTTGATTACATGTTACATTATGACGAGTCTCAGAATACTCCGTTATTTACCAAAAAACACAAGAATCATGTAACTTGTATAGTTGGTCGCCTGTAATTATCACTGTTAGGCAACTTTTTCATATTTTATTAGAAAACATCCCAAAAACGCTAAAATAATCATTTCTTTTCCAGGTCATTTTCCACTACCTTCCATCTACTGCTTAGCTTGGATATGTCTAGATGTCCTTTTCTGCACCGCATCCATAATGCATTTATGTACAATCAGCGTAGATAGATACTTATCCCTAAGTTACCCCATGAAATTCGGAAGAAACAAGACGAAAAAAAGGGTAACCTTGAAAATAATCATCGTGTGGCTTCTTTCGATAGCGATGAGCTTACCCCTTAGTCTCATGTATTCCAAGGTAATTAAACCAAAATAACATTTTAAGCAAGAACTAAAAATATTAATGTTTCAGGATCAGGATTCAGTATTAATCGATGGAACCTGTAAAATCCCGGATCCGTTATATAAATTCATCGGATCCATCGTGTGCTTCTACGTGCCCCTTCTTGTGATGTTAACTACTTATGCTCTTACTGTTAGGTTATTAGCTCAACAAAGGCAAAATCTTGGTACGGCTGGATGGTCCAGTGGATGGTTGGGTGGACCACCCCCAATGGGTAAGAAAGATCTCTTTCCCTTTAAACTAATAAAAACTACTACGAATGCAAATACTTCTTAATAAAATTCAGGGCAAAAATAATCGGTGTCCTTCAAAGGATAACAAACACAAAGAATATTAGGATTCAGCCCTCCCTATCTTGCATATTTCAATTAGACAATGTTCTCATATTAAAAATCTGTCACGGCAACGTCTGAACGAATTTTCATCTCGGATTTTGTTTATCCCCAACGTAATCTGGAAATAAAATCACGTCCCGCATAAAATAATATAAATGGAAATCAGTTTAATTAAATTGTGGAAACGAAATATCAAGGTTTTAGTAATGATTCAGAAATAAAGGACGCTTCAATTTATGTCTAAAACTAAATAATAATCTTTAGTTAAAACGCTTTATTACGGTACAGATGAGTAAAACCAACCCTTTTAGTAAAGTTACACCAGAAGTGCCTTTCATGTTCCACTGCCGGACGATATAACTCTAATCTGTAGTTACTTTTCGCTCAATGGAGATGTTCATTTAAATCCTCAACGGTTTGCCAAGTGGCGCATACTTAACGTGTACATGGAGATTCGTAACCCTTATGTAACAAAGGAAATTAAAATCGGCCTAACTGAAATATTCAAGCTAAATCGGGCAATATGTATGCCGGTTAAAGTATGAAGAATACTTCAGGTGTGACTTTAATGGATTTACGGGCTCGCATTTTAATATAGGCGGGGAAATTTTCGTCAAGTAAGATTTTAAAATTCCAGATCGTCGCTGTACGTGGAGAAGATTACTAAACGCAACAAGAGCTCGCCCCACAACTCCCCAACATGGCCACTCAGCAACGTCAACCGATACGGAATTAACGACCATCGACACGCACGAGTTGTGGATACAAGAAACAGAACCGACACCTTGTACAATGTCAGCTTTGGGTCAGTTCGGGGCCGAAATGTTGAAACTTTCAAGGGGGTTAGAAGCAGCAAGTACGGCCAACACCAGTCCTTTAACTTCCACTAAGCAGGGCACTTCAAAAACTAGGTGAGTTCGAACGAAAGGAATTTCTGATACGTCAAACTTCGATGATACTTTCGCGCAGGGTAAATTTATTTTCTTAATGGAAAACGAGGCAGGGTTTTCACTTTCAGGCTGGGCACTTTTGATCTAACCATAAAATTTGTGACTTAGAAGAGCATTTCCGCGAAATAAGCCAAATAGAATTTTTCCAATAATAATTTTAAGTTTTCTCTTTTCCCACTACACCATAACTTCCCATCGCCTGATTTCTTCCACTGCCAATTGCGTGGCCCCTTTTTTCATCTCCCCATATCTCTTAACCTCTCCTTGCTCTTCTTCCATCCTTCAATTTTTTCTTTAATTTTCATCTGATTTCACCATTTCTCGATTGTTCGATCTTTCTCCTTTTACCACCCAAGCTCTCTTCTTCTACTGTACACTTACTCTACTTCTCAGTACCTTTTTTGCTTGTCTGTTTTCCCTTTTTTCCGTGCTTCAGCATCTCCCAACAGACAATCCAGGCTCTCTTCCTTTACTTTTTATTAACTCGCCTTTTTAATCCCTCGAATTTTTTATCTACTTCCTTTTACCACCCAAACTCTCTTCTTCTAGTTTTCACTCACTCCGCCCCTTAACACCCTTTTTACTCTTCGTTAATCTTCCGAGCTTTCCTTTTTGTCATACTTCGTGTTTCAATATCTCCTAACAGTCTTTCTCCCTTACATGATTTCACAATCCTTTAACCAATTAGCCTTCCTCACTTAACCAATGAATATCTTTGTTTCTACCGTTTACTCTATTGTTTTGTCTTCCTCTTTTACCATCTAAGCTTTCGCCTACTTTTCTCTCTCTCCCATGTGTTTTTCCTTCTCTTTCCCTTCAAATGGGATTTCTTTTGGAATGGTTTAAATTACCCACGTTTACTTTCTTATATCAAATTTCCAAAATTAGTTGT
The DNA here is from genome assembly GCA_963082815.1 of Melanotus villosus. Lineage (NCBI taxonomy): Eukaryota > Metazoa > Arthropoda > Insecta > Coleoptera > Elateridae > Melanotus > Melanotus villosus. The sequence goes on along the minus strand of OY720420.1, from coordinate 5,247,502 downwards.
ACAAAATTACATTACATCCACGAGCACCCTCCCTTCCTTATTAGTTTTTTAAAAATTACACCAAATAACCTTAAAATTTCGCGTCATAACCATTATCTAAAAGCGAAAAACTTTCGGCACAATTTCACACTTCGGTGAAGCTTAAATTGCATCGACAACGCGACGTTTGGGAGCTGAAACGACAGGGAAAAAGATGAAAATAAACTTCAAAAGCGTTCTCATTTAAGGGTTCGTTATAAATGCGCCTCCTCCAGGTTGTTAGTGCGGCCATCACAATTACAGTTAACTTTATGGAATCCTGCGTTAATGATTTTTTACCTTACGACTACAGATAAAATCTGCACAAATGAAAAAGTGCCGTGTCTTTCGAAACTTTAGGAAAAATCGGAGCTGCGTTATAATTTCACGAAAGAAGAATAATCTGCAGGGAAATCAAAAATGCGATGTGCGCTTGCTCATGTTTCCGTATAAAATTACAGGATGCAACTGGCGCAATTAACGCTGAAATCACGTAACTGCGTTATCATGGCTTAAATAACAACGTGTGATTACAGCGTATGCATTTACGTAGCTCTAATATGCATTATCCCGAAACACGCATTTAATATACAAATACTTTAATCCATATCGCATATTAATGAGGGAAAATGCCGTCATATCGCACGAATTAATGCAAAATCAAATTATGTTTACATGGAACGAAAGCAAACTTAAAACGTTTGCTTCGGAAAACCTCAAAAATCATAACGTTTAATTTTAAAGGTAAACTCGCTGGCTGGGTAAATTTATCGATAAAACCACAAGCAAATTTCAATAATTACCTAAACTGTTGCGGTTTTTGCAATAATCCCATTTAGAAATCGTATAAAACAACCGAATTTAAACAAACTCGTCCCCGCAAGTAATTCAACCAAGCCAGAATTTCACTTTCGAGCATTCTACCCTTAATCCAGGCAACAAACGTAACGAAACGAGCAGGATTAATGTGACGTTAGAAGAGATTAGAAGATAGTGAAGGACATGACCTTGACCGTAGCTTCGACTTGCAGATAATACAAAGAGAATTCTACATCAATTTATCTTCCTTTGGCAACTTTCAGTCTGGATGGTTTTTTGTTTAAAACTCCTATGTTTACGTTTTCCTTTCAACGGATCACTTTTTAGCTCTTATTTGATCTGAATTTGATATCATAAAAACATTTTGTTAAGCCTTTAGATTTTCTAGTTTATTTAACGAAAATTGAGGTTATTTATTTCCACAAATTTTCGTTTTGGTAAATTTTAACTAAAATCTTGTTTCAGCTCGGGTGACAGAAGCACAGAAAGCCTAACCGGTTCTCATTCGTCTCTGCTAACTTCAGAGTTATCACCATGGATTTCGAAGAGGCGTCGAGCATCCACCTTCCACGAAGGCGACACAAGAGATGAAACTCCATCCCCAAGATGGCGCAGAAGGGGATCCAGCTTCCACGAGCCTCGTTCTAAAGATATATCTGAAGAAGTAAGTCTATCCGAGGCATCGGAAAGCGGCTCCTTCCCTTTACCACCGCCGTGCACGTGTCCGTACTTCGGGGAAAAACCTTCGGATAAATCGCCGCTGCCGAAACCAGCCGAAGTGAAAATCATTCCGAGCGAGCAAATGGCCGCTCCCTCGAGGAAGAACCGAACTTTGGATAAGGAAGAACAGGATTCGCCTTCGGTGTCTCCGGTTAAACGACCTCTCTTACAAAAGAACGCTGCCAAAAGTAACACCGAAGTAACTTCCAACAATATATTGGTCACGTGGGAACCACCAGGGAGGCGTTCGTCTCGGAGGGGTTCCAGTTTTGGCAGTACACGAACTACAACTTTGAGTTCGAATCAACGCACTCCTCTACTACTTCGTCGTTCTGCTACCACCCGTCATCCCGCGACAAGAAGTCCGGGCCTGCAAGACAGGAACAAGAATCCTTCGTCTCCGTGCTTGCAGAGATTTACGTACAGCAACGGAAGCAGCGTGAAAGGCACCCCGATTAGAACCCATCACAGCCGCAATTCTAGCGTCATCTCTAGGAATTCGTCCCGTCACGGAAGAATAATTAGATTAGAACAAAAAGCGACTAAAGTGTTGGGAGTTGTGTTTTTTACGTTTGTGATCTTGTGGTCGCCGTTTTTCGTGTTAAATTTGTTACCGATGTTCTGTGAAGAGTGCGAAAGTAAAATTGATGATTCGGTGTTCCAGTTTGTGACGTGGTTAGGTTACGCTAGTTCGATGGTTAATCCGATTTTTTACACCATCTTTAACAAAGTGTTCAGGCAGGCGTTCAAGAAGGTTCTTCTGTGCAGATACAGGAATCGTACCTGGAGACCTCATAGGTGACAGGAGAAGACCAACACGAACATGTGTTGTCTTTAAAGATTAATTCTGTGTTATTATTACAAAAGGTGACTAATTACAACAATAAAATTTAGTGGTAAGTGTAGAAAACGTGGAAATTCGGACCTAATTTTTTGCCTTTAAAATGACTATTTTTGTATTCAGATTGTTCTACTTGAATTTTTATACCGTCATCCCTCGTAGATTCAGAGTAGGTTATTAAAGTTAGAAATGAAAGTTCAAGTACTACAAAGTCTTAAAAAATATTGTAGCTAATTATTCTTCCATTATTAAAATAATCCTTTGTAAAGTTTCTAAACAGCACTGACGAAATGTGATATAATTAATAAACTAAGAATTAAAGGTTCGTAGAACCGAAAGGGGGAAAAACATGCTTCATAATTGTAATAGGAATTAACACTTAATGTTTGTATGTTGTACAATATTTCACGTAAATTTAAAAAAAGAAGTATTACAATGTTAAAAATAATGAAGATGCTCCTACTTACTACACGTTGTAATAATTAAAATAAAGAATTGCCAAAACGAACTCTACTGCCTTCTGACAACTAGAGCCGAAGCTTAATTAACCAAATAAAAACAAGAAGAAATTCTTCAAAAATTTCCCGGGGGATATCACGACATACAACCGTTTTCGCGATTGGGAAAATTTTACTTGTCGGCAGAAACCGGCAAATCCTCGTATTATTGAAGTTCTATCTCAATATTTGTCGATCGAAGGACCGAAAATGAAAACTATTGTGTACGAACTTCAATTTACAGAAGCAAAAGCTTTCCGCATATTTTAAATTAATATTTTCCTATAGAAAATCCAACGTATTCGAACGCTAAAAACCTTACCGTGCTAGTACACGTGCTTCCGAAATGGAATAATATTGTTTACCGTAATCCGCATCCTAGCTGCAATTGCGGATTTTCACAAAAGACGCCTTCACATTTCACTACAAACCACACAACACGCTTCGAATATTTAATTTAGTAAAACCTATCGTTAGAGCTGTACGGAATTGTAGTTATTAGTTATTTTGATAATAGTAAAATCGATAATGTTTCTATTATAGATGTTCGGTATATGAGTATGCTGAAGTCGTCGAACGGATCCACAAAAAAAAGACTAATAAAACCTTCAGTCAAAAAGTTAAACTTACATAACGAAAATACTGATAACTCTGACCTTTAAAACATAATAAAAAAAACTAAAAGTAAAAATACACTAATGGCGCACTGATGCAAAAATACACCAAAGAACTACATAGGGAACTTTTTACGTAAATCAAAGAGCAGGAACTGCAAAATCCTTCTTTTAAATAATAATCAGTTGGAATTCCTGCTCCTCAAAAAAGGTTTGTTTTTTTATCTGGCAAACCGCAATTAAGGCTATTTTGTTGTATATCAAAAGAAAGGCAATGCAACTATGGAAAGTCCCAAAATAAATAACAAACATATTCAATAAACAGTTGGCAACAAAGAAGAAAATTGGCAAAAACAGAGGACGAAGTTTATAAATTTAATTAGTTGTAAAGCAGTTTGGCATATGTATTACCATAAATAAAATCTGGCAATAAATTGAAAAAACCTGGAAACGGGAGAAAAGAATATGCTAAACACTAACAAAAGCTAAATGCATGTTTGGATAAATAATTAATACTGAAAATATTTTAAATTTTTAATAAAATCAGAATAAACAAAACAGTACGAAGAGCAAAAGGTGCCCAAACAGATGAAAAGAAGAAGGTAAATAATAAACCTTAAATGCAAAACTTGGAAAGGTCGTAATTTGAAATAGGTTTTTAGTTAGTTTAAATCAGAAATAAAGAACCAATAAAAGTAAAATATTTTTTAGATAAATTATAAATGTCGAGAATATGTTATAGTAGAAAATCAGAATGAACAAAATAGCAAGAAGACCAAAAGGTGTCTAAATAGATGGTTGAAGAAAACACATGAGGAAAAGCGAAGGATAAATAATAAAAGCTGGAAACTGGAGAAGACCAAAAGGTTTTTAAATAGATACCAAACTGAAGAAATAACACGAGAAAAAGAAGACGACAAATAATTAAAACGCAAAAATTAGACAAGTTCTCAATTTTAAGATGGTTTACATCAGAAATAAAGAGAAAAATGAAAATGATGAAGTAGAACGCAAATCTTGTGAAATTTGGGATGATATAGAATTTATAGAACCTCGACTTCCAATTCGAACTTTAAATATTATTGTACGTGTTTTTCAAGTACTTATTTACAAGAAAATCACAGTCTTAGGAAGGATCCGACGATAGTATGGAGAACTTTGTATTCGCGCCGCGCACAGTCTAAGTTATCGGGCAGAGTAGAGCGCCGAACAGCTCCGAACGCCCCGCTCGATCGCTCTCGAAAGGCAGCATTTGCAACATCAAATTCTAAGGGAATTTAAGCCCCTATATACGCGAAACCAGAAACATTTTCAATGTTAAAATGAGAAAAACTAAAGAAGAAACTAAAAAAATGCAAAAAGTGTGTTTAAGAAAAACAAAAATTAAAAAATCGCCAAAATTTAACATTTAATTCTACATCCTAAATCAGGCAAAAGAAAGCGGTAAAGAAAAAGCATTTCTTCTTTCTCTTCTTCCTCTTATGGCCGAAGCCTAGGCCAATGGCATGTTATTAACTCATAAGTATGAGTTCTATGAGCCTTCTTTGAACGTATGCCGGGCAGGAGGTTAACCTTTCGTCGCAAGAAATGATGATGAAGAAGATAGACCTCAAGCGTTACAAGATTAACGGTTATCGAAGGTGTTAGTATGGTAACGAGGACTGCCGGCTCCTTAACGTGTCCTCCAAATCCAAACCATGAAAGTTCCGGTGAGGGTATCGACGGTATCGGGAATCGAATCCGAGATGCCTACGAGACCGAGACCTTTTACACAAGGCTATCCACTTCTATAAAAAATAGCTCCAAAAACAGAAATTACAACTTGAAAATTTAGCAAAGTAGAAACAAACTTATCCTTTGCAAAGAAAAAGAAGAGCATTGCTCAAGAAGGCCTAAAGAACATGGAGAGGACGTCGAAGAGAAATATGATAAGAAAGGGAAGGCGAAGAAGGGAAGGAGAAGAAATGGTAGTAGCAGAAAAAAATGGGACTAAAAATAAACCAAAGTACGAACACCAGAAAATAAGCTAACAAAAATAGGAGAATATGAATTTCAAGAAGTTGAGAGATTTAAGAAAAAATTATAGCGGCAAGCAGAGCAAACTTTACAAACAGAAAACTAAACAAATTACTAAGAAAGAAAACCAAATTGAATATATACACAACAATCTTAATGTATGCTGCAGAAATAATGACAATGACTAAAAAAGAAGAGGAAGAACTGAAGATTGTGGAAAGAAAAATAATGAGAACTATACTTGGTCCAGTAAATATTGCAGAAAATAAGTATCGCACTGGGATAAATCAAGAAATAATGCATGAACTAGAAGGTGCGGGTATAGTCAAAAAGATAAAACAACAAAGAGTAAAGTGCCTAGGATATTTATGGAGAGCAGGACCAGACTCATTATTAAAGTGATTACAACAAGTAGAGGAAGATTTGAGCAGGGCAGGAATAAAAAAATGGGAAGAGAAAACGAATGATCGAAAATTATGGAGAAATATAAGCAAGAAAATCTAAACAAAAGGAAGACGGGGACTGATCCACCTCATGTTGAAGCTTACAATTTCGAAGAGTTATCAAAAACCACATCTTTATAGATTTCGAAATGATTGTTTTGCTGAAGATTTTTAAAGGGCTTCTGGTTTGAATATTTATAAGACTTCCTAAAAAGTTTCTACTTCAATATTTATTAAAAGTTTTGTCCTTAAATGTTTTTAAATGGCTTCTTCATTGAAGGTTTCAAGGGGTTTCTTTTGAAGATTTTTGACTTGTTTCTTCAAAGATTTATAAAGGTTCCTTCCTTACAATTTTCTTAAAAGTCTCTTTGCTAAAGATTTCTAAAGAGTTTCTGGTTTGAAGATTGCAAAAAAGGTTTGAAGATTGCTAGCTTTCTAAATCGTTTCTTTGCTAAAGGTTTTTAAAGGGCTTCTGGTTTCAAGATTTATAAAAAGTATCTTCCTTAAAAATTTCTAAAAAGTTTCTACCTCAATATTTATTACAAGCTTTATCCTTAAATTTTTCTAAATGGTTTCTTCGCTGAAGGTTTCGTCTAAAGCCTTTTAACTGTTTCCTTTGAAGATTTATAAAAGTATAATCCCTAAAATTTTCTTAACAATTCCTTTGCTGAAGATTTCTAAAAACAATGACGAGCAGAACTGTAAGGAAAAGAAGGGGGGAAACATGGGAGGAAGAGAAAAAGAGGGCAAAGAGGATAAAAATAAGGTGACTAAGAGAAACATACGACAAAGATGAAAAGTAAGCACATGAGAACGAATACAAGGGCGGCAAAGAAGAAACAAGGGTGAAGAAGGTAACCAGTGAGTATCAAAAGACGTTGCACAGAGGAAGAAGTGAACGAAGGGGTCAAAGAAAATGAGGAACATCAAAGAATGGGACGGATAAGAAGAGAAGGGCGAACAAGACAAGAAATGGGGAGCAGAAGAGGTTAATGAGAAAGGGAAGGGGGCGAGAAGAAGAAGAGGAGAATGAGTTAGCGGAAGAGATCGAGGAGAAGAAAAAGTGAAGACTAAAAAGAAGATGGGGAGAAGGAAAGGGGGACAAAGAGAGAAATAGGGCAAAAAAGATAAAATGAAGGATAAACTGAGGAGCAAGAGACGAAGGAGTGGAAACAAAAAGAAATGTACAGAAAGGAAGAAGAACGAGAAAAATGAAGAAAATTGAGGAAAGAAAATAGGTGCAAATTAAAGATTTACTGTTAAGGAAAAATCAACAGAAAACTAATGTAAGAAAATTGAAATGCTTGCCGTCTACCTAAAAATAAATTAGAAGCCACGTAGAAACTTCAAAAATACGAGCATTTTATAAACAAATTCGCATATTTAAATAGCTATTTATGCAACGAGTTGCAAAATGATGGACTTTTTATCACCAGGCGTGAAATTGTTCGTCGAGGCGAAGCCGAGATGAACAACACGCCATGTGATAAAAAGACATGTTTTGCAACGTGTTTCATACAAGATTTTCTTCTTAAAAAAGGAGTTGGGTCATCGTGATAAAATGGGAGCATATTTTGTAACTAGTTACAAAATGAAACACTTTTCGCAACTCAAATCATCTTTTTGTAACTAGTTACAAAATGGGAGCATATTTTGTAACTAGTTACAAAATGAACCACTTTTCACAACTAAAATCAATGTCGAAATGTTGACATTTCGTAATTGAATTGGATAAAATATTTTTCCGGCAATATAAAATACTTTCACATTCTATTTCATTCAAGATAGATTCAATAAGTTTCAGCAAGAATTCCACGAACGTAACATGAAAATTCCCTAGATTTGCTAGAGCCTATAAAAAATGCTTTTCTTTGGATGGTTTTTCGTGTAAAAAATGTTTGGGATTGTTTCTTTTATTATAAAATACTGAAATACAGAAATAAGAAGATGCAAAAGCACCACATCAATTCGGATGACTCCAGACTTTTTTACAAGTATTTATTGCAATAAAAATCTTACGCGACATTAGAAAATGTTAAAGCTTACCCTTTAATAATATGTTAAAAAGCACAATTTTTTTATATTTTTCTCATGAGAAACCGGATGTGAAATAACAGCTCTAAAATTATCGTTAGCTTTTAAACAAATAAAAACAAATCGAAGTTTTATAAAAACAATTAGAAAAATCCCTATAAAACAAAAGGTGGGGATTTTCCCCCAGTTTGACGGTGTAAAAAACTGGAGATAATTACACAGACGAATGATACCCCAAAGGAACGCCGAATTTTGGAAATTAAAAAACGTTAGAATTATCATGTCTGAATAAGCAAGCACTCTAAAAGATTTAAAACAAAAGTAATTTTCTGCCTTTTTTTCATTAGCAAGAACCCTTTATGTTCGACGCGTACCATAAATCAAAACGCATATTAATCCCTTTTTGTTTCTGAATAATACGTTCACGTCCCATTGCCTCGACGAAAATTGTTGTTGCTTTTGACATATTTGCTGTTACATATTTATAAGCCGTGACAACCGCTAATATTAAATGGAAATTTATTTATGGTTTTTCGCTTAGCAATCAAAACGTAGAACCTGTTCGTTCGCTCGGAATTTTTCGAACTTTTCGATATGTTGACTACGCGAACAATCGAAAGACAGTACCCGGTTACTAAAATTAAACTCAAATAAATGAGAAGAAACTCGTTGGATATTGCCTGGCAATTGGAAAAAGGAAAATTCCTCGCTGGCAATAATCTCAGATTCTGTTTGACGCGTCTCGGTGTTGCGGATTAGTGGATTTATCCCACTGACTCGCCTACAGCAAGACAGGTGGAACTTCTAGCAATTCCTCGTTTATCCCTTTATATTGACTTACTAAGAGAACATACCTAAAGCTATAGGTTTCCCTGAGCTTCACCACGATAAGGCACTCGAATGAAACAATTCAAATACAAACTAAGCGCAAGTTGCACCACGAATGATAATAAATTTCGCGAATCGGAAACAAAATGTAATTTCATTTTTGCACGCGAAAATATCCTGATTCTTAAGTACCCCATTTTTATCTTAGAAATGTGAGTTTTTTTATTACTTCCTTTGCTTTGTTTTCGAGCTGGATAAATGTACAACAGCAAGAATAATAAAGAGTTCCGTATTACACACACGTGGACTTCAAAATTCGAATAAGAATCTAATTTTTTTACCCAACTTCAGCACAAACGTAGACCTTTGGGGGAAGAATGGGGAAAATACAAAACATCAACCTAACAGTTCTAAACCGCTCGAATTCTTGTCCCTTTTAAAGAATTTGGATAATTTCTAAAAGTGCGCTTTTATATAAAATTCGACCTTTCCTATTTGGTAAATCGATTTCATTTTAAAACTTATGTATATAAAATTGTTGTAAGGCATAGCTTAAGATGGAAAACGTTGAAAGTTGAAAGTTCTATAAATTACGTATTGTTAAAGTTAGAAACTCGACTACCAACTACTAACGTTGTGCGCGTTGCTTTAAAAAATTATTTAAATTTTATAAATTTGCTTAAGCAAAGGTTAGTATAATTTTGTTTCATTAATCAAGCAAAAGTTTTTAATACTGCAGCACAAAATATGAAGAAAATCCAAAATATAAACGAACAAATAAATAAATAAATAAATAACAAGCCGATTTTAAAGCTATTTAAATAACATTTTTCTAAAAAACAATGTGGTCTGGACTTTAATAATACCTGCAGACGTTTTCTGTATCATAAAATAATATTTTAGACAAAATTGATGCCATTATTTCTGAAAAGAAAAATCTTGAGACAACGAAACTTGGTGATATATGAACGTTATGTCGTAATGAAACTCTGAAAAATATTAAATCTACTTCGGTCCCACGTGGATTTCTTATAAAATTAATGTTCCTTTTCTCTTTTTTTGATTTGCTCTTAAATTTTTACATTCGTTCATATTTCGAATTCTTTTTTCCAGGGAAAAGTTAATTAATTTCTATTTTTGTTCCTTAACTTGTTGATTTGTTTCCAAGCTTCAGTTTCCTAACTTTTACATTTAAACTGATGAATAAAAAAAATTAATGTTAATAAAAAATCGTTTCCTGGAACCTTCATGAAAGTCAAAAAGCGGTTGTTTTATTTGTTAAAAATTAAATATTCAGAACTTGGACTACAAATTTCCAAATTACGAAATATCCTCAGTTCTTCAGATTTCATCTAAACCTAAAGTCAACTTATTATTTTGAAATCAAGGATATTATTAGGGGATCGCAACTGAACGTCCAGATTATTTAACGCGAAAATAACCCAACCTAAGCTAAGCTAAGCTAACCTAACCTAACTCAAGGTTATATTGTAAGAGCTGTCGCAAACTTTGGTTTATTTTTGACCTAACCTAATCTCACCTAACGTAGTCTAATCTAACCTACATAATTTAACCTGACTTAAACTGACCTAAATATAAAATTTGTTATATTTAACAACCATATTGAAGGTAGTTAACAGATGATAAAGAAAACTTCACGTCCAGCAAGCCGTGGTTAGGTTGTAAACGCAACCACTGTAAGGACGTGGCAAACTTTGGCTAATTTTTGACCTAACCTAATCTCACCTAACGTTGCCTAACGTTGCTTAACCTAACCTATCATAACCTAATCGACCTAATCTAATCTACATAATTGAACCTGACTTAAACTGGCCTAAATATGAATTTCGTTATACATATTTAACAGCCATATTGAAGGATCAAGAAAATTTCACGTTCAGCAAGCCAGAGTTACGTTGTGAACGCTCCCGCATCACTGAACGCAACCACTGTAATGGTTATATTATCAGAGTTGTTGCAAACTTTGGTTTATTTTTAATGATTTAAGATGTTTGTTTAGTTACTAAAACAGTTAAAAACGAGCGAGGAATGACAAAAAACCGTTTTAGTTTCGATATGAAACGTACAAAATAACCCAGCATATGCGAAAACCCACTTACCTAACCTCACCTAACCTATCCTAACCAAATTAGACTAACCTAACCTGCATTACTTAAGGTTAGTTAAACTGACCTAACATTTTTTTTTATATATTTGACAACCGTGCTAATGGAAGGTAACACGAGATCAAGGTTACGTGGTTAGGAAAACAATGGTCGTTGAGAATGCTCCAGCATCGCTGAACGTTACCACTGTAATGACATGACCTGTTGCAAACATTGCTTTATTTTTGATGATTTAGGAAGTTTAGTTATTAAAACAGTTAAAAACGAGTGATGAATGGCAAAGAACCGTTTTCGTTTTGTTACGAAACGTATAAATAAACCAGCATATGCGAAAACTCGTTAACATAACCTCATCTAGCCTATCTAAGCTAAATTAAACTAATCTAACCTGAATAACTGAACCTGACTCAAACTGAACTAAATAAAGATGAGTAAAACAAAATGTCTTTCCCACATGATATATTAAGAATAAAGTTGCATAACTAGGTTTCGCCTATACAAAACTAGAAGGCCAAGATTAAAGATGCCTGATACCGTTACTAGGATAATGGTCCAAACATCTTGGAACCCTCAAAACGATAATGCCTATGTGAGGCGAAACCTGATTATGCAACTTTATTCTTATATATCAAGTGGGAAAGACAGTTTGTTTTACTCATCTTTATTCATCAATCAACCCACTATAAGTATCCGATATGGATGGTCTCAATACATTGGTTTTCAAACTGAACTAAACATGGAATTTTTTAATATCTAACAACCATGCTGAAGAAAGCTAACATGAGATAGAGCGTGGTTAGGAAATGCAATGCTCGCATTGCATAACAATTTGTAATGATGTAGCAGTTTGAGCCGAGTTGTTATCAGAGTTGTCGCAAACGTTGGCTTATTTTTGACGTTTTAAAATGTTCAGTCGTTAAACCGGTTAAAAGTCGGAGATAAATGGCACAGGGCTCGTTTGATTATAAAGTGAAACGTAGAAAACGGCCCAATATACCCGAGAACTCGCTAACATAACCTCAAATGTGACTACGATAGTTGCGTTCAGTGAAACGGCAGGGTCCTTGTTGGAGCTGAAGTTTTATTGATCACATGCTACCGAAAACTCAGCCAAATCAACAAAAATTCCTCATCCTGAAATCTAAATATAAACCCAACAATTGGTTCACTTTGTATAAAAAGCGGCGTAAAGAGGAACTTATTAGCCATAAAACGAGAGTTCGTAGTACCTGCTATAAATTCAAATATTAATAGATTAATACCGTCATATACAAGGTTTCATTGTAGGACCTATAAATAACAAGAAGTACCTTTCACATTACGTGTAGAGCACATTAAATTAAACACTAAATCTATCCGAATTAATTTATAAAACAACCAATAATCCCCCGGGCGGAATGAAATATTGAAATTCCAATAATAAGGAGACTCACCGGAACCCGGACTCGAGCTATTCCTTAATGGGTGGATCTCATGCGAGGTTGACTTACCTGAAAGAGAAAGACAGAATTAGTAATTAAGCCGTACACATATCCCTTCATTTATCTAAGCCCGAACTGTTACGTTTACGTATTTGACTTTACGGAAGTAAATGGAAAATATAAACGGTACGGGTTTTAGACAAAGGCCTCCCCTATTATTAAACATTTAAATGAGAAAGCAATTTGCTTTAAGTGAAAAGTAACAAGCGAAACCATATTTCTTTTGTTCCTAGTACCATGTTAATCCCTCCTCCCCTTCACCTGTATATGTATACCTATTTTATTTTATGCTCCGTCGTTTGCACAATAATAAGCACCGTCGCTCGGAAAATTCGTGCAGCTATTTTCCATTTTATAAATGTACCTATACATGTTACTTTTTTTTGTTTCGGCTTTTGAAATCAAAAATACGTTTCGCTGTTTTCAGGTTTACAATTTTGTTGCAGTTGAAATGTTTTTTTCATTTGTTGAAAACGGCAGTCACAATCACATAAAAGTTCTTGGAAAAAATTTAATACCGAAAAAATTATACAAAAAGGTAAGAGTTTTCCACAAGAGTAAACTTAATATTTGATGCTAAATTAAATGCTCATGTGGTTAAATGAACGCACGATTATATCTGGATAACATCAAACACCACACGAAGGTGAGTAGATAATCCTTAATAAATATACACATTTTGTTAGTGAAAATCCTTTTTGATTTTTTTTATTCACCAGGCTTACTTTTTCCAATGGTTTGTCTTAATAGGGTAGCAAGATTCAAGAAAAACAAAGGTGACGGACGGGACGATAATTAGAATTTCAGAACTCTAACTGCGGCTTTGAAAAAATCTGATTGCAACAAGCTAGATCTGAAACTTTAGGCTGCGTTTCGCGTCACCCTCGACAGTTACGCACTAAACTAATAAACTAAATATTTCCTTTTAAAGCTTGTTAAACAGGGTTCTGCTATTTTTCGTCTCAATATTCTTTATTTATGGGAATGCTAATGTTTCTGAAATATTCCAGTTAAGGTTTATCTGAAATTTTAGACTGCATTCGTATCAGCTACGCACAAAATTGCCTTTATAAACAAACATTCCTTCTAAAGCTTGTTGACTGTTTGTGATATTTTTTGAAAATTTTCTGTCAAGCTTTACCTGAATTTCAGGATGTTTAATTCGTTCTTGATGGCTACGCACAAAACAAGTTAAGTGTTAAGAAGCAGCTTTTGCATATAAAGCTTGCCACAGAAGGATTTTCTATTTTGCAAATGCTGATCTGACAATTTGCTTTTCGCACCACTGTGATAGCAGCTTTTAAAAATTCAAAAACAGTTTGAAATAGGATTTCTTACAAAATTAAAAATTAGCAAACTACACTTCTTCTAAAGTTTTTTATAGACTATTTCAATTTTTCAATAATATTCTAATGAAAATTCAGTAGTTTTTAAAAAATTTCATTCGAATATGCTGAAATACTTCTTGAAAGCTGAAGTAAGTTGTGTTTTATACCATCCATATTCAACTGCATAGGGCGGGGAAACAAAAACCCGTGCAACCGCTATTTAAAACTTACTTAGACTATAACAACATTTCAGAAGTAAGAGGTGGTGTTTAAATTCCACACTGCATGCTTTAAATGACAGCAGAACTATGAATTCTCGACTTAAAAGCAAATTTGTAAAAAACTAGAAACAACCCTTTAAACAGAAAGTATATGTACCAAATCAAAATTCCCGATTTTTTTATTATTACTATTAAATATTAAAGGAAAACGTCCCAGTTTTCTGTAAATTTTAGATTTAATTCGAAGAAGTTACATATCTAAAATGTAGCCTTTAAAATATCAAGAATTTGTAGATCTACGAAAATTAACAATTTAAAGTCTGCAGCTAAATTAATTTACATTCAAAACCCAGTAAATTCGATTTAGATTCAAAACCAGAACAAGACTAAACTCAAAAATTTAAATACCAAGCCACTATTCAAATTACTTCTTCTATTCCGCGATTTTAGAATAAATTCAATACATAATCGTTGCCACTAAAAGGAGGGGCAGCTTTTCTGCCTCAGTTTTGCATTTTTTCCAGTTGTTAAATATTGCAATTTAACTACTGTAGTCCATAATCTCACGCCTCACGTTTAAAATTAAAGTCAGTTTGAATTTTAGGAAAGCTAAACAAAGCCGCCTTTGCACAACTTCTTTATTTTAATTAAATTACATTTCATACTTTTGTATTTTTGTCTTGCACGTCTACAATCGTTGTCATACTTCTCGCGCAGTTACTACCCTCACTCACCCCATGCACGCCGGATCCCCACCTGAACATCGGTCGTCTGTTATACTTCCCACATTACCATGACAATATCGTGCGTCTCTCTTCTACACATTAAAGACTATATAAAGCTGTATTTTTGTTTAAATTTAAACACATCTTTAGTTGAGACGGCTTTAACCTGCGGTTCTGTGTTTTAAAGAATTATTTAAAAATTATCATTTGTATGGAAGGCGAAGACTGATTTACAATATACAATTCCTGTTCTCCCGTCTTTTACTGCCAACGATTGTACATTAACTGTCAAATTTTCAGTTTTTAGCCAGCAGATTTCGAATGACTTAAGACACGTTATAAAATCCAAAATTTTTAATTAAATCAGACCAGTTGCAGGATTTAAATCTCCTTTAGACTTGTAATTTATATTATTAGCCATTGAAAGGCTAACTGAATTGGGAAAAATTCTGATTTTTGAATTTGAATCCAGAATTTGGGCTGCACATTTTACTATAGGTATTATACATTTCAACATTTACAGACTGAAACTGGTTAGTTTATTCAATGGATTCGTCCTCGTAATAAATTATAATTTTAAATTCATTCTGTCTTTTTTTTCTCCTTGTGACTACGTTGCGATTTGGTGGAGGCGCCAATCTCGATTTTAACCATTTGCGAAAACAAATTAATCTTACTTTTCCATGGCAGAAATTAGATACAGTAAGTGCGCAATCCTTTTGATACGTGCAAAGAAACAATCTAAATTAAATTTTCTCAATTTAGGACCAACATTTTTGAGCTTCGACTAAAATCAGGTATTAAATGATTCTGTAATTTTACATCTGTTTAAAGTATTGCTAAATCGTCACATTTCATAATTTTGGAAAATTCCCAAAAGCTAGCTCCAATGTGCTTTTGAAGGCCCTGATTGTCTAAACAAGAAACTCACGGTAAGCATTAACACAGCACGAGCAAGGCTTTAACTTAACACAAAGCAACCTGATCTATAATTCAAAACCACTACGAAAAACCCCAAGCCAAAACAGTTTGTAATCCCTGGAAAGTGCCCTCTTCACATCAAAACTCGAAACCGAAATCTTTTTTAATTTTATTTTACGAGTAGTTTTCGACGAATTGACTAATGGAAAATTCGCATCCGTTTACATAATCTCCACATCGCCCTTTCCATTTAATAACTTCATAAAACAACCCGTAGATAAACTACTCAGTGGCTGAGGTTGATTAAACTTAGCCATTACCTACCCAACTACGAAATTTATTTATATTATGATCTCAACTGGCGCTGTTTACGGACCTAACCCTCTGATATTTATCTCTCTAAATCCCACGAGTTACTTTGGTAGCTTTTTTTAAGCTCTCAAATTAACAGTTTCATTTATAAAACGCTCCTTTTAACTTGCACCACCTTTTAAACGCTTCTTCCAGTGGATTTATCATTTTTCTTTGGCATTTTGAAATTTGTTTTCTTTTATTTACTTGTATATAATCATAAAAAAGAAATGGGAAAAAATTGGAAACCCGCAGGCGATACATGTTTGCTTTTTTTTATGTAATTTTACTTACTTCCCTTGTTATGTAAGTAACTACCCTTCAGCAAAAAACTAATTCCTTATGACTGAAATTTTTGAAAACATCTGAGGGCCAGGCCTTTTTTTAATAAAAATTAAGCTTGGTTTTTGCAAATTTAATTATGAGTTATTTAAAAAGTTTTGAAAATACAAACACATACTCGTATTGTCTCCGGAGATTTCTAGTTAAAAGGATTAAAAACGTAAGTCTAAGTAAACCTGGCGAGGTTATCGAGGAAATACAGTCCTTTCAACGAACACTCCATCACTAACAAAGACGTTACGAGCCATCAAATAAACAAGAAACCGCTAATTATTGCAGTAAACAGAATAAATAAGTAGCTTCACGGGGATTAATACACGAACAGCTTTTCGATAAAACCTAACCAATTAAGTACGTGCAAAAGCAAATATAAAGTTTCAAATTCGTTTCTATCGGCTTAAGTTTTATTTTAAATGAAAAACCAGTAAAGGTGGCCGCAAGCGATATCCTTCGGTGATCTTTCGTCTCCCCTAAAATCCTGTTCAAAATTCACAACGCGTCATTTCTAAAATCACTCAAACATTTCCAGAGGGCACATTAGGAACCGTAGCTTTTCATCGTGTTTTAAAACTTTGCTTTTAATTTTTATGAATAACGTTCATATAAACTTCGGGAGAGAAAAGTTAAGTTTAAAGGGTCTCCAAAATCCGCAACACAAATTAAAAGTTCAGCCTCAAAGTGGAAAAGCACCGGTCAATTAAAATCGCCGGACGTACTAATTAAAGCCGAGATCATGGCTAACTATTTTTTATCACAAAATGAAATTGAAATATGCACGTTTTGAAAAGCTTAACCGGAATTCGAGGAGCTTAAGCAGAATTCGTCGAGCTGAAACACAATTTGCATGCGGAACAACCCGTAAGATTTTATGAGGGTTCGAAGTATAAAAATCTCGACCCCGCACAGTCTTCCATCAATATCGAGAACGGCGGAGACCCTCACGTATGTAAACCAACGATGGGAATATAATGGGAAATACCATCGTTATCCATACAGAACAAAAAAATATTAGAAGCACGAACCTATTACGCATTCATATGGAATCAAATGTAATCACGTAGAGAACAGGAATGACAATATATCACAGAACGCCATAAATATTCAAAATGTTCTTAAGGAGAAGCGCAACAAAAAGGGCAATTTGTTACTTCCTTGACCTTTTCTGTGCAAATGTTGAGCGGAATAAAAGCATACAAAAAAATGAATAATTAATTGCGCCATATATCATCAACTCTTGGCAGTTTTATTCCCTAAAGCCTTCACCAATACCAGAAATTAAATTATGACTAATAATTTCCTTTAATGTTCCCTTAACAACTTAACTTTTACTTGGGAAATTAGGAATATTTTTAAGTGAGAGAACTATCTGTTATTATTTAAACTCATTGCAGCTAAAACACCTTCGAAAGTGGGGGTTATCTGAATTACTCGTTGATGACCTATATAAAACGACACCTATAATGTTTTTTGGAAGCGCCAGGCTATCGGTCCCATTATTCCACTATTATTATGATAACAATAGGAACACGTAATCGAGAAGCGTCTTACAAAAAGCGAACGCCCAGAACACCGTGCATGTTTCTACTGTATTCTAAAATAAGCAGCGGCCGCATATAGAAAAATGCATGTCCCGGTAAGAGGAGAATTAACGGATCTACAGGAATCTTCAACACTCAAAATAAATACCGGTGATGTAAATAAAATTCTGTGTAAATAAGTTAGACTGAGTTGTATTTAGTTCTGTTCATTTTGGAGTTCACAAATTAACAAGTGTTATTGTAGTGTAGTGTAATTCGTTTAATAAAACATAATTTTACTACAATAATTTCTAGTAAATCTCAAAATTTTAATAATTTCTTTTGGAATCCCCTAACATTCAACAATAACAAGATAATATCCTGGAAAGGATGAATACATATTGGATTATACTTTCGTAATTAATTTTCATGTTGATAGCATGAAACAAAAAAAAATAAATAAATAAAGGGCACTGAAAACCTTTTTAACTGCAAGAGTGAAGAAATAAAAATTTGAAAGAATTTTTAGCAGTTTATATTTAAAGCAAGGATTAAATTAATAATGTTTAAATTTCCTAAGGTTCGTCTCCTTCCTCAAAATTTTAAACCCATTATAACACCTCAAAATCTACATTATATGTCAGATTAAATTTATAAGAAATGTTTTCCTTAGAAAGCAACGTTAAATTATCCTCCTCACAGCCATCGTTTCCAAACTGAAATAATGGCTCAAACGCTAAAGGTTGCAGAATGGAACGCCAATGGCTTGTTAAACCACATCCAGGTATCTCTGAGGCTCATTTCGCAGATAGAAGCTACCTCAGAATACCCCCATTTTAATACGTACGATACACAACACCCAGAGGGAACGGCACACAAGGGAGCAGCAATAATTATAAAAAGCACTATCAGGCAGATAAGTATGCTCAAGAACACATCCAAGCTACAAATTTGGTTGTAGAAGACTGGACAGGGCCAATTACAATCACAGCACTATATTGTGACGAAGCCGGGGGGTGGTTTATTGTTTGGAATTGGAGTCTTTGGCCAACGTCGCCACTTGAATATTACTTGGCTTTTTACGAGAGGTTTTTATTCAAAATCAAATTCAACTAACATTCATGTATTTCATATCAGTGATTTAGTGTTACAAAATAATATAAATTGTTCCAAGTCCCAATTCAAAATGCATCGATACAAATTACAAGTTTCAATTCAAAGTAAACTGATATAAATTATTTTTCTAAGTCCTGATTCAAAGTGAACAAATATAAATTACTCGAAGTTATGATTACATTTAAAATGACTAAGTCCATAAAACGAATTTAAATAATTCACACAAATATTTAGTTCAGAATAAAAGTTATTTTAAAATAAAACAATCTTACATGCATGTAATTACTGGAACATCATCTTGAAGGGTGTCAATTTTGTCGTACAAGCTGCTACTATGATGGCTGGATATAAACCATATCTTTCATGTGATTTCGCTTAACATTTATACAGAAACTTGACTCTCTTCTCTCAATATTCAGTGTCCCATCTTATGCACGTGGAGAGTGCAGAACTGCATTGAAGCACGTACGAGGTGTCAGGTTTCAACATTCATTGCACTTCCATATACATGCATTAAAAGATGCAACCTTGACACGGCGCGTGTGGCTTGTTAGTGAATGCCCTGATCGAATGACGTCATATCAACCACGCGTGCGAGTGAATTGAATAAATTAAATGCATTTCAAACTTCGCTTAATATTTTTACATTCGCCTTTGCTACAATATAGCCCACCAAAGCATAACATAAAAGCAGAACACTACATCCGGTTTTTGAGCATTCATCGCCAGCTGATACTACAACGCCAAGTACCAGGAATGGGCTGCTAGAGTAACTACCGCCAAAGGAAGATAACTACTATCTCGCCACTAGGCAGCCTACGTACTGCCCCACGGACAGAAGAAAAAATCCGGATTTGCTAGATGTTTGCATTACAGAAAATGTGCCACAAAGTTATCTAAGAATCGAACCATGTCTTGACATGTTATTAGACCATTCCCCGATCGTAGTTACGCCAAATTCACAAGTAATTTACAGGCAAAGACCATTCAGACTCTGTAACAAGAAGACCGACTGGAACTCGTGTAGAGAACTAGTCAACGATAAAATAAACTAAGAAATACCTCTCAAGGCCGCAGATGAAATTGATAAAGCAGTAGAGCACTTAATTTGTAGTATACAATGCGCGGCATGGGACTCTACCTCCCAATCAAAACGAGCGACATGAAAAATATACCAGCAATGGTAATAAAAAGAGCAAGCGCTGAGAAATGAAGACTTCGCCGAATTTGGCAGAACACTAGATCCCCAAACGACAAAAATAGATTGAACAATGCACGAAACAACAAAAATCTGGCTATACAACACCATCTATCTACCATTTCGGACTACTCACTACGGAAAGCCACGCGAAAGCCGAAACAATCAAAACGAGCAATACCCGCAATTCGGAAACCTGCTGGAATGTGGACCGCCCAAACTGGGCAAGTAAAAGCTGATACATTTGCAACACATCTAACAATTGTAAATATTTCACCCTACTCTTCTGAATTAGGTTTAGACGAGGAGGCCAAAATGCAGCGATACCTAAAGGCACCAGATCAACTACATCTACAAATTTAAAAGATCGCACTAGGGAAAGTTAGATCATCAATTAAATCTGAAATACACCCTAAGAAAACACTAGGTAAGTTATGACTTAAAACTGTCAGAGAAAGGACTAAAACTGATAACTGCCATATTCAACCCTATTTGAAGAAGTCATTTCCCGGCCCAGTGAAAGGTGGCCCAAATAAGACGCATACCTAAACCAAGGAAACCACCAGAGGAAGTATCATCCTACCGCCCGATCAGCCTATTACCATTAACATGTAAAGTGTATCTTAAAAGAATCAAACCAATTCTCGAGGAACATAATCTTATACCAGAACACCAATTTGGGTTTAGAGAACAACACTCCACCGTTGAACAGATGTATAGGGTAGCAAGTGAAATCAACCAGTCGTTTGAAGTGAAGAAGTATTGTTCTGCTACATTGTTAAAAATTAAGAAAACCCTTCCTCACACCTACTACCAGCTGATGAAGTCCTACCTAACTCGCAAATATTTCCAGATGAAATTACAAGATGCACTCACAGACCTACACCCCATAAAATCTGGAGTACCGCAAGGAACCGCATTGGGGCCATTTGTCTACCTCTCTTCACGGCAGATATACCCATTGCTGATCATACGACCACAGCTACGTTCGCAGATGATACTGCAAGTCTAGCAACTCACGATAATCCGGACACTCTCTACTACCATCGTAACCAATTAACATGTTAGTGATTAATTTATCAAAATCTACCAATAAAATTGCTTTACTTTCAAAGTAGTTATTACTTACGTCCCTTGGGAGGTGAGTTTGCATTTACTTCCCTACGGCCTTACTAGCTAATAAATAAAAGGCAAAATCACCAAATGAAACGAAATGTTACAACAGTAAAAGCAACCTGCCAAATCAGCAGTGTGAAGAATACATTTTGCCAAACAATTAATAACAAATAAATTCAAACCTAAAGGTAAAACTTTCTGATTTACACAAAAATAACTAAAAAGCTAACGTGAAGTAAATTCATTCGTAACTGGAAAAAATAAATTACTCCATTTAGATTAAATCAGTTTGCGTACAGTAACAAAAATTTAACTCAATTAAGGCAGACAACAATAAAGTTCTCCTCTTAATTCAAACAAAGAGATTTACGAGGTGATATTTTCAACAATTTCATGTTGGAGTTTTCGCTGCTGTTTGGGTAAGTAACTGATTAATACTGTCTAGACTACTTAAAGCTTAACTTTTACGACACTTCGGTGATATTTCTCTATTTCAAAAAGATTAACGCGTCCCTTGAAACTGAAGAACAAGGTCTCTTTTAACATTAATAAACCTCAAATTAGATTAAAAATGGTGCAACAACACTCTGCTTTCTACAATATTAATGTCACTGGGTCAGTATTTTAACGAGCTTATGAAATTCCTATGTATTAAAAGTATTTCCACAAAGAAACGAATCCGTACAAATTTAATTTCTAAAATCATAGCTTAAATGTAATTTTCTGTGTTTTTGAATAATTATTAACTAAAAACTACAATAACTGAAATGCAGTAGCACCGTCTTGCTGAAACACAAACCCTTATTTTTCCAATTATTTTTTCCTAATTTTCACACACAAAACAAAAGGCAAAGAGTTTTCGACATGGCCATATTTTGTCGTTAGATTGAATCTTTCGTTTTATATCCTACAAGAAGGCCTGTTAACATTTCAATTCATCTTTATAAAAAGCTCTACACTTCATATCTCTAACCACGAAAAAAATGATAAATGAAGTCAACTGGGGACTACAGATTTAGAAGTCCCCACGGATTAAAAAGAACCAAACAAGGTTTTTCTATTACGGCAGATAAACTCGGGAGTTTCCCTGATGTTTTCCTGAGACACTTTTTGTCCCTTCCAAAATTAGCGGATGACAACTTAACATTTGCAAATGCGAAAAGGATACAAAAATCATAAAGTATCGTCCAGCTTACTTCGATGAGCTCGTAAAGGCAGTCCCGGCATCAGCCGATTTATTGCCCGGGAAAAATATCTGATTTTCGCTCACGTCCTCAAGGGCTGCGTTTTACTAGGGTTGTAACTTTTACTGTAAAAATTACAGCTACTTCAAATTGCTGTTTCGAATATTTTTTTGATTTAATGCTGAGTTTGCTTGGAGAACCGCGTTTATACAGGGTTTGTCAAAAAGTCCGGATCATATGGGACTTTTTTTTATTAAAGTATTTATTTAAAAAATCAATACGGCGTTGGTTTGTGCTTGTCTAAGGACTAAAAAAACTGCACACAGATTTGGTCAAATGACATTCTGTACCTGTCAAATTTGACACTTTTTGAAAAAATCTTCAGAAGTGGCCCTATTTATGATTTTTTCGAAAGATTTCGTTTGGAAAAGTTGTTCAGAATGGCATTTTATGTAGGTTCGCAAATTTTCAGCTAAACATTCGGACTTATAATTTTTTACTATACTATACATACAGGTGAGGATTTGCATGCTAAAATCCCCCAACCACGAGTATAAATTAGAGGTGGGAATTTTTGGTTTTTTCTAAGCTAGGTCAAGCTCGGCTCGGCTCGGCTCGGTTCGGAGAAAATTCGAAACATGCTCGGCTAGGCTCGGAGAAAATTCGAAATTTTCTAGGCTTGACTCTGTTGCCGTGCTTCGAGGTTTTACCGAGCATTACGCTTTTCTGAAGCTTCGAGCTTTTATCGAGTTTCGAACCTTCGTCGAGCTTTAGACTTACATTGGGCTTCGAACGTTTTGCCGAGCTTTGAGCCTTTACCGAGCAGCACGACGCCTGCAACAAGCTTGGCTCGGTTCGACAAAATCTTAGGCTTTAGTATAAATTATCATACCTCGTAATATGCCCCTTTGAATGTGCAGTAGCACCGTTTTACTGAACTCCGTATCTCTAACTCGTTCTAATTGTTTCGCAGCCTTTTTAATTTTCAGTTTTTCTGAGAATTATCAACTAAATTAAATTTAAAACAAGAGCAACTCAACAGCTCAACTTGGGTGTTACTAACAAGAGAAGAAGCAAAAATAACGCTAGAACTATCAACTAATTACACTAACTATCCAATTAGTGACAATCGACTGCACTCCAATAATACAAGCTGTTTTTTACAACCCTCCTAATTACTTACAATTTCTGTCCGCTTTCGAACATCCATTAATGGATAAGGGTTAGATCTAAATAAACTTCTATTTCTTATTCCGCACTATAATTTTATTTTTTGAATCAAATATACAAAAAGCTCGCTATTAATATTACAGAACTCGTGCTTGTTGCGCCATTATCAGATGCATCCACGAATTAATTTATAAATTAATGCAAGACACTCAGAAAAATGGTCGAATTCGAAACACTAAACATTAGTTCCTAATGAAAAGAAGGCTATTTCTGAAAACTTGGTGGCAATTTTAATTTCGATCGGAGGGCCATTTTCAAATATGTTGTGGTAAACTAATTCCTCGTAAAACCAAAATCGGAATCCAGTTAATCACGAGAATTAAATATTTATTTTCAAATGACGGAGACAATTTCTTGAAACTTTGTGGCAATTTGAGTTCCGAACTGAAGACCATTTTCAAGAGGGAAAGTTCCTCAAAATGTTGTAGCAATTTGAGTTTCGGGCGGAAGACTATTTTTAAATATTTTATGGCACACGAATACCTTATTAAATCAAAATAAACATTCAGTTAATTATGAGACTTAAAACTTAATTTTAAATGGCAGAAAAACAGCTTCGCGAAATTTTGTGGCAATTTGAGTTTCGAACGGAAGATTCTGTTCAAATACTTCATGGTAATTGAATTCCTTATACAATCAAAACAGAAATTTCAGTTAACTGTGAGGTTTAAAAATTTATTTAAATGAAAGAATTGCAGTTTTCGCGAAAATTAATCAATACACATCAAAAATTGTTTGAGATAGAAGTGAAGTTTCTCGTACAGTTAAACTGGAATTCATATCCAATTCGTGCTTTTCAAACGTGGTTCTTTGGGAGAATAGAAGACTCTTTTTGAATATTTTGTGGCAACTGAATCCCGTGAAAAATCAAAACAGAAACTGTGAAATTTAAAAATTTATTTTTAAACGAAAGAAAACCAGTTGTCCAAACATTGTGGCAATTGAAGCTCATTTTACAGTTACAGCAGAAATTGTAAACTCAAACAGAAACAAAGAGATTTCAAAAGTAATTCTGAAAACCTTTTTTTTATATTCTTTTATTAATTTCAAATTTATTCTTAAACCCATTAATCTCAACAAGTGGCTATCATTATTATTTTTTCTAGTATTATTATATACTTTGTGATAGCCAGGGTAGCGCAGTGGTAGTGCGTCAGGCTAGTTGCTCTAGTCCTTGGTTCAAATATGCTAATCTGCAATCTGGACGTCAGTATCGAACTCTGGTGACCATTTGTCGTTAGGAACCTAATTAACGCCGCTCTCCTCCGAATATAAGCCTAGGAGGTAGAGCAACAAGGTCTTACACGTACACACACATTACACTCTACACATGGTGCAGTATATACCTTAGGTATAAAAGGTGCACCAACTTCGTAACCCGCAGAGATGGGCCGGGTTGTACATTGCACGCGTAGAGCCTCATCTGTTCACGCACCATCCTCGACACCGAAAGGTATAAGAGGTTACAGATAATACATAATACCATGAGATCGAAAAAAAAAGATTCTGAGCAGGCCTTGACTAGTACAACACGATTGGCTACACTGGTTCTAGAATGCCCATGAATTATAATGTGACAGTGACATTTCAAATATAAGTCAGTTTTGCAATCTTGTTTCCAGAATTATTTAAGTGTATCGTTGTAATACTAGTGAAGGATCACATTTTGAACACCTACTCTAACATGTACTCATCTTAGTTTTCAGTTTGTTCCCTAAATAAATACTGTTTTGTGTTTTAATTTATTTGACATTTATTAACTCTAACGTACTGCCACATTTTGAAATCAGTCTTGCCAATCGTGTTGTACTAGGCCTGCTCAGAATCATCTTTTTTTCGATCTCATGGTACAATACATATTCTTTGAGGCAATCGAATTTAGAAGAGAAATTAGAGTGATACCTGCAGTCAAAATCCAGAATTTGTGGAAATTCGATTTTTCTCAAAGTAAAAAGAAATTCTAGTCCGTCGTAAAAAAAATTCTAATATTTTGTGGCACTTGTTTCAAACAAAGTACAAACGATTACACTTTGAGATTTTTAGAAGTAAGGTGTTTTGTTTTCTTTAGAACTGAAAACTTTGTAAGAATTCGAATTTTATTTTAAATTAAAACGAAGTTTAAAACTCATTTTTGAAACGAAGAAAAAGTTTTTGAATGCTTTGGAATGCTTTGTCGTCAACGTAAGATTTTACACGTTATTTTTAAAGATAGAATTAATTTGTGGTTATTAGCATTTCTTTATAAAATCAAAATATAAACTGCAGTGAATTTATTTTTAGATCTTTTGATATATTTTCTGAAAGGAGGAAGAGCATTTTGCAAATGCTTTGCTTTGCTTTTACTCTTAAGATAGAAGCAATCAAATTTGAAACTTTTGGAAGACTGTTTTCAAATCGAAAACCTTGACGCAGTAATTCGAGTTTTTTAATATAAACAGAAAATTTAATAAAATTTTTAAGTACACTTTCGAAACGAAAAAAGGTTTGGATAACCGTCGGCCATCGAAGAAGGCTGTTTTCGAACCGAAAATTTTGTAGGAATTCGAATTTATTTTAAATAGAAATAAAAAACGCCATAAAATTTGAAATTAAAAAACTCATTTTTGAAACGAAGAGCTTTGTGGCGATTAAGGTTTCTTCTAAATTCAGATCAAAAATTCGTTTTATAACTGAGTTTGTTACTTTAAAGTCCTATTTGATTTTATGACTACCATTTTTCTACAAATTCCGCCCCGAAGAGCATTGTAAACTTATGGATAAAACAAATATCTTATTCGTTATTTGATATCAAAAGAAATCTATCCGAAACAAGCACTTTCATGGCGATGTTTACAAATATTCATACCCGATGGATGCTTTACATCTGTCGGAAAAAGAATATTGGAAATATAACAAAAACAAAAGTGCTCAAGGTTCCTTTGTTGGAGAAGAGTGCATTTCACTACAAACAAACTATCGAAGTGCTCAGCGACAAAAATGAATCAAACATTTTACATGCAGCAAACGTAAAGGACCTAAAATACACGTTCCAAATTTTACTATCTCGATTTCGCCCCGATGCTTCTGATGATGGTTTTGTCGAAAAGTAAACGACACTGCTGTCACTTTATACTTATCTTTGTCTATCGTACGTACGTGCAAGCTGCATGAAAATTTAGCCGCATAAATCGCTACAACCAACTGACGTCTGCATCGAAAATACATCAGGGCATCAAAACGGAAAAAGGAAATGTTTTAGGAGCAGTCCGAGGCATACAAAACGAAAGAAAAACAATGGACGGCGACACTAATGGGATTCCATCAACAAACTTCATCATCAAACGGACCTTTTTTTTCTAATTCGCTACGAGAAGGAAATTTATATTTTTTGCTCAGGTGTTAAGAGGAAAATAACAACGAAAAAAAACTGCTAAAAAGTTCTACTTAAGATGAATTCAAAGTTGCCGAGCCTTCGCGTCATGCTGTGAACTTAATAGATTACGTGACAAGCGTGCTAACAATTCGGCAACATTAAAACAATCCTTCATGTTTAACACCAGGGCGAAACGTAACTCACCACGTACGGGCTACACTATAAATTCAATAAGGTCTTCAGGAAAAAAAAGGCAAATTTGTCAAAGCCCCCAAAGACGTCTGCATTTTATCGTCTAAATCCCATGTGGACTGGGAACGGAGTGGAGTGTCTGCGCGTATCAGGAGCATGCCGTTAACGACATCCGGCACGTCGCTGAAGAAGGGAAAGCCCTCACACGACATACTGTCGCTTGTTTAACATGCATATTTAGACTGCCAGATAATGAACTTTGCAAATGTAATACCTCGAGTACTTTGTCACCGACTCCGTACCGTCTTCATTTGTAACATCCGCATTAACCGAAATCAGGGCATTCCTTTTCTGCAGACACACACTGTTCAGATTACACCAGCTATTAGAAACTCAATTGTATAAATTAACAATATTCTAATTGACTCAGAATTTGCATATCTTTCCTTTTTTATCTGTGAAAATCCTCAAGTAAAACAGGTTTTAAAATACTGAAACGGCATATTTAACCAGGAAAACAATGCTCTTTAAAAATTACAGCTTCCTTGGTCCTTTAAAATAAAGACTTCCAAGGAGGGATTATTGTTCTTAGGACTCAAAACCACAGGCTTGATTTTAATAATTGCACTTTGACG
The DNA here is from genome assembly GCA_963082815.1 of Melanotus villosus. Taxonomy (NCBI): domain Eukaryota; kingdom Metazoa; phylum Arthropoda; class Insecta; order Coleoptera; family Elateridae; genus Melanotus; species Melanotus villosus. The sequence continues at coordinate 5,219,637 of OY720420.1, read as the reverse complement.
ACGTTAACTTTAATTTATTTAAATAAAACTGGTTAGGTTGGGCAAACAAAACACAATAAAGTTTTTTTAGTCTCCAAAATAAAATGTTTCAAATTACGTTTCTTATTTTTAGGGCTCAATACTACGGGTTTGATTTATTTATTGCAATGTATCTACCTTAACCGTAATTTATTTACATAAAACAGGAGTCAATTTGGAAAACATTGCCTAAAACACAGCAGTTTCTTTAGTCCTTCAAAATAAAAACTTCGAAGCAACGATTGCCATTTTTAGGACGCAACACAAAGGGCTTTATTTATCTATTACAATTTAACCGCCTTCATTACATTAGAGAGTTATCGCAATTACAACGCTAAATTTAGCGTACGTTATTTTCGTACAATCGGACGAATGCGCATGCGCCTACATTTAGCGTACGCTAAATAAATAACCGCGCTCCGCTATTTTCAAAAAATAGCGGAGGGTTTTTGCGTACGTTATTTTGAGTGGTGAGGTTATGTTGCCGTATTTATAAACAAGTTATTTTATGTGTTGGGGTTAGGTTCGGAAACTTTAGCGTACGGTAAAATAGCGGCGTGCGATAACTCAAAATTGTCATTTACCTTAAAAATAAAATAGCATATAACATCACGTGATTTTAGCGTTAACGGAACTTTAACGCAGTAGTTGCGATAACTCCCTAATTTATTTAAACAAAACAGGCGTTTAGTTGCAGAACATTACTGAAAACACTGCTAAACTTCTAAATACAAATTTCCAAGGAACGATTTTTGGGTTTAGGGTTCGACACCTCAACACCAAGGACTTGATTTAATTATTACCTACAACTTAACTAACATTTAAATAAAACAGGTTAAGTTGGAAAAACATTGCTTAAAACTAAGCTTGTTTATCTCTCCAAAACAAGAACTTCGAAGGAAATTTTTATTATTAGGACTGAACACCAAGGACTTTATTTATTTATTGCAATTTGACGAACCTTAACTGCAATTTATTAAATAAATGAAGTTAAGTTGGAAAGCATTGTCGAAAACACAGTAAAATTTCTGTAGTTATTAGTAATAAAAATTTCGCAGTAAAGGTTTAAGGGCTCAAAGCCCAAAACTTTACTTGTTTATTGCAGTTTTTAGAACTAAACACAAAGTATTAACAGAACGTCTTCCCGCTTGGCACCGTGTCATTGTTGAGACTGAAGAACTCAACGTTTCGCCCACTTTTTTAAGGGAATGAAATCATTAAGACCCCCAACAACTTGAATCGTGACACTGGTTATCATCTAACAGACGTTTGGAAGTCAGCAATCACTATTGGCTCCGCCTCCTACACACCTAACCAACCGTCGTTTTCGTCCTACACGCTTGAACGTTTATAGCCGGTATAAAACCGCTGCCTTTTATGTTTTTCTTCGGACACGTTGAGCTACCGTGCTCTCGTAGTGCTCCCTTTTACTCCTGATGAAGCCCCTTAAAAAAGTGGGCGAAACGTTGAGTTCTTCTGTCTCAACAATGACACGGTCCCAACCCGGAAGACATTCTGTTAATACCGACACTGACCGTGGTAGTTTTCGAATTCATTATAAATAGAAAGTGCTTGATTTAGCTATTTCAGTTTAACTACAATTTATTTAAATAACACAGGAGTTACCTTGACAATCATTGAATAACACAGATAAGCTTCTTTCTTAAAAATAAAAATTTCAAAGAAAACAGATCTTTATTTTTACGGCTGAGCACCAACACTGACTGCAATTTATTTAAATAAAACGTCAGTTAAGTTGCAAACATTGCCAAAAACAACACATTCAAAGCAAGGTTTGTCATTTATAGGGCTCGACATCCAAGAATTTATTTATTTATTCCACTTTTTAGGACTTGAAACAAAGGTTTGATTTAGCTGTTTCAATTTAACCATATTACCTGCAATTTATTTAAATAAAACAATAGCTGACAAACATTGCCTGAAACACAGGCAAGCCTTTTTAGTCCTGTAAAATGAAGATTTCCATCAAACAATTTTTATTTTTAGGGCTGAACACCAAGTACTTTATTTATTTATTTATTGCAATTTGACGAACATAAACTATTTATTTAAATATAACAAGAAAGCATTACTGAAAACACAAAAAAGTTTCTTTAGTTCTTCAAAATACCAATTTCAAAGTAAAGATTTTTGGTTTTAGAGCTTGATATATTTATAGCAATTTAACTATCTTAACTACAATTTAAAACAGTACTTAAGTTGAAAAACATTATTTAAAATTCAGCAGCAAAGTTTCCTTAGTCCTTCAAAATAAAAACTTTATAAAACGAAAAGACCCAAATTTTGTCCAATAAAAACAAACAAGGAAACAATAAAATTGTTAGCTGTATGCGTCACTGACGAGGTTAGATGGCCCCACATAACCTCACATTTAACGTAAAGCTTTCCACAGACATTTTGACTTTCCAACGGGCTTCTTTCAATGCTACCAATAACAAACAAAAATAGGTAAAACATCAAGCCATTGCATCTCCTAATCAAATATCCCTTCAACCTAAGAAATATTTTCTTACACTGTGCAAATATTAATCTTTGTGTGAGATGAGCCGATAAAAAGCAGCCGACAAACATGAAAACAAATTTGAACATTGTCAGTTTTTCAAACGTCAACCATCAAACTTGTTTTTAATAAAAGAAAATTACCATACATCATCGCTTTTTTCAAAAATAACCCCCGACATACGAGACAAGTGAAAACTCAAAGCGTGTCGTCGTAAATTTTTAACATCAGAAAAGCAAGTGCGAGTGTTCGCATCTCTAATGTAAACGTAACAATTTGATTACTTCTTTTCGTATCAAAAGCAAAAAAGAACTGCAACACGATTTCAAACTAACCTGCAGCTGTGTTACATGACACATTCTGGTAATATGATTTATAAGTTATAAGAGGAATTCGTATCACGTGTCAGTTTACTGCCTTGATGCCTGCAATGCACTCTGAAATATTCAAGACGTCGGTGTCATCTTGCCTGTCCTATGAAATATATGAATTCGTGTCCATAAAATGAAATTTCTACTGCAATACGTTACTAGAGCCGCTAGTTATTGCTTTCTAACCAGATGGCAACCTTTCGATTCCTTGTTTTAATTTTATTAAATATCACCGTTCTGTGTGTGTGGAACAACCGACCAATATAATACAATCTGTTGAAAGTTAATAAAAAAAAACGAAGAGATGGGAAAAATCTGCAGCTGTTCATATTTTTTATATCGTATTTTTGCTGTTCTATACGTAACGGGCCATCGAATAAAATTGTTTGGCAGTAAGTTTTGATAAGTAAAAGAACTGTCTGTAACAAACTTTACAATATAGCAATAGCCTAGAAATTGCCTTATATTTGTCAGTGTCAGTGTTAAAGTCTTCCGGGTTGAGAAAGAAGAACTCGACGCTTCGCCCATTTTCTTAAGGGGCTTACCTAATCAGAAGGAAAAAGGGGGCACTAACTAATCAACTTTCAAAAATAGGCCTTACTGTCCCTTTCTAGTTTTAATTTAGTGGTCATCGCTATGTCGATTTTATGAATTGGCGAAATAATTTAACGGACGTTTCAAAAAGGAACAATAAATTGCAATTGCCTCTCCTAATCTTGCACAGGTATTCCTTTGTGTCTGGTCATCAGGTATTACGTTTTAAAAAATGCAGAACATTTAGACAACACCAATATCAGCAAGGCTTAATATACATCGTTCGTTTTTAACCGACAAAAATTCAGAGTTCGCACTAACCCGACGCATTCCACAGTCAGAAACATATGCTGGGGTCTCTCAAGGACACATGATAGGGCCTGTACTATACAACACTCTATTTTTCGTTTCATACTTAAAGTTCAGTACAGGTACAGGAGAGATACGGCAATGTTATTCTTATAGGAGTTTTGTGGACAATGTTGCCACTAATCGGTAGAGGCCAACGGTCTAAGACGGAGACATGCAGAATAAGCTATTAGAAAAGGATTAGCAGTTGTTAGGTGCCTTGAAATACAATAGTCGGATTTATTTATGGTTAACAGGTGTATATTCACTTCCAAGCAGTTTTGTGGTGAAATCTGGCTACCTCGCTTTCCATAAGACACCACCGTACTGAACTTTAAGTATGAAAGTAAGAATAGAAGATTCTGAGGCCATGATATAAAAAAAAAGTCAAGCTCTGCAGAGAAGTGTTGATTTAAATAACAGATGGGCTACAAAAATTAAGCATGTAAAATGAAGATAGTTAGTTTAGTGGCCCATAGATCGATCCACTCCCCACCTAATATAGTAAGTAATTGATTGTAATAAAGTTACAGAACACGTATATGGTGTTTCTATATCAATAGAATGCTATGCAAAATTAAGTACGTTGTACCCTCTAAATAATTAACTTTCTAGAAGTTTACTGTCACCACTTCACAATTCGAATACAAGTGATTAGTAAACATAGTGTTTGGGGGGCTGTGGAAGCTGAATACAACTTTGTAAGCCCTTCTGAAAGAGCTAACCCGTCCTACTTATTTCTGGGCCTTTTTTTAAATTTGAGCCCTTTCTACCGATCATCAACTTAAAGTAAATTAAAAACAAACGAAGTTCAACAAACAACTGGCCAAAATTAATTTGAGTGTTGGTAACAGAAGAAGTGGCCAAAATAATGCTAGAACTATCAACTAATTGTGCTAATTGTTCAGATACCTATATGCCGCTTTGACAATAAATTATATGTTGAAGAAATGCTATGGACGTTATCTGAGGTTTGAAATATGTTTGGGAAAAGCAACCCAAAAACCCAAGCATCCAGCGATTTTTGATGGTTATTGTATACTAAAGTAGTCCTCCTTCGATACAAAGACTTTATTCGACATTCAGTTGTACGTAACAACAAAACACCAGGAAGTCTTCCCAAAACATTTTAACGTGTAATTTTTACGTCAACGTTAATAATATGTAATTTGTTTGTATTGATATACGTACCTAATCTGTTAAAGAAAGCGTACAATCTAACGTTTACATTTTATGTTAAGACTGACGTTATTGCATCACAGTAGCCCGTAACTTAGCCACATACGTTTTGTAAAGGCATTCTAAACTATCGTCAACGTAACGCAAGCACACGTGATAAGGAAATCAATGATGCAAAAAGGTTCAAATATTAGGATTGCCTGCAATTCGTAACGCTCACCGTAGTATTTGTAAAGATAATGTGAAAAATGCCAACAATCGTAAACAGAAATAGCTCTCATTCCTAACTAACGTTTACGTCTTACGTTACGTCAATGTTATCGCCACATTAACGGTAATTCTGAATTTGTCTAAACTTCGCAACGATAGGTTAAGGTAAGACGCCAATTTTACAATACGTGTACGTTTCGCAAAATAAAACGTAAACGGAACATTAACGTAAACGGTATCGAAAACGATGACGCAAATTTCAAAATCAGGATTTCAATAATAGTCATCTACGCTTAGTAAGACTTAAAGTTAAGTGCAGATAACGTGACAGAAAGCAAAATGTGTGTGCAAATATGTATTTCTGTATATTGTAACGTAGTGGTTTCCACCAACAATGGTAAAAAATAAAGTAGTTAAATTTAGTAGAATTTCTTATAATTGATAATTCTTAAGTGCCAACGTGGTGCTATGTTACCCAACTACGCCGCGTGGGGGTTTGCTGCGAGAGGATTTTATAATACAAAAATTCTGGTTCAACTAACATAACATGTATTGTCCAAATTTTGGTTATGTGTTACAAAATATGATTTAGAGTTAAAGTTAAAAGTAAACACTTAGACAATTTCAGAGGTAAGTTCCAATTACGTACAATCATCAAATGTCTTACTATTAAATTAAACTAAATTAAATACAAAAATGATCTAACATAAAAGCGCAGCAGACATCGTCTCGAAGGACCTGACTTGTCGAGAAGGCAACTTCTTCAATGATGGTATTAACCATAATGGGCTCTGTCAGAGCAGTTGCTTATATACAGGGTCCTGCAACAGTGCGTCGGGCTTTCCTAGCGCCCTTACCGTGAGAGATAGAAAAAAAAGTTTAAAGCATAAAATTATTGGTTCGAAGAGGTCTACGTCGCGAAATTATTTTCAATAATACAGAGTGTTCCACTTTTGCGCTATAATAAAAACATACATTTTTTTAAATGCAACACCCTGTAACTTTTCATGTCTTCCGATGTCATTTTTTAACCTCTACATAACTGTCTACCCACTTTTGTATTTTGTGTCAGTGTTACCAACTTATTAATTTTTTTCCGAAAAATCTTTCATAAACAGACTTCACTTTAAAAATCATAAGCGACCTTGATTTTTGAAGTAGAGGGATAAATTTTAGCAATAATTGTAGTCCGGTTAAAGAGCAACATTTTGATATGAGAAAATGGGATTTAGTTGATACAGGGTGTTACAAAAGAAAATGCCAAACTTTCCAAACTTCAAAGTGACATAGCTCATTTTTTTCAAATGGAACCACCACTGTTTTATTTCGCGAATCGATAGCTTTTTTTATCCTCTTTAATTTTGTATTTAGATGTCCGATACCTAAACCCCGTAGTTTTAGAGATATTAAATACTTTTCACAAAAGTAACAATTTAATTACATTTTTTGCACCGAAGTGGGCCGTGCTAATGCAAAGAACCAAAACAAAATGTAAGTAAGCCTCAATGTAACATTTTAGTAAATTTAGAATCAAAACGGATAATACTTATGTAATAAAATTAATTGTTTTATTCAAAAACTATGAAAAGTAACAAAATTCAAAATGCATAAAATAAAAACGACTACAATAAATGTTCGAAATGTCTCCATTTTCATTCAGGCTCAAATCAATTCGCTGCTGAAAAGATCTTTGCACTCTTCGTAACATTTCAGGTGAAATACTAGCAAAAGCGTCAACAATTCATTGTTGCATATTTATTTGTGTTGTCGGTGGTTCGTTATAAACAATTCCCTTCACGTATCCCCACAAAAAAAATCAAGTTTTGTGCCTGAATGAAAATGGAAGACATTTCGAACATTTATTGTAGTCGTTTTTCTTTTGTGCATTTTGAATTTTGTTACTTTTCATAGTTTTTGAATAAAACAATTAATTTTATTACATAAGTATTATCCGTTTTGATTCTAAATTTACTAAAATGTTACATTGAGGCTTACTTACATTTTGTTTTGGTTTTTTGCATTAGCACGGCCCACTTCGGTGCATAAAATGTAATTAAATTGTTACTTTTGTGAAAAGTATTTAATATCTCTAAAACTACGGTGTTTAGGTATCGGACATCTAAATACAAAATTAAAGAGGATAAAAAAGCTATCGATTCGCGAAATAAAACAGTGGTGGTTCTATTTGAAAAAAATTAGCTATGTCACTTTGAAGTTTGGAAAGTTTGGCATTTTCTTTTGTAACACCCTGTATCAACTGAATCCCATTTTCTTATATCAAAATGTTGCTCTTTAACCGGACTACAATTATTGCTAAAATTTATCCCTCTATATCAAAAATCAAGGTCGCTTATGATTTTTAAAGTGAAGTCTGTTTATGAAAGATTTTTCGGAAAAAAATTAATAAGTTGGTAACACTGACACAAAATACAAAAGTGGGTAGACAGTTATGTAGAGGTTAAAAAATGACATCGGAAGACATGAAAAGTTACAGGGTGTTGCATTTAAAAAAATGTATGTTTTTATTATAGCGCAAAAGTGGAACACTCTGTATTATTGAAAATAATTTCGCGACGTAGACCTCTTCGAACCAATAATTTTATGCTTTAAACTTTTTTTTCTATCTCTCACGGTAAGGGCGCTAGGAAAGCCCGACGCACTGTTGCAGGACCCTGTATATGAAGTCAACTCCCACTTCATAAAATGCTATCTCAGCTTTTATACAGCTGTGAGGTATCGTCTTTCACAGCGGTCATTCGCGTGCATGCCTTTATTCCTCTCGTGTAATGACCGTAACTAACACGTCATATCAACACACGTGGCGATGCATTCCGGAACATCGCTTTATTACAATATTTTACTAAGACTACGGCTACGGTGTTACGTTCATGCTCCGTTAACGTATAATTATACCTTGGCCTTAACTTGGCAACGATAGTTTCAACGTAGGCTAAGATTACCTGCAATGAGTTTTGCAAAATTTAATTAATAAAACGTTTACGCAATATTAACTTAAGAGTGCTAACGAAAACAATAACGTAAAGAAGTTCAAAAATAGCACTTCAATAGTTATTTGCACTTCGTAAAACTTACTGTTAAATGGGGAAAAAGATACAAATTTGCGTGTGCAAATGCGCATTTCTCTATATTTTACTAAAACTAACGTTACGGTCTCACGTTTCATCAAGTTAACTTCTGAATTCCGATTAATTCAGCAACAACAGTTTAATTCTACACTTCGTTTTACAAAATGTATCTAATAAAATGTTAACAAGATATTTTAATAAAATTAACGTTACGGTCTTGCGTTGCGACGACGTTCTGGTCGCATTACCGATTCAATAATTGGGATTTTAAGCAACGTTAAAATTTTAACGTTAATTTTGCAATGAGTTTTGTAAAAACATTCTAACGATACTGCTACGTTGCGAAAACGTTTTTTGATAAGATGCACAGAAACTGTCCAATACAAAAAAATGAAGACGGAAATCTCGCAAGGTTACCGCCAACCATATGTGTGAATAAAATTATGAAATATTATAAATAAAATATGATTTAAAATCATCTCTCGCAGTTGAACTTTTTTAATATTTGCCAAGTTAGACGAGTTTTCTACAATGTTCACGTTATAAATTTAGATCGAAAAACTCGAAAGTTGCGCGGAAGATATCAAGGAACTTAACTATGCTCACTAAATCGAGGTTTCTTTTTGTATACGATTCGAACGAATGTAGGTCTAGCAGAACGTAAGGGGCAGAATCTGGAAATGTCCTAGTAATCAACCTAAAATTTTAGTCGTTAGTGGGATCTCATCAAATCAGCAAAAAACTTCCAAAAGTCAATTAATACAGTCATTCGTTCACGGTCCAACGGGGAAAACGGAACAACCGAAGCAATCAATGATAAATGCTTTATATAGTTGCTTTTCCGGTAACTCATTTAACAAGAGTGCGAGCGGTTTACCGATTGGACCACCTATTCGAACGGAACGTCCGGCAGATACAGATGACCTCCGTTCTGCCATTTCTTTACCTATCCCTATCTACCTCCTCTAACCGCGAAGAGAATAGAGGCATTAAATATAAACTCCACGAGTAACTCGACCATTGATATGCGGTTTACCCCAATTGGATACAATAGCCGAAAACAAATCACGACCTTTTGTACGAACTCAACTTCTGGTTCGGGGAATATCCGGATATTGTTCAACTAAATTGGAACTGCAACTATAACTCAGGTGATTTACAACCGTTGATCTCAATCGTAAGAACTTTAACAATGATACGAAAATCCCTTTAAAGCTTCAAAAATCAAAAAACGAGATCATCAGGGCTTACAACGGACCACAGAATCCAATAATATCGCTACGTTCCCGTAAATCTTCCTTTAAGCTTAATTAAATAAAACTTTAGCGTCGACACCAACGGGGGAAGAAATTTGTTGAACAATTTCTGAATACAAGATTACTCCTTTTTCAAGCTCCATAAAACCCACGTTTGTATTTCCCATCACTTCTTTAAAACTACCTAATCATCCCGAAACGTTAGAGAACTTACAGGTCGACTTTATAGGTATTTTAAGCCCCTCTGAATATTTCAAAGCTAATATTGACTGGAAATACGCTTTACCTTAAAATAGCACTCCACCCATGGTGAAGTAATGCATTTTAAAACTCTTCAAGATGCACGCGTGAACGCGAAATGGGGCTTTTAAACGGACGAGGTAAAATAAATAAATGGTCAGGAAATGTTTTTAATCCAATTAAAACGCTACGCAAAACCAGGAAAATTTTATTTATTATCTAAATGTTGAAAATGCTTTTGTTTTCCTCGTTCGGATAATATTTTAAAATACCCGACGTAAACACGCAAAATAACTGTGATAATTGTTTACTTTAATTTATTAGTACGAATGGCCGTGGCTTTTAATTTTAAAGACTTAATTAATTTCATTTAGGTTCCGCTCCTTTAAGTTCTTAAGTGAAGTCCAAACCCCAACAGTAATTGGTCGAAAAAAGTTAATCAACCAGAAATAGTTATTTTTAACCCCTGTAACGCTCTCAATTATCCTTGAACAGGAATATGTAATATGCAAACCTAAGCTGCGGTTAATTAAATTCAAATCACTACCGTCATGGTTTCCCATATGTCAACGTGAGTAATCTCATCATACTAAGTTCTCGATTCAGTTCAATTTATATGGTTCATGTTAGCAGTTACGCCGTGCGTGTATTCCGATGGTAAGTGAAGGTACAAGAGATTACGCACGCCCCCTGCAAATGGGAAACCTCTGAACTTGGGTAACCTCTAAACCCAACCAACCACTCTGATATTAAAAGTCTATTATCTTAAAATTCGAAGTAAATTCGGAAAAATAATCATAAAACATTTAGGCGTAGGAAAATTTATCCATTTAAGATTCATGCCGATTCCCTTTTTGCTTGCATAGAAAGTTACGAGGTTTCTGAGAAGCTCGTTATACTCGTATGTATTCAAATCGAATATTTATACCTAGTAGGCCGTTCCCTGCTTCCATCTCCCTTAAAATGCAGAAGAGCCAGAAATATAAATAAAGTACAGATTTTTCTATTTTTATGTAAAATATGAATAAGGAGGTGGTGGCTTGTTTGTTTCGTTTTGAAAAGAACGAACTTATTCATTTATGGGATTTTCTTTAAAATGCATGTGTTTAAAAATTCAATTTTCACAGGATTTTCTAAGGCCGCTATGTAATGCGTGCGGAAATTATTTGAGACTAAACATACAGTGTATATTTCAGTATTACATGCACTTTCACTCTGCCGTATTGCAAATATTCATTGGTTAATAAAAAAAAATTAAAACTAAATAAATGCCCAAGACTGTTTTCCGCATAAGATTTGATTTCATGTTGACTTTAGTAAGATATGGGTTAATCAAGGCATCTTTAAATCCATTAGAAAACAAAACAATCCTGAAAATAATACGAAATTACATTCCCTAAAACTAAAGAGTACATGAGAATGACTTGCATTTAAAGATTAGCAATAACTTCAGTTTATTTTCGTAAAGTAGGGGAGGTTACAAGAATCTTGAAAGCCCAGAATAAAACAAAAGAAGCATAAAAGCCCATTCTAAACAGAAACGTTTACACTTGGTAACTACATCCCATTACAGTTAAGAATTACCTGTGTGAACTTTGTAGCGTATGAGCAAATAATAATTTTTGACAACCCATAAGAAAAACACGAGTTCTGTGGACCAATAAACTGAAGCGTTCATCCTCACTACGAAATTACATACCGCTGTCGAGAACCAGACTGCTTTTACCTTGGGGAGTATAATTCCATATTGTTTTAGTGGATGATAATAAAACGAGCCCGAAAATCCATGATACCCTAAACCGATTCTCAGCACCAAATTATTTCTCACTAAACTTAAAGAAATTCGAAAATTATTTTAAGCTTTAAGGAATACTAATAAGCCCCTGCTGACTGCACGAAAACAATACAAGAATTTTGAAAAGTCCACTGGAATCCTAAAATCCCATTGGATTCCTAAAAATTCAACCTAAATAAAAACATTTACGCTTGTTACCGTTAAAGTTAAAAAATGTTGGACAATGCCGTCCGTCTGAGCAAAAGCGTTGATTTCATGGTGACTTATTAAAGAATGGAAAAATCGCAGATTCTTGGGAATCCATGAGAAAAACAAAATAATTCTGCGAACCACATAACATTCTAAATTCGAACATTCATTTGCAATACAAAGTTACATTAGAAGGAATGAATGCGGTTAAGAATGTCTTCGACTTGGCGAATACTATTAGTTCCATATTGTGCTTGTAAAAGAAAATGAAAGGAACTGAAAAACTCATAAAGATATTGAAGAATCCTGTAAACCCACGACATTCAAAATACAAACAGCATGAAATCAATTTTATAAGGTAAAAACGCACGAAACAAAATAATCCTATAAAACCCGCAACATCCTAAATTGGATTATTTGTTCTTATAATAAAATTGCATCTCAATAGAGCTAAGCGATGTTTGAAAAATGCCTTCATCTTGGGCAACAGCAATACTTGTTTGCTGGTTTACTTAGAAATACATATCTACAAATAAATAAATACATATCTAAAAACAAAAGACGAACGAGCAACGATGAGCAAAAAAATCATAAGAGAACCTTAGAACGTAATATGGTATTACGTATTAATCTTAGAATAAAGGATTCAAGATACGAAATTCCACACTGAATTCATCACCTTCGCCTTGCTTCTGATATTAAGAATTCTGGAATAGGTCCAACCACGATAGGGACTTCTAATGTACTAAGTTTTACAGATTTTAGTATCTAGTAATGCTCTTCCTTACACTTTAAAAAAATCAGTTACATTCAGAGTATGTTATAAAAACATTTTTCAAAAAGACATAAAAAAAGGCTTCGCCTTTTTTATTTCCAAACATTACATTTTCAGTGGACTTTAATGCATGAGGCTTTTAGTTGTGGCTTTGGGGATATATTTTGAGTAATGCGTACAAACGTAGTCCTATGCCTACAAATTTATCCTCGTGGTATTACACCGAAATATCCTCGATCAAACAAGATCCTTGCATTGATCCTTCAACCGACGCCATGCATTTACTTTGATGTCCTCCGGCAGTGTTTACGCATTTTCTTTGGAAAGGCTCCGAGGAAAACACTGGGGATCATGTTATGACTGTAGAGTGGAGAATTTGTGTCATTACCTTAACCAGAAATTTCAAATTTATTATCCTTTTCATTTTTTTGAAGCTTCGTTCACACGTTCTTTGGAATTTATTTCATTATTACGAACTAAAGCGACAAATTCCGCTAGTAAATCATAACAAAACAACAACGTATTTGCATTTTTTAAATCAAGATCTTATCTGGAATTGCTCGCGTTTGCCAATTTTCCTACATGAATTATAGGTATTATGTTATGAAACACTGTTACGTGTCTTCGTTTCTTTACCCCCTTTTTGTTTGTTTTGTTAAAGAAAATGATTAAAGTTTTGTTGTTGACAATATTCTTTTGGGAAGCTTTTAATGTAATACCTGAGTTATGTGAAAATAACACGAGCATCGTTCGTGCCTCCACGTTTTACTTCTTAAATTACATGCTCGTATAAATGGAGGTATTCAGTTTAAAATCGATTGTTATATAAATTGCATGATCGGTCAATATTCGCGGGTTTGAATAGATTATAAGGAAGTTTAAGTTTCCTTGTCGTTTATGTACCACAATTACTTAAATGCGCATTGGAAGTTCTTGATAAAAAATTGTATAAAATGTGAGGTTTAGAATAAAAACCGAAACGTTTCCATAATGACAGATACATACTCTTCGAGTTTCTCGTATATTTTGAAGAAAACGGCCCAACTACAGCGGCTTCTAGCAGTTAGCATCTGATTTTAGAGAGAATATTATATGTTTAGTGCCTACATAAACTTGAAGGGATATTCTCGTATACTTGGGGCATACAATTCAAAAGAACCCTCATGTACTGATTTTCTGGTCGTAAAAAAACGGCTAAGCTTTAAAACTTTATGAACATTGTGTAATATGCAATATCTTTCGTAGGCAACATGGTAGATTCTGAAGAGTTAATGTTCAATTTTAGAAAAATTTAGAATAAAAGGAAAATTTGAATTTAAAACATCGAGGTGACGTCATTTTATTATCCTTGGGACGAAAATTATTTCCAAGTTTTGAGAACACCTCTGACTTTCCAGCAATATCAAACCGGGAGATTTTCACTAAGTGGTCTCATGCTGAGCAGAAACCGACTGGGTTGATGTCCTGACGAGAAAAATCTGAACACCAAAATCATTTTTCCCTTGTAATCCTGCGTTTACAAAACGAACCACAAAACTGAAAACCGTCAACGGAAGCCATGAAAAGGATTAATAAAAATTGAAAAAAAAACTCCCAGCCATGATTTGTTAGCCTTCTTAACCTCACAACAAACGGCAGTTTTTTCTGAATCTTTATGTTTGATGCCCTGATCAGCAACGCACATTTCCGAAAACACTTTCAAGCAGGGTCCTTTTCTTGTCCTTGTTGCCATCTGTTCGTGAAACTAATGTGAATTATTTCACCAAATATCGAACTCAACAACACACATACACTGCCGCCAGAAAGTCTGAGATCACTAACATAAATTAAATGTTATGTGTGATAATTGCGTTAAAGGATTTAAATGGTGGATTATTTGTTGAAATATTCACATTAGACAGTAACATAAAGCAAGAAATAGAACAAAAATTAATCTTTTATAAAAGTATAATGATACAATCCTAAATTAACTTTTCATGGAAATGACGACCTTTGGCTTTATACAGGCCTGGCAGATTCTGTGCATCCTTGCAATAAGTTTTTGAAGAGTTTCCGGTTGTATTTGATTCCAACAGGCTTGAATACTATCCCAAATATTATTTTGTTGGTGATAAGGGAATTTCCTTAGCATTCTGTCAATCTTCTCCCGTAGTAATTATATCTGGCGACTGAGTCGGTCAAGTCATTATTTTCAAAACACTGGGTCATTGATTACGTTGAATATAATTTGTACAATATCCAGAAGCATGTTTTGGATCATCGTCTTGTTGAAATATAAATCCTCGTCCAATGATTCTTAATCCAGAAGGAACTGCGTGATTTTGAAGTATCCCATGAAATCGTTCTTTGTCCAGTATTCCATCGATTTTTATTAAATTTCCAACTTTACCTCTTCCAAAGCAACTCCATGCCATAATACTTCCTCTGCCATGTTTTACAAAGAAGAATACACTGAAGATTGTTAAGCTTCATTTGCTAATCTTCGAACGAATACCTTGCGTTAGGAACCCAACTTCTCAAATTTAAATTTCTCAGCCCACAAGGCGAATTTCCATTGTCCAATAGACCAATCTTTATGGATATGTGCCCATTAAAGTCTTCTTTGTCGGTTTATTTCACAAAGTAATGGTTTTTACTTGGCAACACTGCAACACAACCTCTAAGTTCAGCAGCATTCAGTCGATTTTTGATGGTGCTTACGCTAATTGAATTTATGCGATTTTCGTTGATTTTTAGAGCTATAAGGAGCAGTAAGAAACCTATTTCGCTTGCTTGTTGTTATACTAACATGTATGCCTTCCTGAATAGTGGTAGTTCGTAGCCTCCTACTTCATTTTCTACTACTGCAAACCCCTGTTTCTTTCTTTTGCTCAAGAGTTATAACAGTACCACCACATGAAACTGTAGCTTTCTTCGAAATTTGACGAACTGAATAGCCTTCCTTTCTAAGAATACATATTTCAGCATGTTTTTCAACAGTTAATTCTTTTTTGAATTTTGCCATTATCACATTACACAAAATTTCTTTTGGGCAAACATTGGTTACACTTCAAAATCTTCAATGCACACAAAAATAATAAAAATGGCACGAACTACTGTAATTTGGGTTGCTTGCTTGAATTGTCAAACTTATATGCAATGTAAACAAATTCTAAAAACACAAGATAGTTGAGAAAACTAGGGAGAAGTTATCAAAGATAATTTATCAAAACATTTCCAGCTGTAGTAATTCAATAGGACTAAAGAAAATTGCCAGCTTTCTTAAATAAACCAATCCAAATTTTGTGGAATTAACACTATAACAATTAAGAAAGTCTATACTGCTTCTCCTATACAATAAACCTACATTTTATTCACCAAATTTTGATTTATGCTAAAAAATCTGGGTGATCTCAGACTTTTTGGCGGCAGTGTATACTTTGCAGCAACGATCTATTTATAAAACTGACAACCCATTGTCCTATTTTCCTCTCCTTCATTAATGAAGCGTTATGTTTACAGCATCGCCTCCAGGTAGAATAAATTTGCATTCATTTTCTTATCCTGTACACCGTATGACAGGATAATGCATTCAAAAACCAGCTGCAGTTAGTTTCAAACTGCTGATGCCATATTTCGCAGTTATGACCTAACAAACTTCGTAAACTGCGCGAAGTTTAATAAACGTTTTTGTCACAAAGCAAATCTACAAATCCTAAAATGTAGACTCATCCTGTTGGTTATATATAACTTCCTCTTTAAAGGGGGCCAGCTAAACTTAACACTTCGGATTCCAAGTTTTATGAGGAAGCGACAGGTAATTAAGATTTTCCGATGAGAATAACAAAAGATGAACTTGCTTTAATAACTCGAGTTCGCTACACCGCGATTTTTACATTAGGAAGAGCCTACGTACCTACAAGCAACTTTTACAGCCTTTAATCAAAGTTTCCTTTTAATTTTCAGAAAATTAAAAAAACTAGTCGGACTGTCTGCCTGTTTCAGTTCAGTACTGGATATTCGTCTCATTTATTTCTTTTATAATTGAATTATTAGACTTTTAATGAATACGACAACGAATGCAGAATTTCCTGGTTTGAAATTGCGAAATTTTAAGTCTTTGTTTAATAAAGACAAACTGGAGCGGCTTCCTCGGATGATGAAACTCCGGAGGAAAATTGCAGTTTACATTTGACGCAGTTCCTTGCAAGCTCAAAGGTTTTCCAACCTAACAAGGACGGATATTTCCCCTACATTACTGCACTTTCTTACTTTTTGCCCAATTTCGCTCCTTTTAGATTCGAATATTACTGCTAATTGAAGGAAATGCCTTGTACTATGAGATCAAACAAATTTTATTTTATAATTAGAGTGGGCGGTAACTTTTGTTTTAAAACGTTGGTAGCACTGACAGTGACTTTGGTTTAAAGTTTCAGTTTGAGTTTACGTTGTTTTTATACAGACTTTTTTAAGGATTAAAGTGTAAACCTACCCTCAAACCTGACGGTTGAAATGTCCTTTAATGATATCGGCACCTGCTCTAATTATAAAATAAAATTTGATCTTTGAAATTTTACTTCTTAATTGAGCATTCACCGGTAATAGCCACCTACAGCACATACCCCATATACATTCAACCCGCACCTAGACTACATATTTACATAATTCAAAAACACATTGGGACGAATATAAACGCAAGTTAACACATACAATAAATTTAAGGCTTAAAAATCCAAATGAAACGAGGAAGCCACAAATAGTCAAGCTAAAAACAAACCTACAACAACTCTTCCTCCTTCAAAACAACAACCATCACAAGAACAGTGGGCAAAAAGCGATATAGGGAAAGCAAAAACATTTGCAAAACACCTTACTGGTATATTTCATCCTCACAAAAATGGCCTAGATGAAGAAATGTTAGAAATTGTAGAGTCACCCAACGCAACCAATTAATCCCGTCCCACCTACAGAAATAAAATTCCTAAATGTAAACAAAAGCACCGGGTATGGATCTAATAACAGCAAAAATGCCAAGAGCTGCCAAAAAAAGGTATAGTATTACTGACCTGTATCTTTAATGCAACCCTTCAAATCCACAAAGATTTAAGATGCCAACTATAAAAGAAGTCATCAACGGGCAAAGCATCACCCGCCGCAGAAAAATAGAAGCACACATAAATCCACTAATGCAGCCCTTACTACAAGACAGTAGCCATCTGACCTATAAATCCTTCAAATCCACAAAGATTTGAAGATCCATCTATAAAAGAAGTCATCCGCGGGAGAAGCAACGCCCACCACAGAAAATTAGAAACAGAAACACACATAAATCCACTAATGCAGCCCTTACTAGAAGATACTACCTGCTCTAATTACAAAATAAAATTTATTTAATCCAAAAGTTCCGGAAAGAGACGATTGGTAAGATCCTACAGAGCGGGGGGCTCAAATGACAACAAGCTAGGCAACACGCTAAAAACCGAGCTTCCACAAGAACACGTAGAACCAACGCAGTAAAGTAAGTTAATCTTCGAAAACGGAGAATGGAGGATTAGAAAAAATTAATGAAATTAATCGACTCATAAATGGAGAAGACATAGTAAAGGTATATTAAAAGTCAGAAAATTAGATGGCTGGGACATCTGTACAGGATGGAACCACAAGGAAATGTTAGACTGGAAGTCTCAAGACAAAAGACCAAGGGGAAGACCTAGCAAGAGACGGTTTGATGATATACATGAAGACCTACAAACGATGAAGCTAGTAAATTGGAGAGAAGCCACGATAGATAGACCACTATGTAGACAAATAGTAGGTCAGGCCAAAACCCACAAAGTGTTATGAAGACAAAGAAGAAGAATCTTCGAAATATTACTTATTAATTGAAAGGGCTACCTTGTGCTACGAGATCAAATAAATTTAATGATTCTATACGATCACTACCTACATACGCTGCAAAAACTCAAGCAGATAACAGCAAAACAAAATAAATGCTAGAGACAACCGAAATGAGAACATTAAGGATAATATGTAGTTGGGAAAACCTATAGTACTAAGACACGAAATTCGCCAACAGTGCAATATACAAAACATTAAAATTCATAAAAACCAGGAAAAACAGACTGGAATGGCCACTTTAATAGAATGAACACTGTTCGCCTACCAAAAATAGCAAGAGACGACAAACCACGAGGAAAAGAAGGGTAGGAAGTCCAGCGAAACGATGGAAACAGAGTTGTATATCGGCTTCAACTGAAGACTAATACGGAGCCAAGCTATTGTGACGAGACGCGCCAGCTGTCAGGCGGGACGTGAATCATTTCGCGCGTATGCGTCAGCTGTTCCATGCCTCATCGTTCTAGGGCGATTCACACTGCACTGAAAGGCGGCAGCAGGGATATACAAGGCGCGAATTATTGGCAAGCACCAGCGAGCTACCAAAAGCTACCTTCGCGATCAAGTGCTCGGTTAATATAAATATACGCGGATTGGGTACGAAAACGTGAATATAAATAAACAAACTGTATAAATAAATTAGTTAGTGTTACGGGTTAATATTAGTGTCGTGTTTTAGTGTTTAAGTTGTTATTTCGTGTTAATTGTTACATTGTTTAAATTTGTTACCTAATAAATAATTCACACCACAAACCGAAGTTTTAAATAAACGTTTTAAAAACGTTACACTATCATTAAAGAAAAACAGGCATGGCCTAAATAAAGGAGGAAGAAGAAACTGATCGAAGACTTTTGCTACATGGTTGGACGTACATATTCAAATTTGGGTTAATAAATGTTCGATTTCTATCTATTATTATTTTTTAAACAATAACTCTAGTTTTTAATGAGATATTTTAGTGCCCGAAAGCATAAACCTAACCTTAAACCTGACAAGTTCCATATTGACAGTTGGGCAGTCCTTCACTTCCACCAACCACATAATAGAAATCACAACCTACTCTGACTATTAAATTAATTTAATTGCACGTTATTTGAAGGCCTAAAAATGTGAGTTTGCAACAAATAAAAATTATTGGAAACAAGTAAATGATCGGAAACTAATGAAAATCAAAAAAGATAATCATCGTGGAAATTCCCGTGAAACTCGCACTCCCACTGAAATAGCACCTTTTTACGTAACTTCTCTGTAATATTCCCATAATGAACGATACGTGGGGAACAGCGCGTAAACCTAACCTCAAATCTAACAGCTGATAGGTTCCATGTTGACAGTTGGATTGTCCTTCAGCGATACCAACTATGTAACAACAAAAATCACCGCCTACCCCAACTACAAAATTTATTTAATCAGACGTTAGTTGAATTTAAATCGAAAAATAAATTGAAACACGAGAAAATTAACGGAAACAAATGAAAATCACAAGGATAGCAAAAAATCGTACGCCCATGAATATGATGCGGGGCATAAAATGTCAACTTAACCCCAAACCTGTTAGCTGGCCGATTCCATGTTGACAGTAGAGTTGTCATTCAACATAACAACAAAAACCTGCGCTTACTCCGATGCTTACAACATTTATTTGATCACACGTTATTTAAAAGGGCAAAAACTGTGACTTAGCATCAAACGAAAAATTATCGAAAACGTGAGAAAATTATCGGAAACCAATGAAAATCACAAGGATAATGAAAATCCCAGTGAAAAATCGTACGCCCACTAAAACAACAAATCAACCCCATTTTACCTCCAACCTTTTTCCGTGGCTTTCCTATAATTTTCTGATAATGAACGATACGCGCTTAACCCGCCCTGCACTTTTGGTAGATCGGGAATTCGTAAATCTCGTTGAGGGGGTAGTAGGGTTGCATTGCTGAATCGATACAAAAGCATCTTCCCCTGTGACCTCCGACTGTTCACCTGCACCCCTTAACCCCATACTTTATCCTGTTACTCCTGCTTTATTCTACGTTAGAGCGTTTCATTATGTCGCTAACGGTATTAATAGCATACGTTCAAAAAAAAATTCGATCAAACAATGGACTACTAAAATACAATGCAAAATGGTTTAACAAAGAATTAAGTTACAGCTAAATGGTTTGTTTGTTTATTAGGCGAGATCTAGGCTTGTGGATCTCAACGCACGTCGACTGTAATGACAACTCAAGGAACTAAATCATTATTATTTTTGGCCAGGGTCAAACCTTGGGTATTTTTCAGCCCTTCACAAAATCAAAAAATCGTCAAACCAATTTTTCACCCGAATTTCTACGGTAGATTTCCACCAAATTTATATCAGTCGTGTCTGTAAAGTATAACTTGCCAATTCCTGCTTATAAACACATCAATCACCCTCGAGATTACTTTTTCAAAGACAAAATAAATAAACACATTCCCGTTTTAGCATTCCGGCAACATATCACACGGAAAATGCCTCCCTTAAAATATGCAATTTGTCGTAAGAACGTAATGGAAGCTGTTGAAACGCATACAAGCGCATACGTGGAAAGTGATTCGTCTTCATTACTTTAACAAATTTGACGCGGGGCCCATCTAACGTCCATTGTGCGGATGTTGCCGATAAAGAACCCGGCTATTTATAAAACGATGGCACTACAGGTGAAGCTCGTTACAGTAACGCTTTTTACCGTAAAAGAAAACAACGGATAGGTTAATGACATAAAGCGGAAGAAAATACGATATTAGGACGGACTAAAAACGTAGGAAATCCGTTCAAAAAAAACTGGGGTAGTTTACCAAACGTTAAACGAACGGGGAGGATAAACAATAAAAGTAATTTGTGATTTCAGGTGAAATTTAATTATTCCAAAGAAAAGAGAATCAAAATGAGAACTTGAAGGGAACTTCAACGCCGTGGATCGTTTAGATAAACAGATTTATTTATTTTCCACTTGGTTCTCGAGCGCTTTCTTCCAACGTTATTATTCTGTCGAAAATTTCAAAAACAACAGCTATTCAATAATTAATAAACAAAAAATGAAAGTCAGAAATAAAGAACCCCTTTTCTTACAGAAAATTAAACTGAAAATGAAAACATCTGAAAAGCTGAAGGAGGATTTTAATGCAATTTATTCCCCAACTAGATTAACTTACATTTAGCAGGAGTTATTTTTAATAAAAGCAAGGACTAATCACGTTTACATCGAATGAATGTATTGATAAAACAATTATTTATACCACCCACTTGGTCAAGTTGCATATACCATGCAACATTTGGAAGCAAAAAATTTATTTTATAATTTATTAATGGTTTTTACGATAACAAACAAGAAAATGCGAATTTACCGTCCTAGGGAAGTAATAGCTACTTACCACCCTAGGAACGTAACAACCATATTATGAATACTGACTGCCTGAGAAAGCCATGCTATAAGTTTGATGGAACTTAATTTAGATTTATATAATAAAATGAAAGAATTAAAAATAATTGCCGAAGAAGCAATATTAAAAGTTGTTTGAGGCTTCAAAACTGATTTTTACAAACGTGGTTAGACATAAAAAACGGAAATATATTTTTAACGAAATAATGTAAATTCCATATTTAGAAAAATATCACCTCCGCAGGGATTCGAACCACTGACCTTCGGCTATACGCGCCACTGCTCTACCATTGAGCTACAGAGGCAGATCTCTGAAGATGCGATATTTATCTAAATATAGTAATTGGAAACTGTGAAATCTAGTGTGCATTAGAAATCGTATCTAATGCACACTAGATTTCACAGTTTCCAATTACTATATTTAGATGATATTTTTCTAAATATGGAATTTACATTATTTCGTTAAAAAAATATATTTCCCCAAAGGAGTGAATCCTTAAAATTTAATTTAAAATAAAAAACGGCTTTTTTCAATTCAAAATTATAGAACAAATCTTAAAAATTCAAGCAAATTCCGCTTGATAAGCCACACAACTTAACAAAAGGTAGATTTTCGCATAATATCTAACAGATTTTGAAATCACAAAAATGTTAAAACAAAAGGGTTGGCTCAGAAGAAATTTAAGGAAGTTTCATAAAACAAAGTCGAATAAGAAAATAAATATATTCTTATAAACTTCATTAAAATTTCAGGGAAAGAAATATTATATACATTATCAATTAATAAATCGGGTTGCATTATTTTGGAAAAAATTAGAAACTCGTTTAAAATACTTTAAAAATTTGAGGTTTAAACGAAGTTTGATACACAAAAAAGAGGTAAATTCTCCTTGCTCACGGTTTTTGAAACTATGTGAGTTAATGTGATGTAATAATAGCAGGGCTATATCTTCACGGTCAAATGAGGAAATGCATCGCCACCCGCATTGATATGACGTGTTATCTAGGGTCACTACACTGACAGGAATAAAGGCATACGAGATGCACGTGAATGACCGCCGTGAACCTGAAAGATGACTCGAGTCAGCTGTGTGGTGCATGGGAATGCTGAAATAGCATTCTGTAAAATGCACAGCTCAGCAGGGGAATGCACACAGCTTTAGTGTTCCAAGACACGTGTGCGTGGGAGCTCACTTCTTATATAAAGGATTGCTCAGTAAGAGCTCTTTATGGTTAGTGTAGTCGTCGAACAAGAAGTCAGGTCCTTCGTACTAGTGATGTTTCCTACGATTTTTATGTACGACTATTTTTCTGTATTTAATTTAATTGAATTCATAGTAAGGCTTGCTAATAGTTTGGATCTAACCCTTTGTTTTATTTGATTAACTTTGATATTTATACGTACTTGTAACTTATCTCTAGAATTGTCTAAGTGTTTCGCTTTAACTTCAATTTTAAATAATATTTTTTTAATTCTACTAAATTTAACTAACTTTTAATATTTCTTTTGGTGGAAACCACTACGTTACAATATTTGTATCGGCAGTAGGAAAAATATTGTTCATATATGGTAACAAAGTGGTTTACCCCTGTCTCGTACGGTTATAAACCTTTGTTTACAGTCAAGACTACAATCTTAATGCTCGACAGAGTAAATCTCACTTACCGCCCTTGAGATGTGAGTAACTATTCTACCATTCTACCAAACAAAGTTTGCAGCATCGCAATTATTGGCACGTGCTAAGCTAAGCCCAAGAGTCATGGGAGGCTCCTGTCCACAGACAAATAAATGTAAGTCTTGCTAGATTTTACCCAACAAATTTCATCAGATATCACTATCACTGGAATTTGTTCTTACAAACAAATTACTTCCTATCTCCTTATTAAAAACTATAGAATTATAGATTATTTATTATATCAACAAAAATATTTAAAAATCGCAATAAAAGGCCTTCAAACTTTTCGATACTAAAAACGCTTCCTCGTCGAACTACAACCTATCCAGTTAAAATCAAGATTTGTTGTTGCCTAAAACGAATGAACTAACAATAAATTTCAGTTAGCTGCTGAAAAGTTTCAATAACTGCAGGAAACTAATAAAAAATAAATACATAAGGGCAATTAAATAAATGAACGATGCAGTGATCGGCTGTAAAATATTAAAAGCGTGCATTTGTACGTCCAGAGCAAAAAAAGAGGTAAATACTTCACAAACGAACAGTTTCAGCATTTGATAAATTAAGATATCTAATTAGATTAATTGGAAGTGTCATATAACACAAACAACCGCCATAATCGTTCTGTAAATGGAACCGTCGGAGAAGGGTTCGCATCTCATCTACAACTCAACGTACGTGTATCTAAAATGAGATCTATACTAAAAACAAGCTAATATTTAACAAGTCGCCGAGGCATGTACTCTGATAAGGACGAAACCGTGTCAAAAGGTTCGATAATTACGTGGTCGAGTCTTTTACCAATTTTGTCTGAATTTACAATTTCCGAATTGCCTTTTAATTAAGTTCTGGTGGGGAAAAAACCGTTCATCAGACCTCTTAAGCTTAGGATAACACTGAATTTTTGTCCCTTTGAACTTGCTCACCCCTTAAATGGGTCGGCCATTAGGGCTACATTACTATTCAATTAAACTTCCGATACACGGAAAGTTAACCGTAAGTTACGAATTTCGTCACAAAGACCTTCCCCATTATTGATGTTACGTTCATATCGGCAATAAAGATGTAATAATTCCCACACTCACGTCCGACTTATTTTATTAGGGAGATATTTTTCGAATACGTGCCATTCTTGGGGGTTTATGTGAATTTTTGAGTGTGATGCGGTTTTAATCCCACTCTAATGTGCACTAAAACTCAGTGTTGTCCCCGAGGTGCTTTTTGCAAATTTCCCGGTTATCAGCTTGGTCTCCTTTTGTGGAATGCCCGGTTGTTTCGTTTAATGGGTTGCAGCACGCGCCGCTTCCTTTGTGTGGTTATTTTGAAGGGCTGCTTAACATCACGGTCATTTCTAGGTCAGTTATTGAGTAAAATTTGATTAGGTCAGGGTGATGATCATGATAACCACCAAAGCCCAAAGGCTTAAAAACTTTTCAAAAGGTTTCGAAGTGAAATATTAAACATGAAAGTCAGGAAAGGGATGGAAACAAAACGTGCACATACGCCACTGCTTTAGTACCATTTTCTACACCGGAAAGCACGTAAAACACGTTTTTCAAGCAGCTCGTAAGAGAGATTTACTCCAATTCTTAACTTGGGCCATTTACAACGATGAAATGGATTGAAACGGCTAATACCCGCCATTAAAATAAAATTTCGCTTAAAATAATTTGAAGGTTCTTAACTGCGGCTTTCGGTTTTACATCAATCCTTCTGGAAATCGAAACCTTTTCTTTGAGAGCTCAAAAATCCTATCCTGGAATTTTCCGACGGATTTACTGTAATGGCACCACAATAATCAAAATATTACACTATTTTATTTTGTGATTCAATTAAAAATTTACTCTTACTTAAAAAGAATATAACAAAAAGAAATAAATACTTCACGTTAACTTATCAGGGAGAGCTATAAGTAGCAAAAGAACAGAGAAACCCACAAAAAGAAAAATTCCATAAAACGATAAAGGTAAAAGCGAAGAAGAAGAAGAGAAACTGTCGAGAAAGAAATTGACGAAAAAGAAGTCACTGAGAAGATAAAAACTAAGAATGGAGAAAACATAGAAGGAGAAGAAGAACAGTTCGAGAAAGAAAATTTGAAGAAATAAACTTCAAGAGGGAAGACACTGGGGAAGAAAAAGACGTCGAAAAGTAGAAGAAGACTACTAAGTAAGAAGAAATTCAGGAGGAAGAAAAAATCCAGAAAGGTGGAAGACGTCATTGAGAAAGTAGAAAAGACTGTCGAGGAAAAGAAATCCAACAGGAAGAAGCAACTGAAAAAACATCCAGGATGAAGAGAACATCGAGGAAGAAAGGGATGTCTAAGCGGAAAACGTCATTTAAGGGGAAAGGTCGAGGAGGAAAAGTCAAGAAAAATTACTGAGGTTACCGATCTTCAGGAGGTAAAAAAGGACGAAAATAAAGAAGATTGATTTACTTTAATTTCAGAATAATCCAAAGCCATAAAGGAAACGAAAAATAATACATCGCGCAAAAGGAAGCAAAGCAGAAAAAAAGGAAACGAAAAGGAAGACATCCAGGATGAAGAGAGCATCGAAGATGAAGAGGATGTCGAGCAGAAACACATTTATGGAAAAAAGTCGAGTACGAAAAGTCAAGAAAAAGGAAATCGCTGAGGTTAAATAACTCTAGAAGGTAGAAAAGGACGAGGATGAAGAAGACTGATTTACTTTAATGGCATCAGAATAATTCAGATATTTCACTATTTAATAAACTAACGTAATAACAGAACCTAAATAAGCCCTAAAAAATAGCTATTTATGTAGCGAATACATAAGGAAGGACTTTATTGGACGAGTACAGTAAAAGGACGAATCCTAATAAAGTCTTAAAGTTTCGACTAGCTTTTTACTGAAATAACAAACAAATATGTAGTAAAATAAAAATAATACATGAAATAACAAGTTATTTATTAAATCTAGAACAGGCGAATATAAACCCTTTTAAGCGGGAAAATTTCCTAAATATGAACCTTAACTTACTATGTCTTCATCAAAACGGGAAATGCAGATTAACGTTTGATCATCCCTCTTGTTAGCATCAAAAGATTTATGAAAAATTAACCTTAGGGCTTTTAAGGGCTTTATATAGCAACGCTTACAAGCTCGTAAACCGTATTTCCTTTTTAAACGCTATGAAAGTTTCCGAGTCGAGGTGTAGTACTAACAAAGTTGTTAAACAACAAAATTATACAAAACGCCCACTTAAATTTTAAAAAAGCGTTTAACTAAAGTCCGAGGACATACCAAAAATTAATAAAGGCAAAGAATCAAAAAGCCTAAAATTCATTTGTCACTTAATTAATTCTTTTTTTATTAAACTTTTTTATTTAACATGCGAAAACGTCCTAAAAGGACTATTTCGATGTCACTTAAATTTACATTCTTTTTTATTAACATCTACACCCTAAAAAGAATCTATCCAACCAAGCGTTATTACGGGAGCTTAACGAAATTGATGCGGCCCTTAAGGTCCTCAACCCCTACTAAAAATCAGGCAGCTCAGCAAACACAAGAAAGGCGAAAAATATAGCGGCGAGGTTCACATATAAAAAAGGCCCACCCACTTCGAGATGTCCATAATCGGAGCAACAAGAACTCATCAAATCTTTGCGGCATTCGCGGCCCCCCTTACGATGTGATAAGTTTGTGAACCAAAGGCGCTGGAAATGGAGATCGTAATTTCGTTCCACGGTGCAGATGGGCGTCGGGACCGCTCACACAAACCACCCCCAACGACCGGGCTTATAGACTTAAGGTGTAACACCCCGAGCTATATCATATTTCCTCGCTGACCTGACCTGCGGCAATGATCTCTTGGCGATGTTCCAGCGATTTCCAAACTTTACCGCAATGACAATAAAGGTCGAACTTTGATATTTTTGGTTTATTAGACGGAGTCTTTGGAAGATTTCGGAAAAATCACAACCCAAGTTTTCGCTTATGAAACAAGTTCTAAATTATAACAAAGCCCCAAAACGATTGTTAAAACTTACTGGATTTTCTACCAAAGATTTCTATAACAGACTTCCGACAAATTCCTTAAATAAATTTAATAGTTATCATCGACCTCCACGTGAATACTCACTTATTTCCACACGGAAAATATGTACATTAACTGTAAATATTCAATTTAAAAAACAACCTTCCGGTTTTTCCGGAAGTAACCTTAACTTTGTTAATTTTAAAGGCACTTCCTTAATTTTACGGAAGTGCATTATGTTTCTGTATATGAGGATGCTTAATTCTCGTTTGTACAATAATATAAGTTGCATACACGTCTTCTGACAAGGGTAAAACCTCAGCTGACGTTTATGCGGACAATAAAATCGTAAAAGATTTTAAAAAGGAAATAATTGCAAAAGAACCAAATAAATAAGTACAATAACCAAGTGTGTGTTGCTTAAACCGTTGATTGAGGGAATTGTCAATTCCCTCAATCAACGCTTAAACTCTGCAACTCACCACTTCGATATAACCTTAGATTAGTTACAAATTCACAATCACCTAAACAGTGTCCCAGTGACAAATAAGATTAGAAAAGGCCGTTTTGCTTTACCTCGTAAATTTTGTTCAAACAAGATTTCTAATAAAACACACACGCAGTACATAATTGAATTAGTGATTTGGGGAAGAAACAAAATATACTACAATGTGCTTGATTTGAGCTAACAGAGCTGCCAATAAGTTCCGGTTAAACCGGAAATAAAATTATAGAGTCAATACATTTTCATATTATTTCTACAGGAGCATTTTAAACCAAACAATTCAAGTATGGAACGTTTAAAAAAATTAAAAATTGTAGCAACTTCCGGTTAACCCGAAATTTTCATAAAAAGCAAATACACTTTTGGGTAAAAAGGAACGAATTAGAATTGAAACTAAAACAAACTCTTATGTGTTGCTCAAACTGTGCTCGTTAGCGTTTCGATGTAACCTTAGGTTAGTTCTAAATGCCTAGAAAATGGTAGAACAATGCAGAAACAAGCGACAAAACATAAATTTAATTTTTACTTTTTACTCTTCATGTAAGTAACAACCCAAACAAAATTGTTAATAAAATATGTACATGTACGTAAGTGGATATAGAAACGAAATAAATATGCGCTGAATACAAAAATTATAGTAACTTCCGGATAAACCGGAAATCCAATTTTAATAACAATTAGTTTGGTATTTTTCTGGACGAGCATTTCAATATAAATAAATAAATTTAAGAACGTTCAGCTTGACAAAAACATCCCTAAAAACTTCCGGTTAAATCGGAAATTGGATCTTAACAAAAAAAAACATTTTTTTCTGTACAGACATTTTTTACATAAACAAGTCAGCAATACACGGTGTTATGATATTGTGGTACAAAACAGCAATTTCCGGTTAAACCGGAAATAGATTTTTTATAGAAATAACTAAATCTTGTTTTTTGCCATTTTAATGAGATATAAACGATTTTTGTGTATTTTTCTGTGAAAGTATTTTAACACAAACAAACAAAAAAAAACTTAATAGTAACTTCCGGTTAAACCGGAAATAGAACTTTAACAATAACTAAATAAACCTTGGCATTTTTTCAGCGCGAGCATTACAACATAAACAAAAATAAAAAACTTAGAATGGGTTCAATTGGGCATAAAAAAAGAATTTTCGAGCTTCCGGTTAAACCGGAAATGGAATTTTAACAAGAAATATTTTTTTCTGTACAGGCATTTAAACATAAACAAATCAACAATACAAAGTGTTATCAATTTCAGGAACAAAACTTATATTACAGCAGGCTTCCGGTTAAACCGAAATTAGAATTTTAATAAGAAATTAATAAATCTTTATCGTCTGGCCAGCGTTTTTAATGACAAATAAATAATGTTTGTATTTTTCTATGCAAGCATTTGACACAAAAAACAAAAATTTAGCGTTCTAAATTGAAGTGAAAAATATAGTAACTTCCGATTAAACCGGAAAAAGAATCTTAATACGAAATAAGTAACTTTTTGTATGTTTTGTTGGCAGCATTTTAATATAAACAATTAAAAACTACAGAATTATTAATTTGAGCTAAGAAACATTACAACTTCCGGTTAAAACGGATTTCTTTTTTTAAGACAAATTTATGTTCAATGCTCAAATTTGGACTTGGAATAAATGAAGAAATTCCGGTCGCACAAGAAATAATTTTTCATTAAAAAAAAATACTAATTTTATATTTAACAAATTCACATAAATTGAATTTAGTTGAATTTTGCTACGTCCGATATACATTTAATCCTCCTTTTGATGTCTAAAAATAATGAAAAGTATCCCATTCACTCCGGAAACGTTAACCAAGGCAATTTCAATTTATAATTAAAAACAATCAAGAGTCGAAGACATTACAGGTTGTGGGCGAAGAGGTTAGTAAAAAGGATAATTAGAGACGGCATTCCAATTATTAATCTCGAAAACAATAAATTAAACCGTTCAACTTTTCCTTTAACGATGGCTAAAAACATTTAAAACCCTACTTTCTGAAATAATTGATATTTGCTGAATATTTTAGGCTAAGAAACGCTTTTTCCGTGATTTGTCTAAACAAAATTTTTTATTCAAAGCGATCCACGGCCAACTTGGATTGTTTTAAAAAATTAGTTGCAAGCAAAGTTTGTTTAAGTACGCCGAATATTTAGATTTTTTTAACAACTAATGTTTTTATTAAAAATATGTAAATTTCTATGATAGTACTGCACGACGCGACGGTGTAACATTTTAATATGTAATGTAATGAACGTAATTTTAGCGCCGGAAAGTATTTAGGCAATTTACAGTTTAACGTTCAACGAACCTCGAAACGTCGGATAATTCCGTGAAAATATTTCAGTCGTTAAACCAAAGTACATTTCTTAGTTTTAACACGAGGTTTAGAGGAAATTTTGATTATTTTATTTATTTAGTATTTTTAAATAAACTGTAAAAAAATTAATGTGGTTTATTTTTTACAAATTCTACCTAATACTTGGAAGACAATATAATAACATTCGCATTTCCTAGGGATTGAACCAGTTCGTGTTCTTTAAACAAAGCAAGAAGATTTACGTCAATTACTTACGTCAAAGATGTCCAATTGTTTTGGTTCTTTAAAGATACAAAATATGACTTTACACCTCCAACAAAGGCCAGGAGAAATTGACGCAACATTTCAAAAATATTTTGTTTGCTCGGAACAGTCGGAACTTAATCTAAAGCTCACTTTAAACATCTTTTGTCTGAAACTCCATTTCGTATTAAAATAATTTCTAAATTTAGCACAACAGGCTGATATCATAACAGAATTCGTTTTTGTCCTTCTGCCTTTCCTGCTACGTAGGATTAAAAATAAACGATATCGCAGTAAACATCTTTTAATATTTTCCCATTTTACTCTATCAAAGGAAAAGATGTAGCGATATCTATTTTTGTTCCATCGGAAAACCCCTTTGCATAAAAATGCTTTACTCTGTTATGCATAAGTTTTATTCCCCGCGAGATGCAAAACGCGTATTTACCAAAGTACTCCGCTGAAATTTCGTTGGAAGCGAAAATTGATTGCAGTTTATTTACTAACCCTCATGTTGACTGTACCCGGCCGCTTTTACTATGACATACGTGATAAATGTGATTGTGCATTTACAGAATTGGATTGTAGAAATTCATTTTGAGTAATTAAGGGTCGAATTGATGATAAACTAGGCGAAATTCGACTCTAGGGGCCCATTATCAATGAAACACCTTCGAGGGCATTACAAGGGTTTCACGGATAAAGACCGAAATGCCCTTGAGTACGAGAAAACGTTTGCGGGTTCGTTATGGCAGTTTAATAAATTTTCGTTTATATACATATACGTATAAAGGCCTCCACAGGAAATCTAGATAATCTATCTGCGGGTTTTGATTGAATATTTTAGAGTCAATATGATACATCGGCCTCTCCAGTTTTCCTATGTTTGTCTTCCGGACTAATTTGGTTATTGTTCAACCTCGACATAATATTAATATCTAAACCACCCCACCATCCATATTTTAAATTATTTGGGTAACTTTTCACTTTTTATTTTGCAATTTAGATAATTTAAAAATTTACCTTTGCTTAAAACGATCAAACAGAATGTCAAATAAAATAAATAAATACACCACGATAAATTACAAAGCAAGGTAAAAGAGAAGAGCCAGGAGCAAGACAGAGAAAATCACAAGAATAGAAGCAATTACAAAGAAAAGATAAGGGTAAAGGCGAAGAAGGAGAAGAGAAAATGTCGAGGAAGAACGAGTCATTGAAAGCACAGAACTTGAGCAGAAAAACCACAAATTATAAAGGCAAAGGCAAAGACGATGAAGAGAAAATGTCGAAGAAGAACAATTCGAGAAAAAAGTTGAAGAAATATACTTCAAGAAATAAGACGCTGGAAAGGAAACCAACGCCTAAAATAATAAATAATAAGAAAAAATTCAGGAGGAAGGAGAAATTTAGAAAGTTGTCGAGGAGGCACGTCAATGAGAAAAAAGACGACAACTGGGAAGTAAAGACTGGCGAGGAAAAAGAAGTCAAACAGAGAGAAGGAATCCAATAGGAAAGCATCCGGGAAACCAACGCTTAAAAGGAAGAAAAGCCCAATAAGAAAAAATTCAGAAGGAAGGAGAAATTTAGGAAAGTTGTCGAGGAGGCACGTCAATGAGAAAAAGACGTCAACTGGAAAGTAAAGACTGGCGAGGAAAAAGAAGTCAAGCAGAGAGAAGGAATCCAATAGGAAAGCATCCGGGATGAAAAGAACGAAGATGAAGAGGATGTCGAGATGGAAAACGACTTTTAGAGGAAGAAGTCGAGAAACAAAAAGAAATCGGAGATGATGAAATCACCGAGGTTGAACAAGTCCAGGAGGAAGAAAAGGCAAACATAACGAACACGTCAGAGATGAATGACAAACTACCGAATAAAGATGGAAAGGAGGACGACTACTAAAGAAATTCAGGACGAATAAGAAATCTAGAAAGATATCGACCAGGTAGAAGTCGATGAAAAAGAAGAAAAAAAAACTGGCATCGAAAAAAGTTAAGCCGGAAGAAGCAATCGAAAATGAAGGCATCGAGAAGGAAAGGTCTAGAAAGACGAAGAAATCACTGAGGTTGAAAGAATACAGAAAGAAGAAAAAGACGAAGAGAAAGAACACATCGGGGATGAAGGAAAAACTGCGGAACAAAGAAGTCGGGGAGAAAGAAGAAGTCACGAAGGAAATCGAAAAAGAAGGCGTCGAGGAGCTACCCGACCTTTAGAAAGAAGACTTTGAAGAGATAAAAATTACAACAACGAATAAAAGCCTGGCAAGTACAAAAAATGAGGAAGTAGCCAAGGATGCAAAACGTTAATACAGAAGAAAGAAAAAGACTGGCAAGGTAAAAAAGGGTTAACGAGGAAGAATTTAAACGAAGACGCTAAAGGCGCAAAAATATCGAAGCTGACGAAAAGGACAAAGCAAGAAGACTAAGGAGGGAGAAGACCTTCAGGAGAAATGAGAGGCTGAAGAGGAGGAAGCAGAACTCGAGGAAAGAGACACTGCGAATAAAAAAAACCGTCAAGGGGGCAAAAGTTGCAGACGAAAATTAAATCATAGGAAAATAATTCAAAAAGCGAAGAAGACTCCCAAGAGGAATATGCCGAAGAAATCAAAGCATCGAGATGAAAAGGGGGCCAAGGAAAAAGAAGGCATCGAAGAGGAAAAAGAAAAGGCAGTGGAGGAAAAAGAATTGGGCAGGAAGAAACGGTTTTAAAGAAAGAAAAATTCGAAGATGAAGCACACATCGAGGGGTAAGACCGTTCTAGATAAATAAAACGTCACAGTGAAAGAAGAGCAGAAAGAAGATGTCAAGGATTCAGAAGAGTCTGAACTGAAGATATTTAGGAGGAAGCAGAAGCCAAGAAGCAAGAACAGGTTCATCTTTATTCCTCAAAAAGGGTTGCTCTTCGTTTTACTCCTTGTTCTCCGTATTTTTAACCCACGTTCTTCTTTCATTTCTTCATTTAGCCCTTATAGCTTCTTCAGAGGAACAACAGTATGTTCATAAAATAGGAAAAGCTAAGAAGACTTGAAAAGTAAAGGAAGAGAATTGAAAAGAAGTGGAAGAAACGGGAGAACGACGAAGAAGGCCAATTCCAAGAAAGAAAATAGGCTGGGATTTAAAATCAAACTTGTAAAGTATTTCAACCAATGCCCTTTTGCTACGAACTATGGAGCTATTCTAATAGAAAATGTATCGCCCTTCTTTTATAACTGCACTTCCATAACACCGACTTTTAAACTATTTTGGGAAAATATGACAATGAGCTCCAATAATTTCTGACCTTTTCATTTCATAGCCATCTTCTTAGTTTTCCTCAAGAATTTCATTTTGCAAAAATGTTATTACGCCAAAATACCACATTTACCTCCGCAGCACATTCTGTTTAATATGATGGATGAATAAAGAACAACGCATAAAAATAAAAATAGCTACTTTTATTGCAAAAATTCTAGCCGGTTCCCTTTTGCCAATAAAACAAATTTTTATGTAATTCGAATACGATTTTAGGCAAAACCTTGACCTTTACTACGTTCAAGCAAAATCTAAATTTAGATTGGTAAAAATGTATGGAGTTCATTAAGGTTTCCTCGACGGCGGTAAAATTTATTTTTGCTGTTACGAAAACATTAATAGGAAATTAATTCAAATCGTCTGTTGGAATCGATACCGTTTTTTGGACAGATTTGGCTTAATTTTTCTTAATAGCAAAACTTTTACACAATTAACTATTTACTTCTCTAAATCAAACGCGAAAAAAATCGAACTACAAGGTAACGAATTCAGTAATAAAATTAAAATTCTGAAAGCCTCAGTATCAGCGGAAACCACGCACATTCATGAATTGATACGCTTGCTGATAATGACGCCTATTTGATTATAACCTCCTAGTATTCGGTAATTGGTTTTTCCGTGGTGAACTTCGCATGCCGCTTTGACGAATTCAAATTTGCCCTTAATGAAACTAAATTCTAAAAGTCGGCAAAAACGCGAACGTCTAATTCGCTTTCTTCCAAGATACCGAATTCAAATTATACCGAATTAACTATTTTTAAACAGAAATTTTCGAATAATGGAGGGTAAATAAGGGTAAAAAGAAAACATTTTTAGAACTCCCGAACATTTGTAATTTTGAGGAATAATAAAACAGTATCCAGCCGTACCGTAGATTTATTAAATTATCTCACGCACATTCATAATCTGGACTTCAATTCGCATAATTAAGGCGAATCTACGCATTTAAGGAATACGAAAATAACCGGATCGTTTCTTTAAAATTAAATTCGTGAACCGTAAGCACGGTAGCAAATTTCAAAGTTTTCTAACATACAAAAAGGTCTTCATTAAGACTTCCTGTAATTATTAAATTTTGCTTGGACATTCTAAGTTCCTGCTCTAACACCACAAATGAAGTTTCTACCAAAAAAAAGGACTCCGATTTTATGTAGTAATTCGGAGATTGGCGTGGAATTAAAAGATAATTACAGAATACAACAAGTAAAACCTTTCAGAAGTGCGAAGTTGATTTTTCGCCAGCATACGTGCGAAAATTAACGAGGCCAAACGGCTAAAAAGAGTCCTAATGATTTAGGACACGAAAATTCGCCACAACAAAAAATCAACGAAAGCCTAGCGCAATTTTTCAAACTTAAAAGCAATGGACAGTACTGATAAATTGCCGAATTCTGGGTTGCACGTCCGTAAGTTGGGAACTTTCTTTATCGTGAACTACTTACTGGAAACTGTAATTGATTTTAAATGCACATAAACTTCGCTTTATCGGAAAATAGTATTAAATTCCCTTTGAAATCCGCGGGCGCCTTTTTGCTTTTTTGGATTTCTTGGTAATATAACAGGCGAAAGAGGTAAAATCATTAAATTAATTGCAGTGCATTAAGTCAAAATTTTATCAGCAAACGTGATTAAATGTTAAATAATGGCCCAGCAGGGAACCTCCCTGCCTGTATTAGAACTAAAAAAGTCTGCTGGTTGCATACGCAAACCTTTGTAACACTTAAATTTAGGTAAATACTCACCAAGGCTTTCAGAGGAAAATTCAGTAATTCTAGTCGACTCACCTGTAACAAAAATAAAAAACGTTAGTTTATAGTATTCAAAATCGCGCCGAAGAAAAATCATCAAACTAAGTTTATAAAATCTATTCACGAACGTAAAGTGGATTTGCTGCTGTGTAAATTGGGCTTTTGTCTAAAGCTGCAACTTCAGGCGAACAAACCATCGCCACCCAGCGCCAACTCTTATTATACGAAGAGAATATTAGTAAATCATAAGCATCAGCAAACAAATCTTCAAGAAATCATAAATTGCAGGGAATTTATACGTTTCATCCATTTGTGGTATTAAAATAGAGAGATAGGTACAAACTCCCATGGGATGTCCCAACAAATCAAAAAAAAAAAACATCCACGATCTCTAACATTCGAGCAGCGAATACAAATTAAAATAATATTTTAATGTAATCCTACGCTTATACGATGAAAAGTCAGAAATTGTTGCAACTCATTTTTATTTTTGCTCAAAATAGGTCACAATCGGTTTTGTGATTTTGAATATTTTCATAATTTGTGATAAAAGGGCGTTGTCTAAAATATTGGTTGATATGACGTCAGTTAGTATGCTCATCTTACAGAATATTATAAGAATGCAAGATAAGGTACGTACATGAAGTGGAATGTACTGAAACTTGACACCTCGTACGTGCTTCGTTGCAATTCTGCACTTCGCCCGCGCATAAGATAAGATATTGAATATTGGAAGAAGGGGTTCAATTTTCTGTATAAATGCTAAGTGAAAATACATTAGAGACATGGTTTACATCCAGCCATCAAAGAAGCAGTATGTACAACAAAAGTGACACCCTTCAAGATGATGTTCCAGTAAATACACGTAAGATTGTTTTATATGTTAACTTAAACTGTAATTCAGGACTTATAAAATATTTGTGTGAATTATTTAAATTCTTTTATGGAATTTGGGAATAAGGAGAAGAAACGAGGAGGAACCTTTTCTGATGAATAATATTTCCTGCTTCTGCCTCCTTCGTAACATCTTCGTATAACCTATTTCTTCTTCTTCCTCTTATTTCCTTCTTTGTTCTTCTTAGTTCTTAGTATTCCTGGGTAATCCGTGACTTTTTCTTTGCATTTCTTTTGCTTCACTTTTTCTACTCTTTTTAGCTTCATATTCTATAGGTATGTTCCTCAAAGAAGCTAAAACTCAAAGAGCTAAAGGAAGGAATAAAAGAGGAAAGCGTGAATTAAAAATACGACGAACAAGGAGAAAAACATATAAGAACCTCTTTTAGTAATAATAATAATAATGGCTTGGGAAAGAAAAAGCTGCTCCTGTTTCTTAGTAATTGTTAAGAACTTATGAATTTATCTAGTGACATTTTTTCATTTCCGTTGCCTGGAAATCATTGTTTTGTTTGTTTTAAAAATCACCGAGACAAAAAACATTCTGTAAAAAAAAATAACGTAAGTCAAGTTCAGAATTTTTCATATTATCAATTTTCTATAATTTTCTTGATTCAATCCCATAAATAATTGTATAAAGTTAATATACTTTGCAAATAGCAATTACCTTGCATTTATTATTGTGTTGTCGACGCCGGTCTTGCAGAGAATTATTATCAAGAATCAGCGAATACAATTTCATTACCTTTACAAAACATTTTGGTCCTTCGGAGCACGAATATTTCAAGAGATGAATTTAGCAGAAGAATGAAAATTCAAGATTACAATTGCACGTGATGAACGTGTTTTCATTGGCGACCAGACGACGACGTTTCCCTGTTTGATAGTGGTCAGCTCTATTTCACAACGTAAGGTCAGGTTTACTTCAAATATCTATTTTCATTTTAACCCCCTTTACGTTAAATTTCATATTGCCTCCACTATTAAATATTTCGACTTACTTACAATTTCGTTTACAAGTTACATATAATAACATTTGTATATTACGTTATGATTGCGTTTTGATTGACGTATATCGCCTGTCACGCCTACTACATATATTTCCGTATTATCCAAATTCAGACTACTATTTACAATTTCTTTGTTGCGCAATCTTTGCCATAAAGTCCGAATTTGAATATTACTTACACGCGTTAAAAAGGCTTTCAATTGCATTTACTTAAGTTACCTATTTACATTTGCATATTTACCTTTGTTGGTAGTTAGCAATTTCTATAAAACGTCAAAATGGCTAAAAGCAAAGAAGAAAAGCTTTTACTTGCTAGTGGCAAAAGCATGATTAATAAATTAAATAATTTTGAAACATTCTTAGAATCCGTATCTACTACTGTGATAGATCAAGAGGTTCTTGCGAAAATTCGTTTGCGTTGCGATGCAATTAAGGATTTGCCTGAAAAATATAATGACACAATGATCCATCTTAGCGTTTTGTCCGTTGTGGATGCTGAGATGTTAGAACCCGACAGTTTCTTTGACAAATATATTGATCTTAGCGCACGGGCATCCTTTTTATTAGATTCAAATTTATCTAAATTATCTGCAAGCAACTCTAATGAAAATTTCCATTGCAAGACAAACGGTTCAAATGCCACACAAGCTGCTTTTACAATGAATACGAAGTTGCCACGTATTTCACTACCATCATTTGATGGGAACTATATTAAATTCACTTCATTTTATGAAACATTCATTTCCTTAATTCATGATAATGCAATTTTATCAGATATAGAAAAGTTTATGTACTTAAAAACTTGCCTTCGCGGAGCCGCAGCTCAAACCATTGCTAACATTCAGCCATCTGCTGAGAACTACAAAATTGCTTTTGACATGGTAATTGATCGGTACAACAACCCTAAACAAATTATTTTAAATCATATTAAAGGCATTTTCGATCTAAAAACTATGAACAAACGTAGCGCATTTGATCTCAGAAAATTATCTGACGAATTTGTAAAACACATCAGGGCTTTACAAAATTTATCAGTGCCGATAGAACAATGCACTTGTTTTTTATATCATATATTAATGTCCAAACTCGATATTAGCACTAAAAGTAAATTTACCGAATTTAAAACCCGTTCAATTCCAAGCTTAGAAGAAATAAATGAATTTCTAAAAGGTCACTGCGAGCTCTTAGAAGAAATAGATTCCAATAATAAAGGTTATAATTCTAATAAGCTTTCTGATGCTAAAAATAGTTACAAACAAAGATTTAATAGTAATCAACAATCATTATTGGTAACACCTAATAATATATCTTGCTATAATTGCAAAAGCAATCATTATATAACGGAATGCCCAAAGTTTCTATCTTTATCTACCAAACAAAGGTTCGATAAAACGAACGAATTAAAAATCTGCAAAAATTGTTTGCGGCACTCAAGTTACAATTCTTGCAATTCCAAATATAATTGTCGCATTTGCAATAAAAGACATCATTCTTTGTTACATTTTGAAATTCCAAAGAACAATTCTGAAGACCAAGTTGCTACTACTGCTACTAAAGAAACTTCAAAAACCGTTGTTCAAAATGATTCCCGAATTTCACTTTCTTCTTTCGATACATCTCCTAATGAGAATTTACTTTCAACTGCCATGGTAAAGATAAGAGCGAGGAATCATAATTGGTACACTTGTAGGGCGATACTGGATAGTGGTAGTCACGTAAATTTTATAACCGAAAACTTAGCCAAGAAGTTGCAGTTGGAACAAAATAAGTCCAAAACAAAAATCTTAGGTCTCAATTCTTGTGCCACAGAATCAAGTTCTATTGTACACATTCAACTATCCTCTTTGCATAATGGTTTTCAAACAAATCTGCAATGTCTTACAGTTCCAAAAATCTCGGAAAATCTACCTTGTAATTCATTTGACAAATCGCAGCTGGGGCTTCCCAGAAATATAAGATTAGCAGATAACGATTTTAACAAATCTTTGCCCGTTGATTTACTTATTGGCGCGGGTAAGTTTTACCACCTTATGTGCATCGGACAAATTTCCTTAGGCGAAGATAAACCCGTTCTGCAAAAGACTTTGTTAGGTTGGGTAGTTTCAGGTCCGTGCAGTTATGGTAAAAGTTTTCAAAATAATATATGTTTACATGTATCAACTGACGAAAATGATCGCAGTGATTCATTACAGAATTCCATTCAAGCGTTTTGGCAGATGGAAAATGTATCTTTAAAGAATGAATTATCTCTGTTATCTCGCGAAGAGCGATATTGCGAAGATTATTTTACGCGAACTGTGTCGCGAAAATCTGATGGTCGTCTAATAGTTTCAATTCCCTTCAATTCTAATATTATAAAATTAGGCGATTCTGAAGTACAAGCTACTATGCGATTTTTTCATTTAGAGAAAAAATTGTTAAGAAATCCAACCTTGAGGTCAGAATACTTAAAATTTATTCACGAATATCGTGACCTTGGTCACATGATTAGAATTACAAATTATGACAGGCCAAAAGTTTCAAATAACGAGCCTACTTTCGAAGTCTTAGATTCTTCAGTTTCACTTACTAGTATTCCTGCATTTTATTTACCGCATCATGCGATAATCAAATCGAGCTCTCTAACAACAAAGCTTCGTGTAGTATTTGATGGAAGTGCAAAATCTGATTCCAATGTTTCCATCAACGATACTCAAATAGTAGGACCTGTAATCCAGGATGACCTGATTTCTATCCTATTACGTTTTCGACAGCATAAGATTGCTTTAACGGGCGACATTGAGAAAATGTATCGCCAGATTTTGATAAATCCTTTACAAAGAAAGTTTCAGCGTATCCTTTGGCGTGATGGTCCTGAGTTACAGTTAGATACTTACGAATTGCAAACTGTGACTTACGGTACTGCAAGTGCTAGCTATTTAGCTACAAAATGTCTGCAATATTTGGCACAATTAAATTTTCAAACATTTCCTAAAACTTCATCTATTTTGAGATCTGATTTTTATATGGACGATCTTATCACAGGAGCCGATACTGTAGACGAAGTGTTGCAAATAAAAGAAGAAATAACTATAATTTTGAGTGAAGCAGGTTTTCCTATTAGAAAATTCTTATCAAACAATTCAAATATTTTGTCAGATAGCGATCCTAGTGCGCAATTTCATACAATCCCTTTAGGTGAACGCGAGAATGCCAAGGCTTTAGGCATTACTTGGAACTCTCTTGCAGACACAATTCAATACAGTATTCCAATTACTTCGAATTTACAACAAGTATCAAAACGGATAATTCTTTCAACCATAGCACAATTATTTGATCCACTAGGTTTGGTGTCTCCAATTATTGTCACAGGCAAATTAATAATCCAAAGACTCTGGCAACTACAGTTAACTTGGGATGAACGTATCCCAGAATTTCTGAATTCAGAATGGAACATATTTAAGACTGAACTTCCATTATTAAGTAGCTTAAAGATTCCTAGGTGTGTTATTTCTAAAAACACTTCTACCATCGAATTACATGGTTTTAGTGATAGCAGTTGTAGAGCTTTTGGCTGTTGCATTTATGTCAAATGTATACATCCTGATAATACTGTTTCCATACAGTTGTTGTGCTCTAAATCACGAGTGGCCCCTATACGCACCACAACCATACCTCGACTAGAGCTCTGCGCGGCTTTACTATTGACACAACTTCTTCTAAAAGTTAAAAATACCCTCACTCTCAGTTTCAGTAGAACATATTTTTGGACAGATTCAACGATAGTTTTAAAGTGGATTAATTCTCCGCCTAACAAATATAAAGTTTTTGTTGCCAATCGAATCGCGGGCATTCAGGAAACTTCAGAGCCTTGTGATTGGTATTACGTTCCGTCAAAACAAAATCCCGCAGATTTAATTTCCCGGGGTACTTCCAGTGTTGATTTGTTAAGCAACTCTTTATGGTGGCATGGCCCATCTTTTTTAAATTTAACTCCCGATCAATGGCCTACACTTCCAACTATCAAAGCTGAAGAACCTTCTTCCGAAGTAAAAGCTCAATCCGATCTTATCTTTAATTTTCTAACGGTTCCAGCTTTAAACATGTTTCAGAAATTTTCATCCCTTTCCAAACTTAAACGAGTATTCGCTTGGATGCTCCGTTTCATAAAAAATGTGCAACTTTCCGTAGCCCAGCGAAGCAAAGGTAACTTACAAACTATTGAATTAGAAAGAGCCATGAACATTTTAATAACCATATGTCAGGCAGAAACGTTTTCAATTGAAATCAAACAATTAAAAAATAAGCAAAATTTAGAAAATAATTCTAGCATTCTGCCGCTAAGTCCTTTTCTTGACAAAATTGGTATTCTAAGAGTAGGTGGTAGGATACGAAATTCCGCTTACTCCTTTGACAAAAAATTTCCCGCATTGCTTCCAAAGGAGCACGCTTTCACTAAACTCATTTTTAAGTACTTCCATGAAAATTTACTACATTGCGGAGCTCAACATTTGTTGGCTGCCATACGCGAGTACTATTGGCCCATTTCAGGGCGAAATATCGCCAAAAAGACAGTGCATGACTGTATTAAATGTTTTCGTGTTAATCCTCGATCTTACCATCCTATTATGGGCGATTTACCTGCAAAACGTCTACAGGTTGGAACTCCTGTATTTTCTAACGTCGGTGTTGATTACGCTGGTCCAATTTTAATAAAGGACAGAAAGCTTCGGGGTTCCAAACTTATCAAGTCCTACATTTGTTTGTTCATATGTTTAGTAACAAGAGCTATACACTTAGAATTAACAACCTCCTTATCTACGGAATCCTTTATAGCAGTTTTCAGGCGGTTTATTAGCCGTAGAGGAAAGCCAATTACGATTTCTTCAGATAATGCAACTAACTTCAAAGGTGCTGCTAATGAGTTAAAAGAACTTCAAAGTTTTTTAAATTTAGAAACTACGAATAATTGTTTTTCTGATTTTATGGCAAATGAGCAGATAAAGTGGGAGTTTATTATACCCAAAACACCTCATCAAGGCGGAATGTGGGAAAGCGGTGTCAAATCCGTCAAAACGCATTTAAAACGTGTCTTAGGAAATACTTCCTTAAATTATGAGGATTTTCATACTTTATTAACCCAAATAGAGGCAATATTGAATTCGCGGCCCCTGTCCCCATTATCCTCAGATCCTTCAGATTTAATTCCTTTAACACCTGCACATTTTTTAATTTCCAAATCATTTCATTCACTACCTGAAGTAAACTTGGATCAGATTAGTGAAAATAGACTGACGTTGTACCAAGGAATTCAACGCCTAGTACAATCCTTCTGGCGTCGCTGGAGTCTGGAAGTAGTCCCCGAATTACAGCGAAAAACAAAATGGTTTCAACAGCTTCCTAATCTGATAATAAAGGATTCTTTAGCCTTGATTAAAGAAGACAATTTGCCACCTTTACAATGGGCTTTTGGACGTGTAACAGAAGTTCACATGGGCAATGACGGTGTTGTGCGGTCTGTTACGTTAAGAATTTCAAATGGTCATACCATTAAACGATCTGTCCACAAACTATGTGTACTCCCAAATTCATAAACTCATTTATGTGGCAGAAAAGTGAACATTTACAAACAATTTATTTTCAGTTTATCGTCTTTTTCTATTTGTTATTGTTATTATATTTACTACTTGTATAACTTGTATTTCTAGATTTAAGTTCATTTTTACCGTATTTTTCTTTTTGTTATTATTGTAATTAATTACTTTGTTCCTTGAAATCATTGTGATTTCAACGCGGCCGGCATGTTAAGAACTTATGAATTTATCTAGTGACATTTTTTCATTTCCGTTGCCTGGAAATCATTGTTTTGTTTGTTTTAAAAATCACCGAGACAAAAAACATTCTGTAAAAAAAAATAACGTAAGTCAAGTTCAGAATTTTTCATATTATCAATTTTCTATAATTTTCTTGATTCAATCCCATAAATAATTGTATAAAGTTAATATACTTTGCAAATAGCAATTACCTTGCATTTATTATTGTGTTGTCGACGCCGGTCTTGCAGAGAATTATTATCAAGAATCAGCGAATACAATTTCATTACCTTTACAAAACAGTAATCTTTGATATTTTCTTCCGCCTCAACTTTTTTTCTCTGCTACTTTTTCTTGCTTGTCGTCATGTTTTAACATCTTGACGTGCGACTCCTTCTAGAACTTTTTCCTCCTTCCTCCTCAACCTCTACATCTTCGTATCAGTCTTGTCTTAATATTTGATATCTTCTTCCGCCTCAACTTATTTTTTCTTCCTGTAGCTTGTAGATATAGACATGTTCTTCTTAAAGGTCGCACAAAGAGCAATGGAATAACGAATGTTAAACTTAACCTACGGGATAGAAAACGAAACACCTGGATAAGAGAAAAACTAAAGGTTATGGATATAATACGACAAGTGGCAGTTTGCCAGGACGCCAGATGGAACTCACAGATACTAGACTGGCGCCCTTGGCTGGGAAAGAGAACACGACGACGCCGTCAGGTGACGTTAAAAGATGTGCCGGCCTAATGTGGAAAAGAAGATCTCAAGACAGGACACAATGGAAGGAAATTGGGAGGCCTACATCGAAAAATTGATAGAAGAAGGTTAAGAAGAAGATATCGTCGCTTGGCGGTCAAAACCTATATGTGCCAAAAAAAAAGAGGAACAAAAAACACTTTGTAATGTTCTGGTCGTCTCCTCCTCTACCCTTTTCTTCCTCCTCGACATTTTTGCACCCTCAACATCTTCCTTTAAATATGTTCTTCTGCTTTAACGTTCTAAATCCTCGGTTTCTCCATCAGTTTTTTCTTACTCCGCAGTCTTTTATTATTTCTCGTAATTTGTACGTTGTTTTTTTTTTATAAATTCCGCTATTTTGGTATTAACATACAAAGTATAGCACTAGGCAGGGACATTTCGACTACCCTTTATACGCCCAAACAAACCAAAAAATAAATAAAAACATCCATGATCTCTAACGTTCGAGCAGCGAATATTGATTGCAATACCCAAAAAAATCAGAGGTAATCCAATTCCGGATTAAAACAAAGAAACAATAAATATGGAATTCAACAGAAACACCTTCTTAAACAATTTTAGCACGAAAATAAACACGGGTTTTTGCATTTACTCGTAAAATGTAATTTAAACAAAATTTGTAACAAATAGCAAAATTACATTGGGGATCCACACTGTCAAAAACCAAATTACTAGAAGATTAACGACAAAATAAGAACAAAGGCGCCAACATTAACAAAACTCAAACG
This sequence comes from Melanotus villosus, assembly GCA_963082815.1. NCBI lineage: Eukaryota > Metazoa > Arthropoda > Insecta > Coleoptera > Elateridae > Melanotus > Melanotus villosus. The sequence continues at coordinate 5,174,859 of OY720420.1, read as the reverse complement.
AAATAAATGAACTAGCAAAAAACAAAAGCAAGAAATGGAAGGAATATAATACAATTACCCCACCTAGGACAAGTAACGAGATTCCCAAGGGCGTTATTCGAAGGATAAAAATGAATAATCTAACTATTCCCAAGAGGAAAGATGTTCCATTAACTACTGATATCAAATTTACATAAGGATATTATGAAACTTAACTGAAAAGTTACTTTGTTTCCCTTTTTGTCTAAATTGCGGCCCATCAACAACTCGACTAATTACACACTGGCCGTGTACGAGCAAATAATAATAATTAAATTGAAACTAGCGACGACCGAAACGGGTAATTTCACGTTGTGTTATGGGGTATCATTGTCAAGAACAGAAGCTGTATCAGTATCGATTGGTCTGCAAACAGACAGGGATTTCACCTCCGTTCTCCCAACGTATAATTATGAAAATAAATGCAAATTTATAACAAACAACCTTGGATAAATTGAGATCTATAAAGCAACAAGGGATGCCGGCGCCCTTTTAACGTATAATTTCTGAAAGGCAAACAGGTGATATGTAATCCGACCGCAACTGATAGACTGTAATTAAGCTGCGACTGACGATTTACAATATTGGTACGCAGCGAGAAACTGACAGGCAGAGACACACGAGACCCCCGGTATTCTGTTAGCGTCAAATTAATTGGGAGTAAGTGCCATCCTTATTATACAACATAACTTCATTATCGTCATAATACAGTTCATAATTCAACTGAATGCTATTAGTTATTACGTAGAACGCACCAACTTAAAGCGAGCACGAAGACCAAAATAGGGACTCACAACGTAAGACCAAAATAGACACTTAATCTATCTGAGGGATGCCAGAACGTTCTCCTTGCTACGATATTCAGAGGCAACATCGGCAATTAACCGATGCTTTCCCAACTAATTACTTATAAACAGCGTCATAATTATCTTCGTCACGAATATTACTTTTGACAAAACGACATAAAACACGAAACAACAAAAGGAGGACGAAAACGCATTTTCTTATTCAGTCCCACAACATCGTTAAAAGAAGCAGGCTTGCACGAATTTTGAATGCATAAGAAACACCTACTTTCAGACCACCCTCAAAAGTCGTAGAAGACTGAAAATCTACCTGAAATCAAACAGATTTCTCTCCAACCAGCACGTGATTGCGATCGTCATTAATGAGTGACAAAACATGCTCAAAAGTTATATTTATATTGCAAATAGCATCGCTCAACACCAATAAGTATAGACGATACTTGATGCCAAACGTGCTTAGTAACTTAAACCCTAGAAAGGAAGTGACACCTATTCTTCGAAACGTTTATGCACAAAATGTGCTTTGTATCTTACATCAAAGAAAGGAAGTAATATAGTTTTACAGTTAAGTGTTTACCGGTAAATATACTTCGAACGCTTTCTTGCAACATAAATTCAAAAGAAGAAACAGAACATTGAGAAGAATAGTCGAGACACGGAAAGGAAAGCGATAATCAAGAATGGGAGGGAGTTGAGGAACATTGATAAATCAAAAAATATATATGCTGATGATGTTGACGATGATATAAGATCAAAGATTCCAATTGGGTGACAATTTTAAAATGATCAAAAATAATTATGAATGAAGCAAATGGCGAAGCAACTTTTTACAACTTTACAATTCAAATAATACAGAAGATACAAAGACCTACCACTTTCCAAACAAAGTTATTCATCCCACGAGGCTCTTTTGCCTATAAAACAAACACCCAAATTTAAAATAAACATGAAACTTGCCCACTTTAATTTGTCTAACAAATAAAAACGTTTAAACAAGTGTAGAATTTCAAAATGCAAATTTAAAAGCTAATATTGTATCGCAATAATATTTAACAATAACTGAAACTCAACCCTGCAAATTCACAATCCTTTTACTACAACGGCGAGAACTTTACTTAAAATATACAACATAAACTAATAATTATTCAAATTCCTAAGTATATGCAGGTCTCCAACGAAATTTCGTAAACACAGAACAATGTTATAAAGCTTCCGGTTACGAGCAAACTTTAGAAACTTAATAAAAAGGCTAAACTAATTTGGCGCTCTCGGATTCCTATTTCAGCCACAAATGACACAAATTAAAACTACCAGAACTAATCTTCCAAATAGACACAAATGAACAATTTTCAACTACAAATATTATATTTACAAAAAGAATTTGTTCTTGTTGTATGTATCGAATGTTAATTTTCATTAAGTCTGTATTACACGAGTTTCTTTTGACCCATTTTCAAAATTAAAGGAGGAGAGGGAGATGAGGAGGAACGAGAGAGAAGGATGGGACGATAAGGAGAAGAACGGGGCAGGAGAAGAACGGGGCAGGAGGAAAAGGGAATTAGAAGAGAGCAGTCAAAGAAGGTGAGGAGAGTAAATCAAGAGGGGAAGAACGGGGGCGAAGAGGAGAGGACGAGAAGTGCAGATGGAAAAAAGAGGGCTGAAGAAAAGAAAAACAGAGGGAAATAGGAAGAAAGCGGGGAAAGTGGCAGAGGGAAAAGGCGGAAGCAGAAGAAGAGGAAAAGAAGAGGAAAAGAAGACGAGGAAGAAAGGAGCAAGAAAAGAGTAGGAAGACAAGAAGCAGGCAGAAGAGGAGTAGTATGAATGAAGAAAAGGAGAAACGAAAGACAAAGAAGGTTCCTAGGGCTATTTCCTGTTCTTTTGAATCTTTTTATAAATAAAGAAAGCGAAGGAAAAGATGACGGCAAAAATAAACCAGCAAGGGGAGGATGAGGATGATGGGATGGAGAAGGGCGAGGATGGGATTAGGGATGAGAATGTGGAAGAAAAGGATGAGAATGGGAAGGAGGAGGATTGGGGACGGAGTATAATGGGGAAGGAGGATGACGATTGGGGAGTGAGTAGGTTGAGGGAGGAGGAGGATGAAGAACAAGGAAAGATTGAAAAGAATGGCTCGTTCTGCTTCTGCTGGCTTTTAGAATATTTGTTTATTTTTCGGCTAAATAATGCTTCCTTTTTTCTATTATTTATACTTCTAAAATCCGACTTCTTGTCGTCATTTTACTTTAAAGGAATCCCTTGTAAATTCAATGCCTTCTTAAAATGCTTTACAGTTCGAAGAGGAAAATACAATTTGATGACGACTAGATTAACAAACTTCAATCAAACAGGAAAGCCTTGAAAACAAGAGAAAAAAGTCGGAAACCTAGTTCGTGTTTGCAATAACGTGGAGCAAATCAATCCCGGCTGTCCATCGAGTAAGAGGCAATCTGGATACTTTTTGACCAGTCAGAAGTGTTCAAGTTGACAGCATACGGCCGCAAACATCTTAACGAGTTCTCTCAAGATTCTGTTGTTTTCCACGGACTTATATAACAAGTTTTGACGAAGGAAAACGTAGAAATTACGTCTAATAAAACTTGATAACCGCTAATTCAATTTATTTAAACGTCTGCTTATTTAATGTTACCGAAAATTTCGTAAAGTTTGCCGACTTGTTGCGCTTCGCCCTTCTGGAGATTTATTTAATTTTAGGGACAAATTCAATTTGGAGCGCCGAATGTTTTGTTCTGAAAATTACACGAGATTTGATTATATCAATTTTGGCCAATTTTAAAGGGGTGATTAATTGGATTTAATTGAGAATCCCCAATCATTTAACAGAAATATAAATCGTGGAATACCCGAAATTAACAAAATTATTTAAATATTTCCGTATATTTGGTAAACAACGAATACTTTGAATCTTTGGCCTTTCGGAATGAAAATTGGGAACACAAAGGTGATCTAATTTTCCTGGAAAATACAATTTTCCTGCCTAAATTCACTACGGAAAATTGCATCGATGTTCCTTCACGGTTGACCTGCAGAAATAGTCGTTTACTGACCTATTATCCTCTGATAATAAATTTTCAAAACAATACGAAGACTCGAATATGAAAAAGCAAGATACGAAACAAGGGCGATTGTTAAGTTTATTTAGGCCGCCCAAAATACAACCATGCAACAAAAGCTCCTTATCGTCGAGGTATAACAACACAAACGCAACCCCCCGTTTTATTTCTAACAAGGCGGTTTTCTCACAATAACGGATCAGAAACCGTTTAAACGCCTCTCGGGAGAGATTTATACAATAAAGAAACCCACAATAGAAAAAGTACAGAAATTTTTCAGAAAATAATCTCGGCTTTTTAACGTCCCCGACGGCACAAATTGTCAAAAGGACAAAACGCTAAAAACAAAGTTTGTGCGAAGTTTAGTTTAGTAATCATAATCACGCAGGCTTCCATAATGAAAAAGACGATTTTTATGATTTATTTCAACGTTACTCAAGTTTCCAGACGGCCTGGCTTCAGTCATTACTTATAAGAAGCACCAAATTAAGTGCACTCCAGAAATATATTACAGAAATATTAGTCTTACTTTTTTTTAGAAGAAAATTCATACGGGTTTCCGACAACTAACTCAAAATAAATTACTTGTAGGGGCTATGAGACGGAAACTCCTTCAGTGCTTGAGGATATAATACAGTGTGTGCCACGTTAAATTACCATGGAGACATCGTGCATCTCTATTCTACGCCTTTACAATAATTATATAATGCGATATCGTTTAATCTTTAGTTTAAGTATAATTCTAATGAGAGACAATATTAAATGTAAGATTTTTTTAAGTGAAAATGAAAGAATAAATCTTTTTCGAGAGCTTTTTAAATAAAATTACATACTCAGCCTACGAAATCTAATATTTACTACTTGAACACGTTCATTCGTTGAGAATCCGCTTCTGCTGGGACGTATTTTTGTACCCAGGCGCTGCCTATTCTAGAATATGGTAGAAGCTTCAGGTTGTTCCGTACGATCGCCATTTGTAATACGCTATCAGCTGACGAGTCTCGTTACAATATGTTTAGTACGAAGTACATGGGTTTTTAAAAAAAATTAAAAATACGCTGATATTTCCCTACACTGCGTTTCCCCCAAGGACATCCTGTACAATCCACTTATGAGACGATTGTTTTTCTCAATCTTGAAACAAGTCTATCATGTAATTATCCTACTTTTATATGAAATCCTGCACGTATCTCTATGGTTACCAAAATTTTAAATAAAACAATTACACAAATTGGACAACATTTTACATTCCAATAAAGTAAATAACAAACCTGATGTGTTCAAAATGACGTAAATGGCTATCGATATCATCCGCTTTAATAGATATTTAAATTAAAAAATTGTGTATCTACGTTATTTATTTTATTTTATTTTTCTTTAGTGAATGACGCCCACTTCCAAAAAACTGTAGGGCAAAAAGTCAGTCCCCCGTCTGTTAGTATCCTCAGTGTTTTAAACCCCTGCCCACGCATTTAATATTCCTTCCTTTATGTTTAACTGTTTATTCTCTTATGTAAACAACGTTACTAATGTTGTATTTAACGCATTTTCGTACAACGACCAAACCCTACCACCCCAAAAATAACATTTTCTTTTTATAAGCGTTAAAAGCTTTCACTTAAGTTTCATTTGTGTCATTAATTCTGCATAAAGAATAAATTTAAAAGCATTCAATTACATTTTTATGTTGAAAAACGAAATCGTCACTTTTTTCACGGCTTGTATATTCAAATATTGGATTCCCACCTACACATCGAATAACTGATTTTTTCTATAAATTCAGTAGCACAAATAAATGCCCGCTTTTTATGCAGAGTGGGAAAACATGCAAACAGATATTTTGATACATTTTTTTATTATATAAAGAAATAAATATAATTAATCTAACAAACGAGCTGCTAAAGGCGAAACCCGGCGCCTCCTCCAAAATTAATTTAATTGGTTATATTGAAGTCCAAAATAAATTTTCGAGGACTGCAACGCGCTTTGCAGTTTATTTGCTTCAGTGTTGAGCACAACAAAAGATGAACAAATGCAGATTTCTACTAAATTATTTCACTTGAAATACCTAGATGCTTCCATTTTAAGACCAAACCGTATACATGTCGCCCAAACATGTACTACTCGTATAGAATGCTGCAATACATATCTAGGCCCGTGTGCATAGCAAGCTAGGCCATATCTTTAATATTGACATAGCTCGAAACCTATAAACGTGAAATATATAGTCAAGTCTTTAAATCGTGGTTGGGGTGGAATTTACAAGCATCTCTGAAATAATTTACTTCTATTTTATGTCAGTGACATCTGCTAAAATTGCAATAAAAATAACATTTTAATAATCAAACAAAATTCAAATTTACAACACAAAATTACAATCTGCTCACTTTTAAAAGTAAATGCCAATGATATAATAGTATTATATGTATCTAGGACGAAAAGTAAGTCTTTAAGGTATGAGTAAGTTGTTTACGGCCGAGGCGGGTAGTCGAGGCCGTAATTAAAAGACACTTTTCGTCTGAGGTACATACATAATTTTATGTCATACTGATTTCTAAAGTTGTTAAATTATTAAAAGAAATCTCCAGCAATTTGTAGCAGTATTTTAGTTTTAAGTAAGTAACCTAAGAGGCAACTGTTCGGATCTCCTAGCAACCAGCATTTATAGAACAAAAAGTGACACTTTGAAGTCCTTAAAAAGGACTTTAAAGTTTCACTTTTTGTTCCATAAATCGTTCGAAAAACGTTGCTTTAGAAACCAGTATGACATAAAAATAATAAAAGTAAACAATTTCAAAGTACCAAAAGTACGGCTCTAACCGAACAGCCATTCGTCCAGTAGTTATGTATGGGTCCGAAACCTGGGTTTTAACCAAGGTCGATGTAAAATCCCCAACACCTGGGAGAGAAAGATCCTGAGAAAGATTTATAGGCCGGTACAGGAAGCAGGGGAATGGAGAACCAAGAACTGTATGATCCACATTAAATGCCAGATTTAGTGATAGACATTAAACGAGCCAGGTTGAGATGTCTAGGACATTTGAAACGAATGCCTGATGCCAGAACAACGAAGATTTATAGAGGCAAATCTGAAGGAAGAAGGAAGACGGGGGGGCGCCAAGGACGATGTGGAAGAACACATCAGAAAACTTGGAGAAATAAAGCAACCGATAGAACAGAATGGCGAGCTCTCGTGGAGGAGACCAAGGCTTTACAAGAGCTGTAGCGCCAAGGAGTAAGGTAAGTAAAAAATTTCAGATGTCTTTTAAACAGCTATCCAAAGACTTTTTGATCATTTTAATACTTAAAAATACTTGGTCTTATATTCAACAATCAAATTAATTGAACTTAATTTAGAAAAAGTATTGTAGCGTGTACGAAGAGCAATCGCCTAGAACGCCCTGGAGGCATCTATCGTATTCTAGACTAAGCAGCGGTTCAAAAATTACTAAGTAAATGTTCATGCAATTATTTATTTTAATAAAAACAATCCACGCAGTTCGGTATCCTAGCACGGGGTAAGTTCAAAATCGATTATCTCCAGCTTTTCCCCCCACATACCAAGAATAAACTGAAGAAATGACCTCTTCGAGTATTGATTATGATGATACGAAGCGTTTTTTGTATTAAATCGGAAATCAACGTCCCAATTCCGCTACACAATTCTCCGTAAACTACCAAAACAGTTCGTTTTACAGTTCATAAAATCTCACCCCCGCATACTTAGGGTGGTGTTTTAGTCACGATAAATCCCAAACGACTTACAAAAGAGCACCGAAGGTGAACAGTAGTAGGATTGTAGGAAATTTCAGTCCATTATAAGCGGTGACACAGGTAAACAGGATAGGCTATGTTAACGTTGTAATTGGGCATATTGATCTAATGTGCGGTTTGCCTAGTCAAACACAAAACTCGTCCGAATAGCCGTTGCGCAAACTTTACGCCATTTGTGATGGACGGTTAGTTTACAAAGAGGTTTTCCCGAAAATCGTACCGAACCCCACAACCAGCAATACACCGATAATCATAAGAATCCCGGGATGAACGTAATATAAAACTCGGCAATTTCGTTAATGAGGGGTTTAAAATTGAAAAATCGATTTCGTCGAACGACATACAGGAAAACGAGCTAACGGCAACTTTAATATCCCGGAAACCCCTTCCGATATTATCTAGGTTTTATGGATAGTTAAAGCAGCTTAAAGCCACTCTCCGAAAGTAATAACTTGGACGAAATTAAATTTGCACCTTCTTCTTCCGCGGATAACTTTTTCAAATTTATTAAAATGGTAATTCAATTTATGCAAATTCGTTGTTTCTATTCCGGGCGGCATCCAGCTGGCTTAAATTATTTAGACTATAGTTTTTCTTAAGAAGTTTTTACACCGCACTGGATGCAACTCTCCCCCCTATTTTGAATATTTACAACGGAAAAGGGAAGTAAGAGGGTGAATAAATCCGATTTTCTTTCACTCTAATGTTATTCGGACCCAACATTGTTGACATTTACATACATATTTTGTTTTTCAGTACCTTCCAGGTTGTCTTTGTAAACATGCAAAGGGGATTTTTGGTGGAATTCGTGATTTACTTAAAAACGTACAGGTTTACTTTGAATAAAAGCAACGAATCACACGATACTGAGACAAATACTGATTTTCATAATCGCATGTAAGGTTGAAAGGAAGAAAATTCAAAACTGAAAATTCAAGGTGGATTTTCATTCTTAACACAAATAAATGCCGAAGACTTTTCACACTTGGACATTGGCAAGATGCTTGATGTTAAGTATTGCTTTAATCAAATAAAACAACATAAGGACCGGCGATAAAGCGAATTCCATCCTAAGCTGATGGGTTTTGCACTATGCGACGAACCTCCCTAACTTTCGTGATTTGTAACAATCGTCCTTTTGAAAATAATTTAAAAAATGCCTACACTAAACTGGTGACTTTTCTGAACGTTAGGTTCTGAACATTAGGTTGATATAACCCTTGTTCTATCCAGTAGTACATCAAATCTATTGATTGATGTGAATAAGTCAAGATGTGCCTTAAAGTTGTTAAGAGTTCATTGGTTAATTCGAAACAAGATGTAATCCGAACAATAAACAAAGCAATTAAAAAGATTCGCAAAGTTTTAGCTGTTGATTAAACAAAGGAACATCGAATTGTAGTAGAATGCTAGTTACCAACCAACAAGTTCTCCAATTCTCCAAGTACCAAATTACGCAAACAAACACACAACTGTTCATGCTAAAGGGTAATTGTGCAACTGCATCTGCAGTTGTTAATTACTAAGAAAATCCCTTTGCAGCCATTCAAACTCTGGTCTACAAAGCTTCCCGCTTTTGCAAGCCAAGTAATCCTAGCAACCCGGAAAACTTTTCAAACAAATCAGCAAAAGTAACCAAGAAACGGCGCGGGTCCTTATTAAATATTAAAGTAAAAGAAAAAGGCATAAAATTTACGGTGACGGTTTCGATTTATTTCTGGATTAGATTTAATTATTCAAGGGATTCGTTTTTAAAGGTGGCACGTAAATGTATGCAAAAGGGAACCCCAAAATAGCCCAACACGTTACAACCACTCGATCCCGACACCTACCTATTGCTTATGTCACAGTCACGGATTCAATTACAGGGGGCGTAAACGAAACCGACATCTGATCTGATCGGCCGATTTCACGCTGGATATCTTTGTCCACCTTTCAGTTTTGTAAAAGTTGTGTTCAGAATAAGCAGATCGTGAAACATTTAGTACTACGTACGAGGATCATTCTAAAAAAGTATTTTGGGTTCTTTTATTAAAGGGTTTTTTAAATACCGTTGTCATCGGCACAAAAAGACTTGAAAAACGATCAAATGTAGCAATTAAAAAACTGGAAGGCTTGGCCAAAAATAATGTGAAAAATACGTTGATTTTGTTATTATTCAAGAAGTAAACAGGCTTCAAGTCTTAGTTATGACAAGACAAAACGAAGCATGCGGTCCCAAGTATCAATCAGCATCAACTGTTTCAATCATTTCACACCAGAAAGCTTCCAACCTTGATGGGAATCTTGGAATCTACTGTTTTATCGCGTAACCGACAGCGCATGCTTTTAAGTTTTCGCCGGAAAGAAAAAATCTCAAATCCGATCGACCTGGAGCAAGAATAGAACCCGACACCTTTGGCTTAGAAAGTAATCACAATACCATCACGACTGGCAGGCTTCGTCTATTTAACTTATAAATAAATTTGAAGCTCGAGATGCCTTTTTAGTTGCTTCATTTTTAGAATTCTTAATATAAAAAATGAAATTTTCTGAAATTTCATGAATCTGAAACGGGAATCTAACCCGAAACCTTTGGTTTATGAAGCAATCACTACACCATCAGGACTGACAAGCTTCATTTATTAAACTGATAAATAAATTTGAAGCTTGAAATGCCTTTTTTGCTTCATTTTTTGTAGGAGTAATTCGTAATAAAAAAAAGTTAAATGAAATGAAGTTTTCTGACCTAAGACAGAAATTGAACCCGAAATCTTTAGCTTACAAATCAATCACGTCACCATCAAGATTGACAGACTTCATCAATTAAACTTATAAACAAATCTGAAGCATTAAATTCCTTTATCCAACATCTCCTAATTATATACAACCATAATTGTACTGATTTGAGTTGAATTATATACCCTATAAGTCACTAGTGAGTTATAAATAATTCATAAGTCACGCCAACGGATATCTTAAATTTATAAATAAACACAACAATTTCAGGTATTAAAAATCATTTAATAATTATTATTATAGAGGTATAACAACAACAGATGAATCAAAAAATTTCCTATTCCTTATTAACATTAACAGTAACATTAAATGTAAAAGTAAATTTCAAAGTGACATTTGACAATTGAATTAAATTATTCTCCTAGCGACATAAATTTCAAAAGGTAAGAAATTCTTGATTGATTAGTTTTTAGCGAATTATGGAGATGTTGGATAAAATTATGTATGGAACTTGTGTGTTATCGGTCACAAGTCACTCGTAAAAACAAAGCCACTCGCACTACGTGCTCGTGGCTTGCCCGTTTTTTCTCGTGACTTATTTTCCTTATAACACACTTGTACCATAAATAACTATTTTAGTAACTTCGTTTTTTATAATACTTAATATAAAAATTTTCTCTTTATTAAATTTAAAAATAAAATCGAAGTAAATGAAATCTAGAAATTTTCTAAAATATCATCGACCTGGAGCGAGGGACGAACCTGAAACCTTTGGTTTACCAAGTAACCTCGTCACTATCAAGGCTGGCAATTTACATTTGTTAATTTAAAAATAAACCAAATATTAAACGCATTTTTAGTGACATTGTCTAGACATTTTCTTAGGTGACGATTGATGATTTATCTTTATTGAAAACGCTTTCCCTCTTTGGGGAAAGAATACAAAAATTCCGGTGATATTAAAACAAAATTTGTAGTTTCTTTTTTTATTATTTGGTTAACTTCAACGTTTCTGTTTTGTTTATGTGTTCCTTTGAGAAAAAAACTTGTAAGCTTCACACCTAATCATTTTTAAAGAATTTCCCAAATCTAAACTATTTTGAAGTACATATTATACTCTGAAGCAATAAATATATGTTGACGACTATACAACAAAAATTGATTTCAAAAACTAACAAAAAGTATTTTAAAAAATTCCACAAAGACGAAATAAAATTTCGTTTAGATTTAAGTTAAATCACAGGACCCAATTTGAAAATTATAGAACTTGCAGAACTACTTTATAAAATACTTGGACCAAAGAAATATTAAAGCGTAAACAGAGAGTAAATTTTATTGATCTCTCGTTATGTAATTTATTTATTTTCATTTAAATTGGGACTTAGAATAATTTATATCACTTTACTTTAAATTGGAACTTAGAATAATTTGTATCACTTCGTTTTGAACTGGGACTTAGAATAATTTGTATCACTTTGTAAAATTAAATCACAGATATCAAATACATGATGTTAGTTGAATTTGACTTTGAAGAAAAACCTCTCATAAAAGTCAAGCAAAATATCAAAGACTACCTAAATATTAAAGTAACTAATTTCTATTTACTTCTAACGTTATCGGCAAACCGTCTTCGCCACAATATAAGACAATAGAGCAAACTACTGCTACTAGGAGCTTTCTTTTTTGGGGGTGATCCCTCCTTTGTTTGGTAGAATTCTACCGAGTTGTCCTGCAACTTTCCCGGCCAGTGGTCAACGTGTTTCACCATAGATGCGTTTTTATTGAAGATGATAATTTGTCTCGTTTGAAATAAATCTTTCAGAAATGGTAAAATTATTTTAAAACGCCACGGACATTTTTTAACAAAAAAATAATAATTTGTGGTTCAACAACATGAATATTAAAAATATTCAAAATAATAAGACGGTTATTTTTAACCAAATTGGTATTAATTTCAAAGCCAAATATTTCAAAATTTGGTTGATATTTCGATGGTTAAACGGACTTCTGTACTTTTCGTCAAAATATCTGTTTAAACAAAAGAATAAAACAAAATTTGCCCAAGTTTCTTTATTGGGTAAAAATACCAATTTTGAAAGATGAACCTGGAGAATTTGAAAAATTTTAATTTGCAGGGCCGGCCGGTTGGCAAATACCGAAAGTACCAAACTTTTTTATTTTTTTTTTGTTTCTTGTTACTTTCCTTATACAGAAAATTTTGAGGAACTCCTATAAAAAAAACTTCCCGGTTTGAAAAAAAATCAAACTTGATCCTTGCCATGCTAAACATTCTAAAATTTTGGATTTTCAATAACCAAGAACTTGATACACCAGAATTATTTATTTCGTAGTCATTTCCAGCCCATATCCTCACAGTTTTCTGGGTTTAAAGCAAACGTGTTTTTGTTTGCCATTTACTATGGCTATTTTTGTTTAAACCAAGCTTACATTTGATTTTGAATTTGGTTTAAATAGTCTCTCTTTAGTTATTTGCCCAAAAATCAATTTTATGAAAATATGTACCAAAAAAGCAAGTATGAATTTACAGTTTTTGGTAAAAGAATAAATTTCTAATATGAAAACTTAGTTTATGGGACAGTTACCTAAATTGAAAAGACGAAAAACGTTAACAAGAAAATTAGTTCAATTATTTTTAACCAAATTGTTGTTAATTTCAAGACTTAGAAGTTTTTCTAAGGGTTTCTGTATTTTTCTTAAAATATCTTTAAACAGAAGAATATGATAAAATTAGTGAGTTTGTTTTTAGTGGAAAAAATTGAGCTTAAAATTGACTAAACTTGCATGCGATTTTCCTAAAGTTCAAAAAGATTATTTGTTTCCTAAAAGTGTTCTTTAAAGAATCAAACTGATTCGCTTGATATTCGATGCTCGAAATCCCAAAATTCCTAAACACTACGCTAAAAATCTACTTCGAAACAAAGGCGATTTTTTTCAAAACAAAACCAAATTAAACAAAATGTGAAAAAAGAAGGTTAAAACAGAGTATTTTAGACCTTCGAGGGAAAAAAGGTATTACTGATAAAAATCCTCTTGTCGCAAAGAGAATATCAAAATAAAAAGCTTTTAAGAGCTTTTTTGTTATTTAAAAGATAATCCTTCCATACTGTACTAAATTAAATAAATATCCACGCATCCCTGCGAACTTTTCGCAAGACGTAAATTCCCAAGGGATAAACGCTCCTGAAAAGAAGTTAACCTGATTTATGCCACTTCTCAACTGGTTATCTACATGTCACGCATACTCTTCGACGTAATATTCGTATATATTATTAGATGATAAAAATATACCCGGTATTAGTACGGATAAAGAATCCGTCGCAAAGATTTTTTTTTAAAGGGAAAAACGCCGCAGTAAATCGAGAGATCGGGTTATATTCGGACTAATGGGGTATAAAAAAAATCAGAGCGAAACATGAATGAAATTCAGGTCTTTCGCTTGACGCGCTTTTCAGAAGCTTTCTAAAAAGCCCCTAAAAAATCTGCTACCGAACTGATTGTAATTCAGTTTAGGCATACGTTATTCGATAATGTAACATTAAAGAAAGGAAAACTTTATTATTTTCTTGGAGCTACGGGGAAATTTGATTTCTCGCTCGAATCTTTTCTTCTTTTACTAACAGAAATAAATCCACCGTTAAAACCAAAAAAAAAAACAATCAACGAACCCTTAATAAAATTGGAACTTTTCAAATTTTGCGGAAGATAAGTCGATGGTCTTAGAAGCGAAGCCAACTTCCAATTGATATAATAATAATAATAACTTTGGACATCGACAAACTTCAATAATGGCAGCTCTCCAAACTTCTCCGGAAACCACAAGGATAAACATTAATAAAAGAAGCACAAAAGGAAAACGTATCTACGATCTGTTGGTAATCGGAAAACAAATCGAAACAACGATCCTTTTAGCCTTAATTCGAAATGCAAAATAAACCGCCAATCTTTGGATTTCAAAAGCCTAAACGTACCCACTTTAAAGAAATACCCGAGTTAGTAAAACGTTTTCGCCGAACGCCAATAATTACGAGCCGTACAAAATTCGAAACGCAATAATAAAAGTTAGTTTTTACTACCGGCGCTACCTCTGGGAAAATTTTACGGGACTGCGATGCATTATTAAAAGGGGATAAACGAACATCCCTTAATAAAAGATGGCATCGGGGAAGGCCACCTTTCGAAAAATACTGCGACAGAAAACGTTTAAATTCTTACTTCGGAGAGAGAACATTTCGGGTTATAATTCGTTTAAAAAAAAAAGTCCGAAGGTCAAGACAAACGCAATCCTCGGACATTAAATATGAAGGATGTTCCGTTTAAAAAATAAGGAAACGCAAACGAAATCCTCATATTAAAAGAGATAAATTTCAAAATATCCTACCTGAATAAGAGGAATCCTAGTGCCGTCACTGCTGCTCTCCTTACGTCGTCGTTTACGTCCGAAACCTGAAAATACAAAGATTAGAGTCAGTAAATATTCGTAAAGCTAAAGCCGGCTTTAAAAAGTAATAAAGACATAAATTGAAATGCCCTACTTTTTCGATAAACGGTCAAAATTACTATCATCACAAAGTATCAACAGGATAAAAATTCTATAAGATTCTCAACTAATCTAACAAGCTCAATTTCAAAACCAGTTTAACCAATCAGAATTAAATATGAGAGCTTAAACCAAAAGATGATGGAATGGATGTTATTCGTTTAGGTTTTAGGTTAACAAAATTTTAAACTGAAATGGCAAAAAATTATTTTCAATTTTATTTTCAACACGCAATTTAATCCGTTTCAGGAAACAACTGCATAGCAGTAACAAATGAAGCTGAATTTACATATCTGTGAGTTTGAAACAAAATTCGATTGGCTCGACTCATTCAATTCTTATTTATTTTTATAAACCCATTTCTTGGGTTCGGATTGCAAATTTTATTTTAAAAAGTTGAAATAGTAAAATTTTTTGTGAAAAAAGTGAATCACTTCAAAATTATCTATTACACAAAGAAAACTTGCGTAACTAACTATATCAAACGTTAAGAACCACTGTAATGAGAAATTCCGAAATTCGGCCCGTTTTTCAGGAGGAAAACAATTAACTGTTAGTTAGAAACATTATCGTTATATTTATTTGTTAAAAAGCAGTTTTAGAAAATGTTAAAGCTTTCTCAACAAAATCTAAGCTTATTCGGGTTGAATATTCTTAGGTTTCTTGAAAAGAACAGAGAAATGTGCCCGATTTTTCAGGAGTTAGAAAAATGTTTGTTATTTTTACTTAAAAATAAGTTTAAACGATTTTTCTGACATTTCAAAGCTTTTCACGGATTTCTTTAAATATAATCTTCGATCTACAGACCAATGTTCTTAAGTTCCAGAAGAACTACGAACTTTCAGACGATTCTTTAGGAATAAACCGACTATCTTCTTAGTTAATAAAAATCATCGAAATATTGCTTGAAAAAACAACTTAATCGATTTTAGAAAATTTCGAAGCTCCTCAGGAGGTTTTTCAACAAATTCTAACCTAAAGTTCAAGATACCGGTAATTGGAATGTATCCATTTGTATCTGAAATATACATTATATTATATTTTTGATTAAAAAAAACAAAGAAAGTAGACAATAAACTTTTTAGTTAGAATAATTATTGATATATTCATTTAAACACGAGTTTCAACGATTTTCTGAAACCTTAAACCTCTTCAGGGGTTTCCTTAAACATAATCTGAAATTTTCAGGTCGAATTTTCTTATGTTACCAGAACAACCAAGAACTTTCAGGCACTTCATAAGAAGTAAACCAATTACCTGCTTGTTAAATTATTGCTATTTTTATTTAACAACGCGTTTAAACCATTTTTGAAAGTTTCAAAGCTCGTTACGAGTCTCCTGGAACAAAGTTTGAATTTTTCAGACGGAATGTTTTGAGCTGACCAGAAAAAAAATCGGACGATTTTTCAGTATTAAACCAATTAAGCTCTTGACTAAGACAAGTTATTAATATTTTAATCTAAAAACCATGTTGAAAGAAGTTTTGGAAATTTCATGAATTTTCTCGAAGGAAACACAGTCGATTTCCGGGATTTAACAATTTAATCCTTAGTTTGCAAAAATTACAGATATTTTCATGAAAAGGCGAGTTTAGGCAATTGTTGGAAAGCTATTCAGGAGTTTCTTCAAGCTGTTTTAGGCTGACTGTTCTTAAGTTTCTTGATAAAATAGAGAATTACAGTAGATTTTTCAGTAAAGTAACCAGATTTCCGAAAATAGAATTAGCAACAAAAAAGTTGAAATTTTAAAAAATGTAACTTTTAGTTGAACTGAACTGAAAATAGTTGAACAACCCAACTCCTGTATTTCAGGAAACAATTGCTAATTCCAAGCAATAACAAGGTTCATTTGTTTATTATGAATTAAGTATCCGCGAGTTTAGAACAAAATATGATTTATATATTATTTGTTTTTCGAAAACCAGTAAAATAACAAATAAATAAAAATAAATAATGAACAAAAAGATATAAAAATATTCATTTTCAAATTTTGAGCTACTTCAAAAAACAATTAAAATTCACAAATAGATTTACCAAGTCTTGATGAATTTCGCTATGCGGTTTTATTCAACCACCATTTTAACCCGTTCAACGAAACAAATGCAACCGAGTTCTGAATAACATCAACAAGCTTAAAACAATTATCGATCGTCTCACCTTAGTCAATTTTTATTTAAGTTGCCCTTAACCAATACAAATACAGAAATAAACAAAAAAAGCTATTCGATTATTTCCGACCGTCAATTTTAAACGTCAGTTCTCAGCAATTTTAGAAAACAATAGAAATTCAAGAACAAGAACTACCATTGTAACCTAATCACAAAACAATTACTCAGAAAAAACAAATGCAACAGCATTTTAAACAGGCTTAAAACAAAATTCCATTGTCTCATCTTAGATGATTTTTATTCAGGTTACTTTTAATCGGTACAGCACAAATACTGAAACAAACAAAACAAATCTTGGATTGTATCCGATGTTTGGTTATTAAACGTTGATTTTCAGCTATTTCAGGGAACAAGAGAAATTTAAGAACAAATGCCACCAAATAGATTTACTAAGAGTCTAATAATTTTCGCTATACGTTTTTATTCAACCACCATTTTGACCTATTCGACGAAACAAATGCACCTGAATTTTTAAATAAAATCAACAAAGCTTAAAACAAAATTCGATCGTCTCATCCTCGTCAATTTTTATTTAGGATGCCCTCAAACAATACAAATACACAAAAAATTATTTGTTCGGATGTTCACTTTTTAAACGTCGATTCTCAGTTATTTCAGGAAACAATACAAGAACAATTGCCGCCAATAGATTTACTAAAAGACCTTTGTTACACGATTTTATTTGACCGTCATTTTAACTCTTCAAGGAAACAAATTGTATTTTAAATAACATTAACAAGCTTAAAATAAAATTCGATCGTCTGATCCTAGTTAATTTTTATTTAGGTTGCTCTTAACCATTATACACTAAAGCCAAAATAAACAAAACAAATCTTCGATTATTTCCGATATTCATTTTTTAACCGTCGATTCTCAGCTATTTAAGGAAACAATAGAAATGCAAGATCAAATGCCACCAAATAGATTTATCTCCAATAGAACGACTGAACAAAAAACCGCAACGTTCCGCAATTTTCCACTTCTTGGGAGTAAGTGAAAAGCTAATCTAACAGCTGACACATTCAAATCCACGATATTCTCTTCTCAACCCTCCGCTGTACGATTACCACATAATCAAGAAACACAATTGTTTCGTATCAAGGGAAGCACGGTTATACATTTCGTATAAAATGCTTCTCTCGTTCGCACAATTTCCACAAACCTCAAGGCGAAATTCAATGTTCAACAGTTAAAACAGCCTTGACAAACACGTTCTAGTTTTTTCAAAACTTTAATTTCAACAAACTTCTTGGCATTTTTGATATATTTTTATAACAAAAAATTTAATTTTGTGGAAAACTAGTTATTTTTGTAACATTTTCAATTTAACACCCGCGAATTTTGGGGTAATTTGAGATACATATCCCCAGGGATATGTAATGTATTTTCATATGCTTGCGGTGCACACATATGTGGTGTGTTTGCAATTTAGTTTAAAAACAAGGGCAACGTTGAAGCATTAGAATGAAATTATTTACTCTTCAAACACAGAAATCTATATTCCAAGGTAAAACCGTAACAAATGTTTACTATTAGGTATACCACTCTGCTCTGGGGAGCAGAACCACACAGGAATGAAGTAAGCACTGAATAGAGATCAATAAAAATAAGCAGTCTTTCCTTCTGTATGTCAGTGGAGACTGAAAAGGTCAAGAATGTTTCATTCCTTGCAGAGTTAATTATCAATTGAATAACAGAAAAAAACAGAAGAATATGTGGAGGCACTGAGGCGTACATTTTAAGACTTATTTATTGCAGTTTATTATGATTAACTACTAAACATAAAAAGCCAAATCACTTTTAAAGCAATTTCCAGAATGTTTAGAATTTGAAACTGTTTTGGTAGTTCACAGCGCAACAAGGTTGCTAATTTCCGATCTGGCATAAAAATCCTTTCGTATCATCACAGTGAGAACCTCAAATCGCTATATTTTCAAACATTCTTGGATACGTGGGCTAAATTTCAATCATTTAGATACTTTTGACAGGAAGATAATCGGTTTTCTTCTACTTAGATATGAAAAGATTCGCCGATATTAATTTAAAATATGAATTAATTTTGTAAGTGTTTCTTTCAGAATTAAAACAACCAAGTGAGTGCTTGTATAAAAATTCAAGAGCTGAAGGTAATTTGATACATATCGCTGGGGATATGTACTGAATTTTGCTATACTTGTTGAATATGTCTTGAGTGGCACGTTTGACGTTTAACTTGAGGATCCCCCTAAGTATTAAGACTGGCATTTGCATACAGTGACTTTCTATTTGACGTATCTAAAGTTGCATAACTACTTAAATAAGCAAAATGGTTTGTGCACGGATTCGTGTATGACTCAAAACTGACAAGTTGAGATGATTAAATTGTTTCTTGGAATAATATAAAATAGTTTGCCTTCGAATTCTGTTTCATATTTTAAATATTTCCTATTATTGCTTCGCATGTTAGTTGAGTTGCCTACACGCTACATTATGAATAGTTAGTTACAACGATACAATCTTATTTCCATTATTTCCGAATTAATTTTACGCGTGGTCTTTGAAAAGGGGATGTTTTTATCTATCTATTGACCTGGAGATTTTTTCGATATCTCAATTTTTACAAATACTATTTGAAGTTTTTAAAGTAAAATAGAGTTGAGCGTTTTTTATTGCTAAAACGTTATTTTTATAACTTAACAAAACCGAGGTGTCTATAGACAGACAAAAGATAAATGCTTAGAAACAATAATCGCCCGGTTCTCAAAAAATCGAGCATCTGCATATAATAGACTATTTTCTAGGTGTAAACTCCGTCGTTAAGAAGTAAATGATTTAGCAACTGAATCGGAGGAATCTGGGTCAATGTGATATCTGTATAAATGTTCAATGTACTATCATTGCCAATAAAATGTAGGACAAGTTTAGTGTCTCATTTTGAAACCTTCAGTTGTTAAATATTTTCTTTTGCCCGGTGTTTTATAGAAATATTTTAGAAAATGAAAAATATATACTTTTTGCTGTCCAATTTTTTTGTTGCAAGGATACTGGCCCCTGGGGGCCAGAATCGCATAGATAGAAAGTAATGAATTCGAAGACTTTCACGGTCAGTGTCAATGTCTTCCGGGTTGAAACCGTGTCATTGTTGAGACAGAAGAACAGAGTTTCAACCCGGAAGACGTTCAGATAGAGGGTAACAGGTTCCTAATAAAAACCAAGCAGGCATCGTTTTTGCATGCCAGTGCTATATAGTTGCCATCAAGAAAAATAGTTAAAACAACTTGAGATTTACATCTACGAGTAATCCCTTGTAAAACCTAGTAACAAGAGGCTCTTAAACGGATTGTCGGCGTAGACCGTATTGTTAAATTTTAGTGTAGCAATTATAAGCATGTTAACAATTTTCCTTCTTTTGGTTCACGCTTTCGGTAGGTTTTACAAGGGATTATAGATTTAAGGCTCAAGCGGTATTTACCATTTTCGGTGACGGCGACTATACCTGTTGCTTTATAGAATCAACGAAATGCTGTCTCACTTTTTATTGGTTATAAATTACAATACACGCCTCCGGAGACCAGAAAATCATAAATAGGGGCAAAATGCACTTAATAAAAACTAAGAAGGCATGCTAATAAATTTGACCAACTTGTATTTATCTTTGAACATAATCTCTATTGAGCTCAATATATTTTACCCAACGATGTTCCAAAGCCACTTGTCACGGCTTTTTAAATTTTGCGTAAATTAGTATACTACGGCCCTGTTTTTAAGTTTGAGTTATGAACTCGTTCGTCTGCTATCTCCCTGATCTTCAATCTTCGGTCACTCAAAACTATTTTGTAGATCTTAGCCGCCATATCACATCACTTGGGTTCATCTTCGGTACTTGTTCGACCACGTTTACAGTCAGCAATCCACAAATGTACGGTCTTAAATGAAGGGAAAGACTCGCCAAGGACACGATTTGGCTACCTTTTATTTGGGTCGCCGTGTTCCTCTTAAAAAAATTAAATTTTATCACGGCATGAATCTCCTTTCTGTCCATCATTTTTGAAAATGCTTGCATGTTCTTCTACTTCGCGTGGCCAAACAATAATCTCATAATGCACCGAGCTGAAACTCGGCAAGGGCTCGTTTGAAGGATCAAACTTATCTACCTGCCATCTCTGCGTCGTTTACCTTACTTTTCAAACGATCCACGTATTACAACAACTAACAATTACCTTAAAAATGTTCTCCAGATAATTATTTCTTGCTATTTTTCTCGATGATTGATTTTAGTAATTCTTTTTTAACCTTACAAAAACAACCGTTAATGTACAACTAATGGTTTCAATTGTCCAATCATGAAACAAAAGCCCCATTATTCCCCATTTTTCGATAAGTTAATGAAATTACCTAAAAGCGAAGCGCTCGTAAATACAAACAGGAGGTAAACTGAAATTAAGATGAAATAATTAATAAGCAAATTAAGACGCCCCCCGTTTCACTGATGAGTTGCTAAACAGCAAGAGGAAAACAGGGCTTTTACATAATACTGCGATAAATAATTCCAACGAAACATTTTTACGGGTATTTTTTTTGTTTCGTTTTTTAACACAAAGGCAAGTTGAAAATACAGAAAAAGGGCTTATCTAACGTAATTTATCGTTTTACTACTCAACAGTTAGAAAACTGTGGCGTTTTATTTTTAATGTGCAAGTAATAACTAAGTTTACGGCTACTTTTAGAGCGGCTAAAAGTTAAAATCGTAATAAATTTCAGGAAATACGTTTATGGAGATGACGCAATTCATAATATATTAAACATCATATTTTATAAAGATAACCGAATTGGCAGTAAAAACAATGCGGCGAGAAGCACTTAAGAAAATAAATTTGTCACATATATCGATCAAAATGACAACAATTAGCGCGGTTTCAGCGGCTTTCGAAAAATTATACATTTCGGTTTTAAATCCGAAACCGAAGGCAAATAAGAAAATGAAGTAGCTTTTCATATTTTTAGTTAATTCGGTAATTACTTTTCCCACGCTAAATTGTAATTTTCATTAATGAATCCCATTAAGCAGAAAATTTATGATACGCTTGGGGTTCACATAAGCATAACAAAGTGAATTTGGTTGACAGTAAAATTAATAAATTTCACAGGTTTTCGACTGGAATAAAATGAAAAATGAATAATAAAGGGCGTAATACGATTACGTTGCAAATTTGTTTTTTTATTGTTATTTTCGCTCTTTAAAACAACTTCATTTAATTAAATTTGATTAATTTTGATGGATGTTTTTAATGGCGCAGCACATCCAAAGAATTGTATTTGCCACTGTAAATTTAAAAAAAAAACACGAAACCGAAAACAAACGTTAAGGTTTTAATAGACAGGAAAGAGAGAGAACAGGGAAAACAGGGACAAAGAAACAAAGACGTTTATTTTGGGTTGAAAAGATTGGGAAAGCGCGGAATTTTTTTTTAACCTCCTATGTTTATTTATTTCAACAAACTTTGCCTAATTGTTCCCAATACAACACCTTAAGTAGCTTGAAACCCAAATAAAAAGCGTAAATTTCCTGCTCGAAAAGATCAAGCTTGGAAAAAAATTAAAATTCCGAAGTTTTGGTGACAGCGTGAAGCTTGAATATAAAGGTTCTCTTCTTCTTGGTTAATTAACTTCAGCAAATTTTACGATACATTTCCGAATAAAGCAGAACAGGCGTCTCGAAAATCAAATAAAGGACAAAAATTCTAACTCAGGAAGCTCAAGCTAGCAAAACAGGTTAATTTGAGTTTTGGAAAATTTTCGGTAGAAATGGGCTTAAATTTTAAAACTAGCTTCCTCAATTTATTTAAGCAAATTTACCCGAATTGTGTCCGAAAAATGAGATGAGTCTCTTGAAAATCAAATAAAAACCGTAAATTTTGGCTTTAAAATAGCGAATTTTGAAAAAGGCAATTTCAGAATTTTACGAAACTTTTAGTGGAGGCACCGGATTGAATTTCTTAAGAGTCTCTTCGGTGATTTATTTCGCAAAATATTTCCGAGTAAAACAGTATACGAAAATCACATAAAAGGCGTAAATTTTAAGCTCAAGCTAGGAAAAAAGTTTAATTTGGGAATTTTGAGAAATTTTCGGTAGAGATGCGAGGCTTAACTTTTAAAATTGGCTTCATTTCTGTAAATTATGCCTAATCTTTCCCAATCAAACGAGATGAATATCTTGAAAATCAAATAAGGTGAATGCACATAGCACCAGCACGGAAAGTGCATGCCCTCGTTCCAAGACACGTGTGCGTGGGAGCTGACTTCTTACGTATAAGCAATTGCTCAGAAAGAGCTCACTATGGTTAGCGCCATCATTGAAGAGTTGCCTCCACAAGAAGTCAGATCCTTCGTGAAGCGATGTTCCCTACGATTGTATTTTTCTGTATTTGCATATACAATCCATTTCCTCTTCTACCGCAATGCAGTGCCGATGCTCAATCACACTTGCTGCAGTGGAAGTGATGGGTCCATTTTGGACTTGCATCACGCTCCAACCAGCTTTCATCGCAACACATTCATACACCTTAAACCTAAGCCTTAACTAACGAATTCGAATCAAATCGGCTCCACAATACAATGCCCACCGCTGGAATCGAACCCGTGTCAGCCAGCTAGCCAGCACTGCCAGCAGGCACTTACCTGGCTGAGCTACCCAAACTGCCTTTCTGTATTTAATTTAATTTAATTCAATTCATAGTAAAACTTGCTAATAATTTGGATCAAACCTTTTGTTGTCTTGCGCGCATGTGCTCGGTTAAAATAAATGTGCGCGAATTAAATGCGAATACGTAACGCGTAGTGAACGCTCGTAAGCATAAATAAACTATAATCTATATTATTAAATAAATTAGTTAGTGTTTCGATTTAATATTAGTGTTGTGTTCCTAGTGTTTAAGTTGTTATTTCGTGTTAATCGTTACATTTTTTAAATTTGTTAATAAATAATTCACACCACGGATCGGAGTTTTAAATAACCGTTTTAAAACCGTTACAATACTATACTTCGAACTCATCTCTAAAATTGTCTAAACCGCCATGTGGCGTAGCTGGTTAAACACACCACATCGTTGCTACTTACATAGCAATTCTAATAAATTTAATTAACTTTTTTTTATTAACTTTTAACATTACTTTTGCTGACAACCACTTCTTCTTCTAGAAGTGGCGTGCCCTTTACAGGGCGTTGCCGATCTTCTCTCCATATGTCGGTGGTGGGCGTGTCAAGTAGCCTACAGACAACCACTACGTTACAGATTTTGCAAAAAGTTAAATTTCAGGATTTTACACAACTTTTGGTGGAGGCGCCGGATTAGATTTTTTTGATGAAGCGTGAGGATTGAAAGAGAAGCTTTTCTTCTTCTTTGCATTTCAAAAAATTCTATCATAATATCTTTTCGAATAACACAGAATAAGTCTCTCAAAAATCAAATAAAAGAGGTAAATTTTTCCTGGAAAGGTCAAACTCCGAATAAAGTTAAATCAGAATTTTACGGAATCTTAATGAATACGCGCAGGACTTAAACTGTAAGACTCTCTTAGTCAATATATTTCAGCAAATTATGCCTAATCGTTCCGTTAAGTTGCTTGCAAATTAAATAAAGAAATAAATTTTAGCCCAGAAAGGCTAAGCTTAGCAAAAACTTAAAATTTCGGAATTTATCGAAATTTATCGAAATTTTCGGTAGAGATGCTGGGGACAAATTTCAAAATCTCCTTCATAAATTTATTAAAGAAATTATGCACAATCTTTCCGAATAAAACGTCTTAAATTGATTGAAATCCAAATAACAGACGAAAATTTTGGCCTAGAAAGATCGAGCTTTGAAAAAACTTAAAATTCAGAATTTGGTGGAGGTGACAGGAATAAATTTTCACACTTTCTTCGTCAATTTATTTCAGCAAATTATTTATTTAAAATTTTCAATTGAAAATCAAAAAAACCATGTAATTTTATTTTTTCTTTTTGAAAAAAGCTAAATTTGAGACCAAATTTTAGCAAAAGCAAACGGCAAACAATATATTGCTTTCTAATATAAATGTGTATTCAAGCCCTTTGTGGGTATAATTGTTATTTCGTTTTTTCGCTAATTTACTGCGAATATGTTAACATTTAAAATTATTTAAAGCCCAATTTAAAAAAAAAATGACTTTTCTGGAAGTCGAAGCGTATTTTTTTCTTTGATTTACTTCTACCCATCTGTTGACGTTCAAAAAAAGCAAATGCTCTTTTTTAATTTTTGAATTAATCAGTAACACATTCAAAATCTTTTTAGATTTCGCTTAATTTCAAATTGAAATTTCAAATAATGCTTTTTCACTTTTCACTTCACTTTTTAGTATTTTCGTTAATTTTGTTTATTAATTCAATAAACACTTTACTAATTTTTTTGTCCTCAACTGCCTACGTTATTGCCCATTATTTTTGTTTGTGTGTATTCATTATGTCAGGTATTTTCAATTTGTTATTAATCAAAATCAAACAAAATACGAGAAGGGAACTGAAACCGGAAAATTTATCTTCAGTAAATTACGAAACTGTATATAACGAGCGGACATAATAATCATCGATTAACCAACCAACCATACACACACATGGAATGCATTTTGGCATGAGCTAAATTGAAGTTATCATGATACAAGATTAATTAAGGCAGTTATGGTATTATAACGAAGGCTACTGTTAACGTTGCTGTAAATTTGCACAGTTTATAAATAAAACAGCACGAGCAAAAACCATCTTCCTTAAGGGTTGGCTATAAATATAAAATAAAAAAATAATAATAAACAAGGTCGTTTATAAAAAAAATAAATGTCAAGTTTTTATAATACACAAAAAGACTGTCAAAGTCGTAAACATGCTTACATTCCTTTTCAAAGTATAATTTTCAGAATGTAATTTTACCTTCAAAGTTCTTGTTAACTCCTTCAAAATTTTAGTTATTTTCCTTAACTGATTCCTTTATTTTTTACATTTCTGTATATAAGAAAAGGCCACAAAACTTGCCAAGGCAAGAAATTATTTCATTATTTTTATTTTCTTTGAACTACGAACCAAAAAAGGGCACAACAAAATCTTGAATAATTAAAAAAACAAGAATTTAGTTCTTTAATTACTGTTACTGAAATTTTTTCTAGTCCTATCATTTACTAAAAAGATTCCTGATGAGCAGCAATCGCTGCGAAACCATGGCCGAGAACTCAGCGAGCTTGTGAAAGTATCCGCCAGGATTTTTTTCCCTTTTTTTATTTTTTGTTAACGCCCAATCTCAATTTTTTCAAAATTTCCTAGAAAATGTTTCCTTTTTCCTCGACATACATTTCGTTCATTCGTTCAAGGATAAAAGAAGTTTTTAGTTACAGACGTTTATCTCAACGTGTGTTTTAGAAGATACAACTTGTAAGATTTAACCGTCACCGATGTCTTTTACCCATTTCAACCCTTGTTTTAGATTTTCTAGATAAAAGCCAGATGGTTTTCGCGAATTTTAGGTTAACCCCTCGTCTTAGCGGAGAAAACTAATCGCACCTATTTATTAATCCCGACATAAAACCGCTTACATTAGGCTATGATCACGCTTTAAAAAAAACCTAATCGAAAGTACCTTTTAAATGGTTGATGAGTCAGTTCAGTTGCCAATCAAATTTGTTGTACATTAATCAGTATGTTTTAATCTGACGTGCATAATTAACAGGGGCAGTAAAACACAAATGAATAAATTATTTAATTATTTAACAAACAAACAAACATATTTTGTTTTGAATTAAAACTCGGGCAAAATCATTTTAAGATAACGAAAATTGCTCAAATTAACTAAGAATAAAACAAATGACCAATCAACACAAATTATAAAAAAATTTGAAACTAAGATGTTTCCAATGGAACTTTTCTGAGGAAACGTTTAAATAAACAGGTGAGTTAGGTAAGGTCCTCCTTATATAATTTAAGGATTACAGCCCATATACAACCGTCTTTCCTTTCCGGACACCTGTCAGTTGTGTAAAATAAGTTAACTTTGTAATTCATCATGGCACCAAGCAACAATTCTTGAATGACCCCCGAATTTAAGGTCAAATGTTTTACTTGGGAGGTTTTTAATTTAATTTATAAAGTGTGCCCATTTTACCTTGTAACCCTCTTACAGGTCATGAATAGGCAGCACACACTGCATGTAATAAGTAAACTTTATGAAAACGGTGAGTGTGTTTGCCTAATCACAATGAGTAAGGCACTGAGAGGTAAAAATATCTGCACTGTAAACTTAATGAATTGCATTTATAACGTGGCATGTGTTAATATTTGAAGAAGATATGGTGGTCGGGGTTGCACGTTAATCTAACTACGGTGGAATGAACGTTATTCCTTGGTAAGTTGATCGAATATGCTTTTGTAAATATAAATACGCCATTTCAAAAATAATTAAAGTAAAAATCTAAGCCGCAACTTCCCGCCACTTACAACAAAAATTTTAGAAAACAATACGAAATTAGGAAGTTCCAGAACAAAATTAATTTCCTTGGGAAAATATTTTAGTTAGAAATGCACAATCTCAAAGTTAAAACTAGCTAAACTATACGTCATAGCAATTTGTTCTTGCATTTATGTAAGTTTCTTTCTGTTTCACTGATAAAATACAAAAATTTCTATCTACGAAAAGGTTATCGTAAAACACTCACCGCCACATGAAGAAGTTTCCTTATCGCCTGATTATGTCCTGTTCCGCAGTACGCCATAGCCAATGTGTACATTCCTGAACGTCGAAGGATGGGATCTTTATCAGAAGTAAGCTGAGCAATTAACGCATCAGCTTCTTCCAACCGGCCATACATTGTGAAGGCGATACCAACGGCCAAGCCACGCAGGATTTTTTCGTGCTGGCTTTCTTGGGCATACTGTAAATAAAAAATTGATAAATCACCAAACTTAACCACGAGCAAAAAATATAAACAGGCTGTACTTGTTTAAACCGTTCCAGAGTTAAACACAATTAGAACTAAGAGGATTTTGTGTTTCAAAAAAAGGGGGAAAATGTTGATAAATTAGCAAAGAGGTTAAAAGTTTGTTGAAATGTTTAAAATGATTCTTTAACCCTTTCAACAATTAATACAAAAGAAGACTCGATAATAAATTCTAAAGAACAAAACTGCATATTTCAAACAGAAGTTCTTCATTCAGAACTTAAAAATTCGATATTCTAATAAAATTATAAACAAATACATAAAAGTGGCTAAAATGTTTAAAATGCCTCTTTAAACCCTTTACGAATTAATTATAAAGAACAAGCAAACAGAAAAAATCCATGTAAAACTTAAACATTCAATATTTTAATTTTAATAACATGGAAAATTTGGATAAATTAGAGACGTTAAAGTTTGTTAAAATACCGCCTACTTGAGTCAAAACGATGATAAAACAAGACAAGAGTAAACCTTATTAAATTAGAAATGCCATCGAAAAGGGGAAATTAAACTGAGCACTCGAACCTACGTTAAATAAGCATGAAACATAACCTCAAAATAATTAATTTACATTTAAATTACAATCAATTAATTAATTACCCACTTAATACCCTTTACAACGTTAATTAAATCAGAATGCTTTAACATCATGCTGAAAACCGACGACAAACTAGTGGAAATATTTAAAATAAGGCTTGGTGAAAAAGCTTACTTAAATTAATAGTATTTCTTTTTTTACTGGGTCTTTTTGTTAGTTAAATAATTAGCTTAATATTGAGTGAATTTGCTGGTTTGTGAGTTATGAAATACAAATTTCTGAGCTAAAAACGCGAATATGATTACCAACAGGAAATTTAATCAGCTTTAGGAATTAAAATGCCCCAGCAAATCTCTGGAAAACCAAAGTTTAAATTAAGGTGTTTCGGAAACTTATAGTTCGACTTACTGATATGTTTTAAAGAAATCAATTTCCAGGTTGATGTTTCTTTACAATTACAGGTATTGCGTACTTCTTCTTTTACACATATAAAAACATTATTAAATTTTATGCCATTTTGTAAAAGGTGTTATTTAAACATTGTTAGTTAACTGCAAAAATTCCTGGCATAAAGTAAACAAAACTAGTCATCAATTTTTTCCAGAACATTAACAAAACAAAAATTACAGACGAGTCTGAACAAACAACGGAAATAATTAAAAATGATACGAAACAAGAACGAATAAAATTCATACACAGGTAAAGCGACGGAGTGAAAAACGGAAAATTAATTAACGAAACAACGGCGTTTTGTACGTACACAAAAAAAAAACTTCCCAATCTGCGGATTCGGAGTCAATAAATAACACTTTCAGTATAGTATCGTTCGAACTTCGAAGTAAAACATATTGGCTTTGTCTAAAAATCTGAACGTTAGCCAATTCCCAAACAATATCCCTTAAAACTCCCCTTTTATGATTTTTCTCTGCCCCTTTTTTTTCAGAATCCTCGACTTTTCTAACGTCCGGTTATGAAGAATGGAAGCAGTCACGGACTGATGTCTCGAATTAAAGCGGAATTTCTGGGGTTATTTATTGATCATAACCGATATTGGAGTCGATATATTGCGGATCGACACGTGCAAGTCACGTGAATTGCCGTACAAACGATAAAAATAAAATATGGCTTGTTCAAACAGACATCTGGACATTCCATATATTATGAAAAATGATTTTAATTTTTATTTATTTTCAATTCGAATTATTTTTTTATTTATTTAATTGACAAGGGTCAGTTTCTTCAACAGCGAAGTTTACTTGAATTTTATCATATATTAATTTTATTTTAAAACATTCACAAAAAAAATAAACTTTAAAAAATAGCCTCCTTGCAAGGCAAGGAGGTGTAACCTCCCCCTAAAAGTTTCTTCTCGGATCCTTACATAACAAATGAAAGTGGCAATTTTCTAGGCATTTATCATTTTTTGTATTTTTTTTTATTCACATTAATTTTAATATCCCAACACTCAGTATACACAGCGGTAAAACTGTGAGAATGAAATTTATATACTGATTCTTTGAACTCTTAGAAAATTAACCTCAAGATAGAAAAACTACAAACAGCCAATAAAATATTTGGAATATTAACGAAAGTTTTTTAAAAATCTTTTTGCTTTCTGTAATATCTGCATCGGTTATTTATTACCAAGGAACAGTTTCTGAGCCCTCAAGTTTCTTATTATTTCAATAAAAGGCAAACTTTGCATTGAGTATATTTTATTTTTGATTCATTAGTCGACGCGAATTGAGATCCTTGGTACCCGCAGGCCTAGGTCTCGCGTAATAACTAAATAAGCAAATAAATAAAAACGTTCACAGTTCCTTGTAATGTAATTTACATTACAGTGTTTTTCTTTTGCTTTTCCTCTTTTGTCAATTGCGTTTCCCTGTTTAGCAAATGACTTTCCAGATTATGAAACGTCAAAGCTATGTTGCAAATGACATTCCCCATTTGTCAAATCTCTTTCCGTTTTTAGATAATGCTTTTCCCAGTTTTTTTTTATTACATACCTACTTTATAAAAAAAGTAGGAAAAGCATTATCTAAAAACGGAAAGAGATTTGACAAATAGGGAATGTCATTTGCAACATAACTTTGACGTTTCATAATCTGGAAAGTCATTTGCTAAACAGGGAAACGCAATTGACAAAAGAGGAAAAGCAAAAGAAAAACACTGTAAAACAACGATTCTTATTTTTTGATTTTGGTTACAACAAAATATGAGAGATCATCCATGCTCCTTGCCCCTTCCAACCGCACAAAATTCAAAAGCTTCCCAATAATCTTTAAAAAAAATCTAATTTAACAAGAAGAAACAACCCCCCACCCCCTTTTCCGCAGCCCATACAAAGACCAAAGGTTGCTAGATAATCTTCTAAGAGAATTAAAAATTACCTTGTTTTCTATCTATGGAAATCAAGCCACTGCCTGCTTGGTAAACTTAACAAATTACGAATAGTTCCCCAAATGTCTAAGAAACTCGCCAACAAAACGTGGAAAATTCCAAATTTCACAATTACACCACCCTTGACGAACCAAAAAAATATACCATCGCATTTTACGTTGGTTAATATTGTATTTTATGGCGAAAAATATCAAAAGTTTCCTGGTACGGCACAACATTTCATTTAAGTGACGTAGGCAAGCTTGCTTAAAACGGCTTGGGCGAATTGGAAAAACCCTTTGATAAAAGTAATCCGGAATTTTTGTGTTCACGATGGGACATATTTTCCATTCAGCGTGCATGCCATTTGTTACATGTGTGAATACAAGCTGCGTGTAAAAATTAAATGGGCACTTTTCGCGAAGGTGCTTTTTTCACAAGGTTGAAAGGTATTTCAAAGTCTAAGGCACGTATTTTCATGTTTAATGTCTCTAATTAAAGTCGTGTTTAAAATAGACATGAAACGATAAAGCTTGATACCGTTTTAAATGTGAGGAAAAGAGAGGCACAATATCGCCATAGTTAAATTTAAACATGAGATGGAAATACCGACGGATACTTATACTATCAAATAAAACAATTGCTACATTTTTGAGTGGAGTAGAATGAAAAGATGTGAAATAGCAAAAAAAAAAAACTATTGATGGAAGCTTTACAGGCGCAGTTCACTACTTTACAACCGGGCCACGTAGGTTCAAAGCACAGCGGTGAAACAGAAGATGTCCATACATACGGGTGATTCAAAAGTATTGTCATTAATTTTAAGGGTAGGTAGAACATATCAAATATAACAACTTTTCTCAATAAACCATGTGTCGCAAGTAAAAGGTAAGGGCGGAAAAAAATTGGGAAAATCAATACAAAAATTGTTTTGGGGTCACTGGAATAGTGGAATAGGTCAGTTCTGTTTACATTAAAAATTTAAATTTATCAATCGTCTTTCTTGTCCGTACTGATAAGAGCCCAGGTATGATGTGACGTAGCTTAGCTAGTCCATTCTTCACTGTAAAACTGCACTGTTCGAACGCATTAATGGAAGGTCAACCTAACCGTATGACCGAAAATATTAATAATTGATGTTTTAATTTACGGGAAAGCCCTTCAAAATGCTGTAGCAGCTCTGAAAGACAGTTTTTTGTTTGTGTTGTGTTTGTTTGTGTGTGTTTGTTGGAGGAACATTTTTTGTAAGTGCAGTTTCATTTTATTAACAACATTTTTTCTAATATCACTTTTTAAACATGCCACTAATTGTTTACTGTCATCAGTCTTAATCCTGAAAAAATTGCAGAGGAAAGTGAAACCTGTAAATTACATAATTGTGTCTTAAAATTGGGTATCAAAATTTAAAATAAAAAAAAATCGCGATAGGCTTTAAATTTTTGCTATAATGTACTTCTATTAAGGTCAGCATAATACCCATTTAATTTAATGACAATACTTTTGAATCACCCTGTATATGAAGTTTTCCAGTAAAATTTAGACTAATTTAGACGGATGATCATAAAAACAATTGCTTTACATTTAAAAAATATAAATAAAACAATGCGGTGATGGGCCTCGGTGGCGCAGTGACCTGCTTCGCAAGGAGGTCGCACAGGTTCAAATCCCGATGAGAATGCGAGAATTCTGCCAATTAATTTTAGACATAGTTGGAGGATTGTTCATAAAAATCAATACTTTAAATTTGAAATTTAAAAAAATTTTTAAATATAAATTCAGTGAGTTAAGTTTAGATTAATTTCGGCGAATGATCATAAAAAGCCGCGATTAAAGCCTTAATGGCGAGTACACCGCTTCGCAAACGAGTCACATAGATTCAAATCACAGCGGAAATTATCCAAATAATATGAGTCGTATTGGTTAAATTCAATCCAAGCAATGCGAATTGCCAGAAAAACCGAGGCATTAAATTTAAAAAAAAAAAAAAAAAAAAAAAAAAAAAAAAAAAAAAAAATTCATCTCTTTGAGGATCGTTAGTTCCTTCCTTACTAAAATAATTTTCTATTAAAGCACCAAGTCGCAGCTGCTCATATTAACGAAGAAAACTACATTTCGGGGGCCTCGGCGTATCCTAACAACGATGATATCACAAGGCCCGGTACGATGAGTGGCACGTCTACAGGTGATATTTCATGAAATCCTAATTCCGAAGCACGTCTTGTTCAAATCCAACCGTCACCTAGATTAGTTAGCTAAGCCTGGCACTAACTACCCTGCTCTGTGATGGGATGCCATTCTAGTTACTTCATTAAGATTCCTGCGCTTCCCAACACGCTTCATCATTAACGATTTTCCACCGTGCTTAATAGACCGAGTTCACCAACAGATATTGATAACTACAAAAACCCAAGTTTCGGGAGGCACATACCGGAAATTAGGTGTACGCCAGGGAAAAATTGAGTGAGTTGCAAGGACGCTCACTGATTACGTATATGATACTCGTATGTTGTACAACTGGAGCGAAAATTTTTCTGATAACCAACCGCAAAAATTGATGTAAACTTTCCATACTTATTGCTAAAAAGCTGAGTAAATATAAAACAAACTAAAATAAATAATAAAAATGTTATTCCTCGTTAAATATGGAAGGATTTGTTTGTCTTGGAATTTGTTTTTTTTTATTATTTAACCTCTGAATTTTACATTCGCAAAAGAAACTATGAATAAAATAACAAAATAAAGGTAAAGCCGCCTTAAAATTGCAACGAAGACGAAGAAATAAAAACAATAAAAGTCAGTCCAAAATGACCAATGTTTAATTTCGCTGAAAAGAACGTTAGAGATCATTTTTCCTTCCTTCGATAACCGTCTTTAACGCCTAACTCGACACTTCTCTTGGACCTTTTTGGAACCATCAATCGAATCGCTTTTCTAACAATTTTCTAAGTTTTTCAAAAGAAGTGTCAGAAACACAGAACAATTCTACAACGTTAAAATAAATCAAGCCGGAATTTAATTGTTTATTTGTTCATTTATTGGGAATCTCACTTTTGCTTGCGAACTTTTTCGGATTATCAATCGAAAATCTTTATACTCTTCTAACAATTTCCAAAAAGCAGAGTTTATAATAATTACTGAACATTTTTAATAACTTTTAATAATCCTAAAATTCAAGCTCAAATTTAACAATTTAATAGTTTTATTTGTTGGGTTTTATTCCCCATTTTTGTTTAAGCAGTCTGAAGGACGATACTTGCTTTCAGCCACTCCAGAACCATCAATCGGAAATCTTTTACTTTCCTAACAATTTCCAGGACTTTTACAAAGTTAAATCCAAATCTCGTCGATCACAGTCGAAAACTGACCTTCCGGTTTACTTGGCAAGATTTACTAGGTGAACGTGGCCTTTTCAGCCTATAAAATCCATTCTAAAAAACTTAACCCACTGCTATTTTTATTAATAATTCCTTTTAATTGGCCACATTCAGGATTTGATTAATTCTTTTTTGTGAAACTATGCGAGAAATCCGCACATACAAATGAAAAACTTGAAGATATTTTATTAAAATATTAACTTTTTGCAGATTTTCTGATTTTTTTTTTTTATTATTAATTTTCTATTTATTTATTGTTTGTTGTTTTTATAGGTTCGATTATCATTATAGTTTTTTATTAGGTCAAACTCGCCACAACAAACCTTTAAAAAATATTCGGCAATGAACCAAAAACATCTAAAATATTGATAGTTTTTAAGCTCTTAAAGGACTTCTAAGTATTTTAAAAATACAAATAAAATTTGGTTAGAATTGATGAAAGGCAAAATTATCAGAAAGGAACGAAACACGGGCGGGCAAGTTCTCTTTGTTATTTTATACAAAACGTCAGTTTGAAAATCCTAGCTTTCTCGCTGCATTAACTTCGGATTTAGCTGGCATAATTTGATGTGTCCTGCGTCAGACAGTTGTAAAATCTAGAGATCCCGCTGCAAATTCAAGCAGATGACACTTGCAGAATGCACCCCTCGAGAGTGCATTCAGCCGATGGAAGTTTTCAGTTTAATTGAAAAAAAAAGGGAAATTAGTTATCGACTTAGTGACGTCTGGAAATAACTAAAACGGGAATATAATAACATTATCGCGGTTGTAAAACGTAATGTTCGCAATCCGGGATAATTCATTTATGTAATCTGGCCATTCCGAAATGATGCATTATCTTGTAGCACTCGGTTAGAACGAGATGGGTTTTTGTGATATTAACACAAAAAGCTTTACCATTTCTGAAAACATCGCAGATTTAAATAGAAATGCGAGGTTTGGTGTATTAATAACAACCACACGGGATTACACGTTGCGGGAATTTAACCTATTTAGCCGTGTTTCGGTCCGTTTTTGTTGAGAAACAAGGGCCCTCTTAGTTATCATTTCTAAAATTAACTGGTGCTTAAATAATGAAATTAATCCTTCAGTTTCGTTTTTGTCAAATACTAGAATCATTCTCGTTCGTATAAAAAGTATTACGGTAGCAGGATATCAAACAATATTATATTGTAAGTTGAGAATGCCATTACCTTTTACGAGGGCCAAGCTGAATTTATTGAGAATAAGAAAATCTAGTAGGCCTTGAAAAACAAAACATACAGTGTTATTTAGAACAACTCTTTATCTGTCATTTGAAGTTTAGTTGTTGAAGTTACGTTCGTGAAAACTCAAGTTACTAATTTTTTAAAATGACATTACAAGTAAAAAAATGGAATTAACCAGAGAACATTTTCGAATCATGATTTATTATGACTTTAAAAAATGTTTAAGCGCTTATGAGTGCAAAGAGAGTTTAGATTCAGCTTTTAGTGAACAAGCACCTTCCTTGGCTACAATTTACCGATGGTATAAGGAATTTGAACGCGAAAGAAATTCTGTTCAGCATCAAAAAGGAGCAGGGCGTCCTCCTACGGCTGTTACCGACAAAAACATTGCTGCTGTTAAAAAAATAATTGAAGTGGACAATAAAGCCACTTATGCGGTAATAGAGCATCAACTCAAGATTGGATCCTCAGCTGTTAAAACAATCATACACGATCACCTGCATTTAAAAAAAGTGGTCAGTCGTTTTGTGCCGCATCACCTTTCTGACTTCCAAAAAGCAGAGCGTGTAAGAATTTGCCATGAAACTTTAAATTTCTTAAATAATGGCGGACACCAAATTTTTTCCAAAATAGTGACAGGTGACGAAACTTATATTCCCTTTTTCGACGTACCTACCCGCCAAGAGAGTCGTATATGGATTCACGAAGATGAGGAAACTCCAACAATGACCAAGAAGCAGCGAGCTATGAAAAAAGTTATGTATGCGGTATTCTTCAGAAGTACGGGCCTAGTAAATGCAATTAAGCTAGATGGACAAAAGACAGTTACAGCTAAATGGTACACTGAAAAATGTTTGCCTGAAGTGTTCAGTAGAGTTCCAGACAAGGGAATTATGCTCCACCATGATAATGCATCATCCCATACGGCAGCTTTAACTCTCCAGTTTTTAGCTGGAAAAAATATAAAAGTAATAGAACATCCGCCGTACTCACCTGATTTAGCAATGTGCGACTTTTGGCTATTTTTTGCGCTTAAAAGGAATTTGCGGGGTAGAAGGTTTTCGTCTGAAGAAGAGATTGATACCGCAGTTCACGCTTATTTTGAAGGTATTCCGAAAGAAGATTGGTTGGGAGCTTTTAAACAGTGGAAAGAAAGAATGGTCAAGTGTATCATTGCTGAAGGGAATTACATTGAGCATATTTAAAATAAAATCCTAGAAAATATTAACCGTGTTTATTATTCTCAATAAATTCAGCTTGACCCTCGTATAAAGGATTTATGAAACGCCATACCTCAGTTAGCCTGAATGAAAAACGCAGATAAAATTTGGGGCCGCCAAACTGATATTCTATACAGCAGTGTGAAAAGCATCTCTTAATTAAAATAAAAATCGTCCAGGATTATTGTGGAAGTTTGCCGGTTTAATTCGATAAAAAATTCAGAACAAAATTGTTCTTCAAAATGCCTAAATGAGTAGCAATCACGCTGGTACAAAAAACAATAGGAATAACAAACAAAATATTTACTTAATTTCGCCTTCCAAAGCCACGTAACTAGCCGATAACTTTTGGGTGGGCCACACACTTTTCTAGGAGGACCATTATAAGAAAAAAAAGATACCAATTTTTTTGAGTAAATGATAATAACAATAATATTAATGCCCCTAACAATATCAGAGAAATAAATAGCTCATGGAAAGGCAGCCTAGAAAAAAATTAATAAGATTTCGTTTTGTATTTTTGGACTAGTTTATTTTGCATTTTTCTTATCTTGATTTTTTTTCCAAACAATATCATTTTGAAAACAGAGTTAATAGTTCCAGAATATTACCTCGATTTGTAAGCAATAAAAATATACCATCAGATCAATACAACACTAATAAATAAAAAAGAACTGGAAAGAGAAACAAAGCTGCACTTGTACAAATCAGTATAGTACCAACGCTCATTTATGGAGCGGAAACGTGGCCAATGCAAGACAAACACAAGAGTAAAGTAACAGCTGCAGAAATGAGATACCTTAGACGAATACTAGGCAGGACTAGAAGAGATAGAGTTAGAAATATAACCACAAGAGAGGAACTAGAGGTAGAACCAATAGTGGAAACTAGTCAAAAAAGACAGCTGCAATGGTACGGACATGTGGTCCGAATGGAAGAAAAGAGACTCCCAAGGAGGATGATGGAAGGAAGAGGAAAAGGGAAGCGAGTACGGGGGAGACCCAGAACAAAGTGGATAGTTTCGCTGAAAAAAAATCATTTTTAATTGACTACTTGAAACGCCAGTTTTTATTTTAATCATAGTTGGCTAGATTTGGAAATTTTATTCCTACAAAAAGATTCATCCTACTAGCCTCTACCACTGGTAAAAGTTTTATACTAATTGCGTTATTAAGGGGGGGTTTTAGTAGCATGTTTACGCGCTGAAAATTGTGTAATTTTAAAATAACGGTACGGTTAAATAATGACAATTGAAAAGAAGGACAAGTATGAATTAAAATTTTTAGACCTTTCCTTCATATGCTACA
Organism: Melanotus villosus; assembly: GCA_963082815.1. Lineage (NCBI taxonomy): Eukaryota > Metazoa > Arthropoda > Insecta > Coleoptera > Elateridae > Melanotus > Melanotus villosus. The sequence continues at coordinate 5,136,744 of OY720420.1, read as the reverse complement.
AGGCCAGAACGACCAATTTTAATATAGTAATTAAATTATGGCCCATTATGAAAAACTTACGAAAAGGGACTTGCACAAGACATCGATCAACAATGTATTGATTTTCGCATGTAGCGGGGTAGGTTTCAATATTACCTTCCAATGCATGTATCGACCCTTTTGCAAATTTGTATAATTTTGGCGTGATCTTTATTTAACTTTAGAGAAAATTGCGTATTATCTATTCACAACCAGGAAAAGCACTAAATTGAAATATCTGGTGCATTTTTTTGTTATTGAATTGACAGCACTGCATGGTTTTAAAATTTAGTGAGATATTTAGTTCCCTGAAATGTTGGGTTATGCTGTCATGTTTGACAGATTTCAAAATCAAAATTTTCATAAATAGTTCCATATGCAGTTTTTAATTCTTCGTAACATAGATAAATTGCCTTGTGTCCTCTTTCGGTAAAATTCATGGTTCAACATTTAGGTTACATTGCATGAAAATTTTTATTTTATAATTAATTAATTTGTTTAAATGTCAGATTTCAAATTTCCCTCCAATCATATAGTAACCAGAAATAACAACATTACAGAGCAAATTATCTGTACCAATTCTTCAGTGCATGCCAACATAAATCTAGTGTCCGCGAGGTCAGTGAACAGATAATACCATGAGATCGAAAAAAAGATGATTCTGAGCAGGCCTTGACTAGTACAACACGATTGGTTACACTGGTTCTAGAATGCCTATGAATTATAATGTGACAGTGACATTTCAAATGTAAGTCAGTTTTGCAATCTTGTTTCCAGAATTATTTAAGTTTATCGTTGTAATACTAGTGAAGGATCACATTTTGAACACCTACTCTAACATGTATTCATCTTAGTTTTCAGTTTGTTCCCTAAATAAATACTGTTTTGTGTTTTAATTTATTTGACATTTATTAACCTCTAACTTACTGCCACATTTTGAAATCAGTCTTGCCAATCGTGTTGTACTAGTCAAGGCCTGCTCAGAATCATCTTTTTTTCGATCTCATGGTATAAATTTTTAAAAACTGATTAAAGATAGGCAACCCAACATTCACCGACTCTGTCAATGTCACTGTCAATGTTTACAAAGAGGTTTAAGGGGGGGTTTTAGTAGCATGTTTACGCGCGGAAAATTGAGTAATTTTAAAATAACGGTACGGTTAAATAATGACAGTTGAACAGAAGGACGGGTATGAATTAAAAATTTTAGACCTTTCCTTCATACGCTACAAGGCCAGAACGACCAATTTTAATATAGTAATTAAATTATGGCCTATTATAAAAAACTTACGAAAAGGGACTTGCACAAGACATCCATCAAGAATGAATTGATTTTCGCCTGTAGCGGGGTGGGTTTCAATATTACCTTCCTATGCATGTATCGACCCTTTTGCAAATTTGTATAATTTAGGCGTGATCTTTATTTAACTCTAGAAAAAATTGGGTATAAATTTTTAAAAACTGATTAAAGATAGGCAACCCAACATTCACCGACTCTGTCAATGTCACTGTCAATGTTTACAAAGAGGTTTAAGAGATTAAAAATCGGTATTCGCAAATACTTATACCTACTGAATTTAGAAGTTTTTTTTATGTAGAAGCAATACTAGAAAGTTAATAAGAGAAGTAATAATTAAAACACTTTAGGGATGAGTAGTTTGCGTTTTGTCAAACACTCTAAGCACTCTGTACCATTTGGTTCACCGCTTCTTGGCTGTTTTTAAGTTAGGCAACCCAAGATACTTCAAAACGAAAAATATTTTAACTAAAATCCACCCTTAAGAGATTAAAAATCGGTATTCGCAAATACTTGAAGTTTTGTTAGGTAGAAGCCGGTAGAAGCAATACTAGAAGATCCAATCCTTTCTTGGCTGGTTTTAAGTCAGGCAACCCAAAATACTTAAAAACGAAAAATATTTTAACTAAAACCCACCCTTAATAACACAGTTATTTAAGTGGATTCATGTAAAGTGAAACACACTGTATCTCTTGACTTGTAGTATCACCCATTAAAAAAAAATTAGAAGACCGTAAACACCCTGTATTCTAACCATTCGGGATAGAAAGTGTACCAGCTACTACCTATGTATTAAATTGTCTCAATCTCATGCGGTTATCGAACGCAGTTTTCGGATAAAATTTTAATTTTGGCTACTTAGGACCGTCCCTAGGACTTTGTGAAAGATCAGCCGGTCCTGGTGCTTTTTTAATTCCCTCAGAATCAAAGTGCTTTTTATCGATGTAACAACTCCTCAAATTTCATTTGGGGCCCTTCAAATTTGGAAATATCAATTTCTTCTAGAATTGTTTCATTTTCGGAAATTTCGGATGCCATTTCCTCCTCAGAAAAATCATGCAATTTTTGTGAAAGGCCACTAATGGCGGTCGATTGAGTGATTGAGTCTTGCTTTTTTCATTACCACCGTTATCAGATTTTGAGGTTGGCACTACTGTTATTTTTTTTAGCAAAAAAGTCTTTAATTGTCGCACCTCTATGTTGGCTCATTTTTTTAAATTTAAAGTCCCGTTTGCACGTTTTTATTTCGACTGATGGAATAGTAAACAGAGGAAGGGCGCTTATAAAATTGAAGTGTCAAGTGTCCAATAATTCTTTGAAACAGCCAATTTTATTTAGTATACGTAAACCAAAACCCCTCACTAAAAAGTGAGTAGAAAAAAAAAAGAAGTATGAATAAGAATGAATGAAAGGGAGATGCCTTTGCCCTACATAGGGATGTTGCAGGCTGATAGTAATAGTAATATAGCTAGAGAACTAATAAACTTCTTTTGTTTTGAGTAACCGATACATGGCGCCGCGTCGACAGATTCAGTAAGGGCAGCTTAGGGATTAGATACCTCCGTTTTCTAGTGCACATGTCAATATGTTGGCAGGCCTTCTCGAATAGCCCGCTAGTGGCGCAACAGGCAGTTTTCTGTCATTTGTCACTTTGCTGTCAAACAAGACGTGTAAACACGTGCAAGTGTTTATGTTTTATCATTGACCACGTGGTGCTTGATTAAAGAACAGTGATTTTTATTCTTTATTAGGAGTATTTATTAAGTATTAAATTATGGACCCTCAAAACAAACGTGCGAGGGTAATCACAATTTGTGCTGTTCACCTGATTTTAATGACATACTGCAATTGAATATAGAAAATTGGAAGAAATATGAAGATGAAACAACATTATGTATAAAAAATAGATACAAATATTTCCCTAAAAGACTGCGATTACCATTTTCACAAAATTGAGCAATATTCTGTTAGCTACATTTGTGGTTATTTAATTAAGAACTGCTTGAAAGTACACAGTTGTAACACATGTCTGGCTTATGCCTATGCAAATGTTCAAAAAAACTTGATAAAACGTCGCTGTATGCAAATTTTAGAGCATATCAGTTTAATAACATGGAAGTTTTTGGAAAATTGTATATGCCAAACGAAAATTTTTTCTACTACATATGTGAACTAGAACAAATCTTTAAAGAAAACTTGGAAAAAATTGTAGTTTGCCTAGATAGAATATCAACATGTATACAACTTCCGCTACACTACAACATCCATGTGCAGAATTTCCATACATTTATTTAATTAAGCTGTATAGGTGTACAGTAGAATGCGATTGTTTTATACGCTTAAATTTATAAATGCAAATTTCAGATTTACAAATGTAAAAGGTTAAAAGGGTTTCTCGGAAAAAAATTATTGAGTACTCCTTTCTTTGTTCGAAGGTTAAAGTTGCTACGGTTAATTTGATGACAAGATCTTGGCATAATCATAGTGTAAAAACAATAATATGAAAGCAAAAGTTCACAAGTACACCGAGCAATGGCGTTCCACTTAAAACTGTTAAAACTAGTTTTTAAAATTCGCGCTATTTTTGACTGCTGCCGTCTAGCGGAATGCGAGCGAAGGCCTGCCAACATCGTCGTTGTTTTTAAAACTTGCATACCCGACTTCAAAGACACAGACAGCAGCTGTCCTTAGTGAATGCTTCTTATACTGTGGCCAGAGTGTGTCGTTCGTGCTTAAGCTTTATTAGTGATTTTTAGGTAGTAATTAAGTAACTCTTTATGTTAAAATGCTTTACTCCAGAATGTTTTTCAAAATTGTAAATGAATTATAAAGTTAACACGTTTTCATTTTTATTAGTAAACTTATTCCTCTCATTCTTGCACTACCGCAGTGGCAACGGGTGGGCCTGGGCCCACCCCTGGTTACGTGCCTGACTTCCAAATTGTTTAAATATTGGTAACTTTAAAAATAACACAAAAATGTGGATAGTTTGCATGGTTTTAAACGCCTACGATATTCCTGCATAGGCAACACGCAATACGCTTGACATTTCATAGATAACTTCGCATTAATAAATGTGTTATGCAAAAACAGTCGCACGCGTGATATATGTGTTGCCTATTCTAAAATTAATTCAGGGGCTAATATAACAATAAATTATTACGACTCAATAAAAACCACCAAGTGTATAACTTGAAACAGAAACAAAACTAACAGACAAAATATTATTAGATTTCTTGCACCTTTTTAATTTTGAATTTCAATATAAATTCGAAGAATAAATTTATTACAAGCGAAAATTATTTGTAATCCCTTTAGTCATCACGTTATAGAAACACCAATCGAATCGTGTAACAACGAAAGTATTAAATTTACTGTTTCGCTTCTTTCCATATTATACTCTACAAAATAACCTAATGATTGATTCAAATTATTATCAGGGAAATAATTGCCAAATACCGTGTTATGTCGTCATTATGAATACTATCAAGTCAATCAATTCGCCTCCGCAATTCAGTTGTTCACACGACACACAACGTTAAAATTTTATCAGCATTCCTGTAGCACATTAATTACAACGAGCGATACATGATTAAATCATGCACAACCCTTTTGTGTTTCAATTAGTAATAATTAATACACTGTTTTATCTTTGATATGTTTCAACCTTCTAACAATGCTACTTTTTCTAATTTATTTTCGATCGCAAATTAATGTCAAAAACCCATCTTAAACTACTATTTTCCCTCAAGTGAATAAGTAAAAAGTAAAAAAACAACTTCAAAGACTCACCGCAACCATATCTTCAATAGCAGAAGGGTTTTTAGAACCAAGCATAACCATGCCCATAGCGATACCAGCAGCTTCACCAGTGCAAGCGTCGTCTTGATACAAATTAAATTTAAGTTGTTCGTATACATCCTGCCGGTGACTGCCCATTCCTGCAAGTCCTAACCCTAAACAACCACCATGACGTACCATCTGCAACCAAAACATTTATTGTAATTTACTGTTTCGTTTTCAACACAATCGAAACATGAGAAACCCATGCATACCTCATTCTGTGCATCCTTAAGCTGTCCCAATAAATAATCAGTAATATTAGCACCATGATTGGCGTGAATAAGACCAAGAGCATATAAACCGCCCCCTTCGGAATAACCAGAGCTAGGACCGACTTCCTTAGGTAAGTAGCTTTGCATTAAAGTAAGGGCTTCGTGTTCGTGTCCTCTGTGTATTACGCCCAACGATGCCGTCGCTGTTAATTTAGCCCAATTCGTTGCACGAGCTAACCATTCGAGGTTGTCTCTCAAAAACTGATCACTCGTGGTGCCGCTGTGCATAAAACCGTTGGCAATAACTGTAGCTGTGTGACAAATACTGACTCGGATCGCTTCTTTGGTTTGTTTTAATATCAGTAAGTCGGCATGATTTGAACGAATTAAGAATTGTAGGTGGAGTTCTATTGATACTTCGCCGGAGAGAATGTTGTGTAATTTTTCTATGCGACCTTGGTGTTCCTTTTCACCGTCGCTCTAAAATTTGACAATAATATAAAATTGTAAAATCAACAAAACAAAAACTAATTACCAAACTATCAAAGGTGCGTTCATCCTTCACTTCTGCTACTTTGGGTTCAATAACTTCAGGTGGTGGTTCTGAAGAAGATGAAGGAGCGTCAGTACTTACAGGAGCTACTATTTTAGGTTTAAGTTTATCTTCGAGCAAGTGTGGTAAAGGTGCAGTGCCTCGAAGGGCTTGTAAAACACGTCCCAGAAACTGTTGAGTGGCCGATTCATAAAGATCAAAAGCAATTTGATAGGCCATAAGTTGACTTTCCTATAATTAATAACTTTAATAAACTGATTACAATTGAATTACAAAAAAATACCTCTTGGCCTTGCACAAGTTTATCCAATATTTCAGCAACGGGCAAAGGATCGTCCAAAAAGATTAAACATTGGCACATGTTGACATAATCAGGGATAGCTAAGTTACGATAAAGTTCAACCAGCGAACAAAGTACTGAATTGCGAAAACCCCGGTTCTGTATTAAGCTCATTGCAACCTAAAAAAGTATTTATTTATTTTTGATATGTCTATAAATTAATAACTCACTTGAAAGGCATAACTGAGCATTGCGGCCACATCATCAGACTGAGTAATTGAAGATTCAAATATATCCATACGTCTGGTTTCCAATGCCAAACCCAAAGCTTGTCTGTACTGTCCATCGTCCAAGCACCGCTGGAACATGCGATTAACAATAGCTTCAAGACGTGCGTCCAATGGCTTTGCATTTGCAACACCGTCGGCCAAAGCAATTCGTTGCTGGGTATAATAATCGATACACTTAGCTAAAAAAAATCCAAATAAGTCTCGTTTTAACCACCAGTAACTTTCTTACCAAGCGTAGTCTCAACATATTCCGTACGTGAATTCACGTCAAAAAGCTCACCAGCACCAAGAGCGTAGGTAAGCGAGTCTTCAAAAGATCCCAAATGATAATAAACTTTACTGGCAACCAAAGCTGCCAGTTGATGTTGTTGAAATATTTTATCCTCATGCAGAATTTCACTAAAAAATATTGCACACTCATTATTTGAAACAATGAGCAAACATGAACATAACCTTACATTTTTTCGATAGCTTCTGAAATTTCAGGCCAAAACTCATCTACGATGTTATCCAATTTTTTCAAAGCGAAAACCTTCAACTCCGGCCTGGGTTCCTCCAAAAGGGAGATAATTCCCGCTATAAAATAAAATAAAAAGTTTATTAGAACTGAGGTTATGCCGTACGGAAAATCAAATTTCTGAGTTAATACCTACGGAAAAACTTTAGTAATACATTTAATAAAAATACCGCAGTCGTATTATAATTAAACTACGTAGCTTTAAGTACGATTTATTGTAAAAATCTTAAATTTACGCTTGCCAATTTGAATGACTTGCAAAACGCATGTGCAAAAACAATGAAAATTTGAAAATTGATCCCCATTTATATATTTAGTGGGCACTTTTTAGGAAATATAAATAAAAATTTGTTACCTGCTGATGTAATATTCATCGTACTTTGTAATAACTTTATAATTGTACAACACTTCTTATCACCACTGCGACTACTTCAAATTTGACAAGCAGCACTTTGACAACCGATGAAAATACATTCGTGATTCAGTGTTCAGTGGTGGGGATTCGATGGGAGCGTTCAACGGACGAATGACGAGCAATCAATCCCAAAACATGTTTTCGTAGGTAAAACAGGTATTGGCAGCTGGTGCGTTTCTTTAAAATTAGCATTGTATTTTGTGTCACACAAAACATCCCCTTTTCTTGAAAAACACCTGGCAGAGTTGTGCTTTTATGTAAAATTTACGTCTGTCTAGTTTTAGTATTTTGTCATTTTATGTTTTTTGAGGGTAGTTTAATATTAAGCAATTAAAATACACCTTTAAAAGAAAGAGCCTAACTTTTCAGAAGCAAATCTTTCTCGGTTTACAACTCTTTACAAAATATTTATCATTTTGTATGTACGTTTTAGTATTTATTACTCCACTTAAACTTTTATTTATTGACTAAAATTGACAATTTAAGCAGTCGCAATTTATTATGTCTGTGATCACTGCCTTATTTATGATATTCTAGAATGTCTAGATCTCTAGATCATAAGAAATCTATGATAATCCAGCAGTCTCTTTCTATTTAATTAGTTTCCACTATTTTAATCACTTTGTCTTTTAATCACTCTTTACTTTGATTGCTGTTAATTAATTTCACTTTATTTCTTTTCAGGTTTTATTGTTTGGGTTAAATTTTATAACCACAAACACGTTGGAATAAAACAAGATTTTATTATTTGTCTTTAAAACAATTAAACTATTATTTATTTCGAAGAAATTAATTGTTTAATAATTATTACAACTTGTTAAACCACTTGGTTTATCACTTTAACGAAGTTTACATAAATCGTAAGTATTGACTTTTTATCTTTTAATTCACTTAAATTTACTTTTAACAATTTTCTTATTATCGTAGAACTTATTTAAATTTAAAATTAATATCCACTATTTTATTTCAATTGGTTTACTTTTTTTAAAACGATGGTTTTACATTTAAATATCACTTAAAACTTTTCCTTTATTCTGACGTTTAATTTACGTACTGATTTTCACTTTTTTTTATCAAACAAATGAGTGCATTGTGACGTCATTTTAACAAAATTAATATTTCTGGAGCAAAATTATACGTGTTACTCTTACAACACCTTTTGATACACTGAGGTCTTTGTTTTAAAAAGTTGGACCAATAGAATTAGAGGATTTTGGACACTGATGAAATCAAACTTAAAACTTAATTAATTATTAATTTCGTATTACTAACTTAAATTAAATATTAACTACATGAAAAATCATTAAATTACTTACAACTAATTTACAATATAAACTTTTGTTAAGAAACTTTTATTTACATTTCGTTTTATAGATTCAAACTCTGTCTGGTTTTTGACTACTGCTTCCAAAATAATGAATTTTCAAAACTATCACTAAATTAACTAAAAATTATACAGTTATGTTAAACATTGAAAAATATTAAGATTTTACTCTTGTCAAAATTCTCTATTTTGTATACTTGTTTCTAAATTTTATTGAATATTCTTATAAAATTTGCTTTCTGCCATTAAAATATCGATATTCTTAAGCCTTATATGCTTTTACAAGTCATGGTTATGTTTTATTTGCTGTCTAAATATTTTTTAATAGTGAAAAATACTAATTTATAATTTTTAAGTGCACATGTACTCAAAATTGGTTTATTTTACAAAAATAAGTTATTAATTCAACTTTATTTGTTATTTCTAGCATTGCAAATTGACTTCTGTGTTCCCAAGAACTAAATCATCTTGAAACATATTCATCGTACTATGAAATGGATGTGAATTTTGGATATCGAACATGTATCCTACTAATCGTCAATCTTTAATATCCTTTAAGATTAATATTTTTCAGAATGATACAATATTCATTTATAATAAAGTGGGTTCAAAAAAATAGTAATAGTAAAATAAAATCTAATGTCGCCCTTTTGATAGCGAAATTTTTCGAACTCGCTTTAATAATTTAAATTTTTTGGTAGTAAAAGTTCATTTCGTCTATTACCAATTTGTGCAAAACGATATTTAATTGTGTCCGCAGAAATTTCATCTAACTGAAAATTAATATTAATTAGACCTAAATTTGATAACCTATCCTGGCCCGTTGTTGCTCTAATATACGTTTTTAGTCGTCTAATTAGTACACTAAAAGATCTTTCACAACTACCGGAATTGATAATGCAATTTTCTGTATTCGTTAGATTAGGAAACAACGAGCCGCCACTGTTAAAAATCTGTCTTAGAAAATCTTAAAATGTGCCTTAGAAACAACATATTATACCGGGTGGTGACTTGGCCGACGCAGCATAGCAATTATAATGGTAAATCCGGATTGTCCAATTATTTGCTTCCCTAATTATTTTAGAGGAAAAGTGTAGTTAGGTTTTTTTGTAGAGAAAAAAATTCTACATCCATACATACCATAGCTTTTTAGTTTTTAGATTTCTGAAACCGGAAAATCCTGAAAATGTAAAATGCCAGTTTTAGAAAAATCATTGATGCCATGGAATTCTTATCGTAAATTACAGACGTCAAACAGGAATGACAAATGCAAGCACGTTTGTTTGATTTCATAATTCCATGGCATCAATGATTTTTCTAAAACTGGCATTTTACATTTTCCGGATTTTCCGGTTTCGGAAATCTAAAAACTAAAAAGCTATGGTATGTGTGAATGTAGAATTTTTTTCTCTACAAAAAACCTAAATACACTTTTCCTCTAAAATAATTAGGGAAGCAAATAATTGGGCAATCCGGATTTACCATTATAATTGCTATGCTGCGTCGGCCAAGTCACCACCCGGTATACTACTAACTACTACCGAAGATTAATGCAAGGAAGAGAGAATGGAAATCAAGCTTCGATGTTTCGAAATATTTGGAAAAAGTAAAAAAAAAATAGCTAGAACTCCTGTTAAGTTACAAAATAAAGACGGAGATATGGACGAACTGAAGGAAATGATTAGGCAATTAATTGTGGAAGTAAAGGAAATAAGAAAAGAACAAGAACACATTACTCAGATCTCCATCACCTTCGTCAACACTTAAATCGATATTTTGCCGATTATCACTATCACTGTCATCACTAAGATACCTACCTAGTTCAGAATCGCTTCAAATTCTTTATCTGTCAAATACTTCGACATTTTTCAAAACTTAGAATTTTTGAATTATCCACGCAACTGGTATGGTTGGGTCAAATATGACCCGACACACCTGTATACTTTGGTGTATAATTTGCAACTTAAATGTGTGAGATATCTACCGAAACTACGCCTAGTGATAGGGGAATACAGGGAGACCTACGGCTGTTACAGCTTGGGAAGTCTATTTAAATTTTAAATTAAATTTTCTATGGTTCAATATTGACCCAACAATACCGGTTATAAGGGCTTTACGTCGGCCTTGGCGTCTTTTTGGGTATACGTAAATTGGTCTATGTTCGATTTTCATAAATTTGATTGGTCCTTGATTTGCCTATGTTGGCATTTCATAAAGTTGCACTGTAGGTATATTAGAGCCCGGGCTTCGGCCTTCAGAACACCTGCCTCTTCTCTCTCTGTTCTTCTCGCTCTCTCTTCTCTTTCAACTGGACCCTAACTGATCTGTTGCAGACATTTTATTGACAACTAAAAAATGGTAACACCAAATACAGTAATGGGATCAGAAAAAAGAATAAAGTGCTATTTTCAAGTTGGGAAAAAATTTCAATATATCGGGTGGATCTTAATTCACCACTCACCACTCAGGTCGACATCTTCTTCTTTAAGACCTTGCAATAACTTTTCAGTAACATTGTTTTTTCTCTGTTGTAAAGGTTTTACCCAATATCTTTTTCTTTAACAAAAAATACGTTATACCAATTAAAAATAAATTTTAGTCTTCTTTTTTTACTTTTATTCACTATACGAAACGTTTACTCTGCCCATTTAGTGTAAATAAGAATTCTTTGAGAACACGTTTAAGAACAGTTTGCGAGAAACAAAACGGTACAGGTTTTGTATTTAGTAACTGTATTTGTACTTTATTCTGTCCTATTTACAAAGCATTTTAAAACGTATTTCTATTCATAAATACAATTAATATTATTGTTCTAAACAAAATATCCCTTAATTAATTAATTATTACAATGGTGGATTTATCTGATATCTCTACTTCTGATTTATAACTCTTTTACTAGCATACAAACAGCTGCTAAAACCTATATCTAAGTAGTGAATGAAGATAAACTGGTCTCTTTAAAAGCTTGCTGCTTAGCACTTTATTTAATTAATAGATAATAAAAAGTAAATATAGCATAAATCCACCATAAAAACGAAGTTTTCACTTTACACCACTAATGTATAATTCACTTAAACCTACACTTTAATAATTGAAGTTGTTTATAATCGATTCGCTACGCCGATCACACCACATCGCACTTCTTAACCGTTACATATCACAGTGGAAGTTCACCACCTGCTAATGTGACAAAGCATGAGTCATACTTTGAGTCATAATGGGGTAAGAAACCATCGGTTGGGTAGCATTTGATAAAGCAATTGCCTGCGAGGTATTAATTGCATTGATCTGATTATTCCTGTGCATCTCCATCTGTTGACTGGAAGCCAAATTTTGTTGCGCTAACAACTGCTGATTCGTGCTAGCAAGCGCTAATTGTTGAGGAACACTAGCAACGGTTAATTGTTGCGGAGTATTCGCCAGGCCTAGCTGTTGCGCCTGAGAAGTCAACTGCTGTGTTGTGTTCGCCAAAGCTAATTGTTGCGCCTGAGAAGTCAACTGCTGTGTCGTGCTTGCCAAAGCTAATTGTTGCGCCTGAGAAGTCAACTGTTGTGTTGTGTTGGCCAAAGCTAATTGTTGCGCCTGAGAAGTCAACTGCTGTGTCGTGTTTGCCAAAGCTAACTGTTGCGCCTGAGAAGTCAACTGCTGTGTTGTATTTGCCAAAGCTAGCTGTTGAGCTTGTGAAGTTAACTGTTGACCCAGCTGCTGCTGATTTGCAAGTTGCTGTGCTTGAGATGTCAGCTGTTGCCCAAGTTGTTGGGCTTGGGAAGTCAGGTGTGAAGGATTGCTGTTTGCAATTGTCAGCTGCTGACCTTGTGATGCAGTTGCTAAAACAAGTTGCTGACTAGCCACATGCTGTGCCTGTGAAGTTAGCTGTTGTTGGGTACTGGCAAGGGATGATAACTGGTTTTGACCTTGTTGGGCAAGATTTGTAGCCAAGTTTTGTTGGGCGATGGCTAATTGAGCTTGTGAGCTGTTTGCTATTGCCAATTGAGAGGTTGGATTTGTTGTTACTGCAACATTAAAAAGAATTGAAATATTTTCCCAGAGTTTGTTGTTGAGAATTTCTCGAGTTTTTTATTTTTTCATGAGCATTTATTTCACTGCTTAAAAAATTTTAATTTAAAAGTCATCTGGTTTCCAAAGGACTGGCATACTTTTATAATTAATTATGTCAAACAAAACTATTCCAATCGTTAATTTTGTTTGAAAACTGATCAATTTTGCTCTGAAACATTATGCTGGTGATAATTTAGTTTTGCTTGTTTAAATGGTGATGAAACACTGATGAAAAAGTGTCAACGGATTAAAATTGTTTACGGTGAATTATATTCTAAACTATACTAAAGAACCTTACCGAGTATCTGTTGACTGGGAGCTAAAATCTGTGCAGGAGCAATGCTAACTGCCGGGCAGCCTGCTATAGAAACATGATTTGCCGACACCGCATTGCCAGTAGAAACAGTTGCTATCGATACAGGAACGGTTGCCACACTAGCTGTTACAGTACGAATCACCTACAATTAAAACAATAAATACAAAAGAATGAGAAACCTTTATGGAAATAGGTCGAACCTGTTGCGCCTGAGGTGGTGTGTTGTTCTGAGGTAAAGTGTTTGTAATTGTTACAGCAGGAACGGTCACAGAACCGTTACGTTTACTGGAAACACGCAACGTAGCATTCTGATCCAGTAGAAATTCGTTAGTCGCTGTAAGATCGGAAACCTGCAAATAATTTCATGTCAAATTATAAAAAAAGGTAAGCACGCTCTAACGCTGTGTAATAAATTAAAATCAAAATATCTTTGTAAAAAAAAAGTAAGTACACTAATCATAAATATACAGAAGGGTGAATGGCTTCGCGCATGTTAAGAATTTCAGCAGTAAATTTTTACTTTCCTAATTATTTTTGATAAAAGTACAATTATTGGTAGAGAAAAAATACTGCAGTTTTTTCGATTTTTTCATAATGGAAAAACTGTGGAAATTAATGATTGCATTTTGACAAAAATCAGTGATGCCTTGGAATGACAGAAACAAAAAGCAATTGTTCTTTAGCTGTCAGTCTAGCTTGACACTTAGTTAAAATATTGTATCATAAAATAATTTCATTTCATGTCAAGTTTGTTTCATAAAACCTTGAATATTTTGAGTAAAATAATTTTTTTTCAGTTGAGTTTGTTGAATAACTTATTCAGGTCAAAAAGTGACATTTTTCCTATGAAAATAAGTACTATGTAAAATTTTTGTTTCGCAAATTTTATGGCAACAGTGATTTTTCTTAAAGTGTGAACTTTGATTTCCAGAGTCTTTCAGTTACACGAAAATCAAAAATTATTCATAATCATGAATGGATCCAGTAATTATTTCTCTACAAAAAAACATACCTACGGTTTTGTTCTAAAATAATTAGAGAAGCAAATATTTACATGTTAAAGATTTACCACTGAAATTCCTTTGTTGCATGAAGCAATTCGTCACTCTGTATATGTATAAATAAATAAACAAACCTGTCTTTTAAGTTGTGCTATTTCTTTATGCAGTAAACTATTTTCTTCCTCCAGCATAATCGTCCTAAAATTAAGAAATTCAAGTATAATGAAATACTGGCAAGATAGAAGCATTTACCTTGCATCTACGCCACTTAACATCGGAGGATTTCCAGCGAAATACCCCTTAAAAAATGGTCTCCTTCTGCTGCAATCATTTTCAATGTATTCTATTTCACTGGTACCAATAAATCGGCGTTTTGCACTTGGAGGACCTAAATCGGGGTCTTCAATTTGTACGTTGTTCCACCTCGAGACACCTGCGAATTAATTTATTTTATTATTTTAGTAACCATATTATTTAATTTTTCTTAAGCCACCACCACATTGACTCGTAGGACTCATGACAAGATGAACTCAAGAAGTATACTAGAAAAACAATTTTCCAAACACAAGGCTCGCAAGTCTGTATGAGCTTTTATTTGATGTACATGGAATGAACAGATAGTCACAATACTACATAATAGAAAGTTGATTTGAACCAAAGCTGAAGAAAAAGCTAGAACTTGGAAATGGAGAAAAATTATAAAGAAGTAAAACTTTATTACTTCTACACCTGACAAAAGGTAGAAGAGGATCAATTAATTGAGTCTTACGCCTAAGGATAAGAAGACTTAGGTCTGAGTAAGTAAATTTATTAATAAACATTTAATTAACAGACTGACTATTTCAGCTGCCGTAGAGTCCCTTAAATAGAAAAGAATCAACTCAAATGTGGGGCTCTGACAGTTCTTAAACAACTAAACATCAATATTTGGAACTTACGATATAGGCCAAACCAGCAAACGCATTTTATCTTGCCATACACAATGACCTGGGCGTTCGACCCTAAATAATAAAGGATATCTAATTAAGCATTCTTTACACCTACCGTTTGGCGATATTAATATCTTCGAGTGAGATCCATCTACGTTGTTATTAAGTACAAAATTAGGAAGATCAAAACAATTCCGATTATTAGAATTATTCTGTACAAGATCCAGAATTTCTGCCTCTTCCTCTTCTTTACTTATGTGCCTGTATTTACACACCGCTCGTCTACAAACAGACAAAAATTGAAATAGCAAAAAGCAAGGTTTAAGTAAGGATTTACCTGCACATGCCCTTACGGAACTGATTACAAACAGGGTGAGTTCCAGGTAACTGGGCTTTTCTTGTTGCTTCTGCCAGTATTTGGTTCGACATCTCACCTGTTTTTTTGTACTCCTCTTCTTCATCGGGAGTACAATGTATAAACCTACAATTAGTTAGTTAATTAATTAGATCATAGAATTACAGTATTTGTTTAAGACGCTTAATCTTCGAGATAAACTGATTATTTACAATCATTGTTTATTAAGCGAAGTTTTAAAGACAGGCTTGTGAAAATGCATTTAATTATTATTTAATTACAAACATTAGTAGTGGGTGAAAATTACCGATTCATAAATTAATTACTTTTCTTTTCAATTAAAAATATATGTAAAACAAACATTGATAATTCTAGGTTTTCGACTGTTTTTGTTCTTGTTTTTTTAAGTTAGCTAATAAGAAATTGAGAATAAAACTTACTTGCAGTTCGGCCTGGGGCACGTGGTATTTTGAAAATCGTGACAAAAATTTAAAGTCCTCATTTCGTTCTCATGTTTATACTTGCAAAATTTTCTTCCACAAACCCCTCGGATGAAATCTCTACAAATGCTCTCCGTGTTTGTTTCGTTTTGTCGTTCGGTTTTAAGATCCTCAGAACTATCGGACATTTTCTACGATTACCCTGATTAATAACGACCGATATTCCTGTAAAAAATTTATTGTTTTACTGTACAGTAAATGCGTAACTTCAAAAAAATGAAAAGGTCAAACCAATCTTTAGCATAAAACAGAAGCCTTGTTACACCACAGGACTCTCCCTTTGATACCAGAGTTCAATATCTTACTAAATATGGAGGATAAGTTTTTCTGTTGACCTTCCCTTCATTAATAATAAGTTACTGCCGAGTAGTCAATACTGAATCTTACGATTTTATTGCACCGCCGGTGCGTTCGTCGAGATATCGAGAACTGTGTAAAATTTAATTTTCGTTGTCGGTACTTACTCTCAAATTTGTAAGTGGAACTGAAATTTATCAAAATTAATTTCCATAAAGTTCCAGTATAAAAACAAGTGTTAAACCACTCTAGCAGTTTATTTGCACGATGGGTTTCGCACGTATGTTTATCACATTTCTAATTATTACATTTTACAACGCACAAGCCTTATCAGAACTCGGTGAAGAAAACTGCGAAACTTTACCATCCGAAATTAACATCATTAAAGGTAAGTTGATCTTATGTAATTAAAATTTTAAATAGTAAATTTCCCAGAGGAATACGACGAACTGGGTCGATTACAACGAACATGCCACGGTGAAATAGCGGTAAACAAATGCGAAGGCACATGTAACAGTCAAGTACAACCGTCTGTAATCACACCGACCGGATTTTTAAAGGTATCTTTACGTTTGCTAAATTTAGACGGCTTTAATTATTTAAATTTACCAGGAATGCTACTGCTGCAGGGAGAGCTTTTTACGAGAACGCATAGTGACCCTCTCGCACTGTTATGATCCTGATGGAATGCGTTTGACGAACGACGACATGCACAGTATGGACATAAAACTAAGAGAACCGTCAGATTGTAAATGTTTCAAGTGTGGTGATTTTAGTCGATAAGATTATGTAGTAAGATTAAGTTACGGTTAATTTAAGTTGCTTAAGTGTAACGATGTGTCTAAAGTGTGTCTTAATACAATACAATTGTTAAGTTGTTACCATGTAATGTGGGGAATGAAATTACGTAACAATAATTATGTATGATTACTGATTTTTATTTGATTGGAAATAAATTAATTCTACAATTTGATGGCAATTTTTTTATGGTGTGAATTTACATTTATTTAAATGATTTAAAGAAGTTATTTTATTGTAAAAGCAACTCGAACCTGTTACTTCAATTTTCGAAACCCTTCAACATTATAATTTATTAGAATTTTTTGTGAAAGCACATTATGTAACCAAAAGAAATTTTTATAGAGGTGAAACCAAACCTTGTTAAAAACCTCAGACATAAGCAAGCCTTATTCAATAGAACGACATTTATTCGGGGAAGATCTAAGCTTCCTAGTACCAAGTATCTCAAACCACATTAAGGTTGATGCAAAACACAAATCGTATACCAACAAGCACATTGCAGAAATTTACAATTTAATTGTAGTTTCAAATTGTGAAAGCTCAAAAATGGTAAAACAAACCGAAGCACAAAGATACATACACAAAACATTTTGTCGAAATTCAAATAAAACTGGGAAGTTTTATTCACTTATTTGCAACAAAGCAGATTAATTACTGGCTTGGACAATACTGACAAGCGATTTTTCCTAAATAAAACCGTTCCATATCCCACTTACGAAGAAAAAAAACAAATTAATATTTAGCAACGTTTAAACAACAGGTAAAAAGGTATTTAAATTCAGAATATTAATGTAACCTTGGGTGATATTTATCTTCAAATGTAAAATAGGTTCTAAATTTGTACATTGGATTTTTAATTAATTTGACGTAAAACGTGCAAAAACACAACCGTTCGAGGAAAATTACGCCACATTTGATGAATTACGAGCAAAAACGACTGAGCCACTTAATAAACATTTAGATTTTGATGTATTAATTATTTTAATCGTTTCTCTAATTAAATTAGAGAAATCGATAATTCAAGTTCAAATTTACATTAATTTAATCCCTGTTAAATTACCAATTACGATGAATGAAAATTGTCCAGTCAAGATTTAATCGAAAAAAATGATAAACCTCCTCAAGGAATAACAGAAGAAAAAAATAAAGAAAATCAACCGATTAAGAAACAAGAAACTAAAGGAAAAACCATAGAAATGGCACCAATTAAAATAGGTTAAAACAACAAAGAAAAACAGATAAGAGAGAGAAAAAAGTCTGTGGATAAAGATACACAGCAATTGCGAAAAATAAACAACAAAAAGAACTTGATATACTTAGCGTAGAGGAACTAGAACGGATCAGAATAGTTAACCACTGGAATCAGTGATAAGGAAAATAAACAAAAAAAGTTAAGACAAGAAGATAATAACTTAAAAATGGAAACAGGAAATGTAACAAGTAACAAAATAGTTTACAAAACACAATATGTCACCAAAAATCCACAGTCAACGACAAAGGCAAACAAAGACAAAACCAAAACAACAATAAATGAAAAGGAAGAAGAAATATTAGAAGAAATGGAGCAAGCATTAATACAAATCCTAGATATAAGTGAATCACGGAAGCAAGGAAAAGGGGAGAAGAATATGATTAAAGGATATGTAATACATTATTCAGAACCCATAAGTTCAAGAATAATCCATATGGAACTGGAACTTTCAAGAACTGTAGCAATAGTACAAATAAATATATGCCCCAGTAGACGGTACGAAAATAGAAGTAATAGAAAGCCTCTACAGTGAATTACAAGAAGTGACAGATAAGATAAAGGAAGAACACACCAACAGATTGGAACGGAAGAGTAGGATCAGATATAGAAGCATGACTGGGAATAATTGTTAGAATTTATTTTATTTAATAACAAATAGCCAAATACAAAACGTAAATAACCGTGCTGGGCCCATAACCTGTTAGAATTTATTTTATTAAATAAAACAAATTCTAACAATAATGGGTAAATAAGGAGAACAAACCAAAAACAGAAACGGAAGGGACATGATTCAATTTTATATATCAAACGACCTAATCATTGGTAATAGATTTTTCAAACACAGCATGGAGGACAGATATACATTAGGAAAAGAGGAGAAGAGCGTAATAGATTATATAACAGGTATGGGTAAATACAGAAGCAGAACTAGGAACAAATCATAGAATGATGACAAAAGTTAAAAGAGACAAACCAGATATAGAGGAAAAATAAAACATATACAGGAATCAAAATAGAGAAATCAAAAAACCCAATTCTGAAAGAAATTTTCCAAACGACTACAGAGAAAGAGTTATCTAAGTGGAAAAATAAAATGAAAAATCTAGAAAATGAGAACAAAATAATATTTTCCATCTCGTTACCTTGGAAGAAGAGTGACTCAACTCAAACTCATTCAGTTGCTTGCCACTCTTGTTTACTGATGGCCAGAAATCTACATTTTAGTTTAGTTGGTTAGTTAGAAAAGTTCACGACGTCAAGTCGTTTAAAAATGTGGCTTTGACCCCCTTGGCCCCTTGCCAAAGTCCTTAGAAAGGATAAGGCACAGATACAAGAAGTTAGTTAGCAACCTCTGAAGTGATAAAAACTGTCAAAGAAGCATTTAAAGAAAAGAAATTGGCATGGAAAAAATTTAGAAGAACAGGTAGAGAAAAAGATAAAAGGAAATACATCGAAGTTAGAAATAAAACAAGCAAAGAAGAAAATCTGGATAGAGTTTGGAGATGAAGTAAATGCAATACTTAAAAGTGAAAATAAGAGAATTTTGGGTCATTTTAAAATATCTAAGAGGGCAGAAAAGCAAAAGAATCACAAGAATTAAAGATGAATAAGGCTCACTAAGATCTGATTTGCAGTGCATATTAAGAGTATGGCAACATTTTTACAAAAGTTTTCGGAAGCAGTGAGTGAAAAGTTAAAGGAAGAACACATAGAAGATGAGGGAAAATAACAGTCGATGAGGTCCAAGAAGTAATTGGAGGTCCAGATGGAATAGCACTAGAAATGGTAAAATATGGCGGAGAGTCAGTTATAACATGGATAGAAGATATGTGTAACAAAGTTGGGAAACAAATACAATTCCTAAAGAATGGAAAATAAATGCAATACTTATTTACAAAAAAGATCCCACAGGTCGTAACAATTACAGAGCAATAACATTATCATCAATAATAATGAAGGTATACACCAAAATTAGTGAAAAAAGACTAAGAACTACATCGGTTAGAAAACAAGCAAAGAGCGTATTGGGAAGTTAAACAAACATGTTATAAGAAAACTCCCTAAAAAGTGGGACAAACTTATATTTAACATTCATTGACTTAAGGCAGAGTTCAACAACGTAAATAGAGACCAAATATGGAAATGCCTAGCTGAAAGAGCCGTTGGAAGTAAAATAACACGAGTAATTAAAAGTATATACAGTAGACTTGCGATTATCCTAGTTAATTAGAATCGAGACTATCTCGGATACGAAGAAACTCGGATAATACGGATATCGATGATTAATGAGTTACAAAAATTGATGAAAACATACAATACTATATGTAAATGTATACATACATTAAATACACCAGTGAAAACTGAAAAACAAAGTATATAATGGCAGGAACTGAGAACACTGACTGTCAGTAAGCATGAGGTGAAACACGATGTCAAACAAACGTGCCCAAAGGCTCCCCTTAAGGTTTTCAAGGTCGACTTAAGCACATGCCCCTACTCCTCTAATGAAGAAGTGTAATTCAGATAATAGGAGAAACATCAGAAGAGTTCGAAATGAGAAAAGGCATAAAACAGGGAGACCCACTAAGCACTGTTTCTGATATACATAGACCAAATATTTAAGAATGTAAAAGAGAAGACCCAAAAATAGGACATCTAAATATGAGTCTAACTATATACTAATAATATTGTAATAAAGTGGATTATATTAAAGAATAATGTAAAATATCGCCATAAGAAATGTATTTAATAAATTGGCATTTGGGTGTGACTCATATACAGGGTGACAATAATCTACCTGTGTTGTATGGGTAACTTTGTTATTATAGAAGTTAGAGAGTCGGCTAAATTAGCAAAGTTGGGCAGAATTTCAAGACAAATTAGATGCCAGTTTGACATTTGACATACACTTTCAACTTTTTCAAATATTTCGAAAAAACTAAAAACATGCGATTTTTTAAATGTTTTATAATTCCATAACCACCTATTCTAAAACCAAAGTGAAATATGTTTCTTGTAGATATTTTTACGTAGAATTATAAAAAAATATCTACAAAGTCATAGCACTCTCGATTTTTGAGATATAAGCCAAACTTACGTTTTTTTAAATGGCAACCATAGTAGACTATGGATTCATTAAAGAGCTTATTTTTTGCTGATTTCAAAAATGTATAGGTTGTCATATCTGTTTCCGTTAATTTTCTCAGAATTTGCAAAACACTGAAGTTAGTGATCATAATTAATAATTAGCTGCATAGTATAACAAGAGTGCCTTGGAATTGGAAAACAACAAAACAAATTTAATTGTCAAGGTTAGTCCTGTTTTGCTGATAATAACGGATGTGAATGTGTTAAGTAGTTCTGTTAAAGTTACTTAAAAAAAATGGCTTACTCGTGGGAAGAAAGAAATGATATGTTATTTTGCTATTACAATTGTAATCGTGATGTGAATGCAGCTTCTGAATGGTATCTGCATACATACATGGAAAGAAGGCAACCAGATAAAAGGATTTTTGTAAAACTTGAATCCAATTTAAAACGGTATGGATCATTTTGTAAACCAAAAGAAGGTAAGAAAAATATTAATGAAGGAGCAGAGGTGCGTATTTTGGCATACAATACTTTTAAACCAACTGCATTTGTGCGAGAAATTGGACTTGAGTGTAATGTATCCAGAGAACAAGCAAGAGCAATTTTGAAACAAAATAATTTAAAACCTTATCATCATCATCATGTTGGAAACACATTGTATCCAACAGATTTAGAAAGAAGATTCAATTATGTTATGTGGTTTGTTAAAGAAAGTGAAAGAAACGAAGTCTTTTGTCAAGCAATTCTATTTATGGATGAAGCCAAATTTACAAATAATGGTTTATTTAATAGAAAAAATCATATTTACTGGGCAAGGGAAAATCCACACTTAACGGTTGAAAGGCGAGAGCAATACGTTTTTTCTATTAACGTTTGGTGCGGCATTCTTGGAACAAAACTTCTCGGTCCTTATTTTTATGAGGAAAATCTAAATTCAGAGAGTTATTTGCTATTTTTACGTAATCAATTCGAAGAAATGTTGGACGATCTTCCATTAAATTTTATACAAAATTTGAATTACTTCCAACACGATGGAGCACCTGCTCACAATGCTCACATTGTGTCACACTATTTATTGGAAAGATTTCCTAGTTGGATAGGTACCAGAGGTCCTATTGCGTGGCCTCCCAGGTCTCCGGACTTATCTCACCTAGATTTTTTTATGGGGAACTATTAAAGACAAAGTGTACAAAGAAAAGTCTCATAACATTCATGACCTGAAAATAAAAATAAGAAGAGCTGTAGCCGAAATTAGACATAATACATTAAATAAATTGCAACGTGAAATATTAAAACGATGTCAGTTATGTGTTCAAGAAAATGGTGGTCACTTTGAAGTATTATTATAATCATTAATTTATTTTTATAATTACATACATTTATTATTTAGTTCTATTATCCATAAATGTTAGTTACTAAGTAGGTACCTATGTATTTTATTTGTTATTTGTTTAATTAAAGAAATTTGATAATTTCAATTGTTTTTGATGATGAGTTACTAAACAAGAGACTATGACAAAATTCCAAGGCATTCTTAGTTCATGGTTATTATTTATCACCATTAATTTCAGTTTTTTGCAAATTTTGAGAAAATTAACGGAAACAGATATGACAACCTATACATTTTTAAAATCAGCAAAAAATAAGCTCCTTAATGAATCCATAGCCTACTATGGTTGCCATTTAAAAAAACGTAAGTTTGGCTTATATCTCAAAAATCGAGAGTGCTATGACTTTGTAGATATTTTTTTATAATTCTACGTAAAAATATCTACAAGAAACATATTTCACTTTGGTTTTAGAATAGGTGGTTATGGAATTATAAAACATTTAAAAAATCGCATGTTTTTAGTTTTTTCGAAATATTTGAAAAAGTTGAAAGTGTATGTCAAATGTCAAACTGGCATCTAATTTGTCTTGAAATTCTGCCCAACTTTGCTAATTTAGCCGACTCTCTAACTTCTATAATAACAAAGTTACCCATACAACACAGGTAGATTATTGTCACCCTGTATAGCAAGTTGAATAATCCTTACAAAGTAGCAATGATGAAATGTGTTTACTAACTAAAGATGCACCTGCAGATAGATATGCGTCATTTGAACATACAATGTGCTACAATGTTGCAGAGTACTTCATATTTAATAAAGACCACCTGCAACAAATGAATGATTCATTTGTGGAAAACCATGACTCATGTTTATACAAAGTAAGAAGTAATGCAAAATGTTGTAATTAACTTTGGCGGATGTTAATAATATTAGGGTAGAAGGGGCACAACTTTTAGTATAAGTATGATTGGATTTCAAACAGAAAGCAGTTCCCTGTGGAAGTCTGACGACGAAACTAGGAGTAGGCAGATTGAGGCCTAGGTAACGGACTCTTACAGGACCAACCCTTGCAGTAACCCAAGGGTTGGATTAAATGTTATTTCCGACGTTATTGCCAAGATGTGTGCCTTTCTAAAGATGTTCATGTAAGATTAGTGTTTATTATTATTAGAATAAATTGATGCTATTGTTTTGTACGCCGTTGTTCAGACCTAAATCATGTTATGTATTTGGATCCCGTTTGTCGAACTGCTGAATTGTGTTTGTAAATAATGTTTTACCAATATATCTGATGTTAGTCCATTCCGTGTTTTAATATAACCTTTCGCAACCGCCAAGCAGAATACTCGTAATGAAGTTAGGCTCAAAGTCTCTACCATCGTAATCAATATAAAAACATAGGCGGCCTTAACCCACTTGATAGAGGAACTAAGAAAAATGGCTCAAAACAGAAAATTTGATTGAGCACCCAATACTCGATGCCATAACAGGCAAGAGGGAAAGAAGAAAGAAAGAAAAAACAAAGCACCGGTTCCTTGTTAGATTAATAATTATTATCAACAAGGACCAATGAAAATCGTTGCAGTCAATAAAAAAAAATCCTTCATACGAAATAACCTTTCCTATTATTTATTTATAAATTTATACTAACCTTACGATTAACTTTGTAGTTTTAGTAACGAAAAATCAATCGACGGGCAAGTTATACAATTTATGTAATTCGCCTACAGTGGTCTGTTCGACATCGGCAAGGTATCCCAGAATTCTTTGCGTTACATCCTTAATTTCATTGTACTGATGGAGCGCTTCCATTTGCGGCTTTAAATTTGTATCGACACCCTGTTTTTCTAACTCTTCTATTTCCTTATCGAGAAGTTCTTCTTCTAACTTTAATTTATTGTAAACCTCTTCAAACCCCTCTTTATTGCTTATGTTTTCTTTCGATTGCTTTTTCGATAGTTTCTTCGATTTCACGGGTTTCCGTTTGTTGCTTTTAGCCTGTCTTTCCATTTGTTTGTTGTCATAATTAATGACTTGACAGGAAATTCATCACCCTGCAAAATTATTAAAATAAATTATTAGTACTTTTTTTTAATCTGAACATGGCATTTAATATTAATCAAAGAAAAGGGAATGGTATGACTGGAAATTTGAAAGGTGGGAGGATAAGGAATCACAAAGGCGGCAGTCCCACTGACGCATCATCACCCACCACCACCAACTGAAATTACATGCTACAGTCTCACTGCACCACCGCTGATTGCCAAAAATTTTAATTTCCCGCTTTCCTGTTAGTGATTTTTTGACTTGAAATTGATCTTTTGGTAGTAACTTTGGTGTTAAAGGTTGTAATTATATTATCACGTGTCTTTGTGTTGGTTATGTTTATGTTATTCGCGTGCCAAGTGTGAATCTGTATTTTCGATTACGTTTATTTTAGGTCAGAATACTGTAATACAGCGGATTATATTAAAGAATAATGTAAACCCTTGCCATAAGAAATGAATTAAATAAGATGGCATTTAGGTGTGACTGATATACCAAGTTACGCAATCCTTACATTGTAGGAATGATGAAATGTGTTTACTAACTAAGGATGCACCTGCAGATGGATATGCGTCATTTTAACATCTGCTCATGTTGCGAAATCATTACAATGTGCTACAATGTACATATTTAATAAAGACCACCTGCAACAAATAACGTAATCTATTCGTGGAAAACTATAATTCATGTTGACACAAAGTAAGAATTAATGCGAAATGATGTAACACGAAACAGTTGGCTTAGGCAGCTGTTGATAATGTGGGAAAGAAAGGGCAAATCTTGGAGTATAAGTATAGCCAGATTTCATACAGAGTTTCAGTTCCCTGTGGGAGCCTGACGGCGAACCTAGGAGTAAGCAGATTGAGACCTAGGTAACGGACTCTAACAGGACCAACCCTTGCAGTAAACCAAGCTATGTTGCCAAAGGCCACTTCGTTACAATACCCACAAATGGAATAACCGCCCAAGTTTAACTTATATTTAAATTTCCCGCCTTTCGCGGTCGTAAATCAGCTGACGCTACACGCCTTGGCGCACGCGCAGTGTCAACAACCAACGTCCACCGTCCACCAAAATTCAAACAAGTTGAAAATTTCAAACTGGTGACCACCATCTGTTGACGGTGGATAGATGTCGGTGGTTCAGTGAGACTAACAGTATGTGATTGCATATGCTGAAATTTTGGTTGACAGCAGTTGGTGGTTAGTGGTGGCTCAATGAGACTGTCGCTTTTAATGAAAAATAAATTAAGCATTTAATGCGCCGCCAATAAAAAATGGTGCAACAATTGTGGTACTAATTTCTCGAAAATATTGTTATGTAACATGTAACATAAAATTTGGCGTCTATACGAAAACAAATGCGCTCTTTTAAATGGTGTTATCAAAAGAGGGTGTTGCCATTTGAAAAAACGGATGATGACGTCATTACTCGAACAGGGATGACGTAATAAAAAATATACGTATATAAAAAAATGCGCATCTAAAAAAGAAAATCGACGTGTCCGAGCATTATTTTCTTACTTGCCCAATAAAGATTTTATCGAATTTGTTCCAACCTTTACGTGCTCACTGTATGTAGAATACTGGAAAGAAGACCAAGGATTGAAATAGAAGAAAAATTAAGAGAAGAACAGGCAGCTTTTAGACCTGGAAGACAAACTTGAGACCATATCCATACCGTAAGAAGGATAACCGAGAAGAACCTAGTGAAAGGACAAGAAGTACGACTGGCATTTTCAGACTTAAGAGCAGCTTTCGATAAATCTGCCAAGAAATCTAATCTGAGAAATTTTAGAAAAATACGAGCTTAACCGAAATCTAATCGGAGCTATACGGAGTGTCTACAGAAATGTCCAAGTGTATGTCAGAATAAATCAAGACATATCGACCAAATTAAAAATAAAAAACATACTGCATGGTGGAGTGAACAAGTCAAAATAGAGGTTAAAAAGAAGAAGAAACTTTGGAAAGATTATTTAAGGAACAAAGAAATAAAACAAAAGAAATAATAATGAAGCAAAAAAGAATAAGTTGGAATAAATTTTTAAAAACCTTAGAGAAAACATTAAAATTTTTTATAAAACAATAAAGACAAGCATATCCTGACACATATCAAGAACAAAAATGGAGAAACTGCCACAGATGAAGAAGCAATTATAGAATGCTGGAAAGAATACTTTGACGAGCTGTTAGAAACGAAAGAGACAAAGGCAAATTCAAATGACAAACTAAATACTCTTGAAAATACCGAACAAGAAAAAGAAAATATAACCACAGAAAGCTCTAGCAATAAAGATGATCAGGAACAGGAAATAAATGAAGACAAAGTAAAAAAATGAACTAAACAAGATAAAAGCCCCAGGAGGTGATGACAGCACCAGAAATGATAAAAGTTCCTAAGTGAAAGAGCAATTAAGCACTAACAAAAATCTATAATATGGCTTGTTGCGAGTAAAAAAGTACTTGCCATTATATTACCAATTTACAAAAAAGAAGATCCAAAACAATGCGGAAACTATAGAGGAATTTCTCTTTTAGTTTACGAAGCTGTACTGGAAAAAGGATAAGAACTAACACTGAACCACAACTGAGAGACGAACAAAGTGGATTTAGGAAAAAACAGGGGATACAAGCTCTACAACAAATAATTAAAAAAGGTATAGCAACAAACAAAGAAGTATACTGCTGCTTTATAGAAATGAAAAAGGCATTCGATAGCCTGAAAAGACATGCCATATGGAAAAGTTTACAACAAATACTGCAAACCAAGTGAGAACTAAAAAAAATACTATCAAAACCAAACGAAGGTGTCAGACAAGGAAGAGTTACTAAGCCCGCTGCTCTTCATCAGTCCGATATATGATATAACAAAGACCAGCAGCAAAAAAAAGGAGAAATATAAAATGGGATGGTTTAATATGCAAGTGGTAGAAGTAGAAATGTGTATGTTTGCATACAATATTGTACTACTTGCGGATAATAAAAAGAACCTAGAAAGTACATGGATAAAAGAAGTAATGAAATTCGGTTTAGAAATAAACATAGAAAATTGCAATAGGGGGAGAAAAAATAGGAACAAGATAAATGAAACAGAAGTGGAACAAGTCGAAAACTATAAATATCTTGGAAACATAACAAATTGCCAGGATCCAGGGAAGAGGAAATCAATAAAAATTGGGTACTAACAAAAAACCAAAAGAACCATCTACAAGCAACTGAAATGAAATATCTACGAAGAACCCTAAGGTTCAAAAGAATCAACAAAATTAAAAACACTAAAATCAGAAAACAACTGGGAACAAAAGAACAAAAGATGGTTTGGACACTTATGCAGGTGAAGAAAGTATGGGAAGTTAAATCAATCAGAAAAAACAGAAGAGGTAGACCGTGAGAAACATGGAACAAAAGTATAATAGAATTGCTGCAAGAAAAAGGAAAAACATGGAGTGAAGGAAAAGAAATATCAAAAAACAGAAAAGATTG
Organism: Melanotus villosus; assembly: GCA_963082815.1. Lineage (NCBI taxonomy): Eukaryota > Metazoa > Arthropoda > Insecta > Coleoptera > Elateridae > Melanotus > Melanotus villosus. Next base: position 5,108,533 of record OY720420.1, on the reverse strand, counting down.
GCACAAACTGATTAAAAGTGATAACAGTAGAAGAAGAAAAGACACCCTCGACACCTATGGGTATGAAGAGGACAGGATTAAGTAAGTAATAAACAAAGAGCAATCAACTGTGTCACCGAGCTCACAAAGTTCATTAAAATAAAAATGCATCATCATAAAATCACAATTTATAATGAAAGAGCTGCCTTACTGAACTAAGTATGCATTGATTCTTTCATTCTATTCAGTAAAGAAGACATGAGTATGTGTTCGCTAGAACGCCGCTCAATAAATAATTTACGAAGCGCTCGAATGGCCTTTTTTCAATTAAATGAAGCAAATAACAAAAATGCAAGAGTACTTCACAACCGATTCACAAAGGTTGAAATCCAAGTCAGTTAACATATTTTTCATGAGCCGTCAAGACATGAATCACATTAATTAGCGTTACCTGCTTTAGGTTGTGGCTTTAATTAAATAAATAAAAACAGAAGGAGGATTTAGAAATTTATATTATCGAAACCTATTTGAAAGAAAAATGAATTATTTGATCGCATCGTCCAAAAAACCACAAATTACCCATGCTTGCTCTAAACGATCGTCCAATTAATCTAAGCCTTTGATTGAAAATAAATCTGGAATATACATTAGCACTCTATTACGACTGAATACATAATAAATGTCAAGGGCTTAATTATTCTTTATTATTACTTAATAATCATTAAGCAGAAACGATTCACTTCCGTGAGCGGCATTAATAATTTTTGAACAGTTTTTTTATTTGTAAAATGTTTGAAATTAATTCCCAACAAATCGTTAAGACTTGTAAAAAAAATTAACAGTTTCCTAAAAAAAGTCAGACAAAAACAAAAACATACTTAAAAAATCCGACACGAAAATGTGTTTAGAATATCAGAGTAAAAATGAAAAACACCAAAAAAGCTATTATGATACTTCCACGTCCCACAGAGACAGCAACCCATTAAGAAACGTGGGAAAATATAATTTCCTAGTTTGAACAGTAGGTGGCAACTGGGAACACGTTCCTTTTAGCGAAACATCCCCACCCATAAACTAACAAACCTTGCGCGAGTTAAATCATCCCTTTTTGTATCAAAACTTGATTCATACATATTTTATATAAGCCCCGATATCAAAAATTGACGAGTTTCAAAATATATGAGTCGGGACTTAAAGTGCTTTGTGATGCTTACACATATTTTTCAGATAGGTACGTTCTATGTTATTTTGCATTTTAAACATCGCTGAAATAAAATGTGCTGAACTGTGCTTAATCAAGCTTCTACTAAAAGTATTCAAATAATTAAATTTTATTACTGACGATTTTATTTCATTTCAACAATTTATGCAATTTTATTAAATTAATGGTATTTTTTATGCACCGATGACTTGGAGCTTAGTATGCTCAAGAATGCACTAACAAAATGACTAAATTTTTCCATGCATCACCCAAACACAATTCCATTAAACTTTATATCTTCCATTTTAATAAATCACAATCGTATTTTACTTATTTCTTTGTGCTGGTTTACAACAGCGCAAAACGGATGGACGAGCACAGTATTATTAATGATCGTTGCGAATATGTGCTTCGATTCCAAACTATCATCCCCAAATAGAAAAACGGTAGCCGATGCCTCGAGCACAGCTGACGAATGTCAAGTTACACCAGTTATACACGTTCTGCAATATCCAGGATGTGTACCAAAACCTATTCCGAGTTTTGCTTGTACAGGACGGTGTGCCTCATACATACAGGTAAAATACCGAAAAAATTATTCAATGCGACACTCACCTTTGTTGTCCTCTAGGTGTCCGGAAGTAAAATTTGGCAAATGGAACGTTCGTGCATGTGTTGCCAGGAATCAGGGGAACGTGAAGCTTCTGTTTCCCTATTTTGCCCCAAAGCAAAACCTGGGGAGAGGAAGTTTAGAAAGGTGGGAAGTTTTATGATTTAACAAATAATAAACAAAGACGTGTAAAATTCGTAGGAATTAAGTTAGATATTGAAACAAAAGGGTTTTACTCACTTTTTAGGGGCTTTTTCTGGACTGCAGATAAAGAAATTACAGGCTATTACAGAAAATTCACTTTGTCACAAACATGAACAATTGCGAAAAACTGACAACCACCACCATATTGGATCAATGTTTGTCGATAAAACAGTTAACTGTGACATGTATGATTGGCGCGCTGCATTTAAATTATTCCAAATACCGAATTTTTAAATTTATTTTAAGCAAACTAAACAAAGGAATTAAAAATAAATTATACAAAATACCGCAAGCGCATTAAAAATTTTCCAAGTGATTATTGTAAATTACGACCCAAAAAAACCGGACAAAACTGTTTGTGAATACATACCTACTAAAATTAACTTGTTTATTCGATGTGTTAGCACTCGTGGTGTTACGTAGATAAAATTAGCACAATGGAAAGCTACACATATCGACAGAATAAATATAAGCTAACTTCGAAAATGTTCTGGTATTTTTATATTTATTAATAGCAACATTCGTTTCGTATTAAAAATAAAAATAAATTCGGCAATTGTTTAATAAGAAATACAATAGGTAGGTATACCATGCAGTAGGTAACTCTAAACAAATATTTACCTTTATGGGCGACTTGAAACATTTTGCATTTGTTTTTAACCAACTTTTCTTGTTGGGCTAGTGTTAAAGTAAGCTTCAAAATTTTTAGTGTATTTTTCTACAATCTAGTTTTTTTTCAATTTTAATTCAATGTTGCCCAGAATGATGATCCAACCATATGGATTTTATTCATTTCGGCAGCCAATGAAGCCTTACAATCGCCAGAGTTTAAAAGGTTAAAATATACCTACTTACAGTAGTATGCTTCACAAACAATATTTAGCTCAAACTTTGCCGGGTGTTTAAAATTGCTAAAATGTCAATTTCATTATAATTTATCTCAACCTTAAAAAGAAGAAAAGGGTTTAAGGACGATGTTACTCTTTATTCATTTAAGTTTTCTCAATCAAGCCACCTTTTTTAATAAAACAGCGTTGTCAATTTTATTATGTCTATAACTATGCAAAATATGGCAACATTGTTTCTTTCCAAGGTTGCACGGGACTATAGTTAAGTTTAAGTACATGATTAAAATAGCAGTCACTCATCATAAAATTAAAAACTGGTAAAACAAGACATTGCCATAGAATTCTAAAATGCTGGACTTCTTCCATAACTATCAATCTGACTCAAACATTTACAAAAATTTGATTAAACCGATTACTCGAGGCTAAAAGGTTACTGAATTTTTTCTCAATATTTTAATATGCAGTACCTGTAACACTTTTGCATTTTAGTTACCAACATTTTACCTAAAACCATCAGAGTTCCTTACACTTGCGGAGATGCTATGATGATTATGAAGTTCTTTTGGACCAACTTCTGTTTATACCCTTAATCTAATTCTTAATTTACACGTTAAACTATAAAAGGTTCCAAGTTACATTATTGTAGCCACTACTAGAATTACATTTGTGATGATCGGCTAGTTAGCAGACACTGAACCCAGCAATCAAACCACCGATCATGACTGCTCTTCTTCTTCGGTGGTGCAAGGCAGCAGCACTCAGGCCCTAGGCTCAAATTAAGGGATGCCTTGTGAATGGAGGCGCTCCGTGTATCGTCAGGCTCCAAGTAATCAATGCCTCAGAAGTAGTCTGGAGCATCGTAAGCGGAGATGAAAGGAGGTTTCATCTGCCTCGGAGAGGCACATCAGATACAGGTCTTTTATAGAGGCCTGTGACTATCCTGATGTGCTTCCTACTGAACCTAAGAAGCTGTTCGGACCTGGTTTTTGAAGGTCTACGGATGAGTAGGCTTGGCTTGTCTCAGCCCAGTATGAGATGAACCGAGAATGAATCCAGTTGTTGATTGCTTGCTTTAGGTAGGCCGAGGGTTGTTTCAGTGCCTGAAAATGGTTCGAAGAGCCCTCTGTGTTGCCAGGAATGTTAATGTGATGGGCACCCAGATTAAGAGCAAAGCCTTTCCAGGGCCACTCAACATTCCTCGACCAGTTTTGATTTGGTTTTTACAGAACTCAAAGCTTGCTTGCTGTCAACTATCTGAGCATATAGTCACTTGGCGGGCAAAACCTTCATGTGTCAAAAACAAAATTTTCAAGGAACAAAAAACGCTTTAAAGTAAAATTACTTCTAACAATTTTTATACATCTTAGGTTTGGTTTTACCAAACACTGCAGAAAGGCCAAAATAATCGAAATAGACAAAACCGTTTTAGAACAAAATGACACAGGTTTTGCCTACCAAGCGACAATATATAGATATGCCTGTTCTGGTAACCTGTGGCAAGGTTTTCCTGGGCACAAACTGTTAACAAAAACCATGATTTTTACCCAACGACAATCGTTCTTTCGGTTAACCGGGTTTTTGTAAAAATCAATTTGTACATAAAACTAATTTTTGGTTGAAATCGGTTTCACATCAAAGCACTCTTGCAGTCTATCAATGAATTTTTGATTGCTAATCGAATTTTCAAGACTTAAACAACTAAATATAAAGACTGGTTAAAATAGAAAAATAGTACGGATGATAAAGGGGTTAAGATCGAATACAGTTACAGCTGGCAATGTATTAAATCCGAGCATCGGCTGAAACCGACAAACGGTCAAAACTGAAAACCAATTAGAAATTGATAACGGATTATCACAGCTCTAATCTATATTCATTCTCTGAACTTTTGTTGCGAGTTTCTAGAGATTGAGGTATTTCACTCCTAAACACTTCGAAATTTAACAACCCACAAATTTGATTAAAAAAATGTTTTTTCAGGTTACTACAAAAGCACCCCTAGAATGTATGTGTCGTCCGTGCACAGGAGTGGAAGAGAGCGCAGTAATCCCGCAAGAAATCGCAGGGTACGCCGACGAAGGGCCGTTGTCGAATCACTTCCTCCGATCCCAGTCGCAGTAATCACACTTACAAATAAAACTAGCATATTGTTAAGAGTTTTAAACACTTAAGAAGGTGGAAGGGTTGTAAATTTAATTAATTAAAAAAAAAAAGTGAAATGTTTGCATTTTGCATTTTTATTATGTCAGTTGCCTGGATGTTTTAGTTTATAAATGTTATTTAACAATTTGGCAGATTTCCTTTCCATTCATGTTTTTATAATAATAATAATAATGCTTATGTATATTTCTTTGAATAATAAACCAACCAATATAAAAGAATTCCTCGATCATTCTTCTTGTCTCTAAATCGGATATAATTATACGAGCACCACTGCAGCAACCAGTTGTGAATGCATTCTTTAAAAAATATTCCGGCCGCCGAATGGCATTTGCTCAGAGATACAAAATTGGCGATATCAAAGAGCTATATTTAGTATTTACATACATATAAATAATATACAACATATATCATAAAAAAATAGTTTGAAAAAACAATGACTCGATCGATGATGCGACGATCGCAAACTTTGTATCGCATCGAGCAAGAATATAGGGTATTCGGAAGAATTTAACTAAAAACAATATCAACCCGGATTTGTGAGTAGGTTATTTACAGTCATCAGTCAGAAAAATACTGTATATGTTTCGTCAAAAAAATATATACAATATTTCGTAAAAAATTCAATTCTGACTAGCAGCGGTCGCTCAGCACAGTTTCAGATTTGACAAAATAAGAAAAATCTAAAACTGAAGTGCGCAGCTGTATATTTTATACAGAACAATTATACCTATATATAACTTAACAGTAAGAAAATCATGATTCAATAACAAATTTAGTTTACAACAAACACAAAAACAACGCGACGGACCATTCATAATGGCCAACCTCCCGCGATTGTTTTCTATTGTCGCACGGCCCAACAAACAGATAATCGCGCAATAACCAGATAATATGCAGAATCGAATTAAAACAACGTCACTGTAAACATTAAAAAAAGACATTAAATAACCATATAAAATATATATAAATAATAAGACAGAAATAATAATATATAAAATCGATAATAGTTCGTTAGGCCGTGCTATTCAAAAAAGAAATGGATAATAATAGTTCGGGAACACTTATAGTTTACAATTTTTTGAGTCCATTTTTCCAAAAAATCGTCACAGGGCACTTATTACTTTTAAAAGTTCCATCCCGCACTTAGAATTTAATTAATTATGTGTTCTCTTTCACAACACTTTGCTTTATAGAATTAAATATATATAATATATATAATATAAACAATTGTATAAATTTGAACTAGTAGTTTCAGGAGTACCAGTCACTTTTTGATAATTCACTTTAAGTCCGATGGGTACGCTTTTATCGCACTTCGCAGCTAACTTGAGGCCAACACAAAAGCACAAGACGATAAACGCTAGGCATCCTCTGAAGCTGATGACGAATCTTCGTCAGCTTCTTTCAGTTGCGTGAAGAAACTAGTCAATTGTTTCAATGCTACACCTATAATTTTAAACGGGTATTAATTTAACAATATAACAAAACACATCCTAAACAAATACAAGAATCTACATTTCTCTCTTTCGGCATTACAATACATTATTCTGACACGTTTTTGCTGCTAGAATGATAAGCTTCATTTCGATTTTTGGTGAGCTGCATTAAATGATACACAAAATACCTAAGCAACCATTAAATTAATTTTAAATACCAAGATCAAAATTCTATTATTTTTTAGGTTAAAACTTTTGTAGTTATTAAGGTACCAAGGACATTATGAGCAAAATAAGCGCCCAAGATTGTTAGTTTACAACCCGAGGGTGTACAACAATCGCGGGAGCTTAAGCTCATGTGCTTTAATATGCTACTTTTAAATAGTACATTAAAATTAAAAAATTTAAGCCAATAAATTTACTGAATCAAGATTGGTTTTAAACCATTTGAATTTTCAAATACTCTGCGTGATAATAACACCAGCTCATTAAATTTTTGTCAAAAACAAAGCGGCGATCGCATTAAACAAAACACACAAAAAGGTAGATCGAGCTTTGGCAGTGGTATCGCAACGGACATGCTTGAAAATTCATAAAAACATTTAAAACAAAACGTCACTTCAATAGTATTGTTGCCGCTTAATACACCAACCTTGTATAGGTTAACATGATCAGTTTTATTTCACAGCGTTGCTATACACAGTTTAGAACGTCACAATAGCGAAGTTATGCGACTATCATGAAGCTGGACTGTGAACTAATTTCTACAAAAGCCTAATAAATTACTAACCTTTTCCTTCCTGTTCGGCGGGGTCTTTGCTGGCTTCCCAGGCTACAAAACTTTCATGTGAAAATACGTTCTCTTCATAAAGTTTATCACAAATAGCTAGTAGAAGGCCTATCGCAAAAAAATATAATTAATAAAAGAACCACAACTTAACTAAATAATTAATAAATAAAATCAAATAAAATGTAACTGCATATTCGTATTGCACCAACCACTTGTAAGTTGGCGAACATAGCTAAAGCAGTGTTGTTCTTCACAGTATATAAAAAAAACCTCACTATAATTATGTCGCATTATGTGAAGCAGGGACTGTGATAACTGCAAAGTTCAAAATGTGAAAAGGAACTTACCTTGAGGATGTTCTAATTTATTAATAAGAGTCTGCAACGCATACAAACATTGCAACTCGTATTGTGATTTGTTATCAACAAAACGGTGTAACAGGTTGTATTTTCCCTGAAGAATTTCAGTCTTCAGTTTAAAATTGACAATAGAATCCTCGAATATCGCCGTGGCTAATGTCCTAATGAATAAGTTTTCCTTTACGAGTTCGCCTACATTAGCCTGCAACCAAATCAAAATTAACAAAACGTCAAACCTTCACCGATCAAAACTTACAGTTATCCAATTAGTTATGTCGTCAAAGGAAGTACCAGATTTGAAAAATGATATTAATTTATCGTGAATTTCTTCGTTAGACAACTGACTTTGACCTACAGCTGGCGTAGAAGCGCCTGCCTCGAGGAGAAATTCGAAATTCTGTAATTAAAAATGGACACTTAAAACTTGCACTTCGGAAACGAGCTGCGACAAACTTACATTTTCCTTAATGTAACTATCGACCTGAGATTCGGACATGTAATTAACAAACGTATGCCCTGAACTATTCCAACAGCTTTGTAAAAAGTTGGGACCTTTCTCTTGGATAATTAGTTTAAAAAGGCAAGCGAGTAGTTTCGGTGCATGATTATTACTAATGAGTAACTCAAATGATTTGTGCAGATCATTTAATGTCGCTGCACTTTCACATAAAACGGGAGCTGTAAAAAACGAAAACCAAAATAAGCTTCTTCTCTAAACGTTCTGTATTTTCTTTATTTAATTTTTATCAATCAGTGGTCAAAAACACTCTCAAAAAAGATAAAAGGTTGTTGGAAATTCGGTACCAAAATTGCCTTCGGCAAAAACAACCGCCTACTAAGTGCCTGTTTCGATTGTTTTGTAGCTGCTTAATACACCAACCTTGTATAGGTTAACATGATCAGTTTTATTTCACAGCGTTGCTATACACAGTTTAGAACGTCACAATAGCGAAGTTATACGACTATCATGAAGCTGGACTGTGATCAATTTTATTACTCGAATTAAAACCTTTTGGCAGTATACGAAAAAATATAATTTTACTTTTTATTTAAAACATCTTTATCAATGCAAGAAAATAAAATGGGAGATGTACTAAAGAAAAAAAAAACTAGCTAGTTACTTACCAATAAGTTCAGCTACATAATCCCACACCCTAGGAATATCAATAATTAATTCGTCGGCTTCGGCTAAGACAGCTTCTAAACCAGCACAATAATCTTGTAAAGAAAGGGTGCCTAATTTAATGAGTTGAGCGAACAAAAATCCTGTTCGCAATCTGGCCGTTTTCGACCTTTCTAAAACACTAATATACCTGAAATAAAATTACAACATTAATCGACATACACTTTCCGACACCCATCTTCGAGAATAAAGATTAAATAAAAACATTTCAGTGAATTTTTAAAAAATTTACGCCTTGAACTTGACCAAGACACCGAAGGCCAATATAAATAATAAGATTTTAACAACTTACCCATCGGAAACCAATTGTGGAAGCGCAGAGGGAGCAATAGAAATTTTAATATCTTGATCACATTCTTCAACGCTACAACAATCATTCAGGTACTCTTCTAATATATTCTTTAATCTTCGTTCTAATTGATCAGCAGTTAATTCTACCGGAGCAGGCACGGGTGGAGCACCGGATGGAGGTTGAGCTTTAGGTGCACTTGGCACTGGAGCGGGGATTGCGTTACGTTGCGAAGCTGTAGAACTATCACGTGACCTGTGTTGTGAACCGGAACGAGATCCACGACCATCTGAGGAAAGGAAACCAAACAAAAAGTTTATCGCAACAAAAACACGTTATTTATTAATTACCTTCATATGATTGCCTGTAACTACGCTCTAAACTAGGACCTTTCGAACTATATGGATCCTTATTATTAGGTCTTAAACCTAAACAAAGAAGAAAATAATTAGTATTTGTTCTTCATTCTGCTTTCGATTGTTATAGCAAAGCATCGTTTGTTTTATAGGTTGTATCAAGTAGGCTAATATTGTTATTACTAATAATTGTGTTGTCAATTCTAAAGCTGCATACCCATCATCCAAACGAAAGCACAATTAACGGTAATTTTAAGGCACTTCGAATATTGTACCGAACAAATGAAGTTGAATGTATTTGTTGTCGGATCCGCCATAATGTCCAAACTGCACATGAACTTTCATTAACGTACAGACTCGAAGCAAACTGAACGACGAACGCCCAAACAACTTTGACTCGTGATAGACACTAGACTAACCACATTTGTTCATTCGTTAAATAATGAGTATGCATCTGAATAGCGAGCAAGTCTAAATAATCACAGCTAACCTGATCGTATTCGTCAAGTAAAAATACATACCTAAACCGGGTCTCTTATCACTTTCAGTGCCAATATTTTCAAGTGCAGCGTACATGTTGGCAGTGTTAGGAAGTGGTGGTGCTGGTTGTGGTTGCGTCTTGATATTAGAACCATGACACCAGTTTCCAAACATACGACTCGAACCCAAAGGTTCATCCATCATAGGCTGTTAAATTCGTAATTTTTTATTAACTTCGAATGCCTTTAAATAAAAAACAAAGAAACTTACAGGTTTATTTTTAAGTTTATCACTTTGAACAGTAAACTGTTGCCCACGACCTGAACGGGAAGTGGCAGTGGACCAACCATCGTCGTTGCTAACATTTCTACGTTTCTTATCGGCGCTAGCGTTCGAACCGCCGCCGCCTCGATCATCTCTTCTAGGAGTCATAGGCACGGAATTCATAGCCTGCAATTAATTACATCATTACATAAACATCCCGCGCATCACCGGAGACTTAAAAAAGGGTTTAAAAAGATGTTGCTGCACTTCGTATTGCACAAATCATTTAAAAGGTTTGCCAACATAGCGGTACAGCATTTTAATATTCACAGTTGAAACGCCACGATAAATATGCCATTATTGTGGAGCTGAACTGTGACTTCGTATATAAAAAAATAAATACGCAACGATGTTTACCTGAATTGTAAGATGCTCATTTTCAGCTTCCTTTTGAATTTGATCCATAGTTTTAGGATTCAAATCTTGTCTACGAGGTATCCACTTACAAGATCGAAGATCGATAACATCTTGGATCATAAATCTAGAACAATTCGTTGTATTAACTTAATTTCAATTGTGCTTAAATGAACCGACTAGCAAACATGAAGCTTATACTAACCTAACTCTACTGCTAATCCTCGTTCCATGTTTTCTATCAGCAATGTCTTTCATCGTTCCAAAGATGGGATTAAGATCGACTTTCTTAGTTTCAAGTTCTTTACCCACCGTAGTTAGAAGTTTACATAAGCATTCCAAACTCTCTTCGTCTTTCGTTTCCAACAAATTATTCAAACATCTAAGCATAATGTTAACCGTAAGCATTTGTTGCTTGAACAGTTCACCTGTAAATCGAAAGTTATAAAAGCTCTAAAAGATGGCGAATCGTTCGGTCTTACCGATAAATCTTATATTTCCCACAGACTTCATTCTCAATTTACGATCGTATTCATTTAAATCCAATTGCATGTCCTTCTTCTTTTCAGGATCTGCACATTCCTCGATTTCCTTAGTCCTCGAATTTCTTTCAGCCTCATCTCCAGAATTTTTCTCAAACTCCAGTTGACACCTCGTCACTAAGAGTTTTCTAAAGTTGACAAACTCACTTTGACCTTCCTTCTTTTTACTTTCGCCGGCAGGAACCTATTTTGGAATTAAAATTAGTTAGAATTTCGGAAATCAGATTAGGTAAGGAAAACGTACCTGCATGAGGGCTAACTCTCTGCAAAGAAGGGCGTAGGCAACAGAGAAGTTTGGTTCATCCACAGCCTTTTCAAAAACCAAATCAATAACACCTTGTAATCGTTCCGTGGTATCAATATTAAGACTTCGAATTTGTCCCAGTAATGTATCGAATTTCTGGGGTGTGAGCTTATTAAGAACACCACGAACTTTTCGGTAGAGATCCTATAAACACACAAACAATAAAATGTTCAGCTGTTACTTTCCAAGCAGTTTAATACTTACAGCAGTCTTCCTCTCATCTTCAGTCACAGTAACACCAGTAAGACGAGCAGGTCGCCAAGCATTTTCAGTTTCGTGTAGTTTAACTTCTTCTTTTACAGATATCGACACACGAATTAGTTGTTGCTGTTTACCACCTTTACCACCACCGATAGACCCTTGCTGGCTCTTACGTTTAGCCGGCACCTACAAATACCAAACCTTATTAAAACATTGCTTTGCTAAGAAACCTCAGAAATAAATACAGCGGGTAAATCAGATTAAAGTATTCGACATGAAATTTCAGTTCACTACTTTCATCGTTTAATTTAAAATAATCATCATATTAATTGTTTAGTTACGATGCTTACGAACTGATTGAAATTAATCTAAGTACTTACACCACGCTGTGATGACGATTTATTGGGGTAACTATTACTGCTGAAGTTAGGAGCGAAATCGGTTGCTCTACCACCTGCTGCAAATCTGCTAATATCACCAAGACGCTGTAAAAATAACAACTCATTAGGTTGGGTCCTTAAATGTAAAACTGAACGTCTACGAGGTTCCGTAACCCAATTTATAAACAAAGTGACATACCCCTCTATCATCATTTGCCATTATATCAGGAGGAAGATTATCAGGTTTTTTATTGCTCTTTGGATCTTTCCTCAAAGCCAAAAGGAAATCTCTATCATAAATCTTCTTGCCATCCTTATTGAGTGGAGACCACTGATCTGTAATCGAAAATAATATTAACAAGATATTTTCTCCAATATTTATATTTGAGCTGAGTTTTGTTCGAGGTAGACGAAGTCTGTTTTCACCGCTACAGCTTCGTTTATCTTTATCATTAACACTCCTAAGTCAAACAAGCTTTAAGATCTGTAAAATTTTAAATTGAATAACAAAAACACTCACCATCACGATAAGGCAAAGTAAGTCTGGCTTCAGCAGTTGCATTTGGTTCAACAGCTTCCGCGTTGGCTTTGGCGTTAGCTTCATTTTTAACTTGAACTAACTTATCATTACTTAACGCAGCACGGTCGGTTTCGTCTTGACTTTCTACAGGCGTGGGTACTACGATTGTTTTTATCGGCTTGGGTAGATCCTTAACAATATCGGTAACATCGACTTTGCCTTTAGACAAAGGTTTGATTTCGGGAGGTTTGATTGTCGTAACATCATTGCTTTCAGCTCGTTTATTGGAATCGTTAACGACAGCCGAGGAACTGATAGTTGTATTATTATTGAGCATTACATTATTAGTATTATTAATATATTCGGTATTAACGGAACTAGAATTAGAATTGTTGGCATTTGTGGCATCTTCGAGTTCGAGGGCAGCATTATCGTTAAATGCATCCATATCGGTACCCTCTTTTGAAGCACCCTTTAAATTTAACTCACGCATTTTATTAGTCTTATTCGTTGGCTTTGAAGGCTGAGTTGCAGGAACTGGTAGCGATGGTGGTTGTGGTTGCACTGGTTTTTGCATAACTGGTGCTGGTGGAGGCGATTCTTCTTGTTGGGGTGGTGGTGGTGCTTGTTTAGGCACCTCTTTTGTTTTTTGGGAAGCATTGTGTTTTGATTTAGCTGTAACAAAATATTCTATTAAGTTTCTCATTAAGCTAACAATACAAAAAAATGCGACAATTTTCTTTTTAAAACTGGAATTGATAATATTAACGCTCAACTTGCATAAACATTTTATAAATACATTTTTTAATAAGGAAACCTGACTGCTTCCGATTTTTTAAATACTCAATGAAACAGGTTGTTGGAAATTCAGTACCAAAATTACCTTCGGCAAAGACAACCACCTACAAATGTTTTGTAGCTGCTTAATACACCAACCTTGTATAGGTTAACATGATCAGTTTTATTTCACAGCGTTACTATACACAGTTTAGAACGTCACAATAGCGAAGTTATACGACTATCATGAAGCTGGACTGTGATCAATTTTACTACTTGAATTACAACAATCTAAAATTTAACCAATCACAACCTTTTAACAAAATAAAATAAAAACATAACCTAACATTTGGTTTACGAAGGGCTGAAGGAAACACAGTAAGAGTCCGTGTTTTGCTTCAAAATTAAGCAACATCAATCACAAAGTGGCCGAAGTATGAAGAATAAATTTATATTGGCCGAACGATTAAAACAATCGGTCAAAGTAAAAAAAATTATTAAAAAACAGCACAGCAACCGTTATTAAATCTACCATCAAATATATAAGTAGCGAGCTGCGCCAATTCAAATAATTTATTAACAAAGATGAGTAACTCATATGGCAAAAACATAATTTAGCTTTCCAGTTCCAGGCCCAGAGCTTTTGTTGTTTGCTCGGTTTTCTCAATCCCTTATTCGTAGTTCTTTAAGGTCTTTCTTCACGCAGTCTTTTCGGTCTACCCCTTCTGTTTGGACCCTCTCGTTCTTAAGTGAGTAGCATTTTTGGGGATTATATCTGTTGTCATTCCTACAATGTGCTCTAACCATCTAATCCGGTTCTGTTCAACTATGAAAGAGGGCAGAAAGAACCAGGAAAACACTGGAGGACAGGTTGAAAGAAATAGGAAATAGGAGAGGAAAAACTTGGGAAGAAATGAAGCAAATGACAGCTGATAGAAGAAAATGCCGACGCCGAAAGGCACAAGGAAAAGATAAAGACGAAGGCTCACCGTATTGTTTGCCTAACTCCTCATTTGTTCAAAGTCTCCAGTGGTCCCCCCACCTTTATGTCACCATATTATGTCCTTCTAAGAATTTTCCGCTGAAAAATGCACAATTTATTGATATCGTTTTGACGCAGAACCCAAGTTTACAATAGTGTTACTGCAAGGGATATATTTTTTGATGTTATTTTATTTAAAGCTGCGGCACTTCTCATCTCTGTTCATAGGTACCTCACCGTATTCGCTCTTTCAAAAGTAATTTCTTTATTTGCGCCTCCTTTTTTACTTTTATACAGTAGTCTAGTTGTGGTTTTGTTGAGCCACGTATCAGGTAATTTGATTTCTTGTCATTGACCGTTAGGCAGAACTTGGCTGCCTCTGTATTAATCTTTCTTACCAGGTTTTTTATTTCTTGTGTTCTTGCCAGGGTGTATACACCCTGGTTCTTGCTATAATGGTTAGGTCATCAGCATAAGCTAGTAATTGATATGGATTATTAAGAATGTTGTGTTTCATTCGACTTTGCAGTTTCTTACAGGACTATGTTAAAAAGCACTGAGAAATTACGATGACCTTGCCTTCGATTTTGTTTGGTTTATTGCCATCTCCAGAAGTTTTATTAGTTAATCATACTAATTCTGTTTATTTTATTGTATGATTGTTTGAGCCCAAGAATATTATATAGAGTTGTATATTCTTTTTCTCTGTTTCGGTACTAGAATGACATCATTCTAGCATGCATCTTGATGCTTTAATGAGCTTCATTATTAAACGATTTTTGGTGATATTTCCTTTTCAGAAATTGGTGAAACTGTATCAAATAATACACAAAATACATAGACAACCATTCAGTTGCTAGGCAACAAAAACGTCAAATGTCAAACTTCTGTCAACGGCCAAGCAAAAATCACTATTACCAATCTAGCTATTTAACCAAATTTCTCCAACTCTAAATTGTCAAGTATTTTTATAAAAAGAAATAATATAAATGGAAGGCGAAATAGAGGAAATAGTATAAAAAAAACTCGTTACAGAAGGCAATTCGAGCAACCGTATGTTCGGCCACTCACCGCTACGCGGCTCGTGTCCAAATTTCCGACTCGTGCGCGAAAACTATGCCTTCCGCAACTTGTGTTTTAATATACTATTCCAACATTTTTCTTGTAATCAATGTAAAACATGAATTTGGTTGATTACTGATCTATTTTGTCGGAACCCACACTGATGGTCACTGATATTCAATCTGTTGTTAATTAAGGTGGCTAATATTTTGTAGATTACATTTAACACTGATATAGGTCTATAGTTATCACATCTTAGGCGGCCCCCTTTTTGTGAATGGGTGCTTCTTTCCATTCCATTTGCATGCTTTTACTTTTCCAGACATTGTTTATTAGGTTAAATATTCATTCTGCAATCTCTCTTCTCCATGTTGTATAAGTTCGACTTGTAGACTATCATTGTTCTTAAACCGACAAATGTATAGTCGAGAAATGAGATAGGATAATAATAATAATATAGCTCTACAGGCCTATGGCTTCAATTTTCTCAACTATTTCCTTCTACTTTCTTGTGTCCTTTGCACTTTCCTCCAGTTTTGAATTCCTACTTCTCTCAAGTCTACCTTTACTGCCTTAAACCATTTCTTTTCTCCTTCAGCTTTGCTGACAGTGTTTTTGGTACTCTGTCCTGAGTTATTCTAACCACATGTCCCAGCCACCTTGCTCCTTCGGCCCGTATCGCTTGTGTAATGTGTGGCCTGTCATATACCTACTTGCCTCTCCTTTCTGCGTATTATCTTCTATTATTACTGCCTCCGGTTCATGTTCTGTTGTTGATAACACCTCATTAAAGTATTCGCACCATCTGTCCATGACTACTATCACATAATTCCTCCATTTGTCCTGCCTTTCTAATGTTTCCTTTTTAGTCATCATTAATTTAGCTTCAAACAGCAAAATTAAGGTGTATAAGACAGTGATAATACCGGTGGTGACACAAGTCAGTGGTTCTTAACCTTTTGTTACTCGCGGAGCCCTATCTGCAAATTTTTGAATGCCGCGGACTCCACAATTTTTTTAAGACACCAAAGCCTATACTTGAATGTGAAATCGAGTAACTCTCAACATTTTTCGCAGACCCCTTACAAAGGCGTCGCCGACCACAGGTTAAGAATCGTTGACATAAGCTGCAGAAACGTGGTGTTTAACGTTTAACTAAAAGCGAAAGAAAAAGGCTAGACTTGTGGGAATGTAAGATTCTCAGGAAGATATATGGGCCGGTAAATGAGAACGGGATATGGCAAGTGTTAGATAATCAAGAGTTGAGAAGTCGGTATGCGGAAGGAAGGATATCAGCAGAAATAAAGAGTAAACGAATAAGACGGTTACGGCATGTCGAGAGGATGCAACCTACAAGAGGAATTAGAAGGATTTTAAGAAGTAAACCAGAGGGTAGGACAAGATTAAGATGGTTGGAGGAAGCAGAAAAGGAAAGAATGGCGGAAAATTGTAGCTGAAATTAAAAAACTAGAGGAAGAGTAAAATAGCTGGACGCACACGTCAAGTCAAGAATGTGGAGAATCGTCCCCTTCTGGATATAACTCCAAAAGGTTGGAATGCAGGTGACAACCACTTTCTGTAAAACAGTAGATTGTTTTGGAACCCTTAGAGGAGGTCAAGGTCCTCTACGGTCCATAGCACCAAGGAGTAAGAGTAAGTAATTTAGCTTATCTCCTATTCTCCAGAATTTCCTCACATTCTTTATTGAACCAACTTTTTTGTTTTTCTTTCTTTGCTACTTGAAGTTCTTGTTGAGCGGCCTGTTTTATTATTTTGCACTCTTCTTCCAAATCTGCGGTCTCATTGTTTTGCAGTTGTTTTTCTAGTCCTTGGATGTATTTTTATCTCATGTCCTGCCATTGTTTCAGGTTTATGCGGACCATATAGTGGTCAGAGTATATGTCCACTCCTCTACAGCTCTTTACATCAT
This sequence comes from Melanotus villosus, assembly GCA_963082815.1. Taxonomy (NCBI): domain Eukaryota; kingdom Metazoa; phylum Arthropoda; class Insecta; order Coleoptera; family Elateridae; genus Melanotus; species Melanotus villosus. Next base: position 5,091,259 of record OY720420.1, on the reverse strand, counting down.
TTATGCAGGTTGCATGTTTCTCTTCAATAACGTCATGGTCAATCTGGTTAACCATCTTTTGATCTGAACATCTTTGTGGTTTAAAATACGTTGCTCTTATTACAAATTTTTGCATCAGTTTTTGACCATTGTTATAATCCATTCAGAAAACTCCTGTGACATAAAAGTCACCATGTGTTGGTTAATATGAAAATCCCTATTAGGCTATTAAAAACTTTTAGATTTGAGATTGGCGCACCTTCAAATTTAAATTTAATGCTTTTGTTCTTTTTTGTTTTCACTTTGACACTTAAATTATTTATTATTCAAGTTACGTTTTATAATTCATAATCTTTAGAGAAATGGATGAACAGAAGCACCAACGAAGTTTATTATCATCAGAGCGCGGAAAAATATGCATTTGCATGTAATTGTGCTTGTATGCACAATAAAATTTTCTGGTTATCTATCCGAATCACATCGTAAGGATTCCATTTATGCAAATTTTATTTTGCATATTTATGCATATGTTGAGGGAATAGCGCATAAATGCATATCCATGCATTTTTAACTGATTTCGAGCACCTTAATTGCATAATTCTGTCTCTCAGGTCACAATTAAAAGATTTTATTCATATTTTCGGTCTCGGGAATTTTATTCGCAGGTCGCAATAAAAAAAATTTATTGCGACCTGCAAATTTATGTATACCACTAATTTGTATTTTTATATTGAATACCTATTTTTGTGGTTTTGTATGAATATAGAAATTTAAATAAATATTTAAATTTCGAATGCGATTTTTCAGTGCATATATAGTGACAGCATATATTTGTCTATAATTGCATATGAAGGAGCATATTTTGCTTAATTTTAACCGCATATAAAATGCATATTTCTCGATTTTATAGTGCATACTTTTCCGCGCTCTGATTATCATACTTGTATTATTAATAAACCCATTTTTACCTTGTTCTACTTAATTTTACGAAAATGACAAATGATTTATCATAACCTTACATTTCAGTTTGACGTTAAGTACAGTCACTAAAAAAGTTGATAGGTTCTGTACATAAAGTACACTCCCAAATTTTCATTTGACAGCGTAAACGTCATGGGAGTTTTCTGAATGGATTATATATGTGTTTGCTGAAGTTCCCAATTTCTTTCCTCTCTTTCCAGCTTTGCGTTGAAATCCCCCAGGACTATTTTCATGTCGTATTTTGCTATTCCTTCGGTGCATGTGCATTGTGTATACTGATTAAGTCATTATTTATTTCTTTAAATTCGATTAATGCTCTTCCTATTATGAATCCATTCCATAATTTATTGTTTCTTGAAATGCAATCAGGTCCACCTTATGTTTCCTTATTAATTGCTTTAGGGCTCCGTCTTCATTTAAGCTTTGCAGTTTCAGGCAGCAAAAAGCAGTCTGCGTTTCTGTATTAATTCTTGTATTGGTTTTTATTTCCTTTCTTTTCATTCTGATTCCTAGCTTACCTATTTGTTCACTCCAACTTTCTATATTACTTCTTTGGGGGTATATTTCATCCTTCCTTCGTAGTTAATACGGCATATGGCAAAATCTCTTATATTAATGCGACGTAAAAAAAATATAACTTACAGTTGAACTATAACCTCACACAACAAACATCTTCCAACGATTTGATTTAAATATAGAAAGTTTATTTGGGGTGTGTATGCACCTGGCACTTCATCTTAATAGTGCCATTGGTAATATGGGGCATACGATTTATAAATACATGAAATGATGAAATGTAATCATGGAAAATTCTAGAATAATGATAATCAGAAAAACATTTTGAACAGTCTTGTAATCCCGTCGAGATAACCTGACATGTGATAAACAGGATGAGGTCAGAATTAAGATAGGTAATGAACAAGTTCATACTAAAAATTTTACCCGAGAATAAAATCAAAATGCCTAGGTTACACTTCATACATAAACTGAATGATTCAAAAACTCGGGATATTCTTAGATCTCTGGCACACGAACAAGAATTTTATTACGGTAACAAACGAAAATATTCTAGGACTCTGCCATCAGCTAACAAATGGTGCAAGAAGAAGGATACAAACCGTGTATTAACTTTTATATTTTCTAGCAGCCCCAATGAACGTTCAAGTTGATATAAATAATTCATATAAACACTATTGTCCAATAAGCATACTTATTTTAACAGTCTGGTAATCACAGTCGGTTCTATTCCGTTAATTAACATAGCAACAATTAATATTCATGGAAGGTCACTGAACTTGAACTCGTCTGTATAGAAATTGCTTAATAAATTTAGTAGAAAATAAATTTTCTTCATTACAAAAAAGGTCAATAACAATAATAGTACAAATTCACACGATACACCGAGTATTATTCTAAATATTGTTGTTACCGTACGACACAATGAAATCGATTAGTCTTGTGTAAAATCACAGAGTTCAAGGAAAGCACCTTTTTATCACCTTTATCTCTATTATTATTATAACTTAGATATGAATTTGGTGATAGTTACAATTTAAAAACGCAATAACTTAGGATAAAATTGAATCGACTAATTACTAAAACAGAATTCGCAAATTCACACGATTAATTATCCGAAACATTAAATTACCTACAAACCAAACCTGAACCGACTTACTAACTTCAAAGATAAACCATTAAATAGTGAAGTGCAATAATTAAATTTAATGTACAAGGTCCATAAAATTATCTTCAGTTTTATTAATAACTGTGCCGTTACTTACAAACGTAGTACAAAATCAAAAGCTCGTATTCTCTTATAAATATAAGTAAACGTGCTAATATGTAAAGTTTCCAAAGGAAAACTATATCGATGTTACAAACAGTACAATACCGATGCATAATTTAAATAACTAAATGCTAATTATTTTAAAAACAAGGCTGTTTTCAATACCCTATTAAAATCAAGGCAACCTACAAGATTAAGTGCTAACTATAAAGAACAAAACAAATCTAAATTTATATAAAGAAAACAACGGTGATTCTGGCAAACATTTAGACTTAAAAATTATATCCTGAAATTCTGGCACCGATTATTAATTGAACTTAAATGAGAACAATACACAAGGATGGTTTCATGGTTTGAAACGATTTGTGATCGTCAGATGATTTTAAATACAAACGTATGGTTTTCGATACTGTTTTAGTTTCATTACGGTGAATTCTACTACATAGATCTAAACGGAAGTGGGCTTATTTTAATGATAACTCGATAACTAAGAACAAATGAGGTGTTTTGGATGTTGCACATATTGGAGGTTTCAAAAGGAGATAAGGTTGGATGAAACTGTAATCGTAATCATTCCAAATAACATAAAAATACTAATGACCGCAGGCAAAAGGTTAAAAAAAAGGGCCACGACACAGTATGTCCAAAAAAAGGTGGAAACAGATATACCAAAACCAATCACGCATATGATCAGGAATGAGAAGGCCACGAATTTCGCAATAAGGCGAAGCAGACCTGCAACTTTCTAAAGTGGGCCGTCTGGATTACGTAATCAAGGCATGGTGGTGTAGCATATGTGGTGAAAAAACTACAATTTACCCTTATTATTCACAGTCTGCCACATGTCCATGGCGGCGGGTCACGCGTCTATTCTTAGAAATGACTAGCGGGGTTGCATATGTAGAAGAGTCGTGCACGGAGAGCCCCTTATACGGTCAAAAGTCCGGAACGGCACATATATTATCACAAAACAGTCACTAACCTGGAGCACTGTACCAGATTGTAAAGGAACAATCGCGAAAGTCACTTAAAAAATACCGAAGTGACTTAACTTAAAGCTTTGAACTTAGTACGAACGGCGCGGAAGGTCAACTAATTTTAACACCAGATATGTCACAGCTTACGTACAAACACTAAATAAAATTAAAAATATGTACAACTTAAATAGGTTTTATTGCTTATGAGATTCTTTTAGTTACACGCACGATTTTATGGGTTTTCTAGTTTGAAAACTCCGTCACTGAGCGTGCGACCCATGTGGCCGACGCAGAATGAAATGGTAGTCGCCATTTTGACTGACCGAAACTTCTTCGGTAGTCACGAGCACTTCCGACCGATGTCAGGCAATTTTTGGCTAGACGCCAACCTTGTTTTTTTTTGTAGAGCAGTATGACAAAAATGCGCAAATTCGCCCACACCCAATACATATAAAACGGCGCACATGGAAAACGTAAACAACCCTCACTCAAATTTTTCAGTTAGAAATTTTTATCAATTACAGATAAACTACCGCAAAAATGATGTGATAAGCTACCACATGGTAACCGGCTATTTGCCTGATAACATGGTTTAACCACCTACAACTTCCAAACAAGATCGTATCGAAGCGGACATTTAAAGAAAAACAAATGAAATCTGGCTTGTTAATTTGAATCTACAAACAAAAGATAGTTTGACGTCAATTTTCACCAAACAAAATTGAAAACAAATGCAGCAAGTCATGGCAATGACACTGTACACTTTAAAATAGATCTCCGATTGCAACAATTTTAAAGGTGACTACATTTTGTGTGTGCATAAGAAATAAAATAATTTTCGTCACTCAAAATTTCACCAATGTTCAGGTCAATATAATTCCCAAAACTAGAAAGGAAGCAAAATAATAAAGTGATTTGCCACTTTTCCCTAATTTCATACAACTAATTAAGAACTTGGTAGAGAGAAAAAAACCAGAAGCTGCATGTAAAAATTGGAGAAGTTCAAATCGATAAACTATTAGCATAGGAATGACGACGACAATAAACAAATCAAATCAGTAAACCAATGTTTACTAATCTAATTAGTCAAACACTCGTAATTGCAACTTACACGACGATCATCAGGCACGCTTCATTTAAACCTTCGTTATTTATTCCGTCAATCTTAACATGAATGCATCGATTGCATATTTCGTCTTATGAAATGTTTAAAGAAATACTGAAAAGGAACAAGTACAAAACTACGTAAACAATTACCCAACATTTAGACCAACAGCATACTTAACCACCTCAACAATGCCTCACACAGATATCACCCAAAGAGTCAATCCAGTTTTCGAAAATTCCAGGAAAATCCAATCTTCAAAAAAAAAATTTCTCAATTTTACAACTTTTCACGTCTCCATTTTAAACAACAGCCAAATATTGAAACCAACCAGTTATAATTTACCAAATTGGATAATTCACATCAATTACATATAGTTACGACCTGCATGCAGCCTGTTATTATGCACCACAAAGCAGCCATCACATTTTTTTCGAACATTCGCATGACGTCTGGCACAAAGTGCATAAAAACAAAAGCGTGTCACTAGAACAAAAACCATAAAAAGGAACTCACATTTCTTACGACGACCCATCTTGATTTACTGTACGAACTTCAACACAAAGTATCGGTGAAAAAAAGTCCAAAAAGTGCACGATGCAAAATGTCGTCCAGGGATAACGAACTCGGGACTTATTTTAAAGCGGTAAATGCCCTCGTACGAGGACGAACACCTTTCTCTTTATCACAAATAATCGACGAAAAGTATTAATAAATTAAGAAATGGCAACTATTTTTCCGTATATTAAAATCCAATCATTACAATAACAATTTGCACTCAGGTATAAACGAGTTCATTGCAACAAAATCAGCATTTGGTATCTTACACCTAACCTCACACTACAAGACCACCGGCGAAATGGCGAACTTTTACGAAGAAGTCCACGCACCCAACAACAGATGGCCACAAGACGTGCTTTAGGAATTTGACCGCCAGATTTAAATTTTTAAGGGGGGAATTTTAAAAACTGACAATTTTACACAAAAAGAAATACTTCATAAGAAAATTAAACGAACCAACACAAAATAAGGGACTATTCTGAAATAAACAAGGCAACGAAAGGTAAAAGGGTGTTCTCAGCAAAATTGCCAAAATTTAGCAAACTTAATTGCAATTAATAACAGGTCTATTATAGTCTGAAATTGGCCTTGTAATTATTAAATTTGATGAGACTCAAATTACTCTGACCTAATTTTTTTAGTTTTGGATAATGAAATAAGGATGGACATGCCCACTGAAGATTAACCCATAAATTATGCTGCAGTAAAATGAAACCTTGCTGTAAATAAATAATAAAGATACAATGTGATTTTTTAAAAACTCAATTGCAGCAGGCCGTATTCTGACTTAATACACACAGTTCTAAAGTTATTAAGACAGAATACAGCCTGCTGTAATTGAGTTTCTAAAAAATCACATTGTAGTGCTTCATAGACTTGCTAGACAATATTGTTAACATAAAATGAAGTAAAAACTTGTGCTTATTAAACTGCTTATCGAATTTAGCAGTAATTTTCTCTTTTACACCGTTGGCCGTTGTAACAGCCGCTAATTATTTCAACAAAATCGTATCAAACCTGACGTTTCTACGAAAGTTTATCTACAAACGTAATTCAATTTTCATTCAAAATAACCAATGATGATAATAACCGTTCAAGCAAGTTTCGAAACATGCATTTTGCCATTTATTTATGCATTACGATTCAGAAGGAAACCTCATAAAAATACACCGAAACTCAGTCTGGGTGTGACGATTAATATATTTAACCCTGAACTAAAATAATCCAATTTGTAGGTACAGTCAACCACAATAAAGTTAATCAATATATGCCAACCTTATTAAACCTCCTTTGTATAGGCTATCAGTTTTAAATAAGAGAGTTTATAAAATTTAATAGAAATAATTCCAATTTCAAACGAAATTAAAATTACTAAAATTCGAACACAAACTTTGATAGTAAAAACCAACAGAACTGCAAAACATATGAAGAATTAACAAATGCTGAAACATACCATCATAGAAGCTAAGAAACAATCAAGGAAAGGGTTTAGTAAAGAATTCATCTAGTTGAAAATTGTAATGCCGACCAAACATTATTTTACTGCTTTACCCAAAAAGATTCAGCAAATAAAACTAAACCTTTCTTGCATCTGAACGAGCTATAATACAGCAAGCAATAGAGTGCTTTCAAGAACTGCAGGAAAGAAATATAGAAACGCAAGGGACGTATAAGAGGCAGGCATTTTTTTTTTAAATGAAAAACAGATTCAACTACTCGGTCGTTCATAGCATCCATTATTAAAAAAACAAAAGGTAAAGATTACTAAATTGAAACAAGAGTTTACTAGAATCTTTACAACTGTTTCGGGTAGCTGAAGATCGAGAGATGTTTAACCAAGTGATAACCAACCTCTGAATCGGAGAAGGTCTTTAAGAAGAAGAAGAAATGAGACGGTTTGTAGATAACTGTGTTTGTAGATCCCCCACTCGCTCCTGAATGGTCTGGTGTTATTGACGGATATGTTTCATTACTTTGATATAAGTCACCACCTAAAGAGTTACGCAGAATTAAATTAAAGAAAACAGGTAGATCAAATATGAATGTTGTGTGACCATCTGAAAGATAGAAAGATTCTCATAAAAGAGGCTAAAGAAATGACAATGACGAGTGGTGTCCCGCAAGACTCAATACTGAGCCCACTTCTCTGGAATTTATATTATGATGATGTTCTTAGAATGAATTGGGCCACAACCATCGCTTACACCGATGATTTAGCTCTGGTGGTCAACGGCAACGACAAGAATGAATTGAAGAGAATGCGGAATGGGCCGCCACAAGTATAGAAGGATGGCTGATGGAGAAAGGATTAAGTTGTTATAAATGGCAGAAACACCATCAAAAATTTAGTCATAATAATAGGGAGACATTGCATCGAGAGCGTACCGAGCGCTAAATACCTGGGTATAGAGATAGGCAGAAACATGAACCTGGCAAATAAAGCAGAAGAATTTGTAAGAGCACTGAGCAAATGCCGAACATTGGGGGACCAAGTACTGATAACAGAAAATTATTAAGCAATGTTACAGAAAGCATAATGCTTTACGGAGCCCCGATATGGAAAGAGATCATCCTTTTAATAAGACATCGACTTAAATTGGAGAAAGCGCAAAGACGCTCTGAAATCAAAATCGCCAGGGCTTATCGCGCAGTTTCTACGAAGGCAATACAGGTGGTAGCTGGAGTGGTTCCAATACATTTATTGATTGAAGAAAGAACGTATGATAGGGGACACAGGTGCTTCAAGAGCTATTTAAAGAAGATAACCTCTGCGAATATTGTGGTGAGACAGATAAGGTTTGGCATACCATTAAAATATGTGGAAGATGGGCAAAAATAAGATCCGGCACCATATTAGACAGGGCAGATATCTTACCAGATAATATTATAAAAGCCATGTTGGACAACAAAGCAGTATGGGAGGATGTCCAAAGTACTGTCGTAAACATTCTTCAAACAAAAGAAAGCCTAATACAACCTAGAAACGGAAGAAATCGAACAAGATAGAGATGGAGATATGATGAGGGGAAAGATAGATAGAAAAAGAGGGAAGATGGAGATTGGAATATAACAAACAAGGGTATCAGTTGACGAAGGAATACCTACAAGGTGGTGCCGTCATTGATATGACAGAAAAGTAGGGGGGGATTAGCCGGTAGGCGGCTGGAACGTCTTCCCAGTTGAATCCAGCACTCCTGGGAGAAATGCCCAAGGTAGATCAAATATAATAACATCAAAATGATAAAATACCCTACAAAAGATGGAAAGGCAGCCTCAAACGAAATTTTGCTCTGGAAGTTACTGCTGAATTGTTAGCAAGGTTTACGAACACTTTATTAATTTACAAGTTGCAGCGCAACAAGCACGGCTGATCGAAAGCTGCTGTAATCGCTGCAAAAAGAAGCAAATTATTTGATATAAATTATTTCCGATTCGCTGCCAGCTAATGTTTGCATTAAAGGCACCTCAAGGCAATACAGGCTACAAATTAAGCAGTGAGTGAACACTACAAATAGATTACATGCATTAAGTTTCATAACAAACGAAAGACTTTCAAATTACAAAAATTAAAGCTTACATTCTAACTAACAACAGCTATCTTAGGTGGTAACAAAAATTAACAAAACTCATCTGTAAGCATCCAAGATGAAACCTCGAAAAAATGAGTATCTAATATGGAAATTAGGAAACATTTCGAAGCAATCAAACCACTGTAAAATGTAGCGAGTTTAATGGATCGACTACAAGCATTCGTATGGTGATGATTATTAGAAGTCCAGTTGCTAAACGAATGCAAAAGCATAAAATTGAGAGAAAAAATTGTGGCAAATTAAAGAAAACGTATGAAAGCCATTAGGACTATCAAAACAGGAGAAGAGAAGCACACAATATATGCCAAAGTAAGAAAAGAAGGTATGAGCAAGAGAAAATAGAAAGGATGAAGAACTTAAGAAGAGTAAACGAGAGTTTCAACCAAAAACAAAGTATATTAAAAACAAAAAGGGGACTTTGATCGGAGAAGAAAAGAGAAAAGGAAATGATGGATAGACGGGCGAAATATTTTAAAGAGGAATTTAACGCTAAAAACGAAGGAGAAGATCAGAACAGAAGACAGGAGTGGAAGACACACAAATGTATGGATCTAATTTAAATATAGAAGCTTAAACACTGGATGAAATAAGTGAAATAATTATTGCACAAAAAACAAAGCACCAGGCGAAGATGGAATAAACGCAGAACTAGTAAAACATGCAAGTGAAGAAATGACAGAAACAAATATGGGAAACAGAAGAAATGCCTGGAATGGAATAATGCCCCAATATGCCTCTAAACACAAGTTCAGCAACCTCTCAAGAATGGCTAAATTGAAAATCCATAAAACAATAGTAAGGACAACAGCAACGTAAGCTTCAGAAACATGGTGTTTAATAGCAGATGACAAGAATAGGTTACAAATTATTGAGAGAAAATTACTAAGGAAAGTGTTTGGTCCAATAAAGAAGAGAAACGAGTGGAGAATAAGAAGAAATGAGGAAATAAAAGCCAAAAGCCGTCGTCTGACATGGTTAGACCACATACACAGGATGCAACAACGGGATTTGAGAAGAAACCAGAATGAAGACGATTAAGAAGACGTCCCAGAAAAAAGACTAAAAATATTTGGGAGTGCAGAGACGGAGATTTAAGGCAGATGGCAGAAGGGAATGGCAAAGTGTTGTGAAGCGGGCTAAAGCTGTTTAAAGGGCTGTAGTGCCAAGAAAGAAGAAGAACAAGAACATAAAGAAAAGCATTGCAAAACGGGAAACTAGTGGAAACTGATTAAATAACTGGTCGAGAATATCAAGCAAAAGCAAATATTTCAATATTCAAATATACTTAGAAATTACGAAATTTAATAAAAATGGTTTTGGTTTAGAAGTAAATCTTCGCAACACTGCAACGCACCTTCATTGATTTTAGATACATATTATGAATTACGTAATATTACAGTTTGATTGTTATATGTCACGTTATTTGTAACCTTTGAGGTCAATTAACCAGGTCACTGCATGTTGAATTTACATTGCTATGAACCATTGCGATTGTTTTTGTGGATTATATAAGAAACTTAGAAATATCAAAGCTTCAATTTGGAATTAAATAGTTAATGAGAGAACATTTGAAATGCCGTAATCTTTCTAAATGTGTATGCTTATGTAAGTACCGGGTGATCATCGGAATTTATAATTAGAGGAGGCTGTGATTGGTGGTATTTTATGCTGTGTGGTTGGACACACTGAGAAATTAATAATAAATTGACAATTGTTATGTTTGAGGTTATGCTCGTGCTTTCTACGATCTTTGATGATATAGTAAACATTATTTTGCTGAAACTCAGAAATAAAATAAGTTTGAAGAAAAAATTGAAATTACTTTCAGTGAGAAAAATTTTATGTTAAATATCAAACATTCTTAAAAATAAATGTCACAATTCTGACACTTAAAATTTTTAATTTCAAACTGCAAGCCTGTGTTGCCAACTTTATGGTAAATATCGCAGCCTGCTCTAATTATAAATTCCGTTGATCACCCGGTATTAAAAGCACAGTAATTTGTTTTAATTTAAATACTAGTTTCAACATACATAGTAAACAAATGCCAAACGAAAGTGAAGCCTCCCACTCCAAAAGAATTTTTTCAGTATACCTCTCTGAAAACAGTTGTTTTTCTGACGGTTTATGGGTTGCGAAAGGGCATTTTTCCCGGCTTATTCCACCTCCATCTGTCAAATAAATACTCGATAAACAATTCCAAACAAGCGTTGCTAAGAAAATCTCAAAAGCATTCTAAATAGCGTTTGCTATGAGTAACAACGCATATTTTAATTTACGTGTTCTATTGCCGTTTCTCAGAGAGGTATAATGAAAAATATCGTTCATTACACGGCAGAAACTGCTTTTCCCGTTCTCGCATGATTTCCTGTGTCAGGCGAAGCCTCACACAAGAAATGTCAGGCTCGCCCGGGAAAAGCCTTATTTCTCGCCTCCTAAAGAAATATACTATAACATTCGTGCAAAGCTGGTAGTTACTTTACCTACAAACATCAATGTGTGTTGAGATACTTGGCACCCGCAAACCTATATAAATAAACAAACAAAACAGCAGTATCTCAAATTCATTTTCTCTCGTTCAACGCATATCAATTCTACCATTATTCTTTTCACGATGACAAAATAAAAACCATTTCTATCTAACCTTATTAACACGTTGACTGCCCGCAACGCGGCTCACGCGTTCCCATGTATAACGCTGCTGTGCCCAGAACGCGCTCGTGCGTTCTGACTCATCCGTGTTTTATGTGGTTTTTAAAGCGGGCACTGCGTTTATGTTGCTGATTTTTGGTGGGCACACAGTGAAAGACTTGTAGAAATGAAATTCAGTGGCGGTTTCAGATTTTAGTTTCTTATTAGCTAGATTTGTTAGTTATTAAAGTTTTAAAAAAAGTGGGGGCACCTGGGCGTTGTACCATCATACAGTGGGCAGTGAAAGTGTTAAAGCATACACAATGCAATTCCAGCAAACCACAGCCCAAATTAGTAACGTTTTGTACGAATTCAAATCTTAAGTAAACATTCTGTTTAATAATTTGACATAAACACAGTCTGAAACTCAAAAAGAACTGTCAAAGCAACCACATAAAACCTAAGGTCAAAATTCAGTTAATATCAAAAACTTACAGAAAGGTAACACAACCTTCGAGATAGTTGTAAACCATTCTATTCAATATTCTTCGTTTACACTCAAAAACTTCGAGGATTCTTCATTCACATGATTGAACTGTCAGTTACCGCACTAACTTGATTGTCAATACTATTTAAAATGGAAGTGACTGATGATAATTAAGATTTAAAATCAAACGGCTGCCTTAATTTTTGTTTTCTTTGAACTTTTTTAAATTTTGATTTATAAACCATGGTTGAACGAGTAGTATTAAACTATTTCATACCTATCTCTGAAGTAAAAAAATTTTAAGAAACTCGCCACAACGAATTTTAAAATATTTGTTCGTTTGCTTCTAATTTACAAAAGATTACATGTAAAAATCATCCTTTCAATATTATTATTTAATTTTTAATAGGTAATAAGAGATTATTCTTTGCAATAAGAATAAACCTGAAACCTGAATTTATTTTTTATCATCAATCAATCATATGGTCAGATTAAAACATTGACAGACCATAGAAATTTTCCACGCCAGTCAAAATTTGAATCTATTCGAGCTAATCCCAAGCAAACTTTCCATTTGTTACACCAACAAGACGCCCAATATTACGTTCATTAAAATTGGAACTAACCGTTGACACCAATTTTTCCGTTAATTTTATTAACATTAATCTCTATTTAATAAAAGAATGCGAGGAAGGCTGAATCACTAAGGAATTTTAATAACATTAATGTTTTCGACTGTAAATCTTTCTGTGCTTATTCGATCGTGAACACAGATTTAACAATTAAAAGATTAGATTATATTTCACCCGATAAACAAATAAATAAATAGCGATAGCAATAAACGAAAGGTACTTACCATTGTTAGAAGCATTCTCGGGAGGCGGAGGAGAAAGGCCACTTTCAGGCGAGCTGCAATCCTCCTTCTCCTTTTTGTTCTGGATTTTCTTATCGTCACGTTGAACAAACGCTGCATCTTTATTAGGTCCTACATTTAATACTACGGCGTCTTTTAGTTTATTATCGTCTTTACTACAACTAACGGGTTTCTCGCATATTATTGGAACATCTTTAACTGGAGTTTCTTTTACAGAGTCTTTGTGTTCCCTTTCGCGCGGAGTTACTTGTTCCCTCTGTTTACGACCCTTCGCAGGGCTTTCCCTGTCTTTGGGCTTATTTGTTGTGTTTATTGTAACTTCCACTGCATCTGTTATCGCAGACACAACCGGAGTCGTCTCTTTGGCAGTACTTAATGCAGCAGCAGGAATAAATTCTTTTGTTGCTGCCTGTAATAATAAAAATTAAGGCTTACACGAATCGCGCTAAGTGATTACAATATTCGTACCTGTAATTTACTAGATTGCACTAACGAATCATATCTTTGATGCACAGCCTGTGGCGGGGGTTGATACAGTGGGTGCACCATGTGGTCGAGAACAGGTTGTTGTTCTAGTTCCTCTACAGCTGACACCTCATCCTTGCTGATTGCCTGAGCTACTTGTTTAGCAAAAGCTGCCTGCACCTCCTTGTTAGGATTTGGAAGAGGAGGCTGGGGAGTTTGTCGAGCCGATGATTCACCAGACGGCGGATGCGAATCATCTTGCTCTTGTTCGTACATTTCGCTTAATTTATCTTTACCTAGAAAACAAATGTGTTATCTTACAACTAAATTCCTTCTTGAATTAACTCAAAAGCAGCCGTTTAGTTTAACTGCTTCCCATTTTAACTCATTACAAGGTGACGGAAAACTTCCTGCAATTTTATTTAGAATGTTTTTTGGCGTACCATTACTGAGATTTTGTAAGTCGTGTTTGTTTAAATGTATGTGTTAGTTAATTTTAAACCAGAGAATTCATTTTATTTGTTTGCCTATTGTTTTTTCTCGACGGCTCTAAAAATGTATCGAAGCCAATCAGATGAAGTATCAGTGTGGTCAAGTTTAAAGCAGAAAACCTTTCAATTCAATAAACAACCTTTTTTTAATTTAATTGTAATTAGATGAACAAACTCATTGCTATACGTATAATACAATAACTGGTGAACTGCTCTGTAACTAAAGCTTATCCCACAAAAAAATGTTGTCCATTAATAATTATATAAAAAGGCAAAGCTAAATGATATTGGAAATTTTATTGCATATTGTCAACAACACAATTCTTTTCTAACAAATAATATAATATAATAATTAGTAACAGCAAAGCAGAAAAAATAGACATCCAAGGTTCCGAGTTGGAGTGATTAAATTTACTTAGGACAGTTGATCTCATTTCAGAACAAAATAAACCCATCAATGCTGCATGGAAGTAATACTGAGCACTCAGAAAGAAAAGAGATATAACATTGAGTTTAAAAATGCAAGCATTCAATAAGTGTATAAAACCGGGTGATTAGATATGACATAAGAATCATACAAAGAAATTAAAAATGGAAAGATCAATGTCAGGCATTAAATTAATAGACAAAGATTGATATCCATAATAAAAGTGGGATGGATGAAATTGTGGCAGAGTCAAAATGGAAGTGGGCCGGCCACACTGGCAGAATGGAAGATAACAGGTGGACAAAAATAGTGTCAAAATGGAAACCGAGGGATGAGGCCAGAAAACAAGGACACCCAACTACAAGATGGTCGGACAAGTTACAAAATTGGTGGAACGAGACAAGTGGCAAGATAAGCGGGAGGTCTTCGCCCAACGCTGGGATTTATAGGCTTATAGTAATAATAAACTACATTCTGTAGTTCAGGAATGTTGTAAATAGGGTTTGGCCTAAAATACTTCCTTGAGGAATTTCTGCTTTAACGTTTTTGTTATTTAAAAACGTTAAAAATGTTCTATTTTGCAGAAAAGACAATAATACTTTAATTAGATATATTATTAAATGTATCTGATGTAGTTTCAATAGGAGTGCATTTCTCCAGACCTTGTCAAAGGCTAAAGATGCTATCACCGTATGCTTTTCACTTCTGTATGGTTTGTGTTAAACATAAAAGCTGATGTCCTGTTCCATGTCTTTCCTTAAATCCAAATTGAAATTTAGGTAGAATGTCATTATACTGAAGATAATCTTGCAGACGTTTGTTAATGATTTCAATAAACTAAACTTATAAGAGTAGCTCTCTTGTTAATGATTTTTCCCTAGTTTGTGGAATGGTAGTATAGTCGGGTCGGAGGTCATATCAGCTCCTCGTAGAGGAGTTAAGTTTTCTTCAATCTGGTCAGCAAGAATATTGCATTTTTCTTCATCAGAAACATACATTTACCTATTCTTTGTAAGTGGTGGTATAAAGGTTGCCCGCCGAGATCTAGCAATTTAAAGCATCTAGACTTTTTTCTTTGGAGCTACGTGAACCGAAAAAACTATACTAACAATCCACAAACGATTCTTGAGCTGAAGGAGAACATTCGACAAGTAATTGGTGAGATAGAGCTGAGTTTATGTGAAGACATAATGAAAAATTTTGCCAAAAGAATGATGTCCTGCCAACTTGACCAATGTCACCTAATGATAAATAACGGAACCAGAAAAACTCATTCACAGCAAATCAATTGTTTCTTATGCTGTGTGGCATGCAAGCGCCATATTGTTGAAACCACATGTCAACCAAATCGGTACCATCTAATTTGTTAACCATGTTGTGATAGCTGTAACTGTATTTCTAAAATCATTTGCGAAAAAGTACGGCTCAAATCACACCACCAGCCCATAAAGCGCACCAAACTGTGGCTTTGCATGAATGCATTGGTTGTTTTTGAATAACATAAAATTTTCAGGGCCCCAGATGCGACAGCAGTTTTACTTGTTGATGTACCCATTAAGGTAAAAATGAACCTCATCACTGAACATAATTTCCTTTCGAAAATCACCGTCAACCTTTTCATTCTCTAACACTCAATTAACAAATATATGACACTGTGCATGTTCTGCTGGTAGACGTTCTTGCGTTACTTGAAACTTATAAGCGTGTAAATGCAGATCTTATTTGTTGCATGGAGTCATATGAAATGTTTAGTTGCCGCAAGCAAAGACGAATTGAGGTGTTTATTTTCAGCAACACTTGCACTCACTGACCCTTTGTTTTTAACCGACCGAGCATGATAGGTATGTGTTTTTACGTTTGTAACTAAAGCAGTTTTATCAAATTCACAATTGCAATGTGCAATGATATGTTATTTTTACCAAATTTTGCAAACTCTTTCTGCAAAACTTTCCCCATTTTGATAATGGGTTTTCATAATAATAATAATACATTGTTCAACTGTATAGCGTTCAATAACTAAAATGGCTATGCCTGTAGATAACAGTTGTCAAATATTAGTGTCTGTGTGACAACAATAAAATGGTGCCGAATTTTAAATAACACATCATCTTTTACGTCTGATACGAATGAATTCTTAGAAAGAGTGGCACACTTGAAATGGAACTGGGGTGGCCATGCAGTAAGAAAACAAGATCATAAGATGGAGACCATGGAGTGAAAGTTGAAGTAGGGGTAGACCCATGATGAGGTGATCAGATGAAGACGGCTGGACTGTGCTGGTACAGAGAAGCAGGCCTATATCCGAAAGAGCACAGAGAATGGCTAATGATGATAAATGATAACGAATGAATTCTATAGTTATACAACTGCCATTTAACTTAACGATTAAGTCGATTCAATAATGTCTTTAACTGTGTTAATTCATGTGGCACCCAAACGTTAAGCCAAGAAACATAAACGAGCTGGTGCAAATGGTTTTCTATGCTTATGTGCGATACCTTGAGTGCTGTAGCACACTGTTTGGGATGGATTTTTATGGACAGTGGTCTTGACAACACTCAAATCAATCCACAACCAAATTTGGCATACACATTCTGTATCAATCGACTGATAGATGATAGATGTGTTTTATTACAAAAATGGTGTGAAAATCATACTCATTGGAAGATTATTGATTCTTCTCATGCTTTTTGTACAGTTTGCGACAAAAGAGCAAGCTTTAATTATATTTCCTGACTGTAATAATTTAGGGCCAGTCTTTCCATTTCCTAATAAACCTCCTAATAAGCTATTTGGCAAATAGTTTCTATGGAAACGATTGTATTAACAGGTTTTTAATGGGAGAATAAATTTATTAGGAGATGGAAATACCGGCCCTTAATTTAGCTACCAGATCACGTGCAAATTTAACCCTTAAACACCAACATGCATTTTTAGGATCATAACCACCTGTATCGGTACTGTAAAATAAAAAAAAACTCGAAACGTATTTTTATTTTGCATATTTTAATGCATAACTGCATATTTTAGTGCATATTTTACCATTTTTTTAGTGCATATAATCCAAGCTCTACTTATGACAAACAATCTAAGTTCACATTGTATTTATGAAGGTACAAGTGTTGTAAGATAAGGTTTAATTTATCGAGCAGAGGTGCAATTCATTCTATGAGCAGTTTGATGATTGTTGTAATAGCATCTCATGAACTATTGACCTGATTTGATGCAATGCTAGTGTTATTTCTAATTATACTTGAGTATGACCTTTCGGTTCTTCTGACTGTGTTTCCTTGATTTTATATCGCTACTGATTTTAGTGTAGTAAGATCAACCTTTATAGTCATAATCCTCCAGGATTGTAGTGCCGAAGAAGAAGAAGAAGA
The DNA here is from genome assembly GCA_963082815.1 of Melanotus villosus. Taxonomy (NCBI): domain Eukaryota; kingdom Metazoa; phylum Arthropoda; class Insecta; order Coleoptera; family Elateridae; genus Melanotus; species Melanotus villosus. Next base: position 5,073,522 of record OY720420.1, on the reverse strand, counting down.
ACAACCTTTATAATTTGCCACAGTTAACAGTGTGTTATCATCTGTTTTCTTGGGGCAGTCAGTATACATGTCATTCCATGTACATTTTTGTATACCCATATCTTTAGATTTTTTTCTTGGCTCTAGAACTACTATACAATATCCTGATTTGGGCAGATTAATAATTATGAGTTTTAATTAAGTCAACGGCGCAGATACGAATTGGAAATCGCTCTTTGTTGAATGATCGTACAACAGGATTTATTATGCACATATCTAGCACCATCCACGAATGGTTTCGTTATACATATAGTTCATATCGCAGTTACAATGTATTATCATAATATGTGTTCAATATAAACATAGAATAAACATAGTATTAGCAACGTATTTAGCAAGTGGTTTTATAGCGTTTTCCACGTCCCTGCACTAACTGCACTCAGTGCGCACTGACTGATTTCGGTATGTTCCACCTATTTCTTTGCTGGCAACTTGTTGCACTGCTGCATGTTCCACCTTATAAATTGAGTGCAGTGTTTTTGCACTCAGTGCACAAAAATTAGCACCGAGTTTTTTGACGGTGTTCAATCTGGAGCAATTAAAAAATGGCGCGCGATGCAATTATTGCCGACGTTTTCTTACCGTCAGCATCAAGTAGTGATGAAGAATTCATTCCTGTGCTGGCAAATTTAGATAAATCTAAAATTCCAAGTGTAAAGAACCTCATTGAAGAAGTAGTTTATAAATTTAATATTATTAATATATTAATTTAATAAAGTACCATGTTCCACGTCAGCACTTTTTTAGTTTGGATGAACAACCGGTTGAGTGCTAGCTATCACTCTATTGGTGCTGGTGCGCACTGAGTGCTTAGAGGTGGAAAACGCTATTAATTTTAGAAATTAGTTGATTTGCAGCTGGATCTTTAAAAGTACCTATGGTATTTTATATTGTTTTCAGTGTAGAATTTTGTGAGTTTCCGATAATCTTCAGTGCTAGTTAGATTTACTTGTAATGTTGATCCTTTACAAAGTGTGGTGAATTCGCTTAAGATGTGCACGAGATAACATTTTCGTGGATTGGTGTGCAACCATCATTAGTAAATTTTGAAAATGATTCCGAAGGTATCAAAGCAGAAAGGGCAAGTTTAAGCATTATTGTAAGTTTATTTGTTAAATGCTTGCCTAATCAAAATTATTGATTTGGACTTTGATATGGCAATTATACATTGTTGAAATACTTTAAAGAACTGCGGGAACTTTTGTGCCACCCAATAGTATTGAACATTAAATTAAAAGTATTACACAACAAGTGAAACAAATAATAATAATAAGTATAAACAAAATGGGAAGCGGTTGACGTTTAACTCAATATTTCATATTGTACTAACCTGTAGTGGGATCTATGATGGGTATGGCTCTAGATCTCCGTTTATTTTTCGAAAGGGACGCGTGTTGCTGCGCAGGTTGCGTAAGCGCCATAGCAGGAGCTGGGGGTTGCGTAGGATTTTGAGGTGCCGTTGGGACTTGTGGTGGGGGCCGTTGCATTATTTGAGATGGATTATAATAATCTACAAAAGAAAATGGATTAACATCCGCCGTATTTTTAGTTTTAGTTAAGAATACTTACAAGCCTGTGGCTGTGATTGTGCTTGCGGATATTGATAAGTCAGATGTTGACTGGGAATCATCTGATAACTTGGAGCGACATAACCTGCCTGTGGACGAGGGGCACCATTAAAGTATTGAACCGATGTATTTAAATACATCGCAGGCTGCACCATAGGAACAAACTGGGTTTGCTGTGTTTGATATATTGGTTGTTGTCCCTACAAGAACATGGTTTAAGTACGAAATTAAATAACTCCAACTGAACGTCATGTGAAGTTATGCGTTTACCTGTCTATGATTTGCCATTCTTGGTGTTTGAGTGGTTGGTGGTGGCGCTCTTGAATAGAAATTCTGTGTAGGTCCTCTCACTTGTGCTTGAGATACATAAGCCTGCAAATAATGACAGATATTTAGACGATTATTCCATGAAATAACGTTGCTTCTAACATATACAAGGCAACAACGGTTTTATGCAATAACTTTGATTATTCATTTTGCAATTTCTAATACTTCTGGGTAAGGTTTCAGTGGATCTGAGTGCAGTTTTCATTTGCACAACACAACGTAGGCCGTCAACTCCATGTATGCGAATTATATGTGTATAAAGCAGTGGCATGGTTCTTGTTAATCTAGCTCGTAGGCCAAGTTTTGTGGTGTAACTGTTAATGCAGTGCCGAATTTTGAAGTTTTGATCGCCGATTCTGCGGAGATTCAAACCAGGAACTTGCTTAATACTAATGCCCTTCGAGCTTTAAAGATTTAAACTTCATTTAAAGTAGAAGTTTTCCTAGTTTAAACAATGCATAAATTTTAAAGAGGCTCGAAAGCAAACAGCTCCGTCCACTGCGCTACCTTGGGTTCCTGAATTTTTTAACAACTTGTCTTCATGTTTAAGGCCCGTTACGACCATCTTTAAATTAATAAAGCAAATTTTATAACCAGGTCAATTCTTAAAAAAACCTAAGAGTGGGTCGTTTCAATCTCAATTAAATTAACTGCAGCAATTAGACAGGAAATACTGTATTTACAATATGACTAATACACGGTTAACTGCAATTACTGGTAACTTGCAGAACAAAAAGAATTTGTCCTAATTTAATTTCAAGTCTTCAGGTCTAGTCTTTCTTCAATGAAAGTTGATGCAAATTATTTAACACACTAAATGTTGTTCACATTAAACAAACTTTCATTACCTATGTTTAAGGTTATTCACTTTAATATCCAAAGCTTTTGTTGCAATACTGTGCTTGCTTTTCCTGGCACTTTTTCCGATTTTTCATTTATACTAACAACAAAAGAATGATTGAAACTCACATACAGCGATCTCGTCAGGGTAACTTCAGCTCCAAAACGATTAAAACCATACATTGAATATTTATTACTCTACAATAAAACAGCATACTGTAATGTTAACATAACATTTGTGAAAGTTTCTACTTTGATATAATATTTTCCGAGATCATAAATTTCTCACATTAGTCAACGAACAAATTATTATCCATTTATAAATCGTTGCTAAATACCTTTGCAGAAGTTAATAATACTAAACCTATTTAACCAAAGGAAGATGTGGTTTCATTTAATATTCGCTTCTCTTCGAGTTCAGTTTTAATTTTATATTTGTTGCACAATTATTGTTAATCTAGAATTATACAAAATATTCGAATAGTCATCCAAAAAACTATAAAAACTTACATAAACTTAACGATTGCACAACACCGATTGTTTCGTCTGATACTTCTATTTTTAAATTACCTTGATCAAGTTCTTATTTGTTGCTGATTGTCATCATCAATTTGCATAAAAGTTTAAAAAATGAACAACAAATATTATTTGAGCTTATTAGTTAGTAATATTACGATCAACTTCTTATACTAAACGATTACCTAAGCCCAAGAATTATTTAACCAAAATACTCTTTTCACCGAGCAAATATAAGGAAAGTTATTGTTAATGGCAATTTTGACCTTTGTTAACTACTTTAAGAAAGCTATGGTTTAATTAATGTAACGAAACTGAATGTATTATTTTTTTAATTTCCTTTCGTTATTATTTCAATACTTACTGAAATATCTAAGATGCTTAAATTGATTTTTTTCAAAGCCCCTTAATTTCGCAATGAATTTCTAACATATTCAACACTGTATTTATTCCATGCAATTATAAAAAAATATACTTACAATTTGTATAAAAAGTACCTCGTTTTCCAAATAACATGTAAATTACATAATTAGAAGACCATTAAAACTTATCGAATATCTAATGAAAACATGCTCGTAAATGCTGATATGATTTTGCTTCTTCTAACTTGTCCTTCCTTTTTTTATGAAAACAAAAAGACAATCAGGACATCCTAAAATGTTACCTTACTTAACACGAGTCAATTAATTTCTGCTTATCATGATTCAATGTTAAGGAATTTTTACATTTAACATAATGTTTAACGATGAGGCTACTTTCTCATTTATAATTTAATACTGTTTAGGGTTTTCTTACGATTTCGCTGAATTTCCAACAACCTTTGTTTTTACATTATAAGTCGAGGAGAGGTTAACCACGGTGGCAATATGAATAAATATCAGCATTAACTACAATGAGCAAAGCCGGTGGTTAACCTCTCGATGAGAAATGTCGAAAGGGTACTATCAAACTCCACGCATCGGGTCGCCCCTTGTGGTGTTAGCGAATCCTTCCGTTTACTATAGCACAAACCTAACACTAACACATCAAAAAGGTAATGAGTTAGTTGACTTGGTTGTGCATACCAAATTTAAAATATAAATCCGTGTATGACTTACAATATTCATAGAGGGTTGCTGGGGCATCTGCTGCACCTTCAGATCAGTATTTATAGGAGGTGTAGAGGACTGTGTAGGTGGTCCCGTTGGTGGCATACCCCTCAGCGGCACCTGGTTGTTCGCCTGACTCGGAGGCTGCTGTGGTACAAACGTTGGTGGAGTCGCTACATGAAATCCATCTGTTCCTATAACAAGAAAACTTGTTAGGTTTTAATCGCACTAATTTAACGAACAATTTTTCTAATTATCTTTTAAAGAAGATAGCAACCTTCCAAAAATTTCAGATTAAGGAAGTTATCAGTTCCAAAAATAGAACTAATCCTAATCAGAAGTCAGGAAATACTCACTTTGCGGTGTAGGAGGCCGCTGTGGTATATATCTATACGAAATCATAAGTCAAGGAAGTTTATGCTTGTAGATTTGTATACCAACTAAGTGGCAGTTTCAAAAATACACCTCTCATCTATTCAGTGTGAGCATCAACAGTCAACTAATATGGATAAATATTAAACAATACTTTGAAATGAGCACAGCCCAGGGTGTAGGTAAATTAGTAGGGGGGGGGGAGGAAATTCCATGAAGTCATTATCTGCTGCTGATAATGATAAGAAAATCACTTCCAAACTAATAATAGTTTAGTTAGCTCTAAAATGCTATTAATTTACAATTAAGAGTTTTGGTTAAAAACAAGTTTTATTTTGACCAAACTTAAATAATTGTGATGCTTTCTAAAGGTTTGTGTGATCGACCAACCTTAAAAGGAAACCTGTATTAAAATTCGGTGTCCGTATCGCATGGGACAGTTCTGTTAAAACTTCAATACAAAAAGGTTTGGGAATTTCACTGGCCATGATAACTTCAAATGTGTTTTGCAGTTAAAAGTGAGGCTAAAGATTTGCACAGAATATTTGCCCTCTTTCCGGGCTTAAAATGGCTGCAACCATTAAAATTTCAAACCAAACAACTGAAGACGATAAGTGCAACACACGGTCGAAGTACACATTTCACTACCCGAGAAATTACTAAATTTTATTTGATAAATTCTAAGTCTAAAGATACTTGTTACAATGTGAATAAATCATTTAAAAATATCAAGCAAAGAAAAGCCCGGTTTTGATCTTATGCTTAGTTACAATACCAAGCACGATATGCATCTCTTTTCTACACACTAAACTTAGATAAGGCCACATTGATTTATGTTTACTTTAATTACGATTTTAGGCAGAGTTGCGAAGACCATAAAACATGCCAATTGTTTGATTTTGGATTGTAGCCGCTCTCTAGAAATTATAGTAGTGTTTCCTAAAAAAGGAGGGCAAAGTTCACCAATCATTATGATGCAATATATTTACAATATGCGTGGCCAAGCTTTCATTGAGTCACCAAACCAATCATTTGTTATTGAAGAAACATAACGGTACAGGTGGGGGGCAACCTTATTTACAAATACTTATGAATTTGGCTAAATTTGGATGACTCATCACCTAAAAATGTCACCGAAAATTCGGTCTCTAGTAATAACCAATGATGCATGCTTTGTTATGTCTGCTAAACTCATGTAAGTGACATCTTTTCAAAAGGTTTAAAACAATCGATAAAATCTTGCATCTCTTTTCTACACATTAAAATTCAATAAAGCTACGCTGTTTTATATTTACTTTAATTACGATTTTAGGCAGAGTTGCTAAGACCACAAAATATGCCAATCGCTTGATTTTGGATTGCAATAACCAACGATACATGCTCTGTTATGCCTACTAAACTCATGTAAGTGACATCTTTCTGGAAAGTCCGAGACGATCTACAGAATCCATTCGGATCCATTCGCCCAGGTTGAATTAATTGCTGGATTCTGTAAATACTTATTTGGGATTTCCCAAAAAATTGGTAAAATTTCTTAGCATTCTAAGTGAGCTGGGATTAAAATGGAAAGAACATGTAGAAAGAATGGACAAAGACAGACTGGCACGAATCTGTATGTACGAACGAACGAGAGGGAAAAGACTACTAGGACGACCACCCGGGAGATGGGCCCAAAGCTGGTTCTGTTCGTCCACCAAATGAGGCATGACAAACACGGAAAATCCTTAATCAAGGGTAGGCATTCTAAGCGAGCTGGGGTTAATAGAACTGCAATGCTCAGATCATTGTTAAGCTGCACCAAAAAAAAGTATTTTGGTCAATAATGAAGAAACTGATGCAATTTTAATCAAGTGAGGTGAAGCACTGCGTTTTCTCACTAACTTTTTTCAATATGTATTTTGAAGAAGTACATCTCGAGACACTCTAAGGAAGGCAAAACTCAAGATATTATTCTGTATTATTAATAACATGAGACATGCTGCAACTCTAGTTTTAATGATGTAAAAAAATTAATATCAGGAATAATACAATAACACTGATGTGGCGAGTCTTAGGCCAAGAACACACGAGGCGGTTTGTGACGAATCGACGGACAATGCACATGAATCGCTTATAATAAATTGAACCGTACACACGGCTCTACACTACAGGCGGCGGCGCGGCGCGTTGACGAGTCGTCGAGCCATTCGCATGGCCTGACGAAAGCGCACACACGTATCGTCGGCCGATTCGTCACAAACCGCCTCGTGTGTTTTTGCTCTTAAGCTAAACGTCATAAGATAAGCACAAAATGGCTTCCGATTAAGCATTTGCTAAGCGTTAATGAAATTGTTGTAAAAGTATCATTTTATAATAATTTTATAAGTACAAATCATGTCGGTGTTGGTTAATGTCCTCCGAGGACAAGATAATCGAAGAAAATACTGAAAATTATCACAAATAATTTTTTTCAGAATGTAATTAATTTCCTCGACTTTAAAGTAAAAAAACACCAAGCTGACAACCCTGTGAAATCAAAATACATAACTTGGATTTCTAAAGCCTATAAAAACCCCAATTTACACAGTTAAAACTGACAAAACTTGTGGGCAACTGAAGTAAAATAAAATGAGATTAAATTTCTGAATTTTCCTACCTTCAATTTCTATAGCATAACAGCTCAATTTACACAGTAAAAATCTGCTAAAGTCATGATCAACCAGAAGTCAAATAAAATGATATTAATTAAATATTCCAATTTTAAGGCAGACAACACCAATCTGACACCCTTGCTAAGCCAGAGTAAATACTTCCAATTTCTAAAGCCTAAAAATCCCAATTTACACAGTAACAAAAATGTCAAAAACTCGTGGGCAAACCAGAAATCAAATAAAACGAGATTACATTTCCCAATTTTAAAGCAGAAAACACCAATCTGACACCCTTGCTAATCCAAAATAAAAAGCTTCCATTTCTACGGCCTAGTAAAAACCCGCCATTTTACTTTATAAACTGTTAATGTCAACGCAATTTATCCAAAACTTGCAACTTTGAAATTTAATTACCTAGCCTTTGCAACGCTTACGTTATTATTACAAAGTGTTTTAAAATGAAATATATACAGGATGTCCCATGACATGATTGTCATAGCTGAAGGATATGTTGCCCAAGCAATTTCAAGTTAAAAATGTCTAATGAACATATACCCTATCGTAACTGAGCTACAAGTATTTGAAGTTTTAAACAACCCTACTAATGCAGGTGTTGATTTCGCTGTTATTAAAAAGTCGGGGTGGTCAGCAAGGTTACCCGCCTTGATCCCCTAGATTATTTTCTTTGGGGAAGGCTGAAAAGTCTTGTTTATGCATAAAATCCTGAAAACAGAGAACAACTTGTTGCTAGGATTATGGATGCTGCAGAAAATATTCGTGCTGATCCTGAGACTGTTAGCAGAGCTACCTCTTCAGTGCTGAGAAGAGCTCGAATGTGTATACAGCAATTGGGTGGACATTTTGAACAATTAATGCAATAAAACAACTTCTTTTTAACTGATTTTCAATGAGATCTGACTTGATATTTATTCAGATTTAAAATTACCGTAGCTCAGTTACGATAGAGTTTTGGGCATATATTATGTTCATTAGACATTTTTGTCTTGAAATTGCTTGGGCAACATATATCCTTCAGCTATGGCAATCATGTCATGGGACACCCTGTATAGTATGCTTTGAATTTCCCATGTAAAATAAAATATGCCGCTCTCGCAAAATGCTGTTATGCTAGTAGATGGAAGTACATATTAACGAAATATGTCTCAATAAATTTCTTGCACAGTGTACATTTTGTGTTGTATTAACAAATTTAATTAAAACTGTTTCAAGTGAATTAGTTTACTTTTTAATTTTACAATATTAACTAATAACAGCTCTGGATAATGCAATGCCAATAACAATGTAGCGGCACATAAGAGTTTACATGCAAGCAAATTTCAAAGGTAACTAGACGTAATTCTTTTTAAGGCACCCGGTATGATCATATTGCAACTGTTCACCATTCGCTAAAGCAGATTTTCTAACATGAAAAGCTTAAAAACTTTCTACTTTAAATACGTATAAAACCTCAAACAATTATCTGGGTGTAAATAAAACTTCAGCCTTTTGATTTTAAATTATTAAGCAATATTTGGTACTCGCCTACATAATTATGCACTTGGCAATAAAATACACTCGTAAATTGCATGCCATACCATCGCGAAGCAACTTTTAATTAGATAAACAGTCCTCTTCACGAAAGTTCTCTTTAAAATACCTAAACATTCTTATGGGCTGCTTATTTTACGACTTTATAATAGTTAACGAAAGGGCTTACTTTAAAACCGTTTATAACGTACCTTTTCTATTGCGTGTAATCACTTAAATTTCATACGTTCAATCACAATTTACAAATGGCACTGTTGTAGAACACCACTGAACAGTTTCACGTCTGACAACTGAATGAACAAAGGTTAATGTTAAAGGAAAGTTCAAAATATTGTTCCCAAACACTAATACCCTATGGAATGTATCTTCAAAATATCATTAAGGATTAGCATTACTAAACACATAAACAAATGCTTTCTTTACTTAATGCCAAAGTCCACACAATAAGGGATAAATTTTCGGCAAAATAAGAGAAACAAACTAAAAGCACCTCAATAAGAATAAACGAAATTTACGAACGCGTACACAACCGCACCATAAAAAAGCATATTGCATTGGGTATAAAAGATTCATTAGTTAAGGCACGCCTACTACAATTGTTAAGAATAGAATTGTGCAAGAGGTAATTAGAATTTTTGTTACTGCACTATTTACGATTCAATAAAGCCGATTTCGAACTGACATAAATCGTAGTACTTTTGTAAGAAAAAACAATAAAACTTTTACGATTGTTAGCTGGGCAGCGGCGTCACAACACCAAAAAATAAATTAACATCCTTATTTTTGAAGCTCAATTAATGACTTATCGTAATTAAAAATACAAACAGAAATTAACAGTGGGTTTAATTAAAACTGGGCCACTTTAAAACAAACTTTCCGAGATTGTTATCAAGGAATCAGGGAAAAAGTTTAAAAAGTTATTGGCAAATTTAACAATAAATACAATGGGAAACCGCTTCATTGACGCTTGTGTAATAGTAACAATCATGTGAAATCAAATTTTTAGTGTACCTTTAAAAACTAATTCCTCGCAATTCATTAATGTTATCGATAACTGTTAAAATCTTACGTAATAATTCCATTGTCACATCTACACATGCCTATAGTCGAAGTAATAATTTTTAAATTACATTCGTTAACTAAAACTTTTCCAACACGACATTTTATATTGCCAAAATAAAACCTAACCAAAACGGCTTTGAAAATCACATTGAGTTTCTGAGAAATATTTAAATAAGAACTGATAGAAATTGAAGTTTTAACTAAAGCGAAGAGGGGTTGACAGCAGATTGCTAAGGCATTTCGTGATAATTCGTAGAATTTTAAAAAGATTCGGGTTGTTTCCGAGACAGTTTAGGGTGTTTCGTGTCACTTCGAGATGTATTCGAGTATGTTTCGGTGACGTTCGGGATGTGTATCGGAATATTCAAAGCGGGGAAACCCCACGCATTCTACGAACATTTTGTGGCAATTTCCCATTTTTAGGAGACTCTAATCGATATTTAAATAATAGTTTCGTTATATTTTGAAGGCATTCTTAAGAAAGTCGAGGCAATCTTATTAATGTTCTGAGGTAGCACGAAAGAACAGACAGTTTTGACCTTAAGATTTAACTGTGACAAGTCTTTTAAATCGTAATAATTTAAATAATTAGCAAAGTAAAGAATGTACCTGATTTTTGTTCTAATGAATTTCATCTTTTCGGGCAACTCTCTTACTTAATCAATGGGATCTAACTCGTTAGTCAGACTAACGAGAGCTGCGCCCGTGTAACCGTATTCACGAAACCGTTGCGCCATTTTTTACACTACTAGTTACGTTCAAAGTTAGGCTTTACGATCTGTGTAAAAAAGTCTGCAACTTGACAGCTGTGCCAATTTTTGTTCATTTAGACTTGGATAAACATTAGTTTTGGATGTTGTAAACTTACGCCCACTTCATGAATAGGCATACGCCATTTATTTAGACCCGTGCAAGAGAGGTGCAAAATTTTGGCGCAACTAGCGTTAGTCAGACTAACGTTGCGGCGTTGATGAATCCGTATGTTAGTGGTTAAGTTTATATTCTACAGTTCTGCTTTGACCTACACAAATTCAAACAACATAGGACACCTTAAACACCCAAAACCCTCAAGTCGAATTCGAATAACTTAATTTAAAGTAAACGGAGACGTTTCCTAGCCCAATTGAAATTAATGAAGAGAAAGTCCTCAAATGCCAGGTAACGAATAAAAAACCTTTGAAACGATGTACAATTATTTCAAACAAACAAAGAGAACTTTTATTTTTAGAAAAAATAGGGACCATCAAGAACGCAGACGAAATTCTACTCAACTCCTGAAGGGTCGAAGTTCTCTAATTCCCCCCAGTTATAACGAAAGGCAAACTCGTCCAAACTATCCACGTTCCCCTATAAAATGGCAACCCTGGCATCTTGACTGTTCAAATAGATCAATAGATATCAGCAACCGCTACCAATTTTTCATGATAAATGTGTGATACGAACTGGGTTAGTGTTAGAAGGGCAAAGCCCAAATTTCCCTTCCTATATATTAACCTACTTTCCTTCTTCAACCTCATTTTTTTCCTAATCAAAATTTCCGATTCGAAATCAAAACGAAATTCAATCATCCTAAAGAATGATCAAGATTAATTATTGCTGAAACGACTTCCAATCGGTTACTAATAAGTAATAAAGAATTAAAAGAAACTGGCGCCCCTTTTGAGGTTTTTAACGGGCTTGGCGCCGGTTTTCCCACTTGCCCTATATTCTGCTGCACTTCTGCATACAACTATTGATTTCCTCCGCCTACCCTGCTCCAGTAGCCGACAAACTCCGGTCGACACCCTAGGCTTTTTCACCCAAAGAGGAAAATCGAAATGGCGCGTGGTCGCACGTTTCTGATATTTTCACTGCGCTTACGCGGAAACCTTTCGGGCATATTCATCAGAATTCGGAAGACCTACAACATCTTTTACTAAGAATACATCAGCGTTTAGTCAGAAGAAACCATATTTCTGTGAAGACTTCGCAAGCTTACTATTTTTAAAAGAAGGTGGGTGGAAAGTCAATGAAAATACCTAGCAAAAAAAAAGTAGAAAGTAACGGTATTGACTTGGGAAAAACTGGAAACAGAACTGCTTCAGAATCTAAATAGAAGTTAAAAACGATCCACGAAACGACTCTCATAAAATGTTTAGTAAAATCAATCGGTGGCATACTTGATGATTTCTGGGCCAGTTGTTCAGTGTAAGGCGAAAACCTCAACAAAAACAAAATATCCCCGACTGTAAAAAGAAAAAACATCACAAATCAAATGCAAACTGGGTTAGCTCGACCTTTTACGAACATTAAATAATTAACCCTGCTGAAAATAAAAAATGCAGGGATACTTCGGTAATTTCCCATTGATGGACGACCTTTGCTTTCATAAATCATGAATATCTGCAACCGATTTTTTTAAAGCTCCTAGGCTGAACAATATTTTCGAAAAATTTCAACCAGCACGCGTACAAACCTAACAAATCGACGAAAACAAAACGTTCAAAGGTCACATTTAAATTGGCCATTTCCTCATCTTAAGTCGAATCATTAAAATATACAATCAAAACCCCTCAATTTGTGGATTACTTCACGAACAAACAGACTATTAACTTTCAATTTTGAACGTTAATTAAACCCCGTGTCATTCTACAAACTAAAATTACGCGTTTTCAACCATGTAACTTAAGCAGGATATTATTAAACCTAATTGGTTCGAAAATAACCAGGAAGAATTTTTTCACTTTGGTCTTATCAATAGCACTAAAATGCACTTACGAGGCTTTTGTTCCCAAACAGAAATGTTTTTATCAGGCATGAGTCACGTAAACTGCACGTGTAACCGTTCTTATAAATCCCCATAGATAAATATTTTGTTGTGTTCCCCTAGGCTAATCGATTGCTATTGTATTTCTGGTCGTTTATAAAGGGGACGAAACCTACGAAATTGCTTTCGGATTTAATCAAGATCAAATTACACTGAACAAGAGACAAGTACATACAACCAAAATTTAATAAAAATTGGGGCTCAAGACAAGTTCAGATCTAAATTTCAATAAAAACTGGGGCTACAAACAAGTTCAAAAGGCAAAACCTGCGCCTAACTGAATGACAAACAAGTTTAAAACGAAACATTTTTAATTACCTAACTGCAAATATCTATACACAGTTCAGGCATTATTTGGACAACAATTGGCCATGATTTCAATAAGTTATGTTGGAAAAGAAAACTCGTCAGTCTGTAGCTCTATGACTGTTTGTCATTCATTCAACTTTAGGTTATGAAGAGGTGCTTCACTGCTTAGCTAAGCCTATTTTCGGACGATAAAAAAACGAGGGCTACCGGCAACATTGGTTTTTTTTATTACAAAACAATATAACATTGATTTAATAAATCTAAAGTTATTTACTGATAACTATTTTCTGCACTTGCGACCAGTATGATTTACGGGCGGAGCAATCTTGGAATATGTGGAAAATTAGGAAAGGTGTAAATTTAAGGAACAACCTGTATAGTGTATATAACTACTATAATTGCCGAATCACCTATGAAGCACCAAAAAACCTGGAGAGATCCGACAAACATCCACCAAACATATGTTGACTGAATAATTTTCGTTCCCAAATTCCAAAGACTGACCAAACCAGTTCTGAAGCTTTGGTCGCCATTCTACCGGCCACCCTGTACGTAACTGAGCAAGCTTTTCACAAAGTACGAATAACATAAAATCACAGAAATTATAAAATAAAAAATACGAATTAAATTGTTGCAAAAATGTTTTTTACTCAATTCGAAAATGCCTTAAACATGTTTCAAAAGAAGAAGTCAGAAGTTAAGGACCCTGTATTTCATTAGCGTACTTACCAAAACGCTTAGATCGTACATGTATCGAAACTATGCTTGGAATTTGCATGAAAAGTTGCTTCCAAAAATTCAAAAAGGAAGTGCATTATGCAGCACGTGTAAAGTAGCTATAAAAACACAAAAACATGGTTGAAACATCTTTTGTATTTTGTTACTGGAATATTAAGGAAGTCCCAAATATGTTTGAAAATATCCAACCACCCTGTATATAACTCCTGGATTTCGCCACAAAATAACAAACATTTCCAACTTAAATACAGTCACAGCTTTTGTGCTTTAATTGTCGTATGTAGTAGGCACAAAAGAACTCAAATCGTCATTTTGTGACTGGCGGGGATTCCCCGTTTGCCAACTTAAATATTCTAAACAAAAGCATTATGCGATTGTCACCTTGCAATTTCAAATAAAAACATGAAAATTCAAAAATGAATATCACAATGCACCTATGACTAGTTTGAAAAACAATATTGGAATTAACTCGAAGGGGATTCCCCTTCCCCGCACGAAGAATGTGAATTACCAAAACACGTTACGTTTATTTCGAAATACAAGTTTATTTCAAAATTTTCTTTGTAATACCTGATACTAAAGTCTAAGATTGTTAGAATTACTTCATTGATAAGACTACACGAATTAATTTAAAAAAAACTCAAAAGGCTGATTGTTGATTTTTCTTAACCCAACAAAAAGCAAAAAGTTCAAGAAACTCGGCACACCAACTTTCAGAAAATATTTAAATTTAAAATCAAAATAAGGACAGATATGAATGATGAACGGCTTAAAATCAATAATGGTTTGTTATTACAGGAAACTTAGCATTCTAAAAATGTAAACCAAATCAAAACGAGCTCTCATTTCCGCTACTTCATTCATTATAAATAAAAACTTTGAAATGAAACTATTCGATTGATTACCTTATCTTTTCTAGGAAATATTTGTTTTCGTATCTGACGGTATCTCAAACATTTTTTTTTTTTTTTTGAGAACAAACGCAAAAAAAACCGAACAGACTTGCCTAAAAAAAGGTCACGAAATAACAAAAATTAAGACTAAAGTAGTAAAGTTATTCAAGTATAAAGTTTCAAGCCAACTATCAATATGTGAGAAGTTTCAGGAAATTATCAATTTAATAATTAACGCTTTAGAAATTCCTAAAACCGAACACGGTACGATCTTGATGAAATCGATTGAAGATGACTTTGAAACAATATTAGGTCAAGTTTTTAATCGATGCGTAATTCAGATGATTAACACAGATTTTATAGGTTAAAACTTAAAAATGTTGTCCTGTTTTCAAAGTTAAACTATCGATCAATAGAATACAAAAATAACCCGATTAATTTTTCGAATAATAATTAAGGTGCAGTTGAATTTGGGTTTCCCTCGCGATGAGAGGACGGTTTTATAGCTTTTGTGAACCTATCAGCTACACATAGTACGTTTTCATGTTTTCTTCTGAATAATTAAGTGAAGTAAGGTTAAGTTTGGTTAGCGCCCTGCCGTGCCGAACCCTGCCGTGCCAAGCCGGTATAACGCAACATATTTTTTTGAGTTTCGTAGCTTTTGCGAATTCATCAGTTGGGCGGATTTATTCAGGGTTTTACGTTCTCGTGTGGTTTCTTCCGAATAATTAACGTGAAGCGAGGTTGGGTTAGGTTAAGTGCAGTCCAAAGTAAAATAAACGTAACATAATCTAACAACATTTAATTCTCGCGCCGTGACGGGGCAAATTTTCCATAAAATCACTAAACAGATTTGCTTCATTCACGAAATCGTTAGCTGCAAGTGTGCAAGTCATCCTGTTCGGCTTACATGCGTGGACATTACGTACAAATTTAGAAACAAGATTCATCTGTCAACAAATGAATTTCACTTTTGGTTTGTTAAAGGAAAAACCCAACTATTAATTTTTAGTAAAAAATGAAAAATCCCAAAATAATAAATTCGTTCATTTAAAGCCTAGAATTCTATTTTTAATTCAATTAAACTTTTTCAAGGGCGAACCCATTTCAAAAGTAAGCTTCAACTATGGTTTTTAAAAATGTAGTTCCATTCCTGGACAAAACAACAATTACAAAATTATGGAATTATCCACTTAAACATTAAATTATTCAGCAGACACTGAAAGGGAGAATATTTCTACAATTAAGGGCGTGAGAAAAAGCAAGTGCAGCCCGTGGACTTCCCCTTATTGACTGTAATTTTATATCCACAATTCAACGAAACTTAAATGTATCCAGGCTGTTATAATGACTGGGGTTCAAGGGAAAGAGAAAGTTGTAGGGCAACAAAAAACTTTTAAGTTTTACTTCTAAAAATACTAAAAATAACTCGAGCGGTCTGTGCAATGGCGGCTAGCAAGTAATGAGCCTCTGTACATTTTTTAAACCTTTTAGAAACATCAGTACTACTAATTTATATAGAATTATATAAAAATAACAAATTGCAGAAAAAATATCAGAGATACTATTTGTAAAATAATCTGGCAGGACATAGAAGACGTTCTCAAATAAAAATACTTGGCAAGTGGGCTTTTAAATCCGTTTAAAGTAACAAAATAGATACATCACATCATCACATGTCATGATTTATTCACGTCGAACCAGCAATTCCGTATGTTAAACTCGTATACATTCACAAAACTCATGCTTAGTGCTCTTTGTTCTGCATGCTTGTATGTTCGTCTTTCTTTGTTTGACTTGAATGAATCATTAAGTCTTCTTAAACGCTTCTTCTTAAAAGGAGGTAAAGTGTTTAATCGGTTAGCCGCCGAAACTGCCATTTTGTATAGGAATTGCTTTGTTTTAAATCTCAGAAGCTGCTGACAATTAAAAAAAAATGCTACTTAAATACAGATACAATTTTCAAATTCACCAAAACCTTGGAAAAACTTCAGATAAAAATATGGCTGCATTGCTTGAAATTAAAAAATTGTTGGCTTATGGAAGGATCCTAAAACTGACAATGCTAAAAGAATCCCAATAAATTTAGAACGTTTGGGAAAATGAATTCATAACCTCGAAAAATTATAAAATATTTAGTTAAAGCCTTAGAAATTTTTCTGGTCAAAATCGAGGAAAACTTATTAAATTGCCTAAAAATGTAATGAAAATAATGGAAATTCTGAAAATACTAAGAACTTCATCCACGAATGTTCTAATTAAACTTGAAAAAATTATTAAAAAATTCCAAAAACACTTAACAAGAAAATGGCAGAATATATGTAAAACTAGAAAGTTTGAAAAACCCAATTAAATACCTGTTAAACAAATTTCAGGTTCCAATTTGAGAAAACTTATTGATTTGCAAAAAAAAACCTAAAATTAAGCCACTGAAAAATCTTAGCTTTTACACAACTTCTGAAAATTGTTTACGAAAACGCCTGCAGAATTCAAATAAAATTAATACCTTAACAAAATGTATAATACAGAACTTTCTCGAAATTTTCCAGTGCTTTAAATTTGGGTAAATTTACTGAATTACCTTTCTTTCTTTTCGTTTTACCCTCTTATACCACCGAATTACAATAACAACGAAATACTGGGCAACTTAATTGACTTTCACTGAACTTCTGAAAGTTAAAGTATAAAGTGTTTTATTTTATGTGTGGAAAATTTCCAGGGAAAACAGGTAAAATCGAGTAAAATTAGAAAAGCAAACTTCCTCAGAATTTCCAGGTTCATATTTGTGAAATTGCCTGAATTTCTATGTAAAATAAATATCACCAAGACAATAAAAATTTCGTTTGATTTTTGAAGAATATTGAAAATAATAATTTGAGGAAAACCTTATTTGAAAAGTAGAAAACTACTGAAAATGTTCAAGTTTAAGAAAGCTTAAAGATTTCCATCAAATTCAAAGAAAATTTGGGAAATGAAATAACCTTGAAAATTAAACATTTTAAGAAAATCGATGAATTTTCCCGAAATTTTCTTGTTTAAATTTGGGAAAATTTACATAACTGTCTGACGTTCCACGAAAAATTCTAATTGGCTTTACAAAACTCTACAAAAATTTATTATTTCAAAGTTTGTGAAAACTCAAAGATTACTCCGGAATAAAAGCACAATTAGGAAGTTTAGGAAAATCAATTCTTAACCTTGAAAAATTAACAAAACGCTGAATAAACACGAAGAATTTTCTTGAAATTTTCTCAATTAAATTTGGGGAAATTTTGTGGATTGCCTGAAACTGAAACAACAGCGTTAAAAGCTACCAAACCTTAGCTCATTTTCGAAGAACTTCTAAAAATGTTTTATTAGTTATGCTTTAAAAATAGATGAAAATTTTCGAAAACTATGAAAAACTGGTAAATTTTTAAAGTTTGCAAAACGAATTTTTTAGTTGCCTAACGCAGAAGGCAAGGGGGAACCACTGCAGAGAACACATTTCCTTAGTACAAGGGAGATACAACAAAGTTCACCACGCCAAGTCGTTTAAAATGTGGCTTTCATCCCCCTGGCCAACGTCGTGAAAAGGATATATGTAACACTCAGAAGAAGAAACGAAGAACTAAAACTAATAAGACTAAAAACCTCAACTGGTTTTTACTTCTGAAAATTTTAAAAACAAACACGAAAATATTGGAAAATTGCTGAAAATTTTAAGAATATTAACAGTTTCAGAAAGGCTTCTGCAGAAATGGGGAAAATAGTCATAAATTCAAAAAATAAAAAACTAGCAATTTCCACGAAATTTTAATCTGGAAAAATTCCCTGAACTGCCTCTAAAGCTAAAGGAACAAGTCACGGAGGAACTGCATAAGCTTGCCTGATTTTCACAAAACGGAAAATACCAAGAAATATTTTAAGTGTAGAAAACCGCTCAAAATTTCTATGACAAAGCTTAAAAGGAAATTGGCAGAAGTTAGGTAAAATTATGAAGTATAAAACTGCGAAAAACCGGCAAAATATTTAATAATACTGAAGAAATCACTGAAAATACCAAGAATCACATCTGAATTTCCACGAAATCAAATTCTTGCGACACTGAAAAATCTTGTTCATTTTTACAAAATCTGAAAAATCTAAACATAATTATAAAGAGGTTATTTTAAGCATGGAAAATCTCTGAAAATTTTGCAAGAACAATTTAAGAAAAACTAAATGAAAACTGACAGAATTGATGTATAATTACAGAGTTTGAGAACTCAAATCAAAATTAACAAAATACTGAATAAACAAGAGACACTTTCCAAAATCAAATTTAGCAAATTAATTTTGTTTCCCTGCAATGTAAGAATAGGCGAAAATTTATATGTAGTGGATTCTTACGAACTTCCCAAATATTATTCGAATCAAACATGGAACGACGAACACTTCCAAATTTGAACAAATCGAAAAGGAACCCAACAGAATATAAGCACAAAATTGAAGATGGAAGAGTTCAAAAACTCCAAAATAACTTAAATACGTTGTTGAACTTAATTTAAATTTGGTTGAATGACCATTCAACCTTCATTTTATTTTTCTGGTGCCACTTTTTTCTCAGGTATTGCCCACATTAAAAAGTACTGGGTACATCTAACATGCCAACGATCTTTTTGGAAGTTCAAGGAAGTTCAGGAAGTTTTCGATTTAACCAAGGAAGAGAGTTCTGTTAAAGTTTTTGAGTCGTTCCTTCAAGTACCCTCAATGCGCATTAATACCAATAAATTCAATTCTTTTAATTTTTGAAAATGAAAAGTTCAGGTTCGTCCACTGAAACTATTTAACTAAATTTTATATAACGGTTAAATATTCAGAAATTTTTTAGGCGTGGTCAGGTTTATTATTGCTCAAATGTTAAAATATTTTTAGAACCTGCTTTAATGTAGTTAAGTTATTTTAAGATAGTTGATTAAATATGCAAATTTCATGCTCCTCTGTTTGAAATGTGCAAAAACCCGAAAAGAAATAAATCAGCCTTGTAATTTTAAAAACAACAAAAACGGGTCGCGCAATTAACTTCTTATAAAACGACAGTCAGTAGAGTGCAATTTAGTTTTCTAATCGCAACGAAAGCCACTTTAAGTAAGTGCTTTGCATAATATAAGTACGTTCGTGTTATCTAACCAGCAAGCAGGAATATCCAAGAAATGACCTTTAGAAATATGAAATTTTACAGATCTCGTGCTCTCTCAAGGCTGGGCACGTCGACTAAACTAAAATCCGGTCTTTGTATTCGACTTTTACAACACACACACACACACAAATCTAATTTAAACGACCTTTAGGTTAGATAACATTATTAAAAACGATTCTTCCGAATAAAATAATTAGATATTAGTATTTACAGAAAAACCCAATGACCTTGAATGTCACCATTTTAATAAATGCAATCACTGTCGCCGACCGGAAACTGTTCTACTCAAATTATCTCCTGCAGGGTACAAATCGCGCTTTCTATTTCTATTAAAACTCGCCATAATCGTACCAGTTATGATTTTTGCGACAATAACTACGAACCGTATTTGTTTTAAAGTCGCAAGAGCGCGTTTTTTTTACAATCGCGGAACAACAACCTGGCAATTTACTCATAAACGGAATGCATATTTCTTATGCTCTATTAATCTCGCGATAGTTCGCAATAACTATACGTATACTTTTGATATAAGAAAACGACACGTTAAATCCTCCAAAGAAAAGTAAATTAGGCTACCTGCCATCCAAAAACCCCGGAAAGACCAGTCCGGTATCACAGACCACAGAATTTTAATTTTAATTCCTAACAAAAGACAAATTAGGTCCGGTTCTTGTTGCATTTAAACGGTTTACAGTTTCGGTTTTAATTGCACTTAATAGTTTGAAATACCGTTCCTTTGACGAAAAACTAAATTGCTTTTTTGATTTTTCTTGTGTACTTCTTTAACACCGAGAAAATTAAAAAAAGACGAAGACTATTGTAGCACAGAGTAACTACTAAACCAAACAAAAAATTCCCATCAGAAAAAATACATTATTGGAACTGAGATGCGAGGTGAGAAATTCTAACCAAACAGATTTATGGGAATTTGTGTAATGTACAGCATAATTTGAGAAAAACACGTGTTAAAAAAAGCATAGGAAAAATCAGGCTTCCATCAATCCCACTCATAACATTATACCCTCTCAAATGTCAAAAGTTTAAAACCACCCTGTACATTGTTATAATGTGCACGGCCACGTTCACATCAAAAATATTCCAGAAAGTTTTTTTGAGTTCGTAGAAGTTTGCAGAATTGTATCTAATCCGATATTAGTCGTTTCAAATGTAACTCGCGTAATTTTACCCTTAATTTATGTAACATCCTGTATATAACTGGGATATTTTATACATCAACACATCAAAAATATATATGTAATTAGACGTAAAATTTTTATTTCAACACATCAAAGACGCTCAAAGAAAAAATCCTGAAGGCAAGAGTTTGTAGAATTACAACAAATCCAATATTGTTTTCTTTAAACGTATGATTTTACCCTTAATTTGTGCAACATTTTGTATATATGTAATTCCAAAATGTTATTGCGATGAACGCGCAATCATTTTTTAATGCCAAGGCATCTCCAATATCTCCCAAGAACAAAAGAAGCAGAAGTTTTCAAAGCAAATTAAGGAACGCTCTGTATATCCCACTGTGAAGTGCACAAAGTAGAGAATATCTTCAGGTGGTTCGAATGCTTTCAAATTTAATACTTTCCCCAAAAATGGTCTCAAATCACATAAACAAAACATGTCCTTAACCGGAGGAAAATGGCTGTAAAGTAAATTTAGAAAATACCCCGTATATAACCGGCAAATTTCACTGTAAAATACGTCGAAGAGGACTTGGACTAAACCAATATTAATCAAACTCCCATTCAAGAAACATTCAACAATATTTAATACTGTTTACATGATAAGGAACATCCTGTAGATTAAGGTAGTTTTTCCATAAAAGAACTTTACCTTCAAATCCCTTCTACTTATTTTGCCAAATATTAAAAAACGTCCCACATCCCCGTAACAAAAAAATATTTTAACCGGAGGAAAATTACTTAAGGTAAGTTTGGGAAACATTCCGTATGTAACCGATAAATTTGACTGCAAAATACGTCCAACAGGACTTGGACTAAACAAATATTAATCTTCTAAATATGTAGGTACCTATTTAGAAAAAGTTCAAAAATATTCAGTACTGGACAGTAGCCGTTTCCTTTCCCCTTTTCACTTAGTTAAACAACATTTATGAAAATATATTCAAAAAAGAAATAAAAAAATTAGAACCCTTAACATGTATTTAAGAGAACATCCTGTATATACAATTAATTCCTCTATCAAGCAACAACATGTATAACTTTGCCTTGAAATATTACACAATACTTTCTTTCTTTACCAACCCAAAGAACCCCAAAACAATGGGGAAAACTACAATTTTTTCGAATATTACCGATTATTATTAAACAAAAAAAAATGCAACAATTCGCAAAAGATCAGGATAAAACGAAAGAACGGCATCCCTAAAATAATTCAATATAAAAATGGGATATTTTATAAAAATAATAATTAAAAATCGGGGGATTCCCCTTTTTTCCAGAAAAAGCAGGTTTACAAATATCAAAATCAGTATTAACAAACTTGTTACTTTTCATTGTTAAATATTATGTGAATCAAATTCATTTTGAGAAAATGTTTTTCCCCGAAATATCCAAAAACTCTCCACATCTACAAAAACAAAATAGCCTTACAACTAAATCAAAATCTCCGATGCAAAAGTATTTTAAAAAAACACTCCTTATATAACTAATGAAATTGATTTTAAAATATCTGAAGAGGATTAATTTAACAAACGTAACAAACTAGTAAAAAATTAAATGAGAACATCCTGCATGTATATAGCAGATCAGCATTTGCAACTCTGATCTGAATTATATAACACAATGAACTTCCGTTTCTTCCCCTACATAAAGGGGCATTTAAACCCAAAAGTAAAAAAAAGGCCAACAATTTTCCAAATATCTACAGGTGAATGTTCAAAAATAATGGGACACTGGCAAAAGATCATAAATAAACAAGAAGTGGCCCATAGGAATCGAAGGAACGATGACATCCACTATTTAAATTTCCAAGATTATTCTATTTAATAAAAAACAGTATATTTTAATAGAAACAATCATTAAAAAAATAAGGAAATTCCCTTTTTTTCTGGGAAAAACTGGCTTATGAATCTTAAATTAATTCTTTTTGGAAATGCAATTTTATTAAGGAATTTTCTTTCTACCACATCAAAATTCTACATTTCTTTAAATTATTTAATTATATTCTGAAATGCACCTGGTTTTTACTTTTGAAAATTTCAAAAAAACAATCAAGAAAATATTGGAAAATTGCTAAAAATTTCAAGAATATTAACAGTTTCAGAAAGGCTGCTGCAGAAACGGGGAAGTCATAAATTCAAAAAATTACAAAAAAAAACACTAACAATTTCCTCGCAATTTTCAAGTTTTAATTTGAAAAAAATCACTGCACTGCCTAAAACTGAAGGAACAAGTTACGGAGAAACTGCACAAGCTTAGCTAATTTTCACAGGACGGAAAATACCAGGAAACGTTTTAAGTGTAGAAAACCGATCAAAATTTCTATGAGAAAGCTTAAAAGGAAATTGGCAGAAGTTAGGTAAAATTAATAAGTATAAAACTGTAAAAAAACCTTCAAAATATTTAATAATACTGAAGAACTCACTGAAAATACCAAGAATCACATTTGAAAAAAGTCCTTGAATTGCCTGAATTTCCACGAAAAAAAATTATTACGACACCGAAACATCTTGTTCATTTTTACAAAATCCGAACAATCTAAACATAATTATAGAAGAAGAGGTTATTTTAAGCATAGAAAATCACTGAAATTTTTACAATAACAATTTAAGGAAAACGTTAAATGAAAACTGACAGAATTGAAGTAAGTATAATAATTACAAAGTTTGAGAACTCAAATCAAAATCAACAAAATAGAACCTCCCGAAAATATTCGGAATCAAACTTCAGCAAATTATTTTTTTAATTAATTCTATTCTCAAATGCACCCAATTTTATGAAAACAAATCAGAACTTTGTCCTCCTATTTTGATAAAAATTGGTATTTGGACGCTTCTGTTCTCACAAAACCCAACGAAAACATCAAAGCTAACGTTTAAACAACAATAATCCACGTTTTAAAAACCAACTCACCGAATATTTTTCCGAATTGAAAATCCGTTGCCTGACAGGAATTTCAAGCTTAAGTTTAAATATGCATTTTCAAGAAATTTTTATTTCTCATAGTTGTAATGAATGCCTTTTTAATCCCTTATCCTACTTAGCGTCACTCAACAAACTCCATACAAAGCACAGTACCTAAGTAAATGGTATTCCATTTTAAGCTGGCGACTAACAGATTAAACAAAGTACCTTTTATTATCCTTTCACCGCCAGTTTCTAAAAATTTAGAAAAGGTTTGGTAACTGGAATGGTGCTTCTCAGACAAAACTGAATACAACAAAAGTTATGGAGAAACTGTACAATTTCGCAAAAATGGTAATCCAAGAAGTTCTTTATTTTAGACATGGTAAACTGCCGCAAATTTCCGAAAACAAGCTTTAAAGAAGATTGACATAAATAAAATAAAACTGTCAGGTTTGGGAAAACTTAAAAATTCCACAATTTACTGGATAAACGTGAAAATTTCAAGGTTTAAATTTAGGAAAATTCGCTGTAATTTTCTGAGTTCACGAAGAAAAAATATTTAAAGGGCCACTTGCAGATTGTTAAAAAAAATTTCAAATATTTTTGCGATCAGGCCTGGAACTACTAAAAATTTAACAAATGCAGGGCGGTTTGGATTAAATATAATACCCCCCTCGTATCTAACACACATTAATCTCCCATCTACTGCTTACCCTCGTGGCCAAAGAGAACACATATTCAAACCCTGTTGTGCTTATATTTTTAATAAATCCCTACAACTCAAACCACCTGAAAATTGCACACAATGAAAACAAAAAAAAACAGTTGATAATTAGGAGTATTGTAAAACTTGAATCTCGAAATTTAGTCTCTTTGAGTTGTTCCTCCTAAAATTGTTTTTTTGTATATTTTCAAGAAATTCCTTCAAAACCAACGAAATTTAGCAAACATTTTCTTGATTTTTCAAATACATTTTTTTTTAATATTTTGTACAATCTGTTTTTAATAACTCAACCCTCATTTTCTACATTTGCATTTCCAAAAGCATTCTTTTTATACTTTTTCAATAATTCCACTTGACATTTCTCTTTTACTGAGAAATACAATTTAACTACTGAAAAATTCTGTCTGAGAAAAGCAATTCCTTTAAAAATGCCGTAAAATCACTTTCATCAATGTTTTTCAGAAACGAAAATTGCTAACCAATTTTTTTAAATGCTTCTCTCTAGTCTTTTGGAGGTCGGCTTTACAACCAAGAGAAGAGGACGCGCCAAGTAAAATTGGTGCTTGCTTTGCAACCGGAAGACACAAGTTCGAAACTCGGTACCAATCTTTAAATCCAGAGGGTTGCCATACAAATCCTGTCACATAAATCAAGATGGTTAACAATTTTAATAGACAAAACCATGCGATAATTAAACGAAAACTAGAAAAAATAATAACAAAAGTTAAAGAAACTATCCACAAAAAAGAAAGTCGTTGTTAAGGGTTCGTATACAAAACATTTTCACGAAACATGTATATGAATAAGTCTGAAACAAACTCCAATTAACATCAAAAAAATTAAAAAGCAATTCATACACGCGCGAATAACCTCGTCAAAACAACAAACGTGAAATAATGGCAACAACCCTTAATATCTCATACAGCCAAGCCAATTATAATAAACAAAAAAACGCGAAGGTCAAGCCGAACCCAAGATCACAACCTTAAAACAGCATGTGCTTAATAAAAATTCCGCAATTACGAGTAAATTAGTAAATAGGTGAAAAGTGGGCATTGTCGTCTACAGCCCAGACAGATCAAAATGAAATTCGGTTTTATAAAATAAATAATCTTTAAACAAAATTTAAGCATATCAGTCATGCAAGACAATTTATTTTATTATGCCATTGACTTTGTTGGTCACTAACTTAAAAACATGAGTCAGACGTACGCGACCATTAACTGGAACCGGGGATTAAATATCAAACATTAAAATCTTGTACGTTACTGTAAAAATAAAACCAGCTGTAATTCTTTTTGCAAGACCTATAAAGAACACTTACTTCATTATCAAGTAGAATTACAAGGAAACAAGTGTTTCACTTAATTTAATTGCACGAAATTGTCGTTAGCACATTTTTACTGCCTAATAAAATATGCAAAAATGAGGATGTTCTAAGTTAGTTGTTTAAATTTTAGTTCTAAGTTTTACGGCGAATTTTGCCAATTAAATATTTAATATATGCACAAATAAAATAATCGTAAAAATTAGCCTTAAATTATCGCCCGGAAATGTGTTACTTCTACGGTTAAATTATCAAAAAGAACCTAAACGGGGGTTCGAACCCAGAACCCACAACGAACCTGTAAGATCAATTATTAAATCAGCCCCCATATATCTGACACATAAATACGTTCGACAACCCAAAAATCTTAGCCCCCGCATTTTTAATTTTAAACATTTGGGCCTACGAGCTTTTTGCTCTCGTTATTTTTACCCCACAGTTTTTCTACTGCCCTTGACTTTATTTCTCTAATGTTTGCATAACCTTTAGTGGAAACTTCCGACTAAGTAAAAAAGGGTGGAAAAATACAAACGACAATCAAAACTAATTTGATACTAGAAATATTAATCCACGTGGGTGCAAAAACACGACGTAAAACATTTGAAGGGCAGGAAAGCCAAGGGCTTCTTGTGGGCGAAAAATCTTGTAAACCACGTTACGTGCCGGAAAGCATGGGGGCGAATTGTACATTCAATAGTCAATACCCTACGACAAAAATCTATAAAATACAAATTCGCCGAGTTTATCCTCGTTTCAGAATCGCCAGTAAACAACTGAAATGCTGTAAAACACCAAAAAAAATCGACTTTCTTCGATTTAAAAAATTTCGAAATTTATATATCAAGTAGGTGTAAAAGTTGTTCGCAGGTTAGTCTTTTAAGAAACTGCATATTGCTCAGGAATATCCGTAAGACTGCATCAACTTCCTCCTACAACTGATCTTTCTGAAAGTCTACGATTTTATTACTGAATATTCACCAGACTGCCTCAAAAGGACCTAAATTTGATACAGATTGATCCACATATGTAGCCTTAAACTACTCTGAAATGGTTTGGATTCCCTCCAATTTATTCAAAATGCTCAGAACGTCCAGTACTGGCTAAAATGGTCTTTTAAACTTTCAAACCCGTTCCTAAACATGTCTAAACTGTCCTACAAATGTCTCAAGCTGTTCTTAAAATGCCCCAAACCTGCCATAAACTACCCGATTCCCAAAATCCGTGAAAATAATTCCGAAAAATGGCTTTAACAGACCATTACATTGTCTTACATTGTATTAAGGTGCCTAAACTGTTCCTAAAATAAATTGAACTGTCATAATATGCCTCAAACATTCCTTAAAATGATTCAAACAGTCCGCAAAATGCCTTAAACTACTTAAAAATATTCAAACTGACACTAAATATGCCTTAAATTGTTTGTAAATGACTCAAACTGTCCATAAAAAGTACAAATATTCCTGAGGTGCCTCAAATTGTCCCTAAAATGCCTAAACTGCCTCTAAGATACCCCAGTTGCCCTCAGAACCTTAAATTATATAAAAATGTCTCCAAAATACAACAACAATTGTCCCTAAGTTATCTCAAATTGTCACTAAAATACCTAAACTATCACTAAGATGCCTTAAATGTTCCTAAAACGTCTTATATCACAAACTGTTTATAAATATCTCCAAAATACCCTAAACTATCCCTAAAATACATCAATTGTCCCTAAGATGCCTCAGAATGTCCCTAAAATGCCTAAGCAATCCCTAAGATGCCTGAGTTGCCCCCACAATGTCTTTATACCCTGCCTAAAAAGTTAAAAGTTCGTAAATTTCATCAAATTGATCCTAAAATGTCCAAACTGCCTAACTAAGATGTCTTAATTATTATTATATTAGTCTTAACACTCTCCCTAAACTGTATAAAACTGCCTCCAAAATTCTCTAATTATCCTCTAAAATACATAAGAAATTGTTTCCAAAATGTCTTTTTTCTCCTAACACTGTGTAAAAGTGCCTTTAAAATTCCATAAACTGTCCCTAAAATGGCTAAAATTCCTCAAATTGTTCCTAAAAATGCCTGAAATCGTTCTTAAAATGCCTGAAATCGTTCTTAAAATGCCTGAAATCGTTCTTAAAATGTCTAAAATGTCACAAAATGACGCCATTGTTTCCGAAATGCCTTAAAACTCTCGCTAAACTGTTTAAACTTGTCTTCAAAACTATCCCTAAAATAAATCGATTGTCCCTAAGATGCCCCAAAAATGCATAAACTGTGATTAAGATGCTTGAGATGCCCTCAAAATGTCTTAAACCTCTCCTTAAAATGTTCAAAAGTGTCTACAAAATTTTCCAAAATGCCTCTACTTCAATTTTTCCCAAGATGTCTTAAATTGTACCCAAAATGCCTTACTTGTCTCTAAGAATCTCTCAAGCTACCCCCAAAATTCAATAAACTGTACCTAAAACCTAAAACGTCACAAACTATCCCTTAAATGATTAAAGCAGTACTTAAAACTCTGCAACTATCTCTAAAATGCTCCGAAAGTCCAAGAAATGCCTCAAACTATCCCTAACGAACTTCAAATGTCTCTAAAAATTCTAGGTTTCCCTAAAAAAAATGCATAAACTGTCTTCTAGCTGCCTCGATTGCCTTTAAATTGTCCCAAAATTCCTCAGCTACCCTTAAATTTTCTGAAACTGTCT
Organism: Melanotus villosus; assembly: GCA_963082815.1. NCBI lineage: Eukaryota > Metazoa > Arthropoda > Insecta > Coleoptera > Elateridae > Melanotus > Melanotus villosus. The sequence continues at coordinate 5,044,781 of OY720420.1, read as the reverse complement.
ACAAATCTACAAAACATCCCTAAAATGCCTCAAATTATTATTAAATGATTCAAACAGTTCTTATAATGAGTCCTAAAAACGTCCCTAAAAATGCCTAAACTATTTCAAGATGCCTCGATTGACCCTAACGAGTCTGAAAACTGCTCCTAAAATTCCTCAAACTACCCTTAAAATTTTTGAAACGGTCTATATAATCCACAAAACATGCCTAAAATGGCTCAAATTCTTATAATGAGTAAACTGTCCCTAAAATGATTTGAACTGACACCAAAATTCCCTTAACTGTCCAAATGCTGGAACTGTTTCCATAATGCCTTTAAAATTAATCCTCAAAATTTAACAAGATTGCCTCCTCTTGTTTTGTCTTGAGATGGCCTTAACATTAATTTCCTAAACATTATTTTTAAGTAAATATTAGTCGAAATCCCAAGCCAGACAAAATATTCCTTGCAATTTCATGAACTACCTTATAAAGCCTTGAAATGCCCTGAACTGCCTCAACGTCAGATTTTATATTCCTACCTCAAACCTCAGTCTTCTTATCGACAAACAAAACCAAAGCGCCTCAACCAACAACCTCTCGCTTTAACAAAAATTAAACTGAAAACCGCAGGGAAGTAACCAAAACTTTTAGATTTGGTAAAATTTATTCCCCAAACACAGAAATCCACTTTAATTTCCTAGCATCCGCCTGTCTCGAAAACGTCAATTTTGCTAATGTATTCAAATCTATTTTAACCTTAAAATGAAACGCCTACAAATTACCTACTTGAGACTAAATTCCTTAAAAGGCCACCATTTGGAGTAAAAAGAAAAAGGTATTTCCCTGTTCTAAATCTACGAGTTCCTGTTACAATTTCAATAAGTCCGCTTTGGTATCGTTTTATCTTCGTTTTTATTCTTCCGACAGTAATGCAATGACGTAAAAGAACGTTTTCCAAAGGTGTTGAGATGGAAAACGGATATTTTCTTTTTTTACGACTGTTGTTCATTCGTAATGCCTTGTAAATAACAAGCATGTTTAACTTGGAAGTTTACGTTAAACAGTTTTACCCCAATTTTCATAAAAAGAAAACGAAAAACCAACGCCAGTCCGCCTAATTTAATTAAATGCAAATTTGGTTTGTTATTATAATACAAAGTAAAAAAATTACATCCAGTTTAATTAATGCAAATGGACTTCACAGGAATATTGAAGTAGGCTCTGACTTCTTGGTAATTAATTAGAAAAAAGAACAAGCTCGAAACATGATTTTTATTAAATTAACATGCAACTAAACTTGCAGGCAGGGTGTAAATAATTCATCAAGTTTTGATTATTTATATGCATAATATGAAAATACGTAAATTATGTAAATACAAAACGAATGACGTCGGTTCTCCTTTTTATATTTTGTGATTTACATTCCTATTGGCGTGTATTTACTGTTAAAAAAAATTCAGGCAATTTTTAGAATATTTTTCAAACAGAGGGCTTTTACACAGTGACCTATCTACCTGGCCAAGGAATAGCAAAATGGTGAATTGCAAGCAATAAACAAATAAATATTCCCCAGCGTAATTAACAAGGATTAAAAAAAAATCCTTAAATTCCTTAAAGTGCTATTAAAAAAAAAATGAATAAAACCGTAACCGGTACAATGAAAACCAAAACATGGGCATTATATAAAATAAAGCCCAACATGAAGGATAAATGAATGTGAAAGGTCGCCCGCCATGTTCTGATGGAAACTTAATTGCTTTTAATTAACCTTATTTTCTTTTATTATTGCTACAATACATACATTTAATGAAAATGAAATGCAATAATGGTGGTTTTGTATTACTAGAATTAATCTTGCCGTCAAATTTAATTTATATAAAGAGCACATAAAACACTAGATATACCGTATCAACTTCAGTAAAAGAAGCACAGCCTTAAGCAAATATTATTTTACGTCTTTCCATTCGCACTTGAAAATTCGATAGTTATTTACGTAGCAAGGGAGGTAAGTGAACCACACAAGCTACGCCATTTTACCACTAACAATTTTACTAACTGCCATTAAAGCAATCACTTCACTTACGTCCTTTGGGAGGTAAATTCACACTCAGCTTCCCTACCGTCATAAACAAATAATATAATCAACCTTCTTCCTTCAAATGCAAAGCCAGCAGTTGAAAAACAATTTTCAAACGTTAAACTATTAACGACTGGTTGGTTAAAGATCGATCAGAAATCACGGGTTCGAATCCCTGCGAAGACAATATTTTTTCCACGACAAAAACCAGCAAAGATTGTTAACCTCCGTTTTAAAACTACCAAATCTCACATTTTAATTTTAATCAAAAACAACTAAAAAAAATCACGCAGTCTGCGTTTGTGTTTACTCTCATTGTTAAAACAAAGATTAAACAAACAATACAACGTTCGAAAAAATATAACTATAGAAAGAGTTCAAAGTACGCGGTGATAAAGCTAGTCTAAGACAATATTTGGTCAAGGCACACTTTGGCTTTCTTTTTTTTTAATGTGTTTAAACTTGATAAGTTCTTGCTTACGAATTTATTTCGGTTTGAAAAGAAAATAGATATTTTTCAGCAGATTTCGAAGTCAAAAAAAATTCAATCGAAAGCAGATTTGGTGGGCTGCACGTTTGCTTTGCAGCCAAGAGGACACAAGTTCAAATTTTGTAAAATAATTGCAGTTATATGGCCAAGGACTTAAATTAGATGATGTATCGGCTTTATAATTTTTAAAAAATGATGATAAAAGAAACAAAATTTGGGCAAGTTTTACAGAAAGAATCCCACTAACACTCAAGACTCGACCTGCAAAACCTTAGCACACAACAATCCGTCTAGAAAGAAATGTTTGCCAAAATTTTGAAAAATCCTGCTTTTTCTGGGGAATCCAGAAATCAAGTTCTTATTAGAAAGTCGAAACTTTTTAAACAAGTCCGTCATACAATTTTGACTAATTTAAAATTTCTTAGAAAAAGTCCCAAGAACTACATGGAAATTCTCAAAAATTTTCAAACAGTTCATACAATCTCAAAGACGTTCGAAGGGCACTGCTGATCAAGTCAGAATATAAACCAAATTTTTAAAGGAAAATAGTCCAAATAAATTAAAATTCCCAGTCTTTTCAAAAATCGTTAGTTTTGGAAAATTCTACGAACTTAAAAAAATATTGTTCCATAAACTTCAGAAATATTAAGTTCTGCAAGCCTGGATATTTCGAAAAGCACTTTTAGAAGCCCCGCAATATCATGAAATTTTTGAAAAATTCATGGAATTTCTAGCTCTTCTACTGCATTTTAAAAAGATAACAAAAGCCAATTTAAGAAGTTTAAGAGAGATTTAATAATTATGTAACTCAAACAACGTTAGAGAAAAAAGGATAAAATCAAAAAAGCATATTAAAAAAATGGTTCGAACTGACCCTTTCAGTGTCTCACATTGCAGTAAGTTGTTTGAAACTGTCCCTAAAATATCTCGAAAATACGTTATAAACTGTCATAACATAACATGCCTCAGACTTCTAAACCGTCACCAAGATGCCTGAATTGTTCCCAAAACGTCTTCAAACTCTCAAAAACTGTTTAGAAATGTCTCCAATATCTCCTAAACTGGTCTTAAGATGCCTCAGTTGCCCCCAGAATGTCTTAAAACTGCCTAAAATATCATTAGCTGCCCCTAAAATGCCTGAAATTGCTCCTAAATGTCTAAATTGCCGCTAAGATGCTTCAATTGCTCCCAAAAGGTCTTAAAACTCTCCCTAAACTGTACAAAAATGCCTTCAAAATTCTCGAAATGGTCATTTACAATACTCCTCTACAAATTGATAAGCTCAATCTGCGAAAATTTTCACTGCATATTTAATTCCTTTTATTTCGAAAATCTATAAATTTGCACAAAAAATAAATTAATAAATAAATAAATAAAAAGCGAGAAACTCGAAAGCTATAGATACAAGTATCTTGTTTAATATGGGGAAAAAACGGTGGAATATTCTTCCAACGAAACTGAATAGATTTTAGTGTGCAAATCTTGCGTAAAAAGTGGAATTCAAAAATGTGACAACTCGAAAAGAATTTCGAAAATTTTATCCATTCAAAGGGTGAGGAAATTTCCTTCGAATTATTTTAAATTGTAAAATCCAAAAATCTTCAAAATAAAGCTCAATTTTAAAATCAAAACGAAAAACTCTGGTCATCTTGAAACATTCGAGAATATAGGGAAATTCTGTTAGATTCAAAATTCCTACAAATTTAATTTAATTTTGAAAAACTTATAAGAGAGTTAAAAAAAACAATGAAAATTCCGTCAATTTAAAAAAATGGTGAAAATTTCTTCTTTCCAAAATTTCAGAAATCTTTAAAGAAAGGCCATGTTCAGAAAAAGGGAAACCTCATTTAAAAACTTTTGTGAAAAATTCCTTCGGCTAATTTAATTATGGCATTCTGAAGATCCAGAATTGCTAAGTGAAAAAAATGTCAAGAAACTACTCGAAACAATGTTGAATAAAACAAGAAAAAATCATCAACAGCAAACAAAAAATAGAAACGCAAACAGAATGCGAAGAACTGTAATTCATCTGGAAGGTAAAAGCATGGGTACTTACGCTCCACGAGGGAACATGGTCGGCAACATGGCGGGTTAAGCCCTCCTAAAGCCCGTTCCATACGTGGCGATGTGATAAGCACCAGGCCCACCATCCCTATTTCACCACTGTGTTTATGTTCCCAATTATTTTCAGTGGCTGGGGAGGTCACCCGCCGAGTATCCGACTAAGGTTTGACCCCAACACCGTCCTCGCTGTAGTCAAGTGCTTTGACCACTACTTTACCACTCCGGTGATATATGTAATTCAAGCATAACTTAAAAAACAAGCAATTTGGTTAATTCTGTTAAAATTCAGGAAATAAAAATTGGAATACTGCATACAGCGAACCGAAAATGCTAGTTTTGTTAAGATTGTTTTATGCAACAAAAAGTCTTATTTACACCAACGAAACTCTCTCCCTAATATGGCCTAAAAACTCACTAATGTATTAATATACAAAAATGCCTTACTTTGAAATCAGAACACAAAAGAAAAGCTATGCAGCAATCTTGTTCAAAAAAACTACAAACGATTTTTTACATCGCACTAATTTCTAATTCATATGACTTTTAATATAATTTAAAAATATTCCGATTTCAAAAAAATTTGGTGAAAAATCCAAGAATTTTCTTAAATAACTTTTAAACATACATATTTACAAATTTTAGAACATCTTAGTTATTTAGTTTAATTTTAAAACCGAAAGTTTCTGGGACCTTCATAAAATAAAAAGAGCAATTCTGAGAAAATCATTCTAGCACACATTTTGATGCTTTAATGAGCTTTATTATTAAACGATTTTTGGTGATATTTTGTTTTCAGAAATTGGTGATACTGTATCAAATAATACACAAAATACCTAGGCACCATTCAGTTGCTAGGCAACCAGTCAGTTGCTAAGCAACAAAAACATCAAACGTCAAACTTCTGTCAACGGTCAAGCAAAAATCACTATTACCAACCTAACTATTTAACCAAATTTCCCCAACTCGAAATTGTCAAGTATCTTTATAATAAGAAATAATATAAATGGAAGCGGAAACAGAGAAAATAGTATAAAAAACTCGTTACAGAAGGCAATTCGGGCACTCGTCTGTTCGGCCACTCGCCGCTACGCGGCTCGTATCAAAATTTCGGACTCGTGCGCGAAAACGATGCCTTCTGTAACTTGTGTTTTAATATACTATTTCAGTTCATAGTTTAATACGTTTCTAATTTTGAACGGTAATCAGATATCTTTTAATACTACTAATACCGCCATCCCAAAGCAATTTACGGGCAATTCTAAGAAAATTCACATTCGAAAAACAAAACTCAAATTCGAACGAACGAAATAACAACGTTTTAAAAAAAAACAAGTTTTCAGAAAACACCGAGACGGCAACAAATAAACAAAAGTTTATTATTATAATCAGGTTACAAGAAGAAAGGTCAAGATTGTGATAAAAATTAATATTTACGACCTCAAAAAACAGGAGATTTATTTTCCACGGAAATATTTCTCAATCTTGTTTGATCATGGGATTTACAAAAAACAAAAAATCGAAGGCAAATCATGTTATTTACTTATTTGCAGGAAACTAAGGACAAAACGAATAAAAACGAATCAAATTTTAAATTCATATGGCAAATAACTTAGCAAACAGAAAACCATGCTCTTTTATCAACTTTAATCACCAAAGTTTCGTGCAACCCACCGTAAGCTTCTTTGTGAATTCTGAAAATCAAGGAGATATGGTTCCAGTCTTTTAGTCGAAGAAAGAAATAGTCAATTTCTTTCGATATTCAAAAGTTCTGTAAATGTTAAAAACTAAATTTCCTACATTCACTCGTACGTGATTCGCACGTTATATTACAATACGAACAAAACAGCGATAAGCAATTAATTACACTGGACCAGAACGACAATTTCCCGGAAAATAAACTCGACTCGACAAGTAAACACCAGATAATTAGCTCTCGGTACGAAAACGTACGTCACAAATTAATCAAAAAAAAAACGTCCGAATCATCTTTTGATGTCACGTAACGCGACAGCCACAAAGTTAGCCAAAGGAAATCGATACAACCCCGCCAGACATAAAATTTAACAAAAAACCGAAGTCAATAACTATATGACGAAGGCTACGACATGAAACGGCCTTTTGGTACATAGTACAGTCTGCTTGCTTTGTTAAAGTCGGTGTTTGTGCTTTTCGACCCTTATAAACAGGCAGTTTCTGCACCCTCCTAAAGGTTTTGGGTCAGCCAAACACGTCCTTGGACACATTCTCTACCACCCAAAGCCCCCTTTATTCGGAAGAAATCCCGTTATTGTTAAAGTACAAAACAAAAGAAGGTTGGCGGCCTGGCTAGGAAGAGTGCACAAACCACTTTGGGGGAGGTTCTGAAACTGCTAGGAATTTGCTGTTTATCACCACGGACAAACACGTGTACAAATCGTACGAGTATGAGTCAACTAACAAGAAGCAAGAAGAGTATGTGAGTTGAGGCACGTTCAGACCACTAGGGCCTAAATGTTAGAAAATCAGGGCTAAAACCAATCACGCTGTTTGTTCAGACAAAAGAATTCACCAGGATTTAAAATTAAATTAAGGAACTCCCTTTTAACCTCATTCCGCGCGGGGCGACTTGAAAAATGCATTACAGTAGGCCTTGGCGAGCCTACGTCACATCCTAAACAACTGCATGCGGCTCATTAAAAAAAAAAGACAATCGGTACAAACATGACGGTCGATGCAGTCATTTATTTGCTGAAATTAACTGAAATAACGGCAAAGCCTGCACTTAGTCCTCTTTGAAATTCTTTAAACGCCCAATATGGACTTTTATTATCAAAAAATAATCACGGAAAACCGACACTGAGTAAATTAACTAGTTAAACCAAGCAATTAGGAAAATGACAATCTCTATACTCCTTTGTTTGCTGAAGTTAACTGAAATAACGGGGCAGACAAAGCTTGGCCTTGAAATTGTTTAAACACAAAATTTGAGCTTTTATTATCAAAAACAAATGACAGTCGGTTCAGTCATTTGTTTCCTGAAATTACTGTAATGTAGGACAAGCAAAGCCTGCCTGATCTTCGCTCTCAGCCATTCTCAAACTCAAAATTTTATTATTCCCCATGGTTGATCTTTTATAATCAAGGATAACCATGAAAAAATTCAAATAAAACAAAATGATAAAGGAGTTATACAATTAAGCAAATAACAATCGTAGCACTCATTTGTTTCCCGAAGCCACTGAAATGTAGGACGAGCAAAGCCTCCACCATTCTTTTACGCACACAATTCTTTCCTTCGCCATATATGACTTTTTATTATCAAAAATAACAATGAATAAAAAAATTTAATGAAACAAAATGGCGAAAATAATTAAAACAAACTGTTGTTTGAATTTTGAAAGGTTTGTTGCAGTGTGTTAAGTTCAAAAAATGGCATCCAAGCAAACAAATAAACCGAAATAAAAGAAAATGAACTAAACAAATGAACGAAATTGAATTGAATGAAAAAAGAGAAGCAAAAACAAAAAAAAGGCGGAAAATGAGGGGGGAAAAGGGCTGGAACGAAATTGAATTGAATGAAAAAAGAGAAGCAAAAACAAAAAAAGGCGGAAAATGAGGGGGGAAAAAGGCTGTAAATAAATGAAAAACCAAGAGATAGGGGAAAAACAAAACCAAAAAACCTACTCAAAAAAGCTGCCATTAAAAGAACTGACAATCACTACAGTCATTTGTTTCCTGAAGTTACTGAAACATCCGGGACGATGAACACTTGCCTGCCTGGATCTTCATCCCCAACCATCCCCGTGTTTCCCTGCTAATTTTTCAGATTTCGGTTTTTATTACCAACAATAAAACTCACGAAGAAAATCAAAATGGCACAGAAACTTCTGAAATTAACTTAAAGCAAATTTTTGGAATATTGTAAAACCTTGTTAAAATAATTTTAAAAAACAAGATGGCGCCCAAACAAAGACGACGAAAACATTGAACGAATGAAAGAATAAAACGGAAAACAAAACGAAAAAAAGAAAACCAAGGTAAAAAGAGAAATTAAAACAAATTCGAATCCGAATGACTAAACAACTCGCCGGCTCGCATGGAATTTAAAATATGAAATCAGGAAAGAAATCTACGTCTACCTGCATTCTGCACAAAAACAATTCTCAAACCTTTCGAAATGTGGAAATTTCCAGCCAACAGTAGAAATACAAAATTCCCAGAAAACCATGACGTTTTTGTAAGACCTGCATTTTCAATGAATAACTTGTTTTTGGTGTGCACAGGGTTGCCAGATTTATTTTTGTACAAAAGCGCAAAATTTAAATATAATAGCAAGATAACACAAGTTTTAATTAGTAGAAAGCATTAAACATTACTAATTTGTATTGTCATCCGGTTTCTAGTATTTTCTTATAGAAAAGCTATTCATTTGCAGCCTTGAAAACTGAAACTAAATGAGGAATTGTTTCAAGTAATGCGAATAGAAATAATTTCTATTTCTGAAACAGGAAATCTAATGTTTTGTAGCTTTAAATATTGCCAAAATGGGTAATTATTCGGGGTAAAAAATATTGCTAATTTGGCGTAAATTCGGTAAATCTGGCAACCTTGGGTGGATAAATACAGGAAAGCTAGATTGTTTCCGAATCTTTTTTGGAATTTCTGGGTGATTTTTTATTGCCGATTTGGCTACTTACGCGATTGGGGCAAATTTAATGGCAACCTTAACCTATGACATTGCCAAACTATGATGCCAACTTTATGATTGGTTCACTGCCAAGAATTTACAATTTGAAGATTTAACAGTCGGTTCTTTCTCTAATATTTTAATTGAACTAGGATTAATCGGCAAAATTAGCAGTCAAAACAAAACGTATTGCCCCCCCCAAAACCCGTACAAGTTCCAGCAAAACTGATGCTGTCCTAACCTCAATTTCTGCGTCCTTTCCACGCGGCCGTTAAAAGCGATAGTGATGACTTAATTTACTCTTATTAGATGTTTTTTGTTTTCTTCGACCAAGTAATTTTCTCGGTTTTATCTCCATGATTGTTTGATGTTATAAACTTCAAATGTTATTTTTAAAATTAGGAAAATTAAAAAAAAATCTGAAAACAAAAACAATTGCGTAGGTGAGCCTGTTTTGTTTAAAAAAAAGACTGATTTCTCTTTCCTTACATTTCAGTATTACAAAATGTACTTAAAGGTCACGCAAATTTTACTGAACCACAATAATTCAACAAAAGATAAATTCTTGGTTTCCCCAAAATGGCTGACGTTTATCACAACAAACCAAAAGTTCCTAATTTTTAAAAGCGATTTTTTCGGAATTTTTATGCGGAATGTAACAGGAAACAATCCTGCATAAAACATTTATAGCAGACATAACAAATTATGCAAAATAACCACAATTATCAAAAAATGGTTGAATAATAGGAAATTAGTTTAGATTATCGCTTTTATGCAAAGCCCAGATAAACGATGTACAAACGAGTTGACTCATTTTTTACGTCATTACTTGTGCACGAGCTAACACTTCCCTTTATTTATAAATATAAGCACACATAAATAAATCATTGCGTTATAAGATTTTCGAATTGTGAAATAGCCTCCGACAACGGTCGTGGTAAATAAGTAGAAAAAAAGACACATAGAGTTACATGTTACATACTTTTGACCTTCAAGCACACGGATCAATAAGGTTGATAAAAATAAAGACACACCTGGGAATTCTTACATTTCCGTTAGGGCGAGTCCGTTCCTGTGCTCTTTAAAAACAAATTAATTTCGCGTTTTTACTTGGGGGGGAAATTGCCATCGCTTTTCCTACGTTTACTACGGTTGCTTCCAAGAAAATTCCTACGATTTTTAGACGAGTCTACGACGTACGTTCCGTTATTAATTTCAAACAGGGGGGAAATACTTTTGTTCCGCAAGGAAAAGTATAATCCCATTTATGTCGGGCCATGTGAGAGGGAGGAACTACGGACAAAATTGGCAAAAAACCTTGCACGCGCTCCATCTTTTTTTGATTAGCCTAACACAAATAGAAGTAATTACCAGTCTTAAAATAGTACAAATTTCACGCTATTATCATTATTTGGAGGCCAACATTCTCGATCCACGAAGGTTACTGCACGGCTGGAAGTCGACTCCGAAAATCATGCTGGCTGGCACTTTTTTTTTGTAATAAGTATATGGAAAAAAGATGTGAGCGATAACTTACTTTGAGGGGGCATCATCCTGTAATGTTGCGGATGAGGGGGCAACAAGCAAATGCCCTCCTGCTTGACGGGGCCGTTAGTAACATATCGCGACACCATGCTTGCCTTGGATTTCCGAAACTTACAGCGCGAAGGTTACAATTTTCGATTTTAACAACTTATTCATCTGACCACGTGCGAAACACTTAAATGATATTAACAATATTTTTACGAACGGGTATAATAGTAAAACACGTTGTATAAAAAGAGACCCTCACGACATGTTTTGCTTAAGCGTCGTCAAAGGGCTAGTCAAAGTTCTATAAAAACAGTTCGTTAATAAATTGCGAGATCGGGGCGAAACTGGATATACGCGTGACAAGTTTATGACGGGGGGCATTTTATGCCTTTGTGAGCCACCACGCCAGAAGAATCACAACCACCGTGCGGCTGTCAAATTCCCACAATCTTGCAATGTCACTGGCGCACAATAAAAAACGGGATTGCTCGCGGTTTCAGAACACAAAATCCTGGTGGACACAGCACGTTCTACTTTAGGGTTTAAATTTTAACACAAACGGTACATGCCGAGCACGTCTCGCTGCAGCAAACGGCACATAAATCGATAAGGGCGTTTTACAAATCACTTTGCACTATTGCACATCACGTTTTCGCCTTATCTCGCGGGCGGATCGCGAAATTTTACGCGAGGTTAAGCCGCCGATAAATCCCTCGATTAATGTCTTTTGAAACGCAATTTAATATCGATTAAAAAGTTTTTTTCGCAAACGTCAAAAAAATTACAATTTTCATCGACAACGCCATTGTATCGACTGTGAAATTTGGTTCCTAAATTGTCCACCAGGATACGCACGCATGCGCCCTCGCCAACTTGACCAATCAACTTGTTACACCGAAAAAACACGGCATGAATGGATAGCGCCCCGTCCGTTCGTTTACTTTCGCATGCGTCACGCATTCTTCGTCGAGATACAAAAAAGACGTTAAAAACTTTTCAAATAACACCCACGACCACCACAATTATCTCTTGCAACAATTTGACAGTAAATCATGCTAAACGACGAGGATAACGCAACGTACTTATCGCCTGTAGGAAAGAGAAAACATATGATAACGCATGTACTACCTAAACTAAAACAATCGACTGTCGATTATTAAATCAGCGGACTCGTCTCGCTGAACGCACGGGTGCAACTTCACGAATTTTTACAAACTTCTAACACAATTTAAAAAGGCACCATTTAATTAGAAAAAATTCAACATGGTTTATTGATATTTATTATTATACGCAGGGTTTGGACTAATAATTTATTATAACAATTACGAAAAATCAGTATTTATCTTTGAAATTCAAGAATGTAAAAATGTGGTAAGTTAAGAGTATACAAATGATATTGCAATATTATAATTAGAAATTATTATGGGAAAATTATGATTTACAGCAATGTGAACGGCACTAATTAATTACTTCGTTTGAAAATCTCTAACATCTTTTTATTTTTTCAGGGAATATTTAACGATTATTAATCAGCAAATAACATACTTATTCATGGTTACTTCACCACAAGCTACTAAAATGTACAAAATTAAACAGGTATTGAGGTATAAATTACCAAAATACCCCTCCATATTTCCTATATGCATAATTGTCTACTACGATACCAATTTATTTATTAATGAATTACTTTCAAGTGACTTAAAAGAAATGCCCGCTGGTTTTTAAAGGTATTTATCAAGGCTTGCAAAGAGAATTCAAATGAATGCTGTCAGCATGGTAGTTCTTACGACGAATTAAGTAACTGTAAGTATGTAAACTAATCTATGATGGTGGTTTAATTAATTTTTAACGCTCACGAGCGAGAGGTGTCGGGTTCAAATCCAAACACAGCTAGATTCGATTCTGCACAATTAAGATCCGAACTTGTTCGGCATGAAACGTTTGTTAAACTAAAACAAATAACCTATATTGACAAAAGGGCATCGTTGTTCACAATATAAATTTGTAGTTTGATTCGATTTGTTGATCAATTTGGCGAAGTTAAATTATCGATCAACGCAGTTGATGACACATTGTAAATTAACACAGCGTTTAGCTCAGAATTATGTAATGCAGAAATTTTACAATTTATTCCAAAACCACCACTAATTTTTGCGAAATTACATTTCATCAGTTTCTGTCGAAGTTTGTAGATTTAAAATCAGTTACGAAACTGATAATAAACACATAAACGCACGAGAAAAGTTATGTATTTAACATAGTACGCCGAATGGCTGTAATTTACCTAACAATTTCATGCTTAACTAACAGTTAATCATATGAAATTACTTACGTTGTTACGAATACCATGAAAAAGCTTTTTTTGGTTTACTATTCGTTCGGGGAAAAACACGACTTTTATTAATCTCTGCAAAGCTTTCATTAAAAATCCATTTTTTCCTTAATTATCAATCATCCTAAAGAGCTTATTTTGCTTCAACTATGTCAAACGGAAGAAAAAACAGAGCATAAGTTGGTTAGAATCGATACAAAAACAGAAATCGTGTTAGTTAGTTCAAGTTCATGCAAATTAGTTTGAAGTAACGAGCGTCCAAAGGGTGTCGTTATCAAGTCGTTGATAATAGAAAAAAAATACCTTCGTTGCTTAGATGACTGGCGGTTCGTTTAATGTTACATCACGGCTTACCTTTTTAAATAAACGATCAACTTGACAACTTAGTTTTTGGACACTGTTTAGTTAGATTTGTTAGTTTAATGCTAAAGACAGTCAATTACTGCTGCAGGAACTGCTTGCTAATTTAGAACGGTTTTTATTTCCGTCGATATTTGACCACTTAATTTAATGTTTAATTGCACATTGCGCCCTTAAACTTGTTAATTCTATTCGTTTCACATTAACTATTAAAAATTCCCTTGCTGCGTCTCGGTTTGTTTGTACAAATCTTATTTCAGGCTTCGTAAAACCTAAATTTGTACGAAATGAAAGTCTAACCACCTGAATTCAATTGACTTTTATAACCCAAAAAAATTAAAGGAAAATCCTTGGTGCCAACACTTTTTACTTATTTAAAACAATTGTCAATTTTTCTAAGTAACAAACTCATCCATTTAACTAGTAACACCCCAGTCCTTCTTACATATAACTTGTATTAATAACTCATTAAGCTTTAGCTTTCTCCACAAAAATGAATGACTCAAAATATTTAAAGAATGAAAGGCATTCTTGTTTGCTAACCTATATTTACTTAGTTAATTTAATAGAATTTACACGGTTAATTTAGGCAACTTAGATTTTAGAAAATATGTAGGTACAGCGGTCAACGTATCCTTCTTAAATGGTAAAGTTATTTATTACTCATTTACATAATTTACAAATCAAGAGCAGAAAGGTTATCAACTAAACAGCTCTAAAATCAAACACCAACTACACATTAGTACAAAATTAGAAACAACTTTCTTTTTTCATTTAAGTCTTTTTTTTGAGAAACTTAGGCTCGATGATTTTAGAAGTTTTCATCAGCTTTGAGGCACACTTCCCGAACCTGCCTTGAACTTCGAAAGAAAAAAATCAGTGCCATTCGACAAATTTTAAATTTGGAAATAAATAAAACATTCAATGAGTTTATTACTTTGCAACTTTCAACATTACGATACATTTTAATTTGATAAATACTTATGTAACATTCAGGAAATGTTTAGTCGCATTAAGTATTCATTTTTAATTCTCAACAGGTCGACTTTTATTGTTTTTACTGGCGTAAAGTACGATTACTACTTGTAACGTTACTAATTATGACCCCATTTAAAGCAATTTCGTTACAATTAACTCGGCATTCCTCAAATCGACGTTTTTATGTTACAAAATTACCAGATTCGGCTAGATTTTCACATTAAAAGAATTATCAATGAATTAATTAGTTTTAAACTGGGGCTGACATATTTACAAATATAATCTACGCTTATCGGCATCAGCGGCAGCATGTGTTAATAACTGCTTTTAGTAGAAAGCACCAAAACTAACCAAGGAAAAACCCTTCCCGTTTTACAGCACAAACTAACCAAACCCATTTCTTTAAATCAAAAAAATACTTAAACAAAAACAAATTTAAATTAATACCTTAAACTCAAAACTTTTTATTTAAAAGTAACAAAATGGAATTTAATAGTGAAATACTTCAGTCACAAAATCAAATAATTTTTATTAAATTTTACAAAAATTATCACAACCTTTCGTTGATTTTAATTACATTCGTTCAAATTAACATTTACAAGCACACGATTAGGCGAAATCTGCGATCAATCGTCTTGCTTCGATGCCTTCGACTTTACAAAAACGACGACATCGCTTTTACAATTCGTACAGTAAATATACACATACGACAACCTCTTAATGGAATTTCCGGATCGCATATTCCTACAACAGTTCAGAAAATACCATTATCTATATATCTTTTCGGTACCATTAATAACAGTAGGAAGCGGTTAACATGCACTATTTTTACGGAACTAAACAGCCTGCATGCAATCAAAACTAATAACTACATTTGGTTTGATTTATTAAAGCTTACGGTTGCTGTTAAGTAAGGCTTCGAAAAACCTTAATATTATGATACTATGCGAATGCCTTAGCGAACTTATACTTATGGCTTAATTCGCTTAATCGATCAACAAACGAGGAACCACGTAGTTACTAATTTTATGAATCATAAATTATGGAATTTTAAACGATTACAGCTGGTTGGATTATGTATAGAAAGGGTATGTACAGAATCCAGACAGGCGCGATAAGAACGACAAGGGTTCGTAAAGTTGCACCCGTGCAATGTGTTCCCAGCATTCGTCATCACGTAACTTACGTGCGCTCGGCTACTATCCAAACTAAAAACATGCACCTGCCTTATTCTTACCTGAAATAAAATGTGCGTACGTACGCGTGGCATATGGCACATGAGTTACGGATGAATCTTATGTAATTAACGGGTAACCTAAATTACACGTCCCATTACAACAATTAAACTACTGACTTATTTAATACCTGGAGTTCCTCGTTGCGTCCACGCCTATAACCTCACTTTTAAATCGGTACGTCTAAAATATTCCCAAAATAACGTGCGAGGAACGCGATCACGATATCAACGCACCGTTTTAAATGGGACTACACGTTATCTCATACCTGTTGTACGTAGGATGTGGCAATAACCTACACCATATGGTTTAACACATTCACTTTAACAAGCGCCGTGGAACAGCAGGTGAATGTGAACTGGCAAATGCTAATGAAAGTTATCCTCCACAAGGTACTGTCCACGTCCAAGTCACTCGCATACCAATCAAAATAAATTCAATTACCTGGTAATTAGAAGTAGCAGCGGCAGCAGTGTGAATGCCACAACTGCAGTTTAGCAACTACAGGTTTGCGGTTTCCCATTAAGCTGGAAACTACACGGAAATTTGTCACTTTTCCCTTAAAGATTAGCGATAATTTTGCAATACGGTTAAGTGATCGAATGCGTCAGGATGACAGCTGATGCTCAACTGACAGATGGGCGTAACGAGAAAATGAAAAGGATACGGGCCTTGGGCGTAACGCGACTGCGGCTGGGGCACCACTGAAGGCGCCTGTTTCTGGTTGGTACTCATGGCAGCCCTGGGGCGCTCCGTCCCTCACAGCAGCCGCAATGGAGCTCCTCTTCCTTGCCTCTTCATATAATCACGATCTTCCGAGTGCGACACTCTCACTTTGATGCTTCATGTCTTTTAAACCTAAACACTTATAAAGGTTATGCTTGCACGCGGATGAACGGCGATTTTGAAATTTTAGATTTCTTTGATAACCGTTTTAAATTCTTATCCAAAGGTTAAGATGTGTTACGTTCCAGTTCCAATATGGCGGGCTGTTAACCCGAAAACATGTTTTCTCTATTCGGGGTTCCCGCGCCCCGTACCGGGGTAAATCACGCACAGGTATAAACTACGGTATTTCACCTATCCTCCTATATACAATTAATAAAATGACACCTTAAATTACAGTAATTAAAATTAATATTGGATTAAAAAATGACACGCGGCTTTCACGTTGCTACTTCAGCACATCAAGCGGAAAAACCGGGAACTTTTGTGTCAACAATTTTCTCCAATGGAAAATTAACGTCAATCATTCGCATGAATCAAGGACGTACTCTGTATTCCCTCACTCTTTCTCACAAACGCACACGCACGGCGTTTTCCGTAATTTTTTTATTAATTCGGAACGGTCTAAGGTCATTCCCATGTCTCAAACACGACAACCTAACCTAACAATTTCCTAACCCCAAATATCCTAATGTTTTCCTACGGCAAAGCAGAAACTGAAAAACTAAAACAAAACTTGGAAAACCAGCTGGATCGTCTGGTTGAACAGCTTGCCGATTTGGAAGACTGCAAGTAAGTTTAAAGGTAAACTTTACTTTACGACGGTTATCGATTCGTTTTTAGAGATGAACTCGATGCTGCTGAATACCAAGAAACGAGAGAGGATACGATGGAACAACTTAAAGAGCTTAATAACAGTTTGACAAAATTAGTAAATGGGGATATTTCACTTGTCAGTGAACTTGGTGCCATGCAACTCGTGAGTTATCTTATCACAGCAGTAGATACAAGGTTTATTCTTATGACTTAACTTTAATTAAATGATATTTAGCTTTGTTGATAATTTAAGCTTCTTATAGAGATGCAGACCACACTTACAGTTAACAAGTTCATTACGAATTAAATATTTTGCCTTCTCATTTCCATCCTTTATTCGATATTGATGTAACTCAATGGCTAAGATACAAGATTACCACAAACATACATGAAGTCTAAGACCCATCTTCCAAATCGGATTTACAAATATTGCACCGATTACTCATTAAGTAAAGAAAAATAAATATAATATAGGCATCAATTCTTCTAGGACAGGAGTACTCAAACATCCATTAGACTTATCATTACCATAGCCTTCTGGTCCATCCTTGTGACGTATCCAAACAATCTCAGTCTCTGTGCTTTTATTAATTTAACTGTCTTCTCCTTGGTTGACTTCTAGAATTTCGTAATTCATTAGGCTTCTGTATACATTGTCGCCAATCTTTTTTAGTCCTAATATTTATTCATTCATTCGGCTGCCTTTCAATCGCTTAGGATTATGGCGACTCAGCGAGGATTCTAATAAATTTTTTGAGGTGGATTACTCCTCTTCTTTGCCCTAATTACCGTTCGTGATGCGTCCTGGCCTTTTCAGATATTTCTGCCCAGACCTTCCTATTTTTGCATTTGCTTTTCCAGTCTGTCATTTTCATTCTTCTTATAGGTATCTTCCTCAGTTTCATCCGACCATCTTTTCTTGGGCCTGCCCCTGCCTCTAGGTTGTAGTGGATCCCAAAATGTTATTCTTCTAATTAGTTCTTTCGGTGATCTTCTCATTATCTGACCCATCCATTTCGATCGCTGTATTTTTATATAATATATTATCTATTCACTTGGTTGCTGGACACTAAATGGAAATATCTGGTGTATTTTTTTGTTGTTGTATTGCCAGCACTACATGTTTTTAAATGATGTTGGGTTATGTTGTCAAGTTCAATTAAATTTAACTGTAGTTCAATATGCAGTTTTTAATTCTTCGTAACATAGATAAATTGCCTTCTGCCCTCATTCGGTAAAATTCATGGTTCAACAGTTAGGTTGCAGTCCATGAAAATTTTTATTTTATAATTTTTTTAAATGTCAGATTTCAAATTTCCCTCCAATCACGTAGTAACCAGAAATATCAACATTACAAAGTAAATTTTTTGTACCAATAGGTACCAATTGTTTAGTGCATGCCAACATAAATCTAGTGTCCACGAGATCAGTGAACAGAATATTATGTAATTATATTTTCGGAAGAGTGGCTATGGCCGTTGAAGGGCTCTCAAATGCCAAGGAGTAAGTAAGTAAGTAATTATATTTTGCCCTCCCAATTCCTTATCGATTTCCTGATTTGTTTTTGCTCTTCTTTCTCCTTCTCTTGTGATATTAGGACCCAGTATTGTGCACATAATTTTCCATTATAATATTCTTAAGTCCTCTTCTCCTTTCTTGTTTAATGTAGTAGTTTCCATTGCGTAAGTGATGACTGGCATAATCCAAGTATTGTAGATATTAATTTTTATCTTCTTATTAAACTTTTTGTTTTTGAGCAGTGTTCTGTTGAGACTGTATACTTGATTCCCCCCGATTCCCCCTTTGCAATCTGTCTTTAAGTGTGTCTTTCCAAGTTTTTCCTATGGTTGCTCCTAAATAAGTAAATGTTGATACAAATTTTGTATTGTTAGAACTCCATCTAACCGGCAGTACTGAACTTCTAAACTTAGTAGAGCATTTTATTTCTTCTGTCTCTATATTTTCTTCTTCTGTTATATTTCCTTCTACTTCTGTGTCACTGCTTGGGTAACTTTCTTCTTTACGTAAGATTTCCATCTTTTCCTTATTTCTTGAGGTTTGTATTCAATTATTCCGTTTTTATTTTTTATCCACCTAATTATGTTTACTTTTAATCGTTTTTATCTTATTGTAAAATTGTTTTAGTTTATGTCTTCGCCTGTCCTTTTCGATATCTTCTAGATTTCTATTTATCCATTCGTTCTTCTTTCGCTTACATAATGTTGTTGCCCTGTTCCGTAAGTCTTCATACTTTCTTCTGTCAGTTTCTTTATTAGAGTTTAACCATTTTATTCTTGCTGCGCTCTTTATTTTTGTTGCTATTTAATATTCTCTATCACGTTTCTTTATTTTTTTCTCTGTGGACTTTTATTTTAGTGTTTGCATTCCTACTTTATTTATCTTGTCCTTTATTTCGTGCCGTTGTGCTTCCACGTCTGCTGTAATTTGCTCTTGTAGTAATTTTCTTTTACTTCTTGCTTGTCTAAGTCTTCTACCTTCCACCTTTTTGTTCGTTTGGTTAAATTGTATCGTTTAGCCCTCTCTAAATTATTTATTTTCGTTATTATCATTCTCATTTTTGTTTTTTTGCCGATTCTTTTATTTTTCAATAATTATTTGTAACCGCCTGTCTTGCATGTTCCTCTAAGGTTTTCAGTGATCTTTTTAGGTCTTCTTTGTTGTTTGTGATTAACACTAGGTCGTCTGCATATGCTATGCACTGGTGTTTTGCATTAAGTATGCTTCCTTCTCTGTTTATCTTACTTTTTCTTACTACCCACTCCAGTGTGATATTAAAGTGTTGACAGTGGGTCACCCTGTCTAACCCCTTTATTTACTGTGAAGCTTTCACACATCTTTCCTTTCCATTTGACTCTGTTGCATGTTTTTTGTAATGTCATTTGTGCTAGTTTTATTAGTTTTCTGGGTATTTTTAGCTTTGCCATGGCTCTTAGTATCTCATCCCTCTTTAGTAGGTCATAGGCTTTAGTAAAGTCGATGAAAGCTGCATGTATTTCTTTGTTATATTCCCAGTAGTCATCTTGTGTTTCTTTTAATACGAAGAGTTGGTCGGCAACTGATCGGTTTTTTCGGAATCCTGCCTGATATTCGCCCATTTCCTTTTCTGCATGTTCTTGTATTTGGTCTCTTATTTTTGTGGCTAGCACTTTATATGTTGTGTCTAGTAGTGCTATTCCTCTGTAGTTATTATAGCTTGTTCTTTCTCCTTTTTTGTAAATCAGAGTTATGAGGGAGTTACTATAGATATGATCAATGGTGGTAATTCTAGCTCAATCTATTCATCAAAATGCAATGTGCTGAGATAATAATTATGAGCGCCGATACAGACGTTTTTATTCTAGGGATTCATTTTTGGAGATAAAGTTTGCACCTACCTATTTAATAAGCAAAAAATGGCAGCGGATGAGCTTCGATATAAACTGATTTGTCCAAATATCGGCTTAAATTTACAAAAAGTCATTATGTACATCTGATGCTTTATACTTACCTACATTGCTTGGGGGCTTTAGCACAACCATATTTGTGGAAAAATTCGTCAGAACCGCTAATTGAGCCTGTTGATTTTGTTCAATTTGGCTATGAATTACGAGAATTGAACTTGTACCCTAAGCAAATGACAAAGACCTCTGCTGAAATCTATAATTAATCCTTGCAAATGTAATTCTAATTGTCACACAATGTCTTGCAATTGTAAAAAAATCTGGTTTAAATCGTGTTTCTTTATGCAAGTGTGTTAATAACGATTGCAAAAATGTATAATTATGACTAAATTTCTATGTTACATCAGTTTTTTATCAACAATAAATGTTTTTTTACTTAATTTTTGTTGTTGTTTTATTTAATAACATATTTTTACAATCTATCATCCCTAAAAATTAACATTACAACACTTCACAGCTTGTGGTATATTGTCTTCCTTAGTAACTGAGGAGTTACAATACCTATAATAAAATATTGGACCATTAAATTACCTGGCAACATCAAAAAAAATTTGAGACCTCCAAAACTCATATCATATTTTGCATACTCACTTCCCTTCAGAACCCAGTCTGTATGTGAAATATTGCTGAAAGTATTCGTTCACTTCTGGTAACCACCATATATTTGCTTTTGCTATCATTAATATGTAGTCCAAGCCGTTTTGTTTCTAGCCGATTAAAGCTTTGTTTAAGTTCTTCTATGTTTCTACTAATAATTACGATGTCATCTGTATAGGCACAGATTTGTGTAAAGCTGGGCTTTATATATCCAGTTAGTTCTGCACGTTTAATAGCTGCATCTATTGTTAAGTTGCAGAGCGCTGTTGAGAACGCATTACTCTGTCGAATTCCTTGGGTGATAAAATGAATGGATCAATCGAGCAATGCTTACTATTGTTTGCAATTTGTCCATGGATATTTGGATCATCTTGATGAGCTTCTTTGTATCTGGCTTTAGTATAAATATTCAATTATCTTCCCACTATTTATTGAGTCAAAGGCCTGTCCGAAGTCTAGAAAAAGATTGTGCTTCCATGCCGTATGCTGTGTTCATAAAATTTTTGTCTTACTAATGTGTTGTAGCGTAATGTATTGGTTGTTGAATAGTTGGCTCTAATAATCCTCTAATATAGCATATAGATTACAAATTTTCTTTGAATTACGCAACCCATACTGAGTATTCCGCTAACGTTGACAGTGCTATTTGTTACTTTTGAAAACACGTTATATATCCCAAGTGTAAATAAATATAAATGCAATCGTATCATTTCCAAAAAGTGTAAATTATGCAAGGACGTCTTAAAAATAAATTTCAAGAAAATGCGCATTTTTGTCCAGCCGATACTAAACGTTATTTTTGTAGGCCACACAAGCTGCCATATCACAAGCATTTAAAACGCCTGAAGTAATAAGACTGTTTGGTAAACGAGAACCAGCACAATTACGTGAACGTTTAAAATCCATCGAACAAGATGTGAAATTGAATAAATTAAGCAGCGAAGCACGTGATCGTCAGAAGGTTCGTTTGATAGTTTTAAATATTCGCTCCCTAATAAAATATTCTTTTACAGGCTGAAATTTTAACTGCGTTACGACAGTTAGGGGAACAATTAACACCCAACGAATTGCAGTTTCTTGAGAAGCATAACGACGTCTCGAATGCTTTTCAAAATGTCGAGTTTGTAGAAGTTAAAGATGACGATTAAGAGTTTTATTTTGTTGTTTGTTATTTTTTTATTTATGCACAATATTTTATTTGTGTAACTCTGTTAGTGCCAATCGTGCGTATACAAAATGTACGCATTATTTTATGTATAAGTGTAAAATGTATTTTATTGTAAAAGATTTCGACCGTCTTTTTCAATAAAGGCGTAGTTAAATTTAAAATTTATTTCTGTGTAGGTTTTGTACAATATACATATACAAAGTTTGTAACGCTAAATTGTAACAGTTCTAAACTATTTTTATATATTTTGATCCCACTAAATTGTATATTAGTTGTTATATACACAATTGCTTAATGTAATTCCCACTTTGTACTAAGCCGTGGCTGTAAAAATAAAGTGTTTTATTAAAAACATGTTTTTTACGTGCAAGCAAAATCTACTCTGAAGTTGTTACTAAGTATTTAATGCACAATTCTGTATGCAATATTTGTTAAACGATTTTGCCAAAACACAACAAAATACTCAAATGAAAGATGAACTTACAGGAGTTTCAGTTTTCATTCAAATGTTTTTACAAAATTAATATTGCACTAAATAACATCCAACATGTTACAACCTACACTTAATCCGTCTTCGCAAAAACGCGCTTTTTATGTAAAAATAGAAAAGAACAAACTTGATAATATTTTCACTCATTAACAAACGTTTTCAAAAAAATATTGCATACAAATTACAACATGCAATACAAATCGTGATCACATGGTGTCGTGTATTTAAACATATTTTCTTGTACTTACTAGCTATGTAACTAGAAATATAATCTCGAAATTCAGCAAGAAAACGATGTTTAGAATGAGTTACGTACTAGATGAAATGATGGAACGGCACAGGAAAAACAACGGATGTGCCACAAACATGATATGCACGAAAACCGAACCCCTTTGATGATTTTAACCATATTCCGAAAAGTCCCTTATCGTTATTATTGTGTATGTTAAGTATCCATTGTATGCATGCAGTATTCTTTAATTGCTACTTGAGAATTTAACCGCATTTTTTTGGAAAGGTAAAATAAACAACAGCTCTTCCTAAATAACATGTGTTTAGTGTAAGTACATACTCTAAAATATAAGAGGAACATAGCTGAATAATTACCAAAAAAAAAAACTGTAACAAAATAATCTTAAACCTATTCAAATTGGTGCTCCCTTAAACTTATAGGAAAACATAACAAAAAAATATAACTCTAACTACTTATAGCGAAACTGTAAAAAAATGTGAGTAAGAAACTGGAAATATTTATATAATTTTGATTATACGACAACCAAAAATTATACGTTTACGTTTAATATTCGATATATGAACATTTCTATCGCTTGCGACGGCACACTTTTTTGTGCTCGGCTTGCCAATGATGTTGCTGGCAAGTTGGGGAACAGTACGCCGTATTCCAGCAACAATGATAAATTGCATCTTGTTCACAGTTATAACACTAAAATTAAAATATGTTACAGCATTATTAATTATTAATAAACATTGCTTGTATACCAGGTGTCCACGGATCTCTCAGTCAGTCTCAACTGTCAGTGCTCGGTGAACACTAATTTGTTTCGCGCGTGTGTAATAAAATAAATAATCGTTCATTTTATTTTTTATTAGATTGCTTAAACTTTATTGATTTTTTATCAGAGTAAAATAAACCAATAACACAGGAATTCGAACACATTCCAAATGTCACCTAGATCTTTTCTAAAAAAATACGTTGGTGTTTCCCTATGTTGCATCATACCATGGACACCCGGTATAAAACTATAGCTACGAGGCGTATTCGAAATGTAAGGGCCGTTTGCTTATATTTATATGTTGGCAGCTCAGAACAAAGTTGCACGAATGCAGCGCCATCTATTAATTGTTTACGAAGCCACTGAAGTCATTGTTTTGATTCAATAGTCGTTTGACTGTCGGTAAAAGCAAACAACAATGGCTTCGAAAATCCTTGCTCCCGCCAGCTACGAAGTGCTTGCTGTAATTCGATTTTTGTGTGCAAAAGGATCTACAGCTGCTCAAATTCATCAGGAGTTGTGCCTAGTTTATGGGCCTACAGTAGTGAGTGAAGGAAAGGTTAGACAATGGTGTCGAGACTTTAAAAGTGGCCGCACAAATGTGCATGACGAAGAGCGGAGTGGCAGGCCCAGTATCGAGACCGATGAAATCGTGCAACAAGTGGACCAAAAACTGCGATCTCATCGACGATTGACGATTAGTGCTCTGGCTAATCAATTTCCTCATGTTGGACGCACCACTATTTACACGGAAAAATTCGGAGGCGGAGAACTTCTATGCAGAGGGGTTGAAGAAGCTAGTGCAACGTTACGAAAAGTGCTTAAAAGTGAATGGGGATTATGTGAAAAGGTGAAGTAGGTTTGTAGGAAACTAAAACCACCAATAAAAGCTTTTTCTAACGAATATATTTTTTTTATGACCGAACGGCCCTTACATTTCGAATACGCCTCGTAAATTAAAATAAGATAGAATTTTAAACAATGCAAAACTTACCCACTGCTTTTTCTTCGTTTCGGAGATCTGAGTGTTATGAGCTTCAAAAACTTTCTTCAAGTATTCATCGTGTTCGTTATTTATTCTATCGATTTCAGCCTGCATGCATTCTAAGGCCACCTTGATTAACTGTTTCTTATCACGGCACTGCTCTAATTTACGTCTTGTCTGTAACATACACAATTTTTTTTATACACAGAATTAACTATGCTTTTAAAATTTCAAATTATGATCGATTGCGATACGGAGCACTTACCCCTGCCTTATTAAAAATTGAACAAAAAACTACGTTAAAATGATAAAAGTGATAAAAATCAATCATTAAGAATTTCAAACGTGCTGTGAACTTAATCATCACCATTGTTTTACCCAAAGTCAGTCTATATGATCAAATACCGATACACATGCTCAATGATCAAGTTCCTTTTTTGGTGTATTTTATCTCAAATAAACCCCGTTTAAGGGTAATAATGGTAAAAATCACCAAAGCAAAACATAGTATCGGACATTTGTTTAATAATAAAGTGTTATTTTTACTAATTCGTTATCATTAAACACCAACCACCCACAAAGGTGGTAATCTCCAATTTTTTGTAAGTTCTGCTCGGAAAAAATTCGAAACATGCTCAGAGCTTTTACCGAGTTTCAACCTTTTATTATTATTATTAAAGACTATATGGAGGAACTAAAGTGGCCCATAATTAACACCGTAATTAATTAATTAATTTTTTCAGGGTACAATTTTTTGAATCTATTTTCAATAAAACTGCGAGGACTAAGAGGCTCTAGGTATTTTCAATATTTGCTGCCGTAAATACGTCATGTTTGATGCGATTTTGTTTAAACAAACAACAGTTGAATATTATCGATGATTGGTGCATTTAGCCATAGGAACGAGGTGAGGAGTATAAATTTAATAGTATACAGTGTGTGAGATATCGGGGGGTTAGTATAGTGATAGTAATAAGGAACTCAAAGCGAGTAATAAAAGTACTGCTAGCTTGCGAAAATTACTTACATCTAAAAGTGCATTGTGGAGAGTGAAACTGAGAGTATATACGAGTGTTATGAGACCAACTATAATCTATGGTAGTGAAACATTGATATTAAATAAAAGTGAGCAGCAGAAGCTAAGTGTATGGGAAAGAAGAGTATTACGGGGTATTTATGGGGGGTGGAGGGGAATGGGAAACGAGTGGTGGAGAACCAACAAGGAAATACAAGAATTATGTACGGAGTTACTGTTGCCTTTACACGTTGTTCGTATCAATAATTTACATATCAACTGGCTTTGGTTTCTCTTAAATGTCAAAAAAGAGAGTTCTGTTAAGCTTTTTGATTAGTTTCTGCTTACATCAATCATGGAAATACAGCTATTGTGACGGAAATAACACCCATTACTTGTTTCTGCACTCTTTTAGTTACCGACAATAAATCTGTTTACACAAATTTTTAATGTATAAGATGCCAGTAAACAAAATACACCTTAATAAACATAAACTTCTTACCTTTTCAACCGATTCGCTATACTGACGATCAGGTTCCGGCATTAAACCGTCAGAATTATCCCTAACGTATCCTTCATCTCCAGATCTAACCTGTTCGGTAGAACTACTGACTTCTTCCTGACTTCCGTCATAACCCCTACAGAATTCGTAATCTTCATCTCTAATTGAAAACTCCTCTTTACTATTAACTTCTTTTGTTAATTTCACGATATCGTTGCTATTTTGATTCGTTCCATTTCTGATGGTGTTAGCTGAAGCGGTAGCGGTGGCAGTAGAAGTGGATGCTGCGGCTGCAGCAGCGGCAGCGGCAGCAGCCCTGTTCTTGTTAATTTGATTCTGAACTGCTCTTCTTGTTGGATATTCTGAAGTTCTAACTGATTTTACTTTACGAAAACAAACTTAAATGAAACTAAATGTAACATCGTTACAACGTAATTACCTTTGGCAGACGGGCTCGTTGATCTTTTCCGTTTAATTGTAGCGGTTAATTTGACTTGAACACCCGATGAAGTCGCTTCTGCGTTTGCGGGTGAATCTTGAAATTCGTAAATGTCTTTTTGCAGATCTGTAGATTTCCTTTGTTTTTTCACAACGCCAACAGGTTTCGTGACTTTATTTACAACGGATGGCTTTGGAGATTTTGATAATTTTCTTTTTCGACTTAATGCAATATACTCCTGTGCTTCTGTTGGATTTTCTAACATTTTCTGGTGAATCATCAACTCTTCCACGGATTTATTAAATGCCGAATTCCGTTTAACCTGCAGTATTTTATTAGCACCCCAATCTTTTGATATAAAACGGTACTTACCTGCAGATCGTTCATGTTCATAGTGATCGGTTTTATATAAGCCTTCGGAAGGAGCGAACGTTCGTATTTTCCACCAAAGAAACGTACGTCACAAGCCTCGTCTGTCTCTTTTATGACCTGCAGCAGGAATGGCAATCAAATAGTGATGTGTTTTTCAGTGTACATAAGAACGATAACGTCAGTCAGTCTAAAAAGTGTCAGGATTATAATATTCCCAGACCGAACTAATAAAATTTCACCATCAAATAAGAATATTTTTGCAACGACCATTGAAAAATACTGTTGCAAGTAACTGAAAACCTTTGATGAATTTCAATGCGGTAATTTTGAACAAAATCGCACCCATTCTGAATGGAAATATATGAACCTTTCAATTAGTGAAATATCCCGAAGTTTCAGAAACGTAGTGGAAACTCTGCAGCTCAACCGCGTCGATCGTCCACAACTGTCCAAAAATTCAAATATACTATGTAAGCATATGATAAGCAGCACACTAACCTAACCAACACAACCAGTTTCAAATTCCGGTCTGTTGGAAATTTAATCAATTTAGTTGAAGCAGTTGATGATAAGTGAGGTTATGTGTTTATTTCACGTTTCTATAATAATTTTTTAACCTTTCTTTGTTGCTCCATAACTGTGGACATAAAATTAAATATTCTCCCTGTTAATCACTGACTTTGTCAAACAATTTCTTCATACAGACAATAACTTACATTTCATACTAAAGTCTGTTCGGCCAAAGGCTGCACTCGATGTAAACAAACAAGTTTGACAGCGGCTGATTCGCACGGCAAATGCTTTGCGTAAAATTGTTGGGTGCGTTAGCGTGCGCGCTTGTAACGTGTACACAAGTAAGTACCGTAAACACGTATTTATGTAAAAATGCGTCACCGGCTTATCGGATTAGGGAACTTTCACCTGTATACAACCAATCACAGCCCCTATTTCGACCTCGTAGTTGTCAACCATCACGTGGTTTTGTTTACATCGAGTGCAGCCTTTCCCCGAACAGACTTTAGTTTGGTAAATTGAGGTTATGTTCTTCTACTTCTCTTTATCCTTGTGAGGTTATGTTTAAACTTAAAAAAATACGCGACACTTATGTACTGTTTTGATCGCAACAACTCAATCGATGCTGTGGGAGGTTACTATTACAAAAACAAGTCGATAAAAAATATAGATGCTCATGGGTAATAATGCACAATCTGTTCTGTCAGAGTTCTCCCTTAAATGTCTAACGTTGTTTACACTCGAAGTTGACCACAGAAGCAAGCTCTTGACATGTTTTCAATTCGTAACGAACAGGTGTTTGTCCGGAAAAAATATACAAAAACTAATGACAGCCCTTAAGCGTACCCGGAACCTTCCAATTGAAATCGATCAGAAGTTATTGGGTTATACCTATGGTGTTTGGCCTCGGGTTTGTGAACTAACCTGCATCACTTGCCTTAAACCGCAGTATTAAGGTCGATTCTCACTTGCGCTGCACTCGGCTCGGAGACGCGACGCGACGCAGCGATGCAAAGTGCCGTAACGCTGGTAGGTATTCTCATATAAGCGACAACGAGCGACAGCGACGCGAAATTGACATTGACGTTGACAGTTGTTCATTTTATAATAAAAAATAATAAGGGACAGCACACACTTAAGAGATTCGCATTCTGTAACAACTGTTAGTCCACAAATCTATAAGTAAGTATATTTCTTTTTGTCCAACAGAATAAACATTCAGATAACCCCAACATAAAAAATATAAAATTTTCCATAATTCTTGTCATTAAATTCATGCAAATTCAAAAAATTACTGCTGGGCGTTATAGACAAAACGAAAGGCGGCCGTTGTGACCAAGGTGGCGGTTGTGACCACGGTGGCCGTTGCTTCCGAAAACTACTGGTGGCTGTTGTGACCATGACCGTAACAGCCAATTTTTAGGGTGGCCGTTGTGTCATAGACCCAGCATCAACACATTAGCGAATGATTTTCTCTCGATAGATAGAAGTGCAGGTGGATTATCTTTTCATAATTTAACAAATTGTACGTTTAATATTTATGAAAATAAATCGATTGATTATTATTATTATTATTAGAAAAAGGTTATTGTGAGAACCCAACAAGAAATCATTTATAATTTATACAAGCAAAAAGGGGGAGCATCTCAATATATCCCTAAATAGCATGTACACTATATAAAATCAGGATTGATTCTGGGCGACGCAGCGCGACATAACATAATTTAAAGCTCACGGAACAATACCAACGTTGCCGCACGACGAAGCGACGCGTCGTAACCTGTCGTGCAGCGCAAGTGAGAACGTATTCATTTAAAACCATGAGATAATTATCTAGCGACAATTTGCATCGCTGCGTCGCGGCGCGTCGCCGAGCTGAGTGCCGCGCAAGTGAGAATCGACCTTTAATAGTGATGAATTGCAGTGGTGCTTTCGCATGCAAAAATTTAACAAAGGTTAGTTGCATTTAAAATTAAATAATGAAAGCACGTAAAATTGCAAAGAGACAACACTAGTTTGTTTGCTTACTTATGGAACAAGTCTAGGCGTATGCGTACCAAATACCCCAACATGTGTCAATTGCTTTGGTCATTGGCAGTACCTGGTACCACGTATGCTAAACATTAACGTCAACAAATAGCTTGGTTATAAACGTGCCCCATAATTGGTGATTGGTACAACTGACATAAAACATGGCAGTACCTGGTACCACGTATGCTAAACATTAACGTCAACAAATAGCTTGGTTATAAACGTGCCCCATAATTGGTGATTGGTACAACTGACATAAAACACAGTCTAATCTTTTATTAAACACTATTTGTTGGACAATTCATGTACCTTTCAAAAGCCACTGCGATAATATTTTCATTTAATGGCGACAGTTTAAAAAGCATATGTACAACGTCAAGTTTAATTGGCTTAGAAATTAGAGCCTATTGTGTAATTATAGAAATTTTGAACAAGTAAAGGGAATATTTCCAAGGTTCAAACTTGTAAAAGTTCATCACAGGCCGTCTCATGTTAAAAAGAAAAGTTCATTCGTGCAAAGTTTACTATAGAAACATTACATTCCAATTGTTCGTAGCAGCAGCAAATAACACACATCAAAATGATCAAGAGATCCAAATTAAAGTCATCCTCAGAAGGCCATGATATTAAGTCATGTCGTATCCATTTGTTTTGACAGGTATTATATACAGGGTGTCCCCTGTGGAAACCGACAAACTCTTACCGTGTACTCCAGGGGTCATTCGAAGTAAAAAAGTTCATAAAACTTTGGGTCAATTCTTCTCCATTTTGGAGATATCGACAGAAACACGCAAAATCTTTAATAATCAAAAACTCTACTCTAATAAGAATGCTAGGTAAGTAGCTATTGTTTTATTTGACGTATCAGTAGCACGAACTGTCAAAGTACCTAATCATTTAACAACTACGCCTAGATCTTTCACTAATGTGGAATATGCTGACATGGTCTTTTTGTATGGTTTTTGTAATGGAAGCGGTCGAGCTGCATTAGCAGAATACTGTTGACGATATCCAAATCCACAACATTTTCAAGAGCTTTTCAATGTTTGAGAGAAAAAGGATCATGTCCAAGTACACATTTAAAGAGGGAGCGGGATTATCAACAAGCTGATAAAAAAGTTATCGAAAATATCGATATCAAAAAAATATCGATAAAACCGATATATCGATAAATATCGATAATATATCGATAAATATCGATAAGTATCGATATATATCGATATCTCGATAAGTATCGATATATCGATATATTGGTGGTAAGTATCGATATATCGATACTTATCGATATATTTCGAAACATATCGATAGTTATCGCTATTCGATATATCGGCTTTATCCATATTTTTTTGATATCGATATTTTCTATAAATTTTTTAATAGCGCCCAGCCCTAGTAGCAGTAACAAAATACCTACTAATAGTTATTAATTTTGAATTATAATTTTTAAATTGTCAGGGGCTCTGGGGCAAGAAAAATCAGCAACGACAAAATAATACACTTTGATATATAATAAAATGATCAGTACTTTTTGCCGAACCGACATTACAAATTTTTTCTTCTTTCATTAGGTTATAAACACTTTATTTCAACCATTTTGCGTTACATAATGAACTCCATAATTTCAATGTTTTCATTATAGTACTGTTGTCACAACAGAAAACTGATACCCCTATTGATATTTTTCAAAACAGAACCGTTGCTCTTTTACTAAGAATAAAGGGGATTCCTCGATAGATAAGAAAATCCTGTGATTGCATTTTTTAAATCGCCTGTTATGAAGACTTGCGAGTCAAGGGACCTCCCAATATTATAAAATCCCATTTGTATTTGGTAGGTACGCTTTATACTCGAATTAAAGTTTCAAATTTTCTTTTTGAGATTTTGATTTAGAATTAAAAAAAAAGTTATTGATATATCGATATAGCACTCGCAACAGCTAATTGTCCTTGCCATGAATAAAGATTAAGTACGTAAAAACATAATTTTGTATTTTGTACTGATTAAATATCAAAGTGTATTATTGTTTCGTCGTTGCTGGTTTTGCTTGCACAGAACCCCTGGCGATTTAAAAATTCTAATTCAACATCAATCAAAAATTTAGTATGTAGGTATGTATTTTGTTACTGCTCTAGGGCTGGGCGATATTAAAAAAGTTATAGAAAATATCGATATCAAAAAGATATGGATAAAACCGATATATCTATAACTATCGATATATCGATATGTATCGATGTATCGATATATCGATAAATCGATAAGTATCGATAAGTATCGATAAGTATGGATAAGTATCGATATATCGAAATATCGATATTTTATCATTTCGATATCGTTATTCGATATATCGATAAGTATCGATAAGTATGGATAAGTATCGATATATCGATATTTTATCATTTCGATATCGTTATTCGATATATCGATAAGTATCGATATATATCGATATATCGATATTTTTTCCCGGCACTAGCGGTCACAACGGTAGTGATAGTAGAGGTGGCGGTAAAGTTCTCTAGCAGGAACATATATTCGCGGTGGCGGTGGCACAGCGATGAGTCCCCACACAAATAAGAATATTCAAATTTGCGTAAGTTAAAGTTGTATTTTATTAAAATGAATCTGGAAGAAGAGACTTTGCTCCTTGCAATCCTAAACGAAGATGAAGAACAAGAAATACAACCCAAAAGAAAGTACTTACTTTTTTAAATTTCCAATACTAAATTATAATTTATTTATTTTCTTTGTTATATATATAATAAATCAAAAAAAAGAAGCACCTGGGTCCATGAAATTAATCAGCGGCGAAAACAAGAAGGTAGCTAGAACGCAACACAGACCGCTTGTAATATAAGACATGTAACGACAAGTCTGCAAGTGTGTATTTGTTTATACAGGTCAAGTCTGAACACCACCGCCACCGCTACTACCGCCGCCACTACGACCTTGTATATGTGTGCCCGGCTTTAATCAAAATACTACAAAATGTAACAGCAAATCAAACTTGTCGTAATAGAGAAATACAGAATAATGTAGGAGTAACTCATACAAGGACATTGTGGATACTTTCTTTCTTTATCCTTATGCGTTTCTAAAGCTTCGGATTTCCTATAATATCAGTCAGTCCATTGTGTTTTATTTCCGCTTTTTCAAATTGTCCATACTCTCACCTTTGGCATTTAAAGGTATGAAAGCTAACTACGGTTGCTATTGCTATTTGCAGAAGTTTATGTTATAAGGTTATAACGCAAAACTTAATAAGCAAATCAATTTCACCATTAAATTCGACAAAAAAGTGCCCTAAAGACAGTTTTATTTTTTGTTTCTATCTATACAAACAAACGAAGTACAACTCTGAAAAGAAATTCGAAGAACTCAATTTTCGCTTGTAATTTGAAAACAAAAGACGATATTAAATTGCAATTTGAATCATTAAATTTTGTCTTAAAAATTTGGTCCGAGACATCTTTATTAATAATAAAGTGGTCCACCCTGTATTGTTGCACCATCTTGCTGGAAGAAACAATTTTGTAATTCGTCGTCACAAAGTCTATTTAAGAATGGTTGTAATATTTCATTTGTATTCCGTGCTGCAGTTAATGTGCCGTAGAAAAATATAGGCTCAATTATCCTTCGACAACGCCTAATTTTTGTGAATGAAGAGGAACTTCAATTGTTACATAATTCAACCGCTGATAATCAAGGTTGTGCCAAAACCATTCACAAAATTGAACTCCTTTAGGAAAATCCTCCTCTTAAAGTTCCTGGACGGAAGTAAGGCGGTAGGGGGATGTAAATCTAGTATCCATTGATACAGAAATATTGTTGAACGATTTTGAAGTGCATTAAAAATAACTTTCACAATTTGGCACACAATAAATAAAGGCTCTAAATTTCTGTATTATTTGTTTTATATCTTGTCAACATGACATTTGCTGAATCTAGCTAAGACATGACTTTTAATTCCATAGCCTTCTGAATATATTGGATCTTTTGATAGTTCGCAAACCAAGTGCATTACCAACTATATGCATTTCTATAAAAACGGACAATGCTGATTAGTACGAAACTTTCTTTAACATAAGACGGCCTATGTTTAGAAAAAGATTATCTAGTCACATACATGCATGATTTTTGTTGTTGTCGAAAAGTGTCATTCTGAGTCAATTTGAGTGCAACACCAAGGTTACGAAAAACCCAAAAAACTTCCTTAATTAAAAAGAATAAAAAACATGAATAAAAAATGGCAACGACACTTATGCTAAGGTTTAAAAAAGAAAAGAAAAACAAGTAAACCTTGGCTGGCCAATATGGATAACCCTTCTGTTTCGCCCAAACCAATTGATGTGGAACTCGACAGGGTAAGCAGAACCATTTATTATTTATCTTCTCGTTGCTATGCTTATAACAATCCGGGCAGTTTTGTAATTCTGATATGTCATACCGGCAGTCTTCTAACATATATTCAGCAGCACCGAATTCTTGCGATTCGACTGAAACACATTTAAATTACAACCCAAATTCAATGTTTAACTATTATATTTTAACAACTAGTGGCGCAATACCCACGAAAAGGAAAAAATAAATGTAGTAACTCAACTTACTTCCATGATAGATGGCAACGTTGTGTTGTACTGTCATTACATCGGCTTTAAATTGGGATAGTTTCGTATATTCTTGGGTTTGAAGTTTTACTTCCATAATTACCATGTTCATGGGTTGGAAAAATAACTGCTTTCCACGCCATGCTATTTCGGTTTCCGTTAACCATTCAGCTTTGGGTTCCAACGACATTGTATCGGTAATGCTTGCTGGTAACTGCAGAAATAACAATTTTAAAACTAAGCGTCGGGAATTTAAACGAAACGTACCCAAGATCTAATGCGATTATGTACAAAGGTCAATAAATAATTAAGTTCTTCTTTATCGAGGGTCACTTCAGGTTCATTTTTGCACATATTACAAATACTGCACATAGTTTCATCATACACAGCACCATCATCATCACCTAATATAAGAGCAATCTGATCACCTTTTAAACTAGAAATTCCACTCTCTTTATCCGTTTCCTGCAGTTCCGATTTAGTAACATCTATATTGCTTTCCGAAGCGTGTGAGAGGCTGCTACTGTTTGTAACACAGGATTCCTCCATTTTTTCTAATTCTCTTTCGACGTTATCTATCGTACAACCCACGCTCGTGTTTGTAGTGGAATCATGTTCGCTTGTACTATCAAATGTTTTCTCTTTTTCTTCAACTTCATTATGATTATTATTAGGGTTGGTGTCTTCGATATCCTGCATGCTGGTGTCTCGAAGGAACGGTGAATTACTTGCGCTGGATATATACGATAATCTTTTAACTGGGGAACCAAAATCACGCAAGCCGTAGGCATTTTTTTTAAACATGTGCTGCTTTTTATTGGCACATTCGGCATGGTAAACCCGATGGCACATTTGACATGAGATAACGTCACCCGCTAGGTGACAATCGATGCAATACCAATCTTGATCGTCATTTTGGGGCTGTAAAGGAATTATTTTAGCAAACAATAAACATTGCTCTATTTAAAAATTCCTACTTTAAGCTGAATCTTACTAACAATTTAAGAAATAGTGTTTCGATATACTTACAGAAGGTAATTCTTGAACTGGAATTTTGAAACTTTCAACTTGGGCTCCTGCTTTTGAACCTTTTGCAGTTACTTTATGCAATGCTCTGAAAATAAGAAAATAATTTGAATAAGCATTGTTTTTCTGAAGTAACAGCGTCGACTGCATTGATCATTATTACTATAGCTTAACAACTTTCAGCTTAGCCTAACAAGTTCGATTGTTAACTGTTCTACAGTTGCGAAGTTTGCATCTTACACCTCTTAATAGTGCAGCAACACTAAGATAACCTAACCATCCAACATTTTAAAACTGGTATCATATCAAAGGAGTTTGTCGGCTCGGGTTTGACCCTGAGACCGTCTACCCTGTAACTGCTACATGTTGAGAACGTATCTCTTGACGCTTTTCTGGAAATCGATAGTAACCTCTTAACCACCGACTATCCAACAGACAAAGACATTCTGCAGAGTGTATCAACCATTACACATGAAGAACCACAAGAAGAAAGTGATAAGAAATTGTGGAAAAACCATCACACAAGCAAGTTCTACAAGCATTCGAGACCTTAAAAAATTATTTCATGACCGAGGAACAAACATCAGATTCGATTTACATGTCCATAAACAAAATTGAAAAATTCTATGAAGTAAGCCACGAGATGAAAGTTCGCCAACAATTTATTACGGATTACTTTTCTAAAATAAATTAATTTGCATTTTGAATAAGTTTTTAATGTTACATACATACATATGTAACTATAATACCTATGTATTTTTTGGATTTTGTTATTGATATATCGTAATATCGTTCGTTTTTTTATATTATTCCTCTATCATATTATGTATGCCTTATAAACACGTAATAAAAAATAAATCGAAGAAGTTTAAGATCTTTCTATATCTCGAATTTTCTCTAACTCGAATTTTTTTCTGGGATTTTGGTGGTTCGAGTTAGAGGGGTTCCACAGTAGGTTGTGAATTTAGAAACTGGGTGAAGGACATAAGGGACATGTAAGTTGGGTGATAGAGTAGTGGCTAATGAAGGAAGACCCAATGCCTTAAGGGCATATGGGATAGCCAAAGAAGCAGGTTGTTGTGACTTCAGGGTATTGGAATGTGATTCATCAATTAAAATTTTTTAAACGATGAGTTTAGGAATGTCGAGGTCTTCCAACTTTGGCACCGTTAAATGATAATTTTCAATAATGGCAGTGCAAACGTGCTCCACACGTCAATGGTCTTATCCGCACTACTGCTTGTTACTGTTTTTAGTAAATATATTTTCGGCCATTCTGAATTAGAATTATTTTCGACTTTGTTAATCATTTTTTCAAAGTTTTGATAAAATTCAATGCAAATACATTACGGAACATATCGTGGTGAATAAATTCGATTCGATAACGAACAAGCATTTAGTACTGATTGTTAGTCAATTGAATTGAATAGCTCCAAAGCAATGCTGCTTGGTACGTTTCTGCCACTAAGGTGCCATTCGAAGGGCCAGCGTATTTCATTATAATGGCAATCAGTAGGGGAGAACAGTTGAATAAATACCAGACAATTGTTGATGCTTCATTTTTAAGTTGTAGGCTTTTAATAAAGCACTTCTCCTGGACATGTTGAAAAAGACCAAGAATGATTCCGGTTTGCTCAAGAAAACTCAACACTGATGATGATTTATGGTTAAAATTCGAAGACAAAACTCCAGTGTTCTCAGTGCAAAATGCAACAGGAAAGATCAAAAATAGCATGCCCAAATGATTATATTTTGTGAACATTTGTAGCGCTGACTTTTTTGACTTTTTCTTTTTCATAGGTATTTTGCCACCAATTACTAATAAAAATTAAACCCATAAAACGGAGAAAAATATAAAACGTTACACTGTTTTTAGTAATTTAATTTAAAGCATTCAATTTCTAATTTAAGTGGTGGTGAAATACCCACAAAAACATAAAACACCTACTTTGCGAACCAAAAAGGTTAAAGTACCGTTGCTTTGCATACGGTCAGATAAATACTCAACAAACCTTTCATTAACTCTAAAAATAGCCTGACAACTCCTTCAAAACAACAAAACTCCAGATGTAAAATTAAAGTGGAACTTACAAAATAAGCCCGTCGTCTAAGGTTTGTTTCACGTATAATTCAGCCTGGGTCTGTGAACAATTATCGACTCGTTGTAGGTATCTGGTAATTCTTTGTGAATCAGCCATCTGCCTTTGAGCATTGGCTGAACGAATTGCATCCCATACATGTTGGACTGATATTGGATCTGCTGCTCTTCTTACCGGCATTTCTATAATATAACGATAATTAATTACTCATAAATAGTAAAATAATATATTAACAGTGAAACATTACTTGTATGTGTCATGGTTTGAAATGTGTTTTATACAAAAACACAAAGCGTGACTCATTTTTTTAGAGCATTAAATGTTTCATTATTGAATTATTTATTCTGATTTGTCTTATTAATTAATGGCAATCAATACAACAACTTTTCTACTTTAACAATTTATTTTGATTGATTATTTTATGAAATGTAAGCAGTATTTTTTTATGAAAGGTAATACTTTTCATAAAATAATTACTTAATTTTTTTTATCTAACTCCTTTCACTAGTATTCCAAATATTTGCTCTTTTTGTATAGTAAAATAAATTCCTAATCATTATTTTTTTATCAATAAAAAAAATAAATAAAAGAATGCATACAGGAGGGCTCTCATAACAAACTTATAATGGTGAGCCCCTATGGCTTTACGATATGATAACAATTAATATTACGGTTTACTCTACCCTCATGCAACAGGAACAGTTAGGTTATTAATTACTAATAGCAAATAATTCCAAATACTGCAGTTTAACTCTAACTTAGTTATGAACACACGGTGAATTAAGTGGACGCAGTTACTAAAACAATAAAAAATTATCAACTAAATTAAAGTTATACAGTGATAACATCAACAATATTTGGGCTATAAATGTAAACTAATTATGTACCGAAATTAAATCAATTTAAAATGTACGAAACGTATCTTACAGTCGGTGTTTTGTTATTATTAACTGGGATTCTAACGACCGCTTACTTGTTACACTTCCTGAAAACTTACAAGTACGAACAGTCAACTATTCTGTCTGTGATTCAAGCAATCGCGACTACTTTCATGGGTATTTTTTACATGTACTCCACGATTGTTATGATGCATGAATCAAACATTAACAACCAACTAATGTTATACTATAATGTGCCTTTCAAAGTTCAGACGGAAATTAATAAAACCCATTTAAATGAGTATGAAACAGGCATTGGTGAAATCGAAGTTGTACCAGACGAAGACATGGATCAAATTCTACAAGACACTAAATTATCATACACATACAAAAACAAGGAAAACGAATTTTTATCGAAATATCAAGAACTTCTTAAAACTATTTTAAATAAAACCACAACGCACCGTCCACCTTTGCCAAACCAACGTCAGGAACGTACTGTCGACAATCACGTTAGCAGCAGCAACGTATCATATGATACAACGAATTCTTCCAGTGATTATATGTGTTCATTCAAGCAAATGTTATTGCAACAAGCGATGTTAGTTTATTCGTTTGTACAGGGTCTAATTACAGTGATAAATTCAACGGTCGATTGCAAAAATTGTACGGATGATAATGGTTTGCTTAAACGAAATGTACGGAAATCCAAGGATACCGATGTAAGTGAAGGCTCAAAATCGAGCAACGAAGATGAGAAAAAATCCGAAAGCAACGAGTTCACCAATAAATCCAAAGAGAAAATTGACGAAAGGATCAATTTGAAGCTACTATTATTAATTGCAATGTGGTTGCTGCCGATTATCTGTACGAGTTTCCTGTATTTTATCATAAAAAACCCAAACGATTCTTTGACGAATCCACCGATTAAACAATTAATTTCGAAAATCTCACAGGCACCTCAAAACATATCCACTGCAACGAATGAAAATCAAGTTAATACCATCGTAAAGAACATTTACCACATAGTTAAAGAAGCGAAAGCTAATTCGGACTTTGTTCCATTCCAGGATAACATTAATATGACGAATCAATTCATAATTTTAAAATGCTCGCATACAAATATGACCATAAAAGTATTCACCTTTGTGATTTTTATTTTCAGTTTCTTTGTAATCGTGCTCTATTCACAAACCACTTACGTCAAATTGGCCAATTTGATTTCCAACATCAAAAGACGTAACCTAAAATTAGTGTCGCTTGGATTTACAATGCTATGGTTTCCGAGTGTGTTAGAAACAAGTGCAAGGGTTTATCTTATGGATAGCTCGCCTGGTTTTACAATGGAACTCCTTTTAGCCCTCGGCAACTGCAGTCACATATTAACAAGTATCGGCAATGTGTTGGTGACTAGAAAAGTAGTGAAAAACTTAAACAACATTCAACCAACGAATTGTACGGAAACAACATAAAATATCCTCAGTGTTAGTGCTTAAATGCTTGTTTGTTTGTTTACATTAAATGTCACTGGTTTTAAATGCTATATTCGTGTTGTTAGAGTAATATACATACATGTACCGCTAAAATTAATAAATAAACACTCACTTCATTAAAACGCTGAATAATTCAAACGCAAACTTCAAGTACTTGTATTAAATTACTGGAAATATATGGCGTTTTGGGAATTTCGAGGATAGAACTTCCATCTTCAATAAACATCAATCTGTCAAACGTCAAAATTAACAAATCTCCCTCCTTTTACTATTGTAAAAATGCTACCAACTTCAGTTTTTTGAAAAATTAAATTACCAAATATTTTTTATTTTTCTAATTTTCACTTAAGGCAATAAGGAAACTTACATGGAAAACCATAAAAATACAGGAAAATATCATATTTATCCTAAAATATTCGGTTATACAGATTAAATTTCAAAATAGGTTTGGTGCACTGCAGCTTTTTGTGCCGATTAACAACGTCTACTGCATTTTTTAAAAATATAACTATATGCTTTGTACAGGACATCTGTAAATCATTCTTAATATTTATTTAAGTTAAAAATAAACAGATTTATGATGTAGCTGTTTGTAGTGATTTTAATGCGTTAAGCTTGGCAATAAAATCGCAATCAACACGCCGGGTTGACACTTGACACGTAGAATTAAGTCATTTTAAAAAATAATTTTTCTATACACACCACACACTCCAACAATTTTTACATTATTTATTATAATCAAACGACAGGGCATCACAACGCGTTTTTTTATAAACCGCCTCCGAAGAAAATTTGTTGGTTAACGAAAAAGTTAGGTTAGGTTACCAAGTATTGGTAATTAAAAATAGTAATATTTTCAAAATTTCGTTCCAAAACACAAGCCCATATCAACTCAGGTGACTTTAGGGATTAATCGGGTAATATGGCGGTAAATCATAAAAGCTTTATAAGTGATTTACGTATAGCCGTCATATGTTCGAGTAACATGAACCGTAGTATGGAAGCCCATGCTTTTCTTGCAAAAAAGGGTTTCTTTGTGAAATCATATGGTACAGGTGATAAAGTTAAAATACCAGGTTCTGCGGTCGATAAGCCAAACATATACGACTTCGGAATTTCGTACGACGAAATTTATCATGACTTGTTAACCAAAGATAAAACCTTGTATCCTTGTTGCTACTAAATACTGAATTGATTTATTGATTGTAAACGTGTATTTTCTTTAATTTTTCATTAGATATACTCAAAACGGCTTACTTCATACGTTAGATAGAAACAGAAGAATTAAAACGCATCCGGAACGATTTCAAGAATGTTTGGATAAGTTCGATATTCTAATAACATGCGAAGAACGAGTTTACGATCAAGTTTTAGAATTTATGGAGAATAAAACTCCATCGGAAAATTCTATAGTACATGTTATTAATATTGATATTCAAGATAATCTTGAAGAAGCTACAATCGGGGCCTTTTTAATTAGCGACATGTGTTTAATGGTATTGTAACATATAACGCATTTTATCGAGTAACTACTAAGCTTTTAATTTCAGATGGCAAAAAGTGAAGACCTAGATAATGACATGGAAGAGGTGTTACATACATTCGAAGAAAAATGTTCAAGGCCCATTTTACATAGTATTGTGTTTAATTAACCATGTTTTTATTTTTTGTTGTGGTATTGTAACGGATACGGAAAAGCTGTTTCGAATATCTCCTCGAGACGCTTCTTATATTTAGTTTTATGATAACTTATAAACCAATATGTAATGAATTGGTTTGACTCGTGTATATTTAATATGAATTTATATTATGTTTATGAAAAGAACAAAAATCATGACCTGTAATCCAATTAACTATAAATTGCTATATTCATTTTATGTTGCAGCAAGTACATGATAACACAAAAAATGATTTTAAATAGGTGCATCGACACTGTATTGTTTTTCAGCCGAAATTAAAAGCTGCTGTAATGTAAACGAAAACGAAAAATTTCCATTTAAACACGCATTAACAAACTGTGATACTTTTAACACTCAATTTAGTTTTTGTTTGTTCCTACGGCGGCTGTTTTTTTGTGTCTTGCATTTAAATCAACAAAATATTTATACGAAACTGCAAGAAGCAGCAAGTTGTTTATATGTAAAATGGTAATCGACTTTAAACGATTTAGTTTTCTCAACAAACTCAATGAAAATTTAATTTAAGCAAAATTTTTTTCCTTTCCCAAATACCATGTCAATGCACCTTAAATGATCTTCCATACACAAATAAATGTGTAAACATCGTTCCTGAAAATAAACGACAGATTTTTAAGCAATTAAATTTATTTGTATACATATAAATAAACATCCCAAACCATATAATAAAGACTAGTGTTGGTCTAAATGTGCATAAACTCTTCGAAGTTTCTCACGTTTCTTCTTATTTTCATGTTTATTAATCTTCTTCCAAGGTTTATCTGTACTTTGTGGTGGTAAACTGCTCTGACTGTAATGATATCGTTAAAAATGGTACTTCTAACCACGAAGTAACTCACCTTCCTGAAGCGATCAGACCAGCTTTACCTTGAACGTGAGCACCTTGCGACCGGGAATGGAAAAATGTCTTATCTATGTCTTCTGTTGTGGTTTTGTTTGTCTGTTGGAATTTAACAAAAATAATATTCAATAATGAGTTGGATTCTCACTGCGGAATGGAGAGCTCGCGATATCAGTTGTGTTATCACCACACTTTCATGGTTAATCTTTAAATATAGTGTATACAATGAATTACTATAACAAAGAAAATATAGTTAATCACAATCCTCAACCAAAACACGAAACCAATTCCACAAGACGACGAACTTACACCTCCCACTAATGACGTAATAAAATGGTATTCCTAGG
The DNA here is from genome assembly GCA_963082815.1 of Melanotus villosus. Taxonomy (NCBI): domain Eukaryota; kingdom Metazoa; phylum Arthropoda; class Insecta; order Coleoptera; family Elateridae; genus Melanotus; species Melanotus villosus. Next base: position 5,001,953 of record OY720420.1, on the reverse strand, counting down.
ACACCAACGATCTAATCAAAAGCAATCCATATTACCATTATCAACAGGACAAGAGTGATGACAACACATCAGCATCCCAAAATGCGAAAAAAGAACAATTAGCGTACCACCATAATTTAAACAACCGTCAAGGATATTAAAAAAAAAATACAGAAGTTTACAACTGCATACCTTCGAGTTAATTTAACATCAATTGATGATTACTAGGACTTGGATTATATGCACTAAAAAATGGTAAAATATGCATACAAATATGCCCTAAAAATAGCTCAAATATGCAGTTATGCATTAAAATATGGAAAATACAGTTCGAGTTTTTCTTAGGTGGTTATGATCCTAAAAACGCATGTTGATGTTTAAGGGTTAAATTTCCACGTAATTTGGTAGCTAAATTAAGTTATTAGTCAGAAAATATCATTAAAGCTCACCCTTTTGTCGCAAACTGTACAAAAAACATGGGAAGAATCAATAATCTTCAAATCAGTATAATTTTCACACCATTTTTGTAATAAAACACATCTATCAATCACTGTCTTTACAAAGCAACGGATACTTCAAAACTAACTCATAAAATCTAAAATATCCCCAGAACTATTAGGACTGAGGAACAACAAATTCTATGAAACCCATTAACACAAGGGGTAATCCTGTAAGAGTTTCCAGAAACGGTAATACAAATGGAATTAGAACGTATTTATTAAAAATGTCACAAATCCAAAATCATAAAATAACAACTGAAAATTAACTAAAATCTAAGCAACCTAAACTAATTCGAATCCGCTACAGTTACCTCCCTCTTACAAATGGAATTAGAACGTATTTATTAAAAATGTCACAAATCCAAAATCATAAAATAACAACTGAAAATTAACTAAAATCTAAGCAACCTAAACTAATTCGAATCCGCTACAATCCTTCTTGAACCCAGTAATCCTAAATACCTGACCTCACCGACAAAGAATAATTCAAAGTAAAACTGAGAAACAATAAATCCCAAGAAGCTCACTGAAAAGAGATTTTAACTATCTAAAAATAAAAATTGAGATAATTTAAGGGAAATACCCTTAAATGCATATATTAAATTTTTGGTAAAATATGCATTTATGCATTATACGAAACACAAAATGCTATAAAACAATTAAATTCACGTAGAAACAAAATTGCAAGAAGATATGCCTAAAAATGATGATATGCATTTTGCATATAATCCAAGCTCTAATAATACCAAATATTATATGAATAATTCTATTCAATTTCCGTGATCCTAATGAAAAGTCATAAAAAAATGTGCCAATTTCTCTATCAGAAACAGAAATCAAAGAGGAACTTCTAGCTAAAAAATTGCCCATTATAAGTGTCACTTGACTCTTAAACAAAGATAAACTTTGATAGAGGAAATATCAATTTGTGCAGTAGTAAAACAGTCAAAGAGATATATTAAATTAAAGCAATTTTCCACTATTGCAACAGTGGAAGTTCGAAGAAAATCAAATGACATTCCCCAATGTCAGAGAGTTGGTCATACAATAAAACTACTGTGCAGCAGTGGCGGCTGGTCCATAAGCGCCGTGACACTGCAGCACCCCCAGAACAAAATACGGAAATTAATTACCTATTAAATTTGTACTTGAAAATATCAATTATATAACAATCATTCAATATTTTGCATAATTATTACATAAATTTAATTAATTAAACCGCTTTTAAAAGGAATTATTTTAACCGAAGCTGTAGATTCCATTCAGATACGCTGCGTAATGTAATAGTGTCGAAAACATACATTCGGTGCAAGGTCCGCGCCGTCCGCGGAGTTCAGAGACGCTGCGAAATTAATAGTGTCGGAAACGTACTTCTGTGCAAATTCCGCGCAGGCTTGTTTGTTCTTAATAACACATTGTATTAAGCAGCACGAAAGCTGCTGCCTGCACAGCGTCATCATTATTCGCCAGTAATTTGTAAGCATAATAATCGGCGTGAAATCTGCCGTCTGCGCAGCATCAGCATTATTTGTGATTTAATTTGTATGTTTTTATTCAGGGCGAATTAATCTTTCATATAGGTACGTAGGATAATAGGTATTCTGTTTTTTTTCTAACATTTAAATATTTGTTACAGAAAAATACAATTACATAATAAATATTATTTTAAATACATTATGGGTGTTACTGTTGAATATGTTAAAAAAATTACGTTTTCCCTATTTGTCAGTGCCTGAAATAATTGAAATAAAAAGTAAAGGTCGATGTACTCCAGATGTTATTATTCATCAAACAGCAGTGAGTAAAAACAAAAAATATATTAGATCTTTTAAAAAGGACTGGTATGAAAAAATAAAATGGTTATGTGGTTGCGAAATTATAGAAATGCTCTATTTTGTTTTCCTTGCTTACTTTTTGAATTGCAATGTTTAAAAACTACTGATGTAACTATTCGAGCTTCGACGGGATTTTTGGCATTATTAAAAAATGAATCATTTTTATTTTGGCTAGAACTTTTTCATAAAATTATGCCACATGTCGAAATATTATACAACCAAATGCAATCTAGAAATGTTGATGCTTATAAAATTCAAAGGGCATTGAACGAATTCTATAAAGCAATTGCAGAAATTCGTAATTCGGCCTTCTGTAACTCTGGTAGTATATGTAAAATTCAGGACAGTAAAGGAGTATGTAACCGTATTTGTGAAGAAGCAAAAGATTTACTTTCACGGATCATTTAATAGCTGCTAAACTATTTTACCAAGAGAATTTTGAGAATTATCGTAAGGAGTTACCGATTTTTGAAATAAAAGAAACATGCAATAAGTATTCAGATCTGACGCAAGAAAAATTGAAAACAGAATTACAAGTATTTTATTCTAGAAAAGAATTTCACAACTTTAATGGCTTACTTGCATTATTAAATCTATTAACTGAAGAAAATTTCTCAAGGGTTTTTACTGAAACAATCAAACTTATAAAAATATTAATTACAATTCCTATGACTACAGCAGAACCGGAAAGATGTTTTTCAACTTTAAAAAGGATAAAATCATTTTTAAGATCTAATATGAAGCAAGAACGATTAACTGCTCTGTCGATGATTTCCATTGAAAAAAGCATGATTTCAAAAATAAAAAATTTTAATGAAAAGGTGATCGAAAAATTTTGTGAAGCTAAAAATCGCAGAATGGATTTTATATTTAAATAAGAATGCTTTTTATTTCATTTTCCTGTAAGCTTATTTTTTTATAAATTGAGTACAATTTCGATTTGTTTTGTTGTGTTATTTAAAATGTACCTTAAAAATATCAAGGATCCTTACTGGTATGTAAGTATATTTCGAAAGCTGCAGCACCCCCATAATTTCAAGCCACGAGCCGCCACTGCTGTGCAGCCAAATCAAGGTATGTAAAATACAACATAGATCACTTACCTAATGCTTGTATGAAAACACCCAGCGATCCTCCAAAGTGGGTGAACTGTGGAGGTGATCATCCTACCAGTTACATCATCACAACCCATACCAATAAGAAGCAACAGGACAACACATCAACAATCAAGTGAAACCCCCAACAAAACATTTAGTCAAGCTGCTCAATGTAATCATTCTCAAATAAATCAGCAACCTGAATTAAGCTCTCAATCTTCCAATTTTGGTGCAATCATACAACTCATTTATATTAATCATCCCTTACCTACCTCAAATAAATCATTTATTAATATCATCAGTGGATAATCAACCTCCAATAATACAAAAATTAACAATCCTAAACTGGAATGCCAACGGATTTGTTTCTTTCCTAGCAAGATACAATGTAGATTACCGAAACCCATTTGTCCGAAGGCGAAACATTTAAAATTAGTTTGGTTATCGCCCTTCGATATATACGATAAGCAAACTCATCTTAAAAGCTTATGAAAAAAATCGTCTTCAAACCAAGGACACCAAGAGAAAAGAAACCAAACATTGGCAAAGAGAGAATGCAATTAAAATCTATACTTATGAGCAGATTGAGAAAAAGAGGCCTAAATTGATGCCTTACTTACCATGCACAAGAGGCAGTACAAAAGAAGAACCTAAAGGAAATCTATAGAATCATGAGAAAACAGGGGAGTAGGCCTCTGAAAAACAACGAAGGAAAAACGATAACAGCAGTGGAAGAACAACTGAAAACATGGGAAGGGTACTTTTCCAGCTTTCTGAGCAAGACATCAAAGAATTTACTGCTTGAAGGTACACAGGCACCCATGCTAACTATAGACGCAAATCCTCCAAGCGCCAACGAGATCAAGATAGCATTAAGACAGCTGAAAAATGGAAAAGCGACAAGCCCAGATCTGATACCAGCGGAACTCATGAAAGTAGACATCCCAAGAACAGCAACAGTCTTAGGACCGGTTATATACCACATATCGAACAAGGAAAGAAGGCACTATTATGAAGCTACTAAAGAAAGGCAACCTTACCAAATGCAATAATTGGTGGGACATTACTCTATTTACATATACATATTTTAAACAAACAAACTCTCAGAGCAAATTGAACCCCGACTAAGAACAGGGGTTAGACCCAATCGATCATGTGTAGACCACATAAATACCTTAAGAATAATTATAGAACTGTTGAATGGAGAAGCCCACTGTACTTAACCTTCATTGACTTCAAGCAGGTTTTCGACTTATCAAATACCCTGCTCTCTGGGAAATACTACAATTAAATGGGATACTTCCTAAATTAATTAACATCACAAAAGCATTACATGAAGGCGCCAGTTACAAGGTAGCAACAGCATCTCTATACCTTCACACGTTAAGCAGGAATGCCCTCTACCCCACTATTGTTTAATATCGTTTTAGACTGGATAATGAAAAGCCTAAATCTTAATCATCTTGGGAACCTAGGAAATTCAGACACAACTTCATATGCCTGCTATCTCACACACACACCACCATGCTAACGGATCAGGTAAAGATAATTGGATTAGAAACAAACATTAAAAAAACAAAAACTATGCGCATAAATGCCAATAACCAACAACCACTGTACATCAACAACGAGATTCTCGAGGAGGCGGAACAGTTCTGTTACTTAGGAAGCATTGTCTCCAAGAATGGGGGAACAGAAGAGGACAAAGCAATGAGTAAACAAGGCAAGACTAGCCTTTGGAAATCTAAAAGAGATATGGAATAGTAATCACCTGACTACCAAGGCCAAACTTAGAATATTTAACTCTAATGTTAAATCCGTATTGCTATATGGGTACAAAACCTGGAAGTCAACGACCAAGACAAGCCACACAATGTTTGTGCAGAATAATGAAACTGGTCAGATTTCGTTACTAACGAAAGGGGAAGAGCCGGACAAACCGACGCAGAAAAGAAAATGGAGCAGGATTGGACACTCTCTCACAGGAAAGACATAATATTGTAAGAATACCACATGATTGGAACCCTCAGGGAAGTAGAAGACGGAGACCAAAGTTAACTTGGAGGAGAACAGTACAACAGGAAGCCCTAGCAGCGGGTAAGACCTGGAGAGAAATTAAACAAATGGCCGGAAACAAGTCATGATGGAAGTCATTCGTTGAGGCCCTATGCTCCACTTAGGGAGCGAGAGGAAAAATATATATGTATATATATGCTCTGTGTGAACTTACAAAAAATGTCATACAGCAATTGCCATTAGAAAACCATAGAACACCATGATGGTGGTGATAGCGAGTGCTAGTTTTCAAGGGAACATGTGCCTCATATCATATTATAATTATTTATGTATGACTTTCACAACACATCCATGTATAACATTTGTAAAGTGTTGATCCGATTATTTATTAATTTAATAAAAATTCAGTAATAATAGCTAAAAACATGACTATTTTAAAATCACATGGTTCTTTAAGATTATACTAAACTTTCAGTTAACATGAATAAATTTAGAAATTCTGTATGTATCTTGCCAGGGATTTCAAGCAAGGTGAAACAGATATCAATAAAATAAGAACGGTCAAATCGCTAACAGTTTTTAACTGGCCCTTATTAAGAGCAATTTAAACAACTTACTTTTATAGCTCGTACTTCTCGGGGTGGCACTACTCTATTTAAATTAACAACCTTCATTCTTTCAGGCCAGGTGTGATATTCATTTTGAGGAATACTAGGAGGTGCATGCGCGTACAACAATTTTCCGTTCACAAAGTCTTTCAGTACATATCGGGCAGACCTTGGATTGTCTGGTTGTCCGTTTGCAGTCATAAAACCCCTGTTATCTGAAATTAATCAATTAATTTTATATAAAGTCCTCACCAGATAAAAAGACTCTTACATCCATAAGCATTCAAAAGTTCTTCAGCAGTCGGACATCGTTCCTTATCCTCCCCTTCCATAGGTAAAGGCAACATAAACCCATATTTATCTTCCAAAACGTGCCTTGGTATCAAACTGGATACTAAATTAACCGGAGGTACATGATCACGCATTTGATCGATCGGAAGTATACCGTTAACGATCATTTCGGCTTTAGTATAAACAAAAGAAGGCATAACAAGTCCTGGACAGTCGCACAAAAGAATATCTTGGTCTAAATATAACGTTTGGAAATGTTTGGTTTTCCCTGGGGTTGCAGACACTGAAACTTTCTTCGCACATAACAGTGAGTTAATTGTGGAACTTTTACCTACGTTTGGATACCCAACTAAACCGATTGTGGTTAAATTTTGAGTAACTTTCGAGCCTTTGTGGAAAGATTTGAAAAATTCTATCAAACCTTCGCGGGTTAATATAAGACTCGAATTACTTATCTGCACACCTTCGTTACACAAAAACGTTTCTATTTGATTGGTTATTGTATTTAATTTTTGTGCAGTAGCTTCGACTTTATTCTCTAATTCCCTTACGGAATCCTCTAAATCTTTTAACGAAATATCTTCAGTGTCTTCAATGTTATCTTCAGAAACACCAGTCGAATCTTGCAATTCTTCATTGTCAGATTCATTTGTTTCAATTTCATGCTCAGATGCATCTGTTGATTCTTCGGCTATACTTTCAGCAGCTAAAACGGCCGAGAAGAATGCAACATGAACACCGATCGAAGCAAAATAATCACTCCAAGCTTGACGTTGTTGTTCAGTCAAATAATCAGCTTTATTAATTAAAATTAAATTCATTTTATCCTCTGACACCTCTTTCACATACTTCTCTAAGTCTCCACAACGAAACAACAAAGGATTTCTTGCGTCTACTATTTGAACCACAACATCGCTTCGTTCCACTACACGCCATAATTGCCTCCAAAATTCCAAGTTTTTCTCAAATGGTGTCAATAGGACGCCTTGATCTTCTTGTAAAGTAGCTAAAGAACGACGCCATTCTAAGAAATGTTCCTTTTCGTTTAGTTCGAGTTCGTCTGGTGACATTTCAGTCGTCCAAGGGGGTCGCCTGGGGATTTTAAGTAAATCTTTGTGCTTCTCATGGGCATCTTTAGCTTCGTGCTTTTCGGCATCTGTTAATAAACCCACATTTGACCTGGGATTAATGAACCTTATGTTTAACTTTTCAGCCTGAAATTCAGTTCCGGCAAGTTCGGCAGTTGATAGAAATTCTTGAAAAGAAGACTCTTCGGTAACTGATTGCAAATTTAGCCTTCCCCAGTCATAACCGTCTTGAATTTCAGTTGTATGAAGCTAAAATTGAACAAATACAAGATACTCGCAAGATAAAAACAACTTTTTAGGTTAGAAAATTACCATCGAGTTGTCTCCTACGAATTTTTTATATTTAGGGCCTCCAAATCGATCTTTTATTAAGGACCGTCCTAGGTCTGAACCTGTTTTATTCTTTTTACCCATTTTTTTAGGATTTCAATCTTCGTTTAATGTAAAATACGATGTTACACGTGTGATTATGTTACAGTCTAACCTAAAAATGTTAACAACAACAACACCATAACCCCATAACCTACAAATTTTAAGATTTTTTTTGTTTAAATAAAGTTATTTTTTTAATAAAAATGTACAAATTAATAGTTTGTTTGTTGCTTACGTTAACGTTTCTTTGTACCCATGGGGAGCTCACCAAAAATGATTTTATAATTTGGGGCCCTGGACTGAAGCCTCAAACGATAGTTATGCCAGCTAGATACTTTTTTATCAAATCACTTAATGATAATGAGGGGTAAAAATATCATTATTAATGTGTAGAATGTAATAATTTCCAAATGGTATTTTTAGCTGCTCAAATACCGCATTCGATATTAAAATCCAAGGCATTAATAAAGACAACAGATCATGTCGCATTTGGACGAATGTACTAAATACTCAACACTGTACACATATCGTTCGTTATAAACTATATGAAACTTGCGAAAGCCTTACGATTAGTATTAAGTATAACGATAGTGATATAGCCGAATCCCCTTACGTAATTAATAATAAAATTTACTCAGAAGACTGTAACTGCCCTGTGAAGAACGTAGACCAATGGTTGTTAGACTGGGAATGTGGAAAAATCCCTGAACAAATTATCAATGATTTAACCAATTTTAAACTTGATATTAACTTCACTGATTTGAGAGAAAAGGTATTTTTTGCTGTTGTTTTGTAAAACCTGATGTGAGTACGCTTTGATTTCAGATAATAACTAGGTTTGATCATCCAGGTGCTGTTAGTTTATGTAACTATGTAATTAAAGATAATAAAATTTATAGAAGGTGTTATGGAAAATACGTAGGATTTAAAATGTTTATGGACAACATCCTTTTATCGTTAAGTAAAAAAGTATTATTACCTGATCTGGAATTTTTCGTTAACCTTGGCGATTGGCCATTAGTAAATGAATTGACAGAACATTTTCCAATATTTTCTTGGTGTGGAAGCACCAATACCATCGATATTATAATGCCTACTTATGATATTACAGAATCCACGCTTGAAAATATGGGCAGGTAAGGACAGACGTATAATTTCCAATATTATACATAAATTGCATAATTTTTTTTAAAGAGTTATGTTGGATATGTTGTCTGTACAAGGAAACGTCAGGGAAAAATGGGAGAATAGAATTCCAAAAGTATTTTGGAGAGGACGAGACTCAAATCGTGAAAGATTACATTTAATTGATATTTCAAACGAATACCCAGATTTATTTAATGTATCACTTACTAACTATTTCTTCTTTCATTCTGAAGAAGAAAAATATGGACCTAAAACTCCACACGTTTCATTTTTCAGCTTCTTTGATGTGAGTACTTCAAATAATTTATATAGTGCAAATAATTCAATTTAGCCGTTTTTAGTATAAATATCAACTTTGTATAGATGGAACAGTAGCAGCTTATCGTTTACCTTACCTTCTGGCTGGTGGTTCCTTATTGTTGAAACCAGAATCAAAGTATTACGAACATTTTTACAATGACTTAATTCCAAATGTTCATTACATTCTTGTTAAAGCGGATTTGTCCGATTTAGTTGATAAAATTCAGTGGGCCGTACAGAATGATGGTGAAGCAAAAAAAGTGGCCGAAGCTGGACAACAATTTGCTATAAATCGGTTATTACCGAAAGATATATTTTGTTACCACACTTTTCTATTAAGAGAATTTAGTAAAAAAATTGTTAGCGAAGTAAGAATTTTGGAAGGCATGGAAGCTGTAGAACATTCCGAAGCCAGTAATTGTGAATGTGATGAAAATATCAAAGATGAGTTATGAATACGTTTTAGACTTAATTAGGTAATTTTTGGAAAGACAAAATATACGTATTTAGCATTAACTAAAAAGGAATTTATTGTGCTTTGCATCTGCTACAATATTAAATACTTAATATGAAGAAATACCTATTAATAAGTACAAGTCATGATTAAAGATTTAAATTATAGTCCTAAAGAACCAATTCAATTAGATTTTTTAGGAGGTAGTTTATCGATATTAGTTAAAATTAATTCTAATTCATGAAGCAGTTCCCGTTTAACTGAATCAGGTACCATAGCCCTTGCCGTAGGAGTTACAACAGCAACTAATTCATCGAATGTATTAAAACGATCATTCTCTTCGGACAATTTTCGACAAGCTAACCGTACTTGATCTCGCCAACCACATTCGACTAACCTTACTCGAACCAATTCAGATACCCTACAAATAAACCATCAGTAGTTAGATTAACAAAATTTAAAAAAATTAATACCTTTCTACAGCATGTTTATTTTCTAATTTCGAATTAACCGTGTCTTCGTAATATTTTTGCGACATTTTTTGTTTTGCTATTCAGCGGCGTCCACTGGTAACTTTGTAATAATACCACACTCCAATATTATACAGCTTCAACTTAATAAACCACGCGGATTTTAACTTTTTGTATGTTATAGTAAGGATCGGAATATACTAAAAGTCCTGTAAACAAATTAATTTAGTTAGGTTTTATTGATTAGTTGCAACCCTTTTTAATATTAAAATCAATTTTACGCCACCACTGTTTGGCCTTGACCTTTGTGTATTAAACAGTGCAGTGTGCAGTTAGGAAAGGCTTAAGGTGAAAGTAGAGCGTTGGGAGCCCTGCGATTATTACCTTCAGAATGCGTCTAAACTTTACTATATCTAAATTTACTGTGTATAATATTAATTTATATAGTTTTTATAAAAGTTTTCGATTTGTAACAAGCAATTGATAACATTGTTATTTAAAAAATGAAATACGGTCCTGATATCTGGTATTTGGTTATTTTTGTTTAGTGTAATGGCGTTTTGTAAATTGGCGCTACTGGCTATAAAATTCCCTAAACTTATCCCAAGTAATCAACGTGTTGTAATTGTGAAAAATTCAAAAGAAATCGCTTTAAAAAAGCAAATTATAATAAAGTGCTGCTTGTAATGGTACGCAATTAATCACTTTAATAGGTATATTTGCACATCTTACATATATTTTCCAATTCACAAACGCATGCGTGTTAAAGTGTTTCTGCTGCAATCGTGGAAAGCCATTTTGTTCGCGTGTTGTACACATATTTTTGTAAAAAATTAGTGCCTAAGCGAAAATTTATGAAGAATAAAAATTGTTATTAACTAATTTAGTGATCACGTAATTGCTTTGGTGCATTGTAACTGCTTGCTACATTTTCTAATGAATTCAGTAATCACTTTGCGTGACTACGTTTTATCGAGTAGTTTTAAGGACTTTTTGGGGAACTGTTAGCAACAGTTTAAGAAAATCAGGTAAATACTTAAATGTTATGCTGTAGCATTCATAATAAGGTTGGTTTGTTCATAGCTCGTGTTGGTCGGTTTGTATTAATCGATTGCTATTACGATTAAGTGCTTGAATGTCGTGTACAAGGGGAGATAATCCCACCGTCTTTTAGGAATTACAGTTATGTTGTTTGTTGCTTTTATTAATTGTGTACGAATCGATTACCATATGGTCATGTTTTCGTTCGAATATTGAAACTTATGTTCATTTGAAGCTGATTAGACGGAATTTGGCGTAGTAAATGCTAGTTTTGATACAGATTTATGGATTAAACTTTCTTTTCACTAATAAGTAACATGAAATTCGGCTAAACTCCAGTGTAGTGGACCACCGTACTTGACGTAGCCTTTTGGCAGAGGCGTTTTTTGGAGGTTAGATCTACTATACTGGAATTTTGACTGAAATCCTTCTGTAGCTGTATCAGTTCTAATTCCTTGCACATTTTTGTTTCAGACCACAATGCCTGATATATCATTATATAAGTGCTACTTCCACTCGCTGACTTCCACGTGATAACATCTTATAGTAATTTATTAATCTAGTAGAAAAGAGTACAATAAAGTCATGGAGTTCGCACATCCACCTCCGGTGCATTTAGTAAATGCAAATATGTCGGTTCCTCCACCGATGCTTGGTGGTACGTACTGGTTCTAAATGGTCCTGAATTTAAATAATAACCGTTGACTTTTTACAGGATTTAACAACACCAGGCCACCATTCCGGCCATTTTTAAATCTACAAAGACCTCTACCTGGACCATTAAGTAATATGACACTTGAGGACTTCGACGGGAAACGATTACGAAAGTCTGTAATGAGGAAAACGGTCGACTATAATGCTGCTATAATTACTGCACTTGAGGTAACACTTTCGTAAATGATTAACTCCATAACTAGTTAAAAGACTAACCAAAATTTAAATTTATTTACAGAATAGATTATGGCAACGCGATTACAGAGACCGTAGGGCATTACAGCCTGACGTTATGTACTACCCTGACATGATGCCTCCCCCTAGTTACCCTGATAATCCTATAAATTGTGTTACAACAAGATTTGTGAAAACGGCAACGAATAAAATGCGTTGCCCGATTTTCTGCATGGCTTGGACTCCTGAAGGGCGTCGACTTGTAACGGGTGCTAGTTCGGGGGAGTTTACTTTATGGAATGGTCTCACGTTTAATTTTGAAACTATTTTACAAGTTAGTAAATTTTTTTTTTCTATGTTATTAAAGGATATGGTTGAGGGTACTTTTAAATTGAAGGCTTTGAGGTTCCTTAATTTTCTTTTAAATAACTATTTGTTACTGTGCATGATGACTTAGCTGTTCGTCTTTTTATTTATTGATTGTATTGTCGATTGTTATCGTGTAACGTAAATGATTCGGTATTAAATGTAAAATTTATGGGTTCATAGGCACATGACAGTCCAGTGAGATGTATGGTATGGTCGCACAATGATAGTTGGATGGTGACGGGAGATCACGCAGGCTACGTCAAGTACTGGCAGTCGAACATGAACAACGTAAAGATGTTCCAGGCTCATAAAGAAGCCCTGCGAGGCATAAGGTATCTACAACTTGACTCCGTCCTATTAAAATTTGTATATATTTTTATATCGGACTTAATAAATGCCACCTTCCCTTCCTTACTGTTTGTGATAATTATAAAAGAGAAATTTATATAGTAAAGATACATATATTAAGTTATAGACGGCAGTTACGATTGAATGTTTTTTTAAAAATAAGTGGAGTTTCCTAGTCGAAATAAAGAATCCCAGTTCCTCAAATACAATGATGATTTTTCGAGAAATTTACATAGAAAACAGCCTGTGATATTTTATTGCTAAATGTGTTAGTAATTAAATTGCTCTTCTGTGATATTTTAAATTTCTTGTAGTCGTGTTTTTATGTAATTTTTTACGTCGAATAAATTCGTTAGAACAAAAAAAATCGGGACGTTTTCCACGTTACTCCTCAGAGTTTGACTAGCTACTTCCTTTTTACTTCATTTCCTCGGTCAAAGTCTGAAGGGATACTTGGAAGATTGTTTTTATTTCAAACCTTCCATTCGGTTTTTAAATATATTAACAATAAATTATGATAAAATACAATAGTTTGTTTTATTTTAACGATAACACAGCTGTATCAGACTATTCAATTGGAATTTTGGAAACAATATAAATAAATTTAGCAAACAGAACTCACCAAATTTTTACTTCTGTGACGAAATATTGTGAGCAAGAAGAAATATAGTTTTTTATTTAAAAAAAAAATTGGTCGCTTTTTCTTTTATTTTAATTTAATTACTGTTCAAAGTAACTGCTCCGCTTCGTTAATTTATGGGAAATAGCGAGATCTACCGTTTTCAAGGTGACGTACATTTAATTTATACTTGTTTTTTTTATATTATGTAACACGTATAATCCACAATCAGAATAAAAATGACACTTCCACCATCCTTTATGTGAAGATTCGTTCGAAACTCCTAGAATTCCTAATTTTCGACAGGTCACTTTTGTATTGTTGTTAGTAACATATCGAGAAGGCAGTACATGTGGTTTTTTGTCAAATTTATGTTTTGTTTTAAAACAAATGTTAAAATGTCATTGCATACGGTTTAGAAATTGAAGAAGAATAATTAACTCAGCGTCGTCATTAAATTTTAAGAGGAAATTGGAATTGTCACAGGCATTTTGATATCAATAAATAAACAAAGCTTCCTCGATCTGTTTGTAATCTTAGACTTAGGCAGTTTGATCAACAATTTTGTAGGAGTAGAAAAACCATAGTAGTCGACACACGTTGAAATCCCTGGCAGCCGCAGACCTAGACTTCGCCCCTTAATAATGATCGTTGCATTTTTAAAAACCACAATTTTCGTAATAACCCAAAAGATTTAATTTAGTACAGCAGTATATTTGTCATGAAGAAGTACGATTAAGTTATCAGTCATTTAAGCGGTGAAGGGGCAGGTTTATGTTTTGTTAATAATATGGGGTATCTAAACAACTTAAGTAAATTTTCACAATTTAATTAATTAAACGGATTCAAATCTCAGCAGCTCATTGGGGGGTTTCTGCGCTGCCACCAAGATGTGAGACGATTGTGGAAAGAACTCTCAATCTACTGCACCACCCGGCGGCCCTCCTTTTATTTATTCTTTAAAGTTTGAGATGGTAAAGTAATCATTGAGTTGTTCTTACTCGGTTCCTGGCTTCACACTCGGCCCATACAATTTTCCGTGACTGAATTTGTTACTGTTGTGTCATGAATAAATAAATAAATCTTTTACAGTGTCTTTATTTATAGTTTTCGCCAACGGAAATGCAAAAAAGTACTTGAGATTTACATTTATAATCCCTTGTAAAACCTAATGTAGGTGCCGACAGCAGGTAAAGATAGCAGAGCCGTATTTAAAAATTCTATTTAAAAGCAGGAAATAAATACCTAAAAGCGAAAAGATGTTTCTGTATAACTGTAAACCAGTTATCCCTAGAAGATTTATTAGTACGGCCGATGCCGACAAGGTGCTTGCAATGTAGTTAAGAGCCGCTTACTACTGGGTTTTACAAGGGATTATAGCTGTAAAATCTCAAGTACTTTTTTGCATTTTCGGTGGAGGCAACTATACAGTATTTCACATGCCATTTGTAATGCTTTATAGATTTGCTTTAATAACTTGCTTGCATTGCACAGACTTCAAGTTTCGGTTTCAACAGACACCATCTTGCTTCTCCTCATCGCTGAACAATTTCTAATTGGGCTTCTCCTTAGCTTCAGGGGGGGAGGCTTCATTGGCAACTTTAGTTTAACTTAAATTCTTCAAATTAGAGATTATTAAATATTATTGTGACAATGATTAGCCTTGCAATCGGTTTTTATTTACATTAAAAAGTTCAATCGTTTAAGTACCGTATTCAGTGTGATTAGATTTATTTTTTTATGCTTCTTAAGTGGGTATTTGTTTGAAAATGGAGATAGAATTGTCGCCAAAAATAGTTCATTAATTTTAATTTAAGCAACTGGTGGCGAAACACCCAATTAAGAAGTTTACAATGTCAAACTAGCCACAATAAACCTTTAGAAAATATATTTTAGTTCACTTTTCACCTATTTTTGTTCGTTCTAAAGCTAGTTTTGTTGGCCGATTATTTCAGTCGGTTATTCTAAACAACACTGCATAAAATTTGAAGTAGCTAACTGGTACACAAACAAAATTGCGAGGCCAAAACAAATTATTTTATTATTAATCAAAGACTTTGTTTAGCAGTTTTTGCAGTTTTCTCCGAAATGGCCAATCGGCAGATGCTTTTAGTTTAAACCCGCACGTCTCTTACACTCTCATTGCAGGTGTATTTTTCGTTACTTTAACTCATTGCATTACATACTGATTGAACTGAAAATTTGCGATTTTTAGGCATTTTTTTTCTCACAATTAACACGTCGATTGATTTCAGTTCAGCCGGAACATTGCTGCTTAAGGCTTGTTGCTATTATTATTAATTTAAACAACCCACTTTGGACAAAGGCCTTCCCATCAAGCTCCCATTTTTTTAAATCATCTAACATCATGTTTTTTCATTTAGCTTAACTTATTACCTTATTTATTCTAGCATTAGTCGAAGTACGAACTCCCACTTTCGTTTAGATGCTGTCCCAAATTCATGCACTAAAAGTACATTTTCAAATCATTACTATGTTACTAACCACACTTGCAAACTTATTTTAATCACAACCACATAAATCAAACAATTTATAACTTAATATTTTCAATAATTATGGTGAAGTCGACGCATTAATTTTTAAATTCGTAACTAACAATTTCGCCTTTTTAACAGCTGCAACTTCTACAGATGTGTATAGCGTCAATAATAACTGCTGGAGATAACGTACGAATCATGGCTTTAGTATCCTGTGTGTTGCTTAAAACCCGTTCCTTATCAAACATAAAATTACTAACTTAGATGTTTATACAATCTTACAAGTAGGGGAATTACACGTTGTTAGTATTGTTTTATTTTTGATACGACTCACCCAAATAGTTTATTTGTTAATAGTTATGGAAATAAATCAGAGTAGCAGTAAACGTTTAGTGAATTTAATTAGTAATTTGTAGCCAGGCAGGGGCCTTTTGTTTTGTTCAGTTGGTTAACATTTAGAAGTTACCTTGTATCTCTGATTCATTGTTATATATATTTTAATAAAGCAGTATCATCCAAGCGTTTTCATTTTTAGATTTTATCTTCATACAAAGCAAAATAAGCGGTGGTAAAATTCGACTTCGTTCGATGCCTTCGACTCCTGACCATTTTCCTTTATTAATACGTTAGTTAGTTCGGTTTTGTGTCTTTACCGATACTATTTCTTGTATATTTAGCTTAGCATCAACTAAATTAATTATTTTGACTATATGGGGGGCGGGAAACACTACAAATTTAACCGACAATTAATTAATCGTTAGCTTTGCAGTTCATTACAGGTTTTTTCCTTTATTAAAAGTTCAAATATGTGTTTGTTTAGACGATGTAAATTAAACTGACCACTGTATTGTCTTCTTGAATAATTATTAAATAAAATTTCGTTGTTATTGTGTGTATTTATTAGCTTCAGCCCGTCGGACTCCAAGTTTGTGACATGTTCTGATGATGGCACATTACGCATTTGGGACTTCTTCCGATATCAAGAGGAACGGATTCTTCGAGGTATGTTGACTAATGCATTTATTTAGCCTTTTAAATCGAGCAATATGGAGCGATTAAAAATTAATCGAATATTTAATCATCCAGTTTGAAGCACGATTTTTTCGCTCCGTATAATTTGATCATTCATACCATTGCTTCTTATATTATCAAGGCCTGTTTACACCTGTTGGAGTTCAGTCGCTTTTAATCGCACCTTAATTCTTATCTAATGAGGTGTCGAAGGCAATGGATAAATCATATCATAACCATTGTTCGAATCGAACCAGCTAGATAGTCGACACCAACTCAGACCCCTCATTAAATAAATTTGGAAAATTAAAGCTCCATACATAAAGCAACTTAGGAGGCTCCATGTTTCAGGCCATACCTTTACCGTTAATTTATAATAAATTCATATAAAAGTCATCTCAACAGTACAGAGGAGTTATCGTCTTGCTTTGTAAGTTAAGATTCAAGCTGTGGTCAAACATATTTTGTAGGATTGTCACGATTGTCGATGCAGTGAATTAATTCTGTTTAAAAATAAGCAGATTTTGTGACGAGTTTCTTGGGCTTTTTACTATTTTTGTGGGTGTTTCGCCACCAGTTAGTTGCTAATTAATTTTTAATAAATAACTTTGTTATTTTTTTATTTTTAGCAGGTTCTAGCGAAATACCCACAATTTAAATAGTTATCTGTAGATGTGATGTGATAGGTTTTGTTAATAAGGCTGTTTAATATTTCTTGGGATGATGATTAAAAAGTATGGCCGCAACACGGAGGGTTAAATCCTCCTAAGTCGCTTCCATAATGATCCATACATCCTGATAAGTAGAGAGCGGATTTTATCCAAAATGCATATCGCTTATTTTTTATAGTTGAAGAATATCTTTTTGTTTTTAGACGAATCGCACTAAATGCAATCATTTGACGTTAATTAATTTTTGTATATTTTGCATATTTCGCCAAATTCTGCATATATTGGAATTTTATGCATATTTTCCATTTTTATGCATTAATTAACGCATTTAACATTTTTTTAAATTTTCAATTGTCAGATGTACGTAGTTCAGTGTCTAACTGTTTTAATCCTGAGTTCCAAATTCGCTTTAAAATGCATTTTTCTAACTTAGAAAGTGTATTTTTAAATAAATAATAGCTTTAAAGAAAGACCATAAATAGCCTGCTAACAGTTATTACCTACCTGGCCTTAAAAGCAACATTAATACTTCCGGATTATGAAGCTGCAATGCCACTATTTCCTAGTATTTTAAAATTCTAAAGGTTCTAAGTAGTTAAAGTTATTTGGGCTTCCCCAACGTCACTGTTTAGTTATTTAATCCTTCTTGAAAAATATTTAAGAGCAATGGACAAAATATAAATTAATAATGCATTTTTGTTGCATATTTTAAGGTTTTTAAGTGCAAATATATGCACATATTTCGGCATTTTATAGTGCATAAAATCCGCTCTCTAATGATAAGTATCAACGATTATAAAACCTTTTTCTGCAGACTGCGATGTAAGTTTTATAGTCGCGTATAAGCTCTAATAGAAATTTATGTTTACAGATAAAATTATGTTAAATTCGCTTTTTGTCGCGCTGATTTTAAAAACTCTTAGTTACTACCTTAGCAGCTATAAATTACTATTAAATTACAGGAATACATCACCCTTTATTAACAGTTTGATTACACAAAAAAGCCAAAGTAAAATTACAAAAACGCTTTTGCTTGTAAACGATAAAAACAAATGTAGTTTAACGATTATAATTTACTTAAGAATTTCTGTATTTTTTTAATGACTACCTACTTAGAAAATAAATGATTATTACTAATACAGGTCACGGTGCTGATGTAAAATGTGTACATTGGCATCCGCAAAAGGGTTTGGTAATATCAGGCAGCAAAGACAACCAGCAACCAATCAAATTATGGGATCCAAAAACAGGACAATCATTAGCAACTCTGTAAGTTTTTTAGTAAATGTTAAATTTAAGTCTTAAATATTTTGCTTGTAGACATGCCCATAAATCGACCGTAATGGATCTAAAATGGAATGAAAACGGCAACTGGTTAATAACAGCCTCGAGAGATCACTTATTAAAACTGTTCGATCTAAGGAATCTTAGTCAAGAAGTCCAGACTTTCAGGGGACATAAAAAGGAAGCATCTAGCGTTGCTTGGCATCCAACGCATGAAGGCCTATTTTGTAGCGGAGGTTCGGACGGCTCGATTATGTTCTGGCATGTCGGGTATGTATATTTAAATTAACCTTCACACTCAGTAATAATAATTTGCTTCCTTAAGCATCCATGTTATCTGTGGCCTGCCTTGCCTTCCCCTTCCTCGTGGATTCCACCCTCATATCATCCTGGTAATCTCTCCCTCAGGTCTCCTTAACGTATTCTTTTGAAATTTCTTGTTGGTTGACTGACTATGTTCGTTTGGTCGCACCTTATATATCCCAGATTCGTCCTTCCAGAAAGATCCCCTAGTCGCGCAAGTATGAGTAACCGTCGACCGCTCTGGAAGCTTCTCGGTGGATGATGCATATGATCCTACACGTGTGCTCACGCATCTCGTTACACACTGTTTCAACATTTTGTCCTTTGCAATCTCTTTTGTAAGTAGCCAGTTAACCAGTCCAAGACTATTCCATCAAAGCCTAATGCCTTTAATTTATTGATTAATTTAGTCTGATCAATCGTCTCAAAGGCCCTTTTTAAATCTAGAAACACTCTGGTCCTTCTCTACCGGGTGATTCAAAAGTATTGTCATTAAATTAAATGGGTATATGCTGACCTTAATAGAAGTACATTACAGCAAAAATTTATTTTAAATTTTGTTACACACTTTTGAGAACCGCTAGCTAAATGAAACATTACACAATTATGTAATTTACAGGTTTCACTTTCCCCTGCAATTTTTTCAAGATTAAGACTGATGACAGTAAACAATTAGTGGCACGTTTAAAAAGTGATATTAGAAAAAATGTTGTTAATAAAGTGAAACTGCACTTAAAGAAAATGTTCCTCCAACAAACACACACAAACAAGCACAACACAAACAAAAAACTGTCTTTCAGAGCTGCTACAGCATTTTGAAGAGCTTTCCTGTACATTAAAACGTCAATTATTAATTAATTCGGTCATACGGTTACGACGACCTTCCATTAACGCGTTCAAACAGTGCAGTTTTACAGTGAAGAATGGACTAGCCAAGCTACGTCACATCACACCTGAGCTCTTATCAGTACGGACAAGAAAGACGATAGATAATTTTAAATGTAAACAGAACTGACCTATTCCACTATTCCAGTGACCCCAAAACAATTTTTGTATTGATTTTCCCACTTGCGACACATGGTTTATTGAGAAAAGTTGTTCTATTTGATATGCTCTACCTACCCTTAAAATTAATGACATTACTTTTGAATCACCCTGTATAGCTTCTTTCCAGTCATGCAATAGACTTTGGAATGTTGTATTACAACTAAAATTTTTTTCGAAATCCTGACTGATATTCTGTTAGTAATTTATTTTCTTCTACAAACTGTATTATTTGTAGATATACTGCTTTTTCCAATATCTTTTCCAATGCAGGAAGCATATTTATAGGCCGAAATTCTTCACAGTTCAATGTTTTTTACACCTTATGAATAGGCACAACAGTTGAAATTTTTAATATATCAGGGATCACTCCATTTAGTAACGATTCACACTGTAACTTGTTTCTTTGGCATCTCCTCTATTATTCGAGTAATATCTAGTAAAAATAGCTCAGTTTTTAAAAACATATAAAATTATATTAAGAATACAGCGCATTAAAATTGGGACTAAATAACTTCAAATTGGGGAAATAACAACTGAAAATTAAACTCAATTTGATTTCTCGTTTTGTACAATGTGCCTCCGGAAAGATTTGTTTTGCTATTGGTTGTAAACGATTCAATAGAACTCTAGCTAGGATTTTGCCAGCAGCATCCAGTAGTAGTATTCCCCTATATGAGTTAAACTCAGATGTATTTGCTGTGCCTTTATAGAGAGTACGTATAACTAGTGGATTCTTTGGGTATTATTTCTGTGCTCCACATTTGGTGTACTTATAAAAGTCTGAAGGAAGTCCATCGTTGCCGGGTAACTTTCCATTATTAAGTTGGGCGATAACACCCTACCTCTTCGTTTGTTGGAGGATCGTCCAGTTGTACCCACTGCTCTGTTTCAGGAAGACTACTAATAGTGTTCCATCTACCTTTCTAAGATTTCCTGTTTATCTGTGAGGTGCCTGCCAACTTCAGTATCCATAGGTATAGCTTTACACTTTTCCACACAAGTGATGCATAATCCCATTTGATGGGTGACAGCCAAAAGTTACGGGTTATGTTTCTTAATTTGTGCAGCTTTAATCTAAAGCCGGGTTCTCATTAGTCGATTTCATTGATCAATGAGATTGAATCTATCCCATTGAAAATACAATTGAATGCGAAACTTGTTCACACGATTCAAGGGCATTGAACATTCAGTCAGAAACGATCAATTTTAAAAATGGCTGCAAAGAAGACAATTGTGCGTGCTGGAGTCCGTATTGTGTGTAAATATTTAGTAAACCAAATCAAAAAGAGAAAAACAAGAAAACCATTTGAAATGTGCCATGTTTTTAAAATGTCGCAAAACTCTACGCAATTTTATCCAGAGCGTAGGTGCCAACAATAAGCTGACGATGCAACTGCATCTATTTCAATATAACTGAACTCTTGTTCTCACATTTCAAACACCGTTCAATTTTATTGAATCAATCCCGTTGATCAATCAAAGTAGACCTGTATTTCACTTTCATTGAAACGAAAAATCATTGATCAATATCGTTGAAATGATGTTCCCATTATTCAATTTCTTTACAATGGCATAGATTCAACCGCATTGATCAATGAAATCGACTAATGAGAACCCGGCTTAAGGCACTGCCGGTTATTTTTCCATCTCCTCAGAGCTGCTCTATGATAGTTAATAGCTTGCATTAGCTGATCATTATTTTCATCAAACCAATCATGATTTCGTCTCACTGCAAAACCCAGGCATTCCTGAGCTGCAATATGTGGTTAAAATACTTCAGATAAACGTGAATCGCGCCTATGCAGCAATGAATATAATGTACAAAAAAGTAAGGGAACTATTATTGTTGCTGCAACCTAGAGTTGTGCTTATCGATATTTTTGACATTCGATACGATACCGATACGATATCGATATTTAGTTATTGTATCGATATTGTATTCCTTGGTAATTATCGATATCGATATTTTTTATAAATAAAGCACTAGTTAATATTAAGGCATATATTGAAACTGCATATTTCGTAAAAGAAACAATTTACAAGAGTAAACTTGTACGACGTCCATCGAGTAAAGTCGGCTTATAAATATTAAAACAACTGTATGTAAAAAACTTATTATTAAAAGAAATTATTTTGTAAAAATGCGAAACGCAAAAAATAATAATTATAACGATACATATCGATCCTGTATCGATATTTAAATTGTGTATCGATATTGTCTGCTTATTTTCTGAATCGATATGATATCGATATATCGTATCGCTAAGCACAACTCTACGTGCAACCTACTTTCGCATTTATGTCACCCATGTTTATTTTGATATCAGAATTACTTATTTTTAAGATTGTGTCTGTCAGTTGTTGGTAGAAGTTTTCTTTGGTTTCTTGCGTTGCACTCTCTGTTGGGGCATAACACTGAACTAGACAGATTTCTTTCTCTTGTGTGAAATTTTACAACAATTATCCTGGACTTGATACCAACTTATAAGTGATTTCTTGGTTTCTTTATTAATTAAAAATCCCACTCCGCTTCTGATCCGTCTAATCTCACACAAGCCCAGCATTAGTAGTTTACACTGTGTCATTTGCTTGGATATTTGTGCTAATTTTCTAGTTTCTTACATTGTGCGAACATTCCATATTCCGATATGTACTGCCATTTTCATGCTAAATTCCACCATCGTTTGATGCATCTGGCTGTTCTTTGTATTAGTTTCTTCGCTTCTCCTTTTGAAGGGATTTATTACCGACGTTCACACCTCTAGATCCATGGTGTTCTGTTGAACAGGGAGTGGCTCTTCACCACGGTGATGGTCTTGGGTAGAGAGAAGCTAAGGAGCATTAAGCATCTACGATTGCGCTACCGATGTCACGGATCTTGCTGGTCCCTTTCAGTTCCCAGAAGATTCCTCCATTGACTTTGGTCTAGCCAGTCTCCTTGTTATATATTTCTTCTCTCCATTGCCTTCACGCCAGCTCTTTCTCAGCCTTCCATGCTTTCTCAAAAATAAAAAATGTTTCGTTTACAGTGCCGATAAAGAAGTAGGAGCAATCGAGCAAGCCCATGATAGTATCGTGTGGACGCTAGCATGGCATCCACTTGGTCACATTTTATGTTCAGGTTCGAACGATCATACCAGCAAATTTTGGACTCGTAATAGACCTGGCGATCTTATGAGGGACAAATATAACTTGAATACACTTCCAGCGGGCATCGCCGGACTGGACGATATTGACATAGGTAAAAAATATCTATTTTTCAAACTTACGTAATTATAACTGAGTTTTTTCCAGATGAACCTTCGATTATCCCCGGTATGGGACCTGAAGACAAAGTAGAATATGCGGTGCCAAGTGATAGTCCTACAAATATACCAGGCTTGGATCTTGAAGTACAATTGGGCGATGATAAAATGAAAGCAAAGAAGGTTCCGTACAGTAAACCCATTCCAAGGAATTTCCAAGCTCAGTGGAACGAAACTCTGCCTTCAGGTAACACTACACAAATTGCAATTGTTTTCTATAATGTAATGTAACCTACTGTCGTCATTATTATTGTTATTAATAATGGCACATTACTTAAATGTTATTTTCGCTGCTTCACATGAAATTCTTGAAACCAGTTTAACACGTTCGCTGCCACCCCGGCTGGGGTTAATGACCCTTATAGCCAACTGTGAATTTTGGTTATAATTGATTCCTTAATTCTAGGAACACATCAAGGGACTATTTTTGTTTTGAATGGAAGGTAAAAAATAGTGAAAATTCTAATCGCTGGTGCGGACGACTTCGATTGGAGTCGCACCTACAAACATGCGTTTCGATTCATTTTTTATTTGTTATAATCAAAAATTATTTATTTCACACAAATAATAAATAATCACAACTCAAAAATTGTCTATTTAAAGTCACTAATTTAAATAGGGGTTGCTTTAATAACTTTTTTTTGTTGGTGACATTTTAAGTCACCTTTTTAATCAGGTTTCAACGACGCGTGCGGCTAGTCAATGTCCTGATCTAATGACGTCATTTCAGCTACATAAATTAAATTCATTTTAAACTTTGCTTAATTTTTACATTCGCCTTTATTATAATATAATGTAATGTATTTTATTATCATGTTTCAGAGGAGGAAGCGTCCGGTACATTAAACGATGTGATAACACAACTAGTAGAAAACACTTCCGGTGTGATACCTTTACAGAAAATCGCCGCAAATGCGAATGCCCTCATTATTTGTGGAAAATACGTCCCTGTAGAACGTAAGTACAATTTTTAACATTTCGTCGTACATTTTGCATTAACGATTCGATTTTACAGCCGGTTCAAAATTAGAAGCAGCAGTAGCCGAAGGATCGAAGTCTCTTTATGAATACATAGTGACTGATCAAGTTCCTGAATTAAGCGATGTGATAGATCAAATCCGCGAAGAATATAATTCGTTAAACAGAGGCTTTACAGACGAAGATAACGAGGATGCACAAGAATCAAACGAACTCAAACGTCCCCCTCTGTTGCCCGATAGTATATTTTCACAGAATTTCGGTCAGAATAAACCAGGAAATCTACCTAATAATCTGCCACCGAATCAGAACTTCATGGATGATAGAAGAGATAACCCACGGTTTATGAATAACAACCCCGATATGCGAATGGATCAAGATATGCGGCAAATGAATACTCCGTTTAATTTCGGTAGAGATAACGATATGCGCAACTCTGGTGATGTAGACTTTAGGAATCAGCGAAGTACTGATATGGATTTCCGACAACATCATGACCAAGACATGAGAAATCTTAACGCAGACGTTGGCGATGAAGATTTTCGTGTACCTTTCGGTAGGGATCAAGATTATAGAAACAGTAGATATAACGATGAAATTGAAGATGATGACTATGATCCTCATGATAATTACGAAGAGAGAAATTGGCATCAAAACGGAGGTTTTCAAAATCAATTTGGTGGTTCACGTAACTCCAATTTTAACCCAAATTTCCGACCACCTAATTATAGCCGAAACGATGGTCCCGGACAATTTAGACAAAACGAAGACACAAACTGGTCACCACCACCTGGTGAATTTAGAAATAATCGAGGTAATCGTCCGCCGCGAGGTGGCTCTTGGGGTGGACCACCAAGAAACCCTTGGGGTAAACGTGGTGGTCAGGGATCTTCACGGGGAGGCCCTCCGAAAGGTGGACAAGGTCCTCGGAATAATTTACCCCAGCGAGGTGGTAGAGGACGATATTAAAGTGTTTCTTGACGAAGTTTACTTGAACGCTGTTACTATTCGAACTGTTTTTTGCATGTTTTATTATTTGTTGGTTTTTAATCATAAACCAGAGAAGAGGGTTGACGTTTCAAGTCGGTGTAAAAAGTGTAAACTAAACATTGTGTAATTAAAGTGCTTCGTTACCAAATTTCTTTGTACATTCAAGAATCTGATAATCATGTGGTGTAATTAATGACTTTATTTTAATTTTATTATAAACAATTTTGTTAATTAGTAGTATTATCTATCCTTAAATAAATAGGTGGTTTCAAAGCGATTGAAAATAATAATAAAAATTTGTAATTATCGCTAGCAGGTTGTAATGCTAATGTTATACATTATGTCACTGATGAAATTACTTCATGTGATTTGATTTATCCTGATCTAATAAAGTTGTCATCGGAGCTGTGTAATTACTATATTTAAATAAAAAAAATCCGATTATTTTATTTTGATAAGTTATTAGATTAGAGGCAAGAAAAATAGGTTTAACGTTCAATGAAACAAAAACAAAATACATGATTACGGGAAGGGCACATCGGTTTCCAGAACTTTTAAGTATAAGAACGCAAAAGGGGAAAGAATATAGTTTCAGAAAAGAAGATACCATCACATAATTGGGGTGTGAATTCAATAGTCAAGGAGATCAATCAAGTGAGATAGATAGAAGAATAGTATCAGCAAACAGAAGTGCTAGTGCATTCAGAAAGATATTTAATGTAAAGACAGTATCGCGGGCGGTGAAAGTGCGTCTTTATAAAACGGTAGTGAGGCCAGTATTGTGTTACGGAAGTGAAACATGGGTGTTAAAAGAAGCCGATATCAAGAAGTTGGAAATATGGGAGCGAAAAATATTGCGCGGAATCTATGGTGGGGTAACGGAGAACGACAGATGGAGAAGAAGAACGAACTTAGAATTGCAAGAACTATATAAGGAGCCGGGAATCATAAACATAGTAAAGGGAAATAGATTAAGATGGTTGGGACATCTGGAACGAATGGGAAGAAGGAGAGTGCCAAGAAGGATTTTTAAAGGTGAAGCGGAAGGGCGACCAAAGAGAAGCTGGTGGGAATGTGTTAAGAAGGATCTGGAGGAGCTCAATTTGACGAACTGGAAAAATATTGTTGGGAATAGAAAACGATGGAAAGAAGTTACCAATAAAGCCATGGGCCTTTAAGGCCTGCAGTGCTGAACTATATATATATATATTAGATTATTAGAACGAGTGTGCGAAACAGTGCCCAAACATGACATGCTTGTATTAATGGGTGACTTTAATGCGCAGATTGGGCAAGAAAACCACGTGAAAATGGTGTCAGGTGGACGTACAATACATAAACAAACAAATGATAATGGCAATAGATTATGCAGCTTGGCAACAGCATTGGACCTTGTGATCAGTAGCACCAAATTCCCACACAAAAAACTTCATAAAATAACATGGAGGTGGCCAGTAGTGGGATTCTGTTTGTTAGCGACGCAGACGGGCCGCCTTGGACGATACAATACTGCGCGGCGACAGTCAACTTGCTTCGCCTGAATTTGATTCTGAAGCACTTTCGTCCGTAGCAACCGCCGTAGCCCGATGTTTGAGATACGAACATGCCATGCCCGTACGCGCCAAGTAATTTAACCCTTTTAAAAGTCAAGCTTCTGACAAGGTTTTTGTTTGAATATCTAGTGCAAAGACTAGTTATTAAGTTACACTAATTGACTAATTAGTTATCATAGTGTGCTAATAAGTAGGTACTAAATACAGGTTACATTTACTCCATACAATCAAATAATAATAATAAAATAAAGTAAGTAACATCAATTAGTCCTTTTACCCCTCTTGAAGTATTAACCTGTTAAATATTATTTGAATTCAGCACTGTAGAGTTGTTCTTACAGAATGCTTCCAATTATACACGAATTATATTTTTTCTAAAATATTTCTGTTCTGCTTTACGAATTTTAAAATATTTGAATTATAAATTAAAAAGCAAGTATATTCGTTTGATATAGTGGGCAAAATTATTATTTACATGTTTAATCAATTTTTTTTAAACGGGATAACAATTTTTCGTTTAGCTTCAAACACCAACGCTTTACGAATAAATGAATAAGTAAAACTGTATTACTTACCTAGCTACCTGTTATCCCTAAATTTCACATTTGCAGTGCACATGTTATATTACTTTAAATAAGTGTATCTTACTCTGCTGTCTTGGTATTCGAGCGTGTTTAAACTTTCCGCGCGCTCACACTTTGGAGAAAGAAAAAGACACTACTAGTTTTTAAAGTGAAATAGCTATATATTTCGCCTTGCTCGGAACCACCTTAGGTAGCGTCTAAAACTGACAGATTCAGACTACAGCACGTGACTTGCGAGAGCAGACGATAGCAATCAGAATCGCTCCATCGCGGAAAAATGGCGTAAACGCAGCGGCTAAGTCAAGACGATAGCAATCAGAATCTGCCTACAGGAGGCCAACCGGATGAAGGAAACCAAATTGGCCACATACTGACAAAAAGAACAAGTGAAACCTCAATAAGGTATGTAAGATCCTATAGGGGTGCAAATGGACCATTATTTTGTGATAACAAAACTAAAATTAAAAGCAATAAAGCATAACAAGGGCGAAAGATTAATAAAAAAAACTCGATGTAGACAAATTATGTAGGGAAAGATATGAAGAAAAGTTAATACAGGAACTAGTAAAGAAAAATAAAGAAAGGGATATAGAAAAATAATGGGAGAATATAAGACAAACAATAAAGGAAGATGCAGAAAGGGTTTTGGGATTTAAAACAAGAAAAATGAATAAAGGCTGGTTTAGCAGAGATTGTGATGAGATGAATGAACAAAAAAACAAGAAGATATTGAGAATTACAAGAAAATTAAAGGAAGCAAATATAATGTACAAACACAATAAAATGAATGGGTAAAGAAAAGACTGGAAGAAGTAAAACTACATAGGTAGTAAGAACAACATACGATGTTCCTATGAGACACTAAAGTAGAGCACGAACCTGAAAATATCGAAAACGCGCTTTGAAAATTTATTGAACGATATATAGGAAGAGCAAGAAGATGGGTAACAGTGAAAACATAGAAGAACCTACTTACCAAGAACTGCTAGGTATAATAAATAGAATAAAAATGGAAAAAGTCCAGGCAAAGATGGTATCAATGGAGAACTACTAACGTATGGAGGTGCACAATTACATGAAAGATTATTTGAACGTTTGAAAGCAATATGGAGAACGGAACAAATTCCAGCTGAATGGAGAGAAGGAATTATGGTGCCCATAAGAAAGAAGGGTGGCCCAGAAAACTGTAGTAATTACAGAGGTATATTCCTCCTAAATGTAGCGTACAAATTGCTGTCATCATTGATACAAACACGTATATGTAAGTACACAAAGGAAATAATGGGGAACTATCAATATGGATTTACCCGGGGGCAAATCAACTATAGACTGGAAAAAACTTACTAGTACAATGTTGATATGTATTTTCTATTTATCGACTTCCGAGGCATACCTCCTCATATCACGTTGCCGCCTGGTGTGTATGGAGAAAATTTTACGAGTGATAGTGCTGTGCGAAAATGCTGTAGGATTTTTCGAGAAGGACGAACTGATGTCCATGAAGGCGGTTAGGGAAAGAAGTCTGTAGCAAGAGACGACATCGTCAATGAAATGAACGTGATTCGAGAGCGCCGCCAGTTCACAATTTCTGAACTGTTTGCTGCCTTCATCATGGACATCAGTTCGTCCTTCCCAAAAAATCCTACACTCTTTTCGCACTGCACTATCACTCATAAAATTTTCCCCATACACACCCAGACGGTAACGTGGTATGAGGAGGGTATACAAAAACTGATTCCCCGTTACGGCAAATGCCTTAATGTCTATGGCGACTACGTTGAGAAATTTGTGTATATTAAAACTTTTCTTATTGCTCTTATTTGTTTTCACCAGCTCACCGGAACTTGAAAAAAAAAGCCCTCGTATGAACATGTCTGTCCTTATTTGTGTTGACTACATGGTCTGTAGCACAGTCAAAGATTAGTCAAGAGTATGCACTTAACCAGTTTGGATGAGGGTAAAATTTGCAGTAGAATGGTTATGGGAAAGGCTATGGTTGACGAAAAAATAAGACCAGGAACTCCATAAATACTTTATTAAGGAACACATACAAATACGTCAGTTGGATAATAAAAATCTGATTACATTGTACCTAGCTACCTAATCAGTTAAACTACTAATTAACTATCTGACATCTTCATTTTTTGATATTTGTTTATAAATTTAACCTGTTTGGTCTCCTCACTTTTCGGCTACTAAAAGTTTTACACAAGACTCATTATTGTCATTGTCATGGCCGGCCTTCTCTATAAAGGGGCTCAGGTGCAAGAAACTTTTTGGGGCCCTAAATATTTTTTGTTAGGTAGATTCCGAAATTGTTGTAGTGACAGTTCCCATTACGTTACTGTTATTCTACTCCTAATGGCCAAATGTTTCTTTCTCGATCGTGTTTTATCACGCATTAGTTCAGCTTCAGTACATACATTTGGAGTTCGTTTTTATAATTTAGATATAAATCGCCCAATTTTATCTTTAACTTGATTTTCGGCTATGTCGTGTTTTACCCACAGACGTCTTAAAGCACAAATAAATTGGTTATCTGTGTCTTTTAAAGCACAGTATAATCCTTTACTATAACTTTTCATGCTCAAAGTTTTCAATAACGCCCTTGTTTATTATTGGTTCAGGATCTATTGGATCGCTAACAATTTCTGCAACATACACAGACAGATTATTATCAAATCTTTACAACATAATTAATTATCATTACCTTCAAGAAGCAGAGTGGGATGCGCATTTTTCACGATCCTATTTCTTTTCTCGCTTTTAAAAAAGCAATCTTCAAAATGCAAACTACATACTTTCGAATCTTTGACCAGTAGTTCTGGATTTATTCCAATTGCATTTATCCAATCGCTCCTTCTGAAATAGAAATGTATGTTAAAAAGTTTCACTACTAAGCATGTTAATATAAAAACACTGTACATCAAAGGTTGTGAATACTTTTTCAATACTAACGTAATTAAATTATATCTTACACTTACCTATTTTCCTCTACAGGAAAATTAAAAAAACTAACACTATTATTGTCTTTTTTATATACACTATTACAATTAACTACACAACACTTTTTACTCATATTTAAAGAGAAAAAAATTACCACCAAAAAAAACGAAAACCACGTGTAACTTAACCAACAAAATTGAGCCGGCTGCTGTAAATACAGAGGCTGTGCAGGCACACAAGTGACGCATTTGTCGCATTTTGAATATTGATATACGCGCGTAAAACGACAAGCTTCCTTTTTTCGCCACAAATGCGATATTGCGCATAGAAATGCGCAAAGAAATATTTGTCCGCGATTTTCATCGGAGTAAAACCACAGAGCACCCACCCTTACAGAGAGGAAAGCTGTGGCGGTGCCTTTGATCTTTAGGGGTCTATTTTGTGTGACCTTGCGCCATTGTTTAAGTAGTATGTTTAAGCGCCAAATTTGAAAAGGTGTACCTATTTGTCATTCTGAGTTATAGGTATGTAGTTACACATAATGCTGAATTAGATTTTCTCTTTTGAAAACAATATTACACTAATTAAAATTTATTTATTCTCTAGATATATGAATATGTTTTCCATTCATATTTTAATTTATAATTAATTGAAAACAGCTGTTTTTTAAAATGACTTGATTTTGAAGTGTTTATTTCAGATATGAACATTAAGAGTATGAAATTTAAATCATGATTGTTTTAGGTGATATTTTATAGGAACAATTAAACAAACGGGTACAATTAGACTTATTCAGTATACACACACTTTATAATACATTGTTATTGTTGTAAGAAACTTTAACAATTTTATACCTAATGTTTCAACAATTACTGGATATTTGTTAACTGTATTGGGTACCATGATAAGCAAAGAAAAGCAAGATGTAATTGGTAGATTTTATTTACAAAATTATAAAGCACAAATATAAATGGAAATAACACTAAAAATCGCAATTTTAAAAATACTAATCGCTGATTTACTATACATGAGACAAAATTGCTATTTTTCTATTATAGTTTTCCTTCCTTTACAGCTTTTTATGTCCCTGTTAGCATATTTTACTGCATAAAATTTTTTTAATCTAATAAATACGTGTTTGCGTTGGGTACGAGTTTGATTAAAATACCACTTATAATATGGCGATCCGGGTCATGCGCAAAGAAATTTAGTTTCGGCGGGAACGCTAGCTTTCCTCTCTGTAAGGGTGGGTGCTCTGTGGTAAAACCACAGTCTAGTAATATATATATTTGAAGTTTTCGATATGGCCAAATTTTGAATTTTGGGCTATAACTAAAAAATAACAAAAGATAGCGGAATTTTGTTTTTGGGACTTGACGTGCATCAAAAAAGGGCCCTGGACTCCGACATCAGTTTTTGTCTATTACCGATATTAAGGGTACTTCCCATTTAAAAACATCGAAAATGAGCCACCCTGTATAAGACTTTTGTCTATTTTGATATTTTCTACGTCTCCAACATTTTTGACAGCATCATAAACACGTCTTTGTGCAATAAGACTTTTTCACCGATACATTCTGCGTTTACCGAAAATGTGAAGTTTGTTAGAGCAAGAAGAAGACTATGGAATGACCATGTTGAAAGAACAGCAAAGAACATAATTATAAAGGTGGCAAAGAAATCAATACCAAGGGGAAGAGGAGACCAGGTAGACCACTCAAAATATGGGCAGATAGCTGGATGACCATCACCAGCGGAATCTACCTAAGGTTCAAAGCGTGAAGAAAGCAACTATTCCTATTTAAAAAATAATTTCGGCTAATATGTATGTTCAAATCTAATTTTTGATTTTGTTCCGGATAATACGGTGTTTAGATTAATCATGATCCAAATAAACGAGCTTTTGTTGTATGTTAGTAGAAAAGAAATTTAACAAATGAATGAATCAAACAATAACCCATTAAATATTTAAAGATTGAGCACCACCTATTTATCGATTTCCGTAAAGCCTATATTCCCATAAATAAAATAGAACTACTCAGAAGATTAATCACCGGAGTTGGCAAGTAGTTAAAGCATTTGACTACAGTACCGAAGGTCTCGTAGTCAAACCTGAGTGGGATACTTGGCTGGTGGCCTACCCAGTCACTGAAAATATTAGGTCCTACAATAGGGAAGGTTATCGAAGGTGTAGTGCTAAGAAGAATCCAGTAAATTAATAAAACCCATCAAATTGTATTTAGGGAAAATAACAATTTATAAATAAAATACTTTATTCGAATTATAGAAACTTTATAAATCCTGCTACTATCTAATATGCCAATAATATATTACTATTTAAAATTATGTACTTATAAAATTACACATTATGCTAGTGTCATTCAAATAAAATGATTAATGAGAAACAATAAACTATGACAAAAAACACAAAAAGTTACAACAAAACTTACACAATTATACTGCACTAAGCATAGATACAAGGTAGTTAAGACGATACTCGTTTAATAATTTAAATATTAAAACGTACATTTCCAGAAACGATTTCCAACCAGTTATTATCTTCTCCACCTTGTTCTTATGCCATAAAAAAATATATACAATATTTTCCCCGGTTCTACGATTTCTCCCGTTTTTTAAAGTTACGTTTACTGGCACAGCGGCTTATGATGTCAGTAACGTGAATTTTGTGATCAAAAATTTTCATGATCTGAGTCTTTGCCTCTATCATACCGTCGTTTATGATTTTGATGCGTTGCAAATTACCCTACAAACGAGAAAATTGTAATAACGTAATTTCGCCGGTACACGGCATTCTTACCTTTATTAATTCGTTTATGCGATTAACGTCTTTATCGAAACCGTTACCTTCTTCGGCTTCCGTATCTTTTAATAAATCCCTTAATTGATTATAGACGTTCTGTTCTTGATCGGCCTTTACAAACAATAACATAGTTTAAAGTTTTGTAATTTAAAAAAAAAGGGGGGTAACTCACCAAATCCTCCATTTGCGTCGATAAATGATGAACTTTCCACCCATTTACCTTATCCAAAACTCTGACTTGATTAGACAAATCCATGATGGTGGGTCGCCGCTCGTCTTTCGGTTTAACATCGGCATATCTCAAATAATGATTATGAGTAGCTTTCCACGTCTGCCTATAACTATTCAATAAGCTTGCACTTGCAGGTTTTCGTAACACCCGTCGAGATTCTGGGGGTTCATCACGCGCCGTATCCGAACGATTACTGTCAGATTCGGGCTCCTTTTTAATATTCGTTTCCGAAATAAATTGCATGTCGTCGTGTAAATTTTCGTCTAAATCATTACCGGTCCTGTAACAAAGCATGTAAGCAAAGCGCTTCCATTAAAAAAATAACATATTTACAGCTGTTGTTTTCTTGGTTTCTTTCGTGGACTCATTTCAGGAGGAGGACGGGCATTTTCTTCTTCTTCCTTTATATTAACAGGGACATGCGGCATGCTATCCTCATTCGTTTCCGCTAAACCGGGACTAGACGTTGCAGATATTGTAGTACTACCTAAAATTTCGTTTGTAAATTTTTGTTTATGAAAAACAGCGGAACACAAACCTTCATTACCTGAACTGTTTCCGTTACCACCAGAATCTGGTCTCGAAGGAGGTGAAATGGGAGGTGGGGGTTGTTGTAATGGCACGATACCCAATTGCAAAGCTAAGTTTTTAGCCGCTTTAAGCGGCGATCCTTCATGATCTCGTTTCCGCAAAATACTCGGTCTTGGTGACGAAGTTATTTTGGTCGTAGGTGTAGGAGTATGTTGAATCGACTCCTGCGACGTATCTGAATGTTGTGGCTGCTGGGAAAATTGAGGAACTCTGTTCTGTTCGACTACCATGACGGGATTAAAACGCATCGGTTGATTCGTCACTATACCTATGCGTCCAAAAGGATAAAATTAAACTTTAAGCTATTTTTTTTTTAATTTAAATTAATTTGATCATGGTTGCTAAGGTTATTCAACCACCCAACTAGCTGAATTCAAACAGTTATTAATGAAATTTAATGAAATTCTTACCGTGAACTTGTGTAGTAAGTGTTGCTGGTCTTATTTGTTGATTCGTGGATTGTGGAACAGCGGCGAATGATGATTGTTGACTGAAAGGACGTGCGACCGAGTACGTACCAGAAGCATCATAAAAATATGTTCCACTGGCGAGGGAGTACGTTGATACAGTTGAAGTCGGTACAGTTGTTGTTGATTGAGTAACTGCTGTTGGACCTTACATAAACCACATTTAGTTGAATTGCACTTAAATAATGACAGTTTAAAAATATTGTTTGAAACAATCTTTCTTTTCTTTTGTTTATTAGACACAACATACTAGATTAAAAAAAAAATTGTTGGTAAATCTAAAAATCAGTTATCTACTTTATCAAGCAGAGACATGTAAACAAATTTAATGTTATTTAGATTACCCAAATAGGTTTACTAATTAATTTCAACATTAGAAATACTCCAGATATAATTCATAACCGATATGTTGAAACATAAATGTCAAATAATAAACTTTTTCATTATACTTAAATAATCTAATCTAAAGTACAATAATTGTATAAGCGATTAATTTTTTTTAAGTAAAACAATTTGAATTGTCGTTGGAAATTCAACAAATTTACGATTTTTAATTAATTCTTTCCTGTATATGTACTAGCTGCGCAGGCGAAATAATAATTTAAAAAAACTGGTCAAATTCGTTTAAATAAGTGGCTAAAAGAAGTGAAACTCTTTATTGTCCTGGATTTATGTAGTAAGTTAAGAAATATGCATGTTTGTCTGCAAATCCAGTTTAAAAAAAGTTTAAAACGTACATACCAGGTGAAGTTTTTCTAGGTACAGAAACGATGGGCGCATGAATGAATATGCTTGTAGAAGGTGGCGTTGGTTGAGGATTATCCACTTGTTGTGAATATACTTTGGAGATCGAAACGGCTTGAGACGAACCCGTTGTAATTGGACGTTGTGTTACCATACTTCCCGGCTGGACATTTACTAAACCAAAAAATTTATATTTAATATTTTATTATTACAAAAAGAATCGGCAGTACGGCAGAGTGGGAGTGCACGTAATACTGATATATAGAAAGTTACGCAGAAGCCTGCTTGGTCTGAATGAGAATGCGGTTCGATGTGTCCAGCCCCCTCGACACTGGAAAGGTATAAGAGGGTAAAAGAGAAAGATTATTACAAAAAGCAGTGACGGACTGGATTAGAGTCCCTAAATAAACTTTTAACAAGGAATTTTTCTAAATCGAGTGGGGTCCTACTTAGTCGACAACCTGAAAAAACTGTAGCTAAACTGCCGCTTTATAATTTAATACTAATTCAAATTATCTACTTTACATGTACATATTTTTTCTTCGTCTTGCTTTATTCACCTGCTTTTGTCAGCTTCGTTTTTAACAACCAACTTTAAAACAATTTACGTTTTTACAAACTAAATTTCTTTTCAGCCTTCTTTCACTGTAATACATAAATACACTCTTAGTTTCAATATTTTTTGTATTTTTTACCTTTTATATAAGATAGGGGAAAGATGTAAGTTCCACATTTCTTTATGTCAAGAATATTTTAAAAATATTGTCCGTATTTTAAAGGCCGATTTATTATAAACATGAACTTGAAGTTGGGCTAATAGTTGCCGTTGCCAGTTGTAGTTAACATTATATTCATGTGATATCCACCGTTGGTAATATTAACCAATGCAAATCATTAACATCACATGACTTTTATTTACAAAACGTAATCGCATACCAAGGCCAATTAAGAAAGGAGGAGGGTGAAAGGGCTGATAAAGATCTCAGGGTATATACTAATCTCAATATGGTTTGTACTGAGAAACGTCACAAGACATGAGACCCATCTACAGCCACCAAATACTATCTCAGACAGAGAAGGGTGAGGGGCGAGTTTCCGGTGCCCTAAACCCGGAAACCCTACAGAAGTCTCTGGCCCTCCAGGTTGGGGGTTAAGCAATGGGCCGACAACCATTAAATGTTCCCAAATGGACTCAAAGGCGACGACTCAGGCAAGCATTAAAGGATACGAGAATTGGAATTATCAGATATTGCTATGAGCGGGTAAATCGCAGAGGCACTTGAAGGATACAGAATGGATTTAACTACCTTACAAGAAATTAGATGGAAGGGTCACGGCTCAATCCATAAATGCCTATACAATATATGGTACAGGTTTTATTGTGAAACAAACACTTAGAAAATCCAATGTTAGCTTTGAACCAATAAGTGATTGAATACGATTAAAAGGCAAGTTTACAAAACTTACCGTAATAAACGCTTAAGCTCTGACCGAGGAGGCAGAAGAAAAGATAGCGGATATGCCCTGGAAAGAGAATGCGAGAGGGGCTGGAATCATGATATGGTCCTCCGCCTGGGCAATTTTAACGTCAGGATTGGTGGAGAAAAACAACACAATCGGGTTGCAGGCCAACATAGCCTACACGAACTAACTAGCCCGAATGGTGAAAGATTATGTCAACTTGCGGAGATACAAAACTTTATTATTAGTAGCACACATTTCGTGCATATGGAAAATCCCTGGCACACAAGACTATAATCAAACAGATCATGTGTTGATATCGAAGAGATGGGCTACAGTTAAGAGGTGCAAACTGTGACTCAGATCACGTTTTAGTAGTGGCAACGTAGAATCAGCAATGCACAGAGAACAAACCCAAGAAATGGAATACCGACTTGCCATAAGAAGAAAATGTGCTGAGAAAGTAATACGGTGTTCCTACTCCTACTATTTTCTATATAAAATTTTTGTGCTGCATCGTTTGACAGTTCGCGTACTAGTTTAGATATTTGCCGCTAGATGGCGGCATAACCTATTATAAAGCAAGGCCAACTGTATCAATAGCGACTTCGTCCCTTATAAGGCCGTACCGTTTCACATTTTTTACACTTTATCAACTTTACAGTTTGCGCTCTATAGGGCGACCTCTCCAGGCGAAATTTTAACTACGGTATTGTCAGTTAGTTGTCAGCTGTCGATCCTGTCAAAGTTGTCAGTCATAATGGCATTAGTATTGTTTCTAATTTTAACATTTCTCTGTTTAAGGTTTGTTTTAACTTGGTGTAACCTTTTTAATTTGGTTTGTTCTCTCTAAATATATGGCAATTTCTGCAAAAACCGTGTCCTTACATTCAGAACAGGTAAAAATAGGATTGTTCATTGCGATAGTATGAATCTGTTCTCTTATTTGAAGGTAAGAAACATTCATTCTCAAAATATGCTTCTTACATAGCACCGAATGCTTAAAAGTGTCTAAAAATTATTCGAGTTTGTGTTTTCTTCAGTGTAATGTCTAGAATTTGAAACTATATTCTAAGTAGGTAGGTACCTACTATAATAAAAGTCCTGTTACTTATTTCATTTACAGCTTTTATAGATTTAACAGGCAACAGAATATTGTTTTTAGCCTTGTTTGTTGAATATGAATTTAAAAATTAAATCGACGTAGATTTGTTATAAAACTACATTAAACTTTTGACACACGGAATACCACAAAAACGTCCAAACCATATTTTTCCAATCTTCGAAGCATCTGCAACATGAAAAATGGATTATTACTAAAGAAAATCCAGTTCCTGTAGTCAATATTTTGAAATTTTTATTTAAAAATTTCCAAATATGTCAAAATAGTTGCAAATACTGCCTTCAGAGGTCGTCCTATAGAGCGCAAACTGTAAAGTTGATAAAGTGTAAAAAACGCGGAACGGTACGGCCTTATAAGGGACGAAGTCGCTATTGATACAGTAGGCCTTGTTATAAAGTAACGTATTTTTATAAATTTTGCACTTTTTGCAGAAGATATTAAAAACACATAAATATAATACTATAAACGCTGCAGCTTTAAGAACAAATTGATTTTTTCTTTGAATTAAATATTTCTTCGCAAAAGGTTTGCTGCAATGCTGAAAACATAAGCATTTTCATAAATTGTTCTCCCAAATGTTTTTCTGGGCATTTTCGAAAATCAAGTAAAAAGCACGGGCGTTACATAAATACTTTGTGTCGCCAAGAGTTGCGATAACATTGAAAATTAAATATTTTGGCAGTTCTTGGTGTCAACATTCAACTGTCATTAGCGCCATCTTACAGCAATTGTTGGAACTAGTATGCGACTTGTCAAAGAATACAGTTCACAAACAATTGAAGGAGTGGAGACACCATATCTTCATAACATCACCGTCAAAACCAGCTAGGTGGCAACCTTACATAGGACTAGCAAATGGAATTATTTGATGATATTTATAGGTTATGTTATCAAATTTATTTCATGTGTAATTTTGTTACGGGTGTGGTTTTTTTGTTTCTTTAAATATACACTGAAATAAAGTAAACTAAAATCCTATTCTTTTTATTATTATTCCAACTTGTAGTTTAAAATTGTTCACTATATTTAACCGAGTTGCTCATAGATGGCGCTACCGTGCACAAACATTTTTAGACCGCCAAAATGCAAAAACGAGTCAGCTATACAATTCCATTAGGTTCTGTTAATTTTAGTAAGCTATGGTTACGATGTTTATCGCTTGCAGCTGTATGGGTAGCTTTGGTGCCGTACTTTACTAAACGACACGATGCGAAGTTGTGACAATTACCTAAAATTATTTGAATTCATTCGTTTATTTATAAAAAAGTTGGGTGAGTTTGTTAGCCTTAACATTTTTGTGTATATTTTGCTGCTCATTTATTAAGTTGTTTTCAATTTAGATTTAAAAAGGCACTGCAACATTTTGGCCTCGAACCCTCAATCAAACATATTTGGCTTCCGGTTTACTTTATCCTGATGAAAGCCTTTTCTTTTCTTTTTTCCGATCTTACGGTAATTTTCTTAAATTAATTAATGTCGTAATTTCAGTAAAACTTGCAACACTTACTTGTTCGTGCCGTTGTCGTAACATTAGGTGTAGATTTCATAACAGTCGGCATTTGTGGCAAATGTATGGTGTTTCCTAAATAAAATAAATGAATTGAAAAATATTATTCAACATAATAATAAGTAAATAAAATACCTTGAACCGGTTGAGTAATAACTTTAGCTCCTTGAGTCTGTATAGCTCGTGGTTGTGTGCTGTTGGCCACGGCTACCAGCGGATGTAACGATAGAGTAGAAATTCTAGTTTGTCCTAATACATTGGCCGTACTTGCTTGTGCCGGACTAGTAGCTACACTTACGGACAATCTTCCTAATGTTACGGTGGGTTGAGAAGTAGAGACAATTCGAGCTGGTGTTGTTCCTAGCATCGGAGGTTGTTGCGGAGTTGATATTCTTGTTCCTGTTGTTAATACTGTTCCCTGCGGTGCTACTAAACGTGTCGCACCTGCTTGGGTTACGCTTATTGGCACTGTTAGACGTGCTGTTGCTACTTGTGCCTAAATATTTAAATTTAATTACTACTTTTTTTAGTTAATTATTTGTATAAAAACAAGTAGTCATAATTAAAAAGCTACTTTATTTTCACTTAACATGAATCATTTGTCTATTTCAACTTGAAATTTTTTCCTGTATGTTAATAAAACTGTAATTGCATAGACTATTGTTATGCTGATCGCCTTTTATTCTCAAGTTAATATATGCAAATGTTAAAATGAGTTGTAACTACTTACTTTTAAATTCAAATTAGCACAATTTTAAATCTGTGTCGGTAGATAGCTACATATTAATTGATGCAAAATACACAGCAAATATAAAAAATCAAATTTACTCACCACAGGTTTTGGAGCAGAAGTTTGACGTTGGCTTTGCATCGTACTTGCAACAGTTAAACGTGGTGCAGTGGCAAACTGTGCGCCATTACCTCCAGTACTATATACTAAAGTTTGTGTTCGAGAAGGTAGCACCTGTGCCAATGTGACTGTATTACCTAATGCTTGAATACTCGCTCCACCCTGACCAGGCTTAAATGGATGGATCTGTGGACACAGATGTAACATCTCCTAATCAAATAGTTTCCAATCTCGTTTCATTATAATCTTTGGTGTAACTTTGCCATCTATAATTCTACGATTTATTCGAAACTGTTTCTTGGTTTATATAAAATTATCTATAAACACAGTTCTTTGGTTAATTATAACCTAAGCCAAACATAGAGAAAATCCAAGGCTTTATTAACAAAAGTAATGAAGTTTGTTTATAAACAAACGACACTCACAAAACAATTGCCAACTTTCTATCAGTAAGGTTAATAAAATTTTGAGCTTTACCAGATTTAAAGTTTTATTGTACCTGTGTTCCCTGTCCGATGGTGATGGCCGAATGTAAAATAGTAGCTGTAGTAGGTCTAATAGTAGAAACCGATTGAGAAGCAGGCTGAGTCCTAGTCAACAGTTGTGGTTTAGCAAGGGCTCCAGTAACAGAGGCACCTCTCACCGGCGAACTTAGAACCGTAGGGGCTCCTTTTATCTGTGAACCATTTGAAGAATTCGTTGTAAGCCATGCTGTACCTTGAGCTGGGCTTGGTGTTCGCGGAGGCCTTACAAAAGCCTGAGGTTGCTATAATAAAACGAAATGACGATATTGCCCATATTGTTAATACGAATGACTTTTAATTTTCTATAAGAGATCCTTGCTGTACTGTTAAAATTCACAGATGTGCTTCAAACTGGTAAAAAAAATAACACAAACTGACCTGTACGTTTGCCTGTGCTGCGACAACCATAGGTGTTCTAATAGGAGTCACATTACATCGAGGTGCTGCTAAATTTGCGACAACAGCAGGCCCTCGAGGCACATGGTATGTACTTTGTGCAACCACCGGTAATGTGGTAGCAACTACTGGCAATGTGGTGGCAAGGGTTATTTGTGCAGGGCGTTGCAACGTAATACTGGTTGTGCCCTGTGATTGTGACTGAGTAGCACCGATGATCCCAGTTACCTGTGAACGATTGGCATCACCTAAAACAAATGACTGTCACTTGAAGTGGAAAAAAGAATGCTGATAACTTACATTGTTTTATAACAGCTTGTGGCACAATATTTGTTGTTATAATAGTAGGTGTGACAACTGATGTTTGACCAGGATTCATGCTGGCTGGTTGAGTTAAGACTCTCATGTTTCTTAAGGGCTGTCCAGTCATTACCACTGGAGTCTTGCCATCCATTGTTTTTACTGTGGTTATTTTAGCAGCCAAATCTAGAGGAAAAGTTTTCCCAGCTTCTGACTTT
The DNA here is from genome assembly GCA_963082815.1 of Melanotus villosus. Taxonomy (NCBI): domain Eukaryota; kingdom Metazoa; phylum Arthropoda; class Insecta; order Coleoptera; family Elateridae; genus Melanotus; species Melanotus villosus. The sequence goes on along the minus strand of OY720420.1, from coordinate 4,960,128 downwards.
TCTTCGTCTCCGTTGCCACTCATTGCTTTAATGATTTATACTAACTTATGAACATTTAACGTAAAAGCATCTGCTGGTTAAAAAAAATTAAAAGTTGTTGGTTGGATTTGTAGGTTTTAATTGATATAATTCACTTAAACAAATTTATAGCCTATACACCAACGTTGATAAACATATTCTGCACCTTGTCAAATACAATAACTTATTTAATTTAAGACATTTCGTTGAATTCATGGCTATTTTTACAGTTTAACTTCAAAATTTAAGAACAGCTTGGGAAACCGCTACGAGTCTACGAAGGACAAGCAAAATCGTGCAATCCATGCGCAGAATAAAAAATTATGTAATTGCGCAGGTGGCTACGAGAAAACCATCCCTCTTGCGGGGCGCACAACGACAACTGTGAAAATATAACTAACTACACACCGCCGGTAATTTAAGGACTAAGTTGATTTTCAAACTTTATTAAACATTACGTTTATATTCAATGTAAAAGGCGGCTTTTTTACAATTTTGGTAATGATTCGATAGCCGGTGAAACGTCCAAATTCTACTTGTTTAAGAAAAACTTGCTTCAATGTATTATATTGTTGCGTAAAATCCAAAATCCGGTGTCGGTGGAAGTGAAATTTGTGTTTTTCTTTAAAGAAATTCGCCTTCTCTATTTCTAATCTCCTATAAACACCCCTCGCAACATGCTATGTCAAGTACGGTATATGAAAAGTAACATCGCTGTAGTATGCACACGTCGCTTATCGCCTGTCATGGCGGTTCTGCAATGCTTTTCATATGGGAATTAATTTTAACATATTTACATTTCTCGGTGAATAATATAATTTTCGTTACCTGCGACGCCGGATTTGGTTTCTACGAAAAAAAGTACACCACGACAAGGTTAGAGTTTTTCAAAAAGCGAATTTTTTGCGTTTCACCGGCTATCGAATAATTATACCACAATTTTTATTATGAAATAAATTAATCTCCGTATTTTAAACATTTAATCAGTACGGAAACAGAAGATATAACTTTTTCTCACGATGTCGGTCACTTAGTTACAATCTATTTTCACTGTCAAAAGTGTGAAAACGTACAAATGTCAAACTGACGTTTGCCTTGTTAACCTTTAAAAGGTTGTATATATGTATCCCACAAAATTGTGTAAATACATAACGTAAAACTATAGAATAATCCTTAAAATAATGACTGAAGAAAGGTTAGTGACTGAAGTTCCCAGTAGCTTAAAGCAACTAGCCAGATTGGTAGTTAGAGGTTTTTATACAATCGAAGATGCCTTGATAGTAGACATGCTAGTTCGGAATCCTTGTATGAAGGAAGATGATATATGCGAGTTATTAAAGTTCGACAGAAAACAATTACGTGCTAGAATTGCAACGTTAAAAAGCGACAAGTACATACAAGTTCGCTTGCGTATGGAAACTGGCCTCGATGGTAAAGCACAAAAAGTAAATTATTATTTTATAAACTATAAAAGTTTCGTAAACGTAGTAAAGTACAAATTAGATCTCATGAGGAAACGAATGGAAACAGAAGAACGAGATGCCACAAGTAGAGCCAGTTTCAAGTGCCCAGGTTGTTTCAAAACGTTCACAGATTTAGAAGCAGATCAGTTGTTTGATTATGCAACCTGTGAATTTCGATGTACATTTTGTAGAGAAGTTGTAGAAGAAGATCAATCAGCACTGCCCAAAAAAGACTCTCGATTATTATTAGCAAAATTCAACGAACAGTTGGAACCCTTATTTGTGTTACTACGAGAAGTGGAAGGCATTAAACTCGCACCAGAAGTACTCGAACCAGAGCCAGTCGATATAAGTACAATAAGAGGTTTAGATGCAAGAAGGTTAATGAATCTCTCCGGAGAACCATGGTCAGGTGAAGCTACACGTAATGCCGGTTTTATGGTCGAAGAAACCCGAGTGGACGTTACAATCGGTGATGATAACAGCATAAATGCTGCTGCTACTAATAGGAAACAAGCACCGATTTGGATGACCGAATCAACAGTATTAACAAATGATTCACAAATGGACAAGGTAGATACGATTATGGATAACGCAACGGATACAACGTCCGGTAGCGGCAAGACTGATGATATTATGAGCGTGTTGTTGGCACACGAAAAACGTGCAACAACAACGACAGCGAATGCAATTAAAGGTTTGAATGCCGAATCCGACTCCAGTTCGGATGAAATGGCAGAGGTTATAAAAGATGAAACGGAAGACGTGGAAATGATGGAAAGCGACGACGAAGACGATTCCAGTATACCCACTGTTACTGTAGGAAATAAAACGTATAATATTACCGAGATTAATGATACAATTATTGCCGAAATGAATCAGACAGAAAGAGATATTTATATTCAAGTGTTCCAGGATTATTATTCTCATATGAGTTATTAATAAGTTTAAGTTTGTAGTGTAAATTATTTTTTCATCGCTACTGGTTATTAATAAAAATAATATTGTATAGAATTTACTTTTAATGTACATGTATAATTGTTTTACAAATATATTTTCTACAATACAGATACATTTGTGATGTACATCTAAGTATAAAAGAACAATTATGTTATGTCCTCATTTCTGCCTTAAAATACGTTCGCTACATTAAAAACGGAATGACTTAAAAGGAGCGAAAAAAATTTAATTTTATGTCAACTGGTTGAATTCGTTGAACTGAGAAAATAAAGCTCTTGTGGATGCATACATTTCGTAAATTTAATGTTGGTGCTTTTTCGAGTCTATGTCAAACTGACGGTTCCAATATGTATATTGCGATATAAATGAAACGTGTACGATGTTTTAAAATTACTATAATAATCGGCCGACTTCTAGCCGCAAATCTGACACCGGCTGCGATCAATAAAATTATATAACTATCAAAAAATCAGTCTGTAACAATAAAACTCAAAATATATTAGAAAGTAAAGCTGACTAGGTGCACATACGAAATCATGAACAATTAAATAGTAAAATACAAAAATTCCAATACAATAAATAATTACAAATATAAAAAGTATCCGATAAATATGGAATCATACAATTAGTGCATTTTTCTTATATTAAGTACGTAAATCTAAGAAATCTGATTATCTTACATCACATTTTCTTCGTTCACCATGGTAAGGGCGATTCTGTACCGACATTGTCATATTTATAAGAACTACAAAACAAATTCATGCAAGTCCTAGCAATAATAAAAAATAAACATTTACCTTGTCGATGTTACGGTAACATTTTGTGGATTAACCAAAGGTTGCAGTTTTTCTGTAAATCTCTTATAATTCCTTTCTAGTTCCCTTTGGTAATCCCTTTGATCGGAGCCAATTAAATTTTTGTTCCTTTTTAAGGCATCTTGGCACCTATAAGAAGTAAAAATGATTGGATAATAAAAATTCAAAAAAATACTCTGAACATACTTTTTGGAGAAGTCTTTAAAGCACAGCCGTAACTTATTTTGGTGTCTCGTAAGGGGTTTTCCGTCACATGGTAAAAATGTTAAGGCCATTTCTAAAGGTCCCTGATTAACAGTCGTTCCAATACAACCTTGCAGTACCATCTGTAAAATTTTCGGATCCGGTGGTTCTTGTTGGGTCGATGCGGCTAGCTCGGTTGTTTTCTTCTGTATGTCTTCGATAGCAACCTCAATGGGGGTAAGCGTAATTTGGATACGATGTACCACTTGAATCCTAGTTTTTACATAAGGAAAATGAACAGCGGTTGTGAGGATCGTCTTTCGTTTGTACTGCTCGTGTAGTTCACCGTGAGCTCGCCCTGCTGGTGTAAATGGAGTAGCGTATACGAATCGTTCTGCAAGTTCAAAATAAACCGGCTGCTTCCGATGATGATTAAGCTACTTACTAATATTGTAATTTTTGTCAAAGTGCGTGTGTCTGTATCTAAATTCGTACTGTTCAAAATAAGGGTCGACGTAAGTAATTTGTATGTAGGCTTTATCGGGATCCAGCGAACTCATATCGACTACATTCGAGTCCATTATTATTACCACATTCTCGGCTCCAAATCTCTCCGCATAAAAATTCTGCAAAACATTTTAATAATTTGCAATTTACATACGAAACAAAGGCACACACCTCCAGTCTATTAAATATTTCAGGCAACTTGGTTAACGTCGGTTCTTTATAAATAAATTCCTCACGATCGAGATCTCCAAATTTAGAACCATAAAAACCAACTCGAAAATATGTGCCAAACACTCGCTTTCCTTGCAATTGATCTATTCTTGTATACGCATCGTGTAATTTGCTACAAATTTAACGTTACAACAATTACCGTAAATACAAGAATTAACTTACCCATGAATATTGGCAAGTTTCTTAAAATCCCTATTATTCTCGGCGATCGGTATAAGTACCTTGTATATATCATTCATAGGTTCGTACATGGCCGCTGAGTGTAAGAAACTAGCAGCGTGTTCAAGTAATACCAGTAAACCCCCTTCTGAAAAGTGTGAACCTAAACAAACGCCCTCTCGTTCGGGGCTTAAAACATCGTCTGAAACTGCACTTTCAGCAAGCACATTTGGACTAACTTTCTCCAACGCTGCTGCACCGGCTGGCAAATGTGGCAACGGTTCTATCATCGCTAAATATTCAGCTACAAGAGCTGCCGAATGCACCATGCACATGCCGGCTTCGCAATGATTGCCTCTTTCCATATGTTTCTGACCCATATTCGCTAACCATGTTAAACGTAAATCTGGAGAATTTTGATAACCTTTAGCGATGCGATACATAAGATCCAAAAGCATCTCGGGGTCTTCTTGGAATTCTTTCATTTTAACCGTGTCCGAAAGTATCATGTGTAAATTAAAAACTAAATCACGGACTTGCTCTGGGAAGCTTGTTTCTTGTAATTCTGTATCACGTTCGCCATACTCGAGGATCGTTTTAAATGATCGTCTTAAAGAATCATCACTGAACGATGACGAAGTACCTACTAACGAACTTAAGGACATTGTAACCTGCATTTTTACACGAGCAAAGTTCTGCAAAGAGAAAGGCATTAGTAATAATCGTCGTCATTTCTTGTGATGTGTAATGTCCAGGCTTATTCACATTTAATGAATGTGATACAAAGAATTAAAACATGGTCACCGTTGCAATCGGACTCATATTGCTTAGTACACACACAACGAAGCTAACCAAACTGCCTTAGCCTCACATTAAACCGAGAAATAATACTACGATACTTACATTGCCAATCTGGAAGGTTTGTCGCATTAATAAATACAAGGAAGCAGCTGCCTGAGATCTAACTGAAGCTATGTTCGAACCACAATGTTTTAACAGTAGTAAACACAGATCTGCGCAATGGTCACTTTCTTCATCGAAAAGAGCACTATGAAACTAAAAACAGAAGAATGTAGTGTATCATTTCAAAATATAGCTTTCACCTAATGCCTAATAAAGAATACCACAATAACACAAAAAATTGCTGATACCTTAAAAACTAAACCTCGCTGAGAAGCAAACATATGCGGTAAAACAGTTGTACTTTGATTCTTTCCAAGAGAGTGCAAAAGAACGGTAAGTGCTAAGCCTAGTAATGATTGTTGGTTATCCCACTGTGCTACAGTGGCGACACATCGCTCGAGTGTATCCAATACAATGAAAGATGCTTCGGTAGCCAAATGCCCTTCTAAGTGAACATCGGTAATTGCATCGTCTCGAGGACGATCAACCACATCGGAGCCTGGACGATAAGTCATTTGATCTTTGCGCCAGCGCAGTTTTTCTGAACCGCTTGTTTGTTGACTTCCACCTGTGTTAAAACATTTTAAGTATATTTAAATTTTAAATTACATAAAATCAATTACCTTTACGCCTTTGCATCATTTCTCTAGCAGATCCTTGTCCTAATATCATATCTTCAAGACGCGATTTAACATCCTGATTAACTTGGGCGTGCGCGTATCCAGAAGGTTGAGGTGCTCGCCGACGTGGCCTGTATTCAAAGCAACTGGTGCAAGCATCAAGTAAATGTAATAAAGTTGCCATTCTTGATGCCATTAGTTCACCTAACCACTGACAAAGACATTCACGTTCGACGTTTTTCAATACCCATAAGACGCATGTGAGTAGATTACGTGTTACTTCTGCGCTTAATCCTACTTTACGTGCCTATACGAATATATGTTTTAATTATTAAAATTATTAATTTTTGTTAACGTACTTGCTGGAAAGTATCGCAACTTGTGTGTGGTAATTTTCCAGCTATCGCCAAAGCTACATTATGATTAATGTTAGTCGGTGTGTTTATTTCTTCACTGGAATAACGATCAGTTTTATCTCCACCCCAGTGATGTAATAGTGGGAGTACATCCATTGCTACTGATAATAATGGCATGTATAATGCAGCCACTCGCCTTCGTGCTTCTAATGAACTATAACGTGGATCACTATCATGCCAATACAATAAGGAACGAATTGTGTCTACGACTTTACTGTGCAATGCTGGACTTCTATAAAAGAATAAAAAAAAGTATTGGTAGAATGAAGAGCACAGATAATATTCATTGCAGTACTTTAACATGGTAAATTTAAAAATTGATGAGCAGCTCGTACAAAAAGTAAGGTTATGGTAGTGCACTTCCTTTGGAAAATAATCTCATAGGTTGATTAGACATTCATAAATTTTTCTTTATGATACATTACAAGAGACGATAAAACCAAATAGCTAATCGGAGTTTGAGATTATGTTGAAACATACATTGAACAATCGAGCATTTAGGACCGCAAAATTTTACAACATCGACTATATCAGTCATTAACATTATAACTTTATTGTGCAATGCTGGACTTCTACAAAAGAATAGCGGAAAATATTGGTAGAAATAAAATCACACACAATATTCATCAAAATACAGCAACATTTGTGCGGGTTATACAAAAAATGAGGTTTTGTCAGTGCATTTGCTTTAAAAAAATATTCCCTCACGATTAAACATTCTTAGATTTATGTTTATAGATACAACTTTAAAATACGTTCTTACATATATTTTGTATTATATTAAAGGAGAATTGAACAATCGAGCATTTACGACCTAAAAATTTTTCATCGACTACATCAATTGACAATGCGACTTTACTGTGAAATGCTCGACTTCTATAAAAGAGTAGAAGAAAACATTGGTAAAATGAAGATCACAATAATAGTCATCAAAATACATCAACGTGGTAATGGTTTGAAAACATTTGTGCAGCTTATACAAGAAGTGAGGTTATGTCAGTGCATTTCTTTTAAAAAAATATTCCCTCACAGGTTGATTAAACCTTCAGATTTGTCTTTATATCTGTGATTTAAAAACAATGTTATTACATATATGTATTTTGTAATGTATTACAAGAGGCGATAAAATAAAATATATTAACAACGGTTTGAGGTTACGTTGAAACGTACATGCCAATGACTACATCAGGCATTATCACAACTGCTCCAGACTTAATTTGAACTACAATAATGTAAAAATATTGCATGTCATACTTACTGCATTTCAAGAAGAACAGTAGCCAAGTCAGTCAAAACAAGCCCCGTTAAATAATGATGTTGTCTGTATTCAGGCGACAATTCTGCAAAAACACTGGCTCGTTCCTGACTAGCAGGTGGACCTGATAAGAATGAAGTTTGACTATTGGAGCTTGTAACACTTGGACTAGGCGAGACGCTGGCCCCAGAAGTCATAAAAGGTGTCGCAAATGGTAAATTCAATGCTACGTAATGTTCATGACTACAAACTATTCGAACACATTCGAGTTTAAGTTCCACTAGAACTGCTGCATCTTGTATCGAGGCTATTTTAGCTTGTAATTGCTTACAGTACGATCTTAATAATTGGAATACATATCCTCTGTCTGCAACAGATAGCAAATCGAAATAAAAGAATGCTAAAGCTGCGTTTAATTTATGGGCATGTCTAATATCACTCGTAGAATGGGCAATGATTTCAGCTGTAACTGTATGCACAAGTGTTGTGATATCGTCTAAGAACTGCTCTGAAAATCGTAACTTCCTTGGAGCATCCAGACTTCTAGTATGTCCTAAATGTTCCACCATACTTTTTATAATGAGTTCAAATAAGAACCATGCGTTTTGCATCGCCATATCTTTAGAACGGCCACTCGATACGACCCACTGTAATGCCAATTCTTGATGTACAATACGCTGCAGTGTATTGATATTCGGAGAAGTAGGGTCGACACTGGGTGCTCGCATGCTTGCCGCTCTATCTAATCCTCTGGCTGGTTGCAGATGTGCTATTTCAAGATCAGGATGCGAGGAACTTCGAGTTAAAGATGAACCTTCCCAGTTTGGGGAACCTTGTGCACTGGTACATAATGGGTGAGGTAGGTGGCACTGGTAATGTATGTACGATGCCAGAAGAGAATTACGCGAATGCTGATCTATTAGTAACTCCTGCAGGCTCTAAAAATAAACTTTGTTTTAGTACTTAAAATAGCCTGAAGTGGACGAATACATACCGAAATATTATTTAAAAGCAAGCAGAGAGCTTCAAATGAGGTATGTCCAACGTTAAGCGTATGTCCGGATATTTTCGGTGGTTGTACTAATAACTGTATAATACTATCGAAAATAATCGATAGATTTCGAACTAGTGTTTCTGGTCGGGCTCCCGCTAGACCAAGCATGGCTGCCCTGTAAATTAACGAGCTCATTTTTGACGGTTCGGAAACAAAGGTTTTAATAACATACCTTAACTCGCTTTCGAGTCCGGCTTCGCCAAGTCGAGCCGGTACAACTCCCGTTTGTACGTAATCATAAGCGGACAAAAACCGCTCTACAGGTGGATCGTGCGTATGAGCTGACGAAGCGGTATCTAAACACACCGTAAATAACCCTTTATGATTATCAAGCCAACGAGTGCCCGGTAAGCACACATCGGCAGGGATGTAACTGTAATTAAGGGGAGGTGGTTCCAACATAACCGGCAAACAAAATTCACCGGAGACTAATCTGCCATCTCGCAGAAGTGGAAGCCACTACGAAAGCACTTTTAAGTTTCGCACTATAAAAAAAAACCACACAAAAACTTACTGTGTATCCTACAGGCGCATCCACGGAAGTCTGTTCTAATTTTCTTTGGCACGAAATATGGTAAAAAGTAAAAAGTAAATGATGATTATCACCAAGAGCGGCTGGAAGTTTCATTTTGATTTCGTCATAAAAAACGGGGCACTTATTATGATATGTCACTGCTGTATACATCTCGGTGGTCATTTCAGGGCAACTAGATTTACCGAAAATATTAGGAAGAGCATGTTGCTCGCCTTCACCAGCCATAAGTTGAACTCGCACAGCCAAATTTCTCGCAGATCCCTGTCTATTCGAGAAGTTGAGTTCTTTGGGACTCACAAACAACATATTACGATACACGTAATGAGGAGTTAGTATTTCTTTTACGGAGAATTCTAACAACTCTTTAACTGGACGGCTTTTATCATCCGGATACGGATGAATTTTTTCTAATTCCGTTGTCAAACAATGTTTAACATCGCTTGCGCATGGAGATATGTCCAATTTCAAACTTGCAGGAATGCATTTTAATTTTTTCATTATCAAATTAGGACGTTTCAATTCTAAAAGACACTTGTAAAGATCTTCGTCTCGAAATCTTTCGCTCTCTTGTTTAAAGAATGAAGACACTGTTAAGGTAATTGGTCGGAATGAATCTAAACTTGATGCTAAATGATCCGGAGACCACGAACGTCGTTTCTCTGATCGTCGCTCCAACGATCCTCGACGTGTTAAACTACCCATATCGGAAGCCTTACGACGTAATTGTTCCAGCCCACCACTCGACGATTTTCGTTCTAAACTATTTGTACTCGAATTGGTACCCGTTGAATCTCGATCGCTATCTCTTTCCAACGAATTCCCACCATTAATAACGTTCATTAAATAAATTCCAGTCCATGCGAATGCTTGTCGATATTTTCCGAGTCTTTCACAGGTTGCTACTGCATTTGCCTTTAGTTTATCTCTGTTCTGATTTTATAAAATGTATCAATGAATAAATAAATAAATATAAAATAAAACTTACTTTGTCGTCTTTTAAGTACGGCTCGACACATTCATTTAAATCACCTTGTAAAACTTTTTCTAAACGTACAACTAGAAACAGGTCAGAGCTGGGGTTTGAGATATTAAATATACAACCTCGGGCCAATGTACTCGTATCGCTGTATGGAATGTGACCGCCCAACATACGCTTTAAATTTTCTGGATTTAAATCGAAATAAAATGTTTCGGACACTTTCTTACGTTCTCGAGCGTCGTATAAGGCCATCGATGCAAACAGAGGTTCTACTTCTATATCTAATCTGAAAATTTCCATAAATAATAATCTTTCCATCGGACAATTCTAATATTTATGTTTAACTTAATGAGCATAGCAGCCGAGGATTTGAAACCCAAACGACGACTTTAGAATTCTCTAAAATTAAGGTCATCTCTAAACTATCATAAATATGGAGATATAAACATACTTAAGTTGTAAACATCTGACAAGTATCCTGTGTCCCATATGATCCATAGGTGGATTTGCAGTAAACCTTCGTTCGACAGGATCAGATCCGTCAATCTCAGAAAGACTCGGACATAAAGAAAATAAAATTTCCTGCCTATCTATTTGTCGTCGACCTTCATTTAATTGATCTAAAGCTTCGGGAGTTGCATGTTCTAAGATTTCTGGAATTAACGGATCGCCAGTCGAATGTCTTAAATCTAAAGAAGCCCAAGAATTGCGAGGCGTTAAAGTGTCGCCGCATGATGAAAGCGATGTTGAAGATGCTACGCTTTGACGGCTACTGCTAGTAAACGATGCTATATCTTTTAAAGCAAATAATTAACAATCATTATTTTAAATATACTTTTGTGTTAAGTACCTAATTCACTTGTGGATTCTGAAGGCGTTTGCTGTTGAAAATCAACTTCAAATTCTTGTCTTGGACTGGGATATAACGGTTTTGGTATGTTTTGTCTGCTACCTGCGCTGCTACTTAATAATCTGTGTTGATACCTTACAACATGCCAGTCTGATGTGTAACATCTGATACACGTTTGTACATGCGGAGGTAAATTTTCGCTAAGATAAATGGCTTTAAATTCAAATTTTCACATCAGTACAGAACTAAATCTTACATGATTTCTTCAGGAACAATAGGCTTCAGTGTACGTATAGGCCTTTTTATAATTTCAAGCTCTAAGTCTCCGTAAGGAAAATCCAACATTAAACGTAAAGGGTCTCGATCGATGAGCAGTTGATACTGACACAGAAAGTCTTCGTAGTCCATCGGTTCAGCCGAATCATTCATCCACCACTGTAAATACATACATTCATGAATTTCTTCAAACATACTCGCTAAAAATAATGCTTACGGTGGTAGACGACACCAAGTAGCTGCTCTTTCCGACATGGCAAGCAACGTTCCTTCGCACATCTGCTGCATGTTGCCTACAATATAAAGTGCTCTATCATTTAGAATACTTAAAAATAAATATAATTACTGTTATTACTTTGATAATTTTTGTGTAAACGCCCTTTGATTGGACGCCATTTTCAAACATTTGACGTTTGTCAACCCTAAATAACCTCAAAAGTGTTGTAAATTTCTTTGTAGAAATCAAATTTTAATTAGTTCTATTATAAAGAAATGGAATCCGTCGGTGAAACCTGTGAATTACAGCAGTTAGTACCAAGTGATGCAGATGGTGAAAATGAGGATAGTATAGCTCAAGATGATTACAATGTCAACGAAGGAAAAGTCGTCTCCCCCATTCGAAGTAACAAGGTAATAATCATGTAACGAACGTTTGAACAGTCTTCTGTAGGTTTATTTTAGATATCCTCATCTGGTGCAACAAGTCATAGTTCTGTATCACGACGTGGAAACGTCGGTCCTAATACAAATTCGGAAGCGAAATTGTTTTATATAAATGAAAAGAAACCTAGTAAAGACTACAGTAAAACCAGTAGCGTTAGACCTAGAAATCCACATAAAGGTATGTAGTATGCATTAGAATAGTTTGCTCTGACAAATGTTTTATATCTTTCACCTAAATTTGTTTGTTATTGTAAAGTAGTTGTGGATGATAAGGTATGTAACACACGATATCCATTTCTTTTACACGTTTTTGCAATTATTTTGTGTTAATTTTAGTTTGTTTTTATTTATTTTTTTATCCACCATCATCCACTTGCACGCCTGTAGATTCAGCTAATACAACTGCTCGACACCACTGTTTTCTTTCTGAAGTTCCGGACGTGAGGCACATGGAACAAGCCCTACTGGGACTCCTGGCAGATTTCCATTCTGGCAAATTAAAGGCTTTCGGTAGCGGTAGTACAATGGAACAAATGACAAACATAAGGGAACAACAAGAAAAACTAGCCAAACTACACTTTGACTTGGGTGGATCGAATGAGCCTTCTATAAGCGAGGATGCGTTAAGACATTCACGTAATACCATGAGTCAACTTATAGAAAGACTAGAACAACTTAGTGTTTCAATCGAAGGGCTTCATAGCAATAACGATAAGTGACAAAATGATGTTAAATTTACGTTGTAATTTTATGGATGTATATAAAAAATTGTAAATTATAATTGCGGCTATAGATTAGCAAGGTTTTAAGAGGTTTAGACTGACCATTTATTATAATGTATTAGTCTGTTAAATATATACATGGAATATAAGAAATTATTATGGACATCAAGCATATCTTTAATATAAGTGGTTAGTGCTTTGTTTTACACTTCATTACGCCCTTGCTCGTACCTAATTTTTTAAATCTTATTAGGTATTATTTTTTAATTATCTTAATAATCATACAAAGTATGTTTCAGATGCTTGTACTGTACTTTAATTTTAAAGTTTATATGGTTTACATAGTAATAATATATATTTTGGAGAAGCTTATTCTGTAGTCCTTAAATAAACTATTTGTAAATTAGTTACGTTTATTTAAATTAGGATAATTTCCTGGATCCGTACGTCTTCCTACGACCAAAACAAAATAAACAACTTTTTATATAAATCACATTAAAGTAGAAAGTACCTTGAGCTTTGCTTTCAGCAGCATTTGAAGCACTAACGAATGTCCTTTGTAGTTTCGTCTTTTTAATTTCACGATATTTTTTCGCAACATCTTTTGATAATTCTGCAACTCTTATCATTAACGGGGCAGGGTAACTATAAAAGGTCATTTTTAGTTATATAAAATGAAGCATACACGATTACACTTATTACCTGCAGCCCATAAATTCAATGTTTGTGAACGTTTTCGCTAAAGCTACTAAGTAATCTTCGGAAAATTTATCTTTATGAACCTTCATAAATTCACGGCGTAATTGCCAGTGCTCTTCTGGTTCTGTTTCATCGTAATAATCATCAATGTCCCATTCTTCTGAATATGTTTCGGTCATTTTTATAAAATTTTGCAAATGAATTAAAACAACAAACTTAAACAAGCAGATTATTTTTTAGGTTAAGTTAAAATTTGGTTCCAAACAGGTGAGCCAACTTAAACACTTGTAAGATAACCTAAATGTCCCTAAATCTGTCACTTTATAGAGGTGGTTGTCAAGGGTGTGGGTGCTGACCACTTACTTTTAAGTCTTTCGCCTACATAAATAGTAAAAAGTACATTAAATTATTACATCTGCCACCAGTTTTCTCATTAAATTCTACAGGTAAGACTTTTTACCGGATAGTTTATAACAGTATAGGTTATGTCATTCCATATGGTAAACCGATTTGCAGAATTATTTCATCATAAAAATCCACCCAACAGCAAAATGGTCGTCGAAAACGGAGAAATGCCCCTTTCTGTAGAGGAAAAGTATCAACTAATAAGCCGGAATCTACAGGAAGTTCTAGGCGAGGATAAAATAAAAACAATTTTGAAAGAAAGGGACTTAAAAATCTACTGGGGTACTGCAACGACAGGAAAACCACACGTGGCTTATTTCGTACCGATGTCTAAAATTGCCGACTTTTTAAGAGCAGGAGCTGAAGTTACAATTTTATTCGCTGACTTACACGCTTATCTGGATAACATGAAGGCACCCTGGGAATTGTTAGCATTAAGAGTGCAATATTATGAGCACACTATTAAAAGCATGTTGAAATCCATAGGTGTTCCACTTGACAAACTCAAGTTTGAAAAAGGTACCAATTACCAGTTGTCCAAAGAATATACTTTAGATGTATACAGGTTGAGCTCTGTTATAACGGAACACGATGCGAAAAAAGCCGGTGCTGAGGTTGTAAAGCAGGTCGATCACCCGCTTGTTAGTGGATTGTTATATCCCGGTAAGTTACGATGAATATAGTTTGGTATGATGCAATAATGTTGATTTATGTGAAGGTCTGCAAGCTTTAGATGAAGAGTACTTAAAAGTCGATGCGCAATTTGGAGGTATCGATCAAAGGAAAATCTTTACTTTTGCTGAAAAGTATTTACCACAACTTGGATATCAAAAACGTGCCCATTTAATGAATCCCATGGGTAAGATTTGACTAATTGCCTTTGTGTTATTAACAAAAAATTAATAAATCGTTTGCAGTTCCGGGCCTAACAGGAACGAAAATGTCATCGTCCGAAGAGGAAAGTAAAATAGATTTACTAGATTCACCAGCTAATGTAAAAAAGAAGCTAAAAAAGGCCTTCTGTGAACCTGGAAATACAGAAAATAACGGTGTCTTATCATTTATTAAACACGTCCTGTTTCCACTTATGAAAGCAGGTGAAAAGTTCGTCGTTCCCAGAAGTCCAGAAAACGGAGGCGATTTGATCTTTGGAACTTACGAAGCCGTCGAGGAAGCTTTTGGTAAACAAGAACTCCACCCCGGTGATTTAAAATTAGGCGTTGAGGTTCATATGAACCGACTATTGGAACCAATTAGGAAAACGTTTGAAGATCCAAAATTAAAGCAGCTTGCGGAAAAGGCTTATCCAGCACCTACCAAACAAAGTAATAAATTTTATTAGTGGTTTTAGCGCGTATTTTAATTGCTGAATGTTTAAGAAACTGGGTTGGCAGCCGCACCAGGAGCAGACGATATCTCACCATCACGATTAGATATCCGTATTGGTAAAATCGTCGAAGTTTCTAAGCATCCCGATGCCGACGCATTGTACGTTGAAAAAATAGATGTAGGCGAAGAACAACCGCGAACTATCGTAAGCGGCCTTGTTAATTTCATTCCCATTGAAGAAATGCAAAATAGAATGGTGGTCGTTTTATGCAATTTAAAACCTGCGAAAATGCGAGGCGTCGAATCGAAGGGTATGGTTTTATGCGCTTCGGTGTAAGTACTTTTTATAAAATTGGTGATCTGCACATAATAACTGTATACATTTTAGAGATGACCCTAAGCAAGTAGAAGCATTAATTCCACCCGAAGGCGCCGTCCCCGGTGAAAGAGTCGTTGTAGAAAATTACGAAAATGGAACGCCAGATGATGTACTGAATCCCAAGAAAAAGATTTGGGAAAAGTTGCAAGTTGATTTGAAAACTAATGCTGATTGTTTGACCCAGTGGCAAGGCAATAATTTACTTACAAAGTCCGGTGGAGTTATTCGCAGTAAATCAATGAAGGGAGCCCCAATTAAGTGATTCTTAAATTATTTATGAAATTGTAAATTCGTTCATTTTTATTTGACACTTTTGTAAATAAATTATTTCTTATTTTAATATTGGTTTTGTTTATTTTTTCTGCGTATTTATGCTAGATTGTTGGGTATTACAAGCTTAAGGCTGGGTAGTATTAGAATTTTATTTGGAGGTTTTGTAAGGCGAGTTGCCGGTTTCCATTATTTAAAACTAAACTAGAGAATACCTAACATTTATACTTTTTGGCTAAACTGTAAATAGCATGACAGATAAAGAAAATTATTATAATAGTCTGATTATTGCATGCTTTCTATTCAAGTGCTGTCAGTACATACAAATGAAGGAAATTACCAGAACTGAATGCAAGTGGATGTTAAAACGGAAGTAACGAAAACAAAAATCACCGATATATGTAGAAGAAGAATTATTGACATACAATATCTATTTAATATCTAGATAATCTATAAAGCACATTGGATTGGACTGCAGTTTTTTTGATTTATAGATATTGTTAGAAAGAATCATAGTGTTTTTATAATTAAATATAAAGGACTCTGATCAACAATCTAGGTCCCGAGGTTAGGCAACCAAATGTACTCAGAGGTTAGAAGTAGAGAAAGGAAAGGTTTTCCATTATTAAACGGTAATTTATTAACGGGGCCCTTTTGTATTTACAGATTTACAGTTACATTGCAAGATTGCAAGTTGTGTCGCAACACCAATGCGTAGGAAAATTCCGCGAAAACCAGAATATCCAGAAATGGAGAATGAATTGTACAAATGATTTCAGTTATAGGGAGAAAGACATGCGACTGTTACAGGTAATATTTTAAGGGCAAAGGCTATTCAAATTCACTCTAAATATTGTAATAAAGCGAATGTACAAAATATAGTAAAGTTCAAAACGATTTTAAGGTTATAAAGCGTTGAGTGGCTTGTACTGCGAAACCTATTATCTGTACTTGTAATCCCTAAGAGATAACATAAGAAATTATCCTCCAGGCTCTCCTTTACTTAAAATACATTCCTAGTTTAAAAGAATGCTTTTGACGTTAGGCAACTTAGATTGCAGAAATTGGGAAAGTAAAAATCGAAACATTATGATTAACTGGTTGCCTAAATACAATTTTATTATTGCGATATAAATGTTCAATATACATTGACGAAAAAAATCTATTAGAAGACCTCACTAGACCGTGCTAATCATTGTCAATTTGTTCAAACTTTTTTTGGTTTCGATCACAAATAAACGAAAGAAACTGCAGAAATTATAGGACGTTTTCGGTTAATTACAGCAAATTAATTGACCTTTTGACATCAACATATCAACACATCACTACCTTGCCTTCTACAGAACCTTCATAAGTGTCGACCCGCTCTTCAAAATTTAATAATAAAGCCACAAAAGTGATATAAAATACTGCGATTTTTGTCAATATTTTCGTTAAGACTGGCATTTACACCATGAAATATACCTCATTTTAAGCACATTTTGTTCCAGTTTTTTAGACTCATTTTTTAAGCAGGAACGGCAGAGCATTTTTTTTTTGTAATTATCCATGTCTTTTCTATCTATTGATCGAAAGATTTTTTTTAATTTCTAAAAACCAACTTTACAGTATTAAAAAATCTAACGCTCTATTTTACTTCAAAATTTTCAAATAGTTTTTACAAAAATATTAATATCGAAAAAATCTCTCTATCAGTGATAGACACAACCACTCTCTTTCAAACGCCACAAGAATTTTTTTTTCAAAATGCAAGTTATTCCAGAAAAACTGGAAATAAAGTTCTAGAAAAATCGGTGTAAATGACCCATTTACGCTACACTAGACTAGGCAACACAAACAGCACAGTCACAACGGCTTTAAATCCGAACTTTCCGCAAACTTGACAAGGAGATTACAATTTAAATACACAGAAAATCGTAATTTTGTTTTTGCCATACCATGAGGTATATTTCATGGTGTAAATTCCAGCCTTAATTAAATTTTTGAGAAGAAACTTTCGGTATTTATACCACTTTGTCAAGAAAAATGGCTTAGATATAATATAATTTACATTTTCGTTAGTCGAGTAGAAATTCGAAAAAAACCTTAACTAAGGTTTAAGTTTTTTCGGAATACAGACCTTAATCTGGGGAAATCTAAAAAATAAAATCTACGTACGTATCTCAAGAGGACCCGCAAATATCCACCAAATACTCGACCTTTTTTTTTAAATCATTACAGGAGGAAACTATATGAAGCCATGCGGGAGTTTGAAATACCAAACCATTTGATAGAAGTAGCAGTAGCAGAAATCTGAAAATCTGAACATTGATCAAACCAGTGCCGATCTATGACTCTGAAACCTGGACACTTACAAAGGACGAGGTAGCACTGGGTTGCTTCGAGAGAAAGGTTCTACAAAACATCTTTTGAGGCATCAACGAAAATAGAGTGTGGAGATCCAGGTACAGCTACCAAATACCAGATATTATAAAATATATAAAAGTCGAATTAAATGGCTGGGACATTGTGATGCAGATGAATGTCACTGAAGACTACTACTACTAGGATAGCGAAGGAAGGCGTGCGATAGAAACGAATGGACACAGATTCTGAAACTGGCCATAGTGATGATGACGAGATAAAAATAGGTATTTTTTTAAACTTTACGCTGAGCATGTTTTCAGTATGAATTTGTCTAACCTAAATAACTTGCCGAAAACCTGACCGATGAGGCATTGCCTACGCAATAGTGCGATGCCTTTTAATTACATTTCAAAATGTCAGACCCGTTACAAAATCAGAAAAAATATAAAGCTGCCTTTTCTTCTTATCTTCTAAATTCAGTCTATCAATATTCCTCATAAAAAATCCCTGTAACTGTTTATCTCAATTACAGAGTGGGTTCTCGTGACATCTTTATCCTTTTAACTTTGTTTCTTTGATAAAACATTGATAACCCAAACCTTAAACAGTCGCATTGATAAACCTGCTGTTAAAGTTTTTTTATTGTAAATATTCGAAATATGGACCGACCAAGAAAATAGATTAGAACATGACAAAAAACCTCATATAAAAGCAATTTTCAGAACCCATAATAACTTACAACCTTTCAACAGACATGTTTAAATTTAATTTTATTGTTCAAAAGATAACCAGTACAACTTAACTTACAAATTATAATTAATACTAAATAAGTATATATACGACTGGAATATTACTAGATCACTTTGGAACGCTCGACAGAAAAAAAAGTTTATATTTCAGTGTTTCACAGTTTCAGCTACCCAAAATTAAAAGAAAAATACGGTTGTATTTATACAGAATGAATTTTTTTTTATTTACAACAATCAAACATTAAGCCACCACTCGCTTTTTGTTCGCTTGCTGTATTTTACGTTTGATAGCAGAGCATAACAAGACGGGGCATTTATTTTCCGCACAAGTTCTAGCATGATAGCAGCAAAGAGTACTTAATTGTTTACATATGGTACAACCTCCTTTAATTTTACGTTGGCAAACTTTAATGTGAGCCAAAATACGTTTCATTTTATGGCAACTAACTGGCATGCAATCCGGTTCGAGACACTGACAAGCATGCACAAGAGTACGAATACAACGTTGAATAGTAAACTTACGAGCCAACATCATATTACCGACTAACGGATCGGTCGAATTTGAAACTGCTTGAATTGCAGCTTGATCACCGGTTTCCGCTAATTGGCCTCGTAACAACCGTCTTTCGATCGCTTGCGTGCTTGTAGCGGCCAAACGTTTTTTAAGCAATTTTTCATTTATAACCGGGCATCTGCTTATGCGGCATTTAGGGGTACGGCATTTTTTGAGGTGGTAAGTATAAATAAGAAACATTTGCTTGCAAAAAATACAATTGCATATAAGTTTGGTGGAAGTAACGTGAGCATAAAGCGATTCCGCGGTTGCTCCGTAATTTCCTTCCTGGTTTCGATAAGCACGGAAAAGGATACGAACGTAACGTTTCAGAGGAAGTTCCTCTACCTCTGGTGAATTGGCTTGGGGATGGTCCCTGGGTGTTGCCTCGTCTGACGGTAGCAAAACAAGAGCCTTCATTTCATGGGAATGTCCTTCTTTTTCGAAGCAATGCGTACATAACTTAAAGTTATCGCAGATTGTACACTCTAGCCCCGTATTTAGGATTATGTTACAATTGTTGCAAGGCATTTTTGATTTTTTGATTGTGATTCGTCCAAGAGTTAAGTTGTTCTAGTTAAAGGAGTCTTGAGTGCGCTAAAAAAAAACACAAATAATTACTCATTATGCAAACCCAAATGATATTACATTTCAAAAAGTTGCAACATACATACAAAGGGTTCCCATTATTAAAAGGCGTATTTAACGTTCCATTTAAATACCCGATACCCGCTAAAACGCTTATTGATGGCTTACCTAGCATGTATTTGTGATGAAATATTACACTGTGTTAAGTTGCTCAAGATTTTTTAATGTTCTTTTATAAGTGAATGTATTGTTTGGGTCTTAAAAATTGCTATATTTATTGTAATATACTGGCACACTCAATGACTTCCATTAACAAAAACAGAAGGGACGTCACGTACGCAAAGATGTAAAAAATGTGTGGGGAATTTTATTCATGCGCATTTTGTAATAAATGCGATCCGGAATATTCTTGTGACGTTTATTGCCTGAGGATAATTATACTGGACAAAAGTTATAAAATGACGCATTGAACGTAATGGTTGCATTCAATAAGTGAGAATAATCCATGGTGACTGTAAGAAAAGGAAAAAGATAAAGAGAGAAAGACAACAACAAGTATTTAAACATGAAAGGTCTTCTTAATAACTTGAAAAAGCATTATAAATATTAGATTATTACCTACAAACCATTCTTTGTTTGGGACTGACACTGCTTTGGATCTTCGTTTGTTTCATCAAATCTTAAAGACCCTGTTATGTAATCACCAAAATATTCTTAAGCGCAACCACAATTTATGCTTCTGTGTATCAGTAGTGCAGTTCTAAACGCCAATGCGGTATTTTGTGTATTTTCAGGAAAAGCACAAAATACGGCAATTGGCAATTTCCCTAAAATATGAACATAATAATATTAAATTATAATCTTATTTACTATGAACCCACTGTATATTTCCCATTGATGAAATTCGAACAATCTTCAAATATTATTGATTTACGCAG
Source organism: Melanotus villosus (assembly GCA_963082815.1). Lineage (NCBI taxonomy): Eukaryota > Metazoa > Arthropoda > Insecta > Coleoptera > Elateridae > Melanotus > Melanotus villosus. The sequence continues at coordinate 4,939,263 of OY720420.1, read as the reverse complement.
CTGCATTTTACGAATATCCAAAGGGTAAAAGAAAACAAGAAAGGCCAAGAATATTCTGGAGACACATGATAGAGTCAGACACGTGGAAGAGCACCTCATAGCTGAAGAGGATCGCAGAAGAGACGTACATGTTTGTCTTGAATATGATTTAAAAAGTTAAGGATCGTTGGGGTACTATAGGAACTCAGGTTTGTTGACCAGATAAAGAAGCACCGCTAAAATTACTCGTTTAAAATTTATGTATACTTGTAATTATACAAAATCATTATATTATTCATTTTTTACCTATTGGGAGGGCTTGCAAAATCTCATCAAATACTTATTCAGAATGGTATATATTTTTTTTGTTGCAGTAAAAATCTCTGATCGAAATGTTTACTACATAACAGGTGTTTTGGGTATATGTATTTAATAAATGGTTCTAGCGTCGTACGGTTTCTAAAATTAAAAAAAAATTTCCAACTGGTTCTAAATTTTGTTTGGGTTTTTAAAGGTTTGGCATTTAAAAAAAAATTGAGACAAAGAATTCTAATACTGCCATCTTGTGGTGGTCTATCTAAATAAATACATAGTAGAATTAATAATGACTTTCATTAGGATAAACGTCCAATAGAACAGTTGAACGCTACAATTGACAGTTCAAAAGACGCCGGTTGTTATAGCGCGCATTTCTTGCAACACAACCGCAATAATCGCAATTTTATTATTTTCCAACATAATCCAAATCATTTTAAGTTTTGCAAACGCATATCTTCGTAAAAATGACCGATTTATTAGATAAATGTGAAGAATACTTCGGTACCCGTGACTTATATGAAGTGTTCAAAGTCGACAGTAACTCAACTACAAAGGAAATTAAAAAAGCATACTACAAATTATCATTGATAGTTCATCCTGACCGTGTAGACGATGGCAAAAAGGAAATTGCAACAGAAAAATTCAAGCTTCTTGGAAAAATACATTCGATACTTCAAGATTCCGACAAGCGTAATATTTACGATGAATCTGGTACTTTCGATGAAGAGAACTATTCCGTTACTAACTGGTTGAATTATTGGAGGAACATGTTTAAGAAAATAAGTACGGAGGATATTGAAAATTATAAGAAAGAGTACATTGGTTCTGACACTGAAAAATACGACATTAAGAGAGCTTACGTGGGGACTAAAGGTGACATGGATCGTATTTTAGAAATGGTACCTTTCAGTAATTGTGAGAACGAACCCCGTATAATAGATATTGTAAGGGATATGGTGGATAGCGAAGAAGTGGAAGAGTTCGGTCGTTTCTTTAATGAGCCACAACAAAAGAAAAATCAGCGTAAGCGTAAGGAGGAACGAGAGAAGAAGAAAGCTGAGAAATTAAACATTAGCGATAGTGATCTTGCTGATGAAATTCATAGCAGACAAGAAAAAAGGATGGGCGATTTTTTTGCGCAACTGGAATCAAAGTATAGCGACAAAAATACAAAGCGTAAAAGCATTAAAGGGACCGAGGAACCTACCCGGAAGAGTACAAGGACAACTCGTTCTTCTAAAAAGTAGTTTTAATTAGGTACTTATTTTTGTATTCGATTACTTCTGTAAAATTTTTTTAAAGTAAATTTTGTAATGATTTTTGCTTTTTAATGTCAGTATTAACGAATTCAGAACATAAACTATTAATACTCGTTAAGTAATCTTTTATTTCTTGTACCATTTAAGCAAATTCCACGTGTAAAAATTGCACAAAATACCAGACCAGTTTTATTTATTTATTACTAATAAATAAAATATGCAATTCCAGGATTATTGTAACATCAATAGATAAAAAATATAACAGTTAAATATACACAGTATATTATTAAGTTTCCATAGTGTTAGAATTTTCACAATTAACGATACATTCTTCGAAAGTCCATTTGGGAAATACTCTTTTATACAGATTCATTAGAACAGTATCCATAGACTTCAACTGCCCGTCGAAGATACACTTCATGTGCCCATGCGTTCCTTAAAATATCTCTCGTTATAAATCTACAAAAATTAATAACAATATACTTACCTAACGGTTCTTTAATATGACCGATTCGTCCATACTTCGTACGTAGTTTAACCGGTTTAAAGTAAACGATATCCTCTCGATTAAAGAACATGAAGCGAACAACAGCCGAGCGCTTATGCACCTTAAAAGGATGCCCTGAAATATATTTATATTGTACAAGTTGTAACGCCATTTCCGTAAGTGTTTAATTACCGGATACAACAACTCGTTTGACAACAAGTCGATCAGGATTGCACGATAATAAATTACCGTGCGCCACCAAAACCAATTTACCATTGATTTCTTTAAAGCATAAAACGGGCGCTGGAGGAAACTGAATTGGGGCGTAAAACGTTGCTACAGACGTAGAGTTTGGTTGGAAAAATCGTTCGTACTAAAACAAACATATTTACTTTTATAAATCTGGTAAAATAAAAAGTCATACCTTGTGTTTCTTTCCATTCGTGTGCTGACTAAAAACAGGATTGACGATAAACCTGCGATAACCACATTGGAAAACCAGTCGCTCCTTCGATTGAATAGGTACATCGTAATTCGCAGTTCGTTTTAAAACAGTATTTACAACGGTCATTTTGTGTTCGTGCGGGAACAAACCCATTACGACAACTGGCGCACCGGTGCTTTTAAAAGTCGACCAAAGCAACTGAGATACTTCCGTTACGTGCACCGTTATGTACCAATTTGGCTGAAATCCATTTACATCAATGTAAACTTCGTTAATTTTAAGCAATACAAAGAACCTACCATGACCCCGGTCTTTTCCTCCTCCAATTTTAAAATTCGTTTTCTGGTTCTGTCGAAGTTCTGAAACTGGAAAATTCGAGCATAATCACTTGGAAGATTTTCTTTCATATCCCACGGTGATGTTCTGTAAATACAACAGATTTACTAAAAATAGGTAAAACAAAAGGACCAATCTTGGTGAACAAGCGAATAGGACAGTGATAGATGCTCCAAAGTTAAAATAAGATTATATAAAGATTTAATGAATAACAAATCAAAGTGGTGGTCTCCGGCGTGTCGACCGGAGTCAGCCTCTTTCCGCGGTGTAAAGACAAGAAAGCAGCTAGCGGCTCACAGTCACACTCAATAGTAAATAAAGAATAGGTTCATAAGAGAAAATGGAAGAAATAAAAAAAAAATGTTTGCACAAATAAGCACGAAACAAACAGCTGTCAAGGAGAAATTAGATAAGAGTACACTGAAACAAGAAAACCAAAGGTTAAAATAGACAATTTCTGGGACAGGAGGAAAGACTGGAATTGGTAGAGCGGGAGATAAGGAGAAATAGTATCATAGTGCAAGGAGTACCAGACAAAGATGACGAAGAACAGGAGGAGGTAAAAGGGAAGGTGCAGGGAATACTAATTAAAATCGAAGTATTCAAGCCAAACAGGAAGAGACCAATTTGAGGGGGAAGTCGCTTGTGTAATGGTTTGGATATGATCAATTGCAAGTTTTTGCAATATTGTGTAATTCTTGTGAAATTTTGTAATTACAGTGTAATGTCCATGCAATACAGTGTAATATTCGTGCAATATGGTGTAATGCCTGTGTAGCAGTGTAATATCGTGTAATATTTACACATTATATCAATAAACATTTTATAATGTAATAGTCTTGTAATGGTATTTTACAGTAAGTATTTTGTGGAATACCAATTGTGCAAATTTCATGAAAAATTTTAATAAACATATCTGCTCCATGTCAATTGATGATGATGATGATAGTTTGAAACTGCGACTTTAAGTAATTCAGATTATTACATTTGCTTCAAGCAGCCGCTAAACCTTTAATACATAAATTAAATTCCCCTTTTCACTTTCCAATATCCATTGAAAGAAAATAAATAAAGGGTATCCAGTGAAACTTTGGGTAGACGTCATAGACATCATATTAGCCAGTGTTGTCACATGTAACTGAACAATCACCATTAAATTAATTTTTTAATAAGAAATGTCTTCAGACGGCTTTTGTATTGTGTTAAAACAGTATATTCTTTAATTGCAGCAAGCAAAGTATTAAACACTTTTAAGTCGCAGTGTGTTAGGTGAATTTGAAGTAATAAGGTAATTACGGAAAGGTATATGAAAGTTTTCAAGTTTTTTAAAAATGTCTTCCAGAGCTAACGTGAACAGCTTGAGTGATAGACAGTCTCCTTGCCGTACTCCTCTTTTCAATGGCACTGGCTCTGTGGGTTGGTGCATTTTATAGGTAGCTGTGACCTTTTTGCTAATATTTTCTAAAAGGTCGATATATCGTTGATCTATTCTGCAGTTTTTCAATGCACGCAGTATTGCCCAGGTCTCGACGGAATCGAAGGCCTTCTCGAAATCTATGAAGGCTAAATACAGGGTTTGTTTTATCTATTAATAATTTCATTGTAAGGAGGTGGTCTCTTGTGCCATATCCGTGTCTAAATCCTGCTTGCGTCTCGGGTTGGTATTTCTCCAGTTTGTCGGCGAGCTGGTTTGTTATGACTTTCATGAGCAGTTTGTATAGTACCAGTAGCAAGATTATTGGACGGTAGTTTTCTAATTTATGATGGTCACCTTTTTTATGTAATAGTATGACTGTTGAGTCATTCCAGTCTTCTGGTGTTACTCCCTCGAATAGGCATTTGTTTAGTAAACAACTTATTCTCTTCTTCAGTCTTTGTCCGCCTTCCTTTATGAATTCCATTACAATTCCATCCTTGCCTGGGGATTTATTTTTCTTTATGTGCTCTAGTGCTTTTTCTACTTTGTCCAGCTGTATTTCGGGAAGTTCTTCAGACCCTACATTGACGATTCGTTGGATATTTTGTTGGATCTCATTGTCATTATTGGATTCTTAGATTTTTGAGTTATATAGGTCTCGGTAGAAATTTTCAACTGTTCTTAGTCTTCAATTATTTCCCCATCGCTGTTCTTTAATGCATATATCTGCTTTTTCCCTAATTTAGGTTTTAGTGCTTTCATTGCTTTATTTTGTTCGATCACTCTGTTGATTTTTTCTTCTTGGGCTTTAATTTTATTTTCTTTAATTCTCCTTCTAATTACCTCTGCTGTAGCTCTTCTGTCTTGTGCTACTAATTTTCGTCTTTGGTCAAGAAGCTGTTTTACTTGAATGGCAAAATATAGGTATAAATGTAAATGGAAAAAGACTCAATCATCTAAGATATGCCTATGACATCGTACTTGTAGCTGAAAACTACAACGACTTGGACTATATGCTAAATAGTCTTAATAAACAAGCAGCAAGTGTGGGTTTAAAAATGAACCTCGCCAAAACTAAAACAATGATGCCAAAGGAACAACAAGAAGCATTAAGCGTAGATGACATAACTATCGAAAACGTCGAAGAATATGTATATCTGGGACAGATAGTCCGTCTCGACCGAGAAAGCCAATCGAAAGAATCCAAACGAAGGTCCAAGTTAGCATGGGCTGCCTTCGGAAAACTCAGTTTTATCCTAAGATCTAATAATATATTACAGCATCTGAAAACAAAGGTATACAACCAATGTATACTGCCCATTATGACATATGGCACAGAGAACTGGTCATTCACAAAATCGCATCTTCAAAAGCTGGTGGTTACACAATGGGCGATGGAAAGAGCAATGCTGGGAATATCTCTAGCAGACAAGAAGAGGAATTCCTGGATCCGCCAGAAAACCAAAGTTACAGATGTACTAGAGAGGATCGCATCCCTTAAATGGAGCTGGGCACGACACGTGGCACGGACGGATAAAGCCAGATGGACAATAAACATGCTGCAGTGGCGACCATGGACAAACACGAGAGGCAGAGGAAGACCCCCGAACAGATGGACAAATGATATTAAAAGGACAGCAGGTTTAATGTGGATGAAGGAGGCTCAGAACAGGTCAAAATGGAAATCCTTAAAGGAGGCCTACGTCCAATTATGGACTGAAAGTGGCTAAGAAGAAGAAGACGAAGAATATGAAAGTTATTATTAAAACTAACCTCAAACATGACATGTGTCAACTACAAAAGTAAACAGGAAAATTAAATATGTCTGACAACGTAGCTATCAACACGAACAGCTGTACCAACTTAATAGACAAACTTCATCAACATAATAATATTGTATTTTATAAGACACGCGATAGTAATTAACGTCACAAGTCCGGGAACGCATATTTTACAGCACGAGTCAGATGTTTAAAGACGAGGCGACGTAAGGAGCCGAGTCTTGAAACTCAAAACGAGTGCTGTAAAATGAGTTCACGGACGAATGTCGTTATGTATTTTAATTCATACTGTAAACACTTTTTCAATAACGTCAACATGTGACAGGCCGGAAAGTGTTGCTAGGTAACACTTTCCGGCTCTGATACCGTAATAGCTCACTTTCCGGACTCAAAATGGCGTCGGAAAGCTGAATTAACCAGACAGTATGAAATAAATATTTAAACATATTATATTGATGTTTTGCAGAAAATTTAGTCTCGTATGCATAATTGTTTTAAAATAATCTTTATTTAATGAAACATTAATAAATTCAGTGAAATTTTAAATTCATAATTTGAAATTAATTTGTCATGAATGAAGTGTGACGTCATATTGATGACGTCTACCCAAAGTTTCACTGAATACCCTTTAGCAATAAAATACTATGTAAAGTCGGCGCCAGACGATGCGTTCGCTTGTCAAATATTCGCCAAATACAAATGTGTCAAATATTCCCACATGAATTTGGCGAGTATGTACCACTCCAAGAAGAAAACAGAACATGAATTAAGGGAAATTATAAAAGGAGAAGACATAACCTAAAAGCAGATGGGAGGACCAAGTAGTAAAGGATATGAAAAGTATAGAAATACAAGGATGGAAAGAGCAAATCCAAGACAGGAGAAAAATAGTAGAAAAGGCGAAAACGAATAATAAACTGTTCTTCTTTACGTGGAGTGACTCAGCACAAAAAAATGGAATAAATATAAGTAAAACAAATTTACCTAAAGCTCTCCAATCCCCTGTATTTTTGGAAACGAACTCGTGCCGATGTATCTTGCGGGGTATCAATTTCGTCAGGGAACAGCATATCAGATTTAGCTGCCTTTATTTTATTTAAGTCCTCTCGCTCCACATTTAAATCCATTTGTTGATCGTACTGCTGATCCGATACTCCAATTTCAGATTCGGTCATTGTATCGAATTCTTCTTCGGCATCGGAATAATCCGTTTTTTCTTCAGACATTGCATCCATATAATCTGATTTCTCTGACAAATCGTCTTCATCCGATTCATAAGAAACCGATTCTGCATCGTCGTCAGGAATCCAAGCAGCTTGGTAATCCGACCAACCCTTCGGAACCTTTTTGACTTTTTTTATTTTCTGTTCGTCTTCTGCCATTTTTAATTCTTCGTCTGTGGGCCAGGTTTGTTCGGCATTCATTGGATCTGGTACGTTTTCTGATTCTAAAGATTCTTGTTTGGTTGGATCGGCTTTTTCTAGGATTCTTATCTGGGTAAATGCGGTTTCCATCGTGTTTTCATTGGAATTTCTAAAATATCATCGTTAGTTAGTTACAATTAAACGGTGTATTCGTTAAAATTCGAACCTCTTCTTTTCTTTCGTGTACGGATCATCGGGCGCATCAATTTGTGACATTTGAAAATCGCCCAGACCGGGTATGTGAACGAGATCATTTACAGATAAACAAGCCCCTCTTAAATACCCTGTAACCTTCAATGTTCCTGTCGAACCTGAAATATAATTAGGTTTAATATAAATATAACTCGCATTAAACAAAGGCAATACCCTGCTCATTCGGAACATATTCGACACTTTCAGCGTACAAATGTGGCCTGCGATCACGATACACCACTCTTTTACGTTTTTTATTTCCAATTTTACGTAATAAGTTGAGCGCATCAGCGGTTTTATCCACTGTTACTACTTTTTCGTCTGGCATCCATTTTGAAACCAATTTCTGAATATTTTGCTTTTGTTCGTTGCGTTTCTTTTGAGGCACGCCTTCTAATTCTGTTACAGCCACTACTGGAGTTGGTAAACCCTAAAATTCGGAATTTTAATTATTTTTAAACATCAATATTAATAAACAATATTAACATACTTGTGCAAATGATGATAATAAAACGTTATTTCCCCAACTATCGACAACTTCATCACCGAAATCAAAGCCAGCAGCGGCCGAAAGTACAAACAAAACAACATCGCTTACTTTGAGAGTGTCTAAGATAGCTAGATCATTATCCAAATCTGGTGTAACGAAAGCGAACTTTTGTTTAAACCGTGGAATACTAAAAAATTGCTCGTTCGGTTTTACTCATAAACAGTTTAACAAATTCTTACCTAACATGAGTAATATTACTTGGACTTTTAGTCACAATAGCCTCTTCGTCGCACTGTGTTAAAAACGACAAAATACCATTGGGATCGACGTGCTTATTCAACGGTAAAATACACACTGAAATTGTACCAAACAATTATACAACGTTAATATAGGACTAACTAAAAATACCTAAAAATGGTGCAGCATCAAAACCACCTAAAGATCTTTTCTTCGATAACACTTCATCCCGTTTATTTTGGCGAATTTGATTTGCTTGATTGCGTCTTTGTTGTTTGTTTAAGTCTCGCTTCTGTTTCTTTGAAATTACTTTTACAGATACTTTACCTATAATATTATAAATGAAAAATGCAAGCCTCGATCTCTTCAAATAAATAAATTACCTTTAGTCGATACACTTATCGAACCTTTGGAACGATGTCGACCATGCTTATGAGGCTTATTAGTTTGTTTTAAAGCCCCTGGTCTATGAACCTGGGTTTTTTCTATTCCCATTTTTTGCATAAATGCCTCTTTTTACACTACTTTTAATTTTAATTATACATCAAGTCTGCCGAACATAACCTAACAAAAACACGCTTTAGTGCTGTGAAAAGGTTGTGTCTACTGTGCCGGCTTAACTTGCCGTTGATTTTTTTTCCATAAGTATTCGTCAAAAATTGCAATTTTTACATTTGTACTAATTTGGATAGGTTAATATATTACAATATACAGATTTATCAAAAAAAATTACTTAAACGTTTGTACAATTTGGTTAAAACGTAATTAGGGTTCTAGATACTACCGCCATCTATCCGAGGATTGATTACTTTACTTAAAAGCGCCGATTTTAAATTGATGAACTCTATTAGCCATTTATAAAGAATATCAAAGTATCTTCAAATCATTACGACGTTTATTAGTTTGAAGACATTTTAAGTCAAGGTAATAGTTTATATACGTAGATTAAGTAAAAACTATAGTTATGAAGAAACCTCCTGTAAAGAGGCATTCGAAAAAGACGCAAACGTACCCTTTGAGGGCACTTCCTATTCCTGATACTACTAATGAAACATCAAAAAAACAAGAAACCAATACTGCCAGTACTTCTTTACGGCCATCACTGGCACCTGAAGAAGCTTCCGTACAAGCTTCGGTTAGCACTCCTCGTGAAATAATCGATAAGTATATAGATAATCGAGGCCAATTACTTCCTATTCCTGATACTACTAATGAAACATCAAAGAGTCCAGAAACCAATACTGCCAGTACTTCTTTATTGCCATCACTGGCACCTGAAGAAGTTTCCGTACAAGCTTCGGTTAGCACTCCTCATGAAATAATTGATAAGTATGTAGATAATCAGGGCCAATTACAACGTTTATCAGGTAATCTTCCTGAAACTTCTAATATAACTACGATATCTGCACACTCCACCATGAAGACTATCGCAGAATCATCGAATAAACTTTCGGAATCCGTTACTTCTCCAAATGCCTTAACAGAGAATTTCGAACAATCTTCAGGTATTTCAGAAACGCTTAAAGAAATTGTGAAGGAAATATTCGATAAATCGGCAATCTTATTATCACATGAGGAACACATCGAGACTAGTCGAAAAGCATCTAACAAAAGTAATCCTACCGATATAGCAGAAACTACTGCTTTGCACGCAAACGATACCACTCCTTTTGCAGACTTTTCCCCAAGAATTTCTTCAGATTCAACGCACACGTTTTTAGGAGCATTAATCAAAGATATAAAGCAAGCACAAAACTCACAGACAGTTGTATTACCATCGGATGTAAATATATTAAAGCTAAAAGAGAAGTATCTGTTACAAACTAGCTCTGGGAGTAACAGTTTAAAGGCTTCTAAGACAAGTTTAAAATCCAGGACGCCCGGAGTATTATCGTCATTGCTACGGATTCCGAAGCAGACTCCCGCAATTATTTCCACGTCCAATGCATCATTTCAAGGGCCCTTTGAGAATTCATTCGAACTTGAAAGAAATCCATCTCCAAGTGGGATAGCCACAAAATCATATTTAGAATCACAGAAATTTTTTGGATCTCTTGCCCCACGGGGTTCCTTAGCTTCTACGTCAGCAGAGCGACCACCTTCTATGCCCACATCAGAAAGGGAACGTATTACACATGTAATCGACAACGATTCTGAAAATAAGTTCTTTGATATGTTTCGGTCCGATATTAGACCCACATTAATGCCCGCAACGATTTCGGAAAACGATATTATTTCAAGAAAAGTTACTCCCATTTCTCAACGACCAAGAGCAAGCGAGTATTCGGCAGTTTCTTCAGCAAGACGCTTTTCTAATCCTTTTATGACACCACATAAAATAAGCAGACCTATAATGCATCGTCCGACGTCTGCTTCTCAAACGCTCAATGATTTTTCTGATAGGCCTTCTCGTGGTACTGCACTTCACACTCATTTCGGTAAGTTTGATTATTATTATGTAGTTAATGGAATTGAAATAATGCTATATGAATTCCCACTGTTAGAGTGGTATCAACATATTAATGATGTTATTGCAATATTTATTTTTGCAGCCAGAATTCAGTCTAAATCTGAGGAAGACGTGTAAGTTTTAAATATAAATTTATCCCTTTTGAAACGATTAAACATTTAACATTATCGATTTTAGGGAGAAAGTCCTACCATGGTGTAGCAATTGCTCGAAATGTTGCAAGAATTTTTCTCTGTTTGATCCTGTTTGCAACATAGATTGGTGTTTCCCTTACGTTCAAATATTTTGGGTTATTACGTTGATACTTGGATTTTTGGTGATATGGGTTTCGATGATTGCAATATGGGGCGAGCCTGGTTTACCGGGCGGAGAAATATTCCAGTTTTACACGTTAGCTGTAAGCGCTTACGTTACGGGATGGATTTTTGCCTGCGTTAATATACCTCCAAGTATAGGGATGTTCGCAGCTGGTATTTTATTTGGAAATCTTGGGTGGTTTCATACAAGATCAAAGATTGCTTCGGCCACCAGGTTTGAGTTAACAATAGTCTAAAAATTTAGTTAATTAGTTATTAACTTGGTTTATTGAACTTCGGTTAGACACAGTTTTAATGTTTTTGTGGACGTAAAACCAACCGATGCCATTTAGTAAAGCAAAAGTTTCACTGAAGAATCCGATATATTTCTTTTTCTTCTTCCTCTTATAGCCGAAGCTTAGGCCAATGGCCCGTTATTAGATTCTTCTTCTTCTTTTCCCATCCTTTATGCCCTATAGAGCGTTGGGTCTTCAACCCATTTTCGGTACAGGTTGCGATCAACAGCCTTGGTTCCTTATGCAGAGCTTCTCTTAGATTTTTACCTCTCTGTTCTAGTATCTTTCCTATATTTTCTCGTGGTCTTCCCTATGTTGCGTTTTCCTTCCGGCTTGGTTTCTAATGTATGTTTCGGGTATCTATGCCTAGTCATTCTCGCTATGCTCCATACCATTTTAATAAATTCAAAGACTTTTATGGTCAGTGCCAGTATTGACAGAACGTCTTCCGGGCTGGGACCACGCCATTGTTGAGACAGAAGAACTCAACGTTTTGCCAATTTTTTTAAGGGGCTCCGTCAGGAGTAAAAGGAAGCACCAAAAGAGCACATATATACTTCTGTAGTTCTTCCTTTGTTATATATAGCTTTGTATATTGCGTGTAAGTTTTACTTACTTTGTTTACTCTGTTTAGGATCTCTGTCTCTACCGATTGTGCCTTTTTTGTTTATTATTGTGCCTAAATATTCATAGTTTTTCACACATTCTAATTCAATTCCGTTGCACATAATTCTTGTATTTTCTCATGTACCCCTTTTGTTATTTACATTATTTTTCTTTTATTCGTATTTATCTTCATCCCCGATCTTTCAATTTCTGCAATTCATTTGTTTATTATTTGTTATAGTTTGACTGTTGAATCTGCTACTAATACTATGCTATCAGCGTAGACCAGGCTCTGTAGCCGTATGGGCTCTAAGTTCCAGTTTCCTATTTTCACGTTTAACGCGTTCTTGTATTATCTGGTTCATTGTAGCAATGCATAGTAGTGGGCTCAGCGAGTCTCCTTTTGTTTTATTTCTTTGTCCATATTGTCTTGCTGTACAATCTTTTAATTGCTTCTTGCAATACTCTCCATATACTGTTTTTGGTTATTGTGTCAAATGCTGCCTTGATGTCTATGAAGGCTAAGTAAAATTGTTTCCTCCTTTTAAGTCTCTTTTCTATCGCAGTCCGCACAACAAAGAGGTAGAAATGCATATTGCTGTTCTAGTAACTTTTCTTCTATTTCTTCTCTTCAAAATTCTTAATCTTTTGCGTTATTGATGAAATACATAGTTAATTATGGCCCTGTGTATTTGCAATCATTTGTTTCGCATTATAAAGTTTTCTTCCCAGTCAGTGGGTATTTTTTTTTCTTTTCCATGTTTGTTGGCATAAGTCCGTTATCCATTCCTTTCCCTTCTCGCCGCCATATTTCACCATTTCTGGGGCTATTGCATCCGGGCCAGCTGCCTTTCCTAATTTTATTTGCTTGCTAGCTTCTTCGACTTCCTCTATTTTTATGTTCCTCTCTTCTTCTTCCTGTATTGCCCTTCTTCTTTCTGCGTTCGATTCCTCTTTAAATTTTTGTTCATAGAAACTCTTCCATACTTCAAGAATTTTGTTCTCATTTGTTTCTATTTGACCTTCTTCGACCTTTGTTATTCTTTATGCTCCAGGTGTTTCTTCAATATTTTCCTCTGATCGCTTTGATGGTTTTCTAGAATTCTCTGTTACATTTGTGCTCCTTACTTTGTTATCATTGTTCCACCATTGGATCCTTTTTTGATTTTTTTTATTGTAGTTATTCTGTGTGCCAGTTCCGCCTGTTGTAGTATTTCTGTTTTTGGTATTTTCCATTTTTTCTCTATATTCCATTTTTGTAATGCTTCTCTAATGTTTTATCTAATTTTCGTTGGTATGTTAGTACTACATCATGTTTCCATAACTCATTAACTTATTTGATTTTCTGATACTTCTTGGATCTGTTGGGAGTTCTTACATAAAACCTGGTAGGTATCTGTTATTAGGAGTCTATGGTCGGTATGTAGTTCTACACTTCTTATTACTTTTACATCTAAAATTACATACGAGGGATATTTCATAAACAATGCACAGGTTTTCAACACTACGGAGCGGATGATGGAAAGTCAGGTTAGTTGTACTTTAAGACTTGAGGAGTGAGCACGTATTTTCGTTTCTTCCGTAGTGTACGTCACGTTGATTAAACGAGTGTTAGAAATGGCGTCTCGGGTACTGCGACTGTTGAAGATCAAAGATCTTACATAATGATTGAAACTACGTGGCAAAAACCCGACAGAAATTCACAGAGCTTTGGGTGAAGTTTGTGGGGAAGAGACAATAGATTGTAGTTCAGTTTCCCGTTGGGCTTGTCGTTTTTGTGAAGAACGTGAAAGCATACATAAAGATCTAAGGCCAAGAAGGCCAAGGTCGGACTTTATTGACAAAGATCGTTGAGCGACGTGTGAAGAAATATTGGCAGCTACCGGAATTTCAACAACATCTGTATTCCGTATTTTAAAAAACGATATGCAGAAAAGAAAAATTGCGGCCCGATGGGACACCCACGGACGCCTGGACATTGAAACAAAGGTTTGTTGTTGAAGGACAAGAATTTCTACCTTGAATTGCCGCAGTTGATGAAACGTGAATTAGAAACTTTGAACCAGAGTTAAAATCTCAGTCATACGAGCGGAGAAGTCCATCAACGAGGCGGCCCAAAAACTTTCGACGGGCGTATTATCGTGGCTTCATGCAGAAATTGCACGGAACAATGCAAAGCCGACCTGACTTGCCCACTCGTAAGTCACTCATTTTGCACGATAATGCACGCCCGCACTTGGGGAAAGTTGTGACGAGTGGAAGTGTTACCTCACATACAGCCCAGACATAAGTTCACCAGACTTCGACTTGTTCCCGAAGTTAAAGAAGCCCATGGGTGGACGGCGTTTTTTCACCCTGAAAGAGCTTCGGTTACTCGGGAAGCGGTCATTGAGCAGCGGGGGGACTATATACGTAGAAGGGTTGTACAGGCTATTGCCTAAAATAAAATATACATGTGTGCATTATTTATGAAATACCCCTCGTATTTTGCCTCTCTGTTGTATGTGATATAGTGGTTTTGGCTGATCTTCCTATTGCCTATTTGCTGTTCTGGCGTTCCAATCTCCGTTTATTAATACATGCCTGTTACTGTTTGTAGTTCTTCGTAAAAGAATTGTTTGTTCTTTACACTTGATTCGTCGGTTGGAGCATATGTCTGCAATATCGTTATCTTTTCTGCCAGTTGTAAATCCACATAGGTACATTTTCTCGCATTGACAGCCTCCCAGTTTACTAGTTGTTGCGCCATATAGGGACTCAGCAGTATTCCCACTCCCTCTTTTGCTTGTCCTTCTGTACCTGACTATAAAAACTGGTATTCATGGTCCAGGGTTTGCTGTGCATTTCCTCTCCTCCTCGCTTACGCCCAGTATTTCCATTTCCTACTTTTCATCCCTTCTATTAGTTCTAATTCCAAGTTCCTATTCTTCTCCTGTTTCCATGCGGCTTTCGTCTTCCTGTTATTAGCTTAGCGATAAGAGCCAACTGGCCTTTGATCCACGGCTGTTTATTGTGAATATTCCTGATGTATCCAGGACTTTCCCCATTCACCACCCAGGGGACGCGCTCTCTATGAGCACAGAATATGTGCTATGAGTGAGGTCTCCCGAGAGCCTGTTACTAACTAATTGTAAATATAATCCCAGTATTTATAATTTAGGTCGATTGTCGTTACGTTTATACTACTACGAGCAGGATTAAACACAGAAGCTAGCATTTTTAAAACGCGTGGTGGTTTGGTGACACGAATGGCTTTCATACCTGGTCTATTAGAAATGCTGGTCGCTGCCATGCTTGCCCTCTTTTACCTTGAATTTACTTGGGACTGGGCCTTGCTTTTTGGGTAACGTAATCTAATATTCATCTATATTTTAATGATTAGGTATTGTTTATACCTTTAGCTGTGCAGTAGCGCCGATATCTCCGCTAGCAATCATATACTCACTCGTACGCTTAAGAGAAGAAGGCTACGGTGAGGATAAAGGCATAACTTCGGTTCTGCTCATGATGTACGCATTGGATAACGTGACGCTCGTTACGCTTTTCGGAATTTTTTTTACCATAACATTCGATGTTAAATTTGAAGGTAAACAATCTTCCGTATCTGTAATCCGAGGCTGGTCTTTACGGGTGCAATGCACCTGAGGGTTACGAGATGGGTGCGCCGTTTAATCCTACCTACTGCACCATGTATATAGCGTAAGTGTGTGTACTAAAATGTCTATTCAATATTTAATTACAGACAAGACAGCGATATATCTTTTAGTACTTCAAACATTTGGTTCGGTATTTGGAGGAATTGGTGTTGGAATTCTAATTGGCACATTAATTACCTTCTTCCCGCACAGGTACGATGTAAGTAAGTACCTAACTAGGAAATATTTCATAGAAGAAGATAACTAACAATTAACTGTAATTATCGTACGTTACAGCCTTACTGCGGGGTATGGAGAACTATCCTTTTATGCTGTAGTGGTTTAGGAACGGTTTTATTCAGTCACTCTATTGTATGGGACGGGGCTGGTTATTTATGTACAATCGTAATGGCATTTACCGCTAATGCAGGATGGAAAGCTTTAGGATCCTCGAGTTATAATAATCCTGTCAATATGGTTTTTGCAATGGCGTGGCACATTTTACAACCGATTGCTTTAGGATTGATAGGAGCTGAAGTTAAAATGTCTAGAATGGACGCAGACAATGTATATTCTGCTCTATTTATTATTCCATCTTGCATGATGGTAAATTATTCTGTTCATTATCTAAAAAACGGCTTCGAACATAATTTAACAAATAATTTGTTATAGCAGACAAGATTCACTGTTGCATTTCTTATGACAGGCAGAGCGGGATTTAATTGCAAAGAACGGCTATTTATGTCACTTCTTTCAGTAACTAAAGGAACCCCACAGGTAAATTGCTGTATTTATTTTACAAACCTACTAAAGTTTAACTAGCGACTTAGGAGGCCTTAACCCTCCATGTTGCTGGCTATGGTCCCTCGCGGGGCGTTAGAGCTAAAATTTAACGAAGCCAAAGTGGGCCAAACAGGGATGAAAATTAACAGGATAATCTTACAGTTTAGGGACTTACTAACGCGCATGGGCCAAACCTATAATATAAAGATAACGGTAATCATTCAGAAATAGATCTTCAGATAGTACTTTGTTTTTGTTTTGATATTATTTCATGTAGGTAGTTATTTTTTCATAACACATATAATTCAGCGCTTTACGCCTCGACAATTCGCTTCCATTCTCTTCTGTCTGCAGCCCTCTCTTTCCAGTTAGTCATTCCAAGTTGTTATGGATACCTAGTCACTGCTTCCAACCATTTTATTTCGGGACGTCCTGTTCTTCTTCGGATACCTGCACCTCCCTCTAATACCTGTTCTGTTACTGTATTATAATTCAGACGGGTAACATGTCTTAACCATCTTATTCTCTTTATCTTCACTACTTTTACTATACTAGGCTGCCCATATATTTCCATTACCTCGTTGTTCGTTTTTCTTTTCCAAACCTCCTCTTCCTTCTTTCCTCCAAAAATTCTCCTTAACACCTTTCTCTTCCAGATCTCCAGTATTTTCTCGGTTTCTTGTGTCATCAATCATCATCCACATTTCAATTCCATATATAGAACTGTAGGTTGCTATATAATCTGACCTTACTGAATGAGATTGATGGATTTCTAGATATTTTGAAATCCGAGCTTCAATCAATTTGTTCTAGATAGATGCGACTCTATCTTGCTGAGCAATTTGTTGAAGAGACGCTCGTCCATGCGGTAGTAATTCTTATAGTCATCTTCAGCACTGTTCTCTGAGATCTCACGCAGCAAGTTTAAATGAGTATACTTCACACGTTTTTTTTGTAGGTACCATTATTTCACCCAACGCCTGCGTTTAACCTTTCTTTTGGTATCCAATGCCAAGACAACGGCCAAACAAGCCTTCTTCTATTTACTCGACATCCGTACTTCGCTGCCCACTTAGCTGAAATTACCTCATTCCAACTGTAAGTCTGACTGATAGTGTAGAGCCCCTCGTGTTTGAACTCAGGAATGTCAGTATGATTGATTCAGTCAGAATGTCAATCCGACTGATCGTGTAAGGTCCCCGTTAGACCTATTCTAACATATACAGCACAGACCCCACCCGATACTGCAAAGACAAAGAGTGCACTACAAACTAGTGAAATGAAAGAACAATATGTGGAAAACGCTACTCGACAGGATACGAAATGAAATTATAAGAACAGAGTACAAACTGAAGATATAGTCTGATGGACTAGGAAAGACAAAGAATGTGGAATGCGCATATAAATCGAATGTATGTAGAGTAGTTAAAATCGCACGAAATGGAAGATCACAGACCAGTAGATCACGAGGCAGACCACCAAAACGCTGGCAGGACAGTTGGCAATCAACATCCCCGGAGAATGAATAATACCATAAGAACAGGTCTTAGACCTAGAAACAAGTCGAAGAAGAAGAAGAAGAAGATAAACTTCCCTCGCTTCTATTCTTTTTAAGTATCCTTTTGTCTACCCCCTCCTTCTCCTCATTTTCATTTGTCAATGTAACACCCATATAATTAACTGCTAACTACTTCAAATTTGTATTCACTGTCTCCTTTACCTTTCAACGCTAGTCCTCTTCCAAGTAACTTCTGGTTCCTCTCATTTTCATACACTATAATAACCAAACTTTTTTGCTTTCTGTTGTAACCTGCCAAAGACTCTTTCCAGTTCCTCTACGGATTTTGTTAATAACACAATGTCGTCAGCATACCCTATCAACTGGTGGCAGTGCTGGAGATATTACTTTCTCGTAACACTTTTTCCAAAACTAAATTGAAGAGCGCTGTCAACATTGGATCACCTTTACGTAATCTGCGATTTACACTGTTTTTTATTTCTTCCTCTTTAACTTCAGTTGGTGCATGAAAGTTAATAAATGTGATTTTTCTATATTGCTCTCTTACACGTAAACTACATATTCTTTCTGAGATCGGATTACATTTTATTACTCGGTGTTTATGTTCTTATTAACCAGGAAGCCCACCCCAATATTCTGTTGCTGGTCCCACTATTAAAGAAAACGAACTATTTGAAGTATGTTATTGTATTCCCTTTTTTTTTTGGTTTCTTGAAGTGCTGTTACATCCAACTCTTATTGCCCCCTCTTCGTATGCCCCTCTGAAATTCCATGTTTCAATCATTAACCTGTCTTTTCAATTTTCTTTTTCTGTAACATCTGTCCATTTTTCCAATGTTTCCAATATCAGTTTTTTGATTGAATTTTGTAGTCGATTCGTTCTCGGGTTTATTAGTCTTCCACCATACTCCGTTGATATTAAGCTTTTGGAATTCTATTTTAACCTCCTTTCAGTTTTGTTCAGCAGATCTTGCCATTTCTCGTATCTTTTTCTGAGTTTTAGCTTCCGTGGCCTATGTAAATCTGGGTACCTCTCAACTCCTATATTTATTTTTGAGGATCTTTACTTTTTAACCTCCCACGAATTAGTCTAACGATTACTGTAGACATGCTCTTCTCTCCAGTTTTCCTTACAACATCAATTTTCACTTTGATTCCTAGCGATTCTTCTACAAATTCTTCCTATCCTTCAATCACGATATTCTGTTTTCGTTGCTTTCTCTAAATTTTTTCATGTTTATTTTCTAGTATTTCGTCTCTCTCTCTCTCTCTCTCTCTCTCTCTCTCTCTCTCTCTCTCTCACGACAATTTGTTCTCTTGCTTTACTTTTGCCATTTCCTCTTGGTAGGTACCGTTTCTGATCTAATCGTATCTCTCATCATCTCTACCATCATTTCTTTTAGTTCAGATGAGTTACTCCTACCTTTTATTGAAGTTCTCGGTGCTCGGTGTCGCCTTGCTTCTTTTAATATCTCCTCATGCAGTTCTTCACAGGTTTCCTTTTACCTTCTGTTGTAGATCCCTCAGAGTAAAGTAATTTTTCCCTATTTCGTCTGCCTTGCTTCATATTTGGTTGTTTCGCGTTTCTACTTAGTTGTATTTTGTATTGCCTATCGTGTCGGCGCTAGCTAAATATTTCTTAAGTTGGTGTGTCGAGGCACAGATTGTTATCGCTTAACCTTACTTTGTAATGTGATCTAAAACAAACTCCTTTATTTCAATGCTGTTATTATAAACTATTACTATTATTGATTCGTTTCACTTCTTAGGGTCCTTTCTACACTGCATACGATTTTTACTATTTGAAAACTCTGACTATTCAAAATTTCGCAGTAAAACGGAACCGCATACTATCGGTTACTACTAAACTCCTACCCCCTACTAACTTTAGATACTCTCTAAATGAATATGGCCGTTTGTTTTTTGCTAAGGCTTAGGTATCCAAGGAGCGGTTATAGAGACACTACCGTTGTTTCGGACGGCTTCTTTACACAACGTTTGTGATTGGTTGTAGTGACGTCAGTGTATTTGTATTGCCGGGGAATTCAAAATTTAAACGTGGGTTTTATAAAATTTATTATGTTTCAATCATTAGACCAAGATGATGCCGATAATGATATCCGTGCCACCCCAGCAAAAAGTGTATAATTTTTGTATTTGATTAAGAAAATCTAAAAATATATATTAACCATTTGCTTGCATAATTTAAAAATGAGTTTTAATAGTTTGAATTCGTATTTCCCGTCAAAATTTTAGAGTTTCAACAAAAGCAAAACAGATTATAAAATATGTAAGAGGGACTGTACCTAGTTATTAACATACTGAAATTGAAATTTATCCCTAATTCGGCTTCTGTGTATGTAAAATGAATATAATAATAATAATTAACTAATTTCAATCTACTTACATATTCAACATTTTTAGGCTGCTTTGGCACCCATGACTCTAGATTTAGCACGAAACCGTACTCAAAAACATTTTGCAAGGCACCTTTTAAATGTCTGCGTTTTAGAAGTACTTTTTACGTTACCTCTTGGACCACTTATTGCTGCGTTTACTGGGCAAAAACTTCTTGCTAAGTACGTGAATTGAAACACTTTTCTTCTTGTGATAAATTAATTTTTAAACAATTTTATAGACAAGAAATGTCCGAAGAATCTCAGTCAGTTGTAAGAGACGAGGATATATCTTTAATTCGCAGACACCGATATAGAAGTGTTGTTGGAAAAATTCATACCAATAACGAATTATTTATGTTATACAGAGGTGGTGATAATTCGTCAGATAATTCATTGTAAACTTATTTTATGTCAAATATAAATGTGGTGGTTATTACTCAATGTTACTTCCAAATAAAGGCGATCTAAAAAATTTTCTTTGTTTTGCACTTTTAACTTTTTGAATCCCGTGTGGGGATTTGCAAGTTACCTCCATCGGAATTGGGACAAGTTCGCCGGGTTTACAATCCAGCATAAAATACTCACCGTAAAACAAAAACTGTGGCCTGGTCCTCCAGGTTGGGGGTTGGACTTGGGCCAGCTGCTCAGGTTCCGTAAAATAGACCAAATATTGCTAAATATCCCAAGAATATAATACAATAAAATAAAGTAATTATAGGGGAGGTACCTAACACTTCTTTTCTGTTAAAAGCTACATAGCGGGTGATCCAGAAAAAAAGAAATTAGAGCAGGCCGTGACCTAGTTACCAAATTTGGTATCCCGTGATTCGCCTACCGTGAACGTAAACAGAGACACTATTGACCATTGAAGAGATTACGTTGACTGTCAAAATCATGCAACAATATTATTGTCCGTGTTTTAAATAATAGTAAGTAACTGCCTGTTTGTAGGCAGTCTAAATAAATAAATAAATAATTTTTCTTTATTTAATAACCATAAATGTAATTACGTCCACTAATGTCTTAAAATGTCTAATTTATTTTTCAAGTAACAAATCGGATTACCATTGATACAAAATTAAAAAAAATGAGAAGCAATGTTACCAACCTTAGCAGCTTAATCAGGGCCTGCTCTAATTCCTTTTTTCTCTGGAGCGCCCGGTACTTAATTTAAAACACATTATTGAAAATATTTATAACTGACAGGTAGAATTATCAAGTATTATCCATTCAGTTAACTCCCGTGACGTTTACGCTGTCAAATGAAAATTTTGGAGTGTACTTTATGTACAGAACCTATCAACTTTTTTAGGGAATGTACTTAACGTCAAACTGAAAGTAAGGTTATGATAAATCATTTGTCATTTTCGTAAAATTAAGTAGAACAAGGTAAAAATGGGTTTATTAATAATACAAGTATGCAGTGTAGTATTGAGTTCGTCCATTTCTCTAACGATTATGAATTATAAAACGTAACTTGAATAATAAATAATTTAAGTGTCAAAGTGAAAACACAAAAGCATTAAATTTAAATTTAAAGGTGCGCCAATCTCAAATCTAAAAATTGTTAATAGCCTAATAGGGATTTTCATATTAACCAACACATTGTGACTTTTATGTCACGGGAGTTAAGTGAATGGATTATATGTACAGTTTGACAGATATGAACTATTACGCTTATTTACTGAAGCAATGTAAGACATTACTTGTATACCCATCTCTTTCTTCCATGGCACACTCTGAAGACAAATTTTGTGGATCACCCGATACCTTACTTGATCAAATTTTGCTTTGAAAATATGTATGTTGGGTTGCATTTGAAGTTTTTAAAGGGTGCGACTTACGTGAATCACCCAGTATATGCTGAGAAAATTAATAGAAGCACATAATCGATGGGGGACTTATTAGGGTTGCCACCTTTTAAACATAGCAAAACCGGTCATCAGCTTTAAGCCACAAAATTTCATTAATTTTATTTATTTTTTTAAGTACAAATACAGACTATACATATATACACAAATATATACATACAAAAATATAATTAGAGGCTTTTCACAGAAATTACAAATTAAATTTAAAGAAATATTCTTGGTTCGCCTTCGCGGATGTAATTAAATCCTTATAACTGGATCATGCACATGCGCATGAGCTAGCGCTAGACATAAGTTGAATATTCTATCTCTATCTTATGTACAACACAAAGATGTCCATAATCAAATTATTTTGAGCGATTAGTCATATGGCTGATAAAGTGATAACTCAGCCCCACGAACTTATAATTTCGTGTTCAGCCTTCATATTTCTTGGTAAAGAAAGTAAAAAAATAAAACTAAAGTTATGATAATAGGAGAAGAACAAGAAGAATCGAAGAGGCTAGGATAGAACAAGTGAAAACTTTCCAATACTTGGGAGTAATAATACCATATGAACAAAAATTAATTAGATAAAGGGTGGCTTTGGAATTCTGAACGTACCTATCATGTAGAACCAACAAGCTGAACCAATCAAAGGCAGTGATTTTGTTCACCATGGCCACCCCTTATCTAAATTTTTGTTCATATGGTAGATGGAAATGGAACACAGGAAGCAGAAATAAATAATACAATTGAGAAGACATTACACCTATGCTATGCAATGAACAGGAAATTTATAAATAAGAGTGAAATTTCCAAAGAAGCAAAAATGAAAGTATTAAAAATAGTAATATAGGTACTTATAGACCAGTACTAACTTTCGGCTGTGAGTCTTAGATACTCACAGAAAAACAAAAAGCAAAACAAAAGCGGCGGAAATGAAGTATCTACTTGAGAAGGGTTAGAGGTGTCACAAAGAGCGATAAACTGAGAAATACAGTCAACTTTAGAGTTTATAGAAGAAAGACAATTAAGCTGGTGGGGTTATTTACAAAGAATGGAAGAGAATAAACCAGTAAAACAAATATAGAAAGCAAGAAAAGAGGAAGACCTAGACAAACTTAGGATGAAGTAATAGCAGGAATATTAAAAAGAAAATTATGGACAGAAGCAAAAAACCTAGCGAAAGACAGAAAAGAGTGGAAAAAATTTATACATAAATAGACGTTAAAACTAAAGTGAAATAGTAATTAAATAAAATAGTTAAAATAAACAGATATTAGGATATTACCTTACCTGTAAAATCAAATTTCATCCTACACCATAATATGGTAAAAGGGATTGCGATTATATGCATAAAGAAAGCATATTATTGCCACATTGTCAAAATAGTTTTAACCGGCCTTTTAGATACTTTGCTCAGAAACCCTTTTAAACTGGGTGAAAACCGGCTAGGTGGCAACCCTAGCGGGACTAGAAGTGAATATGGAAAAAACCAAACATATTGTCATCGGGGGAAAAGTAACAGATATAAATACAGAATAAGGTACTACACAATATACGGATAAGTACAATTACCTGGGAGTATTGGTTACACAAAATGGGAAAGATGAAACGGATATATTAAATAAAATAGGAGATAAAAAGAACAACCAGAGCCTGTCGACAAGGGGAATTAAGGAGAACAAATGCGACATTGAATCGCAGACTAGAAGTTGCCGAAATTGAATACTGGCGTTGAAGCTGCCGCGTTACTAAATTCCGCCAGATCAGAAACGAAGAGATACGAGAACGAATGGGCGTGAAAGAGAAAACATCAGAAACTAGTAAACAACTATTATGGTAAAGGCACATGAGACGAGGAGAAAATACCGCAGAAGATATGCAAGTAGGTTCCAACAGAAGAGCATGAAGAGAGGCTACAGCCGCAATAACATGGATAAAAAGGGATTTATCGACGACGACTGGCAAGACCGAAGTCAGTGGAGAAAGGGATGGGAAAAACGGCAGATGCTGTAGGAAACTCGCTTACACATGCTTTGATGAAATTTTGGACATTCTGGTTAATTTCCGTTGGTTCAAAGGTAACATTAGGGTTATTACTTGCGACGAAAATAATAATGGTAAGACTTGTCATTTTAAGTTTTTATTTGTATCAATATGCCGTAACAGTTTTTCTACTAGAACATATCATAAATGCATTAATTATTATAATACTCTCGGCAATTGCGTAGAGTAGAAGAGCATTTTGCCATCCCTTTCATTAATTTCTTTAACAACAGGCCTTTAATCCACTCAACACAAATACGGATAGTAACTATCGGATGGTGTTGAGTAACACAAAGGCAAAATATTCATAATAGTTGTTGCAGTCACAGCTAAACTGTTACATAATAATATATTAAAGTTTAAATATTAGAATGTGAGATCACATTCTGTTAGAATAGGCACAAATTTTCTAACCATATCACAGGGAGTAATACAAAATCAAACGCGGAGGTATCCGGGATGCAATCGTCTCTCCTGTACGTCAGAAGAAGCGCAAATGCCCGAAGCGCAATTGTACTTTCTAAAGTAAAAAAAAGAACAACTAATCGCATAACACAAACGTATGACCTACACTTCACTGGATATAATAAACGTTTTATAAAAACATCAAATTGTATTCGATAGTTACCTATTCAGGCACAAAATAAGTGCCCACACTAACATGTCAAACATTATATTATTATTATATCAAATTTGTTCCTAGTAATTATTAAATAGTTATATAAGTTAAGACATTTATAAGTTAAAATGCTTTTGTTCATACGCTAAGACTTATTCGCAACAAACTTACGACTGTCCCTAACAACAACCATACCAACATCTGAACGTATGTATCGTCCCATAAATAACTATACGTATTATTATAAGATCGGAAATATCACAGTCGCATTCAGAATACTCTTAGCGCCTTTCAACAGCTGTAACTGCAACGCAGTTTTTGAGCCGTGAACCCTGTTAGTCATGTCGTTTTGACTAGACAAGACATTGCTTTAAAATCAGTTCACATAAATCATAATAAAATTCGCGGAATCACTCACTTTCTGGCTCAATAAATAAAGTCGCGATTTTTTTTCATTTAATATCCGAGGCGATTACAACCTCGTGCTGCGCTACCGACAATTCGGGATAGCAAAATTGTACTAAATATAACCATAATCTCGTCGTAAGTATGCATTACAAATACTACAAACTTGATTAGAGTGGTATGCAGATTTCAAATCGACGCTAAAGTGACGCTAGTCACCTACACTTAGTATTAAATGTTAAATATTTCTTATACAAGTGAATTAACACATATTTGACAAATCCAGGATAGATTAGATTAAAGGCACAAACAAACTAAATCAATCCCAGCTGATATAAAACGATACGAGAACAAAACAAGAGTGGAAGAACATTTTTTTTTGTAAATATGTATAATGCCCTAATAAAATTATTAAACATGACAACAATAATTGACAGCCTGGATTGTAAAACAGTGAATCGATGTGTCCGGCAGAGGAAAAATTGTGCAGTGCGGGTAGAATAAAAGCGATCAAAATATAGGGTTTCTTTAATTTAATTTTCCCACCAGTCGTCTCGAGCGTTGCTGTTACTATAGTTTCCGCCGTAGTTGCCTCTGTCATTGCCGTAATATCCACCTGTAAATTAAAAAAAAAAGTTAAATGTTTTCAAGATCGACATCAAAGTAAAACAATAAAAAAAAGGTTTACAATATGTAATACAGTATAACTTCGCTAGTTCGGACATGCGCTAAACCGGACACTCCAGTCATTCGAAGATTTGCCTCTATAATCCGGACACGTACGAAAATCACATAAATTTCATGTTTTAACCGTAAGTGAACTTCGGGGAATAACTTAATTGCCTACTTTCGTTAAATGAACTTCGGGGAATACCCCAACTTCCTACTTTCGTTTGTGTTTTCTTTGTGTAACCATTGTTAGTGATACCTTAGGTTCATGCGCAAACATGTTGTTTAAACTTATTTAAACTGTTTAAAATGAAGCGACATCACAACACTCGGACTATAAATTTCTAGAGAGCAGCAAAACTATTCGTTTTGTAGCTGAAAGGTTTAATGTGCCAAAATCAACCATATATGATATTAAAAAGAAGAAACGCAAAATTACAGTTTGTTTCAACTATGTATCATGTACCTGGTTTTTGCAACAAAGAATTCTTCATGTACCAATTTCGTCTGCAATTCTAAGGGAAAAAGCCAAATTCTTCCACAAAGAAATATCAGGGAAAGATGAGTTTTTAGCAAGCTCTGGCTGGTTAGATAAATTTAAGAAGAGGCATGGAATTCGATTTTTGAAAATTTGTGGGGAAAAGGTGTCTAGTGACACAAGTGCAGTAGAACCTTTCCAGTAGAAATTCTTAAAGATAGTTAGGGAAATGAATTTATCAGAAGAACAGGTGTATAACGCCGATGAAGCGTTGTTACCAACAACCATGTGGGTTCATGAAAAAGAGAAGTCTGCACCCGGCAGAAAAATTGCTAAAGATAAGTTCACATTCATACCTTGTACCAATGCGGCAGGAACCCACAAGCTACCACAACTTCCTAGATGCTTTAAAAACGCAGTTCTTCCAGTCGAGTATAGAGCGAGCAAGAAAGGGTGCATGACTCAAACGATTTTCATGGAGTGGTTCGAAAAATGTTTTATTAAACACGTAAAAAGGTTTTCGAACGAAAACAACTTGTCACAAAAGGCCCTTCTTCTAGTACAGGCATGGGCAACCTTTCCTAGTTCTGGGGCCAAATTATCATTCTGTCTCCGAGTCAAGGGCCGGACCAATCTATTAAATAAATACCGATATTATCGATATATATCGATAATATCGATAATATGGATAATATCGATAAACATCGATATTATCGGTAATTAATACCAATAATATCAATTGCTAATTAATTACTGGTCTATCATACCGGTAATATACTTAATTAATACTAATAACTTCTGTATCAATATATGTACAGTGCAACCTCTATAATCCGAACACACGATAATCCGAACCTCCAGTAATCCGAACTCATAACTAATTCCAGTAATCCGAACAACTTCGACAATCGAAAATTCGATAATCCGAACTAAACCTGAAAATCCTAGTTACGTGCGTCAGAACGCCACTGTTGCATTTCTGATTATGCAGACACAAAATTCGATGTGACTAATAATGTTTATGCTAACCGTGACGTTTCCAGCAGCCAGCAAGCCCGGCTGCTTACAGCTGACAGGCCGAATTGTTCTTATCTTTCGCCGGTAGTGTGCATTCAATGCCAGTTATTACGAACGTGATTTCACAATAATGTCCCAAAAAAGAAAACATACGACTTTAAGTGTCTTTGAAAAAGGTGAAATTTTCAATAAGCTTGATAGTGAACAATGTACGACACTAGCTAAAAACAACGGTGTCGGAAAATCTACGATTAGTGATATTGAGAAAAACAAAGACAAAATTATTAATTTTGTTAGCACCGCTGATAAAGATCCGAAGAAGCGAAAAACTCTGAGGGCCACTGAACATCCAGGAGTTGAATCTGCACTTTAACGTGGTTTCTTCAAGAAAGATCTCTTAACACGCCACTGTCGGGAGAAATTATGCGAGAAAAGGCAAAATTTTCTACTAACTAACTTGTACTTGTATTATCGATATTAGCGATATCAATATTATCGATACTTAAATTATCAATATACTTGTTAGAGTTTGGGGAAAAATTTATTGATTCAATATTATTGAAAATTATCGATATTATTGAAAATTATCGAAAATATCGATATTTAAAACATGAATATCGATATTTATCGATATTATCGATACATCGATATTCATGTTTTAAATATCGTCTTCCGATATTTTATTAATGGTGGATTTATACAGTCATTAACAATTAACAACTAACAATTAACAACTAAGAACTAACAACTAACAATTTAGCAGTCGTTTATACAGCAAGTATTTAAATTAGCTATTGCGCATGCGGCATGTCGTCAGCTAAAATTGGTACCAACCGAAGGGGGAAACACCTTAAAGAGTTTTGTGCGGGCCTAACTTAACACGTGGAAGAGTGAGGTTATATATTACGCGCGTTAAATTTCAATTTCAGATTGTGGTGGCTACCGTGTTACGTTGTGTAAAATACATGCGCAGTTGCTTTTAAAACTATCACTAACAACTAACACTAAGAAGTTAAACTGTTAATTGTTAATTCTTAGTTGTTAGTGGAGTTGTATAAACCTCAGGATAAGTTTCTTAAGATTTAACTTCTTAGTTGTTAGTTCTTAGTTGTTAGTGTTTGATGACTGTATAAATCCACCATTAATATCGATATTATCGATAATTTCTGCCAGGGCTAGTCATTAGTAACGAAGAATTATGGAGACGAACTGGGCAGGAGGGCATAGATACTGACATAAAAAGGAGGAAGTATGGGTGGCTTGGACATACATTGCGGAAGAACAAGAAGACGATCTGTTTTGGAATCCGCAGGGCTGCAGGGAGAGAGGTCAACCGAAAATTACTTGTTGGAGAGCAGTGGAGAAAGCAACTAACATGAAAATACTTCAGCTCGAGCGTTTAGCTCGTGTGAAAGGGGACTGGCAGAAATACCAACACCCTATGTCCCCCAAGAGAAAGAACGGACTTACTACTACCACCGCTTCAAAGCAAACTTTTACAATTTTCCGCTAAACAATTTAGTAATTGTCACGAACAGCGAGCAAATGTGTATTTTCAAAATTTTTATCTTTAGCAACCAGCAAAGACTGGGTCCTCACAAGATATAACACATCAATGGTCTACATTTCAATAAATAGAAAAACAAAACGAATGTAAAACATACCAGAATTGTTGTATCCGTTGCTACCACCAAAACTGCCACCGCCTCCTCCTCCAGTACTCCGCATGTTTCTCTGCATACCACCACCACTAGATTGTTGGCGAAAATCACGACCTCCAAAACTACTGCCACCACCGCCGAATCGGCCTTTACCACCCCGGCGACCAGAACTGGGAGCCCTTCCGTCTGAAGCGACACTTTCCATCCATGAGGGGACCTCCTGCTTGGCTTCGATCAAAAGATCCATCATAGCTGTTGATAAATTACGGTTGCGGTCGTTGAAGAATGAGGTTGCTAAACCTGTAAGAAATTCGATTAATTTAAGTTATAACAGAAAGCACGTTTACTTACCTAAATTTCCCATACGTCCGGTACGTCCAATACGATGAACGTACTCTTCCACATCGGAAGGTAAATCGAAATTAATAACATGTTTAACGTGGGGAATATCGAGTCCTCTGGCAGCAACAGCAGTAGCAACCAGGATAGGGGTATTTCCAGAACGGAATTGTCTTAGAGCGTCTTCACGTTCTCTTTGTGTGCGGTCTCCATGAATCGAAGTTACCGGGTAACCTTCGTTATGAAGGAATTCTTCGAGCGAATCTGCTCCTTTCTTTGTTTCGACAAATACAAGGGTAAGACTTTCAGCAGAAGGTTGCTGCAATTCGGCAGCATTTAAAAGGTCCAAAAGAAATGAACGTTTGTCGTGCTCTTCTACCCAAACGACCTACACGCATTATGTAAATTATAATAAAATTAATCAAAAACAGGAATGTGATTAATACCTTCTGGGTAATATTTTCAGAAGTAGAGCCAACACGGCCAACAGCTAAGAATATATAATTATCTAAGAAGTCGCGAGCCAGCATCTGAATAGGTGAAGGGAAGGTAGCAGAAAACATAAGGGTCTGGCGTTCTCCAGTCCTTGGCATGTTTTCTTTTTCGAGAATACGTCGAATCTGCGGTTCGAAACCCATATCCAGCATACGGTCAGCTTCGTCCAATACTAAATATCGGCAATAATCCAAACCAATTTTACCACGATCGATCATATCCAATAAACGACCTGGTGTGGCCACAAGAAGATGACAGCCACGATCCAAGTCACGCATTTGATCGCCAATATTTGCTCCGCCGTATCTATTTGTGATATGTAAACGTTTACCGAAGAAACAAATTTAACTTTCGACTTTTACTTACACAACACATGGTCGTACACGTGAACGATATGAGAATTTCTTACTCTCATCGTAAATTTGAGTAGCCAGTTCACGAGTAGGGGCAAGGACGAGCCCAAAGGGATACTGCTTGCGGCGATAACTGCGGCCCTGATTTATATTAGGTGGACCACGTTCGTACATCTGATTAAGGATTGGCACAAGGAATGCAGCAGTCTTTCCAGAGCCTGTCTGCGCGCAAGCCATAACATCTCTTCTTCCAATAATAATTGGAATCGCGTACTTTTGTACGGGAGTTGGTGTATCGTAACGAGCCGAACTTATATTATTACTAATTATTTCTGTCAGCTGTACTTCCTCAAACTGAAATAAAAAAGGTACTTTTATTACATGAACTCCTTAACAACACTACAATGCATTACTGGCCTTAGCAAACTTTAAAATACAAACGAAAATGATAACATTTAACTATTCGTATTAACGAAATGTTTAGGCTTAACCTTGACAAGTAATAGCTATATTAAAATTTTCAATAAAAATTTGTTTTATGACTCAAAAAGTAACCATAAAAAATGCCTTTGTTTATATGTAACAATTTTACAAATATTTGCAATAATTTTTTATAAACAGTTTGGTGTTTATAAACATAAATAAAAGTAAAATTCTTAACAGTCGAGGCATTACAGTAATTTTTTACGTCATTGTCTAACTTTTCATTGTTATACATTAATAATGAATGTATAAATTAAACTTTTCCAAATTTCAACAGAAGTTTAAACAAGGACTTGCCGAATAACATTATGCAACCTATTATTATCTAAGTTAAGGTAGTCATTAGTTCTTCTTTGTCATGTAATGCAACTTAAAAAAGAAAGGACGGAATTTTTGTTGCTGCCAAGTAGAAGAAAAATAAAAATGAAATATGTAAAATAGTTAACTTTTTAAAAACTTACAGATGCAATGTGAGGGGGGACTTGTTCACCAGTTGCCTCAACGGGAATATCTTCATATTTGCTGAAATTAATTCCTGTGTTTCCAGTACCAAAGAGTTCGAGTTCGACTCGTTCATCTCTGGGCAAGGGTACGGTCCAATCAGTCTCGCTATTGCGGCCTCTGTCATTCCAGCGGCCTCCACCACCTCCTCCTCCTCCTTCGCGGTTTTCGCTCCATCTACCGTTGTCTCTTGGTTTTTCCGGTTCCTTCCAACGATCGTTACGGGGCACGTCACGCTCTCTCTCCGTAAACCGACCACCACCTCGACCGCCGGCCCACTCAGTGGGGGGTTTATCGAAGGCATCGCCATTCTGAAAATTATCCCTTCGACCTCTAGTGTTAAAATTAGAATAGTCTCCGCCCCGGTCGGTGTTGCGGGCGTCACGACCACCGCGGTTGTAGTTTCCGCTACCTCCACGGCCTGTTCCTGCCCGTTGATCGGTACGCTCAAAACCCCGATCCTTTTCGATATTATTATCAGACTGACTCTGCGGCTTATTACGCAGATGCGGTGGCACGTAGCGAGCTGTACCGCTGTTGCTACCGTGTCCCTGCAAGTCCAGACCAGCAAACTACGGAAATATAGAAAAATGTGCGAATTTCACTTATGGTATTAAAAAGTTCTTATCACTTTCAACTTATCAAACTTTCTACCCACACGACAACATCGTGTAACATTCCTTTGGTATTTAGTAATCTCGTCTAATTATAGCCGAAATTCGCAATAAGTGTCGTCACAAAATTTTGGAATTACGAAATTAAAAAAAGCATTGAACTTGAATAATGTGCGATCAATAAATGGCAAACCAGGACGACCTCCATTAACAAAGCTTCCTGTCCATCGTGAATATTCACCCAAAAAGTTACGTTTAAATGGACACTCACCTGCTGCTCTAGACCTGATCCATTTTGGTTGGGTACATTACTCATATTACTATTAATCAGTACGTGCTTTGGAAATTTCTTGCTATTAAACTTTTCTAAATCAATTCTTTAAACAGCGTCTTTGGGAAACCACGAACACCGAACAGCAATGATTTGTTGCAGGAAGCACGAAGACGTACTGCGCAGGTCTACCACTGAATGGCGGCAATTTAAAATTTTACATTCGCAATTAATCTAGGAGTACCTTTTTAACGATGGTTTATAGCAAATATTATATCAATTTTCCAAAAAACTCTACGAAAATTTTCTACACAAAAATAACACAAATGGACATAAACTGACATTTCAATAAAGCGTTCGTCATTTTATTTTGTCATTTGTTTTACTGTAATGAAGTACGTACTGATTTTGACAAGTTTCCAATCATCGCCGATTATTATTGATTATTGGCAAATAAAAAAGCTTGTTTATTAGTTAATTATTATTAAGATGTAATGTGCTATTGTAAAATGTTCTTGAACGTTATTTATAAAAATTTAACCTACAATCTTTTTTATTTATTGTAGACTTCTGATTTCAACTGCCTGAATCATGCAAATAATCTTCTAGAAATCTTAACTATTATTTAAAATGTTATCCCCGATTGTATAGCTATTAACATACTTGCTTCTGCATATAAAAAAAATTTAAATCTACTTTCAGATAGGAAGTAAAGCCATAGCACCTGTTGCAACGTTTAACGTTATCCTATTAAAATTTCTAATTTATACCTAGCGTGGAAGCCCTCTGGATTTGATAAAATTCTAGCAAGGCAGTGTTAAGCTGTGAAGTGATTATGTTTGTTGATACATGTAACACCTTTTCGATGAGCAATAGAAATAAAACCAAATGTAGCTATGTATTCGATTCGAAAGCGGCACCTTCGCTTCATTGTGCTTGCGATATAATAACCTTTCCTAAAACACATAAGCTGTGCAAAAGAGGCTACAGTCATCTATTAGTATTCTAACATTTACTACTGATACTTCTTGTAGGGCTCCACATACCTCGAGGGATCCGGCCTTTGATATTTTCAGTGAGGGATGGATCAATCCCTGTTCTGATGTCCATTCACTTATAAATAGGTACTTACTGCTTAGTTCACTAAATGGGATGTTGGGGTACAAAAGCTGCCACAATCGGAGAAGCCAAACGCATCTAATCTAAGGATAGGGATTGTGGTTTTTGGGTATAATCGTATAATAATAATAATAACCATTTATTCATCCTAATTTCGGGCAAAGGCCTCACCTTTTTTCAACCACCATTGTCGATCTTGAGCTTTTTCCATCCACTGTTTTCGCACTAGTTCTTTTATTTCGTCAGCCCACCTTGTCTTCTTGTTTTTGAGTATAACTCAGGTTATTTTTTTGCGGTCAGACAACCTATGAGGAAGATACCATTCTATTCTAATGTGTGATTATAGCATTCCATTAAACACAAAAACCATATAAAATTTTTTACTGAAACCTTCTACTATAGCAGCATGGTAATATATGTTTGACATGAATACCTACCGACGGTGGTCTAAAGGTTGATTCATATTATCATGCATGAAACGTTTCAGGCATGTAGCGTTTCGGTTTTAAAAAATATTGTTATATGGTTTTCAATTGATGTATTCATGTTATACTGCACATATCGAGTCGGGCGGTATTCTTGTTAAGAATATTTTGCCGATATGTGCTAGAACTTGCCCGAACGTATAATGTAAATTACCATCAGTTCAGTTTCGTATGGTTTCGTTCAGTATCGTTCGAACATATTTAGTGGTTGGTTATTTTGTTGGTGAAGGTTTATATTATTGAATTATACAGGGTGGTCCTTAAGTAATGCAACATTCGTGAGGCCATAATAATACGATTTACCTACGATTAGGTACCTTAGTCCAAAAGTTAATAGGTACTTAGAGAGATATAGGGTGTCAAAGTAAAGATTTTGATTTTAATTTTCTCCTGTAATTTCAATGCTAGCCTGACGCTCTACCACTACTCCACCCTGGCTACATATACCTCTTAAATGACTGAACAAAATTGCTACTATTATGCTGTAGTTAATATTTTAATAAATGTGGAAACCCTATAACAGTTGTCTGCATTGGAAATACTGAACCCGTCATTTCCTTCCAAATTATATTGTACATGTAGGCTATCTTTGTATCTGTATCCGCCTTCTCTTATACCTTGGTGCATTGTCGTTATTTTGCAAAACCTGGCCCTTCTGCATGCTTTATATTAACTTACTACATTGTGTATTTTGCTGGGAGGGCTTTGTTACCTACTCTACTTTTTAGGCATGTATTGGAAGGATAGAATTGTTAACTTAATCCTAAAAAAATGATGATCAGGACTCGTTACTGACCTTTAGACTGCCTCCTTACATAACGTAAGCCTGATGCTCTACTTGTTGACTGAGAATATTAAAATATTTAGTTAGAAAAATTAAGAACAAAATATGAAAGCACGATCTGCCCCTACACAAAGCAATTACACCTTCTAGATGGAAGTTGCCGTGTATTATTGAGAAGGTGAAGAAATACATTGAAGAAAGAAATAAAAAAAGTTTAAATCTGCACCATGAATTAATTAATAAGATAAAAATATAAAAATTATGTGCAAAAAATTAAACTATTCAATTGTCAGTATTCAGAATGTTTCGATTGTTGGTACTAAATCATTTATTGCATTGTCAATATTTAATTAAAAAGTTAAATTCTTTGACCTTCCTATTCAGAAATATACGCGATCTGCTCAATAAGACACAGTTAATTATGCTGTACCATGCCTACGTTGAATCGAGAATACGATATGGTGTCTGTTTCTGGGGTTGGTCGACCACGGCTCATAACGTCTTTTTATCTCAAAAACGCATTATTAGATGTATTGACGGAGCATCTACCACCACCACTTGCGTCAATATATTCAAAAAATATAAATTACTTACCCTTCCTTCTTTATACATTTATGAATTATGTATACAGTGAAATCTCCCTTAACGGACACCCCCCTTGGGCGGACGCCCCCTTTGGACGGACACCTTTGCTAGGTCCCGGCAACGTTCCATAAGAAAAGCATTGCAATGACTCTCCCTTGAACGGACGCTCCCTTGAGCGGACGCGGACACTGAGCGGACCCTCCCTTGAGCGGACGCGGACACCCATTTCCGAACATTTGACGAAAAAAAATGTTCTCTTGTGCGGACACAATACTGCATGTCGATGAACTTTAGGCTCGGTAATCGTTCGTTTATTCGTTTATGGCTTAGGCGGAGTTAGGGGATTCCCCAAATTACCGAAATATGCGGCTTTAAAAGCGTTTTCTTATTGCATTTTTCATTCATTCGTATACGTGCATGCATGGCGTTTGAAAAATGGATAAACAGAGGGTTATTTTGACACTTAAACAAAAAATTGAAGTGTACAATAAAGAAAAATTAAGTGTGAGAAATTTGTTGAAGCGATTTAATATTGGAAAATTTTCCCTTGAGAGGACACCCCCCTTGGACGGACACATTTTGATGGTCCCTTCGGTGTCCGTTCAAGAGAGATTCCACTGTATACTCTTTTATAAATAAAGATAGTTTTGTAAAAAATAAGGATCTGCATAGTACTAATACTCGTACTAAGGACAACCTTCATGTACCCTTTGCTCGATGTAACATAACTTACAAGGCTCCTAAATGCATTGCGCTGAAAGCGTTTAATCTTCTGCCTTTAGAAATTAAAAATAGCACATCCCTTAAAGGGTTTAAGGACCGCCTTAAGGATTTTCTTGTGAACAAATGTTTTTATAATGTTAGTGACTTTATGTAACTTTGTATGTACTTATTTTAAATTTTATATTGACAATTCCTATACAAAATTTGTATTTAGTGGAAATAAACATTATTATTATTATTATTATATTTAGGAAACTGGATGTGAACAGCATAGTAAAATGAATAAATTTCTATCCCAATCAAGCTTTTTTGTCCTCTATTTCAACTGTGCCTGCACTCATTGGTGATATAACAAAGCAAGGGTCAGACAAAGTAAATTATATGCAACTCCATACTGTATACATAGTAGTGATGGGCGAATTCGAATGAAAAAAATCGAATCAGTCGATTCTCATCGGTATTAGGAATGTTTTGATTGTTGTCGACAAAAACGAATGATATTTCATTCGGGAACTCTGAAACGAATGACAAATAAGGAATGCGAAATTATCCGATTGACGATTATTCGATTCTCAAAATCATTGGATTGTGCCCATCCCTAATACATAGATCATTCTGTTTTTTTATTGTAGAACTTTACGACCTGTCACTTGTTGACATTCAGTAAATTTAGTAATTAGGTGCATGCAAAACTTGAAGGAAAAAATTCAACAAGAAATTCCTATATTACATCGAATTAGTTTGGTTTAGTGCTAACTTAAAACTAACACTCTCACAATCACACATAGATTTCCGATGGTTTGAATCTCTTGAGCCTGAGCTCGTCGGCTTCGTCACTTTCCAAAAGGCACCCTACGAGTGTATTAACGTGGGCACTAAGCCAGTTGTGGTAACACACACTGTGTTTTTGTATTTCTTTGTTGATCGTGGTGATATTGAGATTGCGCCGTATTGCCTCATTCAGTACATACCATGGGGCATCCACTATGAATCTCAGTGTTTTAGCTTGGAAACGTCTTAGAATATCAGTGCTAACTGTGGGTCGGAATGGGATGCCAAGATCGCTGTATCGTCAGCATATGTTGCAGTAAACAAGATGTATAATATCGGTTCCAGGACACTGCCATGAGGGACTCCCGAACAGATAGGGAATATAGTAGTTTGATGTTCGCCAAATTTGACAAAAAATGTCTGTCAGTTAGATATAATTTAATAAGTTGGTAAGTAGCAGTCTGGAGGAACTTTGCTCTTGATTTTGTAAAGCAAGCCTTGGTGCCAAATTTTACCAAAAGCCTGCGCTACGTCCACAAATACAGCTGGGCAGTACCACTTTGCTTCAAAATCTTTAATGATCTTATCAACGACTCTATGAATTAGCTCGATGGTAGCATGTTGTTTGCAGAATCCAAACTGGCGTAATTCTGCTTGGCAACAGTTCTTCAAATACCTTTAATAGTAGCGGTAGTAAACTGAGAGGCCTGTATGATACAACGTTTTCCTTAGGATTTCGTGGTTTAAAAATCAGAATAATCATGGAAACTGCATTGCGGGGGGATGAAGCATAATCTTAGTATTGTATGTATGTCCAGCACTTTCTGGCCTATGGCTTTTTGCAGATGCGTTGATTGCATTACATAAATAGTTTATAAACCTAAAGAAAATTCTTTCAAAACCTTACCCATGATCAGATCCTATCTGGGTGCTTTGGGTGTATTCAGGTTGTTTCGATTTTCAGTTTTTA
The DNA here is from genome assembly GCA_963082815.1 of Melanotus villosus. Classification (NCBI taxonomy): domain Eukaryota; kingdom Metazoa; phylum Arthropoda; class Insecta; order Coleoptera; family Elateridae; genus Melanotus; species Melanotus villosus. The sequence goes on along the minus strand of OY720420.1, from coordinate 4,901,650 downwards.
TCTCAGGGATCGTGAGCTGAAATGGTTGAAGTACCTCGGTTAAATGATTTAGAGCTTTTTCTTGGTCTCTTTGGGCCCAATTGCCGTTACCAGTATGAAGAAGTGCTTTGTGCTGTCATGTCATCTTTAAACCTTTGGTCGTTTTCCAAAGCAAGTACTCAGTAACTTCTGTGGGTGACAAAGAATTCCAGTAGTTCTGTATCGGTTGATTTTTAACATCAGCGAGTAGGTTTTTGACTTCAGTCGTTGCTTGATTCAACTTTCACTTATTTTCTGGATGCCTTCTTCTTCGAAGCATCCGCTTTTCAGCAATTTTCTGTTTCACTATTATGGGGTATTCTGAGTTTGTGAAATGCTATGTTTTTTGAGCAGTTGCCTTCCAACAAGCTTGTTGAACAGCTTCGTTAAAATGTTCTACTGTTGCAATCAAGTCATTTTTAGTTTTTAATGCAATATAAAGCGATAGTGTTTCATCTATTAATTCTTTAAATAGTTCCCAATTAGTGTGTTTATTACATCAGTGAGTGGTCAGCTAATAAATCAGACAGGACTCAATCTTCAGGTACTTTGAAGTGATCCCTTTTATTATACAAAAATCGAGTAAGTCTAGCAGTTTTGTTGAATTCGTGAGCCAGTATGTAGGCACACCTGTTGATAAATGATGTAAATCAATGTTGTTCACGACTTTCATTAATTTTCTGCCTTTAATCGTGGTCAGTTGATATATTACATTTTTGGCATTACAACCACCTGTTGCTATAAATTTGGCTCCTAACGTATTAAAATAGTATTCATACTGAACCTTTGTATTATTGTATCGAGGAGGGCAATACAATGTTGATATTGTTATTGGCCCTGTACAGTCATCAATAACTATCGTAGTTGCTTGTCTATATTCAGGGACTTCATGATACACGATTGCATTTTTAATAATTACTGCATTGCCTTCTATCAGTGAAGTGCGATTCAGATATAAGCATAACATCTATGTGATAGTTTGTAGATCTTTCTAAGGCAGTTTAGTTCAAAGTTCAATTAAACATAATTTCCTGTTTGATTGACAAAGACTACCGAGCAAATCATTCAAAGCCAAAGCAAATCCGAATTTACATTTACTGCAAGTGGCATCGGCAGCAACGTATCTTTGGTATGCTAAATGATTTTCCGAGTTTTTAATGTATCAGATTACAGAAAATTTAATCGGCAAAATCATTGAATTGTGCCAATCACCACAAAATTTGTTTATACTTACGTCACCAAATTCAATTATTTTGTGCTAACATCAATAAAAAAATTAGACGAAGTCAGCACTTTTATAGTAATGTTATAAATTTTGTTCATTTATTGGGCAAAATACAACCCTGCTGGATGTTTAGAATATCAAACAACAAAAATAAAAAACTTAACAGTTAACAATATATTTCATATGAAATACGAAAATATACAAAGGCATACATATTCCACACAAAATGCAGAGAAAACTGTATCGAGTACAAATACAACAATGGTCTAATCTTCTTTCTTGGTATCGGTTTTACCACCACGAATACGACCAGTCCTACGGGCAGCAATAAGACCAACTTTGCGACCAGCTGATGTTCCTCTCTTGACAGTTGAAGCTTTACCAATATGTTGATGGTTACCACCACCGTGGGGATGTTCAACGGGATTCATAGCAACACCACGTACCTTAGGCCAGCAGTTACGTTTAGCCTTGTATTTATGATAAGCACGGCCTGCTTTCAATATTGGTTTGTCTACACGGCCACCGCCAGCCACAATACCTGTTAATTTTATATTATTTTTACTACAATCACTTTAAATAATTTATTAAGACTTACCAACCATGGCGCGGTTATTTGATGGAATTACTTTTTTAGCACCGGAAGGCAATTTAACCCTAGTTTTCTTTGTGTCGGGATTGTGAGCGATTACTGTGGCATAATTTCCAGATGCACGAGCTAATCGGCCACGATCGCCGGTTTTTTCTTCTAGATTGCATACAATTGTACCTTCAGGCATCGAGCCAACAGGTAATACGTTACCTAAAATCAAAGAACACTCTCAAAGAACTGGTAAACATAAATAAATGTTAAAATATGCTCTGAGAATATCTCAGAAATAGCCTCTATATATGAACATCATAACTCTTCAGACTAATAGAATACATCATGTACATGGTGTTTTACTAGAACTAAAAGATATACGTTTCATACATACCAATTTGCAAATTCGCCTTCTTTCCGCAATACAAGAATTGTCCGGTGTACATGCCTTCTGGAGCGATGAACAATTCTTTTCTAGTTTGGAATTTGTATGGATCTCTGAAGTGAACCATAGCTAAGGGGGCACCACGACCTGGGTCATGGATAATACCCTTTACGACACCCTTGATGTAACCATGTCGTTCAGCGAAGTCCAATGAACGAAGCTTCGGTGCTCCTTTCCTTTTCTTTGTGTGGGATTTGAATACTGAACCCGCACCTTTACGCTGTGCACGAATTACACGTCCCATGATTTGTAATCACACTGGGCTGAAAAATAAGACATGACACTTAACCTATAAATCTAAAACACTTAAAATTACCGAACACTTTATACAATAATTTGGGGAAATATATCGATAAGACCCAGGAAAAATTACCTCCTGAACGAGATTATGTAGTAATAATTAACGGATGGTCTTATTAAACGGGTATAAAAACAGAAAATATACTTTGACCTACCGTGCTTGTTAATCTGAAAACAAAAAGGATGTTGTTAAGGTTGTTACACTCGGCAAATTCCGTTTGTTGCCAACATTACAGACGGAAAGTATCTGCCAAAACAGTGGCGTCCGTGCATGTTCGTTTTTATAACTTATTTTAGAAAAATTACCTGCAGTTTTGCATATAATCTTATTTAAATTATTTTTATTTACACTCGAATTATTTTTGGACGTAGTTAATGGAAAGTAATTTAATACAAAATTAGTTAAAAATTCTAAAAAGCAGCACCGCCTCTGCTTATGTCATTAAAAAATATTTGAGGTTATGTTAACTGATTTTACCGCCAAATTGAAGCCGAAAGTACATTAATAACAAAGTAGGGAAAGTTTTTAATGTTTTATTAATGTTTTAAGTATTTAATTAATGTTGTAAACTAGTGTGGAGTTACAATGGAAGACACCGCATGTAAGTTTTATAAATTTAAACGATAATCAGGGAAATACCAAAATTAAACTGTTATGTTATAGTGGAACCCCGAGCGAAGAGGCAAAAACGGGATAGATCGGGAAAGTCAGCTGCGTTTCAAAGACTAAAACAGCTAAAGGGTTCAAAACACAAGTATGAGGTTACAGACATAGACGACGTGTATGAGGTTGTCGATGAACGAGAGTATACAAAACAGGTGTTGTCTCGACAAGATGAAGACTGGATCGTAGACGATGGTAGCTTATTAAATGTTGCATCGAATGCTTATTTAACTAAATTTTAATTACAGATGGTAGTGGTTATGTCGAAGATGGTAGAGATATATTTGATGATGATTTGGATGCGGAATCAATCTCCGCTGCTGCCTCTTCTAAACAGAAAGGTAACAAGAAAAAAAGGAAAGCACTATCCGATAATGCTGGAAAAGGAAACTTACAGTATTTGTTATCTAGTATGCCGTCTAAAAAGAAGGAGGTTCGTTTATTTTCGATTATAAAGCTAACATTTTTTACATCAATCATAATTTTCCAGGAAGTAAAGCTAGGTGAAGACGATATTTTGTCAGATTTATTATCAGAAATAGACGACACAAATGGTGCGTTGAAAGGTTATACTCCCCAACGGCCTACTATTAAACCGAAACCGATGTCGAGTTTTCCCTTATCGGCCGAAAAGAAGGCAGCTAAGGATTACATGAAGAGTTTTTCTATGTCTAAACCAAAAACACCTGTTACAAAGCCACTAATAAATACTAATAAAGAAACGAAACCTACACAATATTTGGGTCAAAAGCCATCGGAAAGTATCCTAAAAGAAATCCAACAAAATAAAATTCAGGAAGAAAATGATGCTGAAGGTATTGACGTCGCGGAGGACTCTGAAGAAGAAATAGTTGAGCCAACACCTGAAGTTAAACCCCTCAGAAAGGAACCTAAAATTTCTGAAATGGTTTCCAAGAAAGAAAACAAAACTCGTGAAGTTACCGCAAGTCAAAAAGTGGAAGAGTTTCACACTCAAGAAGAAATGTTCGATGATGATTTCGACATGAGTCAAATAGAAGACGTTGCTTCGCAAGAAGTGACAAAGGTGGAAAAACCAGAAGAGGACATTACCGAAGAACAACTATTAAGTGGTTGGGAAACCTTTCAGGAGGGAACTTCTAATAGCATTCAGCCGGATATTAATATTGATCGGTCGAATATACCTTTAGTAACGGACTCCGAGGGTAAACAGGTAAAATTCCTTCCTATTAATCTTGTCATCTTTGTATTAATTATAATTTTACTCATGCAAAATTAAGGTATTCCGTTTCTATTGGTGGGACGCATTCGAAAATCCTATGAAACGTCCTGGCGAAATATTCTTATTTGGTAAAACGTATTGTGAGGATGTTAAAGCATATGTAAGCTGTTGTGTGGCTGTCCGCAACATCGAAAGAAAAATTTATTTACTCCCCCGTACTCATGTAAGTTGTTTCATTTTGTACTTTTGCCAAAAATATAAAAATTGTTAACAGGTTTTGGATGAAAGACGAGAACCTACAGATAAACCTGTTGCTTTAATTGATGTTTATCATGAGTTTAATAATAATTACGCTCCGAATTTAACACTGCAAGCGTTTAAATCTCGAAAAGTTACAAAGAATTTTTGTTTCGATCCTGAAGTTCCTACGGAGTCTGAATATTTGGAGGTCAGATATTCGGTAAGTAGTTCGTGTTTGTTTATTTTCATAATTAACCGTTGCTGTTTAAGGCTAAACATCCCCGTTTGGACCAAGAAATTTGTAAAATTGGTGGTAAAACTTTCTCGAGGGTATTCGGAAGCAGAAGTAGCTTCCTTGAAATTTTCTTATTAGAACGTAAAATCAAAGGTCCCTGTTGGCTAGACGTTTCTAATCCAGAATCCGTTGGAAATCCTGTTAGTTATTGCAAACTCGAAGTGAACTGTACGAAATCATCGGAAATAAGTATTGTACAGAATTGCGATCTTCCACCGCCTCCGATGGTTGTTGCAACGTTAAATATTAGAACAGCCGTCAATCCTAAGAATATGAACAACGAAATCGTTATGATGTCATTTTTGGTGCAAACGAAATATGCTGTGGATAAAAAATCACCGAATCCGTTGTTTGAGCAACATTTTTGTGGTAAGTTGGGTTTTTCGAAGTGTAAAGTACTTTCTATAATTGTTTGTTTTAGTATTTACTCGCCCAGGTGATCAAATCTTACCGTTCGATATTCACGAGGCGTTGCTTAAATACAAAGCAACTAAAGTTCAGAAAATGGATTCCGAGCGTGCTTTGCTTAATTATTTTATTTCCCAACTGGCAAGGATCGATCCTGACCTTATAGTAGGTCATGATCTACAGGATTATCAATTAAACCTTCTTTGCGATCGACTTCTTGCGTGTAAAGCCACCAATTTCAGTCGATTGAGCAAAGTTAAACGTTCGGACATGCCGAATAAACGTCAACTTGAAAGGGAACTTTTTATCGGTCGTCTTGTGTGTGACGTAAAAATATCAGCCAGAGAACTGATTAGGTCCAGATCATACGATTTGGATTCGCTCTGCCACACGATTCTCAAACTGAAGGAAGGAGAAAGGGTCGAAGTTGACGCCGAAGATATCCCTAAGTTTTACCAAATGTCAGCGGACTTGTTAAAACTGGTGACGTTCACTATGCAAGATTCTGCATTCATTTTAAAAATGATGTATGAATTAAACGTTATACCACTTGCACTCCAAATAACAAACATTGCCGGAAATGTCATGTCACGAACGCTACTCGGAGGTCGGTCCGAAAGGAACGAATTTTTGTTGCTGCATGCTTTTTCCGAGAAAGATTATATAGTGCCTGAGAAGCAGTTGTTTAAGGAGAATAATGCAGGTGCAAAAGGTGAAGCTAAGCAAGCTTCATCTCGAAAGAAACCTGCTTATGCTGGTGGTCTTGTGTTGGATCCGAAAGTTGGATTTTACGATAAATTAATTTTGCTTATGGATTTTAATTCGTTGTATCCTAGTATAATACAGGAGTATAATATTTGTTTTACAACCATTTTGCCGAGTAACAGCGAGGACAATATGGTTTTACCAGACCAGAGTTTACCTGCCGGTAAGATTGTTTAATTTATTTTTTTATGTTGTGAATGTTGTTTGGGAAACAAAATATAATCCATTCACTTAACTCCCGTGACATAAAAGTCACAATGTGTTGGTTATATGAAAATCCCTATTAGGCTATTAACAATTTTTAGATTTGAGATTGGCGCACCTTTAAATTTAAATTTAATGCTTTTGTTTTTTTTTGTTTTCACTTTGACACTTAAATTAAACTGGGACCAATCTCGTCGAACTGGTCGACTGGTCATGACTGGCCAAGATCGACAACCGGTCATAACCGGTTTTTGTTGAACACAAAACCGCGGTTTTCATCAACAGTAATGACCGGTTAACCGATTGGTCGGTAACCGTTGACAGCCTTAGTTATTAAGGTGGGATTGAATGGTTTGAGTTTAAAGTTTCACAATTAAATTCACTTTTTTATAGCACTTTTGTGTAAAAATATTTCGTCACAGCCTGATTTTGCAATAGAGTTGTTTTCACAACACTTCCATATGATCATATCCATTTGTTTGTCGATATCGGTTAATTGCGTTATCATACTAACATCTTTGATAACCGTTAACCTTGCAACACTGCAGGTCGATCTTCTTCACCTCTCTCGATGGGTTAGGTTAGCCTCCTGCCCAGCGTACGTGCAAAGAGGGCTCACAGAACTCGTTCTTATGAGTTTCTAACAGGCCATCGCCATAAGAGGAAGAAGGTTAATTGCGTTTGTATATTGTAACGAAGTGGCTTTTTGCAATATCGTGGGCTAAGGCTGTCTATGTTTTTATATTGATTATGATGGTAGAGACTTCGAGCCTAACTTCATTACAAGTGTTTTGCTTAGCTGTTGCGGGAGGTTATATTAAAATACATAATCAACTAACGTCAGATATATTGGTAAACCTTATTTACGAACACAATTCAACTGTTCGACAAACGGGATCCAAATACATAACATGATTTAGGTCGGAACAACCCAATACGGCGTACAAAACAGTAGCATCAATTTAGTCTAGTAATAATAAACACATCTTTAGAAAGGCACAGCATCTTGGTAGTAACGTTGGAAACGACATGTAATCCAACCCCTGGTTTACTACCCGGGTTGGTCCTGTTAGAGTCTCTCATTTGGGCCTCAATCAAGCCTACTCCCAAATCACGTAGTAAGACTCCACCAGGGAAACTGAACTCTGTATGAAATCCTGCTATATTTATACTCCCAAGATTTGCCCTTTCTCTCATACATTTTAAACATCTGCCAGAGCTATTACAACGATTTCCATTCATGCTTACTTTGTATGAATATAGGTCATGGTGTTCCCACGCACAGCCCACGTCAATTAAATATAAACTACTGCAACATTGTAGTACAATGTAATGATTTCGCAACATAACCAGCTGTCCCACTGACCCATATTTATGCAAGTACATCCTTAGTTAGTAAACACATTTAATGCTTCCTACAATGTAAGGATTGTGAAACTTTGTTATATCAGTCACACCTGAATGCTATCTTATTTAATTCATTTCTTATGGCAATGCTTTACATTATTATTTAGTATAACCTGCTTTGTTACATTATCCACTAAAATTTTATCTAATTTCTCATCCATATTGATGGCTTTTCAATTGTGTGAAAATTTTTTAGTTTCCCAGACTTCTGAAAATTATTTTGGTAATATTAAGTTATGCATATGTGGATGTAAATTACATATGTAAATATTACAAGTTGGAAGAATCACGCTTACACTATGACACTTATGTATTATTTTCTGTAGTTTATCTTTTATTCATCCGTTTCAAATGTTTTATTAAGTTTGTTTGTTTTTGTTTTTAGTAATTCATTTATAGATTTTTAACACTGGCCACTTTAAACACCGGCTATCTCGCTGTTCAGGTTCTGAATAGGCAACGTGCTCAGGGGTGTAGTGGAGCCGGAACGCCGTTCCAGCCCTGCTTATTTTTTTACAAGAAAAAAATGTAAAATACCTCCTTAAAACAGCGCGATCTTCTTTCAAATTAATAAAAGTTCCGGTACTGCTTAATTTACGACTGGTTAGTTGCCTATTTAGAACAAGTAAGGGGTTATGTGATAAAATGAACACTGTTTAGTCTGTCTAATGTTCAATGCTTACCTTTGAAATGATAAGAGATACAAAGCTAGTAAAATAAGGGTGGTCAATTCGGAATTTCCTAAAAATTTCAGAGCCTACTTTATAAAATGAATTAAAATTAAAATCCCTCGATTTCTTCTTTGCTTCAGCAGTCTCATTCAACCAGCACTTTGTAGACACTTTTGAAGAATCAGCTCAATTAATAGTAGCACACCTTAATCGCCTCATTTGTTTTTAGGTATTTTACCGACGGAAATCCGCAAACTGGTCGAAAGCAGACGCGAAGTCAAAAAACTAATGAATAATCCCGACTTATCCTCAGACCTACGTATGCAGTACAACATACGTCAGATGGCTTTAAAATTAACAGCCAACAGTATGTACGGCTGTTTAGGGTTCACGAATTCACGATTTTACGCTAAAAATTTGGCAGCTCTTGTTACCTATAAAGGCCGTGAGATTTTAACGAATACCAAAGATTTAGTACAAAAAATGTGCTACGAAGTTATTTACGGAGACACCGACAGTATTATGATTAACACCAATTGTTTGGAATACGACGAAGTGATGAAAATCGGAATTAAAATTAAACAAGAAATTAACAGGTTATATAGGCAGGTTGAACTCGATATTGACGGAGTTTTTAAGTATTTATTGTTGTTGAAAAAGAAGAAATATGCGGCTGTTACTTTGTCTAAGGGTAAAAATGGTGAATTGATTGCTCAGCAGGAACACAAAGGTAAACGTTTGTTATTCTTGAAGCCTCGGTCTTAAGGAAGTATCGTTTGTTTTAGGCTTGGATATAGTTCGACGAGATTGGTCCCAGTTAGCGGCTGCCGCGGGTAGATTTACGTTAGACAACATTTTGAACGATCAGTTGCCGGAAGAACGTATCGATAACATCCATTCTCATCTTGCAAAGTTAAAGGACGACCTAGAACAAAACAAAGTACCTCTGTCGTTGCTTGTTATCACAAAACAATTAACAAAAGATCCCAGGTTATATGCCGATAAGAATCAGTTGCCTCACGTGCAGGTTGCTTTACGATACAATAAGAAGGGAGGAAGAGTGATGAGGGCAGGCGATACGGTTCCTTACGTTATTTGTAACGACGGTTCTAATCAATCCGCTACTCAAAGGGCGTATCATATTGAAGAATTAAAGAATTCCGAAACGTTAAAAATCGATATTAAATATTATCTCGCTCAGCAAATTCACCCGGTTGTGTCTCGATTGTGCGAACCTTTAGAAGGCACCGACTCCTACCAGATTGCTAATTGTTTAGGGTTGGACACAACGGCCTTCAAGAAACCCATAGATAAGAGTGCGAATACGGTCGGTGAAAGTATAAAAAGAAACGAAAATCGATTTATAAATGTTAAACCGTTTATTTTTAATTGCATGTCATGCAAGACTGAGAATAAAGTCGTCGGCGTATTAACTGACCGAATTGCATTTTTAGCACAATGTGCAAACACCGAATGTAGTGTTCGTCCTGTTGATTACTTACCGTCAATTCAAAATCAACTTATGCTTAAAATTCGTGAATTTATTAAGAAGTATTATCGTAACGAGTTAACCTGTGAGGATCCTGCTTGTACGAATGATACCATTCGCTTACCACTTCGATTTGTTGGTAAATACCCTGTATGCACTTACTGTAAAAAGGGTGTTATGTACAAGAAATACACCGAGGGCGATTTATATAACCAACTGAGTTATTTCCAGCACATATTCGACCTCAGCAAATTAGAAAAACGTAGGTTTTTAATTTGTGATTATTATGATTTTAAAGTTGTAATTTTTAGGTCCATTACTGGAAGCAAATATTGAAGCCGGCTACCATTCACTGAAGGAAACCGTCGAAAAAACATTAAAGCACTCGGGCTACGCCATGATTAACCTTACAAAGCTGTATTCGTCATTTTTAGTTAGAGATAAAGATGCGTTGAAAGTTGAATTGGCTAACAGTCAAGAATTAGTACAATACGAAGATGATGAATACGATTATGATGATTTTTAAATGTGCATGTTGTGCGTGTTGCATTATCTTTAATTTTCGTTTTAATTTAGTTTTTTAAGTTTGTATAATATGCTGAGTTTTAGTTTTACATGTAGTATTGAATATGTAGAGTTTTTATAGTATTTTTATAAATTATATTCAACAATACAAGGCCGATTTTATTTTTAATTTTGCAGTGAAGAAAAGAATTGTGTATTTTTCTATTTTGCCTTTTTATTATATTGAAGGGTAAAAGAAATTAATGAGTTGCTGTTTACATTCATATCTAAATTCAAAACGTGAACTTTCGCATCCATCCAGCTCAGCTCTACAATCCTTGGTGGGTCTTCGCTTCCTGTACGATCAATTTCCATACATGTGTCTAGCACTTTTCTTGACTAGTTCTTCACTCCCATCGTTTTTAGATCTTCCACATTATCTATCCATCTTTTTGTTGGTATTCTTCTTATCTATCTTCTACAGGGATCCTCCAGGTAGTTTCTTAACGTTGTTAGTGTTCTCCATCCTGTGTATGTGTCCAAACCAAGCTCATCTTTGTGCCTTTATCTGTCTGCCTTGTGGATTGGGCCAAGTATAGTTCGTAGTATCTTTCTTCTTCTTTTAGTAGCATTCAAGTTTCGCATCCATATGTTAGAACTGATTTAATAATAATAGCCTATTATTTATCCCTTTGTCGGGCAAAGGCCTCGCCCAGTGTCTTCCAATGTTGTCGATCTTTCGATTTCGTCTTCCAGTGTGGTCCAGCTTCTTCGCTTATTTTGTCAGCCCATCTTCTTGGACGCCCCCTTTTTCGGTTGGTTAGCATTGGCGTCCATCTCGTTGCTTCTTCGATTCATCTGCCTTTGGCTCTAACTGCATGTCCGGCCCATTTCCATTTTAGTTTTTTGTAGCGCTCTATCACATCACTGGCACCGACACGTTTTTTAATATTGTTCAATTTTTTGAAGATTCTTCCTTTTAGTTTTTGGGGGATTTCGCCTAGAAATATCTTTTTTAGTGGCCTGAATTTTTTCCATGTCATGTTTGTTCTCTGGATTTCTTTTTCTTGGTTGTTGTGGAAGGATATTATCTGACTTAGGTAGACTGCCTCTGTTTCTATATTTAGGTTTTTCCTGTCTATTGTGATGGTTCGTTCTTTTTGTGTTGGTTAAAATGTGTGTTTTTTGGAGGTTTATTTTTAATCCTGCTCTACTACTGGTTGCTTTTAACTGGCTTATCATTTTTTCTATGGCTTTCCTGTTGGTTGCTATTAATATTACATCATCTAAGGTTTAATAAGTATTTCCCATTTATATTCACTCCCTGATTTTTCCCCTTTAGTTCTCTAAATACTTGTTCTAGAACCGCGTTGAACAAAACTGGAGATAGCGGATCCCCTTGTTTGACGCCTCTCTTAATTTCGAATCTTGGGCCTTTTCTTTCCACTTTTAAATAGATAAGTATACTTGCCAAAGTTTCTTTTTTAATGTTGTTACTTCACCATGCTGTACATTGTACATGTTTATTTCTTCGAGTAGGACTTTCCGCATATCTCCAGCAATTTGTTTTTTTTTTAATCCATTTCCTCTTCTACCGCTATGACGTGTCGAGGCTCATTTACACTTGCTGGTGTGCAGTGGAGGTGATGGGCCCTTTTTCGGACTTGCATCATGCTCCAACCAGCTTTTAGGTGTATTGTACTGAATATAATGCATTTTTTTTTGTAGGTATGCAGTGTATTCCATTGTTTTTACCCGTTATGATTCCAGTGTTAATGTCCTTAACTACAATAAGACGTTGGTATGTTAGATATAAGGAGAGTAACTAAAGTAAAAATAGAATATCGTACTGGAACATCTATTTTATTCTGAAACTAGTAAATCATACAAAAGTTCTTGAATATGAGAATTACTGTACAATACAAACACAATATTATTTGAGTTTTAAGGAAAAACCTTTTGTATTCGTATTTACTTTTACTTCATGTAAAAGAACAGCTTAATCTTAGAACTTACATACGCACTGGACTTAAATTGATCTACAGATAACGTACTTATAAACAATTATGTACAGCTTGTTCGCAAAATAAATACTTATAATTAGTATAGTGGCTTAATATTAAAAAATATTAACTCTAGTTTTAGAAGCATTTTTGTGTACTTGTAAAGAATCATCGGTCGGACGATACAAACTTAAAACGTACTTAATTAAGTCAGTCGCCAAAAACTAACAGTGCAAATTCCAGTTTAAATTTTACATTACCTTATGGAATGTACACCAAGTCGAAACTGTGTTTGCTTGCCCAATGAATTTATAAATACTCGAGACTGACTACCATTAATTAATAATTATATTACCCTGCTTAGTAATAAAACATTGTTACTGGCACTGATGGGCACAAAAATTAAAACCAATTTGAAATATGTAAATAGGCCTTGTGTTCACTTTTAAGTTGATTTAATTTTCTCAACAGGGAGTTTGTACAAAACGTTACAAAATACAGTATTTGCATTGAATTAAAGTATTCGACGAGTATGTTATCCTATAATAAGTTTTGCAAGACTCCTAATATTGAAGTTTGATCTTGCGGTTTAGAGTAATAACAGACACTTTTATATGTTCGTGTAATTCTTTGGCAGCTTGGAAATTTTGAATTTACTTACGGAATTTTTGATACAAAATCATCGAAACATCGCCACAAAGAAATATAAATATTAAGAATAGTATTATTTGTTGTTTGCAAACGATTTATTTTCAAAAGTACTAATCCTAGTTGATTTTAAACAAATAATAAAACGTTTCAACAGGACGGAGAACCTCTAGATTTAAACTGTCGGCGTTTGAAAGTATCGGATTGGATTTTGTATAAAACTACAAGTTGATAGAAATACCGTATTAACCCGAATATGACGAGGTTTTTTCCCAGAAATATCATTAAAAAACCGGCGAGTGACTAGACGTATACAATAGTTTAGTTCTTTTTCAGTTGTTAGATGTTTAAAGTAAATTTAGTACAATTGTTTGGAAGTTTTAACTTACAATTTATTAACCCATTTAATATGAGTAATAACGTTGAAGTGCGAGAAAGCAAAATGACTCAATTAACCAAAGGGATTAGAAGCTATGGTGCTAATTTTAAATTAATGGTAATACAAGAAGCAGAAACATTGAATAACTCTTTGGTTGCTAAAAAGCTTAGCATAACAGAACGCACCAAGATGATGGTGACAACAAAAAATTTAATTACAAAAAGCTTTTCGAGGGGCTAAAAAAGGGCAGCATAAAGCATTAGATAACCAATGATCGCTGACAAACTGGTTCAGGCCTTTTCTTCTAAGATTATTTCCATACAACATGGTTTTATTAGGGGTATATCCACTGTTTTACTGTAACTTTATCCCACAAGTTCTTGAAAAATTTAATCAAGTTGATGCGATGCGATTTACTTAGCCTTTGCTAAGGCGTTTGACACTATCGATCATGGTATTCTAATCAGAAAACTTTATGCAATGGGTATCGGTGGGAACTCTCTTAAGTGGATCTCTTCATATCTATCGGATAGATCCCAAATTGTCCGTATTAGAAACAACCGCTCTTCTCCTTATTTAGTCACATCCAGTGCCCCCTAAGGCTCTCATCTTGGTCCTATCTGATAATCTCAAGTTTTGTAAAACTCTCCTCTTTGCTGATGATATAAAGTTATACTGTGAGGTAAAGTCTCCCCTGGACTCTTCTATACTTTAAAGAGATCTTGATTCCGTAACCGAGTGGGCTGCTGTAAATCGACTTTGTTCTTTTTATAGAGGTAATTCTCAGCTTTCATTGAACTACGTTATATCTAATCATAGTACAATCAGTGTCATCGATCAAAGACTTAAGTATTATTTTTAATAGCTCTCTCTCCTTTACAAAATACCTTGATGTGGCCGTTAGCAAAGCATACAATATGTTGCGATTTTGTTAATCAATCAATATCAATCTATTGTTCTTCCCTCCCTTCTTTATTGCTCTTATATCTGATGTCCCTACTGCACACGACATATTGCATCTCTTGAATCGGTTCAGCATAAGTTTGTTCGATACTTCTCCTATGAGTTTCTTTGATCATAATTATTCTGACCTGTCTTAATTTGTCCACCATTAAGTCTATTCATGGGAGCTTTGACATGATCTTGGTCCATAAATGTTTAAATGGTCATGTGTCCTGTGACGAACCTGTGAATATGTTTTAAATCGAGATTTGATGGAAGATCAAAATAGATGGACCTATCTCGAGGTTGAGGAGCTGGAACTGTCTGCCAAGCTCTATTATTACTACGGTAAAGTCCCTGGAGATATTCTAAATCTTTCACCTAGTCTTGCAATTGGATAGTTATATAATTTACGTGTAAATTTTATGCGAATTTTTTTTACTCGTTGCATACAGAAAATAACGTGCTAAATTCTCTGCTAAATTTTCATGTAAATTATTTAAAACGTGTTCTAAATTTGGAGGTAAAAGTGCGTGGTAGTCTAGCCACGCCCACTTTGAATTTTGAACTGCCAAGCGTTATTTTCCGCAGATAACCAAAATAACGTGTTTACAGTTTACTGATTCCATGCTTTTTTCTATCATGTGGTGTTCATAACAATTGTTTGTGCTTGTAAAAATTTAATTTCACTTAATTTTTGTCAAAACGTAAACACAGCTGATTGTTGCCAATATGACAGTTATGACAAATAACTGGAAATGTCCCTAAACTGTTTGATAATACGCAGGCGCGTGTGCTATATTTGACAAAAAAAATGACACGCGTTGCAAACAGAAAATTGGGTTTAGCTGCATAAAATCCTGCTAAAAATATGGGTAAATTTACATAAAAATTTTCATGTAAATTTTATATAAAATTTAGCATCGTGTCACACAGGCTTAAAACTTTTGTACTGCATCGTTTGACAGTTCGGGTACTAGTTTAGATATTTGCCGCTAGATGGGGACACAAAATTTGATATTTTCATAATCATAACCTATTATAAAGCAACGTATTTTTATAAATTTTGCACTTTTCATAGAAGATACACAAGAACACATAAATATCATATAAACGCTGCAGCTTTAAGAACAAATCGATTTTTTCTTTGAATTAAATATTTCTTCACAAAAGGTTTGCTGCAATGCTGCAAACATAAGCATTTTCATAAATTGTTCTCCCAAATGTTTTTCTGGACATTTTCAAAAATCAGGTAAAAAGCACGGGCGACACATAATACTTTGTGTTCCCAAGAGTTGCGATAAAATTAAATATTTTGGCAGTTCTTGTTGTCAACATTCAATTGTCATTAGCGCCATCTTACAGCAATTGTTGGAACTAGTACGCGACTTGTCAAAGGATACAGTTCACAAACAATCGAAGGAGTGGAGACACCATATCTTAATAACATCACCGTTTTTCCACTAGCTCTCTATGGAGCAGAAGCATGGATATTAAAGGAAACTAGACAAAATCGGTATAACTATAAGGTTGATAACAATTGTCCAACGACGCATACTTCAATATTTTGGACATATTACTAAACTAATGGTGCAAGGGAAAGAGACTACGAGGACGTTCACCAAAGCAATAGCTTGATCAAATAAGCGAACTAACCGGTACAAACCTAGACAACAATATTAAATCAGTTCAAGACCGTAGTTCATGGAGAGACATCACTAGGAACGTCAACTAATCAACGAACAGCTCAAATACTCACACACAAAATACGTACAAATCACGACTCATCACTTATGATGCTCAACGACGAAAGAGAGAGCGAGAGAGAGAGAAAGGTCATGGATCAGAGCTGGCCAAACAGGAAGTTAGCAAGAAACCTGATGTCATTCTTCTATGCGAATGGGTAATCGATGCATGGTCGAAGATTGACGCAAAAAGCATTATTAATGGGTTTAAAAAGCGTTGCATTTCCAACACCATGGATGGCACGGAGGATGATATTTTGCGACAGGAAAAAAATACTGCCGATGTTCATTCAAGTGAAGAAAGTGAACCAGAAGACGATGCTACCAGTGGCGATTAAAAAAGACTACTATCACAAATTTTTACATAATAATATTTATGTTTCTGCATGTCATCTTATAATTGGGGTCTTAAAAAATGTGCTTTTTTCAATAAAAAAATGGGACTCGCCTTATATTCGAGCTAATACGGTAGTATGGGGCTTGTGAAGTACATCAGTAATCATAGATAAAAGTGAGATGATTGTTTTGTCCAGTGCGAAGCCAACCCTCACACGCCTATTTCTGTCAACCGTTAGTGCTGGGCTTGTAATTTCTGATCTCAATAATAAATAAATTCGTAGAAAATATGTTCTATTTTTAAAGTGATTTTGTCAAGTTATTGAATACATAAATAATTTTGTAAGACTGAGGAACTTCATGCATCACACAAACCTTAATTTCAAAAGGTTACAGAAAAATGCGATTTACTTTCAAACTATCACCGAATATTCTAATCAAGTCATAGTACAAAATAACTTCCTTTCTGTATCGCAGTTTGATATCGCAACATTGGCACATACCGTTCGTTAATTCACCTACATCGAAAACAACATTAAATAATTGTGATAAATCTGTGCAATCATTTTAAAATCAACTTAAAAAGTGAGGTGCCTATTGACAACGAAAAGCATATACAACTTTAAATAATTTTAACATAAAAAAAAACAAAACAAAAATCCTACATTCGTATTTTGTACGAAGTGTTTAAACACTTCCACCCCACATCTATCTTTGTTTTAACGTAATAATCATTGAGCTCTTAATCGATTTTAACAGCTCCATAAATTTTACGAATAAACGCATAAGCTGCAAAAAATCCTATTGTTCCAGTAAGTAGCCAGAACGTTACAACCATAAGTCCAGTGTAACTGATATATAGCAACGTAGGAATGAATTCTGTTATTTCTAATTTCGTTATAAAATAAAATAGCGAATACGCCAAAATATATAAAGCCGAACCTCCGGATGTAATAAAGCTTCGCCACCACCAGTGATAATCCTAAAGTAAAAAATTGCCGTTATATTGTGGGGAAATAATTATAAATTGGACTTACCTCTCCGCAAAGTTGGAAATAAACCATAACAATTGAAATTTGCGAACACGATATTATTAGTATTATAAACACTAAGAATAAAAATCCGAAGAGATAGTAAAATTGATTTTCCCAAATTGCAGTGAATATAAAAAATAATTCGATAAATACTGCGCCGAACGGTAAAATTCCAGCCATTAACGTACTGAAAAATATAAAAGTATGATATAAATAATCAGCAATAAAATTGGCTTCATAATTTATTATTATTTACTTTGATACACAAAAAGGTGCTACAGACAGATGTTGAAAGTGAGCTGGATGGATAGGACACCGAACGAAACAATGATGGAAATGAGAAGGATATGGAAAGACATCAAAAGAAGAAAAGATACCACTTAATACATGAAGCACTACTAAATACAATAATGGAAGGGACATAATGCACAAGGAAGGCTGAGACTACAATATTATATCACAAATAGTAAAAGACATAGAATGCGGAAGCTTTGGTAACTAAAAAGATTGGCCGCAGATAGTCAACAATGGAAAACAAAAGTGTTGCAGTAAACCAATCCAATAGATTGAAGACAGAGAGAGAGAGAGAGAGAAGAAGAAGAGTGAAATAGTGTGATTTTATCACTGCAAAATCCAATGATTTATTGCACCAAAGTTGGAAAATAAATAGTTAAAAAATCTAAGGAAGTGAGGGAGAACGAAATCAAGAAACGGTGATAACTAGTGATGAACACAGTCGAATGATTTTGAGAATCTAATAATCATGAATGATCACTTGAACCCGACAGAATGCGAGTGATTATTTGGACTGTGAATGATCACTCGAGTTCGATCGTTACATTGCTACTGATAGTACCGAATAGCAATGCCGAATGAATTATTCAAAATTCGGATTTAGTTTAGCTTTGATTGATTCGCTCAGTAATTACTAATTACTATAAGCTGCAGTGTGCATTCAATTGCAATGCTTGTTCAACACAGTTTCTTGCTAAAGAAGACGATTTTTGTCATTATTGGGAGTATTAGTGACAGATTGATCAGACTTGATGTGAAAGTAGAAGAGTACAAAAGAATAACTATAATTGTGGTATATGGACCGTCAGATAATGAGGAAAAAGGGGGAAAAGACACATTCTGGGAAACGCTACAAGATGAAAAAGACACAGTGAACAATAAAACAGTGATTATGGGCGATTTCAACGGGAGGGTTGGATGCAGCAATATAAGAGGTTACCCACTGGGACAACATGGAGAAGGAACAATCAACAACAACGGACGCCGAGTAATTGAGTTTTTCCTAAACAACAACATGCTACTAGGTAATACCTTTTTCTAACACAAAGACATCCACAAATACACCTGAGTCATGGACAGTAGGAAAGAGAAATCCATCATAGATCTATTCTTAATTGAAAATGAAGACAGAAAAGAAGTGGACGATATCAGAGTGTACAGAGGATGAGAAGTCGGCACAGACCACTTGTCAGTACAAATAAAAATGAATGAACTTGAAGCTGCGACACAAGGACCAAACAAAATTGAAAACGACTGTGAGGAGCCTAGTATAAAAGTTTACAAACTATAACAAGAAGATGTGAAGCCACTGTAAGTGCTGCATTCAGCAGTGAAAATTGGGAAGAGATCAATGATATGGAGACACTGTGGAACATATTTAAAGCAACTATCTCTAAAGCTGCGGAAGAGGTTTGCGGAAAAACGATATGAAGAACGAAAAAATGCACCACATCGTGGAGCAGAGAAATAAAAGATGAAGTTAAAAAGAAGAAGAGGATTTATGGAAAACATACCTCGGTATAAGACAGAAGCCACTTACCAAACATACAAGGAACACAAGAGAATAGTAAAGGAAAAGATCATAGAGGAAAAACAAAAAGAGTAGGAGGAACTCGGAAATAAGATGGAAGAGAATACTCAACGAAATGCAAAATTGCTATATCGCATGCTGAAGAATTTAAGAAAAGACAAAGGAGGATGGATACAGGACAAGGAGGGCAACCTAATAACTGATAACAAATAAAGAGTGGAAAGATGGCCAGAGTATTTTGCCGATTTATTTATTAGGAGGTGATAATGAGAAAGAGTACCAAAAAGAGAGTGGTGAGAATGAAATAGAAATAAATGGTATGATAACGCAAGATGAAGTATAATATGACGCTGTAAAAAACTTAAAAAACGGGAAGGCGGCTTGCCATGATAATGTAAAAGCTGAACTAATCAAATACATGGGAGAAGTAGGAATGGCATGCCTGCATAAATTACTCAATATCTCTTGGAAGACAGGAGAGCCATACCTAGAGACTGGACCATAGCAATAATTTTGCCAATCTATAAGAAAGTGGATGCCAAAAAGTGTGCAAATTATAGAGGAATTTTGCTACTGAGTGTATGAAATAATTCTAGAAAAAAGACTGGCAATGCCTAGAAACAACGATTGATGACAACCAATGTGGTTTTAGGCCTTAAAGAGGAACACTGCAACTTCTTGCAACTCTTCAAATTAAAAAGTTACAGGCAATATTAGTTACTTTTGACACACTCTATATATAGTAACTCACAGCAATGCTTAGCCCATGCCAATAATTTCGTATTAGTAGCTAAATCAAAAAAATATCTGAAGAAGGTAGCAGAAGACTTAGAAAAAGCATTGGGGCTAACAATAACCGAACAAAAATCAAAGTTCATGATTATGGGAAGTATAGGTAATGAAGATGAGGGACAGGAGTTTAAAGAGAGGTGAACTTTGAGCAAGTCAGCAGCTTTACTTACTTAGGAGTGTTGACAACAAGCAAGGCTAGCAAATGGTTCAAAGTGCTTATCTAAACATGTGAAAATGCGAATTTACAAAATGATGATTAGACGGACAGTGTTGTATGCATGCGATACGGGGACTCTAACTAAAAGTGACCAACGAAAACTTGAGAGATGAGAGAGAAAGTTATTAAGGAAAATTTATGGTGGTCAAAAGATTGGGGAGACTTGCGTTAGAAGAACGAATGCGGAGAAGCTAGTGTAATAAAATTAGTAAAACAGCACCAGTTACGATGGTTAGGTCATTTGGAGTGGTTATTGGGAAATACAGTTTCTAAGATTGCGTTAAAAGGAAGAGTTGGCTGGAAGTGATAGAGGTAGACCTTAGTATGTTAGGTATAAGAAACTGGAGGTCAGTCGCTAACGGGAGAAAGACAATAAAACAAGCCCTAAGCCTTTAAGGCCTGTTATGCTTATGTATATAAATATAAAAGCATTATTTTCTAAATTTTTAATTTTAAAAATATTTTACTTACCATAAAAATGAATTCATATACCAATGCTGATCCGGAACCTGCCTGGGAATTTGATTAGTTCGAACAGGATGCTGGAAAGGTTGTTTACGATATCCGAAATAATACCCCAAATGCACGAGGGGTAACGAAATGCAAAACCACATCAGCAACAACGAAATCATCGTTGAAAACGGTAGTGCTCCACTACTCGCTTTCCCCCAAATAAAAAAATTGAGAAAGAAGCACGTTATCGATATAATGGCTGGATATAAAGTCGCTGTTAAAAATGCCGCCCTTTTCCATTCCCGGCCTTTCATCGTTTTGTAAAGACGCGCCGAAAAGTAGCCTGCTATGAGACCCATAAATACATATAAAAATATAGCTGCGGTCATTAATGCTCCTCGTGAGGCAGGGGATAACATGCCCAACATGGCGAAAACTACAACAAGACGTTTATTAAAATACCTACATTTGGTTAAAAGATGTATACTTACATATCGTAATAAGAGCCATGAAGAAAATTTGTATACCAGAACCGATAACGGCAGCGAAAAGTCTGGTGTTACGTGGCGGTCTGAAAACATCGCCGTGTACTAGTTTCCATCCAGTTTCTTCTATAGCTTCATCCATACTTTCATCAGCATTATATCTTGCTATGTCCCTCCTCAACGTTCGCACCATTATCATTGTTAATATTCCTATAAACAAATCAAATGCAAACAAGCGCAAGTTATTTATAAAACTTTACACATACCTGATAGGAAAAAAATAACCACAAGTGAATTAATAATCGAAAACCAATGAATTTGCACATCGTTCATAGCTAAATAAGTATCCCACCGTGATGCCCAACTTATCTGCGAATGTTCCCATTCAACTTCGTAAGTAAATAATAACTGTGTACCTGCTTTGGGATCTACTAACTGCGGCTTTAGTTTATCAGGTAACACGCAAGATTTACCATTGAATTTTAATTCATCTAAATTAATAGACTGCGCTTCTACATGAAATCCTACTACTCGATATACTTCACTATAAAATACTCAAGCTTAACCTAAATTATGTCATAAGAATTTAAAACAAACACTTACGGTGAAGGATTATGGTACAATAATGTTAACTTCAAATGATTATTTATATAACTTCTACCATTTAATTTACTACCTAATCTATATCCGTGTTCGAATTGTAATTCGTCAGTATCTCGGTTTACTACACGTGTTGCTGCTGGTAAATTATCTACTAACCTAAAAATAATCATACATAAAAAACTGCAAAAAAATTACTATGTTAGTCCCTTACAAATGCACAAAATATTCATGCTGAATACGATCAGCAATGATCGAGGATTCCTGTGGACTCCAATTTATAGGTTTTTGTGGTTCGTGACATAAAAGTGTGCAAGAGGTATCCTCAGCCATTTTCACTTCGTAAGGGGTATTAACAATACGATCTCCTCTAAGCACTTCCCCTAAATTTTCAGATTTATAGTGTATCGACCCATTTTTCGGCAAACAAAACGGGAGGGAGTAATATTCGTAAGGTAACTGAGTGTGTATGCTGGTCATCTTAACAGCTTTTACGTCTATGTGTTGTCCTTTCTTAAACTCTACTGGGGCCATTCCTGGCACATAAAATTGGGACGATTGTGAAATCCATGATGCAAATGTGCATAGTATAAATAAATTCGTTTTCTAAAATATTAAAAAAGAATTGAGGTTAGGTTCTTGACCGCAATTTAAAATTATTTATCGCTTGTTATATACTCACTAAAAAATACATTTTATCACATAAAAGTTTTGTATATAAATAAAATATTTAGTATTTTAAGCAAAAAATTAAATAATTGTCATTTGTCAGATCATTTTTTTGTGACATTGACGAGTGATAACATAACAACATGTAATGTTACTGGAAACAGTGTAGACAACTGACTAACATCAAAAATAAATGTAAATAATGGCGGGAACTGTCTAAAATTTGAAAATTCGTTACTTCCAACATTCTCTAAATGATTGTTAACTATTATCATAAACTAAAAATATATACTATTATAGTCATTACTTTTCTAAATTAACATATCATTCTAATGTATTACTTTCACA
Organism: Melanotus villosus; assembly: GCA_963082815.1. Taxonomy (NCBI): domain Eukaryota; kingdom Metazoa; phylum Arthropoda; class Insecta; order Coleoptera; family Elateridae; genus Melanotus; species Melanotus villosus. Next base: position 4,878,755 of record OY720420.1, on the reverse strand, counting down.
AATTAGTGTTTAAATTTTGTATCCTATTAAACCACAATTACTTTTAAACATTTCTACTAATTAGAAACACGGATGCAGTGAAGCAAAAAATATAAATTTAAATATTATTCTTTTCAATCTTAATCTCAATTTATTATTTCCTGTCTTTATGCTTAATAAACTCTAACAAACATACTATTAAACAATTGGATGGGACTTAATGTTCTACTTAATTTACGTTTACGATGATGTTGACTGATGCATTGCTAGAACATTCTTCCATAAACCCCCAGTTTTTTCTGTTTAACAAACGATATTTTAAATTCCAATAAAGTACAACAATTTTGGAACATTAAATACTTTATTTTCTTAAAAGTATATTAAATTAATAATATTTATAAACACTTTGACATAGAAATGCAACTCAAAAATTATGCTTACTTATTGATAATTATTAAAGATAACAATCTTTTCATAAAAAAATAAAAAAGAATGTGCAGGAGTAAAATTTAATTTACAATGTAGGTGTCCGCCTGTACCAAAATCTGGCACGGAAATCATCAGAGCAGGTTAAAAATGCAGCTTGTGTGGGAGAATGTGCTATAAGTCGGACAGCCCCATTGTGTCCTAATGAAAGCAATTGTTTTCTAGATGCATTCCTCGAATTCCAAGCACACAATGATGTAGTTGCTTCGTCAGGAAACAAAACATAATCTTCTGAATGATTAAAAACAGCTTGCGCTTCGTATTCTTGTTTGCCGGTTGTTCCGGCACCCGTGTACGCAATTAAACATCGACTCGTTGTTAATTCCCACAATTTACATATAGAATTTTTACCAGACGATAACAAATACTTCCCGTTCTTTGTAAATGCAACCGAACAAACTTCCTGACCATCATGAGCTTTCGAAAATGTATTTATGCATCGATTTGAAACACCATCCCACAGTTTAATACTTCCATCTTTGCTACAAGTTGCAAATACCCGAGCATCATTTGACCATTTCATACAAGTAACGCTGCTTGTATGTTGATTTGATGGAATACTGCATACAAAACATTGTGACGTGTTTATATCATATAATCGTATTACTGGATGTTGGGTTCCTACTAATAAATGCTCACCACCTGGATGAAGTGCGAAACATCTAACAGGCTCGGCTTCCTACAGAGTAAATAAGAATTAATGCTTGTTTGTTAAGTTTAAAAGAATTATACGCACCGTGATGGTTTTATATGCTTTCTTCACGCTGGCTTTGGATATATCGAACAACTTTATTGTCAAGTCTTTTGATCCTGATATTAATATAAGCTCTCGGGGGTGAAATTCTAAACAAGTAACTTCCTCCATATGGTCGTATAATGTCCGAATTACGGGATGGCCTTGCTGTTCGCCTCTTGATGGGTCCATTTCATCAGGTGCCGATTTAGCTAACATTCGATCAACATCTAAAATCTTAGATAAAAAATTAGGTTAATAAAAACAGACTGCGATGAAAACTCACTTTAATACTAGCGTCGACACTGCCTGTCGCAATAAGTTGGCCATCACCTGAGAAACATCCCGCACGGCAATTTCCTTTGTGCGATGTTACATATGCTGTCTCATATAACGCTGGTTCAGGTGCAGGTAGATTAGATTCGGTTTCAAATTCTAAGTCTAAAAATAATTGATTTTAGACACTTACAGTGAGAAAATGGGTATTAAATATAACTACCTAATCCAGGTCCAACGTTGTTATTTCCAATACCTGGATTTAAAGGACGTTCTTTCCGCTCAGGTTCGTTTTCCAAACCGGCGATCATAATGTGAAGTAATCTATCGCTCGGTGCACAAGGTGGATCAGCTGAAACTGCACCACTAAGATTTGTGGCAATAGCTTGATGCCCATCATAAAATAACTGACTGGAAGTAAAGTAAGTTACGAATAATTTCTAATTAAGTTGTAATTAATTACCTTATCATAAGTCGATATAAAAACTCTCGAGACTTAATTAAATTTTTGGTATTCACGTCTTCTTCGTTCATGTTATCAGTCTTCATTTAACGAAATATCAATTAGTAAGTTAAACCGGTTAACTTATTCTAACCAAAACAAACACTCCAAATACACAGACAATCTTTTGGTGAAAGTACGCAGGGATGCCAATTACCAAATTACCATGACTTACTTTAATTTATGTTGGCATTCATGGATTGTCGAATACCAAATGCGAAAGTTGCCAATTTAGCTTCTTTTCACCAATTTGGTTGTCCTTTGCATTTACTTAAAAATGCACTTATTGACCGGCTATAAAAATTTTATAAACCATGGCAAATATTTTTCAATTTCTGTATTTCTGTACTTGCATCCAACAGTTTTTATACTATAACCGCATATTACATTTTTTAAATAAAGTCCTTAAAATACATAGGATGTTATCTTTCCGCTGACCTTAGTAAAGTAATACGCAATTTAATCAATTTATTGATAAAAAACATTTATTTATAATTTTTCAAAGTATGCCCCTCCCCGCCACAGTCAATGCATTTTTGCATCCGTGAAAACCAAACTTCAAAACATTTTCTCCAATCTTCCCGCGTTAGGTTCTTTACTTCATTTTTAAATGCGCCGACCGCTTCTTCGGCCGATGTAAAACGTAAACCCCGTAACTTATCCTTTTTACACGTGGAAATAGAAAGAAATTAGGTGCCAGGTCTGGACTATACGGCAAGATAATCATTTCTCTTGGACGTTTTTCGCGAACATTTTGAAGAACTTGGTCAAACAAACTGTAGTGTACCATTCGACATTAACAGTAGGTACGGCGATCCTCTAGTGCTACAGTGGAAATATGTCCAGTAATTCCAAAAAATGTGGCGACCATCTTTCTGCTTTTTTCACGAACAACGTTTGTTGTAGCCGACTCATTCTCAAAGACCCAAACTGTCGATTGCTTTTTTTCTGGATCATAGCAGTATACCCAAGTTTAATCACTTCTGTAATGATGTTGTACCTACACCAGATTAGACGATCCATTGGCAAAGCGATCTGCACCCCCTCACACGGCCTTCTTTTTGAACTGGAGTCAAATTGTGAGGAATCCAATGGGAATAAAGCTTACGTACTTTCAAATGTTTGTATAAAATCGTGTTAATTGCTTTCATACCAATCTTTAGAGTTGCTCCTTACTCCTTACAGTAACATGCCGGTCTTCTTCAATCATGTTCCGAACAAGACCAATATTTTTTTCACCGTCGACCTCTTCAAAAGTTGCTTGACTTTTTATTGACCCCCTCTATTAATTGTCCTATTATAATTATAATAGGACAAGCAAAAAAGACGCTTATGTCATCCTTGGTCCACCATTTTGTTCTCTTTGTGTTTGTGCTTGATACCTTCGATGTACCTACTTACCAGCTTACCACAACTCTCCTCTGCTGCCTTTAATACGGTTTCATTGAATTCCTTCCATTTATCGATTTATCTTCTAAGTTTATTTCTTCTCTTTGCTGCTGGAATTTATAGCTGAGACTATCTTGATATTTCTTTTTGTATGTATCGTTTTGTAGCTTATAATTTTTTATCTTTTCCTTTACTTTCATCTTTTGTCCGGCTTTTCTAGATTGTTTGTTTTTAACTTTTTATCCTCATTTTCACTAAATAGTCGTCACTATAACCAATCTCTGCTTGTCTTGGCATTTTTACGTTGATTATTTTCCATTTTTGTTTTCTCACCAAAAAGTAATCTATTATTGGCCTTTCTTTTCTGCTACGTTTCTCCCTGGTGTAGGTATTTGTGTATATCTTTGTGTTTAAACTGTATGTTAGCGATTACTAATTCATTTTCCATGGACATATCTAAAATTCTCTCTCCATTATTGATTTTGACTTCTTCCCCTTGATACATACCAGGGCCCTGTGTTCAAATTGGCTAGCTCAATAACTAAAGACAAGAGGTTGGAAATAATTATTTGCAAATGCAGCAGAGGAGAGAAACATCCAGTGGAAGGAGGTGAAAAAGTTAGCCTAAAAAAAAATTAATTCGACTCAATAGTCTTATACCTCACGGTAAAAAGACTTTAATCCTAAGCAAGTAAGTCAGTAAATAAATACCTCTAAATAAAATTCTTGGCAACCAAAAGGTTTTACAATCAATAGTTTTTAAATTAGCACCGTTTCGCGCCTTTTTGAATGGTTACAACTGGCAACCCTGCCTCGAAAAATCTGAATATCACGAAATTTTTTGCCGCCAAAATATTTTCCTATTTAATGCCGAACGTTGAACAAAACTTTTGTACCAATCTGACCCTACACGTTTAAAATTTTTTAAAAAGATGTCTACTGAAATACAAATGTGTATTCCAAGTACGGACATAACTAATCTGCCAACTATCAACAATAATTATATAAGTGCACAGATTGAAGGTAAAACCAAAGAACTGGTAAGTGCTTAGCCATGTGCTTTTTTCAGGTTGATCAAAGAAGTTTCTGTTTTTGTAGATATACACTTGCAACTTATGTAAAATCAGTGCGACTAGTCATAAAGTATTATTAAGACACTATGAGGGCAGAAAACATAAAATGCGTGTTGAACGAGATGGTAAAACTTTTGTTTGCGATTTATGTAAGGTCACCGCTAACAGCCAAAAGCAGTTGGATAACCATTTAAAAAGTAAGTTAAATAAACTAATTGTAAAGAGACAAGTCTTAGCGATTACTAAATATTTACGAATTGATGCTTATTTGTTTGTGATTAGCCGAAGTTCTGTAAAATACGTTTGTTTAGGTTCTCGCCACAAGTACCAAGTAGAACGAAAGGATATGACGGAATGTCTAAAATTAAATGGAAATCGAGGCGTTTGGCTTATATTGTTCGGCATTACCTGTGTGTTTGTTAATTTCCTTCTACTTTTCAAAATGTGTTTGTAACTAACAATTTTTCCTTCTTTGTGTATATATTAAGGATATTTAATTTCTAAGTCTAAGGTAAGTGTTAAATTATTAGTATAACATAGTTTAATGAACTGCATGTAAGACCACAAGATATTACTGCGAAACTTGTAAAATGTAATTTACATTATTCGAGTAGTAAATGATTATTATCGTGGTTTAAAGAAAATGAAAAGTTTTACGAATACACAAACTAGATTTGCATATGAAATATTTATATGTTAAACTAAAAAATATTTCATACTGAAAAGCAAACTTTTTGTTATATCTGTTATACTGACGGTAATAACATTTTTGCATTGCATTTTATATATTAAATATCTTGTGGTTCCATTTGTGATTGTGCTGTGACTAATTTATTGTGATAAAGATTGCTGTAAAATTAATTTGCTAAGATATCATTGTATTGATACTCTTTTGTACAACTTTAATTAAAGGCTGAAATAAATATACTATATTGTGCGAAAGATTTTTTTATTACTACAAGAAGAGCTACAATAATTACAATAAATAAATACTTAACTATTTACACTTATGTTCTGTTTAGTGATTTTATGCAAAATGAGTAGTATATTAAACAAAACTTCAATTACCAAATTACACAAAACCGTCTTTTCTTAATAATAAATTCCTCGACACGATTGTTATGACTAACGATTAATGCACATAATAGTAGAAACTGCATGCAATAGAGGAAACATACGATAGACATTAAAATTATTCAAAGAATTTCGCTCTTCCGCTTTACAAACCTCCACCACTACGTTCGACGGAAATGTTCTTCTTTAACAATTCTTTTTCGTGCTTTTCTTCTTCCATTTCGGCCATTCTTGCGAATCTCGAATATGCTACATGACCTGATTTTATTGCAGACATCATCTACATCAAAGAAACAAAATTTAAAAAACGCATACAACATAAAAAACAGATAGAAAAAGTTACAGGTTAAAAACAAAAGACAAACAAACAAACAGGGTTTGCCTTGTAATTAAAATAAAATTAGGGGTTAACTGAAAGGGGAAAAAATAATAAATCAGTGCCATGCACAAAATAAAAAAGAGTCAAGCCAGATCGGTAAATGATCGAACCTGTAAATATTCATCAAGTTCAACTTGGCCGTTCATATTGGTATCGATTTCTCGAAGAATTTCGTGCAATTCTTCCTTGGTAACGTCTTTTTCTCCCTCTTCCTGTAATGAAAGTCGAATTTAGATAATGTCTAAAAACCCACCTGTAAATAATCAGCCAATTCTAACTGTCCATTGTAACTACAATCAATGTCGGATAATAAGGCATGGATTTCCTCATCTTCAAGTCTTAATCCTAACGACTAAAACATAATTGGCATTAATATTTTAGATACAAAATAAAATAATGTGAATGCTCATCGTTGGGTAATATCCCTCATCACATAGCAATCAGATGCGCCAAGTAAGTGTAAAATCTGGCAGCATTTTTATGCTTAGTTTGCCTTCAGCGGCCAGGCGGCGCCACCATTGCACCGGCAGACACGCGACTCTTAAGTGCACAAATCAGCTGATTCCAAGCACTTCAGAGTCGCTCGAGTCGCGTGTCTGCCCGTGCAATGGTGGCGCCGCCTGGCCACTGAATGCAAACTAAGCATAAAAATGCTGCCAGATTTTACACCAACTTGGCGAATCTGATTGTTACGTGATCAGGGGTAATATCTATTAAAATGAAAACGTTAAGCAAGACCACCTTTAGCTAAGGTGATATCTATAATTTGTCCTTGGTTTTGGTGGTTTTTAAACAAAAAGGTTAACAATAAATAGAGTTGTAAAAAAACTGTTTTTTTCAGAGCCCGTTTGAAAAAAAACGGTTTTTTTTCAAAAATTTGGTTTTTTATCGGTATTTTATTGAAAAAAAAACCGTTTTTTTTCATTGAAAAAAAACAGGCTCTGAAAAAAAAACCGTTTTTTTACAACTCTAACAATAAACACTATTTACTATATTCTTATGGTTTTGAAAAAGCTGTTTATTTAATCAAAACAAAAATAACTTACTTTAAGACCTCTCCTAATATCGTTAATGGACACATATCCTTTACGATCCTTGTCGATAATTTGGAATCGTTTGATATACAACTGAATTTCATCTTTAGAAAGATTGATGGGTATTTTATCTCGACTTTGGCGGTTTACCATTTGACCCATTTCAGTGTGCAGGAAATTTGTTGCTTCTTTAAACTGTCTATCCCTTTCAGCTAAAAATTGATATTTAAATAATGTACAGAAAAAACTCAACATTATTACCTTCAGACCACTTTAATTCATCACCCATAATTCTGATAATAGTTGGAAGGGCTTCCTCAGCTGCTTGCACATTTAAGAAAGCAAGACGTAATCTTCGAGCAATCATATCAATAGCTGTCCTTGCATATTCACGAACACCGTATCTAACTTCGGCATCGATGTATGGGAATTCTGGGTGAAGTTTCATGCCGATAATGGGCCAACGTTTTCCTGTGTTAACATCATTTTGTTTTATTTAAATCACTTAAAAAGTCCCATAAGTACCTGTAAGAGTTGCTAATTTAGCAACAGCAAATGCTCTGTCACCATATGATTTTGCTAAATGTTGTGCGACTTCGCACTCAAGACCAAAATCTTGTACTAATCGGATGTACATAGTTGGTGTCCAGCCATGCGCGCCTTCCATTAGCAAGCCATCCGTTTGGCACGTGTATTTTGGTTTAAGATCGCATGCTAAAAAAGTGAAACTTAGGCGTGCTTCTTACAAAAATTACAGCGCTATACCATTAACAGCAGCATTAATAGTTTCTTCAGCCATCTCTCTATATGTAGTCCATTTTCCACCAGCAATCGTAACTAACTTCGAGTCGCTTACGTGCACTATGTGATTTCTAGCTAACGATTGTGTATCGCCTTTATTGGGATCAGAAACAAGTGGTCGAATTCCACTCCAAGCTGACATTACATCACCACGACGGACTGAAACACAAAATTTATAAATTATACCACATCTTAATTAGTGAAATTAGAAAATTACCTTCAACATCAGGATTTAAATAGTTTTTAACTTCTGATAAAATGAAAGTAATTTCGTCTTCCGTTGGTTTTGGATTATGAGTAAGTTTACATGGAAGATCAGTGGTGCCAGCAATTGTTTGTCGCTGCCAAGGCAAGAAGAAAATAACTCTGCCGTCGCTAGTCGATGGATCAAGTAAACCCATATATGCGGGACTGTAGTATCCTAAATTATAAAAGCGTCTATAAGATGTCATACAACTAATAATAAAAAGGAAACATACCTGGTAATACTATGTGAACCCCACTGCTAGGACTACAAATTTCCTTAACCTTTGGATTATCCATTTTCCTAATGGTATCTGTGAACGGTCCAGTCGCATTAATTACACATTTAGTAGGTACGCTCCACTCTTTTCCTGTTAATTCATCTTTAACGTGAACACCTGAAAGCACTTCCTTTCCAGCGGCATTTTTCTCTTTAATCAGTCCAGTTACAGCAACGTGATTCGCTACGGTTGCACCGTGTCTTGTGGCCGTTAAAGCTATTGCTAAATTCATACGGGCATCATCTTGCTGACCTATAAAATCACCAGTATTATGTAACTTTATTTGTTCGGTTATTTATTACACCAAATCTAGGCTTGCGGGTACCAAGTATCCCAATTTAGTTATCAAAATGACTTATTTAATTGTTATTTTGTTTTTCAACTATTAACATTGTAAATTTGGCTTATAAACCCTAAAAAAATATTAATTTAATAATATGCAAGTTAATGCTGGGCGCATTATTCACATGTAAATTACAGAATTTAATTAAAAACAAAAACACCTCAGTTGTCCTTGAGTGTGAAGTTAGCAACTGTCAGTTTGACATTTAGCAATATTTTGGTTAATTTCTTAATTTTAATAATTATTTGTGTTTATTTAGTGATTCATTTGAAAAATATGTGTGGTTCAGAAAATATACAACAGTTTGTAAAATAAACTGTATGGTAGCGGGTAAGTACCTCCTAACGATCACAGTCAGTAGCAGACCTACCCAACCCACGTAAAACTCAAAGTTTCTCCAACCTTGTCTTTGTCTCAAACTACACTCATCCTGGGAGAAATTATGTCCCATATTTTTAAATCCTCCCTTCCGTATCCCCAGCCATCTTCTAACCCGCCTCAAGGATTCTGGGAGGGACAGAAATTTGCAAATACATATCACCAAAATAGCAGACTACAATCACAAAGCTAAACATAGCCCCACACAACCCAAAAACTTGAAGAACAGCAGATAGAATCCTACAACTGGAAGAAGAACTCCAGCACATAAAATGGAACATTGTCGGAATCAGCGAGTTAGAGAGAACAGGAGAAAAACTAATTATATTGAAAACAAAAACCATATGGGTAACAATAGCAATAACATAACAGAAGTAGTGGGTTTCCTAATTCACAAAAAATGAACAAACAATATCAAAGCCACTGTACCAATATCGCCTAACCTAGAGTAAATTGGGAAAAATAAGAAGCGGAAAAGAGTATGAAGCATACCTATACACAATGGAAATGAGAGAAGAACCAACGTGTAGAGGGTGTGGAGGGAAGGAAGAAACTGTTCCATACATCATCCTCCACATTTCTAAAAAATATCAACTGAAAATAATCCAAATATAAGCTCCAACAAGTAAGCACACCGATGAAGAAGTGGATGAACTGTATGATGCACAAAGGACAGTAAACTATCAGATACTACTAAGCTACTAATAGCAAACAGAATTAAACAAACAGAATAAATATCAGTAGACCAACTGAAAGAAAAAATAAGAAAATTAGGAAAGATGTTAGAGAGCACAAAATGAAGAAATAATAAGGAACGTAATAGAAAATAATAAAGGACCCAAAGTATTTAGGAAGAACCTCCTCTCCCAAGGAAGATCAAAAATAACAAACTCGAAAAGACGAAAATAGGTAGTAATAGACTAAAACCTCGAGCAGAAATGCTTAAATATATAGAAAGATTCTACAAAGACCTATCCTACTCAGAGAAAGTTCCCAAACAACCAAAAATTCAAATAACAAAAGAGCACAATCATCAAGCACTGTACAGAAGATTTACCATCGATAAGTATGAAATGAGATTCTTATGACACACTCCTGACTACACATTATTGGACGATAACCGCAATGAAAACATTAGACAAGAATTAGGTATTTTCAACCTAAACGAAAAAATAAAACAGTATCGAATCATTTGGCACGAACATCTCAATAGGATGGACGATTCCCATATACCAAAACAACTACTCCATTACCAACCTACAGGCGGAAGAAGAAACATGGAAAAACCAGCTTTAATCTATGAGATCCAAACAAACCAAAAGGTTTAACACCTGATGCTGATGATGATGATTAAGTATGAAATAAAATCTGCAATGAAAAGTATGAAAAATAATAAATCACCGGGACCGGACGAGATAGTCATAGATTACATAAAAATGGGCGATTGGAAAATATTGGACTACCTACTTAGAAAAACTACTGGATAAAGGGGAAATACCAAAAGCTTGGAAAAACACAAATGCTATCATTCTATATAAAACAACCTTAGACAATCTCGTTGCTTTCACATGTCAGCAAATTGCTAACAAAGATAGTAACAACCAGAATCTCCAACAAGCTAGATGCTTTTCAACCCGTACCTACAGTAAGCCATCTTTCGCAAAGGATATAGCACGATGAACCACATACACACAGTAAGACAGATAATAGAAAAATCTCAAGAGTACAACAAACCAGTGTACTTGGTTTTTATAAATGTTGAAAAAGCATTCGATATGATGAAAAACTTAAACTCCCTCAAAAGATGTTATATTGACCCTACCTACAACTGATTAAAAACCTCTATGATGAAGCCTATGACGGTCCAAGTTTACGGCATAACAGAACCAATCAACATTAAATGGGGAGTCCGACATATATATCCCCCAAAATATTCACAAATGCATTAGAAGACATTTTTAAAACACTCGAATGTGAGAACATCGGCATCAATATACGGTGAATAACCCATTTCGCTGATGATATTGTACTCCTTGCAATATGGAAAATGGTCAACCAGTATACCTACTTAGGACAAAAACTATCCTTTGAAAAGAATAACCAGGAATTAGAAATAAAAAGAAGAATTCAGCTGGGCTGGGCAGCATACGGAAATGTTTTTAAATCCGAATTTCCACACAATAATAATGTGTCCTACCAACTTTGACATATACAGCAGAAACGTGGAGCTTAAATGAAAAACTGATGAAAAGATTACGAATTGCACAGAGAAAAATGAAAAGATCGATGATGGGTATAAGATTACAGGATAGACAGAGGAATGAATGGATCAGAAGGAAAACAAGGGTGATAGATGTAGCTGAATATATAGCAAGACATAAGTGATGAGAACGGAAGACTGTAGATGGTCTAGAAAGGCGACAGAGTGGCGACCACGGACAACCAAGAGAAACCCAGGAAGGCCAAGAACATGATGGAAAGATGATTTCCAGAAAATTGCTGGAGTACAGTGGATGACAAAAACAAACAATAGAAACGAGTTGTGAAATATTGGGGAGGCGTATATCCAGAGATGGAGTAGCTATAACACGCTGATGAAAAAGAAGAAAAATAAACCGATAAGTAATTTAAATGTTTGAATAAAAAAAAACTATTTATTACAGGTTATATTAGCAGTCAAAGTTAGTGTATGGAAAAATGATTGTTTTTACAAATTTAAATGGATAATAACAACATTTTTAGGTGCATTTGTCCTATTCAGTGTTCTGTGGTCCTATTTTAATAACCATGAAGCTCCATAACCTTATTGCTTTAATGCAGCAAAAGCTTTCCATAACAGACACCAAAAGGGTTATGAAAATTGTTGGTTATCAGGAGGCTCTAAAGAAAATGAGCCATATTTTCAAATTTGATTACATTGCTAAGTATAAAATCTTTTTTCGACCTCCTGATTAATAAGTGGACCATTATTGACGAGAAATTAGAACGGTAAGTGGAATTTACCGTTTGTTTATTGTTGTCATAGTAATGAATGTAATAACAGTACTATCATCGGCGTACTCATAAGTGAACATTATACTCCGCCATGTGACTCCGCCTACTTTGTAATTTTATTGTGACAACTGTCAATCATGTTAATTTAATTTTAATATTACGTTTTTTGATATATTTTCCAGGCGGTCGAAAAAATAGTATATGCACCTTGTTCCGTAAGTATTTTTTTGGCCTCGCATGCTTAGAAAACCTTGGCTATGCCTCGGTTTTCCAAACTGCGTGCTTGCAGTGCCGTATCTAGGCAATTTTGCGCCCTGGGCAAACTTGATTCCTTGCGCCCTCTGTCACCCCGGATCTTAATTATTTCTTCTCCAAAAAATTTTTATTAATAAGGATTGTAGGATTATCTGAAAAAACATGTCAGCGAACAACGTCGGTAAACCCAAAACCGTTACTTTGTGCTCAGTTTGAGCCTTTTAGTAGTAGAGGAAAGAGGTTGAATTTGCGCCCCCTCTGAGTTTGCGCCCTGGGCAGGTGCCCCTATGGCCCTGCCATAGATACGGCACTGCGTGCTTGTCCAAAAAAATATTACTTACGAGCACTTGGCACATAATATACTATATAAAATGTCGATTGTAACTAACAAAAGAAGTGCTGATTATGAGAAGAAAATTTGAATAACTTTTACTGCTTTGTATATTAGTTCATAATAATGTTCATTTTGCATCAAGAATGATTCAAAACACTTGGTACCTATCATAATAAGAGTTGTCCATTAGGGAAGCTTTCACTGTAATTTATCTCGATGAAGGACGCACAGACTAGGCTGGTAACCACCAACTGGAAAACGGGGGCTTTAGACAGGGAAAATTGAGGAGGCCAAGGTCCGATTTGGACTATAGTGCCATTGGATAAATGGTACATTCAGGAAACATAGCAGCTGGCAGCAGTTGGGTTTGCTTATTCGGCGAACTTTTCTAAACCAACTTTCTTTTAATTTACGCTGACTTCCAACATAATTTGCGACAGGTTGCACTTACTTTAAGCTGCTGTTTCCTGAACATAACCCACCATTGGCTTATTAAACGATTGTGCTTACAACATATAAGCATTGTAGTTACACTCTATTGTTTTTATTCATGTTTATGTTTTCTGATATGCAACTCAAGCACCCACAGGTTGCATATTACATTAATCAAGTAGATTAATCCTTGTTTCAACGTAATTTTCCTAGATTATTATAAATAACGGCATAAAGTGAAAATATTAATTTCATCATTATCTACCACACACAATACTCAGCCGTTGTTTTAATACCGTTTAATTAAAATAGATGAGACATGATTTTTAGTGTTTGTTAGGGTTTTAAAAGAGTGGTGTAACTATGCTTCTGTTTAGTTGTTATGAAAATATTGTAATAAAAAACAAGTAAAAAGCAGTTAATATTGCGGACGTTACAAATATAATAAAAAAGGTATTAAAAACATTCTTACCGTCATAATATACAATAGCTCCAACTAACTTATCGCCTCTTAACATAGGGAACAATTCTAACGCACTCTTCTTTGATAATAAATACGAACTTTTGACAGTCTTAGATCCTGCTACTAAATCGTACGCTTTAATACCAACCCAATAATATGGCACCTGCCACCACCTATAAAATTAAAAACAATGTTATAATTCTGTCCTCACTTGATGTATTAACAACATCAAACATTACTACCGTGCTAATTAAAAAAACAAAATAATATTCCGGCTACCAAAAATACGTGCTAAAATCAAAAATTGAACTTCACCTTTAATTAATAATAACACCAAAACACATTGTGCAAAAATACATTAGCAAATGTTAACAAACGTACCCCAAACATATACTCACTGATACACGGGTAACATAATGGGTAGTGGGTGGGCCAAATGTGGTGCTGAATGTAACATATTCGCTCGTTCGTGTAACGCTTCTTTTACCATTTTATACTGCTCGATATCAAATTGCATTATGGCTTTTTGTAAATATCTAACACCTCCGTGAATTAACTTGGTGCTTCTGCTCGATGTTCCACTAGCAAAATCGTCCGCTTCGATTAGAGCTGTTTTAAGACCTCTCGTGACGGCATCTAAAGCGCATCCTGCACCCGTTGCTCCTCCACCAACGATTACTATATCGAAACTTTCACTCTGTAGTGCTTTGATTTGGTCTTCGCGTGGTGGTAAATGCCGTTTTGCTTTGCGTGGTACACTCTGCTGTGCTCGTACTGTTGCCCACTATAAATATTACTAATTCGTATTAAAAGTATATTAATTCCCGTAACACACTGAATTTTTTTTAGGAGACAATATGTCAAGATACGTCAAACTGACATTTATTTTCATCAAGTTTCAATGAAAATCGTGATTTGAAGAGATGAGGGTTAAAACTAATTTTAAACTATGGTTATAAATCCTTACTTTCTTACATAAAATATCATTCAAAATCTAAGACCAAAAATATAACAATTTATAAAACTACCAAAGTAATCTTTATTAAAATTACTTACCCTAGGATCACCATCGTCCTTTAGAAAATGATAAGTTGCTAATCCAGCAGCTACAGTACCCGTCAGACCTGTTATAGCTATTTTCCTTAGCGTCGATGCCATTCTTATTGTCTAATTCTTAATTGTGTAATGACAGTCTCCCCCTGTAATAACAATAAAATTATACGTTCTATTTATACACATTTCTCATAATGGCAAAATTTATGAAGTGAATTGAAACAATTCAAAGAACACTAATTTATTTAACAAAGTACCTTAATGTCCTTAATGAGAACAAAATTATATGAAATTCCTGTGGAAGATTTTATAAGTAAATTTGTATCAACTGAGACTGTCCTATCTTTAATTGGTAAAAGTAAATATTAACAATTAATTAAATTAATTTAATGACTTCATACAAAATTAACCATTTTTTTGTATCACGATTTTATCATGAATGTCGCCCTTTTCTATATTCTATTTAGATATTAGAAAAAATATTTTTATCTGTGCTTATCGTAAATCCTGGATTTTTAATTCGTGTTACTTGGATTTCGAAACCATTTGGTGTTTGATTCCATTATAATATATCTTCATTCATTAATTTGTGCTATTTTTTTTAAATGATTATGGGATCGAGGCCTATTTACACTTGCCAAAGCGTAACAGAAATGACAAGTCCTTCACAAATTCATATCACATTTTATTACTTCCTATTCACACCTTAATTTTTATCTATTCTTATCTAAAAGTTACGCCTGGTTGTGGTTGAATTTTACTATTGCTAAATATAGGTTAGATTTTCTTAAAAAAAAAAACATTGCTGCTGAGTGCCTCATATTTGTCTGAACTGCCCAAAATTATTTAAAAATGCCTTAGAAACTGCGTCAGAATTCGGGAGGTCGCAGTCCTAATACAAATAAACAAATATCTTTATCAATCGTCATACTACTGAGTTCATAACAGGCTATAGGCCTAGGCTTCAGCCACAAGAGGAAGAAAAATGTCCTGAGCTGCTTCAGAATATTCTAAACTGCCTTAAATCACCCCTCTAAACAGTCTAAACTAAATACATCTCTAGATTTTCCCATTAATTAACAAAATGCTGCTTTAGTTGATAACCTCGAGAGATTAGTCAAGGTTAAATCTGTACTTGTCTCTTATGCAGCCTCAAATTTTCTAACTGAATAATGGCAATTGTTAATAAATGCGAAATTGCTGGATGCTTGGATCTGCTTCACAATACCCAAACGTTTTTGTTTTAGAATACCGTAAATTGCCTCAAAAATTCTTAAATTACTTTAAACTGCCTGTAAAAGCTCTTCCAGATTACCTATCTCAATGGTAAAATTTTACCTCAAAGAAAACCCTCCAACTATTCGATTCAATCCCCTTTTATACTGCCTTTGAGAACGTATATGATTGCCTTAATTTCAAACAAACAATTTAAAAAATGATATACAATCATTGCAGTTTCCTAAACTGCCCTGAAAAGCTTTAGAATGTTTCCAGTTGCCACAGAATGCCTCTAAAAATGCTTTTACTGCTTCATTAAAGAATTGGGTTTAATGCGACTTCGTAATAAATCGTAGACATCATTTGGATTTAATTTGATTCACCGAGGCAGCCTTTTTTTCTTAATTATACACTTTAAGGGCATTCATAAGGGTAGTTTGAAGTAGTTCGGGGTTTTCCAAGGTAGCTAAGGGCTTTCCAAGATAGTTCTGAGCATTCCAAGATAGAATGGGGGGCTTCAAGGCAATTCGCAGCATTCCAAGGCAGTTTGAGGCTTTCCAAGATAGTTCAAAATAGTTCATTGTGCTTCAACTGTAGTCTATTGCAGATTGAGAAATTCTACGGCACTTCGAAGCATTCCAAAGCGGTTACAGTTATTCCAAGGCAGTTTGAGGCTTTCCAATACATTTCAAAATAGTTCCAACTGTAGTCTAATACAGATTGAGGAATTCTAAGGCACTTAGAAGCATTCTAAGGCGCTTCGAAGTATTCCAAGGCAGTTACAGTTATTCCAAGACAGTTTGAGGCTTTCAAAGACAGTTCAAAATATTTCAAAATAGTTCATTGTGCCCCAACTGTAATCTAATGCAGATTGAGGAATCTTAAGGCACTTATAAACATTCTAAGGCTCTTCGAGGCATTCCAAGGCAGTTACAGTTATTCCAAAGCAGTTTGAGGTTTATCGAAACAGTTCAAAATATCCCAAAATAGTTCATTGTGGTCCAATTGTATTCTAAGGCACTTAGAAGCATTCTAGAGCAATTCAAAGCGTTCCAAGGCAGTTTGAGACTTTCCAAGACAATTCAAAATATTCTAAAATAGTTCATTGTACTCCAATTATATTCTAATGCAGATTGAGGTATTCTAAAGCAGTTTGAAAGATTTCAAGGCAATTCAAAGTAGTTCATTGTGCTCCAACTGCAGTCTAATGCAGATTGAGGAATTCTAAGGCACTTCAAAGCATTCTATGTCAGTTCAAAGCTTTCAAAGACAATTCAAACTGTTCCAAAATAGTTCATTATGCTCTAATTGTACTCTAATGCAGATTGAGGTATTCTAACGCAGTTCGGAGCATTTCAAGGCAGTTCGAGTTCAAAATAGTTCCTTGTGCTCCAACTGTAGCCTAATGCAGATTGAGGTATTCTAAGGCAAATCAAAGCATTCTAATCAGTTCAAAGCATTCCAAGGCTTTTCGCAGCATTCCAATGCAGTTTGAGGCTTTCCAAAATAGTTCATTGTGCTCCAACTGCAGTCTAATGTAGATTGAGGAATTATAAGGCACCTTGAAGTATTCTAGGACAGTTGAATTCCAAGTCAGTTACAGTTATTCCAATACAGTTTGAGGCTTTCCAAGGCAGTTCAAAATATTCCAAAATAATTTATTGTGCTCCAATTGTACTCTAATGCAGATTGAGGTAGGTAGGTATTTTAAAGCAGTTCGAAGCATTCCAATGCAGTTTGGGACTTTCCAAGACAGTTGAAACCATTCCAAAATAATTCATTATACCAGTTCGAGGCATTCCACGGCAGTTTGAAGCATTCCAAGGCAATTTGGGACTTTCCAAAGACAGTTTAAAATATTCCAAAATAGTTTATTGTGCTCAAACTGTACTCTAATACAGGTTGAGGTATTCTACGGCAGATTGCGGCCTTCCACAGCAGTTGGGGTCTTTTAAGGCAGTTTGGGGAATTCGAAGGCTTCTCAAGGCATTTCGTGGTAATTTGGAGCAGTTTTGGCAGTCCAAACATACTTTGATTCAATTTGAACCAATTTACTCGATGCCTAAACTATCTAAACTCTGATATTAAAAATGCAAAAGTAACGAGTTTATGAACATATAAAAATTGACATTCAACTCTTTATCTGTATGACTAATAAATAAAAAACAAACATTAGAGGTCAGCCAAAAACAAGCAGACGACACTTACATTAATTTGGAAAAACCCAGGAACAGTTTGAATAGCCCATTCAATTACTATTTATCATTTATGTGCACAGAGGTAATATTTACACAGAGGAAAAAATGCAGGTAATTGTTTGCAATTCGTCGACAATAAGTAGATTCATAAAAAAGTTTAAATTTACAGCATTCAAAAACGAAAATTTAATAAAACTTGCAGCAGTTTTGAAGGTTTTGTAAATCAAGCACAATAAATTAATAAAAGTAAATAAATTTTTAATGAAACTTGGGAAAAACTTTATCGATTCCTTCTTAAAAATAAAACACGTGCTATTAACGTATAAATATTACATAATATCATGCCGTAATACAAATTTATCGTGTAGGTCAAGAAGGCCAACAAATTAAACTTCCTGTTTGGGGTTACAGTATAAGCGAAAAAAAAAACAATAATTATTCACTGCACATACCTCCTTCTATAAAAAGAAAATTTATAACTACAAATTGGCAAAAACCCAAATCTTGCCGGTTTGCGAAATAAAGAAGGCCGTGGCTTCAACAATAGACCAAAAAAATTGCTAAAAAGGTCACTCGCGCCTGCTATGATCAATTCAAACTGAAGGTTATTCGGGAGTTTCCCGTTTTTATGTTCACTCACTCATGTGACAAAACCGAAGTAATACTAAAGTAAAGGCACAAATAATAGACAAGAATCCACCACCATTTGCCGACTTAAACTAAAATTACCTGTTGCAACACTTAATTATACTATCATGGATCATCATTAATTCCTCTCATTACCAGCACACATGTTCGTACGTAATTCAGCTTCGCTGATTAAATATTACGTATTTACAAGGCTTACACAACTAGAATGCGCGAATATTATATAGGGAGTAACACAAGGTTTTGTTATTGATTACAGGCCGACAAACCAAACACCACTATTCACTAATTTTTCCATACTGATAAGAATTCACTATTTCAACGGATGCTTACCTTTTATCAAATAATTTTTTTCTTAAAATTATCGACGCAACACGTCCTTAATCACAGCAGTTGCACGGCTCGCGGTCGTGGGATCATCACGCGAATTGGCGGACAATCAAGAATAGGTCGGCTGGGACAAAAATATCCTAATCTAAATTAGTAGACCGTATTCGTACTGTATGTTACTTAAGTCTTTCCAGACGCACAATTTCGCACAAATAAATTCCTGTTGATAACGCAGAAATAAAAAGTTAGACTTATCATGCCAAAAAGTAATTATTTTGGCGCCAAAAACATTTTGAATTTTATCCAATCAGATTTACCAACTTAGTTTGGATTTTGTTGCACTTAGGGGGTCAGTTAACTTTTAAATGCGTCTCTTAAACTTCAATTCGCATAATTTTTGCATTACACTAGTCGACTAGTCTCAGTGGCAGTGGCATTGTGGTTAACACACTTGCCTTGTAAAATAAGCCGGAGGTTTTGGGTCAAATTCTCATTTGTGGTTGGCAAGACTTTAATGTCAAAAAATGAGCTAAAACAGTAGTTGTTACTGCTGTTTGGTAGGATAAAGGTTCCTACAAGGAGTGGAAACCCCCTTGTTAATAACCAAAGTCGATGCATGTGACACCTACAGCCTACAAGTTTATATCTCGTCAAATAAACAAACATGGCAGCAATAAACGTTAAAAAAATTCATTGAAAATATAAAGCTTATTTAAAGTTTAAAGTTTATAGGGAGGCTTTGTAGGTATAGGTTATATTTTTAGATCGCTCACTTTTTTGAAGACACACAATTTCCTTTAAATATCTTTCGATATATTTACTTCAATGCTATGTCTGAAATGCGGCATTTTATACCAGGAATAGTGCACTTCGTTTGAACTTCGTGTAATGACTTTGATCTAAAAATAAAGGTAGTTTATTTTGTATCACTTGTAAAGTATTTGAAGTCTCATAACTAAGTACTACTCGCATTTAATTTAATTAATGTAACAACTTACATTTTTGCCTTTGATTTTTTATGAATCCTGTGGAATAAATATTATTTAAAAAAGTAATTATTAGCTGACCTTGATGGTGTAAATGTAAAGAATGGCAAGGTTTCTTTGAAAACCGAAGGTCCCAAGTTCAATTCCGGCTGAAGTCCATAACATTTTTAATACAGAAAAAAATTAAAACTTTCTTTTTTGGACATGAGCTAAAACAACGGATCTTAATCCGTGCGCCTTTTCTTTAAATTAGCGAGTAATACTCGTACATTAGAATGAAGCATAACATTAGGCACTAAATTACCGCAAAACCATCTAGGTATTTAAAAAAATATTACCTTTTTCTGTAAATTATTAAAATTACTGAGAAGAAGGAATTTTGATAAAAATAACAATTTGAAGTTTTCTAGCAAACAAAAAATAGAAACACAAGCTAAAAGTAAAAAAAAATTCTCTGTTTCGGCATTATTGAATGACATTATTCTAGCACGCATTTTGATGCTAGAATGAGCTTCTCTCATTCTTAAACGATTTTTGGTGACATTTTGTTTTCAGAAATCGCTATTACCAACCTACTATTTTACCAAAATTTCCCTAACTGGAAACTGTCAAGTATTTTTATAAAAATAAACCTGAATAAATAATGTAAATGGAAGCCGAAAAAGAAGGGGAAAATCTTGGAGTATAAGTATATCCGGATTTCATACAGAATTCAGTTCCCTGAGGGAGTCTGACACCGAAATCTAGGAGTAGGCAGATTGAGGCCTAGATAGCGGACTCTAATGGGACCAACCTTTCAAGTAACCCAAGGGTTGAGTTAAAAGTTAGTTCCAACGCACAGCTAAGTAAACCCCACGTAACGGAGTTGAGTCAAACACTCTACCATCATTATTTATTTAACTGTTTTACTTATACAGCCCTAGCTCACTTCATTACAATATACTCCCACATTACTATACGCAGGAGAGTCTTGGACAATAACAGACAAACACAGATCTAAGCTAACAGCTACCAAAATGAGATATCTAAGAGTAGTGGGATTTTCGACTGGAAGAGATAAGGTCAGAAACAAAAGCATAAGAGAAGACCTGCAACAGTACCTACTACAATGGTATGACCACATGAGCGAAATGGGAGACGACAGATACCCAAAGAAGATATTCGAAATGAGAGGTGAGGGTCAAAGACCAACAGGAAGACCCCGGATAGGATGGGAGAAAGACATCGCTAGAAGAAAGAGAAAGATCTGGCAACAAGTAAGAACCCTAGCTAGCGACAGTAGAGAATACAAAAGATGGTTTAATATCCCAACACCGTGTTGTAACTGGGAGAAGAGAAAGTAAGTTAAATTGAACCTATAAACTTTCAATATTCTGGTAATTAATCTTATCTTCCATACTTAATGTATGCTGTTTAATCAACACATTACATATTCTGACATCACACGACAAAACACTGAGAAAGCGAAGTCGGCACAGAAGCACTGACAGAACATACTTTCTACTGATAAAAAGCTTTACCATTGTTTTAATACTTACATACACTTTCCGTGTAGGCTAGAAAAGATCATTTAGAAAAATAAGCGCCCGATTTTACGTTATGAATAAATTTATGTACAATAATAATTTGGTTACGGTTTTTTTTTTTAATTAAAAGGGTTTCAATCGGGTTTTAGTTCCTATAGCTGTTCTGGTCCATGTCTCTGCTTGTAACATAGGTTTTACAAATGCTATACCTTCGTTTTGGCGTTATTAAACTGTTTATTCGGCACTTTTAATACAAGTTTTACAAACACCAGCGATATGTGCACATGTAAACTTCTTATTGAAAACAAAACACATACAATACTGTCTAAAAAACAGTCATTACTGGTGCCTTTACTTGCTTTACATATCAACTGCTTCATAATCAGGTCACACAATGTTCTAGAATTAAAAAAATAAATGATTTTCTGTAACTTTTAATATATTTTAAAAATTACAAATATAACAATTTTGTACACAACAAATTTTAAACGGCTATTCTTAAAAATAACATATACCAATATACCTAAAGTACCCTCGGAAATATACATAACTGCCGCCTAATCTACATTTTACATACTAACACATTATTATACTACATTAAATATAAATAAAATATTTTTGTAAATTATCTGAGTCTATTTTCAAGAAACAACCTTGCGATTTTAATTATACTTACCTACATTTTTCATTTGTACTTACCAACTACAAAATAACAGGGGAGTTTTTACAGAGTAAAAAGGAATTAAAAAACATTTCGTACATGATATTCGTTTTCATTGGTATTCGTATGTATTGTCCGCAAACAAATACCAATTCTACTTTATAACTGATATCTATAAACGTTCGGAGATCCTTTTCTAAGAGACAAAAGTATATCTAACCTCACAAAAAATAGAGAGAAAATAGGAAGAAGTACATAAAACCTTAAGCAGTTTAATATCTTACTAATTATTTCTAATAAAAGCTTGGGCCTTGGCCATAACTTCGGTAGCACCATTTTTCATTAATTTCTCAGCAAGGCGATTTCCCAAATCTTGCGCTTCGTTCATAGCCCAATCAGGTACGTCTATATGAGGGACCAAACCTACGTATAGTTTTGGTTCCTTATACGGACATGTTCCAACGGTTTTCTGACTAGTACTAGCTTGTTCCGCATCCGTTTTATTACTAGGTGTCTCCGTTTGTAAAATTCCTTCTTTCAAGAAAGGGCATTTACTGTAATCTCCGTTTATTCCTTCGACTTGTCCATATACCGGGCAACGTTTCGGATAAATATTTACCAAGTTCATATCCATTTCTAAATAGGGACATTTTCCCATAAAATCTACGCCTACAGGTAATTTCATAGGGCAGTGTTGGTGAGGATCTTCTTTGAGTAAATCCTTAGGAATTTCATTTGAGTTATTGTAATCTCCAACTGGGTTAGAAGAGTCTTTCAGTTTCTGTTTCTTGCTAGGTGCACTATCGGAATTGGAACTATCTCCACCGGTTCCTTCTGTACATCTTTTAAACGAACACTGATTCAAACATTCAATATCGGTGTTTGTACAAGTATTTTCCGAACAAGAACTCGGATTTTTATTCGTTTCCAGTGAACTCGCATCGTAACTTTTAAAACCAAAAGGACAAATTGCGCACCTATTACAGTCTTTAATCTCTATCACAGTTTTGTCAGCCTCTATAATTTCTTCCTTACCATCAAGAGACCAAACAGCTCCTGTAAGTGTCATTTTAAACTTTTTAGTTTCGTGCGGAATAAGATCTGTTGTAACTGCAACTGGAGCACTACAACCTCCTCCTAATGTTCGGAGAAAACTGCGCTCCGCTATGATTCGTAATGCTGTTTTAGGATCGTATAAAGGTCTTAGTAATGCAACTGTTTCGTTGTCTGCTTCTCTACATTCGACTGCTAAAGCACCTTGGCCAACTGCATATAGAAGTTGATTTTCTTCGATTACCTACAAATAAATAATGATAAACAGAAGTTATTTTATTTGATAACGGCTTCGTAGTGTAAGTGACGTAAAGTTTCAGATTACAGGTGTTGTAATTTGAACTTTCTATGAGTAATAAGACAATAACAGAATGCCAATTACCTTGAACAATATTTTAATTACGTAACATCATAATTGAATTTTGAGATATATGTTACCTTCAGTAAAAAATACATAAAACATATATATTTCTAAAGTCTCACCAGGCACTTGCTAACCCTACTTAGTAACGGGACTGCCCTAACAAGGGCAAAACGTAAATCCACACACACACACACACACACTAACCAAAACCGAATAACGATATTATGATCACTTTACAACAGCAATTGATTAAGCAGCAACAAGCCATCTTTGAACTAATCAAAGAAATCAGACAGCTGAGAGAACATATAAACCAAGCCAAATACACAAAAAAGTAAGACTGCTTTATGGAATGTAAATGGCATTTTAAATTATAAGTATGAAACCAAATAGATATTGAAAGTCACTTAACCTTAAACACAAGCTTCAAAATACTCCATTACATAGTTTATATACAACATAGCTCACAGTTCACAGTTTCTCTGGACAGTAAGAGCAGTCGTAGAGGATTGGTGTGGTTAAGTTACCATCTCAGCAGCTTACTATCACGCTAATAAGGAGGCATTCATAAAATACTTTAATCAACTTGGAAATAGATTCCTGGCTGGGGGTGACTACAGACCACCAGGAAGGGGAAGAATACTCTATGAAGTTATTCACGAGCTGCATCTAGATCATCTTTCTACTTACAAACCCAGCTATTTGCCGGCAGATCAGGGGAAAGAAGAACAAATAATAAATAGGCTATAGCAGTGGCGGCTCGTGGTTTAAAAAATAGGTGAAGAGTTACAAAATTAGCCATACGAAACATTTACTCTGAAAATCATTTACCGCATTTGCCTGATTACAAGGCGACCCCTAGTTTTTGGTATGTTTACAAACAGAAAATATTTTATCAATTTTAAATTTTAAATGATAATATAATCGGCTTTTCGTGTTGAGTAAGCATTTAAAAGTTTTTGTTATTGCAGACGTCAACGCCTAACATTTTTTTCTGTTGTGCGATATTTTTTAGCGGCCGCACAATTGTTTGTTTCCTCTGCCGTACGAACTGCCATAATTTTAAAATTAGAATCGTAACTTCTACGATTATTTTTACCAGTTTGACTTTTCATCATCCCCGCATTTCAACAAGAATCACTCATCTTTTTTAAAGTGTCTAACAACACAATAATAAAAATAATACCTAAATTACCAACAAACTCGTCTAATCAGCACAATTTGCTACTGAATGAATAACAATAACAATATCATTGTCATGTGAGCCTTATCGATGGTTCGTGCTTAATTATATATATAATGGAAACTTGTTAGGGACTGCGCAATATACACTGCAAACATACAACCATACGGTAGGCGCAGCGACAGGTGACTGAGGTTGCCTAAAAAGTTCCTTCACTTGCGGAAAACTTACGTAGCGCTTCAAGCGAGTGACGTCAGTGTTACCATAGCAACCCAGTGAATAGTACAGTCTTCCAAGCATATTTACGTTTAGCTCTGCAATTTGATACTGTGCTGCGAAATACATACCTATATCCATAAGAAATGTTTTGCGTATTGAACGGGGATAAAATTCATTTATAATTTAAACTATGTATTTAGGAATTTAGATAAATGGAAAGAATAATCATTTTTATATACAAAAAAAAACTAATTCGAGCGAAATATTAGGTGAAGAGGCACTTCACCTACTTCACCTGGCGAGCCGCCACTGGGCTACAGATATGCTAACCTACTGAGTAAACAACTACAGGAATCACATAAATGAAAAATGGCAGAAATGCAAATAAAGCATAAAGAAAACGGCAGAAGGGAACAAGTTGTAGGTACACAACCACAAATCAGAAAGAAACACTGGTTTGATAAAGAATGTGAGGATACAAAATTCAAAAATAGATCGTATCAAAAGCACCGTATGACCGTACCACACAAGCCAAAGAAGAGTATCTAGAAAAAAGAATACACAAAGCTAAGAAAAAGGCATACTTTGATGAACAACTCAACAACCAAAGTGAAACTAGGAAACTATATCGGAAAAGAAAGCAAACCAAAAAAGACAGGTGGAAAGATCAACATAGAGACCCACTATATCTTTAATAATTTTAAAAACGCATACGACACTATAAAAAGAATTCAAGATACCGGAACACCTTGAACAGTTAACAGAATTGGGAAAAGTGGAATGTGAAGTAAGAATACAAGGAGATCTGTCAGAGACTTTCACAACACAGAATGGTCTTCGCAAACTTTTCAACCTAGCCCTGGAAAAAGTAATAAGAGATTCAAGAATCGAGACATCAGGCACAATCGATGCGATGCATCGGGTATGTCCGAAGGCTCGAGGACAACGATCTACTCAAGAAAATAACCTTCAATCAACCAGAAGGGAGATATCTTGACTTACTGGAGAAAGATTGGGAGTATGGAACTGGAGACAAAAGGCAAACAATCAAACAGAATAGAGAAGGATCCTGAGATTGGCCAAGGCCTGTAACAGGCTGTAGCATAACATGATGATGATCTGACTATTAAGCCAAACGATGATACCGGATTTGATCACTCGCCAGGAGCTGCCTGTACACTTTACAACAAAGGCTGATTTGGACCATTTCAAAGATTTAATAGACAAAAAATAAAACTCAAAACGTCACTTAAGACAGAAAAGGAACTGGAAGATAAAGATTCTGACAGAGTTTAAAAATGATTCTTTCAAGGAGTATTTAGAAAATCTATCACTGAATGTACATACAGATTACACCTTATGGAAGGCTAAAACAACCTCAAGAGCAAATTCCAGCCATTAGAAAACATACGGGATGTGGGTAAAGACGGAGAAAGATAAAGCTGAAACATTGGAAGGTCTTTAAACCTTTTCCACCAGCTGATGAAAATGAAAGCATCGAGGTAAATACATTCCTAGAAGAGTCAGAACAACCAAGTGAGCATACTGCAACTTGCAAATTCATAAATAAGGTTGATTATCTTCTTATTCAATGTCTATGTTAACCTTTAATAACTTACTTACCTAATCACCAGCCTTTCTACCTGTGGTGTAAGGCTTTAATCGTTAATTAAATTTATATAATCAGAATGCCTATACATGATTAAATGTAATGTCAAGAAAACTGAAAACTTTCATAACTTATAACTAGGAAATTAAGAACAACATTAGCAATTACAAAAATAAAAATATATCAATTGTTAGCACAAAAATTAACAAAGGAAAAATTACAAAATAAAAATTTTGTATACAAATCACTTTACTGAAAAATTATTTTTGTAATTAGAACTTTTAATGAATAAGTAAATGATAAGTATTTGTGAACATATTTATTTCATTAAATTTGGTTTGCATTTGAAGATTTTAAGGCCTTATATGTGAATCACTCAATAAAAAAGGGAAGTAAAAAACGTTACTAAAAACGAGCTGAAAAACACCAGAAAAAAGCTACTACGTAGCAATATTGCTTGATGTCAGCTAAGCTTTTAATAAGGCCTGGTATAGGTATCAAGGATTATTCCAGAAACTAAAGAAAAACTTGCGAGTGGCAATACATACCACTCCAAATACTACTCAAAAGAAAGTTTTTTTCAGAGTAAGATATGAAACTGAGGTAACATGTTTATATCCGATAACATCAGACAGTGTGTTGGGACTGGTACTATATCTCATTTATATGGTTGATCTGCCAACAAACCATAAACGTCAACACAACAACGTTTGTTAATGATACAGCCATTTTAGTGGTACATCAAAATCCCATCGAAGCAACAAATCTACTACAAAGAAATATCAACAAAATCGAATCTAAATCAGGGCGAGATATCATCAGTCACAATAAATCAAATAGTTTCCACTACAAAGTCTGTTAAATACCTTGGCATGCATCTTGATAAAGGTCTAATATGTTTATACACATTTGGAATAAATGTAAGTCTCCTCCTACAGGCTTTAACCTGTTGGTACCTAAATGAAAAATTTCGAAAACATTATCGGTTACTCGGTCGGAAATGACTGACGCTCCTTGGCTCGTCTCGAATAATCATATTTATAATGATCTTGCAGTGCCCAAAACAGGTGAACTGATTGTGCATTATAGTGAAAAATACATTCAACGCTTGGAAGTGCATCCCAATGTATTAGCAATTAATTTGCTTGATAAGTTAGCAAAATAAAAGGGTTAAAACGAAAGACCCCGCTTGATTTGGTCATATTATAACTTTCAAATAGAGATTGTTGTTCAGAAAATATGTTTACTTATTGTTTGTAAAAACAGATTGCATAGTAAACTTACCACAAAAAAAATTCAAACAAAAGCTGGTTTTGAAATTCAGCAATCAAAACATTAATAATATAAAATTGTGTAATTTACATCGATTAGTACGACTTATTATTAATTTATGACATTTATGTTAATGGTTTTGTTTTAAGATCGGTACAATATCAAGCAAACAAATCTTAACGACAGCTAAAATCGCCAAAACATTTACCTTCGATATACGGTGGTCCCAACCCATTCTGTGTAAACCAGCGGCAGCTAATATAATAGCATGAAAACTTCCAAGTTCGTCCAATTTCCTCAATCTTGTGTTCAAATTACCTCTTATACTTTCTACTTTAAGATGTGGATATTTTTTTGCTAACTGCGCCGTTCTTCTTAGGCTAGATGTTCCGATTACGCTACCCTCTGGTAGCGTTTCTAATGTAAAATTCTGACAATCCTGACGTAATACTAATGCATCTCTCGGATCTTCTCTATAAATTAATTAAAAACAGGAAATAATACAAAAAGCAGAACTAATTATTTCTTTTGTGTATTGCATTAGTCATGCCATTCCTTACTATTAATGGAAATAATTAAACAAAGAAAAATTACCTTGTAAGGACAGCACCAATTGCCATACCATCTGGTAATGTTGTAGGTAAATCTTTTAAGGAATGCACAACAAAATCGACGCAACCTGTTGCTAATGCAGTTTCAAGTTCTTTTGTAAATAATGATTTTTCGCCAATTTTCGGTAGGGGAATATCAAGTACTTTATCGCCCAAAGTACTCATTGTTACTGTTTTAAAACATAATAATAACAATAATAGATTTTTACGGTGTAATTTTTAAATTTTAAGCGACTTACCGATTTCGAATTTCTTTTGAGGATGTATACTTTTTAAAGCGGCAATTACATGTCTTGTTTGAATTAAAGCCAGCTGTAAAAAAAACAAGAAATAAATGAGATCAAAAACAGCTCTTTCGAAATAATCTTCGTTAGCCTAGTTTTACAAAATACAAATTACATAATCAATTCGTTCTATATTATGAATTATAATTTCAATTTGCATCAAGTCACGCAATCAACATAATTATAATCACAAAATAATTGCACTGATTAAATACCGAAGTTTCATTTAAAAACCTTTAAATTAAATTTTGGTGCAAATTTTTGAGGTTATGTAAAGAGCAAGTTGGAAAATTTTAAATTTATTCCAAATTTCCACAATGTTTTAATTAAGCATAACTTGTTATGTGAAATCTGAAAAAGTTACACTAAAATTAAGATAAAACCTTGAGTACTTGCCTCGCTTTTTCGGGAACCAACCCGTATGGTTTTGTCTTCGCTCATTTTCCCTTCGAAATTCTGTACAAATGCTGGGGGATATAAAAAGTTGACGTTTATTTCATTATAATGCTGAACTTTACTCGAGAAACTTTAAAAACGCAGTGTCACTTCGTATAAACCATTTACATTCACATCCTCGATGTAATTAGGTTCACATACGCTTACAAGCTACGTGAACAGAATTAATATGACGTAGTAGAAAAGGATAACAAATGTGCATGTACGTACGAGAAAAAGAGACAATCGAAATTACGTTGATTATAATTAGTTCCAAGTTATATAGGGTGCTAGCTAATTAATACGCAGACATTTATGGTGGTTTGTAAATAGGTTTGATAAATAAAATTGAGGAATAACGCATGTATGGTATGAAATTTGATAAAAACACCTACTTAAGTTCAACGATTTGTTGATAACATTAATGTTAAAAATTTTAAGCGGGCAATGATAACAACGTACCTTTTTAGATTATTTTTGCATATTCAAAACATGTTATTATTTTTAAGTAAATAATAAAAATGATAAATCACTGTTATTTAATGCAACAAGATTTATGGGAAAAGTACTGAATAATAATTAAAAACAATTTCATTCTATAAAAGAAAATTGTAAGAAACGATATGTAATTATCTGTTTTTAACAAACAGCATGAGGAGCAAAATTACCATCTTGGTTATTACTGACGAACTTATCACTTAGTGGTTTCCTATTTCCTTAGTAATATCATTCTTGAATATTTTATTTAGGTAATACTTACAAAGCTCACTAACTTGTAATAAACATGTAGGTAAATTAAATAATCTTCACTGATTTAATAATTTTTACTTATAAAACTTACAACTAAGATCTTAATAATATAAATTAGCTCAATAAACTTAAGTTCTAATGCCAGTTGTTTTCCTGTACAGAGTAAATTGTTCCAAATATTGATGTATTGTATCAATCGGTGTATAAATTTCTTGCATCCGATTTTGTAGGTAAGAAGGTGGTGTATTTTGCACCGATGATCCTAAGAATCCTTGTAGGAATTCTCTCATCAGTTCCCAACACATGGCGGGTACAACACAAGGCCTATATTCCACTTCAACCAGTACACCTTTAAAGTTTTGACTGACTGTAATGCTGCCCAATTTTACTAGAAAATCTCCGATTTCAAATCTTGGTCCTTTCGATTCTGCCTTTGTTTGTTTCTTAGAAGTGTAAAAGTTGTTCATTTTCATCATTAGTAGATCAAATAGGCCATCCGTAGCTAAGGGAATTGTTTTGGTTCCTGTTTCCAATATAGAAAATACGGTCGCCGGTTGTTCGGAGTTATGTAATACATGGACTGTACGTTGATTGCCTAATTGAGGAACCGAGGTAAAGGTTTCACAATCTACTAAAAATTGTCCTTGTTGTGTAGCGCCCAACGCTGAAATTCTTTTCGTTAATAAGTCGATTGTTAGAGGACCTGTCTTGTTTTCTACTATTGGAAATTGTTGTAGTATTGTAACGCCCATACTTATTGTTGTTTTAGGTCGTTAATTTTGAATCACAGAGCACACACAACACACAGTTTTGAATTTTCTTCTTGTCGGTGTTTGGAATTACCTAACCTCACTTTTTAATTTGCAATTACTTTTTGTGTTGTAGAAGTAGAAGTACAGTAACATATAAATTAATCTACGTAGGCTTCAAAACCGTATCCAGTTTCTTGGTTAAAATATTTTATTTGTTTATTATACGGCTAAAAATACTGATTTTGCTTATTTAAGAGGCTTTTTTGTTGGTTAATGCTTAGTGGTGAGCAGTACTATTTCATTTGTTTAAGTTGGTAGTTTAATAGTAACATATGATTAATGTTGGTACTGGATACAAATGCTGAGAAATGTGACATCGGCTATTAAATTAATATTTTTGCATGTGGTTAAACTTATGTAGTTTACATATTTGTTGTGTTTTACATATTTATCGTGATAAAGTTTAGAATTTAAGAGAAACTGTAAGTTTTGTTGCAAATATTGTTTAAAATAATCTTAGAAGAATAGTGAAATTTCGGCTATAACCTCACATCTTTCAGGTTAAACATGAGTACTTCTTTGGCAGAACAATTAAAGAGGCTTGCAGTTCCACAAACTACAGTTCTTAAACGTGATAAAAAACGTGCGTCTTTACTTTTCGATCCTAAAGAAGCAGCCGGTCTCAGTAAGGAAACCGTTTATCAAATTGGAATTGATGGGTTAGAAGAACTGAAAACCCGTGATGCTGTGTTCGAACAGTTTGAAAATACTTTATTTCATATTACTTCTAAAGAATTTGAGCGTTCTGTTGAAAGTGCAGAAGCTAACCAAAGATTAGATAAGAATATAAGAAAGTTTTTGTTATTACTTTCACCACATTTTTTATTCAATTGCTCATATAAAGCGTTAGAATGGCTCGTGCATCGTTATTATGTTCATGAATATAATAAAGAAGATTTGTTAATGTTAATTTTACCGTATCACGAAACGAATATATTCGTTCGTGTTCTGCAGTTGTTAAATCTTAAGGCACCAAATGATAAGTGGGGTTGGCTACGGCCTTTACAGAGGCCAGGAATTCATTTACCTAAACAGACATTGTACAACCATGCAGCATTGGACGTGTATTTTGTGGAATTTATATCGAATTTTGTACAGGCCATCATTAAAGAACATGAAAATCCCAGATCATTGACGATCATTTTTAACTTTTATTGTACGACGTTTACCGGCGCTCTGGAATATTCGCAGCAGATACATGAAGCCCAGGTTTCGCAAATGTTGGCGGTGCTATTAAAAGGTTTATCTTCTGATATCCCAGATTTTGTCGCATCTTCGTATGTTATATGCGCGAAATTGTTAAGCAAAACTCAGCTTTCGGAGAAAATTCTCGAAAAATTCACAGAGAAAATTGTAAACATAAATGTGCCCACTTTAAAAACTGAGGCCGTTATGATGCTTATTGTTTTATATCAATCGCAGAAGCAGTTTTTAACGATGCCCGATACTGCTATTACGAGTTTGAGTGGTAAAGAAGGTATCGCGAAGATATTAGAGAAGTTTAATGGCGAAGGTATTCACATATATCCGCTTCTTCATCCATTGTTATGGGGTGGTATTCATTCTGCTCTGTCTAAAGAAGATAATGCAGTTTATAAAATGTTTGTCAATAATTTAATTAATGACATTAAAATCGAGGATTCGTTTATTGGCACCTTAATTAAGTGAGTCTAAACGGAAAAATTTGTACTTTATGTAGTTTGCTAACGTTTACTTTGTTGCAGTTCCATTTTGGAAATATACAACCTAAAACATAAATACCCCAAAGAAACCGTAGCGTGGTTAAAAGACCTTCTGCAACAAATTGAAAAACAACATCCAATAGCCTTCGACAGTGCAGTTAAGAAAATAATGAAACCCACTGAAGATCTTACTTCAAGCGAGAACCAAAAAATCATCCGTAAACTACTCGGGGATGTTACAAACATGCAAGGAAGTTACGAACTCTTCGAAAAACTTTATCATCCGAATTCTAAAATACGCATCGAAGCCTTGAAAATTTTGAGGAAGAAAATGAAAGTTTCTAAAGGGAAGGAAAGGGAAATGTTTCAGAATGCACTTTTTGATAGAATTAACGATGATAGTTTGGACGTCGTACTTGTAACGTTACAAATGTTTAAATTAACTTTCCCGGAAGTTGTTGATATGGACAACTTGAAGAAGGTGTTGATTAATTTGTTGGCTAAGTGTCAGAATGATCAAGAAACTTGGTGGAAGGCTTCGTATGCTGCTTTGGAGGTGATGTGTTATCATTTTAGGGATTCGGATGTGAGCGTTTTTCTCGCGGCTTTGCCGTTTTTGCTTCCTACTTGCAATAACGAACTTAGAGCCGCCAAGCAAGTTGTGACATCCGAGTTTGCAAGGAACTCAAAGATGTTAGGACCGTTAAGAGATGAGCTTAATCAAATGGCCGAGAGTGAAAAATTCGCAACGATTATTTATAACAGTCTCAGTGTAAGTGAAAGTCTTCCGGATGTTAAAACGCTCGTCGAGGCGCTTAAATTAATGCCTGAAAGAAACGATGCTTTACATAAATTCTTGGCAATGCTGTTGTTGAGCAGTTGTCTTCCGGCCAACAGCGACGTTGGCATAGGTTGCTTAGTCCTAGATATTTTCGACATGTATTTAAGCTTGACTAAATGCACGGTGATAAAAGGCGATGCGAAAATTTCAGATTACATAATGTTAGCTCGAAGAAATAAATTCACACTGCAAGGATTTCTGCACTGCATTGAAAATTTAATTGCGAAAATTCAGGTCCCTGAAATGACACTTGGGCTTACTGATTTTAGTTTAGACAACGAAACCACCACTTTCTACTTTTGCCTTATAAAAATCTTAATGAAAGGTACCCACAGCAGTAAACACCTGAAATCCACAACGTATTCGGAAACCCTGAGGAAGTTCCTGAAGCATTTTTGCGGAAGCGAATCGATGCAAATTGTCGGATTTTTATTAAACGTTTTGATAACTGAAAATAGGTTTATTAACGACGAATTGCGTGCCGATTGTGCAAAGACTGTAAAAATCTTCTTAACCACAGAACAACAACGAAATTTGGCCTCTGCGGTGGAGTTGGAGAATGTTTTAATTCCGTACATGTTAGTGGGCCTGAACTTACCCAATGAGGAAATTCGACGAATCTTATTAGAAATGATGCATTTCTTGGTGAAAACTGTGGGTGCCAAAACAAACTATGTAAAATTGTTGTCTAATTTACGAAGATATAAGGAAGAGATACTGATGGATCATGAACAAATGCCCCATGTAATGTTGAACGTGTTGTCGTCAGATAAAACGAACAGTGACGTAGTTTTAAAGAAAATTTTAACAGCCCTCGTTGATTCGACAAATAATCCAAATTATCCGATATATTTAAAGGCTGGGCTTTTGACGTTATTGTCGTACAGAAACGATATAAATATTTATGCGAAGACTTCAAATGTGGCAATAGAAGTTCTGAATAAATTCAAAAACGGATTCGCGGAACTGCCTACATCCGAGTCACAAATCGTTTATAAAAATATCATGCGGTTTGACTCAACTATCGTTGGAGGCCTAACTGAAGCTAGTTCTATATGGCAAATGATTCAATTAAGTATCAAAAACGACACAGTTTTAGTTAGGTATGACAGAACTAAAGTAGCATGCCCTACAGTCTTGTTCCTTAATCAAGTGGACCGCGAAATATTTTCAAAATTACAAGATAACATCCAAACGACCCTCTTGGATTTAATAATTGAAATAGCAACCAACAGTCAAAATCCAGAAGTATCACAAGCAGCCGGTCACGTTTTTAAAAAGATCGATTTGGATACCTCGTTGGTACTGGAACAGCTGCTGAAAATGCGAGATGTACGATCGCCCAAGGAGGATCCTGCTAAGCGCAAACGACGAATTGGAATTATACCGACCGTCGATATTCTGGATACAAATGAATGGAAAAAGGGGGTTACTGTTTTGGAGTTTATTCAAGATAAAAAGAAAATTCGTAATACCACAACTTTGTTGCCTGTTTTGTTTGAAATTTTGAAGAAGTGCTTGGATTTTGATGAACAGGCGAGTGTGGAATACCCCAAGCAACTGCTTTTATCTACAATTTTGCATTGCTGTAATAAAATCGAAACCGATAAGGAGTCTGTGCCTGAAAACGCATTTAATATGCAGTTGGTCGTGCAGTGTATTAGGTAAGTTTTTAATAGTACGCATGCTGTAATTTTATTTCATCTATGCACTTGATTTGGTTAATTATATTTTTCCACTCCTGCTTGTTCATTGCTTTGTCCTCCCAATTTGTCACACCTAATACATTTAAGTTTTGTGAATTTATAATCAAAGATTCAAGGGTAAAAGCATCTTAAAACCTTACGTGAATTGGTGTCGTATAAGTTTACTTAACATCAAGATTGTCAAGTTCCGGAAACACCTAAGCTGCGAAGTGTTAGAAATTAGAAATGTTAGAAAGATTGTAATCCCCAGTTTCGAACTCCATATTCGAATCTTCAAATCCATATCAAGGGCTGAATATGAAATCTTCAATACAATTAATTGAATCTTGAATTTGCAATCGAACATTCGATCAAGCTGCTAGAAATACGATGGTGAAGTAACACCTTACTTGAACTGGTGTCGTATAAAATAAACGATTTATAAATATAAATGAATTTGCTTAATATTAAAACTGTTAACGTCCGAAAACATGAAAACATCTAAAGTTCGAGTATTTAAGGGTCAAATATTAAAAATCCTTGTTTGTAATCCGCTAATTCAAATTCGAAAGTTGGATCGTCATATCCATATCAAGGGCTGAATGTGAAATTTGTATTTGATTTTTAAAAACAATGAATCGAATCTTGAATCTGCAATTGAAGATTCGATCAAACTCCGAAAATTCAGCTGCAAAAGTCTCAATCAAATCGGAGTTGTATAAGTTTACTTAATATTACAACTGTCATGATCCGAACCTATGGTTGGAATCATAAATCCGCGAAGATTCAAATCTTCGAATCCAAATTAAATAAATATCAATTGTGAAATTTGTATTTCAATCTTAAACACATTGGTAGAATAACGAATCAAATCTAAACTTCAAATCTTCGATTGTTCATTCGAGATTCGATTCAACATGTTCGCGATTCAAATATAAATTGAACAACAATGAAACAATCGCCTGTCGCAATGACAGATGCCTTCAGTATTTCTATCTCTTTCTAGCGTTAACTAAATCTAATAACATACGTTGAGCACTAAATCCATACATATTCCAAAGGTATCACAGATCCTTTCTAAAAAAATACATTGATGTTTCCCTATGTTGCGTCTTACCTGAGACACCCGGTATACTTCCTGTTTGATTTCCTGTTTCTTTGTATTCTTCTGTTGTGTTTTCGCCGTATCTACTATTTCCATGAAATAAAGGGTGTTCAAAAACTAGTACGTTTGGAGTTGCCTATGGCTTGAGAAAACAAGTAACACAGTACGTCTTTACTTATTACTTACACATAAACAAATAAAACAGCAAAGTAAATTGAAGTTATAAACTAAAAGCTTTATTTACATTTTATACATAAAATTCAATTCTTTATAAAAAATGATTAAAACAGATTCACACCTAAAAGGAATCATTTTGGTAATGAATTTTTAGTAAATAAAATAATTACTTACAAAGAAGAGAGAATGAAGTACAACCTTAAAATGTCAAATAAAGTAATTGAAGGACAGCTGGTCGTGTGGCTAGCGAATCGACAAACGGTGACTGACATTCAACCGAATCAGTGTCAACTCCAAAGGTGGGAGTTTTTGAACACCTGTTATTATTTCCACCATCCTACTTTTTCCTTTTCCCCCCCTATTAGTTTTCCATCCTTATCTGTGCAATAAATTGCTGTGTGTTGACAACCCCTTTTCACTTCCCTTGTCTTTTGGTAGAAGTTTCTAATTTCTTTATTATTATATTCTATTTCTTAGTTGTATCTTTCTTTCTCCTGCCTTTTTTTTATTTCTACAGATCCTCTTTGCTGTTCATCTTGCTTCTTCGTATGTCTAACCTCTTCTGACTCCTGTTTATCATTTTGATACTTATTGCTGCTCTTTCTTCTAGTGCCCATTCACACTTTTCATCAAACCTTGTCCTTCTTTTTGTTCTTTTTATTTCTAGAGTCTTCATTTTAGCCCATTGTATTGTCTTGATTTTATTCCACACTTCTTCTATGTATGTCTTCTATTAGGATGTGCTCAATTTGATTTACCGTCGTTCCATTTAGGGATCTCCATGTCCCTTTATATATGTTTTTGTTTTTTAATAAGGTGCTTTTTATCTGTAATTGTCTTCCAGCTGCAAAATTGATTAACATTCTTCCGTTTTTATTACTTTTTTTGTGTGGACTGTGATTTCCAATTATAGGTCTAAAATATTCTTCTTTTCCAACTTTGGCATTACAGTCTCCTAGTATGATTTTTAAGTTGTATCTGGGTACTTTGTCATATTCTGCCTCTAGGAGTTCGTTGAATTTTTCTCTTATTATTATGTATTTATTTATGGCAGCAGCTCAAGCTGTTATACACATATCTAGTATCAGTCATGCACAGTTCCGTTATACATACAGTTCATATCGCAGTTTAATATCACAGTTGAAATGCATTATCACAATAATTTCATGTGTTTAATGTAAACATAGAATAAACATTGACAAAGACAACGTGTCCAGCTCTGACTCGTGAAATTTGCCATGCGTTATATTTTGTTGTAACTAAATCTGAAATTGCGTGGGGCGGGGAAACAAAAACCCGTCAACTGCCATTTAAAACTTACTTAGACTCTAGCTTAGGGTTCTTCTTGCCAAGATGTAAACAGTGCACTTAGAGTAATTCAGTGGCAACATCCATACCCTAGACCCTTTGTAACATTGCATGCTTTTCCAGGGGGTTGGCCAAAATTTTTTGGGTGTAGCAATTCCAGTCAGATGTTATATGGGTTCCCAGGTCACACGTGTATAGTATGAATAAAATTGGTCCCAAAATTGGCATCCCAATTGTCACTGATCGAGGTTGCGACAGAGCGCTTCGTCTCCAATCCTCACCCGAAAGATCCTTTCACGGAGGTAATCTTGGATCCAATATAATAATTTCCCTCCTATAACAAGCTTTTGTAGTTTGTAGATCTGTGAGGTACCTTGTCAAATGCTTTAGCATAGTCTAAATAAATCACATCCATTGGATGTCTTGTTCTAATCTCTAACTCCTCCATTCTTCCTTTTTTTCTTTCACCCACCGTTAATAGTCCTTTAAGCTCTCCTAAACCCGCATTCTCGTCATGACAAAACTGATATTTACTAACTAAACCACCAAGATATCTGTAAGTAATAATTGTTTATTTTTTCAGGGCTTCGCAAAATCCCCAAACTCATCATCACGCATTGCTATTACTGGCCCAAACTGCTTCGTTGATCCCCAAGGAAGTACTTCATCACATAATCGCCATATTTACGTTTATGGGTTCGTCGGTGCTACGACATGACGACGCTTACAGTTTCCAAATCATCACAAAGATCATTGACACCATCATACCTATTTTAATTGAAGACAGTTCGATCGAAAGTGTTGCGAGGGTTATACGAGTTTTTGTTGATGCCATTCTGGACATTCCGGAACATCGGCGGATGCCTCTATTTAAACAGCTATTAACACGTTTAAATCCTAAAGAAAATCTTTACTTATTCCTTTTAATCATTTTTGAAGCACACGTTGTGCATGGTCATACCGAAAAACAAAAAACAAATAAAAACAGATCGTTGGTAAACGTTGACGATGCACCAAAACGTCTGGATATTGCCACCGAATTATGCAGGGAATTTTCACCGGAAATAGTTATAACGACTTGCATTAAAGTGTTGCAATATTTGTGTAAATTACCGGAAGAAAAGGGTGACAATATTGAAAATGTGAATTCTTATACGTTTGATATTAAACGTTACAGCCCGAAACAATTCCGACATTACAAATATACCATAATTTTATTTACTTCGACTCTTTTATCGTCGACGCAGTTCGTAATGCAGATTGCGGCAATTTCAGATGATCAAATGTTGCAGTTAGAAAATTTATTTAAAGATATGATTATTTCCGTGCTGAATTACATACAACAAACGTCGAAGGTCGCCGAGCGCAGTTCAAATACTCAACAAGCCCATTATTGGAAGATCATGCTCCACCACAGTTACGACACTTTAGACGCAATCAATGCACTCTTAACCAATCAAATGTTCTTGTTGGTAATACGTGGACTTATGGTTTATAGTTTGAGCCCAGTTCGTAAACGAGCGTTGGAATTATTGAACAACAAATTACAGTACACTCCTTCCTTCTTTAACGAGTGCGATAAAACTGAATTATGTAACGTAATAATTTCACCTCTTGTCAATATCATAAAAACAATCGATAAGCCTGACGTAGAACCCGAGCAGGAGCAAATAGTGCAAAGAGCGTTGATTTCGTTAAAATTACTCGTAAAGCACTTGGCATCAGAAAGTCCCGAAAAATTCGTGCAGATTCTCGAATTTATTTCCGATTTGGTGAAGACAGGCGTTGGAAAAATACATGAAAACGTTTTCGCATCGCTTATAACCTGCTTGGCTGAGTTGTGTAGTACTTTACGAGCACATGCGATTTCAAACTTAAATAAATTCATGCCCGTTTTAATTAAGCTGTTAAAGACGCAGAAACGTCTCGAAGCCCCCAATTTACTCCTAACAACCGATATAGCAGTCATACATAAAATTTTAGATAGTTTGCCTCTGTTTTTAAGTCCATATCTTGAAAAATTATTGTACGAAGTTTCTTCGCTTGCTTGTAAATGGAATCTCCAATCCGACGATCCAAAATTACTTCCTTTCGCTACCAAGCTACAAAGTATTCAACAGAAAATGGGCTCGGTAATTCCTTTGAGAGTTCTACTACCGGCCACTGAAAATTGTTACTGTAAATTAATAGAGAAACAGAATTTTTCAGCAGTCGGACCTTTAATGACTGTCTTATCTGAAGGTTTAACTAATTTAAAAGGCGCAGATATCCAAGCTAGTTTAACAGACATAACGAATTTCTTCTTGAACGCTTTGCAATTCCGTGCCAATGCGCCGAGTACGTTTGAAGAAGCCGACGTAGTCGAAGCACACATCGTTAAAGCTTTCGTTACTCTTATTTTGAAGTTATCAGAGTCGACGTTCAGACCTTTGTATTACAAACTGTTTGATTGGGCTGTGCGCACCGATGCAAAAACGGAACGAGTTATAACCTTCTATAATTTATCGCACTCTTTCGCCAATTGTCTCAAGGGATTATTCGTTCTTTTCGCTGGACACTTCTTGAACAACGCTGCTACCCTTTTGGATGCTTGTAACATGATTAAAAATGACCAGTTATACTTTGAAGACGACAACAAAAACGTAGCGTTATTAGAAAACATTTTAAAAACTCTTCACGCGGTTTTCTTGTATGACAGTCAGAAGTTCGTTACAAAGGAACGGTTTGAAGTCCTGCTGCAGCCGGTCGTCGATCAGTTGGAAAATACGTTAGGAGGCATCGAGAGCCTAGAAAAGCGTGCCAAATCAGTACTAACACCTTGCATAGTACAGTTTGCAGTAGCAACAGCGGACGACGCACTTTGGAAACAAATGAACTACCAAATTTTATTAAAAACCCGACATAATTCGCCAAGTATCAGACTTGTCGCCTTGGAATGCTTGGGCGAAACTGCCAAGAAATTAGGCGAAGATTTCTTACCGCTTCTGCCGGAGACAATTCCGTTCTTAGCAGAGTTATTGGAAGACGAAGAAGAGAATGTTGAGAAGGCCTGTCAAAGGACCGTGCAGGAACTGGAGAAAGTTTTAGGTGAACCTCTACAAAAATATTTTTAAATTAGCATGTAAATAATAAAAACGGAATTTGTAAAGTATAGAAATTTATTTTTTACTACTAGATTAGTTACATTTCGTCTTAAATAATAAAATAATTTAAGATGATGAGTTTTTATTGTTTGTCACCGGCAGTGTTCCTAATTCCTCCTCCGTACATTCGGCTGCTTTCCTATAATCAAAAATATTTATTTACACAAAAATACAAACTTATAAAGATGATAATTAGTAAACTAATTTTATGTATTTTTATGAAGTTGCAGAAAAAAGTTTGGCTGTGAAGTTGCAACTGATTTTGTTTTACAGTCTGGAAAATTGCATGTTTAAACTTTATGCAACATGTAGGTGCTCATTTCTGGTTTATTTGTTTATTAGGTCAGGAGAAGGACTGCAGTTTTCAAGTATTCAACGTCCAGCAGTTTTGGTGGTGGAAGTTTGCGTTAGAATTTTGCAGAGTTAGGTGTAGCTTCCGGGAATGTTTAATTTACGTTTATCATCTGAAATGGTTATTTATATTCTGAAGAAACCACTTTACATTGTTGGAGAAAAGGTAAGTTAAAATTGTATGTGACTGGTGTGAACCAAACTCGGGTCAAATTCAGCGATGTGAAATTTATAAAGTATGTGCTTTTGCAGAGGGATAGGCCTGGCGTTAATGTAAATTTAGGTATGCTAAGGTTCCTACCAGGGGTGGAAGGACATAGTAATCCTTACACATTGAAACACTTGCCAAGGGCATTTATAATATTTAAAAAAATCTTTAAAGGTCCCCAGTTGGGGGTAGCTAGATACCCCAGTAAAGCGTGATCACGAGAGTTAAGCTTCGTTGTCTCAGGTCAGAACTTTACTGGGTTTCCCGACTGCTCGTTCACGCGGCCTCCCTCCGGCATGTTGAAAGTGAGAGTAGGACAATTATATAAGAGATAGTAGGTGGGCAGATGAAAGGAGATCCGTCACCTAGAAGGGCATAAGGATAATGTAAACAAACAATTTTTGACTTAAGTTTGTTGCCTGGGCAGTCTTTAAACCGCCTCTCTGATACTTGGTATTTGCAAGCATACATCATACCCAGTAATTAAACAAGCCATGTTTTATAAGTAATTTTTAATTGTTAGTACAGGACTTGGCGTTAATTATAGAAAAACTATAGAAAAACTTAAGCTTCTACGTAAAACATGCAAATGTAATTAATTTGATGGCATTTTATCACGTCCTTGCTCTCGACCTTCAGTTTAATTGTCCAAGTCATAATTACCGTTGTTTTTGTATGCTCAAACAATACTGTTATTACTCGGAATTTCTTAAATTTATTATTACTAAAACAGAAGTTTCCAAATATTTGAGAGAGATAAACAATGTTATCTTATTTTTGTATTACATGGAATTGTCCATGGTATAATAACCTTGATTGTTTAATTTGATTAAAGTTAATAATCTAAAAGTTAATTGAGTTCAACAGTTCTAATGATCCACTTATGTTGAGTATAACCTTCTGATAATTAAATCCGATTGCTAAAACGAACGATAAGTTTTGTTTTTCAACTATTACTCGGGTTTGATAATCAGATTCACATCGGAGGATGAGTAGCTGTAGTTACAAAGTAAATTCTTTCGTACCTGTTCCTCATGGAATTTTTGCAGAAGTACACTTTGTGAGGGAGTATGAGTAACAACATGGACTGTTAAAAGCGTCCTAAATTGCTTTCATACTCTGTGTTTGTGTCTTGTACACTAAGTCCATGAGGAAGTAGCATTAAAAGATGTTTTTTTTTAATGTTTATTATTTCAGTACCATTATTGGGAAAAGGCCTCCCCATCTTTCATCAATTTTTTCTTGTCAGTCCAGTTTTATTATCTTAGTTGCCAATCGATTCTCTGGCCCAATCTTCCTATATAACCTGCCCAGTTTCACTTTAATGACCTACATTTGGTGATTAGGTTCTCTATTGCTGCCCTTCTATCTCGGTTATTCTTACTCTATCTATTAGTTTTTTAGTGAGAATTATTCTCCATCCTTGTTTGGGTTGTTCTCAATTTAGCTCGTAGTTTCTTGCTTAGTGTGCAGGTTTGAGCACCATAGTTCATCGATGTGATTATCCACATGATTTAAGCTTATTTCTTTAAATGCATAGGGATTTCCTTCAGCGAACAGAACTTTTTCTATCCTATTCTCCTTTGGAATTCTTTTTCCATTCTGTTGAAGAAAGATACGAGCTGGTCTTAATTTTTGAGTTCCCAATTTACATATCTATTTGACATCAGAGTCGTTCCTTCATAATTTATGTTTTTTGCCTTTTTTGTTAATTTCTTCGATTTTTTGAGTTCTGTTCTACTTTCTGCCAGTAAGGTAACGTCATCAGCGAAACGTAGGTATTTGATAACAGTTTTCCTTCAATTTTTATTCTTCTGAAGACTTCTTCCAGTGTCGCGTCGAATAAATGTGGTGATGATGGGTCCCCTTGTTTCACTCCTTTTTGTAGCCTAAAGTTTTACTCTTGCAACGTTGTCTCTGTACATCTCTTGGATAATCCTTCTATACTTCGTTGGAACTCCTTGATTTTTACCATTTGTACTATAAAATGCTTTGTTATAACTAGAGACTGGATCTAGTAAAAATTTAGTAAAATCATTTCAGTAGAGCGGCACACTTAAGTAGTAAGTTAAGACAACTTTTAAAACAGTTGTTTACTATTACCGCTAGCTGGAAATTATAGTAGTGTTTCATAACGCATCTAAAAGGATTATTTATAATAGGCGTGCCCAAATTTTCGTTTGTTATTGAAGAAACATAACCGTACAGGTGCGGCCAACGGCAAAATTTAATAAATAATAAAAATAAAAGTGAAAATAACTTACTTAAGTTACATAGTTATTACTTATTATCTCATTGTTAGTATATTATATAGTAATTCTAGCAAAATTCTTAAAACATTTTTAAAGAATTTTGTTGGAACTAGTCCTTATTTATAAACATTTAGTACGTTTATGGATTTACCTATTTGGATGACTCATCACTTAAAATCAATCAATTCATTAACAGTTTGTATGTGGTATGTTGTTGAATAACCATTCCTGAAGCGTGCTCGTTCTATAGGCTGATTCCTGTCGAGGATTTGTTTAATTTTATCTTTGACTACAATCGATTGATTGTTGATACATATTAAATTGATTGGTTGATAGTTTTTTTTATTTGATCTTTCTTCCTTTTTTTAAGGTAAATGTATCAGTACTTACACTCGGTGAGGGAGAGTTAAGGCCGCCTAACGTCGCTTTCATACCCGGTTGCCTCACACGCTATGCATACAGCGTGATCTGGTAAGCACCACGCTTTCAACAACCGCCCATTTTTTCTCCTCCGGGTTGGTTCGAGTCCCCTGGTTCGCATTCTAAAAGGACCATTATGCCCTCCGTAAAGTTTGACACTATAGTGGCAGCCTTGTTTCTTCAAAGAACGCCAATTTCAGTTTACCCAAAATGTTTTTGCCTGAGGGCTGTTAGGTCCCCGCAATAGCATACTAACTCTCTTACTCCACCATTGTGTTTTAGCTCCCAATAATTATTTTTAGCGACTGGGTAGGCTACCCGCCGGGCATTCGATTCGGCTTTGACCCTGACAACGCCCGCGCTGTAGTCGATTGCCTTAACCACTTGGCCACGTCTTTTTTAAAAAGAAGTATCACTTTTGGTTATTTCCATTCATTTGGTATTGTCCCTGTTTTAAGAATTCCGTTCAATAGTCTTGTAATCATTTTCAACATTTTCGGTGGTTAGTAGATTTGTAGGCTAGAAATAAAACGAGAAGGACATGTACGTCATCAACGATCTGCGCGGCGGGAAAATTCCAGTGGCGCAAGACAAGATTTTTAACTTAACTAAAGACGAAACGAACGCCAATGACAAACAACAAAGAGTCTCTCCTTCCGTAACAATTTGGACTAGCCCGAACGCTTTCTGGTCTACAGCGCATAGTCAAGTGAGTACCCTTCTCGTGTTGATTCTCCTCTACTCTATCGTTTCTTGGGGCCTAGTTTTTTTGTTTTAGTTCTTCTTCGCCGATTTCTGCCCATTCACTGTTTTGATCAACCTTATTAGTTAAGCATTCTCCTGACTGGCGCTGCTTGCTCTAGTATAACTTGTCATAGCATTCTGTTGCCACCGTTATCTGTTCATCTATCGGACATATGGAAGTCTGCCATCATTACTGGCCCCGCCCCCTCCACACCTGACCACAATTGTCGTCTTAATCCCACACGCTTGATCGGTTACAGCCGTATAAAGCCGTTTTCCGTTTTTCTTTAGAACGGTTTCACCTCTGGCTTGGTCGACAAGTTGGGTTACCGTGCTCTCTCCTACTGTTAATGA
The DNA here is from genome assembly GCA_963082815.1 of Melanotus villosus. Classification (NCBI taxonomy): domain Eukaryota; kingdom Metazoa; phylum Arthropoda; class Insecta; order Coleoptera; family Elateridae; genus Melanotus; species Melanotus villosus. The sequence goes on along the minus strand of OY720420.1, from coordinate 4,833,824 downwards.
AGCACCTTAAAGAAGTGGGCGAAACGTTGAGTTCTTATATCTCAACAATGACACGGTCCCAACCCGGAAGACGTTCTGTTAATACTGATACCGACCGTGGAAGTCTTCGAATTCATTATACCTGTTCTTTTTCATTTTTCTAGTAGAGCTTAATTCACCTAACATTTCTTCTATTTTTTTTACTTTTCCATTTTCTAACGTCTTTCCTTATTTCCCATTTGGTGCGTTTGTCCAATTCGCAGATTCTTCTGATCATTCCTGATTGCTTCTTTAATTCTTTCCTTCTTTGTATTAGTTTTTTTGTTGCCTTTAAGATTTCTTGGTGTTTTTATACGCCTAAAATAGGTATGTCGCCACCGATTAAAAGGTATAAAATGTCAAACTCGCCACACTTGCACTTGTTGTCTCTTAAATGATTCCAGTTCCATGTTTACACGTTTTTATCTATTCTTCATATTTCTCAGGATCCCATAAGCCCGTATCTTTGTTTTCTTTCCCACTTCGTATTTATCTTTACTGTAGATTGTACCTACCATTCTGTGGCCCGAGCTAAATTCTATCCGATTAATTACTTTGGTGTTGGTGATCATGCCCATCCATACTATTCCTATGAATACCATTGGGGGCTGACCATGTTCATCTCTTGCCTTAGCGACTTTTGAAGAATGAATTCGTTACAAAGAGTTCGCGTTGAATACAAAGTTTATCGGCCATTTCCGTCTCCGTATTCATATTGGTTTGTTATTATTCCGTCAGTTCTCTCCTTTAACGTTAAAATCGCCCATCTCTATTAAGTATTTTGTCTAACTTGGCCTTCTCCAAGTCCTTATAGAAATTGTCCACGCCCTCCTCTGCAGCTGGCGATGTTGGGGCGTACGTCTGTATTATTGAGAATGCCAGTTTTCCATGGAATTGCAAACGTAAGGAGGCTATTCTATTTGTTTGTCCGTAGAATTCTTCGATCTGTTTATCCAGAATCCCACACCTCCTTGGCCTTGTTGTTCTCCTTTAAAGTATGCCCTAATTTTCTTTCTATTTTTTATTCCCCTTCTCACCTCTTATATCCCAATCACATCCCATTTAATGTTCTTTATTGCAGACTCCATTTCGGTTAATTCAGTTAATTGTTCTTCCAATGTTTTTACATTTATTATGCATATTTTAGATCATAAATATTTTTTGTTTCCCCAATACCTGCTAATATGACACCTTCTTTGTTGGGTTTCTTTTCTTTATTCTGTCTACATCTCCCCTCTTGATGAGAGCTCTAGGGGATGGTTTTATTAAGGTTTTTGGGGCACAGGCTAAACTGTTTAATAACTACGTTTTACTTATTTATAATATTTATTATGAGTATTTCAATGATATATGTCTTTCGCAACTTCTCAACTATTTCTTACGATTAATGGTACGTAATTTCTACAATTTTTTTCATTCATCATCAAAAATAAGCAGAGCCGGAGCCAGAGGGGGATAAAGCTCATGCTTGAAAAAAATTGCCGGAACTGACAAAATGCTTTGTTCGCTTTTACTGTTTAAAAATCTACTGTGACGTTAATGTTTGTCTGATGTTAACATGTACTTCTGGCTACAGCCCCTTAAAAATACAACTTAAATAACAAAAATGGGGGACCATTATTACAAAATAAATAATATTTTATTTAATACTATAAACATACAGCAAAAGTTAAATAAGAGTTAATGATTTTGGTTAGGAGGAAAAAGCATCTTCAAGCGGTGGGGAGGGAGGAATCCTAAAAAATAATACATTTTATATACATACAATCAAAAAACAGTTCGACATTGCAAGGAAATCGTATAAGCATGACTTGTCAATTTTTATTCGTTGAGTTTTAATTAATTTAATAAATCAATGATAATCTGATAAATTATTAAGAGTACATTTTAAATCACGATTATTTTGTCATCTACAATGATTTTTGTAGATTCTAAAGTACATTTACGTAGATACATATTTAAAGATAAAGCAGAATAATGCACTTGTAGTGAGACAGACAGAGATAGAGATAACCATATGTGTACAGTTTATTGATTTTAAATGCAATATTTTTAGAATGGAAATTCCTGTATCACATTTACCATGCTGATTGCTTGGTAGATAACTGAACTATTCCGATTATTGGAAATGAATACCTAAGTTCTTTGTATTATTGTATTGGTTTGAATTGATGTATTCAATTGCTGGAAAATCGGGGGTGGTTTTCCATACTTTGCTTTTGTAAACTCGCCACAACAAACCGTTAAAAAATATGCATGTAATTTGAAACACAAAATTATATTTAATGTAGAGGTTGTACACTACCACTTGACGTAGTTGTTTTGATTTGGTGGAGTTTCAATACCGATTCCTGTCGAAAAAGCCATCAAACATTTTTGGTGCTTTGTTACCATAGTTAGGGGAGTCTCTGTATTTCCAATTCAAGAGTGGCGTTTTAGCTGCTGCTTGTTAGTGCCAGTCTTTATGCCAGTTTGAGGTAGCGTGACATAGTTGTACAGGCACACTACTCACAGTCACTTTGACGTGATAATGACTAACTGTCGCAGCCAAATGCTAAAGTTTAGTGAACATTTGTGTTGTTTTAATTTTGAATAACATTGCACAATACTCTATCTTGAAAGGTTAAGCATTTTGTAGTCAAATAATTTGAATTTTTAATGTATTTCAATGAATTAATGTCGCGGTTGTGGCTCAGTTGGTTCAGCGTGCGGCTGACCACTGAGATTAAGGCTGGTCCGAGTTCGATTCCCAGGGCCACACATACAGCGAAAACACCCGACCGCTTGCTTCCCTCGGAAGGCAATGGCAAACGACCGAAGTATTCTGCCTAGTCAATCTTCTCTGAAGTAAAAGTGCAATACAAACGTTTAGGTTCTCAAGCCTGTAGACTAATTGACGCGCACACCACAGGCATATGGAGAAAATACGGCAACCCCACTCAAAGAAGAACGAATAAAAAATTTAAAATACATTAAAAATATTTCCCTAAAATAATGAATCCTTACAAATGTAATCTCTAAAATAATTTGCAGTTGATACAGAGACTCACCCTAACAAGTACTTATTGTTAGTATGTATTAAACCGCTGCCGAGTGGTAGTGAACGACCTATATGCATATTTACTTTTTCGATTGACAAGCTACATTTTTGTTCAGGTTCGGTTTTTGCACTTAATGTTTTGAATAGAAAAAAGTGAAAATTAAGTTCTAGGAATAAGTGGTTAAACAATGTTGATAAGTTACATATGATAAAGTTTTTAAGTACTTTGTTATTTGAGTGGGTACTGGGTACCTACCGTTAATTGTTGTTTTCAAAATTAATGCCATATTAATTTCGTACTATTGTTAATGATTAGTTATACTGAAAATTATTTAAACGTTTTGTGATATTTGTTGTTTAACAAATTTGTTTCTTAATATATTTTCTCCAAACTTTGCTCCTTTTTAATGAAATTTTGATTTGATTTTTAAGGTGTTAACTTCGATACAGGTTAAACCTAAATCTGGTAATTTTTATTGGGAAAAGCAAAAATCTTTTTTTAGTAACTTTTTTCCAAAATTTGCCCTTTTTAATGAATTTTTCAATTTATTTCTTAATAAATTTTCCAGCAAATTTTCCTTGAACAATAAAAGTGTGTTTCAGCAAAATTAAAAAAAAAATCAAAAAGTAGAAACTGAGCAGAATATTATTTTAGAAAAACATTTGTAGGTTTATGTAAATCTCTGCAATAAAACCTTGTTGAAATTTTATTTAGTTTCAGCTTGGAATTGCGGCTTCTTGAACTAAATTGAAGGTAAAATTTTTCGATTGTTAATACTTCGATCTAGCTTAAACTTGGATCTGGTTTGAATCTTTAATTTCTAATTAGGAAAAGACTTTGTAATTTGTTTAGCTTTTCTCCAAAGTTTGTCCTTCAGATTTGCCTTTTAATGAATTTTTAAATTTATTTTTTTTTAGAACATTTGCTTTAACAAAGAAATAAAAACATTTTTCAGCAAAATTCTGAAAAGTAAAACTGTTTTAGGAAAAGACTTCTAAGTGTAAATTTCTGCTTGTTGAATTTTGATTTACTTTCAGCTTGTGTTTGCAGAATTTTATCTTCAATTCAGGTGGTAAACCAGGAACTGGTTTGAATTTTCAATTTTTACTGAGAAAAGAAATTTAAATATTTTAAATTGAAGCTGATAATAATTAAATCCCTTTGAAATTTACACAGTTGAATACTTACTATATGAAAAAAAAAAGTTTATTGCTACAGTTTTGGATTGTTTTTGCATTAAAACGTAACAATTTAGAATCAAACTGTCTGAATTCAGGCTTCAGTTTAGAAATTAAATTTTAAAGTAAAATAACATCAAAATATAATTTATTAAACTTCTAAAAACTTGTTTAATTTAAGGTGGGCTTTGAAATTTTAAAGATTTCTAACTGATTATTTTGAGTTTGCTTTCACAACTGGAAATTTACAGACGAAAGAGGTTTAGAATGTTAAAATGAAATTTCAAAATTCCAGTATGTATTCGAGAAGTTCACCACAAATAAAACTTTGTGAGTTTAATATTACAAAGTTGAACCAACTAATTTCCCAAAGGTTTTAAATTTAGTGATTAGGTTTGTACAAGCTGCTGATTAGGGGTTAGACAATACAAAGTACAATCAATACCTTACAAGAGAAAATTTTCATTAAAAATGCTTCGACTTTAATCACTATATTTGCATGATTTATAACTTTGAAATTTGGAAAATATGAAATTGAGCCTGTGGTTTGATGTCTGAAAACTACAACAAAATACATATCACAACAATTTTATTGTGGTCTTCAGGATATCAGGATTCAACAGCGTTGCAATTTGGAATTCCGCTTGCAGAATATAATTTAACGATAAAAAAATTCAATTATTAACGCTTGTAACTTAGATCCAGGTTAAATCCGGATCTGGCTTGATTTTCAATAACAGTATAATGCTTTCTGTATGAAAAAATATGTCTTTTACTAAAGTTTTGGGATGTTTTTGCACTAAAAATTAGCAATTTAGAATCAAACTTTGTGAACTTTAAAATACACTTTGTGAAGCTGCTGAAAATACATAACATTTGTGTTAATTTAAGGTAGTTTCCGAAATGTTTATATAGGTATCTAATTGATTATTTTACTTGCTCGAGTGAAGAGTCTTAGATACCTAAATTAAAACCTCAAAATTCGAGCCCAAAATAAAATAAACTTGAAGTGGAAAGTTGAAGTAGAAGTTGAACTAACGATTTTTCCAAAGGTTTTAAATTTAGTTTCTGATGGTTAGACAATGCAAAGTACAATGCCTCACAAAAGGAAACGTTCATTAAAAGATCCGTTATTACGAAGTAGGTACATATTACGAAGAATAGGAAAGATATTTTAAATAAAAATGGATATTATAAATTTGCAATTTGGAAAGTATGAAATTGAGCTTGGCTTGATGCCGGAAAACCACAAAAATATAATATATTACAACCATTTTATTGAGGTTTTCAGGGTTCAACAGCGTTTGGAGTTCCTTTTAAATCCATTATAAAATTTTGAGTTTTAGCACATATTATAAATTATAAAAAATTACGATTTGTCGTTCAAACACTGTTTGGTATAAACTTTTAATCAAATTTTTGAACTTTCAGTGTCGCATTTTAAAGCAGATGCAGGAGTGAAATGCTACATTTTCAGGTAAACAAATGACGAAGTTGGGTTTACATAAATAATAAATCTGCGTTCTCCACCCTTATACATTGTTCAATGTACGTCACTGTCATCCGTTTTAACAGGCGAGAGGGAGGTTTAATTATTTCAGGGTTAGTGGGGAAATTCATAAAATGAAAAATTCAACAAAATCTCAGGTTAACGACGAATGCGTTTGACTTTTGCAAAACAGGAAAATTATTTTAGGAAAACACTTATAGGGTGAAACAAAAGTGGGGAGATAAATTAATCACAGGGCTTTAAAAATTCCAAATGTTGAACATTAGCTTTTAAATTTACGTAATCAAAACGAATAAAGCATTTATAGGTGGATAAGTGGAACTAACTGAAATCATAAAATTTTAATTTATGCTGAAATTTTTTTGGAAATTTTTTAGTGAAACCAACTGAAATTCAACCCAATCCTTTTATATTCCAAAAAATGTTATAAACACCCCAAAAACTTTAACTTAAAATAATTTTTTTAAATCTCAAAAATTAGACGAATTTCACGTTTTTTTAAGGTTGTTTTAAGGCGGTTTTTTTTAAACAATTTAGAGATCATTTTCCGTATAGGATTTCTTCAAAAATCCTGTTTCAAAGGATTTAAAGTTTCCAAGTAACATTGACAATGGGGCAACCAAATATTCATCATTTTTTTGAAATATTCAAGTTGATAATTGTATCTCTAGTATTTTTCCAAATCACTCCAATTTTACTACTATTTATTTTAATTGTCAGTCAAACGATGAAGTTAAAAACATGCAATTTCCAGCAGTCATGTGCTAGAAAAATCGACGAAAACTAAAAATTATTTAATTTTGATTCTAATTTCATGACTTGAAGCAACTTTGACTTCTTTAATGTTAGTATAATGAATTTAGCGTTATTTTCATGCCAAATTCTGACGAAAAATACTCACCTTTGCCTGTATTTATATATCACGAATAATATAACGGAATTGATGAGGAATAATGCGACCATTATGATAGTTGGTATCACAATTTCTGAAAAAAACAGCATTAATTTAATAACTCAAACATTTAAAATGCTCACCTTCAAGACTGTTGTGTTCGACCATGTTTTTGAATTTGGGGGTTACTTCTTTTGAAGAAACGGTACCAACACGACTATCTTCGATCGCTATAGTCCTACCTGGAAAAGAAGAACGCCTTTCAATACAATTTCGACAATAACTTGGTGCAATTTGAATTTTTAAACCTATACCGCCACTGTGTATTGATTAAACAATAAAAAATAGTTAGATATTTGTGCGCTGCTAGAGAGGTGAATGCAGAATTTGTAAACAACGCTTACTCTTTGGACCAATCACGTGTTCGGATCTTTGCAAATCATTTTCGATTGTAAATATCCGAATTTTTTTGTGGCACTGCGAATATTTATACTTATACTGTTGTTAGAGGATCACTTACCACATAAAGTGAGATGTGTTTAATATCTGCCCTTGAGCGATAAAAGCGATGAGATAACGCCAATGTATGAATTGAAGTATTAATTTACACAATTAAGTGGTAGTCCTCATGTGAATCCGACAGTTTCGGTTTTATCCGCACATAAAATCGCGACGAACATTTATCACGCACAAATTACCGTTAGATATATATTGTCCTAATTTTACTACGATTTTTAAATGAATAGAAAAGTTTAAATACACGAACACGTGCAGTTGCGGGTGTACAACCTCGCGTTTGCGACCGGAAGGCGCCACAAATAGCAAAATCGCAAATACTATGGGAGAGAAAAGGACTTGTTGAACTAGAAGAGGATAGCTTAAAAACGAGTAGAAGTGGCAGAGCATCAGTCTAAAATTAAACAGCGTACTTCTATCCTTTTCCACTAGTATTGTTTTAAGGTGGTTCGGGGTTCGGCCCAAATTTTTTGAACGTGTGATAAGCGTTGCGTGACACAAGGGAATCTTTTGTTGTAAATCTATGAGGTGGATGGATTTACCACTAACAGATTTAATTATTGTTATGGTCTACGTACCACTCGTGCGAATTAACTGTGAATCAGATGAATGGGGACGTGTAGTCACTTTTACAATGTTGAAAGTTTGCAGAAATAAATTATCATGAGGGCATGTGGTTAACATAGGCGTAGAATACAGGGGGTAATATTCAGTACTTTTGTAGCCTCAAATTAATTTCCTTACAGTTATTCCTGTTGCAGAGTTACGTTTTATTAAAGAAAGGAGAAACACTTTAACATGAATGGTACATGAACATAATTATTTATTACGTTTTTACAAAAACTGCACATCTGACATATCTGTACATAACTACATACTTTTCTTAGTAACCAATACTAGAATCTAGATAGATGACGTACATATAAAGCTGGAGTGTTTTCTTTCTTATTCTAACACTTCCTCCAAAACACTACAAAACTTACACGGAGTTTTTACTTTGTACGCCAAACTTCTTACGCAACAATTCAAACCTAACACGCTCCAAAGACTTCGTTAATAAATCGGCTAACTGATCTTTTCCACTAATATGTTCCAGTCTAAGCTCATCGTTAAGAAATCGTTCACGAACATAAAAATATCGCACTTCGATATGCTTCGACCTCTTGTGGAATTCTGGATTTTTTGCTAATTTCACTGCGCTTGCATTATCGACATACAGAATCGGCAGTGAATTAAATTTTATCAGTTCTGATAAAAGTCTTTTGAGCCAAACCAATTCCTTTGCTCCTTCACTTGCAGCAATTATCTCGGCTTCAGTGGTAGAAAGTGCCACAACCTTTTGAAGTTGACTTGTCCAGGATATTGCACCTCCCGCAAATGTAGCAATTACACCAGTGGTCGAACGTCTTGTAACTTTATCGCCAGCAAAATCAGCGTCACTAAAGATCTTCAGTTCAGTAAATCCTTTTGCGTAAGTGATACCGTGATTTGCTGTCCCTCGTAGATACCTAAAAATACGTTTGACATTATTCCAGTCCCATGTAGTTGGTTTCTCCATTGCTCGAGCTGCCTTGTTCACAGCGAACGCTATATCGGGACGTGTTGCCATTGCTAAATACATGAGACATCCCACTGCGTTACGATAAGGAATCTTTGTCGTAATTTCTTCAGCAACATCATTTTCCTCACGACTAATGGGGGTTGTTACTGAGTTTGCATCAGTCATATGAAATTGTTCTAATATTTTCTTTATATATTCTTCTTGATTGACATGAATCGATCCATCTTTCTTGCAATTTATATTCATTCCCAGGAAATTTTCTAGTGATCCTGTGGTAATCTTAAATTCTTGCTGCAATTCTTCCATAAAGGCTTCAATTTCTTCTTCATTTTCACCAACTATTAAGCCATCATCAACATAAATCGCAACATAAAGTGCACTATTCTTCTGTTTTCGATAAAACAGACATGGATCAGCTGTACTATTCTCAAGTCTTGTTTTTTTCATAAACTGCATGAATCTCTTGTTCCAGCACCGTGGTGCCTGCTTCAAGCCGTACAGACTTCGTTTTAAGCGACACACACGTGACGTATCATCTGCAAAACCTTCTGGTTGTTCTAAATACACTTTTTCCTCCAGTGATCCATTTAGAAATGCTGTTTTTACATCAAATTGTTTAAGTTTCATCTGCTTTGAGGCAGCCAGTGCAATCAGCATTCGAATGGTGTCGTAGCGCGCTACAGGACTGAATGTTTCATAATAATCAACACCTTGTTGTTGCGCATACCCTTTAGCAACCAGTCTAGCTTTGAAACGAGGTGTTCCATCACATGAAGTCTTCATGCGCAAGACCCAACGGTTTTGTAAAACTTTCTCATTAGTTGGACGTTCAACTAGTTCCCAAGTTTCATTTTCTTTCAACGAATCCAATTCTTCTTGCATAGCCTTGAGCCATTTTTCTCGCTGCTTTGAATGTATGGCTTCATTATACGAACTTGGATCGGAGCATTTTTCATTTTGAATTTCAGCCATGTATAAATATTCATTATTCTTCATCCATGTTGGTTTCTTCTTTTCACGTTGACTTGTGCGAATTGGTACATTTTCTAGGTTTTGTCTTCCTCCGGAAGTAGACGCTGCATTTTCAGTTTCTGTGTCTTCATTGCCGAATTCTTTACTTTCACTGTCGTCTTGTTTTTCTTGACATTCTTCCGTTAACTTGTTGACATTTTCCTGTTTATTTTCAATTATTGTAGTTTCAGTGTGCTGCATCTTTTCTTCTTTACAGTCTTCAGGTAATGCAACGTCGTTGCGCAGATTGCATACTACTTCTGATTTAAATCTTACATCATGGCTTAAGACAACTTTTCTTTGAGAAGGAATCCAAATTCGGTAGCCATCTTTGTCGTTTACATATCCAACCAGATGTCCAAAAACAGCTTTATTGTCAAACTTTGAACGGAACTGTTTACTAATGTGTACATAACAATGAGTACCAAATATTCGCAAGTGATCTAAAATGCCTAGTTCTCGTCCATACCACAATTCATACGGTGCTTTACCGTTTTCTGCTGATTTTCCTGTACGATTTAATAGGTAAGACGCGGTGTTGCAAGCTTCAGCCCAAAGTCCTAGTGGAAGTCCACTTGGATTCAACATTGAACGTGCTGCTTCAACAATAGTGCGGTTTTCACGCTCTGCAGCTCCATTCTGTTCAGGCGTGTAAGGTGGAGTAATGTTATACTCGATACCTCTTACTGCTAATATTTTTGCAACATTTTTATTATCAAATTCTTTACCACCATCGCATCGGAAGGTCTTTACAACATGTCCTAAAGTAGTTGTTTCATTCAAGAATTGTTCAAGTACTTCATATACCTCACTTTTATGTTTTAGAAAATATAATTTTCTATATTTACTATAATCATCTTTAAAACAAACATAATATTTTGCACCACCCAGAGATTGAGTACTCATAGGTCCATTTACATCTGCATGAATTAATTCGCCGACTTTTGTTGGTCTATTCATTCGCTGTTTGAATGGTAGTCGATGTATTTTGCCTATAGCACATCCATCGCAGAATTGTTCATTACCTTTTGATACATCAATTCCCATTTTCTTCAATACGTTTTTTACATGCTGTTTGTTCTGATGTGCAAAGCGTTCATGGTATACTTGCAGCATATCTGAAGGGGTAACTAAACTCACTTGTACATCTTGCTCTGACTTTACAGCTCGTATATTCAAAACATATAGCCCATTACTAATAAAACCAGTTATTACAGGCTTGCCTGTATTTTTCTCACAAACAGACACACTTCTGTCATCCAGCGTTGTGCTGAAACCATTCTCTGCGGCTACTTTTACAGAAAATAGATGCGCACTTGCATCAGGCACATATAAGACATCTTTCATAGTACAATCATACCAAGCATTATTACGACGTACCTGAATTTTAACTGTTCCTTGTCCATGTGCTTTCATAAACATATTTTGTTTTCCCAAGAAAATTATTTCTGGAGTAGAAAATTTACTGTAGGAGCTAAAATACTGTTTATTTGATGTAATATGGTTTGAAGCACCGCTATCACAATACCATCTATCTGCACTTACATTTTTTTGCATTGATACTCCCATGGCATGTGCCAGGAAAGTACTGTTACCTGCTGGTTTACTGCTACTGCTGTCTGTTTTCTTCTCCGGACACTCAGCTGCCCAATGGCCGAGTTGGTTACACTTATTGCATGGAAATCTTTTCTTTGCACGGCTAATATCGTTTTTCCTAAATTTTCCTTTTTTGTACTTAGGTGTGCTCTTCTTATTACTTTCACCTTGTCCAACAAAGGCTTTTGCTTCAGATACAGTCTTGTTACTTTGCAGTTCTCTTAGTTCTATTGCGCATAACTTCTGTATCAATAAATTTAGCGTTTGTTCTTTCGTTGGAATTGTATCCCACAAATCTTTAAAATTATCATACTCTTTGCTTAGCGTAGACAAAATTCTGCCACTTAACATACGTTCGGATAACGTGTTTTCGTTATGTTTCGTTAATTCATCATTTAAATCTACGAATAATTTTTGCAATCTTGCTACATGCGCATTGATGTCTTCTTTTTCATCCCGTTTAACACGAAAGAATGACTCGATTAGCATATTCAGCCGTTGAGTACTACTGCGTTCAAATCGTGCACACAATTTGTCCCACAAGTCCTTCGCGTTGCTACACGTTAACACAAGTTCGGCGACCGGATTACTTAACGCACTTACAATTAAACTCGACGCTTTTGCATCATCTCGTTGCCACGTACTGAACGACGCCTTTTGTTCGTTTGTCGATTCAGTGGTCAATTCTTCTTTAGCACGGGTGCCATCAACGATTGTTTCTAATCCATATGCACGTAATACCATATGCATGTGCCATTTCCACTTAGCCCAATCATTAGGACCTTCAAGTTTATCCAAATTTACTTTAAATTCAGCTGCTGCAGCCATTTTTTACATCAACTCAGTGTAACTTACGTGCCCTGGGCCCATAACCTGTTGCAGAGTTACGTTTTATTAAAGAAAGGAGAAACACTTTAACATGAATGGTACATGAACATAATTATTTATTACGTTTTTACAAAAACTGCACATCTGACATATCTGTACATAACTACATACTTTTCTTAGTAACCAATACTAGAATCTAGATAGATGACGTACATATAAAGCTGGAGTGTTTTCTTTCTTATTCTAACAATTCCAAACCATGAAAACAGAATTTAATTTTAATTCTAAAGAAACACAACAAATAAGGTTTAACGTCTGATGCTTCAAATTATATACCTAATATTTCGTTTTAATTTGAAAACTTTATCGGGGCTTCCTGTAGTGCAGGTCCCAACAGGGAGTAGAACTACTCCAGATAAGGATAGAAGACAACTGACGGGCACGAACTCTTCGTACATTACAAAATACAAATATTTTCAAGGCTATAACTTCTTTACTTGTTTTAAAATCGTATAAAATTCCAACATTTTTGGTTCAAAAAAATAATCAATACTAAAAATTTAGATTTGCTTTAAATATTACCCCAAAAGTAAAATAAAAGCATTGATTTAATCTTTGTAATATTCTTTCGATATTGTTAGAATTCATCAATTCGAATTGTTGAATTTATGTATTTCTGATTTTAAGCTTAGTCCGCGATGTAGAGATAAGCTTAGATAGAATTTCTGACCTGTATTTTTATCAAAAATTGGATTTGGCGAAGATCCTTATTTAATTATTAACTATTGATGTTTACAATAAAGAATCTAAGTTTTGAAATGTTAACATTTCAATTTCAAAATTAAAATCGTAAGGTCTAGTTCGACTTTTTAATTTACAAATTGTGATTTTAACTCTTTTTGTTTCTTTCTTGAGCTTTTACAACTGCTGCCAGTGCCACCAGTTTGACATTTTTATGATATTTGTTACTTTCGACACTTGTTACGAAATATACTATTACATCATCCTATAACGTTATCAAGCTAATAACTCCTTAGCAACGAGTTATGTTAAGATACCTTTTTTCGCTATCAGCAAAGTAAGCAAGCCTTACATCAATGGCAACAGAGACTGTAAGTGGCTAATAACATTCGGGCTCTAGTTACCCTTGACGACGGAACTTAATAGTGAATACATAACAGAACTGTTCGTTTACCGTTGTCATTGTTACCACTGTTATTATATTGATTTTTTTCACGGTGCCAAGTATTATAGAACGCGTAGTTACCACAAAAACTGTCACAAAATAATTCATACTTTGCAAATAATATTTTATTGTTCTTTTAAACTACTTGCTAAGCGAAAAAAATATAATAAGCAACACGGAATGTACGGACTATTAACATTTTCGGAAGGCGACGAGCCTTGACTTCGCCTCGGCTCGTATTCGCTTACCTCAAATGTTAATACGTCCTTACATTCCTTGTAGCTTAAATAACTATTAACAGCACAATATGGCAGATTTACGTTACACTTTATGAATTGTCATTGAACTGTCACTGAAAATAATTTTTTTCATACACTAATGTATTATATTAGTACACTTAAAATCGTGAAGTAATGGGTCACTTTACAATATAGCAACCATTACTGCATAGTAACGTCAGGTGTCATTAAAACGCAATTTGACAGCTTCTCGGGCAGCACTTAAAATATATCCTGAATGGTTTTCCAAGTTATCTACGTTATTCAAGTCCATTTAGGAATTAGATTTCCAAAAAAATGTATTTATTTGTTTGAATTGAATGCTGTTATGTCAAAAACATTTCCTGTTAGGTTACTATGTTATCGAGAATCCGCCTACTTTTTTCAGTGTTTTTATTATTATTAATTTTATTCAGAATGTATCGCAATAAATTTAGATAACTTTTGATGTGAGAATATAAAATGCGAAAAAATAGTATAGGTACGCGCCGCGTCAGAAAAGTGATTTAACTAGACTCGTATGGCATTTAACCTGCCATACTCGTCTAGTAAAAATCCACTTTTCTGCACTTGGCACGTAATATACTATTTCCGATTAAAAACAAATAACTGGTGTTTAAAATATCAGTTAAAGCGAATTCCAATAAAAACTACAAAGTTGAATATTGAATTTGAAAATCGAGATTTTGAAATTAAAATTAACCTAGCAAATTTCAATTTTGAAATGTAAAATTGAAGTGATGGTAAGTTCTAAAATTATTGTTGTAGATTACAAATTTAGAATGTGAAAATTAAAAGTTTGAATTCCAAAATTTTCTTTGAGTTTTTACTGTTACGACAGGCTCGGATTTTGGCTTTTACATTTTTTGAAGGGCTTAAAATGCGCAGATACGTGGGTTGTTTGAAAAGTAAGGTAAACGACGCAGCACCATGAACAAAACCGATGCACGGCCGATAGGTTTGATCCTTCAAACGAGCCCTTTCCGAGTTTCAGCTCAGTGTATTGGAAGGTTATTGTTTGGTCACGCGAAGTAGACGAACGTGCAAGAATTTTCAAAAATGGCGAACAGAAAGAAGATTCGTGCTGTGATAAAATTTTATTTTATTAAGGGTGGAAACGGCGACCTAAATAAAATGTAAGCTAGATTGTGTCCTTTTGCGAGTCTTCCCCTTCATTTAAGACCGTACATTTGTGGATTGCTTTAGACGTGGCCGAACGAGTACGGAAGACGGGCCACGCAGCGGACACCCAACCTAGTTTTAAGTGACCGAAGGTTGAAGATCACGGAGGTAGCAAACGTGGTAGGGATCTCAACCAAACGAGTTCATAATATTTTACATGAACATTTGGACATTTGCTGACTTTAGGCCAAAAGCGTGTTCGAATGGACGTGTACGTGCTTGGAGCGTGTCAACCCAATGACTTTTTGCGCCGGTTCGTGATCGCTGATGAAAGAAAGCGAAAACAATAACAACTACTGACAAGGTCATGGCATCGGTTTACTGGAATTCACAGGGTGCGATCTTTACTAACTACCTGGAAAAAGAAGGAAAATCACTGGAGAGTAGGTTCACAGGTCTGCTGCAAAATTTGAGCGAAGAAATTAAGAAAAGATATTCACTTTCATCAGGACCTGGTTTCCATGCCTAAAATCCATGAACTCAAGTTCGAATTGTTGGATCATCCGCCCTACTCACTCGATTTAGCCCCGTTTGACTTCCATTTGTTCCCGAATCTCAAAAGATGGCTCAGAGGACAACGATTTTCCGACAACAATGATGCTATTTTGCAGATAAGGAGAAGTCATTTTATAAAAACGGTAGGTATAATGACTTTGGAACAACTTTGGGCAAAGTAAATACAAATTTATTCGAATTTTCTTCTGCATTTACCTTACTTTTCAAACGACCCACGTAGTTTAAGTTTAGAACATAAAATTATTCCGAATTAAAAAAATTCAGAATAAAAGTCAAGATTTCGAAGATCAATTCTAAACTTCGAAGTTTGAAAAAGAAACTTGTTAAAATTGGCATAATTTTTCTAAATAAGCTAAAATCATTTCAAACTACGAATTTTATTTCTGATTTTAAGCTTAATTTGATGTAGCAATGTATTTCTGACCTACGTTTTTATCAACATTTTGGTTTGGTGTAAAAATCAAGTTTTATCTGTTGCTACACGCCTTTCGGGATTCGCTTAAATATTCATGCGTGTTAAAATTACGACGATGACAAGCGGTATCGTTTCTGATATCCCCAGTTATTTATTTATTTATTTATTTATTATTTTTAAACTTTGAACCAAACAGATTTGGTTTAATTTTTCTCGTTTGTTTTATGATTAATTTAATTCATAATAATTCCTTAATTGTATTTGATAAATCATTGTTTATATATTTACTTTGAAAATTTTATTTTCGGCGTTTGAATTAAAGTCGAAAGTTTTGATTAAATATAAAAGGCTTAAATTGGCTTGAAATTGTTTTCTTTTACTTTCGCAGAAGGATTCAATGTGTTAATTGGTGTAATGTTGAAAGGAGTTGTTTTGTTTGATTTACATTAACTAGCTTACGTCAGAGCCGATATTATTTCGTAAGTTTTATTTAAACTAGAATTGTGTTAGCTGTTAGCAGCTTAACATCAGATTTTTTGCACAGTTTCATCTTATTTCTATATGAAATACAAAAACGCTCAGGTAAATAGGATGGACGACTCAGAAATTGCGTACTTAATTTGGAAGGATTTAAGTATTTTTAATTTCAGGTTTTCATATTACAAGTTATTTTCAATATTTTCGTGAAAGTAGCTCCAGATATAAAACTTCTGAAAGATTGGAAACTCTTGAAATTTTAGTTTTATAAATTTTAACAACGATATTTACGCTTTCCAAAACTGCAAATTTCCTCTTTCTGACTTTTGTGTTAATTTTGGAGAGGTTCAAGTTAGTAATTAAGTCTTTGGAAATTCCAAAACTCCACCTTGGGGATTTTATCTTCATAGTTTTAGAAATATCCAGTTAGATGCATAAAATTTTGAAATCCGCGAGTTCTGTTTTAAGATTCCCAGTCTAAAGTGATTTTTGGATTTACTATAAAAAACTATAATTTTTTATTATTAAATTCCCAAATTCTACCTCGTGCTTTTCACATATTTTTTTATAATGTTTGGACGTAAGCATTTAAATTTTTAACGGTTCGAAGGTTCATTTTGAGATGCTCTTCCTAAACATTACATTTACAATTACAAATGTTGGGTTTGATTAAACGAATTCTCCTCTGGCAAGGCACTTGATGGTAAATATTTACGGAAGTTTGATATCTTAAAGTTTCCGAAAATGCTGAAACATTTATTCGAAATTTTCAGGTTGAAGAATATTATTATAAACGCCGAAGATTTTTGTTTGGGAGCTTTAAAACTTCATTTTTCGTTTTTTAAAATATCTTTAGAAATGTTCCAGTTGATCTTAAAAATAAAATTAAAGATTTTCATGTTATTTTTGAAACATTTTAGTTTAACTTTTAAATTTTTGAAAATTGCAAAGCTTTCTTATGTTTTTCAATTTGCGTTTTAGAAGCTGAGCCCGGATTTAAATTTTGAATAATTTGGAAATACATACATATCTATTGTAATAATTGTGCTATCATTTTACAATTTTAAAATTGCTTCTTAGAAATGTTTAACATGTTAGGTATTTTTTGAAAATGATTAATCCCCATTTTCAGGTGCTTATATTGCTTTTAAAAATTGCGAGTTTTGCACTGGCATTTTTAAACGAGCTTCGTTGGAGACTTGAAAGGAATTTTTGTAAAAGATTAATACCTTCGTCATGGATTACAAAACATTCCTTATACAAAAGTTATATTTAATATTTAAATATTTGAAGACTACATACATTTTGAGATCTTTATATTAGGAAATTGTTTCTAGAAATTCTGAAAACTACGACAGCTTCGTATTAAAAACGTTTTCTCTTATTGAAAATAAGTTTCTAAATTTGATTTTTAAAGTTTAGGTGAAGGTTAAGGTATCGCCACTAATGCCCCGCGAGGGAGCATGGAAGGCAAAATGAAGGGTTAAGGCCTAGTCGCTTTTCACAACACGTCTTTAACAACCGTCTACCTTCCCTACTCCACCACTGTGTTTCGGTTCCTAACTGGGTAGGCTACCCCCCGAGTAACCGACTCGGGTTAGACCCCGAGATCGTCCGCGTTGTAGTTTCGGCCACTCCGGCGATTTTGATGTTTAGAAATCCAAAATTTTAATATTGTTTTTACCCAGAAACATTTTTACAGAAGTTTTGTTGCTATTGAGAATGCAAAATACTTCCCTTTTCAGGTTTCATTCATGTTGTATCGTTTTCGTAAATATAAATTTTTTGTTAAAATTTTTGGAAAATTACTTAAATTTACCGTAAGGCTTTCCTATTAGTTTTTTCTTAGAAATCTTCAGTTATTTTACTTGGGTACATTTTTAAAAATGTGAAAAGCCTTCTTTAGGCATTACAATATATTGAAAAGTAATTTTGCCTGTTTTCAAGTTTTCATGTTAAAATTTACTTTGTGCCTGCTGATATTCAATTTTCTGAAAATTAATAATCTTTGTTGTGAGACTCATATTATTCGAAGCCTTGCTTGATATTTTCAATTAAAAATGATTCTTAGAAAAGCTGATTCATATTTTTAATTTTCAGAAAACCACAAAACTGTTTAGGATTTTATGTTTATGTTATATATTTTTTACATAAAATGTCAACGTAAGTTTTAAAAATTTATTATTATATTAATATTATTTTTTAATATTCAGGTTACTTAAGTTTTTGAAAATTACAGTTTTGTTTAAGGATTTCACGTTGAAATAAAAAACAAAAATTGCAAATTTCTGAGCTTGACATTCATTTAAATTTCTGAAAAGTGAGAAGCCCCTTTTTGATATTTCCACGTTGAAAATTAATTTGGTAAAAATCGTTTTCATATAAAAGAATATTGTTTTTACAAAAGTCAATCGTGTAGCTTAAATATTTGATGATTACTTATGATTTATGTTGAAATTCATTTAAATTAAATTCAATTCAATTTAATTAAATAGAAAAAGCCTTATTTGAGAGTATTGCGACTTTTACAAAAGCCGAATTTTATATTTAAATTGCTAAACATCACAAAACTCCAGTTTCATTTGGATAGTACCATGAGATCAAAAAAAAGATGATTCTGAGCAGGCCTTGACTAGTACAACACGATTGGCAAGACTGATTTCAAAATGTGGCAGTAGGTTAGAGGTTAATAAATGTCAAATAAATTAAAACACAAAACAGTATTTATTTAGGGAACAAACTGAAAACTAAGATGAATACATGTTAGAGTAGGTGTTCAAAATGTGATCCTTCACTAGTATTACAACGATAAACTTAGGTAATTCTGGAAATAAGATTGCAAGACTGACTTACATTTGAAATGTCACTGTCACATTATAATTCATAGGCATTCTAGAACCAGTGTAGCCAATCGTGTTGTACTAGTCAAGGCCTGCTCAGAATCTTTTTTTTCGATCTCATGGTACTTCTTGTTAATAAAATTTGATAACAGAACAGACTGACATTTTTGAGTTAATTCTTTTTAATCTTCAGGCTTGACATTAGTTCTGAAAAAGTATCATTCTAATATTTCCATGTTGAAACTTCATTTTCAGGTGTCATTCATATTATTTATTTAAGTAGATACTTTACATTATAGAATTATAGAAAATATTATTGCATTTTTATAAAATGCCCAGCCTCAAGTGTTTGAAAATTACATAACTTGTTCTTGAGCATTCTTTTTAATTTGCCTTTTTTACAGATCTGGCATTAATTTTTTGAAAACTGAAAAGTCACATTTTGCTGAAGACGACTTTTACAAATGTATTTAAATTTTTTGAAACCGGGATGCACATTTTAAAATTTTTATGACGAAATTTGTTTAAAAAAGTGGAGCTTGATATTTAAATATTTGACAATTCCTAAGGGATAGGTATTTTGAGTTTCTTTTTGTGGGTTTTTAAAGCCTCAAGTTCAATATGTGGTTTTTTAAAACTAAAATTCATGTTCGGATTTCATCTTATTTTGTTTTTACAATTGTCAGCTTGATATTAATTTTGTTTAAACTAATAAACAAAGGTTTTCGAATTAGTGTTTTTTCAAAATGTTGAAATTTTGAAATGTCCCATTTTATTCCATATTAAAAAAATTGCTTTTACAAAAGTTGTGTTTCAGATATTAATTTTCAACAAAAACAACCGAGTATAATTTATAAATTTTTTTAAATCGTTTTTACGGAATTCCATCCAGATATTTAAGTTTTTGAAAATTATGAAACTTCATTTTGAAGTATCAACAATTAGGTTTACACAATTTTAATGGATGAATGACTAAATTAATTAAATCTATAGAAATTTACGATTAGTTTTTTCAAAATTAATTTATATTAATTAGTTAAAAATATATTCCCCTAATAAGTTGATTTTTAAAAACGCGCTTTGGAAACTACGAAACTTAATTTTGGAGTTTTATTATTCAAAAATATGTTTGCAAAGTTTTGATGGAAATATCATTTTTGAGTTTCCAGATTCAAATTACGATATTCACTTTGATCAAATTTTTAAAAAGTGCGAACTTTATCTTGAAATAATCGGACACAAACTAAACTTTTATTTGTAAGAATATTGGGACTGATTCTGAAATTTAAATTTCTGGAAACTTTTAAGTGTGTTTGTGAGGTGATTTTAAACTGACTGCATTTAAAATCCAATTTTTTTGGTTACCTTTACATCGTTTATTCTTTCTTTTTTTTTTGCTTTAGGACCGGTTTGTCCACCCTTTTATCAATCCAACTTTAGTAATATGACAACAATTATATTAACAAAGGTCATTCATATTAATTTGAAGGTCAAATTTATTAGCAGATGAAAGGAATTAAACTTAAACATCTTAAAACTTTGAATTAAAATTAGATGTTGATTCCTTAATCTTCAAATCTTCATGCCTTAGTTTCTTTAATATTTAGTTTCTAAAATCTCAAATAAAAGCTAATTCCATTTACACGTTAAATATATTCAAATAATGGCAATCATTAATTTTAAAACGGCCAATATTTTACAGTGTGATTATTAAATCAACTTTAATGTTTCAAGTCAAGCTGGGTTGTAAATTAACGCCCCTAAAATTCGCGAAGCTGAAATATTGCGGTTGGGGATATATAGAGATTTATTAAAACAGATGTAGCTTATGAAAAATCCATTTCAGAGAAAGCAACATGTGAAATATTATTCCAAAAGCAATAAAAATGCAAATTTTATATTAAAGTATTAACGAAAGGCTTAAGGGTTTCATGAGTGATCGCTTTTCCCTTGGGAACTGCTCTTGTTTCATCGCAACCCTGATACAGAGAAAACTTCTTTCCTACGTCTCGTGAAGACAATCATAATCTCGAAATTCTAGTATTTTACAATTTTAGCACAGAGTACACGAAATGTACAGGAAAATTTTCCGGAGTTTCCTGTTAGTTATCGCTTATCGAACAGAGAACTTTGTCAATTAAAATACAAATACAATACCTTTTATATTCGGTAGAGCGCTGGCGTTTTGGCGTAACTGAATTGTCGTAACTCGATTTAACAGGAAATGTAGATACTCTACTGTGTTGCTGTACGTGGGCGCAATGATAAAAGCACGGAAAATAAAACTTCACAATTGCACAAAGACAACGAAAACACTACTGTTACTCAAGGACTTCGTGTAGCACCTCTCTCTAGACATACGTTGTGGTTTAAAATCGACGGAACGACTCTCAAACCAGCTCGTTTGAAGACTTCTATTGTCGTTCCCCTACGAGGATTATGGGTCAAGAGGGTCAATAAGTGCCAGTAATGGTGATTTTTAGTAACAAAACTGGCAGATGGTACTGATTCATCAATTTTTACAACACGTTATGAATCTATTTTTCGGGTTTTTGACTTTTCTTAAATGTGCGTTTGAGTGGAACTTATGACGTAAATCAATTAGCAATGCTAATTTTCTGTCTCGTTTAACATTACCTACTGACATTGACAGTTATGTAACTTTGGTTGCATTGTTATTCTTACGTTTGTGAAACCTTGGTTATAAATGGATTTGTTTACTTACTAAAGTAATTTGTTTTGATGCACAGATAGGAGTTGCTTTGTTAAATATAAAAAATAATTTGGGATTTCTCAGGCATTAAATGAGCAAGGAGGAACCAAAAAACTAAAAATAGATGCAAGTAATCTCTAATAATAAATTATTGCTATTCAATAACTTGATGGAATTCTTTCATTTCGTACATAAATGTCTTTAAGGATCCTTAGAGAAGAAATTTTACACATCATATGTTTACAAAAGTTTGAGCTTTTGAAAATTGGGAAGCATCGTCCTGCCTGATATTAATCTGCCTGAAAATGACGAAACTTCTATTTGAGGTTTTTATTTAAAATATTATTTTTATGAATGTCGAAACTAAAAAGCTTTACTTTGGAACTTTTTTAATTCACAAATATGTCTTCGGAAATTAAATGTGAGCTTTTGAAAATTCTCCTCGACAGTGTAACTGTATAAGAGGGTAAAACGAAAAGAAAGAAAGAAGAAAATTCGTTCAGCCTGATATTCATCTGCTTGAAAATCACCGAACTTCTATTTAAGGAGGTTTTTATATGAAAAATTATTTTTCTGAATGTCGAAACTGAAAAGCTTCAGTTTGGAGTTTTTTAAATTCAAAAATACGTTTACAGGAATTAAGTTTGAGTTTTTGAAAATTCGGAAGCATCGTGTTATTAATCTGCTTGAAAATTACGAAACTTCTGTTTGAGGTTTTTACATGAATGTCGATTGTCGAAACTGAAAAACTTCATTTTGGGGCTTTTTTAATTCACAAATATGTTTACAGAAATTAAGTTCAAGTTTTTGAAAATTAGAAAGCATCGTCCGGTCTGATATTAATCTGTCAGAAAATGACGAAACTTCTATTTGAGATTTTTACATAAAAATTTATTTTTATGAATGTCGAAACTGAAAAGCTTCATTTTAGAGCTTTTTTATTTCAAAAATAAGTTTACAGAAATGAAATTTGATCTTTTGAAATTTAGGAAGTATTGTTTTCCCTAATATTAATCTGCTTGAAGATGGTGAAACTTCTATTTGAGTTTTTTACATAAAAAATTATTTTTGTGAATGTCGAAACTGAAAAGCCTTATTTTGGAACTTTTTAATTCCCAAATTTGTTTACAGAAATAAAGTTTGAGCTTTAGAAAATTGGGAAGCATCGTCCTGTCTGATATTGATCTGCGTGAAAATTACGAAACTTCTGTTTGATGTTTGTGATGACCACCTGCGCGTTTATAATTTTATTTTTCTAATTTCAGGGATTATATCTTAATGTATTTCCTTTTATTTAAAGCATAACATTAGGGGAGTTTTTTTTTTGAGCAATACATAATGTGACAAGAAAGTTAATTTCATTTGGAAACTAAATACAGCAGTATCATAAATTCTCGGACTTTACGCAGTGAAATCACGTCTCTTTTACAAATTAGTTTCGCCGCCTATATGTAAACAAACGGACACCTACTAAAGTATCAAATTACAAAGGAATTTAAAATATACCAAAGTATTAGGATTTTAACTCAACTATGAAATTTATTAGTTTTGGAGCAAGTGTCACTCATGGGAATGTTTTGATACCAACCCGCTTAGGAAAACACCCATGAGAACGTGCAATCTTCGCCCCGCTGTACGCAGATTTCTCAGTATAAATCCGAGATCAAATTTCAGTCTTGATTATTCAGTCTATCTGTTATAGCCGTCTGGAATTTCGCTAATTAGTGTAGCTAATTACTGTAAAGTATACAGTTAGTTGTGTTGCACTTGGTGCTTTGCATTAACTGATAGAAATTCTTCATATTACGTACACCGCGGTAAAGCATCGCTTTCCGGTTGCGTATTGAGTGATAAAAACGTTTACAATACCGTAATTCCAGTTGAGGAGTCTCACAGCGTGATCCAAATTTAACACACATCGAAAAAGTTAGCAATACTTGACATATTCAAGATTAGACTTTATCAAAATTACATTAGGGTTGCCCTGTTGTGGGTGATGAACACAATTAATTACAACAAAACGACAATTCTGACTACTGAGATATGTCTTGGGCATATTCTCAATCAACGATAAGGATAAACATCTCGTAGAATTACGGGGTACCTCGTACTCGTACATTCTGAGCTGTACATAACGTAGCAAACGTACATTCTCGTTACATGAGAAGCAACGCTTACTCATAAAAAAATATTCTGATGAATGTCAAAACTGAAAAGCCTCATTTTGGAGCTTTTTTAATTTCCAAATATGTTTACAGAAATTCGTTTGAGTTTATGAAAATTGGGAAGCATCGTTCTCCCTGATACTAATCTGCCTGAAAATGACGAAACTTTTATTTGAGTTTTTACATAAAAAATTATTTTTGTGAATGTCGAAACTGAAAAGGCTTATTTTGGAACCTTTTAATTCCTAAACATGTTTACAGAAATTAAGTTTGAGCTTTAAAAAATTGGGAAGCATCATCCTGCTTGATATTAATCTGCGCGAAAATTACGAAACTTCTGTTTGAGGTTTTTACATAAAAAATTATTTTGATGAATGTCAAAACTTAAAAGCTTCATTTTGGAACTTTTTAATTCACAAATATGTTTACAGAAATTACGTTTGAACTTTTGAAAATTGGGAAGTATCGTTCTGTCTGATATTAATCTGCTTGAGGATTGCCAAACCTCTGTTTGAGATTTTACCTAAAAATTTATTTTTGTGAATTTCGTCACTGAATAATTTTATTTTAGAGCTGCTTTTTTAATTCACAAATTAAGTGTGAATTTCTGAAAATTGTTCAGTCTGATATTAACGCCTTATATTAAAAACTCTTTTTACAAACGCCAAAATATACATTTAAGGTTTGATAATTAAGATTTTGCTTTTTTAATAATTCAATATTCAGTTTGAGTTTTGGAAAATTGGAAAACATCGTTTATCTTAATATGTACATAAAAATTACGAAACTTTTTGAGGTTTTTATATAAAAATTTATTTTATAATCATCGAGATTATTAGAAAAGCTTCAATTTGAGGTTTTCGTATTCAAGAATTTGCCTACAAAGATGGACTTTGAAGTTTTGAAACTTGGAAAACAACGTTTACCTTGATATTAAAGTGCTTAAAAATTTTCAGGTTTTTACATTAAAAATTATTCTTACAAACATTGAGGTTGATGCAAACTTAAAAGCTTCAATTTTGGATCTTCTTACTCAGAAATATGTTTAGAGAACTTGAGCTTGAATTTTTGAAAATTGAGAAATATTGTTCAGTCAGATATCAATACATTTCCAAATTACGAAACTTCATTTTGAGGTTTTTCTCATTAAAAATTATTTTTACGAAGATTGAGATTGATATTTAAAGCTTGTAAACTGAAAATATGTTTATAGAACTTGAGCTTGAATTTTTTTAAATTGAGAAATATCATTCGGGGTGATATTAACGTGTTTGATAATAATTACTAATCTTCAGTTTCAGGTTTTCTATATTAAAAATTATTTTTGCGAATATCGAGATTGATATTTAATGTTTGGAAACTGAAAAGCTTCAGTTTAGAGTTTTCATATTCAGAAAGATATTTACAGAACTTGAGTTTGAGTTTTCAAAAATTTAGAAATGCTGTTCGGTCTGTTATTAACGTGTTTGTAATTTACTAAGCTTCATTTTAAAGTATTAAATTAGTTTTATAAATTTTGAGATTGATATTTAAAGTTTAGAAACTGAAAAGCTTCAATTTTAGGTTTTCTTCTGAGAAATATGTTTAAAAAAGTCGAGTTTGAGTTTTTTAAAATTGGGTTCGACATTAACATGCTTGAAAATTTCGAAACTTTATTTTGAGATTTTTTACATTAAAAATTATTCTTAGAAACATTGAATTTTTTTTGAATTTGAAATCTGAAAAGCTGATTTTGAATTTTTGAAGGTTAACAAATCGTTCAGTCTGATATTAATCTGTTTCAAAATTACGGACCTTCAATTTAAGATTTTGCATATTAATAATTACAAACGCCGAATGTGATATTTAAAGTTTTGAAGCAAAAAAGCTTTACTTTTTTAAATCACATTTATTCTACGAAATCAAAATCGAGTTTTTGAAAACTGGCAAGCATCGTTCTGTCTGATATATTAATCCTCCTGAAAATTACGAAACTTTTGTTTGAGGTAATAAAGTCGAAACTAAATTAAAGACATTTTGGAGTGTTTTAAATTCAAAAATACGTTTACAAAAATTAAGTGCAAATTTTCATTTTCAGTTTTTTTATATTAAACATTATTTTTGCAAATATCGAAATTGATATTTAATTCTTGGAAATTGAAAAGCTTCAACTCGGGATTTTCTTATTCAAAAATATCTTTACAAAACTCGAATTCGAATTTCTGAAAATTGAGAAATATCGTTTGACGTGATATTAACGTGCTTGATAATTATGAAACTTCATTTTGAGGTTTTACACATAAAAATTATCTTTGCAAACGTCGAGATTAATATTTAATGTTTGGAAACTGAAAACTTCCAATTTTAGATTTTCTTATTCAAGAAGTAAAGTTTGAGTTTCTGAAAATTGAGAAATGTTGTTTGGTCTGATTTTAACGTGTGTGGACTTTACTAAACTTTAATTTGAAGTACTAACATTAGAAATTAGTTTTACAAAATTTGAAACTGATATTTAACATTTGGAAAGTGAGAAGCTTCAATTTTTGGTCTTCCTATTCAGAAATACATTTAGAGAACTTGAGCTTGAATTTTTAAAAATTGGGAAATATCGTTCGGCCTAATTTAAAGGACTTTGTTACATTAGAAATTATTTTCAGAAACGTCGAAATTGATGTTTGGAAACCAAAAACTTAAAATTTGAGTCTTCTTATTCAAAAATATGTTTACAAAAGCCGAGTTTGAATTTTTGAAAATTGGGAAACACCGCTTTGCTTGATATTAAATTGGCTGAAAATTACGAAACTTCATTTTGAGATTCTTTACATTAAACATTATTTTTGCAAACACCGAGATTGATATATAATGTTCGAAAACTGAAAAGCTTCAATTTTAAGTTTTCTTATTCAAAAATGCGTGTAGAAAAATCGAGTTTGAATTTTTTTAATTGCATTCCCGTGTGAGATTTTCGAGTAAAAATTAATTTTACAAAATTCGAATCTTATATTTCACTTTTTGAAAACTATTTCAGTTTTTACAAAATCTTTAACTTGAAATAGAAAGTTTTGAAAATTAGAAAACGTTTTTCAGGGTATTTTTTCTTAAGAATATTTAGCCTGACATTTAATCTTTTGAAACTACCAAGATTAATTTTAAGATTTTTGCTGCTCAATTTGTTTTAAATTAAATTAAATTTTGAATTTTACGTAAAAAATAATTTTTACCAATTTTTGGAAACCGAAGATTTCGTTTTAGGGTATTCTTATACGCACAGCTTTGCAGAAGCTTCAGTTGCTGAACGAAATTTTATAGAATTTTTGTAGGTAATTCGTTAAAATAATTGTGCGGCATAATTTTTAGATTTTTATATTATTTTCAAGCTTGTTTCTGTTAATTTAATTTTTTGCATTTTTAATTTCTCTAATATTCTTTCGCTATAACATAAATTAAGAAGCGTTCTGGAAAAATTTTTTTGATAAAGTTTTTGTTGAGAATTTGCTACAATGTTTACCTACTTTTTTATGTTTCATTCTTTAATTTTAAATAAATGTTTTTCTATTATTCTTTTGCTTTCTTTTTACGAACTTTTAACCAGTTTAAGGTGTTGCTGCTACATATACAGGGTGATTTATAATAGGTGTAACAAACTTCGCCATTTTGTTCTGGAAGTAATTTTAAGCTAAAAATGTTATATGGACATAGGTCATAATCAAATTAGTTAGAGAATAACAACAGATTTTAATTTTGGCCACCAAGATCTCCCGACTTAAATCCCTTGGATTTTTTTCTTTGGGGCAACTTGAAACAACTGGTGTACAGTGTCGAATTAAACACACGTGAACAATTACTTGACCAACTAACAATTAGATTGAATGAAATTCGTCAAGATCGTGCAACAATAGCGCGTGTCTACGACTCAATGGTTCGCAGATGTCATGCTTGCATTCGAGCTTAAGAAGGACATTTTGAACATTTGTTATAGGCAATGCATATTTGTTTTACATAACCAGTTGTTTTTTCAAGTTAGTTCATTATTATTAATTCAATAAAATTAAAGTCTGTTGTTATTCTCTAACTAATTTGATTATGACCTATGCCCATATAACATTTTTAGCTTAAAATTACTTCCCGAACAAAATGGCGAAGTTTGTTACACCTATTATAAATCACCCTGTATAACAGTTAATTATTGCGGAAACTAAAGTTCATGCAATTTTCTAAACAAAAATATCAAAGTTGGCATTTACAGAAAATGATTTTGTGGGTAAACAATTTACGATGATACACTGAGTTTCTTTATAAAATATTGTTTGTAAAACTATTACAAGAGACATTTTCCTGCAATATTTAAAAAAGAAATAGGTTCTGGTTGGTTCAAAAATTAACAAAAGGTTCGAAATAGTAGGATTAAGTAGAACCCTAAAATTGAAAGGACTTATTTAGTTTTTCTCCTTTAACTATAAAAATATGAGACCTTTTAGAAACGCTCGAATGAATTGTTTGCAAAATTTATATATTTTACAATCCTCACAAAATTATCTTAATTTTGAGATTGAATAAGACTAGATTTAAAAAATATTTTCGAGCTTTGTGGATTTCTAGTGAAAATTTGTTGATGACAAATAACAAAACGGAAGCGAACTAACATGGTTTAGGCTTTTTGGAAATTATTTTATTAAACAGAAAGCAACTAAAATCTTTAGAATGAAAAGTGATCGAAAACACCACGTTTTGGCCCACTAGCTTTTGCCATTTTAAGGTATTTGGAAATACAAGAGATTTATCACAACATAAAAATTTGAGGGAAGCCCAAAACTGTTTAATTGTTAAATAATATTTCAATATTGAATAAATCAGTAGGTGCCTTTTGGTTTTTAATAAAAAGCTAATATCTACGTTTTTCCTGAAAATCTGGCTTATGAATATTCGAGCCGTCGGATTCAGCTTCTACTCGTATTACAGTTGTGCCTGATTATCAATGCAATCAAACAGGTTTTTATTTCGTCCTGAATTGAATGAGTTCATCTAATAGTCTAAGAAACAAAATTTAATTTTATTGGAGAATTCTGAGTTACAAAAAATCTTTTTCACAGTAAACTTAGTTCATGTTAATAACAAATATACGATCATACCTTGCGTCACATGGTTTTATATCTACCAAGCCCTAAATTTTCACAATTTTCAGGCACTGTAATTTTCATGGCACGACAGGTCGAACTCTCAGCTATCACTGCAAAACCGAATCATAAGATTCGCTAAATTTCTAGTTGTTACAATACCTACGCGATTTTAGAGGCGTGTATTGATTTTCTTGGTCCTGGGTATACATATGGCAATGACCATTGTACAAAATGGATTAATGTTTCAGTATTTTACATTTTGGCCTCATCATTTTGATGTTGTTATTGATTTGTCATTTGTATATAAATAATTGATTATGTTTGGCTTGTTTTATGAGTTTAATTTTGGTTGATTTATTTATTATGATTTTAATTTATTGCTCAATTTTTATATTCTCTGAATGTTGGTTGGGGGTTGGGGTGCCCTTTTTTACTTTTAATTTTCAGAAATCATTAGCAAAATATGTACCCACAAATAAATGCCAAAAATTTTATTAAACTATCACAAATTGAACTTCTTTAAGCTGTTTGAGTTCAATTTCATATTTTTTATTTTCATAGTAAACCACAGAATTAAAAAATCAATGCAGAAATTGAATGCTTTGCTTTTAATTTGTGTTACTTAAAAATAGACAAAAGGGCGTCATAACAAATAAATGTATGGAAATCAATTCAATTGATTGTTTTAGGCCTGGCTAATTCAGACAATTGTTAGCTTACGTATCCACTTGTTGCCTAACCTCATTCATTTAAAAACAATTTATGTACGAGTGGATGGTAGGTACCTTTCGTCCAATTCATTTTTTTGTTATTGATTTAGTTGTCATCGATAATCACAGCTAGGATAATGGGTAACTTCAATAAATAAAGTTTGAGGGTTCGTTTAACTCACGAAGAGGTTTGTGGTAACTTTCTGAGTTTATTTTGGATTTTTTAATAAAACCCTCCTTAGATTGATCTAAGAAGGAGTTAAATGAAGTTTAAACGTATGTTGAAATCTGATTAATACATTGTTATACCGTTCGTAGCAGCCACCTACAATTGTAAAACTTTCGGAACACTCTTTATAATAATTTGTAAACATTTTCAGCGCTTAAGTTTCACCGAACTTATAACGGAAGGTTTCATTTATTAAATCTAGTTTCCATTTTCATATCCAATAATTTTCTAAAACTAATGCCAAAAGCATGTTCTTAGTACTTACTAGAACTTCAACCACTCGAGTTCATCCACAGTAGTTTCCCATTTACATAAGCTCATTAAATTGTCCTTAGTGTCAAAACTTCACCTGAGTTTAGACTTCCACCGTCGCGTCGGCAGATATTTACATCATATGAAGCTTTCTACTTCAGTAAGTGCTTCCGGTAAATGTTGCTCTCAAAATTTAATTATAAGCAAGCACAGAAGGGCAGCTGTTAATGTTCTACAATTCAAGTTCGTCTCGGCGTTCTTTGAAAGGATAATTACTTTTGCAAAATATCTTTATTAAACCGAGCAACGTTTTCTTTTTGTATTTTCGAAAAATGTTATTGATTTTTTGTTAAAACTTATAAATTAAGTAAAAATTCTCAAACTTTCCACAAGTATATTTGTCAGATTTAAAAAAATTGAACAGCAGAAATTCAAGAGTTAGTAAGAATAAAAGATTGTTTGTTTAATAACCCCAATATACGAAAGGATTAAAATACTAACAGGTTTGCAATATTATAGGAAATCATTTTATTCGGATGAAATATTTTTCTTGGAAAAAAAAACTCGGACATTTTTGAACATCCAGAATTAAAATAGTCTACGTAGAACGTTTTACTGAAATAGGATTTTACTTAATATAAGTTAAAAAATATATGAGAGTGGAAAAGTGTTTGGTTGAGCTTCTTTCCTTAGAAGTTCTTATTTTGGGGAGAGATAGAGAGGCTTAAAGTGAACTGAATAGCTTTTTCCGATGTATCTAGTTTAAGCATTCTGTAATTTTAAAAAATCATCGAACTTCATTTTTTAGGAAGTGTGTCAGTGTATCTAAACCAGATTACTAATATCAAATTGAGGCTCAAACTTAGCTAATTAGCCACCATTTTAAGTAAATTTCTAAACGTAAAAATACAGTCAAAACTTTTTAAACTTAGCAGCATTGTTTTTTTTAATTTTTGGATTTGTATTTTACTGATCTACGAATCGAGGAAGGAAAAGGGAAACCACCTCGTCCAAATAATTTTCCCAGTATGATGTCTTCGAAGGTTAAATTTGTATCCGGAAGTAAAACAGTCCCCCAATCGGAGGACTAATGAAGCCAAAACAGCATGCTGGAGTGTAAGGACACTTCTTCAGTGTGGGAATTTAGCAAACCTAAAAATGAAAATGAGGAGAAACCGAATTGACATAATCGAGGTAAGTGAAGGAAGATGGCTACAACAAGGGGATTTCTGGTCTGACGAATACAGAAGAGCGACACAAGACAGCAATGGTTGAAATGGTGTAATATTATCAAGAGAGTTTGGAAACAGAGTAACATGTTATTTACGGTTCAAGATAAGAATCAGAACGAAACCCAAAGACACCATAATCATACAGGTGTATATGCCTACCACTCTTCATGACGACGATGAAGTAGAGAAGGTTTATGAAGACGCTGAATGACTAATGAAACATGTAAAAGGTGATGAGAACCTTGTGATCATGGGGGATTGGAATGCTATAGTTGGAAAAGGAAAAGAAGGTAGCATTGTTGGAAGTTACGGATTAGGCAAGAGGAATCCACGTGAAGGACGTCTTGCTGAATTCTGTGAAAAACACAAATTAATAATCATCAACACAATATTTCAACAAGAAGAAGAAGCCAGGAGACACTAACAGATACCAGATCAACTACATTGTGGTCAAAACAAAGATTTAGAAACCAGGCTAAAGATTCTAGACGTTACTCCGGGCCAGACATAGATAGTGACCACAATCTCGTCATGATGAAATATAGGCAAAATCTAAAGAAATTAAGAAGGCAGAACAAAACATGGGATTTAGATAACCAGAAAGATGAAGAAAAGGCCAGAGCTCTGCAGGAAAAGGTAAAACAAGATATAAATAAAACAGAGCCATACAGTAACATTTAAGTGCGAACAAGAGATAACAAATGCCACCAAGGAAATCATAGGGAACAAGAAAAAGAAGATCAAAAAGCCAAGCAGTTCGTCGTAAAAGGTCGGAACTGTATGAGAATGGCGAGTGGCAATTGCATCACGATAATGCCCCCGCTCACGCATCTCAACTTGTGCGGCAGTTCCTCGCCAAACATGGCATTCCACAAGTCCACCAGCCACCATATTTGCCAGACCTTGCTCCCCGCGACTATTTTATACTCCTCAAAATCAAATTTAAAACGGAAAAGGAAAACGATTTGAAGATGTTGAAGAGACACAGCAGAACACGATGCAGGTACTGGATATTTAAGAAGACGAATTTAAAAAATGTTTCGAGCACTAGCATCAACGTTGGATTAAGTGTGTGCCTTCGAAAGGAGACTACTCTGAAGGGATTAAGTGTCAATTTCATAAATCTTGTATTTCTTTACGAATAAAGCTATTCTGGATATTCTTTGATCAGACCTCGTATGCCAGTCTTTAACTAGAAAAGACGTACGGAATCAAAAATAAAACCAAATTTCTTTCATTGTTAAGTTGATTGCTAAAAACTTTAAAAAACTTAATTTAAAAGGAAATTGCAACAATTATTTATAATTATTAACGACTAATTAAATAAGCGTACTTACCGTCACAATCAGGCAAAGGTAATGAATCATCCCATTTATGTCCCAAACATTTAATGATCCGTCTTCTGCTTTTAGTATCAGGAAACGCAAATCCCACGCAACAACTAAATTCCGCTACCGTGTCGTTTCTATACACTAAGTACCCATCCTTTGGTGCCGGTGGTGTAGGACAACCTACGGCAGTGTAATAAAACAGCACCCCTCGTGTGGGTAAAACACTTTCCGTTGGCGAGGGTTTCAGAGCAACATCTATAGTGTCACCTAATGAAATTACTTCAACGGGTGGTTCCTGTTGCTCACAGGTGGAGTATAATATTTGTCCCGTATCGCTTACTTCCAATAGATCGACGCATTCTTCTACATTTGGGTTGCCTGTAAAAAGTTAATATTTAATTCAAGGAGGATACTTGTTGTTAAAAATTCATTTGGTGAGGATTTACTGCGCCTGCTTTTTAGTATATGGCCAGGAAGTCCGGGTGAATTTTTTAGGGTTAATTTGGTCGTTACATCGAAATTTTATTTCTTTATTGAATGGCTCCCTTTTCGCGGATGTGAAGCAGTTTAGAAATAATTAAGTAGATAAGATGATTCGTTTCATTTCTCTCTTTCGTTAGGCACTGAACACTTTGCCCTTTTTAAGAATAGATCCGAAACTATTGACGGAAATAAGACCGTTTTTTTAATGGAAATTATCAAAGTCGCCTTTTCTGGAAAATTTTAACTTTAACTTTAGAGACTAAGGCCCTTTTTGAAAATTCTAACTTCAACGTTACAGTTTTTTTGAAAAACCTATTGTTATAAACTTAACGCCAAATGTATGGTCCAAGGTTCATTAATTATAATCATCTAAAAGTGTGTCAAAATTTCAAAAATGAAAAAGCAGGACCGTTTGGAAAGTGCTAGAATTTTGAACAATTTTGTTCTTAAAAACCAAAAGAAAGCACAGCACGACTGTAACTTGTATAATTTTTTGCAAATTTATATTTCTAGTGGTGTAAAATCGATTGCAGTAATTTTTATCTACAAAATAAATTTGACAGTCAAATGAGCCAACCCAAAAGACACCGAATTTTTGAATCTGTTTTTTATTCAAAAACGGTCTTAAATATTTTTTTAAGTTTTCATCGCTGGCATGTCAGAAAACCTTTGAATGGAATCACTTTCATTACCAGGGGGGGGGGGGGGCATATCACCCATCACTTGTTTTCTCCAGTCCTTTATCTCCATTTTCCTTATATCTTCTATTACCTCATACCACCATCTCATTTTGGTCTTCTTCTACTTCTCTGTTGTGAGTTTCCATTCTGATATTGCCCTTATTGCTCTGTCTTCCTTCGCTCTTATAAGGGGCACATTATCCATCGTATTCTCTATGCCTTTATTGCTTTAACTATATCTTCCCCTCCTGTTTCTTCTAGTATTTCGTTGTTAATTTTGGCTCTATATCCATTTACTTCTGTCTTTTTTGGCCCTAATATGTTGCTCAGTATTCTTCTCACCCATACTCTTAGTTGTTCTTCTTCCCTTTTAGTTATGCATAATGTTTCCATCTTTCCATTACTAGCTTTTGTATATTCTTATCTTTGTCACTTTACTTATTCCTTGCCCCCTAATTGTTGCTATAATATGCTCTATTTCCCTTTACTATTTTTCTTTTTTAATCTCAATGTTTCGTACCGTATTTCTATTTCTTTGACATCTGATATACTTTGTCTTACTCTCATTTATCATCAAACCTCGTTTTCTAGATTATTATTCTTCTTCTGTTCAACTAAACACTTCATCTAATTTTCTTCTAGTTTTTTCGTGCCACTATTTCTAAATCGTCCGCAAATGCTATGATTTGTATTTCCCTGTTGTTAATTGTACCTTTTGTGCCTATCTTTCTAATTATGCCCAAATAATGTTGCCGATAATGCATCGCCTTGCCTGTGTTCCAAATTTCTCTGTATCTTCTTCCGGTGTTCACACTATCGCCGTCGTCTCCTTCATTGCCATCTCTATCATTTGAATTAGCTTTGTTAGTGTATTTAACTTTTTTAGATCCTGCATTGCTTCTCTTCTTACTCAGTCGAATGCCTCTATAAACAGTTTGCGTATTTGTATATTGGCCTCATAATTATTTTCTATTATTTGCTTCATCACATATATTGCACCCATTATTGCCTACCGGTCCTAAACCCGCACTGGTAATCACTATTATCTTCTCTGCTTGTTTGACCTATTTCCCTTGTATAAGCGTTGTTAATCTCTTATAGGCTACATTCAACAATGTTATTCCCCTAAAATTACTGCACATTTCCAGATTTTCTTTCTTAAAAATTGTCACTCTGGTATTCTTTAATTCTTTCATAGTTCTCGTATTATTTCATAGCTTTTCGCTCCCATACTTTATCATTTCATCGTTTATCCTCTCGTTTCCAGCTGTTTTCCTTCGTCTTATCTTGTTTATAACTTGTTTACAGTCTTCGTAATTGCCTTTGGTTAACGTCAGTATTTTTTATTTCTCTTCTCTTCTTCATTTAATATCTTTGAGAAATGCTACTGCCATATTTCTTTAATTTTTCCTCTATAACGCTCTGTGTTACGTGTTTTATTCTTCATTTCTCTTATCCTAATTCTATTTATTCTTTTCGTCTGTCTTTTACCTTGGTAAATTTTTCTAACGTCATTATTTCTATTGGTGTTTTCGATTTTTTCTAATGTGTGTTCTATCCATTCATGCGCATATGTTGTTTGCTTGCTTTTTTTGTATATATTTCCAGATCCTAGACTTTTTGTTTGTATCCATATCAATCTGCCTCCCCTTTTTGCTTTACGCTTTCTTCATTGAACTAATCCTTTTTGTTTTTTGTTTTCCTGCATCCAATAGTCTTTTCTGCAGTCACCTGTTACGCTTCTTTTAAATTCTTGCATTGTTTCTCTATATTCTGACTCCTTGGTTTTCCCTTTCTTTCTCCGTTCACCTCTGTTATACGAGGGCCACTCTGTATATTTTGAGATACAAGAAAACTACTGATGTATAAGTAAAAATGCTTTTATTTATGTTCAAAGTATTTTCCTCCAGCATCAATACATTTTTGTAATCTGATTTTCCATAAGTCAATAGCCAAACGCCATTCATTTTTTTTCAATACCTACTGTTAAAAAATTTAAAGTTTCCTCTTCAATCTCCCCTCCGCTGGAAAATTTACGGCCGTGAAGATGTTTTTTGAGTTAAAAAAAAGCCAGAAGTCGCACATAGCCAAATCCGGTGAATAAGGCGGATGTTCGATGACTGTGATTTTGTTTTCAGTCAGATACGCGACCATCACCTTAGCTGTATGGGAAGATGCATTGTCATGGTGTAGCATTACACCCTTAACACGAAGTTCGTTAAGTACTTGTGGGAGATAAACTGTGGTGTAGCAGTTTGCTGTAACGGTCTTCCGTTGTTCTAACTTAATTGCTTTCACCAATCCCGTGCTACGAAAAAATACTGCAAACATAATATTCTTCATTGATCGCTGGCGTTTTGGTGTAGTGGGTGTTGCGTCGTCTTCGTAGATCCAAACACGAGATTCTTGACGGGTTGGTGCGTCATAAAACGATATATAGGTTTCATCGCCAGTCACTTTTTTTGAGATAATACGATGGCCGCCATGTAGCAACATTTGTAGCGTTTTTTGGCTGATCCTTACACGCTCTGACTTTTGGAATTCTGTTAATTGATGCGACACCCACCTACAAACCACTTTTTCAGTTTAATTTCATGATGTAGATGTTTGCTATTGCTGCAGATCCGATGGCTATAGACTCCTGAATCATCGTATAACTAGATCTTGGATCTTCTTCAACCATCCGTTTTACTGCTTCAATGGTTTCTGGAGTAACAGCCGATCTGGGACGTCCTTCGCGGTTTTCATCATTTAGGTATTGTCTACCTCTTTTAAATTCAGCAAACCAACGAAATACTCTTGCCCGAGATGGGCTTTCTTGTTCAAATCGTAGAAAATCATAGCCCTAGAATGCTCGCGTGATAGATCCATTTTACTGAGCTATACTGAATTTGTTTTAACAACTATGACAGGTGCCTGCTTGATAATTTTTTGTGTATATACGCTAAAAAGTACAAGCTTTAAGAAAATAAATATTGCGTGTCCCTAAAATATTCGGTTTTCTCGTATCTCAAAACATACAGAGTGGCCCTCGTATATTTGTTCTTTTGACTTTAAACATTTAGCTTTTCTAGATCCCATTTCTTTCCCTTTGTGTATCTTTCTCTTTCCACTCCTATTATATGTTCTATTGTAGCTACTACTAAAAAGTGGTTAGAGTCTGCGTTTGCTCCTCTGTATGGTCTTACATATATCCTTAATACTGTATTTGCTCTTTCTTTTGTTATAAGCATACAGTCGATCTGGTGGCGTCTGCCCGTCCTGGGTATGTTCCATGTTTCTTTATGTTTGTCTGTATGTTTGAATTTTGTGTTACTTATTATCACATTCGTTATAACCGCATAATTACACTGTAAATTTCCTTGCTACCCCGCTAAAACATTCTTCCTTTTCCACCTGGGTATTAAAATCACCCATCACTGTTACCATATCGGATTTCGGTACTCCTTCACTTATTTTTTCCAATTTATCATAAAAACCTTTCTTGTCTTTCTCACTTGCTTCTTTGGTAGCTGCATATACGTTTATAACGTATGTGTAGCCCTGGAAATCGAACCGATCAGACGCACGTTGAGCCAACTAAGCTACGACCGCGACTTTTTCTCTTGCATTTTTCATATGTATGTCGTATTAGGATTATCCTCTCATCTTGAATCTTCATTACCTCAAACTTCTTGTTCCATGTTATTAGTTCAATAATTTATTGCTCTTCTATTAGGAAACCAAATTAAATTTTAAAGGATAACTTTGGGGAAATTGTTTTAATGTACTAGGAAACTAGGAGGTTTCATTAAGTTGTCTACCTAGCCATGAAAAAAAAACACGTATCACATTAATTCAAGTATCCCATAGCACCAGAAAGGGATTCATTTGGTAAGTTTGCAAAATATTGTTCAACAGCTCCTTTGAGTGCCTTATCACATGCAGTTATTTAAATTTTGAATTGTGTTTACAGACTTTTGCATTTATGGTAGATCCATTACAGGTATAGACTATACCTGTAATGTAATATGGGT
Organism: Melanotus villosus; assembly: GCA_963082815.1. Classification (NCBI taxonomy): domain Eukaryota; kingdom Metazoa; phylum Arthropoda; class Insecta; order Coleoptera; family Elateridae; genus Melanotus; species Melanotus villosus. The sequence goes on along the minus strand of OY720420.1, from coordinate 4,795,872 downwards.
TGCATATTCAGGGCCAGTAAGGGGTCACGATTTAAAATGGACACACCGTATATTCAATAAGGAAGACTCCTTCAACATCCCAGAAAACTATTACCATCAGTTTTTTTCCAGAAATTTGTGTTTTGGCTTTTTTGGTGGTGGAGAGCCCTTGTGAGCCCACTGCATGGATTTTTGTTTAGTGGTAATAATTCAAGAAAAAGATTTCTATCTCGCTCCAATGTGCCCAAACTGTGACCAAACATTCCCAAATCTCTATAAACCGCAACTTAGCACATGTGCTTCTAAATGCCCCAGCTATTTTTTAATAATTGGTTTAACATCGTCGCTTTTTTATTTCATGCCTAGGCAGATAACATAAAAAATGCCCTGTATTTTAACGTTAAAATACGTTAAAACTAATTTTCCGATTGGATAACCTGCAAGTGGGAACGATATTTTAGGTTTATATTAGATATAACTCAATCTTTCAGCTTATTTAAGAGGAACACAACTATACATAATCAGTAGTCATTATAACACTAGAAATCATTTAATATGCATTTGCAGCCAGCGAGAAACTTTTTTAGAAATATATTTCCATGTAATCTTCAAAATTAAAATCATAAATCTGTGAGATACATACATTTTATAAAAAAAAGCTTGACAAGTTAATTAATTACAAATTTGTATTTAGCAAGTATAAAAAACCCAGCGAAGATTCTTCGCCATTTATTTAACTACGAAGTCAGTGCCGTAGCTAGAGTCATTGGCGCCCAGGGCAAGATTTCAATGTTGCGCCCTTAAAAATTTTCTACTGAATAAATAAAGTATGATCAAAATTTCTGTTCATCAAGTATGGCTGTGGAAGTGCAAACCAACGCCTTTAAAATTGGCTTACATATATTTACTTAATGTGACAGCTGTCAACAATTTTGAAGTAAATATAATGTAAGCCAATTTTAAAGGCGTTGGTTTGCACTTCCACAGCCATACTTGACGAACAGAAATTTTGATCATACTTTATATTCCAATAAAACAAAAAATATCATTAAATTTATTATGAATTAGGTTATTTTATAAACTATGTAGGTCCCTAAGCAAAAGCTTTAGGAAGAATAAAAAAATATACAGTGTGTCCCAAATTCGATCCCCACCATTAGGATCTCGGAAACTATAAAAGCTACAAAGTTGGTTAAATAGGGAAATTTTTAGGAATTTTAATGCTCATTTTATATCCATTGAGAAATCACATCCAACTTTGACCGTTTTCGAGATATCTTGGAAAAGCCGATATTTGGAGTTTTCTGTTTCCAAAATATCTCGGAAAGTATTAAGTTATTAGTTTCAAGACTTGTACCTTGTGAAGGCACTTTTTTACGGAGAATCGAGTGGTACCATATGTTTATATTTATGACGCTTGTTGGTTTCTATTCTATAAACAATTACTTTTGATTTTCATATGGATATTTTCAACGATATGTCACACGTACGGAGTTTTTGAAGAAGAGCGGGAATAAAATAATTTTTTTTTGTCATAGCCTACTACACGAATAAGGGAAAAATGTATTTTATTCCCGCTCTTCTTCAAAAACTCCGTACGTGTGACACATCGTTGAAAAGAGAAAAAAGAGTTGAGTTTAGTTACGACAAAATTCAATATGGCGTCCACATGAAAATCAAAAGTAGTTGTTCATAGAATAGAAACAAAGCGTCATAAATATAAACATATGGTACCACCCGCTTCTCCGTAAAAAAGTGCCTTCACAATGTACAAGTCTTAAAACTAATAACTTAATACTTTCCCAGATATTTTGGAAAACAGAAAACTCCAAATTTCGGTTTTTCCAAGATATCTCGAAAACGGTCAAAGTTGGCTGCGATTTCTCAACGGATATAAAATGAGCATTAAAATTCCTAAAACTTTCCCTATTTAACCAACTTTGTAGCTTTTATAGTTTCCGAGATCCTAATGGTGGGGATTGAATTTGGGACACATTGTATAATTCGACTCTGAAAGTACAAAAAAAATTAATAAATTAATTAATAAAATTACAACAAAAAAAAAATAATTGCAGCATTAATTTTCTAGATTTTTCACTAGCCATTTTATCTATTGTTCGAATCAAAATTAATTTTCTCAACGATGTCGTATTCTATAGATAATATCGCTAGATTAGTTAGACGCTCCTGGTCAATTTGTGGGCTCAAATAATTCTTTACTAATTAATTTGCTAAATGATCGTTCGCGGAAATAATGGGCAACGTCAGCGCCAAACGGAAAGATATTCCTATATTTGGATACCTTGGCGCCAACGCCCAACCTGTATTCTTCGCAACAGTTGAGAAGGGTTAAAAATCTGCACTTTTTAAATCTGGCAGTAATGAAAGGAGAAATTTTAGGGGATTCCCCGCGTCGTCGATAGTACGGTTCAATTTTATCACACGAGATAGAGCGAGCGGATCCGTGCGCTACTGTGGCGCCGCCCGCCGGTTGGCAACAGCGCCCAGTATTCTTTAATCAAGACCAGCTAAATTAAATATTACACATTAAGGCCTTACCACTTTATTTAGCCAAGACGCAATTACAAAGGGCGATGGCGCCATTTGCGGTGAACTATAGATTTTTTAAGGGAGAAATGTATAGTTCACCTCAAATGGCGCCACCGTTGTTTCTAATTGCGTCCTGGCTAAATAAAGTGGAAAGGCCTTGCTTTAACATTCAGCGCGCTGTCGCTGCACGCGCCAAATATAAACTAACGCTTTTAATTAATTAATAATAAAATTATTTATTCAATACTAATAACTGCTTCGCTGATTGCGCCCTCCGAGGCTTGCGCCCCTGGCGCGTGCCCCTGTTGCCAGGCCCTAGCTACGGCGCTGTACGAAGTGATTACGTATATGTAAAAGCAAGTATGGCTTCATGGATACTACGATTTTCCAAGCGTCTTTGTCAGGCTTTAACGCTTTAACCACATTAATTCCAGGCATGAAAATGAGGTTTATGTAAGCTTAATTAGTTATCCTCACGTTTTCGCCATTTAACGGATTAAAATTTAAGATTTGTCTAAATTCAATTTGAGATAACTTGCAAATAGGTCAAAAACTCGTGAATTAATTCAAAATTTATCTCTTCCAAAAAAGGCGCTTTGTTGACATTGAAACTGATAGCACACATTTCGTAAGCGTTCTATATACAGTAAAACAGATAACATCCAACAAAAGGCGTGCTTATCAGTTGAAAACGATCGTGTTTGTCCCATTGATGTTGAAAATTTGATATACGGAGCACGTTTTCCATCCATACCGCAGGCAAAGGATAATTTATCTCCCCATCACAATCAAATTTACTTACCAATTAAAGATATGTCGAAAATAGTAACTTTAACTCGCTGCAACGGTGGTGCTTGTATTTTCCATCGGCATTCCTGTTTCCCTAAATAAAATCTGGGATAGCCGGGATTATGGACAAATCCCTGGGATATTCCCAAGGTTTCCGGCGAAGGCAGTAGGATTTCCTTATTGCAATATTTTGTTACACGTCTTTCTGCAACAACGTGATATACATTTTAATATAAATCAGTGAGGAGATAGGAATTTTGGGGGAAATGAATTTCACTCCAGAAATGTTAGTTACATCCCAGAGTAAATGAAATGAATTTTGTACGTGCTAGGTTGTACATTTTGAAATATCCTTCTCGTTACTTTTTAATAAAGTTTGGATGAAATAAGGCTTGCGTATTTTTGATTGTTAAAAGTGGGAAATTACTTCAAAATGCCAAATCAAGAAACGAAAAGAGAACGAATTGTAATTTACCCCCTCTAAAGTTAAGTAATTAAACGTTGCCGTGGGTTTCAAGCTAATTAAATCTGACAAGTAAGCAAGTTCAGAGTGATCTTTTAGGTCATAAAAGCGAGCCAGACTTTTAAAATTTTTTAGTTTAAATTGAGTTTGATTAAAAAAGGAAATAGGAAAAGTCTCAAACATCGAGTGCTCAAACAAAAAGTAAAAGAAATCAAAGCAATTTATGCAGCACGGGATATGGACATTTTCTATGAATTTTAAATGTGTTGCTATAAATATTCACATCACGTCAGATAAAACGATTGCATTTCCTCAAGCTGTAGAATTAGTAATGTAATAACCGAGGTTTTGTTATAGTTTTTAGCTTAGTTAATTAAAGAAGCTCAACCAAATCAAATTTAAATTATTGTTAATTATCTCCCAAAACCCCAGGATTTTTACTTCACAAACAATTTAGAGGAGACAGGATTTCAAAGCTTAGAATACGAAAAATATTAAAAGATTCCTTTTCTATAATTTATGATTGAAACATTTGTTTTTCCGCAGAAAATTACATTTAAACATTATTTAAATACAACAATTTAAAATAATTAATTTTAGGAATTTAGATCGAATTTTTAATGAATATTATCCGGTATCTTGTTAGGTTTGTGAGTTAATGAAGTCAAAATTAATAACCGAAATAATCAATCAATAATTATTGCTTGGAAAAATTAATTTAGAATTGTAACATTCGCTTAAATTACAAGAAATAATATTCTGTAACATTTACAAATTAATTTAAAAAATCGGAAATCTAAAGGATAAAAAATTTGGGATCTATTAATTCAGCTTTAGGTATTTATTTTTTGAGGATTATATAAATAGATCAGGGGAACGGATAGGGCAAGCTAACAAGAAGAAAAAGAGAAGTGGGTGTAAATCTGAAATTACCATTTTCAAGCTTAACTTGAGATTTGACTCAAACGATTTATTTGTATTTTAATTTTCATATTGAAATGAAGATTTACTCTCAGCGAACGTAAATTTCTAATAAAAGTTCTGTAATTTTCAAATCTCACCTCCAAAATAGAAAATTTCTAATTTAAAATTTAAATTCAAAATTCAGAATCCATATTTTGTAATCAAAATTTTAAATTTTTAGTGATAGATTTAATACTGATGAAGCCTGAATTTCGCATTTATAATTCAAATTTCCACTCAACGAAAGCAAATTTCTATTTTCTAATCTTTTAAGTTTGAGATTCCTCTTTTAATTTTGGACTTGAAAATTATTTTTAAATCTCCAATTTTGTCAATGCAGTGGATGTAAATCTGAAATCACCATTTTCAACCTTAACTTGAGATTAAAGATTTATTGAAAATTTAATTTGCATATTGAGATGAAGATTTACTCTCGGCCAACTTGAATTTCTAATAAAAATTCTGAAACTTCAAATCTCATATCCAAAATATAAATTGTTAATAATCAATATTTTATAATCAAACTTTTAATTATTCAGTCATATTTAATACTAAAGTTTGAAATTCCAAACTGAAAATAAAATTTCTACTTAACGAAAGTAAATTTAGAGTTTGGAGGTTTTATACTAAAATTAAAATCTCAATTTGGCAATTCAAATTTTAAGCTTGATCTTTAGACTTATTTCGAAAAGCTTCAGTTTTGTCGACGCAGCGTGTGTGAATTTCAAATTAAAATTTTATGAAATTTTGGAAGTTTGGTATTTAGGATCCAAAATAAAAATTCTTGAATTAGAAATTTAAAAATAAAATCTAAGGTTAAGTAGGGTTTTATAAGTAAAACTTTGTATTTCAATTTCAGAGCCAACTATTGCTTTGTAAAATCTGGAATTTTTAAGTTTTAAATCAAAACACATACTTCGCAGTTAATAAAGAAAAAACAGTAAAAACAAAATTTCCATTTCGTTAAAATTGAAAACCTAGAGCCTGAAACGTACATTCAGGCTAAAAATTAATTTGGAAATCTTAATATTAACTCATAACAAAAACAAGCGAAAATTAGATTAAATTTTTAATATCCGTCCCCCGTATTTGCTCATAAATTTCTAGGTTTTTTGTAATTGACAGTGCGTAACTTTTTTCTGTAAAAAGTTAAATATAATTTACACCCAAACGAATTGGTGTCGGTTTAACTTTCAACATACTGAATATCTGTTATGGGGTTTGCAATGAAATGGAAGACTAAACTGTTTTTATTAAAACCAAATGTGTAGAAAACAGAGCACTTTGGTGCACAGACACAATAAGTTCAAGATTGGTTCCGGTCCACAATAATGGGGATTATAAGGGTAACAATAGGGTAGCGCGTGTGTAGTTCGAAAATCCGGGGATTGTAAAAATTTCACGCTTACTCCGATCCCCCTTGGCTTTCAGAATTTAATGCATAAACTACGAATTTTGACATATATTACAATACTTTATGATGTATAGTTTTGTGTGTTTTTGTTCGGCACTTATCTTATTTTTCGAAATAGCTTACCTGCAATACAAGCGTATTTTACAGTGAGATTTCCAAGGCCCCATTTATCAGCACCTGGACAGTCTTTTGTTAGGATAAAGCTGCAATGGTTCACCCCCGAACACCTGAAAGAACGAAATTATTTTTAAATTAATGCGGCACCGTATTGAAACTGATAGGAACCCGGAGATTAGCATAAAGGGATCTTTTTTTAAATGATGTTCTTTGTGTTGAAGATTATCTTTTATACTTTTTTGGTATTTATTACATCCCCAGGAAGGAAACGCTCCGTTGAACGACAACACGTCGAGTCATTTTAGTAAAAGCACAGTATAGAAACATAGGTTAGTTACATTTTTAGGGTCACAGCAACGGGTGGAAGTGACTTTCATTTTTCACATAAACGTACCATTACTTTAACAGAATATTGAAGACGTTATTATGTATTATTATTTTTTAGAAAATTTCTGCCATGTAGAATTTTTTATGTATAAATCTTTCACAAAGAATCCATTAAGTAGATTTTATAGTATTATAACAATATGGGTTCTTATAACATTTAATGTCGTAAATCATTCTTTAGAGGAACTTTCTTTAAGGGAATTTTAGATATATTTCAATAGGGTATTGTTGTGGTATTGTGCTGTTTTCCTTTAGGCTACGGAAAATTGGTTCTAAGATATGCATTATAATTTTTAGTAAAATTTATCAATTTTGTTCAAGTTACCTACGAAATTGGGAAGTTCAATATTGCAAAAATATGGTTTAATTAGGTACTTGTTTCTTGAGGCTTTCGTTCCAAGTTTGATCTAAATATCCATTTTACAAATGCCTATTGGCAGAGATTTGACAGTACCTAATATTAAAATGTAAAAATATCTAAAGTTCGAAATTAAGACTTACAATTCCAGTAATTAAAATTTCCACATTGTTAAAGTTCGCAGCCAGTTCAAAAATTCTGGATTTTATTAGGCAATTTTGCTTAATTTAATTTACAGTTAAGAAAAGAACTTTTAGTAATCGAATATGTGACAATGACAGTGACACTGAAAACTACTTAAAATTCTTATTTTTGATGGCTTCAAAATTAAAAAAAAATAAATACCAGGCACAACATTTACAGAAGTAATTTTCAGTTTTACAATATCAAAAGGAGTCCTAATTCTAAAAGTTTAGTGAATGCTAGATTGAATTTTTGGAGTGTAAAAGACTATCCAATCAAAACTTCTGTAAAAATGGTTGAGTAGGAATACTCAAAGTATAAAACTTAATATGTGCAAAATTAATGTTTAGTACGACAACCTTACAATGAAGTTTTGTAACTTTCAAATTTTCAACGTCGATCTTAAGTTTTATGAAAACAATTGTTAATATGAATATCAAAAAAATATACAGAGTGTGTAAAAACTCGCGTACAAGCTCTGCGTAACTTTATTCCTTGGACAATAATAAGGCGAAATTCTTATAGGGTTTACGCTTACTACGTACTTATTTTTGATACAAGCAAACACATTTGGAAGAAATCTGTGAATTGAAATTATGAAAACTAGTATTTTTTTGGTACTTTTAAATGATAAACGATACTAAATTGTTGCCGTTATTACTTAATCTATGAATAAAGTAACAGAATTTTGCCAAAACGGCTTCCTTTTCGCGTTGAAAATTTTGAACTTTGAAAGCTTCGCACGAGTTGAGGAAGCATCTGGTGGCTTTTTCGCTATAAGAATTTCGCCTTATTATTGTCCAAGGAACACGGAGTATAAAGACAGGAGGCTGCACTACCCGACAAAACCCGTGCCAATGTTTGTCGCCGCAGTTCACGACAAGGATAGAAGATAAAAGTCTACGGAAACAAGAAACGCACGTAAAATTAATAAAACACTGATTGTATTGCATTTTTGAGTAATATATTTAGGTTTCTTTTGTAGAGTGGTATTTATAGATTTATTCTACATATAAAAATACAAAAATCCATTCGGGAAATTTGGGTTATAGGGCTGCAATTGAATGCATGTAAAAGAATTAAGTTTTTCTGTTACACGAAAGTCAAATATTGTGTAAAATAGCATCAATCGATGCAGTATTTTTTTCTCTACAAAAACACTTAATAGGGGAGAGGGGAAAAAGTTGCAAATAAACTGTGAATTAATTTTAAATATCTCTTCAAATAAACTCAGAAAAAAATAAAAACGTTTTTCTAAAATTTCGGTTTTTTCCGAATATCTTCGGAATTAGTCGGAATTATTCAAATTTTGAGGTGGCATCTTATTCAGCTCCAAATTACCCAACTTTTTTATAATTTAAGCCACCCTGTATCTTTTACCGTTTTCAAGATCCCCATGCTGTTCATTCTTATCTTGGACACATTGTATACTGTATTTGGACTGGAACAAACCCAATTTTTTTATTATAATTTATTTTGAATTTTTTGTTTTCACAACGAAAGAATTTTCATTTTGTTTGATTTTGAAGTAAGATCTAAAATCTAAAATTTAGATTTTTTCAGTTTCTATAATTACAGATTTTCAATTGGTCTGGATTCTTGATATAAAATTTTGTGTGCGAATTTTCTCCGTTAGAAATCTAGCTTTTCACTTCTGCGAGTTTCTAAGTTCCAGGCTGGAATAAAGAATTCAGTATTTGCTTCTGGCTATGAAATATTAATTTGGAAATTAATAATTTTGAAGCTCAAAACTGAATTTTGACTTTAGAGCTTAGAAATATGTATATCCAAAATTTAAATTGAATATTCTGTATTCCACAATCGGCATCGTGTTTGTAATTTTAATATTTTTTAATTTTTATTTAATTTCGAAGTAAGATTTAAGATCTAAAATATTAATTTTATTTTCAAAGTGACAATTTTATAACTATGAATTTTGATTTGTAATGAGTGGAAAAAGTTTTTTGTAAAATCTGGAAATTCATAAATCCGCTGTTATGCCCCAGGAATTAAAAAATCCTTTGAATATAAAACTACAGGAAGGAGGCTACCTAAAACAGACGTGAGACCAAGATGGGTGTTGCATATGGCGGCTGAATATTTCCGGTATGTCAGTGGCGTACCTTTTGGGATACGTAAACCTTTGAATATAAAATATTCAAAGACGTAAACAGACAAACACAAAAACGAACAAAAATTAGAAGCCGCAAGAAATAAAATATTATAATACTGACGGTTAAAACAGTTTTTTAAATATATATCTTGCAAAGTTCTAATCTATATAAAATATGCATGTGACGCCTATGATATTTACTTTTTTGACATTGACATTGAAATTATAACCTCGAATTGACTAAAAATGAGTCATACATGGGGGCTCGAAATGGTGACTTCCGTCGCACTTTTTGTATGGATACTATAGCGCTACACTCATTCCTGTAGTTTTATATTCAAAGAAAAAATCTGTTTAAATAGAAAGAAAATTTAATTTTTAATCTTCAAATTTCAGCGATGAAACTCGAAATGTTTTCGAAATTTGTATACCGGCAACCCTTGAAATTTTAGTTAAAGTGTGGTTTGCTTTTCAATAATTAATATTTTGAAAGTTTAAGAAGAAGAATTAAAATCTTGGTTTTAGGAGCTGAAAATTCCAATTTCAAAATGCTATTTTTAGATTTAAGTTAGGACACTTTGACTTCAATTTTATACTTACAAATTTCAAATTTACTTCTTTGATTTTTTAAGTTTCAGCTAAGAACTTAGAGCTATGAATTTTGCAACTCAATTTTCAGTTTGGAATTTTAGTTTATAGCTTCAAAATTCAATTTTGGAGGTTAAAATAATGTTTTAAGTTATAAATGATCTTTTGGATTTAACCAATTAAGTTTCAATATCCCAAATATTTAAACTGAAAGACCGAAATGTTAAGTTTTAACGGCTATATCCAGAGTTGAAGACTTCAATACAAAAAGCTTTTCCTGGAGCTTTTCTATAATACTAGTAAAAAAATCAAACGAAGAGATTAGAGAATGAAATATGATTGTGATAAGAAGATTATGCTTAAACACGGTTGAAACAAAATGTTTCGGGTATTCAGGAAGTATTTTTGAGCAAAGTAACCTTCAAAAGAGGAATTCGATTCGCAAAACGCATACCTAACGTGGAGTAATTGTTTCGATATTTCAGCAATTTTTTGAATTTTCTCCTGATTTTTCAACAGTAATTAGACAGTACACAAATTTTGCATTTCAGATCTGAATCAGGCTATAAATTAACTCCCAACCGTCTGGTAAAATCGTTTCCCATCAACTACACGTTAGATCTAATCAAATAATTAGCCTATCCCAAAAATAAGTGCATAACAAGCAGAACCTAACCGTTAAATATACAAACATTCGGTTACTCAAATTAGCCAGATGTTGAGAAACGGAAGCGTGCGTGACAGTAAATACAATGTAGGGCAATAACAGGGACACTGGAGGGTCACATTCACACATTTCGCGTAAAGATCTAATCAATACGTTCTCATTAACATGACCCTCTTTCAGAAAGTTCGACCTGAAAGCTCCCTTGACACCCGATTTCTAACCATGACCTAGACATCATGGCCAGAATCACGTCTCGGTGGCCTCAAAATCTGTTTCAGGAGCTTCGGTTGCCTTGAAACTACGAAATTCGACCTCCAGGCACAAGCTTGCGTCACAGTTACGTCGTTTTATTTCTGTTTTACGTATTTACGACGATTCCTATTCACGTGTTTAGATTTTATAGGCTTTCAATGTTGAGTTTAGTTGGGATTGCGTATAGCTGGCACCAGAATAGAGTTATAAACAGAACTTTTGATACTTTTCAGATTTGTAATAAGAAAAAGCAAGCTTAAGGCTTACGTGATGTTTAAACTGAATTTATGCAACATTTAAGGTTTATTATACTGAGTTACAGCAGAGCAGAAACTCTTAAAGTTTGAGGGAAATGGCAATTTTCTCTTAATTCAAATCTTTACGTAGGTTGTAAACAGAACTTCTGCTACATTTAAGGTTTGCTGCATTAAAAAGGATGTCTAAGTTAGAGCTTAGTAGAAACTCTTATTAGAGTTTGACTGTTTGAGGAGGAGGGAGCAACTGTTTTACGAAAATATCAATTTTCTCTACGTAAATTTCAAACTAAACTTCTGCCGTATTTAAGGTTTGTTGTAAAAAAAGGATATCTAAGTTAGAGCTTAGCAGAAACTCTTTAGGTTTGAGGGTGAGGGGAGGTGCAAAGCGATTGTTTTAAAGTCGGGTAATTTCTTCAATCTCTTAATTCTAAACGGAGTTTTTGCTACATTTATGATTGGTTATATTGCAAAAGCAAATTGAAGCTTAGGAAACTCGTAAGGGGAATGGGAGAGGCGTCAGACGACTATTTTGCAAAACCGATGATTTTCTCCCAATTGAAGGCTTTATTAAATTGAATTTCTGCCACATTTCAGATTTATTTTTGAAAAGGGATGTTTAAGTTAGAACTTAGGGAAACTCTTACAGCTTGAGGGGGAAGGAAGGTGTAAAGCAATTGTTTTACAAAACTAATAATTTTCTTTTAAACAGAGCCTTAACTTGAACTTGTGCTTCATTTTATTGAAAAAGGAAGTTTCAGTTTAGTTATTAGCAGAAACTTTTAAACCTTGAAAGGGAGGGAAAAGTGTAAAACTAATAATTTCTTCTTTATTCAGGTATTTTATTGAGTTGTAAACTTGTAATTGTACGAACCCCTGGTGTGTTACCCTTTACAGTTTTTCGCTGTGATCGTCTAGTTTTTCACTAAGATTTTCTTTACCCTCAACCCTTATTGGTCAAGTGAAAATCGTACCCTTTACATAGATAGCTGACTATTTAGTCAGAGGACCCTTAATGTTGTTGTGATTCGTTGATCTAGCGTAGCTCATCTTATAAAAAAGAAATGAATAATGAATTCGAAGTTTTCCGGATTGGGACCGTGTCCTTGTTGAGACAGAATAACTCACTCAGTTATTCTGTCTCAACAATGACACGGTCCCAATCCGGAAAACGTTTTGTTGAGAAATAAATACTCCATCAAGTTTAATACATATACATATTATAAAGTCATATTTATGTACAGATTTTCACAAATACAGTAAATAATTTATTATTAAGCATAGAGAATTGACATAAACTAGGCAAGTTAATTATGGCAGTGGCTTGAATAATTAGTGTTCTTTTGTTTTATGATATTGATGCAATCAGGGTGGCCTGAGTACGTGGTTTGATCACAAGAAATTATGCTGGAAGTCGGACGTGCGATACACGATCGATCTTTTATGGGATTGATATTAAAATCAATCGTAAGCGGCCGGAGCCAATGGTGGTATTACAACCAACCTTTAAAGTTTGACGAGGGTGCAATTTCCCTCCAACTGAGTACGTGTGTTATGCACAACTCTTAAGTACATGAGTCAGCGTTGTTCCTCATGTACGAGAGTGTACGTTATTACAACTCAGAATGTACGAGTACGAGGTACCTCGTAATTCTACGGAATGTTTATCCCTATCCTTGATCGAGAATATACCCAAGACATCTCAGTAGTCAGAATTGTCGTTTTGTTGTAATTAATTGTGATCATCACCTACAACAGGACAACCCTAATATAATTTTGATAAAGTCTAATCTTGAATATGTCAAGTATATTAAATCACGCTGTGAGGTCCCTCAACTGGAATTACGGTATTGTAACCCTTTTGATAATTAATACGCACCCGGAAAGCAATGCTTTACCGCGGTGTACGTAATATCAAGAATTTCTATCAGTTAATGCAAAGCAACCAAGTGCAATGCAACTAATTGTATACTTTACAGTAATTAGATACTCTAATTAGCGTACTAGTCGAAATTCCAGACGGCTATACAGATAGAATGAATAAGCAAGACTGGATCCGTTGCTAAAATTTGATCTCGTAATTTATACTGAGAAATCTGCGTACAGCGGCGAAGATTACACGTTCTCACGGGTGATTCCTAAGCGGGTTGGTATCAAAACGTTGCCATGAGTGACACTTGCCCCAAAACTAATAAATTTCATAGCTGAGTTAAAATCCTAATATATTTTGGTATATTTTAAATTCTTTTGTAATTTGATACTTTAGTAGGATGCGTGTGTGTCCGTTTGTTTACATATAGGTGGCGAAATTAATTTGTAAAAGGGACGTGATTTTACTGTTTGAGAATTTATGATATTGCTTTATTTAGTTTCCAAATGAAATTAACTTGCTTGCCACATCTGTCCAAAGAAACACCCCCTAGCGTTATGCTTTGAATAAAAGTAATTACATTGAAATAAATAGAAAATTAAAATTATAAACACGCAGGTGGCTATCACAAACTGTACTCCTGATACACTTCAAAATTGATTATATTGATATATTGAAAGAAAAGGTTTAGGTGTAAGACTTTGACAAAGTTCTTAAGGTTTGAAGGGGTGTGAGAGGCGCCAAGCGATTGTTTTGCAAAACTGGCAATTTTCTCTTAATTCGAGTTTTTACATAAGTTTTAAACTAAACTGTGCTACATGTTGGCTTGATGTATTGAAAACGCAAGTTTAAATTTAGGACTTTGCAGATGTTTCCTTTAAAGCTTGAGGTGGAGGGAGAGGTATTAAGCGATTGTTTTACAAAACTGGCAATTTGCTCTTAATTCGACTCTTTACAGAAGTTTTAAACTAAATGGTGCTACGTGTTGGCTTGATGTATTGAAAACGTAGTTTAAATGTAGGACTTTGCAGATGTTTCTTTTGAAGTTTGAGGTGGAGGGAGAGGTGTCAAGCGATTGTTTTACAAAACTGGCAATTTTTTCTTAATTCGAGTCTTTACATAAGTTCTAAACTGTGCTACATTTCGGGTTGATGTATGAAAAACGCAAGTTTAAATTTGGAACTTTGCAGGAATTCTTACTAAAGCTTAAGAAGGAGGGAGAGAGAGAGAGGTGTTAAGCGATTGTTTTATAAAACTGACAATCTTCTCTTAATTCGAGTCTTTTGACTTGTGCTACATTTCGGATTGATATATTGGAAACGCAAGTTTAACTTTAGGACTTTGCAGAAATTCTATTAAAGCTTGAGGAGACGGGGGAGGTATAAAGCGATTGTTTTACAAAACTGGTAATTTTATCTTCATTCAAGGCTTTACGTGTTCGAAACTCAAATTCTGGTGCATTTCAAGCTTATTACATCGAAAAAGGTTTAGGACTTAGCAGAAACTGTTAAAGTTTAAAGGGGAGGGAGCGATGAGAAGCGAATTTCGTTAGAAAAGTATAATTCAGTTCTTCACTCGCATGTACGCTCAACAACACTCAACACCTTAATGCACAAAAATTTGACCAAAATTGAGGCAAGAATCCTTCAGTTAAAAATGAAGCCTACGTTTTTGTAACACTTAAAACTTTAACCTAGCTTTTCTGCACAAAAACAACCTCTTCTACTACGATAAACAGCGAAAAACCAAACGAAAATCCTCTTGAATCTAAAAGTCTCTTCAGCTAAAGCTGATAGTACTTATCAAGATTATTTACTTTGTAAGAGAAATGCCCTGGATCTCAAGGAGCTAAGGCAATTAATGGCTTTCAGGAGTTTCTTAATACGTTAAGGAAACTCGTTTAACATTTGGCACACGATATACCGTTTTGAAGGATATTAAAGGGATGAAAGGGTAGGTCGATAACTCGAATATGGCTACACAGTCGTAAAACGAGTAGTTTAATAGATCGTGAAAATACCCTTGAAGTGTTTTTAGGAGCACCGTATTTCTTTTTATTTCATAAATGACCAATGAGGTGAACATTGGAACAATTCAAGTTTCTTAGGAAAATGTTTTTTTTTACAAAGGGCGTTTAGCGTTTTCCTTGTGTAATTTTCTGGTTGGTTTGATTTTATTCGATATAACAGCTTGCAACAAGGGTAACAAAAGTATTAAGAAAGTTCTTTATTTGGTTGTTTGTCAGCTGTGAGTGAAAGTGACACGAATAATTCAGCCAGTATGTTTTGGGGTGGCATTCAAATAAAAGAACTTGTCAGATGCATTTGCTGTGTTTATTTATCCAAGCAGGAGCCAACTTGTATATTTGGCTGTTTATGAAAATATACCATCTTTTCTCGTTTACAGTACTGATTATCGCTGCATAATTACTGTTGAAAATGAAGTTTTTCTTCGAAAATACGATTAGGAGGTTTTATACCTCCTCAATCTATACTCTCATTTTGACTGGGCCATTTTCTTGTTAAAAAAAAGGGGAAATCCTGCCTGAAGTAGCAATTAATGGATGGAAAATCAAAACAGAATAAAATTTGTCTAACAAATCGGATTTCTAAAATTTTCAACCGATAAATACTCCTACTAAAAATAGCAAAAGGAAAGTCTGAAAGAAATGCAATAAACCCTCGCAGCTAATAGAAAACTAATCAAGGCAAAATTAAAATTTAAATATGAACGAAACATTTGTCAGCATCAGTTTACTCTTTGGAATTTTTTTAATCAAGTTGTCGAGCAGAGTGACAGCAATTTAAAGAGCTTACACAAACACTTCTGAAGTTTCAGGGAAAATTACCAGTATGATGTCAAAGGAAAATCCCTCAATTGTCGTGACTTGAGAAATAAAAGCGCAGGTCGACGTTATTGACGTGAAAATATTGGAATTTTTATTATTGCGGTTCAGTTTTTTTAACTCACGTTCTTTAATATTGGGAAGCACGTTGGAATTTACTCATTTTTCTTTTTCAGGCGTACCTTTTTTAGTTTAAATTCGACTGAAAAGAATACAGCTTTAAGCATAGTTTGCAAAGAATATCAATTTCAGCTTACATTAGGATTATAGCATATTTTTAGTTTTTTTGTTTTTCTTGTTTCCCTTACTCTTTAAACCTAAGCCTGCTTTATTTTAATATATCACGGAATTTGCAGAAGAATTTGGTTGAATTTTAATTTGCATCAGAAAAAATCCTAAAAGTAGTTAAAAAACTAAGCCAAGAGAAAAAGGGTCCGAATTAAATCAAGCAAATAGTGATAAAGATAGAAACTTAAATCAAGAAAGCGTGAGCGAAGAACCAATGAATTAAAATACCAATAGAGAAAGCAAAAATTCAGATCAAACATTGTAGGGCGATCGAGCTAGAAACTAATCTGGCTCACAACAGTTTAAACTCTGATCAAGTGATCAGGAAGACTGTAGCATATTCATCATAATGTACTTTTTGACTGTATTTTTTTAAGTCGAGCAAAAAGCTCACAAACAGTCTAAATAACGTTATCAAGATAGAAACCTACCTCGTTTTAAACTCAGATCAAGCGACTAGGAAGATTATAGCATAGGGAAAACCATAATCCGCGAATAATTATAAGTAAGACTGGTATTTTCGCGTCATTAAACCTTTTCAGTTATACCTTCGTAAGCAATATTTTCAAAAATACCAAACTTTCCTCTTAACGATGTCATGAAAGAAGCCGGATCAAAGAAGTTCGCTGATTTAATTAATGAAACCTTTTAAATTATTCTGGGTCAAAGACTTTTCCAGTCAAATACGCCTCACTTGCGTATTCCTTTCTGTTCCTTTATTTCAAAATAATTCTTACGCAGAACTTTGTTAATTTTTAAGCAGAAACTGTTGATTATGAAAATTACAAATACAAATTAGAAACTTAAAGACTTAGCCATAAAATTTAATCAAGCTTCTCCACACTCCACCAAAATTTTCCTAGCAAGTCAAGAGAACAAGGGAACGATATTCATCAAGTAATATGACGAAGGAAATAAGACGAGAAATATGCCCGAAAGCAGCTGGGTAATAATAACCCTCTTTTAGTCTCTGTCATTTTATCTCAGGCCTTGTAAATCTTCTGATAGCTAATCCTAGATACGTTGTACGTATATGAACCCCATAAACGTTCCACATTATGTTTCAGCACGCAGATTGGGCTATTTATCGTAAATGAGGGCGCTGCCACCAATTTCCTTTACCAGAAATAGTTGCTAATGATATAATGAAAAATAACGAACGTTTTCTTTACGTTGTTTTACCTAATTACCTTTTAAAAGGCACACGTTTGTTGAAATTAACCTTTTTTTAGGACTTCGTGGAATAATAATTTAAAGCTTAAAAAGATTATTTATTTGTGAAATCTTCAGAACAATTTTTTAAGCCTAAAAGTTTCAAGGTTTGCTGCGTAACAATGAAATAAAAAAAACATGGGTGACTAACTAGATGTGCTTTGTGGTTTATTTGAAAATACTGAAAAATCAATTGATCAAAATGTTATACCTAAAAATAAGTATTCTGACTTCAAAATTGGTAGTTTTTCGTATCAAAGTCGAAATTTAGATAGTTTGAAGTATCTATTTCTAAGTTCAAATAAGCCATAATAAAAAAATTAAGTAAGAAAAAAGAATAAAATACAAAAATTAAAGGTTTCAAAATTTAGGGACCCAAAATCAAAACCCAGCGTTTTTCTCCTGAAAGGCACACCGCACCGATAGTTAAAAACGACTACCGAATTTTAATTACAAAATTCTAAATTTTAATATCAAATATCAAAGTCATTACTTTGCAATCAAAACTAAATTTCCACAAATAATAAAAATCTAAAACTTTGAAGAGGAGAATTCCGTTTTTCAGAATTTAAGTTTTTAGCACCAAGTTAGAGTTGCAATTTAGAAATGATTTTAAAAGTTTTAGCTTCACAATTTTTTGAAAAATTTATCCTCCTGTGTAATGTGCCGTCCTGAGGCAAGAGTCCAGCCTGTCCAAACTTTCAGCGGCCCCTGACAATTATTATTTGGTTTCGATCTTTTCAGAATTTGTCATAAAAAAATGTTAAGATTACTTATGTGAATTTCACAATCATAAAAATGTTGATGCTTATGTGCGTAATAATGCATTTTTAAAATTTGTTAAAGTTGCTTTGT
The DNA here is from genome assembly GCA_963082815.1 of Melanotus villosus. Taxonomy (NCBI): domain Eukaryota; kingdom Metazoa; phylum Arthropoda; class Insecta; order Coleoptera; family Elateridae; genus Melanotus; species Melanotus villosus. The sequence continues at coordinate 4,777,725 of OY720420.1, read as the reverse complement.
TTGTCTGTTATGTGATGAAATATAATTTTGAAATTTAGAAAAGGCAATAAAATATAAAATTTGTACAATAAATAGTAAGTATTTTATATAAATTATCTGTTGTTTGGTGCATTAGTAATCTTCTAAATGCTGTAATACCTTTTGGTTGTGTATACTGACAGAAGGTACATTGTAATTCAATATAACGAAGAATTATTGTTACAACAGTCGCTCATAAACCAGTACCTAAGCCGAAAAGTGTGGCAAAGAAATTGTGAATGAAAGGGGTTGTTATAAAACTTGAATAATCATTGGCTTAAAAAATATTGACATATGTTGCACTTCTGAAACTAAGAAAAAAGGAAAGGGAATAACAATGATTGCAGACTACATTATGGTGTATAGTGGAAGATGTAGAAAAGAAAGAGCAACCGCTGGTGTAGGTGTGCTCCTACATAAACATTTTCAACATGACATCGACGACATTGACTATACGAATGAAAAAATACTGAAAATAACCCTCATAATAATAGATAAACACACCCACAGTGCCCCCGATATTAACAAGCTAAGAGAAGGAAGAAGGCGGAGCCAACTAGATAGAATACCGTTGAACCATCACATCTTAATCATGGGTGATTTAAATGCAAGAGTGGGGAACGACCCTATGCCAGGAATTAAGCAACGTTTCAATGAAGATGCACAAAACGATAACGGAGACTTGTTAGTGGACTTCAGTAGTCAGGATAGTTTCAGAATAAATAATGTTCTTTTCAACCATCAATAGTGTCTCTCTGCTATTCTTTCGCCAGAAATTACGAAATACCACTGCAAGGGACGAATGTTCATTACTGCTCAGGGATCTCGCAGATCTTCTGATCTACTGTGGTTCACAGCAGGATCGAAAACAGACGCAAGCTCCGGTGTTGGCATTTATGGCGATCAACCTAGAATGAGATTGTCTCTCGCACTAGGCAAGTTTCCTACCGTTTTCAAGACTGAGGTCTTAGGAATCTTAGTCTGCGCCTAGGAAAACCTCGCCAAAGGCTACCAGAACAGTCTTATCTATACTGGGTGATTCAGGTTGGTATTCGCACCCTTATATCTTTAGTGATTTTAAAGATAAGTACTTGATTTTTTGGTATGATTAATGGTCCATATAAGCTTGTGGAAAAGTGATATTTTCAGTAAAATACTACTTCCGGTTTTGGGCTGAGTGCTCCTACTTCAGTTCGCCGAAAGAAGAAGAAGATGTCAAAAGTTGGTGTCTGTAGCAATACCCCCCAGTGGCATAATAGGCCCATACTTTTTTGAAAATACCTAACAACGGACAAACAGTTACTGTAAATTCTCACAGGTACGCCGCAACAATCCGTGAATTTTTTGGCCCTGCGCTCCAAGAATGTGATGATTTTAATGACCAGTGGTGGTTCCAGCAAGATGGGGCTACTAGACACACAGCAAACACCGCATTTCTGTAAGATAATGGTTCCCGGATAAATTGATATCAAGAAGAGGCGACATCAATTGGCCCCCAAGAAGGCCGGACTTGGCCCCAAACGATTTTTTTTTGGTGGGGATATATTAAGAGTCGAGTTTATAATAACGCCCCAGCAAATCTGATTCAACTTAAAAATCGCATCCAGGAAAAGATTGAAGCCGTTACTTCTCACTTATGCACAAGCGTAATGGAAAATCTAAGGCATCGCTTGGAAGAGTGCCAGCGGCGAAATGGGCGACATCTAGATGATATAATTTTCCATACATGAACTTCCAATAAATGTAGTTTTAAGTTCCAAATAAAGTTAGTTCTGAAAACTGATGATAGCTGAACAAAATGAGAAAGAAAAGTGCAAAACTCTCTGAGACACCTTGTACTTCTACCTAAAAATCAACGGACTTAAGATGAAGTAGGTACTAATTTAACGAAGTGAAACTTTAATTATAATATTTTTCAAATTTTCAAAAGATGCAGTTTTCTGGACAATTTCTATTACGGTTTAATAGTTCGAATAATTTATTTTAAATTTGAAAGGTCTTTAGAAAACAAAAAATCTAGACGGTGTAAGTGATCAATTTCCTTTGGCACTGAATGTTCACTTTTTTATCATATACCTATTATTGCTTTGACAAACTTTTAGTTTTTTCGCAACTTTTATATGGATAAATTAATAAAACAGAAGTGCGAACATTAGAAGAACATAAATATACTTTAATTTAAAGAAAATTGCAAGAAAACTTTAGACGTTTGTCTATTAAGTTGGTACAGCTGTTCGTGTTCATAGCTACGCTGTCAGACATATTTAATTTTCCTGTTTACTTTTGTAGTTGACACATGTCATGTTTGAGGTTAGTTTTAATAATAACTTTCATATACCTTTCCGTAATTACCTTATTACTCCAAATTCACCTAACACACTGCGACTTAAAAGTGTTTAATACTTTTGCTTGCTACATTTAAAGAATATACTGTTTTAACATAATACAGAAGTCGTCTGAAGACATTTCTTATTAAAAAAATGAAAACTGTTTTGGAAAAACCTGCAAATGGTGATTGTTCAGTTACATGTGACAACACTGCCTAATATGATGTCATAATTCATCAATGACGTATACCCAAAGTTTCACTGGATACCCTTTACAAACAAAGTTAAATAATAAGAAGTTTGGCTATTATTATTTTATGCTTCTCTGGAGTTTCCTCTGTATCTGTATTGCTAAGCAAAACTTCTAATTTATTATTAATTATTGTGTATCTTTAATTAATAAAGTTGTCCCAATTTATAGTGTGGATCTTGTTGTTAATTTGCTTGCTAATATTTGTCAACTTAATTGTTTCCGTACGAATGTGTGGGAGTTAAATTTACCAGGAGATGCAAATACTGGCCCCAAGTTTTTATGAGTTTGCTTCGTTTACTCTGTTGCAATGATTTTACAAAATGAATAGAAAACATATTATATTAATGACCTTTCTTCCGTTACCCTAATACACAAACATTTAAAACTGATTACATAAAAGTGTAACCTTGCTTGTATTCGTATTTTCAAAAACAAAATGTGCGATAATTATATGCACCATTAAATTTACATTTAGTAAATATTTGCGCAATAACAAGCATCAATACAATAATAACAATCAAATTCGGTGTTATACTGACAAATTATTACATACGCAGTTTTCACCAGATTGGGATAATCAATGCTCTTTGAAAATCTGAAGAAAACATGTGGAAATTATGCTTAATATTAACATTCGGAGTCGCATTAATGGTAAGTACGTAAAAATGCAATAAGTGCATATAAAATTCCTTTAAAATTCGAATACCTGATTTTCAGTACGAACAACACGATTACATTGCAATTTTAGAAAGGGCCGAATTTCCGTTTTACAACAAAAATTACATAAGTTTTGCGAAAATCGCTAATTTCAAATACAATCGCACACATTTCGGCGTTAATGCAACGCTAAATTTTAATGTGAACTTTGGAAACGACTTGATGGTACTCCTTTATCTTACTTTTTTAATTTTGAAAAACTACCTCTAACCTGTTAACATTTTTATGTAGGGAAGTGTGCAAGGATATAAATTCACGAGTAATGAATATCGCCGATTTCCCATTGTATTTACGAGAAATTTATGCAAGGCATTTTCTGAAAACGAGTTTGGCATACAAAATATTTATTCTTACGGAAATTTTTCGAAATGTCCACTTGTGAAGGTAATCGAAAAATGTACCTATATGGAAAATATAGATACCTATGTTTTTTTATAGGGAAATTACGTAATAGTTAATTACTCTCCAGATTTTTCTAAATATCCTCCATATATACCAGGTGGACGTTACAAATTTGATACCAATTGGTTCTATCATGAGGTTGAAGTTCTTCGTGGAGAAGTTTATATAACTGTTAAACCTATTCGGGAGATTGCACCATGATTGATAATATAATTATTGATGATTGAAGAAGAAGAGGAAGTTTGCACAGATTTTAAGTTATCCTTTATGTGTGAGTGTATGTTGTTGTACAATAAAGTTGAAAAAAATATTTCATTGTTTTTTGGGCTTTACAAAGTTTATTAAGTTAAACTTCTAGCCACTCGTACTTTACTGGGTAAGTTGTTACTATAACTTACTATACTATCAACCAGTGGCGTACCTAGCTTTGGAAGGCGGAGGGGGCAATATGTCTCGAAGGCGCCTTAGGACCCTTAGATATATTATAGAAAAAAAAAATGACAGGCGAAAATTTTAGTTTGGGCTAATTTTAGGAGTGCGCTTTTTGTCTATTTTTTGCACTTGAACAACGATTTTTTTTTGTTTTTTTAAATATACTAGTTCTAGTTCAGTTAAAACAATTTGAAATACGTTTTAAGCACGGAACATAATATGAGCAAATCTTTACTCTACAAAATCAAACTGCAACTTGTCGAAATGAAAAACAGAACACTGCTCTATTCTTTTTGATTTTTTATACATTACGTTTGCATTTTGCCGGATCGGATCGGCGGCTCTTTTAAAAATAAAGTTGCACATAAAAGGGGTTCTTTGCCGCCGCGACGTAAATCGTAAATAATGTACTTTTTTATAAATATTACCAGGCAAGACGATATGATGACAAAGGGCAAAAGTTACCGCTGCCGACGCCCACCAGTGCGATGGCATCGGCAGGTTTCTAGATAATTATTTCTTTGTATAGAAATTTAAAGCGGCCACACCGCCACTATTTAAGAATATTTAAAATGAATGCAGACATTATATATCAGGGCGGTAAAAAATAAAATAAATACATGTGGGGGTTCGGTTCTCATAAGGAATATACACACCTAAAGATCTTTCTCCCTGTGCCATTTTGATTTTATCACGTCTATAGAATTATGCAATAATAATAATTATATTTTTTATTTTGGTTGAATTAAAAAATAAAATATCAAAAAAATGCAAGGCGCCGAAGCCGCCAAAAGGAAGAGGGCGGGGGGGGGGGCAGACTGCCCCCCCTAGCCCCCCCGTAGGTACGCCACTGCTATCAACGACTAACCTATGAACTAACAAATGCCTAAAATGCAAACATTTGTTCCCAACAGAAAAACGTGTGCGAATCGCCGGTGACAGAATATTCTAGAAACTTGTTCGTTGCTGTACTTCGAAAGTTAACAGCAGAACTTGTCTCCAAATATAAATTTTTTTACAGCTTTCACATTCAAAATTTTAGCAGTTTTTTTATGTGACTTGTCGACTTGTGGAGTTCTTTAATCTCTATTATACCCAGTCGTACTCTGTCGGTAACATTATTCGTTCCGGCCCTCCTTTTAAAGGTGATGCATACAGTGTTTTATTAGACTGACTCGAACTATTCTTCTTAATTACTCTATTTCTATTATTCCATCTAATTATCACAAACGAGTAGGTTAATAGAGGTATAGCGAATGTATTAATAGCATGAACCTTATTTGCGGAGTTTAGTTTTGTTTTAAGTATTGCATCTATTCGGTTTTTAAACTGATCAGTAAGTTTTTCTTCGGTAACACTGTGTTGAATTCCTTTGAGTTGTATGTATCCCAAATACTTATAATATAATCTTCCGTTTCTACTATGTTTTCAATTGCTTCATGCTCATGGCATCCTTCTGATTTTATAATTTTACCTTTTTCTAGATGTATAGATTTACATTTTTCGAGTCCTCGTTCCAAGCATATTGATTTGCTAAAGTTGTACCTGAGACTGAGTAACTTTTTCAATTGTTCTTTAGAGTTAGCATTATATTTTTAAATCATTCATATACCAGGAGGTATTGATATCTAGTTAGCCTGGAAAGTTTCTAGTAGACAAAATTGAATATGGTTGCTATGGTTATAACTACGATATTTTATAAATAAGTTGTCAAAGCTTGACATCCATAAGTTGAATAATGATAAAACTGTCAATTTTTCAAAACGGCATGTCTGAGAAAAAGCTAGAGTTTGAAAAAATCGAGTTTCGGTCAGTTATTAGTTATTAAGTAGGTATTTATTTTTAAAAGGGTTATCGAGCAAAGAACTTTTTGCTGATTTGATAGAAACCTTAGGTGATCAGTGTGCTTCATACGCCACTATTAAAAACTGGGTTGTGAAATTTAAGAGAGGAAGATCAGATAATTATCAAAGATGAGCACCGCTCTGGAAGACCAATTTCTGTGACCACTTCGGAAAACATTGATTCTGTCCATAATATGGTTTTAGAAGATCGACGAATTGGGCTCAAGCGTATAGCAGAAGCATTGCACATTTCCCATGGACGTGTGTTTCACATTGTTCATCACGACTTGGGTATGAGAAAGCTTTCGGCCAAATTAATTCCGAAATGCTTGAATGCTGATCAGAAGCGCGTTCGATTGACAACGGCGACGGAAGAAGAAGATTCCCCCAACTTTTTGGATCGGCTTGTTACTATGGACGAAACGTGGGTCCATCACTATGACCCAGAGACTAAAGAGCAATCCGAAGAGTGGAAGCATTCTGGTTCTCCACGACCCAAAAAATTCCGTGTTCAAAAATCGGCTGGCAAGATTCTTGCTTCAGTTTTCTGGGACAAAGATGGGATAATTCTGATAGATTATTTGGAACAAGGTAGAAGTATCACGGGAGCATATTATACTGAGTTGCTAACTCAATTACGTAAAAAAAATTGTGGTAAAACGCCGTGGAAAACTTGCCGAATGTGTGCTCCTTTTGCAAGACAACGCTCCCGCTCACAAGTCGTTGATTGCGCTCCAAAAAATTAATGAAATTGGTTTTGAATTGGTTGGCCACCCGCCCTATTCTCTGGATTTAGCACCGTCACACTATTATTTGTTCCCAAAACTCGAAAAGCATTTGAAAGGTAAAAGATTTTCGACAAATGACGAAGCCGTATGTGTCACTGAGAAGTGGTTTGCAGACCAAAACAAAGAATTTTTTAAAGGTCTTAGAAGTACTTTATGAACGTTCTGCAAAATGTGTAAGTCTGAAAGGAGATTATGTTGAATAAACAAAATTTTGTTTTGAAATATTGTGGCGTTTTATATGGTAGGATAAGTACTTATCAATACTCCCTCGTATGTTTCATTTCTGAAACTAAGAAAAAATGAAATAAAACAACAATGATTGCAGCCTAAAATATGGTGGATAGTGGGAGAGGTAGAAATGAAAGAGCAACCGCTGGCGTAGTTGTGCTTCTACATAAATGTTTTCAACATAACATCGATGACATTGACTATATGAATGAAAAAAATCTGAAAGTAGCCCTAAAAATAATACATAAATATATCCTCATACTGAGTGTATATGCCCCCGATATTAACAAGCCAAGAGAAGAAAGAAGGCGATTTCTGTTTGGGCAGCAATATCACCCAGTGGCATAATAGGCCCATACTTTTTTAAAAATACCTAACAACGGACAAACAGTTACTGTAAATTCTGACAGGTACGCCGCAACAATCGGTGAATTTTTTGGCCCTGTGCTCCAAGAATGTGATGATTTTAATGACCAGTGATGGTTCCAGCAAGATGGGGCTACTAGACACACAGCAAATACCGTATTTCTGTAAGATAATGGTTCCCGGATAAATTGATATCAAGAAGAGGCGACATCAATTGGCCCCCAAGAAGGCCAGACTTGGCCCCAAACGAGTTTTTTTTTGTGGGGATATCTTAAGAGTCGAGTTTATAATAATAAAAATCAACGGGCTTAAGATGAAGTAGGTACTAATTTAACGAAGTGAAACCTTAATTATTATAATATTTTTCAAATTTTCAAAAGATGCAGTTTGCTGGACAATTTCTATTACGGTTTAATAGTTCGAATAATTTATTTTAAATTTGAAAGGTCTTTAGAAAATAAAAAATCTAGACGGTGTAAGTGATCAATTTCCTTTGGCATTGAATGTTCACTTTTTTATCATATACCTATTATTGCTTTGATAAACTTTTAGTTTTTTCGCAACTTTTATATGAATAAATTAATAAAACAGAAGTGCGAACATTAGAACAACATAAATATACTTTAATTTAAAGAAAATTTAAAGAAAACTTTAAACGATAAAAATTTAGGATTTAATTTAAATTTACGAGAATAGATTAGTTCGGTCCAAACCTGAAGACACATATTTCATATATTTAGTTGGTTTAAACTTAAACGTCAGTGCATCTATAAATATAAAGGATATCCAGTGAAACTTTGGATAGACGTCATCAATATGACGTCACACTTCATTCATGACAGTCACTCCTATACAAATTAATTTGAAATTATGAATTTAAAATTCCACTGAATTTATTAATGTTTCATTATTTTAAAACAATTATACATGCGAGACTAAATTTCCTGCAAAACATAAATATAATTATATTATTATGTTGATGACGTTTGTCTATTAAGTTGGTACAGCTGTTCGTGTTCATAGCTACGCTGTCAGACATATTTAATTTTCCTGTTACTTTTGTAGTTGACACATGTCATGTTTGAGGTTAGTTTTAATAATAACTTTCATATACCTTTCCGTAATTACCTTATTACTCTAAATTCACCTAACACACTGCGACTTAAAAGTGTTTAATACTTTTGCTTGCTACAATTAAAGAATATACTGTTTTAACACAATACAGAAGTCGCCTGAAGACATTTCTTATTAAAAAAAAATGAAAGCTGTTTTAGAAAAACCTGTAAATGGTGATTGTTCAGTTACATGTGACAACACTGCCTAATATGATGTCATAATTCATCAATGACGTATACCCAAAGTTTCACTGGATACCCTTTACAAACAAAGTTAAATAATAAAAAGTTTGGCTATTATTATTTTATGCTTCTCTGGAGTTTCCTCTGTATCTGTATTGCCAAGCAAAACTTCTAATTTATTATTAATTATTGTGTATCTTTAATTAATAAAGTTGTCCCAATTTATAGTGTGGATCTTGTTCTTAGTTTTCTTGCTAATATTCGTCAACTTAGTTGTTTCCGTTGCAATGATTTTACAAAATGAATAGAAAACATAATTATTATATTAATGACCTTTCTTCCGTTACCCTAATACGCAAACATTTAAAACTGATTACATAAACGTGTAACCTTGCTTGTATTCGTATTTTCAAAAACAAAATGTGTGATAATTATATGCGCCATTAGATTTACATTTAGTAAATATTTACGCAATACTTTACTGACAAATTATTACATACGCAGTTTTCACCACATTGGGATAATCAATGCTCTTTGAAAATCTGAAGAAAACATGTGGAAATTATGTTTAATATTAACATTCGGAGTCGCACTAATGGTAAGTACCTACGTAAAAATGCAATAAGTGCATATAAAATTCATTTAAAATTCGAATACCTGATTTTCAGTACGAACAACACGATTACATTGCAATTTTAGAAAGGGCCGAATTTCCGTTTTACAACAAAAATTACATAAGTTTTGCGAAAATCGCTAATTTCAAATACAATCGCACACATTTCGGCGTTAATGCAACGCTAAATTTTAATGTGAACTTTGGAAACGACATGATGGTACTCCTTAATCTTACTTTTTTAATTTTGAAAAACTACCTCTAACCTGTTAAAATTTTTATGTAGGGAAGTGTGCAAGGATATAAATTCACGAGTAATGAATATCGCCGATTTCCCATTGTATTTACGAGAAATTTATGCAAGACTTTTTCTGAAAACGAGTTTGGCGCACAAAATATTTATTCTTACGGAAATTTTTCGAAATGTCCACTTGTGAAGGTAATCGACAAATGTACCTACATGGAAAATATAGATACCTACGTTTTAAAAATGTTTTTTATAGGGTAATTACCTAATAGTTAATTACAGTCCGGATTTTTCCAAGTTTCCTCCATATATACCAGGTGGACGTTACAAAATGGATGTCAATTTATCCTATCACGCGGTTACAGTTCTTCGTGGAGAAGTTTATCTAACTATTAAACCTATTCGGGAGTTTGCCCCATGATTGATATTAGAAGTATTGATGATTGAAGAAGAAGAAGTTTGCACAGATTTTAATTTGTCGTCTATGTGTTAGTACAACTTGTAAAATAAAGTTGGAAAGAATATTTCATTGTTTTTCGGGATTTGCAACGTTTATTGAGTTGATCTTCTAGTCATTCGTATTTTACTGTGTAAATTGTTAGTATATATACTAGGGTGGCCCTTAATTATGGTTGAAACAAATTTTGATCGGGTCACCCCCTAAATCGATTCTAAAAAGATAAAAAGTAATTTTAAGGTTTATCAGACCTCTCAATTCCGTCGTTAAGGGGTGCCCCAAGGAGCCTGCTTTTTCCCATTTAATTAAAATAATTTTTCCGGACACTTCTGGTTTTTATTTTTTTACAAAAGTACGTGTGCCTGAAAAAATCCGAAAAATTTCGGCGTGTGCTGCGATTCATTGCTCACTGGTGTCCCTTTCATGGAAAATTTATGGGAGCCAAGTGTCATATCTTAAGCAAATAAATGGGGGGTGAAGAAAGGGGTAATTTTAAAATATTGTCGTTTTTCTCGGTTGCAACGAGTTGTTAAGATATGGCTCCCATGATTTTTTCCGTGAAAGGGGCATCAGTGAGCAATGAATCGTAGCACTCGCCGGATTTTTTCAGGTACACATACTTTTGTAAAAAAATAAAAACCAGAAGTGTACTGAAAACCTATGTTATTTAAATGGGAAAATGCAGGCTCCTTGGGGCACCCCTTAACGATGGAATTTAGAGGTCTGGTAAATCTTAAAATTCCTTTTTATTTTTTTAGAATCGATTTGAGGGGTGACCCGGTCAAAATTTGTTTCAACCATAATTAAGGGCCACCCTAATATATACAGGGAAAAACAAAGGGTTAAAGATACAGGAACAAAATTTTTATGGATAAATAAGAGTCTAATACATCAAGTCACAATAAAGTTTTATTAACAACCACAAAATAATTAAAGGAAAAAAAATGCAACCGAAAAAAGTGGTATAAGAATTTTTTATTCCTTTTATCGTTACAAACCCACCCCTAAAGTTTGGCTGAAGCATTACCTAACACCCTGTATACTATCAACGACTAACCTAGGAACTAACAAATGCCTAAAATGTAACCATTTGTTCCCAACAGAAGATCGTGTGCGAATCGCCGGTGACAGAATATTCTGGAAACTTGTTCGTTGCTGTACTTCGAAAGTTAACGGCAGAACTTGTCCCCAAATATAAGCTTTTTTACAGCTTTCACATTCAAAATTTTAGCAGTTTTTATCTGTGACTTGTGTATATTATACCCAATCCTCCAGCCTCTGTTGGTAAAAATCAAGGAGCTTAAAATGAAGTACTAATTTAACGAAGTGAAACTTTAATTATATTTTTAATTTTCAAAAGATGCGGTTTTCTTGACAATTTCTGTTACGGTTTGAAAGGTTTTTAGAAAATAAAAAATCTAGACGGTGTAAGTGATAAATTTCCTTTAGCACTGAATGTTCACTTTTTATCATATTGATTTTGACAAACTTTTGGTTTTTTGGCAACTGTTATGTGGATAAATTAACAAAACAGAGGTCCGAACATTAGAAGAACATAAATATACGTACTTTAATTTAAAGACTATTTGGAATTTAGGGAATAGGATTGATCCACGAGGATCTGCTCCACGTCAATTGATGATGATGATGATGAAGAAAACTTTAGATGATAATAATTAAGAATTTAATTTAAATTTAGGAGAATAATTAATTAAACTTAAACAAATGAAATTAAATACTAAAAAGTTTGTCTATTATTATTTTATGCTTCTCTGGAGTTTCCTCTGTATCTGTATTGTCAAATAGAACTTTTAATTTGTTATTAATTATTGTGTATCTCTATTTAATATAGTTATCCCAATTTATAGGATGGATCTTGTTAAATATTTTAATTTGTTAATTTTCTTGCTAATATTTGTCAACTTAATTGTTTTCGTGCGAATGTGTGGGAGTTAAATTTACCAGAAGATGCAAATACCGACCCCAAGTTTTTATGAGGGGTTTGCTTCGATTTCTCTGTTGCAATAATTTTACAAAATAAATAGAAGGCCTATTATATTAATGACATTTCTTCCGTTAACCCTAATACACAAGCATTTAAAACTGATTATTAATCAGTGATTACATAAAAGTGTAACCTTGCTTGCATACATATTTTCAAAAACAAAATGTGCCATTAAATTTACATTTAGCAAATATTTGCACAATAACAAACATCAATATAATGATAACAATCAAATTTGCTGTTATACTGACGAATTATTACAAAAACAGTTTTCACCACACTAGAATAACGACGCTCTTTGAAAATCTGAAGAACTTGAACATGTGGAAATTATGTTTAATATTAACATTCGGGGCCGTATTAATGGTATGTAAAAATGCAATAATTGCATCTAAAATTAATCTAAACTTCTAATACCTGATTTTCAGTACGAACAACACGATTACATTGCGATTTTAGAAAGGGCTGAAGTTTTGTTTTACAACAAAAATTACATAAGTTTTGTGAAAATCGCTAATTTCAAATACAATCGCACTCATTTCGGCGTTAATGCAACGCTAAATTTGAATGTGAACTTTGGAAACAACTTAATGGTATTCCTTTATCTTATTTTTTAAATTTTGAAAAACTACCTCTGACCTGTTGAAATTTTTATGTAGGCGTCTGTGCAAGGATATAAATTTATGAGTAATGAATATCGTCGATTTCCTATTGAATTCACGAGAAATGTCTGCAAGGCATTTTCTGAAAACGAGTTTGGCATACAAAATGTTTATTCTTACGGAAATTTTTCGAAATGTCCACTTGTGAAGGTAATCGAAAAATGTACATAGAAAATATAGATACGTTTTAAAAATGTTTTTTATAGGGAAATTACTTAATAGTTAATTACAGTCCAGATTTTTCCAAGTTTCCTCCGTATATACCAGGTGGTCGTTACAAAATGGATGCCAATTTATCCTATCACGCGGTTACAGTTCTTCGTGGAGAAGTTTATCTAACTATTAAACCTATTCGGGAGTTTGCACCATGATTGATATTACAAGTATTGATGATTGAAGAAGAAGAAGTTTGCACAGATTTTAATTTGTCGTCTATGTGTTAGTACAGCTTGTAAAATAAAGTTGAAAAAAATATGTCATTGCTTTTCGGGATTTGCAACGTTTATTGAGTTGAACTTCTAGTCATTCGTATTTTACTGTGTAAATTGTTAGTATATAGCCTATACAGGGAAAAACAAAGGGTTAAAGGTTAAAGATACAGGAACAAAATTTTTATGGATAAATAAGAGTCTAATACATCAAGTCACAATAAAGTTTCATTAACAACCACAAAATAATTAAATGAAAAAAAATGCAATCGAAAAAAGTGGTATAAGAATTTTTTATTCCTTTTATCGTTACAAACCCACCCCTAAAGTTTGGCGGAAGCATTACCTAACACCCTGTATACTATTAACGACTAACCTAGGAACTAACAAATGCCTAAAATGTAACCATTTGTTCCCAACAGAAGATCGTGTGCGAATCGCCGGTGACAGAATATTCTGGAAACTTGTTCGTTGCTGTACTTCGAAAGTTAACGGCAGAACTTGTCCCCAAATATAAGCTTTTTTACAGCTTTCACATTCAAAATTTTAGCTGTTTTTATCTGTGACTTGTGTATATGATACCCAATCCTCCAGCCTCTGTCGGTAAAAACATTATTCTTTCCAGCGCTGCTTTAGGGTGATGCATACAGTGTTTTATTAGACTGACTCGAACTATTCTTCTTAATTATTCTATTTCTATTGTTCCATCTAATTATAATCAAAAACGACTAAAACGAGTAGGTTAATAGAGGTATAGCGAATGTATTAGTAGTATGAACCTTATTTGCGGAGTTTAGTTTTGTTTTAAGTATTGCATCTATTCGGTTTTTAAACTGATCAGTAAGTTTTTCTTTAGTAACACTTGTTGAATTCCTGTGAGTTGTATGTATCCCAAATACTTATAATATAATCTTCCGTTTCTACTATGTTTTCAATTGCTTCATGCTCATTTAGTTGGCATCCTTCTGATTTTATAATTTTACCTTTTTCTAGATTTACATTTTTCAAGTCCTAGTTCCAAGCATATTGATTTGCTGAAGTTGTACGTGAGACCGAGTAACTTTTTCAGTTGTTCTTTAGAGTTAGCATATATTTTTAAATCATTACCTATTATTGCTTTATCTCTTCCCTCTGTTTCTAACGTGTGTCCATGTCCATAAACTGTCGACATCTTGGTTGCGTTGAATAACAAATTACAAGTCTTAGGGCCGGTTGCACAAAGCTTTTGTTAAATTAACGAATGATCAAAGTTGACAAAAGAGCATCATTTTTTGTTTACTTATGTGTTAGCTGCCATATGCATTCGAATTTTGATTCGATTTTGTTCACTTTGACGAATGATTAATTTGACCAAGCTGTTAAATCATGTTTGTGCAACCCGCCCTTAGATTAAATCATAGACAATGACATTTTACAAATCTTGACATTTGGTTTTGTGTTCTGAATCAAATTATGAAATATGTTTCTGAAATCACAACCTACTGGGATGTTGACAGTTTATGGACACCCGTTATTTGGTATCCATATTGTATACGAGGGGGTATTAATATCTAGTTAGTTTGGAAAGTCTCTTGTACACAAAATTGAATATGGTTGCTATGGTTAAAACTATGATGTTTTATAAATAAGTTGTCAAAGTTTGACCTAAGTTGAACGGTGATAAAACTGCGAATTTTTGAAAACGGCATGTCCGAGAAAACGCTAGAGTTTGAAAAAATCGAGTTATTTTTGAAAGGGCTATTGAGCAAAGACATTTTTGCTGATATGATAGAAACCTTAGGCGATCAGTGTCCTTCATATGCCACTATTAAGAACTGGGTTGGGGAATTTAAGAGAGGAAGATCAAATGTTAAAGATGAGCACCGCTCTGGAAGACCAATTTCTGTGACCACTCCGGAAAAATTGATTCTGTCCATAATATGGTTTTAGAAGATCGACGAATTGGGCTCAAGCGTATAGCAGAAGCATTGGACATTTCCCATGGACGTGTGTTTCACATCGTTCATCACGACTTGGGTATGAGAAAGCTTTCGGCCAAATTAATTCCGAAATGCTTGAATGCTGATCAGAAGCGCGTTCGATTGACAACGGCGAAGTAAGAAGAAGATTCCTCCAACTTTTTGGATCGGCTTGTTACAAGACGAAACGTGGGTCCATCACTATGACCCAGAGACTAAAGAGCAATCTGAAGAGTGGAAGCATTCTGGTTCTCCACGACCCAAAAAATTCCGTGTTCAAAAATCGGCTGGCAAGATTCTTGCTTCAGTTTTCTGGGACAAAGATGGGATAATTCTGATAGATTATTTGGAACAAGGTAGAAGTATCACGGGAGCATATTATACTGAGTTGCTAACTCAATTACGTAAAAAAAATTGTGGAAAAACGCCGCGGAAAACTTGCCGAATGTGTGCTCTTTTGCAAGACAACGCTCTCGCTCACAAGTCGTTGATTGCGCTACAAAATAATTAATGAAATTGGTTTTAAATTGGTTGGCCACCCGCCCTATTCTCTGGATTTAGCACCGTCAGACTATTATTTGTTCCCAAAACTCAAAAAGCATTTGAAAGGTAAAAGATTTTCGATAAATGACGCAGCCGTATGTGTCGTTGAGGAGTGGTTTGCAGACCAAAACAAAGAATTTTTTAAAGGTCTTAGGAGTACTTTATGAACGTTCTGCTAAATGTGTAAGTCTGAAAGGAGATTATGTTGAATAAACAAACTTTTGTTTTGAAATATTGTGGCGTTTTATATGGTAGGATAAGTACTTATCAATACTCCCTCATATGTTGCATTTCTGAAACTAAGAACAAATGAAATAAAACAACAATGATTGCAGACTACATTCTGGTGGATAAGGGAAGAGTTAGAAATGAAAGAGCAACCGCTGGCGTAGTTGTGCTTCTACATAAATGTTTTCAACATAACATCGATGGCATTGACTATACGAATGAAAGAATTCTGAAAGTAGCCCTAAAAATAATACATAAGCATATCCTCATACTGAGTGTATATGCCCCCGATATTAACAAGCCAAGAGAAGAAAGAAGGCGATTTAAGAAGCCCTGCAGAGCTAAGTAACTGGATAGAATACCGTTGAACCATCACACCTTAATCATGGATGGTTTAATGCAATAGTGGGGAACGACCCTATCCCAGGAATTAAGCAACGTTGCAATGAAGATACACAAAACGATAACGGAGACTTGTTAGTGGACTTCAGTAGTCAGGATAGTTTCAGAATAAATAATATCATTTTCAACCATCAATGGCAATATAAATACACTTGGAGTAATACCAGAGGACAACAGTCAGTTATTGACTATGCCATACCTACATAATAGACAATTTAAATCAAGTCAAATAATAGATGTTCGAACCTTAAATTCTGCCAATATTGTGATTGAGGCAGAAGCACGAAAGTTGGCATACAAGGTGTTTACCAGCGGCAACTAGATACTGGACCCACTCTCAGTTCATCTGATGCTGATCTTTCTGCCCTGGACTGTGACAAGCGAAGCTACTCATCCACAGACCTTCATATTTAGTAGGAAGCACCTTATGACAGGACAGGCCTCCTTACGGGTCATGACCTCTTTAAAATCTGCATCTGATGGGCCTCTCCGAGGACCCAAGTTGAAGATTCTGCAACGAAGCAGATGAAACCTCATTTCACCTCCTTTTGTAATGCCCCAGACTACTTCTTCTAAGGCATCGCCTATTTGATGCCGGTCTTCTAGAGCCCGATGATACACGGAGCGCCGGTTTGTACGAAGGCAATGCACAATGGGCCTATGGCTGAGTGTTGTTACGTCACTCCGCCGAAAGAAGAAGATGTTGGTGACTGTTTAACACTAACGGTTGGGTTCTCTTTAATGGTATATCAACAATGCTGAGTTCTAATTTTCAGTACTAATAATACGATCAGGATTAACAGCAATATAATAATTATTTTAAAGCCTTTGGTGATACGTTATTTCTAAATTTAAAATGACTTCGCAAAATATGTACATAGAAAAGTATCATCTCTGCAGAAATGCTAATCATTCGTGTTTATTCTAGTGTCCGACTGAAGCTTTGGCTTCGGCTTCGGCTTCGGCTACCTTCTTCCGCAAAAAGCACATTCGCCGCACATTCGGCTCCGGCGAAAAAAGGGCCGAAGGTTTGGCCGAAGCCGAAGGTTACATCCAGCCGAGCGATTCACGCAAACGAACGAAATATTACGTATTTACAATGTACAATATTATTCATTTTATTATGTTTATGTATTTCAATAAATAAAGAAAAATAAAATTAAGTTTACCATCGGAAAAAAATATGCTATTTAGAGTATTTAATTTATTTACACTAATTTACAATACGGGTTCTAAAAGTCTGGTTGCACCTTCGGATTAGGCTTCGGCGATAGCCGAACATCGGCTTCGGCTTCGGCTGACAAACTGACCTTCGACGGACACTAGCTAATTTCATTATAATTCGAGAAATTGTCATGCCAAATACCATTCATGACTAGAATTTTACAGGCTTTTTTTGCCGTCATGATCACTCTTGCTTGTTGCTTTAGAAAAGATTTTCGTTGCAACAAGCAGTCGTGTTCATGACGGCAAAAAAATTGCCGGTAAAATTCTAGTCACTTGTGAATTACTGTTGACAAACTTTTGGTTTTTTGGCAACTGTTATATGGTTAAATTAAAAAAAACAGAGGTCCGAACATTAGAAGAACATAAATATATACGTACTTTAATTTAAAGACTATTTGGAATTTAGGGAATAAGAAAACTTTAGATGATAATAGTTTAGAATTTAATTTAAATTTAGGAGAATAGATTAGTTCGGTTCAAACCTGAAGACACATGTTTCATATATTTAGTTTGTTTAAACTTAAACAAATAAAATTAAATAATAAAAAGTTTGTCTATTATTATTTTATGCTTCTCTAGAGTTTCCTCTGTATCTGTATTGTCAAATAGAACTTTTAATTTGTTATTAATTATTGTGTATCTCTATTTAATATAGTTATCCCAATTTATAGGATGGATCATGTTAATTTTCTTGCTAATATTTGTCAACTTAATTGTTTTCGAGCGAATGTGTGGGAGTTAAATTTACCAGAAGATGCAAATACTGACCCCAAGTTTTTATGAGGGATTTGCTGCGATTTCTCTGTTGTAATAATTTTACAAAATAAATAGAAAGCGTATTATATTAATGACAATTCTTCCGTTAACCCTAATACACAAACATTTAAAACTGATCAGTAATCAGTGATTACATAAAAGTGTAACCTTGCTTGGATACGTATTTTCAAAAACAAAATGTGCCATTAAATTTACATTTAGCAAATATTAGCACAATAACAAACATCAATATAATGATAACAATCAAATTTCCTGTTATACTGACGAATTGTTACAAAAACAGTTTTCACCACACTAGAATAACGACGCTCTTTGAAAATCTGAAGAACTTGAACATGTGGAAATTATGTTTAATATTAACATTCGGGGCCGTATTAATGGTATGTAAAATTGCAATAATTGCATCTAAAATTAATCTAAACTTCTAATACCTGATTTTCAGTACGAACAACACGATTACCTTGCGATTTTAGAAAGGGCTGAAGTTTTGTTTTACAACAAAAATTACATAAGTTTTGCGAAAATCGCTAATTTCAAATACAATCGCACACATTTCGGCATTAATCTAACGCTAAATTTTAATGTGAACTTTGGAAACAACTTAATGGTATTCCTTTATCTTACTTTTTTAATTTTGAAATACTACTTCTGACCTGTTGAAATTTTTATGTAGGCGTCTGCGCAAGGAAATAAATTCATGAGTAATGAATATCGCCGATTTCCTATTGAATTCACGAGAAATGTCTGCAAGGCATTTTCTGAAAACGAGTTTGGCATACAAAATATTTATTCTTACGGAAATTTTTCGAAATGTCCACTTGTGAAGGTAATCGAAAAATGTACATAGAAAATATAGATACGTTTTAAAAATGTTTTTTATAGGGAAATTACTTAACAGTTAATTACAGTCCAGATTTTTCCAAGTTTCCTCCATATATACCAGGTGGTCGTTACAAAATGGATGTCAATTTATCCTATCACGAGGTTGCAGTTCTTCGTGCAGAAGTTTATCTAACTATTAAACCTATTCGGGAGTTTGCACCATGATTGATATTACAAGTATTGATGATTGAAGAAGAAGTTTGCACAGATTTTAATTTGTCGTGTATGTGTTAGTACAGCTTGTTGTAAAATAAAGTTGGAAAAAATATTTCATTGTTTTTCGGGATTTGCAACGTTTATTGAGTTGAACTTCTAGTCCTTCGTATTTTACTGTGTAAATTGTTAGTATATATACAGGGAAAAACAAAGGGTTAAAGATACAGGAACAAAATTTTTATGGATAAATAAGAGTCTAATACATCAAGTCACAATAAAGTTTTATTAACAACCACAAAATAATTAAAGGAAAAAAAAATACAACCGAAAAGTGATATAAGCATTTTTTATTCCTTTTATCGTTACAAACCCACCCCTAAAGTTTGGTGGAAGCATTACCTAACACCCTGTATACTATTAACGACTAACCTAGGAACTAACAAATGCCTAAAATGTAACCATTTGTTCCCAACAGAAGATCGTGTGCGAATCGCCGGTGACAGAATATTCTAGAAACTTGTTCGTTGCTGTACTTCGAAAGTTAACGGCAGAACTTGTCCCAAATATAAGCTTTTTTACAGCTTTCACATTCAAAATTTTAGCAGTTTTTATCTGTGACTTGTGTATATTATACCCAGTCCTCCAGCCTCTGTCGGTAAAAACATTATTCTTTCCAGCGCTGTTCGAACTATTCTTCTTAATTATTCTATTTCTATTATTCCATCTAATTATAATCAAAAACGACTAAAACGAGTAGGTTAATAGAGGTATAGCGAATGTATTAGTAGTATGAACCTTATTTGCGGAGTTTAGTTTAGTTATTTTAAAGTGATTAATAAGTTTTTCTTTAATAACACTGTGTTGAATTGCTTTGAGTTGTATGTATCCCAAATACTTATAATCTTCCGTTTCTACTACGTTCTAATTAAATTGATTCACCAAATTAAATCCAAGATGGCCGCCGTTTTTAATCGAACTTTTAATCGAGCCTTTAATTGACCTAATTAAATCCTACACGGCCGCCGTTTTTAATCGAACTTTTAATCGAACTTTTAATTGACCTAATTAAATGGCGTTATCCTTTGATTATGTCACATAATTAATTTAATTGGCATTTTGATTGACCTAATTAATTTAATTGACCTTTTAAGTGACCTAATTAAAGTGTCGGCACCCTTTGATTGAGCTATCAATTAAATTGATTGACCTAATTAAAGTGTTGGCACCCTTTGATTAAGCTATCAATTAAATTGATTGACCTAATTAAACACAAAATGGCGGCTCCAACTACTGCTATTCTACTGTTGGGTTTCCGGAGAAGATCTACGGGCGATTTCGTTAATATTAATTCCTTGATCCATTTATATCGATCCATCGTCCTTCCCTCCCTTCTTTATTGCTCTTATATCTGGTTTCCCTACTGCTCACGATACATTGCATCTCTTGAATCGGTTCAGCATAAGTTAGATACTTAGCATATACTTATAATCGGATCTCCTTCGAGTTTCTTTAACCATAATTATTCTGACCTGTTCGGCATTCAAAACTTAGAAGCTTAAAATTCGCTTTTCTGTAACATTCCTTTTTTAATACGAGAACCCATACTTTTAATATCTTCTTCTTTTTCTTTTACCCTCTTATACCTTTACAGTGTCGAGGTGGCCGGACACATCGAGCGGTCACCCATACAAGTTCTAACCAAGCACGCCCATACTTAACTTTCTATATTTCAGTATTACCTGCAGTCCTACTCTGTCGTACTGCCGGTTAACTTCTAATATCAAATATCGAAACGACGATTTTTATAATTGAAAATAATCCAAATTTTGAATGACACGAATATTATGTCCCAAAAAGTCAAAATTTCGATTTCGAAATGATCTCAAAATCCATTGAAATTTCAAACTCAAAATGTCAGCAATGGAAACCATCGTTTTACATTATAATTTCTTCGTCTTTCAGACTTTTGCGATTAGCTCTCAGATTCTTATTTGTTCTTTTTTAACCTTTTTTTCCTCCCCATTTAAATTTAAAAGTCAAGATTCTGAAACTGTATTTCAAAATACTGAAAAATCGATTGAATGCCTAATGAAACACGCGTTCTTGTTTATGTTTAATGCCAAAGTTTTGAAAGCAAAATCGGAATCGACCATACATTTCGCGTTTACAGCAGTAAAATCTAAAGTTTTAAATTTGAAAAGCTCACGTGAGGTTGGTGATTCAGAGGTGAATTATGCACATGCAGTCCCCTGCGATTTCAGCTGAGTTATTTATAATCAATCAATCAATTTACCGGACAGTTTTAAATAACGCAATGAACCCCATTTCCGGAGTCGTTCACAGAGGGGATATGTTTAATTTATTCGTACAGGAATTTTTTATTGGTTTCAAAATCATTGAATTTACCCTTGTAAAACCCATTTCTTTCTAATTTTTATTTAATCCATTAATTTTCAGCAAAGCTTTGGTCATTTGTATTAAAAACAAAAACCTAAAAACTGTTCCTTGTAGATTAAATATAAATGAAGGTGATTCTGATACCATCTTGTTGATAATCTGTAAAGTTCTAATGCTTCTTGAAAACTTTCAAGGAAGCCGGCTGAATTCTTAATGCTCGTGTTGGAATTACAATATGAAATAATGAGCAGACGATGTGGGTAATTCCGAAGTTGTGTTATAACTTTCGTGTAGAAATTCAGCATTAGCAGAAAAGTTTGACATTTTGTTCTGAATTCTGATAATGTATTTAGGTGAGCTTTTAAGAGCTTTTCAGGAAAGGGATTAAATAAAACAGACACGTACTAAGTTTATGTACAAAAGGAGTGGAAGCTTTTAACTAAGTAAGTCTATAAAAAGGAATGTAAATAGAATTCTTCGCAGCATTGTACGAAAGAAGTCTGTCGTTTACTGCATTTTTGTTTGAAATTAAAATTAGGAATTTGAGGTTTATATATTTTTATTCGAATTTTAAAATTTATGATCGAACAAAATTTGTTTTTTTTTTAATTGTCATCGTAGTAGGCTATAACCTTCCTGATCACCTGATCTAAGTTTAAACCAATGTGAGCCAGGTTCCTAGCTCGACAGCTCTATAATGTATGACTTTTTGACTTCAGTTTTTCTGTTAATCTGGCCTTAATGGCAAAAATTCCAGGAAACGTCAATTGTTAAAAAAGGCATGGAAATTTAGAAAATCTTTGAAATCCTTCGCCATGGTGCCACTATTAGAGAAATTCTGAGCTTACAAATTCAAAACAGAGCCAAAAACAAAGAACAGGAGTAATAAACACAACTCAACCGTTGTTTTAAATTACTTTTGAGCTGCTAAAACGTTTCCGGTAATAACCCGTGTCCGCAGTAAACATTATTTACAGACAAATTGCAAGTTTTTAGTGCCAGTAAAAAGCGTTTTTCTTCGAATTAGCATTTATCACTGACGAATTAAAACTAAAAGTTTCCACTGGACATAAATTTTAACGTACTTCATTCCTGAATTGGTGTACACATCCCACAAATTAAACTGGTGGGTTGTCGTTGATGGATTGGTAACTTTCAAAACTAGTCGGGGTTTTGTGCAAAAATTTTACCAGTAATGTGTTTTACTTTCGTAATTGGGAAGTAGGAATTTTGGTAATTAAAAGGATTGGTTTAAATAATTATTTACAGAGGATTATCATCAAAGGGCTTTCATCGTGAATTTGACCTATCCTTCATGTAGTTTTGCATTTGCAAGTATTTACTTCTGTTTTTACTTATTTATTTTTTGACATTTTCTTATTTTTAATATGAATATATGGAAACAATAAAAATTGTGTAGAGTCAAGAAAATAAGAAATATTAAATCCAATAAAGTCCACTTGGGATTTGATTTTATAGCAACTTTGACGTAAAAAAAGGGGGAAGTAAGTGAACTAGTTCAGGAAAAGTTATTGGATCGTGACAGTAAAATTGGAAAATCTAATGTTATTTGGGGCAAACATGTGCAAAAAATTTGTCCCTTAGTTTTGACTGACACGTAATTGGACAGCCGATCGTAAAATCGAACGTGGTGATTATTGGGGTTACTAAACAAAGAATAGGTTAGCCCCTTTAAATTTACTTGCTATGGATTGTTAGAAGCTTATATTTTAATATCAGCGTCTCGCGGGCAACCATAGAAGAAATGGGCCTTTTGTGAATTAATTTTTGTTACATCTAATTATTATGTTATACAAGCAAATTATGTCTAATGACAATCTGATGTTTAGGAAACAGTTAATAATAAAGCTGTTCGTATTTTAGGAATTCTCAATAAATAACAAATGAAACTGCAGGGCTCGGACTGGGTTACCATTGTACCTAAAATTAGTATATTATGCAATGAGCATTTAATGATAGCTATTAAGACACGAGTATGAGAATTAAGACACGAGCCGCAGACGAGTGTCTTAATGAATACGAGTATCTTAATAGCTATTAAATGCGAGTTGCATACACTATTTTTTTCTACGACCAGTTATAATAATGAAACAATAGGCACCTTCTGAAAAGCTGCTACCTAACCTTATTTTTTACAACAAAATACTTTGCTGCTATTGGTTATCTCAATTAAGAAACATCAGCAACTCGCGTAATTATGGTAGTGGTATATAAATCACACTTGCAAGGTTAAAAATAGGTTGTGCTACCAGTATCGCCTTAACATTGAACTTATTTATCATTATTTCGTTTTTTCTTTTTTCTTTTATTTATATGGTATTAAAGTTCCTGAAGGCATCCTCTTAAATTTTCTTCCATTCGCGTATGCCTACTACTTTCCTTCTCTCTCTCTTGGTGCCTTCTCAATTATTGAGGTTAGCGATTAACATGGCAAATTTCCACCTATCCCGTGCTGTGTGGAACAACCGCTCCCTATTCATTCCGAGCCAGTTCCTAACGTTACTCATCCGCGATGTTCGTCTTCTGCCTGTTCCTCTCCTTCCCTCGACCTTTCTTTGTAGTATTCATTGTAAAATTTCATACTTTTCGTGTCGTAATACGTGGCCGAAGTATGCAAGTTTCCGTTTCTTTATGTTAATTATTAGTTATCTTTGATGGTGCAGGCGTCTTAGAACTTCTTCGTTAGTCACTGTGTCCACTCATGATATTTTTAGTATCCTTCTATATGTCCACATTTCAAATGCTGCCAGTCGGTCCATTGGTTGTTTCTTTAAGGTCCATGCCTCGCAGTCGTATAGAAGAATAGATCAGACATACGATTTCAACAATGCTTTTCTTCTACATCCTCTAAAATGTAGTCTTTTTGTGTTTGTTTTCATATTTTTCACCCACCTTCTTCTTGGTCGTTTTATCTTTGTTCCTGAACATCTATGTTTTTAATCTACTACAGGAATGCGACCCTGCCCATGCGAGCTAAGGCTTGTCTTCCGCTAACTAATACCGGGGGAAGCCATGTCTTAACCTCATACCTCATCACCAACCAAAATGCCCTTTTCCCCAATATCCCCGTCCCGAATATTATTCACGAACCCGTTTGGCCAATGTGGTGAGTCATACCCAACTACCCCCCCCCCCCCCCAAATATGACTAGTACAGAAGTTAAATAGCCTTTCAAAACAGTGATGTGAACGACCGAAGAGCAGAGGGTGCGAAGAATACCTGATTACCTGGGTTAAAACAGACAACAAGCAATGAAAATGGATAGCAACGTACAACAAATGAGGTGTAAAGACGACCTCACTAAACATACAGGCTTGATGTGGCATAGAATAGCCTATAATTGAATTGAATCAGTTAGAGATTAGATCTCTCTTCCTTCGCTACACCATTCTTGTTTCTCCCTTCTTTCCAGATTTCATTGTAAAATCTGATTAAGTATTGTTTTCTTTGGTATCTTTTGAACATGTCCAAATCTGTAGATTCATAAATAATAGGTATATGTATTAAGCTTGATGGAGTATTTATTTCTTGTTTTATAAGGTAGCTACTCTAGATCAACGAATCACAACAACATTAAGGGTCCTTTGACTAAATAGTCAGTTACCTAAATAAATGGTAAGATTTTCACTTAACCAATAAGGGTTGGGGGTAAAGAAAATCTTAGTGAAAAACTAGACGATCACAACGAAAAACTGTAAAGTGTAACACACCTGGGGTACGTACAGTTGCACGTGTTTAATTTATTATTTGCCTTTTCCTTAGTTATTCCTATTTCCTCTGTTGTTGGAGTTTCTGTATTCTCTTATCTAAACTTGTTTGCATAATACTCTTTCCAAGTTTTCAGTATTTCTTCTGTATTAACCTGTAGTAATCCTTTGAGGTTCCTGATATTATGTATTTTAAGTGAACGGTTACCTTTAGTTTTTCAACTACGTTCCAAAATTGGTTTTCGATGTAGTTTTCTTCAATTTTCTTTCCCAACTCTTCCCACGTACTTTTCTTGGATTCTTTAACTGCTGCTTTTGCTTCATTCCTTTTTATTATGTAGGTTCTTGTACTTTGTTCTGTGTGTTCTCTTAGATGGGTCTTCCATACCTCCTTTTTTAATTTTTTTTTGTTACATTTTCATTTCACCATTTAGTACTCCTCCGGTTTGAGTTTTCTTGTGCCTCTTTTGTACCGCGCACTTCCTTTACTGTTTATAGAATTGTCTGTTCGAATGTGTTCTACTTTTTATTTAACATGCATGGGTTAACTTCGGAATTCTTGTTGTTCAAGGATATTCAGCTTTTCAGTTAAGGTTTCCTAGTATTTTTGTTTCTTTGTTGGATCTTCTAATAATTCCAGGTTTATCTTATCAAGTCAAATCATGTCAAATTTCTACATCAGAAAATACTGAAAGTTGAGTTATACAGGGTGGGGCAATAGTGCGCCCGACTTCGATAGCTCGAGTTCTATGATAGCTAGAAATTTAATTAAAAAACATAAATGAACTAGAGAAAAAAGTCTATAACCGGAAATTATTTTCGAATATAAAGGGTGGCCCAAGACGATTCTACAGGGTCACGTGACTTTTTTTTAAATGGAATGTTGTGTATAAAAGAAGATTTTTTGAAGCCTCTTCCTAGACTCTATTCACTCCCATATTATTATTGACTATCTCCAAACCACTTGGATGAAGTGATTTTTTTTGTTCAAATAATGGCATCTGCAGATGCATATCAAAAAAATCACTACAGTCACAATTACGGGTTTTAAGAAAAAATTATGTATGTACCAGTTAGGAAACATCTGTGCGATGTCTTTGAAACATTTTCACTTCCTAAAAATTATACAGGGTGGCAAAACATGATTTTTCAATTTAGAACTTTTTGAATTGAATTTTCTCAATTTTTTCAAATAGAACACCCTGTATATTTTTCAACGATATGATGTAGAAACTAAAAACGAACATTTTTTGTATGTACATCCCTATGGCTATTTGTAACCATTTTCGATTTATTGAGCAATAAGTACAAAATTCAAGGATAATCTTAAAATATTAGATCGTTTTTCAAATAACTCAACAGATAAAATTATAACAAGTGATCCACATGTTGCCCATGAAAACAGCATGAGTTTTTTTAGTGAGTTCACTTTATGTTTGATTCTTGATCTTGCCCAGCACATCCACTTTTTGTTAAGATCTTACTTGTACGTACATTTTTTGATTTTTATTTTATTCGACAAGCAATACACATTTATCGCAGTTACCGGTCGTCAGTTCTCATTTGTGTCAATTTTGAAATATTTGGAGTTTTCCAAAATGAATTTTAACAAAGCGGAACTTGTAGCTTGTAGACATGATGGGCCCCATTTCTTTGATGGTACATTGACTGGAGCTATTTATCTTCATTTTCTGGAAAACTATCTGCCGCAGTTATTGGTGTATCTTCCCGAACGGATCGGAAACAGGATATGGTTTCAACAAGATGGTGCTCCACTACATGCAGTAAGAGACCACCTAAATAATATCTACCCAAGGCAATGGATTGGAAGAAATGGCCCCACTAAATGGCCTGCTAGATCCCCGGATCTTACAAAAATTGATTTCTTTTTATGGGGATACGTGAAGGAAATTGTTTATAAAGAAACACCAACAACAATCCAAAATATGAAGGAAAGAATAATAACTGCTTTTAGAAGTATCACACCGGCAATTTTAAGAAAGGTAGAACTCTCATTTCAAAGGCGCATAGAGATGTGTTTGACACAATGGGCAACATGTGGAGCACTTATTATAATTTTATCTGTTGAGTTATTTTGTACTTGAATTTTGTACTTAAGGCCCAATAAATCGAAAATGGTTACAAATAGCCATAGGGATGTACATACAAAAAATGTTCTTTTTTAGTTTCTACATCATATCGTTGAAAAATATACAGGGTGTTCTATTTGAAAAAATTGAGAAAATTCAATTCAAAGAGTTCTAAATTGAAAAATCATGTTTTGCCACTCTGTATATTTTTTAGGAAGTGAAAATGATTCAAAGACATCGCACAAGTGTTTCCTAACTGGTACTTACATAATTTTTTCTTAAAACCCGTAATTGTGACTGTAGTGATTTTGTTAATATGCATCTGCAGATGCCATTATTTGAACAAAAAAAATCACTACATCCAAGTGGTTTGGAGATAGTCAATAATAATATGGGAGTGGAAAGAGTCTAGGAAGAGGCTTCAAAAAATCTTCTTTTATACACAACATTCCATTTAAAAAAAAGTCACTTGACCTTGTAGAATCGTCTTGGGCCACCCTTTATATTCGAAAATAATTTCCGGTTATAGACTTTTTTCTCTAGTTTATTTATGTTTTTTAATCAAATTTCTAGCTATCATAGAACTCGAGCTATCGAAGTCGGATGCACTATTGCCCCACCCTGTATAAAACAAAGCCCATTTTCCAAAACCACAACTGTTTACTTTCCCCATTTCGGAAGCACCATGAAAT
Source organism: Melanotus villosus (assembly GCA_963082815.1). Lineage (NCBI taxonomy): Eukaryota > Metazoa > Arthropoda > Insecta > Coleoptera > Elateridae > Melanotus > Melanotus villosus. The sequence continues at coordinate 4,749,560 of OY720420.1, read as the reverse complement.
TTTACGGGATGTTCTGAATAGCTTAATGGGCCACTGTTTCATTAGCTATGGCCGTAAAAGCTGTTCAGATATTGTTCTCTATGGGGATAACAAAAGATTAATTATCTCGATGAGTCTGTTCGTAACAGTTGCTTTAATTTTAACAGGCCGTTAAGATGTATTGTTATGAAAATCGCTCTTTGAAATTGTTCTTGTTGTCCCATTTCCCCCACCAATTGTTACGATTATCCATTTTTAATTGTGAATAAAAAGGCGCTTTGGTTCTTAATTTTCAAATTTTTAATTTTAATTTATGGTTGTCCAAGTCTTTCCAGAGCTCAAAAGCAATTAACTTTTTATAACATTACAAGTTGATCAGTAGGAAATAATTCTATTAACACGCACCCATTCTCAAAATAATTTTATCAAAAAGCGCTACAGTTCAAATTAATAATTGATAACTAACACAACGGGAATAAAAGAAGCCGGACTGAATCCTCCACTAGGGTAACATTGGCAAAGTTGAAGGGACCTTGGAGAATTAGCACCCCACAATCAGCCATGTACGTATGTCCCCTAGACCATAACCATGTAGGGTTGATATTTAGATATCACTTATTCTCACCCTCTTTTATGTTCTGTTGTACACCTACAACATGCAAAATATTTCATATCTGATGACGTTATTTAAACCCGTGCTGTTTTCGATCGGAACGATAATATTTAAATGGTAACTAATGGAATATTTTTAAACAGTAATACACGCGATAGGCAACCCCTTTCTTGTTTTTTTAATTAAATTAAAAATCCGTTAACATTTTAATGGGAAATGTCACAACAGCTCTGTCCTACTTGTAATGTTAGGTTTTCTTGTTTCATATTTATTAAAATAGTTAAATTCACTTTCAATCGGTTGAATATTCGTAGAAAGTTCAATCAACGCCTGTGAATAAATTGAAGTAAGTCACTTTTGTTTAAGTAAGTAAAAATAGCTATAGCCATCTGGTTGATACATTTTCTAATTTTGTACTGGACAGCACAAGCAAAGGGAGTAAGTGATTTCTCTAAATAGTCCACTGTTAGTAATGTACGAAGTGTTTTGCCTAAGCGTTTGCTTATAAACAATTCAGTTATTTTGAAAATCAGGCGAAAAATTCAATAAGTAAAATGCCCATCCCATGTTGTTCTACAAGACAAATGTATTTATTTTTAAACAGCGGGTTTAAACTATTTAACCAAAGAGTTAAATAGATTTGGATTTTCAAGAAGGACGTCCTGTATATTCTTAGATATTTAGATACCTACTAAAGTAAATTACATTTCTAACGGCTTTGCATCAAAAAATTGTTCTTAAAGTCATCATAGCAGGCAAATGTTAAACAAATAAATCAAAATATAATAGGAAACAACAAAACAAAATGTTTTATGTGCAACTAATAGAATATTTCATACATAAATTGCTGTAAGTTCGCCTTTGACTAAGATAACCCATTTAAGAATAAGAATATCGTCTTAAATCTAGCCTAACTTTTACTCGTACAAATTCAAGGTTAACCGTTGAACTATGCAAATTAAAACACCCTGTATAAAAACGAAAACCTCGGCTTTTTATTTATATACGTTTTTCTCTACTGCGTGAAGAGACCGATTAGTTACAAAAAAAGGGTAGGTGAATCACTCTGTATGTACAATAGACCGATAGAACTTACCTTCGGTTTAAGGCCATTCTAGGATGTATAGGTGGAAAATTTGTCGGCGTAGTATCATTGCTAAATTCTTCGTTTGATTCGAATGTTGCTTCTAATACGGCTATGATGGCATCTAAATGTCTGCAGGTCATTCGCAAGGCACATGACTCGCAACCACTTGTTTCTACGTTTTCTGGAATGTAACAAATTTTTATAAATCAATTGTAACAAAATTCAACAAAAACTAAATTTCTTTTTTTTAAATTAATTCTTCCTTGTTTAAATATTGTCTGATTTTTCTTTCTATAACATTTTGGTTAACATTGCATTTAGCATAAAGTTTGTGAGTTAAGTCGACAAACAAAATTCTGAATGCTAATTATAACATAAATGTGATATTTGTTTGTTCTTAATTTTTTCAATTGTATTTAAAAGCAAAAAGTAAATTTTTGCCCAAACCACTTTAACCATATCAATTTATTATCTTTTGTTAAAACTTACGTTTACGTACATTGAGTTTGAAGCAATTGTACACTCAAACTGAGACATTCTCTGCTTGTTTTAATTCTGCAAAATATTTTGAAATCATCAGCATAAAGTAACTTGTCAAAACTTGATAAAACTGTACGCAAAACTTTTATTAACAACATACAAAGATGTAAAGGGACTGATATTTTTATAATAATTTGCCTTAGGGGTTATTCTTCAAAAATGCTAATGCGCTTTCACTTAAATCATGCCATTGTAGCATTTAACAATTTAACAAAATTGTATCTTAGCCTTCGAGAAGTCGCTGGATGAAAATATTTTCTTTCTGATATATCTTCCTTCCTGATTCAAATCCCTGCATAAGTGACATCTTTGTGCATACGTAATTCGTAAAAATACACTAAAAACTGTCACGTGTTTATTCTGCCCTACGAGATTTAATAGGGGACGTTGTTGTCCCTAGGCGTTCGGCTAGCAAAACAGTGGAAAAGGGGGGTTCCAAACGTTAAACCATTCAATAGGGGTGGTCATAATAGGGATGAAAATTGGGCGCCACTGTGGTATTATAATCACCCTAAGATCTAAAAGGAACCCACCACAGAAGATTCCCATAGGGCTCGGAACAAGGGGTTGTAGCGTGCCTGCTGCAAGATATGACTCACCTTGCTTAGGGAAATAGCTACTTACTGAAATTCTTAAACTTGTAGGCAGGCTCACACTGCATACATACGTAAATCTTAAACAAAACACTAACACACAAATATGATCGGGAAGCACTGAACACAATAACAAGACCAAACTAAATTGACAATTAGATATTTAATAAACCAAAATGCAAAAATTAATACACAAAAATTACACAAACGGGGCGACAATTAATATGTTACGTTAAAACAAATAATAAATGCTACTTTAAGGGACGATAGAATTGCGTTAGGTACGATAAATCATTCACAAACGAAGGCCCTCAATTCCAGGCAGAATCTAGGATTAATAAATATTAAACTAAAATTCAATGAGCACAGCAACATAACACAAAATATTAACTTAAATTGACTTAAAACTTGCGACAATAAAATCTTTAAAGGTGAATTGGTACTGAGTACTGACAAACTTGGACTACAATCTGAATACAAAGATCTTTACTTAAACACAAAATTAATCAAACAAACTAGTCAACTCGTTGCCAAAGGTCCTCAACCTTTACAATGTGAATATAAAGCCGCCTAAAGGCGAATCACAAAGCTTTCACACATTACCGCCGGATCAAATAAATTGACCAGACATCGGCTACTTGAGACTTTACAATACAAGTTACAAACAAAAGGTAAAAATAACCAAAAGGCGGTACTTATTATACGTCAAACTTAACTGAACAACATTGATAGAGGCCTGTCCGCAAGCGGCAATCGTAGGAATTGAAACTAGTGCTGAAACACAAACGGCAAAAGCAGGTGCAGCGTAAAGGGAGAGTAAATTACCTGGCGAGGTGTTCGTAATTGATCGGAAGGCCAGGGAGTACGTGACGGACGTGAGACTGGGAAGAGCTATGATGGTGGTAGCCCAGTTGGAAGCGTTGGTCGGCCTCCAAACCCCAGGGAAATATAGTGGCGATCAGTAAAGAAGGACATGATGTCCTTTTTCCGGAAACGGGTGCAAAACAACGAAGGAGATTCCTAAGGCTGTGGGTTTTCTTAATCCCTTTTAAGGAAATCGTGTGAGAACGGTATTTCAACTATCACTAAACTTTCACACGAAACTATGTCTTTCTGGAAGTATACGACACCCTCTGGAATTATCCGGCTTTTTGCCGTAAAAATAGTTTAACGAAACTAACGAGAAATGAGGGGCCTTTCCGGTAATTTAAATACCCAAGCTTGGAACGATAAAACTTGCACAACCGTCTTAACTACAACTACAAGAAGCCAAAGACGTCCGCTATGTTCGAAAAGCTGTCACGTACTGACGAGGGGGGTAGAACACTCGAACAACACTGAGACATGTCAACCGACATAGCATTGCGTACAGGGTATTCCCCAAACCGTATCAACGAGAAGCCGAATTAAATGAAAGTAAGATGGCATCATGCGTCGACAAAATACATGTGAATTAGGTCACCTTGGGATTTTTAACAAAGGAAAACTTTTACAACGACGAAATATTGGTGTGACTTTGACGATTTCGTAGAACTGCAAGGAAAACGCGCTGACTTGGTTTAACCTTGAATGCCCTACAGACTGAAATGAATTTAAACTGTAGCATAAATAACATACTTAATTAACACGGGATTAAAATTACAGGGCCGTACTAAAGAATTTTACCAAAAATTTAAAATGACTCAAACTTCCCAAAATAATACAGAATTGCAAAACCACGTGACAAAACATTTCCTTAAAGGAGTGAATCCTGACATTTCCAAAATTAGTATTAGTTGTATTTAATTTTACTTTCAAAAACGTCAAAAACATTTTCAGATTTTCGTATTGTGTTAATTTTTCAATCTGCTTTATGCTGCATTTATTGCGTTCTATTTTAAAGAAATTTATTTGGCTCTTTTTTGGGTTTCTCAAAACGTTTAAATGATTCCATTTGCTTTTTAACCAAATATCTATTTTGGCAATTTTCTGCAATTAGTTACTTTCCGAAACTAACAGGATAACAAGAATATTCATTTCTTTCGTAATTTCTTCTACGAATATTTTCTTAGATTCTTTAGATAGCCTCTGTAGGATATGCATATTTCATTTGAAACTCAATTTACACAACTTTTGCATTTAAATTATTTATTAAATGTAAATTGAATTGAATGAAACATACATCAAAAACAATAGAAGATTTGGGAACAGTATAAGAGCACTAAGAGGAAGAATGAATAAAAGAATAAGAGGAATTAAAGGTTAGTATGACAGAAGTAGTGGCAACATGGAGAGAGTATTATTTGGAAATAAACAAAGAGAGTGGTGCAAACCAGGAGCAGGAAGAACAGTGTTGAATAGTATAGAAGTAGAGGAAATAGAGGAAGCTATAAATAGGTTCAAAGTAGGAAAGGCATGCGGGGACGATTAAATGGGGTGGAAGGAGAGCTATAGAATGGATGTGGGAGATATGTAAAGAAGCATGGAGGAGGAGGAAGATACTAGGGAATTGGGAAATCAGTGTTATAGTTCCGATACACAAAAAGGCCAAAAAGGGGGATTAGTCTAGTTGTGACAATTACAGACCAATACGCTTGTCTTCAGTAATTTTCAAAATATATACAAGGAGTGTAGAAAATAGACTAATAGATGGCAATGGAAAATAAGTTGGAGGTTGAATAGGCTGCATTTGGAACAAATATTAGGCAATGCAATGATAATATAAGTAGTATAATACGGAAAATAATTGAAAACTTTCGAAAAAATACAACAATTGTTTTTAACATTCATAGATTTGAAATTAGTACGTATCTAAACCATTAATTGAAGTGATCAAGAGTATGTACGAATAAATGGCGAGAGATCAGAAGTATTCGAAATGGTAAAGGGGATTAAGTAAGGGGATGGACTAAGCTTAAGTATCAACCTGTGGATAGAACATAGAGAAAATGAAAATCGAAATGAACATAAACAAGAGCAAAGTTATGGTGATCCATGAAAATGTGACTGATAGATTTACAGATATAAGATGCAAGGGCAAAAGTTTAGAAACGGACGTACTATATCGTATGACGGAAAGATTAATACAGAAATAGCAAACAGAGCGGACGCGGACAAAGCAACAAGGTTACATGCAATTAATAAATCGGTCTTGGGAAGAGAGGAGGTAGGAATGCGGCGAATGCCCTATGCCAGTGAATCATGGGCGTTACAGTCAAAACAAGAAAGTAAAGTAAATGGAGCAGAATGATGAAATTCGCAGTGGAATAGAGTGAGACACGAGGAAATAAGAGGACAAAATCCAATTGTGACAAAGCTGGAGGAGAGACAATTAAACTGGTATGGGCATAAGTATAATGATGATGGCGATAGATATATTAGTAAAGAACAGAAGGTAGAAAGACCCAGGAAAAGATGACACAAAAGGGACAAAAAAGCATGAAAAGAATGGGCGCAGAGGAACTGCACCAATTCCTAATCCGACGCTGAAAGGCATAAGGATAAAGCATAAGAAAGAAAGAAAGAATTGCAAATTCAACAAAAATTTAATTAAATCTTATTTTTGGGGTAGGTACATTCAGAATCCTCCTTTATTTTTTTCGAAAATTGCTTGATCTTGAGGGTTTTCAAATTTACTTAAAAAATTTCACTAATTCCCTTCATCACGTACAACAAATTTTAATTGCGATTGCATTCTAAGAGAAAGTCATAATTTACCTCTTTTCATTAAACATCAGAAATAAACCACTTATTTAGAATTGTAGGGTTCCTCGTATAGTTTCAGTCATAGTCGGAAATAAATTAAGGGTCTCTGAAACAAGTTACCAAAAGCTTAACCAATTAAAAATACAATAAATTGATACAACAAAATATGTTAAATATAAAATCTAAACACGAAACATTCACTTGTTGTTTATTAAAAAAGAACAAAATATAGCAAATATAAAAATAAGTACATGCAACTGCATACATATCCGGATTCTATCGATAATTCGGAAAGTATTCCGTAAATTAAGTAATTATTATTTAAAATTAAACGTTACCACAAATAACTGGACAACCGACGTAACATTTCCGAAAATCATACCTAACTGTTTAAATATTTACAAATAATTAGGGGGATCTGTAAATAGCAGGATGAACATTTATTCACCCTGTAATTTGATAAGAAGGGGAAAGCACGCGTTTCCTTCCCTTAAAATTAACCTGGAACGAGTAGTTTATTTTGTCAACAATTAATTTAGAATTTATTTAATGGAAATTGCTTGGCTTTTACTGAAAATTGAATAATGTACTGGGGGTTTAAGTGGTTTAAGTTAATTGTTATAACAATTTACAGGGATTTTACTGAAAGCGTTTAAAATTAATATAAAATAGTTGAATTACAAGATGAAAGGAAAACATAATGACTTTGGGTTATTTTGCGGAGTAATTTAAGGGATTTAATGGTGTTTCTAGAGTGTCATTATACAGGATTCGTTACGACGACCGTCGATTAGACGTTTCTTGGAAATTACTTAAAGTATCCAAATGAAAATTTGTGCAATATAGCCCAGTCATTTTAGGCGAAAAAATGGCCAAACCTCTAAAAAAATCATAGCGAAGTGGATTTTGGTACACTTCTTTATTTTGGCATTATAAACAATATGTAAAAAGTCGATTGCGAAATTGTGTACCTACGCTAAGTGAATTATTCGAGGTCAAAGATCAGTTTATGACCATTGTTGGTTTGTCCATTTTCTTTTATGAATGCAAAACAATCACAATTTAAATGAAATTATTTGAAAATGTATTTTTTTATGAGGAAAAAGAAAATCCCACAGTTTTCCCAAAGGAAGGATAGGAAAGATTGGATGTGTTATTCGATATGTAGTTATACAGAGAGAAAGTAAACAAGCAGAAGCGTACATATACATATTTCGTAGACATAAATTCATACTCATTTTTTAAATAATTATGTGAATGTAGATATGTACCGTTTTATTATTATATTTTTCTTATTGAAAAAGCCTTAATTTCAATCTCGACGATATATTAAAAATTTTTTTTTTAAATTGTTTAAACAATATAAATACTTGATAGCGCCAGCTGAAATGTTTCTGATTTTGAATAATTTAATATAACAAACAATTTAAAAAAAAAATCATCAAAATCGGTTCTGTTTTAGTGGGTTTAGAAGTAAAAACCTTCATTGACTCGACTATTTAGCGTTAACGGAAATTTAACGTAGTCGTTGCGATAACTCCCTTTTATCTGGCTAAGCGTACTTGTCTTTTTAAATCCACTACAAGAACTACATCTTAATTTATTTACAATCGTTTGATTGTGAAGTTGATTATTACATGATCTTTACATTGCTTTAGGACCTACATAACATACGTAACAAGGAACTATTTGACAGACACTAAATATTTTAATAATTAATTTAATGAAAATACTATTTCAGATTTATTTATTTAGATCCCCCGCCAAACGAGCCAGATTCCATTCATGCAAAAATACTTTGGAAATAATGACGAAATTGTCAATGAATCTAATTTCTTTATTAATGATAATTTTTCAGTTTTTTGAAGAAAAAGGCGTAGAAAGCAGATTACAATATTGAGAAGGGTTTATTTTTTCAGAGCCTTTTCGGACTTGTACTATCTTTTTCAGTTCACAAAAATTAGGGTTAATATCTTCTGCTTACGATAGTATTTTTTAGTTGCTTTCTTTTCAGCAGTTATTTTTATTTTTCAGGCATTTAATAATTATTTCCTCTCATTTTTATAACATTGCTTAACAAAATTATTTTTTGCTGGAGTTTTTTGGCAGATAAGAGTTTTAATGGTTTTATCAACTTTGGTGGTATTATTAATTTTATATTCAATAAGGATCCAATAATCCAGCTGTTCACACACACAAGTTAGTAAAGCACAAATTTTAAATTGATTTGTTAGGTGATACTATAACTTTTGCAGTTGTACATACTTTCTATCAAATTCAGCTAAAATGCTGAAGATTGATTTTGATACATTAAAGAATAGAAATAGAATTAAATTCGTGGAAAATAACCTTGAAACAGGAATATCATGGACAACTAATGTAGGTTTTGAATTAAAATAAATATTTATGAATTATTCTAAATAGAATTAGAATTTTGCTTGTTTGTGCTATTTCTTTGAAATTCATATTATGAAGTAAATAATTTCTGCTTCGTTATTTTAATTCATGGAAAGATTTTAAATAAAATTAATTTATAATAATTCAACCTTCTTTGGTTTTATTTGCTAAATAAAACCAGTAATCGTTTGAAATATTAACCAATTATAATTTTGTTCAATTTTGTGTTCGGAATTTCCTAAAATTTAAGAAAGCAGACGTAAAACAAAATCCCAGTTAGGCGAAATAAATATCAAAGGTATTTAAAAAGAATTTAAACTAAAACTCGGGCATATTTCAATTTAAACTCGGAATTAGGCATTAACCCAAATCCCAAATAATCCAATTCAACCCCGATCAAAGAGATAAATTGAACCTTAACTCTTTTTCAAACTTTAATCTAGATAACCCTCTTCCTTTTAGAAAAAACGCTTCCTTAATTTAATACTTTTATATTTTTCCACCCTTAACAAGCGTAGGATTTAATTATAATCCTAAATAAGCAGGGCTGTATTAAAATTTTTATTTGCAAAAAGTATTTGTGAGCTGTTAATATATTTCAGATTGTTAGTTCGTTGTATTGAATCAGAAGGAAAGTATAAAATAGAGTCCTATTTAGCTGAAAGGATGGATTGAGTAATAAACGAGGGGGATCTCGAAGTGAAAAATTATCGAGGGTTGTAACAATGGTTTGGTTTTAATATATTTCCCCGAACAAGTATAGTAAAGCAAGTGAAGTTTTTTTTTCTGTAATTTGAGTCGTAAAGTAAATTACAATGGATAACTTTTACGACTTTAAAAGGTTTTTCGGATATTTTTAAAGCGTTTGGCGCCAAGGGTGCCGTAAATAAAAATTAAAACCCTTACCTATGTAACCTCGAACGTTGTGTATGAGCAGAATGAAGAAAATGACAGTTTGTGTCACCCACATTTCCACGTGTGCCCACGTGTTTCCTTACTGTCTTTCGCGTTAAAACACATCACTTTCACACAAGAACATTAGATTCATTCATTATTACGCATCAAATAATTGCACGACTTGGCGAAATCGCATTACGGTTCCGATTTGAAATTTTAACAACGCGAAACTATTGCATGTTAACATTTCATCCTTTGATTTATATTGTTTATCTGTAACGAAGGTCGCTTTTCATCACGCCAACATAAAACGGCGAGTTTTCAAAGGGCAGTGTTGCGCGCACATGGTTTTTACGTATTATTTTATTACCTTGGGGGGAGTTAATTTACAATAATTTTAAAAGGCATTAATTAGTAGAAAAAAGACTTCACGCGTGAGAAACCCCTTAAAAATTAATTATACAAGCATGACATTAAACAACCGTCACAATTAAGCTTTAAATACGTCACTTTTATAATTTTATACGTACACACAAAGGTGAAAGAGGGGTCGATAACAACCGTACAAAATTAATCACACTTAGCACAAGTTATAAATACGACGTCGAATTTGAAGAACTAATTTTTTACACGTCCACCACTAACACGCTTTACATGACGAAAACATAGGTGCGCTAGGTTACCAAGGAGTCACGTTGCCTTCGACGCCGATCGACGTCGAAATACGACGTCGCAATGGGGCTGCCACGTTTTCAGTGCACCCCCCCAAGGTTGAATGACGTCACCCCACCCTCGGGATCTTTTCTATTCAGGGGTCTTTATTGCCTACTTCCCTACTGAACTACTGTTGTATCTTTGGTGATATCGGCGAGGGTGTACGGGAATTGAATTTTTATGTTTGTTTAGTTGAGTTTTTGCGTGTGCAAGAGCGGTGTTTACTTTGAGGGATGTTCTTCTGCGCGATTAAAAGATGTTATCTCGAAGTTTTTCCGAATTTTTATTCAACTTTTTTAAATCATTTTCAAAGCATGCATGTAAATTGGAGATTTGTTTAGAAACTTAATATTTTGTAATGGCCGTTTATTTATCTTTCTGGTATGATTTTTAATGAAGTTTAAGAAATTCGAATATAATTAATAAGATCACTTCTGCTGAACCATTGACTTGTTCTCAAATACTTATATTTATGTTTTAAACACACAGAAATTGGTAATTTGTTTATAAAGCTAAGATTTTGAGATGGATGTCTATTTAGTATTTTAATACTTAAATATTTGAATAAAACTCGAACAATCCGTATGTGATAACAATATCACCTTTGCTGAGATTTGAACCACCGACTTTCTCTAAAGTATTTATGTTTTATAATTTAAAAATATAGAATTTGGAAATTTGTTTATAAATCGCTATGTAAAAAAATTTTATGTTTATGTTTATGCTGATGTCTATTTGTTTTTTTTTTTTTAATAAGTATTTTAATGAATTTTAATAAATCCCTACTTAAAAAATATCGCCCTTACTGAGATTTCAACCTCTGACATTTTATAAAATATTTACATTTTATTTTTAAAAATATAGAAACTGGAATTATTTTTATAAAGTTTATATTTTGGGATGGTTGATTTATTTTTTTAATGTACATCGTAACGAATTTTGAAAAATCCCTTTTAAAAAAATATCGCGTGCGTAGAAATTTCTATATACATTTTCTGTTTTAAAAATATACAAGTTGGAAATGTTTATTAAGATAAATTTTGAGACAGCTGTCACACATGTATTTTATCTTTGAGTTGAACCCCTGACTTTCTCTAAAATATTTACATTTTATCGTTGATTGAAGGATTCCTTCAATCAACGATTTTATGTTTTAAAAATACGTGTGATTCGCATAAGACGCGCCCCTTAAAATCTTCAAATGCAACCCATCATACATGTTTTCGACGCTACTAGAAATATCTACAAATTCATAAACAAAATTTGATTTAATTAGTAGCTATGTTCACAAACAGGGTGTAAGGGGTGACGGCGCTTGACCATCCAGCCGACCCAAAAGTCAACCTCACCTGCTCGTGGTGCACCTTGCTTGAAACTAACGAGGCTCTGGCAACCGAGCAAAGGCGGAATATCCTTACCACCCTGCTCGAAGGAAATGTCGTGGCATAAACCCTAGTTTCACTGAGGCCGGTTTGGAGGCTAAAGATGGCAATCCCATCACCAGACTCGGGTGGGTAGGCCAATCACCTGCTTCACACCTTAAAACTAAGATGATTAAAGAACAAAGATGACAACCTTCAGCATGAAAACACGGACACGATTTGGAACGTGGAACATAAGAACACTTTTAGAACACACTGCATGTTTTAGGACTCAGCGAAGTCCGATGGCCAGGACAAGGCGAAATTACAACCAATGATGGGAAAACCTTTCTATACTCAGGGCCACCAGAAGGTGAAGACAGAATGAATGGAGTAGGAATCATGATATCAAAAGAAGCCAAGCATAGCCTGATAGACTGGACACCGGTGTCAGACAGAATTATCGTAGCCAGATTCCACACCAAAGCTAGGAAAATATCAATTATTCAATGCTACGCGCCAACAGAGACATCAGATTACGAAGTAAAACAGGCATTTTATTAGTACTAAAATATGGTGCATTTCTGGAAAAACACAAAAATTAAAATATCTCGAAAACCAGTAGGCTTTGGATAATACATTATCGGATCAAATCGATTACCAAATGACCTATACTAACACCTCCTAAAAGGAATACGGTCACTGCAAATACACCCTGTATATTAAATGGTTAATTGTTTGTTCATTCTCCCCACATATACTGGGTGATTCACGTAAGGTGCGCCCCGTAAAAACTTCAAAATTTGAATGCAACCCAACATAGGCATATCCAAAACTACTAGAAATATCTGCAAATTCAAAAACAAAATTTGATCAAGTAGATATGTACGTTCACAAATACTTATTGTTTATTTATTCGTCAAATTGTATATATTATGTTATTAGGAGAAAAAGTGTCATTTTGCGTGCGAAGTATGATGTTTGAATGACGAGCGAAGCGAGTCGGGCAATTTCATCCGAGGCCTGGCCCTAAAATATTCGGTGTTCTCGTATCTCAAAACATACACTGTTATGTGGCCCTTCTATATGCGTGTTTTGCAATGTATGTTGATGTCATTCCTCCATATTACGTTCTTTTAGACATCCAGATATTGTCGCCGCTTTATTGACTTATTGTCAATTGTCCTATTTCGTCTTTAAGATCGTCGTAGTTCCGGAGCATAGGTAAACGAAAGACATTATCTGTTCTATAGGTCTTTACAAATCACAATCGTAATATTTACTTACCCAGCAAGGGAAGTAAGCGAATTTACTCTGTTTCACGCGATATGGAAGAATTAAAGATTGTAGTCTGAGGGTAACATCATGCAAGGCAAGGTAATTTTCTAGAAATTAAATATCTGTAGGGTTCACTCCTTTGGGGAAATGTATTTTTAACGAATTATGATATTTTTCTATACATATTGAGATGATATTTAATTAGATGTGTATAACTAAAGGTTATGTTGTTTGTTTAATTAATTAACGAAAATATTATTTTACAAAGTAATGCAGACTTTTAAATTACTAAAAAAAAAAAATTGTAATATAATTTTAAGATAGCTTGTTATGATTTTTGTTAGTAAATAATTTAGCTAGATTTGTAGTTGTAGAAACGTGGTAAATAATTTTAAAAAGTGAAAAACAAATGTGGAATAAAATATCCAGGAGACAAGAAAAATAAATAGAGAGTTGTTATTTGATAATCGACGGATCAACAACAAAATTTGGTTTGCTCTTATAAAAACGAGTAAATATTATAAAATAATCAATTATAAAAGGTGATAATTAAAGAAACCAGTGTCCAGTAAAAGGAGGGTGAATTTTGAAACAAAGAAAAATAAAGATTGTATTTCAAGCAGTTAAACGAGTGTAGTTCAAACGAAAGAAGTTGGGGAGGAGTTGGAGAGAGAGCAATTAAAATAAGGACAGTTTTCAAGTGGGGACGAATCGAGAGCAGGGGAAGATTGAAAAGGACGAATTGATAGCAGGGGAAGATTGAAATTTTGGTTATTAAAATAATTGGAATTTTGGAAAAGAGGAAGAAATCAAGACTGAATAGTGAGTGTAAAGAATAATTTTAAGTTAATTATAAGCAGGGTTGATAGGGAAACTGAACGTAATAAAATAAAAATCTGCATTATAAAAGCTTGAGTAAAATTTTATTTTGGTTAAATGAATAAATAATAAACAACGAACCTATTTAACGACCTTGAGATAAGAGCCATGCAAACAATTAATTAAATTAAAGAGCAAAGCAAGGTATAATTTCAAATATTGAATGTAAGGCTAATTATAATAAATTAAACTTAATTTTTTTTAAAGAAACACTCACATAACAATATATAGAATCTTCATAATTCGTTAAAAATACATTAAGGTAATTCTCATTTACCTTCCATGATATCTATATTTTTTTTTCGTTACTGATATAAACTGCTTCCAACGTTCCAACACTTAAAACAAAACAACAGTTTGTCATCAACTAAAACAAACAAGATTTCACAAAAGCAGTCAATGTTTAAATAAACAGACATTTTCGCGAGTAACCTCATTTGACCCTTTTCCTGTAACCTGAATTAAGTCGAGCGTAATGTTAGTTTCCGTACAGCATAATCGTATAATCGCATTAGGATACGTGTACGGGTGCAATTTACAACAGTTTAACCTAACTCGGTTTTAACTCTTGCAAAATGGACTGTTTGCTTTTACATCTAACACCAGATGCTACTGAAATTGCATAGTCAGAGTAAAAGTTAAATGGGGATTTTAGGATTTAAATTTAATTTTGCATACTAATCTGTTTTATTTTGGGATTTTTGTCCTTTTATTATTATTATTAGAAGGAAATTTGTCGTTAATCGTTTACTATAAAATTCGATGGACTATAATGATAATTCATCGTTTCAAAAAAACCCGGACTGTTATTTTAGGCGAATGGTTTTCCATCCAGGTTTTAACGACAGTAAACAAAAGTAGAAAATTAAATGTGGTTTTATTGGAAGTCACAATATTATATTAAACAAGAATACAAAGCAACTATGTATAAACAAATAAATATTATGAACATAAATGTCAGTTTAAAACTTAATCCGGTTCGAATTTTTCAATGTATGAACCCTGTCGTATATTTGGTATCGAGTGGCTCGATAATATTTGAGTAAATGTATCCAGTCGAAGAGATCCAGTGTTAATATTATCGAAACAGTTGCAGCTTTATAAGTGTGCGTGTGTGGCGTGTTTGCAAAAAGACCTTGGATCTGCAAACGTTTTGGTTGGTTTAAGAAATTCCCATGTAAAAAATATTAAAATATGTGTTCCAAAAGTCTTTTAAAAGAAATTTAAATTGAAGCTTAGCTTATGTAGGCTTAAATGAAGGCGTAAGCCAAGTTTCGCTACACTCTAAGTCGGTATTTCAGTCCAGGCTTAAGTTGAACCTCGATTTCAGCCAAACTCGATGACATATAAACCATAGTTTAAGTCACTTTAAATTGAACTTTAGCTTAAACATTAACTGACTTCAGCCAAACCTGTATTGAAATCCTGAGCAGCCGTTAATGATCAGAAGTACCTATTATAAGACTTTTTACATAAGTAAGTTTCTTTACATTAAATTCAACGAGTGCCTCAAGTTAAAAATTTATAAACAATACAATTTATCTTGGTATGAATTCTAAGACTATTGGGACATACTTCGTTACTTGGTCGTCTTTTACCGAATCAGAAATCAAAGTCGCTAATCAAGGAAGGTGATGGCCCACCTAACTGACCAACAAAAAATAAAATGCTGGGCTGTACACAAATAAACAGAAACAGCGAGTGCGCGTCGCTAGTAAATATAGATATTTACCAGTGACGCACACTCGTGGGTCCGAGCCCACTTCGCAAAAAAACCCGAACATATCTTTGGTTTTTGACTCAGTAAGATACCTTGCAAAATTTATCCTACTAACAAATAAAAAGGTAAATACCAAGCTGAAACAATCCAGTTCTTTTAGTTTATCAACCAATGCTTCGTCACGTCCCACGATATCGTAAACATTAATAACTCCCTTGTGGACAAAATACATGGTGTTGTTTATATCACCTTGATGACAAATTATATCACCCTTGAAGAAAGTATGGGCATTCAGTTTTGCAATAAGCAGACGAAGGAAATCATTGTGGCAGGAAGCGAATATGTAATTCTGAAACGGAATTTAGTAGATAGACTAGGGTGGGTTCTGGTACCATACATTTCTCCTTTAGAGCACAATGAGGTATGGTACCAGAACTGGATTTTTCTACGAGTTTTGAAAGATTTTAAAAGCGTTACTTGATTAATTAGAATGTTAAAATGTTTTTTGCCATTCGTCAGTTTTTGACGTTGATATGTTTAAAATATTTACAGCAATTATTGAAACGTCGATAAAGACAACTATTTACCTCGAAAAGATGTTTTCCATAAGCAGCAGCTTTGATGTCTTCCAATAAATAACTAGGGGCTTCTGCTAAGAGGACAGGCAGTTGAAGACCTCTATCCCTCTGCCATAGATTTTCAACATAGTTGATTACCCTGTTGATGAGCGGGCCTGTGATGCAGTTGGTTTTCAAATATTGCTAAATTTTTTGAAAGAGGTTTACTAGTTTTTAATGTTAGTCAGGTTAGGCATATGATTTTAGAATCAATGTCTTAAGCTTACTTTATGGCAAGGGTTGTAACATGTAGCCACTTGATCTAACCTAGACTTAACTAACAGTGTATCGGCGGCCCGTTAAATGTTTTCACGCCGCCCATGGAATTTGAACCCTGTGTGAGTTGTTCGCGAAGCGGACTTTTAATCCACTGCGCTACCAAACTCTCCAAAAATAGAATTGCAAAAGAAGAAGAAAAATCACCTTCATGGTGTTCATGGCATAATCATAAGTAACAAGCGTATAATAGTGATTCTGAATAATCGACGAAATGTCGCCTAGAAACACCGCCATTGTGAATTTTCCCAGTAGAATCATAAAGATGCACAGAAGAATTTCCGGTATTGTTTGTGGGGAAATATCACCAAATCCGGTGAATGTTGTTATCGTAACCATGTAATACAAACTACAAATGTAATGATTGTTGCACTTCATTTTACCAGCTAAAATTTAATTTTGGAATTTATAAGATGGTTTTATTTAGCATTACACTTTAGAGGCGGGAATTTTTAGTTTTTTTTTGAGCTTGGCTATGAGTGAATATCAAATATTCTCGACTCGGCTCAGTTACCGAGTTTCAAGCTTTTCCCAAACTTCGAGCTTTTATCTAGTTTTAAGGCTTTGTCGAGCTTTGAGTGTCGAGCATTTACCGAACTTCAAGCTTTCACCGCGTTTCGAAACCTTACTACTGAACTTCCAGCCTGCAACGAGCTCCGAGCTTACAGGCAATTTAGTAAAAAGCTTGGCTCGGCTCGGTTCAAAAAATCTTCGGTTCGGTCCCGTTCAAAGTTCAAGCCAAGCCGAAACGATCTCGTTCCCACCTCTATTAGACTTACCTTTGTCATATATCCAACTAGTTTTGCGGCACACATTTCCAGGACATGCTATTAAATATAACACACAAGTTCCGATGTGAGTCATGAGCACTACGTAAATAATTATTGAACCAAATTTTACTAGAAGAACGTTTATATTAAGCCGATCGAATTTTACGTCGAAGAAATGATAAATGTTCCACTACAAATTAAAAGATCGTTAGTTTTTACTGGCTTTTAGTAATTTACTTATTCGTTTCTTTAGCAGTGGCGATTTCCAAACGAATTGTTGAAGTGGACTTGCCGAACCAATGGAGTGAACACGCGTCCTTCACGTTTACGAGGGGAATACAAAAAATTTCATTTACACAATGACATTTTTCAGGCGATCTGCATTTATAAAAATGTTTGCTTTATTAGGTAAATACGACTCTCTGCGTTCTCTCCAGTCTGGATACAAAAGCATGAACACCAGGTGATCACTCCATTGGTCCAGTTTACTTCAATCCCAATAATACAAACCTATTGTAGCTGGTATTTCTACTTGATACCTTACTTTGGAACCGTCACTGTATTTTATTAACTTGAACTTAAAGTTTGGACCAAAATACTTACAATTCTTAACATTCTATTAATTCGTAACCATGTCAGATATAACAAAACTTGTTTTTTTGGTGCCAATACCGCAAACACTTCAAATGGCAATAATGCCAAAAGTTCGAAGTAAAATCTTGAAGGAGTCATATATCTGAAAATTTAACAGATTGAATTGGTTTTAAAGGGATAATTTTAAGTCCGATATTTTTATTTGTTAGGTGAACTATTAAATTAAAAAAATCAACGATAAAATTAATTTTCGTAACAAATTTGATAATAAAACGCAACGCTTTTCTCTTTGAATATAAAACAGTAACATGCAACAGCAAATATCGAGAAACCAAAAGGAAACAAATGAAAATGGGGGAAAATGCAGAAGACAGTATTGAAAATAAACAGGGCAGAAAAGATAGATCAATTTAGAGGAACAAGGAGAAGATCTATACAGGGTGATTTAGAAATAAGTGCCTTAACTTTAAGGAGAGGCAAATATTGATGAAATATTAAAAAAAGTTAAATATTTTTTTTCTAGATGCCGTGGTTTTCATTTTGCAGTTTACTTATCAAATTTTATAGTTAAGAAGTGAAACAGAGAGACGAACACAAAAAAAGGGATACTGTACAGAAATCGAAAAAAGAAACAAAATCAGAAATAGAAGCAAAATGCAGAAGATGAAAGAGAAGATAGACAAACGAGAAAAGGAAGAAATTAGGAGAAGAAGAAGAAGCAACAGTAGAAGAAATAATATCGCAAAAAAAGGAGAAAGAGGGGGACGGTAGGAGGAGAGTAAGAGAATAGGAAGGATGCTATGTTTAGCCGTTTCTTCTATTTTATCTGCGATGTCATCATACCACTTTCTTTTATCTTATCTGACGCTTTTCTTAACGGCTTTGATCAGATTATTATATTCTTTTACTACATCTCTCTTTCTAGTCTGTGTTGTATCACTATTAATCTTTGCTTTAATTTTCTTTCTCTGTGTGATTAAATTCCAGGTTGTGTCTATTATCAATTGTTTCCTCTTGGTGTTCTTCGTTCCTAGGGTTCCTTCGGTCTTCTCTAATAAAAATTCTGTGATTTGATCCCGCCTTGATTAGGTTCCTCGTTTTGGATGATGTTTAAATCTTCGCTATTGTTTAGTTTGGTCTTGAGATCAGCATATATCGTTGTGTCTCTCAGCTTTTGCAAGTTAAGTTTCCTGCGTTTAAAGACCTGGTAACGACTTTTACCAAGTTGTACATCCAGGTAAGAATTGCGCCATTTTCTGCTGTAGGCGATGTGGTCTATTTAATTCATGGTTCTACAGGATTTGTCCTGAAAGTAACCGGATTGATACTGGCAAACTCAATTTATTGAAGATATAATCAAATACATTTAATAATCTTCGAAATAGGCCCCTTGTGCAGCCGCACAGCACTCCCAACGATGTTACCAGTGTTGGTACGCCTCCATGGACTCCTTTTTCGGGATGCTGCTGAGGTGCCTCGTCACGGCCGCTTGAACAGCTTCAACGATCTCGGATTGGCGTCTTTCCATGTCTCTCTTCAGCCGGGGGAACAGAAAAAAGTCGCAGGGAGAAAGGTCGGGACTGTAGGGAGGCTGTGATA
Organism: Melanotus villosus; assembly: GCA_963082815.1. Taxonomy (NCBI): domain Eukaryota; kingdom Metazoa; phylum Arthropoda; class Insecta; order Coleoptera; family Elateridae; genus Melanotus; species Melanotus villosus. The sequence continues at coordinate 4,729,962 of OY720420.1, read as the reverse complement.
GCGTTGGCACATTTTTTTGGTCAGAAACAACCTTGTCATCAACGCCGTGTGGCTCGACGCTTTGTCCTGGTGGAGGATCCAGGTGTCGGAGTTCTTCGAACGTCTTTCCAGAACGTATACGTAAAAAGCAGCATTCACTGTCGTTGCAGGGGAGACAAACTCTTTGTGGACGACCCCTTTCGAATCGTGGAACACAATGGGCATGGTTTTGATCTTGGACTTGCTCATACGAACCTTCTTCGGACTGCTCGGAGCCAACTGCGGTTGGTTGTGATGTGTTGTTAAGACCCCCCACTACACAAGTTTCCCGACCAGCGCGCCTTCGCGACGCGCAGTGACAGTCCGGTTATTTGCAGGACAAACCCTGTATGTCTGGTGAAACTCATGTGACAATGCGTGTCTCTGTATGTGGGTAAGTGCTTCCACCAATTATTAAGCCAAAGATTATGTATAGCTCCACAAAAAGATCTCCGTTCTCATTACGTTGTCCCAGACCACAATTTACTACACTTGTTTCATTTGGGCACTGCTTGGAGCCTATCTTGGCGTTCAGGTTATAGTCTTTTTCATGCCAAAGTTCGTCGTCCGTTAAGCTGCCCGGCTATTCTTTGTATCGGTTTCTTTGATAATAATAATGTAATGTGCAAACTGTAAAGACAGATTATCGGCAAACCGCACCCGATTCTGGTGGTGGGGCGTGGGACTGCTACCTTTTCACCTTGCGGTAGAATAAAACGTACAGAAGACGAAGTGGAAAAAGAACAAGAAAGAGAAGAAAGAAATTAAATTTTTATTACAGAAAAAAAGTTGAAGAATAATAAACTTATGAAAACAGCAGAAGATAAGAAAGATCTCTAAATCGAAGAAAGGTCAAAAAATCCAAAAAGGGATACTAAAAAGAAATGTAAAAGTGAAAAATTGGAAAAAAAAATTAAAATAGAAAATAAGAAGTAAAAGACATACCTTTTTCTTATTTGATAAAGGTCGGTGACGTATTCTCCTCTGTCGTTCTTGAAAGGGGTATGAAAGTTTAAATAAATTTTTGCAGTGTGTATAAGATCAAAGGCGTATGTTAATAAGAAAACCAAATATGTGTGGTTTTGAAATGCCAGGTGGTGTACTACGACAAGACACGATAGAAACGACATTATCATCATAGTTAAAGGGTGTAAAGAAAACGAAAAGACATTTTTGACTGTTTCAAGCATTCTAAAAATAATTTACGCTAACTTTCGACTATAAAATTATTTGGAATTGTTACGTTCGGGTTTGTTGTAAGGTTAAAATTTCATCGCTTTCCGCATTTAACTGCTCCACTGCAATTTTCTTTTCGATGTACGACTGAAATGATGATAAAAAATTAAAATTGGTTAGCCCCTCAAAGCCATTACAACTTACAAAATTATCTATAAGTATGTGTCGTTGCAACCTGTTGCCTATTACAGGATAATCAGTAATGAACGTGTACAACAATTCAGTTTTAAGGTAAAGTAAATCGACCCCCTTTTCTGCAATAACAGAAATCATACTTCTGGTATTTCCGACTTTGTCTAAATTTCCAAAAATACTGAAAAGTTTAAGATTAACATTTTTTTATTTGATTAAGGGCTGGTCTTTCTTTGATAAATTTAACTTTTGGTTATTAACTGTGAAAATAATTGTATTAACGGCGACGTCTTTTTTTATCCGGCCTGATCACATATTTGCTTCTGTTCTTGTCGACATAGCGCCTTTTACCAACAGTAAGTAATGATTGTAATTTGATGAAACTCAGTTTCAAACTATGGTCTGTGGTATAATGGTATTGTAGTAAAGCCGAATATGGAAAATTATTAAAATTATATTTTAAGTACATGAGCGAATAAAATGGCAACCGGTCATTAATCTTAACACCGCACGTGGCAAAGATATCAACTTGCATTGTTAAAGAATGTTAAGAATGCAGGGTAATGTACGGACAAAGTCAAGGCTACACACGTGCCTTAGTTAAGTCGATATTTTCCCACGATTATTTTAAAAGCTGGCCACTGACGATCGTTCTAAATGGAGTGACGAGACAGCTGAGTGGAGCGTCTGGAGCGGTTGGAGTGAAGAAAAAATTCGGGGGGTCATTGACGATCGCTCCACTCTATTCCATCGCTCCAATCCTCACCCATGCCATGGGCGACTACGTATATCTATATACAGTGTGTCCCAAAATTAGACCGACAAACTTTGGGTGGTTATAAAGGACACCAAAACAAGCAATTTTTATTCATAAGCCCATATCCGCACATGAGCCGTTTTGGCACTAGAGTGGATCAAGACAGTTGATACGTACAATTTCAACTCCAAAACCGCTCTAGATACGACCTGGAACTATAGAGGTAAACTTATATTTGCGGACATGGGCTTATCAACAAAAATTGCTTGTTTTGGTGTCCTTTATAACCACTCAAAGTTTAATAAACTAATATTTTCCGGGTGTTGCCGTGGTCGTTCAATTTCACTTGACGTTTCGCTGCTCGTACTGTCAGCTTCTTCAGAAGTTATTTTAAAGACTGATGTTGTTGTCTTGTGCTCCTCGTTATTTACTTGGCTACCGTACCGCTTGGTTGGTGTTGTTGAACCGTTACGCTTGGTTGGCTGAGTGGATCCGTGACGTGTGGTTGGTTTTTTGCGTGTGTTATGCTCCGTTGGTGTTGCAGGTCCTTAAAGTTTGTCGGTATAATTTTGGGACACCCTGTATATTGTTGTGTATTTTGAACATAAAACATTTTAAATAACACTAATACATCCATACAATAAACACAAACAAGTTTATACACTTTATGAACATTTTATTAACACAATTTTACATACATCAAGTATATAAAATTGAATACCAAATTGATTTTTGATGTAAAATCATTTTATTGATTGTTTACGATTTATTAATACAAATTAATTACAATAAAGCAAATATTAACAACAATTAAGTTATAAAAACGATATTTAAAGTTGACAATGAAGGATAGAAATTCAAATATCCAGATATTTATTTCAATTTACAGTACAAAGCTGATTTTTCTTGATAAAGTAGTCTTTTGGAACATGTAGATCAGTTTATTGTGCTAGAAATATTAAGTAAAACTAAAATCATTACGTATTTATGTAAAAAGATAAATTTCAAGGACAAATGTATGTGAAAAATAGAAAGTTACAAATTTCTTATTTTAAAAGGTTGAGATAAGGTATAAAACATAACTAAAATGTTTTAGAGCATATAAGATTTAATTTTGTCAAGAATTTAAATACTAAAAGCAAGAATTATTGAAATTATCAGTAAAAATGTAAAATTGAGTAAAAACGTCAGATTTCAAATGCAATTATCAGTCAAACTGATAATTTTAGAGAAAATTGATAAGAGACAAAATCTCATTATTTTGTCATAATTAATATAATTACATAGTTTTTAGTTTAGTTATTAATAATTTTGAAAAATAGGTAAATCAAGTAGAGTTTTAAACCAAGAACGAAGTAAAGAAACTTTTTCTTTAAAGTTAAGTTTAAATAGGTTTAGTTTAAATAAAAATTTAAATTAAAAGTTAAGTTTAGTTAGTATAAATAATTTTCATTTAGTTAATAATAAATTTTGATTAATAATTAAGCGTAAATAAGTAATTAAAGTTAAAGATGGTTTGAAAATTGGCTAGATTTATTTATTTTACTTGGTTTTAACAAAAGAAAATACGTCAGTTGCTCGTAAAAATCCATTGGGGATGCACGTATCTAAAACGCTCCCAAAGTTTGTTATTATGACGTAGTAGAGTTCTTTTGTTTTTATTCTAGAACAATAAGACAGATGAATATCGGGTAGCAACTGAAATGTGGTGAAACAGATATCACGTGATCTAAGAATGATTTTAAATTAAAAGTGTAAAATGAAGTGAATTAAAATAAACAAAACCAATTAAAATAAATAATAAGAAAGTACTAGTAAAATTTACTAATAATAAATAGTCGTAAAGAAAATTTGAGTGTAATAATAACAATAATATTTACATTTATGTAAACGTTGATAATTAAACCAAGTGGGCTATTAAATAAATGTAATGTGAATTTTCTTCGTTGAAAATAAAATTAGTTAAATTGTTATTTGAATAAAACATCGTTTTATTTACCTACGTATTTGAAGGGTAATCCTTAATCTAAAACAAGGAACCTGGAAATTTAAACAGTGATTAATTAGTGAAATTTAAACAGTGATAAAAATTATAAAGACAAGTAAAAATACAAAGACTTACCATTGAGAGTGTTGGGGTTGGAATTCATGGGCATCAACGCAGAACAGCTGATTATCAATGCAGCTGTGCCAAACTTCGACCTTCACCAAGATTTACCCGGATTTTAAGAAGTCACCAGATAAGTCAATTAAATAATTTTTTTTTTTGTGTTTTTATAAAATTAATTTGAATTTTGATTGTTGTAATTGTTAATAAGGTAATTGTTATAAAGTCAGATTAAATATTGAAAATTTTATGAAGTAATTGTTAATTCGAAACTTGATGAATTTTTATTGTGAACGTATGATTTTAAATTTATTCACTATTCAGTTATCAAAAGTTTATTTGTCAACATTAAATTATTGCAATCTTTTGAATCCTAACTACAGCTAGAACCCATGTAAAAAACTTAAATTGAGCTTGTTATGAATTTTCGTTCATGTATTTTGGAATGTGATGAATTTGTTGTTGGTGTTTGTTTTTTGCAGGTGGTTTAGATACGGAATATTTATTTGGTATTTGGTTTTATGTATTCACACACACATCTGCACACAACACATAATAAGTTCAATAAAATTGTTCTGTGGTCACCTTGATTACACAACATAAATTTGGCGCCCAAAGTCGTGTGGCTGTGTTATTCTGAGGGTTGCATATTCATATTTAATTTGATTTAATTACTATTGTAAAGTTATATGAAGAAATTTTTGCTTCATACTGATATAAAAATTTTAAAGCATAAGAAATTCAAAAGTGTAGGAAAAATCTGATATTAAATTTGAAAAGATGGCAGATAAGAAAGATAAAATGAGCGATTTAGAGTGGTCAAAAGTAATGGAAGAGTATGAAACTCTGCCAGAGTCATTTAAGTTAGAATTAAGTAAAGATTTTATGGATATAAACAGATTCATGGATGAGAAAAAAAAATTAGCTTCAGAAGTAAATGATATAATGAATGGATTAAGTGAGGAGAATATTGAATATGTGAACCATCGTATTGAATTAAGGAATTCAAGAATAGAAAAAAAAAAAAGGTGGATACAATATAAAATTAAACATTTTAATATTGATAGGAATAAGAGAATAAATAGGGAAATTAAGGAATATAATTTTATATCAGACAATGTAAAGACAGAATTAAGTGGGGAAAACAAGAATGTTAATATAAAATTAGACAGTAGGTTAACAAAAATGGCAGGTAAAGATAAGGAAGATTCCTCGGTAGAAAAGGGTGAAATGGGAGAATCAGATTTATCAAAGGTAATTGCGATGTTAATGGGTATGAATACAAGATTTGATAAGTTAGAAAAAGATAATGAGTATTTAAGAACAAAGTTAAAAACTGATATTAAAAACGTAAATTTTAAATTAGATAAAAATAGTAAAGATCTAAATAGTGTAAAAGCAGAAAATAAGGATCATTTTAATAATTTAAAAACAGATTTTAATTTTAAATTAGATAATCAAAATAAAAATTTAAGTACAAAATTTGATAATCAGAATGAAAATTTAAATGCTAAATTAGATCATTTAGTTGAGGAAAATGAAGATTTTAAGATAGATTTAAGTATGAGATTAGATAATCAAAATGAAGATATGTATAGAAATTTTAATAATTTTACAACAAAATTAAATTCAAAATTTGATAGCCAAAATGAAAATTTTAATGCAAAATTTGATAGCCAAAATGAGAATTTTAATGCGAAATTTGATACTCAAAAAGAAGATTTGAATGCAAAATTTGATATTCAGAATTCAAAATTAGAAGATCAAAACGAGAATTTTAATGCAAAATTTGATACTCAAAAAGAAGATTTGAATGTAAAATTTGATATTCAGAATAAAAAATTAGATCAAAATAATAAAAAATTAGAAGATTTTAAAACAGATATTAACACAAAATTTGATAGTATGAAGGCTGAGAATAAAAACAATTTTGAGAAGTTAGAAACAGAATTGAATAATGCAAACACAGAGTTGAATTTAAAATTAGATAGTCAAAAAGAAGAGTTAGATACCAGTTTTAATAAATTGAAAACAGAAATTAATTTAAAATTAGAAGAAAACAGGGATGAAATTAATTATAAATTAAATAAGCAAAATGCAGGATTAGACAATCAAAATGCAAATTTAAATTTAAAATTAGAAAATTTTAAAACCGAGTTGAATACAAAATTAGACAATTTAGTTAAAGAAAATCATGATTTTAAAATAAATGTAAATTCAAAATTAGACAAAAATAATGATGATATTAATAATTCAAGAGGGGAAGTTAAAGTAGAATTATGGGATGTTAAAACTGAGTTAGTAAATAAAATTGAAAATCAAGAAAGAAATTTTAATGATAAACTTGAAATATGTAGACGAGAAATCAAAAATGAATTTAATAATAATTCTATAAATATTAAGGAACAGGGAGTAGAAGTAAATATTATTAAAACACAGTTAGATAATATGATTACAGAATTAAAGGATAATAGAAAAGAATTAAAAGGGGAAATTAAAAATAATTTTGAAGATGAAAATATGAATAATGTAAGAGGGGAGAATATTTATGATAATTTAGATACAAAGTTAATTAATGAAAGTAATCAAATAGAAGCTGTTGAAATAAAAATAAATAACGAGATTAATAACAATGATTGGAATTTGAAAGAAGTAGATAGTATAAATAAAGAATTAGGAGGTAATTTTGAAAGGAAAAGTAAAAACAATAAAAGGTCCAAACATAAGGGAAATCATAAGAATTGTAATGAGAGCAAAAATAATAAGAATAAAGGCAAATATGATTTTAAAAATAGGTATTTTGTTAAATACAAAATAAGGTATAAGAATAAATGGAGAAATAAAAATTACAAGAATAATGCAAGGAATAGGAAGGACAAGAGTAGGTCCAAGAAGGATAAAAATAAATCCAAAAATAAGTCGAAAAGTAAGAGTAATAAGAGCAAGAGTAATTTTGATAATAAAAATAAGTTTAGATTTAATAATCAGTATTCTTCTAAAGATAATGATAGGTATAGTAATTTTAAAAGAAAGTTTCATAATAGATTTAGGAATAATTATGTTAAGTTTCAACACAGAAATTTTATTTATCAATATGATAGCCAACGAAGGTTAAAAAATAGTTTGTTGGTAGGATTCGCCTATGATAGGGAATCAACCCCTAAAAAGAAAAAGAAATTAATTTAAAGTTAACGGAGATTTAATGTTGACGACTGCAATGAAAAAGTATATTCTAAAGTATTAATATTATGTACAGTTAAAGTAGTTAAGTAAAGTTAAAGTAATTATTTAAAGTTAAAAATAATGATGTAAATAAGAATAGATTAAATGATAGCTTATGATGATAATTTGAAAAATAAAAAACTCTTTATTTACCTAGTTTGCCAAGAATGAAAATTTTGAAAATAAATAATGAAAATAAAGGATTGAAAATTTTAAAGATTTTAAACAGTAATATTTTAAATAAAAAGAATTGAATTTAATGACAGGGATGATAAATGTTATGAGAATTCCAATTAAGATGTTAGGAAATTTTAGATTAATTGATACGGATAAAAGAACGGTAAATTATGAGAATTTTATTGTAAAGTGGGAGAAATATAATTTTAATAATGATTTTAAATTAACAGAAATAAATATGAAATATAAATAAATCTACGATGATATAAAGTATAATAATAAAATATAAATAAATCTACGATGATATAAAGTATAATAATGAAATATAAATAAATCTACGATGATATAAAGTATAATAATGAAATATAAATAAATCTACGATGATATAAAGTATAATAATGAAATATAAATAAATCTGCGATGATATAAGGTATAATAATAATGAAATAAATAAATCTACGATGAAATAAATATGAATATAATAGGTATGAAGTTAGATATTGGGGGGAAAGATATTTAAGAAAGGTATTAGAAATCATTATTAAAAAAGATTAAAAAGGTATTGAATAATAAACCATTGATTATAAAAGATTATATTTTCGAGTTAAAGGTAGTAAAGAAGGTTCTTTTAGAAGTAAAATATCCAATTTAACGTGTATATTAAAATGAAATGAATAAGAAAAGGTTAAAGCTTGTTAGAAAGTAATTTGAGAAAGTAGAAAAGTCATCAATTAATTATGGTAAATCCTGTTGATTAAGTAAAGAAAAGAAAAGTTAATGTTATTAAAAATTTAAAAATTTTGAAAAGGCAAAGTAGTTGATTAAAGTCAAAATATTAAAATTTTGAAAATAGGTAAATAAATGAGATAAGAAAAGGCAGATAAATATTCAAAAGGTAAATAAAAGATATTGTCAGTTAAGAGGGGGGTGTAAATATTATTTATGAATAAGGTAGGATTTAATTAGAAAAGTTGATAGGAATTAAGATTTGTAAATATTTTATTAATAAGCAAATATTTGAAAAATGGAACATTTATTATAAATCAAAAATTTGGTAGTTCTTATGAATTAAAATTTGTAGATTCAGATAGAATAAGAGGTAGATTTAACATTCAAATGTTACAACCTTATGTTGAAGAATAAATATAAGTCTGTAATTATTCAGAATAATTTTGAAAAATTTACTTACCAGTTAATATTTTTGAAAATTCTTAAGAGGGGTAAATGTTGTGTATTTTGAACATAAAACATTTTAAATAACACTAATACATCCATACAATAAACACAAACAAGTTTATACACTTTATGAACATTTTATTAACACAATTTTACATACATCAAGTATATAAAATTGAATACCAAATTGATTTTTGATGTAAAATCATTTTATTGATTGTTTACGATTTATTAATACAAATTAATTACAATAAAGCAAATATTAACAACAATTAAGTTATAAAAACGATATTTAAAGTTGACAATGAAGGATAGAAATTCAAATATCCAGATATTTATTTCAATTTACAGTACAAAGCTGATTTTTCTTGATAAAGTAGTCTTTTGGAACATGTAGATCAGTTTATTGTGCTAGAAATATTAAGTAAAACTAAAATCATTACGTATTTATGTAAAAAGATAAATTTCAAGGACAAATGTATGTGAAAAATAGAAAGTTACAAATTTCTTATTTTAAAAGGTTGAGATAAGGTATAAAACATAACTAAAATGTTTTAGAGCATATAAGATTTAATTTTGTCAAGAATTTAAATACTAAAAGCAAGAATTATTGAAATTATCAGTAAAAATGTAAAATTGAGTAAAAACGTCAGATTTCAAATGCAATTATCAGTCAAACTGATAATTTTAGAGAAAATTGATAAGAGACAAAATCTCATTATTTTGTCATAATTAATATAATTACATAGTTTTTAGTTTAGTTATTAATAATTTTGAAAAATAGGTAAATCAAGTAGAGTTTTAAACCAAGAACGAAGTAAAGAAACTTTTTCTTTAAAGTTAAGTTTAAATAGGTTTAGTTTAAATAAAAATTTAAATTAAAAGTTAAGTTTAGTTAGTATAAATAATTTTCATTTAGTTAATAATAAATTTTGATTAATAATTAAGCGTAAATAAGTAATTAAAGTTAAAGATGGTTTGAAAATTGGCTAGATTTATTTATTTTACTTGGTTTTAACAAAAGAAAATACGTCAGTTGCTCGTAAAAATCCATTGGGGATGCACGTATCTAAAACGCTCCCAAAGTTTGTTATTATGACGTAGTAGAGTTCTTTTGTTTTTATTCTAGAACAATAAGACAGATGAATATCGGGTAGCAACTGAAATGTGGTGAAACAGATATCACGTGATCTAAGAATGATTTTAAATTAAAAGTGTAAAATGAAGTGAATTAAAATAAACAAAACCAATTAAAATAAATAATAAGAAAGTACTAGTAAAATTTACTAATAATAAATAGTCGTAAAGAAAATTTGAGTGTAATAATAACAATAATATTTACATTTATGTAAACGTTGATAATTAAACCAAGTGGGCTATTAAATAAATGTAATGTGAATTTTCTTCGTTGAAAATAAAATTAGTTAAATTGTTATTTGAATAAAACATCGTTTTATTTACCTACGTATTTGAAGGGTAATCCTTAATCTAAAACAAGGAACCTGGAAATTTAAACAGTGATTAATTAGTGAAATTTAAACAGTGATAAAAATTATAAAGACAAGTAAAAATACAAAGACTTACCATTGAGAGTGTTGGGGTTGGAATTCATGGGCATCAACGCAGAACAGCTGATTATCAATGCAGCTGTGCCAAACTTCGACCTTCACCAAGATTTACCCGGATTTTAAGAAGTCACCAGATAAGTCAATTAAATAATTTTTTTTTTTGTGTTTTTATAAAATTAATTTGAATTTTGATTGTTGTAATTGTTAATAAGGTAATTGTTATAAAGTCAGATTAAATATTGAAAATTTTATGAAGTAATTGTTAATTCGAAACTTGATGAATTTTTATTGTGAACGTATGATTTTAAATTTATTCACTATTCAGTTATCAAAAGTTTATTTGTCAACATTAAATTATTGCAATCTTTTGAATCCTAACTACAGCTAGAACCCATGTAAAAAACTTAAATTGAGCTTGTTATGAATTTTCGTTCATGTATTTTGGAATGTGATGAATTTGTTGTTGGTGTTTGTTTTTTGCAGGTGGTTTAGATACGGAATATTTATTTGGTATTTGGTTTTATGTATTCACACACACATCTGCACACAACACATAATAAGTTCAATAAAATTGTTCTGTGGTCACCTTGATTACACAACAATATATAATTTGTGGCGACCACAACCCAGTATTGTGTTTGCTATATTTTTTGTAACAAATACAAAGTTTTTTTTCTGATGGATGAAGAATTGCTCCTTGTTTCAACGGCTGTTTGCTTGTATGTAGTCCTAAGTAAACAAAGATTTCGCACTGACGAGCACGCCGTGCCACTCCATCACATCACTTTTTCACATTCACGGTCAGTTGGAGTGATGCAGTATTGGAACGGCGCGATGGATTTTCGGACCGATGGAAATCCGTCCGCTCCTCATCACTCCAATAAATCCACATGAGATTGTACACTGACGGTCGTTCTTTGAAGTGGTACGTTTCATTTGGCTTGGAGTGATTGGATTTGAACGATCGTCAGTGGCGACCTTTAAGAGAAGGGATCAATTTACCATATATAAACTGTGGCCAAATCAGAGTAAAGGGTGGTTTTTAACCGGCCATCTCATGAAGCAGTTACGTCGAGAAAATTGATACCCTTCAAGATGCCGTACGATTGAATACACGTAAAATGTAATTTATTTATTAATTTTAAAACTTGTGAAATTTTGTGTGAATCTTCTAAGTTCTTTTTAAGGACTTAGCAGAATTTGTCAGAGTGTTATTTGAACACTTGAAAAATATTCAAGTAAATTATAAAGGTAATTCTGGTCTTGTAAATTATTTGTGTTAAAGTATTTAAACTCATTCAATAGACTTAGTCGTTTATATGTAACTCTGGACTTAGAAAATATTTGTGTAAACAGTTTAAAGTCATCTTAGAAACTTATTCGTTTAAATAAAAGCTGGTCTTAGCCGAATTTATCAGATTAGTTACTTTGATTCAAACTTAGAATAATTTATATTTGTCAAGCTGGACTTAGCCGAATTTATCAGATTTGTTACTTTGATTTAAACTTAGAATAAGTTATAGGTGTTCACGGACCAATAATAATTTGTATCAGTTTATTTGGAACTCCGGACTTAGAATATATTGTGACACTCAGAACGTGTAAGAATTTATAAAACTTGACGTTAATTCCGGACTTAGGCCAATTCATGTATTGTCTTGTAAAACCTAAAAACACGCAAATAAAACAAACAGGTGTTAGTTAATGGAGACTTCTTATTTAGGCCTCTTGCAAATTAAGCCAAGCAAATCCACAAGTGGCGTAGGGTATTAAGACTCTACCAAATTTATTAAAGCTACCTCAATTATTATAGTTAAATATAGTTCATCATTTAGATTAAATATTAAACAGAAACGCCAAAACCCTTACGTCACAGTATCTAAAAAAAATGGCCAGGCCGGATAATGGCGTTTTACATCAAAACTAAGAAAGTTATAGCATTAAAGAAGGAGATGGAAAGCCTGGTTAATTATACGAACCATCCTCTGGCAAGTTTAGCGTAAGTAGAACCATCGGGTGCTATCACAGTAACTTCACCTTTGTGAATAATATAAAACGTATCGATAATGTCGTTTAGTCGTATAATGGTTTCGCCTTTTAAAAAATAAGATTCCTGAACATTCATCCCCAGCAGACGATAAAAACTGCTATTCAGACCGATAAAAATCGGTACCTTTGCAAGGGTATGCCGGTAAAGGTACAGCACAGCATCTTGTCGTAGAGTTAAATGTAGCTTTTTCAAAATTTGTTTTGCCTTCATACCGTGTGTCCTTTGCCATATGTATTCAAAATGATCTATCACAGTCCTAATTATCGAAATAATTAAAAAAAAATAGAAGAAATTTGGAATCAGTATTTCAGCTTTAAGGCCGCTTAAATTATGGTTTAAGTATAAGACTTACTTCCTAAGCTCCCTATTAATTTTTTCCTTTTTCATATACGATATTAAATGCTTCATGTATTCTTGATACAAGGTCAGATTAATATCTATGCTTGCTTTACAACTCGAAATAACAACAAATATATAAGTAAAAAATAAGTATCCTAAAATAATAAAAATTATTATGAAATAAGGGAAAGATAATGTTAATCGCACCTGCTATAATCAAAACGACGATGAAATACATTTCGGGTACATTATATGCCTTGAGGTCACCAAAACCCAAAGAAAGGGCCGTTACTGCTACCCAATAATATGAAGTGATGTACAGGTTTATTGGTTCGGTAACGTTGAAAGAAACTAAAAAAAATGTTTTTAAAAACATAGAATGTTTCTTCACCCAGTACAGTACATACACTGATCTTTAGAATGCATAATCCAGGAGTTAGGCGCAAGTTTAAGCGTGAAATAACCCTGGCTATCCAAACCCATGGTGCAAGTTATGGCAAGCAAAACATTTGCAAAGGCATTGAAGAATATTATGCTAATGGGTAAAAATTTAAAAATTTGCCTGTAAAGGAAATTAGTTTAGCAGCAAATAAATGGAGTAAAGACATTACTGTAAAACGAGTGTGAAAACAGCACGACGAGATCGAAGACCGAATCGTGTAATCACACCGTTACTGTAGTATTTACATTTACCCCATGTGTGACGTATAAAATGTTATCTACGACTGCTTCAAATTGTTTGAAACAGTATTTTCGTATACTTCACATTAAATTTGTTTATAAATATCAAGTCGCAATATTTTTGATTTAAAAATAAAGATGTAAGATTTGACTTGCCCCATGGCAATCAGTAAGTTACGTTATTTTAGAAATTTTGATAACTGTTTTCTTGTATTTGTGCAAATAAAAAAAGTTAACCCATATGGAATAACTGAGTGAGTTCTTATCCAAGCAGTCGTAGATAAATAAAATTAAACGCTTACAAAATAACTCCTTTGGGTTTAAGGGTATCCTGTTGAAAAAAAGCAAAAGCTCCTGGTATACGATAAATCTGGAGTAATCTATTTAGCCTTAGTACGGTGCGCACTCGAAACATCATTGACCTTTGTTTGGTGGTTTTTGCATTTAACATAAGTTGTAAAATCAACGGAGTAGGCAATAAACTCATCACATCAATTATGAAACCTCCTGATAAATAATGGAGAGCCGTAAATTTCGGATGACTTACTAGAATTCCTCTTTCGTTAAGATAACATACGTGCATCCTTACGTATCTGCAAATTTTAAAATATCAAAATTTTAATTAGGTAGTGTTACGTGGGATATGGTGGTCGATGCGCATTGAGAGGGCTCATATTATATAGTTATATGAGGGTTTGAATTTTAATAGTGGCAACACGGTTGCAGAAATGCGGTGGATACCCAACGAGAAGAATATGACCCGTTGCTGCTATCTGTCGGTTCGTTTGGTCTAGTTTCGATGTTTACAAAATTGAAGTAGCAGAATTGGATAAAGATTTAAAGTGCCAGAAGTAGCTTCTTCTTCTTCTTCTTCGTTAGCCCTGTATCGTCCATCCCTGAACATAGGCCTCTCCCATTTGGTGCCATTGGCAGTGTTACAAAGGAGAAAAGTCGTAACACTTTCTGCAGTACCCACCCAAGTTGTTCAATCGATGGGTCTAGGAAGTGCTCTACCTTTAACCTTACTCCTCTGTCTTAAGCTCCGGTGTCTTCGACTGGATCTCTAAGATAAACGAACCACTTTGCGGTATTCGATTTCAAACTATGCCAGACATTCTTTAAGAAGTAGACCGCTTTCAATGATCAAATGATCAATCAAGCAGGCCTTGCCAACGGTATTCTACGATTTTCACATCGTTGGAAACGTTGGTAACTACATCGAAGGGCAGTTAAACTTTGAAACGCATATATAGGATCTATATTTGCAATAATTATATATTTGTCACTACTAAAATTCCAATCCTCGTATTTCTAGCGTAATGTACCCCTTGACTTGATCTTACTTTAAGAGGAAACCATACACAAGCCACCGGGAGTACCAAGCAAATATTGCCCTAATGCCCTAAGGAAAACTAAGTGTAAACACCAGCAAAATTGTTCTTGTACCATCCCTCAAAAAAAAAAGAAAATTAGTGTTGAAAGCCTCCGTTTTGAATGGAACTCGTATGGAATTTCCAGAACTTCCAGAAATCTTTTGAAATTTGGCGTAAATTAAGTATAATACGGCCCTGTTGTTCGAAGTTTAAACTCGCCTAAAGCTGTAAAATTTGCAAAAATAATGCTAGGTCGACATATTCTGGCAAATCCTAAATAGGCTGACCAAATATGGTATGCAATATTCTGTGTAGTGGATTTCATAATTGTTAATTCGGGGAATCACCGGATCGTGGGAAAACAACGCCAGCTTGGCGCCGTTCCAGGTTTCACCCCGCTCACGGAATTCGAGTTTGGGCATCTCGTTTTAACATCTTTCGCTTGCGGAAAAATAGCAAGGCAAATGAGAGTTTAGCCAACTTTAACATCTAGCGGTTGTGGAAATTATCGTTCCCGGATTTTTGGTAGTGAAATTTCGTGTTCGTAGGCCTCTCATTATCGTGTAGTTTTAGAAAAAGTATCTTACGAAATATTGTCGGATTCTCCCAGAAAGTATCTCTTTTTCGTATTGGGAAATATAAGTTCTGTGTTGGAAGTTCCATTTAAGTTTGATGTTTGGTGAAGTTACCGTTCCACACAGTTTTCGCTTTTGGTTTAAATAATCTACCAGTTGAGGACATCTTGTTGTCTTCACACCTGCTTCCGGAAAAAGGACTACATCCCTTTTCTGCGCCGACCACTGCTATCTCTCCCTGGGGAGGTCGACCATCGCTTCCACTGGGCTACCCTCAACAAGCCTTATTTCCCAGGTAACAAATTCAGTCCATCAATAGTTCTTCAATAGTTCAAATAGCTCCAGAGAAAATAATAAAAAGGGATGAGATCAGGTGAAACATGTAGGTCACGTATATTCTTTATTTTTTATTGGTCTAGGATTAGGCAGAGCTCTCGTCAATTAAGAGTCTACATTTTATTTTGAATTTGAATTTGATTTATTAATTTCCTACAGGTGAAAACCCAATTACAGGAAATGTTACTATGTGCCCCAAAACTTCCCTTAATTTTATCGTCATGTGATGCGATGGCCTTTTCCTGTTAAAACCACACATTTGGATTTCCAGATTAGGTAAGTTTTGGTTTTGGAAAGTTCCGTAGCGTCTTCACATATCAATCCAAAATTATTGTAACGTTTGACCTTCCTCTTCAAAAAAGTAAGAACTACAAACACCAAAATCTACAACAGCGTACCGAACAGTGATGCGTTGACTATGTAGAGGTTCTTTGTGACACTTCTGAGGATTGCTTTCCGCCCAATAACAAAAATTCTACTTGATAACGCAGTCACTTGTGAGCAGAAAACTTTTGCCTCCTAGTTTATTTGCGATTTCTCAAGAAAACAATAAGCCAACCTTTTGCCAATGATCATATACGTGTAGGGTATCGCGCACCGGCTGCTCCAGTGTCCCCTTCTCATTATTCTCCACAGATAATCTGACTAATGTTTAATGTAAAATAAACATAATGAAAACATGAAGGAAACCTAAATATAAATTCTCTAAAGTATTCTAACTTGACTTAAGTCTATTGGTTTATGACGTTTTAATCTGCAAATGTCTGTTTTTCACCTACCAAGTTGAACGCTCCTGTATTTGGATGAGCACTGAGTCTGTCGATGTATTTTTCACTAAGGTTTTTGATTTCGTTTTTCACAAATTTAATTTTCTAATCTTGCTTTATAATGTTGTTTGTTACGAACCAAGGCGCTTTAACTATTGTACGCAACACTTGGGCGTGGGAATGTCTCCACTCTCCAGGATCTCGATATTGTAACAAAGACGAATGTAAAAATATTAAAATTATACAAGCTAAGCGTGGATGACGTCAGTTTATAAGGGATCATTATTCTAACGAGATACACTTGCGATGTATCGAGTTACATCTTATAAGAATGCAAGATAAGGCACGTATATGAGGTTCAATGTACTGAAACTTGACACCTCGTTCTTGTTTCTACGCAGTTCTGCAGTTCCCACGCGCCTAAGATGAGATACTGAATATTGGAAGAAGGGCGTCACTTTTCTGTATAAATACTAAACGAAATCACATGAAAGATATGATTTATATCCGGCCATCAAAGTAACAGTATGTACGACAGAAGTGACACCCTTCAAGATGATGTTCCAGTAAATACATGTAAGACTTTACTTTAATTCTGGACTTGTAAAATATTTGAATTTGTTTTACGGACTTAGCTGTTTTAACTGTAATTGGAACTTATTTCTTAACTGTTAAAGAATTTATTTTGACTCTGGACTTAGAGTAAATTGTGTCGATTTGAACTTAGAATAATTTCGTATAACTTTTTACTTTGAATTGCAACATAGAGTAATTTATATCAGTTTACTTTGCATCAGGACTTGTAATAATTTGTATCCATGCACTTTGAATTGAGATTTAGAACCATTTATATTATTTTGTAAAACTAAAGCACTGATATGAAATACATGAATGCTAGTTGAATTTGACTTTGAACGAAAACCTCTCGTAAAAAGCCAAGCAATATTCAAGTGACGACGTTGGTCAAAGACCAACCAACCAGCCACTACACCACAATATTTGACGTTGAAGCTGTTCCCATAGCTGAATGCCACAAATCCACACCGGTTTTAACACAAATGTATACAAAGCACTTTGTTTTCTACTGAGAGATTTGAATGCGAACCTATTATCCAGTACATTCCAAAAAAGCGACAGCAATACTTACAGGTCAATGAAAGCAAAAACATCAAAAAAGCCCCAAATGAAAATATTATAAGTAAAGTAAGCTTCGGCAATATTAAGGGAAACGTAATACATTGCCATTATAAATATACGAATGCCTTGAAACATTTCCCACACCATTATAAAATTACCATTAGGCATTATTGTACGTCTTAGCAAAAATATTCTGAAATAAACGATATGATTATCATGTAACGAAAATAGAAGTTTGTTGCGTGCTTTAAAAATTTCCAAAATCCCATGTTATCAAATTGTCTTTCATAATCGATGCTGCGAAAATGTAATTTCTTGCGTGGAAATATAAACCAGGACGTTTGCTCTTCTTCCGTTTTTTGTTGTATACTGGTTACGTTTGCTTTGTTTAAATACAGTCTTTTCACAGCCTAATAAACATGCTTTTAAAAAAATGTATTGCCTTAACTAAAGCCATACCAGAGAGGCTTTAACATCTTCCGCTAAATCTTGAAGTTCTTTCTGCAAGTGGTACGTTACAAATATCCTTTTAATAGTTTTATACGGAATTGTCACGATCTGTGCGTGAGTTAATGTTCTTATAATATGGATCGCAGGTCGTTCTGGAAAAAATGAATCAAAAAAACTTGCCTTGGTAACAAAACAACTCACCTAGAATCATATCGAAGTCGCACATGTGTTGAAGAGGGCCCACGATCCTTTCTACTTTACCCGAAGCTGCGGATATGATCTTGATGGGAAAATAGTATTTAAAACATTATACAGGGATGACGGCGAATTAAAAAAACTTACTTCGCAGTACCCTCTGTCGATGACGTACATATCTCGTACGACGTCACGAGCATACATTACAATTTCATAGGGTGGAAAATATACTCGTGATACTTTTGTTGCGATCATCCTTACTATTTCTGGATCTATTCCCTAAATATATTTTTGATATCATTAAACAAGTAGATAAATCCCAGAAGTATTATTGTACAAATGCAAAGGATGTCAAGTGATTCAATTTAAAGTCGTTACCCATGGAATTAAAAGTCATGTCTTAACTAATAACAACTAATAAAGAGCAAGGTAGGTATGTAGATCTGAGTATTTGTTTTGTATTTTGTTAACATTTCCTAAACCAAATTAAAACATTGCCCTCAACTCCACAGGTCACTGCGGGTGACTTTATTATGGTATTATTAAACCCAAGTGAAGCAAAGCTTAACAAGAACAAAAAGCAAAGTCTAAAAATAAAACTTAGTCAAAAGATGGTAATATGCTCTGTCATAGCATTACCTGGAATAAAGGTACTCGTACGAGAGCACTCATATATTTGGAAATTTGTTGTTCGTTGTAAAGGTGGGGAGCAAGATCAAACGTAACAGATTGTTCATTAACGATAACATAGCCCTTGTTAACACGCCACTGCAATGCGAAATATGCATTTGCACGTTCTTGAACATTGAGCAACATATTATTGGACTTTAAGTATTTCTTCATAACAGATACCATCTCGATGTAATTCTCCCTACAAGTAAATTTCTATAATTTTTGGGATTCTTATAGTTTTTGACAAACCTTGTTCGTTCGGCTAGCATAAGGATAGCTGAGTAATCAGCAACCAAGTAACAAAAGACAAGCGTGCCAATGATGAAAAAGATCATTCCAAAAACCAATTCGAGCATTGTATACGGGGTGATATCTCCAAAACCAGTTTGGGATATGACCAATAAAGCAAAATAGATAGAAAGCTGGAACGAATCTTTATGTCTGTTGCCGTTTATTTCCAGGTCTTGTTTTTTTATTACGTTGAACCAACTATTGGGCAAGCATTCCCTGCAATAGTATAAAGGTAAATATTCCGCTAACATTGTACATCGCCCAGTTACACTTCAAAACAGGCTAACATGTAAAATACAGCTCCCATAAAGTACGACAAAAGTAAAAGGTATACTACGTATTCTATACATCTCACAATGGCGACGTTTACGTCGAAACTATCGCCTAGCTTTTCTAGAAATTTGACAACCTAAAAAACAATAAGTTCATTCTTACAAATTCGGCCTTTAAAGAGAAATATTATAAACCCGCAAACTAACAGGCAATAGTGAGGTACTTACCCTGTGCAACTTGAATAAACGATTTACTGACAAGACTGTCAAGACCCTATCACTGCGGGTTATATTAAACATATGAGCCATGACTGTAAAAGGTATAAATGATAACACATCCAACAGAAAGGGCATTTTTCTGCATCGTATTTTAAATATGTCCGATACTTTTGTAATAATCCCTGTAAAAAAACTCATCAACGGGGTAGTCTTATAATTTCTTGATAAATTATTTTCGAATTAATTATAAACAACTTACTTCCCTTTGCTCATTTAAAATTATTAACTATGAGTTAACTTTCTATCTGACAGTCTTCAACGATGAACACTACGTTATGTCAACTAAAAATCTTACCGTGTTCATCTTCAACCGCCGTGAAGGTCTGCAAAACTATATCCATCAAATAAATAAGATTCACCGAAACTAGAATCAAAGTAGTAAATGAGGCGAAATGTCTGTTAAATGCTATCTGGTAAGGGTATAAAACAGCCGCCACTAAAACAGTAAAAAATATGAGATACTCCCAAAGCGCTATGAATTCAGAGCTTGGTTGAAGAATCCATGGCCATGCGGTATGTAAACAGATTTCGTCTGAGTGCTTTAACTTAGTTTGGTGCTGAAATGTACAACAATATTAATATTTCCTTTGGCATTAGTCAAGGCTCGTACCAAGCTAACAACATAAAGATCAGAGTAAGCCGGCACTTCTTCCAGTGACTTTCTTCTACTATCGACGTAGGCACTGCTGATCTTGTTGGGATCTTCCGTTTTTAACTTAGCTTTGACGGTTTTTAACGCTAATTCGTCGGGTACGTCATTTCTAAAAATTTTGTAATGATTTTATTTCACACAAATTAAAAATAAAACAACCCTGTGGTGGTTTTTGCTGAACTATTGCTTACAAGAACGTACAACATAAGGAAAATAAGTACAGAAGAAGACCACACAGACCTAGAAAAAGAACTGAAATCCATCCAATGGGACATCGTGGGGCTACAAGAAACTCGATTTCCACGTGATACAGGACAAACTATACCAAAATAACACAGAAGTAGACAGCAGTATTTGAGACGTCGCTAACCTTATAAATAAACGTTTGAAACAATTTATCTCAAAATACTTTTCCAAAAGAGTATTCTACATAGTAGACCAGTGCATCAATTGAAGAAGAATTCTACGACAATATTCGAATAGCAATAAGAAACAACAAAACACAGTTCTAAATAATACTAGGCGATTTTAAAAATTGTAATCATTGGAAAGACGTTGGACGTTGGACGGCCCAAGATATATTGGAAAATGTGCCCTAGGAGTGAGAAGTCCAAGAGAAGAATTACTACCCAACTATTTAGATGGCAAAAACCTATACTGCATGAACACCCTTTTCAAGAAGCCAACAAAGCGTCAATGGACTTGAAGGAACC
Source organism: Melanotus villosus (assembly GCA_963082815.1). NCBI lineage: Eukaryota > Metazoa > Arthropoda > Insecta > Coleoptera > Elateridae > Melanotus > Melanotus villosus. The sequence goes on along the minus strand of OY720420.1, from coordinate 4,708,787 downwards.
CAGATCAGAAAACAAAGCATGAAATCGACTACTTATAATCAAATAACAGAACAATTGTTAGAGATGTTTTGTAACGTGCCACTTTTAATTAAAGCCGTTATATTACTTGTGAATGTAATTTCACATTATTAAGGCTTATAAAAGTGTACGTTCAAGCGAAATTTTCCGTCCCGATACGGACCCGCCAGAAGGTCGCCTAACGCGCTTAATCAGCTCGCCGGCCGAGACACGATACCCACCAGCGAGCTGGCGTACGTGATCATCGCACCTTGTTGTTCGTATAAGACCGGACAGAGAAGACGAGCCCTAAAAATCGTATACAAGCCGCACCAAAACCTAGACCAACAACAGAGTTCACCGCGGCTCGTAACAGAGTCCAGAGTCTACAGGTCTACACTTCCCCAAAGCGGTTCTGTAAGATCGCTAATCTCATATTGCCTCCCGAAGAAGACTTGTTAGACACTTCGGATACACCGCTGTACACCGTACCGAACAGCTGACGAACAACCAGGTGAAAATAAAGAGTTACACGTACCTGCCGAATCCGTACCGTCGCTGTAAACGAATCCTTCGCTATCCAGTGAACCTGCCGGTGAATAGAACCAAGTTACTGGACACCCAGACGCAACCAGGACGAAAGTATCACAGCACCGGAGGCCCAAACGTAAGATAGAACAATTTGTAATTTAGTCGTTTGTTTGTATTTATTACTAGAACCCATTATGCCCCGACCGTCCCCGTCTACTCAAAGCAAGACCGACGGGCGCCGGCGTAGAGACGCACGCAGTGACACGAAGCAATATAAACCCGCTCCGAATTATCACAATATCGGTGTTACCTATTGTTATTTGGAATTGTACGTAGTTAGTTATAATTGTCTTTATTTTACCTACCAGAATTACGTTATGATTTATTTATTATTTTATTAAAAGATTGTTTACAAAAGCCTCTATGTTGGATTAATTATAGCAACGAACAACCCTCCCTCCGACTAAGCTACCTGGAGCCAAACAACCACAATTTGGGGGGTTACAGTTTCACCCCTAGAAAATCGTCACTCATGCTGTTGCACTCGTGACGATTTTCGTCGCAACAAGCGGTCGTGGTCATGACGGCAAAAAAATTGCCGGTAAAATTCTAGTCACTTGTGGTATTACTTCTGAAAATACCCTCATTCAGTGCTGTTTCGAAACTAAACAGTAGTCAAATCACAATAAAACTGTAAATTTTGACTAAAATAAAAAATTACAGGAAACCTTGTTTGTACCTAAGCTGCGCCATTAGTATCAGTATAACATTAGGTATCTCCGTGTACCTGAAGATAAGGTAATAACCCCCAAACCATTGTAGTGTGCTCACCAGCGGTTCAATAGTTTAGGAAAAACCATCATTGGGTTGTTCTTCCTGTAATTTTTGTTTTTAATCAGTGAATTCATTTACTACCTTTGCCTCTCTTCCGCGAACTGTTTCAAATCATAGGCTTCCATGGCATCCTCCATCTTCTTCTACAAATGAAGTTTTTGAAAAGTTTATAAGCGGATTAAGAATCATACCTCTAATTTTGCAAAAATTTTAGCGATTTGATTCAGTTTGCGATAATCATCTGCGACTTTCCAAAAATCTTTTTTCTTCAAACACTGGATTACCGTATAAGACGACGCTGTAATCTAATAATTATAAGATTAATAGAGGTCTTAAAATACAGCTGTATTTTATTACTCGAACTGGGCTTTTGGTACTATAAATAAGACTAATTTCACCAAGGCATGTGCCCATTCCAAGTGTTAAAATAGGACTTTCTTCGTCCTCTGCTGAAAGAATCTGTACGCTGCCTCTTAAAACATAATACATGGTATCTCGAAGTTGGCCCTGCGTGTAAATTATTTCACCCGATGTGTAAATTTCCGTCGTCATTACTGCTGCGATTGCTCGTTGAAACGCCGGATGAAGATTTTTCAACAGGTACGTCTTAAAAACCCACAACTTTCATTTTAATCTCAAGACAAAACAAACAAGCTTCACCTTTTTTATAGCAGTCCAATATCTGTCCAAATTTACTTGTTGTAACAAAGGATCGGGCAGTTTTTCAAGCATGTCGGATTTTCTAATTCCTTTCTGTTGTTCCCAGAAGGTTTGATAGTAGCTTAATATCTTGGTCTTTAAAGATGACGAAATTCTTGGATGGGTCTGAAAAGCACAGTAAAAAAAGGGCATAGAAACGAAATGGCATAACTTACCAAGGCGCGGACAATGAGGTTATACCGAGTGGAATAAATAGCATGTCTGCGGTAATGTTCCACTTGTACCGTCGTCCATGAACCCAGAAAAGCACCCACCATCAACATAAATCCGATTATCATTAATATGCTGGCTATTATCTGTTCCAAGTCTGTTATTACGTGAATATTTCCAAAACTGGGGTAACACAATTTTTAATTATTTCTTTCCATTTGATGAATTTAACTTTCTAACATTTATAGTGGAAACACTGATTATCAATAAAAATTTTATTTTATCAGTAGGTAAATGGAGGGATCGGTCTTAAGTATTGTGAGAACGAAAAATTGGAGGAAAAGGGGCAAATTAGAAAAGAGAATAATAAGGAAAATTGGCTAAAGATTTTGAGTTTGATCCCGGCGAAGATAACATATGAAAATTTGCTTTCTTGATGCGAAATGAATCTATAGCCCCCGCACCAATGGTACGATAATGGTATGGCGGTAGCGGGTGGGCACTCTTTGCGATCCCGCAGATAGATCTACTTCAGGAAAGCGACCTTGCCTACGCAAGCTGTGGTCTTCTCTCGCCTCCTAACAAAGAAGGGAATCATGCCCTAAACCTTAAACCTTACCCAGGCTACATTTAATCCTACGTATATCCTTACCTATCGCCTAACCCGCCAGCGTGGAAGATTATGGTTATTTCACCTCCTAACTATTGCGAATTTTGAGATGTACCCCAAGTGGTTAAATCCTTCCAAAGTAAATCCCATCCGAACTATGAGAGAATTAATGGCCACTTAGAGGAATTAAACGAAGAGAACTAATATCAAACGGGATGTTCTTGGTCTTTGAGAGACTATACTACCGGAAGAAAAATGTACCACACTAATAACAAGACATCGTTGTATTAAAATAATTCAGATGAAGACGCTCACCTGGCAGGAGTAGTATCCTGGTACATAAGAGAGTTAAACATTTAGTGGCTAAGATCAAAGCGATATCGCCAAGAGTAGTATAAATCATCTTGCAAATATCGCGGAGATATGGTGTCCAATCAATTTAGGTTTATACTATAAAAGTGCTTCAAGCGACGGAGATATGAAGATACATATATCACAAGCCCAAAAGACGGAAAGTGCTCAATACAAAATTATAATGGGCAACTTTAACGCCAAAACAGAGAAGGATAATATTAAAAATAGTCAATAGATTGGACGTTTTAGATTTGGAGCGTCCAACGAAGGAGAAGAAATGCTACTAAATTATTTAAATGTTGTATGAACACATTTTTTCAAAACGTTTAAAAGCGGAACTATGATTAATGAACAAGAAACGTATTGTAACAGCTTTAAATTGCTAAGACACCGGTAGTGACCACAGATCGCTGAGAGAAGTTAATTAAAGGACAAAAAATTCCCACTACAGACATGTTAAAGCAGAATTGCCGAAAATGCCAACTCCATAAAAAACTATCGAATGTCGAAAACTTGAAAACGATTAATATTCACGGATTGGAGAAGAACCACTATCGCAGCAGCAGTGAAACAGAAGAATAATGACGGACTAAAAAGAGAACCGAAAGAACTTATCAAACAAAGAAGAAACATGACTAAAAGAACACCTGACTATATACAACTGAATAAAGAAGAACCCAACTATCTCAATAAATTTAAAGAAGAAGTATTATATAGGTACTACATGTGATGACTTACGCAATGGAAGCAAGCTATGGCATTAACCATCAAATCTGCTAATAGGCTCAGAATAGATCAAAGAGTACCTATAGAGCGTCTGATGTTGGAAGTAAGCCTGAGAAATTACTTACTAACGAAGATACAAGAAGAAGAACAACAGCTTCAAGCCAGAAGTTAAGATGGCCAAGATAATTCTACATGGTCAAAGTACTTGTACATACTTTAATGAAGGCCATGATTACACAGAGTGTGGGAAGACCACTAAAACACTGACAGGCCGACTTGAAAGAGATAGCAGGAAGCAAATGGTACAAGGCAGGAACAGTGGAAAAAGCGAGGGGAAACCTATATCCAGGAGTAAATTATCAGAGGCTGTTGAAGAAGAAATATTGCACGGATGAAAGTCCCCTGCGTTTTAGAAAATTATAAGTCAGTCACCATAATAGTTGGCACTGGTTGAGATATCAGACACCCGTAGGTCTACATTTCAACCAATAAATAAACAAACAAACAAAGAAATTTTCTTTGTTTCTTTATAAAATAAGGTTGGAAAAAGATGGAAAGGAGGACCCTAAAAATTAAGGGAATAATATATCTATTAAGAGAAATGAAATAATCACACCGGAGAGAAATTTAGAAAAGCGAAAACGAGGAAGTGATTAATGAAGAACGGATGCAAAATGCTTTTCTTTTCTGAAAATCTGTCAACTTACCCTGTAGTGTTGATACTCCCCAGTACAAAGTACATACAAACGATGTACCATTTAAATGGTGTCTCTTCACCAAAGTAAACACTTTTCTCAACAGTACTTGTCCAGTCGAGAGTGTTTTCACAATCCTACAATTATAAAAAATACTTATTTAGCTCAGCTTAACTTATTCTATTGTCTAAGAAAAACTTGCCTTTTTACAAGAAACTGCCCTCAATATACACGCAAAGGTGTGCACAAGCAAAAATAAAATTGTCCCATATCTTTCCAACAGATTTTTAAAAGTTCCCAATCCGGGAGTTGATGATACAGTATCTACGAAAGTAAGTTTTAAATTGTCTTGAAATAGTTCTAAAAACTTACAGAAAAACGAAACAACCCTGTAAAGTAGTCTGAATACGATAAAAGTTATGGTGGTTAGTTGAATTGAAGGTAATCTGGTTATTTGTGGAATTAGATATGTTAGCAGCCACACGATGCTCATTATATCAATGGTTATCCAAACTTAAATGAAAGCAAAAATGAGTAACCTGAAAGATTAATGTGATTTAGATACCTTTCTGACGTGGCGGGAGATCCCTTAAGACTGCGTATTTTAACCATACCAAATGAATTATCGACGCTGCTATATCAACAACTACTATCATGTTGCATACGATGTTTGTTAGAAAGATTTCTTTGTTTTGGTACAAAGTACTATCGAATACTATCTATAAATTAATTGTTTTAATGCTGAAATATTACGCAAAAAAGGGAAAAAAGAATAACAACGTTTTTTTGCAATGTAAAATACTATGTAGATTAACACTTTCAAGAACGAAGAAAGATGGGAGGAAAGAAACGAGGGGAAAAGTAAAGAACGAGGAGAACGGATACTGAAGTAAAAGAAAAACAAATATAAGAAGTATAAAAGGTAGAAGAATGGAATGAGAAAAGTGAGAAGTAGAAGAGTAGAAACCCCAGGCAACAAATTCGTAGTAAACGGCTGTGAAAGGTCGAAAAAAACCGTGGAGAATGAGAAGAATGGGAGGAGAAAAGGGAAAGAAAATGGAAGACGACAAAATAAGAACACAGAGAAGAACATGGAACAAATAGAACGGAGAAAAGGCGAAGAAAGAGGATAAAAAACGGGGTAAAGGGGGGAACAAAATGCGAAGAAAAGGAGGAGAAAAGAAAAAGAAGGGAAAATAATAAAAAATAACGAGTAAAAAAGTGGAAAAGGATGGAACAAGGTGTAAAACGAATGAGAAGAGATACCCAAAGAGAAGAAAGAAAAGAGAAAAAAAAACAAAAGAGGAAAAAAGGGAACCAAAGAGTTGAAAAAGAAGGAAAGGAAAGAAGGAAGAAGAAAAAATGAAGAGGAGGAAGAGAAAGAGAGAGTCATTAATAAAAGAAATTAATAAATACCGTATGGATATCAGAGCTATATAAGAGATTAGAAATACTGGATGTGAAAGTGGAAAGTGGATAAATCAGGATATCAAATGTACTAGGAAAAAAACACGAGTTTGGCACAAGGTTCCTAGTTGGATTACGCATTGAAAATAAAATTCAAACAATTCAGCGAAAGAATTTCATACATACGAATTAAAATAAAATTTCATAATATATCTGTTTTCAGTACATGCTCCAACTGATGAAAAAGAAGACAACTTTAAGCAAGCTTTTTACACATTATTAAAAAAAGAATTGCATAAAGCACTCAGCAACAATATTCAGATAGTTATAGGAGATGTTAATGCCAATGTTGGCAGGGAAGTGCATACATCCCCACCATATGCAAGCACGGTTTACATGAAGAATTCAATTTGTAATGGCTTGGTGCATGACTAGCGTTATCGTTCCGCATTAAACAATACATATGAGAACATGGAGGCATCCGGATGGAAAGATAATCAATCAAATCGATCATGTTGTAATTTCAAAAGACAACAATCCAGCATTGTCGACACTCGAACCATGAGGGGACCAGTGAGTGAATCAGATCGCATGCTGGCCCGAGTGATGTTCAGGGTAAGATAGATAAAGAGCAAAAAGTATGACATACATAAACTAAAGATTAAAGAATGTAGGACACAATACCGGTATGTTCTAGGAGAAATGACAAGGCAAAGGCAGGATCACAGAAATGTGGAAACAGTAGAAGAAAAGTGGAAACGGATAAAAAGGAAGTAGTTGCATAGTAGAAGAGAAGATGGTCAGGGTGGTGAGATGATGAATGTAGGTACTGCAGTGCAGCAGTGCATAAAAGAAATGAAGCTAAGAAGGAATTACTGGAGAAATCGACAAAAAATAAGACGGATGGCTCAGAAGGAACACCAAGAAAGTGCTAAGAAAAGAGGAAACAAATCGAAAGGACAGAACAATCATGAGAAATGGAACAGACAAAGATAATGTAAAGTAGTATGAGTACCAGAAAGTACCAGACAAGAGTACCAACCCAGAACATTAATATGCAAGAACAGAAGGGGAACTACATAACCCAAGAAAGATTAGTAATGGAATGATGGGCATTTTGCACAACAATAAAAGCAAGGAACAATGAAAAAATGTCACATATTATCAAGCAGACGGAACAACCGGGGATTATGGTATTCACGAACATATTACAACAAAGAATAAATGATATAATGGGAGAGTACTATGCCGGGTTTAAAGGTGGCAGGCCAACGATTGGCCATATCTTCACTATAAGACAAATACTTGAAATGGCGTGGAAATATAACATCCAAATTTACCAAATTTTCTATAAAACATTATGGAAGAATTGAGCAACCCCACTAAATTAGAAGGGCGACCATGGAAATGTCTAAAGGTGGAGGTAAAGATACAACATGGGCTATCCTCAACATTCCCAACCTCCAAAGCAGTTAGTCAAGGAAACGGTCTAGCACCAATCCTATTCAAAATTGTGTTGGAAAGAGTGATTAAGGAAACAACGAGCAAAAACATGTTTGAACCGTTGCAAAAATATGGCCTTTCGAAAGTTACAATTTCAGGCTTAAGCAACTATATCAAGAAGCAAACATAGTAAATTTGTAAAACTGCTAAGACTGAATAACAGGATACCAAGGAAAGTACGTCAAGGACAATTCCATGGAAGAAGACAGGCAAGACAAAGATGAAAAGGCGGAGCACGATAGAGAGAAGGATAGAGGGAAAAATAAGGTAAGCCCAGGTCCGTAGCGCCATGGATATATAGGGTGTAACACAACTTATCCGAAAAACTTTAACCATACATGCACCATTAAATAAGAAGTCGATTTGTTAAAAAATCGACTTCTTATTTAATGGTGCATGTATGGTTAAAATTTTTCGGATAAGTTGTGTTACACCCAGTATACAGAAAAAGAACGATGACATCACCATGACTGATAAAAGCACAACAGTATATAACCTTAGTTTAACATTACAATCTTTTTAAATTGGAAACAAATTAAATTAGCCAGAATCAAAACAAAATTCGAATGTAGCAGATGATATTTGTTTTAAAAATAAAACACAATCAGAACAAGCAACGAACAAGTATAAATGTAGAAACTGCGGAGTAGACTACTGACAAACTGACTGAAATTTAAGAAATATTTTGTATTCAAAGATAAAGGGAAATGTTAGGTACCTACTTTATAAGTGTATAGTACAAATAAAATAGCATTGACAAACGCTGCTATAAACATCCAGACCAAATTAAAAGTTAAATAGGTTAAAGTTTCGTACAATTCCGTTCTTTTAAATAAAGGTTCGTAGGATTTCTGAAATAAACTAATAAATAATAGTAATAAAAACTACGAACAAATATACCTCAGAGTCCATGGATAGTTGTGAGTCTGTCCTAAATAACTGGTCTATTCTTCCTTTAAAACTTGTATCAGAAGTACTTTCAGAGAGACCTTTAAAGTTTTCAATTGATAAATAGTAAAGCTTAGTATGTAGTGGTTTTTTTGGTTTTTTAGGAATGACAGGTTCTGATATTGCATAATCCAGATCCGAAGTACTAAATTCCGTTTCATTGGAAGAACTACTCGAACTTATATCTAAATATATATCGTGATCACTTGTACTTGGGACATTTATATCTGAAAGTTCGATGGTATCTTTTGCTTCCATGTTGATAAGTTGTTGGAATTTTTTGCGTAATTTTGACTGACAATTATTGATTATGTTCGTTCACCTTGCCTACTACGGTCCTACTACCTAAAATCCTGTAAAGCGTAAACCTTAAACATGACCTTCTGGATTTTAACGCAAATGTATCCGGTCTGGTTAGACGTTAGAGTCGCCTGCGTTGATTAAAAACGGAGGTATTTGACCCTCTCCCCTTTTTCGCCACCTGAGAACGCGCCATCTAGGGGGTTACAGGCTCCCCCGAGGGAATTTATCTAAGCATCCCGATACTAAAATGTGATTCCAGTTTTCATAAAGTGCATCAATAAGCACAGGACGGTCCTTAGAAGTCATTTGTAAAATGAATATAATATTTTTTACTAAAATCGTTTTTCCTTTTTGGTCTTCCTCTTCTTGTTCTTCGTCCTTGAGGTGAGATGAGATGAAGCATTAAAGCTCTGATGAGTTGGTATTTGGGCAGTTTTCGAACCACCCCTCACCACTCGTCCTTGAATTCAAGGTCATAGCTGGGTCTGTAGGACGAACATAATCTTAAGCTCAAGGGCGTGTGGTGAGGGTGGTTCCAGAACCATCCAAAATACCCTACTTTTGGAATTAGTATTACAAATTTTTCAATAAACTAATTTGCTGGCTTATTAACAAAGGAATATTGATCTGATCTCATTGTGTTTTTCGAGGCTTCTTACATATTTATGTTATGGTAAAATTTAAACAAACATCAAATATACAAAACAATTTATTTTTCAAAATATAGACAATACAACGTGATTTATGATTTACGTTTTAAAATTAAACGAATCTATTCAAATCTAAATTCTAAAATTGTACTCGTTAAATCCACACTTGAATACTTCAAATTTCTGGAATTACTCTCAATTGTTAGTTATTACTTTGTCGTAGTGAACATTAAAGATGAAAGAGTGGACATTATCGAGTCTTCTCCTGAAGTTTCCTCTGGTAAACTGATTTGGAATTGTAATAATACTACCAAGTACGTCACCATTGTTGCAAGTAGCTAAAAGGGATAAATTATACAAAACTAAGTTTGACTTTTTGATTTTTTTTTAAGTATAAAGGGACAAAGTGTAATTGAAATTAAAGCTGTAATAGGTTGAATTTAATTTTTTCCACTGTTCATTTAATAAGTTGCATTTATCTGTCTTGAAATTAGTTATTTTACCATTTTCATGGCACTAAGTGACTAAGTCATTAAGTGCTGAAGAAAGTAAGTAAAACTATTGATTTAGTGACAATTAATTTCAACTTATTGTCAGAAATTTTTAAGGGCAATGTGAATTGGCATAGAAAAACAATAACTGATCTTTGGTACTTCCATACCGATTTAAATAACGTTCTGTTAACATCGAAAAATCCACCCAGGCTCATGCTAGTTTCACTCATTTCAGTGGCACGTAGAAACATCTGAATCTTTAAAAAGTTAGTTTAGTAAATCCACAATTTTTCAATTTAGAAAAAAGCTTACCTCCTGTTGGGCGTCATCATTCATCCAGGAAAGTTCGACCAGCAAAAGCTTCTTTTGGAAAAACACTTTTACCTATAAAAAAGTCTCAGTGAAAGGTTGTGGTTGTTAAAAGCACAGGTTTAAGTAGAAGTTTAGCTAAAGCCAGCTTAAATCGACTTAAATATTTTGTTTTTGCGCTCTTTCCATTTCCTAAGTACGTTTAACGTTTAAAAAATTCAGTTGGTTAATACTGTGTTGCCATGGATTTTCAGCTTTGATTTTGACACAAAACGTTGTCCGGCCTGATTATATATTAGCTCCAGAAGTTCTCCGCATAGCACCACTTACCGACAGAACCGATCACTGTGATTGGACGAAATACTGAGCGGCCAGTCACCGCACCTAAGTTTTAAACCATTAACTTAATGGTATTTTAAAAATCTAATTAGGTCGGATTGAGACGTTTTACAGTAAAATCGAGAAGTTCATAACTTTCAAACTGATCTTTACTATGGAAACAATTGTATTCGCAAACTTTATTCAGCAGAATAAAACGAAGATACGCTTATTAAGATATGAAAATACTAGCTTGTAATTCATCTTCATCGAGTTATTTTTAGTAATAATAAATAAAAACTTGACGTTTCAGTGTGCATATGCCTGCCTTGTTACCAAAATGGCTCAGGTTTGATTCCCAGTCGTAAAAAAAAATCAGAGCGACCGAGATACAAACTTGTGAAGTTAGGATAGATTGCTTATAACAAAAACAAATAAATACTTACACAGTTTGATGCATAATGAGCTTCATCACAAATAAAATACAAAACAGCAACAGCAAGCCCAGCAGTTATGGTAAGCCCAACGTCTTTTATACCTAAGCCTTCTTGAATTTGCGACAGCAATCCATAAATAGTAAGAGTGATGATGAGGAAAAGATACAAGCAAAGAAACGTCAAGGCAAAACAAGATGCCATCCCTACGCTTCTTATAATTTTAGCCAAAAGCATCCACATTGCTCTGTATTCGGCGACCATTTGGGAGGGTCCAACGTGGCGAAGAGTTTTTTCAAAATCACCAGCGATAAGGGTTGCCACTTTTCCTATTGCATCGCAATGTAGGTACCAAATACCACCAAGTATGTAGGTTAGTGTGTTTATGTAACAATAAGGAATAACCTAAAAAACTTTAAAAGTTAGAATGTTTGGGATTCATTTGTTTAGAAGAACTTTTGGTCGGCAAGAATAGAAAAATTCAAAGAACAATAAAATAAAAAATAGATTACATATAGAAAACAATAGATTAAAGAATAGAAAATGTGGGAAGAAGGATTGTTTTTAGAAGTTAATAAAAACCATCTCAAATAACCGAAAGAAGAGTAAACAAGAAATCAAAATAGAAGAACAAAAACAGTGGGACGTATAAATAAACATGGTAAAACAAGAACACAAACTGAAAACAATGTAATTTGTTAAAAATTATCGAAAGGCTTGTGATAAAAGTGATTAACATGCATCATAAAAACCAAATTCTTAAATTAACTCATCTTCATGTATTAACACTTGAAAGCGTATAATATTAAAATGGGGGTCCCACAAGGAACCCATATAGGCCCTCATTTATTTCTTTATTTTACACACGACTTGGATGATTTTGTAATTTATTATACCAATTGGCATTATGTTCATGCTACACAATTGGCATATTTTGTCACAATTTTGAGTAATTGCAGCTCAAAGTTAACAAAACAATTGAGTAGTTTACGTGTTGATGTGATCAGTAAAACCTGTTGTATGCAGGAATTCAATTTGCCTGTAATTTCGATTTAAATATCTAAAATCTCAAACAAACACAAAGTAATCCCTTAAAAATACAAAACACAAGAAAGCGCAAATCTCCCAATTGTAATACGTGATAAAGGTGCTAAATTTCCTTATTTTCCGCTTTTATAGAGCCATAACTCACATGTGAGGCAGAACCACGTTCTCGTTTTGTTATGGCCGTCATTTAAAATTTTATGCTTGTAGATATTTCTTGTTCTTTTTGTTTTGTGAAATGCTTTGTTTGGAAACGTGTTACTTTACGTTACTGTAATAAGCTATAAGCTGTAATAACATTCTTTGTTTGTGTATTTTAAATCGACATTTTACTGACCAAGAAAAGCCATCCATTACGTTGCAATGGTCTTTTTTGTCAATCAGCGAACGATAATTCTGTCCTTTTATCTGCCTTTATGTTATTTTGTTAACTGAGAAAAGTTTTCTTAAATTTGATTTTTCCTATGAATTACGTTTGCCAGACAGCTCTTTTGTTGTAAAAATCCTTCCCAGGACTTTTCTATTTCAAAAAGCCTCTTAAAACTTTAACTATTTTCTGGCAAATTAAAGAAGTTGTGCCTTTGTAAGTAAATGCAATTGCTTCACTTCCTTTTTACTTGCTTACTGGCCTAATTTAAAAGTTTTATTGTTAGCCTGAGCTAAATTATTATGCTTCCGTCAACTCTGTTGAATATATTTCAGTGGCGTGTCTAGAACCTCACAAAAGGGGAAGCTGAAGAGTAAAATAAAGCCGCAGACAAAAATTTTTTGATGCAAAAAAGACATTTTCTTTACAAACCATAATAAAATCTTACCTTACTTAAAATGAAGTGCCATACGTCTATTTCCTTTTGCATCATAAAAACTTTTTTCACGGGAATATTCTTGCACTAATTCCTTTTCAATTGATATTAATCCCAAAGCAGAAAGTATTTCTTGTTCTGTAGAATTCACGGTCATATCTCATATACTTTTTAATGCCACAGTAAAATAGTATTTATTTTATTACATAATATTCTTGGACACGCGCTTGCTATTGATCTCAGTGAATAAAACACTATGCTGGTGATAAGCTGTAACTTCGTAACCTACAAAGCCGTTTCGGGTTACGTCGTGTTTTTCGTCGTTCGTGTTATGCGGCAGCCGCAGCGGACAGTTGAAATAAGGTTCGAGGTTCGATTAGTATTGCAAAATATTGAAAATAATTATACATATTCGGGTCAACAGGATAATATATAATATTACATTTTTAAGGCATATTAATTTAATTATACGCTGTAGGTATTTAGTTTACTTAGGGGAAGCTGTGCTTCCTTAGCTTCCATGGTAAACACGCCACTGATTATTATATTTACATACTTACAGCTGTAATTTGTGCGTCTTACTTTATATTTTTGTTTCGGCAATCAAAGAAATAATTTTTAAATTGCATAATTAAAAACGTTTAATTCTACAATAATCGCTCAAACTGGCCTCCTTGTTCTTGAAATTTTCGAGCAAACTTCGATTGGCCGTATCTCCGCGGAGGTGTATTTTGTGATGTAGGTAAATTAAGTCAAAATTTTCGTGTCGAAAATGGCGTATAGAAGTGTGTCGGTATAAATTAGAGATACCTTGTATTAGATGGGATTGATGGTTGGCTCTCTGGGACGAAAAAATACCTTCCTTTTGTACTGCTTTGCCTTATCCTTAAGATACCTGTAATTTTCTCAAAAATGATTTTCCATGATTATCCTTATTAAATATCGGTTAGACTGTCTCCATAAAATTTCTAGAGACTGATCCATATTTGCTTGAATCGCCCTGAACTTCCTTGGAATGCCGCACCACTCCTAAGAATGCCCCTGTATTTCTTCGTTGGGTGGCAAAAAATTGTCTTGCAACAATGAAAAATTAGTAACTGTTCCCAATTGCCTTGCACTGCGTCCTAATGCCTTAGAACGCATTGCATTAGAATGGCTTCAGATAGCTCAGAATGCCCTGAACTGCTTCAACCTCGTAGTGTTCAAGACTGTCTTAAAGTATTTGTAGGAATATCCTGGACTATCTCTAATCTAAATCTACGACTAAATAGCTTTTTGAAGCCCGCAGAGAGTAAAGACTTCTCCCAATTAATCCCATTTCTGTTCGTCATTCGTGACACTTTTCCACTGTCTACTTCCTTCATTTACTATATTGTTCATTCACCTAGTTTACGGACTGCCTCTCTGCGTTTTTGTGGTTGGCTCCATCCATTCTTGATAGCTTCTGCTCTCCATAGTCTCCTCCACACCTGTCTCTTTCCACTTTGTTAAATGGTATCCATTCAATTGTTAATTTGACCCATCCGTTACTCTACAATCGTGCTGTGACTTGTCCAGTTCCACAGCTTTTCAGTACCTATTCTTAATTTTTCCTTCATCGCTCCCATTTTTACTTTATCCCTTAATGATACATCAAGTAACCCAGATAGCTCATCCTTCTCTTTGTCACTTTTTGCCCATGCTTCTGGTGGTGGCGAAAATTTTCGTATTGGGACGAGTGTTGTTACAAGTTTCCTTTTCTTTTTAATAGGTTTTTAGATAGAGTTGTCTAACTTTGATAGATTAGAGATGTAGTTAGCAAGCGATTCAGTTTTCGCGTCGTGTAGTTTTGATTCGATTATATCTTATTCTGTTGCCAGACAGATGTAGCTCTTCTTTTTTCAGCCACTACTTCCTATTGACAATTATATGCTGCCTTGAATTGATTGTCTGTAAATATCCCAGTTTGTTTTGGAGTTATGTAGTCGAGGTAAATAAAAATAAATCATCACACATCACGTTCACACTCCCATCAGGAAACTGCCTTTTTCATCAACCAAGTCAACATACCACAAAGTGGACCTGTTAAATATTTGGGACTAACTTTTGACAACAAACCTAACTGGGAACATCACATTACTAAAAAAAGAAGAACACAAATTGACCCGAAAAACAAAGAACTCAACTGGTTCATCGGAAGTAAGTTTAAGCTTTCAATCGAAAATAAATTGTTGATTTACAAAGCAGTTATAAAGCCAACTTTGGGGTTGCGCCATCAAATCCAATATAGCCATCATCCAAAGAGCACAATCTAAAATACTTCGAGCCAACGCAGATGCACCCTGGTATGTCTCGAACCATACCCTACATTCTGTTGTGATCAATTGCTTAGGTAGATTTTCTTTATGATTTTGCTGAACAGCATTTATACAGTGAGTTGGCCATGAGGCACAAAAAGAATGTCTACTGCCAGATTTATGATTTATTGTCATCACTGTATTGCTGCAATAATACTGTTGTGGAAATTTCAATAAAATTGCAAAAACAATGGTTCTAAATCTTGCAGTAGACATTATTTTTGTGCCTCATGGCCAACCCTGATCTAAATAGTTTTTAAACTCACGGTATATATAAAAAATAAGGATTTTTACAACTCTCCTTCTTCCAATCCTCTCCTTTCCATGGCCTTATTTACGCCTCTCTTTCTTTTCTCCATCGTGCTCCAGTCTGTAATTTTTTTATCCAGTTGTTGTCCCTGCTTCTTTTTATACGTCTACCACTTTAATTGTTTCTCTTCTATCCTACTCACTGCATTGTTTTGTACATCCATTCTGTTCCTTATTTCTTCATTAAGGATTCTGACCGTTCGCACAGCATCTTCTCCAGTCCAGCATTCCATTTCAGCTGCATTGATTTTAGATCTTTTTTTTAATTTATCGCCCAGGTTTCTGCTCCTTATGTCATAGTACTCTTTGTTTTATTGTTCTTTGTTATAAGTACATGTTTGTCATGCAGTACCGAATTTAACTGTTTAATACAAGTTCTGGCCTGTCCTAGTACGGATTTTATATCTTCTTCTGATGTTCCTTGTATGTTATAATGCTTCTAAGATATTCGGATCTGTCTGTTTCCTTAATTTGTGTGTTTTCGTTTATTTTTAGTACTTGGTGTCTTTCTTCGCTCGTTGTTAAATCTTCTGTTTTGTCGAAATTAACTTCTAGTCCCGCTGTGGTATATTCTTCTTTAAGCTTCCTAACCATAAAACTAAGATCTTCTTAGTCCTGCGCGATAAACACTTGATCATCTGTAAAGCTTAGGATCCCATTCTTTCACATTTTTACTGAGTCTAAAAGAATTATCTCAATAAGGAATGAACTCCTCATTTAAACTGAACTTCTTAGTAACAATTTACCAATGATTAATGTTAAACGTTTACATATTCGACGGAAACAAATAATACCTCTCTGACAAGAAATGGACCATCAAAGCAGTTTTGTGGTCCTTAGTGGAATAGTCTAGAAAGCTTTCTTAGAGCAATTTTAGGCGGTTCTGGATGTATTCTGTGGGTGTGAAAATTTGAGATATTCAGTATCACTTTAAATCACTCTAAGGCAGTTCGAGATTATTTAAGGAAAATTTGGAAAGTTTGTAGTAGTTTTTGAACCTGCTAGACATTTTGATCAATGTTCTCGAAAAAGCAGTATGAAAGAGGTTGATACAATGTTAAAGGCGGCCCAAGACAGTACAAAAGGAAAGCAGGCTGCGGCAACCAAGTTTCAATCCATCAATTTTAGTAAAAATCGTTATTTACTTAAACTTCAAGTAGAATCCATTTCTCTTAAAAAATGTTAAAAAGTTTAGGACTCCAGAAATTAAATTTTTCATGCTGAAAGCTCGGTTATAAAGAAACAAAGAAAAATTGTCTTAAGCGTATCTGCAGATGTTCTTGTTTCTTGATACTTAAAGTGCATTCATTTTTTTACCACTAAGACTTTAATTATTTAATCTGATTCCTTTCTTCAGACAAATTCGCCTTAACAGAAACGAAGAATATTTTCCCATTGCCTTTTTGTTCATGCACTTGTTATCGTTAATCCTTTTATACGTAAATTTGGCCATTGTTGGTCAATATCTATGCCTGCTTTTTGGAATTATTTCAAGATTTATATTTAATACTGATACAGATAAGACGAATATCACCTTCTTTAACATTGGCCTACGTAGTTCAGTGATGTAAAGCGTGTTGGGCTAGAAGTCAGTTTTAAAATTAATTAAAATCCATCAACACCCTTAACAATTTCATCTTTAAAATTAGTAGAGTATTTTAGCAGTTCTGGAACCACCCCCCCCCACCATTTTCCCTTGAGTTCAAGGCCACCTTTGTTTTGAAGGTCACCACGGTTATTCACGGTACACCACCTCCCATCACTCGCCCTTCAGTTCAAGGTTACCACCACTCCCTCAACCCATTTGACTTTGAGCACCACTAATAAAAGTTTAATATTAAATAAAATGTATTAAACCATAAATATGTACAAGATTCAGAGAAATTGTTTTGTTTCGACACTCGAAGTTGTCTGAATTAAATTGTCAAGTTCTTTTTGTTGCGAAATTACATAATAAACTGAAATCATGGCCAACTGCTGTCCAAATAATCGGTGAACAGCGTATATAAACCTTTTGAAATTTCAACCTTAAATCAATAAACTAGTAAAATTGGGAATTCATTCTGGAATTTCTATACATTTTTGAAACAACTTAAAAATCTCGGGTGAAACAAACAGCATGAAACTTTTACAACTGGCATTTTTGTTCAAAAGGTTTAAGAATTTCTTTAGAAATAGCATGTATCAAGTTTCAGTTTGGATTAGGGACATCTTCAGACAGGACTTCTGAGGCTGCAGGTAATCGAAAGCCCAATTACGATCAAACAACTTTTCCATATATTTTTTATTCTTCAATTCAAAAATTGACGTGGTTTTGGGCCAGTTTCAAACTTTCTGAAGATGGTCGTACTTTGGGCATTAGAAACATATTTATTTAATCTACCACAATGAATTTTATATTTATTAATTAAAGAATTTAGTTCTGATGCTCTAAATGTTGCTCAATACGCACCTGTAATATTCTGAAATGCACCATCGTAATATGGGTGACAACCATGGTCCCACAAGAAATGACAGGCAAAGCAATCGTAACCAGCAAAGGCTTATTTCCTACAAATAACGGCAAATTCTTATCCGTCAATTTCTTATACACTGCTTCAAATTTTCCCCAGTCCGTGAAAACCTCAGCCATTTTCCTAGCTTCGTACCAAGTAACCGGTACGAGTACAACCGGAAAAAGATAAACTGTAAAAAGGTAATCTATAACGGCCTCTTCGAATTTCCCTTCCGCCGAACGTATAATTTGAACTTTATCCCATTTTATATAACCGACATAACCCAGTATTAGTAAATAAACGACGCAGGAGTAAATCATAAGTGCGGGTGTAATTTTAAATATTTTTGGTTCTACAGCACCTACTGGAAGAATGCCCATCGCTCGCATAAAAAGGATCATCGGTTTTAAACTTTCATAAACCACTCCATTTACGAATTGTTGTATGGGTGCGAATGGTAGTGTATTATGTCCAGCAGGTGCTACCTTTGTGATTCTGTCATTTCCGTGGAAATTCGAACCTTCTAAATAAACCGCCCTTTTCTGCATACCATGGCTCACCGATTCACCAAGAACCGACCCACCAAATTGTTGATTGTACATTTTTATTATTTTAAACTATTATTCAAGAACGAAGAACCAACCATCGCCAAGCGAATTTAAAGCACTAATGTACTTATTTTGTAATTTAAACGTGGGTGTCGCTCATATGTTTACTTAAAGGTAATTAATATTGACCTCTAAGAATAAGCCGTCGATTTTTTTTTTAATAATTAAGGGATTAGGAGAAACGGGTCAAGTTTTTAGTAATTAAATTTATTGAAAGCGTATTTGTGGGTAATTGGGAATTTATTGATGCTTTCTAGAAACCTTGGGGGCTGTTGTTCTTAGTAGGTTTAATTTTTTATTAAATTTGAGCTATGAGTGTTGGATTGATGACTTTCAAAATCTAAAAATTACCTACAAGGTTCGATAATTGCCTACTTTATTTTTAATTGGTTGTTTTGCAAACAGTTGATCTAAAATTACATCACCAAATAAATGGGAACAAATTAATAAGAAGAAATATAAAATATTTAAAAAAATGGTAAAGGTTATTCATCTAAAGGGTTGACCTGTGAATTGCCTGGGGCGCCGACAAACAACAGGAAATTCGAAGTACACTGATATTGCGCTGAAAGGCGGTGGTGAAGAATCAGATCCTATAGTTTGGAACTAAATTAAAAGAGACGTGGAAGATGGATGCGAAGGATACTGTAGATAATGACGACTAATAACGGATGTAGAATACTGAGAACTCATGGCTTATGGCTTAGGAGAACATACTTATAATGCAGATGGCGAAATGTTCATAGAGTATTCCTCAAATAATGGCTTAAGCATTGGAGGGTCGTTATTTTCACACAAGATAATACACAAAATCACCTGGGTATCACCTGACCAAGTAACGTCTAATCAAATTGATCACATAACAATAAGTAGGTAGTTTACAAATTAAGCTATATAAGAAAATGTCGAAATACTCAAAAGCGATTAAAGAGAAATACAACCTGGAGAGACTAAGTAACCCATTCATTCTTCGGGAATTCAGATTACTATGCCTTTGACTTTCTTAACCCACTAGTACTATGACAGCTCCTGGAACAAAAAGGCGTCCCCTTCAAAGTAACTAACATCATAAAAGAATTATACAAAGATGTAAACTGCAAAGTCTTGCACAGAGGAAAAACCTCTAACAACATTCCACTCCTTAAAGGAGTTAAACAAGGCTGTCCCTTATCGCCTCTGCTGTTTAATATAATACTAGACCGGATAACGGCAAACATCATCAACCAAAAAGAGGTATACAGTGGGGATTACAAACATACCTCCATGACTTATATTACGCGGATGACATCTGTTTACTCACTCAGACCCACAACGATATACTGAGTGAGCTGCACTAACTGGACTTGAAATAAACATTTCTGAAACGAAGGCACTAAGAATTGGTACCAATAACATACACTAGCTCCACGTAAATAACGAACCAATAGAGTATGTGGATGAATGTTGCTAGCTGGTAGTATAATGACAGTGAATGGTGGCACCGAAGAGGACGTGCAACAAACACTAAGAAAAGCAAGAGCAGCATTTGGGACTCTCAAAGACATACGGAATAGCCCAAAACTAAAAAGAGACAATAAAATAAGAATATTTAACACAAACGTAAAATCTATCCTACTATATGGCTGTGAAACGTGGAAGGCAATGCCGTCAATATGTAACAAACCTACGAAAAATAACTAAAATTCGTTTGACAGATTTCATAACCAACAAAGGGCATTGGAGGCGAACCAACCAAGTGAATATACAAAGAATGACATAGAAAAGGAAATGAAACTGGATAGGGCATGTGTCGAGGACGGAAACAATAACATCACCAAAGCTGCACGCGTTTGGAATCCCCAAGGCAGTAGAAGAATAAAACAATCGAACATGACTTGGAAAAGAATGATCCAAAAGGAAGTCAAAACCACGGAGAAAACATGGCAAGAAGTCAAATACATAGCCCAAAATCGCAGCAGATGGCAATTTTATACAGAATCCCCATGTTCCACATCTGAAGTTTAAGGACATAAAAGGAAGAGTGTTTTAAGAAGAGTGAAAAACTATAAGAACTCCGACATAAACAAAAGAAGAATATAAATTGGATCCGATACTGAGTATTATGACATCATGAAAATTATGAGAATAACCAGAAAGATATAAAAAAGGAGGTTCAAAGAATAAGAGAAGAAAAAAGTGCTTTCAACGAACAAATGAAGATACTAGAGAAAGATAAAAACAAAATAAGTGGATAAAGGAAGAAATACAGAGCACAAGAAATGGTATGGATATCTCAGAAAAAGAAAGAAAAACGAAATTGCAATAAGAGGATTAGAAACACACGCAAAGTAACAGAGGTGAAACTAGCAACAAAATTGAAAGGAGAAATATGGTTAATTGAATTAGGAAACGAGGATGATAAAAACAAGGTGACGCAGAATAAGCCAAACTTAAGGCGCCTCCGGACTGCTTCGACAATTGGCTAACGTTAACGCATATTCCGGTAAACTTTCTAGACAAACTACGTCCTCAAAAATGAATTTGAAGCAATTCCTGATATGAAAATGTATAAATTACTGCAATAGAATTTGTCCTACGAGGCCGATTTTTTATTTTAGAATTTTGATAAGCGTATATTTAATTTAATTAGATTTTAGGTCGTCCTTTTTATATCAAAAATAAAACAAAAAATCTAAAAAAGGCTCTTGTAGGACAAATTTGATTGGAATTAGGGATATATTGAAGGCCTTAGAAAAGTTACAACATTTTTTTTACGAGTACAATTTGTAGAGAAAGTTTTTAAAAGGTCGAGTTTCAACATATTTTAGTGAAAAAACGTTGGAGCATGTATGCAACCCAAATATCTCATATAATCGGTTTGACAGCGCTGTGCAGTATTTACGGAGGAATCAAGAATGACGAAGAAAACTGAGATCTATAGAAAACCAACAATAATGCAAAAAAGAAGTGTTCTAAGAGATGGCTGGGGTATATGGGAAGAATGCAACCGAACATAATTTCAAAAAAATGATACAAGCTGGAAGGGACAGAAAACGTGAGAACGAATCACCAGAAGAAATGATCTGAAGTAGTGCAAATGGATCTTAGGAACATTGGAGTGAAGAGGTGGAAACAAAGAGCTCAATATAGAAAAGTTTGGAAGAAGATAGTGAAAACTATAGAAACCCTAGCGCTATAAGACCACCACTGTACCCCTAGTAAAATGTAGTCGTTTTGGTCAACTTAGAGCTACAATTTTTCATTTATTTCAAAAGATGAAAATTAGGTTAAAGTTTTATAACATTCCTTAAACCGATCCCTATCCGTTATCGTAGAGTTTTTTACAAAAATTTTAAAAACAAAAACGTGAAAAATGTTATAAATAATATCGGTCATATAAGCGTACAGCTTAATTAATACGACAAAATGCAATTTTCTCTAGGAAGCCGGATTTGTATTTGTTAAAATAATAAGATGAGATTGGCCTGACATTTACAAATATAATTTTTAATCGACTTTTGATTGTTCTAAATTTTAGTTTCAGATACTAAAAATCTGACTAAGGTAGACAACACACAAAACACCTGAAAACACCGACGCAACCCCCCGTAGCGCAACACGAAGGATTATGTAGGTTTACTTTTAGATTTACAGAATTGCCTTACCTGCTGATAATTATTGCTGCTTGAGTGCTTGGTGTTGAAACTTCATAGTTACTAAAGAAAGGGAAAATAACCAAATATTCTCTTAAAAATTCTCGTTGTCCTGGAATTTTATCCACATTGATTTTCAACATGAACTTATTTAAATATTTTCAAATACAAATTATTATCATCAAACTAGATCTTTCTAGCATGTTATAATCAATGTACATAATTCAATTTAAATATTCCTAGCTATCTAACTTATTATATAATGTATTTACATTTCTTTTTAAGTGAATTTTAAATCTGTATAAAACTCAATTATTTTGTAACTCATAACATTTTAAAATTCCATCCTAGTTAAAAATAAATTTATGAAATATACAGGGTTAGTCAAAAAGTCCGGACCATATGGGACTTTTTTTATTGAAGTATTTATTTAAAAAATTAATTTGTTTGTGCTTGTCTAAAGGACTAAAAAAAGCGCACACAGATTTGGTCAAATGACATTCTGTACCTTTTTGAAAAAAAATCTTCAGAAGTGGTCCTATTTATGATTTTTTCGAAAGATTTCATTTGAAAAAGTTGTTCAGAATGGCATTTTACGTCGGTTCGAACATTTTCAGCTAAAAATTCGGACTTATTATTTTTACTCATTTTTTGTAATTGAAGATTTTGTTGTATAAATAATATATTTTAAAGGTAGGCAACTTAAACTGCAAAAAGTAGAATTCTTATTTAGCTACAGCATTCTATTTAGACAGCTAGCGACAAAGTGCAGAGTGTCGTGAGGTTAAAATAAGGGGAGCAGGGTGAACTCGAACACGCCCACAAGCAAGTACAATTTCCTATTTTGCTGTATATTTAAGTGCAGCGCCAAAGAGTTCGGGTGTTAGTCTGTTAGTTATTCCAAATATTGTTTCAATAAAACATAAATACGCGGAAATGAGTGGCAAAAAAGGTGGTAATTGGTGTTCAGCGCCAAACTGCAAAAATAATTCAAAAAATAATCGAGATATTAGTTTCTTTAGATTTCCTAAAGATAAAAACAGGTAAAACGTTTACACTTATTCTTTATTTGAAGTAATATTTATGATAATATTATTTTTAGATCAAAACGGTGGGCAGTACTAAGTAGAAGGCAGGATTTAATGAAGAAAGATTCCAGTTACCTTTACAATAATTGTAAATTATGCAGCGTTCATTTTGAAAGTACTATGTTCACAAGTTCTGAAAAGAGAAGATTGCTGGAAATGGCAGAACCTACGATTTTTAATATTTCTAACCCCCCTGAACGGAAAACTTTGAAAAGGAAAGCTCCCACAAGAATAAATAAGGAAAGTGTAAAATCTGAAAGAATTAAGGAGAATGAGGATCGTATTGATTTTGCTAGTCCCGGGCCCAGTTCGTCAAAAGGTAAATTAGTATAAATTTGTATAATGTCAGCTTATGTAAGTTTATTTGTTTTAGAAATTTCCGTTAGTACCCAAGCATCACCTGAAGCTGTGCCTGAAGTCAGCAGCACGTACACTTACAAGCAGAAATTAGGATTAATAAAATTGAAAACCGTACGTATGCAATCGTGTTACTTGCTGAACCGGTATAGCTCCGCCTGGTGTTGGCCACGTTAACATCCAGGCTTGCCAGGTGTTCGGTTTATTACCGAACTGTTCGGTATTTCAGCCCCGTGTTCGGTGTTCGGTTGTTCGGTATGACAAAAATGCCGAAGTATGAGTGGTTCGGTATTTTTTATAGTCTATTCATCATTAATTAATTTATTGATTTACTGATTTACATAATAAAATCGATTTAAAAGATCGCTTCACGAGGTTTTATTCGGCGCGTGACTCACGCAGTAGGCAGCACATGCTGGCAACGCCGTTCGTCCGTCATTCACTTCATTCGGTCGCTCGCTCGCTAGCGCTACTATAAATTTTAATGTTTACTAAGTGTTTCATTGAGTTCACCCGCAGCAAATCCCTAATCCCTACGCCAGGCCACAGTATAGAATGCTTCTTATACTGTGGCCAGGCACATTCACAATTCAAAAAATTGCACACTTCTGTCTTATCTTTCTTCCAGCTCCTCAGTAAAAAGGCTCAAAGCTCGGCAAACGCTTGAAAATCTGTTAAAACTCGAAGCTCGATGACCGAGCCTATCAGAATATTTGACATTTTTTCCGAGCCAAGACGATCATATTTCGAATTTTCTCCGAACCTAGCCGAACCGAGCTTAGAAAAATCTAAAAATTCCCACCTCTAATACATTGCTGAATATAAAAATAGAGGAAATAAAATAAGAGAGAAACTGAAGAAATTAGAAATTAAAGTCAGAGCCAATCGTTTGCCGTAAACTATTTTACAAATTAGTTTTGGTGTTGTCATTGACAAATGATTCTTGAACGACGAAGTAATTCTCTAATAAAACTAAGTTTAGAGGATCTAGCAGTCCTTAAGCTCGCATAAACTGGAATGAAATAGTTGAAAGTGCTTTAAACTTTCGATAATTTCAAACTACAAACTGAAAAGTCATTAACTTGATTTATTATATGTATTTTAACATTTTAAATTTTCTTGATTTCCAAATTTAATTTCGAATATCGCCAACTAATAATTTAAACTTAAGGGTAAATTCATTAATGTGAAATGAATAATTAAGCTAACACGGCCAGAATTAAATCACGCTTTGTAACTTTTACACATGAAAAATTAATTAAAACGTAACATAAACGTAAAAGAACCCCCTTTTTATGCCCAAAAAAGCATAAAAATTATTTTTTTAAAAGCCGGTCTTTAACGTTTTTCATATCAAAATTCCTGTATTTCGTGTTTTTTATTTTCTAAGTAATGATTCTCCTTTCTTTTCAATGATTTTCGGATATCCTTTCTTACTCTTTTGGGGAATGGGGAACCTCCCACGACAGGGATCGATTGTGAAAATGACGGTCAGAATGCGCAGTCCAAATTTTTTTTTAATTTAGTCCTTATTTTATGATGCAAATAGATACTGATATGGTTATAGCATGCAACCTCCCTTTGTGTACGCCACTGAAGTGCATCGCCTGGTAATTAAGGATGCAGCAACAGTTCGTTTTGTTTTATTCGTATATGCAACCAACTCCGCCACATTTCAGCTGATGTTTGAATTTGTCTGATTAACCCTGAAAACTGAAAAATACTTTTTAAACTTTTGTTTACTTTATAAGAGAAACTTTTTTTTTACTTTTTGTTTTGAAAATATGGTCGGATTAATTGATTTTTTCTGTTAGTCCAATTATGATATAAAATTATTATTAATAAAAATAATAAACAAACAAAGGAATAAAATGGAAGTCACAATGATTACTGAGTTGCCATTTGATTTAGCTGAAATTAAAAAAACATCGTAAAATTTTACACAAATATAACAAAAAACTAAGTTCAAAGAATTCCGAAAATAAATCAAAAACGCAGGTTTCAGTGCGAAAAAAAGTAAAAATAACATCATTAATGTCTCATGCGAATTTTTAAAGATAAAAGTTGTTACGTCACTCGTGTCATTAAATAATAAAGTTAATTCCGTCACTGGTTATAATGCTTGGTCCTTTTTATATTTAACGATAATAACATACAGTCTCCTCCCCAAACATATAAATAATAAAGAAAGTAGGTCGTCTCGGCCGCATGTTGCATAAAAGACGGATATTTATGTAAGCAAAAAAGTATGTTAATTCAAATTTACCGCTCTAACGTGCCTAGCTCACTTGACCAATAAGCCGATTTTGCAACTTGAATCTAATTCAATATGGCTGCCGTTGGTGGCGAGGTGTTGTTTTGACATCTTGTGTTTTGTTCGTTTTTCAAGGTGAAAAGGTAAAAGGTGAGCGATTTTTATGTAAAATTGAATTTTATATGTTTGCTGGGTTTTAAACAATTAGTTAATAACACCGTGTTGCCAACCGAAACTGTTTTATAGTCGACAATTTGCTCGTAGTTAAGATGCCGCTTAGTTTACCGCCATGACATATGACATTTTTCTGTAGTGTTTTGTTATGTATTTTTAAAAATCAAGGCGGACGTCTGAAATTTTAACACAAGTAAATTGGTGTTATATAGTTTTATTTTTTGGCGCGTTTTATTTGTTGTACGAGCTTAGTTGGAAAAATTTCTAACCTATCAATAAATATTTGTGAACAACCCTTTTGAACGCCAAGCAACCATTGTGGCGCGTTCACCTGTTGTCTCAAGGGGGGTTGTGGTGGTTGGGGCTACTTGGTACAAAATTTTGTGATAGCCAATTTTTTAACTCATTTTTTTTTAAGAAACAAATTTTAGAATATTTTCTTCGAGCTTTAATTGAAATTTTGGGTAAATAAGGGTGCGGTTAAAACGTTAAAAGTGAGGTTATTTAGAAATAGCGGCAAAGCAAGCGCCATATTTGTCGTACTTAGTTTATTTTGTGTGGTTAGTCAACTGTTTTTATTGGTTTTTTAATGTGTAGAATGTAACCTAAGCGCATTTCAAAAAGTAATATAATACTTCTTAAGTTAATTCGAACAAACGCAAAACATGTTTGTTTTATAGATTTAATGCATCAAAATGCCTCGAAAAAACCTTAGACGTGCAGCTAGTAAAGAGGCATTGAAACAAATGCAACTACTTTCTGCAACGGCATATGAGGAAGATGAAACTGAAACATTAGAAATAACATCGGATGACGATGTATAGATTATTGATGAATTACGTGTTAACGCTCGTGTCTATATTTATCGTTTTTAGGTTGCTAGCGTCGAAATGCCTCCCAAGAAAAAATATCGATTAAGCCATAGGAAATCATCGGATGGCAACGGTAAAACTGCTTGACAAAGCTTGAAGTATGATTTATTAGGATAATTATAATTCTATTCTAGATCGTGACGTTATAGTTTTAAAAACTATAAACACTGGCGAGGAACTTCTTAAATTGGATGTTTGGGATGAGGAACTTAGCCCAGCGCAGTTGGAGATGCATAATAAAGCGGAAAAGGAATTAAAAGAACTTAATACCAGGATTGAACAACTTACTAATCAAGCAAACGCTGAAGTTATTTATCAGGGAGAAACTTGTAGCGCATTCGAAATTGATACCAGTATCGTGACGCCTGTAAATTATGCCAGTGGTAAGAGAAAAAACTATTGTTTTTTAGAGTTGCCAAATAATCATTCGCTATGAATGTGGTTTTCCAAATATTTATGTTACAAGAGCAGAAAGTGCCATTTAAAACGAAGAAAATAAAGTACGTAAGCTAAGGCAGTTACATAGATTTTTTGTTATTATAAATTAATATTAGTTTAAATCAAGTTGTCCTTTACGATTAAATGCTTTTAGTATCCATGGTATCTACCTAACATGTTTCCAAGGAGATATAAATAAAACAGTGAAGACAAATTCACTTCTCAGCAGGTGACTGACAAAAGGTGTGTTCAATACAAGTATCACCTTTTTCAGCTGAAAAACAGCTGCTACTAAATCGTTATCGGGGTTATAAACTGACATCCTAAAAAAATAGGTTATGTTTACTGATATTTCACTAATTTACGTGTCACTGTGTAACAGACAGGTGATGATTTCGTTCATCCTAGGCGGCTGTTGTAATCGGTAGTATTTAATAGAATTTGGCCGAATCCAAAGTAATTCAGTGAAAAAGCGCTGCACTCAAAATTTGGACGAATGCTGTTTTTGTTGGATACAACTAAATGCATTTCGCTGATCTTCGACCATCTATTGTTGTATATGTTGGTGCCAAAATTTGACATTTGATGGGTTTTTTTTGCTAGATTGCTTTTAAAACACTTGAAGCACTTTTAATCCGGCCATTATCGCCTGTTTGCTGCCAGCTGCATGTAAGAAAAGCTCCACAAGCTGTAACGTTTCGAATATTTAATTGGAACCCGCTGACTCCCAAGACGACAAGGAAGACTCAAAACTAATTGGACAAGCGAAATACCCAAAAACTTTGAGCGAAAAGAGAAAATTATGGAGGTAGATAAAGTTAACAAGCTAAGTCAATTATGCAAGTGGAATGCGAAAGACTTTCAAAGGAAATCTAGTAGAATTAAAAATAGTACTAAAAAGAAGAGAGGAAGAACGAGATAAGGAAATTGTACCAGGAGCTACAACAATTAGCAAATAAGTTTCAAAATTAATTATCGACAAAGCTTTCTTTGCGTAGAAGGGGAAAAAAATCTTCTAAAAGACTCCCACCAGTCCGTACTGATAGGAAGTGCCGGATTTTTACCGGCTAGTTCCCCCACCCCCCTTTAACCACTAAGATTAAGACTGGCCCACGTTCGATTTCCAGGGCTACACAAACACCGACCGCTTCCCTTGGAAGGCAATGGCAAACGACCAAGCTATTCTGCCTAGTAAGTAGAGATGGGAAATTCGATTCTTTTTGGTGAATCGATTCATTTGAATCATTCATTTCAAGTGATTTGTTCTTCAATGATTCACTCATTCACGCGTTTTGTTTAGACTAACGAGTCGTAACAAATACCGAACCGAAGCAATGGGCCTAAAAGGCCTGTGGTATATATAAAAATTATTTTGTTTATCAGCAGGGAACAACCATGAGGCTTGAAAAGCCTACTTTCTACCAAAAGTGTTGGCCCTTTTTGTATGCATTCTGCTATTTATAAATTTAAATATGTTGGTTCATTTTGACCGCTGATAAATTAATTCGTAGTTTGGACAAACTAATTATTGTTATTTGGCAACTCTAATGTTCGTATCTCATCACTAAACTTGTGAAACTAATTTTTAAATTATGATAAACTCAGAACAACCCAAGAAAAAGGCACCTTCAATGCCACCGTCAAAATCTCCGCAGCAAAATGTAGTACTTCAACCATCAAAGTCAAATAATTCTTATCAGTTGGTTATGGATCCACGATTGGGACTTATTGTAGGCACAATGACGCCTGCTGCAAGTTCTGGTATTCCTCCGCCATTAACAAAGCCTCAAAGTCAAAGTCCAGCTCCTACCATACAAACTAGACAAACAAGAAGGAGGGGGCGAAATTCCGTACAGGTTGTTGCTCCAGTAACGCAGCAACAACCACAGGCACCTCCACCGAAAGTACAAAAGGTAATTTCGTTATTAACACGAAATCTGCATTATTAAAATAGAGTAGTTTGTTCTCAGGCTTTTATGGTGCTACCCTGTCATTAATATTGCGTAAGAATTTTATGAATAATTTTTCAGTATATTAATCGAGTTAAATTAGTAATTTTTACGACCTTATTGATATTAACGTATTAAAACAAGTAACATTTGACTAAAAATATGTGTTTCACATTAGCCATCACAATCTCCAGCTCAAGTGGTACAATTAAGGCCGGCCGAGTCGACAGCCGTTGGTGGTTTAAGTACAGGACCGGGAACAACTATTGAAAAAAATAGTACTACAACAAGTGCAGTCGTCGATTTGACCTCGGATGAGAGTCGTCCTGTGGCGGATTCCCGTGAAATATCCTTTAACAAGCTTCAGGGGAAAACGTTTCCGTCTCTTGTTGTCGTGGCCCGACCTCATCTAGGAGTTAAAGACATTAGCGGCGGAGATCGTACCAAATTAGATTCTAAAGTGAAAAGTGTCCTCATGCATGTTCCTACGAAATTTACCGAATGGTTCGTTTTATTTTTAAAGGTGTTTACGTATTTATTTTAAAACGTATTTTATGTTTAGGTTAATTCAACAAGGCCTAGTGCGTTCGGAACAGAATTGTACCAACCATACTAATTCAAAGTTAAAACTGGGAATGTATAGTGACGTTTCTAAATTTCCTTATTCCGGTGGATACGTATGGATATCCGAATGTTGTCCGCATAGATTTGTGTCTGTGTTTAGTGGTTCGTTATTTGAGGGCTCGCCGCATCCACCCAGTGTAATTTTGAAGCTTATTTATCATTGGTCGTGTCAAACGAATGTGCAGAATGTAGTGCAATGGGTAAGTTATTTTATAAATATTAACTTGTTAGCTTTATGTTGCGTACTGGCTTCAGTTAGAGAGAAACCTGTTTTTTCATATTCACAGAAGCCAAAATGTTAGGATAAGTCTGTTGTTATTGAACAGTTAATAGAAATGTTTCAAATACGAATCATCAAAAACCTTGCGATTAAGTTTGGTAGTTCGTAGTAAATACGTCAATTTTGTTTTTGCGTCTTTTACTTCATGAATCTGCAAGTAAACTTTTGCTTGTAAAGGTGGATTTACATTAAATGATTTTTAATAATTCTCGTCCGATATATTCCGAGACTAAACGATTCGAAACAAATCGTTATAGCCGATGGGACCTATAGTCTCTGATACATCATTCAAAGATAAAAGTTTATCTTTGTCAAACTTTTTATCACTTCTCTCGTAGCTTGTGGATGCATTGTGCGAGATTTTGATGCAAGCGCTGCAAGCCTCGTGATTTATAGGCGCAAACGGAAATAAG
This sequence comes from Melanotus villosus, assembly GCA_963082815.1. Lineage (NCBI taxonomy): Eukaryota > Metazoa > Arthropoda > Insecta > Coleoptera > Elateridae > Melanotus > Melanotus villosus. The sequence goes on along the minus strand of OY720420.1, from coordinate 4,678,128 downwards.
TTAGCATTATTGTGGGATTCTAGGAGAGCGAGCGAAACAGAGCCTTAGTACAAGTTCTTTATTTAAATAAATTACATATCGTATTGTAACGTAGTGAGTTGGGGCTGTATAATATAATAAGCTAAATAAATTAAGTTAATCCAATGCTGATGGTAGAGACTTGACTCACATTCGTTACGGGAGGTTTCCTTAGCTGTGCGAGAGGTTTTAATTAAACAGTCAAATTCAACTAACAATCATGTATTTCCTATACGTGCTTTTAGTTTTACAGGACACTATAAATATTTCCAAGTCCCAGTTCAAAGTACATTGATGTAAATGATTACAAGTTCAGCTTCAACGTGAACAAATATGAATTACTCTTATTACATCTATACAAAACAAGACTAAGTCTCAATCACATTTAAAACGACTAAGTACATGAAATGAATTTAAATAATTTAACACAAATATTTTCTAAGTCCAGAATTACATTTAAACGACTAAGTCCGTTGAATGAGTTTAAATAATTTAACATAAACATTTTACAAGTCCAGAATAGTAATTTAAGTTAACATAAAAACAATCTTACATGTAGTCACATCTTGATGGGTGTCGATTTGCTGTCGGTGCTGCTTGGATGATGGCAGGATAAAGACGCTTTTATACAGTAAATCGAACCCCCTCTTACAATCTTTAATGTCTTACCTTATACGCGTGGGTATTGTTAAAACTGCATTAAAGCAAGTACCGAGTATCGGGTTTCATTACTACATGATTTTCCTAGCATTCTTAAACGCTGTAACTCGATACGCCGCACGTGTGCTTCTATTCAATTAACGACCTTAGTAACTGAATGACGTCACATCAACACTCGTGTATAAGTTAATTTAACAACTTTAATGCAATTCAAGGTTTGGTTAATATTTTAATATTTGTCTTTGTTACAGTATTTTTAATCTTTTAAAACTTTCTTACGTCTGCTATTGTCATTGTACTTCTCGCACACTCCAGAATGTACATTGGTCATCTGCTACAATTCCCACAGTTTGAACATTCTGAATATCGTCTAACCCAGATGATAGGTCTCCATTGTTTCCATTGCGAACTGTAACCTGTCCTTTAAATATGAACAGACAGAATATTTTTTAACATTAATACTTATAATTAACGCTGAATGATATTGTCGATTAATTGGTACTAAAGTATTCATGTAATACTTCAACTTTTATATTACTTAATACAAGATTCAATGTCCCACCTTTTTGATTGAAGATATTATGACATTGATATGCCTTTAAATAACTAAGAAATTCTAAAAGTTTTGTTATTTTACTTTAACTGGCAAGATAACACTACTGTGCCTCTGATAACAGGATCACCAAGAACAATTAAGTTTTTATCAATGGAAACTTCAATTATCAATAACTTCCAATAATTTTTATTTATTGATAGTAAGGAAACGCGAAACAAAATACACATATACAGTGTGTCCCCGGATCAACGCATGAATAGGTGAAAAAGCCTGAAAATTTTTGGGTTTGAAATTTCATCTTCGGGTGTTCAGCCCTGCTTGAATAGAAACTAATTTGTGTCATAATTTCAGTTTCGAAAAATCAAGTATGCCTGGGAAATTTACAGAAAAGTTTTTCTTCCCACTAGTAAAATCCGTTTTCTGTAGTAGATACGACAAATAGTTATTGAGAAAAGTTGTTCAGAATGTACATTATGTACTGATGTAATATATGATGTTTTCCATTCCGTAGGAACTTTCATTTGTCGAATACATTTATTCGTTAAGTTTTTAATAGCATTTATAAATGCCACCGTTTTTAATTAATTCAGCGGGAATGCTACCAAGCCCAGGTGATCTGCCACTTTCAAGTTCTCTAATATTTTGCTTGATTTCCTCAGTTGTAATTGCTGATAGTTCTACAGGAATAGGGTCATCTTGAATACTATTTTCCATAAACTCTTCTCTTGTTTCTGTTGGTAAAGTTTTATAGTGTTCTTTTCATTTTGTTAGGTTAACTAAACTGATAGCCTTATCTCTATTATTTATTTTTATATTTTTTACAATACGCCATACTTCTGTTGATTGGGCCACTCCAATAAGGCTGTCTATTTGATTACATCTTTGTTTCCATTGGCGGCTTTTTCTTCGTTTATTTTATTTCTTAATTCACTATTCTTTCTTTTATATACTTGATACGTGTCATTAGATTTGGCGGTTAAATAAGTATTATATAGGCACTTCTTCTCTTCTCTTAATAGTTTCACTTCTTCTGTAAGCCAAAAGGGAATTTTGTTCTTTTTTGTAGTGAATTCGCCTAACGCTTCTCCTGCTATTTTATGTATTGCTGCTTTGATTCTGGCATACTCTACCTCGATGTTATCGCTTTCTTCAAAGTTGTTAATCTTTGTTCGTATAAAGTTCTTATACTATACTGTCTTGGTACGGTAAGTATAACTTGTATTTTTCTGGTTTAAGTTATGCATTCTAGTAGAGTTATGTTGTTTAATCTGGTTGTATCATAAGGGTATATTATGTTTGCTACTAATAGGTGGTGGTCAGTTCCACAATTATCTCCTTTCTTTACTCTGCAGTCGTATATCTTAAAGGCTGCTGTCTGTTTTATAATGACATAGTCGATAATTGATTTTTGATTTACGCTTGGTTTCTCCCAAGTATATCGATGAATATTTTTATGATTAAAGAAAGTATTTGTTAACTAAATACACGTTGCATAAAATGGAAGTTATGTGAACTAAAAATTTTTTTTTATTATCCAAAAACCATTTAATATATTGTTGTTAAATTTCTTTAATTTTAAATTAATTCCCTGCTTAATATTACTTAAACGGAAAAACTGACCAACTTTCGGCATACATTTTTTTTGTTGCTACCTTAATTCTGGTAGAACTGTACTTCTCCATGTCGTTTATGGTTTGCCTTGGTTCTTTGGTTCTCTTCCCTTGGGGGATTTTACTCTAATGTCAGTCTCAAGATCTCAGTTTGCCTTCCTTGCAGAACATGGCCAATCCAACTCCATTTTCGTTTGTGGATATTCTTAACTATTTCCGTCGTTCGTTGGCGATCACTTCCGGTCAGAAGCTACGACATTCTGCAAATACATCTATTTATAAATGTTTGTAGCACCAAGGAGATATTTGATGTGAGCTTCAAGGTTTTACGACCATACAAGAGTACTGTTTTGACGTTGATATTAAATATTCTTATCTTCATCGTTCTGGTTATACAGGTTGATGAATGACCAGATGCTATTGAGCATCCCAAACACCTGCTTCACTTTTTGGATGCGATTTGTAACATCTTCTGTGTCTCCCCCAGTGATATGATAAAGCCAAGGTAACAGAACTTATCTACCTCCTGGTTGTTGATATAAAATTTGTTGTGGTTTCGGGTGTCAGGCCTACACGATCCACTTCTCTAGCAAGTTGCTGTAGTTTTGCTGCCATATCTTCATCTTTATGGCTTAACAAGCATATATCATCGGCATATTCCAGGTCTTCTAGTTGTTCTTGAAGAGTCCACACAATTCCCCTTCTTATAGTGTTAACAGAGTTCATCACATAATCTAGTGTTATGTTAAATAACAGAGGAGATAAAGGGCATCCCTGTTTCACTCCATTTGCTACTATTATGCTGTTACTACTAAGTTTGCCATTGTGCAATATTTTACATGATGTGTTGTATAAGCTTTTTATGATGTGAATTAATTTTATGCATTTCCTTTTTTGACTAGAATTTTCAGGATCGCTTCCTGGTTGAGACTGTCAAAAGCACGCTTGAAATCTATGAACAGTAAATAAAGCGACGTGTTCCACTCAATAGATTGCTCTGTTATTATTCTAATCGTATTAATGTGATCAACGCACGATCACCTTGGTCTAAAGCCTGCTTGCTCATGATCTTCTCAGAGATGCGGCTGGAAAGTATGGTAGCTATTAGTTTATTAATAACCTTCTCCAATTATCGCAATGGCTTAGGACTCGCTTCTTGGGAAGTTTGACTATGCTTCCTTCTTTCCACATATCCGCGATATCCTCATTTTCCCAGCTTACCTTAATGATTGGGTGTAACATCTTTGCATCTAGGTTTTTGTCAACATTGAGTATTTTTGGAGACAAATTATCTCTAGCTCTACTTCTAAATTTTTTATTTATTGTTAATAGTACTTCAACCCCCCTAGATTTATTTAACCCATTGAAATCATGACCTGATCGAAATACAATAAATCTTGAATGAAGTCTTGAGCATTACTCAAGGTTGGTCACCCTACCTTGAGGCTTGCTTGAGGCCTACTTCGCCGTTTGACGTTTACGCATTCTCGGCTGAGCAGTTCTCAAGTCCGAGATTGAGTTTTGTCTATAAGTACGGGCATTAGAATCAAAAATACTTCTAGGTAGGCCTGTTCCGCAGACATTTTGATAAGATATTTGAGTTTATCTTTCCCTCATTGCAATTCAAGCATAATAAATGAATTATGCATTCTTTTAGGAAATAAAAAACCAAACAAAAGCAAACAAGTAATGTCTTGAACATAATCAAAGAAACTTAACTGTTTACAGTATTTGTGCGTTCATGGTTGCCCCTAACCTTGTATGTCTTTTTCCAATATTTTTTTGAGTTGTTTTTGATTGTGAAAATAACTTATTTATATTATTTCACTGATAGAATTTGACGATTCAGATCCTTCTCTAATTGGAGCTATGTTACGTCGTATTATTCGAATGATTTTCCATGAATTTAATGTTTATAATTTTTAGGTGAAAGTGGATAATTTGTACGTGAAAGGATTGAATACATGGTTGAGAGCACTTTGCACCGTAGCATTGCATTCTCACGTAGCCCCGCTTGGAGGTCCAGGACGTCGAGTAGAAGTTGGCGTTATTTCATTAGGCACAACTTCACAAGATGGTCAGCAGCGTCAGGTTAAAGTGGAAGTTTTAGGTCTATTAGAATCCGACGCTAAGCTGATTAGACTTCGTGCAGTTGAACCGTTAGCAGACGGCGATCGTAATTATAAGAAACGTTTCTCAAAGATCTTAGAACCCCTGGTACAGTGGGTTCATCCTGAAAGTATTATTGTGACAGATTTAACTGTTGATAAAAGCACATTGCACAGTATGGGATTTGTACACGTCCAACAGTCGACTTCGAACGATCATAATCTCAGTAACCATACTATTATGGAATATCTGCGTAGGATTGTACCTAGAATGTTTCAAAATACATTATCTTTACTATCGCGTCAAATTATTCAACAGTTTCTGGATGAGTTGGTTTGGCGAGAATGGTACGGCACAACGGCAGCTCAGTGTTTCGATAACATGTTAACTCATTTATCCGAACAAACACGAGCTGAGACAACACAGTCTCTTATAATGCGTTTAAATAAGGTAGCCGCTAATCCATTTAAAAATTGGAGTATTGTTACAACTAATCAGCCAACCACCATTATAAATAAACCACCACATCTTGGTGAACCTATTAGCGTACCGGCGAAACGTACATCCGGAAGACAACGAAAAATCATTAATGTTAGAGCACCTAGTCCAGCACAGCCCGAAATTCAACAACAGCGACCACCTAGAACAATTTCTCCGGATATTCCGGAACAAATGGTTCCTCTTGAAAATTATTATTACGGTACCATCGAAGGACAAGACCCGAATGCTAATGTCAAAATTGGTTGGAGTATAAAATGCTCCATGTGTAAAGGACAGTTTACCAATAACATTAGACTGATGACTCATTTGTTTTCTCATGCTCATAATGTTACGGGAGGAATACAACAGTGCCGGTATTGTTTATCCAGTGTTGGTTCTCAAGAAGGCCTTGCAAAACATATTATTACTTCGCATCCGTATGAAACACGATTTCAAGATGGTTTTATTTGTGTTATTTGTGAAATGCGATTTGCCAATTCGTTTTCGCTCGGCAAACATTTATCAAAAGAACACGTACCGGCAGAACTACCATATCAATGCGGTACATGTGGATTCCGATGCTCATCTCACAGACAAACCATCGATCATTTTTATAAAGTTCACGATTCGGGCGCGACTATTCAGTGTCCTTTCTGTTTAAAATCGACCACGCTGTGGACAGGCGGACGCGTCATGCCTCAGAATTTGAACTTCTTCATGCAACATTTGCAGAAGCATCAGAAAAAGGCTATGGCCAAAAAATGCCCCAAGTGTGCTTTGTGGTTTATACACAAGGATACTTTGAAGGAACATCAAATTAATATGCACTCGACGCAAAGGAGGAAAGTAGGATTGATACCTTGGTCCGCACCAAGGAATGGCCTTATGGTTCCCAAATCGAAGCAAGATAAACAAGTTTGGGAAGACACGGAAAGGGAGATTAATTTTTCTAATTTAACTATTGATGCCCCCAACAAATTAGTTTGTAAAGAATGTAAAATGTCCATTAATACACCAAAACATTTTCAGTAAGTTATTTTGGATTTTGCAGCTAATTAGATATTTATATGTATTTTTTTTACGTAGGTCTTTGGAGAGCTGTACTAATAGAAATTGTCAATATTTGACATGTTGTCGAAGTGCCATGGATACTCATTTGAAGATATGTAAGAATTTAAATGAATCTTTACCGATTTCTCAGTTGTCGAAGGAGATGTTTTGCGTATGTGGTTACAGCGATGATGATGGTAAGTTTTATCAAAGTAAAATCCATTATTCCCTTTTAGGACATAGGAATGTTGTGAATTCCTTCCATTTCTTTTTGTCTCTTGCTATGAAACCCAATTCTGCCACAACTCCCTGTGTATTGATTTTCTACATGATTCTCTCGGGCAACCTACTTCCCTTGCCTTGCCTCCTTCTCTTTATTTCCACTTCTATTCTTCTTTCCCCTGCCTTCCTCGTTGGGTGTAGTTTTTGACCACGATATTTTTAATTAATTTCTTAAACATCTGTTAACAAACACTTGTAACCTCTGTTTAACCTTGTTTGTAACTGTCCACAACTCCAAGCCATAGAGGCGAACTACCTTCACAGTTGCTCTAAACACTTTAAGTTTAGTTCGCTGAGTAATATTCGCACACCACACTGCTAAGTTTTATAAATGCACTATGCGCTTTATTTATTCTAGCACGCCGTCCCCTGCCGACTAGAATCTACTTTTACCCCGTTTACTGTGGTTCCTTCTGTTGTTTCCATGTTCATACACAGTCTTCTTTTTGATAAATCTTAATCCTATTTTGTTGGACGTTATGTTCCGCCGGTCTAGTTTTCCTTGCATTTGGTTTCTGTTATGTGAGAGCAAGCATACGTCATCGGCTAAGCCCATGTCTTCTAGGCTTTCGTTGTATCTTCATCTTGTAGAGTCGCATTTAGCACCTCATCCATTATTATTAGGAACACTAATGGCGACAGTAAACACCCTTGTCTCTCTCCTGCATTGGTGTGAAATTCTTCCCGTAGTACTCCCTCGTGTAATATTCTGCATTTGTAGTTTGTATATTATCCTTCTTTTATTAGGTTTATTAACTTCTGAAGCCCTCCATATGCGAAGGCTTTCCAACGATTGTTCTACGGTTATTCTCAGCGACACAATCATATCTATACATGCTCTGCCTTTCCTGAATCCACTTTGTTCCTTCCTCATTTTACCATCTAATACTTGTATGATTCTATTTAAAATGATTCTACAAAAGACTTTACTCACTGTGCTGAGCAGTTATTGCATATTTTTAGGTCGCATTTTTTCGGTATTTTCGTCCGGAAATACTTCTTCACGCCATATTTTCACAAAAAGAGGTTCCGTATTTCTATCACCTTCTTGGTTGGTATGTTTCAGTGCCTCCACACTTCTTTGAAAGCACTTCTCTAAAATGATCCATCCATCTTTACAACTGCTCTTCGACTGCGGTCAATACGCTACTGTTCTTGTCTGTTATTACTTTTTGATGTCGTTTTTGTCCTGTCAATTTTCCCGATGCTCTCATACAGTATTCCCCTGTGACTGCTGCCCTTTCTGCTTTCTCCACTATGCTCTCTGCATCCTTGTTTTTATCCCTTTTAATTTTCTTCAGTGGCTACCCTTTGGTACTCCTTCTGTATTTCTTTTCCTGCATTTTAACTTCCAGACCTCTTACCTTTATCTTCTTCCTTTCTTTGATTGCTTCCCAGGTATTTTCACTCATCCACTGTTTCGTTCTTCATTCTCCGTACCTGATAGTTTCTTTGCTAGTTCCAATAAAAGCATTTCTGCATAGCTTCCGTTTTCTACTTATAAACTTGGTTCTTCTCCCAGTTTTTTTCTGTCTTAAGTTTCTTCTTCCTCTCCTCGCTTCATATTCTCTCCTAGCCTTAACTAGGTTTACGTGTATTCTTGTTATCAGTAAATGGTGGTCTGACTCTATATCTACTCCTCTTCTATTTCTTTTGTCATGTAGCACCTTTTCGTATGCTCCACTTATACAGATGTGATCTATTTGGTTCTCAGTTTTCTTGTCCGGGGATACCCTTGTTACTGCGAAAATAGTGTCGCTTTTATTTTAAATTGATAAGTCCACACAGTTTCAACATTAAGTCACCATTCTCATTGCTTTCTCCTATGTCGTTTTTTCCCATCACATTTTTAAATCCGCTGTTGTCCGCCCCAACCTTGCCATTAAAATTCCCCATTAATAAAACTATGTCTTCCTTGGGAATGGTTTTCATCACTTGACTCAGGTTGTTGTAGAATTTTTCTTTATCCTCATATTCTGCTGCATCCGTGGGTGCATATCATTGAATTTCCGTGAGTTTGTTTCTTTTCGTGTTTAGTCTTGTCGTGATTAAGCTGTCATATATTGGATCCACTCTACTAGCGCTTTGCTCGCTTCCTCAGTTACTATAATTGTCACTCCATTTATAGGCTTGATTCTCTTCTAACCCTGAATAGATCATCTTACAATAATTTTTTTATTTCTTTTATTTCTCCTATTCCATTCCATCTTGTCGCGTTTATGCCCAATATCTCTATCTCATATTTCTCCATTTCTTTTATTGCCTGTTCTAGTTTTCCTGCTTGATATTATGTTCTCACATTCTACGTTTTCACCTTCAGTGCGTTGTTTTCCCAAATACCCTTTCATATCATTGTTCATAGCCATTTTTGTCAAACCTTACCTTGTCTGTGGTTATATTTTCTGATGTCCCATTTTCACTTTTCTTTTTGCCTCAGTTTCCTTTTTCATAATATTACGCAATTCAGCTTGGACTTTCCTTTCCTCCTAAGTTACATCATTTTCAATAAACTTTTTCTTTCTATACCGTTTTTTTATTGTCCCAGAAATTCATTTCTACAATTAATATATCCTTTCCATCCTTACTCTTGACTAGCCCTGTCAGAAATTATCGATATTTAATGAAATATCGGAAGACGATATTTAAAACAATAATATCGATAATCGATTATTTTAATAATATTGATGACTTCGATAATTTTGGTTAAATCGGCAATATCGATATAGATAATATAATTAAATTCTTCTAAAAATATTTGACAGTTTTAATTAATTATAATATAAATAGATTTCTTTGAGAAATCAGGTTTGTTGTATTCTCAAGTTTTACGAAATATTTCCTTCTTCAGGTGTGTAACAAAAGCTTTGTGCAACCCGCACTGAACTCAATTGCAGCAGGCCGTATTCTGACTTAATATAGACAGTTCTAAGGTTATTAAGACAGAATACGGCCTGCTGCAATTGAGTTTTTAAAAAATCACATTGTATATTTAACCCTTGAAGTTTATAATGTTTCCTGTGATGTGCTTGAAGCAGAAGTTCCTTTTTGGGTCTGAACCATGTTTGGTTTTCTTAATTTTCTTCTAATTAGTTATTCCTTCATAAATCTTGTAGGCTAGAGTAAGTAGTGCTATACCCCTGTAGTTGTTATATGTTAACTGTTCGCCTTTCCCGTGGTGAGGTACAATTATTGTGCTCTGCCAATCACGAGGAATAGCTCTTGATTTCCAAGCTGTTTTTATAATCCTATGTAAGATTCATATTCCTTCTGTTCCCACATGTTTTAACATTTCTGGTTTTAGTTGTCCTTACCTGCCGCTTTTCTTGTGTTTAGGTTCATTATGCCTTTTTCTGCTTCACACAGCTGGATTTCTAGAGTGTGTTTCTCTTGTTTTGTTTTTTTGCACCTGGCCATACAAATGTTCCTTAAGTATCGCGGCAGTGCTTCCTATGAGATCCTTAAAGAACTCAACCCACCTTGTTTCCTATTGGTAACGTTTTTAAATCATTTGTTTAAAACTTCAGTCCGTGGTGTGAACTATTTATTAACAAAAATGTAATAATTACCGCAAAACAACTTAAACACTACACTAATTTATTTACAGTTTATTTATTTTCACACACTTGTTTTGTATTATTCCACACATATTCGCACTTAGTTGTCACTAATAGACTAACTGTAGTCTAACGAAAAGTGCCTTATATACCAACTGTGGCCTTCAAGAATAATCCGGATCGCATCTGGGACGATTACGTGTATTGAATAGTCGAGAACACTCGTGATTCTGTCGGCAGATGACGCATACGACTGAAATCATTCGCATGTCTTGTTACAGTATATATTTCACTGCTCTAGCTTTTTCTTTCATTAGTCCCCTTATTATCTTGAATAACAACTTTCCGTTGTCTTTGTTGCCTTGTTTCATCTTCCTTCCAAAGTCTTAATTTTAGCATTTTTAACAAGGTCCTTAACCTTGGCCCTTTGTAGTTTATAATGCTGCTACTTGTCGTTGTTTTACTTCTCAATATATTGGTGCTTATTGAAGTCCTCCAGTACCCCTAGGTCCCTTTTTCTTTTTATGAATTTGCTCTAATTTTTATCACTGCTTATTCTCCACTCTAAACTGCTTAACATTACACTAGCACTGTCTTTTACTCCAGTTCATATCACACAAAAATTCACTTTGTGAAGCGTGTTTGCACAGTTGTCATGGTGTTCGAAAATAAAACTGTATATTAAACGTTTACATTTACAAAGCTCGAAGAAAACTTTCATAGAAAATACAAGCTTTTTACGTATCACTGTAAAATACACTTTTTCAATTCTCATTTTTGATTATTTACCTTCGCTAACAGCTACTATTATTTTTTTAATAAAATTTTTTGTTTTAAACAGGCAATATGTTAGCAAAACATTTGGCAGAATGCGAACGAAAGTCAGCATATCCAACAGCAGAAACTGCAAAACAAGCTATTAAAACACACAGCATGCTAGATGTATTAGGTTTGGTGAGACGTCCAGAAGAACCTGTAAACCCAGCCCCGGTTGCTGATGTTATAATATTGGATAAAGATGAAAAAGACGAAGCCGAGGTGAAAAAACCAGCAAAGCAATACGCCAAAAGAACAAAGAAACCAAAAATTGATAAAATTATTGAGAATAAAGCTGTTACGGACGATAACGATAAAGTTATTGAAGTGGAAGATGATGAAAAAGAAAATAAGACTGCGGAAAAGGAGGAGGAAATCATTGAAATTCAGAAGGACAAAGCTGTAAAGAAGCCAGAAAAACCAGAAAAAGAAGATATTATAGTAGGTGAAACTGATATTATGGAAATTGATGATGATAGTACTGAAAATTTGGATGAAAGCGTTGCTAAAAAGAAAAGTTCGATTAGTGAAGATAAAGTTGAAACTGATGTAAGTGAAAATTCTACTACTACTACTACAAAAGAAAGCGAAGATTCTACTACTACTACTACTACTACAAAAGAAAGCGAAGATTCTACTACTACTACTACTACAAAAGAAAGCGAAGATTCTACTACTACTACTACTACTACAAAAGAAAAGGAAGAAAGTGAAGAAAAATCAATATCGGTTGATGAAGATACGGTTAAATCACCATCCGTTGAAGATACCACAGACAAATCGCAGTCATTAGAAGATGCGAATAATGTGCCAGATGAAAATGCAATGGAAGTTGATAAATCTGTAGAAGAAAATGAGGTTAATACTGACAAGGACAAGAGTGAGAAAGTTACAGAAGCTATGGAGACTGACATAAATGAAGGTGCGGATCAGTAAGAGATTGATGTGATTTTATTAGGGTAATCTATGTGACATTTGCTTTCGGTTATTGTTCGATTTACTGAAATTTTAATTACAGACATTTTTTGTTACAATAAAAAAAGGTTCTGTCTTGTAGCGAATATTTTATATAAGCTTATGACGAGTTTGAATTGTTTTATTTTTGGTGTTCTTTGTTTTTGTATATATTTCTAGCAGGCATTTCTCTGTAATATAAGGAATAAGCTTTGTAGATCAGCATACCTGGATGAGAATCTTTTCAAATTTAATCTGATTCGGGTAAGCTGTTCCGAAATTTTTTTATGTAATTACGTCTTCTGCTATTACACTGTTTGAAGTCACAATTTGTGATTTAAGTAAGTAAGTGTTTAATAGTTAATCTTAGTTTTTATAACTGTATATATATACATATATAATAAGACAAAAAAAATGTTCGTTTAATACATATTAAAAATTAACGCAAGATTTTGTATAAATACCCACCAGCTAAATATTTAACCTAACCTAATAATACGTTGGTGCAGAAAAACTGTAAAGTAATTTTTTAATAAAAAGAATCAATATTTATTAACCTTTTCAGTGCGGCCGACTTCCGACGGCAGCTGTACCCCCTGTGCGGGAGACTTTTGAGCGTTATTTTAGGTTAGCGTGTGCGTGCTCGTACATATTAACGTGTACACTCGCTAAAATCTGACTTAGACTACACAAACTACACAGATGAGTAGTTTGTGGTAGACCAAAGTCGAAGCTGCAGCAACCGCCTAGAAGTACTGAACCTTCCCACACCACTACACAACAATATACGGCCTACGCAGTTACGTAAAATAGAAAACGAAAATAGTCGGCTTTCGCAGTAGAGACACGTAAACTCAGAGCCGCCAATATTCGTCTTTCGCAGTCAAAGGGTTAAGTATTAACTTCATCACACATACTGGGAGACCAGTAATCAGCTGATTCAAGGCGGTATTGCCAGACTGCAACAGGTATGTACTTAGAAATAGAACAAACAGTACTAATTCATTAGATTATTTAAAAAGGAAAAAAGGGGAAGTAGATGAGAATAAGACTACCCCAGTCGGAGAAAGAAGCTGAGATATTCAAAAGAAGTAAACTAATACAAAGGTCTTCCTTAAAAATTATCACACATATGAATAAAGAAGAGGGAAAGTAGGAACTAAAAGCAAAATGGATGATCTACGAAAGATTTTGACTGCAATTAATTATTTACGAGAGGAGGTAAGAGAGAATGTAGAAGTTAGAAAAAATAATATATATTTGCGAGTTTACAATATCTACAATGTAGCATATATCTATAATCTATACTTCTATACATCACACAGGACGTTTCTCGCATCCTCTTTTCTTATAAATTTCTTGCTAGCATGGATTCTTTTACACCGTCAATCTAAGTACAACGCGGCCTTCCTCTTTTCCTTCTTTGGGGTGGTTTCCATTGTCTACATCCATCTTTCTTTGTATTTCTATGTTTGGGACTGTCTTTATTGTCTCCATGTTTCACTTCCATACGTTGCTATACTTTGTACAATCGCTTCATATATCATTTTCTTTGTTTTGGTGGATATCTTCTTATAGACCATAATAAAAAGAATGAGATAGCTTTAAAAGAAGAGATGAGAAGCTGAATGGAAACAAGATTGATATGTTAGAAGTGATATTAGAAAATCAGAAAAGAGAAAAGAAGAAAAACAATATAGTAATTAAAGGGATGAAAATCGAAAAGCTTGAAAATATGAAGGAAAAAGCGAAGACATTCCTGCAAGAGCAGATTGGTGTTAACCTGGTAACAGTACAGTAGTAGAAACGTTGCTGGTGGGAAGAGAAGAAAACATAATGGCCTAAGATGAGGAAACCCATTATCTACCTTATTATTTATATATTTATAAAAGGTAATGAGAACAAGTAATCTGGATTAAAGGAACAATTTTGAATAAAGAACTACAGAGCCTAGCTTACGCCGACAAACAACAAACAAAGAAATTACAGAAATTTACGGAAAACCTACAATAATACAAAGAATTAGAGCCCAAAGAGTCTGGTGGTTGGGACATTTAGAAAGGATGCAAGCGAATTGAATTAAAAAAAAATGCTACTAGCTAAAGGGGGGAAGAAAAAGAGAAGACCAAATAAGAACTGGCTGGATGCGGTAGAATGGGATCTGAGGGAGGTAGGAATGAAGAGACGGAAGCAAAAAGCCCAGCACAGGAAGATACGGAATGAGAGGTGTAGAGACCACAAACCCATAAGGACAAAGAAGCCAGGGGCCTCCATGGCCTGAAGCGGTGACACATACAATAATACGTTGGTAATTTTTTAATAACAAGAATTGATATTTATTGAGTATTAACACCATCATACATACTAACAGCTAAAAGTAAATTACGTCTCGTAAAATGAAGTGCAATAAGAGGCGACGCTTTCGTAGCAAAACTTCGTAACATATAATTATCGCCCGATTTCACATCCGGATTGTGCGATATATTTACATCTTCCGAATTTGTATCTTCTGCAAGTTTAGTAAAATCCCAAAGTTTTAACGTAGAGTCCAACGAACCCGACGCTAGTAAATTTCCACACCTACTAAACGTTAACGAATGAATCGGTTTTTCGTGTCCGTTTAATTCAGCCACGAGATGTCCGTGAGCCAAATCCCAAATTAATATGTTGCAGTCTGAACCTGCCGAAGCTAAGAAACGTCCGCACACACTAAAAGCTAATGTGTGAATTGGTGATTTATGTCCGGTCATAATTCGCACGTGATTTCCAGTCGTACAATCCCATAAGCATACACGACGGTCGCTCGATCCGGTGGCAATATAATTTGAATTTGGATGAAATTGAACGCACTACAAATTAAAACATTAGTGTGGAAATCGGAAAAGTAGGATGCAACTTACATCGACGTCAGAAAAATGTCCAGCAAAAACTCGCAAAGGTTGGTAGTGATCCGTAGCCCAAAGTCGTGCCGTTCTGTCGTTAGATGTTGTCGCAAAGTAGTAGCCGAGAGGTGAAAATTTAACATCCCACACGGGAAACATGTGTCCTTTATATACAACTAAACAAGTCCAAATTTGGAGGCTCCAAAGTCGTATTGACGTGTCTTCGGAACAACTGAGAAGAAGGGTTCGGTCCGGTGAGAATGAAACCGAATAAATGGTACCATTGTGTCCAACTAACGAACGGGATGTTTCTCCTGATCTTTCGTCCATCATTCGCACCTACAATACATACAACAATGTTAGAAATATTTTTGTAACCGTCAAATCTTGACGCTCAAATATGATATTTTAAATATATCGAAGTTCAAAGATTGCGATCGTACAAACATATGCTCGCAGTCGCGGTCAATATAATCTCCCAACAATTTGTATAATTAACATTGTGACTTACTAGAACATCTTCAGCGTCTGTATTAATATCCTGTAATTGTTCAGCATTCTTCATTGATTTCAATTTTTGTGGAACCAACGTCCAAACCTTAACAACTGCATCGCTAAATCCAACCGCTAACATGCTTGAATCTTCTGTGATCTCCGCACAAGTTATTCTGTAACACATTTAAATCTAACATGCGGAAGCATTATTTTTTTCTAATTACTTACGTATGATTCGCATTCAATAAAGTGTAAGCGCATATTGACGGTAAAGTTTCGGGACCTAACGTGACCCTTTTTGAAGCTTCGCGAAATGCTCTTACTTTTTCCACTTTATCGTTATCTTTCCTAAAAATTATTTAATTAATAAACAGAATTATTAAATAACAGTGTTTTGATACGACTTACAAATCAGGTACAGGAATTCGATCAGCAGGCGGTGCATTGGGATCTGATTTAGTTTTTTTAGAAAAAAGTGGATCCTTTTTTGCTTTCTTCTTTTTAGGTTTATCGGGAGCATCTTGTTCTGTACCTTCTTCTTCGTCTTCAACCGGTGCTGCTAATGTTTGTATATCGGGGACTTTTGGTATACCGTAATAAACCTTTGATTTGTTATCTGTCAACAATCGAATAATTAAATTAACATAGTATTAGTTACTACAAATCACACCTTGTCTAGTTGCTTCTCCAACTACTGCACCGGATGTAGCATCAATTTGACTTTTATTTCTGGCAACCCCTTCGTACATATCAAAATATAAATGTTCCTGAATTATATTTAATAAAACTGATGCCTTTTTGTCGTGCAAATGCCTTTTTAAAAGTGAAAGAGTATCTCTAGACATTCTTATAATAAATTGATTTGATTTAAAAGTATCCGTAAGTTCATTTCCGTTCATATGATCCCTTTTTGTAACTTGGGCTAATTTTCGAAGATCCTCCTGATAGTACGAATCTTGTTCGGAGCCAAATTTTTTCATTAAATCTATCGCTTTTAGAGTATGCCCATTATAAACTAATTCTAAATACATGTGTACCAAAACCGGATACAAAATCGTTCCCAGTTCGTGTTTGTAAATATCTAAAGAACCCTCGACGAATTGTTTAAGCTCCATGTATGATGCATCGTATGTTTCCGGATCGCCATCGCTTTTATAGCCAGTAAGTACGCTATTAACATCCGAATCTTGTTGTATTTTTTGCTGATCTAAACTATCAGCTATATTTGCCTCTCTTTTTAATAGTTCTTCAGTGCCCTACAATAATTCAAGCAGTTGAGTGATTTTTTTTTAAAACCCTATTAAGAGTGGATCTTTTACCTTTAGGTTATACTTTTTCAGTACTTGTAGAACAGCAAGTAGTTGTGATTTATCGGGATTCATCGTATTCCTGCTTATTTGTTATGAAATTATAGAAATTATTTGCTTGTAGGCGATTAGTTTATATTTACTAAAATTGAGGTTATGTTGCATTGGTTGTGTTTAAGTTACCATCGCCGGTTGTATAATTTAAAAATTTCTTTACGACTGCATACAATAATAAACCATTTCAAAAATGTTAGAAAAGGTATATTTATAGTAATTACTGTATTAGCAGTAATATTCTTATTACATTTATTATGTTATACTTCTTTTGAATATTTCGCCATCAGTTGCTAAAATAAAAATTAAATTAGCAACTGTGGCAATTGGCAAAATACTCAAAAAAGATGTGCCTGGCTTTACACGCGCTATCACGCATGCGCACAAAGTCTTATTAATTTATTATTATATTTATTTTGGATATTTCGCCCACAATTGTTAAAATAAAAATTAAATTAGCAACTGCGGCAAAATCCTCATAAAAGATGTGTCTGGTTTTACACGAGCTATCGCGCATGTGCATAAAACCTTGAATGCGTGTTCGGAATACCAAGGTAGCGAAACCAATGTAAACAAAAAATAAAATAGGTAACAACTTTCTTCTTTTCTTTAATAATTCGTCCTCAATTTTAATGTAGCTCTTTTTTTACTTAAAGTTAACGCAGATCTAATTGAAGAAAACAATTGCCTCATCTTTTCTATACAAAGAAAGGTAGGTATACTGTTTAAATGTCTCTAAAGTTAACCGTTTCCAAAGTATTTGCTATTTGCACTATTTGCAGTACAAAAATAACTCGATATTGTCGATAGGAATCCATTCACATTCGCATTCTTCATTCGTTATTCGTCATTCGTTTCCGAGTTTCCGAATTAAAAATCATTCGAATGATTTTGACGATAACAATCGAAACATTCCGAATGCCGACGACAATCGAATGATCGAATTGTTTTCATCCGAATTCCGAATTCGCCCATCACTCCACCACTAGTAACTAGGTGGTAACTAGTATCGACTGCCCTGGTAATTTAGCACTGCCCTACTAAAAATAGAACTTTTCCGAACTTTATGTTTTAGTAATTAATATTTTTCATATTTTTAACTATTGCAGTACGTAATTAGTTTACATGTTTAAGTGCACTGTGGTAGTTTAACATAATACAGCTTAATTGTAGTTTTATTTATGCTCATAGCCTTGTTTACTTGTAAGTACACGGTCACTTACAGAGAAAATGTGTACACTCACTTATTATTAAATTAAAATAGCTGCAACTTTTCTTCTAAAACAAAAATTTAAATCGAATTTTTCTGTTTTTACATTAATCGTGCATTACTCTTGGCAATTTATTTTTTCACCGTTTGAAGAACACGTAAACGGTATATTAGACGCAATCAAAAATGACGGAAGCTTCCTAGGGATTTTGTTTCGTTGTTTCGAAAGTTTCGTTTGTTTACATTGGTACACCGTAAATAACAGCCATTATTGCTGTAATTTAGCGGTCTTTTGTGGTGTTTGTGTACTCAAGTTTTAAAGAATTTTTCAAGTTCAAGGAGAAAAGTCGCAGGTAAATTAATAATATAACATATTTATTTATGCTTTACGGTAAACTACTTTACTTTTAGCCCTGTAAAATCAGTAGAATTCTGCTTTGCTTACTTTTCTTGGCAACTGTCTGGGCGAGTCGAGCTAGCGTCTTGATGCTCAATTAATTATCTCTATTGTAATTGTAAATATCTGCTTAAAAATTTATATTTATTTGTAAACTAGGCAACTATATAAAGAATGGCTAAGAATAAGAAACCTGAAAACAGCGACAGCGAGTCCGAAGAGGAATTTTCTGTTGAGAAAATTATCGATAAAAGAATTGCACATGGCAAAGTCGAATACTTCCTCAAGTGGAAGAATTACTCGGATACCGATAACACTTGGGAACCCGAAGATAATCTAGATTGCCCCGACTTAATTGCAGAATTTGAAAAAAATCGACTAGAAAAGAAAAAGGCAGCTGCTAAAGACAAGGACCGGAAATCTAGGAGAAACTCAACGTCTTCTGTTGGTTCAGATGTTTCTGAAGCAAAATCTGAGAAGAAAAAGTCGAAAGAAAAGGTAAAGCATTGCATTTTTTCTCAAAACCTTTTGTATTATTTATCCAACTTTTGTATCATAAATGATTTTAAAGTGTTTGCAAGTCTTGACCAATTAAATACAAATTTAAATAATTCAATTATTTGCCTGTTTAACATGTATGTTCGTATTTCCTGTGTTTAGAAATCTGAGAAAAAGGACTCGTCTAAAATTCGTAGGATTTCCACTGACTCTGAGGTATCCACCTCTGAAACTAAGAAAACTTCAAAAAAACGAGCCCGATCATCTTCCTCTGAATCTGATGTAAAGTCTGACGATGCAAATAAAAAACAAAAAAAGAAAGAAGAAAAGTCTTCCGTATCTAAAAAATCTAAACGTTCTGAATCTTCAGATTCTAATAAATCTGACTCTGACATTGAAGAGAAGAAGACGGATAAGAAAAAGGCTGATTCTGAATTAGATTCAGATGCCGAGAAAGATAAGAAAAAGGCAAAAAGCGATAGGAAAAAACGTGCAGCTTCAGAAAGTTCCGATAGGTCTGAAGAACCTACGAAATCTAAAAAGAAACCCGAGAAGAAGGCTGATAGTAAAAGTAAGAAAAAGCCGGCACCTTCTGAAAGTTCCGATAAGTCTGACGATGACGAGAAACCTAAGAAAAAGAGTGAAAAATCTAAACCGGATTCGAGACACGATAAAAAATCAAAATTGAAAAGTTCCAAGACCGAACCTAAATCGGGTTTCGAACGTGGTTTGGAAGCTGAAAAAATTATCGGTGCATCAGATACAACTGGCGAGCTTATGTTTTTAATGAAGTGGAAAGGTACAGATGATGCGGATCTTGTCGCCGCTAAAAAGGCCAATGTTATTTGTCCTCAAGTGGTTATTCAGTTCTACGAGGAACGTCTTGCATGGCATTCTCCCGAAGATCATTCATAAATAAGTACTTCATTGTTAAATCTCCCATTATAGTTCTTTTTTATATTTAAGTAAAGTAGGGAGTTAATAAGTAGCCATTGAGTTTAAGCAGTAAAATATAAACCAGTGCAGCATATTGTTCCATTAATTGTCTAAAGAACTGTATTTAATCATTTTTTTAATATAAGTATAAACATAAAAATTTGCTTATTAATTTCTCTACGTTTACTTGCCCAAAATGAGACATCACAATTGTAACAATTGTTTTTAAAATTCTGATACCTAGATTGTAGAAAGTTGTACAATTCATGTAAACGATATTTGACTTGTCAACATCACTTGCCATCATTTATTTTGATAAGTTCCCAATGAAATCGCAGTTGTAGATCTTAGGTAAGTGTTGTGTCATATTCATACTATGTGTCCATTTATTGTTCTTCGGATGTTTACAGTGAAATTGAACTTGCTTTAGGTTTTTGTAAACGAAAATAAATAATTAAAAATAATGTATTTGTTCATTCGTTTACTGTTCGCTTTTTTTTTAATGTTTTCTGTTTTTAAATCAAATGAATGGTTTCAGATGTAGACATAATTAATAATAAAAATTAAATTAAATTCAATTCCTTTTCTACTGTCTACAAATTTGAGCATTGTTCTTTAATTTCATACCGTTGGAAGTGGAATGACCAACATAATCAAATAGGTATTAATACTTTTGCCAGTTGTATGGGACAATCTTAAGAGCACTCACTACCCTGACAAACTGTAGCACCTACAGGCCAACAGTAAAGAGTGAGGTAAATTTTACTAACTTGGAATGCGTGGTTAATTCGTTCCCACTATTACAGAAAGTGAGTGACATACCTATAGTGGCGGAGACGTTAAAATTTTAGGTTTTTTTAAAATACAACACAAAATTAATAGTTACATTATAAAGTGGTATTTTTTATTTGTAATCTTAATCACACCAATTTGCCTTTGATATTAATTATTAATATAATACAGACAACAGAATTTAAAATATTAATATCAAAGGCAAATTGGTGTGATTAAGATTACAAATAAAAAATACCACTTTATAATGTAACTATTAATTTTGTGTTGTATTTTAAAAAAACGTAAAATTTTAACGTCTCCGGCACTATAGGTATGTCACTCACTTTGGGCGCGGGCCGTCGTACGGAAACTTTTAACCGCATGCGCCAAAAAAAGAGTCTACAGAACGGCATTACAGTGGCTCGAAACATGTTGATTTGACCCTTGTATAACTGGTTTCATACACGCGTAGGCGCATTTGTGCAATGATGTGCTGATATATCTGTTGTATAATTTCTTGTTAGGTATAAGACTGTAGTAAAACTGTAAAACTATTAATAGTTAATAGGCATACACTTGATGGTTTTACATGGATGTTTTACAGCATACACCCATACACGTAAATATTTGCGGTTTAGATTATAATACTTAAACTAATATGTAATTAAGAACATTCCAACACTAGTAAATTTCTAATTTGTAGTAATTTATCTCTACGGCAAGTATCTAAAGTGCTACCTTTTTGCACGCCTAAGAAAGTATAAAGAACGGACCGAAGGCTTTCTAGAAATATTAATTATTTTGAGGAATTCTGATTTCCTGTACAAAATTAACCAAAATTGACATGTATGTATGTAATCGTTAACCACTTATAGGTACCTTTCGGTGTTGAGGCTGGTACGCATTATAAATTGTCACAAAGAGATAGCATATCATTTATAGTTTTTAGTGATGTACGTCTTTTGTCATTAAGCTGCCTTTCTACCGCACAAAGTTATTTTTCAGTGATTATATGTATTAGTCTCGTGTTAAGAATGAGATAATTAGATTCTCATCTGAAAATAATAATTTTTGCCTATAAAAGTTGACTTTTGAATTCAATGATAATTAATAGCAATATCATATCATTATATGTGATCCACATTGATTGAAGACAGGTTGAATTTCCGGCCACATTAAATTGTTGTCACATTGGCAACTCGAATTTATCATGATTTATTTTTCAGTGGCGTCTCATAAGGGAGTGGTATAGGTGTATTTCAAAATTACCTAACAACAAAATCTTTCAACAAATTGTAGTTCTGAGAACTGTTTCAATTCCTACGATTGCCGCTTGCGGACAGGCCTCTATCAATGTTGTTCAGTTGGGTTTGAAGTTTAGTAAGTACCTCCTTTTTATTATTTTTGTGTTTTGTTTGCAACTTGTAATTTTAGAGTAGCCGATGTCTGGTCAATTTGTTTGATCCGGCGATAATGTATGAAGGCTTTGTGATTCGCCTTTAGGCGGCTTTGATAATATTCACATTGCAAAGGTTGAGGACCGTTGGCAAACGGTTTGACTAGTTTGTCTTAGTAATTTTGTGTTTGAGTAAAGATTTTTGTGTTCAGATTGTAGTTCAAGTTTGTCAGTACCAATTCACCTTTAAAGATTTCATTGTCGCAAGTTTTAAGTAAAGTCAAGTTAAAATTTGTGTCATGTTGCATGTATAAAGATTTAGCTTTACTGATTGAATTTTAGTTTAATATTTGTTAATCCTATATTCGGCCTGGGATTGAGGGGCTTAGTTTGGGAATGATTTGCCGTACGTAACGTAAATGTAGTACCCTCAATTCTATCGTCCCATCGTCCCTTAAAGTAAGTATCGCATTTATTATTTATTTTTGACGTAACATGTTAACTGTCGCCCCTTTTGTGTATCCATTTTTGCCTTTTTGATTTATTAAATATCTAATTGTCAATTTAGTTTGGTCTTGTCAGTGTTTTCAGTGCCTCCCGATCATATTTTGGTAAAGATTTACGTATACAGTGGGAGCCTGCCTACAAGTTTTAAGAATTTCAGTAAGCTATTTCATTAAGCAAGGTAAGTCACATCTTGCAGCGAGGTCCAGCTAACCCCAACCCCTTCGAGCCCTAGAGGAACTATCTTTGGGTGATTTCCGTCGTGGCGCCCCATTTTTATTCCGATTATGACCACCCCTATTTGAAGGGTTTACCGTCTCAAACCCCCCTTCCCCGCTGTTTGCTAGCCGCGCGCCAAGGGACAACAACGTCCCCCATTAAATGTTGTAGTGCACGTGACAAAGTATGGACATATAATATAAATCGCTACGTTCTAATTCTTGTACTATAATTCTAAAAGCGGAAACTGTAATTTGCATATATCTGAGACTAACATTTGAATTAAAAGATGTCAGGAGAATTATCAGTCACAAGTAAACTAAACACAAGATAGTTATATAGAGGAGCTTAATATATTTGGGTGGGTTGGTTAGGGGGCGGGAGGAGGATGACCCCTACAAAATTGGATCGCAATGCCTAACAATCGAAGTATAAACTACTAGCATATCTTAGGGTTTTGGTAGTTTCCAACTTAAATTCTATTTTCCTTCACAGCTCGCATCATCCTATATGGATTGAGAAAGACAAAGATGCAAGTTCCTACCTTTACCGTGTTAAATCCTGTTTTTTAAAAAGTTCGAAAAACTTGAATCGTTACAAGCCGACTAATTATTTACCACCGGTTATGTAACCCATATACTCAATTCCAAAGGCTGAGTGCACCTTAGAGTGCAAAAACGATTATTTTTAATATGGCGGGTGATGGGAATCGAACCCACAACCTTTGGTTTCACAGCCCAATGCTAAAACCTCTGACCTACGCTTCACATTGATTAATTTATGATCACACAAGTACCCATGTTTCCAGTTGAATACTACTTTAAAAAAATTTAGAAAACCTACCTCAAATGCGCTGCAAGGCAATTGTTGCTGTCACTAGTTGTGTAATTCGTACACTAAATTCCATCTTCCAAATCTGTGTGCTCCTTGTGTCCAAAAAATGCTAAGTTAGTATGGCAGGTATTGGGAATCGAACCCACAACCTTTAGCTTCATAATTTATCTAATCTTTTTTTCCTCATTTGTCTTGGCTGTATCTACAGTGTGTCTCACTTTAGACGGCCCCACCCCAGTATTTTTTTTATATATTATCGATTTAAAAAATTTCTTTTTTCTGATTATACCCCTCACTAAATTGTACTTTTAGGGTATGTTAGTTTCTACTACGATTTAAAATAAACAGCAAAATTGAAGAAGTCGTATTAGGGATTTTTTAAATCGATAATATATAAAAAAAATACTGGGGTGGTGCCGTCTAAAGTGAGGCACACTGTATAGAGCATCTGCGACTAACATCACAAACTCATGGAATTTCAAATTTTATACATCACTTTCAAGGTTCATTTGATCTACCGGACAAAATTCATACAGGATTTTAGTTGGGTAGAAAATTACACAGCATTTAAGATTCATAAAAATTTATTTATAGGAAATCTTTTATTTACACTAACGGCACAAAATTCTAACCTAATTTTAATTAAAAATTCTAACCTTACCTTACAAATATATCAAAATTCAAACATGATTTTAAAATAAACAAAATAAAACCGTAAACTAAATCAAAATTAACCTTTGACGTCTAAAACTTCTAATATTTAACAAATTATTTGTGTTTATAATAAATTTTTAACGCCCAAGGTTTTAGACGTTCTAAAATTAATTTTAAAATTTATTCTAAACATTAAAAAACAACTTTATATTCGAAATCTATTTTCAGTATTTAAAAAGTAAATTTCGAATACTGAAGAGTAATTTTGGATGTCTAAAATAACAATTTTAGAGCCAAATGCATGAAAATAGCGGATGTTAAGTGCAATATTCAACATTATGACGCATTAAGGACAACGCACACTTAACCACGCCACGGCGCGCCACGCCGGACGGCAATTTTTAAATTACATTGGTTGTTATGGAATAACGCGCCGTTGCGTGGCGTGGATAAGTGCGCGTTGGCCTTTAGACTTCTAACGCTTAGGATAGAAAAAAAACAAAAACAGTTTTATTCAAAATACACACATGAAAGTAAATAAACAATATATACATGAAGTCTTCTTTTCTTCACGAGCAGCTGAGGAAGATGGACCAACTTAAGATTAACCAATTGGATTGAATTGGTTACATCGTTTTAATAATAAATAAATTTGAAATTCAAAATCTTACGTAGAATTGAGAAACAAAAAATAAAACAAAGATATTACAAAGAGTTTTGCAGCAATTCAACTTAAAAATATTAAAGTTGAAAATTTAGACATTATTTTAATTTTTAGAATAATTTTAAAAAATGAGGGATCTCCTTGATTAAATGTGACGATCTGTACATAATTTTCTACGTAAATTTTACCAAAGTCAAATTATTTACTATCTCAGAGATGAACTGAATGCGATTCCTTGAGCAAACGATCATAGTAAATTCAGGAAAATTATTTTACGTAAACATTTTATTAATGAAAGTGTTTAATCTGTGTACTTTTTAAACAGCTTTGAATTCTCCAACAAAATCACCAAAAAATTGGCAAAATTTGCAGATTTAATTTTAATTCACATAATTTACATAAGTTAACTTGTAAAGAATTTGATATTGTATTTATTTTGTACAAAAATGTTTATTCAAAAACACTTAACTAGTGACTACCTACTTTCGAAGATTTATTTAATTGGCTATTATACGCGTAACAATAGACATTATTTAATAAATTTTAAAATCCTAACCAATTCTAATTTAAAAAATATTCCAAGCCGAATCAAAAATGAAATGTATATATGTATAGCAAATAAACAACATTTATCAACTTGGTCATTTGTTAATTTAAATCTGGCATTCCAATCCACGTAATCAATCAAGATGGAAAGGCCAAAAGACCAAAAATTAAAAATAGACGAACAAATGTGGAAATGAAACAAAGAAATGGATAAACTGGAAATACAACAAACCGAAAATTACAAACAAACAAGTGAGTGAGTTGCTACAACCTGAAGAGAAAGAATAGATAACAACAATATCAGATGAAAATGAACCAATCGATGTAAACGACAAAATAAACAACGACCAATTGACAAAAGAAAAACTGCACGAAGCAATAAGGAAACCAAAAGTGGAAAATCGGCAGGACACGATATGAAAGATATGGAACACAAGTAAAATTCCAAAAGTCTAGGAATTAAGAAAAATATTACCGGTTTATAAAACATGAGATTAAATTGTCAGAATTATAGAGGAATTAGTTTGATTAGTACAGCCCGTAAGCCTTATGAACATAAACTAAGAAAAGGTGTCGAAGAACAATTAATTAATTCACAGAGTGGGTTTAGAAAGGGTCAAGGGTCAAGCCTAAAATACATGATATTTATAGATATAGATAGGGCATTCGACCGAGTACCGAGAAATATGGTTTGAAATAGCCTAACAAGAAGAGGAGTAGAACGAAAATGAATTAATCCTATTAAAAGTCTATGCAAGAATAATAGAAATTATGTTAGAAGAAAACACGCGCGAATTAAAACAGGGAGGAGTCCTAAGTTCATTGTTGTTCATCACATTTATAGATGATTTTATAGCTGAGACCAGATGACCAGATCAAGAATGAGCGAGTTACAGATAGGATTTAAAAACATGGAAAAGATAAGCATAACAGACAGGGCCGTTCCTGGCGGGGGTGCAGCACGTGCACTCGCACGGGGCGGCATTTTTCCACGTCAAATTTTATAAATTCTAAAAAAAATTTAAATTCCTTGTAAAAGCCAAACTCTAAACTACATTTTAGATAGTAGTAAGTTAAATTTAAAATTAAAAGTGGTAGTTAAGTCAAAATGTAAACGTATCATCCATACCTAATAGATGAATTTGCATCCAAAAAATTTCGTTTTACTTTAGCTTTATTATTAATCACGTAAAATTAATGTAACATTTTTTTTTATTTATATAATTGTTTGGTCAATACTTTTTATTTTATTCGTTTTATTTGTGTTAAATTTTAGTTAAGAGCTAACAGTGATTTTTATTAACGATTTGTTGGTAATAAATTGCAAAAAAGTGAATGTTTTATTCTTATTTGCATTTTTTAAATTTTGTTAAATATTTAAATATAATGCTACTAAATTTACGACTTCATTTTATAAACGATATAAGGGGGCGACAATTTTATCTTTTGCACGGAGCGGTAAAAATCGCAGGAACGGCCCTTATAACAGAATGCACGTTCGCAGCAAGTGATATGGGATTACAGGGAAACTCTTGATAAATACACCGTGAAAATAAATTACAGAAAAACTACGGCCACGTAATAGCAAAAAAAAATAGAAATAAATATAGAAGTCCAAAATAATAAAAATAGAACGGGCAGTCGAATTTGTATATTTGGGAGTTACAATAAATAAGGAAGGAAGACACGAAAGTGAAACAAAAAAAGAATAGATAATACAACAAAATTGTACTACTCAATAGCGAACACCTTTATAACTAAAAAAGAAATCTCAAGGAAAACAAAAATTACAGTTTACAAAACTATGTATCAACCGACCTTAACTTTTGGTAGTGAATCCTGGATCTTATCAAAAAAAAAAAAGAAAATAAATTGCAAACCATGGAAATGAAGTACTGAAGAAGAGTGAGGGGGTCACAAGAAGGGACAAGATAAGGAGTCAAACAATACGAAATGATTTAGAAGTTGAAACGCTTACTAGAAAAGCAAAACAGAAGAACTACAGTGGTTGAGGCATCTCGAAAGAATGGGCAACGATAGACAAGTTAAAAGAATATGGGAGGCAAGAATTACAGCTAGAATAACTAGAGGAAGGCCACAAAAAAAAACATGAAACCAAACAATGGAAGAAATACTACAACAAAGAGATGTAACTTGACAGAACAAGAATTCGTTCGTGCTAAAGAAGAAGACGTTTAGTTTAGATAATAAGTTCAGTTAATCATGAAGTATCGAATATGTAAATTTGTAAATGTACTAATAGTATATTGCGTCATAAGGGAAGATATAGGCATATTTCATCCCGAAGATTTTTGCTGCACGAGCGAACGTAGTGAGCGAGGGCAGCAAAAGCTAAGGGATGAAATATGCCGTTAGATTCCCGTAGGGCACAAGTTATTTTTCCGCATCCATGAGAAGTTCGTATTAAATAAAAATAGTTATAATATAATACGTACCTATGTTTTTGACATATAACCTCAAATTACACATGTCAAATTTGCGTATTAAAAATAATTTCTATAATGAATTTATGTAAAAAATAATCGTATTTGCTTGAATTTTAAAAAATAATTACACTTATCAATCACTCAAATGAAGATTTTTGTATAATCAAATAATAATTTTGATTCTAAATTCTATCGGTAGATGTCACGTCGATAGCATGCACGGTAAAAACCCGCAAATGTTCATATCATCCCGCTTTTTCATATTTACCCGCCATCCGCCATTGTTAACCTCAAATGAGATAAATAATCTGTCAATTACATACCATGGATACGGAAAAATACCTTTACACCCTACGGGTAGGAAAGGTTTCTGAAGTAAAATGTGCAATCTTTAATACTACTAACCTAAAAATAATCGAATTATTTGTCACCAATTAAGCCAATTAAGGATTTGAAGTTACATTTTGGCATTTGGCAAATTAACTTCTTACAGTTCTGAAAAAAAAAAAAATTAAAGCAATGAAGCATTCAAAAACTACAAAAATAATGAAGGAACTAAGTAAAAGCAGACTTTGATCGTGTTAAGGAAAGCGAATTCAGTTACCTTTGTTGTAATCGTAGTCATCTTGACGTCCTTTTCTTGTACGTTCTCCTTGCAGATTTTTGTAGAAGTTGTCCTGGTATAATTCGTGTGCTCTAACAGCTAGCTACACCTTAGTAATCACAACATTCACACTGTTACCTAAATTTACAAAATTAGGAAAGATAATTCGCTCTTTAGCCTTGTTTGCTTCTGCTGTATAGTATTTACTTTGAATTAATTATTTCTACCTAAAGCTAAATAGTTCATACCTGAGATTCTTTTCAGGATTTTAAAACAACGTGCACAGCTAATATATAATGTTTTTGAAGCCAATATTAAAAAGGGTGTTAAGCCGAACACTTAAGAAACTAAAGAAAAAAAACGATTACATCAAAAATTCAAAACGAAAAAAAAAAAAAAACTGCCGATAAAAAGTTGAAAGAAATTTTTATAATTAATTATTGTTATTTTAAAAGTACACAGTAAATTTAAAAACATTACTTGAAACGGATTTCTTCCTACATCGCATAAAAATAGCGAAATGCAACTGATTGTTTTCCATTGCCTTTATTCCAATTATAAACATAAATAATCAAATAATAAGAAATTACGTCATATTGAAACTGTCTTAAATCGATTCAATTAAATTTAAATTTTGATTATTTTTATGTAAGGGAATAATTAAAAAAAAATTACTTAGTTCCGAGATCTTTTAATAACAAAATAACGGTCTATTTTATTTTTAATTTTAACGAATTATGTAAATTCTATATGTATATAAAAATTTTCACCTCCGCAGGGATTCGAACCACTGACCTATTATGCTGCAAGTTTTCCTTCGTAGCTAGGTAGATAACTTAAAAACACCCTCGTAGTATATTTGTTGCAAAATATACCTTTATATTACAATTTCTTAAGCAAACTGCAAATACTAAACAGCAAACGTAAACAAATTTCTGAGTCACTAAAGATTTAGGATATGAAATTATAAGTTGCATATTTAAGAAGAAAATGAGTACATTTAATGTCTCGATTTGTTACGATGCGACTGCAGATGATTACAAATAAGTAAGTACTACCGCTCCTTTTTTTAATTGTGCCCCCGCCACCCCTGGTTTAACCAGGATCTTCACTAATTTTTATATTGTATTTCTATTTATAAAACATTTAAACATAAACAAGTAATTACATACATTTAAACAAATGGAGAAATTTCTATGAAAATAAAAAGTATCGTTAGTACCGCCCTAACAACAAATCTTTTCAAAGTAGAAATGTTTATTTTCCTTTTATTCGCACTTAAAACTATTGCAATAATGTAAGACCTTAGACTAAAAATTCATCTTAACTACGCAGTTATTTAAATGCAGTTTCTAAATTTGTATAGAGTGTGATCGATCACGTCATGTATTCACCACTCACCTTTGACTTACAACATCCAGCGACGTCTCTGAAGACTGAAGACACCCGCCTTCCGACGATAGAAATTTGAACATAATCGTAACTTTGATTTTCAATCAAATTTAGACTTTTCTATAAATATATTATTTCAAAACCATTATTAAGAGACCACTCTTAAAACATTACAAAAAGTAGTATTAATTATGTGCTGCAGAAAGTTTCCCAAAAGCAAATTGTAGAAAATCTTGGAAAAAATATCCAATTCTCTAAAATAATTTGAAAAATAAGCCTAAACTAATATTAGCAATAAATACCTCGCTTTTAAGTATGTTCCCTTTAAAGATTTACGGAGATTAATTAATTCGGTAATTCTGCTATATGAATTAAAATATTTGTTGAATACATTTAATCGAATCCTCCTAAAAAGGACGAAGCATAAGAACCATAATTTTGTCTCGTTTCAATTTTATATACCACTTTCTCCTTATAAAATGTAATTTTGAAAAATCGATCCTCAGACACTTGCTACCCTATAATTTATGCAGTTTTCCTAAACACTTTATATCAAAACGAATTCAAAAATTCAACAATTTTGAAGTTAATTTAATATTTCAGCTTGTCTTTAAAAACACGAAAACTGAGCTACTATTGTTTTTTCACTTGCACAACTACTTTAAACGAAAAATGTAACACCTAACATAAACTTTATTACAAGTTTTCCTAATAAACACGGAACTACACTTAGTAATTCGTTTCTATATTCCACTCTTTCCTCGAATGGCCTCTAATCTGGCTTAATCAGATTAAGAAAGTGACTAGACAAAAGCAAAAGTGATTCTCCCCAACTCAAGTGAATCTCTTGCCTAATTAGCAGAAACTAACGAGATACTGACCAACTAGGGCCTTTGCTCCCGTTATACACCACTAATAAACAGAAACAAAATCTCGAGTAGCAAAGATGTGCGTCGTAATATCGTGGAGTATGAGGGTCGTCAACCCCATGAAAGGACGGTTACTGTACCCCGACTTCCAGAATTATCGCCGACCATAGATGCATATCCTAAAGCTGTACCTATAGTTCTCGGACAAAAAAGGAGGAGCATAGAAGGGATAGGAGTGCATAATTAACAGAGGCTAACCAGATACTGACCAATTAAGGCCTTTGCTCCCGTTATATACTGTTAATAAACTAAAACGAACTCCGATCGTACATAGATGGGTGAGGCAGCGGCTTATCCCAATCAAATCCGGTCCAACAGTGGCGACTTCCTCAAGCCAAGAGTGTCT
The DNA here is from genome assembly GCA_963082815.1 of Melanotus villosus. NCBI lineage: Eukaryota > Metazoa > Arthropoda > Insecta > Coleoptera > Elateridae > Melanotus > Melanotus villosus. Next base: position 4,646,951 of record OY720420.1, on the reverse strand, counting down.
TTGGTACCAAACGCTAGGCCCCGTCCAACTCACCAATCCCAGAAGGACCATTGTTGGAACGCGTAAGCAGCCTAAACACCCGCGGTCGGATATAAAAATACCCAACTAGATATAATAAATATATCAAGTGCGGTGTGGCATACTTCGCCGGGTGCTAACCGCGGTAACCCCACCTAACGGACAACCAAGATGAGCCAAGTTTACCCCAAACATAGATGCACAACCAGACCACAGTTTCTAGTTCTCGAGCGAGAGGATAGATGGTAAAGGATCCCGAGGGAAATGATGAGATTACTTAATATGGGGGAGAAACCTGAATTGACATTAGAACCTAAATTTTAAAACAAAATGAGACCATAAGAAGACTACAACGAGAACGAGAAACGATTATGCGGATTAAAATAACTTAAAATCGTCTCAACACCAACTGATATTAATGAGAAATATATAAAAAATTGCAACTAAACGAGTATTTGTCAGTTTGAATTTTGTAAAAGCAAGTTGAAAAATTAGTTAACGCCAAATAGGTTAGGTTAAGTAATTTAAAAAGAAAATCGTGAAAGAATTGCATTTGAAAATATGGAAATATAATTAATAAGTAGGTAATTGGGTGTTTAGAAAAAGTTACTTATACTTAAAATTTCAAAAAATTTTAATTTTATTTTAACAATTTAAAGAGGCAAGAATGAGGAGAATAGAATTCTATTTTATAAAATTACGACTTTGAAAAATATCGAGAATTACGCGTATTGATATTATTTGTTATGTTATGAAATTACATGATGAGAAATAAATTGTCAGAGATGTATGTAAATTTTACACAGCGTATTACTAAAATATCGTATACAATGTGTCCACGGATAGGTGATACAAGAGGTATAAATGACCAAAAATTTTTAGATATCAACATGCTGTTTGGCAGTCTATCCCTGCTTGTTCTTAAATGCACTTTAAGCAGACTTTCGATTTTTTTAAAACAAGGCATCTGTGCTAGCACTGTTAAAATAAAGACGAGGTTTAGGTAAAGTCGTAGTATTTTAACAAATATCGCAAAATGGTATTGCAGTAAAGTTGTTCAGAACACAAAATTACGCTTGTATGCAAAATTTGAGGTTGTTCAGACAGAATTGATTTTTGTTAGTTTAAGGCTTTTGTTGTGCTCGTAGACGCTTCAAAAATACAAAATTAGGATATGTTATTTGAAAAACTTTATTTTAAATTGAAAGTTTCAAGAATAAAGGAAACAGAAATACCAAAATTATTCAAAAGTTGTTGTAGTGTCTGCTTGATCTGATTATAAAAATTTCAGAAAGTCCAAAACTGAGGAAAATTGTGAATTTAAGTCTTAAATGATTACCTGTAGGAAAAGTAACATGAGAAATAAGACTACTAAACACAGCAAAAATTATTATCAAGAATAAAATTTTCTGAGAAATCAATAATAAAAAAGTTTTTCCTCTTGTATCACCTATCCGTGGACACATTGTATATTGAAAATTTGCCATTTCTAAACCTGCCTAGAATCACAACTTATGTGAAATAATTACGTATTTTTATGAATACCTGTAAGAGAACAATTCTTCTAGGTATGATCGATCACACTTTGTACATTAACCATTTGCAGTTTTTGCATCCTATTTAAGTACCTATTGAAATTACACACACAAACACGTACACACACCCTATCAATTTACAAAATTAAGAGAAAGCTAATTAATCTAAAAGATATTCCATTTGTTAAGTAAACTTCGGCCTGAATTCTGTGGAAAAAAGAAAAACAGATAAACTATGTACAGATAAAACTGTGGCGTAAATTATGATAATTTTTATTTTCTTGTAGTCTGCTCCACGTAGAACAAATAATTATTATGTTTTAGTGCTCAGTATATATTTCATTTTAATCAAATATTACGTTACAGTTTCTCAAACTGGCTGAAAATAAATATATTTGTGGGCAATTTACTAGGTTGGAAGTGATCATGCAGAAAAGGAAAATGTGATGGACAAACATGGATTAGGAGTTGTGAACGAAAATGGAGAAAAGTTTGTTGATTTTTCTAAGACAAATGGCCTAGTTAATAGTTAATTGGCGGTATATTTTTTAAGAGTTTCCTTCACATGTGTTCGTCACCTGATGAACACTATAAGAACCAAATTGACCTCCTAATGATCGAAGAAAAATGGATAAATTCGTTACGGGATGTAAGAGTGATGAGAGATGCCGACATAGCCTTCAACCACCACCTCGCAAAAGCAAAAATAATAACGAGAGATGAGATAACAAAATAGAATAACAAAAACATACCAGCAAGATCTAAATCTAAATTTAACCTCGCAAAACTAAACAATATCGAAGAAGACAAAAAAATATATATTCTATACATATAGGAGTATTCGAATTAGAAATCTTCCCGTAGAGAATGTATGGCAAGTGTATAAAACCTCAATTAACAAGACAGCCCGAGAGACCATTGGATATAAAACCATAAAGCTCCTGTTACAATAAACACAATCGAAGGAAGGCAAAAATAAAAAATAAAATTATTAAACACGATGGACAAAAATGATGAGAGAATTACGGTAAAATTATCAGAACAAAAATAAGAGACGCCTTAAAGACAAACGAAAAAACATGGAAAATTTAATGGAGGAAGCAGAAAAAGCTGCTCACAACAAAGATATGAAAATCCTATATAAGATAACTAAACAAACAAATCCAGATCAAGACTTAAAGGGGAAAATTCCGAAGTATAAAAAACAGACACAGAAGTAATGGAAATACTGACAAAATATTTTACATAGATCTACAAAGTAAAAAAAATCGAGGAAGAAATAAATAACAATATGGGAACGCAACAACTTGACATAAGTGAGAAAAGCCTACAAAGGGCGAAATAGAAGAAACGCCTAAAAAAATAAAAAATTTAAAAACACAAGGCATAGACGAAATCGCAATCGAATTGCTAAAAATAGACAAGGAGAGAGCACAATAGAAATATTGTACATACTAGTAAATAAGGCTTTATCCGCAGAATGGATCCCAGATGATCGGACACAGGGAATACTAATAAAGATACCAAAGAAGGGCGACCTAACTTGATGCGAAAACTTTAGACCCATAATGCTTCCATCAACAGCAAGTAAAAATTATGACCACATTAATTTTGAAGAGAATGAAATCTGCCATAGCCATCAAGCTAAGGGATTTATGGAAAGGCGTTCGTGCATAGATCTGTAGTCTGTAACCAAGGGTAATAGAACAAATAATAGAAAAGGGACAAGACAAATGTGTTAACTGTAACAAGGCATTCGACTCAGTTTCAAGAAATGTAAAAAATACTGAAGTAATATGGTCTACCTGACAAATACATAAGAACACTCAAACTAATGTGTGACAACTTCTCCGCAAGAGTCGAACATTCAATGAAACTATCACAGGAAATCTATATAAAAAGTTGCATTCTGTCCCAATACCTTTCTTTATTATTATCAACAGGTCGTGGAGAAACTCGCGTTCCCACAGTTGAATACTTTATAAAGAAAATTAACCAAAAATTTTATCGTAACATACATCAGCATAGTGGCGCAGTGTTTTACAATGTTGGCAACAAATCATTGCATATCAAACTTAACTACCTGACCTTTTAAATAGTGATAGTGAGCAGTGCTAAAAGACAAGGTCTAAGAGACCCATTAGCGATTTAGACGTCAAAGTATCATCGAGTTCTGCCATGAAATAGCATAAGTAGGTACTGAACTGGTGTAACCTACATTAAATATACAAAAGGGTCGTGAGAAATATAGAGGATAACAAATCCCAAATAAATTGGGGCATTTTCAGCAAACTGGATGACTTGGAGAGTTTGCAAATGATATCTGCTTGCCCACACCGAATAAAAAGCTAATGTAAGGAAAGTTAAACAAGTTAAAACCTAGAAGCAGAAAAGGTTGGCTTAACAATAAATGGGAACAAGACAAGAATTCTCTCAAATGCAAATAAAGAAGAACCAACGATAACACTCGGGGACTTAGACATAAAGAAAGTGGACTATTTAGGTAATTCGATAGATACCAACGGCGGCGCATAAAAAATATAACCAGAAGAATAGCCTTAGCACAAACAACATTTGATATGCTAAACAAAACATAGAGATCAAAAAACATTCTGATCAAAACAAAACTCCGTCTATGCAATACAACCATTAGAAGTTTGCTACTTTATGGGGCAGAAACATGGGTTAGAAACAAACAAAACATTAAGAAACTTCAAACCTTCGTTAATAAATGCCTTAGATACATACATCGAATAAATTTGCCCGAATAAATATCAAGTCGACATCTGTGGGAAATTTCAAATGAGGAAAAGATCGAATCAATTAGAAGAAAGAAATGCGACAGGATAGAACATACACTTACAGAACCATATAACAAGATAGCAAAACAAGCATTAGAATTTAACGCACAAGGAAAGCGAAGAATAGGTAGACCGAAAGATACCTGCCGAAAGACCTACAATTACAAAATCTATCACGGAGCAAAGCCAAATGCATAGCACAGGACATGGAAAAATGGAAGAAATTTGTTCAGAAAAGAGCAATAGAAACGAACTCAACCCATGGTGGGTAGGACTAGCAACTCTGCCATCCACTTTGCTTTTGAAACGCCCCCTCTGGTGCCATTTGCTTTTTAAGGAACTACAGGAGTAAGAAGAAGTAGGGAACTTATAAGGTCTTGGTTAAGACAGTTACTTCTCATTCATTCGCACCACTTCTAATAAAACTAATGAATAAAAATGTGTTCTTACCTGATACCTATGTTGAAATGTTCTCAATCCGCAGTCTTTTGTTGGTCCAGGGCCATCCACGGTGATCGATATTCTCCTTCTTTCATCTGCTCCAATGTCACAACCCCCATCATCCTCGTTCCTCAAATATCCTCTTGCTGTTTGAGACACGGCTTGGTTCTCAGCCCATTATAAATTTGTTCGTATTTGCAGGTTTATATCAATGCTGTAACAGTTACGGTATATACAATCATGAACTGTATTATTGATGAACTTTAGTTCATTCTTTTCAATGCATGAAATCCAAATGTTATAGACCAAATAGTAAGATTTTTTCAATTCTTTCCCATTAATTAAAAACGAAGTTTAAATTTCCAAAATTAGAAGAATTTAGATTATTAGGAACTTACGAATCACCCCAGTAATAAAAATATTCACTTAATAACTTTCTACTAAGTTCAGAATATTGTTACAGGTAAATCCGTCTACATCATTGCTACATTTCCTACGTTACATAATTTATTAGAATGACATGTTAAACAATGAATGATACTAAAAACAGCCGACCATATGTATCTTATGAAACCTCTTATCAAATATTCCAATTTTTGTCTGCGACTGGTATTTCGGATAAGTAGGTACAAGAGACCTGCTGATACGCAACTAATAACTAATTATGGAAAAAGATCACCGAAAATGCTTAACTAGAAAAAATAGTTTTTTAAAATATTTCGAGGCGGTTTTTGGTTTATTATTCTACAATTTACCCATTTTTTATGTTTCATAAATAAAGAATTTATTACCTATTATAATCTAATAAATCCTACCATCTTTATTTGCACAAACTATTAAAATTCAATAAATAGTCTTCGATGAATTGTGTATATTAAACTAATGAATATACTCAAATAAAAATATGAAGCTGGGGTACTTCCTTGGGACTAACTATATAACGCTAATGATACTAATAAAAGTAAAATCAGAAAATAACAAATAATTCGACAAAATAATATAAGTGACAAAAAGTGTCAAGTGGAGAGAATAAAATGACTTACAACTTACAATAAAAGGCTTATAATTTTTAAAGGAAAACAGGGAGTCCTAAATAAAATGCTATTAAACAATAACTTGCATAATTTAATAACCCTTACCATTTCGATGCACTCAAATGTCACTATAATTTAACGATAATTTATAAATTTACTTTGACGATGTTGCACTGAGTTCTGCACATTTCAACGTTCAGTATTAAAAGAGCGAGAATGTTACAAATTATCAGAAAGCCAGTTTTGTGAAAGGTTTGAACTCGTTTTGGGCAGAGATGATAACGAATAAATATTTGTTAAACGGCCTTGTATTCATGTTTTATCAAAAAGTTGCATGTCCTCTACGTTGAAAAAATGTTTCCTTGTATTTAAAATTGCGTTTTACTGTTTTATAATTCAAAATGTTTCAGTTTCAGAATGTAATTTGTGTTCGCCAAACCTGAATTTTGATTTAAAATACTTTGAAATTTCCCAATTTATTTATTTATAACGTAACATAAATTTTTAAGTTTGCTGAAATATTTCTAATGTATTCCTTAACAAAAACCAACAAAATACCAATGATGAAAGGATCTTCGTCCTAATTAAGGCTGTTTTTGAATTATTTCCAAACGATTCTTAGTCTTAAAAGTATTTAAATTTAAAAAATGTAGAAAAATATTTGTAGGTCTGTGACGAGAACGGATATTTTTTAATTTTTATATTTTACCTTCCATTTAGTATAATATTTTAGTCGCCCTATTAATTAACAACATTTTAGTTCATTTTGACCATGTTTTAACAAAAACATTATAACTTTCTTTATTTAGGATAAAAAATTTGAACATTTTTTCGAAATAACCACTTCAGCATTTGAATTGAACATTTTAACATGGAAATAGGTTTTTTAAATTTGAAATCGATAAACCTTGCAAAGTTTTTAAAAAGGAGGAACATTATTGTTTCAATTTTTGTAGGATTTATTATTCGATTTTTGAAAGTGAAAACTGGAACTTAGAAATTAATTGTTTACCTCGTTCTTTAATTTCAAAAATCCTTCTCTTGGAAATGTGATTTAAATAGATATTTTTGAAATTAGTTTTTGCAGGATTCTCAAATTCAGTCTTGCCCTTTTTCATACTCATATACCCTGCGATGCATTATTCCAGATATCTTCCTTGGTGACCCTTGTTTGCCCTTGGACTTAGCTTGACATTTTAGAAAAATTGCTGAATTTTTATTTGCCACCTTAGAAAATAAGAACTGATTAAGATTACCGATTTCAGTTTTAAAATCTTTAAGGTAGAAACTTTAGAAAGCCCTTTTTTAAGCTAAGCAAAAAACCCTAACATTTTGAAATACTAAATTAAAGATATAAACATCAGATTTTTAATTTATTCAAAACGTAAAGATTTAAAACTTCAAGTTATGGATATGTCCGAAAGCGTTGGCTTATTTGATTCTAAAAATTTAAGTAGGCACTTAAATTTCTAATATAAAATTTGATATTTTTGTTGCCCAATTTTAAAATACTTAGCCGTAATACTGTGTCATTTAGAATAATTAGAATTTTATTGAACGTTTACGCTATTATTTCAGCTTCAAATAGTTCCTTTCAAATTTTCAAAATAGTGAATTTACCTAGTCTCAAAGCGTGAATTTTTAGAATTAATTCTAGGACTAAGTTTAATGCCAAGAACCCCCTCACTAATAAGTGAATAGATTTTAGAAGGTGCAAAGCCAAAGAATAAAAGAAAAGGGGAGGCCTTTGCCCTATACAGGGTGCCCATAATCTATCTCATTACATGGGTAACTTTCTTAATATAAAAGATAGAGGATCCGTTAAATGGGGAAAGTTGGGCAGAATTATAAGCAAAATCTCATGCCATTTTCAAATTTGACATATGCCATCAACTTTTTTTATTATTTCGAAAAAACTGAAAAAGGTCGTTTTCTTCAATGTTATATCATTCAACGACCATTTACCTTAGAGCTGAAGTAAAGGTGTCTTGTTGCAGATATTTTTGCGTAGAATTCGATAAAGTTGCGCAAAATGTTGTGGCCCTCTTGGTTTTCGAGATACAACATAAACTTGCATTTTTTTAAATAGCAATCATAGTTGGCTGTGATCCCATTAAATAGCTTTTGTTTTTCTGATTTCATTGATATAAGGTTCGATATACTTTACTCTCATATTTTCTCTTTAAATGCTAAAAGAAGTTTATTGGTACAATTAAGCAGCAAAATAATACACAGGTAGGCTTTGGAAACAGAAACTTCAAACAAAAAACCCCGTTGTCAAACAAATTGATTTACTTAAGTTGCGTTACTGATTTATTTTATGAAGACAAATTTGTTAAAATAAGCAATGTGTAAAAATGAAGAGAAAAACGACATGCTTTTTTGTTACGACGCTAGGAACAGAAACAGTAATGAAGCTAGTTAAATGTAATTGCAAAGATATATGGAAAGAAGACAACCAGATAAAAGGCTTTTTTCCAAATTAGAAAACAATTTAAAACAATATGGGTCATTTATGAAACTGAATGATGAAAAGCAAAAGTTTAAACAAGAAGACGAGAAAGAGTTTTGGCATATGTAAATTACAAACCAACAACATCTACCCGTGAAATTGCAAGTGAGTGTGCTATTTCTGCAGAAAAAGCTCTTTTAATTTTAAAACAAAATCAGTTCAAGCCATTTAAATCTCATATTGGAAATATGTACCTTGTATGCCGGCGACTCAGAAAGAAGATTGCATTATGCTAGATGGTTTTTACGAGAAATGGGCAACAACCCAAATTTTTCACGCGGTATTTCATTTACTGACGAGGCAAAATTTACCAACAACGGCATATTTAATAGGCACAATCACATCTATTGGTCTGGTCATCTTACTGTCGAGAGGCGAGATCAGCTTTACATTAGTTATAAGAAGAATTCGACCTGACAGTTTGGAAAGAGTGCATAGAGAGATGGTTAGAAGATGTCAAATGTGCATACAGGTTAACGGGGCCATTTTGAACATTTAATATGAAATTGAAATTTTTGTACATAATGGAGATTTAATTTATAAGCTGTTTTTGTAATAATGCACTTAAAACCATTAATATAGTACATATTATTATATTATTATCAATAAAAATTTTGTTTTCAAATTTAATCAACTTGTTTGATTGGCAACCAGGGTTTTTGTTTGAAGCATCTGTTTCCAAAGCCTACCTGTGTATTATTTTGCTGCTTAAATGTACCAATAAACTTCTTTTAGCATTTAAAAAGAAAATAAAAGAGTAAAGTATATCGAACCTTATATCAATGAAATCAGAAAAACAAAAGCTATTTAATGAGATCACAGCCAACTTTGATTGCCATTTAAAAAAAAGCAAATTGATGTTATATCTCGAAAACCAAGCGGGCCATGACATTTTGCGTAACTTTATCGAATTCTACGCAAAAATATCTACAAGAAGCCACTTTTACTTCAGTTCTAAGGTAAATGGTCGTGGAACAGTACAACATTGAAAAAAACGACCGTTTTCAGTTTTTTCAAAAAATTTAAAAAAGTTGATGACATACGTCAAATTTGAAAATGGCATAAGATTCTGCTTGTAATTCTGCCCAACTTTCCCCATTTAACCGATCCTCTATCTTTTCTATTAAGAAAGTTACCCATGTAATGAGATAGATTATGGGCACCCTGTATATAGGGATTTCTACAAGCTAATAATAACAATAATAACATTGTCACGGACTGTGCCTCTAATTTATCAAGATGTTTTCAGTTAAAAAAGTAATATGTAGTAAAATTTATTTTAGAACGGAAATGAATTTACAGTATTTCCATTTCCGTACTACGACTTTTCTACTACTGCGGAACTTACGTAATTTGTGATAAAATCATGTACCTACTTTCTTTTTTACCAATAAACATCAGGATTCTTTAATTAAATAGTGTTTTCTACAACAACAAAAAAAGTAACGATAAATATTTTTAGTGTAATGTGTTCTATAGGAAATAAAAGGAAGTTTTTGAAAAAATGGTTAATGGTTAGGATTTATTTAAGTTTTTATTTGTTGACGTAATGTTTAAAATACGTTTTACCTTCAATAAACAAAAATATGTATCCGACTGCCGACTTAATAAGGGACCAGGGGCCCAATTCTTGAAACCACTCGCTACTAGCTAATGCGCTATCAAGTACTCGCTTCCTAGCGTATACGTTTCGGTAGAGAGTGGTTTCAAGAATTGGGCCCCAGGTTCGTTCTGCAGAGCTTATAGGTCAAAATTTTAACTCACATGTTCTAAGATTCTTTGACAGATCACTTATACTTAGATAGAGCCATTTTGAAGCAAGCTACCTCTGATTGTATCGTTTAATCGAGAATTAATAGATCAACGTTATTTCTGAATTTGTAAGTTGGGTTGCCTATTCAAATTGTTAAGGGGCGCGTCTTATGTGAATCACCCTGTGTAGTCTTGGTTAAGACGCCAACTTCTCATTAATTCACACAATTCTTAATTATAAACGGTAATTAATAAAACTGTGCACTTACCTTGCGCCCAGCTTGAAAATGTTGGCACTGCAGCAGTCCTCAGTTGGTTCAGCGTACGTCTGACCACTGAGATGGCCCGGGTTCGATTCCCAGGTCGCATATAGGTACACCGAAAATACCCGGCCGCTTCTTCGGAAGGCAATGGCAAACCACGGAGGTGTATTCTGCCTAGTAAAATCCTCTCTGGAGTAGAAGTGCAAGCACTTCCGGGGTTCGGAGCTCACGTTAAGCTGTAGGTCCCCTATGTCTGTAGGCTACTTGACACAGACAATACAGGCGGCACAGACATATGGAGAGAGGATCGGCAACGCCCTGTAAAGGGTATGCCACTCTAAGAAGAAAAAGAAAGTCTGTAGCGCTCGAGTTTGGTGATGGGGCTACCACCTGCACTATTCAGATATGCCTCGGCGGAGCCGGAGATTATGGTTATACCGCCAATGTTTATTTGCCAGAGTCTCGGTATGGGTAGCTAAATGTAGGCACCACCCCTTACAATATTTCAACACTTTAGTCAATACTGTTAACGAGTGCCTTCAACTTATATGTTTCGAAACTTAACTAAAAATTCTGAAATTCGTAGCTACACCACTAGAAATCGTAACGATTTTAGATTGCCTAAATGTTCAAAATCAAGTTCGCAAAAATTTATAACTCACCTCCACAAAATTGTAAGCATCTTCAGCTATGAGCAATGTTTAAGTGTTTATGTCAAAAATTATTTATTGCATTTTAATTAAACATTTTACATTGTATTGTAAAGATTCGTAGTAACTAACTAACTAAAGATTATTATTCTACAACTTGCGGAGGTACTGTCTCCTTTGGTGCCTTCTACGGCCCTGCCGAAAAAAATCTGTATACTATTTGGTTGTAGATTTATTATTATTAGTGTTCCATGTTCTGATACTTTTAAATAACTACGAGGCTAGTTCAAATTATTTAGGCCGGAATTTTGCCACCATATACAAAATAATTTGTATATGGCGAAATAGCTTTTCTTGATAATACACTGGACACTCTAGAAGCCGTGTGTGCTGTTGTTATGGTTATGGAGGGGAAAGCCAGGTGGCTCAGTTGTAAGATGGCTAGGCTTGCATGTTGCAAGTCCCGGGTTCGAATCCCTGCGTTGGTGGAGATTTTTTTCTCAGGCCTCTGGGATCGATACTAGGCCTGGTGAGACCATTCACAGTTGGGCTTAATTAACTGTGCTCTACCCGGAAGACTGAAACTTCACCGAGGCCTAAAAGAGTTATCCTTTCAGCTGGGAAGATAATGGCCACTGACTGTGCTTTGGGAGGCAGAAGGGGTTTTGTTTACAGATTTTTTTAGAAGATGGGCGTACAATTAATACGCTCAACTGCTTCCCTAAAAAGTGAAGCCGGAAGCATTCCGTTAGGAGTGTGGGTCTCCTCCACAACAATGTTCGCCCGCACACCGCCCAATTGACTAGAGAAACTTTGGATAAATTACACTGGGAGACACTTCCACATCCTCCTTACAGTCCGGATTTGTCTCCTTGTGACTGTCATTTGTTTGGGCCACTCAAGGAAGCAATGGTGGTATTCGATTTGAAGATGACGAGGAGTCAAAAATTTTATTGCCAAAAAACTTCTGTACAGAAGGGATTATGAAGCTTCTAAAGAGATGGTAAAAGTGTGTAGAGTTAGAAGGATAAATCATACTGCAAAGATCTTGTTTAAATAAAAAGTACGGGTTAAATTTTTACCCTCCTCCTCGTAGTTTGTACTTATTAAAAATATTAACATTGTAATAAAAAACAATCAATAACATCATCGTAGAAAAATTAATTTATTTATTGTTCCACTTAAACAATCATCTTAAGAATAAATTATTCTAACGATAGTGTCTTCTTCTTTATAAAAATACAAATGCACATGTATACAAATATTTAATTCATATTTTTTTCTAGATACAACGAAGATGGTCTTCGGTGAGTAATTCGTTATGTCGCATGATTTAAAAGAGAGCAGTGTCTGTCTGTCATTTTTTCCATGTTCGTTTTTAGGTACATTAATCCTAATTATGTCTTTACATCTGAAACATAAAAGAAGAGGTTAGCGAAATTCCTGTTGTAATAAAATTAGACATCTTAAAAACGCCCAACCATTTACTGGGCAACTGAAATTGCGGAATGATTCAAAATAGCTGGAACTAAACCAAAGTTACCTTTACATGTCTTCTCTAGTTATACTAAATATAATTCATTGGTCAATGTATTTGCAACAGAAGTCTAAAATAACTAAAACGTAACGCTCTCGTCGTTAACTTCTAAGTAAATATTTTTGGGAAACTTGTTTTATGATTGGACGTAAGTCGAGCTTTAAAGAAAAACAAAGCCAAGTTAATGTTAGGCGTTTTTTTCTTTTGAAAAATGAATCTATCAACGTACACTTTTGGGACCTGGCCGATTTACCGTGTTCCAATTTTCAAAATAGCGCAGATATAAATGTGATTATTACTAACTACTCGAGTTCTAAATGGTGCCTGACATACAGACAGGACTAAAAATACCACAGTTAAACTCAATTAGTATATGTTTACACTCTTTCGAGCATTCGACTTATAATATTAATAGAAATAATTGCGCAAATCTTCGCTTTCATAAAACCAAACGCACAAAATAAGCAGGGAAGCTTCACATAATAGTGAGAAAAATAGTTTGCCGTTAAAAGCCGACGTTTTATTTATTTATTTTCGACAGCTGCTTCAAATTCCCTAAAAAATAATCTTGCCAAAATCTGAAATTTATCGGCTGCGAACAAATTTTTTTAGAAAAAAGTTATAGGAAAACGTTGCTATTAATATGATGCCCTTGCTTCAGGATTACACAAGCTTAAATTTTGATTTTTTAGGAACCACTCGAATACCAACCTTAATCTATCATTGGATTAAAACAGGCCTGTATAGAGAATCCACAGGGCGAATAACAACGCTACTAAAATTAAATATGTTGTTATTAAATTCCTCGTCTCTCCTGATGCTTGTGGCATTTTTGACTTTGGGAGTTAACTCTGAAACAAACATATTAATTATTGAAAAATCGGGTTATTATCTATTATTAAGGTCATTTCAATTTTAGAAGAAAATTATCAACATTCGAAAAGCAGAATATCAAATTTTGACCTTCCTCTCTACAAAAGCGTAATTTTCCTTTATTTCCTGATTGTTAATTATCTGAAAATGGGCAACAAATAACCTGTTAAAGTAAATAACACTTACCTCCCTTGCTACGTAATAGCATATATTAAATAAAAAGACAATTATTTCCTTTATTGAATAGGAATAGTTACTTACATAACAAGGGAAGTAAGTGAGAAAAGTGGGGAAGAATAACTATAAGAATTTATTTTCTTGATTAATATTTAGTAAAACTTCAGGAAAACAGTAGAAAAAGTCCAAAACCTGCCTGTTTTGAGTTTTAAAGAATGGAATCTATTGGATTAAACAAATTTTCCGAATTAAAAATGATTTTCTTGTAAATATTTCTATAGCTTGAGTCATAAACATAGCTTCAAAGAAATCGAATTTAAACAGGAAGCTTGGTTTAAAATTATTTAAATAGGGTATTCAAAATTCTTATTATTTATTAATTTAAGGTGTCAAATGAGAAATCAAATAATATTTAAATTTTTAAAAGAAAATTATCAAAATTCGAAAAGCCAAACAAAGTTTTGAGTTTCCTCTCTACGAAAGCGGATATTTTCTGATTGTTAATTAGCTAAAGATGATGGGCAACAATTAAACCTGATCAAAACAAAAATTATAAAAAAAGCCACGTGAAAAATCAGTGCCAACCCTCCAAGAAAAAAAAAATTGTTTTGAGACCAAAACTGGCTTCGACAAGAAATGTATTTTAAGAAAAAACTACAATACATTATATTAACCTTCTTCAACACAATTTTTTAGAAATTTTATAGCAATTTATAGCATTTCAACGTCCACAGAGCATGTTTAGTTGTACGTAAGAATCATCTGAATGCGTTCTGGACTGTAAAAATAAACAAAATTGATTTGTTTGTGCATGAAATCTAAAATTAACCTAATTTATAATGTCCAAACACAAGCAAACTCTGCGTTTCTGTTCTCAATTATTTTGCAAAAAATCTTCCATTGTTTATCATTTTTATAATTCAGCCGAATAGAAGTCCCTATTAATTTTTTCCAGGTCTGAAAATAACGAAAATGTCTTCCGCATAATCCATCCAAAGTTTATTGGTTGCCAGGAATTTTTTAAATGTAAATCATGATTACTACGAAGTTTTTAAAAAAAGACATAAAAATACATTTTAATATTCTTGTACTTTATTTGTGGCGTTTATCTTAGCATTTTAATAGCTGCCTTTTTACAGTTGAGGTTACAATTAACATTTGGAGCACTTGGCGTAGTTTTCGTACCAGTTTATTATTAACATGAATCAATAAATATTAACGAAAAATGTATTTAAGAATGTTTGTTGCAGAACAACAAAGCACAATATTTATTTACACAGCAAGTAAGGGAGGAAAATGAGAGTTCGTGCTACGCTCGAGTTGCAGTCTTTTATGTTCGACTTAACTGTCGGTAAAAACTGCCATTAAAAATATAAATAATTTAGGCAGAATAATTTGCCATTAATCGTCACTAAATCAATAACTTCACTTACATCCCTCAGGAGGTAAATTCGTACTTATTTTCTACCACCATTACAACCAGTAAATAATTGGCGGCCTGCTTTCCTACAAATAGGTACTTTCAAACATCATAAGACAAATCCGAGTCACCAAATAATTTTTTTATATGAAAAAGTTTAGATTTCCTCTCTTATCTTATATACAGGGTGGCCCAAACTTCTATTTATAACTTCAAATAGTTGTTTGAGCCTCAGCACCCACTTAAATATTTTTTACCAAATTCAGTGTCCAACAAGAATATTTTTGACCTTCATGAATTGTTATTTACAAAACTTTATACAAAAATAGAAGTGGAATTTGTTAAAACGTCGAGTAAAAATTTGTAAGGTTTTCTTGCCAGTTTAGGTTTATAAAAATAAAATTCGGTTCGATAGTCGTCTCAAACGTTCACAGTGTTTTTCATTTGTCATGTTGCCAAAAATATCTTCGATATCCTTCACCTATATTTCCAGGTTCTTTTAATATATTTTTTTCAGAGTATGAGAAACTTGGCAGTTAGTTGTCTTTTAACAGGAATTATGTTGTAAAGCATGCATGTTGAATACGTTTTAAAAAATATATTTTCTGGGTATTAAAATTATTTTCGTCTTTTAAATGATTTTCTAAAATAAATTGTTTTTTGAAAGTTTCCAAATTTAATTACTTAAAAAGAGTTTCACGCACATATCTTTTAATTGTGTTAATTTAGAATTAGAAATAAATGCTTCCAAGATCCAAATTTGGGCTTCATTTAAAAGAATTATGAAAATCAAAAATACTTTTCCAAAAAAGTTCTCCAAAAACTGAATTTTCAGGTTTTTACTATTTTTACTTTGTTATGCAATTTTTAATTTTTTTTGTTGAAAAAGCCCTATAATTTCCAAAATTCAAACCAATTTTTAATTGAATTTTCTTTGTAAATTCTATTGTCTGTCTAATAAACTAGTACTTCAGACGTATTAAACTTCTTCAAAAAAGAAAATTTGTCTCATACATTAAAGAACTATGCAGGGAATTGGAAATATAAAATTATTCTTGACAGTACAAACATTTTTGGAACTAATAAAAACAGCCTGGATTTTTAAATATTTCAGTCCCAAAAAACCATTTTAAAACCTGTTTCTAACAGTTTAAAATTATGTTTGAATTAGGTACTTTGAGCTTAAGTTATTTTTACAAACATCATTTTTTGAATATTCAACGATTTTCTAAAACAAATATACAGAGTGGCTCGAAAAACCTCGGCCGTAACAATTTGTTAGGTAACACAAAAGTTCAACTGCTTTGTTGTTATCTTTGATTTTAATAAATTTAGACAATTAATGTAAAATTATTATGCTGAGAATTATTTAAATTAGGGACAGCTTACATCAACAGAAAAAACATATTCTTTCTACATAACATGGTAGTGTCTTACTATGCTCGGTCTGCAATATTCAGAGTACATCTCACTTACCTCTCTTGTTATGTAAGTAACTATTACCAAAACTAGACATTTTGATCATTTGTTTAAAGGAAAATGTATTTAATTACAGTTAAAAATAGTAAATGATTTAATAAGATTTGGTTTGGTGAAGTTTACATAGAACGTTGATGTACAAAGTGCAGCAAAATAGCGAAGCCTTAATTAGGCACCTACATCGCTTTTTTATTTTTCTGATTCAGTATGTTAAAAATAAATAGGCAGAAATTAAATAATTTAATAAGTTAAAATTGCTAGAATTTGAACTTTATTTACTTAATATATAGCTATATATAACTTTATATGTTGGCTATAGCTAAATTTCCATTCTTTTAGGAATCTTTGTTAAAAATTTCTGTTGTTTCAACCACAAAAATTTAACTTGCATAGGGAACATACGTCAGCACTGTGAGTGCAAAAGCCAAAAGGGTGGTCACGGCCCTGGGAAGATTAATGCCAAATCTTGGAGGTTCTAGAATAAGCAAGAGAAAGGTCCTGGGTAGCGTCGCATTTGGGGGAAATGGCTGGAGATAGCCAAATATCGGAATACTGTCGAAAAAGTACAAAGAAAAATAGCTCTGAGAATTGCATCGGCATACAGAACAGCACCAACAGTAGGCATACAAGTTGTGACAGGTACAATTCCGATACATTTATTGGCCATAGAGGGAAGTCACGATAGGGATAATGATAATCTACAACGTAAGAAAGAAAGGAGAAGGGAAACAATTAGAGAATGGCAGAGGGAGTGGGAACAGGTGCGGGGAAAGGCTGCATGGACAAGGGAACTCATAGCAGACATTGTAGCGTGGATTGAAAGGCAACACGGAGAAGTCAATTAATACCTGACTCAGGCATTGACGGGCGGACGGGCCATGGTTGTTTTGGCACCTACTTAAAGATAGATAATTGTTCGTACTGTGGCGAACAAGATACGCCGAGACATACAATCTTTGAGTGTCACAGATGGTCGACAATTAGGGAAGACATGACTCGTGAACTGGGCCAAACGGTCACCGTGAACAGCATAGTAGGATAAATGTTGGAGAATGAAGACAGTTGGAGGTGCATAGATAGAGCAATAAGAGACATCATGAGCACCAAAGAAAATGAGAGAGAAAATGAGGAGAAAGCCTGGGACAGAACGGATGATGCTTTCTTGAAGAAATACCTACCGAGAGGTGGTACCGAGTAGCATCGTGATATAGAGGAGGGGTTTTAGTGAGTAGGAGTCTCACACTTCCACCGGGAAAGGAACAGGGGGGGGGGTCATAACGAATTTCCCCTCCTCCAAAAAAAACATACCCATGTTGAAACATCTTTAAAGGCTCAATTTTAGATGTTGCAAAGCTTATAGAACAGGCTACCAGCCTACTTAGGAAGAATAATGATAAGAAGAAGAAGAACTAAAACAAAATGAATTGTTGTTTGCAATACCAATTATCGTTAATTAGTAAGTTTGTATACATTTTTATTGTGTTAAGACTGCTGAAATTTGTTGGGAATTACATTTTTATAAATGAAATTTAGGTAGGGTTTCAGTTTTCGGTAATAAGTTAGTCAAATAATGTAATTTAACGAGGGAAATCAATTAACTTTTACTATTTTTGCTGGTAACAATGTTTGTTGGATTTTTGATTCTGTTGCACTTTGTACGTAAAGAATGCAAAGTAATAACTTTTAAGTTCTATGTATTATTTTTATTAGTTCAAATTAATTTATTATTACTGTACATTGCAACCAAAATTAAGATCCACTGGTGCATCTGCAGCAATTTGTAATGGAGAACAGAAGACATCAATCAACTTTACATTGTTTATATATTTTAATATTTGTATATTTACTAATATACTAAGCAACTCTGCGGCTCGGTATGCCCGGCCCCCTCGGCACTGTAAAGATATAAGAGGGTAAAAGAAAAAGAAAGAAAGTATATTTAATAAAAAAAGGTACCGAGTTGCGGTAGTTAGGTAACCCGGTCTAGTACGATCAGGAAAGTTAAGCTTCGTTGTCTCCGATTAGTACTAGAATGGGTGGCCCGATTGCTCCGTTAACGTGGCACCTCTCTCCCACGAGAACCGGCCACTATGAGAGAGTAGACCAAAAAGCCCTCACTAATAAATAAGTGAGTAGATTTGAAGGTGAGGAGAGAACTAGCCAAACTCGAGGCCATGGAAACATGCTTAGGACCGGAACCCTTCTTGGGTATCACAAGGAAACATGTCTCAGCGGCTCTTAGCGAATGGGCCTTTGAGACATCTAAGAAAAAATGGGAAAGGACCAGACGCTGTCGACAGGCTAAAGACCACATAGCAGAATTTGACTTGTAAAAGTCAACTTGGCTACTGGGAAAAAGCAGAAGGGCCTTAAATCTTACAGGCTACTGTAAACTAAGAAGACACCTATCTTTGATAGGAGTAGAGCGAAACCCTGAATACCCGAGATGTGGAAGGGCTGAGGAGACATCCATTCACCACTTGGGAGAATGCGAAGCATATGGGCGACTAAGGCTCAAAACCTTCAGAAGAAACAGTTGCACTCCCTGGCGTGGACTGATATCCTAATTTTCATTAGAGAATCTAGGAGGTAGAAGGTGGTGAGAGTAACTGAGGGGAGGGCTAGGGGTTGGCAAAAAGGGCCTATAGAGGCCTACTGGTTAGACTTAGGTTTCCCCACAATTACTATTATTACTACTACTACTGAAGAAGCTTTTGCCCTATATGTATAGGGATTTATACAGGCTAATAATAATATTTAATAAAACAATACTTCTTGGTCTTTTTTACTGTTAGGAAGAGTTCACAGCAACAAAAAGATGAATTTTGCACTCGAATTCGGCATTTTGCTGCGTTTTGTTTTAGAGAGTTTATTTTAGATATAGAAAAGCATGTTTAAATATTAGGGGTTAATTTTAAATGTTTAAAGTAAGTCTTGAGATTCACTTTCAATGATCATTTTGGGTGTTTTGATTTATTTTGGTGAGTATTTAATAACCAAAGCGTCCTTGAGTAGCTTCAGGCATTTTAATTCAATTTAATTTTTCTTTTCTCAACGACGGCGCGGCGCAAGAAAAGTGTGCGGGGTTTTTCTAGCCACTCTGTATATTCAAAAATTCTTAAATTTTAAAACAAGGATTTTATTTACAAATTGTTGTAATTGTATTAAATTAGCAACAGAAAAGAAAATTATTTTGGAAATTCCTATAAAATTCAAAAATTCCCAAAGAATATTCTTACTGCTTCTTTATTCGTACCATTTTAGTTCTTACTTTGTGACTTTCAGTTCAGAAAGCTGTAACAACGAATTTTCAAAATAATCTTAAAAATCCTCAACTGCTTTTAATTAGCAGCAGAAAAGAAAATTATTTTGGAAATTCCTATAAAAACTACATAAATTCAAAAATTTCTAAAGAATATTCCTTGTACCTTTTTATTAGCGCCTTTTTCGACTTTTAGTTCAAAAAGCTTTAGCATCGAATTTTCAAAATGATTCTAAAAATTCTCGACTGCATTGCTTTCGTGCTTTCGTCAGTGCAATTTTCTACCAACAAATCTTAAAATACAAGACAAAGACTAACAGTACTTTTCTTTAAAAAAAATTTTATTCAAAAAACTCCTGAGAAATAAATAAAATAAAAATGCAGAACAGCTAGAATATTTAAATATTAAAAAAAAATCAGTTTCGAATCTGTTTCTAACCGTTAAAAACTATTTTTGGGGCCATTTTGGTCGTAAGTTATTTATGCTGTTAGCTGTTTATGTTATTAGTGACACATTTAACTTTTGAAAATTTCACCTGTTGGCTCTTATACAATTTGGAAGCTCCCGTGCCATTTTCGTAACATTTGTCTCTTAGTTGAGTGTGAATGGAAACGAATGCCATTGTTTTTCTCAATTAACTTTCAGGTTCATTCTTATACCCATTTTATTATTTGGTTTTAAATTAAATGTTTAAGTTTCGGGGTTTGGTCCAAATCCCATGGCAAAAATATTATGTTAACGCTTTCTCAACTGAAAGTCGAAAAGTAAGAACTAAAAAGGACACTAATTAAATGCAGTCGAGGATTTTTAAGATTATTTTGAAAATTCGATGTTAAAGTTTTCTGAACTGAAAGTCACAAAGTATGAACTAAAAATGGCACTAATAAAAAAGTAGGTTTTATAGGAATTTCCAAAATATATTTTTTTACTGTTGCTAATTAAATGCAGTCGAAGATTTTTAAGATTATTTTGAAAATAAAGTATCGACGACGTTCGTAACGAAAATAATATTCTTGGATTTTTGTTTGAGATTTAAATCGGGTTTTCTTGGAAATCAATATTTTTTGGTTCTGAAAACAGCAATCATTACTGAATTAATGTTAATGTTAATGCTTACACAAGCTGTCCGTATACAAGGGGAATGCATGAAGTCTGACTTCTGAAATAAAATGAGTGATCATCTAATATGTTTGTCAAGAAAATGACTTTATTGAATAAATAAACCTTTTCCCACCCCACTCGAATATTGAAAGTAAGTGTCAACAGCACGAACAACACGTGATCACTGCATTGGTTCGTTAATACAGATGTAGATTTAGACTTCACAGGGCTTCGCTTTAGCTTTGAGTTTCACAAGAAAATCAGTAAAGAAATTATGTGTTTTTGGGTATTTTACCATTTATTTGTTTGTAATTATTTTCTACCAACAATTGATGGTAGAATTCCCATAAATAAATAAATAAAAACTGTTAAGAACTAATATTCAGAGAATATTTAACAATGTAATTTTTCTTTAGTCAGTAGCCTTATTTTTTAAATCAAATTATACATATGTAGCAAAATACGTATATATTTGGTTAAAAGAAATGTTGGAGATTTCTGTTGTTTTCAGGAAATTGTATTTTTTTTTTTTAATTATATGAGCCAGTTTTTGTGACGTATTTTTTTTTTCAAACTTGCACCAACAAAGCTGACCTAACCTAACTTAAACAAATAGATTCGAACCTCAACCGGTCTAAATTTAAATCTCACTACGATTGGATTTGAACCCCAGACCTCTCGGTTGTGAAGCAGACACTCTCATGCTGCACAAATAATATTATTATTATTAAAATCAAATTAAATAATTATTGAATTTAATTTGAGAATTGGAAATTGGGCCAAAAAACTATAAAATTTCAGCAAAACGAAGTTCATTTCATGTTTATCTTATCAGCCAATTTTAAACATTTACTCAGTTTTATAATATAAATAAAATAGAAACTGAGAACCGGGCACCGAACCCTGGCAAACAACTGTAAATAAGCTGAATTTTCCGAAATGACGTAATTTTTTTCAAAATTCTATATTTCAACGCTTCCACTTTATTGTTATGAGATGTTTTGTTTTTTGAGATTATTTTTAATTTTATATTACTTCTGTTACATAAAGTGCCAATAAAATTTTGGTGTAAACATCGATTTCTGGCACATAAAGGCGTTTAACATAAATAATACGTGTTTTCTACCTTTGTAAGTGCCTTTTTGAAAAACGTTAAAGTTTGCTTCTTTTGGCAGGGCATATAAATTAATACCAAGTGAATATTTTTTGTTAAAGCACCAGTTAGGTAATTATTTACCTTTTGACACTTAAATATTTCTAAAAAATCAGTTGCTAAGATTTACATATTTTCAGAATTTTTTGTTTTCTGGAGATTCTTGCGATTTGTAGATGAACAGAAATTATTTTTCATATATTGGAACATTTTTTAATTAATTTATTTATTTGGAAGTTTGTTTTAAACGATGTTCAATAAATAATTGATTTATTCACTAGTCGACTTTAAGGTTGCGGGTCCCAAGTGTCTTTCTTAAAACATTCAAATGTTATTGTTTAAAAAAAATCCGCTGGTGAATCTGAAAGTTGCATTTACCATGTGATACTTGGTCATATTTGAAGGAAGAAGGTTGGTTTTATCGTTTATTTCTGGATTATCAATGCAACAGTGAGGTAAGTTGAACTTACATTCCTAGGGAAGTAAGTAACGACTACTTTGTAAGCTAGGCAATGCTAACGCACACGGTTTCATTTGCAATAAATTGATGAGTATTGATAATTAATCTCAAATTATTATAACAGGAGCTATTAAGATTTTTTTGATAGTTTATTCCGCGGTTTATTCGTACAAATAATTTGTTTTCTTGCTTTGTTGGAAGTCCTGACTGTGCTTCGTGCTTGGTAACGTAAAGGCCACTTACCTCGCTTGCTAAGTATTAATATAGATTAAATAAAAAATTAGTAATAATTACTTACATAACAAGGGATGTAAGTGAGAAAAGTGGAACAAGCAACTGTAAGGATTTATTTTCTTGATTAATATTTAATAAAACTTTAGGGAGCGAATATAATAAGTCCAAAGTTTGCTTGTTTTGTATATTCAAGAATGGAATCTTTCATATTAAGCAAATTTACAGAATAAAAATGATTTTCTTTTAAATATTTTTCTGTAGCATGAATCATGAACATGGCTTCAAAAGATCTAATTTAAACAGGAATTTTAGTTTAGTTTAGTGTACAATTTTTTAAATGAGGACTGCAATAAAAAGGAGTTGGTTTAATCTCAAACAAAAATCCAGTGCTTCGATGAATACAAATTTTCAAAATTCTTCAAAAATCACTGCCGTTTTTAGAACCAAAAAATATTAATTTTAAACAAAAATGTAAGAACATTATTTTGGTTACGAACATCGTCAGTGCTTTAATGAATACAAATTGCTTTAAAAAAACAATCATTGTTTTTTCAACGCTAATAATTAACAGCTGTTGCTGAACACTCTGTGTATGACACATCAATCCACCTGTCACAAAAAGGTATTTAGGTACGTGGCCCAGTTTTTATTAAAAATAAAATTTCGCTCAAGCTAAGAAAATATTAGCGAGTTTCGGTTTGCTTAAGTCATATCTACGGGGTGTTCCAAAAATGATTAAACCTTCAAGTTTCGAGTCCTCAGTGTTTAAAAATTAAACCAAACGGAAAACTTCGGCCAGTGGAAAATTTCTGCAAATATTTTAACACGAATGCCCGAAGAATTCGTTAAAAAGCAGCGATAAACAACTTGAAGCGAAAATAGTGCGATTTGGAAAATATCCAAAACGCTTTCAGCATATCAAGTTTAACTGCGAATCTTTTTTTTTCAAATTCTGAAATATTTATAAAATTAGTTTTACGAGGGTCGGTTATTTTCGAAATCAAAAGGCTTAATTTACGATGTTAATAACGTATTTGCATGCCGCCTTTAATCATAGCGTAAACTTCCTGTTCCAGCGCGGCCGATATTTTCGAAAAAAATGCTTGGACGTTTAAAATTAGCACGGGGCTTCTTGGTTTTAACACAAGCAAAGCATCAAATATGGGAAGTTGTTAGAATTTCCGCCCAAATTCGCTAAGCAAACTTTACTTACCGTTTTTCAGTAAAAACCACGAGTTAGTAACTTGAAACTCAAAATTTGATAGAAGCGTCTTGCAGAACAGCTAAAGACACTATGACCTTACGTTGTCTTGGCGCTTCGACGCCTCCGGACGCCGGTTCTGGATTGATGACGATATTTTTGTAGGAGGAGCTCAGGCTTCTTACGTGCTTTTGCTGGATCTCTGGATTTTTTGCATTTTCACTCACGTATCCTCTCGGCCTACTTTTGAAGATGAAAAACAGGGATGCGTTGCTTTTCCGTGGGGCCTTTCAAGAATACACTTTTTTTTACTAAATATTAGCTGTATTTTTCAATTGGTTTTAAAATAGATCCTAGGGAAGCGTTTCATTGGATTCAAATGGATTATATCATAATCTTTGGCATTTCTGGACCGTTTTTCTTTTTCGTTTATTGCTTCTTTCGTAATATTAACAGATGTCGATGAATTAATTTAGATTTATGTTTTATTGCAGCAAGTTATTTTTTTTAATTTGTTTATCACTAATTTAAGATTTAATCCTTTCATTCTGCAAAATTTTTAAACCTAAAAAGGTCTTCTGATTATTCAAAAATTAATTATGGCACATTTTTTGGCAGTAAAACACATATTTGGTTTTTCAAATTTTAGGTCAACAGTCAAAATGTTAATTTGTAGGTTAGGTTTCCACAGTTTTTTCTTTTTTTTTTGTATCCTGAACTCCTAAAAGCAATTAAAATCGCTGAATGATATCTTAATTTGTGTTAAAATACATGCAAAACCCAAAAAATAAGTCTAAAACAACTAATAAGCCTTTTTGGAAATATTTAACGAATGTTTAAGTTTACTGAACTTCGTGCTTAAAAGGAATCGCAACGCAAGGATAACAAAAATTCCTTGGCAGAATATTAAAATCTTCTCATTAAAATTCTAAATTTAAATTTCGAGCTTTAGAATTTTAAAAATGCAGAAAGACTTCGTTTAAGGCATTGAATACGTAGGTTTTAACCTAAGAGGTTTTTATTTTTAAAAATTTTACTGTTTATCTGGATATTTAAAAAAAAGTGATCGAAATCTTATGAATTATGGAACAGTTTTGTTTGTTTATTTGTTAGGTGAAATGTAGGCTTGGGGGTGCCAGGACTCTCGACGCGCATGAACTACCGTGGTTGTTAGCACCACCCGACTAGAATTTTGACAAATCCAATGGACTTCCACCTCTGAAAGGGATTTTTGTTGTAACGAACATATGTTGGTCCGATACCTAATCCTTTTCTTGTGTAAAAGAAGCCATGAAGGTTTTGTAAATTCTGTTACATAAAAGTTCGATAAAGAGTTTGAGTTCATGAAAGATATTTTTTCCCACCGCGCTTTCCTCTCCAAACATGAAATAAGAATTCCTTTTCAAGTGTAACTTATTCAAAACAACGGATTTAATGATATTTATTTAAAAAAATGTTGTACCTAATTTTTTAATCAAATATATGTCGCGAAATACGTATTTGGTTAAAAGTGTTGTAAATTTTCAGTTGCTTACAGGAAATTGTTTTGATGCAATTTGTTTAATCTTACTTGGATCAAGAAAGCCTATTAATCTAACCCTTTTTTTCGGCAGGAGAAGGAAATCCTTTATAAACACTCTGGCATATGAACTTCCAGCCAGAGTAGCGTCAGACTCTGGGACTTTCCTGAGCGGCATACCGACTAAAACCTCCTCCTCTTCTTCAGAATGACACCATGGACCCGCTCTCGCATTACAATATAAAGACATTTGCCTTACTTTGTCTTATTATTGCATTCTATTCTCTCCTCTTCCCCTACCGTTTTCGTCTTTCTTCTTCCTTTCCATGATTTCTTGTTTTATGGCGTCTATATGCTTCCAGCTTCGTTGGTCCTCCAACATTTTCATAATAAAGCTCTCTGGTCGAATGGCTCGCCTTTCTAGCTCTTCTGCCCTATTTCTTATAGCGTCCCACCTAATGCCGCGCTTCTTCCTGGCAGTATCGGCATGTTTCATCTTCTACTTTCCCTATTCTATTTAAATATTGTTGGAAACTGCCATGTGATGTCATTACTTCGGTCAGATGGTGTTCCACTTCCATGTGCGTCTTGTAAACCACGGGGTTATGTCCGGTAATAATTGATGCAGTAACACATCTTTGCCGTATTCTCTACCATTTGCCTTCCATTTCACCTGCTACATCATTCATTTGCTCTACCAAAAGGTCTATCGGAATTACCCTTGCTATTACCCCTACTGCCTCGCTTGATATTGTCCTGTAGCCTCTACTAATTCGCAACGCCCTCCTATATGTCTGAATTTTTGGGCTTCCAACACTTTTCCCCGTATTGGTGACGCATATAACATTATAGAGTTTGTTACAGACAACAAGGTACGTCTGTTAGCCTCAGTACTACCTTCTACCCTGGACATAAACCAACCTAAAGCCGTCACCGCCTGTACCCGTCGCGTAGACCAGGTGCTTTCTAAAATTCATAATTTCGTCTAACATGACCCCCATATCTTTGGGGCGAATGACTATATCTTCCAGTAGGAACTCCACCTGACCATGCCTCTTCCTCCCTATGGTCAGCATCGTCTCCATTTTTTCTGAAGCTAACTTCAATTCCATTTTATCCTTCCAGCAGCTTTTTTTCCGAGGTGGAGAAATCTTCACAAGACTACTTCTTTGATAGTGCCGGATTTTTACCGACTAAAACTCCACCCCGCTCCACCAACGCTGCCTAGGTATTACTTCAGAACGTGGTTGTCTTGTCTTCCTATCGTTCTTTTTCTTCTTTCTCCTTAAAATTGCAAATTATCGTTTTAAGTTGTTCACTTATAGCCTTCCTTTCTGTTTCTCCTCTTAGTATATTTTGTACAAGATTTTGTGGAGTTATCACCTGCCGTGTGCTTTGTGTTATCAAGTTTCTATCTGCACTTTCTTGAATTTTGAAGCGCTCCAAATATTTGGCAAAATATTCATGCCCTGTTAATACTTGTGCCAACCAATAATCCATCTCCCCATGTTTTCTTCCACTCCAGTCCCTGATGTTCGGGATCATTCTTTTTGTCCAAGTGGGTTTAAGTTATTCCGCCTATCTTGCCATTTGTTTATTGTTTCCCTCTTAATTTCCTTGTCGTTTGTCTCCCTTTCTTCGTACAGTCTGCTCCTTTCGTCGGCTGGAAAGTCAATAGGGGGGCTTCCAGCTACCACCTGTAGTGGCTTCTGTTGAGACGGTTCTATAGGTACAACACACTTTTATTAAGATTTTCCTTTGCACCTTATCCAGCATCTTTTTATATTTTCCCTTGCTTAGTGATTTCCTCCAGATTGGGGCGGCATATAGCACGATTGAGTATATAAATGCCGCATACAATTTCCTTTTACTATGCACCTCCTACGTTTGGTAACAGTCTTTCCAGACCTGTAATTACCTCCCCTGCTCTTTTTGTGACTTGTTTTATATGTCCAGTCATGCGCATGTTTTTGTTGAACATGATTCCCAGATATTTCAGTGCTTCAATCGTCTTTAATTCTACGTCCTCAACTTGGATTCTCAGCTCTCTCAACTTCGTCCTTCCCACTAACAATACTGCTTCTGTCTTCGCTGGAGCCAATGGAAGTTTTTTAAGTTTCATCCACTCACTTACTTTCAACACCGCATGGTCAGTTCTTGTCTTAAGCTGTTCCGCATTTCTTCCTCTTACAATTACAGCCAAATCGTCTGCATAACCGATTAATGTCACCCCCTGTGGCATAGTTACTCTCAGGACTGGGCCGTAATAAATGTTCCACAACGGTGGTCCCAGGACCGAGCCCTGCGGCACTCCGCATGTTATCTAGTTAGTGCATTCTTCGTCTATATATAGTATACGGTCGGATAGGTAACTGCAAACTATTTGGATCAGATACCGAGGCCACTTTCCGTCTCTACATTTCTCCCACTATCTCTTTCCATGGTGTGGTGTTGAAAGCATGTAACCATAATGCAATAGTCTCTGCTTCTTAAGTCTCCGGAGTTTGCTTTGTCTGCTTCTTTTTGCACAAGTCGCATGACCTCAATTGTGGATCTTCTCTTGCGAAAGTCTTCTTTGTCTTCTATGCCCTTTTTTATCCTTGCCACTACTAGTTGTTCTAATAACTTTGCAATTGTGTTCAACATACAAATCTGTACGTCGTCTTCATATCTCCTCTTTTCTTTTCCTTCTCCAGCAGAACTACCCTTGCTATTTTCAACTCTTCTGGGAACTCTCCCCTGTGCAACAGTATGTTGAATAATTTTAGACAATATTCTGTTTCGTTTTGCACTAAGACATTTATAATTTCTGTTGGCAGTCCATCGATCCCGGGTGCCTTGCCATGCTTCATCCTAGCTATTGACGCTTTTAGTTCTTCCTTCGTAAAACCTTGTACCTCTTTCTGTCGTTCAACTTCGGGCCATTCTCGTTTCCAGTCAACAAGCTCATTTCTGGGAAACAGTTTTTCGACCTGTTTTAGCTTCTCCTCAATTGTTATTTCTACTTTAGGGTGAAGTTTTAATTTCTTGCGTACTATATTATACCCTTGGCCTCAGGCATCTCCGTCTCTCTTCCAGCAGCTAATTTCAGCTAGCGCATCATTAGCTACTTCCATTAGCCCACGCTCCGTTTTGGCCGTAGCGACTACTATGAGGTCGTCAGCGTATGCCACTGTCGTCGCCCCTTCCATTGAACTTAGTCTTAATACCCTGTCATACAGTATATTCCAGAGGAGTGGTAATCCTTAGTTACTGACCTTCTTCATCGTTCACTCCTCGTTCTACCTCTTATTCTTAAAATCTATTGTTATAAACGCACAAAGGTATATCATTTTGCGTGTATTTTCTAGTTCACCATTTACAATGTTACAAACCTTCTCTAATGCATGTAATATAGATTTCCCTTTCCGAAACCCATGTTGCCTTTCAAATAATTCTTGTTGGTTCTTCACCTGCCTCGCTGTTTTTGCTGTTAGATGCTCTAATAGTTTTTTGAGGGTATTAAGCAAACAAATACTCGTAGGTTTGAATGATGACGGTTCATTCCCTATTTTATTTAGTGTTTTAAAGGAACTAACTTGGCATTCTTCTATTGTTTGGGGGAAGACACTTTGTTCAAGGGTATCATTAAAGACCTCTAACAAATACTCTGGAACTAACTAATCCGTTTCTGGCTGCTTCTTGTAGTTCTTCCATGATGAAAGGCACTACACACATGAGCTCTATTACCTTTTGTTGTGACTAGGGAATAAGGAGCTTGAGATTTCTTCTCTTACTATCGGTTTTAACTTAACTAAAGTTAGGTACTTTCTTCATGACCACCTTATACCCTTGTCCCCATTTGTTGTCCTCGACCTCCTCGCGTACTTTGGTTCAATGTAAGTCTTTAGCGTCCTTCAATTTCTTCTTAGCCTTTTTATATCCTTCCGTTGCTATCACCATCTCCTCTGTCTTCTCTTTTTTCCTTTCCCTTTGCGTTTTCCTTCTTTTCTCGAAACATTTCCTTCTTAGCTCTGCTATATCGTCTGACCAAGAATGAACACCAGGTTTATTATTCTTGTTTCTCCTTTTGGGCATGGTTTCATCATGCTAGGTATTTGTATATCTTTTCCGTTATGAGTGTAACATCTATATTCGATGTCATTATAGTTTATTTTAAGAATGTTTCTCGATCATTTGGGCAATGGATTAACAATTTACATTAAATCCACATCGTAAATTTAAATCACCTGCTGTTAAATTAAAATTAAACCATTTAACAGCGTAACTGTTCTGAATATAACTTTAATTATTTGTTGTTTTTAGACAGTAATAAATCAAAATGTAAAATACAAAAATTCATAACAGTTGAATTTTTAAGTTGCACAAATTTGTAAAGCAAATAGGTTTAATTATTTGTTTTATTTTTAATATATTTTAACGTTAAAACATCATTTCCCCAAATGAGTGAATCCTGTGACCTTTAATTTCTAAGAAGTGTCATTTAATATTTTCCGTTTGTTTATTTGCTGTGTTATATATTATAATTAAAATGGCAATAATAACATAGTTTCATTAAGAATCCTATTTCGATTATCTGAAATTAATTTTCTTTCAAGTTTCGTAATACCATTGTTAAGTAGCATGCGACCAACAAAATTTCACTTCTGGTATGACATGCTTTCGAAAATTGTGAATCCCCATTATTGACGTCATAATGACACCTTGAGGTTAGGTTATGGAATTTCGCTGGTGCTACTTTATTTTTTTTTTTAAGTTTTACTTCAAAGTTTAGTGATTAATTCAGCAGTTCTTCGCTATTAATCGTTAGAATCGAATCGTTTGAATCATTAAACTTAGATATGAATGTACAGAATAAGCCTCTACCCGTTAAAAGTGGTTATCCTAACCTTAAAATGTCTTGATGAGAGTTTTGTGGTGGATTCACAATCACACGTTTGCGAAAGTATGATTTACTGTAGGTGAATTTTAGTGATCGCATGTTATATGATCAGAGTTCGCTTAATAAATAAGTAACAATAAATAAATAAAATTATGCATTACTTTTGTAAAGCAATACTGTTTTAGAAATTCTTAAGACAACAGACAGCAGCTGCTGCATAAAATGCAATTTACCAGGTTTGATGAGTAAACTTGCTTTCATTTCAATTGCAATTAATTGATGCGTTTTGTTTAATTGAGAACATGAGACAAACAATTGAAATTTGCTGAAATAATATGACTCAGATTGAAATGAATTTTATTCTTGAAATTACTTTTTCTTAAAGGCTTCATTTCGGTTTCCTATTTTATAAAATTTTGGAAAAACAACTTACATACCTATATCAAGGTTTTTTATTTTTTTAATTTATAAATTAAGCAGCTCCCGTATCTAGCACTTAAAATTTTTTCGTTATTGTCTTTATTGTATATACAGTGTGTTCCTGAAGGGTAATACTTTACATTTACGAATTAAAAAAAGATGCATTTTGTGAATTAACCTTGCTTATCCTGAGATTTCCTTAATAAAGAAGAAAGACTTAGAGTTTAAAATATTGATAAGTTATACAGGTCCTTTTGGGCCATTTGTTTTGATTTATTTTTAAAATAGCATAGCTACTTATATAACATAACATTATCATCTGTTTAAAGACTATGAAAAAACTGGTAGATAGGCATATACGAGATGGGGTCTTAAAGGATAATCCCCTTTATCGTGATCAACACGCTTATCACCCAAGAAAATCATGTGAATCTGCACTTCATAACCTAGTTAGTACAATAGATATGTCAATAACCAACAAGGTAACAGCTTTCTTGGACATAGAAGGAGCATTAACATTTGATAACACATCCTTTTACTTCATTAGTCGAGTTGCCGTTACTCCACACCGACACTGTCATGCTGACTGAACGGGAAATACTAGCATCGCTTGGTGGTGTCACAGTGAAAACCTTGGTGAGACGAAGCTGCCCCCAGGGTGGTGTTCGATGATGTCTTGTCCGCGATAGGCTTCTTGTAGTACTGGAAACCGCTGGCTATTACGTACAGGGTTGTGTAGATGATCTTAGTTCCACAGGAATGCCCTGGCACAGTTAGCAGATTAATGCAAGGAGTTCAGGGCCTGAGAGTTAATCATGCCAAGGCTGAGCTTGTTATCTTCACTAGAAAAAGAAGATTCGAAGCCTCATGGAATCCATAATATTTGGGACAGCTTTGAGACTCTCAAGCACAGTACAGTACCTGGGTCTAATCCTAGACACTAAGCTTGTCTGGGACAATCATATAGCCAAACCACGACCACCTTCTGGGCATGTTGTCGGACCTTCGGCATCGCAGGGGTTTGTCCCCTCAAGTGCGGATGTGGATCTACACTACGGTGATTAGACCAATCATCACCTATGGTTCACTAGTATGGTGGCCCGCACCTGCAGGGCAACATACATAGTCAATTCCAGAGGGTAGCAAGTTCTGCTATCACGGGGACTGGTCTCACCACGCCCTCGGCGGCTCTGGAAACCCTTTTCAAATTAACGCCGCTTCACATTGTGATTGAGGCGGCAAGCAATTAGAGATTAGACTCACTCTCAATTCATTTCATATTGGGCTTTGCGCCCTGGGTTGAGATAAGCGAAGCAACTAATCCACAGACCTTCAAAGGCTAGGCTCGAACAGTAGAAAGCGCCTCAGGATTGTCACAGGCCTCCTTATGAACCAAGGTCTCATCTGATGAGCTTCTCTAATGACCCAAGTTACAGATTCGGCTCTCCTTTTGGTGCACATAGAATGAAAATCACTGGTAGCTGGGATACTAACTAAGAACGATGTGGACAAAAATGAATACAGGAAGCAGTTGCAGGATACCCTATCTTAAGAATGGGCACTGATTACACTTATCTAGAGTATTCTTTTTAAAACCCATTCACTGTGAAATGTGATCGCAATGACTGGACTCTCGAAATGGATAGTCTGGTATACAAATGGATCCCGTACAGGGGGTGGAATATATGACGTTATGACGTAAGAACAAGAGAGAACATCAGTGAATCTCTGGGAACTAAAGCCACAGTCTTTCAAGCTAAAATATTTGCTATAATGCAGTGTCTGCAGTAGCAGCCTTAAAAGCACTTCAATCATCTCGCATTAGCTCGAAACTAACGAGAGAATGTCTGAATCACCTGATCCTCTTAATTGAGAAGAACACTGGACACTCATATGGGTGCCATAGAGGAAAACGAAGCAACAGATGCCCTCGCAAAAGCTGGTGCAACCGCCAAATTTACAGGCCCAAAACCTGTATTCGGAATACCAAAAAAAAGCATCCGAATGACGATAGAAAAATGAACCGTTAAACAACATATTTCTCGCTGAGTTACAACATAGCGACAGAAACTGGCGAAGGAAATAATTGGTAGGACTTGTCACAGGACACTGCCATCTGAGAAAACACCTACAAAAATAGGAATATACAGCAGAGATACACCCTGTATATGTATATTAATGTCAGGAAGAGGAAGAAACAGACCCACACATAATCTTTGACTGTCCAGCGCTATACCGCAAAAATCAGCATCTCTCCTGCAACTCGTTGAGGACATAGGTTTACTTTGATTTGATCAAGAATGATGGGCAACCCCCCTCCCCCAAAAGAAAACCTTCTAAAACTCAATCAATCATCTCCTTTTGCGATGCCCCAAACTATTACTTCTTCTGAGGTATAGCTTATGTGGTACCGATCTTCTACTCGTAGAGTCCGATGTCAAGACGAATGGCAAGAACTTGGCCTTTGGGCTAGGCGTCGGTCTGTATGAAGGCACCCTTTAATTTGCCGCGGATGCACAATGAGTCCAAGGCCTGAGTGCTGCTACTTCGTACCTCCGCAAAAAGCAGAAATCTTTTTTGTGACAGAAGACAGAGTCAGTTTAAAGTAAAATTTGCCCTCTAAAGGTGTTAAGAAATTCCATTAATTATAATGGATTTCCTACTATACTAAGAATTGTTTCCAGGACTTTTAGAACACTTGCTGTTTAGCCCTCTTTAAATATTTTTAGCAAAATAGAATGTGATGATTCAAATTTAGTGGTTCAATTTAAATGTAAATTTAAGACAATGCTAGGTGGTTTCGACTAAGTAGCATTATTTTAAAAAACTGTGGCAGTAATGTTTCAGGATAGAAAAATACATCACTTTGTGGAGGTTATTGTTATACAAACAGGTTTCATTTTTTTAATACTTTTTATTTATAGTAAATGTTCTAAAGCAAAACACTTAATGTCAGTTATGAAATATTTTAAAACCTCTTTAAAAAAGACTTCTAAATGAAATTGGTTGGTTCTTTAACCAATTTATTAATGATATTAAAGAAAAGTCTCCACCCGAAATTCTAACCAATTGTTTATAGGTGTTCCGGTGAGTATGGCAATTTAATCGTCAAAATACGTATTTGGATCGTCAATTATTTCTGCTGGATGCAAATTATAGGTTCATGAATGAATTTTACGAATCTCCTCACTTTTTAATTAATTTAGTCGTCGATTTCTAGAATTATTAGCCGTCTAGCTACATAAAATAATTGAAATTATAGCCACTGAGAGCTGAGAGTCGAACCTACATCCCTTTGGTTGCAGTACCATTGTGAACTTTCTTCTTTTACGATTCAGTGGAAAGAAGAGTTCGTGGTTTATCTTTGGGGTTTCTTGATAAATCGATAATGGATTTTAATCTAATAACGCATTTTCTGGGGATTAAAAAAAGTAAAAGATGTGTAATCTTTAGTTTTACCAATGCTTTAACCACTCGACTTTAATTAATTGATAATCCTTTACAACTGTAGTAGGATATTTTTTACCAAAGTTCTACAATGCCTACAAATGATTTGTTTAATTTTTTTGCCTGCAGTTTCAGACGATTAAAGTAAACATTAATCTAAGGCGTTGACAAACCGTAGCAAATGGAAACGCAGACTAATAAATGCAAAATATTACAGAAACAGTGTCCGACAAGCAACTGATCTTTTTTTCCCTTGAAATTTTAAGTCTAACGACCCGTATATTTAAAAACAAGAGAAAAGTATAAATATCGGCTCGTCCTGCCAAAATGATTCATCACAGCCTGCCAAAAAATATTTTCAGATTTTTAGTTGTAAAACGGCCAAGCCAAAATCTTAATTTTTGCAAAGCTTGGCGCAAAAATAACTGATACTCTTTTATCAGTTTTCAAGGGAACGTAGAAAACTATTTCCGTTGCTGATAGACGTATTTACGGATTACTTCAAGTTCAATAATCGTAATCAATGTTACGACTACCTATGTTTTGCTTTAAATGTAATTATTCTCAGATAAATTTAAGTAAGCGCGGCGTATTAATAGTCCTGAACCCATATAACAAATATGCATAAAATTTAAGAATTTGTGGCCAATTTTCGCCGTAAAATGGCGTGCGGATTTTCTTAAACTGACCGTGTAGGTGTCGCATTATTATTTTCCTTAGTTTCTGGGCAAAACGCCAGAAATAAAACAGACGGAGCATTATTAGGGCTTTAACTCTCATGCTTGCACACCACACTAAAGTTTAGGCTAGATTTACTTTTCATTTCAATTACCATAACCCCAAATATCAAAATTGAATTGAGTTAGCAATACGGTGTGCTAAGGTTGTCAGATTTTTTTACTTCTTTGTCGAAATGGTCCCTATGGCGCTAGTTGCAACGGTTCGAAACTTAGCTATGGCGATCAACAGCCATTTATGCGCAAAATCATTGTTTCCTCTATTAACACCGGTAAGTGGTACCTTTGAATATAAAACTACAGGAAGGAGGCTATATAAAACAGCCGTGAGACCAGGATGGGTCTTGCATATGGGGGCTGAATATTTCCGATATGTCAGTCCTTTGAATATAAAATATTCAAAGACGTAAACTGAAAAAATATATAGTAAAAGTATGAATGAACAAAAATTAGAAGCCGCAAGAAATAAAATATTATAATACTCACGGTTAAAACAGTTTTTTAAATTATTATTTTGCAAAGTTCTAATCTATACATATAAAATATGTATGTGACGCCTATGATATTCACTCTCTTGACATTGACATTATAACCTCGAATTGACTACAAATGAGTCATACATGGGGGTTCAAAATGGCGACTTCCGTCGCACTGGAGCGCTACACTCCTTCTTGTAGTTTTATATTCAAAAAGTGGCAACATACGAAAAACACCTGAAATTGTCTGAGCAGGGACAATAAATTTACGTTAGAATCGACAGGGTATAAGGTACCTGTACCAAATAAGGCCATATTAAGGTTTGAAGGTCTGTACTCTGTAACTAAGTGAAATTTTGTTGAGTTCATCTTAAGTCTATCTAATCTTCTTTCCCTTGTGGAAAACTTCCTAGAATAAAGTTTCATATCTATTTTTATATTAAAACGAAAACTTTGCAGTTGACCTTATTGTGAACCCGTGCAGCGTGCAGCCTAATAAGGCCACAGCCTAAATGCGTATAAAAAGCTAAATGTTAGCATTCTTATACAAGCACAACAAAAATTTTCTGCTTGGTCTTATTAAGAAATTTTACCTCAATAAGGCCATGGTGTAAGCATAAAACAAAATTAACAGACAAATAAACTGAATAAATATTTCCGTACAAGCGAAAACAAAAACAAAGGTTTTTAATGTTCACAATCGGGACACACATAAAACAGTCGGTCAGTTTTCAACAGGCCTGCGCATTCTTCACGGACATATCTTGAACACATTATACACAGCCGCATATCGCGTACTACGTCTTTATTGCATAGGTAACAATATCAACTTTTGGTGATTTTTTTCTTCGTTTTACGTTTGACAGTTTTTGATTAATTGGATCCCGGGTCGTTGAATAAGTTCCGTACAACAATTTGTGCAGTAGAATTCAATACCTTTTGTTTCTTTTGAGCTCTATTAGCAGTTTTCAGCTCAAGAGTGGGAAAGCAATTCCTTAAATTTGATTCGGATTCGTTAGTTTTTAAAACCGACAGTGTAGAACTGTTGGCAGTTTTCTTTGTCACATATCGAGAAAGCGGAAAATCGTCCGATTTTGAAAAGCTACCCTCGTCAGGTCGTCAGGAAAATCAACTGGATTTATTCCCTGAAAATACTGAACTCCATTTGTGAAAGGACCTTCTGATGTATTCAGACTTGGGTCTTCTCTTGCTGTCAACTGTCAACATGCTGGGACCAAAAGCAGTTTCGAGAATTATGTTGGGGTTGAAGGCGTAAATTCCCGTTGCACGGAAACCAGCTTGAATATTTGCTGTTGACATTGCTTTAGGATATACATTTCGCAAAATATCATTGAATCTTGTTCGTGTTATTTTTCTATCAGTATACCGAGTAAAATAATTCATAACTTCGTTGTCCTAATGGTACTCGAAACTTCTAAATACACTTTTGTCGAGTGGTTGAAGTTCGTGGGTGATATTGCTAGGTAAGCATAGCAATGTTATCTTATGTTGCTCAGCTGCAGTTACTATGTTAGCATCAAGATGGGAAGAAGCTGCATCGAAAATAAGAATGTCCTCAGGTTGCAGTCATTCAACTTCCGTTCCTACTGGCATATGTTATCTTTCCATTCATTTTTCTTACGTTTGCCTTTGAACAAAATTATGGGTGGTATAGCCTGACCAAACGCGTTTCCGCAAGGAACTACGGTTACGTTTTCTGCATGTTCATATGCCACACAATGCACTCTCTTCTCGCCTTTTCTAGCCAAAACTTTGAATGATGATGTAATGTCAGACTGCATCCCTCCTCATCCATGTTGTAGATGCGGTGGGGCTGGTTCAGTAAGTTTAGGTTGCGTAACACAGATTCTAGCTTCTTAAAATAGTTGCTTACTATACAGGGTGGTCCAGGTTTTTGTGCATTAATTTTGAGAGGTGATAGAGAATCGCAAAATAAGTGTACTTTTCTTAATAAACATGCCTCCAAAAATGCACCATAACTTTTCTAAAAAAGGGACATGTAACCCCTGTATCGGCGCCTATGGATACCTGTAACTATTTTTGATTTGTACTGTAGATGCGTGTTTACATAGAAAGGTAGTGTGCCAAATTTGAAAAGGATCACTTTTGTCTTTCCCGAGATATTTAATTATAAACTTTTTTTTAATCCAACTTTAACACCCTGTATAAACTTATGGTGCATTTTTGGAGGCATGTTTATTAAGAAAAGTACACTTATTTTGCGATTCTCTATCACCTCTCAAAATTAATGTACAAAAACCTGGACCACCCTGTATACTTATTCATTTTTTGTGATCTTGCTGGATTTAAGATTTGCGCTTTTCGGCTGCGGATTTTGTCATGCCTATTAAGAAATAGCTTCATCCATTTTTTGCCTGCCATTCTACTATCACGATTAAATTTGTATTGTATGTTTTTCTCTTCAGCATATGAAAATACAGATCTTCTTCGGAGTGAATGGAAATCCTACTTCAGATAATCTGATAATTCTGGAGCGATCTTGCAACTTAGATAAAATAGCGAAAATACCAAGCTTTCTTTCTCGTTTAGCTGTCTGGATATGGTTACGAAGGGTTCTTTGTGGTATGTTATATTCTCGAAATGCCGTATTCACCGACATTCCACCGTTTACGCTATCCATGGCTCGCTGAAGTTGGTCAGTTGACCATAACGCCCTTTTCGTAGCCGACATTTTGCAGTGATTGTACCTATGTTCTCAAAGAAAATGAAGTAGATTATTCCTTAAGACCAACATCCCTAATAAAGCCAAAAGGCCAACTGGCCTTATTAGGAACGTGGTACCATGGCCTTATTAAGAAAACATAACCTCTACAAATCAACAGGAATTTAAATTTCCTTAAATAACTTTACAATCGTAAATAAATATACCCACAGGTTTTACACACTTAGGTACCTAATTATGTTGCTGGTAATTGTTTTTCGGCCAAGGGATTTTCAGACAGAAACAAATGGAAACACTCGCGAGTAAATTTATAGTAGAACCGCCATGAAACCACGCTTCACAGATGTTTACTTGTAATTGAAATTGCATATTCCCCTGAGGTAACCTGGAAAATGGTAGGAAACTGCAAGTCTAGATCATCACCATAAAAAAATGCCCTTGGCCTTATTTGGTGCAGGTAAATACCTATCTTATTTAAAGTTTATACTTTACAGGATAGTAGGCAAGGTGAACGAGCAAAATCAGTAATTGTCAGTCAAAATTATGCATAAAATAATTGTAAAAACTTATCAAAATGGAAGCAAAAGATTCCGTCGAACTTTCAGATGTAAATGCCCCAGGTACAAGTAATTGCGATATACGTTTAGAAATAAGTTCGAGTAGTTATTCCAATGAAACCGAATTTAGTTCTTCGAATCTGGATTATTCAAAATCAGAACCTGCTAGTCCTGAAGAACCAAAAAACCTTTACTATTTAACAGTGGAAAACCATAAAAATTTCTCTGAAAGGGCTTGTATTATAAATTTTAAAGGAAGAATAAAACAGTTATTTAGGGCAGACTCGCAAATATCGATAGACGCTGAGGTATATTTGTTCGTAATTTTTATATTATTATTATTTATTAGTTTATTTCAGAATTGCAACGAACCTGTATTTAAAAGAACGAAGTTGTATGAAACTTTAACCTATTTAACTTTTAATTTGGTTTGGATGTTTATAGCGGTGTTTGCCAATGTTATTTTATTTGCACTGTACAGTTCTGAAGTAGGTAACATTTCGCTTTATCTTTGAATAAAAAAAATTTCTTAAATTTCGTTCAGTTTATCCGATGTAGTAGATGCCTAAAAAATTCCATCATTTAACTAGCGTTGGTAGGTATGCAAGATGCATACATGTATTGTGTGTTGCATCAATCACAGACTGCACAGGACAAATATTATGCACCACCTGGTATTTAATAAAAAATAAACTTTTATTTAATTAGGTTATTGTTTGTTACTGTCATCAAGAAGTAAGTAGGAATAACTGTTCGTATTTTACTGGTATTACAGAAAAAATAGAACATTTGTAAAAATAACGCCTGTAGTTAGACAGCCCACCATACATTATAGAAACGCTTTACGCTACGTTCCGATACTCAACACACTTCTAATAGACTTCTCGAAAATCTATGCAAGTAATTTCGAAAATCTGTTAAATTATTTGTGATAAATGATAAATAAATAAAAAATTTCAAATAACGAAATTCAAGAGTTAAGTACTACAATTAAAACAGCCTGCAACGTTCGGAATTTTTTTTCCAGATTTTTGATTGATTTTCAAAGTCTACTGTGCCAAACCCAAGTACTTACTTGTTTTTATTTTAAAAGCTACGGTACGTTTGATTTCAAAAACAACACATCGGCATTAAGGCTATATTATTTATTTATTCACAATCATTATAGTAATATGTCGATTCCTAACCTTTTAGAGGTTGGGAAATACGTCATTCCTAACTGTAATGACAATCTCTTGGGTGGAAAGTGACAGAAAACACTTCCCACCCACGGGCGGGAAATGTTTATGTATGATTGCCTAGCGACACTGTCATAGATCTATATGTTAAAGTAGGCTATAGTTATTTGTAATACAAGTGTTGAAAGCTTGCGTTTGCCACACGAATGTGAAGTTTGCAGCACAAACGATAGTGAGTGCTGCAGTCACATGAGCGCAAGGCGCCTCGGGATTTAATCTTGGCCCTCTGGCTATAATACTAGACTTCTCTACCTTGGTATATAATATACTATTACATTCCAATATTACATTTTAAAAGTTACATTTAAAACAAAACATTTATTTCTTGTTTACAGAGTGTAGTTGCGAGGCCGTTGCCGAATATATTCAGAACAGGACAGGGGTGAGGGTAACTCCGCTACAGGTGTTATGGCACTCATACCATGTAGAAAAGAAAAGCAAAGAAAAGCTGAGGGAAGTAAGTATTTATAGCACCTATATTATTGACTCTGTTTAATACCTTTTTTGATTCTTTGTTATGTTGCTTTTTTTTATTGATAAGCTCGAAACTTGACGGAGCTTCGGACTGCATGAAAATTCTATCCGTTTTATAATTAGAAATATTTCATAATTTGTATGTTTCGAAGCTAATTTATTAAAGAAATATGAACAACAAGTAGAAAATTTTCTTGCCTATTAAAATTTTATCGAACATTTCCTGTGATCTTAAATAATTTATTTAATGCGTAATTTACACTGACCGACAAAAAAGTGGCCACCCTATAAAATGCACATGTAATCTAGTTTTGTGATTTAAATAAATGTCCATGGTGTTCAATTTGAAAATATATCAATTAAACTTTTAATAGCAAGTGGCTGGGTCGACTACACATTTATATTTAATAAATAAACAAAAATAAATTGTTTGTAAATTATAATAGTTATTTGTAATACAAGTGTTGAAAGCTTGCGTTTGCCACACTATCGTTCGTGCTGCAGTCACATGAGTGTGGCAAATACAAGCTTTCAACACATGTATTACACACTATTTTTTCTACAACCACAAAAAATTTAAATATTTCTGCAAAATCAAATCTGACATTCATCAAATGTCATTTATGACATTTTGATTTGCGTGCGGAAAGTAAACAAATTAGCGTGTGGAAAATTTACTTTCCGCACGCAAATCAAAATTTGAGTGTGGAAAGTTTACTTTCCGCACGCAAAATCAGTATACGCTTCGTAGCGAGTGGTTTCGAGAATTGGGCCCCTGAACTGCTTTCTTGCACACGTAATATTGTAAAGATAATAAATACCTACAAGATAGAGCCAGTTTTATCGCTAAAGCGCAAAAAATTATAGCAGGCATAACTCTTAAAAACAAAATACAAAGAGCTTATTTATTTTAGCGACGCGCGCTTTTGTTAACGTCAAATCAAGGCAAGGCGCCTCGGGATCTAATCTTGGCCCTCTGGCTATAATACTAGACTTCTCTACCTTGGTATATAATATACTATTACATTCCAATATTACATTTTAAAAGTTACATTTAAAACAAAACATTTATTTCTTGTTTACAGAATGCAGCAACGAGGAGGTGGCGGCCTATATTGCGGAAACAACAGGGGTGGCCGTAACTGCCCGCCAGGTTCAGAGCCACACATTGAATGTTTCCCGAAATCTTGAAGCTAACCTCAGGGATGTAAGTATTTATAGCACCTATATTATTGACTCTGTTTAATACCTTTTTTGATTCTTTGTTATGTTGCTTTTTTTTATTGATAAGCTCGAAACTTGACGGAGCTTCGGACTGCATGAAAATTCTATCCGTTTTATAATTAGAAATATTTCATAATTTGTATGTTTCGAAGCTAATTTATTAAAGAAATTAAAACAGAAAACAGTAATAATAAATAAAGTCACAGATTGTTTGTTGTTATTTTACAATTTATACTGTGTTAATTTCACACGAATTACAAATATTTCCAATGCTAAAACCGCCTTCTGCTCTGATAAGCGATTAAACTCCGAACTGCTTTTATGTTTTTGAAATGCGATTTAAAACTACCTACCTGGGGCCCAATTCTCGAAACCACTCGCTACGAAGCGTATACGCTTCGAATTGGGCCCCTGAACTGCTTTCTTGCACACGTAATATTGTAAAGATAATAAATACCTACAAGATAGAGCCAGTTTTATCGCTAAAGCGCAAAAAATTATAGCAGGCATCAAACTCTTAAAAACAAAATACAAAGAGCTTATTTATTTTAGCGACGCGTGCTTTTGTTAACGTCAAATCACGTGAAATCCGTTCTCGTTAATTATTTTTTGTGAACTGTGCTTGCCGTGCTACAGACAAGAGGACCTTCCTAATTTCCACATTAACCTGAGGTACTATACTTACCTATTTCTTATGCAATAAGTAAAAAAGTGACTGAAAACTTATTTAATACATTGGCAATAACCAATTATACGTGTAAATGTTTGTTTATTATAATTATTGTTTATTGTAGTTACTGTTTATTATTATTAGTTTATTAAAATTATTGTTTATGATAATTATTGTTTATTATGATTAGTTTATTGTAATTATTATTTGCATATTATTTTATTTCATATGTGTATTTGGTGAGTCAATAAAAGACATTATTATTAAGTTTCGTAAAATAGGTAAACACCATTTAATTTCTAAAACTTCCAACAACTGTAATAAAAACACATTCACGTTGTAAATAGTACATTACATCCGAGGTGGGAAATGTTTCATTACAGCCGAGGGCTTGATGTATGACCGAGAGGCGAAGCCTCGTGGTCAGACATAGCGCGAAGCTGTGATGAAACTCCCACCGAGGTATGTATACTATTTTATTCATGAATTTTATTAATATTTTTTGACAGCTTTATTATAATTTATTTTAGCCTACTTTAACATATAGATCTATGACAGTGTCGCTAGGCAATCGTACATAAACATTTCCCGCCCGTGGGTGGGAAGTGTTTTCTGTCACTTTCCACCCAAGAGATTGTCATTACAGTTAGGAATGACGTATTTCCCATAGTGATGGGCACTTCCGAACGATTTTAATAATCGAATGATTTCAATAATCGGATGATCATTCGAAATATTCATTCGTTTGGTAAGACTCGATTGCGCGTGCGTATGCGATGTCTACGTATAATTCGGAATATCGCAGCGAAAGGTGTCACATGACAATCCGGACTGTGAAATCATTCGAAACATTCATTCGCTTGGCAAAGCTCGAATGCGCGTGCGTATGCGATGTCTACATATAATTCAGAATATTGCAGCGAAACGTGATTAAGAAATCATTCGAATGATTTACAGTCCGGATGACGCCCATCACTAATTTCCCAACCTCTAAAAGGTTAGGAATCGACATATTACTATAATGATTGTGAATAAAATATATTTTCTCAATATCAAACATTATTTTACATTCGAGCTTGAAATATTACAAACAATAAAACATAACACTATTCTATTAAATTATTTAACCTAAACATCACTTGTTTGACTTAGACTACTGTCAGGAATATGTATCACTCGTTCTGGTTATCATTACTTTTCTTATCAAAAAAATTGTTTGCAACAATGTGTTTCA
The DNA here is from genome assembly GCA_963082815.1 of Melanotus villosus. Lineage (NCBI taxonomy): Eukaryota > Metazoa > Arthropoda > Insecta > Coleoptera > Elateridae > Melanotus > Melanotus villosus. The sequence goes on along the minus strand of OY720420.1, from coordinate 4,603,465 downwards.
CGCACTGTAACAAAACATTACGTTCATGTACAATTTCACTTGCTAAAAGTCTCTCTAATAACGTAACCCTTCGTCTTTTATAAATTTTATTATTCGACCCTGTTTGGTCAGCTAACCTTTTTCTTGAATTCTGCCTACTGGTGTCCGATTCTGTTGATTCTTTTGGTTCAGATTTTCTTTTTTTGATTCGTTTACGCTTGCGCTTGCCATTAGGTTTGTCATGTGTAACTAACGAAACCTCAGCACTCTCAGTACTTACGCTTGGTATTTCTACTCGTTCTATTTTTTGTTCAACCGGTGCTTCATCATCGCTCTGTACGATACCTTCCGTAGGCAGACTTTCTATTGGATCTGGTGGTTTTGATATAATAGTTTGTTCCTGTTTAGGAGTTACATCATCATTAATTTTGATAATAGGTGTCTCTTTCGGGGCCATATCTTCGTTTTCAGAATCGTCAGAAGAATTATAGGCACCCATTAACCTTCCCAACGCATTATTTAAAGTTATTTTACTAGAAGACGCAGTGGGTTGGACAACCTTTTCTTCTAACCATTCATTGTCGTCAAAATCATTCGATTCATTTTGTACCAGCTCTTCGTTATATAACTGATTCGTACCTCGGAAAGGGAAAAGTGTTCCGTTCCAATCTGATTTATCGTCAATTAGGGAAACGGTAGGGGTTTTCTTTGGTGGTGGTCGCCTTCTTTGCGTTACGTTTTTCTTAAAAGGTTGTTTATTTTTTCGATTTAAAGAAACTGTAACAAAAATACATACATTAAATTTGTTTTTATATACAGTATAAGAGGCTTATAACGGACTCGCTTTTACCGTACATTCGGTTATTACGTACTTGAGAGCTCGGTCCCCGCCGGATACGTCGTGTATTTGTTCTTTTAAAACGTACTTCTTTTACTACGGACTTCTTATACAACGTACCAAAAATACGTCCCGTAGGCTGCATAATTTCTCTTATAACGTACTTTACTATTAAAATGTGAAATCAGCAAAAGTCTCATAATAGTTTTAATCGCAGAGTACACAATGCGGGTATTCCCCGGCGTTTACGAAATAGTTTACAAGACGAAATCCCATCATGTATGTACTCAGTCGATTGTTAGCCTTTTTGTCACGTACAATTATATAAACAGACTCTCATAACAGATTTTTTTAAATAACTGAGTACCTAAATATAGCCTATGTATGTATTATATTTCTGAATACAAGTACGCACGATGAAAGATTGCCCCTATGTCGGGTGCGCACTCGTCTAATTTTAAAATTGTCAGGCCCGGGAAACAGCTGATATCAGTGGCGTCATCGCTAAACTGCATCACATGTACTCCATCAAAAAACAAGTTTTTGAAATATTGTTTATTCAGTGAATTAATGCCGCATTGTGTAGTTTAATGATTTGTAGAGTAATTAAAAACTACTAAAATGCTATACAAAAATATTGCGAGGTGATTCACATTACCTGTAGTTACGCACTTTAAATAAATCGAATTATACGACGCCACTGGGAAAGCATCACAAAGCAATTTGGCTATTGTTTAGATGCCAAATGCTGTCGAACGCACGAACTTTATCTGCGCCACCCGAAGCAATCTTTCATCGTGCGTACTGTACTTGTGTTTGTGTGAATTGTTCAAAAAATAAAATTTTCTTTTAATTTAGTGCATTTTTTTAAAACGTACTCCTTTTATAACGTACTGATTGTCATGGTCCCGACGAGTACGTTATAAGCGAGTTATACTGTATTTTTAAAATCAAACGTAAATAACAATGTATACTTTTTATGTTATTTAGACCAATGTAACGTAAAGGTATCAACGCCCTGCCCCTACATGGCCGGCAACATGGAGCGTTAAGATCTCCCAAGTCACTTTTCATACCTCCGTGTGGTTAATGGATATTTTAGGTTCAAATAAAACATCACCAAAAAATATTTTATAAAGCAATTTTTACAATGTAGAAATTGAGCAACTGTGCAACCCCCACCCTGAGACAAGGGTGAAATGTGGCTTACCCTTGCTTAAGTTAAGTAGTTAAAACCTTTGCCGTTTAAGGAACGAACGTATTTATGTATTTTTTTAATTATACGAGGCAAGGTGATATGTTCTCGGCCTCGCACAGAGATGGCAGTGCTATCGATGAAATTTTTTTTTGTGATGTTGGTACATGTGTCACAATAACGCACGTCAAGTTTCAAATTGATCTGTCAAATAGTTTCTTTTTACGGCTTTTTAAAGTAGACATGTTGTGTGTGATTCGTTGAAATGGATACACTGGAATAATATCGTGCTGTCATAAAACTCTTCGTTTTAGACGGTTTATCGCCAATGGAAATTCATCCAAAGTTGGTAAAGATTTATAAGGAGTCTTAATAGGCGGCTGAATTTGAACATGGTCGTACATCACTTAAAGATGATGCATGTGAAAGACGACCAAAAACTGCAACCACAGAAGAAAACATCGAGAAGGTGCACACTATGGTATTGGACGATCGGCGATTAAAGGTGTATGAGATAGCTGAGGCCATAGGCATATCAGAAGAAAGAGTACGAGTATTTTACATCATGAATTAACTATGAGAAAGCTTTGTGCAAGATGGATGCTGCATTTGTTAACCGCTTACGAAAAACACATGTGAAAACGAATTTCTCAACAATGTTTGGACCGTTTTAAAAAAAATCCAACCGATTTTGTTACTATGGATGAGATGTGGGTCCACCACTACACTCCAGAAACCAAACAGTAATCAAAGCAGTAGGCGAAAGCTGGTGACTCTGCGCCAAAAAAGGTGAAGTCGATTTCATCTGCCGGAAAGGTCATGGCCAATATTTTCTGGGAAGCAAAAGGGATTCTTTTCATTGATTACCTTGAAAAGGGGAAAACAATAACTGGCGAATACTACGCAAGTCTCTTGGACCAACCGGATGAAAAAATTCGTGAAGAGGCCTGGATTGCAAAAGAAAAAAATCATCTTTCACCAGGACAATGCACCTGCCCACAAAGCTTTGGCAATGGGAAAAGTGAGGGATCTGAAGTACGAATTGTTGGAACATGCATTCCTGAATCTCACTTCAGGGATGGAATCCGTTCATTGGAGAAACGTTGGACAAAGTACATTGAACTAAATCGGGGACATACATTTTAATAAGAACAGGTGACTCTGAGAGTCACCTAACACCCGTTACATACGTTGATTACTTTGATATGTAATGGGTATGTGTTTGTTCTTGCAATTTGATTCCTACAATTTTCTAATATGTAGAATAAGGCTATATTCTAGGTAATATGGTCGAATTTTCGAGCCAGGTAATGCACGTCATCAATAAATTTTATGACATAATAACTTGGTACGTCTACATGAAGTTCCAAACGATTTACAAATTTTATAACCTAAAAAATGTCAAACGTCAAACAAACGTTAATGATACACAACACGATCTGTCAAAAATTTGCAAGTAAAATTGGAAATTGGAAATATAAACATGCCAAAAATAATACTAACTTTACAAAAAATAAATATGAGCTAAATTAGAAAATAAAAACTCGATTTCTCTCTTATTTTCAAAAATGTATAGACCTTTTGATTAAACACGGCTGCCTAATCTTAGAAAACTACAAAAATAATTTATATTTAGCAATTACATTTTGTATTTTTTTATCGCGCATTATTGGTAACGCCGACCGTTGATCATATGATTGGTGACGCGCATTACCTGGATCGACAATTGGACTATAGCAGGAGGTTGCAATGCAAACATTGTGTTTAACACACACTACACAAACATTTGCGGCAAAAGCGGATGTGGTCAATTACAATGCATGTGACTACGTTTTATAGTACCTACTTAAAGTGTTCTAACTTGAACAATGACTTCGAATTAACACTTTCCTTTCACTAATGTAATGTGATAGGATATGAGTTGTGGAGACAATACCAAAAGATTGGGAGTGCAAATTAATAGTATTTTAGCAATTTAATGAGACCCTCTTTAAGAATTTTAGGTTTTTTTAATATTTTAGGAAAACTGTCATCTCTACAAAACAAATTACACCATCACGATGCTTATTTTTAACAAAACACCAATATATCCGCAAATCATGGCAATACTGACTAATACAATAATATTAACACAGAACGTTTCGTTACAGTATCTATTTTTAAAAAGGGAGAACAAAGGAACTGTGACAATTAGAGAGCGATAGCTTGTCATCCCTAACATTTAAAATACAGGGTGTTTCTTAATAACATGCTAATATTTAAGGAGGTTATTCTTGGGTCCATTTTGAGAAAAAAACTTCATATGAACATATGTCCTAAAGGTCTTAACTTTTGAGCTACAGGGTGCTAAAGTTTTAAGAAAAAACTCTTTTTTTTATGATAACTTTGGTATGACCCTAGATATTTTTGTGAAACGTAGTACGCATCTTCTATGCATCAAAAGGCATTTTCTGCTGTATAACATAATTTTTTATTCTTGCCAGTGGCGTTCGTGCGGGATTTGCACTGAATCATTTTAAAGAGAAAAGTGATACGCCACTGCTTTTTCTTAAAGTAAAAATTATTTTTGAAATCCTCATTCCTTTCTGAGCAAATCTGGTCTCTAGATTTTTTTCGTTTGACGTACGGTTTTCGCATAAAAAAATAAAATTCATTCATTTGCGTCTCGCTAGACCACTTACGAGAAAAAACAATTTATGTAACTTTAAACAAAAATTTATTTAAGAGAATAATTTTTAAACGGTAACATTATAAAATTATGTTGTACAGCAAAAAATGCCTTTTGATGCATAGAAGATGCGTACTACGTTTCACAAAAATATCTAGGGTCATACCAAAGTTATCATAAAAAAAAGATTTTTTTCTTAAAACTTTAGCACCCTGTAGTTCAAAAGTTAAGACCTTTAGGACATATGTTTATATGAAGTTTTTTTCTCAAAGAAAATGGACCCAAGAATAACCTCCTTAAATATTAGCATGTTATTAAGAAACACCCTGTATACACAAGAATGATAGAAAGAAAAATAATGGCAAATAAAACTAAAAGACGAACCAAGCCACATTGAGATCCCGCTGAAGAACTTCGGATAATATTAGTATTGAGGAATATAATCTCTACACTGCTTTAAGCGGTAGACAGAGAAAGCATTAAGTAATTAAGTAAAGAATATAATAGAAAGAAGTATAGAGAAAGGACAAGAATTATACCTGACCTTTATAGACATAAGAGCAGCATTTGAAAGAATTCAAAGAGAAGCAATTTGGAAATGAAAAGTTATTAAGAGTATATACAGGGTGCCCACAGATTCATTCTCAACATGGGTATCTCGCTTATTATGACTATTATGAGAGATAGAGATTTGGTTAAATGGGATCAAATACTCCTTAGGTAAAGTTGTACCAAACCCCATAAACAACCTTTGACTATTTAACGTAGTTCAGGCGCTGCAGCAAGAAAAGTGTATTTTGGTTTTTTTGTTTTTTTTTAATAACTCATTTATTTTAAAAGGAAGTCGAATTTAATTTGCACTTCCTTAAAGCACTTTTTTAATAGGAATCTAGTGGTGTATTCAGATTTTTGAAAACTGTTATCGTAGTTGAGCTACAATGGTCAACTTTAATTTTTCTTATGGGGGTCATAGTTGGCTATGACACCATTGAAAAGAAATTTTTTTTCCCTTTTCAAAAATAGATTAAGCACTTCACTGTTTATAATAATTGTAATGGACAGGATAATAAAAACTACAAGTGGAAAGTCACCAAAAATGGTAATAGGACATAGGAACTTAAGACCGGTACTGATAGACTGCCTTATGTTTGCAGATGACATTGTACTTGTTGCAGATAGACAAAATAAGCTGCAAAGGGTAGTAGATGTATGGAAAGAAGAATAAAAAAAAACTAAAAATGGAAATAAACACTGCAAAAAGTAAAACAATCATAATATGTAATAAATAAAGACAATGTGATAAAGGAAAAAGATATAATGGTAATGACTTAGAATTAATACCCCATATGAATAATTAGGCAGTGTACTTTCCGCTATAAGGCTGACTAATATATGTTATGGATAGACAAATAGACATACCATATACCAGGTTAACTAGACCAAACAATTTTTCAAAATGGTTTTGCACAAATGCATTACTGCCTGAAATCTAATATTATACTTGTTTGTATTGTTATTATGAATTACCTGCCTACTCAATGTAAATAGCTAACCAAAGACACATATAAACAGGCACTAATCAACTATAATAAAGAAGTCAGAACGTCTAAAACATATGAAGTAATAGACAAATAAAATGGCAACTTCTTTCAAGTTTTGAAAACACAAATTGTAAGGCCATTAAATTAGATTTAAAAAAGTAGTAATACTTACATCTAGTTTTATTCTTTTGATCAAATCTGCCCTTATTCCTTGTTAGTGTTTCACCTCGTTTGATCATCTCTTCTTGCCGTTGATAACGTTTTTCTATATTTTCCTTGGAAGGATATTTCTTTTTCCTTTCTGCAACCCATTTGGCTATATCTTCTGGAGTAATAACGTTTCTTATTTTATCATATAAACCAGACGAGTGTTGCATTCTTATATGTTTTTCGATAATTTTCTCATGAGCTGTAAACGTGCAACCCTCAAGACCACACGTTTTGTGTTCAGACATATGCTTTTGGTATTGCCAACGGCTTTGAAATTCCTTCTCGCATGTGTCACATACGTTTCTTTCATTTCCGTTAAAGCAGTCGCCTTCTTCACCGTCACAACTATCATCTTCGAAATCTAGTTCATCGCTGTTCATTTCGTAGCCCTAATAAGACAAATATTTAATGCATTTGTTAAGGTGGTAACATACGTAAATTTTGTTACAACATCAATTAATAAAAGCGAGTGTTCTAATAAAACATTTGTGATACAATTAAATAACAAACAGCAATTTGAAATTGCTGGTTATAAGTTGAATGTAAAAATAAATGATTGCAACTTACGGGAAAATCCATGTATCGTTACAATTCAATTGACAGACAGCTTGCAAATCTCTGGATTGCGAAACAAGAAAATTTAATGCATAAATAAGTTCTCCTTTAAGAAAAACACCAATCGTGACACACTGATTCACTTTTTTATTGATGAAAATACTTTATATTTATTACAGTGATGGTACTTTATTCAAATTTCAGAGCTTGTCGGTTCGTTTACGTTTATTGAATTTGTTTTTTATATGTTTCTCGGCGCACTTTTGGACACTATCCGCAAAAACTTATATTACATAACATAAAAAGGTATTAAAAGTGACAAATATGCAACAATTGCACTAACAACGCCACTTTACAACATCAAATATTTAATTCGTACCATCGCTGGTGACGAAGTACAATACTTGTTTAAATTTCTACTATAATGTAGGAGTAATACATTATAAAAAGAAGAAAGCTTTTAGGTTAATAAGGTTTTCCATGTAAAAGATTTGTTTACGAATCACACTGATTTAGATCATTTCGATTGGTTTGCCCTTATTCGTCCTAGCTGCATTTAAAGTTAAAGGTATACGATCGATTGTTATTGCAGAAATAAATGGTGGACTGATTTGTTTTGGAAAATTTAATTTCTTTTAACAATGCTCATTATTAAATTTATTAATAACAATTAAATCCTGCTATTTTTCTGAATTTGCCGAATTTTGAAAAACAAGACGGTAAAGGTTCGTCCACAAAATTACAAAGGCATCCCAGAAGAATGATCCAAACCAACATGATTTCAGCACTTTAAAAGTAAACATCTGTTTTTCAATCGATTTTCATGACATCAAATACAAAAAGTAACTGAACAATTATACAAAATAATTTAACATTTAGGTAACCTCAAAGCTCTGAAATTTGTTGTTATACAAAACTAAAATTTTTGACATTTAATAAATTTTGACACAAGTTATTTTTAGTAACATTTTGCCTTAGGTTACGAGTTTCCATTTCTTTAACCAGAACTGAAAATCGTGCCTAAAAGCGATTTAGAAAAACCATCACATGATTTTAAACGCATCTGCAGAGAAAAGCTGATTAGTGATATTTAGGACTACCTTTTTGGTTCTTTTTAAAATAGTTCCCACTGAACAATTATCGATTTTTTTTTCAAACTTATTTAAAGAAAATTGGTTGACTTGTTACAAGAATTGATTTGTTCGAAATGCATACGTCCGAAGTTCAACCATTAAAACATGATCTGATGCAGCTGCAGTGTAATAGTGCAACCATTTATAATAACTTAAATGTAAAGTGTTCATCCCAAGCGTATAAGCTGATGGTTACAAAGCGTGATGAGATGTTAATCATACGGAAACGGTTTCACGGCATTTCACTATGACAAATGATTTAGTGCATTCACACAACTTTGCTTTGAACAAATTCATTATTACATTTTTCTTTTTTAAATTTGCTTAAACTTAACGTAATAGATTCAAACTCCACCTATTCTTTAATCCGGCTATGGCTGTGGGATTTGAACCGGGGACCTCTCGCTTTACCACCAAGATACCTTTTGCTTTCTTTTAACGCCTTTTAAAAAAGTATTTACTCTTTATTACAGTTTTAAGTTAAGACAAAGCCTGTCCCACGCCAAATTGCAAAAGGGTGAAGGATAGAAGAGTAACACCTCTTTAAAAAAACCAGGGTTCAACTGGTCCGGCTGATAGCACCCTGTAAGGGCGTCTGCCAGGATCCGGCAAAGCTGCTACCTTGCAGTAGGTGTTGGCACACCTAAGACTAGGGGAAGACAATCCTGAAAACAACCTGGCCCTCCAGGTTAAGGGTTGTGGCAATGGGCGCCGGCACCCTGTCTCAAAAAAACCATCCAAAATGTTAAAAATCAAAGTCCCAAGAAATAAAGAAAGAGGACCAAAGAATAGAAGAAAAGGACGATCATATACACATACACAGCGGCGTCGACAAACGCAAAAGAGCCAAAGCAGGTGTAATATAAGAGATACACAAAAGACTGGGAATACACCAATGAAAGAATGTTGAGAATAAATATGGTAATCTATTATAATCACAGTTTATGCACATTCGAACAATGCCAACCGAGACATAAAGGAAGACTTTGAGGAGAACCTTGTAATTGCTTTAGCCAAAGTTAATACCAAAAAACGAGATCATGATGGATGATTTCAATGCCAGAGTCAGAAAAAAGGAAATGGAAATATAGTAGGAAGATACAACGAAGAAACAATTAACGATTATGGAACCAGGTTCACATAAAAAATAGATTTTTCCAACATAAACAGAGGATGCAGTCAACAAAGAAGCTGAGATCTATAATAGACTATATCATATTGAAACAACACTCTACTATTAGAACAAATGATGTATGTGATGCGGCTCTGATCACTTCCTAGTTCAATCAAAACTACTGTTGAAGTATGGATCTCCGAAAGACCCACAATCTTTATTTTTAAACTCAGACTTGGTACTAAAATACAGCATAGACGGAATGGAACAGCAAACCAGAAGTATGAGTTATTAAAAAAACACATCCATGAGGCCCTGGGAGACACAAATCAACTACCAAAAATATACCCACTTGGCTAAACAAAGATATACAACAAACTATCAAAGCTTATCTGAAATGGCTGAACACAAATTGCCAAGAGTCCCTAAAGGATAGTTAAGCATATACCAGACTAATCGTCGACGAAAAAAAAGAGGTAAGTAAAGCAAAAGATGAAAAAGTATGAAGATAATTGAATATGTGTGTGTAGAATTACAGGGGAATAAGTGTCACTAGTTCTATTGGGGGGCTGTATGGACGCAGTGACAAAGTGGCAATATATTCTGCCTACAAGACAGCAAAATGCTCCAAGTACTAAATAACACAAAAATAAGTAAAAGCTACATATGAAGTATCAATGATCTGTATAATGGTATGACTTCAGCTGAGCTATCATATTAAATAACGAAATATCTGACTCCTTGGCGACTACGAAAGGACTGTTACGGGGATGTTGCGTATTTTAAGATTTATGTTTCGAATGCTCTAGTATAATGGACAAGAAGTGTTCAGTCATGGGAATAGCTGCCGATAACGAAGATGCCTCTTATATGACAAGAAAACTTAAGCACGAATATAAGGCTCGATAAAGTAGAGTATATGGCAGTATGTACAGATGGAAAAGACCTAGACATAGATGGGGACCAAGTACCTTTAGTCCATCTTTAATAGATATCCCAACAGTGAACGTGACATAGAAAATAGAATGAATCACGGACAAAAAGCGATGCAACAACTAAATGGCTTATGATGGAGCAAAGGAATTAGCAACAGTACAAAACAAAGAGTCTATCAAACTATCGTAGAAGAAATAGTCTTGTACAACTCAGAGATTTGGTAATGAATTTAAAAAAAAACATCCTAAAAATACAAGCCTTAGAAATGAATGATCTCAAAGGAAGCTGCAGAGTTTTGAGACTTGAGCATTTCCACAATAAAGTTATTAAAGAATGGAAGTGAAAGAGGACAGAAAAGAAAAGATTAATATCGTATGGACACCTGGGCCACATACGAACATGGGGACAAGCAGTACAAGAGGCAATATCGAGCAAGCCATTAACTCAAGATGACACTCAAAACAGAAAAGTCCGGCGTATTGGATGCGGAAAACGGCAAGCACTGTAATAAACCCACTATATAGGTATATAGCTAATACTCACGTTGCATGATTTTTCTGAGTATGGTCTGTAACAGAACTTGATAATTGTTTCGTAAATTGTACATGATTTCAAATAAATGAGGCTGTTGTAACCACCCACTTGGTTTTAACACAACGCAAATTGACTGGGAATGGCATCGCACTTTTATCGTCGATAAATTAAAAATTAAAAGGTAGGAGTTGAAATAATTACTGCTACCACTAAGTGCAGTATTGCAAGTCCACCTTTAAACTTTTCTTTAGATACAAATGATTCCGTTAACAATTTGAATCAAGAACTTACCCTTCAGAAATTTTATAATAGTACAAAAGCCTTGCAGTCACAATAAACATATAATTTGAAGTATACGCTTTTTACAACGATCTTTAAAAATACTTACTTATTAGTCTGAATAAAAATCGATAATTGCTATTTTGTTATTTGCAAAATTAAAATTTTGTTGCTTCAACAAACGTTTATGTATAAAAGTGTTTACGGAAGCCGAGTGGAAAGTTTTTAAAGAAAAATTTCCAACACTAGGCTTCCTCAAAACTAAAAACGAAAAAAAAAAATAAAAGTAATAGTTGGTTCAGTGAATACATGCCAAGAAATAAGTGTTGAATTTTAATTACGAAATGTATTTATTTTTACGTTAAACTAATATACACATCTTATAGATAGTAGGTACTTGTAGGTAGAGAACACGCCTACTTTTAGTAGGCTCTAAACACATCATACAAAATCGGATTTATTTAATTTTGCGACTGCAAAACGTACCAAATATTATTAGCGTATGTACTAAATTAATATGAACAAATTATGTAGTCATTTTGACAGTCAACTTTTTGACGTTTCGATTTTAGAAAAATCAGCCATGCCAAAATGAAGAGCAAAATTAACAACTTTCATACAGTAGCAATATACAAACTGATTAATGACACATGTAGTTAACTAACTAACACAGACAACGAATTTATAGGTATTCTTAAGTAAGTCCTTTTCATAAATTCAAAAGCCTAATACACTAAATGGTTAAAAAAAAATTTACGTTACAAAGCAGCCAATGCTATAACAAAATTGGCTGTAAAAACTGAACAAACTAAAAAAGTATATCATCTACATGGTTAAATTTTGAAGAGTGCGAGCCTCGGAAATTGAGAAGCTTAAGTGGGCGATGGCTCGGAGACTGCGGGTTGATTATTAATGTAGGTTGCCCGCTATTGTTACGTTACTTTGTCTCTAAATTTTTACTCGTCTCTGCCAAGATTTTGCTTACATCCTGCAAACAGACCCAGCCAATTTAAGATCAGATCATAATAATGAGATTTGTTATAATACACTGAAAAAGTTTCTGAAGGTTAATGTCTTTAAAATAAATCTACGTTACGAATACTGCAACTTCCATAATATATAACGATTGCAAATTTTGACTAAGTTAATTAAAAAGCCCCAACAGATAATTTTGACAGTAAAATAAAAGGAAGTGTTATATAGTACCTATAACACGACGTCTGCCGTGTAATCGATAGGTTCAGTCAAAATAGGCGCGATCTGAGCTTGGGGCATGAGCTGTGGGATACGCACCTCTTCGGGATGCTGTCCGATGTACTCCATTTTGGCAGCCGCATATATCTTGTTACATTTGTCACGTTGATCCCTGTACTTTGCCCAGTCTGTCGGCTGTTGCGAACTCTTCGCCGCTTTTAAGAGCTCTTCTTTCTTTGTGAATTCCGCTTTTACATGTTCGCTGACCCACGGTTTAGTTAAATCGATATCATTGAACATTTGCCTCTTTTTCTTTATAATTTTTCCCTGTTGTACCCTTCGTAACTTATCTGGAGGCATTAACGGCGGAGGACCTAGTCTGTAACCACGTTGTGGGCCCATTAGTGGTGGTGGTGGCATCGGGGGACGCATGTGAGGTGGTGGCGGTCTCATACCCGGTGGTGGAGGACGCATACCTGGCGGTGGTGGCCTCATGCCCGGAGGCGGAGGGCCACGCAGACCGGGTCCTCTCATCATATGTGGACGTATTGGGCCACCTCTAAACGGCGGAGGTGGTCGCATACCTGGTGCTGGTGGACCCATCGGGCGCATTCCCGGAGGTGGCATACGTCTGGGTGGCGGCATTCTTGGTCTCATGTTCGGCATCGCCAACAACGATGGCGGATGATTGCCGTTAAATGCACGATGAGGACCTTTTCGTAATTTTCCGGGTGGAAATCTCCTCTTACCCGTTCTCTGTGTACCGGCTCCGTTTGCATGAACTGCTGCTCCCATTTGCTCACGTTATTTCAGATATTTTAATTGATTTTTTCAAGAATTTCACACTGATAACACGCGACGCACTTTACTTGCTAAAAGCAAGCCATAAAATAGACGAGTACCAACTACAACTACCAACAGACCAACATCACCAACCTATAACATTAAATGTTCCTAAATTTTCAAAACGTAAATAGAAATTTCTTTAATATTAAACCTATGTAGAATGACTTTCTTACATAAACTTAAGTTTTGTATACATTTAATGAGATTTTTATAGATTAAATATGTAAAATACTTTAAATAATGTGATTTTCAAACGAAAGACTTTGAAGTAATTTAATTGTACCAGATTGGCAGCCCTTGAACTACTAATCAATTACTTTTAACGCGCTAAATTCAAATTAAGGAGATTTCACAATTTCATTTTATTTTATTTTACAACAGTACTTTCCATAGTGGTTTACTTAATTTCATTTTGTTATAAAAATTAGCTATAAATAATAACAATAGCTTGTTTTATTAGTTATACATTCTTTTTTTGGTATTTTATTTATATTTATAATCTGTTGCCCATGAACAAGAGGTAAATGTTACGCCAGTTATGTAAATCAAGAAAACATCTATAACTTTATGCTGAATTTCAACTGATAAATGAAAACTACTCGTATAAAGTCCACAGCGATGTGATTCGAATGCCTGCTTTTCATAGACTCAAAATTACCTAGCTTGGATGCAGTTCAAACTTCTGCTTATTTCACATTATATACCATTATAGTATTATTAAACTAGTTGAATGTTGAATTGGATTAAGTTAAACAGTTTATAGATTTAAGGCCATTAGTCCTTCGTCGCCTCGTCCATAAACATCTAAACTCGTACTTTAATAATTCACTTCCCGGACTTGTAACGTAATAGTAATTAACGTCACAAGTCCGGGAACTCATATTTTACAGTACGTTGACACAGTATGAAATAAATTACTATTACAAATGAGTGACAAGTAAAGTTATTTTATCAAGAGTCCTGTTTTACTTTTTTAGAATAGTAAACGTAACCATGGTTACAAATGACAAATAATATAATAAATGTGTTTGTGTTTTTGGCTGCTTACAGGTAAGTTTGTTTTTCGCGCTTTTATTGGATTTTTTGACATAGGTAATGCTTATACATTAAAGTAGAAAATTGTAACAACTTGTAACATACAACCGGAAGTAATATTTATATGAAAATGTGTTTAATATTTGTCACTGAGTCGTTTTAATAAATTAAATTAAAAGATACCAATTGTCCGTTATTAAGTCATATTTATAAAAATGTTACGTTGCATTCTAGTAACCTTATAAACAACAAACGATCACTGATGATTTGTTGAAGCAAAAATGTGCAACTTAATACAAATAGCCCCTGATTTATGAGTTCAACCGTTGTCCGTTTCAGTTACCTAATCATGGTGAGAGTGGTATGGACGCCCGTATTGAAGGCCGCATTCGCAGAGGCCTTCCGTGGCCGGGAATTTGAGGGTAAGTTCAAAGAAATTTTCTTTGCTCGAAAAGTAAGGTATGCGATTTAATTCGAAGTTTATTTAAGATTCATTATACAATGTGTACCGATTAAAATTATACAAGGTGATTCAAAAGTATTCTCAATAATTTTAAGGGAGGTAGAGCATATTATTATTCCGGCCGGTTTCGGGCCCATCCACCGCTCTCGGATAACAATATGCTTGTCAATTTTAACCCAATGCCGAAATATTACAATAAGAGAGAAACTCAGCTTCTATTATTGTATATAATAATTTTTTCCTACAACTGTCAAAAAATGTTGACATTGTCGCATCAATTTTAATGTGCGAAATAGGCTTCGAACATATACTACTGGAATGAGGATACTCCTATTACCGTAGTGTAAATGTGGTGGTTCAAAGATGATTGACAAAGACAAAATTATATAATCGGTAAGTATGAGAAGGACAGACGAAGAGTCGAACTAGTCAATATTACGCAGTCGCTAATTTCCGATTTGTTTGACGCCCCCAAACATATTGTAAATATTGCTGCATTTGAAAATCAAATATTTCAGATTCTAAACTTAAAAGTATTTAATACTCAGTTAGTTTATGACCATATATCCAGTCAGGATATTTTTAATAACCACCGATTACAATTAATAAAATTAATTATAAGAAAATACATTACGTTAAGAATACACCACACTAATAAATTAATGTCGATGAAAGATAATTTCATTCGAAAAAAATATACAAAATTAATAACTTTCCATAATCAATAAATATTTTTAACTAACAGTGGTGCATTTATTTCTTATTATAGATATAAATATCCCTACTTTGTCTTTTTTAATTTGAACAGGATGTACATTTAAAGCTTTAATTGTCTGAGGTTTTTATACGCTTTAGTGTAAATCCACATTAATGCATGCAGTGGTAAATTCAATAAATTTAATGTTTGTCGGTCAGCATTAGATTTGATTGCTTTAATTAAAGTAGCACAGCATTCCAATATGTTAACCATCAGTGAAATGTCTTCAAACACCCTGTTCCCCAAAAAAGAACTTTACACTTCATTTAATATTCTACATTTTAAGTCAGTTGTTGATATAAAATTATTGGAAAATTCAAATTTCCCTCCATTGTGTTCAAATAGCGATCATGCGCACAAAATACTTGGATCAACTATTGTCTGTCCTTGTCTATCTTCTTAGGCCCGCTGCAGACGTACTACACTCATTCCAGTAGTATATGTTCGAAGGAAATAGGCCATTTTTTCATGGTGATGTTTTCTTAATGTTGCCTTGACGACGAGCGACAAAGTGTTTCCCGCACATGCGCGGGATAGATGATACAGAATTTTTAAGACGTAAAAACTAAGTCAAATAATAATTTTATTTAAAAATTTAAATATACAAACATTAATCATGCACAGAATTTAAAGTAATAGTACAATTAGTACAATTATTAAAGTTTATCCCAGAGGTAGATGCTGCAGATGTTATGGATAAATTTTCTTCCATAACTGATTTAGCTGGAAACGTTCTCGTGTAAAACACAAAAACGAATAATGTCAATTCTCAAACAATATACCTTCGTTTCCAAGGGTACTTCTAAAATTTACATTTCAATTTCGTTTCCCATATAAATTGACAGGTCATACTTATATTTTAATATTATAAAAGAGTTGTAGGAAAAATAGTGTGTGTACCGCGAGCGCAAAATGACATTGCTGCTCTTGCATAATTGAAGCTCTCAGCTGCGCTTCGAGCTTCAAACTTTATGCGCGAGCAGCAATGTAGCATTTTGCGCTCGCGGTACACAAATAACTATTTTTCACTATTAGTAATATCGTGTAGTATTTTGGTATATAACAGAATTCTGTGAAATGACATTTCTCTACAGTATTTTTCACCTAGGATTTGGGTTGTGTCATCAGTTGGATTGTGAATTTATCAACAGTGCGTTGATAAATTCACAATCCAACTATACTCTATACTCCATCTCTTTCTAAATTAGGTTTTCATTACCTACTGCACACGAATGCGTGTCTAAACAGACAGTTTTTGGACGGGGCAAGTTGACGTCAACCCAAATGCTAGATGAAAAATACTGTACCTCGTGTTCTGTAACAGGTAAAAAAGTATCATTATTTACCACTAGTAAATAATGAACAAATTTACATTTTGCGATAATCCTGTGACAGTTTTAAAGAGAAAATGTTGATAGAACGATTTAGCATGATGGGGAAATTTTATTTAACAGTTTTGTAAACATTAAAATCAGTTAATATACATAAATTTTAATTTTCAAAACTTGGATATATTTGAATTGCCGCCATATATCGATCCGTTACTTTTGAACTGTCAACACCACATAAGGCAGAGATAAAATTGTTATTAATTTAGCTATTTCAGACGAAACTACTCCAGTACTTTTCAAAAACAAAGCAAAAAAAACCTACTAAAGGCTAAAAACTACAATAATTTTAACATTTTTTTCAAAAAATTACAAAAAGTTAGGTTATTTTTCACAATTTCGAAAAATATTAAATGAAAAAGTTGTTTCTTTTTCAGTTTTCTACCCACCTACCAAATTTGAACAAATTTGGACAACCTTGATATTTTTTACGTTTTCTTAACATTATACAAAAATTTTTTGGCTCATTCGAATTTATTAAAATCCGAAAAGACCCGCAAAGATGTAATAGATTCATCTGCCAAAGGTTTTTTTTTTCTGTTTAAATATGCTAACAGAATTACCTATGTCATACTTGATGCAAAGTTGCTCTAGTTTCAACATTTCACAGCAAAATTCCCTTTATTCATTTTTATCACAGTACATAATGGCATTTCAGTTCAAAAATGTCATAAACCAAAATTCTCAAATCCATTTGCCAATTAATGGACCTCCAGTTCTTGCTAAATTAATTTTAATTAAATGTTTTTCTGGACTAATACTTCTTATTACGGGGAGGGCAATGAACAATTTGTGACAGGTTTCAACTTTTTTTTTATGTTGAGCTTAATCCCTAACTTTACTGTACTATTGCTCTTCATCCATTCATTTCCTTTAGTTATTGTTAAATTATTTTTTGTTGTTAACTACTCCTAATTGTTAATTAATTTAATTGCAGTTACTGGGGCACATGGACATAGCGCCCGCCAACGAGGCGATGCACGCCGCCCTTAATTTTGAGGTGTATCCCTTACCGGTAAGTTAATCTTGCCTTAACATCCTGCTTACCTAGCCTCGGTCCTCATATTTGCACCTCTCAAGGCATACTTGTTCTAAATCAAGCTTTCGTTTTAATTCTGCCATTCATATAACAAAAAGTTAATGCTAATAGTCAATATTTGCGTTTACTTGCTGTGTATTGTCGGCTAATATAAACATACTTACTCTGCTTATTTTTTTAAAATAATTTTGGTATTTGTTGAAATTGTTTTTTAAGATTATTGTACAATGACGTTTTTAACTGTTTCATATATGAGCATGTCAATTTGGACCGATACTTAATGTTACTATTTTTCTATTTTCCAGGAAGCAGTAGCACCTGCACCGGCACCGGAACCGGAACCGGAACCTGAACCGGAACCTGAACTGGAGGCTCAATATGATTTTGTTTTTTTACAATCAAATGGAGAATATTTAGTCTATTATGTTGTTCTGGTCAACATTTATTTGTTGTTCTTACCTTTTGTAATTTTAAAACAAACGTTTTTTTTGTAATTAATACTTCAGTTATCAGAGTAGGTACTTGTGTTTTGTTTTTCCCTAAATTCTTTCTTTTCCTTTTACCCTCTTATACCTTTACAGCGTTGAGGGGGCCGAACACACCTGAGCCGCATTCTTGTTCAGACCAAGCAGGTCTTTGCTCCCACTCTGCTGTACTGCCGCTGTGGCCTTTATTTAAAATACTTCATATTTAACACTGCATTCCCAAACCAAAATACCAAGCCACGCCAATGACTTTACAAATGGTTATTGTTACAAAAATTGTACCACTAAAATGTGTTTAATAATTTTTTGGTCTTTCTTTAGAATTTAGTAAAACATAGCAAATACGATTAATATTATACAACTTATGATATATGCTCAACATTTATTTTGTATCTTCTATGTACAGAGAAAGTTTTGAACAATAATTTTAAATATACATGCACAAAATGGGGTTTATACCATTAACTGTAGCAACTCATAAAAGGAGCATTACTTAATACATGCAACAAACGATTTGCATAATTAAATACATTTTTATTATCATTTCAATTATAACAATGGATTATAATATATATGAAAAAAATATTTATGTAAACTTAGCACCTACCAATAAGAATTAAAGGCGGAAACAAAATATTCAAATAAAAATTTGCATAAAAGCTGTTTATTATCATCCACTCACAATTTTCTCTTTACTCATTTTTTCAATCATCTTAATGTTAAAAGAAAATAATGAAATTTATTCAGCAGATTAGATAGTTTTCTAATACTTCAAATCAC
Source organism: Melanotus villosus (assembly GCA_963082815.1). Lineage (NCBI taxonomy): Eukaryota > Metazoa > Arthropoda > Insecta > Coleoptera > Elateridae > Melanotus > Melanotus villosus. The sequence continues at coordinate 4,584,496 of OY720420.1, read as the reverse complement.
ACAAAATCGCTAAACATTACATAAGACGTACATTTATAATAAAATTTGAACTTCAGTCAATCAACTAAATACAAGCAGATGAACATCAAGAATTTACATTCACAAAATTACACAGATGTGCTGTCATTTTTAATGATGTACAAGATGCAAGATTAGTCCAAATCGCTTAAATAATCAACTAATTCCGGTGATATCAAATCACCTTCACTGTAATAGCCTTTAATCAATGCATCGAATTGTTTTGAAAAGAAAAATTTAATAGTTTTACTGAATAATATTTTATTTAAACTATTCTTACAATTATTTGATTTACAATGGGAAAATGCACTGGTGAATTTATGCATTTTTAATATGCATATTAGTAAACTAAATTTTCAAGAAACGGGGTCGGCGTAATAAAAAAATCCTCTTTAAAATAAATGATTTACTAAATTACAATAAAAAACTAAATCCTTAAGTTTAAACAGAATAAGAAATCGACATTTTATCGTATTTATTTTTAAAACATTTTTTGGTTTTATCAAACTGAGTAATAGCTAATGAGAAATTTCTGTACATTCATACAAATAAATGATCACAGTTAAGTCAAACTTTAATCAGAAATGAACATGATAAGGACAGTACGTTTCTATCAAATTAAATTCATTCACCATAAATTAATAATAGATTCGCTCGTACAAAAAACTGCAATAAAGACCACGTTAAACAAAACAATATCACCTGATATGTACAACAAAAAGAAAAAGAAAACTTAAGTTAAAATTCTTAACTGTCCCGTATTTGTCGCATAAATCAAACCTTGTCCGGATACAGGAAGCCATCTAATGCAATTCAAGCTCATATAATTTGTGTCCCGATTTTGTTCAAGTTCTCTAAGAACAGGCAAGCGACTGCCGTATGGCATTTCATTTTGATTAAGTAGAAAAATACGTGCCATCGTCCATTTATCATTGGGGACTATCGAAACTCTACGTGAAGCCAATCCAACCACCAGGTGACGACTTAAAGGTGACAACGAAACAGACACTGCATTTTGTTCGAAACTTGTTATGTAGAGGCACTGACCTAAAGTTTCCCAACGCAGGCTATATACACCTGGAATTTTGGAGAAATTAGGAAACTAATAACGAAGGAACTTTGAAAACTTACCTAATCTATTGGTAACATTCAGATAGCCTCCGGATGGTAGGAGTGTTACTAGGATAGTTCCGTCTGCTGATATATCAACACTTGCATCGTTATGGATTTTACATTCGCCGACTACTATATTTTTCATAGCTACAAACAAATAAAAATCGTAAAGTACCAAGCTCTTTGAACTTTTGTTCTTTACCAACTCAAATTAATCAAAGGATTATAACTAACCAGGGATAATTAAATACTGAAAGACCTTAATATTCTAAATTTGAATGACATCCAAAGATATTAGTAGCCTCTTCCGGGTTGGGACCATGTCATTGTTGAGGAAGAAGAACTCAACGTTTCCCGGGGCACTGTGCTGTTTTAGTGCCCCTTTTTCCTCCTGATGTAGCCCTTTACGAAAGCAGGTGAAACATTGAGTCCTTCTTTCTCAACAATGACACAGTTCTAACCCAGAATACGTGCCTTTAACATTGACCATTAAAGTCTTATTAGCTTCTTTAGTAATTAAAACAATTAGCAAATTTATACATACAGTTACTAATATCAGGAATGTTCCCAGAAGAAATGTCCCATGCTTGAATCCTATGGTTTGGGGTAACTGTTAAAATCATATCTCCATCGTACATCTGCTCCCGTTGTGGATCATCTAAATCTGCATCGAACGGATTAACACCGGCATATAGTGGATGTAAAAATCTTGGTCTAAACAAATTTCCCGAAGTATTAGTACGTAAGTCTGATAATCGATATCTGTGTTGTGCAATTCTTGAATGCCAAGCAGAATTAGCTTCGGATATAGGAACGTCATTGATTTGAACAGTAGGTACATTCCATGATCGTCTTTGTGCACTGCTTAATGATGCATCAGGATGCAATAGGTTAACATGAGTTGTACGATATAACTGTCTGCGTTCGCTAGGTAAATTGTTGTTATACCAATCCGGTTCGTTATCTTCGTTATCATCACTATTGGTAGTTAAATCGTCATACACTGAAGTTCTACGAGTTCTTTCACCAAATCTAGTGCTACGTCCTGTACTGCTACTACTGGCAGAAGAGTTATTGGCAATGCTTGTTAAATTGGATACCGAATTATATCGAGATACGAGCGCATTTATAGTTTGGTACCATTCTCTCATGGGCATTTCTGAACTTGCCGAGTCACCACTGGGAGGTACTTCGATAGGTGTATAAGACATCCCTCGATTTCTATGAATACTATGAAGAGTACTATTAATCTGACCTATTAACTCCCGTCTACTATTGTTACCGCTCGAGAAAATTGCGTTTCTTCGTGCGTTATAAGTTTGTCCCAATGCTCGTGAAGCGTAACGTGCTGTTAGTCGCATTAGGCGTAAGCTTCGAGTTAAACTATGTGACTGGCCACTCAAGCGACTTTGTAACATTCTGCTACACATTTGATCTATTCTAGCAGATAAGCTCTCTCTTTCCGGATCTAAATTCATTCCTGTAGGTGGTGGAATTGAATCGACTATGTGCAACAAAAGAATATCAGAAAGTAGAGATGTGAGATCGATAACGTTGCGAATTTGCGATCGTAAACTTTGAGATATATTCGTGCTACTGTTTTCATCAAAAAATCTACTCAGAGTATCTAGTATGGCACTCAGAGTATCTCTGGCACTAAACCTTGAATATCCATCGGGCGTAACACTACTAATTTCAATTCGAGGATTCTGGTTTATATTGCTATTTATCAAATGACCAGACAGTCTATTCATTCTTACTCTACAGGCGTTCAGTCTTTCAAGTATCGTATTTTCTCTGCCATCATTTCCAGCGGCATTTGGATCTCTCGTATGCAATTCTGCAGGTCGTCCGATAAGTCTTATGTGCTCCGTGAGTAATTGTTCAAGTCTTCGCGTCATCAACACCAAAGAATCGCTATTAACATGTGTTACGCTATTAAAACCTCGTCCACTCTCTTGTGGAAATCTAACCCCATCGTTACTTAATCTGGCAGCATTTGGTCTTACAGAAAATGTTCTAAAATATACTCGACGCCTAGTCAGTCTATCTCGAGGCGTGCAACGACGAGGTATAAAATTTACAACTGAGAATCTTCTATTTTGTCGTTGAATATGCAACAAGCGAGAGGGTGGAAATGATTTTCTCGCAGTCACACGTTGCCTTGGTAGTTGAGGATTGTTAGTGTTTGGTAAATTGTCAACACTTGAAGAAGAAGACGCCACAGATTCTGAAACAATAACATTTTCATTCAAAACTTGAAACAAAGAATTAATCAAGCTTTCCGCAAAATACTGTATATAATATAATTTACGACTCTCAAATAAAGAAAGACGACTGACTACTTACAAATTTTGTTTTACAATTACCTCCAAATGTGGGCGCACTATTCTGCTCGGGATTTAAACGCCTTTGACTTGTTTCATCCTCAGCCGGAGAATCACAGGGACTCGAATCGCTAATTCTTGTCCCTGCCATCATCTGTCTAACACTGGAAACACCGGTACTGCGATTATCGCTACCACTGAGATTACTTAAATGTCTACGAATTTCTCCAAACATCTGCCGAATCATTTGAAGCTGTGCTACCTCCAACATCGCTCGATCTATCCGTTCGATACTATCCACCTGTCTTCTTAACAAGCGAGCTTGTCGCTGGATGTGAGAAATAGTAAGGTGCAAAGATGTCATTAACGGTGTTAAATTATCAGATGCCGGAGGTAAAGTTCGTGGACTTTCTGGATTTCTTGGATATGTGTGGTCTGAAGCAATGGCACTACGATTACTGTATAACTCTTCGTGTTGAGGTGTCGAGTTTAAGGATTCTAGCAGATCACTTCTGGTACTACTGTTGCTGGAATATTAAATATTAAACGTTAAAAATTGCAATAGGTTATTTGGTACATATTTAAATTAGTGAAATGTTGATAATAGCGACTAACTCTTTGATTTTATAATTAAATATTTCCTATTTTGATGTGGAAGAGAGGTGGGGGTCAGCAAGGTTGTTAAATATTAAACAGTGATTAGTAAAATTTAAAGTTTTAAAGAGTTAAATAATTCATAATTTTTAGCTAAAAATAGTTTTAAAGCTACAAATTTTAGTTAAAAAAAAAAATAAATTTGGCAAGGTTAGAATAACTTTTTAAATTAATTTTTCCAATCAAAATTATAATAAAAGCAAAAATTGAGGAAGTGGAAGATATACTAAAGAAAATTGCAGATATTAAAAAGTCGACAGAAGAAAATGAAAGCAATAACAAGGAAATTAAACTGTTAAGGAAAGCAACTGAAAATAGGAAAGAAAAAATCATACAACAAGAAATAAGGATCGCAACACTTGAAGATCAAGTTAAGAAACAAGATTTAACAGTTATAAGGATTCCATTTTGTGAAAACTAAAAACCGGGACACAATAAATTTTGTAGAATTAAGGTAGTTATCGCGAGGTTCCGATTTTCTTACGACACAGTTGATTTTTTTTATATGTATAGTTAAATAGTTTTTGAGTGCACGGTTAAAATTCCGGAGAGATTGACCACCTAGAACCAGAGAAAATAATTAATGAAAAAAATGCCCTTATACACGGTATTCCTTATGAAACTTGGAAAATAAGTAACATCTTCGATCACATTAAGCATGTATTTCTTACCACTTTGATCAAATTTTTTTGGCGGCAAGAAACATTTTTGATAGTTAACTCGGCGAAATTTCGAAGCATTTGACCACCTACTTTTGTAGATAAAAAATAGGAGTAATTAATACCATTGTGTTGAACTTTTACGAAAGAAGACTCTATTGATAGGCAACACTGCAAACGAGAGAAGAGGGGGTTTGAACGCGCGATATTCAAACTGTCGCACGATCCTTGTTGGTTACCGGGGTAATTTTACGTTTCAATAAAAAAAAACCAATAATGGTGCAGCGTCATGGAAAAAACATTCAATTAAATAAATGTTGCATATATTCATTTTTTAATTATCAACAGTAAAAATTATCTATACATGTACCTTTTAAAACGCGTAACTCTGTGAAAGTCTTGAAAAAAAGGCTACTGGCTATTTTATGATCCCTTAAAAAACATATTTATTTATTTTTCCTTCCCTTATATCGTATGCGGTTCATTTTGCCGCAACAACAGTTCCTCACCTAACCTCACACCTTACTTTCGTATGTCAGTGTGACAAAGTCGATAGAAAATGCAGCGTTGCCACGATCGATCAAGTAGTCGATAATACGTCTGGGATGCGTAAAATAGTACAGGGCACGGATTCGGTAAGTTGGCAATAGTTACAGTCCAAACCAAAAGTTTTCAAGACGCGGATACAGTTTTTCAGAGATTTCAACACACGCGGTCAGAATAAGTTTTGGTTCAGACTATCGCATGTGAACTGCCTTAAGGGTTAAGAGAAATAAATTTTATTCGTTAACATTATGTATTTTAAAATAAAAAATTAAATAACACGAAAATGCAAGAATACGAAATGAACAATTCAAAACTAGGTTATGTCACATACAAGTGGCGGTTCGTGAGTTTTTACGGGTAAGGGCTGCAAAAAAAAAATAACTCTAAATGTCTAAATTAATGAGAAAATCTTACTTTAATTTTATTTAGGTAATTCTACAACGATAAACAAAACACACAGTTTACGTGTATTATTTATTAGAAGTAAGAAAAGTGTAATATACAGTCTGTCCCAAATTCAATCCCCACCATTAGGATCTCGGAAACTATAAAAGCTACAAAGTTGGTTAAATAGGGAAAGTTTTAGGAATTTTAATGCTCATTTCATATCCGTTGAGAAATCACAGCCAACTTTGACCGTTTTCTAGATATCTTGAAAAAACCGAAATTTGGAGTTTTCTGTTTTCCAAAATATCTCGGAAAGTATTAAGTTATTAGTTTCAAGACTTGTACATTGTGAAGGCACTTTTTTACGGAGAATCGGGTGGTACCATATGTTTATATTTATGACGCTTTGTTTCTATTCTATGAACAATTACTTTTGATTTTCATATGGATGCCATATTGAATTTTGTCGTAACTAAACTCAGCTCTTTTTTCTCTTTTCAATGATGTGTCACATGTACGGTTTTTTTGAAGAAGAGCAGGAATAAAATACACTTTTTCTTTATTCGCGTAGTAGGCTACAAAGTAAAAGTGCAAAAAGGTGGGGGTAACAATAAATTATGAAGAAACTAATTTGATGTCGAATAGAAAAACAGAAAAAAGTGAAGTTATTTATTTAGGCCAACTGCTAACTTTTGAAAACAGAACAGAAAAAGAGATCCAGAGAAGAATTGATAACGTGTGATCGAAAAAATTGAACCTCAAAGTTGGCCATGAAACATATAAATCGTGTCTTTGCTAAAGTCATACAACTTAAGTCATTAGAACTACTAAATCTAAAACCACGCCTAACTGATAAAAATTAGAGCAGATTAAATTATTCCAAAAACAAAAATTAAATACAAATTGAACAGAAAAATGTTATTAACGGAAAATTATTTTAAAGTAGATGAGTTATGTGACCTCCATTTTCTTGGTGGCAGATTTGAATTCTGTGTTTAATAGAATTAGTGACACTTTGAAGAATCCGAGGATCATTGTTAATTTCTTCAAATTTCTGGGAAATTCTTTGTCGAAGGTTAACCATATTTTGTATAGGTGTTTTAAAAATAGAATTTTTAATGTAAGGCCATAAGAAAAAATCGCACAGAGTTAAATCACAGCTTCTGGGAGGCCATATTACAGGCATGTTTAAGCTTAAAATGCGATCACTGTAGAATTCCCTTAAAAAGTTTAAATTTCCTGGTGTTGTGTGATACGAGCACCATCTTGTTGGTAATATCCTTCATTTAATTCATCATCATGTAAACTCGCTATAAATGGAGTTAATATTTCTTATCGATACCTTTCAGCATTAAGTATACCTAAGAGTTATTTACGTAATCATACAGTAATCATCTTAGTACCAGGAAATCACTTTACCTTCAAAGAATATGGGCCCTATAAGTCTTCTTGTACTGACTGCTGCCCAAACTCCAATTTTTTGGGGATGGAGGGGAGTTTCAACAAAAAAATGAGGATTTTCCGAACTCCAAAACCTCATGTTTTGTGAGTTTACGTATCCGGATAAATGGAACCACACCTCATCTGTATAGAAACTTTTTTCTAGAACTTCTTGATTGTTATGAAGATTTTCTAAAAACCAGTTGCAAAATTGCAACCTTCGAGGAGCATCATTTGGCAATAATTCCTGAACCGCTTGTAAGCGATACGGATGTAAATGCAAATAATTTTTTAGTATAAGTCGATAGGTGCCGGAAGAAATGCCGGCTTCCTGTTTAATGTGACGAATAGAAGATTGTGGCTGATGCTCGATTACATCTCTTACTGCTTAAATGGTTTCTGGTGTTCTTATCTTTGGTCTTCCACTGCCTTCTTTACGATTCACACTTCCCGTTTCTCTAAATAAGTTTACCGTATATCTTATGTGTGTTTTAAATTGGTTATAACGTTCAACAAAATTTGGAAACTTCTGTAAAAAGTTTTGAAAAGCATTACCAACAGAGTACCTCCATTCTCCATTAATATTTACACCATTGCGAAAATAACACTCTATCATAAACGATTTATGTTCTTGATTAAAATTCATTTCAACTACCAAAACAAAACTGACAGTACAGATTTTCTATGCCTGACAGCAAAACAGACATAACCTATAAAACAACAGCTCGGGAGCTGACATTTGTATGAATTAAAAGTCGACATGCCTAATTTTGTGTTTTCATGTTTCATAGCCAACTTGGGGTGAAATTTTTTCGATCACACGATATAACATGAAAAAATATTGGTCTTTAAAGAATATTTTTAAGAATAAAATCCCAATCAAACTAAAAACAAAAGTATTCAATACTTGCATAATACCATCCTTAACATTCATGCAGCACAGACATGGTCAATGAACAGCAAACTCAGAAATAAAATAAGAATTGAACAAACAAAAATGGAGAGATCTAGGATTAACAAGAATCGATAAGATACGGGTAACAGACATTGGACAAATAATATGGAATTGGGCGGGCCATCTAGGAAGAATGAAAGAAGATCGTTGGACAAACTGTGTAACAAAATGGAAGCCTAAAGAAAATGGAAGAAAAGGACGCCCTAAGAGTAGGTGGATTGACGAAATAAAGCAAAAAGCTGGAGAAAATTGGGAAAGAAAACATTAAACAAAGACTCTTTGAGAAATGAAGCCCGAAATTGGGTTGATAATTACAGCCTCGAAAGCCAAAATTACTTATTTTTTAAATGCTTGTATGCTCAATCACATAACGTTTATTGACATTTCACTGTTTGTATATCAAATTTAGTTTGTTTAAAGAGAGCTGGTGTATGTGTGAATCTTCTACTCAATCATTCAAATGGGTTGTTGAACTAACAAGTTAATCATGACAAATGTAGAATTACTCAACAAATCCATGCGATTAAATTATTGTAAAAATTAAATTAAAAATGTTTTACCTGTTTCTCTCAGAGGCGTTGGTTTGATTCTGATCTCGAATATAAAAGTTGGGATCATTAAATAAGAATCGAGTTGCTCGATCGGCTTCTACTGTTCTAGGTGAAGGCAACTGCAACGTCGGCGAACTCCTTTGTATTCTCCTAGGTTCATTTTGTTCAGAATTAGGTGGTAGCATGTCCATAGTATGTCGTAAATTTCGTAAAATTGAATCAGATTGATGCATAATACTTTCTAGACGTTCTGAAAAACTACTTAACATATCTGACGTCTCGCCGGGCCGATTACTTGCCCTTATATTTCGTACATTATTCAAACTCGATTCTAAGTCTTGTACTATATTGGAGTACATATTACCGATTCCAATATTTTCCGGATTGATGGAAGGAAATTCTGGTGGTGGATCGAACGGGTGAAATTCGTTCAAGTTTGAGGATTGTTCGGTTAAGTCGTCTTCAGAATTAGCACGTTCTGAATAGTTTATAACTTCGTCAGGTGCAAAATTAGAGTTTAATCTACCACCTGCTCTGGCGAGGGATTCCCACGGGTCTCTGGAGTTAGTTGAAAGAAAGCTACTGGATCGTCTGGCCCGCATTTGAGGTAAAACGCGTGTTGGAAGAAAGGCGGAGAGAACGTGTGAAAAGAATCGTCGACGTGGTCCACTGGAAGGAGTATAAACGGTCGAGTTTGTGGTACGTGTATCGGTATTCATTAAAGTTCGAGCGCACGGCTGAGATACATGGGCATCTGTTCTTGCACATCCTCCTGCGTCATGCGGAGTTTCAGTGTTAGTCGAGTGAGTTATGGTTGGTAAAGGTGCTGAACTTGTTCGCATTTCAGTAGGAGGTGTACTTTCCCTACCCATTGAGAAATTATCTTCTGTCAGTCTTGTAGCATCACTAGTTGATGGATTATCGGAAGTACTTGGTTCGCCACGCGACTCAATATTTCCACCGCACCTATCACAAATACTATCAGCGTTAGATCTTTGTTCAGAATTATCACAACGAATATTAGCCACAAAGTCTGTTAAACACACTAACTTATCTAAATCACTTTTTGATCTTCTATTCGAAGCAGATCTGGATTGACACATCGTTCTTGAACAAACATTTACACTTGGTGAGGTCACACTTAAACACGAACTATTATTATTAACTGTTCTATTGTTATCATTAGTATTAGTTAATGATGTGCTACTGTTTGAAAACTGTAATTCAGAAAATTCGTTACTTAACACTGACCGATTGAACGGATCTATCGAACTGCTGCTGCTTGGTGACTCGTTATTACTGGCCGAAGTGGAAGCATTAGAGAAAGGACAATATAATCGCTTTTTTACTACATCGTCGTCTTCAGAACTACTATTATCAGAAGAAGTGTCTAAGATTGGTTTTCGATTCTGTTTGGTAGTCTTCTTAATGAAACCGGGATATAATCTTTTTAACTGTAAACGCCAAGATTCCCTATGACTATCGTTTTGCCGTTCTTGACTTGAACTTGCGGGTTGCACCTCTTGAGTCGAAGTCGAAGGAGTATCTAAACTAGAAATGTTTGGTCCATCCGTTGCAGACTGGCTATTTTTAAATTCGGCAATCTTCGGAGCCATATCACTAATTTGATCATTACAGCTTTGTGTAAGGTTTTTCTGCATCTGAGTAAGCTTCTCCTTCAAACTCTTCAAATTACTATCGCTAAAATTATCAGGAGTATTATTAGCACTAGTAGTCCTTCTTCTTGGTGAACATTTAATCCTCATCTTAAAACCAGATTTGTCCGGTGTTTTTGATGAACTAGTTGATGGTTCTGTAGGTGATTCGGTACTAGTTTGAATTCCGAGCGTTGCACGCATTATAAGACGACGTTTCGGTGACATTTCGCTGGGTATTCGGTCCAAATGACTTCTGCTAGTGCTCGCAGCGGAAGTAGAAGCAGTTTCAGTTCTGGAAGTACTTAACGATGTGAGTCTACGTGGTCTAAAGCCTATTTCTTCAGTGGTGCTGGTTGAGGCAGAACTTTGTTGAATACCACTAGTCGAAGGTCCTGCCATTGCAGATGTCGAGTCAGTATCAGGTGTTCGCGCAGGACTTGATCGTTGGTAATTACTAGTAGACGGACCTGCAGTTTGCAGATCCGGAGCTTGATGTTCCATTTCCATAGGGTCAGTTCCTCGATCAATCTACAATGTAACAATAATACAGTTGCGGCAATATAAATATAAATAATTAAATTACCGTGGTTGGAGGTCGGTATACTTGTAAGTACCGATGTACCAATAATTCGTATTCATGAACCAAATTGCGATAACAGGCTGTAATTCTACGTTCACGCTCTGGAACACTGGACAAAGGCACCCTGTCGCTGCTTGCGTTCGACGTCGAAGGCTAAAATTTATACGTTATTATAGAAGTCGCGAAATGATTCACAACATTTTTACTAACCTGTGCTGTGTAAGAGCAGTAACCACCAACGAATCTTGGTGTAGTGCGTCGACGGTACGGACTGACGGATCTCTCGGTTGCAGGCACCGTAGCGGAAATACGAGTTCTTTCTACTCTGTTTAGAGGAGTGTAAGCTCTTGATCTTTCCCATCTGCTCTGGGGTGTATTCGCAATTCCTGTTATTAATTTATGGCCCAGTTTATCAAACGCCACATAACGGACCTAAAATATATCAAGTTTTGTTTGGTTAAGGTATTTAAAAAACAAAAGAAATCTACGTAATTAGTCATGTTTATTGATAGTTTTAACTATAAATACCGATTAATAATCGGTGATTCATATTGCTGATTAAATATTTTAGAATGCAAAGGTGGGTAGAATGCTCCGAAGAATTTTTTTTACTGAATTTTATATCGGCCGTGAAACTGAGCGTTTTTAAATATTTAAAGGTTGCAAACGATAAAGCAAAACAATAGGTGAAGTAAATGTAATTATGATCTGATAATAACAACACTTTCAATTAAAATAGCGCAAGGTTATTAATCGTCGTTTAAAGAAAAGAACGGCTCACATTAGCCAAAACAATTTACAGCTTGTGAAACGGGTTTTTATTTATACATACTAGGCCCACAGCTTTGTTATTCCTTTCCATAACTTTACTTTTCCAGTTCTCTATGCCTCTTTCTCTTAAGTTCGTCAATACGGCATCCTGTCGCCTTTTCCTTGGTCTTCCTTTTTTTCTTATAGGGCTGGTGTCCCCCAAACTATTTTCTTCAGCTCTCTTTCTTTCGTCATCCTTTCCATATACCCCAGCCATTGTAATTTTCTTGGTTTTATTACTTCATCAATCTTGGCGTCTTAATAATATATACAGGGTGGCTGATTTTTCATTGGCCAGATTATATCTCGTTGATTTTTAGAAATACAAGAAAAAGTCAGAGGAAATAGTTTTTTAGTATTACTTCTTCTATAAAATGGCATAATTAATTATTTTTCATGGCCTACTGTTTTTCAGAAAAAATGTACTGCGTACTTCGAACTAATTTCACAGTGATGTTTGTCCAAAGTGAGGTTAGATCTTTTAAAAACAATTGAATAACTGTTGAACTGTTAGTGATAGACTACTATAGTGCTATATCGTTGCACTTGCCGTTAAAGGGCGATTCTGAATATCTAAATATATACAGGGTGTTCTATTTGAAATAACGAAGTTAGTGTCTACTTCCGGTATAACCGGAAGTTGTACAGTCTTAAATATATTTTCAATCAATTTGTAATAACCCTAAACCCTATTTTGCAAATTTTCATTTATGTACTATAAGCTTTTCTCAAGAAACGTCTAATCGACGATCGTCGTGACACACCCTGTATATATCTTCCTTTGTTCTTCTTCTTCTTCTGATTATTTTCCTTTCCCACCTTCTTGGTGCCTCCTAAGTGTTCTTATTTAACATCCATGTTTCACATCCACACAATGTTGTTGGTCTCGGTATCGTCTTATAAATCCTTATTTTCGTTTTTCGTGCTCCTGGATAACTCCTTTGCCCTTATTAGGTGGTTCATCGCCCTTGTTAGCCTTGCTTAATCTCGCTTCATTTTCTTTTTCTTTCTCACACTTTCTCCTTATCTTTGCTAGACAAACTCTTCTATTTCCTCAAATCTATTCTCCCCAGCCTTGTATCAATTTTCATTTTTTTGGTTTGAGTTCTCCTATTTTCTTTTTTGTTTCTTTTAGCTCTTTTTCACTTTTCGCTATTATTGCCAGGTCATCCGCATACTCTACTACTAGATGGCTTTTGAACAATATGTTTCCCTCTCTATTTAGCTGGCTTTCTCTGATTCTCTTCTGTAATATCATATTAAACAACAGTGTTGAAAGAGGATCTCCTTGTCTGAGCCCTATTATAATTTCAAAATCTTCTCATGTTTCACCATTTACCCTTGCCCGTTATCTTGATTAGTGTCATGTTCAGTAAGTTTGTAAGCTTCCTGGGGACTTTGAATTCTTTCATTATTTTTGTCAGCTTAGTTCTTTTTACTGAATCATAGGCCTTCTTAAAATCTATGAAGAGAACAGCTGCTGGGATTTTGTACTCATAGCAAGTTATTAGTATTGCTTGTAATTCTCCTAGCTGCGGTTCTATTCTTGTTTCCAGTCTTCAACTGAATTAGTGTCGCTATTGTTTTGTATACCACATCTAGCAATTTCCTCCAGATGTTCAGTATTAGTTGGTTCATACATTTTTTGTTTCAGCTCTTCATCGCCGTATTTTATGTTCTCAGCTGTAATGCTATTTTGCCCTGGGCTTTTGTTGTTTTTTAGCTTTGAATTCCTCTCTGGTCGGTTCATCTACTTGGTTTTCCTCTTGCCATTGTGGTGCTTGATCTTCATCCTGCTTTGTATAACATTTCGTATAAGTACTCTCTCCATCTACTTCTTATTTTGTCTTCCTCGCCTATCAAATTGTTGTCTTTATCTTTAATGTATTTTGATTGTTTCTCCTTCTTTTGTAATAGTCTTTTGCTACTGTGATTTTTCGTTCGTTTCTAGCTCTTTTCTGTTTGACTTTGGACCTCTGCTCTGTATATGCTTGTTTGTCTTCCTCCTTTTGTGTCTGCAGTGAGTTATTTCTGAACTCTGTCTCTCTTATACATACATTCTCCGTCCCACCATGTTGTTTCAGAGGTATCATTTTTTCTGTTGCTTTCTGTATGATTCATCGTCACTGGTTTGGTGTAGCTCCTGTTTTCGTTCTTGATATCTTTGTACAATTTCAGCTTGGTTTATTTCCAGTTTTTGTAATTTTCCCATATCATAATGATTCAATTTGAGCTCTATTCTCTGTAGGTAATAGTCCGTGTCTCTGTATGACCTTATATTTTTGCTGCTTGTCTACTAAAATGGTCTGTTTTAAATAGCGGTTGAACGGGTTTTTGAATCGCCGTTTAAAACTTACTTAGACTTTATCTGGTTGGCGTATTTTTCATCCGGTAAGACCGACGGCTCTTTGTATATGTCCTTCCTTTTACAACTTGTACTCATTATTTTCATTCCTTTTTCTTCCGCAAATGCTGTAACCCTCTTTCCATTATCACCGCTTTCTCCACGGGTTGTTTGTTCCCTTCTTATTTTTGTATTTGCATCTCCTGTCACCAATCTAATACTACGTTTATTCAATTTGTTATATGCATCTTCCAGCTCTTCGTAAAATTTATCCTTTTCCTCTTCAGTTGGCGTATGTGCATTCAGGATTGCATTGGTGCTTTTGTCTTTTAGTTCTATGAGACGTAATCCATCGAATATGGGTATAAATTTGGTTGTTGTTGTTGTAGCACTTCAGGCCGAGAGGCCTTCCATTGCTTCTCATTATATACCTGCTCTTCCCAGTTCACTATTCAGTTCTTGCATGTCTTCTTGTATCCCTTCCCACCAAGCTTTGTTAGGCCAACCTCTCCTGTTATGACTACCTATTTCTGCTTTATAAATCTTCCTTGTTAGCTGTTTGTCTCCCATTCTTGTAAATTTGGTTACTTTTTCTTTAATGTGTTGCTCACCAAAAAACCCACCCCGAATCTCCCTTGTCACCTCCACTTTGCACTGCCATCAAATTATTATTAGCTTCATATATCCTATTTTAACTCGATTCCCTTTGCTTCTTTCTTCTTTGGCTTTTTGTGAAATTTTGTTCTGAATTTCCCTCTCAACTTGCGTTAGATCTGGATTAATGTAAATAACTTTTCCTTTGGACTTCCTAAGTCTGCTTTTGTTTTTCGTTGTATTTATTATGTCCTCCGTATTATCGACCTCGGCTATACTTGTGTTATTGTTTATTTTTGCAATGCCAGGAAGCTTTCCACTTTTTGTTTCAACTGTTTCCCTTCATCCATTTCCTCCGCTAGTTTCGAGATTACAATGTTGTTGTTGAGTTCTTTTTTGTTGTCTTCCAATATTTTTTTGACTTGCTTTCTATATTCTTTTTTAACATTTCGTTTTCTTGGACCATTTCTGAATCCTTGATGTGCCACCTATGTCTTTAAATATTGTCAGACTGTTTCCCAGTTCCACAGCTCGGAAGTCACAGCATGGTGTCGGTCCAGAAATTCCTTGTAGCTAATTACAAAATTGCAAAAATTGACCTAATTTGTGATGTTACAAGTCCCTTATCACTTCACCTTCACACTGTACTTTCACTATATAAATTTCACTCGATATTGCTCGTAATTTGAATTAAAATATCAGTGGTGGAGTTCAAAAATTACTAGAAGCATTCCCAACATGCAAGTTGCTAAACATAGTAATTAAAAACAAATTAGGATTGATTACATACCTTTTCCTTAGTATTGCATGTTGCAGTTTGTGTAAACGGTTGTGGTTTACTCCAATCCCAAAAATAGAGTTCATTATAGGTTGCTATTACCAAAATACGATCACTTGGGTGAAAAGCAATCGAAGCTATAACTGTCTGACTGCCTGCCGTCCATACTTCGCTGCCTCCCTATAAGAATAGTTGTCAAAGTTAATAAACCTTTTTATCCTTTCATACTAATTTCCATTAATATTTTCGGCTTGTAAACTAAAGAAAACATTCATATTATGAAGGCAGTGACTCAAAAGTGCATTTGTTTATAACCTACTACTTGTTATTAATTAAACAACATATTATTTATAAATACTAACTGGCACCAGTCATTATCAACTGATAAATTCTAAATATGTATCAACCCACTTGTGATTCACCACAATCAAAATGGCTTATCTTCAGTCTTTAATTTATTACAGTCACCTTGGTGAACAATAAACAAATGCTATTTCCACCTTTTTTTGTAATACAAAATTAAATGTATTTTAATGAATCATGAAAATTCTATATATAGAAAAATATCAGGATAGATTTCGGCAAACTTTTTTTAAATTAAGGGATGATCAAATAGTTTTTATTTACTACCGTCATTTGTTATAACTCATAAACATTCGAATTTTGATTCGATTTTGTTTATTTTGACGATGATTTGATTAGTAAAATAAAGCTAAATGTTAGACTTACACTGAGATCCCAAATACGAACTTGACCTCCAAGGCAACCTGAAGCGACAAGTTCATTGCAAGTAGGATGAAAGGCAATACACCAAGGGGTGCGTGGATGGCCGACAAGCGTTCTAATATTTCTACCACTTCTAAGATCCGTGACATAAATATTATGATTGCCATGTGTCGAAGCTACCTTGGTCCCATCCGGACTAAATACCATAAGGAATGTGGAACGTGGTGTTCCAGGCATTTCACAACGCTATTGAAAACATGTGAATCTAAATTAGGAATAATTAAAAATAAACTTGACATACCAATTCTTTGTATTCCTTTCTAACAAGTTCATCTTCGGCGAATGCTTGTAAATCGACGTTTGGTTTTCCATCATGTCGAAGTTTACGGTTTTCTAAAGACCTTACAAAATCGATTCCTACTTTTGGAAGAACTTCTAATGCGAGTCTTGGATGTTTAAGTTGGTTGATGACAGCATCGTCGTCGTCGGGAGTCATATTTACATGGTTTCGGAATCTTGCCGATTAATCTAAGATAAAGGCACATACGAACTACTAGCGTATTACTGATTAATGTAAATGATAATAAAGGAACAGGAATTCATTGTGTACGTTTATACCAAAGGTCAAAAAATGATGGATATGAATCAACTGTAAAAAAATAACTGATAATCACTACTGCACCAACTTAAAATATTTACAAACACGATCGCGTTATTATTTGAAAATTCGTTTTGAGAAACATACTGCTTTATAAACAAGAGGGATGGGCAGAGGTCGAAATGAACGCAATCACAACAAATCTCGGTTGGTTCTGTTTTGTTAACTTAGTTTACCTCTTATTTATTGAGGAGGTAACTCGGTTTATATTCTTTACGTAAATGTAACGAAACTGAACAACTGTTTAAATAACTGCATTTAATTTGCATGAACTGTAAACACAAACCACTGACGTAACACGTCTCCCAACAACTGACAGCTACGAACGGAACGTACGAACAGACGGATTAAAAAAATTTGCAATCTACCAATACAACAAAACAAAAATTGAAAATTCAAAAAAATCACGCAAAGTTTAATAATCAAATTATTAAATTACGATAAAGATTATACAGCACACCGAATAGTGCAATGATGCACAGTTAAAAAAGAACTATAGGAAAACCGGCAGACTGACATAAAGTGAGGTTGGGTTTATAAGGACCGTTTTAAGTTCTTTTCTTCTACATAATTACCAAAAACAAGTTATATAAATTAGAAAAGCACCATCTAACAAAACAGAATTTTATATGAGTTCGGAAAAATGAATAATATTAAAAAAAAGTCAAATGTGTTGAGCGTTATTTGTAATAGTAGTATTTTTGTAATTTGTAACTTTAGTTAAGTTCGACCCTGGATAAGTTTTGTAGCACTACCGCCAATAATTCTAGGGGAATTGCGAATTCCCTAAGCGGCGTCAATCTGTCATCTGTCATTTTGTCAGTTGTTTGAAAGCAAGCTAGACGCTGTTGCATGGGTTGCAGCTTATTTTGAATAAAAATCAATTATAATGGATAAACCAGTAGTTCTCGCAAGAGTTATCAAAGTTTTGGGCCGTACAGGATCCCAAGGACAATGTACCCAAGTAAAAGTAGAATTTATCGGAGAACAAAATAGACAGATTATCCGCAACGTTAAAGGGCCCGTAAGGGAAGGAGATATCTTAACCCTTTTGGAATCTGAACGTGAAGCAAGAAGATTACGATAAATTGTAAAGGAAATCTAGCATCTAAGTTTATTTGTACGTTTATTTAAGGGAGGTACAATGTGTCTTTTGTAACAATAAAATCGTTCCATTGAAAGGTATGGACTGTTATTTTTATTTTAAAAATTTTACATGTGGGGTGGTTTTTAAGGCACAAATTGCCTCTGGGGATATGAATAGTTATTGTGCTAGTTTGTGGAAAGATTTGTATCAGGTATTTAAATAAAGATGCAAATAATAAGTATTATGTAAAGCAGACAAAAAAATTAGATTAATTTAAAATTGTTTTGGGAATGTTTACAGGTTTGAGTGCCCAGTTTTGTAGTTAGTGCGATATACCTTGGTATTCTGCTTTGGAATTAGAAAGGTTGTTGGCCAAGTACTTATATTATGTAAAGTATTTGAAGATTTGAATGTAAAGTCAGTTACCTGGAGTCTTATAAAGTAAGTATGAGGTAAATTAAGTAATCCTGAAAATTTAGCATTTGTAGAAATAAAACTTAATGAAATATACAAAAGTTGTAATGAATAAAAAAATCTGTCCCATTGCCTAAAACATTTCAATAATAATTATTATTGTAAAAATACACCTGTAATGCTAAAAAAAAAGTTTAATTAGCTTGATTAAACCTAACAAAGAATTACTTGCTGGTCAAAAAGCTATGCAATAAAAATAAACATTATTTTACACATGTATGATGAAAAAACTAATGAGAGTCCAAATACTCGATTTATTTAAAAATAATAAATCAGCCAACACTTAATTTATACTTCACAAAAACATTTTTAAATATTATACAGTTGCTTTCTACATAAACTGATTGATTTTGCACTTATTACACTTTCAGGTAAGGGATTCCATTGCCAAAACACTGTTGCATAGGAAATGTTCTGTACATTGAAGAAGAAATCGTTCTCTACTTAATTTGAAATGATGTCTGAATTCTAGGATTACAACCCATAAGTAAAACAGTATGCTTATCTATATTTATTTGAAGCATCCATTCTTCACACCAGTTTGAATATCATATAATTTAGATTGCAGATTTTGACTTTTCAAGTTAGGATTACAAAATAGCTTATTGTAATCAGCATGAAATAAAAAGCTAACACTGATATGTATATACAGGGTGTAACAAAAGTGGTGGGCTGACTATACACAGGCGGCTTCTACAACTAAAAATAAGAAAAGTATCTGAATTAGGAGGTGAAATATGTAACGTTTAAATCTTGGTTGACTAAAAGTAAAAATTATTAACAAAGATACACTTCCAAGCATTTCGAAACTGTCGCAATGATAAAGTGTATAAGCATGAATACTCAATAAAGAATCTGGTATATTGGATGATAACCACGTTTCTGTAATAAAATAAGTGCCGAGTTTAAAGTTTGTGGATGTAGTATTAACTCACTGAATTTCACCATTAGAGAATTGATGTGAGTAAAAAAAAACAGACCAATTTTTTGACATTAAGTTAATTTGATTATTTTTGCCACAGCATGCTATTTTTTATCTTAAAAAATTAAAATTTAAAGTTTAGTGTATAGTTGGTTGCCTACATATAGGGTAAAACGATGCGTTTGATTCATTTTTTTTTTAAATGTATACATCTATACATAAGGGATATGTAGCTATACTAAAAAGAAAAATTCCCTGTATGTATATGTATAAGGAATACGTTTTCTAGGAACAAAAACAAAAATCACCGAAATAATCTCACAAATCTTACTACTCAACTCAAAAATCACAGAAACAAAACTGGCCTTTGATTCCTTTATTTTTTAAATTTTTATTCGTTTTTTTTTATATAGCCTTATTATTTAATAAGCTTTTTGAAATCGAAAATTGGGACGTTATGCTGACATTAGTATTTAAGATATAAAGATAAACAAATAACTTTGTGTACAAAGCAAGTGTTTACTAAATAATTTTTACATAACTATACAACACAAAAAATTACACCAGTTAAATGTGCCACATGATGAAAAGTATAAAGTTTTGCACCCATTTGTTTGTAAGAGTTGGAATTGTCTGAAGGGTAACAGGTGATACATCTCCGAAAATGAGAGAATACCCGTCCCGCTACAGTTTTTAGTGGGACGTGTGAATTTCTCTTAAAGATTGAGACCGGTGGCAACCCTACCACAACATGTTCATTAGTTTAAGTCCTTTGTGAAAAAAAAAATACATCAGTAATATTTGAAAACAATTGCATTAGATTATTTAATTAAATTTTAAATCCAGTAAGTCATTTTCATTGTTCCATCATAATCTTTCTGAGTATCCATAAAACTAGTCTGTCGAGCTAGTTTGTGCATTGATATCCGTCTGCAAATTTCCAAAGGCATTTCCTCCGACATCTCATCTTTCACTGGCTCTAATTCCAAATCTTCGTAGGAGCCAGCTATCGAAGAATCCGATCTGTGAACATAAAATATATGCAGGTTACTGTTGCAACAACTTTGAACAAATCGTACTTCAAAGGAATACATCGACAACAGTCTTGCATTGTAAAAGTTTTACCGAATTCTTCGCCTTCTTCCAAAGTTTGCGGCAAACGATGATGTAAAGTTTCCGGTAATCTTAGACCAAGAAGTCCTCCAAACATCGATACTATTCCCATTATTATCAGTGGCAAAATTAGGTTTTCTGAACCCTAATTAGATCCTTTCAATTAAATTAAAATGATTTTAAAACGTCAGACTTACAAGGTACGTAATAAACGGAATGATGATCAAGCCTAAGCCTCCGATGTATGCTGACGTTCCAATACCTATCCCTCTCAATTGTGTCGGATATAATTCACCAGCGAAGGGGTAAATTATTAAAAATGATGCTGATATGGCAGATTTTGATATTAAGTATAAAACTAACGTTGCGGTGATGGCATCTAAAAAGTTTACATCGTAAATTTGGCTAGTTACATCGGATGTTCTTACCTGATGGAATCAATACGGTTGCAATACAGCTGATTCCACTAATAATCATGCAGAGGCTTAAAGGCCATCTGCGTCCCCAACGATCCATAACTATCCAGCACATTAAATAGCTAGGAATTTCGACAACAGAAGACAAGAAGAAACTCAAGTACTGATTTTTTCCCAAAGCAGGCCCGTAATAACTCAGTCCGATATAAACCGTAGTATTCGCAAACCAATTCAGTGTAATTAAAATAGTTTTCAACCTCATATTTGGAGTACGGCACAGGATAAAAACATCAGGGCATTTATTCGCATCAGCCTCTTCACCATTAGTTCTAGCAAACACCATTCGTTGCTTTAGTTGTTGCTTAAAACTTGGCGGTAATTCTTTATTGTTCATCTTAGCAAGCATTTCAAGGACTTCTAAAGCCTCCTCGAACATACCTTTTGCAAGCAACCATCGTGGACTTTCTGGTAGAAAGAACCAGTAAAAGATGTAGAGTAAAAAGGGCATCGATGTTGCTAATGTTAAATGTACCCAATCACGGATTAAATATGCTATTCCGGCTAAAGCCATTAGCCCGAAAGTGTAGAAGGTGCAAGTCATCACCGTAACAAATGATCGATAATTTGGACCAACAAGTTCTAATGCTGAAAATATAAACTTATTTTAATAATATGTTAAATGAGCTGTCTTGGAATGTTTGTTGTGGCAAGTTTTGACATGTTATACTTACTTAGTGATAACTTTTATAAATAAATACTCACAGATGATGAAAGGAATCTGATAAATAGCAGGTATAGTAAGTCCAACGATAATTCGACTAACAGCCCAGCACCAAAAATTTGGTGAGCATGCTGTTAAAACGCTTCCGGTGAGGAGGGTACATAAACAAGCGAAGAAAGATTTTCTGCGTCCGATTCTATCGTTAAGCAAACCAAAAAAGTAGACACCTATAGGGCCACCCAAATTCAGTGCTGTTAATCCTAAAGTAGGATAAATGTCCTTATCGCATACTAAATCAAACTGCAATAATGCAACGTTATAACAATTGTCTGATCTCAAATTTACAACTTACATCAATGACAATGCTTGATGTTACTAAGGATTTGTCATATTCCCATCCGTCTTTGCATGATTCCACAGACCATGAAGTATCAGGGTCAATGTAAGTAATATTGGTATCATCTAATAATTGTGCCCAATCTACAGTATATCTTTCGCATCTACTGTAGGAGTCGTTGTTGCTAGGAATGGCTAATTTTTTTCGTTGCGTTGGAGTTAGATTGTTCAATTCTGGTACTTTACACCAGTGGTCTGGTATATCTGCCATAAATAATTGATTAAACGCACAAAAACCACAGGGAATACATGCAGGCAAACACACAAGCCAAAGCATTAATTTTTGGTATTTGCCGAATTCACCCACTTGAGGTAAAATGTCATCCAAATCTATTGGTTCCTGTAAATAACACAAATTTGAAAATGTATCATTATAAACATAAAAAAATTACATTGTGTGACTGATCAGTGTGATCCATATTATTAAGAAACACCAATGAAACCGCCTAGCTTGTAACTAAAGATGTGAAGCCATATTCGATAACTTCGTTATTAGATTATCCTTGATGTGTGTAATTTTGATGCCCTACATATCAAGATATTTGAAATTTTGTTCATTATTGATGATGCTCTTTGTTTAATTATTCATCAATGCGAATTACATTTTTGCCATAATACCGCATGTAACATGTAAATCATGTAACTACAGGGTGGTCCATTTTCGATGGTTTTAAATGGAAATTTATCGGAGATAGACAAAAACTAATATCGGACTCCAAGGCTCTTTTTTGATGCTAATTCAAGTTCTGATGACAGAATTCCGTCAGTTTTTAGTTACAAGTCAAAATTCAAAGTTTGCCCATTTTGAAAACTTTAAATAGTCCTTTGTCTTTGAAGATATCCAAAAACGGTAAAAGCATTTTAGAAACACCTTTTCAAGCAGAATACACTCCAGGGACAGGAACTGGAAGAACATCTAACCATAAAGGAATAAGAAGGAGAAGCTGGGCTTTGAATGAAAGATGGAAGGTCTTCAAAACAACAGTACTGATGGTAGCAGAAAAGATATGTAGTAAGATCAAAGTTACCAGCAAGAACAAAAGAACTAGATGGTGGAGTGCAGAGGTGCAACGAGTACTGAAGGAAAAGAACATTTGGATGACATATATGAGGACCAAAGCACTGGGTAGCCTATGTATGAGCTCGTAATGTCAAACATAAAGTGCAAACAGCTAAAACCTGGGAAAAGTTCGGAGAAGAAATGGAATCCAGCTACCAAACGAATCAAAAGAAGTTTTGGCATGCTTTAGAGTGCCTTAGAGGAAAGTTCAGAAGGAACATTCGAAACATCAGCAAGTGTAAACTAAAAAAGAGGGCATTCTTGCGGTTTGGCATGATTACTATGAAGAAATCTTCAGGGCGAAGAACCAGAAAAGAAAAGTGAGGAAGCTGCATTGGAGGAAGAAAATGAAAGCTACATTACAGAAGACGAAATTGAGGAAACACTAACCAACATGAAGATGGGAAAAGAAACTGGTTGGTATGAGATTGCACGGCTCATAAAACATGGCGAACAAGTTGACAGCCTGGAGGACAAAAACAACACCCGATGACCGGGGGAAAATATCATTGTGTCCATTCATAAGAAAGGGAGTACTTTGGATTGCTCCAACTACAGACCCATCTGTCTTTCGAGCGTCATAGCAAAGTTCTATTCCAGAGTATTGGAAATTAGGCTGAGGAGGGAGGCCGAACAGAATCTTGAAGAAGAACAGAGTGCTTTCAGACTCAGCCGAGGAAAAGATGTGTGTTGTCACGTGATTTTGCAATCCCGTATTATTTTGGAATTTTTGAGTCATTTTGAATTATTGTCAAGATTCTTCAGTACGGTCCTGTCAATTATTTTATTTCTGCTACAGTCAAATTCGTTTAGTCTGGAGGACACGAAAGGTTAAGCCTAATTCGGCACGTTCTTCCTTTGCAGTTCTACAAAATCTTTAAAGTCATTTCAGTGTGTTTCATTTTTGTAAAAGGTTCCTTTGTTAAAAATCCCAAGCTGGCCTAAATTCGCGCGTATTTCATCAAGGCATGATCTCATCTTGTTTCCGTTATTGCAACGTCTCGTGATACGGTGCGGGGAATCCCCTGTACGTTCGGCCGCGTCAGCTGATTGTTTCAGCATTCTTCTTCCGCTCCCCGCTTTAGTGCGTGACAGTTAGTCAACCATATCGGACGTCTTTTTAAGACGTGGTGTGAGTTTATCGTTTGCTGCTTGGGTCCTTAAATAAACCGGAAGGCCTCTATATCGGTAATCCTCGGGCAAGATTACAATTAACGACTTGGTCGCATTCATAAAAAGAGTGCCCGATACTCCGGAGAGATATAGTTTTGTGTGGAAGTTGTCTTGGAAGAAGGAACATATAGCTCTTCCAGTCACGTCCGTCACGTCACTCCCTGGTTCTTAAGTACCGACATCTTGCCAGGTAATCTAGTATCCTTTATGCTGTTCCTGCTTTGCCGTTTATGTTTGTAACGTCAGTTTTGATTTCTACGATGCCTCTTGCCGGCAGGCCTTCATTGATGTTAATTAGTTATTTTGAAGTGTAATAAGTACCGCCTTTTTAGTATTCTTGTGTTCAAGTCAAGTAAAGTTCATTTGTCTCAAGTTTTAAGTCAAGTTAAGATATTATTTTGTATTGTGTTGCATGTGTAAATTTCTTGGTGCTTATTGAAATGTTTAGTATTTATCTTTTCCTATATTTTGTTTGGAATTGAGGGTCTAAGCTTGTGAATGATTTGCTAAACTTAAAGTAAATGTAGTACCCTCAATTCTCGTTCCCTTAAAGTAAGTGTCGTATCTATTATTTGTGTTAACGTAATATTTTTGATTGTTGTCTTTTGTGTAATGTTTTTGTATTCATTTTTGTGTTTGCCTTTTGATTCATTAGATATTTCACTGTCAATTCAGTTTGGCCTTGTTATTGTGTTCAGCCCTTCCCGATGTCATTTGTGTATTAGTGTTTTGTTAAGGTTTTACGTGTAATAAGTGTTAGCCTGCCTACAAGTTTGAGCATTGCAGTTAAGTAAACTCAATTTCAGTCAAGCAAGGTAAGTTACATCTTGCAGTAGTGTGCAGCTACGACGAGTCCTTGGAAATCTTCTATGATGGGTTTCCTTCTTTTAGATCTTAGGGTGATTTTAATATCATAGTGGCGCCCTATCTATCGTTACGACCATTCCTCTTTTGAAGGGTTACTAAGTGTTATTAAGCACTATTTCAGTGAATCGTGCTAGCTTAGCCGCGTGCATCCCGGATTTGACATTCCCATTTGAATGTCGTAGTGCAGAATTGGCACGTGACAGTGTGTAGCATTCGATTCAGTACCAAGGGAATAGCTTTAGATAGCACTTGATGCTGAAGGAATTTCACAAAGTCTGAAGCAGAGTATCAGAGCCTATATAAACGAGTAAAAGGCATGGTGAGGACAGTTGGTGGATGTTCATCAGAATTCGAGATGCATAGGGGAGTAAAACAGGGCGACAGTCTTAAAATTGGCCTCCTAATTATTAATTTTTTAATTCGGGAAATAAAACAGCGTAAGAGAAGGTGTTGGAGACTGAAAACTGGAAAATGGGTGATGAATCTAGCGTACGTGCAGTACTTGGTATACGTGGACGATATTGCTCTTGTGGCTGAGAGTGAAGTTGATTTACAGCAGGCCCTGGCGGTATGGACAAGTGAACTGAAAGACCGTTGTATGCCCATAATTATCATAAAGAAAACCAAAACCAAATTGATGCAGTTCACCAAAGGAATACCCGTTGTCCTTACCTGAGAAAAGTGATAGGCGAAACGAGAAGTGATTGCAGTAACACAGACATCAGGGAAAAGTTGAAACAAGAGCCTATAAAAAATTTTATTGAGCGGAAAATATTGAGCTGGGTAGGGCACGTTGCCCACATGATAGATGATCGTAAACAAAAACAAATCTGGCAAGCACGACCGGAAGGAAAACGAACCCGAGGACGTCCTAGGATTGAGTGGGACGATTACATTGCTGAAGTCTCAAGGAGAAGAGGAAATACCATCAGAGAAGTGCAGAGACTGGCTCAAGATACGATGGAGTACAACTTCTGGCGGAAGAAGCCCAACGCTTAACGGCACAAACGGGAGAGCAAAAGAGAGAATATGTCAGTATAAAGTTTGAAACATTTTGAAGACAAAGTAAATTTTTCCACAAATATTTATTTATTAATTTAGAATGCCACGGCCAGCATTAAAATGAAAGTTAGGGTTCTCCAACACCCAAGACATATCGTTTTATGTATATTAGAATAATCTATAGTTGGCAAAAATTATTTTATGTCAAATGGCAGTATTACTGGCATATTAAAAAGGTATTTTTCACATTGAAATTTTCAGTTTCGTTTAAGGAACATGTTAAATACGTTTCTGTGTTTATTTTTGTGTCTTCATTCATCACGAAGTTCTCCTCATCGCTGTACTAGTCTGGCTCTTCTCCATATTTTCTTTCTTTCCTTATCTTTATGCCCTTCTGGGCATCGGATCTCCTTTCATCTGCCCACCCACTGTGTCTTTTCTAATTGTCCTACTCTATCACTTTCACTATGTGAGAGGGAGGTACCGCGTTAACGGATCCGTCGGTCCACCCATTCAAGTACTGACCCGAGACAACGAAGCTTAACTCTCGTGATCGCACATGACTGGGGTACCTAGCTACCGCAACTCGGGGCCTGTATTTTCTTTCAAACTTTTTAAAAAGTTTTTGATGATTGGCATCGTTCAGGATACCTTTCCAAATACAAATGAGCAAATAACATTTTCGTTTCCATTAAACATTTCCATAGTTTAACAATGTTGCTAAAATATTTTGGAACAAACAAAGGAAACAAAGTGATTTTCCAACACAAGCTACGGTAATCTGACATAAGAATGCCACTTGCTTTCTGCATTTTGTTTGTTTAAATTGTTTTGCAATCCGGCGACTAGATTTATATGTCCAAAATGCCGGTCTTCGGAATGGAGAGCGTTATTGCAAATTTTCGATGCAAAATGCCTTCAGAATGTTTATAAACAAACAATTTAAATTAGGAGACCTAATTGGACATTTAGAAATTCTGAAGGAATTTCAGCACCAGTTGATATCCAAACCAACTGACATATTAATGCCAGTAAGCTCAAAAACAAGCGTGTTTGAAGTGGTTATTTCGTACCGGCACGTGTGGAGCTTGGGTGAACTTGAATTCGAAAAAGGTTCAATCATCTGGTATACGGATGGGTCCAAAATAATGACCGGTGTGGGCATAGGTATTTATGGCCCAACAATAAGGCAATCAAAAGCCTTGGACCTAACTCCCACAATCTTTCAAGCAGAAATTCCTCCTATAGATGTATGTGCACAAATATGCCTAAGACAACGTTCTATATTCTATCAGACAGCCAAGCAGCACTTAATGCTCTGAGTTCCTATAGATTTGAATCTAAAGTCACTTGGGAATGCCTATAAACAGTAAATCAGCTGGCAAAAACCAACAAGTTAACCTTGGTGTGGGTGCCAGGCCATAAATGCATTGCCGGAAACGAGGCAGGTGATCGTTTTGTAAAGCAGGGTCAGAGTCTCAATTCATTGGTCTTGAACCGTTTTGTGGCGTAGCAAAAAGCCACATAACGGTCGAGATCAATAACTGGGAAAAATCCCAAAAGACCTATTATTGGTACAACTTTAGAGGCTTAAGGCAGGCGAAGAAATTTATATATCCTTCGCCAAAGAGAGCATGCGAATTGTTCGAACTTAGCAAACAGGAGCTAAGGCTTATAACGAGAGATCAATAAAAAAACCAATTAGGGTAGGCTGTGAAATTCAAATATTTTGAGTTGGTACTTTAGCCACATCCACAGAATGACATTTCAGTTTCAATTAAAGGTTATAAACTTTGTTTACAATAAAAATGTCAAATTACAAACGTTATAAAATTCAAAATAATTCAATTTCACAGCCTACCCTAATTGGTATTTTTATTGATCTGTTGCTATTATAACTTATGTAACTGGGCATTGCTCCCTGAGATACTATCTCAGTGAAATGGACAAAGCTAAGAGTAACCAATGTCGTTTCTGAAACAGCGGAACATTCTTTCCAACTGCGACGTCATAATCTGTCAAATGTTTCAATACCTCGAAAAGGTGAGCTTAACACCGAAACCGAAATTTAGTATCGTCTTTTGTTTTCGAGCTACAAATGAAAAATTGAATTTTTTGGAAATGCTTTTTGGAACCATAACTTGTTTGTTTGTAGAGATGGAAACAAAAAATAAAAATATTTTTAGTGTACTTTTTTTGTGTAGAATTTAATGGTGAAATTGGATTTTGATTTGCTAATTAAATTTCACGTTATAATATAAACTTGTTTTTTTAAATATTAACTGTAGTTAGCTTTGGCACCTTTAAATAAGTGGCTTCTTCGACGTTTAATGTATAACATGATCTTCGGTTATGCCCTCGACTTTAGTCGGTATTTAGAAACCCAACACCAATTTAAAAAAAAAAGACAGAACGAACTTTATTTCTGGCCATAAATTCTTCCTTGGTCTGATGATTAGAAGTCTTCAATACTCGTTCGAGGATTTTGAAATTTTAAATTGCCCCATTTCTATTAACCCCTTAAGAAAGGGTTCCAGAAATTCATTGTTTAACGGCCTGCGCCATAAACTGCCAGCTGGGACCTTCCGCTTAAGCCTTCACCCATCCGCGGTGTGGAAGCACCGAATGTTCTCCGGAACTAATTATCCCCTATAATACATAATTGCTGATAAAAACTTTCTAATTGTAATAAGCAATTTTCGATATTAACATCTAGCTAAAAAAAGAATATACTACATACATCTTAATATCAAATTCCCCTTCAAGTCAACTGCTTCCGTAACTTTATAAATATCTACCTGCTATCGCACACCACCGCGGAGCAGCTCGGACAGAATCATCGCGGTTTTTATTCTCGCTCGACTCAAACACATCGTGTGGGGTATTAAACGATGTGCCTTGACGTCAGCAGGACGATGATAACTAATATGCAAATCAGTAATTAGATTTGGGACAGTTATTTGAGAATAATGAAAACAGTGATTTTGTCCTATTTTTCCTCTTCTACCACCACTCGCCAGCCAATGGTAGAGCAGCATCGGATTTTCGAGCAATAAATACGGTCGAAAAATCCAACTGATCATCAACGTCTCCGTGTGCCTGATCAAGCTCAACGTCTCGGTGTGTTGCTTCAAGATCGACATTCTTGCACGTTTAATTGCCATCACCGCCTTCACACACCGCTGGAACCGCCCGCCGCCGCTGCCCATTCCCAGCCACCTCCACACTCCGCTGGAACCGCTCGCCGCCGCCAGACACTGCCTGTTCCCAGCTACCTTAACGCTGGAACTGTCCGCTGTCCGTTCCCAGCTACCTACACATTCCTCTGGAACCGCCCGTCGCTAGACGCTGCCTATTCTTAGCCACTTCCACACTCTGCTGGAACTGCTCGCCGCCGCCTACGCCGTCAGAAGCTGCCTGTTCCCAGCCACCACCAACACCGCCCTCTACTGCTGAGGCCACACCATCACCCACGTCGACGGACGCCTCCATCTCGACACCTTCGGCACACTTCTCGCCAGATCAAGGCTTGGGTTTTCCATCGTCGCCGCTCCCCTTTTTTTGTTTTTTTATTAGTAACAAATAATTATTTCCAGCCTCGTCTTTAGTTACTGAGCTAGCCAATTTGAACACAGTGCCCATTAACAAGCAGGGCCTAGTTTGTATCATGTACTTATTAAATATTAATCATTTTCTAATATTTACAAATAGCACAAAAAACTGTAAGTTAAACCAAGTAATGAGAATCTACCTCAATAATGAGTTCTCTATTCGGGAAATGTGGTGATTGGTGAGGTCATTATTAGACCCCGGATAATTATGCATTTGCATATTGCATGCATATTTTTTAGAAAATTAACGAATTATTAGGCATTAATATTAGAATGTTTACTAGGGTGTCCCTTAATAATGGTCATTTTGATTTTTCGTGCTCTCACCCCCTGGAATCATTCAAGATACTAAAAAAATGAGGTGTGCAAAATTCTGGTCCGGTGGAACATGGTTAATCCGTGCCGCCAAGCTGTCCAAATTTCACATTTAAATAACATTGAATTTGAATATTTTTTCAATTTCACTTCATGATGAAAGTTTTTTTCTCGATCCAACATATTCATTACAAATCATTATATGGTAATATAGTCGGAGGCCGATGTTAGTTATTTTGAACGTGAAATTACGCCACACTGGCGTGCACGGTAGCATTCGGAACTATGCTAGAATGCTACCGTGTACGCCAGTGTGGCGTACTTTTAAAGTTTAAAATAACTAAAATCGGCCTCCGACCATATTACCAGGGGGTGAGAGCACGGAAAATCAAAATGACCATTATTAAGGGACACCCTAATGTTTACCTAGGATGCATATTTTAGAGTTTAATTTTATTTTGCCGAACGGGTTGTTTACCTCAGCGGTCATCCGATTTTTAAGGCAACTTATTATTATTATTGATAAGAAGTTGTCTGGCTGGCGTTTACTAAACAATAGGATTACTTAAAATATTTTCAAAGAATTGCAGGTAAGCTGTACAATCTTAACAGATGTTTTCGTTTTAAATACTACCAAATATACATAAATAAATTTGTTAATCCCTTTAAGTTTCTTTGAAACGGCGACCTTGGTTTTTCCAAGATTAGGCAAAGCACCTTAAGTTGGCGGGGTTGTAAATGTACTATGTCAAAGTGCAGTTTTTATGTTTAGTTTCACGATTCAACCGAAATTCACAAGTGAGGTACTCATTCAACGCATAATTTAATGCTCTACATTTTGCTAAATAACGAATTTCTCAATAGAATGCTTCATTTTTGAGCTTTACGCAAAAAACTGAAAAAATAGCGAAAATTTCGCGGTTTCTTCGACCTGGTGGTCGAAGCTCCAGTTAGAAATTGGAACAAACTCAGTTTCTCCATACTAGAGGTATGTTATATCGATTAAAGAAGTTTTCAGCTTTCCTCTAATTATTTGATAACAAAATGCTAATTTTACTAGACTATGTGTAGTAGTTTTAGGATTTTAATTCTTATTATACGTATTAATCCAAGAAATATTATGTAACATACTTAAATAAATTTTTTTAAAAGCTTTTTTTCATTTTAAAGGGGCTTCTTTGGCAAGAAATTTCTGTTTTCAAAATGTAAATTTTGAATGTTGTAAGTGCATAAATGCATGCATCCATGCATATTTTCGGATTTTGAAGTGCATAATAATCATCCGGGGTCTAGTCATTATCCATCGGACTGAAATGCCAAATGAATGATATTTACTGGTATTACAAACTGTATGATGATTACATAATATATGGACTATTTATGTTTAATTCCTGATCACATAACAATCAGATTCGCCAAGTTAGCGTAAAACCTGGCAGCATTTTTATGCTTAGTTTACCTTCAGTGGCCATTGCATGGGCAGACACGCGGAAGTGCTTGGAATCAGCTGATTTGTATACAAATCAAGCACTTCAGGGTCGCTCGAGTCGCATGTCTGCCCGTGCAATGATGGCGCCGCCTGGCCACTGAATGTAAACTAAGCATAAAAATGCTGCCAGATTTTACATTAACTTGGCGAATCTGATTGTTATGTGATCAGGGGTTTAACTGACCATATAATAATTAATAATTGTGCATTGTGTTTAATCTACGGTTAAAAGACGTATGAAGTGTAGGTTTTAAAATCAGTTTTAATTAATGCAACTTTTTAGAAAATAAAAATAACGAAGCGACTAAAATATGAAATAACAACATTATAATATGCTCTTGAAATATTTATTAATATTCTGCAACTACAGAAAAAAAATTCCCGAAACTGGGGTAGGAAATTATACGAACAAAAACTTAAAAGTAAATGTTGAAAAACAGCGTGCAGAGTACATAATTTTTGAAGTAATGTAAGTATAATAAGTAATAATTTCGATAAAGGTGTTGTCGGCACCCAGACATGGTAACATTATTGAAAAACACAAAAAAAAGTATCGACCGATGTTTAACAATATTTTGGAATATTTGCATTTTAACATTCTCTTAAAATGCAAGGAAAAATACTTTCACACAGCACATATTTGAGCTACGTACATTTCGGCACACACGAATAATAATTAATAACTATTGGCAACTTACACTAATGCATAATTCAGTCTTACCACACTTGTAAAATTAAATTGCCAAACATCGGTTTCAGGGGTGATTTAACAGACAACCTAGCATGGCACACTTGATTCATAAACTAGCAAACAAAACACTCAAACAAAATGTACACATCGGATAAATTCACTTACTCTAGTTCAAATTTGTCCTTACATTCTATAACAGATATAATCATTACCAGGGGGGCACTTTATTTGTTCGATCAGTCCTTAACGCTTTGGTTTAAATACACATTAACATTAAAGTTAGAAAAAGCGAAAATCAACAAATAAAGTGCTTCGCTAAAAACCTAGCTCTTATAATGAAACAGGTAGAGATTACCGCCGCTTCTAACGTTACATAAACATTACAAAAATTAATGCCCCGCATTAACGCAATTTCATTAATTAATCGCAACCGAAAACGTTTAGGCCGGCATAATAGAAAAATAATTTAAAAATGTGAGGAATTCTTCGGCACATGCGCTTACATATAAAATAACAGTCATACAGCCTTACATACTAATACAAAATTTCATACAGCCTAAAATTCATACACAAACAACACGAGAATAGACTGGCGGTTAAAAATTATTTAATAAGATATTTAATTGTCTACGAGGGCAGTTTTAGCATCTGTAGTAGTTATCGTTTACCAGTCTATTTTGATGTCATCTATGAATTCAATATCACACATACAGGAATTTAATAATTATAATTCGGTGATTATAATTATTATAACATTGAGGAGGCTTCGTATTATCATTATTTCTTTAATGGAATTATTTAAAAGTGTTACGTTTTTGGCAACCGTTGAAGCCTTCTCAAATCACAGATTGCTTCGTTATTCTTACAATATTTACTACCAATGTACTTTTTTCGACCGAGTCTTCCCTATTCATTCATTCATTCATTGTACAGCGATGACTCGGTTTACTTGTACTTTTCACCCACGCAAGGCACGCACGGCCTCACAAAAACTTTCAAAAAAATACCATTCACAAAAGTATATTATTCCAAAACTTCCTGAGTATGAACACTACCTAATGATGCGAAATACAAGTGGAATTCGTTTTATGAGCAGTTACTCGAGCATGTCCTACAATACGTACGGTATAATTTAGAATGTCATTCATTGGTCGAGAAAACGTTATCCTAAATAGTTTCCAAAATTTGGGTTGTTAAAATTAAACAAAAACATGTGACGTTTCTTGTAAATTTAGTTTTAGTTACGTCGATGTTTATGGTCCTCGGGGAATTTAGTTTGTTTGTTGTCTATATTGATATCAAAAAGAATTTGGTACTAGAATTGGTCATGGTTTATAAAGTAACAAATAATCTAAACCAATGCTACCACCTTTTCAAAACTGCCATAAAAGCAATTGAAAACGAATTAAATTATTGTCGATTTATTAATAATTAATACTAATACCATAAACGTAACCGCAATTCAGGTTTCAATAAATCAATCGTTTTCTAGATTAAATTAAAGAAATCAAAGCGTTAACATTGAAACTGTAAAACACGCTCGAGTGAAATACCTATAAGTCTTACAGTATGTATAAAATATAAAATTTCTAACCAAAATAATATTGTAAAGTACAACCTACATATTATTAAGATCGATATGTGACATGTGAATCATATTTCATTATTATAAAGGAGATACGCAACAAAAGAATTCACGATGTAAAACGAGGTGAGAGGAAAATTTGCAAAGTTTCACTTTCTTCAGTCTTGAAATACTCGTCTTTCACCATACAGGCGGCATCACTTACGTACACAAGCGTTCCGTATACAGTTGTCACGGCAACACTCACGACACATTCACTTGGTCCTTGTCTAATATAAAGTTCATACGCACACACTCGGCACCCCATAACCGAAAAAGGAGGGACGGTACCATGTCATCTGTCAGGTAGCCAAAAGATCAATCTAATTAACCAACTAAATTTGACCAGGATCAACTGATAATTTAATTAGTTAACGAGAACGAATGTTTTGGCATATTAAATAAACAAACGTCAGCCAGAGGAAAAATCTAAAGAAGTATAATTTTCAATTTTTAATACGTGTAATGCGATTCCAAAACAGATGCCGTAGACCACACCTTCACATGGTTTCCACTATTGACCAAAGTAAATCTGAAATGAATAGTAGTTAAATTGTTATGATAATTTTTTTTTGAGAACATATTTTAATTTAAGAGTAGTTTTTGAGTGTAAATAATTGTCAGTTGATCGTATTATGGTATAAAATTTTTCCTATTCAAATGTAACATGATGAATTACGCAATGACAGTAATGTTGCTTAATGAGGTATCTATAATGGCACGATTCATATTTTAATATTGCACAACAATAAGTGGGAACTCAGACAGCTTCATTGCACCGATCGTCTGTGACTGTTCAAAATTTCAAACACATGTAAGCATAATACAGGGTGACAATAATCTACCTGTGTTGTATGGGTAACTTTGTTATTATAGAAGTTAGAGAGTCGGCTAAATTAGCAAAGTTGGGCAGAATTTCAAGACAAATTAGATGCCAGTTTGACATTTGACATAGACTTTCAACTTTTTCAAATATTTCGAAAAAACTAAAAATATGCGTTTTTTTAAATGTTTTATAATTCCATAACCACCTATTCTAAAACCAAAGTGAAATATGTTTCTTGTAGATATTTTTACGTAGAATTATAAAAAAATATCTACAAAGTCATAGCACTCTCGATTTTTGAGTTATAAGCCAAACTTACGTTTTTTTAAATGGTAACCATAGTAGGCTATGGATTCATTAAAGAGCTTATTTTTTGCTGATTTCAAAAATGTATAGGTTGTCATATCTGTTTCCGTTAATGTTCTCAGAATTTGCAAAAAACTGAAGTTAATGATCATAATTAATAATTAGCTCCATAGTATAACAAGAGTGCATTGGAATTGGAAAATAACAAAACAAATTTAATTGTTAAAGTTAGTCCTGTTTTGCTGATAATTACGGATGTGAATGTGTTAAGTAGTTCTGTTAAAGTTACTAAAAAAATGGCTTACTCGTGGGAAGAAAGAAATGATATGTTATTTTGCTATTACAATTGTAATCGTGTTGCGAATGCAGCTTCTGAATTGTATCTGCAAACATACATGGAAAGAAGGCAGTCAGATAAAATGATTTTTGCAAAACTTCTATTTACGGATGAAGCCAAATTTACAAATAATGGTTTATTTAATAGAAAAAATCATATTTACTGGGCAAGGGAAAATCCACACTTAACGGTTGAAAGGCGAGAACAATACGTTTTTTCTATTAACGTTTGGTGCGGCATTCTTGGAACAAAACTTCTCGGTCCTTATTTTTATGAGGAAAATCTAAATTCAGAGAGGTATTTGCTATTTTTACCTAATTAATTTGAAGAAATGTTGGACGATCTTCCATTAAATTTTATACAAAATTTGAATTACTTCCAACACGATGGAGCACCTTCTCACAATGCTCACATTGTGTCACACTATTTATTGGAAAGATTTCCTAATTGGATAGGTACCAGAGGTCCTATTGCGTGGCCTCCCAGGTCTCCGGACTTAACTCCCCTAGATTTTTTTTATGGGGAACTATTAAAGACAAAGTGTACAAAGAAAACCTCATAACATTGATGACCTGAAAATAAAAATACGAAGAGCTGTAGCCGAAATTAGACATAATACCTTAAATAAATTGCAACGTGAAATATTAAAACGATGTCAGTTATGTGTTCAAGAAAATGGTGGTCACTTTGAAGTATTATTATAATCATTAATTTATTTTTATAGTTACATACATTTATTATTTAGTTGTGTTATCCATAATGATAGTTACTAAGTACCTATTTGATTTGTTATTTGTTTAATTCAAAAAATTTGATAATTTCAATTATTTTTGATTATGAGTTACTAAACAAGAGACTATGACAAAATTCCAAGGCATTCTTAGTTCATGGTTATTATTTATCATCACTAATTTCAGTTTTTTGCAAATTCTGAGAAAATTAACGGAAGCAGATATGACAACCTATACATTTTTGAAATCAGCAAAAAATAAGCTCTTTAATGAATCCATAGCCTACTATGGTTGCCATTTAAAAAAACGTAAGTTTGGCTTATATCTCAAAAATCGAGAGTGCTATGACTTTGTAGATATTTTTTTTATAATTCTACGTAAAAATATCTACAAGAAACATATTTCACTTTGGTTTTAGAATAGGTGGTTATGGAATTATAAAACATTTAAAAAATCGCATGTTTTTAGTTTTTTCGAAATATTTGAAAAAGTTGAAAGTCTATGTCAAATGTCAAACTGGCATCTAATTTTTCTTGAAATTCTGCCCAACTTTGCTAATTTAGCCGACTCTCTAACTTCTATAATAACAAAGTTACCCATACAACACAGGTAGATTATTGTCACCCTGTATATGGTAAGCATCACGTTAAGTCTAGCGACTGTAAACAAGTACAACCATCCTCGATTGACCAGTTTGAAAATTTAATCGATGATAAGTGAGGTTATGTATAAGTTACTTTATTAAATATATGTTTGTAACCTTTCTTCGTCACTTCATAACTGAAGGGATAAAATAAAATATTCTCCCTATGCTTTTAAAATGGCACCCTGCTGCTGCTAAGCCCAGATAAAAGAGGAGGGTTGTGTGTGGATTAACAACTCCTCGTCCTAAAAAGGTGTTGTTGCGAATACTACAGGGTGGCTAGAAAAACCCTGGCCACTTTTCCAGCTATTAACAATAGATGTCGCCGTTTTTAAGATGTTTAGTCAAGACAAGGCCCACAAAATTAAATATTGCATATTACCACTTCATTTAGCCAAGACGAAATTAGAAACAACGGTGGCGCCATTTGCGGTGAACTATAAATTTCTACATTAAAAAGTGTATAGTTCACCGCAAATGGCGCCACCGTTGTTTCTAATTGCGTCTTGGCTAAATTAAGTGGTAAGGCCTTAATATGTAATATTTAATTCAGCGGGCCTTGGTCCAGGCCAGCTACAATAAATATTACATATTAAGGCCTTTCCACTTTATTTAGCCAAGACGCAATTTAGAAAGGACGATTGGCGCCATCTGTGGTGGATTTACAAGATTTACTGTAAGAACTAACAAGGCCAGCTAAATTAAATATTACATATTAAGGCCTCCCCACTTTATTTAGCCAAGATGTAACCATTGAGTTGAGTTAAAAAATAAAAAAAGATTAGGTGACCTTAAGAACTAAAGGGAAAAATGTATAGTTCACCTCAAATGGCGCCATCGTCCGTTCGAAATTGGGTCTTGGCTAAATAAAGCAAGGCCCGCTGAATTAAATATTACATATTAAGGCCTTACCACTTCATTTATCCAAGACGAAATTAGAAACAACGGTGGCGCCATTTGCGGTGAACTATACATTTTTTAATGGAGAAATGTATAGTTTACCTCAATTGGCGCCACCGTTGTTTCGAAATTGCGTCTCGGCTAAATGAAGTAGTAAGGCCCTAATATGTAATATTTAATTTAGCTGGCCTTGGCCTTGGTTTAGTTATGTAAAGTATAAAATTATTAGCTTCTTTGCTTTCAATTGTCAACCTCAAAATTAAATTTTCCTGCAAGCTGACATTTTATTTCATTAGTCTTTGATTTATTTTGGGGTGTATTTAATAACCAAAACATCCTCTAGTAGCTTTAGGCATTTTAATACACATTAATTAATTTCAGTAGTTCACTTGGATTTTGCGTTGTTACAAGATTTTCAATTTAATTTTCTTTGATAAAGCGCCATCTCGTGGCCGCCTCAAGTGGCCTCGGCATGGACAGATCAATCGAAGACTTTTGTGACGAAAAAACGCGGAAAAAAAATTTTTAGATAAGGGTTGGCCATGAGATATCATCTTGGAAAATATAATTAGAAAAACCGAAGTTAATGGTACTATAGCAAACAAGTAGCCGCAAATAAATGCATACGCGGACGATGTCGTGATATTGGCCAGATCAAGAAATAAGATAGAGCAAATACTAAAGATTATTACCCTCATACTTCAAATTTGAATTTTCAGCCAATCACAACTTGAAATTCTCAAGCAACAAACCAATCAACATATCATGACAGCCACAAAGCTTCTCTTCCTGTTTAAAAAAATGTTTACAAATTTTTCTACCTTATTCAGATAATAATCTATTCAAATATAACTCGACCTTTTATTTTTCTCAGGTAAATTTTGAATTTTCAAACTCAATCCTGATTTCCTTATAGCAATTTGACTCAACAAAATGTCAACAGACAAAACGACTCGTTCCTTTGTCAGACATTTTGTTGAGTCAAATTTCTAGGCAATCAAGATTTTGTTAAAATTCAAAATTTACCGATAAAAATTCAAGGTCTTGTTACATTACCCCCGATAATAAAAAATAAAGCTTTAACGAGAGGTTTGTCAATAAATATTGAGAAGACTAACTATTTTAAATGTAGTAAAGCAAAAGGCAACCACCCAAGACCAGTGAAAATGGGCAATTACGAATTTGAGGAAATCCAAACATTTAATTATCTAGGCAGACAATAGACAGTCACAATGATAGAAGCGACGACATAAAACAAAGAATCCAAAAAAGGAAATAAGCTATATTATACAGTGATGGGGAAATGTGTGGAACCAAGTAAATATCTCTGGAGTTTTTAGAGATATCGAAATGAAATTTGGTAGGTTATTACAGTAAATTGTGTATTTGCGTTGAATGTTTTTAATAATTTTGATCTTCCGGTTTGACCGGAAGTAATGCCGATTTTAAAGTTTGTAATGAAACACCCTGTATATTATTTTAATTTTGAATAGAACATTTTATTACAATTCTTTTACTTATGGTTATGAAAATATCAAATTTTATGCCGCCATCTAGCGGCAAATATCTAAACTAGTACGCGATATCGTCAAACAATGAAGTACAGAAGTTTTATATGGAAAATAGTGGGAGCAGGAACACCATATTAATAACATCACCGCTCTAACTATATGTTGATTGAAATGAAATGAAATCTGGATAACCACAGAAAACATGAAATGCAAATGTAAAATTGGTAGTGAATATCTGATGAATTTTGCATCAAATGTGGGGTAAGGCAAGGTGATATAATATACCAAGTGATCAACGGGATTTATAATTACAGCAGGCTGTGATATTTACCATAAAGTTGGCAACACAGGCTTGCAGCTTGAAATTAAAAATTTCAAGTGTCAGAATTGAGACAGTGCCCAACCACACAGCATAAAATAGCACCAATCACAGCCTCCTCTAATTATGAATTCCGTTGATCACCTGGTACAATATACATACAATCAACCCTAGTGGCACATATTTACCGGGCCCATTGTTTGCTTGCTTCTGAGCGCTGAATACAAAACATTAATAAGACCGGTGATAAGCTATGGCTGTGAAAGCTGGACTCTGACAAAGCGTAGCGAGGAACTGCTAAATAGATTTGAGAGGAAAGTATTAACGAGTATTTTTGGATCACTTATGAACCATGAAGTACAAAGAATATATGGGGAAGAGGACATAGTAGGGTGAATAAAGAGGCAATGAATTAGATGGCTAGGACACATGTGGAGAATGCCAGAAACAAGAAGAGTACTTGTAAATGAACTGGAGGGACATCGGCCAAGGAGCAGACCTCGCTGTAGATGGAAGGAAAACATAAGTAATGACCTAAAACAGCTTAAATTGCGGAAATGGACCACCAAAGCAATGGATAGAGATGTATAGAAGAAACTAAGGTTCTACAAGGATCATAGTGCAGTATGTCAGTGCCGTTCTCATGTTAAAAAAAATTTCATGAACCCACGCATGAGTTTATTTTGTTCTGTTGTGTAACAGACAGTTCAATAAAAAAACCAATTAGGGTAGGCTGTGAAATTGAATTATTTTGAATTGGTACTTTAGCCACATCCACAGAATGACATTTCTGACATGAATTTAAGGTTATATACTTTGTTTACAATAAAAATGTCATTCTGTGGATGTGGCTAAAGTACCAATTCAAAATAATTCAATTTCACAGCCTACCCTAATTGGTTTTTTATTGATCTGTCTGTATATACAGAGTGGCTAAAAAACCCTGGCCACTTTTCCTGCGGTGGCCATGAGATGGCGCTTTAGCAAAGAAAAATTAAATTGCAAATCTCTCAACAACGCAGAATCCAAGTGAACTACTGAAATTAGTTGATGTGTCTTAAAATGCCTGAAGCTACTCGCGGACTCTTTAGTTATTAAATACACCCTAAAATAAATCAAAACAACCAAAACGCAAATGAGCATTGAAAATTAACGAAGTCAGACATCAACAAAATGTTGATGTCAGCTTGACAGTAGAATTTAATTTTGAGGTTGACGGTTGAAAGTAGAGTAGCTAACATAACCAAACATGGTGGACGATATGGTGACAGTGGAAGTGATCAGTGGTGGAGTGCCGTGAGCGATAGAAGTGGTTTTCTTTGGGGGAGGCCTTTGCTCTTTAAAGGGCTTCAATAGGCTACTTAGATTTACAACTAAACATCGTAAAAAATGATGACATCTGTTGTTGATAGTTGGAAAAGTGGTCAGGGTTTTTCCAGCCACTCTGTATATTACTAGAACCTCGTCCTCTGTTTCACTATAACCACTTATTTTGTTCTTAGTACGAAGAATAATAAACAATAACTTACACTGCTTACTCTTTTAATAAAGTGAATGCACTTTCATAATGTTTTGATCACGACAACTGGATCGATTCTGTGAGTCAATTATGCATGGTTGCTCTGTCTGAGTTTCCCTTAATAAAATTAAGGATAAAATATTTTGCTTCTTCTGCATTTTTTCAAACTAGCAAATTGACGCCAAAAAGTTAAAACACGGAACCTACTTTTTCTTCCATTATCCACGTGTTAATCAAATTAATCAAAAGACAAACTACATCCTTCTTGAGCAAATCCCACAAGTTCATAAAAATAACCAATTGCTTTCTATTTTACACTTTAATTCAAGGGTGGTTTAAGTTATATTTTTGTAGTAAAATTGTTTTAATTATATTAAAAATTTACTTAAGTCTAGTAACACACGGTATAAAAAAATTCGCACAAAAACACATTGCACAACTTCACAAATTACTTACCAGCTGGCAGCAGCAGCAGTAGCATTGGCTTTCAATTTACGGAGTTCTTTAGTGGCCCATGTAGCGAGAGTTTTGGTGCGGCTAACACGGCTGCGACGGCCTTGAGTCAACATCTCATTAATGGATTCTAAGTCCAGTAATGTCAACATGGGGGCCCCAAAAGCAGAACAAAGATCTCCGACGAGTCCAGCGGCAACGGCTACAGTAGAATCCGAATGTTCGCTATCCTGAGCTACCACAATAATAAATTGGACTATGAAAGGAATGTGAGGTTCGAGTAGCAGCACATCTGGATTTGGAGTAGGTCCGTCGCCTTTCAAACC
The DNA here is from genome assembly GCA_963082815.1 of Melanotus villosus. Lineage (NCBI taxonomy): Eukaryota > Metazoa > Arthropoda > Insecta > Coleoptera > Elateridae > Melanotus > Melanotus villosus. Next base: position 4,542,866 of record OY720420.1, on the reverse strand, counting down.
TTGGATGATACCCGTGTAAGCATCTAGAACTCCTTCGCGTAGTTCATTTAGATAATCGATCATATCGAAATCGTTTCGATCAACTTGGGCTTGCGAAGCTTGGGCCAAAGTCGATAAAACGATGTCTAGATACTTCTTGAATTCTACTCCAATGCTAAGGACAATATCGCCGAATACAGACAGAATTTGCGGTTTGACGCTGCGATGCACAGAATTATCTCCCAAATTCTCGAGCAGGAGCGTCATGATTTCATCGCAATAAGGAAGTGCTTTTAGTTTAAGAGCTCTAAAGATGTCTCCGGTTAGACCTACCGCTGTACCGCATACTTGATACTCTTGGTGGTTCTTCAAACCAATATAAAGGAAAGGTTTGAAAGCATCCATGTATTTAAGGAAGTTATCTCCGAGAACTTCCACAAGAGTGGAGACTGCCATGAGGGCGTCCTCTTGTACTCCACCATTTTTACAGGAATTGGAACTAAACATACTGAGTAAAGCTGTCATGATGGCGTCAGATATTTTGGGAGCATCTTCTGGTGTTACTTTTCTAAGGACAGATTGCAAAGTACCGCACAACAACGACTGTAGATCATTATACTGAGAACGATCACTATGACTCGCGATGTGGGATTCCATTTGTAACACTTGTTGTAAGCGTTCCAGAATGACCATAGTGGTTTTTTGAACGGTAACGTAGCAATCTCTAGGTGAATTTTTAACCATCTCCATAAGAGCTTCATAAGCGGCAGGTCTAAGGTTGGCTTGTGCACCATCCGGTCTATCTGTGGTTTCTAACAGGCGTTGAATAATAAATTCGAAATATTGAGAGAGGCAATACGTGTCAGCTTGACCTGTTTCTTCATTTACTTCGGCAGCTTCGTAAGCCGCTTCGGCTAACCCTGTAAATGCCCAACAAACGTTGGCCGCTACCCGTGCTTCGGCCTTTAGTCCCGTTACTAAACTTTCCAGTAGTGGTTTTAGGAATGTTTCATTTATAGCAGCTTCTGGGATAATTTCACAAATGCGTCCAAACGTCCAGGCAGCTGTATCTCGTACGATAACACTATTGTCATACATAAGCTCTATAAGTGTCGGCATTGCTTGTTCCACGAGGGGTTTGAGAGTAGAATTTTCTAAACCGCCCAAAATCGAACCGAAAGCCATAAGCGAGGCATCTCTAAATCTCCAATCATCTGATTTAATATTATTTTTAATGAAAGGTAAAACGTGAGGTACGATTTCATCTTCACAACAGGTAGCAAGAAGCATTAAGCAAACACCAGCAGCTTTACAGGGGTTCCAATCGTCTTCATCATCTAATTCTTCCTGTTTGGTTAATTTTTGTAAAAGAATTGGAACTATAAACTGCAAAGCACCCTTGGCGTAATGTCGTGATACTCGTGCAGGTGGTCGACCGGCCTCTGCCGCTTCTGTATCTTCAATTGCAAGATCTACTTCTTCATCACTAACGTTTGACCAAAACTCAATACCTTGTAGAGCTACGGCATCGTTATCGGATTTCATGGCCTCTAATGTGATGGGAAACAGCGCCTGCGCCATGTACGGTTCCATATATTGATAATACAGCGACAATATTTTCACCAAACATTGTAGAGCCGCCACTTTAATTTGTGTATCTTGTGATTGTGTAGCTTCGCAAACAACCTCCATGATGAAATTGCGTTCAGTTTCTTTGTCGAAATTTGCTCTCGTGAATTCTAAAGAATTTAAAAGAGCTTGCGTTGCAGCTAAACGCACGTGACTGCTTGGTTCTGTGCTGCGCATTCCGTGAATTATAGCGGTTAAAATTGCGTTTGATTGTGATACTAATACTTCCGAATCGATTTCTTGGCATATATAACCGATCGCTTCTAACGTTGCTTCTTTTTGCATTTCGGTGGAATTTGTTTGTACTACATTGTTCACCAAAGTATTGATGAGACTTGGCCATTGTGCTTGAGGTAATTCTGCTACTGCTACATAGGCTACACATTGTGCTGCGGATGACGGTCTGCTCGTTTCCGTTCCCAAAGCTCCAACAATCTGTAATACGATTCGTTAATTAAAACATCAAGCATTAATAAAAATACTAATTATTCGATGTTCTCTGACACGCCAAAATCATCCTTTAAAAAATTGATTTTCCTCAAGGTCTAACCTCCAATAAACAACTCTGCCAAGTACGGTACATAAAATGTAACAGCTTAAGTTTAACCGTACGCCATAGTTATTGTAATAAAAAAAAATTGATCTTTAACCAATAACCGCCCAGAACGCCCTTGCCAAAACGCTTTGCTTAAGTATACGAAATGTACAAACAAATGCAAGGTTGCACAATGCGTGTCAAGATATCGAATAATTACGATAAAAACATGGACTTACATTTTTCTTAACGTAATTTCGAATTTCTTCGGAGAATGCCAACCAACGTTGTTGATACGATACTTTAAGAATTTGATCTTTAGATGTCAAATGATTTTTGAGTTGTAAACCAGCTGCCATCCGAGCCACTGGGCTGTTCCCTCCATGTCGCAATATATCGGAGAGTGTTTTGATAAATTCAGGTAGATTACTTGCAGCAGCTTGTTCGAGGAAGTTCGAGGCCTGTTCTAGTTCCGCTTTATCTGCAATCAGATGTAATCTTATATAAGACGATTTTAACGTTTATCAAAATGGTCACAGATTGACGACCGTTTATGATTCATTCAAACACAAACAAGTTCGAAATTGTATTCCATAAAGATAACGTAATGGCATCCACTGTTTTTACTTTAAAGACGTACGTACCTGGAGAAACGGTTTTCTCGAGAATTTGTATAAGTTGCATGGTTTCTTGATGCATTTTGAAGTATAGGACTTAGCACTTGTACGATTTTTTGCCGATTACACTTGTTCTTTTACAACGAAACCGGCGAACACCACATGTACGGTGATTAAACCTAGTAGGACAGGAAGAACGTATTACTACGCGAGCCTCTGATGACAATAGGACACTATGATCGTTAACTCAAGGTACTTTCAATTAGGTACGCGAACTGCACTTAATACAGATAATACCAAAGATAACGATTAAATTAATTACGATATTTAAAATTATTGTAAAATCGAGCGTACTTAACTAACGATGTTTCTTTAAGTTAACGTACTACTTTTCACTGCGCACTTGATTACTGATTAGTTGATTGACCGTTAAAAAAGCGCTCAATAGCTGCGTTCAATGAAACAGGGAAATGTTTTTCTGGCAATAAATTTATGCACGTTAGATTATATTTGGGCTTATTTGCTTATTTACACATGTATCACTTTAAGTAATTATAAGGACGAGTTGAAACTCGTGCGTTTAAAGTATTAATTCGTTTATAAACTTCGAATATTTAGTTGTGTTGAATGCAACCAATCGGGGATTAAATAGAAGGAATCTGTAATGCCGGTAAGTTAAAAACTGTAAAATGTCAAATTTAAACAACGAACGTGTAGCTTAGCTACTTAACAACAGGTGGCGCAGCAGGTTCTAATTGGAAATCTAAAGATTTTGAATAAATTTAGATTTAGATTTGTCTGCATTTTGTGTTACTGTGTAAAAGCTAAGTCAAATTCATATATTTTTTTATAAATTTACATAACATGATAAGGTAATTTTAGAGATGAAATTAGTAAGCTGGTAAAACATTAATATTTATGAATATAAAGTTGATGATGTGGAGTAAATCGAAGTTTATAAATGTGAAAGAGATTTTTGTAGTCACTTATTTAGAAATAAATTATTGGTTTTATTTTATTTCTTTTGAAAAATTTTTTTATTTTTCAAACGTTTCGAACAATTATAGTTCTTCATCAGTGGGCAAAACATTAAATATAACAATATATATATCTAGAAATGAAGATACATAATTAATATTTAATTAGTATAATAAATCCTTTATGGTCAATTTTTCATTGTGCAGGGGCGGATGGGACGGCTGGAAAGACAGGAAATTTCCTGTTTGAGGCTGAATAATTGAATTGCAAAATTGTTTTTAGAACTTCTTATGAGTACTTTATACCTTTAAAACATAATCTTTGACCTGAAAGCTGTATAAATAAGATTCCGTTCCAAGAACCTAGTAAAAATGTATAATAAATAAAAATGAAACTGCAATAAATTAATAAATTAGTTTCAGTGTCAGGAAAAGAGTCAACTAACTCCGATTTTTGACTATCATCCCCAAAGTACTACTAATTTTAAAAGTTCTAACTCGAAAATGGAACTGTCAGGCAGTGACTAATATACAATTTGTAAAAATGCACTTTATTCTTCGGTGTGTTTGACATGATCGACAGAAGTGGATTTATAGAAGGTAATAAAGGCTGGAAGCATATCTACAAACAAATTGAAGAACACTAAAAGACATCCCTGTAAGCCAGAAAGTGCAGAATCTTTAAATAAAATCTAACAAGAATCGCACCTTCAGATCAATACGGGCCCGACTTTAGAACATACTAAATATTAATCAATGTACGAAATAGAATGTAGTGTTTAGTGTTATTTAAGTAAACTATTTAACTTATAACCACAACCGACCGTTTATTAAAATATTTCCAAGTCACTGGTATCAAATTACGTGTCAAATCATAAAACCAGACTAATTTTATTCTATGATATAATGCACAAAAATTTATTTTTTTTTAGTGAAAGGTGTTTCTGTTACAAGTCTGTTAATTAAATAGTAAATGCAATTAAACCGGAAATACAATTTAACACCTTTAGGAAAGAAACAAAATTGTCATTTTGTAACTAATCTAGGTTTGAGGCGATTAGCAAACTTAGCATTACTTAGTTTAAAGTAATATTATTATCAATAATTTGGAAAAGTCCTTTCCTTTCTTTAAGTACAAATCTTAAATTGAAACTACATAAAGAAATATTTACCCTCAACATTTGCTGTGTGTTATTTCCATTTTCTTTATTGAACATTAATTTTTGCTAATTCTATCGTACGTTAGATAGCTTTAACGATCCTGTAGCAATTCGAACAATAGTAGGAACGTTTCTAGGTTGTAGCAAAAAGGGTTGAACAGCTTTAATATGTAATAACTTTGAACTTTATTTAACGGAGACGAATTATGTTTAGATAATCGTAAGCGTGAGAATTGGGACAATAAATATTTAAAAACAATGGGAGATAAAATTTTTTAAAAACAAAGCGCAACATATCTTTTGGTTGATACAGCTAATTTAATCTCTCGTGTTCCTTCTCAAGTCTGCTAAAGATTTTGGTTATTAACAACCCCAACAGAAAAAATCGGGTACTGAAATGTTTGGCCATGTTAAAATGTCACTTAGTAAAATAACCCGTCCGGAAAACGTTCTTGCAAAATTTCCACTTTGATAGCTAAACATTAATACCAATTACATTTCCAGGCCTTAACCTTTGCTCAAAAACAGTGCATTTGTAACTTGAGTGGTTTAATTTTCATTCAATTTCTAAAATGCTCGGTGTTTTTTTGCCGGACCTTGGACCTTGTACAATATCTGATGCAGTTATAATTATTTTTCTGTATCTATCTCTTTTCTGCTATTTTGGGAAGCATCCAGTTGTTTCTCCTACAAATGCTGAAATATTTTACTATTTTCAATTAGGTGTTTAAGTAGATGTTCAAATACTGAGGATCGCAATTAATAGGTTTTGAAAGCATAATAGCATCGGTGCTTTAATCTTTACTTTGTTTTCATTTTTTTTCGTTTAATATGGAGTCAAGACATTTGAATTCGCCGACTCTGTCAAAGTGTAATTGGCCTATCTGTAAATTCCGGACATTTTTGTTACTATGATCATCCCTTGTGTTGACGACATATTTGGTTATATGGCCATTGGTTGTTAGTCCGGTTCTTTGTGCTTCTTCACGTAGTATACTGTATCCTGTATCCTTGTATAAGTATGTTTGCATTACGAGCTACCAGATTTACATCATCAGCATAGGTGAAAATCTACAGCGACCGATTGTAGATTGTTCCTCCTGGGTTATTTTCTATATTAACACGTTCGCTGCCAATCACCCCGAGCGGCGTTGTCGGCAACCATGCCGAATATGCCGTGAGGCGTAATACACACATTTGGTATTTATTTGTTATTGTTTGTCTGGCATTGCCGACTAGACTACCTGCTTGTGTCGGCATTCGGCAAATTCAGGCCTTCACAACAATTCCGATACAAGCAGATAGCCTAGCGGCCAATGCAGACAAACAGTAAAATATAAAATGCGTGTATTACGCCTCAGGGCGTGGTCGGCATTCTTTATAAATTCTGGTTAGGTCTTCACCTGGCGCTTTATTGTTTTTGAGTCCCATGATGGCTCTTCTTACCTCATCATAGCTTGGCTCCTCTATTTCTATATCTTGTTCATCAGTTTCAGCGTTATTCTCATCGATACTTTCATTTTCTGGGGGGTTTAGTACCTGCCGGAAGTAGTCTACCCAGGTTTTTAAAATATCCTGTTTATTTACTGTTAAAGCTCCATCTCTTTTCCGGAAAAAAGTGGCTCTTGGTTGGTATCTTTTCCTTATTTGCCCTGTTTTTTGATACATTGATCTGTAGTCCTCATCTTTGGATGGTTGTTCGATTTCCTCTATTTTTTGTTTCTCTTCTACACAAAATTCAACTTCGAGCTGTAGTGCGAGTAAACAATGATTTCTAGGGAATTGCACGTGATAGTTGCAGTCCTACGTTGTTATTGGTCAAGGGGGGTGGCCAGTACATGATCTATGCCTACGTTTGTTTTGATTTACTGCAGCTCGAAGTTAAATTTAGTTTAGTCTCTTCTTTCCTCTACATTCCCTCTTTGCTGTCCTTCGCTTCTCCTTGTATTCATTTATATTTTTTCGTGTTGGCCTATTTAACATTTTTAACCTTGCTTTGCTTCTCTCTTTGGCCAGCCATTTACACTGTTCATCGTACCAACTGTTACTTCTAGGCTTCTTTGTAAATCCTAGTACTTGTTTCGTTGATGTTGTTATCACTTTTTGTATTGCTTGTTCAGTATCTATCTGTCTATATGTATTTGTTCTAATCCTTCTGTGATCTTCTCTTGGTATATTGAAGTTTAGTTTAGGTGGATGTGGATCAACTTGGTCCTTTTTAATTTTAATTTCAAATAAAATACACAGTGTTAGTAAAGATTTAAAGTGGCAATCACTTAATATTAGTAAACATTATTATGATACAAGGCCGATGGTGCTTTGTAACACCCGGTCTGATTTACAATAGTCCATCCGTCCGTGTTGCTGGGTGTATTGTAGCTTAATGAACGACGCAATTTGGTACGAAAGCAATTTTATTTAACGAAGAAATATAAGTCAGGGTGGCGCAGTGGTAGAGCGTCAGGCTAGCGTAACGTCCTTGGTTGATGGGCAGGATTATTTTCCTGCAGTCTGCAGGTCTGGTGACCATTCGTACCTAATTAACGACGCTCTCCTTAGAATACAGGCCTAAGAGGTAGTTTAATAAGGCCCTACACGTAGACTTACTTACACTCGACATATGGTGCAGTAGGTAGGATTAAACGGTGCACCAATCACGTAACCCGCAGAGTCGGTCCGGGTTGTGCATTGCACCAGTAATACCTCGTACGTTAATGCACCAGCACATTCCTATATCCCAAAGAGGGAATAATGGGTCCTATAATAATATTAAAAATACTTACGGTGTTGTTTTTATACAACATATTCAAATATTCAAATTTAAAGACACTGCAGAAATGATTTACTAACTTACTGTTGCTGATTTAGATTAATTAATTTTGATACTGTTAATAGCAATTACTGCACCCTACTTAACTATGAATGAACTGGCTGTTGAAATTTTTTAAAATAAAAAATGCAAACGTAAATAGCAGAAATCACATTTTCAGCGGTTTATGTATTTCAAAGAAAGGCAAATATTTAATAGTTATAAAATTTGTGCATCAATGCAATCAAGCCTTTGAAAGTTGCAACCAATCTAAATAAAAGGTCAAAGAAAAAATCTTAATAAACATTTAAAATATGAATTATTAAATTTATTTTACAAACCACTAAACTTTACTCGCCAGTTATGCAAATGCGAATATTTATTATTATTTAATTGCAAACGACAGATGCTATCCGTATGCTTTTTAACAAAAATTTACCAACTTTTGCTTGTAAATCCTGTTGTAAGAGGTTGTTGACAGCTTTAATAGTTTAAACGCAACATTTTTGTGGTCTGTTTTGTATTGCACTTACTAATGACTACGTTAAAAACTGCACAGTCACATACATAACACCTTCCTTATTTGAACGGAGCTATGAGTCTGCATTTCCTCTTAGAGAATCCTAAGAATGTGATATATTTCAATACGAACAGGTAATATTCTCCGGAGGGCCCTAAAAAGTAAAATATGACCATTTTTCTTGTGTATAAGTAAATCTCGAAGTTATACAAAGTATGTTTCTTCCTTGGTAAACATGGCAGTAAACCAAGAAACTGGAGTTAGTTTTTTAAATAAATTTCGAACTTTCAACCCATTCCTACCGTTAAAGATGCCATCATTTATTATCTAAGATAGGTTTTGTGTATTCCACTACTTGAATTATTATGGCATTAGCTGTTAAGGAAGAAAGGTTCATATTTAAACTCATGGCGAGATTTGGCCCATTTATGTGCAATAAACCTTCGGATATTGCACGATTTACAGCTTCGTCTTTCAAGGAAATACGGAGATTGTGTTGGTAGAATAATTTATAAAACATTACGATTGTACTGTTATACTCGGTATGTTTAACTATGCTAATTTTATTCTGTATTCTACTACCATGTCGGGTATGTTCACATTGCCCGCCTCTTTTTAAGTAGGAGAATGTGATAAGAAAGTTTATTATTTGATTTATTAATTTCTTTGAAATGGTGACGTGAGTGAAGGCAATACCTGAATTTATTAATTTTAATATTTAGGTTTATTTATGGAAATTATTTGCAACTGGAAATTGATTATAATTCCTTACTTTTTCATTTAATCCTAAGATATTTCCAGTTGCCCTTTTGTATGTTCAGAAAGTTTAGAAACTGATTGTTAAAACAAGAATTCCATTTTAAGATTTCGAATGCAAATACAAAATGGTAACCTTAAACATCGAAAAAAATTTGTTTTTCTGGGCTTTAAGCTTAAAATAAGGTATGTTTTTGAGTTACTAGGGTATTTTATAAATAAAACAAAAACTTGAAACCTTGAAGGATGTTAATCCATTCGTCCACAGTTGTAGGCTGCGCTCCAAAAGCCCTCCAAGGCGAACTCTGGACCTATTAGGTTTGGGTTAATTCTTTTATTGCTGGTACGAGAACGGCAAATGGAGTAGTATGGGTGACTCCAGAAGATAAAAAGAAGAGGGGACGATTGAGGAAAGAAGCGACAATGTAAGATATAAAAAACACACAAAAAAGGAATTGGAGAAGTAAGATATAGGAGACTCACCACAATGACCAGGAAAAATCTTATATATGACCTTCTGCTAGAACTACAACAAATATTACAATTAGAACTGGTTGATAGCTACATTTACCTTGAGCATAAGCTAAAAAAGTTGATGGATAACCAAACCAAGAAAGATCAGATTGGCATGGATAATGGATAGCAGTCGGAAAATTTACGAAGTCAATATCTCTAAAATGAAAAATCTTTAACCAGTATGTTCAACAAGAGATGATGGATGGAATTGGAAAGATAACTTTACCAAAGTACGCAGTAACAAGAACCATGCTAAACATTTAACATTTAGCTGAGCCAGTACAGTGTCACGTATCAAATTGGCACTTCGACATTTAATGGGGGATGATAGAATCCCTTAAGCGGGCGGCTAGCTAAAACAGTGGAGATGGGCGGTTCGAAACGGCAAAACCCAAAGATTTTCAAGGAACTTTCGTTGCACTTTTACCATAATATAATCAGCTAAACATGAAAATAACACCTTTCTTATTGATATGTATTCTATTTAGCTAGCATCATTTTTCTATTTTGATTTTGCTTCATCTGGCTCCTTAGCTCGTCGTAGGTCGTAGCCAATTTTTAATTGCTTCTTCCAATTCCTTTCTTGTAGAAGCTTTTAGTTGAATTATTACAAAATGCAGATTCTGAAATTATATGTCACACAATTTTTTTAAAAGAATAATTATAAGAAACTGGATAAACAGAGTACATCCAAACTTGTGACATATGGACTTGCTATGGACATCCATATGATGTACACTGGATAAAAAACGGACATCTTATGGATATTACTATATCCAAGTCGGATATTTATAAGTAGTTCGATGGATGTTTGGGTCGAGTTAAAGTCCCTGTCAACTATAAATCCTGGTCATAATGAATCAACAAATGGCTGTAGCATGGGTTTAGTTATGTTCTGCCGAGGAGAACAATAGGTTGCCGCTATTGTAATTGGCTTCGGTAGTTTATTTCCTTCTGTCACTGTGGCTTCTCGAATGATGATGGCAGTGCCTCCATGTGCCGTATCATCCGGTTGTTCGGTGTGGTAGTTAAGATAGTGGGGTATTTTTATATAGATTCTTGCAGTAAAATGAGTTTCTGATATAAGGAGAATATCAATGTTAGTAAGACTGACGAAGATTTTGATTTCTTGTTTTTTTGAGTGGCTGTCCTTGGCGTTGTTGAGTGCAATTCTAAGAAGTTTGGCCATTATCGAACGATTTTATTTATGACTGTCGTAAGCATATTCAAAATCATACCTACCCTTTTGTTGTATTATTAATTGATCCTACATTTCAATAAGAAAAATACTGCATATGTTCGGTATTAGTGCCAAGAAAGTCCCTGTATCACGTAATTTTTATGTTTTTCAGGATTCAGCAGCATTCAGCATTCCAATGGCTTAGACCACATATTTCATTCTATGTTTCAAAATGGCAGAGTTTAAAGTTTTTCTTCTTCTTTTTCTGTAAATTTTCTTAAAGTCTTCGCTTTCTAACCACCAGCTTAAAATGCGCAGAGCCTGCTACATACTCTTTTTAAGTTTAAGCCATAATATGTCCGGCTTACAAATATTAACTTTGAACATTTTATCGCCTTTTAAGAAATGAGGACCTTTATTTATTATTTTATGAGATTATGCTCATTGACGTTAAATCTGAAATTTAGAAAACTTGCTGATTTTTGAAAGTAAGGAACAATAATTTATATTAATCTTTGGTGTTAAGCAGTCACAAGGTTATTCGAATTGAAATGCATAGATTCGAAAACGAAACTTGAAATTTTAAATATGTACAAATCATGCAACATCCGTACTAAGTAAAGGTTCAACAACCGTGTTTATAACAGTCTACCTCATTCATTTAAGTCTGAGAATTTTGAAAAATTATCTAGCACCGCATAAAAAACACAGAGTCGTACTTCGAAATCGTACACTTGGATTTAGAACCGCACACGTACAAGAATGTGATTTACGTACGCCACTGGTTTAAGACATTGTGCCAAGCAGATGTCAATAGGTGAAGAACTCGAGGGACGATCGCTATTTCTATTTTTCAGATATCTTCGATCTATTAAGTTATTCTTAAACTAACAGATGTGCTGTGGTATCCTCTTTGTTTTCTTTAAGGCGTTCGTTGTTTTGTGGTTTATTTTCGGACTGAAACTGATTTAATTTTGTTTGTTTTGTTTTTCCCGAAATTCGCCCAAAATTTGTTTACCTGGTTGTCATTCCAAAGTTTTCCCTTGTTTAAAAGCTTGAAGAACTTCCATCACTTTTTTATTATTAAATTGTAAAGTGCATGAGTTTATGGTTGATTTATGATAAGAAAGAGTGCTTCGTAAGTATTTTTGGTGTCCTAAACTGGTGTCAAAATTAATTTTCCGGTTATTTTTTGCATTAAAATAACCGACGCCTTTGTATTTTAAGCCAATTAAAATACATAAATGCATCATTTATATTCGCCGCCGTTTCGGTAGGTTTCGAAAAAAATTAATCTGTAAACTCTGAAACAAAGCCAACTAACTCGCTGAAGAAAATCGTACAATTTTACACTCTCATTGTTTCGGTAGGTTCAGCAAATGCCTTTACACAATTAAGTTCTATTTTCGGCCTCAATCTAGAACTTTTCCAAAAAGATACAAACTTATATCGACGTGGCAACGACCTAGGACAAGATTTAAAACGTCCAGACGGCGTAAAAATAAATCCAACCGACCTAGGGCAACTCGGTGGCTGCTAAAAGTCTGGAAATATCTCAACGCGTGCGAAATCCACGTGTTTTAAGTACAACGAGCTATTTTCTTTGGACATTCCTCTAAGCTGTCTGGGACGTCGGTTCTTTTGCTTTATTTTATAACCGAATAACGCGGTTACGTTATGCTAATTTTACACCCTATTAACGTAAAGTTCAAAATAGATTGTAACAGAATAAATCTTGAAGATCTTCGTAATTTAGGAAAATTCATTTCTTGGTTTTCATTACGATTTTTCTTGGGTAATTATTTTAAATTTCTAGAATCAGTTTTATAATTTTTTCAATTTATTGCAGATAGTTTCCATAAAATTTTTGTAATTATAAATTTCAACAAATTCCAAGGTAAAGAAAACAAAAATTCAAAAGAATTAGAAAATTACCTCAAATCCTGGATATTTACTGATTAATATGAATTTGTTTGACTTTAAACATGTTATACAATAATTATTTAAACAAAAACAGTGCTAATTTATTAAAATATTAGTAGAATAATTTTTTGAAAACTTGTCTTATTCATTGGGTAAAATCAACCCTTTCCTCAGAAAAAAAACAGCTTAGCTATTTTCCTTCTTAGATACGTTAATCTTTGTTAAAAATCTTTAATGTGGCCAGAGCGTTCCCTATGTTTGAATTTAATATGTTTTCAGGAAAGCTCCACGGAGATCTAAAAGAAAGCAACTTTAGAGTTATAGAGAGCATTTAGGGGGCTAAGATAAGAAAACGCCGATGCTTTGTGGGTTAGTGTTTCAAAAAATTAATTTTGGTTGTTTCTTTGTGTATTTAGACTTTTCTAGAAAAACTTTTCATTTAGGGCATAATATGTTAATTTTAAAATTGTAGCTAAAATTTTTAAAATTTCTAAATTAAAATTAATTGCAAATTTTAGTTTTTAACTTATGAGTTTCGGTTCTCATTTTTATTTAAAATCTGAAAATAAAGCTGAAATTTCAAAAATTTAATATTAAATTAAAACTAATTAGAAAGTTCAGCTTTAATTACGAATTTCAATTCTCATTTCTGTTTAGATTTGAAAAAATTGTAGCTGAAAATTTGAATATTAAATTCTAAATTTAAACTAATTTAATTCTGAATTTCAATTTTGATTTGTATTTCTGATCTGAAATTGTAATTTTAAAGTAGAAGTGAAATTTTGAAAATGTAATTCTAAATTCTTAATTTCAATTCTCATTTCTATTTAAGAACTGAAATTTTATTATCAAACTTGAAGCTGAAATTTCGAAGATTTAATTCTAAATTAATACTAATTACAAAGTTCAGCTGTTAGTTGTCAATTTCAATTACCTATCATTTTTATTTAAGATCAGGCTTAAAATGTTAATCTCAAAATTAAAGCGAAAATTCTGAAAATTGAATTCTAAATCAGGAAATTTAAGCTTTTAATTAAGAATTTCAGTTCTTATTAGTTTTGAGGTGTAATAAAATTGCTTGGATGTCTCAGTTTTTAATTAGGAATTCAAAATTATTATTTTTCGCTATTAGTAAAAATCAGAAATTTCTAATTAAAAATTAATGTGTATTTTTCAGAATTTCTGACGATGGTACCATCGTAGAAACAAAATTCGATACAAAATTCAAAGGATTCGTTTTTAATTTTTATTTAAGCTCCGAAATATCAGTTTCAAAACTGCGGTTGAAAATTTGAAAACTGAGCTTTGTAGCGAAACTGTAATTCAATTATTTCTCAAGAATTCGCACGTTTCAGGAGCAGGAATAAAACCGCATGTTTAAATCTTTGCAAGTTTAACAAAGTGTAAATTGAAGTACTTTAAGCATCGGAATTAAAAAAGGTTTTATATTAAAAAAAAAGAAAACATCACCGTAACATGGATTATTAAACAACTTTCTGATGACTCAAGAAAAAAAAAATTATATCATTCAGTTAACTTGCATAACTTTAACCATTAGAAACTAAAGATTAGAAATTCAAGTCAACCAACAACATTAAAAATAAATTACACCCTTAATCTCGTTGCTCCATGACTAACTTAAATTAATGTCTTTTGCTTGTTTAAGTAGTTCCATTAATTTAATTATACGGTACGAAAAAAATTGAATGCGGTGATTCACAAAGAAAAAACAGGTTTCTATTTAAAGAAGAGGCTTTATCTGTTTGAAAATTAAATTATTAAATTATAAACAACCGTAACCGTCTGTTTGAAGGTTATTATTAGTCATCGTAATTGAAAATTTTATGGTAATTCGGGTCGTTTTTGACACACTGATGTTTAAAAGAAGGCATTCAGAGAACCTTCTTATCTACCTAACACCTGATGCAGAAATTTTTACTCGTATTAAAGGCATAGCAATTAATAATAAGATTTTAGAGCAACATAATATTCTTCCTGAAACGCAGTTCGCTTGTTGCTTTGGTCGTAATAATTACTGAGCATTTCATTTGTCATTGGTAAAAAGGCTTTAGGCTGCTGGTTTCGTAGCTACGGCAGTAGGGTAGTAAGTATGAACTTACCTCTGTAGGAAAGTAATAACCACCTTTTTTTTATCCCAAATATAGGTAACCATTTGCCTATGTTTTTGATGAATTAATTTTAAGCACTAAGGTGAAAGTGTTAGTTCTATCTAAATTCAAAAATGTAGCATTCATATTTTAACTCCAGTCTCATTTCTATGTACTCAAAAGCCCGCATTTTCTTTTTGGTTTCACCATAGATCTGTTGTTTTATTTCATTTAGGGTCCCTAGGTGTCTTGCTTTTGATGTTTTTGATTTTTTTCCTCTCCGTTTAAACAGACAGACACATCTTTATACTTCAATATTAATTTGGTTCATCCTATATATAAGTTTTTTAATTCTGATTTGTTTTTTAAGTGATTATGATGATGATAGTAATAATTCAGAGAGCTTCAAATCGAATATAAATTATTTTGTGAAAGAATTTTTTTGATTTATTTACTTGTTTGTATTATAACTACCCTCTTTCAGAATTGTTGCTATTAATGTGTATTTATTATTCGAAGCTTTGAGTTTGATGTAATTTTTCAGTGAAAAATGTCTTTTGTAATTTATTTTATTTATATTATGTTAATCACTGAAGCATAGGTAGATTTTTTTATGTGCTTGAATAAATTTTAATTAATTTTTATAAATCTATATACATTATAATGGGCCCGCAAACTTGCTATGGTTTCCACAATAATTGTTTTACTTCCTCAAATTTCAAATTACCTTGATTATAACTTTCCAAAAATATACGATTACCCACGTTGATTGTCAAATTATTAAAAATGTGCCTCAGCTCTATAGTTTATATTTAAATTTAGTTTTACCTTTAAATTAACTGAGTTACTCTTATCTCAAGGTCGTTCTTAGGGGTTCGTTAAATTACATTTCAAAGACAAAATAGAAATTACTCATAAACTTCCAAGATACAAATTTATTACAATATTTATGGTCCTAAATTGCCCTTACTTATACTACTTTTAAAAAATTAAATTAAATTTTAACACTTATACAAATACTGTGATTTGAATTCAGTTTCAATCTTCGTTATTTTGACCTACTGTTCAGTTTGAGTCCAATCACTTGCAGCTCTTTCACTCTTATTACCCCAACTTCAATTCCAATTGCAGCTCAATCTAATTTCAGTTTAATTCGACTTCAATTACATTTGTAGTTCAATTTAATTTCACTTTAATTCAACTCTGATTCCGATTACAATTCAATTCCACTTGTTGTTATAATATTTTAAATGTAATTTTCTTTCAAATTAATATTTTATTAAATAATACTTTTATAAGTTGGTTCTGATGATTTAAATTTAAATTTTCAGTAAATTTAAATTATTTTTCAGGAGCAACTATTTGTGTATTCTTTCGCTATCAATTCAAAACCACTTCCTGTTTATAACTTTTTCGCCCTCCGGCTAGAAACACTCAATTTTCATGCGTATAAATCGTCTGGAAAATGCTATTTTCAAGCCTAGGCCTGAAAGTAAAATTAGGATTTTAGATTGGTGGCGCTGAACCGAACTGACTCCGCCCTCTCATTGCCACGCCCATTGTCACGCCCAGAAAAATAAATTCCCTAGAAAAATAAATTCTCTAACGTCAAATATTTGAATAAAAAACGATTTCTTATAATTAACGTATTTTTATCGGCCGAAAAAATATTGTGTATCACACGCCTAGAAACTGCTTTGCAAGTACTCGTACTTGTAGGGCCTCGGCTGCACCTCGGCCTACAAACGTACTCGCACTTGCAAAGTGACAGTTTCTAGCCTTGTGATACAAATAACTATTGTTTCACTTGTTTTCTGTCTTCCAGGTGCTTTCCAATCCGTTTACCCACGATAAACATTCATATTAAAACACATTCATGCATTCATGTATCATCATAACAACAATATTTCTAGCTAAATACAATACAATAATATACAACAATAATAGTATAATACAATAACATTAAATCAATAATCAATTTATACAAACAACACTTAAAATCTAATTTAACTGTCATAACAATTTTTTTATAATTAAATCTGTTTCCTATTTTGGAGTAATCTTTATTTTTTTATTTAATCAGTACTTGTATATTAAATTATCATTTAAAGTTAATATCATATCAATATATAGAAAAACATCCCAAAGCAGTGAGTTAATTTAATTAAGTTCTAACCCAAGTTCAGTTAAATATAACTTAACTGAACTCTAACCTAATTCAGATCACTTGAGTCTAACCTAACTGAGCTGCGTTTAACCTAAGCTAAACAAAA
This sequence comes from Melanotus villosus, assembly GCA_963082815.1. NCBI lineage: Eukaryota > Metazoa > Arthropoda > Insecta > Coleoptera > Elateridae > Melanotus > Melanotus villosus. The sequence goes on along the minus strand of OY720420.1, from coordinate 4,525,884 downwards.
TCAGTTGATTCTAACCTAACTAAGTTCAATTGATTCGAATCTAACCAAACTCACTTGATTCTAAGTTGATTCTAACCTAAGCTTGAATCTAACTTTTCTGTGTTGAACCTAATCAAACAAATTTAGTTCATTCTAATCCAACTAAATTTAGTTCATTGTAACCTAATTAATTTTAGTGGTGGATTTCTACCCCCTAAAATTCCTTATCTTCGCCCAGAAACATTGTTTTAACATACTTTGGGTGCATCTGACAGTCTGTTATTTTACATTTACATATATCCTTTGGTCCGTCTTCTTTTACTAATTCATATCCAATTCAGGTGACAATAATTAATTATTAATTTATCGTATTTCTAGTTCCTTGCTGCTCATAATTTTCCTGAAGAGACCATGTATGATAGCCCAGTTTTCAGGGCTATGGCTCATTGTTTGCATATTGTTGTTGGCTGTTGGTTTGGTATTCAGCTCCATCTCTGCTTGTTGGCACATTATGTACACTCCAACACCGTGTGTTCTGCTGTTTCATGGCTACCACAGTAAACACACCTGTCATCATCTGACTTCACAATTCTATGTGTGTAGTTTCTAAAAGAGCCACCCCTGTTAAAAATTGTGTAAGAAAATAATCAAGTTTTCTGAATTTACAATTTCGCCATGGGCTTATCTGACTAATCAACTTCTTGGTCCATTGTGCCACATTCTGCATGTCATCCCATTTTGCTCTCAAATCTTCGTTTATCAAAATACCCTCATTTCTGGTCCGTTCTTCATTGGCTTTGGCTTTTTCGTTAATCAGAGGCTTTATTGGAACTACTCCTGTGATGGTGTACAGTGTACACCGCCTCAGCCTACGTGGTCCTGTGCGCAGCAGCATTCGTCTCTGAAAACTTGTCATCCTCCTCTTATACTACTCAGAAATTAGAACTCTAGTTAGTAGAAGCTAACCTAACTTAGTTCACATCAGTCTAACCTAAATCAGTTCTGTTGAATTTAATCTAACCAAATTCAGGTGCTTTTAACCTAATTAAGTTCAGTTCATTCTAATTTAATCAAATTCAGTTGACACCAACCTAACCAAAGTCATTTTATTAAAATTTAAGTAACAGCTCAGTTGATTTTGACCTATATGTTTAGGAAAATTTAACTTAATTTACTGCGTTTGAGTATAATCTAACCGAGTTGCGTTGAACCTAAACTAATCAAATTCAGTTAATTCTAATCTAACTAAAGCTCAGTTGATTATAACTAATCAAACTTAGTTGATTACCTATAACTAATCAAATTTAGTTGATTATAACTTAACCAATATCGGTTGATTCTAATGTAACTAAGCTCAGTTGATTCTGAACTAAGTTCAGGAAAAGTTAACCTAATTTAGTGCATTTGAGTCTAATCTGAGCTGCATTAAACCTAACCTAACAAAAATCAGTTAAATCTAACCTAACCAAAATCAGTTTATTCTAATCTAACTTCTGGCTTAAGTTTAGAAAAATCTAACCTAATTTACTGAGCTGGGCTGAACCTTAACTAACCAAAATCAGTTGATTCTAACCTAAATGTAACCTAACTAAGTTCTTGAATCTTACCTAACTTAATTCAACTGAATCTGACCTGAACGGGCTCAACTGGGTCAAGTTTCTCCTAAGTTTCAGTTATTTTTTTTCTGCAAAGGATTTATTTATTGAGTAGTTTCTTTCTTTTTTATTAAGATTTATGAAAGCATTGAATTTTCAAACCTATTTTGGTGATCACTTTTACTTTTCTTCTGATCATATTAGGTTTAAATTTAATATTAATTAAATCGGATTAGTCTTGTATAAAACATACTTTATATTTGTTCGTTTTAATACATATGCTGCATATTTCTGTTTATTTTTTTCGATTGGTTGGTGGATTAATTCTAAGTGTATGAAGTAATCTACGACAGTGATTTTATTTTCTATAGACTTCGACCCACAATTTTGGTGATCGCTGTGTATTTATTAGTCATTTTTCAAACTGATATGACATTCATTTTCAATGAAAAATGTCTTCAAGAATTTACTAATTTTATTTTGGATAAGCACGGAGGTTGAGGCGTTCTAAAATTTTCTAAAATATCAGTGGGAAGTGAAGAAGTTCAAAATTTTAATAAGCTTTCCTTGACTTAATTTCTAATTATCTTCAGTTAACCTTTGGAATAAATTTCGGAAATTCGATCCTATTTTTCATCCGACGTAAAATTATTCATGGATAATCTGTTAACAAAGCAAACTATGTGGGAAAACCTTAAGTAAGTAGAACGGATACCAATTTATAAATTAGTTAATTTAAACTTACTCAGGAAACAGAATATCGATTTTCTAAAAAATTCACCTTGATATTTGAAGAAGCTTCAATAACAATCGTTGATTAAACACGACAGGGATTAAAGAGTGTGCATTAAGTACCAATGCCAAGTAGGAATTAATAATCGTTTTATACAAAACGTAGGTCGAATTATACCAACTAACCTACGTAACTTTCTGAAACTTCATTTAACAAAAGTGTGATATTTGTGAAATTCGTGTAGGTAGGCTGATTTATTATTAATGAAATTATTTTCTTCTCACGTTTGTTATAAATTTATCGATACTAAAAGTTAATTGGAGGCAAAGTTAGCTTTCATTTAACAAGCCGTTGACAGAAACGGCAGCGATGTTTAAGAGTTAAAGTTTCAGTGCGAGAAAATTACGGTCGTAGATTACGACATAGATATGATGTATGCAGACGAGGACTAAACAATTTCCTAACCACTAATAACTTTAATACGTATAATTGTTTTAAAGCACTCATCAATTTAACTCGGTCATACCCACACCTCGGGGGGTTTAAATTCGTTTTGAGTTTACGGCAATTTTAAGCCGTATTTAAACACGGGTGAGACAAAGACAACTAGAAAAACTAATAAAAACTATAATGACCTAACATAATTGTAGGCTACAAAGGGTTTCAGGTTATAAGTTGTGGTTTAGTGTTTTTAAATATGTTTGAAATGATGATCAATTTTTCCCTCGAGGCTTATTCTGTGACGTAATTTATTGTTAGTGACGGTTATGTGACGAATGAGCACACCTATGTGATCTAATTAGTTGACAAATATTTTGAATGATGTCAGTCTTAATCTCTTTCACTTAGGGCTATGTTTTTAGATAAGGTAAAAGCGGTACGTAATTAAAAGTTTTGAAAGTGCTTTTGTTGGATTTAGGTTTCCTAATTTGGACGAGTAGGTATTTACTCTGACGGCTTTCGAGTATTAATGGGTTTTGTAAATGTATAAGCCACAGTTAAAGGTGATTTATTTTTTGTTTTATAAGGAAGTAAAGTTGGTTACATATTAGTTTTAAAATATTGAAGAAGAAAGCTCGCGTTTTAAATATTTAATTAAATCCTCTCTTTACTGAGAATCGTTTCATTTCAGATCCTAAAATCAAAAATTAAGGTCAAAATTTACATATTTTTATACCTCAATTTCTGGTATGTTGGTTTTGAAATTGATATTGATTATTTGGGCTGTAACCTGACAACTGAAATTGTTAATCGAAGTGAAATTTCAAGTTTGAAAGTTTAGGTCAAATTTTCAGTTTTCAATATAAAATTTTATAATTGAAATTTCAGGAACTCACACCTTCAGCTTTAGAACAATCAAATTTAATTATTATAGAATTGAGAATTTAAGGTTCATCTGTTTAATGGAAGTTTTAGGTTTGGCCTTGTAATTTAAGATTTTTTTAAATTCCTATTTGTGATCCTTAAAATTACGCTGAAATTGTAAACTCAAAATTTTAAGTTCAGAGCTGAAATATTCGATTGACGTTTCCGTGTTTACCTTGTAATTCCTCTTTGTGCAAACTTATTCTGAAATTTCAACGTTCTTTAACAAAACAAAGTATTAAAAATAATTTTCAAAGAAGTAAATTATTATAAATTTAATTTTCGGTTTTTCAGATTTTGACTCCAAATTTTAAGATTGAAATCTCAGTTTTGATGATTCTTGCTTTTCGAGCTTAAAATGCAATTCAAGTTGTAAACGAAGGTTTTAAATTCTAACTTGAAAGTTCTAGATTTTTAGATTTAGTTTTGTATTTGAAATTTCTGCTTTGAATATTTAAAAATCGAAAATGTCAGCAAAGTTATGAAATTTGATGTTGTATGGTTGAAACGTTACATTCACATATCATCAATTTTAGCTTTTAAAGATTGTTTCAGATAAAACTGCAAATTAAAAATTTTTAAGTTGAACTTCTGTTTTAATATTTCAAGTTGATTATTTAGAAATAGCAGCTTTTGAGATTTAAATGAAGTAAAAAGCTTTTTTAAAACAACAATTATACTGGGTTTGTAAATTAAATTACAGTTTCTTGATTTTGAAATTTGAGTTTAGATTTAACTTTGACTTATAAAATTATAATGAAAGTTAAACTTAATTCTGACACTTTAGACTGAAAGTTCAGTTCAGTTTGAATTTTTGAAAGTTTCCATTTTGGAGTTTCAAAAATTATGTGGGAATTGCGACTGAAGTCTATTTCAGCCTGAAAGGTTAGACAAAATTTCAGTTGTTTTCGAAATATCTGCTTTTGACATATAAAAATTCAAGGCTTAGAAATAGTGCTAAAATTATAAACTAATCTAAGCCTGAAACTGCAGATGAAATTTCGGTTCTGACTTAAAACTGATTTTTTCTTGTAATTTAGAATGCTTAAGGCTAAATGGAAACCAGACTCTGAAATTTAAAACTTTCAGTTTTCTTCGAAATTCTTGCTTTTGGAATCTCGAAATTATGCTGGATTTGTAGATTAAGGACTGAAATTTGAAGTATTCGCCTAAAATTGGGGTTTTAATTTTGAAGTTTTAGTTTTAAAAGTTCTAGACGTCTAAAAAGTATATTGAAATTGTAAGCTAAGGTCTGAAGTTTCTTGTTCAGGAGTGAGAAAGTTAAATTTTCAATTTTGATATAGCAATAGGTTTTCTTTTTTAAAAATTTGTGCTTAGAGAATTCTATTGAAATTGTAGGGCAAGTTCAAGTTAAGGCTGATATATTAACATTTAAAGTTCAGGTTTAATTTAGGAATTTGAAACTGCTAAAGTTTCTACTTATTTATACTGAACTTGTAAGTTAAGGCTTCGACATTTTTAAGCCGGAAATTGTTTAAAATTATCGCTTTAAAGGCTTAAAAATTATGCTGTAGTTTATTAGGCTAAAGCCTGAAAGTTCAAGTTTTAGCTTGGAATTTTAGATCGAATTTGTGTTTTTAGGGTTTGAAAATAATGCTAAATTTGTAAATAAAAGCCTTGAGTTTAGGCCTGGAATCTTAGAGTCAATCCCAGTTTTTACTGAAATTTCAATTGTTTTGAAATCTATTATTTATAGCTCGGCTAATTTCATGATATTAAGAAGTATTTTCATTGTAACATTTTTAAATTAAAGGAACAAAAGGAAGCTTGTGTTATGAAAAAGGTACAACTTTCGTCTGACAAACTATGAATCAAATGTTTAAATTTATTGTAGTGCTAAGCCGACACTTTGGTGCTAATGTGAAGGTTGCATAATTTCGTGATAACCAGGAAAATTTCGATTTTATCGAGCATTTCCAAGTGAGAATGTTTACAACAGATAAACAAGCATTAGTTTTACTCGAGTGTATCAAATACTTAATATTTTTGTTTAATTGTATTTTATGTATCTAGGACGAAAAGTAAGTCTTTAAGGTGAGTAAGTTGTTTACGGCCGAGGCGGGTAGCCGAAGCCGTAATTACTTGCGAGTACCTTAAAGACACTTTTCGTCGGAGGTACATAGATAATTTTATGTTTCTAAGGTTGTTAAATTATTAAAAGAAATCTTCAGCAATTTGTAGCAGTATTAGTTTTAAGTAAGTAATCTAAGACGCAACTGTTCGGATCCCCTAGCTGTCCTAGCAACTAGCATTTATAGAACAAAAAGTGACACTTTAAAGTCCTAGGACTTTAAAATGATACTTTAAAGTTCTAGGACTTTAAAGTTTCACTTTCTGTTCTATAAATCGTTCGAAAAACGTTGCTTTAGAAACCAGTATGACATAAAAATAATTAAAATTCTACATACCTGTGCTTACTATTTCTTTCATGTTATCACGGAATTATGCGAATAGCAATTATAAGCTAAGCTGCTAAGCTATAAAATTTCAGGTTAATGCTGGGATTCATATTGAAAGCTCAAGTTGAGTTAGAAATATATTAATTACAGTATTTTTCATCTAGCATTTGGGTTTTGACGTCAACTTTCCCCGCCCAAAAACTGTATGAATAGACATGTGTTCGTGCGCAGTAGGTAATGAAAACCTTATTTAGAAAGAGATGAAGTATAGTTGGATTGTGAATTTATCAACAGCGCGATGACGTCATAACCCAAATCCTAGGTGAAAAATACTGTAAGTTTGTTACATTTTCTATTTTGGAATTTCAATTATACTGAAACTTTAACTAAAGCATAAATATTTTGAGGTTGAAATGTCTGTTTTGGAGATCTAAAATCAAGATTATTTTGAAAATGTAAATGACCTCTGAAATTTAAAGTGTAAACTGAAACTGTATACTGAAACTGTAATGTTTTGAAATTTGAGTTTTCAGACTATTTACTTGTGACATTTCAAAATTAAATGGAACATGTTTCAAATTTAAAGTTAATGCTGACATTTTAGACTGAAACTTCAGATTAATTTTCGGAATTTGAATTAATGAAAATTTCTACTTCGGAATTTCAAAAATTATGCTGAAATTCTAGTTGAAGTCAAAATGGAATTTGAAATTTTAGTTATTTTCGAAATATTTGCTTTTGAAGTTGTAGGGCTGATGTTCTAATTTTTTATTTTTCAAAATACATATATTGTTTGAAGCTTAAAACTAATGTTAAAATTGTTAACTCAAATCTAGGTCTCAAATTTTAGATGAAATTTCGGCTTTGACTTTTAAAACTGTTGTTTTAATTCCGAATTTTGAGAGGTAAATGGAAACCAAACTCTGAAATTAAAGCTTTCAGTTTTGAATTTGGAATTTAAGCTTCTTGGAATCTCAAATCTAGAAAATATACTCTATCCCCGCCAACATATATTCAACTATTTTTTTAGGCCTAGAATTTTTTATTAAATTTTAGTTTTGACGTTGAAATTAAAACGGTTTCAAAATTTATGCATTTAAGCCTTAAGAAAATTGAATTTTCAGCGCATTTACCCTTGACGTTTAAAAATATTACATTGTTGCAAGTTTTAAGGTTTGAAGTTTCCTATATAGGACCAAACTACATTAAATTTTCAGTTTTGGGGTGGTAGTTTGCCAGTTTTCCAAAGTGTCTACTTTTAAGGCATAAAAATACTAAGGTAATTGTAAGTTAAGCTCTAAAGTTTCAAATTAAAACTGAAATGTTTGAAGCTAGGAATATAAGTTTGTCACACTTGCTCCTTTTGAATTTCAGAAATTATGTTGGAATTTTGACTAAAGTCTAAAGTCTAAAATTTGAATTAAATTAAGCATAAAACTTCAAATTGGATGTAAGTTTTGAGTGTGAATTCTTTAATATAATGCTTCTGGTTTGAGGCTTAAAAATCACGCTGGAATTGTAAGAGCTAAGAGTTTGAGCGTTGACCTTGAACTTGAAATTACCATTTTTAAAAATGCTTGCTTTTAGGGCTTGAAATTCAAATTTAAGCCTGGAATTTTAGGTTGAATTTGAGCTTTGACTTTGAAATTGAATTTTTTTCAGTACGTTTAGTTCCTAAAAATTCTGGTGGTGTAAAAGCTGATGCCTGAAAATTAAGTTTAGGTCTGAATTTTTTAAATTGGAACTCAGTGTTGACATTAAAATTTGGTTTTTCTCCAAATTCTTACTTTTAGTGTCTAAGAACTATGCTAGATTTGTAAGCTATGATCTGAAAACTCAAGTTTAGGTCTAAGAGTTTTAAAGTCTTTGAAAATTATTGCTTCTACAATATTCTTAAAAATTATGCTCGATTGGTAAATTAAGGTATATATTTTAAAGGTTATCCCTGCAATCTTACCTCGAGTTTGAGATTCGACGTGGGAATTCAAGCGTTTTTAGAATTCTAATTACTTTCCCGCTTAAAATTTATTTTGAAATTGTAATTAAAGTCTGAAATTTGAAGTTTAAACCTGAAGTTTTAGATCGAGTGGAAATGTGTTTTCAAGATTCACGTCTTTCAGAAAAAAAGCCTGAAAATTGAAGTTTATGCCTGCAATTTTAGATCGAAATTTCCATCTTTGAAGTTTAAAAGTTGTGATGAAATTCTAACTAAAGTCTGACATTTGAGACTTTTTATTACGTTACATTTATTAGTCATTTTCACCTTTTTTTGGGTTTTTAAATATTTTATAATGTTGTTTTCCGCGCAGTATTTGTTTTGGGTTTCATCTTTCGATTTTACTATAATAATGAAGTTCCCAAGCAAACTTCGCCATGTAATAAATAAACAATTTCAATTATAATTTTCCAAGCACGATGCATTAAACCTACGGTAGGTAATTTAATTTGATTACAATTTACAAACGTGACTTAATAAACCGAAGCTAATTGGTTTTTGAAACTTGTGTGATATCATTCCTGTTCAAGCACATCCTGCATAGGAACTTTAAAACTGTTTACAAATTACCTTTTATTATAGTGTTTGCGTTATCTACTGTTTCTCATTAAATCTATTAGAAGCGTTTTCCTTGCCCGTAATTTAGTAATTCTTTAAACTTTCGACCTCGAGCGTTTTTAAAGATATAGTAATAAGGATAAATTTTCGAATTTGAGCTTTATGGTTTTACGGAATTCCAAAAAGTATTATTCATCTCGCTTGTAGCTTCCTTGAGAGCTGATTTTCCTTGTTCTAAGTAGTTATGATGGAAACGCGCTCTCACGTCCTAGATAAATAATAGGCGATTAAACCTTCTTATCAATTTAGTATCAGCGTGTAAAACGATGCTGACTCCGTCTATTTACTTAAATTATATGTTTAATTTCTTTTCTAGGATAAACAATAATTACATATCCACGTTACCAACACTATAACTGGAAGTAATTGCTGATAATGGACGGCGGCTTAAACTCTTAACAATATAACCGTTTTATACAATGTACATGTACTAACAATAAAATATTCACGGTTAATAAAAGAGGGCCTCTCATACGATGGAACAATACCGTCCGAGATGTTGGTAATTTAAATAAAGGCCTCTTTAAATAGTTCGCGAAATCGTTGCCAATTTGCATTCCCGCGAAAATAAGTCCGTAATTTTGTTAAATAGCGTGCTTTGTGGTGTTGTAATGTAGTACAGTGACTCACGCTCCCAACACTTTTGCCTGCCGGTTGTTCTGGCCACAATTACAATTGTAAATCGTGCGTGGTAATAATATACCATTGCAATATATATTCAGGCACCGTCTGCAACAGTTGCATCGAAATTACCACTCTTTGTGGAAATTTTGTGCTTTATTGAAACTAATGATATGTGATCGCAATTAAATTTTAAGTAAATTTTCTAGAAAAATTTGGAAATTCTGACGCCAAAACTTAAAATTGATTTAAAATTTAGATTTTAGTTAAAATTTCTGCATAATGGTTAAACTGAAAAGCAGGAATTTTAAAAGTACTTCAATTCCAACATCGTAACTTAAATACAGTCTAAAATTTCAGGCTTCCACTTCAAATTTCAGACTTTAACTACAATTTCAAGATAATTTTTACGTTAAAAAGCAGGAATTTTAAAAACATTTCAATTCCAGCGTCGAAACTCAAATTCAATCTGAAATTCCGAAGCTAATCTGTTTTAGAGCTTTCAAATTCAAAATACCTTTTAAGTCCCAAACCCAAGAAATTTCAATATCAAAGCTCAAATTCAATTTACAATTTCCTGGTTAAACTTTAAGTTTTATGCCGTAGTTCACCAATCAAGCATACTTTTTAAGAATAGAAGCAATAATATTCAAAGAAACATAAATTTCAAACACAAAACTCAAATTTAATTTAAGATTTTATACTTAAACTTCAATTTTGAGGTCGTAACTTACATATTAAAAAAAAGGAAACAAAAATAAGATCGGTAAACATGGCAGAAGGTAGAAACTCTACCTTCTGGAAGACCCAGAGAAAGATGCTGTTTTTTCAAATAAATCATATGGTTGCATAAAAAAAAAATACTAATACAATTGATTTTAGATTGCAAAAATCAAAGAACAAAGAAAATATTATCTACGGAAAATGGTTTCGGTGTGAGGGCACCATGAAAGTACCGGGTTTATTTCTTGAACTTTAAATTAACGTTTCTTCTGGTTTATAACAGAGATGTTGACACCTTGTTTAAATATTTGAAAAAGAAGCTTAGGTGTTAATAATAACAAAGAATGTCCTTTACTGACAATCATTTCGTTTAGTTTCAGTCTGTCCCATTTGCTGGAGAACTACCAAATTTGTTTATTAAAATTGAAATTAAATAACCTTTGTTATGAGTTATGATCCTTCAACACCAGTCTACATTCCTTTTAATAATTGAAAGAAAGACTTAGGAGTTAATAACATAAGAAAAATTCCTTTGATGAAAATCATTTCTTTCAGTACACTAAGACCCATTTACTACCGACAATTCCTCGAAACTATCAAATTTGTTTCTTAAAGTACATTAGAAATTAATTAACCTTTGTTATGATTTTCTACAGAAATCTTTCAGTTTGTTTAATAATAATTGAAAGAACAGCGTAGGAGTTAATAACAACAAAGAATTTCCTTTGCTGAAAGTCTATATTTCAGTCTTGTCGGACCCATTAGCTACGAAAGCACCATGAAAACAAAAATTTCTTTCAGAAAGCTGCTGAAACTTTTGTTATGTGTTTCAATAAAAATGTTTACACATTTGTAATAGTTGAAGAAAAGGTTAAGGAGTTAATGACAACAAAGAAAATTTCTCTCAGTATCAGTCAGTTTCATTTGCTACGAAAATACCAAGAAATTACCAAATTGTTTAGTTTCTTAAAGTTGAAACTAACCTTTGTAATGATTTGCTAAGAGAAGCTTAGGAGTTAACAACAACGAAGAACTTTTCTTTGCTGCGAATCATTTCTTTCAGCTTCAGTAAGCCCTATTTGCTACGAAAATACCATGAAACTAACAAATTCGCTCCTTTGTTACGATTTATCAATAGAAATCATTATATTTTTTTAATAACCGAAAGAAGAGCTTAGGAATTAATTAGAACAAAGGACTCCCTTTGCTGAATATCATTTCTTTCAGACTAGTCAGACCCATTTGCTAAGAAAATACCATGAACGTACCAAGTTTGTTTTTGAAAGTGAATTTAATTTTAGTTTTGGTTTTCAACAGAATTCTTTACATTGTTTTAATAATTCGCGAAAAAATAAGGGGTTACTAAGTACAAATGAAAAAGCCCAGCTGAAAATCTTTTTCCTCAGTTTTAGCCAACCCCATCTGCTGTGAAAACATCAGCCTTCCTTTAAAGTTCTCAATATAAAGCCATGTTTTGTTAAATAATTTAAAGATGGGCTTAGAAATTAATAATAATAAAGTAATTTCCTCTGTCGGGTTTGAGCCAGTCCCGTGAGCTGTCAAAACATCATAAAAGTGCAACTTTTGTTTCTTGAACTTTAAAGTTACTTTGGTAAGATTTTACAACAGAAACCCTTATAATTTTCTAAATTATAATTGAAAGAGCAGCATACGTGTTAATAACAAGAAACGATTTCTCTTACTGAAAAAGTGAAAATAATTGTTTCCAGTTCCAGACAGACCCATGTGCTGTCAAGATATTCTATAAGTGCAATTCTTTGTTTTTGAACTTCAAAGTTACTTTTGTTAAGATTCTTTAACAGAAAAATATAATTTTCTAAATACTAGGACGAGGAAGGGTTTCCAACAAGCAAATTTCCTTGCTTAAAATAATGATATGAACTTTTGCTTTTCACCAGAAACTTATCTGTTTTTATAATTAACGGAAGAGATTTCGAAATTAAAAATAACGAAGTAATTTCCTTTGCCGAAATACACTTTGCTGTGAAAATACCAGTATTTTTAATGGTTCAAACATCGCGTTTGTGATTTGACTTTTCTATTTATTTCAAATAATCTAAAGAAGAGGCTAGGAACTTTCCACTGCTGAAAATCATTTTCTTCAGTTCCGGTTCAGTTCTATCTATTTGAAAAGACTGTAAAATACGATAAAAATACAATTTTTACTTCTGGAACTTCATATTAACTTTTGTTATAGTTTTTCAAGCAGAAATCTTTACACATTTTTTTACAATCAAACGAGCAATCAACCTTACAAGTAGATGGTCAAGAGAATTTCACTGCTTAACATTCTCTTCAGTTCCCGCTCAGTTCTATTTATTTGAATATGATAAAAATACAATTTTTACTTCTGGAACTTCACATTAACTTTTGTTATAGTTTTTCAAGCAGAAATCTTTACACATTTTTTTATAATCAAAGGAAGAACCTTAGAAGTTGTTAGTCAAGAGGATTTCACTGCTGAAAATAGTTTTATTCGGCCCCAATCAGTCCCATCTCTGCTGTGAGGATATCAAAGAAGCGCCATTTTCACTTTTGCTTTCAATAGACATTATTTAAACAAGCAGAAGAAAAGCCTTCAACGTTAATGAAAGTAAATGAAATTCCTATTGAATTTAAAACTAATGTTTTTTTAATTTTAATAATTCTGTAAATAATAATCGACAAACTAACCAATAAGCTGAAAAAATCAAATAATTTTTTCTACTGAAAACCTTTACCTTCAGTTTCTTCAGCCCTGTCTGTTGTAAAAATTACAAGTAGGAGACATAAAACCCGAAAGAATTAACCTTTAAAAATTCTGGTTTTAAAACATCTTTTTTTTTATAAATAAGTACTTAACAGTGTTAGTATTGTCAAATAATTACTTATGGCTTTTAAGTCTTTAGTTTGAAGGTAAATGAAGAATGAGCTGAGCTACAAATTACATCCAAACATTGAAATCGGATTGAAGCGAAAAGGTTAACAGCAAGTGATTCTTCATTTTACTTTCTTGATGATATTTTAAAACGGCAACAAAATTGTTTATTCTAACTCGTGTTATTAAGTTATTAACTACCAATTAACTCCGCGTCTCCCACACAATATGCAACGAATTCAATTTTATCTGTGATGAAATGCAATCTTCAGACGTCTACTCGAAATCTAAATTACAAATTTATTTAGCTAAATTCCCCATTAACTTTGTAACATTTCTATAACATTTCTATAATATAAAAATATAGAATTGACACCCAGCGGTGAAATTCAACCGTATTTACAAACAAATTAAGAAATCTCTTTCACTCTTCCCGTACAAATTATAATTAAATGATAAAGTAAACCAACATGATGCTCATTACTTCCACGTCAGATTTTCAATAACTGTCTGTTTAATAAACAGACAGACACGTTTGTAATTACACCATAAAGTGCGTTGTCTTTATAAATTGGTGTCAATTAAACAAATAAAAATGCAACAATCATCTAATTATCTTGTCATTACCGGTATTTTACGCTTAATAAACACAACGCAATCTCTCTACTACTACGGAACTATTCACGCAATGATGAAGGCACCTTGTTCGTTATTTTTTAACGAAGTTAATTTTTTAACTAAGTTAATTAAATCACATCTATTTGAATTGCTACAAGTTACGTTATTAAGTTGTGAGGTAATGTATCTGACATTTCAGAACTTACAACATTATTCCTATCTTTCAGGAAGTATAGTTAAATAAAATAAGTAAAATACGTAATGAATGGTGATGTTTGAAAGAAATTATCAAAAATTATGAATTTTCCTAGATAAACAGGACAACATACGGATTTATTATCACTCGGTAAGCGTAACTCTACACAACAGATTTCGTTTCTGTCAAAATATTTAGCGACCAAAATAAGACAAACACTGTGAAAGGAAAGAACATTGAAGAACCCTGAAAACCACAACATACCATTAAAACATCAAATACTCATACTTAACTTGGCAGCTGGGCTATCGCCATCCTTCAAAGCCTTTTTAACAAAGTTGACAGTAGGTATTTGCTTCAGAAAATTACAAGGCTGCTGAGACAAAACTTTGGATTCTAAGCACGTGGACAATCTGGGGCAACAAGAACGGGAATTAGAAATGTACGAAGACAGTGATGAAAGTCAAGAAGAAGTAATAAAAAATAGGTGCTATAATGAATTCGAAGACTTCCACAGTCAGCATCAGTATTAACAGAACATCTTTCGGGTTGGAACCGTGTCATTGTTGAGACAGAAGAGCACAACATTTCGCCCGCTTTTTTAAGGGGCCTTTTGAGGACGAAAAGATGGCACGAAAAGAGCACGGCAACTCAACGTGTCAACCACGCTAGAGGCGAAACTCTTTTAGCAAGAGGGAGAAGGAAACGATAACACAACTTGTAAACCAAACCAGATGCGAAATCCTTCTGCGGACGAAACGTTGGGTTCTTCTGTCTCAACAATGACGCGGTTCCAACCAGGAAGACGTTCTATTAATACAAATAGTAAAAACAAATAAGCTATAAACAAGGGAGAAAACTTGGCAGAAGGCAGAATTGAGACATATACGATTAAATGTGGGAAGAAAGACAGTCAAAGAATGACTATGTGAAATTCCTAAATAAGCATGTAAGAAAAGTAGGATGCCAAGTGATTGGGAAGACGACATGATTGTTCGAATTTGAAATTTACTTGTAACTATGACAATTACACACCAATTACTTCCGTAATTATGTTCATAAATAAGAATTTTGATTGTCTCAGACAATCAGAAACAAAGAGACAAATTCTGAAACATGTTTGAAAATAGCAGAAGAAGACGTATTATGTTTATAATCATTTTTGTTGCTTTATTCTCGATTATAGCCATGGAGATGTTTGGCTTACATATACCAATTCACATGGAACAGAGTAGATACCATCACAGTTGTATAATGACGGTGTCTGATCTTTCATTCTTGAAAACAGTTTAGAAATCAATGTCAAACAGTGACTATCTTACAGTTACTAATTTTCAACAGTTTCTTGAGACATGGGGTAAACTCATTATTATTATTATTAAGATTATATTACAAAGAGTAACTGTTTATAAATTTTTGGAGAATCTTTGACCACTGTATTGGATTGATTTATGAAATAAATAGGATTACGGGCACCAAATAATGATTTACTTAATAGACGTTGAAACAATCTAGGCCCTGTTTGTTAACGGCGCTGTGTTCAAATTGGTTAGCTCAGTAATTAACAACAAGAGGCCGAAAATAATTATTTATTACTAACAAACATTGTCCCACAATCTTAAATTGGTAAATAGATAACAGTGAAAACAAGGCGTCGCGGCGTTGTGCAGCGGCAACAGTGAAGGCGGCGTTGCGGTGAGACGAGGGTGCATGGAGCCAGGGAGAAACGACGGTGGAGAACCTGGACCTTGACATGCGAAAAGTATGCTGACGGTGGGGAAATGGCGGCGCCAGGTGACGTGGATGACGGTGTGGCTTCAGCAGTGGAGGGCTGCGTTAGCGGTGGCTGGGGATAGGTAGTGTTCGGCGATGTAGGCGGCGGAGAGCGGTTCCAGCGGAGTGTAGATGAGGTGGCTTGGAACGGGCATCGTCCGACGATGTAAGTGGCGGGCATCGTCCGGCGGAGTTTGGAGGCGGCGATGTCAATCAAACGTGCAAGGGTGTCGATTCAAGACGTTGATCTTGATCAAGTGTCTCAAGACGTTGATCACGTGGTTTTTTCGAGTGTATTTCTAGCTGGCGAGTGGTGGTAGAAGTGGTAAAATCTGACGAAATTCCTGCGTTTTTATTCTTCGGAAATAATTGGCCCAAATGTAATTGCTGATGTCTTTGGTCATTATGACTGCCTTGATGGCGCCACGACGTACCATTTGATATCTCACTTGACGTGGTTGGGTTGAGTGAGAATGGGTTTATTATGTCTCGACGCACCCCGCGAATCAAACCGCCAGATTCTCCGCAGCGGTGTTTCACAACGCAGCAGTCGACGTGAAGCGGAGTTTGATGTGAAAACATAGCATTTTCTTGTCAGATTTGCAGATATTGCAATTTGAAAGCCTTTTAGAAGTAATTGCCATTATTTATTATTTGGGACTTAGTTCGGCTGTACTAAGGGATAAAATTCCAGGGCGTGTATGCTAATTAAAGCATATCTCCGCAAGTTGAAGGTACAATCTAGAAGGAGGTGCCAATTTGCATGAGAGTTTTAACAGTTTTTTCCATTTTCCTTGATGCTGATTATGACGGCAAGTGTTAACGTTTAGCAAATCAATTTTCACTTAGCATAGTTACCATTCAATGTATTGAGATTCTTATTAATAAACTCCAAATAAGAAATTTAGCACACTTTATATTTCAAGGCTGCCACTAACTGTTTGATCAATAGGATGCTTAGAATGAAAGCTACCTGGACGTATGAATTTTATTTATATTAATTTGAAATAATACCATTGTCTTTCCTAATAAGTTTCCTAATAAGAAAAAGGAAGACAACGATCCCTATCTCCTTCATTTGTACGTTGAAGATGTTTTTCAAAAAGATATTAACATTTTTTTGAAGTCTAATCAACCTTATCAGTACCATGTCATCAATATATTTTAATAAACAGAATCTCAAGTTCCAGTTTAGCAAGGACATTATCAAATAGTGTATCCATTACAATATATGCTAGTATTCGAGATAATGGTGAAGAAACAAAGGAAGCTACAAACAAACTTAAAGTGAGAAAACCTGGCGGAAGGCCACATATTGAAACCGCTACGATTACATGGGGGAAGAGGAAAGGATGGCTAAAAGTGGCCGAAGGGAATTTGTAAATAAGCATGTAGATTGGTAAAATAACCCAATAGCTTAAATTGGAAATATATTCGTAATTATGACAATCACAGACTAAAAGTTTTAAGACAATCAAAGAAAACCTGGTCTGAAACTAATATTTGATACAACTTACATCTGAAATATGGCACTACTTAGAGCTACCAGAAACACACAACACTAATAAGACTAATTAATAGTAGGTAGATACTTATTTATATAAAATAGTCAGATATATGTTAGCAATCATTAATTTTGACAAATATTAATAATGAATTTCATATGTAAAAAATTTAAATTAACATTTTCCAGAATTAATAGTTATTATTTATTATGATACTTCTCTTCAATTAAACTGTAAAAATATTTTAGAGGGAAACGAGCTATTAAAACATTGTGCAGGCAAAGCCAATAAGAATAAGCATACAAATTTATACCAATGGTATAGTATTAATGGTAGACTCGTAAGCAACAACATGCAACATCTTATAAATGTGTGAAAAAAAGCTAAGTGAAAGGAAATCACAGAAGACTGAAAGACACATCTAAGATGCAAATGTCGTAAAGTAAACACTGCATCAAATGCCTTAATCAAAATGAAAATAATAATGAAGAAAGGCAACAAAGCAACAAGATTTTACCAAGCAATCAACAAAATGGTATTAGGAAAAGAGGAAATAGAGCTAAGAGTTTCTAATTCACTAGCGATACTCACTATACGATAAGGGAGCACACGCAAGCGGTTAAATTGGTATGGGTATGCTATGAGAATACAGCAAGGTAGATTGGAAAAGAGGATACTACAAACAAGAATAAAAAGGTAGAACACGGGGGGGGGGGGGGGGCTAGAAACATATGACTCGAAGGAATTACAGAATTCGGAATTAGATTAGGTAAATATTTGGCACGGTTAAAATACCGACATTCAGTCGACTGTGTGGAAGAGTGCTACGAGAATTCATAGAGAGGAACGCAATAATGACGAAGCAAAAGAGCAAACTGGGTTTTGCTTAGGACGATCTTATGTGGACAACCTATTCAATCCGAAACAAAGTATTGAAAAGAAAATTAACACCGGAAGAGAGGTACATGCACTATTTATAGATTTGGCAAGAGTATACAACAACGTACCTATTACAATGGTATGGGAATTGCTAGAACAAACAAATATAGATAACATAATAATTAAAGCTATAAAAACATTGTACGAAGATACAACAATCAAGATTTAGATAGGGAAAAAGTTAACAAAAGCACTTAATGTAACAAAAGGGTTGTATTTCGCCGACTCTTTTTAAAATATATGTCGAACAGGCACTTAAAAACTGGAGAAAGAAATGTTCGGGTAAGGACATACCCATAAATAATACCACCATATACAGGGTTATTGGTAATTCGATACATTCCTTTGGAGATATGATGGGACAGGATCTAAGAAACAAATTAAACCTAACATACATTATGCAAAAATAAAAAAATAATTTCTGAGAAAAACGAATAGGTAATTTTCGTAGCTGATTTTTAGAAATCATTTTTAATAAGTTTTTATTTAAAATTTTCAAATGATCGAAATGTTTCCGAATATTTTCCATTCGAAACGGATGACTATAGAGTGGGACAAGTAACCCAGTCAAAAAGTTCAGAAAATGTCAAGTAGATTTTTTAAAAATTAACTTTAAAGACTTTAAGATCTACTTTTTTGAGAAAAACACAAAAATTGAAGTATCTCAAAAACTATTGAGTTTTGCATAATGTATGTTAGGGTTAAATTTGTTTCTTAGCTCCTGTCCCATCACATCTCCAAAGGAATGTATCGAATTACCAGTAACCCTGTATACTGCATGAATGAACCCCACAATTTAATTTAAAAAAATATGGTTATGCTTTTTGTTCAAAATTATTATATTATGCTTCGGTTATCTCAAATAGGGTCGTCCTGAAGGTTCCTAATAATTTACTTTTATTTTAATTGAATATAAATCTTTTATATTGTATATTAATAATTATTCAATCATAAAGAATGCAGATTTATTACAAAATTTATATCCTTCCTTAAATTTAAAATTAACTCACTGTTAACACTAGTTTCTTTTAGTTTAGAATTTCCACACAACTGTTAACTCTATCCAAATCAATATTCAGGAAAATCCAAAAAATCCAAATCAATTTAATGAATTACTATCCAAATCAATATCCAGATGAATATAACAAATTACCATCCAAATCAATAACCAGATGAATACAATAAATTACCATCCAAATCAATATTCAGTTGAATATAACAAATTACCACCCAAATTTAATATTCTTTATTTTATATTATGGAATTTTATCCACAGTACGTACAATAAATAAATTTTTTTTTATTAATAATAATATTCCAATTAATAATTGTTTTTACATTATATTGAATAAAATTCAGAGAATCTGAATTTTATATTATTATTTTTTTAAAGAAAACTCTTATTTATTATTTTATTTCTTCTCTTGTTTTCTGTAACCCAAGCTCTCCAATAATCCTCTTCCAATCAGAACAACTGTAAACACTGGATTTTCTCCACTACATAAACCTACCTTAAGCTATTCACCCTTAATTACAATAAATGATGTACATTTTATTATAAAGTTAAATCTGCATTAACATAGCCAATAAACAATTATATTTTATTAAGATTTATATTAATAATTAAAAGAAAATGTGTTTAACTCACAACGTCAACATTAATACCACAACATCATCTCAGTACATTACAATTTGCTGACGATCAAGTCCTCCTGGCCCAAGACAAAGAGGACTTGGAATACATGACGCACAAAATCAAAAAGACGCAGGATTATTAATGAATTTGGACAAAATCAAGTATTTATTTATAAAAGAGGAAGCAGGAAAACTTGGGAAATTTAGGAAAACTACCAATATGACCTCAGGGTCAAAATAGCGAAAGACGGACGAGATGAGCAAGAGATTAAAGAAAGAATTGGGCAAGGAAGAAAGGCGATAAAAAGATTTAATGGAATATGGCGGAGTAAGGAAATAACCAAAGGTACAAAATACAACATCTGCATTGCAATTATTAAAAGTATTGCCCTATACGGAGCGGAAACAAGGCGAATGAATGAAGTGGATAACAGATGACTCGTAACCAGTGAAGTTATTTATGCACCCTACCAGATTGAGCAGCAAAGAATAACTGACAGCTAACGGGGAGTTACTCATACATATCTTGACAGATCGAGTCGCAAAAAAGAACTGATTTGAGGGTGGCAGGGTAGCAACTTAATAGATAACAAGTTGGATGGCGCTGCAGCACTTACAACTGCAAATACAAAATACAAACAGAAACCAGCAGTCAAAATGTAGAAAAGAAACAATTAGTATAGCACGGCCACATGAAAAGATTACACACAAATAGGTTGCCAAGAATAACCTTGGAATTGGTTCTCCTCGAAAAAACGAAGAGAGGAAGACTCAGAACAACATGGGAAGTACACTATAAAACCGATTAATACTACACACAGAATGAAGGAAAAAATAATGGAAGGAAGAAAAAAGTAAGGAAACAATGGGAGAAGTAGAAGAACGAAAGGAGGAAACAAAGAATTAAAGATAACACAAAACCGTATGCCTTGTCTTTTAAGCTTTCAAAGTAGATATTACTTGCTTAGGGAAGTAAGTGCACAATTACGGCCTAGGGTGGTAAGCACACATTTTCTTTTCTACTGTTATGGCAAGCCATAAGCAAATGTCAAATAATTAATCTACCTCCTTCAAATATGACCAACTAACACATGGAAAATGTGATTTACTACACTAGTGATGTGACTTAGCTTGTAACATCAGTAAATAAATCAAAAAGCAATAGAAATCCACAGGGGCGTAGTTAATTCTTTTTGGGTTCACCTTGCTGTTGTAAATTGTTTTTTTAAAAACGTTTCCTTTGAGGAGATTTGTAAATGCCCAAATTGCGGTGTTTTATTGGCAGTGTCCGGCCTGCCCATTTTGCAACTGCAGAATTATACAAATGTAATATCTAATAACCCTAAAGCTCCAATTAAAATCGTAGAAAAATCGAAAACGCAGGGAAATATCTTCATTTATCTTTAAATCTAATACATGCAGTACTTTAAGCTCAATAAATTCTAAAAATTCAAAACTACTTCGTTACACACGCAAGTGTATTTAGAACTCTTAACAGTTAATTTATCAATATCAGAAAATAATGTTGAACACCTGCAGCTAATACTAACCGATTATAAATGAAAAGACGACATCCTGTCCTTTAAAGGCAATAAATGTTCTACGAAAACTTATGTTTCCTCATTTTTCATTCGAACAACGTATTAGATAGGATGTTTTCACCATGCAGATATTTGCGTGCTATTCAAATGTTAGACTTAAAGCGTGCATAATTTTAACATCTACGCTACAGAATATAATCGTGTAAAACGGCAGCTTTGAGGTGAAAATGTTAAACGTAGGTGGGATTATAACTCTTTAATACCTACTAAGCTTTAACGTAAAGGAAGCGCAAAACAGCGGTGAAATACTCAGGGCCGGACTGAAAAAATTAAATTTGTAACCAACCTGTAAATTCAAGATTCAATTGTTAAAGGTTAAAACTTGTCAACAAACATAAAATAAGTTAAGTTTCTAAAAATGGTATAAATATTCTTTTTTAATATATCAGGTCGTATTGTAACTATAACTAAGAGGACCCAAGTTCTAACCTCAGATGTGGCCGGATTTTATAAAATCTGCAACGACTAAAATCCGAATTCTGTTTGGTGAGGTAGATTAAAGTGTTTAAATTTAATAAAAATTAAAAAACTGAATTTCTAAAAATAAACAAAGACTCTTACTTTCATTTAATATCTAACACAAAAGCAATAATCGTAAAAAGGTCAACCGAAGAAAATCCTAATTATAATAAAATATTAATTTATTCTAAATCATCCACGTCCACGCGGGAGTAAAGCAATGCATATAAGTTACATGGATGGAATTTAGTAATTATAATAAGGAATATATTTAAACAACTCTCCTGTCGATATTTATTAAACATTTTTCTGATAAAAACGATTAAATCCCGTATTAAAATAAAAACATTTTCCTGTTCTGCTGAAGTATTTAATTTTAGAAACATGATGACATCTACTTAATATTTATCAAAATAAATAACGATTACAGGAGCTCGTTTAACTATCAGAAAAAAAAGTAATGAAATGTACTGAAGACAATTAAGATGTAGATATTATGCTGATCCTTTAAGATATGCACTTAACAAATCACATTGCACTTGTCGGATGGTAAACAGTTTAAATGTAAATTTAAATCACTAATTATTTAAATTATGGTTTTTGTTGGATAAACTGACGTATTCGTTTAAAATCCCTAAAAATTAATGAGGGAGTAAAAACCTTTCGGTAAAATACGATTTAACGAAAGTTCTTCATTAGAATGGAAATTCTTAATAGATCAAAATGATTTTTTCAATGTATTCTAGCACGTAACCTTGTTCCTACTATGAAATGGTCTTAGTCTATATTGGCTCCGCGTCTGCTTTTGACGTCCAAAACATCTGAGAAATGTCTTGAATGTATCAATATGTCATCGACTGTATTTATGGTGTTATTATTTGGCTATTTCCATGTGCCCTTGTGGTCATCCTTGTGCGGGAAGCAGGTACCTACTTGCTATAACCATGTTTAGTGCTGCAGCTGTGTGGATAAGTCATGTCCCATTATCATTTGATTCTGTGTGCAAAATATGTTTTCTTATGGTAGGTCTGTATTGTGTTCACGACCGCCCTTGCATTTAGGTCTCCTATAATAATCTTGACGTCGTTTTTGGGGCAGCTTCGGTATGCTGATTCTAATTCATCATAGAAGGTATCTTTTTCTCCATTCTCCTTATCCTTGGTAGGTGCATGTACGTTAATGAGGCTATAATTGAAGAACTTTCCTCTGAGTCTTATGCTGCACATACGTGGTGAGATGGGCTTAAAATCTATGATTAGATGTTTTATCTTTTAACCTATCATGAAACCAGTACCCAGCTTGTGTTCAGTTTTATGACAGCTGAGATAGATTACTTGGTCACGTTTTTGGATGATGCTGTTTGCTGTCCACCGCACTTCCTGTAGAGCTGTATTATCGGCTTTATATTTGTCCAGTACGTCGAGCGCTCCAGGACTATACAGTGATCTTACGTTCCATGTATATAATCTTAATTCGTCGGCCTTTTTCAATATTCCGTCCGGTTTTTTCTGCTTGAACTTTCGTAACTATTTTCTTTTTCCAGCTTAGATGGGGTTGTCAGCCCCACGCCAATCACCTACCAGGAGGGCCGGGGCTTTTCTGTAGGGGATTTTCTTCCCTTAGCCGCGGGGTTCTTGTTTTGGTGCGCCAGAAATTCGCCTCCACGCTCGTGCATTCTGAGCTGACTGGTGTTTAGTCAGGGAAGCGTTTCCTAGCATTTCTTGGTACATACTTGACGGCATGAGTATGCACCACTAGGGCTTTACCAGCCTTTTCTTCTCCCTCCTCCTTTCTCAACCGGGCTTGGGACCGGCTACGGCGGAGTTATTTAATAAATATGCAGATACAATTTTGCTTCGGTGATCGTAACAGCTGCTTAGTCATTTTTGTCGAAGTTCAGTGTCCTGAAAGGTAGATTTTCATAGAGTAAACTGGCAATCATGAAAATCTAAATAATTCATCTATTTCCGACAAAGAAAAAACAGCTTTAAAAATTTGATTTTGGTAGAAGAGTTGCGTGTTGAAAATTGTCTGAGTAACTTTTCACGTTATTGAGAACAAACAATGTTAAAGTTTAAAAGTTTGAGCAGTCATAAAAGGCATTTGAGGAAAATTGTTAGAGATGGAACTAACCCCATTAGAAATGCATTTTCATTCAAAAAATGTATTTCTTAGTTTAAGAAAAGATTTTAATTTTCTGCTAATGTTTTTAGCGTATTATTTTAAATTATGGAATATTTTTCCAACTTTTTGCTTCATTCCATTTTAATAATTTATTAAAGAGGATGAAATAGTTTTGAAATGCCATCATATGATTTTATGTCAAGAACGTTTCAGTAAATTAAATTGTTTTTAGAGTAAGTTAAATACCTTATGTGTTTAAGAATCTGCAATTTTTTCATCTAATACATTACAGAATTGCAACGTTTAAAAAAAAGTACGAGAGAAATGTGGAAATTAAAAACCAGTTTCATCATCAAATTACAGGAATAACATGTTTGTAACGAGCAATCTTAAAGTGCATGAAATATTTTTGTGGATTATTAACTGTTTCGTTACTGCACGCACTAAAGAATTAAATGAATTTCACAATCACCTCCAATTAAGATGTAAAAAAATATCATAACTGTGCCAGTTGTTAAATATTTTCGAATACATACAACGACACGTGCATACTTTCGCTTTTATTATTATTACACGTAAATAAACCGAGCATGGGAAATTTTATTTTAATAAAATTTTTTTAAATGTCCTCATTAATAATGAGTACAAACTCGGTAATTAACACAGACTTTTTAATAATTTGGGGCTTTAAATTAAACGGCGCCGACATGTACTAACTGTATTACTGTAATTAAGTTGGTTTTAATAACTTAAGTTTCAATAAGGTTACATAATTTTTATTTTATTGATTTATGTCAACGTCCTTCTCTTAGTTATATTTACAGTCAAAATAGTTATACTGAATATTTACGCAGCAAAAATCATTTCGCCTTATTAAGACGTTAAGTTTCTGTCTAATAAATCAAAAGGAAATATTTGAAATTTTTACCTGGTCGTTGATAAATCATAAATTTTTGTTACGACAGGACTTTTTAAACGTGCATAATTTAAATAAAATTTCAACAGCTTCATTTGTTTATATTGTAAGGCCTAATTTTGTGGTTACGTTAACGATTGTGTAATTAAACGCGTGCTTAAGTTTACGTCTACGTACGCACTTAGTTATTAGTTATTATCTTTTTATGGTGCAATCAAGTTTATTAACAGGGAGAAATCGTAAATCTACGAGTCTGACAATTTATCCTGTTTACTACTTTTGATGTTAAAAAATTTCAGAATTTGCCAGCTAACCAACGACATACATTCTGAGGTCAGTTTACTTTCTCAAAATTTTGGAAAAAATACGGAAGGAGAGTCCTTAAAAGACGACAGATGAAAACCTTGCAATTTTTAAACAAAAATTATGACCAACTTTTTCAAAAGTAAAAGTTAAAGTTAAAATAATAAAAATTAATATTAAATTATGATTTACACCCGAAGTCTTCAAGGTTTTTACCTGAATAATTTTAATATTGTCATTGTAATGTGAATTTTTATTAGTATGGTCAAGTGAAGATAAATTTGTACAAATTAATAAAGGACACACCTTCGAATCGCCTTAAAGAAGTCCTGTTTCTGGTGATTATAAATTTGCGATAATTTATGGTAAATATTTAAGGTTGTTTTAAGAACCGTCTAAAAACATTATAAACGAAGTTTTAATAACCCGAGTAGGCTCCTGTTTAATATGCAAATAACGTAAATTATATCAAGAAATATAAGAAAAATATCTTAATCTTTGTGATTGTGGATTTATAAGCACATAATAAAATATAATAGCAAGTTTTATTATATTTCTAAAGGCGTGAAATTTGATATAAGACATAAAATATTTGCGACTAATCTGCGAAAGAACCATAATTTTATGCTTATTTGAGTATGATTAAATGATTATTCTCTGGCAGGGAGTAGGCCGATATCATAGCCATAAGTAGACGTAATGGGTTAATATATTTTTTAAAATTGTAGTTTTGAGAACGTGTTGACAGGGAATAACGTATGTTTATGGCGATTTTTCGTGAATGGTTATTATTAATCTGATTATAAGGAAATATTTGGGTGTTTTAAGGTAAAAGTCTTCGGGTTTTTTGTAAGGTAGGCGTATCAAGCAGAGGTAGAATTTATTAATGTTTTTAGACTTCATATTTCTTTTTTGACAACTTCCTGCACTTGTAATTTAGATATTTTCTCCTACAATTTTATATTTTATTAATTTGACGTAATTAATGACGGAAAAAAATTAAATTTATAACAGGAGCTTGTTCCTTTTTCTTTATTTATAATATGTTTTGTTAGTTCTACGAGTATTTCTACGATTACAGTTCTTTTATGGTTTTTTCTCATCGTTCAGGCTTAAATTTGAACCACCCGAAACAAAATTTTGTACCGTCTAAAAAAAATATTTTGCCATAAAGTCTTAAATGTGTAGTAGTGGCACCTTCTCTTTTGCATGTAATGTAAAACTAAAATAAATCATAGCAGTTATAAATTTTTCTGTCTCTGGGTTTAAATCACACTTTTGTTTTTAATTGTTGTAGTACTAATTTGCTTTTTAAATTTTAAAAACTTAAGATTTATTGTGTATTTCAATGATTATAAAATAGGTTTTTGCTCCTTGTACTGTACGCTTTATGTTTTCAACGTTTTTGAATCTCAAATAAACTGAACAGTTTGAATTTAATCATTTCCACCAAAAAAATTAAATTTAATGTTGTTATTTCACTGCATTAAAAAGTATGACATTTATTAAGCAAAATAACTATTTATTTTAACCCTTCTCTGATTTACTGACTGATTTAATAATAATAATAATATAATAATAATAATAATAACCTTTATTTCCTTAAGACAATAATGTATAGGAACACGTCAAAATTACAAGTAACAAGACAAGCAACATACAGCTTAACTCCTTTCAGTTTCGCACGTTAAAATATTCCTTTAAATTATAGAAACATCCATCGTTTAGATATTTAAATACATGTTTTTTTAATTGATTTATTGTGTTATAAGATTAGCTCATTAGCCAAAAACCCTCGATTATAAATGAAAATGCTGAATTTTAAAACTACAGTACCCCAGGTAGGTAGGACAGATTGTTCAGAAGCCCACGCCGTACAACCGGCCTGCCTCTTGGATTCTGGGGGAGGCAAAGATTCGTCAAAAGACGTACCCAAACGAAAAAGAAAAAATCCCAAATCAACCACATTACGAATAGGCACATACAACATTAGAACGCTAAGAACCGATGATAAAGTATATGTCGGACTCGCAGAAGTAAGAAGGAAAGAAGAAAAAGTGACACAACTTGCGTCAGGAAATATATTATTCCAGACAAATTGCAATGAAGGCAGTATTGGAGGCGTAGGTTTTATCATAAACAAACATCTAGCACAGAACGTCGAGGTATATAAAGAAATATCACATAGGGTAGCGTACATAGTTTTACAAATAAATGCTAAAGCAAAACTAGCGATCGTACAAGTATACGCCCCTACGTCGACACACGAAGGTGACGAAGTGGTAGATAAAGCAATAGACGAATGCTCAACCCAATACACAGTAGTTATGGGGGATTTTAATTCAATACTTGGTCATAAATACAGAAGAAAGAATAGGAAGCTATATGGTCTCGGGACTAGAAATAGGAGAGGAGAAATGCTATACAATTTCCTAGAACAACGAACGTTATTCGCAATGAATACCTTTTACGAGAAAAAGCCCCAAAGGAAATGGACTTGGATCAGTCCTAATGGAACCACTAAAAACGAAATAGATTATATTTTATCAACATCAAAAAACATCTTTAAAGATGTAAATGTTCTAAATCAGTTTTCAGTAGGTAGCGATCATAGGCTACAGCGGGCAAATATAGAAATAAATGAAAAAATAAACAGAACCAGATGGTTAAAAAATACGAGACCTTTAGCTAATATAAAAACTATAAGGGAGAACAAAGAGGACTACCAAAACGAAATCTCAAAAAGACTGCGAGAAAAAGACTTTGAGAACAAAACAATTGAGGAAATAAATGACATATTAACATCGGTGATATTGGAAACCAATGGAAAATTAGGGAAAAAACAAATACAGAAGGAAGACCCGATTGCAAAAGATACCAAACAGATGTTAAAAAAGAGGCGAGAATTAATTCAACAAGGTAAACAAAAATCTGTGGAATATGTAGAACTAAACCAACTAATCAGAAAATCTATTAAACAAAATATAAAGACCAAAAGAGAAAAGAAGATAGTAGAGGTTATAGAAAACAACAAAAATATGAAGGTACTCAGATCTGTATTGGGTAGAGCACAGATAATAGGTTTAAAAAACGAACACGGCGAAGAAATTAGAGAAGAAACAACAGGAAGCTGAAGTGAAAAGAAGAGCTAAACTAGGATGGGCAGCCTTTGGAAGATTAAGCTATATTCTAAAATACGAGAAAATTCCACAATATCTGAAAACTAAAGTGTATCCTACCGGTTTTGTCATACGCCGCGCAAACATGGGTATTCACAAAGAAAAATATGGACACGCTAATAAAAGCCCAACGTGGAATGGAGAGGCAAATGTTGCATATTGCTCTGCAGGACAAAAAACGAAACACATGGATAAGAAATAAAACAAAGGTAATAGATATTAGGAAAAGAGTTGCAACACTAAAGTGGAAAATTTCCGGCCATAACGCACGGCAGACAGATAATAAATGGAACGTGGTTATTCAAACATGGCGGCCATGGCTAGGAAAAAGGGAACGAAGGCGTCCGCAGATGCTATGGTCCGATGACATAAAGAAACATGCAAGCTTAATGTGGAAGAGAAGGGCAGAAGATAGGGAAAATTGGAAACAAATTGGGGAGGCCTACATCCGAAAGTGGATAGAAGAAGGCTAAAAAGAAAAGAACAAGAAAGAAAAGTTATAAGATATTAGGCGGTGTGTGTGACTTTCCTAGCTTTTTACATCTCTATTGCAAGTAGGTAAGTATTTGTATTAATGCCTGGTTGTGTGTGTCTTACCTGTACGTGTATTACGTTGATTTCCGCAAACCGTCTTATTAAATTCTTTTTGTCTTTCTTTGGATTTTCGACCAAGCGCAAAATTTGCTTTGAAAGTCTTCATAGAGTGTTGTGTTAGCTAAGTTTCGCCGTTTACAGTATACTTATTATTAGACTATTACTGTGATCTTCCGGACTTTGCCACTGAAGTATGTTATTTTCCTCTTTATTTATATATTGTTTCTTCGGATAGTTTATTTTCTTTTGTACTAATTTAAGTTTATGTAAATACAGGGTGGGTATAATCATTTGTGATCCCGGTAGCCATGGAATTAGCTACATAGAAATGATGACTAGCACTATATTTCAATATAGCAATGGCAGTTGTGACAATACAAATGACGTTTGTAGGTTAGGTTACGTAGTTGAATTCCTCAATTTTATTAAGCGGTGTAGATTCCGAAGGTAATGTGATAACAGGTATTTATGGCCACCCGGTATATTTGCTGTTTTAAAGAATTTCTCTTTTTTTAATGCACATTGTTTGTTGAACCATGTTTAATTATTTGTAATGCTAGTTTTGTTAGCTCTATTTATATCTATACTTTCGACGGAATATCTTAAAACAGGAGTGGCTTAATAGTTCCTTATTCCAGCGGTTTAGCACCTGCTCCAAGAAGAAGAAGTCCCAGATTCGATTTCAGCTGTAGCCTGGCATTCAAATTTGTTAGGTTTAAGTTTTAGTAGGTAAATGATGTTGATGCCGATAAATCTATTAAAAAAATTAAGTAATAAAAGGAGCTAAAAATTTCTGATTTAAGTATGTAAAAAATCGTTAACCTTACGTAAAATTAATAAAAAAATGTAAATTTTCAAATAAGAAATTTAAAATAAATACTTAGAAAACCACAGGAATATACTGCAATTTCTGTGATAACATTTGCTGATATGCTGCAATAGAAAAGGGCACAAGGAAGACCCCGACTTAATTTTATGAAACAATTCAGGGGTAATGTGGAAGTAGCAAAGCACTCGGTAATGAAAGAATGCCTTGGGATAACCTAAGATGGAGAGCTGTCAACCAATCAAATTAGACTGAAGTAGAAGAAGAAGAAGAAGAAGAAAACACTTGAGAGTTAAATTTGCCATGGGGCTCCTTTTCGCCATTCACTGAAAAATCGTATATATTCTTCAATTTATTTTAGGTTATCCAATTTGCTAAAAATTTTTCTTTTTTAAAATATTTAAATATGATTTGTTTGTTATTTGTCCGTTTTAAATTTGACGTAAGGATTAAGTTTCTCATTGCAACTTTCAAAAGAGGAAATATCAAATATAAG
Source organism: Melanotus villosus (assembly GCA_963082815.1). Taxonomy (NCBI): domain Eukaryota; kingdom Metazoa; phylum Arthropoda; class Insecta; order Coleoptera; family Elateridae; genus Melanotus; species Melanotus villosus. Next base: position 4,495,792 of record OY720420.1, on the reverse strand, counting down.
ATTACCTTAATTAGTTCTGTCTTTTTAACCCTAAAAGACGATTAGCAAAGGAAAAATGTGGATGCTACGGGCGACTTTTTCATTATTTACCCGTACGCAATTTAAACTTTAATTAAACGGTTGTCAGTTAAATTTTCTCTAAAGGCAAGATATAAACAGGTGAAAACAGGTTGACCTGCATATATGCGTTCGTGAACTTCGTAATCATATTAAATAACTAATTACACCTGCATCGCCGCTATCTATTAAGCACATCACGATGTTATTGCTCAAGGCGCCCATTTTAAAACAAACTATGAAATTATTTTTACGCAATTTAAAACTCACTTATATTAAGTTTAGTTTTCTATGTGCGAATCATTCGCTTTAAGCAAACACGAACTTAATAAGGTAACCGTCTCATATCTAATTATCATAAATTCATATTATTTTTGTAATAATAATATCGAATATTCGCACCGAATGTGCACGACGGCGTTATTAAATTTATTCCCGAGTTCAGCCGTGACCCTTCGCGGATATAATAACAATAAAACACACATAAAACAACTTTATGCCATTTTTATAGGTAATTTATGCGATATAGTCTGCAGTATATTTATAATAAATAATCATTCGTCGTGTTTCATAATTCAGCGAGTCTCTGATATTGCAGGTGGTATATCTGCTCGTAATAAGCGCCTTATTGTATTTAATAAATCTGCGAATGTATTTAATGCCTGTCTTGTAAGTTTACGGTATGAAGAATTCTTGTTATGTTCTCTTATTGTGCAATTCTGTCTCTGAATAATGTGCGTGTAATATTATACGCGTACAACGCACGCGAGCCACGTATTAACCATTCAAATTGGGAAACCTCAGGTTTATCGATCGTGTTTTATGGAAATGAGAACAGCATTGTTGTTCGAAAGTTTAAATTTACGGAAATATTTTTATAACTGATTAGTTTGCCGGGATTTAATTTAACTACCAACAGATGGCGGTAGCCTGCTGGTTTAAAGTAAATTTCATATAAATTTGGTTTTCCACTCGCCAAGGGGCAGTTTTTTGTATTGAATGTTAATGTTTACAAAAATAATTAATATCTTAAATTTTTTTGGATAGGACTTTAGGAAATTGATGGAAAATTTAATAAAGAAACTTAATCAAAACGACGGTGCTTGGGGACTCAAATATGTGTTACGTAATTTACTGCTAATTGTTTGAGATATTCTTGGTAATTTCACAAACAGCATACTTTCTGGTATTCTGGCTCAAACAGCTTTAAATATTTTCAAAGATCCTGTCCAGTCAAATGTATCAAGAGTGTTTGAATTTTAATAAACTTCAAAATTTTAGAGAAAAAGATCTGCTAAATATGTGTTAATTTCGATTACGGTTCAAAAAAATTCATTTTCGTATCAAGTCTGTAAATTATTTATTGTTACTTGAGTTGTACGAGAAATCTTTAGAAGCAAAAACGAATTACATACAAGGTGTATTGCTAAAGTTTCTAGCACCCATAATAGTTGTAGACCATTATTTAAAGAATATAATCTGCTCACTCTTTTTTCTCTATTTATAAATGAATTTTGCATTTATGTGTTTAAAAATAAAGAATCATTTGCATTAAACAAAGATCATAATCACAATACTCGATTTAATATGCCTTTTCGTAATTATCTTATTACTCAAAATTCACTTAACACACTGGGACTTAAAGTATTTAATACTTTGCCCGCTACCATTAAATAATGTACTGTTCTATTAAATAATCTATAAATTGAATGTTCTGAAATTGTAATGTAATGACAAACTTCTACGCTTTATTTTGTTATGTTGATTTGTTTTTTCTCACTATTTGTATAATAATTTGTATATTGACTAGTTCAGTACAATAGCTATTGTCACAAAGATAATAAACAGTTATTATTGTAACAAAGGTGAATGTAAAAATATTAAACGAAATTTGAAATGCATTCAATTTATTCAATTCACTCGCACGCGCGGTTGATATGACGTCAGATATTAAGGTTAATGCACTAACAGGACAAGTGTATGCTCATCTTACAGAATGTTATAACGTTATAAGAATGCAAGATAAGTGCAGTGTACTGAAACTTGAGACTTCATACGTGCTTCTATGTAATTCTGCACTTCCCACGCGCATAAGATAAGATACTGAATATTGGAAGAAGGGAGTCTAAGCGAAAATACATTAGAGGCATGGTTTGTATCCGGCCATCAAAGAAGCAGTATGTACGACAGAAGTGACACCCTTCAAGACGATGTTCCAGTAATTACATGTACGATTGTTTTATGTTAACTTAACTTTAATTCTAGACTTGTAAAATATTTGTGTGAATTATCTAAATATAAATGTAATCAGAACTTAGAGTAATTTAGGTATATCACTTCACTTTGTATTAGGACTTAGTACAATTTATATCATTTTGTAAAACTAAAGCACCGATATGAAATAAATGATGTTAGTTGAATTGACTTTGAATAAAAACCTCTCGTAAAAAACAAAGCAATATTCAAAGACCTAAATTATTAAAGTAACTTATTTATATTAATTTCTAATAATAAACCAACCCCCGACTTCGCCACATTATTATTATTATTATTTACGTGTCTCGGTGTTTATCAACCGGAAATTCTTGTTGTGACGGATAATAATCAAGTCACACTATGTTTATTACACGTTGAGGAATCTTCGTACTATTGAACAGGTGTTTAGGATGACTGATTTTTGTATGTTGGTATGTATGTAGGTTGGTATATGAATTTGAGTTAAATTTTCAATGAATGATTGTGGTATGAGTCCTGTGACGCAGATTATGAATGGTAGTATGATGATTTTTTCTTGGTACCATTTTGTTTTTAGTTCTGTAGCGAGAAGTGTATACTTGGTTATTTTTTCTTCATATTTGTGATTAATATTTATGTCGTTTGGTACGGATATATCCATTAGAATCGTATGTTTATTTGTTTTAAGTGTTAAGGTGATGTCTGGTCGATTAGATGGTATAGTATGATCTGTGAGGATGGTACGATCCCAATAAAGTTTCTAATATTGGTTCTGGAGTGTATTTGTAGTATGGAATGTTTTCTGCTATTATGTGATATTGTTTGGCTGTTTCTTGATGGATTAATTTTGCTACATTGTTATGGCGTTCAGTATAATCAGTTGCTGCTAATAGGCGACATCCTCCTGTAATGTGATCGATAGTTTCTTTGAACTGATGGCACTTTCTGCAATTATCGTTTTGTATACTACTATCCTCAATGATGTATTTTTCACTTGTGTCTTGAATTAAATAGTTACGAAAATTCAAAAGATTGAAGAAAACTGGAAATTCTTCGTTTTCAAAGTATCTCTAAAATACAAATTTAAGTTACACTTTCGTCTATAATTTGTTTATTACATTTTTATATAGTTAAGTTATTGTTATTAAGGTTTTTTAACTGTTCCAATAGTTTAAGTTTTGATTATGAAATATGTTTTGCTCCTTGCGGTATATTCTTGTTTTCAACATTTTTGTATCGCGAATAAACTGAACAGTTTGAATTATTTAATTTAATAGTTGTTATCGAATAAATTGAATTAATGTAACAATTTCTCTGCCTTTTTAAAGCACAATGACATTTATATAAATTTTTTTGTGATTTACTGAATCTTTTAGTTAGGTAATCGACAAATAAAAATATAAATTATTGAAGTTAATTTTCCAGCTTTCAAGGAAATTAATTCCTCTTGTATGCTTTTTCTGACTGGAAAGAAAGGATGGCACATGAAAACAAAATAGCTTAATAATATTTTAGACAATATTTCACTGTCTTTCTTCTTCTTCCTAGTTCTATTTAGGATGTACATCTTTGCGTCATATTTGGGTTATCGGACCATCTTTTTCGCAGTCTTCCGATGATTCTTTTACCTGTGGGAGATTTGTCTGATGCTATTTTTACCACTCTGCTGTCTTCCATTCTGCTAATATGTACAATCTTTTCGGTTTTTCTCTTCGATATCCATTCATTTATGTTTTATATATTGCATTCTCTTCTTAGTTCTTCACTTCTCTCTCTATCATATAGTGTTTTCTGTGAAAAGCTCTTACCGCCTTCATTTCCACTGTTCTGTCTTGTTTTTGTTGTATCTGGCATCGCTTCTGCGTATACGTTAATATAGGTCTTATTGTCGATTTATAAATATGTATATCCTTGATTTTGCCTCCCTTCCTAGTTATATGTTTATTTCGCCAGATATAGTAGCATGCAAGCAGCCTACGATCTTTGTTGCTTTTGTAACTTGCTCTTTAACTTATTCTTTCTATATGTTTCCATAACTGCTTAAAAGAATGCCGAGGTAGTTGATCTCCAGTATCTGTTGAATTATTGTTCCTTATATTTCTAGTTTACATCTGATAAGTTCATGCGATATTACCATGCAGTTGGTTTTTCCGTTTAGGTATTCATATTATTTTTTCTTGCAACTTGATTGAACTTATGTAGGTGTATTCTCCTTTGTAGTTCATCCTCATTTTCCGATGAATCACCGCATCGTCCGCATAGCAAATTATGGTGATCTTTTCATCAATTTTATAACATTTTTCCTTATTAACAGTCTTTATTATTTCGCCCATTATTATATATTAAATAAGAGAGGACCTAAGGAGTCCCCTTGCCGAATTCCTTTCTGTGCTAGGATATGATCTGTGGAAGAAGCTGGATGGATCGAGTAGCTCAGAAACTACCACTGCCGGTTCCAAGCCCGGAAGAAGGAGGAGGGGTTGAAGGATGGAGCTAGCGACTCGTCCTACGTAAAAAATTGCTCACAGCACCGGACGCATCAAGGAGAAGGAGATGACTTTGGATGAACAAAAGGGATACTAGGCCATTCGAAACCTGAATTAATAAAAGATTATGTATCAAGAAGTAGAAAAGTTGCCTCGGAACCAGGACGGATATTTATTAAGATGAACCATGCGAGGAACGGGCAAAGAATTGGCAAAAATACATTAAGTATTTCCACAACGAATATAAAATCAATCAACAAGAGACCAGGAATTAATGGAAGAACTTAAGTAAAAAGATATAGATATATGTGCATTATAGGGAACAAAAAAGAAGGGAAAGGGTCAAAAACAGTGTGGAGACTATAGTGGGTTGCCAAAAAAAGGGCTGACGCAGGAGTAGGTATCATTATTTTATTGTTATTATCTTATTATATTATTTAAAAATTTTCAGAAATTTGTATAAATCTTGTTTTAAAGGTTTTGCGTTTGTGACTAGAAATAATTATAATACAGAGCGTTTTTAAAATATAAATGAGCTGTAAGAGCCTTGTTGAAGATAATCTAATTTTTAGTTTGATGAATTACAGTTTCTTTTAAGTAAAACAGGTTGATAATAAATAGTTACCTACTTATTTTTCTGTTTTATTGTAGGTACTAGTTCAGTTGTTGTGTTTTATAATTTATAACAAAGAAAACTGTAATTTAGAATTAGATAATTGTATCTTTAATACATCATTAACGACTATCAACTCTCACTTTGTCTCGTTCTCTTTCTCTCTTCTTCAATCTCTCGATTGAATACCAACTCTCCAACTACTTTTTGTTAAAAGCCAGTTTCTTCATTTTCCAGGATTTTTAAAAATATTAATACAAACAAACTCGTAGTATCGCCTAAAAGGTCTTCTTTAAACTAGGATTTAATAAATTAAAAACTTAGACAACAGGTCTCCTTTGTAATAATTTTATTCAGTAACAAGCTAATACTTATAGGAGCTACTCCAGAGCAAATTTACTGCTTTTAATCGTTGGTTATAATGTGTTATTTATAACAACCATACGTTTTATTAAACTTGACAAGGTGTGACAATTTTGAAAAAACCCTAATAACAAAACAGATACCCATATCGGATATTTTCGAGTTTCATGTAAATAGAATCTTATTGTAGAATTTTCAAGAATAAAATAATTAGCTAAAAAATACAGAATATAAAAGGACAAATATTTTCCAGATAAGCTACAACGAATTCGCTATGAATTACGGGAAAACAACCACCAGGCAAAGATGAGGCATACGGAATTCAAAAACGGGAATGGGAAAAATTAGTTGCCCCAGAAAAATTTCACTTAAGGCGAAAAGCGATAAGTAATTAAAGATGGAAATGGATAAATAAAAAAATACAAAATAATTCAAAATTCGAGAATAACTTAGGTAGAAAAACATCAAAGTTAAGAACAAAAGGTAAACGTGTAAAAAGACACAAACTAAGAAACAAAACCTACAAGGTTCATCACGAAAACAAATTAGAATAATAATCCATGAAAGTAATAAAGGAAATAAAGGAATAGATGAATGAAGAAATTAAATTGAAAAATGAAAAAGAATAAATGAGCAAAAAGCTACAGCAGAAGTACATCCACTTCATGATTATCACCCCAAAACAACATTTGAAATAAAAAAGAACCCCATTGAAGGGACTTTTTTGAAGGATTCAGAAATACAGTAGTTTTGGTTTTAAGACTCAAACACTCCAAATTTATAAAAAAACGAAGAATTTTACAAATTTCTTAAACATTTTTGCCAGATTTTAGTTTTCTAACGAGTTTAATAACTCAAAAATGTTAATTCTTTTTTAAAAAATAGAGAAACACAATTTTTCTTAAGATTTGCGCTGAAGGCTTGAAAAATAATAAATTTGTAGTATTAAGACCCGAAAGGATGAAAATCAGAAAAATTCCTTTGTGCCTTTTCAGACTTTGCATTTTAAGACCTGGTCCGATTTAAATTCGTAAAATTTTCTCGTTATCAGGGGGTTTTCAAAAATTATAGTTTCAAATGTTTACAACAAAAAGTTTTTGCATGGTTTTTCTCTAGACTTTTAGTCGTTGTTGTCGTCCTGGATTAGGCACGGCTGCCTGTTCGGGCGTCCATCGCATTCGAGGTCGTCCCGCGTCTTCCTCTTGATTTTTAGTTTCAGGAGAAATCGACAGTTTCCTTTAAAAATTCCTTGAGAAACTTATGGTTGGAGGACTGATTTAGAAAGACAATAGCCTTGGTATTGTAAGTCAAACACTTACTTATAGAAAAAGATTTAACATATTTTCTCCAAATTTGAGTTGTGAAGGTTGCTTTGATGGGTTGAAAAATATCGAAGGTATAAAGTTACTCCTCATACAAGACTGATGCTCACAAAAAAGGTAAAAATTTTCTTTTAAATTTTGGTCAGACATTAAAGGCCCTTTTGAAAAGGATCTTAAAATAAACAGGCTGTAATGTTGGGCTAAAAATTTCTAGAAAAGGTTAAACAAAATCCGTGAAATTTTTAGTTATCTGGTTTTCGAAAAACAAAACACGTCTATCAACAAAACTTCAACATCTTTTTGGTAGATTTTTCGCCAGAATTTAGTTCTCTGGTAAATATGAGGGATCCAAGAATATCAAAACGCTTAGCCCCATAGTTTTCAGAGAAATTCCTACAATTTTTCTTTAAACTGTTTTTGTGTAACTTTTATCTTAAAATTTTTGGTTTTTAGAGGTTATCGCTTTTAGAAAACAAAACATTGTCCCTAGGAAAGCACCGACTTCGAAGAAAATCGTAAAAAAAATAAATTCTACTAAATCAAAGATAAAGACAGAACAATGTTAACATTTCAGGTCAACGAAGCAATTTGGAATACAATACAATTTCGAAGAGAGATAACTAAACAAAAAAGACTATCAGATTTGTCCGTTTTTCCTTGTGTAAAATATACAACTGAAGACCTTTAAAGGCCTAGGTTTGAAAACAAAAAAAAAACAATTAGGAAAGCATCGACTTCGAAGAAGATTGTGTCGACGTAATAAAGTTTACTAAGTTGTACTAGATAAAGATAGAAAAAGATTAACATTTCCGCGAGGCTTAATTTTCATCGAATTAATTTATCAACAGCAACTGCAAAATAAATCAATATGGGGATGATATTCTATTATTATTATTATTACAACTATTGTGTAATTAGGTCTAACTATAGAAAATTTGTTTATTTATTTATATCATTTTGGTGAAAGCCTTTTTATTTATTGTGTTTTTTTAATCTACCAATAAATCTCCTTCATATTGAATATTTTGCAGTATAAATATTATTTCGGCTCGTTTTTCCTGCTTAATTGGCATTTTAAAATTTAATCCCAAATATCTTTCGTGTTCATTCAAAATTCTACTTAATAAGATTCCAATAAACAAAAAATGATACCTAATAACTTTTTATAGAACATGTGACAGCAGTGTTGTGTTGTGTTGTTAATATTTAATAGATACATAATCCCCACAACTGAGTAAAAACGATTTTAATTCAAAAAATGTTAGAATAGAAAAGTCACAAAGGAAAATTACTGGCGGATTCAATTTATCAGCAGTTATGAAGACTGACCATTAAAGACTCCATTTATTTTTAATAGTCCTTCTAATAACATAAACAAAGAAAAGGATATGATATTAAAATCTGCAATTTTTGAAATAATTAAGCTTAAGAGGTATTAAAGCATATTCCAGCTCCCCAGTTTATATTATTAATTAACACAACTCACTACATAAAATAATAAAATAAACCAGTAAAACTTTCATATTCAACCATTAATTTCTATTTAATATGCACTATCCAAGGATGTAATAATTATCAAGTACGAAGCCTAACAGCCAATTAGTGGAAGCATACCAGCAATGCTAATAATTTTGTCCTCGTACAATCTGAATATTCATAACCGCAAGATAAATATAAAAGGTGTTCAATAACGTTCCAGTTAGGAAACGAAAGAGATTTAGAACATTTATGTGACTCTATTTGTCCACTGGCCGTGGTAGTCATTTCATGTGAAGCTTTCACTTCCGGCCCAGGACTACCAATCCTAGTGACGCATGCCTCCCCCGCAACCAATCGCACTAGGACCGTGGCTCCCACCAACCCTTGGACTTCTGTCAATCATATCAAAGCGGGGGCGTTCTAATCTCAAACATACGTTGGATTTTAGTGATAAGGTTTCACATGCGCGAGCATACACTAAAGAGGGTAATAAGGGGAACACTTGCTTTGAAAGAGAGGGGATTCCATGGAAAACTACTGACTACCCTTTATTAGCTTTCACAAGCTATCGGAAGAAGTGTTTATAATCATTAACAAGTAGGTAACACAGATTCGATTCGAAGTGCCTAAAAATTTAAAGAAATTCTTGGAGATGTTTAGGTTCGACGAGTGTTTTTTATTTTTTGCTTAATCTTTGCTAGAATTACGATTTTTGCTTATCCACAAATATAAAATTACGTAGCCTTTTATTTATTTTGTATGCCCTTAATTAATCCTCAACATCAGTTTGCCCTTCAAGCTTTTTCTTGTGTATCTGAAGTAATCAGTTATTATCCTTTACCTTTCGATTTCTTTCACTACTTTAGCAACCTCATTTCAAAAACAATATTTTCTCTTTGGGGCCCTTTGGCCCTTCAGGAATAATTTACAAATCTGTTGACTTCTCATTTTTTATTGAAGTAAATTGTAATATTCTTAAATCACAAAGCTTTAAGCTTGGCAAACGTTTTATAAATTTTCTCGCCATTTCTTCAACCTTTCGTATGACAAGGTGTTCTTCTTATACTCGGCATCGATTGCCGATTGTTGAAATCTTGAGGTTTCTTGACTTTTGAAGTTAGTAAGCTTCGACTTATGCTGTTTTTAATATTTTATATCTCAAATATTTACATTCTGCCAGGTTTCGAACGTATGTCTCATCAGTCATCAATGTCAGAGGAGGCCCTTAATCTAGGGAGCCCCCCACAGGTCTCCTTCAAGTTGGTTATTTGCACTTTAAATATTATTCTCTCCTTGTTAACCGACCTTTTAAAGTTCTTTTCCAAATTTCTTTTCTTTCTTTCCCTCAAACGTTAATATTAACATTTTTTCTGTATTTATCTATAACTTGTAGGATTTGTTCTGTATTCTCGATTTTCTTCCAAGTCTTGTTTTTTAAAACTTAGACCTACAAAGGTCTTTATTTGTGTCTTTTGCTGCTTTCTTGTTGTATCCGCTGTATTTTATAGAACGGAAAACAGGAAAATCGGTTATTTTTCTTTCAAATCTGGGCATTTAAAGGTCTTCATTTATGTCTTATTTCTTTTCTTTTAGTATTCGCAATATCTTATAGAATAAAAAACATCCAAATTATTAGTCTTTTTCGTTTACTTATTTTTATTTTATTTTCCATTCTTTTACAGAGCTTTTAAAATGTTATTCGAAAAGTTTTGTACTTTGATGGCCTGAAATGAGTCGCTGAATTTGACAGAATGAAAAACCGACAAATCCACCCGGCCTGTATTCTTTCGTTTAACCCCTGATCACATAACAATCAGATTCGCCAAGTTAGTGTAAAATCTGGCAGCATTTTATGCTTAGTTTGTCTTCAGTGGTCAGGCGGCGCCACCATTGCACGGGCAGACACGCGACTCGAGCGACTCTGAAGTGCTTGGTTTGTGTACAAATCAGCTGATTCCAAGCATTTCAGAGTTGCTCGAGTCGCGTGTCTGCCCGTGCAATGGTGGCGTCGCCTATGCATAAAAACACTGCCAGATTTTACACTAACTTGGCGAATCTGATTGTTATGTGATCAGGGGTTTAACTAACTCTCTGGAAATTTCTCGTTTAGGTTGGGCTTTTAAAATTTTATTCCAAATGTATCTTCTTCTTTGGCCAGAAATATTAACCTTATCTGTCATTATCTCTAAATTGAGAAAATTTATTAGGTCTTCGCGATTTTATTCGAATTTGGTGCTTTCTGACTTGTTTTTCTTTACACCTAGTCCTTCAAAGGTCTTCATTTGGTCTTCCGCTTTGGTCTGCAAAGGTCTTTTTTCTTTTTTTGCTTTCTTTTTGCATTCGTTGTATTTTATAGAAGGAAAAACAAGCAAGTTAGCCTTTTCTATTTACTTATCTCTCTTCGAGTGTTAATTTAGTTAGGTTTGATTGTATTATTTTTACTGCTGGTTCAGTTTCAAGAAGTTATTAGTGTAAAGGAAGTAAGCAAACACGTTTTAATTGAAGATTAGATATATTTCCACTTTACACAATTTATAAGCAAATGCACTAGCGTGCGTGCTACAAACAGAGAACTGGTTAGGTTGAGCGGTCCCTTCACCCTCGAAGGGTTGCAACAAGCTTGAATACAAATATATGTAACAAAGAAATTTTATAAGAAAATTCTCTTCTTGGATGACCTAAAATATTAATCTATAACTTGTTAGAATTTATTTTGTCTTCACGTTTTTTTTGGAAGCGGGTGCTTTTTGACTTGTTTGTATCTTTTTCTGTTTCTGACGAAAAACAGAAAAATTCGTCAGTATTTTTGGTATAATCATATTTCTTTGATTTCCTCTTTTTTATTGAGTTTTTAAATTTTATTTCAAATTTACCGTCTTTGTTGTCGTGGAAAGTTAACCTTTTTCTATCTTGATCTACAACTTTCTTTACTGTTTACGTATCTCTCTTCGATTTCTTCTTGTTTAAAATTTTAATTCAAAACTCTCATCTTGGTTAGCCTGAAATTTTAATGTTTTATGTCTTTATTTCTAAATTGATAGAATTTATTCGGTCTTCACGATTTGGTGTTTTTTTGATTGCTCTTCTTCACACCTAGGGTTTCAAAAGGTCTTCATTTGTGTCTTGTTTGCTTTCGTTTTGTATTTACTCCATTTTACAGATTTCTCTATTTATTATTGTTCTTCGATAAAGTTTTATCACAATATTCTCTTCTTATTTGGGCTGATATGCTAATCTCTCTGATAGAATTTATTGAGTGTTCACGCTTGTTTTGGAAGTCGGTGCTTTTTTACTTGCTTTCCTTTGGAACTTGGACCTTGAAAGGTTTTTATTTGTATCCTTGTCTATTTTCTAAATATTCGCCGTAGTTTAGAGAACGAAAAACAATCCTTCGTTTACCTCAAATGGTAACCTTTTTCTATCGTTATCTCTAACTTGTTAGAATTATTTCGTTTTCACAATCTGCTTGAAGTTGGTGTTTTCTTCCAAATTTGGGCCTTCAAAGGTCGTCATTTGTATTTTGTTGCTTTCTTTTTGGATTTGCTATTTTACAGAACGAAAAACGGGCAGATCCGCTAGCCTTTTTAGTTGTCTAATTTCAATTTTTTTCTTTTGGTTGTGATTTGATTGAGCTTGAGTTATTCCAGATTTCTCTTCTTCGTTGGTTTGAAATGTTAACTGTTTGCTGTCTTTATCTCCAATTTCATTAAAAAATTCTCTTCTTGTTTTTCTTTTAAATCTGGATCTTCTTTTCTATATTTTTTCCTTTTATTTTAAGGAAGAAAAAATAGGCAAATCCTTTAGCCTTTTCTGTTTGGCAACCACCTTTCTTTGATTTTCTCTTTTTTGGCAGAGCTTTTAAAATTTATTCCAAAGTTCTTCCCTTCCTTGGTTTGAAATGTTAAACTTTTCTGTATTTATTTCTCATTTGGCAGAATTTATTTCTTTCTTTAAAGTCGGTGTTTTCCTACTTCTTTTTCTTTGGAACTTGGACCTTCGAAGGTCTTCGCATTTGTGCCTTTTTTGTTGTTTTTCTGTATTCACTGTTATTTTACAAAAATTTAGGACTTTGAAATTTTTTCAATTTATCTTTCAAACCTGTGCTTTCACAAGTCCTCCTTTAATCCTCTTTCTGCTTCCTTTTTGTGTTGTGTTCGTTAGCTTTTTCTGTTTAGTTATTTCTCTTCGATGTTTAAGTTTTTGATGAAACTTCTAAAATTTTATTCTAAACTTCGTTGGCCTGAAATGTTTACCTTTATCATTAACTTATTATTTATTCAATCTTTTCAATTTTCAGTGCTTTCTTCCTTCTTCTTCTTCTTCTTAAAGTATCTTCAAACCTGGACCATTTTTAATGAATTTTATTTTATATTTTTTAGTGATTGGGTTTTATTCGAATGCTCTTTGTTTATCTGTTTCTACGTTATATTTCTATGTACTTTGCTTTTGTTGGTTTTAAAGTAACCCTTTTGTTTATACTAAGCAAACTTTTCCTTCGTCTTATTTTTAGTTTTGCATTGTTTGTTCTTTTAATTGTCCAGAATCAAATATTTCATATTCTTTTGTTCTTTTATTTGTAGCCTGGCCTTTTTACATTTTACTTTGTTGTTCATTTGCTTGTTTGTTTGTTTATTGGGCGAGATTTAAGCTTGTGTTTGCCAATTATTTCAAAAGTGTGTCGACTGACACGGCCAGTATTATTATTAAAATTGATTAAGATTTACACGTTTACATTATCTAACATTTTCTTAATGTTTTGTGCTATTCTTACATTCAGCATTGATTGTTGACACAATGTAGCTGTTTAGCTGTTCATTTTACGGGCAAGCTACGAACCTGTTTCCTTCCGATACAAATGCGAATTCCTTAATCCACTAAACAACCGACAAGAATCTGTTATGTTGTGAATGTTGGGGGTTAAACATTACCTTTTTTCTCTTCTTTCTGACTTAGCTTATAAAGTTTTATTCCTCATTCTCCGTTTTGCCTTAGGTTGATCCATGTCGGTAGTTCTGAGGCATAAAAGTCGATCATTTTTTTAAATCTTTAAAACGGCAAGGAATCGAAACTCATTAGAAACTTTTATATTATTGGTTGTATTTGCATTGAAAAAAAAGAAAGCCAAAAAGACACAAATAAAGACCTTTGAAGGTGTGAAGAAAAGCAAGTAACGAAGCACCAAATTTGAAGGAAAAACAGAAATAGGTTAACAATGCAGGCCAAAGAAGAAGAGAAATTTGGAATAAAATTTTTAAAGCTGAATTAAACGAATTAAATAATGCACATTCTGCATCTGCTTTTTAAGCACATAATAATCAAAAAATCAGGACTAAAAACTGAAAACATCTTATATAAAACTGATATGCATGAGATTGATTGCTCAAAAGCTAACCACAGTCCTGAAGATGGACGTATGAATTGAATCGTTGGCCTAAATTCTTAAAACAATAAAACCATATTTAAAGAATAAAAAGCAGAATGTAAGCTTCAAATATAATTTAAATTTAATAATTCCATATTTCACAGGCCGCCAAGATTTTTGTAGAAATTTCACAGTTTATTTAAGTTAAACTTGTACTAAAAATAAAAACGACAAGCGAAGGTGTTGTGTTTATTTCTTCATAATTTCATAAATTCTCCGTACACGTATATCAACATATTTTTTAAATTTTGATGCAAAGAAGTGCATATAATTTGAATATTTTAAAGCTAAAATTTCACAAAAACCATGTAAATCCGTAAAATATTCTTTTCATCTACAAGGAAATCCGCTTAATAATTGCTGGAACAGGCGAGTATCTCCTTTTTTTAAATTTAAAGAAATTTATTGTCCATGTCAAGGGTGTAAGTGTATATCTTTTGTATTTTGCCGCATACTTAAGTGCTTCGACATTCCACTATTCTACGCCCATGGCCGTAATTATCGTTTTTTGTCGATTTATTTCTGTAGACTTCCGAATACTAAATTGAAGTTAATGATCTGATTGATATGTATGAGAGAATGCAGAATGCAGTTCGAGCTGTCTGCCAAGCCTTTCTTTATTTCACGATTTAAAACGTACATAAATTTTAACCGTGCTATAGTTGTAAACAGGAAATTCGCGGTTGCTTAACGCTTTTTCTTGATGCTTTTCGAATTATTTTTGTTGTTGGTTATTATTGTTATTAAATACCGAAGCAATTTAAAAGCGGTGAACTTTTTAGTTGTTCGTACATTTATTCTCTTTAATTGAAAATGTATGAGATAACACGTGCAATTTATTAAGTAACGAATATTGCAGCGACTGTAAATGTACATATGTCACTCCTGATAAATGTATGAGTAATTTAAAGGATAAGGAAAGTTCTTGTTAGCGGAAAATAAACCGCTTTCTTGTAAACAATAAAAGTAGGTTTGGTTATTGTTTTACCTTTTTATGTAGTTTTAGCAAGCAGGGATAGACCTTTTCAAATGTATCCAAGAACTTTTGAAAAATCACTTCCGACCCAAATTCAGGATGTTATGAGTATATAGTACTACATAGAGATATAACCATCTGCAGCCTCCTAATTTGTTATTCTTAATTATTAATTATTATCGCGTTAGTGTAATTAATTGAGGTATTTATCCTTTAGTACTTGGAGCCTTAAAATCATTATGCTGCATTAAGTTGGAGAAGGCAGCTGTTTTCTGCCTATAAATACAGAGTATTGCTACATCTTTATGCTAATCGAAAATGCTTGAAATTTCTTGTGTTTACCTTAATATGCTGTCTGTTGATTAAATATTCTGTGAAAGCTGTAAGTATCCTATTTCATATAAAATTCCATTTGTAATGTAAATTAAAGTATCATTTGATATGATAAAACTTAAATATATGTTTTAGTAAAGTTTCTTAAAGAACATGGTTAGAGATTGTTTTGTTTTATTTTTGACCATTATTTTATTTATTTAATTCACCATAGTATGAGAGTATGAGTTAGCGATTGTGGAAGTGAATAGTACTAAATAGTAGTGCTAAAGTTAATTGAAAATAATAATTTGGTGGGTAGTAAAAATATTGAACATAGTTTTTCAGCTAACAACTCAGAGAACAACAGAATAGAAATAAGAAACAAAGGAAAGGGAGCCAAATATTCATTTGCAAAGGCGAAAGAATTAAGGTAAGGTTAGATAAATAGAAGGTCAAACCTCAGCAAGGTGGCTCACAACCAAAAAGTAGCGTTGCCAGACGAGGTGAAAAGGTGGCAAAATGATTTAAAATAGATCTATCTAGGAAAATAAAAATAATAAGCAGGAAATTATAAAATTGCAACAATTAATTAAGGGGAGGGAAAATGCGATAGTAAAGCAAGAAGAAAAATAAAAGAACTAGAAGAAACGGTAATCAACAAGGATATATTAACAAAACGTCTTCCGCATTGGGACCGTGTAATTTTGATACAGAAAGACCGAGTGTTTCTGTCTCAAAATGACACGGTCCCAATCTGGAAGACGTTTTGTTAATACTGACACTGACCGTGGAAGTCTTCGAATTCAACAAGGATATACGTCTGGAAAAACTGGAGAAAGAACTAAAAAGAAAAAAAAAGTCTGAAAGAAAAATTTACTGAAGTTACAAATAAGAAGGATATTTTCTTTGATTTTTGGAATGAAGTAGAGGAAATAAAAATAATAGGCCCCTTTAACAACACCCAAAATAGATCGGTCTTGATTTCTTTTAAAAATATAAACAAAAAATTTGAACTATATGATAAATCCAACAAACTAAAAAGTCACAAAGTATTGGCTAAGCAACGACTTAACATATAAACAAATTACAAAAAGAAAACTACTCTTAAAACAGCTAAAGCAGGCCAAACAAGAAGGGTACAGGGCTGGCATAAGAAAAGACGAGTTAGTGGTAAACGGGGTGCAAGATTTACAACATGAAGACTTTGAGGAGAAAACTATGGTGGTAAAACGAAAAAAAAACATAGGAGAGGGTAGTGGAAAAGGTAAACTAGCCGAAGGATTTCCTGAACAACTTAGTTGGAAAATAATATTAGCAAAAAACCAAATCAATATAAAGGCAAAACATCCAAAAGTAGAACAAAAAGTTCTAACTAAGAAAAGGGACGAAAATTGTCACCGAGGAAGAAATCAAGTAGAAATACTAAATATCAGGTATATTTCCCAAGAAAACAAAATAAGCAATTCTAAATGGGCATGAATTGGTATAAAAAGCACAAATCTCAGAAAGAAGTACGCAGAAGCAAGTCAATATCAAGAGATTCCAGATTATAAAAAAGTTAGTAACAAGTAATAAAACAAACACCGTAATTATTATATGCGGAACGTGAAAACAATGTTGAAAGTAGGGAAAATGGCAGGAATGGCGTAACTGACAAAGAAATGTAAAATGGATCTGATAGCATTACAAGAAATAAGATGGGTAGGAGAGGGCATAATAGATAAAGAAGAGTACACAGTAATATATAGCGGAGGACCAAAATAAGAAGAGAGATTTATGATATTTAACAGAATAAGAAAAGAAGTAATCGATTACAAAAGCAGAAATAAAAGGATTTGTGCAGTGAGAATAAGGGGTGGGGGATTTGCAAATTTAACATTTGTTGATGTATGTGCACCTATGGAGGTTGCAGAAGAGGAAACTAAGGAGAAATTTCATGGGGAGCTATAGTAAACAGAAGGAATACCAAATTATAAAACAAGAATTGTTATGGGCGACTTGAATGCTCAGATCGGTAAAGAAGAATTTGTACCGTGAGTTCAAAAAGTTTACATACGGGTTAGCCATGAGACACAAAAATAATGTCAATTGCAAGATTTAGAATTTATTAACTGTCATCATTGTGTTGCTGGCATAATACTGTTGTGCAAATTTCAGTAAAATTGTAAAAACAAAGGTTCTACATCTTGCAGTAGAGAGTAGACATTACTTTTGTGCCTCATGACCAACCCTTATGTAAAAACTTTTTGAACTCACGGTATAAGACGTAGCAGGCAAACACACAATTCATACACCAACCAATAACAATAGAAATAATCGATGCAACCAACCAGTGTCGGACTGGCCTCATTTGGCCCCGTAGGGAACAAATGTAATTTGGCCCCCAAGCCCGCCTCCCAAAAATTTCAATAATTCTCAGGATATAAAGAAATCATTAACCCACCTTAAAATATAAAAAAAAACAATAAAATAAATATTTTGTTTTGTTTATTTATCACTAAATAATAAAATTGAATATAAAAGTAAATATCGACAGAAACTTTACTCTAAAATAAAAAACAAAAGAGTACAAAAATAAAAACAACACAAATACCGGGTGATCAACGGAATTTATAATTAGAGCAGGCTGTGATATTTACAATAAAGTTGGCAACACAAGCTTGCAGTTTGAATTAAAAATTTTAAGTGTCAGAATTGTAACATTTATTTTTTTGCATTTTGACAAAAAAAGTGGACTTTTTTTATTAAAAAATCATAAAGAAAGCAACACTTTTTTTAACTGTGTAATTTTACATTTTGCATTAAGTAAGTATGCTTTAAATAAAATATTGTAAATTGTCAGTTTGACAACTGGAAATTCTCAAATCCTTTTTATCCTATTTTGAGGGATTTAAGATGTCAAAATGCAAAAAAATATTGTGTACAACTCGTATGAAAGCATCTTTTTTTCACTCATTTGATTGATGCACTCCGGCTTCGCCGTCGTGCATCAAACTTCAAACTCATGAAAAAAAGTATTGCTTTCATTACTAGTTGTACAAATAACTATTTAAAAATGTTTGATATATTATTCAACATAAAAGTTTTCTCACAGACCCGCAAAGTTGCGCGCAGAGAAATGCCTGAGACCGGCAAATTCGTTAATATGGGATGGATGGCGCTACTAGGGCCGCTTCTACAGTTTCCAGCTTCTCGCAAATCGCTTGTTAGGCCACAGTAGCAGTAGATATATGTAGTATTATGTTAGGTTAGGTATACTAATAAAACGTTAAACTGGTGTCCGGAGGCCAGGAAATTATTTTTGAGTTTGTTAATAAAATATAATTTTTTAAATAATTAGTAAAAATAAAAAAGGCTTCAGTTTGCAATTTGGCCCCGTCTGCAATTTGGCCCCGTCGGCAATTGCCGACTTGCCGACCTGGCCAGTCCGACCCTGCAACCAACGAATTTAATTATAAGTAACACGAAATTTAAGCGCAAGTTTAATATTAAAATAACAAATGACGGAAGATATCACACCCAAATACGAGGGAAAGTCAGTAATTAGGCCACAAACTGATGTGGTATATCTGAAAATAGCAGTGAGCATCATTAGGTGGCAGCACAATCCAGCTTGATGATATTCAAGTAGACTTAAAATGAAATAAGAACAACATATCACGTGATCGGCGCATATCGCGAATTTCGGTCAGACTATTCCATTTCCAAGTTTCTGGGGGAAGACGCATCAGTCAGTGGCGGCCGTTAGTACAGTGCGATTCTTAGTTACCGGTGAATTTTTGGATTGTGCTTTGATTTGTATTTTTGTATTTTGATTATCAGTGGTTCAGTGTTTTTGCAAAAAAACTGTTATTTTCAGAACAAATCTGCTTAGAGTTGATCGTGTTCAAGGTAGGTTTTACAGAAATTATTAGATTTTCACTTCATAACCTAACTTTATTCACCCAACAAACGTCTTTATGCTACGCTACTGGCGAACTTTTACTGCGCATACAGACATCAGCTGATGTATTGTCATTACTTTAATATATATCTAACAGTGCTGTGTCCCAACAGCATGCATGCGTGCGCATTCAGTGTTCAAATGGCGACCGTGCTCGAAGAGTATACTGTGGAAGGGCAGCGTGCCGTTGTGCGTTTTTATTGGCAAAAGGACTTTCTGCAAAGGATATCCATAAGGAAATGTTTCCTGTTTACGCTGACAAGTGTTTGTCGCGATCTAGCTCCAAGCGACTTTCATCTGTTTGGTCTACTAAAAACGCATCTTTGCGGCAAACGTTTCGCGGGTGATAACGATGTTGAACGTGAGGTGCGCATGTGGCTGAGATATCAGCCCAAAGACTTTTATGCAGTAAGAATTGGGACATTGACAAAGCGATGGGATAAGTGTAGGTATTAATGTTGGGGAGACTTTGAACCACTGAATGGTTCAAATCCCTGCGGAGGTGATATCCCTCAAAATTAATTTCTAAGAAACGATATGGTTTACTGTTGCATGCTGTACAAAAATCAATCGGTGGACCGTTTTTTTGTCTATGTGGAAACGGTTACGATGGTAAAAAAGCACGTCAATTTCTAAACCAAAGAATTAAAAGAAATTAACAGTAATGAGATATTAGCACTTGTCAATCAGCTTTTGTCTCTAAATTTTTGAAATATTGTCCAAGTTATCATATGGTACCTATTTCTAAATTACAGTTTTCCTTTTTGCTACTGAAAGCTGCTACTTATTCTGTAGGTGCTTTGGTAGGATTAATTTTTCGATGATGGTAAAAGTTTGGTTGATTTTAAATGAAGAAATAATATCTTGCTAATAATGCGTTTGTTATAATTTATAATATAAATAGGTAAACCAACAAAAGAAGACGGCATCATTGTAAGTAAATTTGTCTAGGAAAAAGGAACAGAAGGGGAGAACTACTGGTTAATAAACTAATATAATGAACACATTTAACAAGAGACGGGATGGAAGAAGATTGTCTTGGTTCTACCCCAATGGACAGCATAAAAACGAAATAGATTTTACACTCGCAAACAATAAAAACGAATCAACAAAGACGGAAATATTAAATAAATTGCGTTTTACTACTGATCATGGAATGTCAGGCGTACAATGACCACAAATACAGAGAATAAAAAAAGTAGGAAGTTCAGGCCAATCAACGTAAACACAACAAATGACAACAATTTAAATAAAAATGTATATAAACAAAACCTAGTGACACAAATAGAAGGAATGCAAGTCGAACAATTAAATAATTAATTTAATACTGTATGCTGCTAAACAATTAACAGTCACACAGGCTAATCAGCTTTTAAAACATAGATTTACTGCGGTATTCACACCGGTACCTTTCAATTCTTAACGAAGATCATAGTCTTAGCTCAAGCGTGATAATAGCATTTTTTGAAAATATTTACTGTGAAGTAGTGTTACATAGTAATCCATCAGGTCTCAGGGATGCCAATTATGCAGTCAAATACTTGCCAAACAAAATTTTATAAACGGTAACATTGCTGCTCGTTATTTAATCTAGTTTCTAGTATTCTTAAAATAATCAATTAATAATTTACGCCATCTTCGTTCGCGTAATAAGAAACGCATCCAGAAACTGAAGAAGTTTAACAGTAGTAAATCGTAAGAGTCCTGTTCTAATCAGAAACGCATTCTGTCCAATTATCGTAAATATTAAAGTCTTCCACCTTTAAATAACAATAACTAAGCAAGCAAGTAAGCGAGCCCGCAGAGACGATCCCAAGGTATAAATTAGCAACTTTCACCATAGCCAGGCAAGCGCAGGTTGCAACAGTTGGCACTCTAAATGTGTCCTCTGATCACGGCTACTGACTTACGACAATCAGAGCCCTGTCTCGAGTAGTTTATTCCTCTTCACCTGTCCGACCCACCGTTTTTCATACGAAACAGGTGCACGCGATTAGCTTTAAGTCAGCCAGTGTGGACAACAGAAAAAGAACCCTAACAAATGTAGCAAATATTAACCCATGATTTATGGCCGACTGCATAATTACTTAATGCTTCTTTACCACAGGAACAAAGCTATTCAGCTTGTCAGTTCGATATGTTGGTAATGCTTCATGTGTTATGCATGAGTTACCTGGTGGTGCACGTTCTTTCAGTTATTTCGATTTTTTTAGTACGATGTGTGCCTGTAATGAGCGACTATTTTCGACAAGTTCGGAACGAAATTAGAAACAACGTGATGTTGCTCCTTCAATCCCGTGTGCTTATAGTAACGCAAAATAATGTACGAACTAACCGCTCCTTATTTCTCAATAGTTCAACTCCTTTAAGTGCAATCTAAGTTGTAGCTTTCAGCGTGAATTACACTAAGTGATTGATTGACGTTAATTATGAAATATGTTGTACTCGCATATTTTATAGTTTTATGCATATTTCTTTTGGATGATACGAGTAGTATATATTTTATCCTTTTATTTAGAACATTATTTGGTTATGTCAGCTTGTGGGAAAATAGTAAAAGTACCGAAATTTGAAATACTACATAGGTATAAGGGTTATTCTGTTAGTGTTAGTGAATTTCAAAACCTGAAACTACCTACCAACTTTTAGCTAATGTTCAACCCTTAAGTTACAGATTAAAATCACGAAAAAAGCATTATTATTGCTGATTTTGTAGAATTTTTTTCCAAATGTATTAAGTTTCAAGGTTATCGTAAGCACTAAAATTTTTGAATCAGAAATTCTTTCCTTACCAAGGTCAGTTTCCTTTGTGTTCAGTTTAAATTTTGTTTACCGGCTCGCAAAATATGTTATAAAACTTTCAGTAGGTATTAATTTAGGAATCATGAAATTCATGGTTTCAAAAACATAAAACTGATAACTGAAGACTGTTTTAAATTTGGAATTTTTTTAATTCTTTATTTGAAAATAAAACCAAGGACGCTACAATTTAGTATTATTTATTTTGTAACATAACTATAAAACTATGAAACTAAAATAGGCAGAATTTTTAATTTAAAGAAATCTTTGAAATCGAGCTGCAGCTTTTGCTATAATTGTTTTTATTATTAGGTATTTATTTGTTATTACAGGTTAAGTCGCATAAGAAAATTAACAAAAATTTTAAATCAATTTGTTGTTAACCATAAAAGTAGGAAATTCAGAAAATATTTTTTCATTTAGCTTTATTTACAAAAAGACACGACGATAAGTTTTAAATTTTTGAAAATCGTAGTTAACGCTTGAATTAATATTTTCAAATAAAGTTGCTATTAAATGCTATATTAAAGGGAGGTAAGTTGATTTTACCAATTATTTACTGGTTGTCATGAAATAAAGGAAGCAAGGAAGTAAGTGCTAATTTACCTGCTTAGAGAAGTAAGTGAAATGATTGATTCAGTCGCCATTAATATCAAATTATTTATATTTTCAACAATATCCAATAATGTCAGTGGAAAAAGGGAAAAATACCCCATTTTATGTACATTTTTTACATCATCAATAGAGACTAAGCAATATTTTTTTTCAATAATGATTTTACATTAATTAATTTATCATTACATTAACAAAATCAAAAACAAAAGCAATACCTACCGATGCTCGAGGGTCAATGTAGTTGTTACTCCTCAAAGGACGTAAGTTTGCATTTATTTGTTTTCTTTCATGATAACCTAACACGTAAAATCAATATAGCTCCTTGAAGTATGGCTGGTAAGGTAAACAGTAGTCGAAAGAAAGTATTTTACAGTAGGTAGGTAACGACTTAATGCAAAATGTTTAAATACATCGAAAAATTAATAGGAAAAGTAATTTTAACATTTAGTTATGGCACCAAAATGTTCCCTGATTTAGCTTTATAAACTCCTGCAACAGCTTAGGAAGGGAAAAAAGCGCGTACAGCGTGTTCTAAATTCGACGTAGATGTATGGGTAACTTTGTTATTTGTAAGGTTACGGTAATAGTATATTACATACCGTGGTGGAAAGTAGTTCATTACTGTCGAGAGATAATTATAGTTAACCGAGACGCGAAGCGTCGAGGTTTACTATATCTTGAGACAGTAATGAAACTTTTCACCAAGGTTTGTATACTATTTTATTTTCAACCATACATATAAATTAATATGAATTATTGATAATAATAATAATATAATATTAATAATTAATATTTTGAACACACAAGTTGTCATTTAATGACAGTGGGCGTGGTCGGATGGAAAGTAATCAGCTGATCCCTTTCCACCCGGGTGGAAAGTAACAACTTTCCACTCGGGTAGAAAGTAACAGTCAGTAAAGGCCAATTTTCCAACCTACAAAACAGTTAGTAATAACGTCATTACATACGAGTATATGGTTGAAAATAAAATAGAGTGCACGTATTTGTGCCAACTTTTCGAGACTACTATTTAATGGTGGAAACAGAAATGGGTGACTTTTCCCTTGTTTTCGAGTTATGGCGGAAAATTGAAAATAACTTCTATAACTACTAAGTCTCATAATTCCTTTATTTATGCAAATATCTGAATATAGTATAGAAGTTATTTATAGATATTTTTACGTAGGTTCCAGTGGTATACTCGTATAAAACTTGTTTTATTTGATATGGTTTTTCAGTTACAGCATAAACTTGACCTCATTTAAAAGACCATTTTAAGAGGTTTTCAAATACAGGGTGTCCCATAATGGATTTCAGTTTTTAAATTTGAATCATTTATTACCCCCATAAGGGAGGGAAATCGGACCGTTAGCACTAGGTAGGAGAGGGGCGGATTTGTTAGTAAAGATGGATCACTGGACCGGCGAGCAGCATGCTTTTTTTGTTGAGGCATATTGTTACGTGATGGATACTGACTTTTTTGACAACAATCGAATAGACAACATTCTGTTTAGTGATGAAACCCACTTCCACTTAAATGGCGCGGTAAATAAACCAAATAACCGTTACTGTGGGCTCCTGAGAATCCATGCGAGAGACATCAAAGACCGCTCCATAGCCCTAAGGTGTCAGTGTAGCGTGCCATGTCAGCGTCGGGGATTATTGGCCCCTATTCTTTTAAAAATGGCCGCGGCGTGACGACCACCGTCCACCGTTAATAGCAACCGCCATGCAGCAATGATTCGTGATTTTTTTAAGCCGGCATTACAAAAATGTGTTGGCTATAACAATGAAACTTGGTTTCAACAAGATGGAGCCACTTCACATACAGCAAGGATATCTATGAATGCAGTCAAGAACTTATTCCCTAGCAAATTAATTTCCAAGAATGAGGACACAGACTATCAACCTAGACCTAGATCACCAGACTTAAGTCCTATGGACTTTTTGCTTTGGGGATATTTGAATGCAAAAGTGTACGCTACTCCTCCTGCCAATGTATGCGAATTAAAGCGCCGCATTCAAGAAGAAATCGCCGCTATACCACTTGATATATTTTTAAAACTTTTTAAAGTTGAAGGGCCAGATTAGAAGAATGCCTACAGAGAAATGGAAAGCATCTAAAAGATATGAGTATAGAAACGAATACAACAGTGGTGAAGAACTGCGCAATTTCAGAAAGAAGAGTCGCTGTTCATTTAGTAAATTTTACTGCCAATCCATTGTAGTGGTTTTCTATCTCTTACTCGTATGCATTTTTGTTTTAATTATTATTTGTGAATCGTTTTATTATTTCTTCCGTAAAAGTTGTAATTTGCATTCCATATCTATCGGCAGAATGCTAGTAGTAAGGAAATTTCCCTTTTGGTCCCTTTAACAACAATATCTGTGAAAGTTTCTAAAAGTTACTCGGCCAACTTAAATACTTTACTTAATTTTCAGCTCTTCATTCTGATATTTCAACATAATATTGTGTTCTAAATATATGAATGAATTAACTACTTCTGTATTTGTGTTGGCTACTGCTGTGTTGTTGATATTTTACGGGGAAAGTTTTATAGTTTTACTGCAATTAATTTTTAGCCTATCTTTCCGTATTTCAGCATTCAACTGAACATTAAATATTTGCAGCCATCTCTAATTTTTTCTTGTCACAAGTACTACGTCATCCGCGTATCTAGGTAGTATCTTAATAAATAAGGCTCTTCAGGAGCGAATATTGCCAAGAATCTTGGACGCAGAAAAAATAATTGTAAATATTATCTTTCGATTACTAAAGATTATACCGTTGCTAGATACAAAGTATTGCAGTATAATGATCATTTATAGTGAATACGTTTAATAACAATAAATTAAAATGTAAAGGATATCTGAGGAATGAATAACATGAACGGGAATTAACATGGGCGCCGGCAGGGGGGCGCAAGGGGGTGGCTTGGAAGAAAATACACAATTTAATTAATTAAATAAGAAGTTGTTTGTTGTTATTTGTTTGGTATACATAACTTATGTAAATAAATGGTTATGTATTTTATACACTTTAGTGTTAGTTTACTCGTATAATGTATAGATGTACCCCCCTGCAAATAATCCTGCCGGCGCCCATTGGAATTAATAAAATGCAATTTAAGATTCAAACAACAAATTACGAAAATTTTAAACTTTGAATGGCTGAGATTAAGAAAAAAAGGCTTATTTAAAGTACAAACGAGTTACAAGAATAATTTTAAATCACAATGAGCTTGTAAGTATCAAAAAGACAAAAAATAGCCACTCAGTTACCATTATCTGACTCCCCACGAGTTGGATTTACATACGCTACTGCGTTTTATAAAGCTTCTTATGACAATAAACCTGTTTTTCCTAACAAGCCGTTTTATCAGTTGTATTATGCATTACAAACGGCTTAGGTATTTATTTTTAATTGTCTGAATTATAAGTATTCCTATACATGCGTGCATTTTTTCCAAGTTAACATTTGCATCTTACAGATTTACTGGCCTCAAATTATTCAGGTATTTCAGGAATTCTGTGCTTTTGTAAAGGTGATGTCGTGGTGTATCTGTATTTGCATCTGCCACCTCTTTTCGGTGTCGATTAAGATTTATTTATGTATAAAAATCTGAATTTGTTTTTTAAACACATAATAAGAGCAAGGTGAACTTTTTTGTTTAAAATAAAGTTTATCGCCTCTTTTTGATATTATTATTACGTGAGAATGAACGAATTAAACAGGATTTAAGACTCTTCAACATTCAGGGTTATATACCAAGCACTCTTATCACCCGAAAAAGCCTTTCGAAAGCAATAACAATAATTTAAACAAATCGTAAATGTTAGATATGGCCTGTATTTTATTAAAACCACTCCTTAGAACATTTGCGATTTTCGAAGGTTGAGACTTAGGCTCTCACAAAACTTCGCCGTTTAATTACTAATAATTCACATTATAGAACGTAACGAAATCTATAACAGAAAACGATATGTTTATGGCATTGTTCAATCGGTGGGTGTTTAATGAGCTGTTTCCGTGCTCAACTCGCTGACAGATTGATACGAAAAGCAAAACCGCACGCGATTATTACTTATTTAAGAGTCCTGTCAATGCGATTTCAGAGCACCTGACTCGTCTATACAAATCACAAAACCACACAGACTGCACGTTACCCAACTGTTTAATTATTCTATTAATATTAGATCGAATTGTCAAGACTTTTGATGATTTCAAATACGTTTGTACGCCTCCCTGTTTTTCTGTTGAATGATCTGCGGTTTTTCATACTAAATCAAGTTTTATTATTTCGTATTTATCTGCATGCTTCGTACATTTTTAATTTGGTAAATTATTGATGAGTAGGAATGTTTTTGGTTTTCGTAGAAATTGATTTTGGGCTTTGACCCTGTTTTAGCGGAAACTCTAAATTTTTCCTAGTAGGAATTTTCCACATATTTTGATTATTTTCAAGCGCACACAAGCAGGCTCAATCATGGTGGGATATATCATAAAATAAATTAAAGCAGCAACTTGGTTTGTGTCGATTTTTTGAAACAAAGCTGCGAACTTAAAATTAAACGTGTGAATTTTTTCAACTAAGCTTTTTGGTTAGTTCTTTCTTTCTAATATCTAGTGTTCAATTTTTTATACAATTCTAATAACCGGGCTTATTTTATTTGTCCTTATTCGGTAGTGTACGTACGTCAGATGTATCCAGTTTCAGCTTAGTTGAAATTTATTTACTTCAATTTCCGAGTAGTCGCTCCATTTCCTCCCATTGTCTCAACCATCTGACACACTAGAAGACAGTATGCTCAGTTGTGTGCACCTCGTCGCAGTAGAGGTATGCGTCCTCTGCCTGTATCCCCATCCTTTTCAGATCCTGTCAGGACGTGGATTCTGTAGTAATTGATTTCGCCGAAGTTTCTGGCTGTCCAACTCGAGATATTTCATATCAACCGCTTGGTCCAAGATGCTTTGTCTAGCCCTTTGTCCCATTTATCTTGCCAATTTCTCTCGATCTCATCTATAAAGATCTTCCTGTTTGTGTTACGTCTTTCTCTGAATCCCCTCGCTCTCTCATCGACCATCAGTTCTATCGGTGGAACCCCGGCTGTAACCTGCAATGCTTCTGCGGATACAGTTTGATATACTGAGCAGACGTTCATAAGTGTTCTCCGCTGGAGTTACCTCAGGATCTTACTATATTTCTTCTTCCGCAGTACCCCAACCCATATAGGAGCGCCATACAACAGAATAGAGGGTACAACTGAGGCCAGGATCTTACGTTAACTGCTCACCGGTCCCCATGTCCTAGGCATGATTCTGGCTAGGGTGACGCCACGAGCTTCCGCTTTCTTCGCCACTTCCACAATATAAAACGCCATTTTCTTATTATGCTCAAAAATGACTCCTATATATGTGACACGCTGTGTACAGTTCACTCTTGTATCTTGAACAATAAAAGACATTTGCTTAAATCTGCGCCTGCCTGTTAACATCACGGCTTTGGTTTTTCCCGGAGCAATGCTAATTTTATATGCCTTAAGCCAACTGGTTGTCGAGGTTATGACATGATCCATTCTTTCTTTCAGGTCTTCTGCATCCCTGGCTTTACTCACGATAGCCAGATCATTCGCATAAGTAACTAGTTGTACGTCGTCCGGCATTGACAGTCTAAGACTTGGTCGTAAAATGTATTCCACAGAAGTGGCCCAAGAATCAACCCCTATGGTACTCCACATGCCAACTGCATTGCCGTATCGTTTCCGATTATCAGTGTTCTCTTCTTGCAGAAGCTGACTATTCGTTTTGCTAGATCTTGTGCTATACCACTTCTTCCTACCTCTTGTACTATGTCTTTATATTGTACCGAGTGGATTTTCCCACGCGAAACCCAAACTGGAAATCTGAACGGTCCCGTCTCATTAACAGTTCTTTGCTAATTCTATTTGCAATTAGCCGTTCATACACAATCGACTAGACAAATCGGTCTAAATATATGACGGTTTTCCCTCATTATTTTTCTTTCCTTTTTCGATCTCACTTTACTTAGCTGATATAAATCTAACGTAAATGTTGTTTAATTTAATTTTTGGTTGTCCCAAGACTAATTTCAGTTAGTTCATTTGAATCTAACTTAATTTAATTTAATCTAATTCCGTCCTTTTGAATCTTATCTGAACTAATATATTATGTGCAATCGCAGGTAACTGTGATCAGTTAAATCTAATCCACACTTGATTCGCTTAGCTTCACTTATTTCAATCTACTTTAACTTTATTTAATTTAATTTAACCTCAACTCAGTGGCATCTAACCTGGGTTTATTTAATTTACCCTAACCTCTCTTCATTCCTTTCAATTCAATCCAAACTAAACGAATTTTATGTAAAGCACCGTAACTAAGCTCAGATCAATTAAATCAGATTTATATTAATTTAACTGTGGTTAAGTTGAATCTAATCTTTAAAAGTACAATTTATTGTTGTTTAATAAGTATTTTAATGCAAGATTTGCGTTTCAAGAAGTACATAAAGTAGACAGTAAAATGCTGAAAAGCAATAAAAAAAATTAAATTAAGTACTTCTACTTCTAATATTTATATTCCGATCTAATACTCTTTCTAATTAAGTATTAAAAAAATATATTAAAACAGGAAATTAACTCTCAAAAGTAGCAATAATAATATTTTTCTAACACTAATATCTTATACTGTTTGTATGGTGCATAAGAGCTCACTTGTTATGTTGCCTTTAAAATACGTTTTCTCTATAAAATACGTCGTCAATGACAACGTATTTTATAGGCCTTTAAAATACGCTTTTCTCTATAAAATACGTCGTTCCCTAGCAATCTTCACATTTTGTGTATTGTGACGCGTCTCAAATAATAATTTATTAAAATTTCTAATAATATATTAGTGAAAGATATTATTAGTGTTAGAAAAAATCTTGAAGACAACTCGTGTTTTATAGTTTAAAAATCTCGGTCTATCAAATCCTCGGCTCACTTCGTTCGCTCGGATTTGAACTACGACCTTGATTTTTAAACCTTCTATAAAACACTTGTTGTCTTAATAGCTATAACTGTAAATTCAGTTTCTTAATAACTAATAAGACGACTTTTAAAATCATAAATAAGAAACTCAAAAGGTTTAACATATCCGTTTAAAAACCCATAATTTTTCCTTGTCAGTTCAGTTGTAGCTTTAAAAGGTAAAAATATAAACTACATAAATAACAAATTAATTTTTAGTGCAAAATTGGTATCATAACCTGTCCATAATGACATTTGTTTAAATAGAAACAGTGTAAACATAAAACATTTATGGTCTTTTTTCTCACACTTTGAGGTGAACATTAAATAACATTTAACAATTTTTTTATAAGGATTGGTAAAAGGTTTACTACTGTTTTTTTGAAACTGTTTCCGTTGCTTTTAAAGTGGAATTAATTTTATTTGTATCTGGGTTGGAGCTGCATTTTAAAGGTTGTAATTAAAAAATGGGTTATTAATTGCGTGTGGGAAAAACAACAGAATTCTGATTTATTCATAATAAAATCCTTTATTTATTAAAATTAAAAATTAATCATGACATTTTAACTAGGAAACTCAAAAATACTCAGTTTGTAAGATTTTGGTCCAGCTTGGCTGTTAAAAGGAATTTTAAGAATTAAAGCACAAGTTTATCTTCCACATTTTATAATTTTAAATTAGCATAAGCAAGAACAGGCAACAACCAGGTGTTTTTCTTTATCAAACAATTTTTATTCTTGATTTACGTGAAAAGGACATGCTAATCTTTGACCTTTAGCTTTTGAACTGTGATAAATCTAACCTTCTGGAATGAATATTTAAAATAAGGTTGTATTTTTAAGTGTTCACAATTTTTATTTAAGTTGAATATCTTACTTGTTTTGAAATTTCTATTTTGAAAAATTTATTTATTTATTTTATTATAGAATATAGCTAACCTAAGGTTCGATTTAACTGAGTTGCGTTAGGTTAAATTACAAAAAAATCACTTAGGTTGGGCTGATTTACTTGCACAGGTATGTGGAACCTGTATATGATTTTAATTAGTATTTCTGGCTGGTAATTACAGTAGTTCAAACGCAAACTTTAGGGACGTTTCAAAAATAAACCTTGCATTAAAATGGATACCTCCTAAAAAACTTACAAAGGTATTTTTACCAATTTTGAAAGATTCAATCTACCCAAAGTTAAATTAATATGTTTGGGTTAGATTCAAATTAATGAAGTTAGGTTAGATTAAATTTAATTCAATTAGGTTAGACGCAACCAAGCTGAGGTTAGATTAATTGAATTTAGGTTAGATTTAAATGGGGAAAAATCATTGAAAAAAAGAAATACCCCGGAATATTGGAGGCTACACAAAGAAGGATAGGATGTGCATACAGAACTGCTGCTACAGAGGCACTACAAGTGGTAACGGGCACTTTGCCCATCGATCTGATGATACAAGAACGCATCATCACTCATAGTAAAGAGGACGTAAGAAATAAAAAGAAAGTAACGACCGACATAATGGTGAAGCGGCAGAGAAGATGGGTGGAACACCAAGGGACTGCAAGTTGGACCAAATGCTTGATTCAGGATGTACAAAAGTGGGCAAATAGAGATTTAGATTACCATATATCACAATGTCTTACAGGTCATGAGTGGTTTTCGTCATATGTGATTAAAATTGGTAAGGAAGAGATAAGTTAGTGCTGGATCTGCGAAGGGATGCTGGAAACTTTAAAAGAAGGAATAGATATAGACGAAATGGAGATCCAAGTAGAGAGGATAGTAAAAACACAAGGTGGATATATGCGTGTAAACATAAGAGAGTATAACAGGGAGCGGCAGATTCTTTCAAGAACTTGGCTAAACAACTTCTGGGAAACAATTATTGAAAACAGAAATAATAGAACCGTGCAAGAAAACAATTATTATTAGAAATATTGACACAGTGACAACTAATGATGAAATGCCAAGTCACAAAACTGGGGGTGACCATCTCACCGTTGACAGACATAAGAGGTCAGATACTGACAGAATGGATGGCCCAAGAAAGACTTGCCGTAGCAAACACGGGAGAAGATCCAACCTTTGTTAGAGGCAGATCCATGTTACATATCGATATAACATTCTACACAGAGAATATTGCAGACAAGATCAAAAACTGGCGCGTGACTAGAGATGAAAATCTCAGGGACCATTGTAATATAGAATTTAAAGTAGATATGGAAGATGATAGTAACCAAGCGGAACAAACCCACAATAAAAAGGGCTGCAGGATTACAATGGGGAAAACGAATTTATTGAAATGCAATATTAAAAAAGAATTGGAGAAAAGAGGAAAAATAGGATTAACTTACACAGCAGAAGCAGTTAAAGAAATAATAGAAGTAGCGTGCGATAAGACTTGTCAAAGAAAGACTTAGCTTAAAGGTAAAATGACTCCAAATTATTCGTGGAATGATAATACTGCGGAGATACAGAGAAGCTGTATAAAGAATAGAAGGAAAATGCTTAGGGGAAATGCAAATAGCAATATACCACCCGAAGAAAAGTCAAGAAGACAGAGAGATTACACGAACTCACGAGATACACGGAATAGCTAAGGCCAAAGATTTGTGTAAGTAGGTTGAGAAAGATTTATGGGGAAACGGGTATAAGCTTGTTATGAAACAATTGAACTGTGGCCCTCAAATTAATTTGGACGACGAAGAAAAAATGGAGGAAATTATGAGATTATTTCCAATGGATAGAGAATATGGTGCTTCAGATAGAAGACGACCAACGATAGGCCAACCCAGACTCCTTTACGGAGGAAGAAATCTCAAAAGTCGCCAAGAAACTCAAAAATCACAAGGCAGTTGGCACAGATTGTTGAAAAAAAGAAATACCGTAGAATATTGGAAGGTATACAAAAAAGGGTAATGATACGGATAGGATTCGCGTATAGAACGGCTGCCACAGAGGTACTACAAGTGGTAACGGGCGCACTTTGCCCATCCATTTGAAGAACGAATCATCATTCATAGTAAGAAGGACGTTAGAAATAAAAAGAAGTAAGGACCGACATGATGGTGAAGTGGCAAAGAAGATGGTAGGAGCACCAGAGGAATGCAAGTTGGACCAAATTTCTGATTCCGGATGTTAAAAAGTAGGCAAACAGGAAATATTGAAACTTAGGCTAGTACCATATATCGAAATGTCTTACAGGTCATGGGTGTTTTTCCTCATATCTGGTTAAAATTGGCAAGGAAGAGAGAAGTCAGTGTTGGTTCTGCGAAGAGGGTGATAATCCAGAACACACAATCTTCAGATATTGGAGATGGGGTAGAGAAAGGTTGATAACAGAACTTAGAACTGGAGAAAGAATTGAGCCTCATAACCATAACTTAACAGACCTGATGCTGTCAAGCATAGACAATTGGGAAGTGATAACGAAACAGTTGGGTAAAATTATGGAAGATAAAGAAACAAAAGAGAGAACCCGGGTTTTATAGTGTAGTGAGTGCAGTGGAGGGTAAAATGTTTTGTGTAGTTAGTACAGTGCAGGGTAAAATGCTAAACATAAAATATTAAATGTAGAAGCGCTAAATGTAAAAATGAAAAATGGTATTATGTTATATGTAAAATTTTATATGTACAATGTTATATGTAAGATATTTTATGTATAATGTTATAATGTATAATGGTATCCCCACACTGAGGTAATGCCTTTGCGATTCCGGTGTGGTGGATATTTCAGGAATTTAAGGCGCCAGCTACGACTTCAAAGAAAAAAAAAAGGTTAGATTCAACTGAACTGAGTTTAGTTAGCTCAGATCAGATTTAAAGAAACGGAGTTAGGTTATGTTAGACTAATCAGATACATTAAATTAGGTCAGATTCAAATAAGTTACGTGAGACTAGACTTGAGTTAACCTAAGATTAAGCAGAACTACATTTAATTTAGATTTAACCGAGCTGAATTAGGTTTAGTTACAAAAGATTCGCTTAGGTTAGTTTGAATGAATTACACTAAGATAAGTTAGATCAAAAGGAATGGAGTTAAGTAGATTAGGTTTAACTCAACTCAGTTAGGTTAGGTCTAACTGAGCTGAGATTAGACTACATTAAATTAGTTAGGTTAGATTCGAACGAGCCGAGTGAATAAACTCATGTGAAGGGTTTTTGCTCTACTCCCTAACTATAGTGACCGGTCGTTGTGGGAGAGAAATTCAAATTAAGTTAGGTTAAATTACTTTTAGCTGAACCTATATTAAATTAGGTTAGGTTTAGCTATACGAATAAAAAGAAACAGGAAGGACACTAAGGTATTATGGTGCATAACTACAAGTGCAACGGAAATACGTCACACACGCCATATTGAAACACCAACCGGCACGAATTTTTATTGGTAGACTAACTGTTTGTTTACGTTTTTGTCTTTGACAGTTGACATATTTAGTGTTCTCAGCCAATGAGCTTCTAAAATCCGCCATATTGATACACCATCTAAATTGCATACTGTTGGTGTTATGCTACTTCCTCTCTTTTTTTATTCATAGGTTTAGCTGAACTGAGTTACATTCAGTTAAACTAAATGCAATCGATCTTCAATAAAATTGTGTGTAAGAATATTAGAGATGAATTTTTACATTGTTCTTATTATTTCGCGTAATACAATGACAGGTTAAAGTTATATTAGCGAGTTTTCACGGGTGCAAGTTTATTTATTTACAATTAGGCCAAAGTTTAGGGTTTTTTTGTAAAGATAAATAATGATAAAATTATAAAGAATCCTTTTGATCACCAAACTTTCATATTAAATCCAACGGACGGAGCCTGTCCTCTGATACATTCAACGTAAAAAGCCTAGTAAAAAGTCATAAAAATATTGATCAAATAAATATGTATTTCGGAAATTAACACTGAAGATGATAAGTTAGTTGCTTTAATTAATATTTTTGTATTTTTTCGCCGTGCTTTTGACGTTGAAATTTTCCTACAAAAAGAACAAAATTCAGTTTTAGGAAAATTTGCTAATGTAATCTAAATGTCATTATGGCAGCTGCATTTAACTTCACAGAAAATAAGAAAATGACAAATGGCATATTTTTTCAGTGTGGCCTGGAATTTAGTTAATTACATATCCTGTAACGAAGTTTAAAATTTGGTTTTGTTTGTCTATTTTACTTTTAAACACATGAGTTTCGTTAAAATAA
The DNA here is from genome assembly GCA_963082815.1 of Melanotus villosus. NCBI lineage: Eukaryota > Metazoa > Arthropoda > Insecta > Coleoptera > Elateridae > Melanotus > Melanotus villosus. The sequence continues at coordinate 4,460,946 of OY720420.1, read as the reverse complement.
ATGAGAGTATCATTTCAGTTAATGAAAGTTTTGTTTAAGTTAATGACGGGCATAACGATTTCTTTCATGTTAATGAGCATCCCGACGAAAACAAATAACGAAACGCTACTTTAGTTATTAAGAAACAAGAATAATTTTATACGGTATTAGTGTATAATAGAATCGTGAGAATTATTATTCCAAACCGTATCACGAAAGCAAATCTAATTATTTAAATCAATTTTCACGGTTGTATAACATCGAAGAACGCCTTTCGTATTATTTATGAAGCAACACGTATGAAACGGAATTTATTAATTTCGAGTTGAGCCCCAGAAAAGAATTATATTGGGCAAGGTAAGGTAAAGCAATCTGTCGGGAAAGTAAAAGAAAATTTTTACCGTTTGTTTCGCAAACTCTTGAAAAGTTATGGGATTCGAATCAGATAAGTTGTCCGATAAAGTGCGGAAAGCCATTATCAATTACACAATAACTCTTTGACGTGATATCTTGTCTATCTTAATCCGACATTACACAAATCTCCATCACAAAGCCACCTGGGTGGTTCGCAACAATTGCGTGTGTAAAAATTTAATTAAAGCCTACTCGTATCTGCCTTATCGATTTGTAAAGTTTTGGTCTAGCATTGTTTTGAAAGATGTCCAAATCGATCATTGCAACGGTCATCAATCTTTACTTAATTTAACTATAATGTTCTGTATGTGTTAGATATACTCGTTTATGATTGATTTTTTGACGTTGATGACCTTTTTTTCGAATGCTTTAAGATAAATATTACGGTCATAATTGCCAAAAAATTCATTTACAACGAGATAACCGAAACGATTTATTATATTTTGTAATAATTTACTAATACGTTTCATAATAACTTTCGAATTTTATTTATACATAAAAGGAAGAACGCGAGCTTAAAAAATTAAGTAATTTTTATCAGTGATAGAATCGAAGGACGACGTTCTTTCCATAAGAGGAAATTTTAAAGGGCGTCCAACGGCGAGTGACAATTATTTTCACGTACGATTTAGGTGTAAATTAATTGTGTGTCATTGTGACCTTTTTATAAAGTTATAACTAACATATTTCTCGGTTAAAAGGTAGTAAACTGGAACCTAAGAGGGAGACAGGTTGGATTATAGCGAATTATGAGATCACATGAACCAATTATAGGCTACTTAATTGCCCTACAAGACAGTAACATTCATAATGTAAATTTATAAAGCAATAATTTACGGGAATAATTTATATACGCTGTTTGTCTTTTCTAGGACGAAATCCCTAATCAAAACAAATAAATTCTGAAAATTCCTTTGGATGCTTATTTTCCACTCCATAAAGTAGAAGAATTATTAATTCTGTTAATTATAAAATGGTACATTAATTTTCCTTGTGTAGATTTACCTTGAATTTTTTTAAAACGTTTAACTTGTGTGTTTGTAACTTCCTAAACATTCTCGAGAGCTATGAAATTTAGATTGAGTTTAGGGAAAATTAAATTCTGCCCGTTTATTGGTTAATTAATTTATATAAGTGAATCCGAATACATAAATAATTAGGCTTTAATGTATTTACTGAAAAATAAAAATTTTCATATAAGTTTTATTAAAAAGGCATTTTCTAAGAGCAAAAACTTTTCAGAAAAAAATGTGTCAATTTATACAAGAGTAGCAAAAAGGAGAAGGATTCGAAGTAACACCAGCTATAAATATCAAAAAATCTTAAGAGCTTCCAATTATTCTATTGCAAATTGCAAACAGAATTCTAAACCTCATATTTCGCTAGATTTTTTAACTCATTTAAATTTAGCTAGGCATTTAATTACGTTTTGAAGATCGACTTAATAAATTTGAAAACTTTATAACAGTATGTTTTTAAATAAAAATTAATTAATTCAATAAATCACAAATATAGAAAAAGAAATGATTCTCTAGTTTTGCAGTAGAAATTTTTGAAATTGATTTTAAATATTGCATTCACATTAATTTTCGGATCTAAATTTTAAATTACAATTTCAAAATACACCACTTTTTACATTTCCAAATTTGAGTTTTAAGTCTTTGAAAAAATTAATGTCGTTCATTAATCAATTAAAATTTGGAATCACACTTTAACTCAAACAATAATAAATTTCGACCCTTTAGAAAGTTGTACATAGAAAAATATTAATTTTTAATTAATTAATTTTTAAGATCCTTTATTAAAGTTAAATTTCAACTCCAAAAAGTGTAATTCTGAAAACTTTATTCTCTATTTATAAATAACAAAGTTGAAATTTTAGTTTTAGATCTGAAAATTTTCTAAGGCTAAGGGAATTTATATTATTTTTTGACGAATTTTTCTTTGAAATTATTACTTCCAATAACTTTAAAATTCACGTTGAGAATCCTTTGTAATACTTTTTGGTTATTTGTTTTGTCAAAATATTACGTCATGATTTTGAATTTTTTTAAACACCATAACAAATAGGACAATGAATATTTATTAACTGCTGCAGAAATTGGAAATCGTAATTTTTACAATAAATATTAAATTTTTTGTAAAAATATTTACAAATCTAAGATGCAAAGATTTTGATTCCGAATTTCATGAAACAATGCCCGTAAACCTTTAAAGATATTTATTTAACTTCAGTTCTGTTCCATTTTATTCACTTGAATTTAAGAACATTTAGTTCAGATTTTTTTCTAAAAAGGTCTCTGGATTTCGAATTAAAATAACGCTAATTTTTGTTAATAAATTAAATCATTATTTTTACCCATTAATGTGGAATCCCTTGGAATAATTAACATATAAATTAACTCTTTAAAATTATCAGAATTATTCGATAACTTGAAACTTTAAAGGACATTGTAATAAGGCCGACATGAAAATATTGCACGTTTATTTCTTCATAACTTAAAGTGGCAGAAACAGGTCGAAGTGATAACATTCCTTCCATTCAAGCAATTTTGACAAAGAAATGTAGTTTTAAATCTTTTGATAAAATGCACTAGAGAAATATTTATTGCTATTAATTTAACAGTGCGCGTTTCAAATATATGTAAATTATTTAGTTAATTTTTAAAACGAATCTACTGCCTACAACTAAATCTCTTAAAATACTCTTTTTACGAATATTTAAACCTATTTTAAACTGATTGTAGACAAAAGGTTTCGAAAAATTTGAGGTAGATAAATATTCGGGTGTTGAAGATATAAAATTCGTTTTACTTTAACGTAAAGTGTGGTCCAGCTACGATGTTATTAATTATATTCAAAAAAAGTTTCACTAAAATTCGGATTAAACCTGACGTTTTAGCTTTAAGTAATTTAATTAGGGTTTATTCGTTTGCTTCTTTCTTTATTTGGGTGAGATCTAGACTTGCGGGTGGCAAATAGCTCAATTTAAATAAAAATAATTGTTCAAGGAATGTAAAAACTGACGTAGAAATTCTAGGAATAATTAACATATAAATTAATACCTTAAAATTACCAAAATTATTCATTATTCTGGTAATTCAATCCGAATCTTAGAACTTAAAAAAACTGAAAATTAGGCCTGAAGGTCTAATTAGAAATTTTTCATGAAATGTTTGTTTGATTGCTAAAAACTCATTGGGCCCATCTACCTTATGAAGCTGAAGATGTTGATTCATTGTGCTTTTAATTTGTCAATTTTTCAAGAAATCTATATAGTTTTTAATTTTTGTTATAAAGAAAGACTACAGTAGTTTGATATTTTTTTCTTAAATAAAAATAAATTAACCAAATTTTATAGAATAAATCCAACAATAAAAAGCGAAATAGCTTTCTACCTTTGCAGTATAAATTTCCCAAGTTTTGCCTAGTTAATAATAAATTAGTAATTAATAGAAACTAAAATATCTTGTTTTATCCACCGACTAACTCCTCTGCATTATTCGAAATAATTCGACATTCATGTAATTCGAGCCTTAGAACTGTTCAAAGTATTAAAAAAATAATTTTTGCATATCAGAAGTTTTTCAAGAAATGCGAAATTTTGATTGCTAAAAAATATTAAAAGTTATTATCATTGGCCCCAGTCATCTTGATATGAAGGATGTTTCTTTGATTTGTCGATCTTTCACGATAAACAAAAAAATATTGAAACCACATTTTTTTTACTAAACATTTATATATTTTTTAATTTTATTAATGTGATTGAGAGTTTACAATTTTTGGAAATGGAATATGAAACTAAAAATTCGAATTTGTTTTTTTTAATTCGAATCGATTAAGGGTGACTCCGGGGTTTAAACCACGGTTTCGTTTTCTGTATGAATAATAATAATAAATTTGAAGTAAATATTTAAAGATTTAATTTTCATTGCTTTATTCTAAAGAGTTGCAATTTTACAATAAGCGAGTCAACACCAAACATTGATAACTATTTTTTTTTTTTAATTTAGTTTTGGCCGTTCATCTATAAAACCTTGAGTTGTTATAGTATTAAAAATACATGCAGTTCACCTACAAAACGGTAATCGCCCCTTAAAATATATGGCTCCACAAAAACGTTTGCTTACTGTGTATAATAAAAACTTAACAATAATTTGAAAATGGTAAAATAATAAGTATTTTCGGTTTAAAATCCAAACTTATGAATTATGAAGACTGATTGAAAATAATTAAAAATATAATTAACGCAGTGGCAATCATTTATTCATTAATTCTAAATGTTTCAGTTAGCTGATTTGAATGTAACTTAACTCAATTAAATTAAATATAAAAGATGATTCACAATGCAGATAGGTTTAAACAACAGAAAATGCAAGCTTCTAAAATGTCGAGCTTTATGAGAAATGATCGACATTTGTTTACGTGATTAACCGAAGAGAATAATTGAAATTGCAGCTAATAAAACTTGTTCAATATTGCAGCAATAGCGATCACTTTAGAATGCATTTCCAAATCAGTCAATCAATTACGGTGTTGTACGTGTTATTACGGGGCTGCGTGTATGTGCTTGGTTGGACTGCAGACAGTTACTTGTACCAGAAAGCCTTAAAACGTTGGAATTCTGTAAAATCTTTCTTAGTTTGTACGAATGAGACAAGTGATATAAACCTTAATTAGAAATAAAACAGAATAATAAAAAAATTCTAACAAGCTTCTAATTAATTTTTATATCTTTCTTATAAAATATTTATTAAATTAAATAAAGGTTAACAATAGAATTATGCAAATAAAATGAGAAATTTGATCGTTTGAGTATTTGAACGATAAATAAGGGGATTTTAGTATCAGCAGACGTTAGTTACAACGTGATTACGTCAGTGAAAATATTCAATAATTTTCCATATGACATCATCTGCGTATCATTGTTTAATGTTAATTGTTAAATGACAAATCATCGGTTAATCGTTTTGCAATGATCGCAAATCATAGCTTTGTTTTGTTTTTCTTGGGGGAACTATGAAGCAAAATTTGGCAGTAAATTTGAAATAAAAATATGAAATTATGTTTGGTTTGTTTGTGATTTTTTTCCTTTTTGTTTATACCAAGGTATTTACTGCATTAAAATTAGTATCTAACAACTTTAGTTGTTTTTCAGCAGCTTTTTCTAGAAAGGGGGCATGATTTTATCAAATAAATAAGTGAATTATTTTGTTCACCCTAAATACCTAATTGAACTTTAAAATACGCTTTTACGTTTTTAAATACGTTTTGCAGAAGGTTTTTTTTAGCATTATCTATACCATTTTGCAAAGGCTATTTTGCTTTATAAAGTGACAATGTTATATTTCCAAGATTTTATTTGCAAAAATCCATTGAGAAAATTGAACAAAAAATAATCTTGATAAATGGGAAAAGTTTTCTATTTTTCAGCTTAAAAAAACTTGAGCAAGTTTGAAGTCTAATTGTGATTCCTGCAGTCTTAAATTTCCTTTTTTCCTTTGTTATTCGTTTCCTTTTTTCTTCGCCCTCTTGCTTTCCCCTTCTTCTCCATCTTCGTTTACTTGTTCTTGTTCGTCTTCTTTCTCTTCCTTTTGTCCTCTTTCTCCTCTTCTTCGTCTTCTTCTTCTTCTTCTTCTCCTTCTTCCTCGCCTCTTTTGTTCTTTTTTTTTCTTTCGATTTATTTAATGCTTACCGAATTAGAAAAAAAATAAATATAAAAAATTGTAGTATAATAAACAATTGAAACCATTTGATGGACGACAAATATTTTATTCATCTTTTTAAGATTTTTTTTTTGAATAAGTGCTTGAATTTTTAAATTAAAAAAAGAATATTTCATAAATGGAAAGATCGAAAATATAATTTTTCCTGTTTGTTAGAAACTATAAGTTAAATCAAAGATTTATTTAAAATGAAGGCAATTTTAGTTTCAAGAAAACCAGAAAAAGGTTATAATTTTTAGGATCATTTTATCAGAAATTGTGTACTGACCTCCTAAGTAAGGACTGGCTGCACAAAACTTCTATTAAATTAAAGAATGATCAAAGTTGACAAAAGAGCATCACCAATGTGTTATTTGGCACATGTATTTTTGTACCAAGTTAAGAATAAAGGTAAAGGTATCGGCAACTTAACAGTCTTCAAAGGAGTATGGTTGGCAACATGGAGGGTTAAGACCCTCTAAGTTGCTTTCTTACTTGCACTCTGTGCATATGTGATGATACGATAAGTACCAAGCAGCCAGTGACATAATTTAAAAAAAGAAGAAATTAGCTTAGAGGGTTTTCTGATAAATTTTCAATTCCTTTTAAAATTTGCTGATTATATGAAGTGTTGCTGCAGGGTGAAATAAAGTTGTGTTGTCTTGGTTAATGTTTGCTGTAAATTGTAAATTATTTTTCAGAAAAATATCATCCGCCAAATGCAGAAAAATTCAAGGTTTTCATCCAACATTCTTTTTTTTAAGTATACATGGTTTTAAATTCAAAACAAAATTTTTCCTTTTATTTTGTATAAAATTAAAAATTAAAAAATCCCTTTTAATTGAAGGGACGTATCATTTCTCGTAAAGCTCAACATTTTAGAAGCTTGCATTTTCTGTTATTTAAACCTTTTTGCGATGTTGATTATCTTTTATAAAACATTTCTTCAGTTTAGTGGCCAGGCTGAATTAAATTAAGTTAAGTTAGATTCAAATCAGCTAACTAAAACATTTAGAATTAATGAGTAAATGCCTGCCTTGATGGTATCTACAACCGACTAACAAGCTTGCCTTGTAAACCAAATTTCTCAAGGTCCCAATTGAGGTCAGGTGACATTTTTAAAGCGGAACAAATCTGAAACTCTGGTCTTAATCGGATATGGGGTAATCAATGCGTAATAAGATGTTCCGTATGATAAAAACTCTAGCAATTCATTTGGGTTGGACAAAATTCTAGTCAGGTAGTGCCAATAATCATGATAGTCGACGTACCTGGACACTGGACATACCTGGCAGCCGCAAGCCTAAATCTCGCTCAATAAAGAAAAAACGGGCAATAAAAACTGGAAGTTCATATTATGCAATTGCTCAACGCCATATAAAATATTTTATTCAATTTTGCCGTATAAACTGACGTTTAATTGTTTCTGGCCTGCCCATAAAAGTTGATGTTTTATAAACAATCGTTTAAAATTTTTATTCCGCTAGCGATTTAAAATTTTTATTCCGCTAGCGCTTTAAAAATGTCAAATCGCTTTAAAAATGTCAAGTAAATGTCAAAATTGAATAAACAGTTGTATTACACTTGCGGATTAAATTAATGTATTAACTCGCGGTATTAACGCGCTTGCGGCTACCGCCGCTCGCGCGTGTAAACGTACCGCTCATTAAACATTAATTTAATCCGCATGTATAATAAATAACTATTTTTATGTAATTATGCCCCGCTTGGAAATTACAACTCGTGGTGCGGATACCAGGTTCCAAAAATTAAATGAAAGTCTATGTAGATGTCGAATGATTGTTCGTTTATTCAACTGACATTTATTTTCTCCACTTTTGCAAGATAAAATTATCGCTACAGAAAAAGCTATCGCCATCTATATGTTACAATTTTAATTTAAGGTTAGCTTACACAGATTTACACCTTTATCAGTATTTCTATCTGTTTCTAGCGTTAACTAAATCCAATAACATACGTTGAGCACTGAATCCATACATATTCCAAAGGTATCGCAGATCCTTTCTAAAAAATACATTGGTGTTTCCCTATGTTGCGTCTTACCTAAGACAACCGGTATGTAGAAACAAGGATCAGTGGATGTTGGTACTAAGTAACATTTTCTTAAAACTTGATCGAGTTTTCGCTGCCAACACCGTCCCGTTTGGCGTAACCCATATAGCGCCTTCTTAAGTAAACAACATGGATTTTGCCTTACCTACCACAATCTGTCTGTATAATAATCTCTAACAAATTCAGCCAGGCACTTTGGAGTCTCTATGTACACATCTTTAAGAAAACCATTGAGGTAAGCTTTTGTAACGTCCAACTGCTGGATCTTCTTTTTGTAACGAGCAACCAAACTTGCCAACAAACAAACAGAATCAAGTCGTGTCAGAGGCGTGAATGCCTTGTTAAAATCTATGACAAGTCGCTGATTAAAACCTTTGATGCTTCCATCTGAATTCAAACGATTAACCAGATTCCATGTGTCATTACTTATTAAGTGATGTAAGTTCTTTAACCATGGACTTTTCCCACTTGTGCCTTTCAGGAATTTCGGAGAGGAATACTCCTCGTTCTCCAAAAATATTGTCTTTCTCCACGAACTTAATACTCTTTTCTTGGTCGTCCATACCGACCTGTTCGAATAATTTTAGCTCTACCTCGACTTCTAGAGGGACCAGGATCTTCATCTGCTGCATCCTATTCAGGTATATCTGCTGCATCTTGTTCAGGTATTTGTTCGATGATTTCCACTCTCGACCAGAAACGCTGCCCTTTAAATAAAAATGTAATTTAAGTATCGTGTACCTACTGTTCCATTTTTGCTCTGTAAATAGATTTTATCTGTTGGGCAATAAATCTTTATTATTATTATTATTATCACTGTTCTTTTTATCAGACTTTAGAAATCTCATATCCCTTGGCAAATACAATTTCATGTTCATTCGGTAACCAAATCCTGTGGCCCTTCGATGAATCAGTGTACCGAACAAGGATTCCGGCCGTGCCTCTCGAATCAAACTTGCCAATATTTGAATCTTTATTCAAAATAAAAAATGCATTATCAAATACTCTTAAATGTGTCACATTAGGAACCACCTAATATCTTTGTTGGAGATCGATTTCGAATGTAATTGGCTGTGTTGACAGCTTCTGCCCAGAATTTGTGTGAGAGCTCTGACTGCAATGGAAAATACCTCACCATCTCCATAAGTGTTCGGTTGCGTTTGTTCTGCTGTAGATTATAAGGAATGGTAAGTCTTCGAATAATTCCACGTTCCTTAAGAAATCCGTCGATCGTTTTATTTACAAATTCTTTTCCTTTATCGGACTGAATACATTTAACTTTTTTGCCAGTCTGATTCTTCATTAAGCTTTAATAGCTTTAATAGCTTGAAACGTATCGTTTTTACTCTTCATCAAACGAACTTCAGTCCATCTGGAGCAATCATCAATAAATTGAATAAAATACTTAGCTCCGCCAAGTGAATTCTCACGCATTGGACCACAAAGATCGGTAAGCACCAGATCCATTACTTGAGAAAGTTCAGCTAGACTTCATAGGAAAACGATTTCTAACTACCTCGCCTTCGTTGGTTGTGCCTTCGAGGCTTGCACATTTTAGTCGACCTTGACGAGGCCGTACGTCTGCAGATCCCCAGAATTTAAATGTCCGAACCTTTTATGCCACTCTTCAGTCCGTGCATGAGCACGTTCTTCAGCGTCATGTGCAAGATATAAACTACTTGTTTTGTTTGCGATTAATATAACATCGCCGTCTGGATCAATTACAACTGCTTTTTCTCTGTCATAAAAAATGATATTGAACCCTCGATCAGTAATTTTACTAACAGATAATAAATTTATAAGAAGATTGGGTACACATTGAGTGTTCTTAAGAGAAACATGTTTTATTTCATCATTAATACTAGTATTAAAGTTAGCAGTACCTTCCGCCACGATGTTGATCGTGTCTTTGAGATTTAATTTTGCTTGTTTTACGTTCAAAATTTCTTTCAAACTACGAATATTCCACTGTCTAAACACCAACTACGGTAACATCCAATCTCACCCGCTACAAACGCCATAGCCTATTCCAAACAGTTATATTATTGAACACCCTCTATAACAACTAGCAGGTTTAGCACTTAAAAAAGTTATAGCCCAATATTGTAATTTCTACTCAATTATCTTCCGATATCAGCAACAAAATTAGTAAAATCCATGTGTTATGCTAAATTTATACCTAACCAAGAACTTCTTCAGCGACAAATTTATAAACGTTGTTATTAAACAAGCAATTTAGCACAAATTTTACGACTTAACGAATCTCCCTAACAGTAAAATAACAAAGCCTATAAAAATGTTTATAAAATTTAGTAATAACATTAAAAAAATTAAAATATTACATCACTAAAATCACAGTTCCGTATCCGTCTTTGGATAAAGTGACTTAACGTTGTGTTGTGTTTTACATAAAAATCACGTTACTCCTACCGAGTTCTTTAACTTGTCAACGTTAACATGATTTAAGGTTAAATTTGCAAATGGAAACATGATCCCAAGCAGTGGCGTAACATAAAATTGAGACAAATTGATGATTTACAACTTTGTTCGGCCTACAAAGTCGTGTTTTATTTTTCGATATTTATTAGCTTTTTAAATTATTGATATTTAATTCATGGCGCCTATTTGATTGTAGATTAATTTTTAATATACATAATCGAGGTAGTTCCTTTTGTGTTTTGTTTTGCAGCAGTTAACAAGTTAACAAGAATAATAAAGTAGAAAGTTTTGTTTAATATGGAGTATGGTCTTTTTTAGAATTTACAATAAATTTGGAAACTTAGATTTAAAAAAGTATTCACTCAAAGTAAAAATCTGTGTAGAATTTAATGACTCATGAAACTAAATTGTCAAATTATGAAAACGACTCCAAATTAATTGCTGTATTTCTCTACGATTAAATATCTTCTTAATGACAAACAAAGAAATAAATAAGTAGCTAACTACATTAATAAGCGTGGGTTAATTTTCTTGATGGATAAACTAGAAGCTACATAAATCAGAAGCTGAATGTGACAATCATTTGGAGTTATTAATTAATTATTACAGCGTAAGCTACAGTAAATAAGCAATGAGCTTTTTACATGAATGGCAAGTTAAATTATGGGCAGTGGCTTGAATAATTACTATCCTTTTGTTTTATGATTCTGATGTAATCAGGGTGGCCTGTGTGCGTGGTTCGATCACACGAAATTATGCTGGAAGTCAGTGCGTCAGTCAGATATGCGATACAAGATCGATCTTTTGAGGGAAATATCCGGAAAAACTGTATAACTCGGATAAAAAAATTATCCGAATAAAGAATTATCCGTATAAAAGAATTTATCGCTGAATACGCAATACTAAATTTATAAATTGCAATGAGATTGTTTATTTTATTAAGAGTTTTTAGTTGGCGACTGCTGACTAAACACTAATAACACAGCAGTCAAAACATACCAGAAATAAATAACGAGAATTCACATCCAATATATGATGTAATTGAATGCGGTATGTGATAAGAATTACTAAGAATAGAATTAATGATTTCTAAAGATTTCTTTTAAACTGCTTACAGAATATTTTGTAGGCAAGTTATGTAGGAGATTAGTTTCTGCAAGCTATATTTTAATATTTTAAAAAGTTTGCATTATACATTTTTAGAGCAGCAACAGACCTTTTTTTAGTATTTTCAATATTTTCATATCATTTTCAGCTTTCTAGTTAATTGATAATAGATTTAAAAGTAATCTGATACTTCAAAATATCCGGATACTTTAAATTTTCCGGATACTGTAAATTTTCCGGATACTGTTAATTATCCGGATATTATAACTATTCGGATATTTCTAATTATCCGGATAAAAAATTAGTTTGTTAACCGAATTCGGAAATTTCGGATGACTCGGATAAAAGTAGGTACATATCCGGATATCCGGATAAATTTTTTTCTTTTCAACAGCCTTACACTGGTTCCTGGGTTTTTTTTGAAATTCTCTTCTTTTCCAAAGAAATTTCTATTTCACCACCAAAATCCAATTTGCCTCTGTTTCAAATTTAATGTTCAATTTCCTCTGCTTCAATTTCAATTTTCAATTGCCTCTGCTTGAAATTCAATTTTCAATTGCTTCTGCTTCTATTTCACTTCCTTTCGATTCAATAAATGATTCTTTTGATCATTAATTCTATTTAAAGTTAAATAATCGGTCGATATTTATTATTTTGGGACGAGCAAACCTATTTGGTTGTTGCCCCTTTTAATGCAAAATATCACTTATTTATTAAATTGTTTTTCTCTGTATCCAAGATATTTTGTATAAATTGTTTTTCACTATAACAACTATTTACAAGGTTTTTAAAGTAGGTAACTAATTTTACTACTGAATTTAGCTAATTATTCTATAAAAATGATTATAACAATAAATTATTTACATTAACAACTTAAATTTAATCTGGCTACCTAAAATTTATGTTACAATTTTTATAATTAATAATCTTTGTAAAAAAATAACTTCGTCAACAAATTAACAAATAACATAATCTTCAATAATATCATCCAAATCAAATATCATCTCAATATATTAAAGCTTCAAATCAAATTTGATAAGCAAATCAAGAATTTTTCACTACAGGTTCTGAACTGACAATTTCAAAAAGAGAAATTAAAAAGAAAATGGTAGCATTTTCCTGGCGATATTTTTCAGTAGTTAAACGAAACTCATTCCTTCGGTTTTTCTTTTTTTAATTCATGTGAGATATTAGGCGCAGCTTAAAGGAAAACTTTTCTGTAATTTTTGATATCTTAATGCTAATCCAGTCTTGATTAAAGAGTAGGTGTTCTACCAAATGTAGGTATCTACTTAATTAGTCTGAAAAGTGGTGTGATTTTTCAGGGTGAACTTTTCCTCTGTTTTTGTGGTTTGTTTGGAAATTTTTGTTTTATTTTAATTATTTTGTTTTAACACACGTAATAGTTTTCAAAATGTCAAAATAATTTAGAAAACTCCTGGGTTTAAGGCAATGTGACCTTTTACAAACAATTTTTTGTGATTCTAGCAATTAATAAAGGTTCTGAATAGGTTCGTTTTGCTTTAATTTACCTGTAAATTCAGGGATTAAATGTGGCTATAGATCGATATATGAAGGAGTAATAATAAAAATGAAGTCTTTGAATTTTAAAATAGAAAGCAAAAAATGAAAATTAACATATATTTAGATTTATTGTTGTGACGCCACTGATGGTGCAAATATATTGTAAATCATTCTTCTGGCAATTAAGCAAACATGTATGAAACAGGTGATTATTTACACAATAACTTCGCCGTTTAAAATATGCATTTACTTGGCAATGAAACGGTCCTTTTTTTCCTGTAAACGATATCGTCTCATCTTTGTAGCAAATAATAAACCACAATCTAACAAAGTTATGCAAATAAACGATTTAAGCACAAAAAATAAATTTTACGACGCTAATTAACACTCCACCATTAAACGATAGATAATAATTTAAACAAAGTTATTGAACTCGTAAAATTCCTTACGTGATAACCATAATAGGCAAAGAAATTGTCTAATTTTAACAATTTAACAAGCCAGGTTATTTATGTAATTTTTTTGCAACGCGAATTAGTAATAAATTTAATAAAAGTCCCGATTTGGAAGAAATTAAATCTTAATAGAAGCCCGGCAATTTACGACATAGGAAATATAAACGTTTATGTAACTCCTTGCAAAATTTTCCTATGTAAATATGCGGAGATTCCATCAAGACAGTAATGAGGGACTTCGCAAAAATAGTTATTGCATACATGAATGCCTTCTGGGCTCTCGTTCCTTTGACGGCTCGTAAATAACTCCAATATGCGAAATTAAATTCAAAATGTACATAGTTGCACTAGTAAATACCTCCGGGGTTTAACTTTTCCACAAGAAACGTCAAGAAGTAACCATAAAGATCTTAACTTAACTCATAAATACTAAGAGTGCCATCAAAGTCATGCTGACATGAGTTTCGCAAGCACAAACACGTAGCTACAAAATTTGATGGTTAACCAAGGAAAAAACGTAAAGTAACAACGAGAAATTTTATAGGGAATTACATTGGAAGTGGTTGATACATGAATAAGGCAAGTCATGAGACAGTGAATGCTATAGTTACTCAGGTAACTTTGATCTTATCTCTTTGAATGTCTTGGATATCTTTTGCCGGAGCGGCTCGGAGCTTTAATATTCGCTATGCGGCGTTTGACATAGCTCAATCAATAAACTGTAACTATTACAGAATTTATTTTATCTTGAATATCTACGTGCGTTGTATCGATTCCAGTGATTTTAAAACGGTGGATTTTCTTTATGCAATAATGACTTCTGAAACCTTTCCTTTTTCATCCCACAGGTTTAATTTCTTAATTTGTTATTTGGTGTGAACACCTTATGATTTTGGAAGCCTTGTTTCTATGTTATAAACTGCCTATCTAAAAATTCTTATGCAAATTCTGCTGTATTTGAAATAATTATTTTGAGTCTTTGGAAGCTCACGAAGGAAAATTTGAAAGAACAGACTTCACATTTCAAATATCAATTTCTAAAGTTAGAATATTAGAATCAGAATTATAAACCTTATTAGTTTCTTAATTTGGAATTTGGTATAAAAATTCTAGACTTGAAAATCTCAGCTAAAACTTCAAAGGTTAAAGAGTTTGAAAGCTAAAAATAAGAATTTTCGGAAAAGTTTACAAGTTTTGATTGGGGAAAATCCAAGAATACTTTTTCACTACCTAAAAATCTACAAATTTACAAATTATTCTACAACGTGAAGTCTTGAACCATATATTTTGAATGTTTGGAACTTGAGTGAGGAAATTTCAAATTTTAAAGCCTAGAGCAAACACTTTTGTATAAGAAAACAAAAAGTCTCTCCAAATTTTTAATCGAAAATTTCAAATGTTGGTTTGTAAGATCGTGATTTCCAATTTTAATCTTTTGAGTTTCCAAAACTGTCTCTTCGAAGTGTTTCTAAAATTTTGAATTTTAAGGTCAAAAGCTTATAATCATTGACATTTCTACCCTAAGGTGTAAGGTATTTCATTTGCATTTCTATTTTAATTATACACAAACTTCTTCCAGTCTCTCTTGTTCATTGCTTCTTTTTAGTATCACTGCCACTTCGTCATTCCAGGTTTTCTTGGGTCATCCTCTTTTTCTACATTTTTGTACTCCTGCTTCCCATTTATGTCTTTTATTTGTCTGCTTTTGTCCATTCTGCATATACTCGTATGTCCAAACCATTCTAGTTGTTATTTCTCTATTACATTTAGAATTGACTCAGTTTCTAACCCTTCCCGAATTGTTTCATTTCTTATACTGTTTCTTCTTGTTACTCGTTTAACTTTTCTTAGGTACTTCATGTCGACGGCTTGAATTTTACTTTTCAACGTGTTTGTTAGTATCCAACTCTCAATATCAGACGTTAAGATAGGTCTGAATACTGTCTTATAGATTGTCATTTTTGTCCTTCTGCTTATTTCCTTTTTTCCTTTGAACGAATTGCTTAAACTGTGATATAATCTTGCAGCATTATTAATTCTCTCATACACTTCACTTTCCATATTTCCTCCCGTTTCTATTACCCCCCCCCCTCCTTGTTCTGGTCTTTTGGTTTTAAAACAGAAAATTTGAGTTCTTTGAATTTTAGACAGAAAATTTCGAAAATTGATACCATTCTTCGAATATTAACTTTGAATTTTACAATTTTTGGTTCGTTTTAGAATTTCGAATAGAAGTTGAATTGAAACCGCTTTCACAATTTGTACTTTGATATGAGAAAATGAGAAATCTAGAGTTTTGAAAGTCTTAACTAAAGATAAAGCACATTGCTGTCGATATTCTAAAATGTTGGGTGTTTGATTTTAGAGTAGGTAACTACAATAAAATATCAGCAACAGCTCAAAACAGAGGTCAGTTATAAGCTTTAAAACTGAAATTTACAATTTTCTAACAAATCAGAGGATTTCTTAAAACTTCGAGTACTTACCACAGTTATTGAAAAAACCTTTAAAGCCCTACTTTGCATTGAAATAACAACGGAAACTTTCAATTTTCGGAATTTCAGAGGAAATTTCAAATTTTAATTTGTAAAACAACAAAACATTTAATTAATACAAATACCGAATTGTAAAGATAAAATTATGAAAAGTTAAACCTAGAATAAGTATTAATTTTTAAATCTAAATAGTTATTTTTAAATTTCAATCTAGTTCAATTTCGAAACTACTATATTAATAACAGACCTGTAAATTTCTGTAAAATAATTTCCAATCTTGAACGAAAGTTCTAAGCATTGTTAAATTTGAAGACTAAGATTCGGAATTTTCGAAAAAAATTGGAGAGATTTTTTGTTTTCAGTGGTAAAACCCTAATTTTTGATGTAATTTCATTTTCTTATACAATAGTAGATTACGTACCAAGTGCCGAAAAGTGGATTTTTACTAGACGAGTATGGCAGTTTTGAGTACGAGCGATAGCGAGTACTTAAATGCCGTACGAGTCTAGTTAAATCATTTTTCGGACGCGGCGCGTATAGATACTATTTTTTCGCATTTTATATTCTCACATAAAAAGTTATCTAAATTTATTGAGATACATTCTGAATAAAATTAATAAAAACTCTGAAAAAAGTAGACGGATTCTCGATCGGACAGGAACTGTTTTTGACGTAACAGAATTCAATTCAAACAAATAAATACATTTATTTTTGGAAATCTAATTCCGAAATGGACTTGAGTGACGAAAATAACTTGTAAAACCATTCAGAAGATATTTTAAATGCTGCCCGAGAAACTATCAAATTGCGTTTTAATGACACCTTGACGTTGCTATGCTGTAATGGTAGCTATGCTGTAAAGTGGCCCATTACATCACGATTTTGAGTCTCGTAAAGTAATACATTACAGTACGAAATGCGAAAAAAGTGTTTGCTTTAGACTTGAATTAATTTTTTTTAGTGTTTAAGTAGAACTTACTGCAATTTGAAATGGGAAATTCTGAATTTTAATTTCAAACTTGGAATATTAATTCTGCAATTTAGAATATCTATTTTCCAATTCCAATTGTTTACTGTTTTACAACTGGTCGATATACTTGCAGAAATTAAAATTTTAAGTTTATTGTTCAAAGCTGTAAAAGATTTTGTCTTTAAAATCTGCAATTTTAGAAACACTTCGAAAAGATTTTTACTTCTTTGAGTACTACCAAAACGATTGCAATTTTGGTTTTGGGTAATCAAAGGTTTAAATCTAAATGTTGCAATTCTACATCGTATTTTTGTAATTTAAGTCTGAAAATTGTAATTTCAAAATTCGAAAGATTTATTACAACTCTAATTTTATTAAATTTCAAGTTTTAATATTGACATTTTTAAAAATCTTTGATCAAATAAAAAACCTGAAGTTTAGTTATAGTTTAATTAAATTTTGGCCTAGTTATGGTTATATTCTTAATTTGGTATGGTACTTGGTTAAAAGCTCAGTCAGCGCTTCGACATCTGAAATGTATACTTCTTATTTTATCAACAAATATTTCAAAATTTAAATGTTTTCTGAAATATCCAGCAGAAACCATAAGCATTAAAAAAAATTAAAGCCAGAGGTCCAGAATTGTAGAAATTGATATTTTGAAAAATCCTTTCGTGAATGGTTGGTTGTGGTGGTGGAGATCAGATGCATTAAGTGGCGCTTAATAAATAATTATTAATAAAATACAAAGTAAAAGAGAATAATTATATAAATAAATACATTTGAAAAGATTTAATAAGGAAGTCGAAAGTGAAAGTATTAAATTTAGGGGAAGTAACTTCGAGTTAAGTGAAATCCAACAAAAATTAATAGCATTTGATAACATAAGGGCGAATTTAAAACACAAAATATTAATGCCAACCAGTATCCTACACCTACTAGGGTATAAGGGAATTGAAGAAGAAGAAGAAAATCCTTTCGTCGATTATCTTGTCTTTGATTGTGAAATAACACACAAAAACAATTATTGTTTTGATCTGTTTTAAACTATCTAAAACAGTTCTGAGAATGTAGCCAGTTTGCATTTTTACAACTAAATCTTAGGCATTTTCAAAAAATCTATCGAGCTTGTAACCCGTGAGTGTTTGCTTATATCCAACCTACATTTTAAAGTAAAAAACTCGAGATTTTAAAATACCGAATATAAAGTCCCAAATTTTCAACAAAACTAAGATTTTCAAAGTCCTAAGATCTTCAAACCAAAGACTGAAATCAATTTGTTACAACCTCAGCTTTCAAATTAACTATTATCCTTTAAATGCTATTTTTGATTTTCAAAATTTTTAATTTGAATCTAAAACTTCCTCAATACCATATTAGATAGCATAAAAAATTACAAAACAGTAAGGTTTCTCAAAGAACGTAGCATTGACATCTTTTCCTGAACTACTTAAGTACAGATCGAAACGTCCGTTTAAAATATTGCAGTCATTTTCAGTACATGTAGTTATTTTTTTATTAATGTTACACGTAGTATATAAATTAAATAGACTAATTTACCATATAAGCAACATAAGCAGGCGGTAGCAGCTGGAAATCATAAACCATAATTATTCGAAGAAATAAAACTCACTGTTAAATATCTATGCTCATTAATCAAAGTTTGAAATATTACATCTGTTAATTAATTGGTAAAATGTTTATTTTTTGTACACAACACTAATAAAAGTAAAAGTAATTTATAAAACAAGGTTAAACTATTCCTTAAGTGCAGCTTATTATTTATCTATCTTATTTATTTTACTTCATTGTTAAAGATAAATGCAAGGATTTAACACTTATTTAAAAAATCTTGGCTGAGATCATTCAAAAAATAAATATTTCGGATAATGAAACTCTAGTCTTGGCTTAATTGTTGCGTTTTTAGGCTGCCTCCAAGATATAAGTAATAAACTTGTATAATTTGTTAGACTAGCAAAGAAGGACGATTAATTAATTGGAGCCTGCTTGGGGATTTGGGCTTTTGGATTAGTCTTGAGAGATTTTCACTTGTAAATTTATTTATTTTAGAGAAATTTTGTATAATTTTAAATGTTTAATCGAAGAAACGAAGCTTACTTACTTACAAAACTAGACACTTTTTTTAATTGCTACATATTTTATTTCAGACATTTTCATAAATTGTAAATTGTTATATCATAAAAAATATTTATTTACAAATTGCCAAAGAATTCTGAAAACCACGATGATTATTTAACAATTAAATTTAATAAATTGTTGATAATGAAAACTCGAAAACCTAAAATCATTCCAGAATAGAAATTCTCAATTAACATACATATTTTATAATCTTTAAAATGAAGGGTTTGTTTCCTGTCTGTATAAGTAAAGGAATAATCAAAAATAAAAGTGATGAAATTACGAAATATGAGAGGTGCGTTAAGTCACTGGAGTTATTTAAATAATAAGTGGAAAAGGTGTGCGTTACATGATTTATTATGTTAAGCCCTCGACCGCATACTCCTTCTACTCATTCATCTCTGTTATTATCTTCTATGTATATGAATCAATTATGTTCTTCTTTAACATAACTGGTTTTATGTATTTATTCTAATGAGTTTATTTTATTTGCGACACTCCTGGCCCTTATATAATTACTTTATAAATATCATATATTAATAGTATTAATACCTTAGGGAGAAATTACTTTTATTATGCTTTACAAATAAAAGTTTTCCTTTATTTTAAACAAATTTTCTGAGAATTTAAATTTGAATAAAAGTTTTATTTGTTTATTTTATTAGCTTATTCCTTTAGTAAAATACTTCCCACGACAAAAAAATAATCAAAATTAAAGCAAACTAAAGCCTCAAAATGAAAATTCCTTATTTTGAAATTTTACCTTTTAAATTTAGAATTTTAGTTCTAAGATTTTAAGTGTCAAATTATGAATTTTAAAATTCAAATTTAGAAGATGAAACAAGAAAATCGATCCTTTGATTTCAAAAATTTAAACCTTTACTTCAGAAACGAACGACACTGACAAACCAGAATCATTTGCGAAATAATAAACAGAAGGATGTAATTTAACTTTAACTACAAAATTGTAACTTTCAAAATTAAAATTGTAACTTTCAAAGTTAAAATTGTGAAAGCGAAATACACAAAATTCGGGAACTTACAATTTCGAAAAATCCTCAAGTTTAACAAAAAATATACAAAGACTCTGAATGAACAAATTCATGGAAACAAATGTACTACAGACCAAAGGATGTTAAACGCCCTTCGGAATTCTTCAAGTAAAATGGTGACGAACAGATAAAATCCCAATCAATGGTTTGAAAATGGTAATCAAATACAAAACCCACTAACGTTTCAATTGGCTAAAAGCCAAAAAGGCTAACTAATACCATTTTTTAAATCTCTTACTTCAGGATGATTTAAATAATTTTGGAAAAACCAAACTAAAACCCAGGTACATCTATTCACCACGAACGTCAAATACAGAAGAAGGCTAACTAAAAATCTTGCCAACAAGAATTTCTGAATAATACCAACCTAAAGATTACTAAATCCATTAAGTGACTAAGTGAAGGTTAAAGTAAGAAGAAACGCCTAGTAACGTATGCAACCATGCAATGTTGAGAGGTAATTGGGAAGTCCAAAGAAAAGAATACATTTTTAATATAACCAGACGAATTTGTCTAATAATTTACGTAAATATAACTAAGAGCGATTTCTACTGTAACATACGAATAAATAAGCAAAAAACAAAGATTTTTACAAGTAACAAAAGATATATATGAAGAAAGGCAAGAACATGTCCAATTGGGAAACTACAACATAGAGAAAGTGAACAAAATAGTATTCCGTGGGAATTATAGCAGACGACCGGTGTTCAGGTGGGAGTTCGGCGTGCATCGGGCGAATCAGGGTAGTAAGTCTGGTGATAAAGAAAGCGAGCAACAACTACTGACTTGGAAAAGAATGATAATCAGAAAAATATATTAAACAGTAACAGAAGAAGACAGGATAAGACATCTTTGAAATACGTAGAAAACATTCTGGGAAAAGCAAACATACATAGAAAGATGCTGCAAAGCAAGGAGACTAGAGTGGTTAGGACATACTCAAAGAATGAACCAAAACAACAGTAAAGAGAATAACAGAAACGATACCTCAAAAACTAAGAAAAGAAGACCCCCAAAAATGGATAGAAGCAGCAATGGAACATCTACAAATAACGAATATAACAGATTACAAAAACGAATTTAAAAAAGAAAGACCTGGGTTAAAGTGGTAGAACAAACTAAAACCCACATAGGGTTGTAACGCTTATGACGATGGTGATGATGATCTTAAATGTAGCACCAATGTATGTTGTTAAATCTTTGGGAGTTGTAATCAACTTTGAAGGGGTTGTCATCATCTGTGTTTACAGATTTTTAAAAAATAAGATACGTTTGTGTTCGACATGTCTAAGTTAAAGCTGGAAATACCCAGTAATTGCTCAAGAAAAAGATTTACAATTTAAAACAAATTCTTTTTCTTTGGGAAACCACAAACTACAAAATGTTTAATCGGTTTGTGCTCTTGGGTTTACAGAATTAACTAAGTTCAATTCTAACAATTTAATTTTTAGCCTAACACTTTGAAATTTGTAATTTTGTGCTAATATTTTATAATACGCCAGATGTAGGTAAATATCGGTGGAAATTTAATTTTCATATCATTACAATTTGTAAGCGTCGTCAGAGTTCAGACTGACTAAAAGTATGTGAAAAGTGAATTTATTATCTAACATTCAGGTTAACCTAAACTTTAGACTGCTCTTAAATAATATTTTTTGCATTAACGAATTCTTTTGGCTTTAATTTTATTAACAATTTCACTTCAGCTTTTATAATTGCATTTTAATTTATATCAGCAGCCTCAGAAGTTTAAAAGTCTTAAAACCATATTTATGTTAGCATAATAACTTCCCTGCAATTTATTAATGCATGGCTATTTAAATTTCTATATTTATTAATTGAAAACAGGAGGTAATTTTTCACGATGATTTAAAAACTCATAAGTTTGCCAAACCGAAGCTCCAAGGATCTCCAATCCTCGTATTCAATACAACATAATTTTTTACTGATTAGACAAACTGGGTGCGCCTGTAATAACAATTAAACAAATTTATTAGTTTTACGTTAAGTACCGCAAACTTTTATTAAAATGTTTCGATGTCAACTTAATGAATTTTGGAAATTTTAACCTTATCCTAAGATGACATTTAGCAGTTAGTAGAAAGCATCGCGAGCTAAAAATAAAAAAGGAAAATAAAAAAACAAGGACGACTAATTTATAATAATATAATTTGCACCTCCCAATTCAAATCATAAACAATGCTATCAGGTTGGGTTTTTGTTACGATGCATGATTTGCATAATAGGACTTGGTGGGTTTGAACTCAACGTTTTCTAAACTTTGAGACTGCGCGAAATGCAGAAAATCGGTTATTTTGCAACAAGTGGAAATGAAAGTAGGCTACGTGCATCATGGACACCAACGCGTAAAGCTGTCAAAAAATTAATAACCGTATATCATTTACGCTAAACGGATAAAAATGGTGTAATAAAATTTTTATATATCGATGTTATCCTGCCATAAACTCTGATTAGCCAGGCACGCTTGGTTTGTCAAATTAGATTTTTAATCTGTCTGATTTATTTCGATCCCCGAAAAAGCACAATGAATTTTTAAACTTGTTGACTTACCTACATATTAATAAAAAAAAAAAAAACAGACTGAACTAGTAAGTTAGAAAAGAGATTATTACCCAACGGTTTAATGGTTTAGAATTTGGTTCACGTGTTCTTCAGAAGAATGGTGGAGAACCTTTTCTTTAAAAGAATTAAAGAACTAAGATTTTGCAACAAAAATAAAGATACAATGATTAGAGATTTCAAAGAAAATTTTAAGATTATTTTCAGAACCAATAACAGCTAATCTTAATTTTCTAATAAATACTAAAATGTAGGTATATAAGTATTAAAAAACACACTTAAGAGTAACATTTGAACTTTATAAACATAAAAAGTTTAATTAGACAAATATCTAATTTACTAGCTGATTTTATCAGCTCCAAAGCTTATGTTATATGCAAGAATTAATTTAAACTAAAATAAAACCAAATTAATACTATCGATCAAACTAAACATACTATAATTCCGTTTTAGTTATACATGTAAATAACACTTAATATAAACAGTGTTATAAATTTACAAAACTAGGCCAAAGTTAATACTTTTAATAAATAAACAAATTTAATTACCCACTTTAAACGACTTTTCATGTTCATATTCTAGCAGGTAATATTTATACGGTATATACCTATGTCAAACTTTGTCCGACAAAATTTTAAGGGTGATAAAAGGCAATAAGGTAATAACTTTTGTAAATAAGCTCTTGGCTGTAAACCTAAGATAACGACGCCAGAAGCACCGAAAGAAATCCCTGATACGCATTAAAGAATGCTGTACAGTGATAATTCAATTGACGTATTGTAACATCTTCGTTATTTTAATAATTCACAGCCTTCTAAAAAATTCAATTAAAAAATTGCAATTCACACAACACGGCCCTGTTATTCTTAAAACTGCAATCATTTAAAAAGTATCAACTTTAGGTATAGGAAACCCAATATAAAATCGAAAGGGAATTTAATTCTCTATCTGAATCATTGAAAAATACAGTGTTCCATTTAAAAAATTGAATTATGGCCAATCCAAATTTTAAGTAATTGTACCACCGTAGCAAACACTCTGTACAACGCAATTTAACTTTTAATTTTTTGGATGACAGTAGATGGTCTCGACAAACGTTTGACAAAAATTTTGTAATTAATCTGTCAAAATTTGGACGGTGCAGATTTTATTCGTTGGATCTGCATACATCATATTTTTCCTAAAAAGTTGAATAGCTCTGCAACCACTGATGCTATTTGCAGAAGCGAAACACTCCGGGATAGGTAATTGACAGTAGAATAAGAATATCTAAAAATATATAGAGTGTTCTATTTAAAATATTTAAGTTGCATACTGGCAGCCGAAAAGGAAACACCCTGTAGAATTGTAGATATTTTATAGTTACAAAGAAGAATCTAATAAGCAACTCTTATGTTTAAAGTTTTTCTCTATCTAAAACATTTACGGAGCTACATAAGAATATCGCACTAATTTTACACCCTGTATAGTCCAGTCAAAATAGACACAAAAATGCCCAAAGTTCGGAATAATTCGCATGGAGCTGAATTTTTGTGTGGACCTTCATATTATAGTTCTAAATGAAATGGCAAAAGTCCCCATCGATCCGAGTGCTGCTAAAAATTTTACGCGAGGTCAAGCGTCATAAAAAAAGGTATTTTGAGAATATCTGACGGTAAATTATGACGTTTGATCCCGCGTAAAATTTTTAGCAGCACTCGGATCCTATACGTGGCAAACCATTCCTTTAATCATACCATTTTCAGTTGTTCTTGACATTTTTTC
The DNA here is from genome assembly GCA_963082815.1 of Melanotus villosus. Classification (NCBI taxonomy): domain Eukaryota; kingdom Metazoa; phylum Arthropoda; class Insecta; order Coleoptera; family Elateridae; genus Melanotus; species Melanotus villosus. The sequence goes on along the minus strand of OY720420.1, from coordinate 4,436,250 downwards.
GATTCGTAAAATCCGCCATTACCAGACATTGATCACCTTTGTAATTAAAAACGTCAGCTGATACGATATCAAACGATAGCTGCCTCCTTGACTGATCTTCGTTCAGTGTGTTAGCAAATCTTGCATTTCTGGATCATGTCCGTTATATCATTGGTTATCGAATTACAGAACACGAATTGTCTGGCGTAACGATGACTAAATTCCTAGGCGTCCTTATGTAAGAGTTCAATAATTCTCGCTCGTTCAGCTTGTGGTACTATAACCCTATCACCTCCAAAGACTAGGTAGTATGACAGGTCATCTCTACATTAAAAATGCTGCCTCAGTTCTTTCAAAATTTCTTCTATGCTACTCGGCTCTCCTCTTTTGATAATCGTGCTCCGAATGCGTTTGAAGACGCATCGACTGAAAAAGTGACATTCTCGTTTACATCATAGCAATTATATACATATCTTTGATTAACTAACCAGGTAAGAAACTATTTCAAAATTAACGGTTTGTTTTCAATTTGGTCGTGGAAGAAGAAAACCAACAGTAACCACAATAAAATACGGGAATTTCTGGCCTATGTCAATGGGGCTTACTGTTATATGCGATATTACAAAAACCTTTGATTGTGTTTAGATAAATATTGTATTAAAAATCTTCCTTTCTAATTTCACGGAGTTAGTATACCTATCTTTAATAAAAATTAAGCTGCGTAGAAAAGAGTATAGCTGACAATAATATTATCTTTTCAGATTGGATAGATTAACAAAAATGATGCTAAATAGTAAGAGGTTACCTTTGCTTTGAAATATAATTTATACCTGAGAGTATTTTACGATATCCGGTACACCTTTCTTGAAATTGTTAGTAATTTAAAATATTTATTTCAAAATTATAGATACAATTTAGGAATGAAGTTGAACATGTTCTACAGGGGAACTTGTTCATTTGAGATCTATTATAACAGAACTAAAGTAAAAATATAAAACCTAAACTACCTAAAACTACAATGTTTAGGGACGACTTCCTGCCACAAATCTATCCCTTGAAATCTTAAATGACTAAAGTTATAAATTTAACACGATCTTCGATTGTGCCCTCGACTTTTGGCCGACGATACGATATAATCGGTAATTAAAACCCCAACACTTTCAGAAAAAACAGAACGAACTTTCTAACAAAACCCCTGTCTTTCTTTCTGGCCATAAATTCTCCCTTCATCTGACGATCAGAAGACATGTGTCAACTCTTCCATACTCGGCCGAGGATTTTGAAATTTTAAATTGTTCCATTTCTATTGGTTTCCGGAATTCATTGTTCAACGGGTTGCGCCATAAACTGCCGACTGAGATCTTCCGCTTAAGCCTCTACTCACCCGCGGTGCGGAAGGGCCGAGTAAAAACTTTCAATAAGCAATTGTCGTTATTTAAATCTAGCTAAAAAAAATATACTACGTCTTAATATCAAACTCCTCTTCCAGTTAATTGTTTCCGTAACTTTATCAGCATCTACCTACTATCACATACCACCATCGAGTAGCTTGCGGAGAACCTCGCGTGTTTTATTCACGGGAGGAGTCAAACCGTGGTAAACCCTTTGTCGCTCGACCCAAACAGGTCGTGTGGGGTATCAAACGATTCGTTCTGACGCCAGCAGGGCGATGATAACTATTAGACACGGAGTATAAAGACAAGAGGCTGCACTTTCATTTAAAAAGCCACCCAAACCCGTGTCGATGTTTGTCGCCGCAATTTGCGACAAGGATAGCAGATGAGAGTCTATGGAAGTACAGGGAGCATATTAGAAAACGCACATAAAATGACGCTTATGGACCTTGAAAATACGTATTTCGGTAACTAAGGTAATTCGTCATTCTCGGTGCAAATTTTCATTGACAAAGTTAGAATTGATCTCTAAGGATATTTTCTTCGGCAGCAAAGTTGGCAGAGACAAAACTTCAAAAGATGCTCTTCGCCAAATTACCAGAGTTGCTGAAATACGTATTTTGATTTAATACACTTTGTGGCTCTACAGAGTTGTACAGCGTTTTATTATTTATTAATGAAAAAGGAAGAAAAAATGTAAGTAATAAACATTTATTGCTTTTAATTATAAGCTTAAGTCACAACATGGAAAGCTTAAGTTTTCTTAAAAACTGAATCGAGAAAGAAAAATTAATAAAAATTAGAGGATATTTTAATATTGGCAGGGTTGCTATGTAAAACTCCAACATTTTTCTTAGTTGGTATGATAAATATTCCTACCAAAAGTTAAAATTCTAATTGTATAGTGACAGATGATCATATCAATCTACGAAGATTAAGAAATTCAACAACCACAAGCGTAAATTCTGCTCAGTAAATAAACAAGTTAATAAATATATCAAAAACTGCAAATGCTTTTTGTGCTGCTTGTTCGATACACCCTCTAAGACAAAGATAAACATATTTAAGCAAACTAATGATAAATGAAAAAAATAAACGTTTTCCAACAGATTTAAGATTTCCATCTTCAAAATATTATTTCAACTTAACAGAATTTTGGAAATATCTATTTCTAAACTAGATTTTTGTAATTTTCTAAATTACGATTATTAATTTACTTATATAAATCAACCACAAATTGATAATAAAAGAAGAGAGAAAACTGTGATAATGAATGCAAGAAAGAGCCGTTTAGAAATAAAAAAAGGAATATTGAAATCAAACAAACAAATGGAAGGTACAGGAAGTAATATAAGAATCGCTTAATGACAAACAAATATGATTCAAAGACAAGAATTTAAGTTAAATCAAATTATAAAAACAAAAAACCAAGTATGTACTTCCATTACACAGATTTGTTAATATTAGCATAGTTGTTAAGTGAAACTTTAAAATTTATTTATTAAGTTATTATTAATTGATGTAATAAATATTCCTACCTGAGGTGGGAACCCTCTATATTCGATGGAATTCTAACTGGATATTAACAAACGATATATCAATCATCGAACATTAAGTAATTCAACAACCACAAACCTAAATCAATAAATAAAGATGTCGAAAACTGAAGATGCTTTTTCTGTTGCTGCTTAGACACCCTTTTAAATATATTTAAACAGACAAATTCCTGAAATAAAGAAAGATACATTTCGTCCAATTACCCTAAAATTCTCACTTCTAAAATATTATTGCAATTTAATGTAATTTTGAAAATACTATTTGAAATGTCCAAATGCTTTTTGTAAGCTGGTTTAAAATTTTTAGAGATCCAAATATTGTGATTAGTGCAATTCTGCATAAAAATTCTCAAAAACACAATTATTATTATCTCGTAAGATTAATTTTCACCCGTTTACACAAACTGCTTCTTGCATTTAATAAGTTTTCAGTGCTTTCAAATCTTCAAAAATCGACTTTGTAAATAGCAATTTTTCTATTTCAAATATTTGTGTATTTTAACATCTATATTTCTTCAACTTATAACAAATTCAGTTTTCTAAAATTTCTTTAATATTCTGCAAAATTTACGAGGCAATTTATAGCCTCATAATGTTCAGCAATTTTTTAATAACTTGATAGACCCAGCTGGATAACAGACCTTGAGTCTTTATTCTTAATAAAAAAATCAAATAAATAATATTAGATAATACTAAAAATATCGCATCCTCCTACGGTATTGCTATTTTTACAGAATTTCTAATCTTTTCTTAATGTCTTCACGGCTACCTTCCTTCTTTAATATTACCTAACACAACTACCTAACACAACTACCTAACACAAATATCTGTATAAAATGCAGGTCAGTATTTAATATCTTTTTATTTATCGATTATACCCACACGATGTACCAACAATATGTAAAAAGCCACGCGTACAACACTTTGGACATCTTATCCAATAAAACCAATAAAACAAGAATTATATTTATGCCCCGACATGGTTCGGGCAATTTAATAAATCACGGTCCGCCATAGTCGGCCGCTGAAATTCGGCTAAGCGAAAGTATATGGTGGGCTGACACTATCTTTATTGCAATAGTTAATCATGGGACTGTTTTAGAGTTTTAGTGCCGCCTCCTATTCTTTTCGGGCGACGATGACAAACGTAATAGATTTTTTAAAACATTTTTATCAATAAGGAAATCTGCGTTCCCTTCTCAACTGATGTTGCTCTTAATTTAGAAGTGTTGAACTTAACATACTAGAGTTACGTAGCAAATTTGCGTAACATACTTCTCCGATTTTGAATTTAAAACTTGCAAACTCATTTATTTTAAAAACAAAATATAACAAAATGAATTCTTTAAAGAAACCTACAGTTTTAAAGATCTGAATGGAAGATGTATTAATTATGTTAGAAGATAATGAAACTATAAGTAACGCAAAAAGTACACAAAAACTGACCTACCACTTTTGCATGAAAAATCATTAAGAAATAATTAGTTTACATTTATAATGAAGGTTTATATTAAAATCTAGAATTCTAAAAAAATTAGTCTATAAAATATGGTACAGTTAGTGTCATCTTAAACAATTTTTCAAATAAATTTAGGTGGCATAAGAGTTCTTTAACACTATGTTAATTAATAAGCTTTGTATAATTTCTAATATTTCCAAATATGTATCACCAAAAGAACGCTCTATTCAAATTTTCGTATTTGTTAAACAAAAAATAGAGAGTCAGCTGAACATGATCGTTAATCACTTATTAATAGTCAGGGAAATTAATAAACAATAAATAATCACCTTTCAGCAGCCATTTTTTATAACATTTCCAAATTTTCTTAAATCGTTTTATAATTACATAATTAGAAACGTTTCAAGTTACTTAACCTTTTGGAGAATCGTAAATTTTAAGGCGCATTATAATATTACCGAATTAGAAGTGATAAACGTCTTGTAGTTTCTAATATTACATAGAATACCAAGTTATAATTTGTTCAATTTTATGTTTTTGTTACCATTTCGTTTTATTGTGGTTAATAAATATATCGAGTTTCAGCAGAAGTTTCAACATTTTTAATTAAATTCGGATGCATTAATTAGAAGTTTAAATAATTGCCCACCTGGGTGGTAAGGCGAAATCTAATTTTATTTTTAAAAGATCAAAGTTCTGAATTTAAAACTGACATTTATTGTTATGATTTAAAAGATAAAATAAAATTTCTTAATTATTAAAATCATTTTGTTGCTAAAACAACAGAAAAACTGCAGTGCTAAGAATAAAACCTCGCTTTAATTTAGTTGATTTGCCGTATAAAGTAAATAATGCTGTGTTAAACTCCAAAAAACAAGCACCTTGTGTAGAATATCAAAATCTGCATATTTTGTAGGAAGTCCTAATTCTTTATCCTACGTTTCAAAGCTTTCCAAGAATCCTTGCATAAAAAGTCTAAAATCGTAAATAGTCCTTTCGGAACTTGCCAGTTTTGTGTTAAAGTAAAAGGTATTACGTGACAGCAGGGTTATTTAATATGAATGCTGCAAACATAAATCGCCGTTTCTTTAAGGATTTTATTCAAGGTTCGAAAACACCCGCCGAAAATTTTGTTAAACATTTGTTAATGTTTTAACTATTGTGTTTGACATCGCCGCTTCTTTTGATTTTTTATTGATCGAAGAATGATACGAAGCGATTTTAAAATTTGTGGAGTTTTGTAACCCATTTAAAATGGTTGTTTTACAGAATTCAGTAAAAGTCAAAAAACATTGTTATTTGATAGCTTAGAAACGTCTAGTTTTTGAAAAACAAAATCTGTGTGCATAATCTTTAAATTAATGTAATTTAGTTTTTTCAGTGGGGATATTTAGAGCTATTTGAGGTATAAGAACGTTTGATAAACGTAAATGTAGAATCAAATTTGTACAAGGTTTTAACCATTCGGCATCCTCTTTTGGTTTGACTAGCAAACAAAAAAGAAAAAACTTAATAATTTATCAAATATTATTAAAATTTAATTTTATTTTGAACTCTTGGTAGAAGAATCTTATTTTCAGTTAGGTTTTATCTTGTCTTACATTAACTTGCCTTGCCTTCTTTGTCTTGCTAGCATTTTGTAGTTTCCCTTCGCTTGGTTTATTTGCTTACCTTCCTCATTTGCCTTCCCCTGCCTTGCCTTCCCTTCCCTCTTCTTGCCTTTTCTTGCCTTGTCTTGTTTGTCTTGCATTGCGTCAGCTTACCGTTTCTTGCCTTCGTTCCTTTCCTTGCCATGATTTATCTCGCCACCTGTTGTTACCCTTTTCTTGCGTTGCTTTACTTGCTTACCTTTCTTTGCCCTGAAATGTTCGTCTTGCACAACCGCGGCTTGCCGTTTCCTGACTTTATGTCCCTTTCCTCGCCATGCTTTGTCTTGCCACATGTTTTGCCTTTCTCTTGCCTAGCTTGCTTACCTTGCTTCTTTGTCTTGCTTTGTCTTCTCTTCCCTTCTCTTGTCTTGCCTTACCTTGCCTTGGTTGTCTTGCATGATTTCATTTTTCCGTTGCATCCCTTACCGTTCCTTTACTTGCCATAATTTATCTTGCCACGTGTTGTTAACCTTCTCTTGCCTTACCTTACTTGTTTGCCTTCCATGGTTTGCCTTATCTTGCTTAGGTTGTCTCGCCTTGCTTCGGCTTGCCGTTCCTTGCCTTACCGTTCCATTTCTTGCCATACCGTTCCTTTTCTTTCCATTATTTACTCTGCAACGTGTTGTACCGTTCTTTTGTTTTGCCTTGCCTTCCTCATCTTGCCTTTTCTTCCCTTGTCTTGAACTTTATTTACTTATTTATTTGTTTCGCCACCTTCCCCTGTCTTGCACTGCTTGGCGTTGATTATAGCTTAAGGCTCATTTCAAGTTTCAAAAGTCTTTGTCACAGCATTCCGGCTCATGTAATTTGCCTCTTATATTTCTTGATTTCACCCTCTGGATGGGCAAGAGGACAAGAGATCCATCTTGAAATTCTTGCTTTTTCAGCTGCACCATTTTCCCAATTTTTTCGTTTATTATAATGTTCTACACATTTTCACTTCAAATTGAGACTAATCATTTTCAAATTGAGAATAAACACATTCAAATTAAGACAAAACAATCTGAAATCGATTAAACACATTCAAATTGAGAATAAACATATTTCAATTGAGGATAATCAATTTAAAATTGATTAAACATATTCAAATGAGAACAGCCACTTTCAGATTGAAAATAAATATACCAAAATTGAGTCTAAATAACTTCAAATTGGAAAATGGTAACTGCAAATTAGAATTTGTCAGTATTAATGCCAAAAAATATATAAACAATAATTTACATAAATGAAAGTACTGTTAGACAAGTGTAGTTGCCGAAAATTACACCAAAGTAGGTTCCATTCTCGTCAGCTAGAAAATATTATAGGTACATGTAAACTTTCATATAATTGATAAATAAAACCTTAAAATAGGAAAAAACGAAGAAGCCTAATAGGTAATGGGATAAATATGTAGATAGGAGTATAAATGTCGTTGTCGTGGCTAAGTTGGTTCAGGGTGCGGCTGACCACACATACACTGAAAACACCCGACCGCTTCCCTCAGAACGCAATGGCAAACCACCGAGATATTTATGTCTAGTAAGTCCTCTCTGGAGTAGAAGTGCAAGCACTTCCGTGGTTCGGAGCTCACGTTAAGCTGTAGATTCCTCATGTCCGAAGGCTACTCGACACGCAAGATCGACAACGCCCTGTAAAGGGCAGGCACTTCTAGAAGAAGAAGAAGGGTATGAATGTTACTTAAAATAACTTAATGTACATGTTGTTGCTATTAATTTTTGTATTTGCTATAATACATCGAATTGCTTCCCAATTTGAAATTGATTATTGTCAATTTGAATATGTTTATTTTCCATTTGAATGTGTTTATTCTAAATTTGAAAATTTCTTACATTACTTAAAAGCCTTGTTTGAATTTTTAACATTTAGTATCTAAATGTGTTAAATAATTAGTTTATGCAATAAATATTTAAAATTTATTTTCAACAATTCCTTAAAATTTTCGCGCTATTAGAAGCTTTTGTAATTTTCTGAGACATCACGAAACTTTACTTTATCATCATGATGCTTGTGGCTACGCCCCTCTTCGATGGCAGTTTATAAATACCCAGATTTCTCAAAAAATTACAAGAATAAGTCGTAAGAGAATAAGAATAAAAATAAAAAAGTAAGTACGTATGATTGCTTTTCAAAACTGTAATACTAAATTTATGACCGACATTTGCATGCTAGCCAAACGAACAAATTTAACTGCATCTTAAGGTCATGAGAAGTATTATAAACAGTTTGCAATTCCTAAGGTCAGACAGGATGTCAGTGTACCATAAAAGTACACCGGTCATCTTAACACAATCGGTAGTCACGACACCTGAGAATACAACTAACAACTACCCATGGTTTGTTATTTGACTCGCCCACTTGCCCCCTTTAATCAACATCTACTGCAGAAAATACGGAAATTCATACCATTCAAGCTTGGGATGCTCGGCAAATTCTGGCATTGATTTCGAAACGTGTCTGGCTTTAAATCTAGCTTGTACATATTTTTTAAAGTTTTTTAGAAAAGCTAATAAAATATTTAATACTGATGAACAATTTTGTGGTAACATAATTATATTAGGGGCTACTAATGAAAGTCACCTTTTTTAAACTAATAATAATTTTCTGTTTGCTTAGGCTTTTTTCCATAAAGGGATGAAATAATCTCAAACTCTTAAGTTAAAGAATATAAATTCCAGTTCTTGTGCAAAAATTGTAGATAATTTTTATTATGAATAAGCAGAAGGATAATTTTCAGGGGAAATTTTTGTGAATACTTAATTAACTTACCCGACCTAATTTCCGCTGAAGAACTCCAAAGAAAACTACAAAAAAGTATTAATGAATCAGATTTAGGTTTAATTCCCACCAAATGTTTAACTTTTTAAACGCCCTGTAATCAATCATTCAAATTAAAGCTCCAATTACTTATTAATTAATTTAATTAACGCTACTAAAACTTCTGTTGCGTCGAAACCAGTCCAAAAGGGGCTTAATTGGCGGCATCTTTAATCGTTAAATCGTAAAAACGAAAGACAATTCCTTTTAAATAAAAAAACCGTACAGGTATCAATCGTAACATTTTGAAGTAAATAAATGTGCACAGTTAATAAAGCAATCTGATAGCTTTATAATACCATTGTGCAGAAACGATTTGCGCTTTTTCTGTCTTCACTTAGCTGTTCGATAAATTGCAGCATGAGAAATCGATAAATGCGAATAGCCCATTGTTCTCAAAACACGATTTGCTATAATAACTCTGCGGATAAGTTTAGATTTAAATGCGACTTTTGTATATTCAAAACACACGTATTCTATTATTCTACATATGATTCAAATTAAATATAAATAGCTTTATACATAAAGCATCATAATCAAAATAATGTATTTTCATTGTAGTTACACAAACACCCATTTGATTGAATTGATTCAATTAATTACATTTTAAAGGAATTATTACCTCGGAGAAAGGCTTTTTTTGTTTCATATATTGCTTGAAATTTATGAACTTAGATAATTAGTTCCATTAACTTTTTTTTAGAAACTTACCAAATTTATTATTTAAAACTTAAAAATAAATCAATTTCTAATTAACAAATCTTTAGAATTCTGCATCATTTTAAAAATAGTAATGATTATTGTTATCCTTCGGCCTTTCAATAATTTATTTTTCTGCAAGAATGAAAACCATAATTCAACAACCTCTAACTTAACTGGTTATTTGCCAAATTATTCCAATAAAACAAAAAAATGTAATCCAGATTAAAATTACAATAACAGCTACCTGAAACAAGATTGTTTGTGAGATAAAACATCTGTAATCGTGACATAGAAATTACGATTTCAAATGAATATATTACACAGATCCGCCTTCTGCGTGTTTCGGAGGAAATTAAAATAATGAGAACACCATCGAGTAGGAAACCCTTTTCTTTTTAGATGGAACTGGCTCTCCCAAACAAACGTAAACCATTTGAATTACGGTTTAATGTTATTAACGAAGCTCGTGATTCACACTTAACTTGATAGTTAAATTAAAATTAAAAATTTTAAAATGAAAAGCACTTAATTTAAATAATTTAATCAATGTTTACATGAAAAATTTAATAAGAGTTGGAGCAAGTGAGTTGTAGCACCTTTCAGATATTAAAGACGACACGGCAATACAGGGTTGCCATATTTGGCAATATATCGCCTCGGAATGGCAACAGATTTTTCTTGTTGGGCTTAGCTCTCAGCTACAAAAAATTTGTTTTACTGTTTCAAATAGGACTAAATTTTACAGAAAAGGGAGGAAAAATCACTTATATTCAGATTTCAGTGCCTTGAAAACAATCCTGAATTTATTTTTAGCTTTCAAGATTAGAAATGAATACTTTTTCTTAGTCAAACATTCAAATAAAACTCAAATTATTTATTAATTAATTTAATCAAAGCTACTGAAATTTCTGTTGAGTTGAAACCAGTACAAAAAGGACTTACTTGGCGGCATCTTTAATAATTTAATCATAAAAACCAAGATAATCCCTTTAAAATAAAAGAGACAATTTTTCTTGAAAAATACCTAAAAACCAGATGATAATATAAATGAATAGTTTTAATATTTTATGCAATATGTACTTACATAAAATAAAACATAATTTGCATTTGTTGTTATTCTGCTAAAGATTCTAGATTTGGAGCTGATGTACTAAAAACCTGTATTTAAAGCCCCCTTGAGTTTCTTTCGTTAAATAAATTTAAACTAAATGAAGTTTTAGCGTTTTAGGTTTTTCTCATCAAGCGGGTTCATACTTAGCTTAACACGACTAAGACTGTACCAGTAAATCCCTATACACTATGAGCCTTATTAACTTACTAGAAAAATTCTGCGTTGTAAATTTTTAAAATAAAAGTTTTGCGTCGCGGGGGTTTAAAATACTGTCAAAGGATACCTAACATCGATCTTAAATTCTTCTTTTAATATGTGAAGTTGACCTACATTCTAGACAGTAGCAGACCAGTGGCTTATAAAAGAAAAGAATAAGTTAACTGAAAAGCATTAAACATTCGTCAAGGTAGTTAACAAAGAACTATTAGAAAATAATCCTCGATATACGTTTAAGGCAAATTATTAGCCGATACAAAACAAAATAAGATAAAAAATACGTGGTTTGTTCAAAGCAAATAGTTAAAACATATAATTCAAGATTAAGAAACACAAAATGCAGATCAAAAATACAGACGCTGCTGAAAACTAAGAACTAGCATAGGTCAAAAGAAGCCACAATATATAAAAAATGCAGCTCGCGATGAGCCAGGATAAGATATGATTCAAGACAGACATGAATTCTGCTCAAATCATTTAAAGTATTCCCAAAACCCAAACACTGATTAAACCAGAGTTCGAGGAACACATCAATATATTTAGTGGTTGAAAGCAAGACAAGATAGACAAAAGCTGTTAACAACAAGAGAGTTTCGTACGCAGGTCAAGACATAATTTAAAACATAGCTTGTTATAAAACAAGAAACAGTTCAAGAAGGTTAAAAAGAAGGCAAATTATTTTTAAAAGACCTCATGAGGAGTCATTACATGATGAAGTTCAAAGCAAAACAAAATCGTATAAGATACAGTTCAAGTACAAAATACAAGTGAAGACTTAGTTTCAGGCAATATACAATATTGAAGACAGGAAATACACAGTAAAGATAAGAAAACAAGACAAATAACAGTTCGATATATACTAGGTGCAACAAGTTTAACATACAGCTTGATGCAAGACAATAGTTAAAAACAAAGCCCAAGACAAAACGATATAAGAAACAGTCCAAGACTAGAGAGGCCATAGTTCAAGATATAGTTTAAGTCATAATTCATAGCACAATACAAGCCAGAGCTCAAGGCAGAACAGAAGTAATACAAGACAGTTCAAGATAGCTTTAAAGGCAACAAAAGATAAGAGTACAAAAAAAAGGTAGTTACATACAAAATGAGACAGAACGTGATTCAAGAAAAGACCAACCATTGTTGGCAATACATTTCAACGTATACGAGTAGTTTAAAGGTTCCAAGATAGAACTAAAAAAAAAACACTCTTAAAATAAGATAACTTATAAATTCAAAACGCAGACCAACGCAACATAAAATAAGATAGCTCGACCCCATGGAGGACAAAACTTAAAGTAAGGCAAGGCAATGCAACACACAATTCAAAGTAAAAAAGAAAGCACAGGCCAAGGCAAAATTCAATTGAAAAGTAAATGCAAGAATTACAGTTCGACAGAAGTCAAAAATGTTAGATAACATAGCTCATCAAGATTAAAAACAATACACGAAAAAGACACAGTTCAGTTCAGACCATTCAAAATATAGTTTAAAACGAAGCTTAGGACTTTTCAGCGTAGTGTTGTACCAGAAAGAAAAATAATTATTGGAGAAACTTTCCAAAAATGATATGACTAAAACTAATGATAGACTAACAATATTTTACTTTGCTGGAGCCATAAATATTTTTTTACGTAAAATTCGAGTTTAGTGAGAATTATCCACCAATACCCCATACCCCTAGTGAATTTGAACTCGGCACTGCAGGAGCTTAGCTTGAAATATACTTAGCCAAAGAATAATACACATTTAAGGCCAAGATGTATTAAATATGATAAAACAAAGACAGCTTAATACAATACACAATAAGTCAACAAATAGTTTGACGTAAATTGAGACCAGAAAAAGAATTTTGGATATAATTCAAGTCCAAAGAAAATATACAATCAAGGTTGAAGGTAGGCAACAAAAGGCATCTCATGAGTATTGGACCCTATTGGACCTAAGATTGTCATAGTAATGTCATACAGTTGGCAATACCCTGAATATACGTACGAACAGACTGTCACGAGTTCGTAATATTGTTATCATTGTGTTCGTCCAACTAAAAGTGTAATGTAAATTGACGTTCAATAAATTAATTAAACGAGATCAAACCCTAATATTATTATTCTCAGCGTGAGAATACAAAACTTTACGAAGCAGTTCACGGCCCAATTATATACGAAAGTAAGAAGAGATACAAACTAAAACAAAAATAGAAGACGTTGTGAATGCTACAAGTCAAGACACACTTGAAGACCCAATAAAATTCACTTCACAGCTCAAAACAAAGTTAACGCGATAGAAACTTTAGGACACAGTTCAGTACAAAGTGAAATCAAACTGGCCAAGAATACAGGATACTGTTTGAGACAGTTAAAATTAAAGTTTACAGTATAATTCGGGATATCGAAACCAGACAGTTCGTGCTTTCGAAACACAGTTGAAGGCAATTCAGTGCACGAAAAATAGACAATACGAAGAAGACGAATTTAAATAGTTTGAGGAAAAATAAACTTCAAGAAATTCTTGAATTAAGCTATCTGTGGAATCTGTAAGAATTTTAAACATATTCAAAAATGTGCAACAAATTTTTGAGGCCATTTACTTCGTACGTAGCTCTAAAACTGCTTAAAAAACTATGAAAGAATATTTATGAAAGTTCAGGAAATCCTTAGCTATGCAAATAACTCTCAAAAAAGTTAAAATGCTTTTATTCAGGAAATTCAGGAACTAAATAATACATGAATAGTATTAAATCAAATTTTAAAAAATTGAAAAATTATTAGGGATTGTAAGAATATTCACAGAAGTTTGGGAAATCCTTATGTACGCAAATATTCCTTAAAAAAACAGCCTTAACGAAATTCAGGAAATACTTAAACTAAATAATCAGTAGTAATTAAAACTTCTTAAAAAAAGAAAATCGTTTGAAATTGCGAAATAAGAATTCGTTTTTAAAGCTTAAATAATCCTTGAAATATCCTTAAAAAACTTATACGATTTTCGGGAATCTTAATAATAAATAATAAATAATCCTTACTATAATTTTAAAGCGTCCAGAAAACTCCTGAAAAGTTTCTTAAAAAATTTAAGAAATCCTTGAAAACCATAAGCTTGGAATAACTAGATCAAATCTGTTTAAAAAAATACGAATTCTAGTGAAGTTCCTGAAGAATTCTAGACAATCCTTAGAAAAGTCAGAATAATCAATATAATTATTTTAAACTACCGAAGCAAAATCTCGAGAAATTTGTATGTATGTAACTTTAGAAAAAGTTGCTTTTTGTCTTCAGCACTAACTTGTATTTCTGACTCCCTCCTTCGCTTCCTCGGCCTGCCTCTTTTCCCCTTTTCCTCCGGTGCTTTTAATGCTACGTTTCTTACTTCTCTTTCAGGCTCCATTCGTTCAAGGTGACCTAGCCATTGCAGTCTTCTAGCTTTGATAAAATTACTTATCAAGACTTTTTGAAAAAGATCGAAGAGCTCGGTGTTCAGTTCTGTTTGTATTCTTCCAAAAATTCTTCTTAGGATTTTTTCCTCCAGATTTCTACTTTTTATTTAGTTTTATTTGTCATTATCGCCGGAGCGGCCGATGCGGTTAAGGCATCCGATTACAACGCGGACGGTTTCGGGGTCAAACCCGAGTCGGATACTCGGCGGGTGGCCTACCCAGTCACTGAAAATAATTTAGAATCGTAATACAGTGGTGGAGTAGGAAAGGTGGGCGGCTGTTGAAGACGTAGTGCTTATCACACCACCCTGTACGTATAGCGTGCAAAACAACCGAGGTATGAAAAGCGACTTAGGCAGCCTTAACTTCCCATGTTACTGGCCATGCTTTCTCGCGAGGCGTTGGTGCCGATACCTTTACTACTACCAAATAGTATAAATTTATTATGTATTCTTTGCTACTACTAAGAAATGATCAGAATTGGCCCCTGCATCGAGATATGATCTTACTTTGGTTATTAGTCTAGCGTTTAGCGTATTTTTTTTGAATTAGAACATTGTCTATTTGGTTCGATTCATTTGTCCCTGCGATTATCCATGTTCTGTTGTGAATATGTCTTTCCTTGAAAGCAAGTGCTCATGTTTCTTTCTATCGCGAGTGCCATCGTTCAAAAACCATTGTTATTAGACTCGTTGTGTTTGCTTTCTCTTCCTGTTATCTTTTTATAAATATCTTCGCCATCAACTATTGCGTTTGCATCTCCAATTATAATTACCATGTCTGTATTTGTAATGTCATTTAATATAGTTTCATTTTCTTCATAGTAAATATCTTTTATCTCTCTATCGGTTCATATTTAAAATTAATGTAGGGGATCTATATCTTTCTTGTCTTACTAATTACTATTAGTATGTAAAATTCTTCTACTAAACCCCCTTATAACTAGAAAAAAGGACTAACTTTTACTTTCTAAAATTGTAAATAAAGTTAACTGTGTTGTGAAAGAACTGTTAAAACAGCAGAAATTCAAAGTATTTCTTGATGAAACAAAAAAGTATATAAAAGAAGTTCTTAATTTTATAGAAGTTCGCTTGCTTTACCGCTTCTTTAAATAACTAATTATTAATCATATCAAGATATCTGCATCGGCAGTAGCTAGCCTCCTCTTCTTTGAAATTGTTTGAGCTTTTAGACAGAACCCTTAAACTAGAAAACTGGAAAATGGAAGCTACACATCTAAGCTGCTATTGTTGCTGATGACTAGAGAGCGGATCTAGTAAAAATTTAGTAAAATCATTTCAGTAGAGCGGCACACTTAAGTAGTTATAATCTCATTGTTAGTATATTGTATAGTAATTCTAGCAAAATTCTTAAGACATTTTTAAAGAACTTTGTTGGAATTACAGACCTTATTTAGAAACATTTAGTACGTTTATGGATTTACCTATTTGGATGACTCATCACCTAAAAATGTATCCTAAAATCCGCTCTCTACTGATGACATATTAGTTATAGAAGGCACGGAGGGCAGCCTACAACATAATATTAGATATAATGAATGAGAAGCTGATGAAAATAAATACGAACGTAAACATAAACAAATAAAAAAAGTATGGCTATAGCACTAAAAAAATAGATCATTTCAGTGGAATTTCTTAGAAAACAAGAAAAGACTGAAGTTTTAAGAAGAAATTAAAATGAGAGGTCGATCGAAACAATAATAAAATAAAGATAACTTGGTGGTTGAGAAAAACACATAGCATAACAGATGAAAAACTGATGAAAAGGGAAAAACGGGAAAGGCCGATTAAGAAAAACGTGGAAAGAAAATGTAAAAGAAACAGCTGATCAAAAGAAGATAAGGTGGGAGAAAACCTTAGACTTTGTAGTAGAAGGACCAGGACTAAGTAAAATAAAATATAAATTCAAAAGAAGTCACAGAAAAGTTGAAACGTCGAAGAAAACGCACGACAGTAAAGAAATAAAAGTACAAACTAAAATCAGAAGAAAATAGAATGAAGAAACAGAGTAAAAGTTCTAGCATTTTGATAGCAAGCCACAGTTGTCTATTTTGGTTTGAAATTTAGCTCATTCATAAATTCTGTAACAATATATCACATTTTGAATATCGTAAAACCTCGGTTGTAGGTAGGTAATTCTAAATTTGAAATTCCCATGTTAAAACAACACCTTGTAATTTATATTCTCAGTTTCGTTTTTAAAAACATAGTCTAAAGATGGTTGGCTATAAATTAAGAATGCTTGTTTTACCAAACAGAAAACAAATATCATTAAATCAAATCCGGGTTTTAGTCCAGACTGAGTATAAAAGAAACAATAAACTTATTTATTGTCAAAACCTACGCTCTTTAATATTTTGCATTTTTATGATTCTAAACCAAAAGACTTTCCAAATCCCAATATAAAAACCTATAAAATAAAAATTACAGACAGAATTCGTAAAGCTTAATTTTGGAAAAATCTCGGCATTTTCTGCCGTTCAGCAACGAGGTGAAATCCTACCCACACCATAAAGACATCCCGTTCGAAACACGGAAGCTTGTCAGATGTCAAGCGTTCTAGTACCAAGTATGTCTTAATAAATAAATGTCCCACGTTTCAACTTGTAGTTTAATGCATCTCATTAAAATACATTTTGTAGAACGAACGTAAACGCTTGAATTTTGATTTTATCGAAATTATGTCAATTAACCTTAAAAAGGAGCATTAATGAATCTTAATAGTTTAGTTTTTCAAGAACGCTACAAATCATTCAGTTTTTTCTTTTGAAACTTTTATGTTTAAATACTGCAGGAATTTATTATGATGTAATGACTAACGGTAAATTTTTTTAAATAAAAACTATAAACTTCTGAAGATCTCTATCGTTTTTGTTTATTAAAATTTCTCAATAAGCTTTTGGAGGCGATACTTATTTTTGCATTTTAATTTAATGGGAATATCTTTCGACGAATCGTAAAATTAAAATATAGGAAATTTATAATAATTTGTTGATTTTATGGTCGTCTTATTTAGAGTTGGCATTTACAACACTTTTATAACACCTGATTTACAGAAAGTTGCGATTTAAACAAATGATAAGCTGATATTGCAACATTTTTACTTTCAAAACACGGTCTGATTATCTTTTCATTAAATGTAAAAAAGCAAAACTTTTGTTTGTTTCGAATATTGTAATATTAAAGCGATTTATGAACTTTTATTCGGATATTAAGCAACATTAACAGCTACCGGTTCACATTTTATGAGAAAAAATTAAATGTTACATAGGTTTGTAATCGTAAAATTTTTGGTTTTGTTTGTTATGCAAAAAGATATTATTTGGGAAATGTATCAAAACCAACAACTTAAACCTCTTAAGCAAGTTAAATTAGTCTTACAATTTTTAAAAATTTTCTTGCTCCTTTCCCTCTCATAATATTTCTAAAATTTCTTAAATTCACATGATTTCTGAGTTTTTCTGAAAAATTGTAACAGAAAATTTAAGAATTAAGAAATTCCGGATTTTTAATTATAAAATTTCCTTACGAATTTTCCAGGAGATTTTTCAATTCTAGAAATCCCTCGGCGATTACGTATGCAACTAAAGATTATTATAAGAATTATTTTTAGCGAAGAAAAATAACTTTCCTTCATTTTTAATAGTGTCCTGATATTCTTAGAAACTCCATAAGAATTTTGATAGGACTCGAATTTTCAGGATACTTTAAGATTTATTTGTATTTTTAATAATTTTGTAAAAATAACCTGAATTTCAGATCAGTTGCATATGGCTTTCTCACGATTTTCTTTCGATAGTTTGAAATTATGTTGATTATTCTGACTTTTTAAGGATTTTGTTAGGTTTCTCAGGGCACTTTATTGTGGGAATTATAGCAGACGACCGATGTTCAGGTGGGGATCGTGCATCGGGTGAGTCGTGGAAGTAAGTCGGGTGCGTGAGAGATACAACAACGACCGTAGACGTGCGAGATCGAAAATTAAGTAGTAAAGTGTGAAATGTAATTTAATTAAAATAAAGAAGTTGTGCAAAGGCTGTGTTTACTTACTTACTTAATCATTTTTGCTCCATAAGGAGCATAAGGCGCCGTTAGACATTTATTTAAGAAGATGTGCTGACGAGACTGGTATAGATTTTATTCGCAAAAACACATTCTAGATATTTAAAAAAATAACAAATAGCAACCTTCTAAGTACAGCTTTTGTTGCCAAAGACACCCATAATAAAGCAAACGGTTGAATTTTAAACTATATCAGACCGGTCTCCTTTAATAAATAAATCAAATAGTATAAGGTAAATTAGCATTGATTCAATTTTCTGAGAGCTAATCGAGGAAAGCTTGTCTCTTGAGCTTTGTATAAAATCAAAGTAGCCGCCAGCCGCCATAATGTTTAGTTGTAGAAGTGGGCAAGCAGTGTAGTGAGTTTACAATTTGCCCGACTAAACCTGTGTTAAAGTTTGTCGCAACAAAGATAAACAATGCTGGGCTTTTTAGAAATGATTTAAATGATCCCTACGAAAATGTGTCTAGTTTCTAATTTTTTATTAAAGTCGGCAAATTTAAAAAAGCAGGTTTGGTAAACAATTTCTGATAACTCTGTAAATAGATATCCATTTATAATTTTTAAAGAATATTGAATTGAATAATATGCCGTAGAAATGATTTACCTAAATAATTTTACTTGTTTTCTAAGATATTTTTGTCCATTCTTCTTAATTTTGCTGTCTGTGTCCGTATTTAAGAGTGTCCCGATTTTAGAGGTTTTTATTACATTGATTAAATATTAAACCAAACAAAACCTAAAACAGTGTCCCGCATTTGATGCCCGCAGGTTTTCTGTACATACAAAAATACAAGAATTCAGTTGTCACATTAAGTTACCCTAAAAATTTTTTGTGCCTAAAATTAGAATGTAAAGTGCAGTGAATGGATTACGAATTTCCTATTGTCTGGGAATGAAGCCGCCGGTTACCTGAAGTTTCTGCTATTTTGTATTTACATAATAACAAACAAATTAATGGTTTACCTGAATTGGGAATTGCATAAGAAAGGGGCCTTTCAGCAGTGTTTAGACAAATGAAAAACAAGTTTTTTTTTGCTGGTTGGTATATTTTATAACATAATTTTAGGGTTTTGTGTAACCATAACCGGCTATTTTATTAATTTTATAACAAATTCAACAAATCTTGCTTTAAAACTACATATAATTTCTTTTCAATTACAGCCCATAAATCAAATTTCTCGAATGGATTCTTGTATTTTTACATGTATGTATATCTATAAATATCACTCTACAAAAGAAACCTAAATATATTACTCAAATATGCAATATAATCAGTGTTTTATTAATTTTATGTACGTTTCTAATATGCTCCCTGTACTTCTGTAGCATTTTTATCCTTATCGCGAATTCAGGCGACAAACTTCTGTATTGAGGTATGGCTGTAAACTTTTTTCGTGTTCGATTTAGTACAAATTTACAGATTTTTATTTATATTTTAAGCAGTTTTAAGATGTTTCACGGAATGTTGAGTTCAAGAATATCTCGTATTTCCTTAAGGGTGGGTTTTAGTTAAAATATTTTTCGTTTTTAAGTATTTGGGGTTGCCTGACTTAAAAACAGCCAAGACAGGATTGGATCTTTGCGAATACCGATTTTTATAATCTCTTAATCCTCTTTGTTAACATTGAAAGTGATGAACAGAGTCAGCGAATGTTGGGTTGCCTATCTTGAATAAGTTTTTAACAAATTATAAACAATTTTTTTTGAAGTCAAATAAAGATTACGCCAAAATTATACTAATTTGCAAAATGGTGGATACATGCATAGGAAGATAATGTTGAAACCCACCCAGCGGCATGCAAAAATCAATACATTTTGTTGATGGATATCTTATGTAAGTCATAATATTAAAAAGTTGGTCGTTCTGGCATTGTTGCGTATGAAGGAAAGGTCTAAAAATTTTAATTCATACCCATCCTTCTTTTCAACCGTATCGTTATTTTAAAATTATATAATTTTTAGCGCGTAAAAATGCTACTAAAATTATCCCTTAAGACAAGGCTCTTTAACTTTTTTAGGGATTATTGGCGTACCTAAGAAATTTCGAAATTCTTGGGAAATTTTTTAAAAGATTTGTTTGCATTATAAAGGTCTGTTGAGTGTTATGTTACCCTTCCACTCAACTACGATTATACTTTAAAAATCTAGCTAAAATTTTGTAGTCAACCAAAACAAAGCGTTGTAGTTAGATACCTTTACTTAGATACTGTCTTTTTTATAATAAAACATCAAGCATAATTACAACAAATATTCCTCAAATTAAAATAACATTCATCAAACGAAACATTGGACCATTAATTCGGATATCAATCATCTAACGTTTAACAAGGTCTTAATATTTTTTCAGACTTTTCAATAGTTAAATGATTAGTCAAACATAAAAACTATATCGTTAAGTTTTGACGCGCATGAACTTAACGTCGATTCTCCCTGCGCCGACTCTATTTGCGTACAACCGAACTCATGATAGGCAACCTGCACTGCCCAACACAAACAAGAAGTTCTGTTTCCAGTTAATATTTCGTAAAGTAATTTGGATAATTAATTGGGACTTACAGGAGGTGTTTAGCATACTTCCCTGTACTTTTTCAGAAAAAATTAAAAAATGCACTCCACTAAAACCTCATTAAAAAAAACGTAGAATTTGTACCGCCAGAATGGCCAGGTATCGCTTTCGGGCGCTATCTAGTTTTAGCTAATATTTTGGACCGTTAATTGAGACTTACAGGAAGTATTTAGCACACTTCCATCAACTACTCCACAAAAAATTAAAGAATGCACATCACTAGAACCCTCTCAAAAAAAAACCTCAGAATTTGTACCGCCAGATTGGTCGCGTAGGGTCTATGGGCGCTATCAAGTTTTAGCTAATATTTCGAAAATTAATTTGGACCGTTAATTGAAACTTACAGGAAGTATTTAGCAATGAAGTGTTACGGACTTGTTGCTAGTGCCATTACCATTTCTTTCTGGACTGCAGCTGGGACAGATATTCTGTTGACCATCGTTTCCAAAACTAATAAAAAAACAAAAATTAAAGGAAGAAAACGACAAGAAAAAGTTAACACGCTGCATACAAAAGCTTACAACAAAAATACGAACGAAAGCTACGGGACTACCTAAAATAGTAATCTTGGATCTTAACAAAACTTGTAAATTCGATTGTTTCTAACTTTAGAAGACATCGGCACCAAAACTCCACAAACAAGGTCACAGAAAAATTATTCAACCTTTCATAACGCATAATTATCTAAAACCAAAAGTGACTTCTGTTTTCGCAGTTAATACCCTTTAATTATCTCCAATCATGGTTTATAAAAATAATGAAGACGCAAAATTCGTGCCTGTAAAAGCTACCATTAACAACAGAAGTAGCACTTAACAATAATAAAGTAATAAAAGTAAAATTAAACTATTTACAATAATCTCGCAGTTAAATTTATTGCATGGGCTTCTCGTTAAATAACATTTTCTAAGGATAATGTTTTGAATGAATAATCCCGACAGTAATTTTATTTAATCGAGAGAGGTGTTTAAAAACGGTTGTAATTGTTATTTAATTACTTTAACATTGCTGTATAAAGTATCATAAAGCATTAAAATCGTTTGTTTGGATATAAACTTATTTAAAATTAAGCACTTGAGAGAGGTTTAAAGGTCGAGAAAAATTTAAGTTTTCTAGTATCTAAGTTTTCTAAGTATCTTCATGTTTTGTGTTTTTTGGAATGGAAAATTTATCGTTCATTTAAATTAAGTAGCTAAAACTAATCCTGTAAGGACCTGAAATTATGTCCAATGACAAAAGAAATAATTTACGTCATCAACGAATTTAAAATGAAAAACAATTATTTACGCAACACGGGAGGTAAGTGAGATCAAATCACTTAACTGCCGTAGTATGTACAGTACTGCCGGTAAAAACGGTAAATAACAATATAAATAATTGTTCAGATTTGACGTGAGTTGCTACTAAGTTAATTATTTCACTATCTACCCTAAGTTGCCTCCTTTACTCATTTATTCCCCACCGTCATGATAATAAAAATAAACTGTAAAATCAACCCAGGCCATTGAAAAATATTTAATAGAAAATACGACCCCCAAACCTCATTTCAAAGCTTTTAACAGATGAATAAATATTTAATTGCCAAAGGGTTTGACTTTTTAAAATTAAAAATGCTTGGCCCCAGAGGTCCCCTATAAATAAACAAATAAATAAATAGGCAAATAAATAACGAATATTATTTCCAAACGCCTTAAGTTAAACAAGTATTATTTATATAATTTACATAAGTAAAAATGAAAATTGTTCTTAATGATAAACAGTGTTAGATATGACCTGCCCCAAAGCAGCTTTCACCTCTGATGAGTTCATTGTAAAAGAAAAACTCGCAATATTACATTATAGCCAAGGGCGAATACATATTTTTAGGTGATTTATGAAACAGGTGTAACCACGTAACGATTAACCGTAATACGTTTTTGCTTTCTATTATAAACTGTAACAATAAATCCCCCAAAAAAATGGGGCTCGGATTATCAGATACAAACATACTTTAGGTTGTATTTAAGTTATGTAAATTTTTACAAGCTTTTTATTTTAGGACTTTCGACACTTTCTGTTTGGCTGGCTGTAAAATAAATGATTTTTACGTTATCATTAGGTGCACTTGAACGGTTTGGCCATTTATAAATATTGTTACGTTGTTGTTGTTATATAATACGTCTTTCAGCGTACATATTCAGATACAAGATAAGTCACTTTTCTAGAAAAATTCAGTCAATCAAACTACCCACGTTTCCAGTTACACCTTAACTCGTTGACGGAAGCTCTCGTTTAATGTGCATATCTGAGATTCTTGGGAACTTTAAATGTTTTTGAACTGTAATTTTGTAAAATTTAGCTTTGAAGTCATTATTATGTTTATACAATTACAGAAGGCATTCTTTAAGTTGTTTGGTGGTTAATATTAAATAACTTACTTCTCAAATGCACAAGCGACAATTCTACCAAATTTATATAGAAGATTACTTTGAAATACAGTTTTTGTTACTAAGCAAATTAAAATATAAATTTGGCCGTTCCCACTAAGGACTAATGACTACTTCGATCTTGTTAATTTCTTACATAGTAAACAAGGACCATCAACTGTCTTTTAGATGTCCATAGACATTATTTTATAGTATAATAGGTGAGGTTGAGTGATAAAGTAACGCCTTAAAAAAAAACATTTCTTAATATAAAGCTCTGGTGACTTCAACGCTGCGTTCTGCTACATACCCGACCACAACATTAATGGCCGATTGATTATTTTCAATTGTTGATTTCTCTGACATTGTAGTTGCATCAAATCTGATATGATTATGGCAGTAAATATATACGATTTTATTCAAATTATTTAAGGGTTAGAATAATCGGGTTGGGGTAACGGATGACAACAATAGTGTTTCAAAATGTTGTATTTGATTATTTAGTTATCTCAACCTAAAGACAAGCTATTCAAAGAGCAAAACCATTTCTCAAAATTTCTAATCATCAAAAAAGCACGTTAATTATTTCTTGTTGGGAACAAGTTTACGTTGATAGGCGAGATCATCGATTGTAGGAGTAAAGTTTTTGACAAAAGTCTTGTTTGCTGCTTTTGAAAGTTCAACGAATAATTGATTGTTTGTTTCTACATCTAAATAAAAATTTCCAGAAAATCATAATAAAAGGTTTGTTGCAGTATTTCAGAAATATTTTATAACCTTTTCTTTGCATATTTCTATGACAGTTTAAATTTGTTTGTTTTCACAAATAAATAAATTCGACGAGGAAATACTTAAAAATTTTGTTTAAATTATAAGAATGTCATTTTTTTATTAAAAAATAATCTAAATGTGATTAATATAGTTTCAATTCAATTCAAATATCTAAATTTTTAGAAATTTCTGAGTGAGTGAGTGTTTAGATTAGTTCACCGTTAAATATTCCAGATTTATTACACACTTATGATATTAAAAAATGATCAACTTTCAAACCTTTTTATTAGTTGTTAGTTGCATCAAACTATTTCGGAAACAATGAAGATAATTATTTTCTTATGTATTTCATTGGGTTTATTATTTTCATATTTTGAAACAAACTTTATTTAAATTAAAAGCATCTAAAGAAGTTTTTATTTTTTGTCTTGCAATAATTAATCTGTAGGTAATAAAAAAACGTTTCTTTTGGTTTTTATTCGATCTAATATATTTGAATATTTCCACACTAAAGAGAATCAGATTTATTTGCATTTGAAAAATTGTTCTAGTTTTGTTATCAATTTATTATGAAAATAATTGTAAAATAAAAATGTTCAGTCAAATCTTTAATTCTTCAGCTTTTATTTAATTATTTGGAAATTTACCAAATAATTTTTTTTGTGAAATCTAAAAACACAAGGATTTTACAGTTGGTAGTGAGAAGCATTTGGAATGGTTTATAATGTAATGGGTTTTACTGTAAATTTTGAGAAATTTAATATTAATTTGTTTGTGAAGATTTTTTTATCTATTTCAATGAAAGACATGCTCTTTAAGCGGGTATACCGGAATTTTAAAGTAATCGAAAACAGCATGTTAATTTATTTTGGTCGGGAACTTAAATCGCAGCCTATCTATGCCGGGCAACATAATTGATCTTCCTAGAAATACCTGCAAACAAGGGCCCCCTCTACTGTCTTTTATATTTATATTCAACGACATTGTTTTTTTTTTTTTGTAAAATAAATCTTGATCAAAACGCCTTAACATAATCATTTCGTAATATAAAGCTCTGGAGATTTCAACGCTGCGTTGAGCTACAAATCCGACTATAACGTTAGCGGCCGCCGCGCAGATTGCATCAACTTCTGCTCATTTGACTGTTGATTACTCTGACATAATTGCATCAACTCTGATGTGCTCATGGCAATGAGGATACGTGTAAACAAAATCTTACACTCGGGTTGGTGTAACCGGCAATAGCAATAACATTATTTTGAAATTTTGTATTTGTTTATTTAGTTATTTCTACTCGGAACATGATTTTCACAGAGGAAAATGGGTTTTGAAATTGCTAATCAGCGAAAAGATTATGTTTATGCGCGAGATCATACATTTTAGTAGTCAATTCTTTTAATGGCTTAGGTATAAAATGCTTATTGAATATAGTAATGAAACAGTTAAATAATTCCATAGGAACTCTTCAAAAATTAAGAAATTTCTTGGAATATCTCAGAAGTATTTGAGCCTCTCTTTTCTATATTTTTGTGATATTTTAGATCTGTTTATTTTCGTAGATTTGTTCTGTGAAACTGTGAAAAATGAAATTTCAAAAATGAATAAATTCCAGCTGATTTTAGCAATTAATTAGAAAACAATTTAAATACCATTATAATTCAGAATTTTGTTTTAATTAGAATTATTCTTTTTTTTTATCAAATCTGGGAATTTTTACTTTCCGAATGAAAAACATACCCATCATTTATTGTTCCTTTGTATAAATTTAGAAGCTCACAAATTCTTCTTTTAAGTATTTAAATAATTTAAATTTAGATCAAATTAATTACCTGGTTTTTAAAAATTTCTAAAATTTGTGATATAACTAACTGTTAAATATCTCAGGTATATTGTTCATTTGTCATTGCCCGCAGATTTTGTCAATTTTTGCATAAATCTATTTCGAAAATATTAAAGAAAGCTTAGGCGATTTCTTATTTATTTCACACTGGTTTTTATTGGATTTAAAATATTTAAATATTTCAAAACTGCTACTAAAGAAAATCATACTCATTTGCATCATAAGAAATGTTTTTATTTTGTTAGATTTTTTATCAGTTTAGTCAGGAAATTGTATAAAATGAAAATGTTCCATCAAATTGTTTAATTAGCCAACTCTTATTTGATCAGTTGCAAATTTGTAAAAGACGAATATTTTTGTAAAATCCAAACACACAACCATTTGATAATTTGTAGCGAGAAATATTTGAAATAAAGTAAGTATATCACTGCTAAATTTGCCAAATTTAATATTAATTCGTTTCATTTAACATCATTTATGAATCAATCAGTGTTTATTACTTAACCTTTCTTTCAAATCATCCAAACACGTAAAACAAGCTTTTCAATGATTTTTTTGTTAAAAAATTATTTAGGTTTTAAGACTTATTTTTATCTGGTTTGTATCCCATCAGAAATTCAAAGTTTGTTCAAGGATTTATAATTTTGAAATTTTAAAATTTTAAAAGTAAAAAAAGTTAATTTAAGGTATCCTAAATATGCGAAAAATTGTTACCAATTTTTTAATGTTTTGCTGATAAAACACCCTCATGTTTGTTAACCTAATGTTTGAAACTATTGGTAAAAGCTGTTGATTTTAATACCTATTTTCACCACAAAAATTGAGCTGTGGAAGATATGGCAAATACATAGATTCTCTCTTTCACATTCTTAGTAAGCTAAGCTTCGAACTATTTAATCCTAAGATTAATAACTACGAAATGGTGGGTAGGTATTGCATCTACGAGGAGGGTTCAAATTTAACCCGGGCCTTTTTTGTAATTTTTTATTTAAACAAGATCCTTACAAAATTATTTATCCTACATTTCAACATATTCTCCCCTTCTAACTCTACACACTCTTTTGCCATCTCTTTGGAAGCTTCATAGTCCCTTCTATATAGTTTTTTTACTGAGCGCAAGCCGGTTTTGTACAAAATGTTTATATTAATTAGAGGCCAACATCCCCCAACAATGATTTAAAATTTATGCTTCAATAAAATGTCGTTTTGTTGTTCATATAAATATAATTGCAAATATTTTAACATAATTAATTCTCTAGCACTTATCGGGAAATATAATTTTACAGGGAACCTAAGAACTGGCGAGCTAATTAATTATAAATTTCCAGTTAGCAACCAAGAAAAGTTTATCGAAGATTCTTTATCATTTTAATTTGATAAGAATTTAAATATTTTTTCCATTTGCACAAACTTGGCCTTTATTTTTTGATCACAGGTTTTTAAAACCTGCTTATTTGTATTTAGCAAAAAAAAACTTCGCTTATCCAATCACGCGATATTCGAAGAAAAAAACGTATTACGTACTACCAGTAGCATTTACGTTAATTAGTATTAATAATTTTCCGATAATTAACAGTAATGGTGTATTCAAAACAATCACTGCTGTTCACGCACAACACGATCTAACCGGGATGTTATAAACCTGCTCAAGTTAAAAGCTCCATTTGCATGCTTAGAGACTATCTTGTGAATAAAAAAAACCTTCATTTTCTATGTGTTAATTACCAAGTTGATTTTGTAAGTCCATTCAAGTTAAATTATCACGTAATTATTTTAATTTTAAAAGGCGACGCTTCGAGTTTTTTGTCGTAGTTGCGGCGAGATCAATAAATAGGCGTTAATGAGGCCTTTTCGGTAAATCAATCAAGGTTTATGAAATCGCTGGACGTTTTATTTTTTCAATATTTTGCTGGTAATTATTACCTTGATTAGCTTCTTTAAATTAGGTCAAAGGAGGCGAATAAGAGGACTGTCAGATTCGCACTACAACGATTAAGAAAATAATAATTATTAAAACGGCAAAATCATTTCGCGTTATTAAAAAGATACGATAAAAGTGAGTTGAATTATTTCAAATTACGACCTGAACAACAGGGTGATTTATTAAGCAATACATTTAAATATCAAATTAAATGCATTATGAGGTTATAACAAACTGTAATTTTATTCATTAAATAATTTGCTACATTCTAATGAAGTTCGCACGAGGAATATTAAGCTATAAGGTGGTAATCCAATTTTAACCATTTAAGTAATCATTAATCAATAACAAAGGTTGAAATATTATATAGTTTGCGTTTTGTATCCGGTTTGCAAAATAGAAAACCGCAACCTTCTTTATAATTCGTTTAATTTCTTTTTACCAATTTAATCTTGGAATTAATTTATAACAGCAGTAATTTTGCCGCTAGAAACTATAAATTATGATGTAAATTTTTTGGGAATGCTAAAAAGGCGTTTATTTTATTTTATTTTCATAATATTGCCTTGACAATCTTTCTTTACTAATCTTGAACATTTGTCTAGCAGTTATCTGGTGTCTTCTGTATACTCGAGTTAATATTTAATATTTAGTGCTGGCATTGTACACTTCGAAGCAACCAGGTGTCTTCGTTCTTCGAAACCTCCATCTTACAATTTCCGAAAGCAAAAAGGGTTGCACTTAAAAGACTTTGGTACAATTCTAGCTTTGAAATATTACCAACTGACAAGGGTAATGCCACTGTCGTCTTAGATAAAACTCAATATGTTGCTGAAGTAAATGATTTTCTTCAAGATAATTTCTCGTGATCTCACTTCCAAAATCGAAAGAGAGATTGTCACACTCATTAAATCATCTGACCTCTCACAGGATATATTCAACGTTGTCTAATCCCATGCGAGTCCAAACCGTCAAGTTTGTATAGTCTTCCTAAAATTCACAAACAGCAGATCGTTAAGACTTCCCCTACCTACAATTTGGCCAAATATCTCGCTGGCATTGTTAATGCACATACAGGGAAATCTCCTTTACAGATTCTAAATTCTTCCCACTTTGTAAACCTCGTCCACAATCTTACCTTACCCACCATAATGACCTGCTTGTCAGTTTTGACGTCATTTCTCTGTGCACCGAGGTCCTCATCCCAGACTCAGTAGCTATCATCGAACAGTTAGTAGTTCAGGATAGAAATCCTGCAAGTTTAGCCAATCTCGTTAAAAAGTGTCTTTTTCCACACATTTCCTTTTTAACAACCAATCCTACAAGTAAGTAAGAGGTGATGTAGGGTCTCCCCTTTCTCCGGTGGTTGCAAACATCTGTATAGAATCTTTTGAATCAATAGCCATGGAAGACATTTTCTTTCCTAAAACATCTCAACAATCAAGACCCTGATATAAAGTTCTATGGAAATAGGAAATAGAATCAAACGGTTTCCCATTTTCCTCGACGTCCTGATAACCGGGAAACTGAGTGGATACTCAATTTATCGAAAACCTATACATATGGATAGGTATCTTAATGCAAATTCTCATCATCATTCGGTACAAAAACTCTCCCTAATCAGTTTCCTCGTTACTCGTGCTATCACAGTATCCCAACCCCATGGTCTTCATGTCGGGTTAGCCGGTTAGCCCATATTCAAGACAATCTCGCCAAGAATAGGTACAACAAAAGGGTCGTTAGCAAGGTCATCACAAAACAATTACACCCCTCACACTTTGGAAGCTTTAAGAATACCTGTTCACCCCAGGCTACTGCCTTCTTGCCATACATTTGCTAGATTATTGATCACATAGGTAGGATTCTTAAAAAATGTAATATCAAAACCATCTACAAACTCACTCCAAAAGTGCCACAAATACTCCCTCCCGCAAAAGATATCATTATCATGTTTGAAAAATCATTGATTATTGTCATTGCTCCTCATTTTTGTAACAGTAAGATCGTGATGCTGGATATCATCTGTCGGACATATGAAAGTCTGTCATCGCTACTGGCTTCACCCTCTTCTCTGACCAATCGTCATCTTCGTCTAATAAGCTTAACTGGTTACAACTGGTATAAAGTCGTTGCTTTCTTCTGTTTTATTCACCGAGCTGCGTAGCTGAGTGCATTTCTGTCCTTGTACGACGCGTAGTATTCGGGAAGTAGCGGGTTCGAACCCCACTGCCGACTGCCTTCAATCGGGTTTTTGGGTAGTTTTCCCGATTCAACAGAGTTAACCATCACTGAGGTAAATACCGGGGCATGTAATTTTCCACCTATACATCTTTCATCCTAGTTTTTCCACACCCTAGTTCAACCCATCCTTATACATATATATATGTATATATGTTTATACATATAATACATATATCTATTCCGTTCTCCGTGGCTGAAGAGGAGTTCTGCCCTCCTATAACGACCCGCCACCCATCTCTCCGGGTGGAATAAAATAACTTCGAACTTCCTTTTACTTGCTTTTCCTGTTTTCTTCAGAAGAGTTTCGCCTCTGACTTGGTTGGCAAGTTGAGTTACCGTAGCCTTCTTCTTCTTGCTAAAAGAGGTTTGCCTCTGGGGTGGTCGATACGTTGAGTTACCGTGGTTAGCTTATTCGGTTAAGTAATTCATCAATTTCCATAAGTGATTAAGATTACAACAAGGCATGCGGATTATTTTATTTTGTAATTTATTGTTTTAATTATAATCTTACTTTTGGAGGTTCTGCAGCTCTACAGCTCTTAAAGATAAGCCGCCCCTGATATAAGGTATTAATTATCCGAGCAAAATACGAGACTTGATCTCAGAGAAAAGACGGTTAAGACACAGGTGGCATCAAACAAGAGCTCCTTCAGATAAAATAGTCTTAAACAATGCTACTTAACAATTGAAATGAAAAATCCAGAAAATTAAAAATGAGCCGATTAGTGCCTATCTCAGCGAATTAACGAATGATAGTAGCACAAGTACGTTGGAAAGTCACCTAACGACTAAAGCGACCTTTATGCAAATTCCTCCCATTAAACATGGAGATGGTAAATGGCCAAGAAATAATGAATTAAAGCTAGTAGGTTTGCTGAGCACCTAGAAAAAGTTTTCCAACCTTATTATGGAGAGGAAGGTCTGACAGATTGGAAACTGTCACTATAAAGAAGTGTTGGCGGAATTACACGTATTTCTCCTAAACAAATGGCTAACAAAATTAAAAAAAACGTTAAGCGCCAGGATTTGACTAAATAACTGGAGAACCTTAAAAGAAACTTCTTAAAAAATCCATATTAAAGTTCTCCTATCTTTAGATTGAAGTATGTTCCTAAGATGTGGAAAGTAGCTGAAGATATGATGATACCGGGACCAGGTAAACCACCACACAAAGTATCATCGTTCAGACCTATTTCCTTCTTGCCGGTTATATCAAAATTCTTTGAGAAAATTTTACTAAAACGATTAAAACCCATCATTGAGGAACATGATTGATTCCATCTCACCAATTTAGGTTTAGAGAGCACCACGCACTTTAGATCAAGTCAATATAATTACTAATGTAATTGAAAAATCATTAGAAGAAAGAAAAGTATCTTGTACCATCTTTCTGGACGTAGCACAGGCTTTTCACAACGTGTGGCACGAAGGTCTAAAATATAAGATGGCTAAGTCCCTCCCCAAACAGTACTTTCAAATTATAAAGTCCTACATTTCAGATAGAATTAAGCAGGAAGAAGCTTACTCGGACCTAAAAGAAATTAAAGCAGGAGTACTGCAAGGTAGTGTACTAGGTCCGATCCTGTATCTACTGTACACGAGTGATATTCCTGAATTGGAACAAGGCGCTATAGATACTTTCACAGATGACACTGCTATCATGAGAGACAGGGATAATCATGAAGAAGCTGCAAAAAAGTATAGATATCAATCAACAAGATCAATAACTAAATCAGTGCACATATACACTCCTGGACAAAAAAAACCGGACACTTATATTTTTGTCTTTAATATAGTCTACGAAACTCAAATGGCGCTGAAATATAAAAATATTTCACCAATAGGGTAGACCAATAAATACATAAATAACGCCCAGATTCCATATTTAAACTCGGCAAATATCTGGGTATAACACCAGACGCGAGGTTACTCTGGAAAGCCTATGCCAAAAAGAAACGTGCAGAACTTTGCGTAAGATACAGCAAAATGTATTGGTTGCTTGTCGGTATACAATAAGTGACTCTTATGTAAACAGACCCTGAAACCTATTTGCATACGTCATATAGCTTTGGGTCTGTGCCGTAAAGAACAACATCCAAGTGAGTCAACGTTTCCAGATATGTAAATATTGTCGCTGCCCCTGGTACGTCAGGAACGGTGACCTCCAGCAGCACCTGGAAATGAACACCGTTAACCGGACCATCACCAAATTTGGCAAGAGCCACAAACAAAGACTCCACCATCATGTCACTGCTGAGGCTATTCAACTCCTCGACAACTCAGGGCCCGTGAGAAGGCTCAAGAGAACCAAGTCCTTTGATTTAGTTAAGTGATAGTATAAAACTGAGTATTGTGCGAATTTAAATATACACCAATTTACAATCTACTTCCACAGGAAGTATTAAGTAAATGTAACATAAGTAATAGTTTTGCAAGGGAATCACCCACTGGAGCTTCTCCTTATTGTATATGTATACGATATCGTGGCTACAGTTAGCCGTGAGGCCAGGTTCTTTGCAATCGTCTTCCAATGGAACCGTTAGTGTATAGTTGGTCTATCAAATCTTTGTCTGGTTTGTTATTCGTTCTTGGTATTTGGAAACGATTCGCTGGATCTCGTCCATGATGGTGGAGATATTCAATCCCCATTGACCGTCTGATTGCTGAAGTGCCATGGAGCGCCGAGTAGTAGTCTCCGGATTTTTTCCTGGAACATCTGTATGTTTTGCAGATTTGATGATTTGGCGCATCTCCATAACTGGGTCCGTAGGTCCATATAGGTTTGATTACGATTTCTACAATAACAATTTGTTACGTATGGAAAGCTTGGATTTTCGAGCGATGAGCCAATACATTTGGCATTCGTTTTGCTTGAATGTGTTTCTTCTAGTCAAGGATGAGTCCAAGGTATTTAGTTTCCGTCTTCGTACGTACAGGTAGATTGTTACTGGTGGACAGGTGCTATTGGTAAACGTGACGTAGACTGATTTTGCTTGATTGATCTTGGTTCTCCATCTATAGCACCAGAATATCCAAGTGGACTTAAAGGTTTTCGGACGCCACTATTGGCTTATCATTTATAGATAGGACAGCCACATCGTCAGCAAAAGAGGTAATTGTGGTATTTCTTGTTTCAAGTAGGTATGTTGGCGGTATATAGAAGTACCTTGCGATAGGGTGGAAGCTAGATTGGGAGTCATTGTGTGTTACAGTGAAATTTCTGTCGGTTAGAAGGAGCTGAAGATTATTGGATAGTGTATGCACTTAGCGTGGATCGTGGATTTAAGGAATTGCATTCAAGAATTTTGGGGGTTAAGGATGAGTAATTCATAATTTGTGTTAATAGGGGACATTTTCTCAGTTTTAGATAGAATTTTGAAGAAGTAATTAATTCGAGACGTAAGTGATTCGATGATTAACGTCCAACGAATTTTTAAGGATAAATATCATGGTCTAATTCAATTGACTGAAACTCTAGTTTAATTATTGTTAAATCAAGTTTTTTCTTTAAATTGTAGTTAGTCGTCAGAAAACACATTCATTTACTGCTAACTTGTAAACGTTTAGTTTGTTTACTAAGAATACTTGAACAGTTCTTTGGAAAATACTCAGCATTTAGTAAAAATCCTGCTATTATTAAAAAAAAAAAAATTACTTTACACTCGCGAGTTATGTTAATTATATGCAATTTTAACATCAAATACTGTTAGAATTGTAGTATAAAAGTATTCAAATATGCGACTTAATAATATAACTGTCTTCAAGGCGGCATTGTAAGTAAGAACATACCAGCGGATAATTACATTAAAGAAATTACAAAGAAAAAAACTAATTGAAGGTACTCTTACTTAAGCGAATAATCACTGTAATTCCGGATTTCTTGGGGCGAACTCGATTAAGAAACCTTGTACTCAAAACGTCTTTGATCCCAACAGTATATTTAAGTGTGAATTTAATATCGGATGGAATTTTACATAAGGCGATTAAAAAATGTTTAAATTTACAAATTGTAAATTCGCACTTAATAATAATTAGCGGACTGAGAAGTTTACAACAGGATGTTTTGAATTAAATCGTAAAAACTACGTAATTTAATCGGGTTAATGTAGCAATTAAGTTAGAAAAAAGTTGTGAAAATGTTTAGCGGTAATTAAAATTATAGTGATAGAGGTATTGTTAAATTAATTACGGCGATAGTACGAGAAACACCAACCTGGCTTGTAGAATTGCAACTATGAAACGAACTAATTTGTAGGTCTGCATTGTAAAATAGCGTGCGTGTGTTTATGGCGAGTCATTAAACATTGCGTTAAAGTGTTTAATTGCCGATTTAATGAGACGACTAATTTATTGTGCGTATTATCCCTGCGATTTTTATTACGTTAATGTGTTCGCGTTAATTTGCTTTAGCTTTTACATACGTACACGCACATCTGCTGTTATTAAAGTCGATTTATTTAACTCTTTTTTAGAAACAAAGTAAGAATTGAATTGGATACCATTCAAGGAAAAAACGTTTAAAGTTATTGAACACTTATTTCTAGTGCATGTTTTTTGTAACAATTTCCAGCTGGAAACCAATGATGGTAGAATGTTCTGCACAAAAAAGGTGTTTGTGAACGGATGATTAATTCATATGTTAATTTTAGATT
Organism: Melanotus villosus; assembly: GCA_963082815.1. Lineage (NCBI taxonomy): Eukaryota > Metazoa > Arthropoda > Insecta > Coleoptera > Elateridae > Melanotus > Melanotus villosus. The sequence goes on along the minus strand of OY720420.1, from coordinate 4,401,449 downwards.
TATGGTTTTGAGTTGACACGTTTTATTTAGTTGTCTAATGATAATTTTGAGGATTTATGTCTAAATTAAGCTGTGGAAGTTTTGTTACATTCTAAATATGTTTTGTTTCAACTTTATAAAAAATTAACAACTAAGGATTTTTCAAATTGACAAATTTGCTGCGAGTCATATATTATATCAAGGAACTTTAGTTATAAAAGACCTGCTGTGGGTTATTTATAAATTAGATTCTGAAGGTATCCCAAATTGAACGCTCAATATAGAAATCTACAGGGTGGTTAAAGAATCATACAGTTTGCCGTTTATCTTTCAATATCAACGAAATTCTAATGGCGTGAGCAACAAATTTGGTTCGTCCTGTACAGTCAGTGGCGGATTATGACTGATCGGGGCCCCTGGCGGTAGGAAAAATGAAATCCTAAATGAAAAAATTGAAAACAGTCAAACACAATGGGATGTATCAAAGTATTTAATAATAGTTATTTATTATATCAGTGGGATAAAGGCATCATTAACATACGAATGCGTTGAGTTGCCCGACGAGGGCGTTAGCCCGAGTCGGAGTAAGAGCATGAGTATGTTAATGGCCTTTATCACACGTATATAATACAACATTTTATCTATGACTGCTTAAAATTGAAAAAATTAGATAATTTTCAATTTGAAAAAATTACATAGTTTTGACAGGCATGAGAGTAGCATGGTATTTTATTTAAAATCAGAGTAGCATCGTGTCTGCATAATTTATTTTCGTCATAGAAACTAAATAATTTGTAGGTACGTCAATAATTTGGTATTTTTAATTTTTCCTTGATTTGTGAAGAAAAACCGGTGAATATTTGTGAAAGTATTCCGTTGGACATAGAAGAAGCTGCAACGAAGGTGTTTTCTTCATAAAAAATAAAACTTTTGGTCGTAAATATTGTCTTATCCCACTGAGTGTGATAATGAATTCATTATCTCACTCAGTGCGATAATAAACTTCATTATCGAACTCAAATGAATGATATAATAGGTTCTTATCCTAGCAGGAGTAGATAAATAAATTAAACTATATTACAAAATACCCTTGAATAAATAGCAATTGTTAAAAAAACTTTTAAAGTTTATACGGGGTTTGTCAAAAAGTACGGATCATATGGGAAAGTTGTTCAGAATGGTATTTTACGTCGGTTTGCAAATTTTCAGCCTATTTCATTAAAGCATATGGGATAAGAACTTTATAATTTAAATCCCTGGTGTGATAAGGCATTACAATACTAATTTAATCAATTACCTAATTTTCCGTTCATTTATGTTCCTATTCGAAAAACACACAAATATATATCATTCATTTAATCTATTACATCTTTAGTTCCTAAAACGAAATTTTGCAAGCAAATATATTCCAGTACCTATCTAAAATAACGAACCTTGAAAACATAATTTAGAATGCAATAAATTAAAACCTTTCCAATCCTATTGGCAAGTCTGATGTTTAGAAATAGAAAAAATAAAGAAAAAAAAATCAGCACATTGGTTATTACATGAAGATATTAAATATAGAAATAACGGTGCAACATTCTATACGTCAAATAAACAAGAATAACTCATTTTTCATAAAAGTAAACGAATGTAATTCCCACACATATCAACCGCATCAATCTACTTCTAGCAAATAATCCATCAAAATTGCATTCATATTCAAAAGAATTTTTCTCGGAATCGATTTAAATTAAATTAAAATTTCAGCGCTTGCAAACCTTTTTCCTTTTGTCTTTGCCGAGTTAATACTGAAAGCATGTCACACAACGTGTAATTTTACTGTGAGACACTTTAATTTCTCGCATAAATAAACCCCATTTAGAATACGCATTGAAATGTCCCAGTAAATTGATTAAGACAGCGTACATATCACATTAATGGAGCAGTTTCCTTATGATAATGCCGCGTCAATTGTAATTTAAAGGATCTTTTTGGTATGCATGAGTGCTGGCTACAAAAGCCCGCATTTAACGCCCTTGTCAATCAGACATAATTAGAGTTAAGTGGAACGCAAAAACCGGCCGGTTGAAAGATGCTTTTTTTGGCTAAAAAATTTCTGGTGAAAAGGATTTAAAGGCAAGTTTCTGGCATTTAAAATGCTGGAAGTTTGGTTTTTAAACGACTTTAAAATGTGCCATAATTAGGTAATGGGATTTAAATTTAAAATCACTTAATTTATTTGTTCTGAATTTGTAAATAAGTTTTAAGGTGGAACTTCCCGCACAAATACAGGTGTATTTATTGCAGTTTTCCAGCGAAAACTGTACCGAATTATTTGTGGTATCTAATCTACTCTTTTAATATATTAAAAATTCTGGATAGGAGTTCAAAGGCACAGAAGATTAACTAACGACAGATAATTATGACGACGTCGAAGTCTCTGCCTGCGTTAGCTGCTGGCTGGGTTGAGTAGCTTAGTAGCTGACGTTGCCGTTCCCAAGCCCGGATAATGGAGGAGGATTGAGCATCTAGGCCCAGACTAACCACCCTGTCCTGTCTGAAGTTTGCATGGGGCTGGAGCTATGCAATAATTGCAACAAGAACTAATCAAATATAGAACAGGCATTCCAGCGATTCAGTCAATATGATGAAAAGGGAGAGATATTATCGATTTCAAACATTTTATATTGTTTAACGGCAGAAATACAACAAATACGTTAGGTATGTATACTCCGAATACCTCCTGGTAAAAGGAATATACAGGATGGCCCAATAAAAACATTAAACGCAAGTTTTGGCCACTTAACGTCAATTTTGTGAAAAACTCTCGAACACGTCAATTTTAGTATCAAGGGGGACATCTGAATTGATTAGTATTATTTACGCAACTTAAACCCTAAGATGAGGGTGAATTGCACCCCAAAAATTTTAAATAGAATGGGGTGTCAAACGTTACACAATTCTCTTTTCAACAGTCTTTTTATTTTTCAAATCCGATCATTAATTCCAGAAAAAATTATATTTAAATTTTGATCAAGTAGGCAAAAGGATAATGTCAAGCGGCCAAAACTTGCGTTTACTGTTTTCAGTGGGCCACCCTGTATAGATAAAACTTTAGAAAGGCGCATAACAAAGTCAAGAACTGTAAATTAGATATGTCAATCTGACCTTTAGCCAAAAGTGTAGTCAGTTTCGGAAAAGTAGGGCATGGAAGAATTAAATTCGAATGGTAGAATGTCAAGTCGAAATCCAGGAAGAAGTCTTGCGGCGTTCGGGCTTCTGGAACCAAGTGGAAATTTGTACCAGAGGAAGATGAAGCTCAAGATTCTTATTTTGAAGTGCGTAGACGATAGTAGGCACAAATAAAATTGACACAAGTCTTCATCTGTGGCTTGTTTCGCATATTTTTTAATCCATCAATATGTGGATATTCGAACACGGTTAAGTGGGGAAAATGCTCTTAACATTCGAGCTTGAAAAATAACTAAATGGGAATATATGTCAAAGTTAATTACTCGGGAGCTGGAAGAGTTCTTACACTTCCTGTTATTTAAGATGAAAAGTGGGAGCGGACGTCTACACCGTTCCCGAATTAAATAGATCGACCTGTATATGGATCGAAAGATTTTGATAAACAAGAGCACCAAATTACGCTTTATCGGAATTATTAAATTAATTTTAAAAATGCCGGTGTTTTAAAACCTGAAATGCAAAATAAATGAAAATTTATGAATTTAAACCGTGAAACTGTAAGTTTGCACGACGATAATTAACCAAGGCTTACTTAACATTTGGTAAAGGTGTTGGTGTGGTATTCAGGAAAGCCGCAATTCCATGCAAAGTTTGGCTGATGGTCTCCGGAATCGAACACGAGGTGCCTGCATGAAATCTAATGTAATGAATTCGGTGGACCAGTTACGTAGTGTATGGAATGGCAGAGGTGAAAGAAAATCTGTAAAATGCAATTGTAACGATCTTTAAGGATTAAGATTAAAATAGCAAAATTTAAGAGATTCTTGGCATCCGTAAGCCTAGATTTCCATCAATAACTAACCAAAAACCAACAACAAAACTCAAACTGTTTTAAGAACGAAGACTTTTTTGTAAAACTACTGTAAGAAGATTTGTTGTAAATATTTTGTATTACTTAAGAAACCAGTTAACTATAATATGTAAATAACTAAAATTTTGTGTTTCAAATATTTAAAGTACTGAACATACTCGTAGTTGTTTTAACTTTTCGCTTTTTTGCAGCTGCAGTTAAAAATTGTTTATTATTTTGCAGATATAAATAAATATTTTAACCCTAGTGATTTTGTAACAAATTTTACAGAATGTTATGAACGAATAGCACCACGCTAAAATTGGATATTTTTTTTAATTCTTGCAATTTACTCGTATAACAGTGGAATGATTGAATTTTTCTTCTGAATGGTTTATTCGAATAAAATTATTTTAAAAACAAGCACGACAATACTTAACAGAATGACCTATCATATTGTTTTCGTAAATTTAAATTTTACTCCAAATATTGGTTCCTGTAAATCCTCAAAAGCATACAACATGTAGAAATTTACACAATTTAAATTTATAAGAATTACAACTTCTTTAATAATATTTTGTAAAAGTATTTCGCTAATTGCAATTATATAGGACGCCCATTTTACTTAGATAATCATTCTGAATAGGCAACCATATATACTTGCTTCCATAAGGTTTACCTGTGACGTGTAATGTGTGTTGCCTGTTGAAAGCCAGTAAAGGGTTACTAAATAAAATATTGACACTGTATAAAGGATGTATTATAAATTTCTATTCTGTCACCTGCAAGCATATTTTGACTGTGCGTCTCATGAATTTGATTTGTAAATAAATTCATTGAAACTAAGTAGGTATCATTGAAACCAGGAAAGATGAGCCCTGCCTCATCAATGCTATCCGTATGATATAAGATTTTACTTGCTAGTCAAATCAGCATCAGCTGTATTCTCAAGCAATTAGGATTGGCGCTTTAACCGGAAAATAAACAACTGTCAAGTACTTTCAATGCGAATTTAACATTAAATTATTTTCGTTTTGATTAAGAAATTTAAAAATCCGTTTCCTGTTGTATTGTTTTATTTAGTTATTTGCGTTTATTTACTTTTATGATGCCTAAGGTTAGATGCAACTTAAAGTATTTACCAATTCAAAATTTTAAATTATATAATAATCTAACCAATAAATGTACATCTGCATTTCTTCTTCAACGCAATAAACCAAATTAAATGTTCATTTATTTAAACTTCACAATACAAATACTACAAAACCGAATTCCAAAGAAACATACGAATTTAGATGTATAACAAATAAAATAAAACGCGCATGTGACTTAAACTACTCTAGTCAAATAACCACTTTAATCATAACACAGGCTTATCGTAATGCTATCCTTGTCGTATGCATGGGGTTTGTGAACAAATTAATGTACACGCGTGTTTGTCGTTACTAAATTCAGGGTGTGATGAGGCAGGGCTCATCTTTTTTGGTTCCTATAATATGTACATAGAACCATATAAATGAAATTTTATAAGAAACAATAAATATAAGAAATGGCAGGCTAAACGAGATGGCTTTTTATTTTATACTATTGCAAATGTATATTTTATTTATTTACAATATCATACAGGTGCGAGCCTGTTTAACTAATTTGCAAACGATAAAAGTCAAAATCATAATAATGACAAAGAATATTTATTTATTTTGGAGTCATTGTAATGGGAATATTAACATTATCCATATAAAAGTGGTTTCCAAAATGCATAAGCCTTGCTGGAAAAATTGTTAGCACAATTCCAGAGAAAGTTTTTTGCTCATCAGTTCGCATAACAGAAATCTTATAATTGTGTTTCTTTGTTACCTATAAAGAAGCACAATTTTCCTTTTTTCTTAGGGATAATTTAATAAGATAAAATTATCAAAATTAGTGTTAATAAATCTAACAATATTATTAACATATTACATTCTAAATATCAATTTTTTTATGAATGTTTGAAAATTAATTCTAAATTTTTGAACATTTATATTTAGGAAAGTTTAGTGCATTTCCTTGTTCTCTGTGAAACATATTACCGCAAACTTAGAGATATTCGAAGTTTGAATTAACTGGCAAATTTAATATATTGGCAGTTTATAACAACCTTGATTTATGTAAATAAAACTGTTAAAATCGCTATTTTAAATGCAGCGTTGAATTCAAGACAATAAATCAAGTGCCATAGTAAAACATCCTAATTAAAGATGACAGATTATTCGAACGACTTTTAAGACTATAAAAATTACTAATAAAAACAAATACGTATCTTGACGTTCGAGTGAACTAGGTCCTAGACTCCTTTGCCTGGATTTAATGTTACATTAATTAAAGGTACGCTTTAATAATCAGTTTCAAAACCAGAAAATTCAATAAATGTTAGAACAACTGTTTATCCTGCCTTATGCAAATTTCGATTGTAGTTTTTATTCAAGAAAATTTACTAAAAAAATTTAAAATTATAATTTTGAATTAGTTAAAAATACATATTTCTGAAAATACTTGACATCTGAGTAAGCCTTGAAATGTATGCATTTCTTTTAAAATAGTAGGATTATTAAATTCTTTAAGATAGAGAACATTAGTGGCTCATATTTCCTCAAAAAACATTGTCTAGACAGCTATTAACTGTTTACGAATTTTTTTCAAATGTCAAGGCTGGATTAATATACTAAATCAAGATTTTTTTAACTTCTTATTGATTTCTCCTGATATTTATCTCCCATTTTCGTTATAAATCGTAAGTTACTGTTAGACTTAATTTATTATCCTAATCTAATACTATTTACGAGTATTTATGTATGAAGTTACTATTTTCGTTAATTTAACAGCAGGCTGTATTTTCCACCGGTAGAAAACTAATTTTTGTAATGATATAAGCAATAATGATGTTAATCATGGTGTTGATGTACGTGATTGTAAGGAAATTTATTTAGGTAAATAATATGTGATTGTTTTGTAAACGAGGGACTAATCTGCAGATAACTTCCCCGTTTTCCCTACTTATGCCTCACTTGTTTAACTAAATAATAATTTAAAGTCACCGGTAGGAGGTCTGTCAGAAACAATTGACACAAAATCCGAATAAAACCCGCAACCTGCTGGAGATTTCAACGTCAGATTCGGAACGAAACCCGAATAACTCTCCTATTTTATGTTTCATGCATTTTCTCGTATTTGCCCAAACGCTCACAACAATTTGCAATAACTTATTTTGTATTTTTGTATTATACACAAGAAAATTTATGTGGCTAAAGTGCTGATTCCATAAAGCTTCATCTAGAATTTTTGTACACAAAAATCGAAGATTAACGATTACATCATAATTCAAAAATGACAGGAGTTTAAAGAAATAAGGCGACACTTCGTTTTTGTTGTTTGTATTACAATAACAAATGGGTGGTTTTTACACTTGTATGCACAAAAAGATTAAAATTACGTTTCGTGAGCTTCGCTAAAGACGCTTTTTGTGTAATTTTTTCAAGAAGCGGTTCTTGTGACGTTTAATCCGATGAATAATGACCTTAAACTTTTTTCATGCATGTATTAGTCGTATTAAAAGGACTTATAAGGCAAAGATACATTTTTCACGGTTAGATTTAGCTTTTTGCACACGTGTTTTAGTGATCGTGGGATTATTAGACGAAAGTGTGTCAGAATAACCGAAAGGGAACGACTAAAAAAATCTTTTAATTTAAAAACAACGAAAAAGACTAATGTGCGTTATTAAATAATGAAATTATGAATATTACAGCTCGATTACTGCAGGTGCCCATTGAAATTGTAACCATATCAATGCTTCAAATTAATTTAATTTTTGTTTTGGGAAATTAGGGAAGTAGATTTAGTTAAATTAATATAAGTAGTAAAAGTTGATGATGTAAGTGAGTTTGTCGGTTTAATTTTAAGCGCAAGTAGAACACGTTTTTACACTTACAGTTATCGCAGCCTAAAAAAATTTGACAAATGCTTAATTTTTATACTAATGGCATTTTAGTTATAATAAACCGATTACCGCTTAATAGACTTTTTCAACGGATAACCCTGTATTTTCGTCGGGAATCGTACTTATACATTTATTCATGAGTATTATTAATAACGTTTGATTAATTATGGCGAATATGCGGTTCGCAGCGGGGTTCAAGAATTTTTCGATTATTTGTTGTTAAATATAATATATTATTGGTTGGTGTGTCAGTATTACTTAGATGAAACTGCAAACTCTCGGTCGTGATCGGTGAAAGTCATAAGGGCTTAAACAATACATTTTATTGTGTATCCAGATCCAGGGTGATTAACGAATCCTGACTGCATGAGCGTGTATAAGCAAAAAATTGATTGTGGTGAAATAATTGCTTTGGGCATGAGATTAATTTAACTCTACGTCAATCTTTTATAAAAAATTTCATTCATTACTTTTTGTTCTGCTTCTTGTTCTCCTCGCTTTTATTTTTATAATTACTAGTGATATTATTATTATTCAGAAATTTATAATTTTTAATTTTATTTGGAAGTATTGCACATAAGAAAATTCTGTAAAAGTTTAATTAATCCCCACTTGAAAACTGCTATTGTTTTTCTTCTTAAAAAGTGTATTGCAGTTTGGTCTACAGATCTTATTGTGCCTCAATCACCACTCTTAGCAAGAGAAATTGTTAATCAGTCATAAAACAGTTGTCATTACGTGATGTAAATTAAAGTAACCTGCTTGGTTGCCTACCTTAACTACCATGATTGAGCGATTTATTTTTACCTGTGATTTTGTTACGTTACATAGTAATTATTTTCTATATCTGAATTGTTAGGGTAATCGTTTTGTTTACTTTATCTCTTGCAAACTAAAAGCTGCTTAGAAATTTAAAAAACTCCTCATGATTTCAATGATATTAACATTTTTAAATATTCTTTACTTAAATTTATGTACTTCGTAAAGAGCTTGAGAAAGTAAAACGAGCAATTCTTATGGAATTTATTATATTCGTTTTCTTTGTTAACCTTAGGAACCTTTTGCTGCTGAATTCAAACTAGTGCTGGAAAAATTATTCATTACCGATAATCGATTGATCGATTCTATTAATAATGCAATTAGTGAAACAACTCAAATAGAAGAATTATTTGATCAACCGCAACTGATTAATAACCAGAAATTTCACGATAATTTCTATTAGGTACTCGATTAATCGATTGCCACTATATTTCTATTCATTAAATTAATTGCATGACTGCTTGGTATTATAGAAATAATCGATTAATAAACTATTACAAAATTTTATAAATTATTCTTTTTGATATATGAATGTCTAAAGAAAATTTTGAAAAGCCGTTTCAACGGAAAGACAGTACTATCCTAACTTTTTTATCTGACAATCTGCATAAAGTTTGTTGAGAAGTAAGGTAAACCACGCAGAGATGGCAGCATCATGACCAAAATCGATGCACGGCCGCCGATAAGTTTAATCCTTTAAACGAGCCCTTGTCGAGTGTCAAGTAGGTGCATTGAGAGGTTATTGTTTGGTCACATGAAGTAGACGAAGGTGCAAGCATTTTCAAAAGTGATTGACAGAAAGGAAATTCGTGTCTTGATTAAATTTTACTTTTTGAAGCGGAAAACGGCGACCCAAATAAAAAGTAAGCTAGATCGTATCCTTGGGGAATCTTTCCTTCATTTAATACCGTACATTTGTTGAGCTGAATGAGTACCGAAGATGAACTGCGTAGCGTCTTGAAGATTCCAAATAAGTGATAATTACTAGGTATCATGTCGACACTGAGCGATGGGGTGAGGGGGGTAGAATATCTCATTTAAATTTTCTAAGGTATTAATACATTTAATAACATTAATGGTTCTTTCTAGTTGAAAAATAAGTGTGAATGAAAGAGGTTGAAATAGTGGACCCGTGTTTCATCTGTAGTGACTCTTAATTTAAGAAAATCATCTCCTTCTTGCTCATATTGTTCCAACGGTTGCTAAGCTACTACCACTCCAACCAACTTGTTTTCTTGTCTCAATTTTCAAAGAACCCAACCTGTGTCAACTTTATTGAAACCCAACTTGTTTCTGATAATGTTATCAATACTTCTAACACTCACATGTAATCTCTGAACGACTTTGACCACTGTTGTTCTTCTATTATCTTTCATTGGCTCATTCATGCTACCGACGTCTTCTAAAGTTAAGTACGTGCATGGTCGACAACCATATGGTTCATTTAAAATGTATTTCCGTACTGCTTTGAAAGACTTACACGACTCAAATAATTTCATAGATTATTTTTTAAACAGTCCTGTCAGCCAATCATAATGAGAAAAAATTTCAAATCGACCAATAGCATCAAAATTACACTGATAATTTGCTAGTAGCTGATTACAGCGATAATTTTTTGGTTGTTAAGGTAGCGCAGCCATTTGTCTCAATACAAACATTAAAAATTCTGTCACTGTCACTGTCATCATTGTGTATTAGTTTAAAAAATAATCACGCTGAATTACAATCGTAGTAATAATTTTTTTTTTATAATTTTAACTAGATTAGTACTCATCTTTATTGCTATTAGGAATAAAGATTCGTGAATCTAGTTAAAATTATCAAAAAATTATCACCACTTATGTAATTACTGTTGATAATCCTTTGAAATTTATTTTCGATTTGCTTTAAAAATTGCAATATGCATAAAATTTAAGATTGAGGTTCTCAATATTGAATTTATTTATACAAATTATTAATTCCCCAATTTATTAACAGCCTACTTTTTATTTTTTACTTTGTTTATAAAGAAATCAGAATTCTTTGTTCTAATATTTATTCAAGATTAAAGTGTGTAGCATAAAATTGATTTAATAGAATTTACCGAAGAAATTAATTGCAAGTTGAACTTTTAAAGCAAATTAATTAAAAGGGGTAGAACGTAGTTTTGAAGAAAATTCCTTTTTTATACTGTGTATATTGGTGAGATTTTTACCTGCTTTATTTCTGTGTTATTGCTTGCTTTATTCTTTTTTCGGATTAATTAATTACTGTAAATTCAACAGACTTCTGAAAAATTGCATCTTAGAAATCACAGGAGATCGCGACATTTTGGAATATAGTTGCTGAAAAAACATTTATAAGTTAAAGTATTTTTCAGAATAGTATCATCAACAATTTCATATTTACTTTATAAAAACTCTAAATTGTTCGGTTTTCTACATTAGAGAAAAAATTGTAAATGCCATTTATAAATATTTTAGAAAACAACAAGATGTCAAAAGCTAAAAGATTTAAGAAAATTTGTAAAATCTTTAACAGGCTTTTATATCAACTTGATGTCACTTTGTTAGATGTGCAACAAACCTACGTCAGAAATGCATTATAAAAGATAAAGATGAATATGTATGTAAATTATGAAAAGATTAATAATTTTATACTCTAAAATTATCAAATTCCACCAGCTTTTTAAACAAAACTTTTAGGTGTTCTTTGAATATTAGCAGTGCTTAACCCAACCTTCTTTAATCTTAAATTAAGATTAATCTACACAGAAATATATTTTGATATTTCGCAAAAGCCTTGATGAGTTTTATTCAGCCAATTTATAAACTTCATATTAAAATTTTAGCTTCCCGATATTAAAATTATAAACGAAAAAAATTAAACGCTCGATTTGTTAACATTTCCTTATAAAAATCCTGCTGGGCTAACGAAGCAGCTTTTTTCCCATTCGCTATTTTAATTTGGCGTGTATGTTTGTCTGATAATGTTCCAGTTTTTTTATGCTCAGCTGGGTACTTTTTTACAAACTTAAAATAATATGCAATAATTTACGAATTTCCTGTTCATCAAGGTCGAGAGGTTTAGATTTCGCATAATTAACAGATTAACTGTAAAAACGGGCTTAATATAAGAATTCCAATTAATTCGCAGTAATTTTTCTTATTGATTAATATCTAGTTTTGTTTGCTTGTTGTTGAATTCATGACAGATAGGACGGCAATGGCGTTCGTTTTTATTATTTTAAAAAAATTCAAATAATACTTGTAATAATTCACGTATTTAAGGTGTGTGATGCGGAATATGTAAGTTATGGAGGAGTAATCTTTATTTGCGCAATTCTGGCGTCCGTTTTGTCACGAATTCATGATCGAATATTTTATAATGTGGCATTCCGAACACTCATAATTCCTGTATTCAATTGCTTGTCTTCTTGAACTGGTGCTGGTTATTTATTAAACGTTTTATCGCGTAAATCAGTGGGAAATCTTTTTGTTAGCTATTTACTTTTGTACTTATTAACAAACAGCAAGTAGCCATGCTGATTAGGTTTGACTTAAAAGCAAATTAATGCTCTAAAACAGTAATAAACATACCGGCTTTGTACTTTGATTCTCGATTAAAGCCGAATTTAATTTTAATCGAAGTCGATCGAAATTTAAATGGATTTTAAATTTGGTGTATGAATATTGATCAGAGTTGACTTCTTTTTATTGTTGTGCTTAAATTGGATAAAACCTATTAAACGTTTTCTGCCAGATAAATTGCTTTCGCCTTTCGGCGGAAGCATAAATAATCGAGTGCAACCTTGATTACCTTAAAAATCTGTTCCTGTAGCTACCAAAGTGACATATCATAAATCAATAGACACGCTAGTTACGATAGAATATAAAATGTAACATTAAATGGTTAAGCTATATTTTTAAAATAATTGAGCAGGTGATTTTTAAACTATCTTAAAATCTGCCAATGACACAAATAAAATTGGAACAAGAAAAATAAACGGAAAAAGCAATATAAAATAAGCGAATAAAAGAAAGGGATTTTAACCTTTTTGGAAATTACATAAATAGCCAACACTTGTAGCTCTTTATTTTATAAAATTAATATATAAGAAAAATCTAGTTCAACGTTGATTTTTAATAGGTTTGAAATATAGAACTCCTGCAGTAGATAGAAAAAAAGTTTTGAGAATTATTATACATTTATTGAATCGTTTTGAGCATTTTGGAACTGCAATAATTTATAAATATAAATAATACATGCTATGGCTTAAATTAACTAAAATATTAATGTCAAAACAGACGAAGAGCTCAATCAATATACCTTAAATGTAAAAAATTTTGTTTAAAAAAAAAGTCTGTAAGGCAGTTTTAATAAAATAACCCATATTATAGCAAACATTGAGATTTACAGGTTATGAATGCTCTTTAATTCAATCGCAAAATTTTGAAATTCAACTCGTTGACACCAAGAAGACGGAAACAAGAAAATTTACTTGTTTGAAATTTCTCATTTAAAATCTTTTAAGCTGAGAAATTTGAAATATCCTTGAGACTAAAAATTAAAATTGAATTTACATTTAATCTAAAAAGCCCGAAGTGTTTGTAAACCAATAAGTCGATAAACCCATAAATAAACACAATACACAACTAAACAGAACAGAATGTCCCTTCGTTCGTTTAAAGCAAAAATTAATTGAAATCTGTTAAAGCTGCAATTAACGGTTACATTTTTGAGCAGTCTACGTTAAGTAAAGGTAAGGCATAGTTATTTAAAGGCAAATAAACCATATACCAAACAAACACCAAAGTTAAGTGTTAGTCAACCAGTTTTTCTCAAGCAAATTTCGAAAATTGATAATTATACATACAGTGAGCACGTAAAGGTTGGAATAAATTCTATAAAATCTTTATTAGGCAAGTAAGAAAATAATGCTCGGACACGTCGATTTTCTTTTTTAGATGCGCATTTTTTAGTATACGTATATTTTTTATTACGTCATCCCTCTTTGAGTTATGACGACATCATCAGTTTTTTTAAATAGCAACACCCTCTTTTGATAATACCATTTAAAAGGGCACATTTTTCTGGGTATAGACGCCAAATTTTGTGGTAGAATTCATATTAAATTCATCATTACGTAGACCTTAAGTTCCATGAATCAATTTGTGATTTTAGTAAGTGTAAGTGTTGTGAAAAAATAACTAAAAAATCTCATGTAAAATATTTGGGCGTAATAGTAGATCAACATTTAAAGTGGGAAAAGCAAACAATACAAGTGACATGTCAGTTAAGAAAACTAATATATATCGTCAAACAAATTAACAATTTTTTAAACGAAAAATCTATAAAAACAGTATATTATGCCTTGGTCGAGTCCATATTGCAATATGGTATTATTTTATGGGGCAATGCTTATAGTAGAGCCTTAGTTCCTGTACAAATTGTGCAAAAACTTATACTTAGAATAATGTTCAAAAAACCGATGCTGCACCCGTCCAACCAGTTATTTGCAGAAAGTAAAATACTAAGCCTTGATAACCTTTATATTTACAAAGTTTGCACATTTATATATAAAAACCCTAAACTCAGAGAAAAAATCGACCACAAATATCAAACAAGATCATTAATAAATGAAGAAAGCAATATTCCATTAGTAAAAACCACTTCTGCTCAACAGTTTTTAACATACAATGGTGTAAAACTATATAAATCGCTACCGACGAATATCCGAAGTCTCAATAATATCAAATTATTTACGAAAAAAGTTAAGAAACATATTATGGAAAACTCTCAACAATTTAAGTCTAACAGGTGAATATTAAATAATTATATTCAAAATGCTTATTATCCGCTGTCCCCGCCAACAGTGTGTGCGCAACAAATTAAACAAATAATTTTTGTCAACAAATATATACCATGTCAAATTATTTATATTTATAAACAAATACTATGCAATTATTCGAGGCACAAACAACCATTGGGTTATGTGCCACATATGTACTAGATCCTAAGTATTTAATCTGTAAAAATGTTAAGAGAATAAATATTATTATTATTATTATTATTATATTATAACAATGCAATGAAATAACAATAGAAGAAACAATAAATACAACTAAAACCCATTAAATTAAACGTTGAAATTGCATATCATTCACCTCTTGACAATATCCATCTATTGCCGATTCAGATAATCACGCACAATGACAATCTGTGAATTATGTGGTGACGCGCCATCTTGTTGGTACCATATTGATTCGTCCGGCATTTGGGGATTTTGATTAGTTGGATATAGTGCTACAAGCGCGGGAATTATCTGTTGTTGTAAAAAATTCAAATGTTTTTCAGCATTTAATGCGCCGTCAATAAAAAATGGTGCAACAATTGTGGTACTAATTTCTCGAAAATATTGTTATGTAACATACCATAAAATTTGGCGTCTATACGCAGAAAAATGCGCTCTTTTAAATGGTACTATCAAAAGAAGGTATTGCCATTTAAAAAAACTGATGATGACGTCATAACTCGAACAGGGATGACGTAATAAAAAATATACGTATACTAAAAAATGCGCATCTAAAAAAGAAAATCGACGTGTCCGAGCATTATTTTCTTACTTGCCCAAGAAATATTTTATCGAATTTATACCAACCTTTACGTGCTTACTGTATATTAACTAGCACCACGTTGGGCTAGCCAAAAATATGTAGTGTAATTTTAATGATTACAAAACAAAATTAATTAAATTTACTATAAAAACGAAAATGTTCTGTAAACTGATTGTATATGTGTGTAATTGTCTGTGTGTATTTAAATTTGTGTGTATGTTTACATAAAATCAAATATCAAGATAACTCAATACCTGAAATAACAGAAACTAGTAAACCTAGTACGTAAAATATTTGGGGAATTAATTACTGTGAATTATAAAACAACGTAAAAAACTTGGTAAGAACAGAAAAAGTAAAGTATATATGGAAATAAACAGATTATAAAAAGCAATAATATAAATGAAAAAGGAATAAAAAACATAAGGGGGGATATAAACTGCCAGTGTTCTTGTAATTCGTTGTTATTTTGGGATTTTCGAGTCATTTTGAATTATTGTTAAAATTCTTGAGTACAGCCCTGCCCTTTAAGTTGGATTCCGGGTTAATTATTTTATTTTTGCTACAGTTTAATTTCGTTTTAGTTTGAAAGGCGTGCGAGGTTACGCCAAATCAGCGTTCGTTCATTGTAGTTCTACGAAATCTTCAAGTTATTTCAATATGTTTTGTCGTTGGAAAGATTTTCTTTGTTAGAAATCCCAAGCTGACACAACTCACGCGTATCTTGGCGACGATCTCATCTTCTTCTTGTTGATACGGCTCCTCGCGATATGTTTCGGGGAATCCCCTCTTCACGCGAGGCCATGTCAGCAACGCCGTCCGTATGTTTCTACACCCCGACCCCTCAATACGCAGCAACCTCTCCACCATGTCGGACGTTTTGGCTTAATTAAGACGGGTATGCAAACTTATCATTTCCAGCGTGGGTCCTCATACCACCGAAAAGGTTTTTAGTTTCTTTGGTAGCTTCGCTAAGCTATATTAAGGTAGAATCCGGATAATCCCAAGAAAGGCCATACAATTTCGGAATGAGATAGTCGTGTGTAAGTGTTGTGAATGTGAAAGTTGGAAGTATCGTCTTCACACGAATTCAATATACTTACATAAAGTATATTGGATCAAGAAAACCCAAAGCTTCTGGAATAGTCGTCGTCTTGCACCGGCCTTTTGTTGTTTGTTGTTGTTTTGCAGTTAAGTAAAGTCAATTTTACTATAGCAAGGTAAGTCACATCTTGCAGGGGCGTGCAGCTACGACGACTCCCTTCTTCGAGCCCTTGGGAATCTTCTATGATGGGTTTTCTTCTTTTAGATCTTAGGGTGGTTTTAATATTATAATGGCGCCCTATCTACCGTTACGACCATCCCCTTTTGGAAGGGTTACTAAGTGTTATTAAGTGTTATTTCAGCGTTTCGAATCCCCCTTCTTCACTGTTAGCTTAGCCGCGTGCACCCCGGATTTGACATCCCCATTTAATGTCGTAGTGCAGAATTGGCACGTGACAAAACTTATAAGAAAAGGAAACATGTAAACTTCAAAGTCGATATTAAAATAAATTAAAAAATATGTAAAAGTCTACGAACAGTCGGTAAAATACTACAATCTACAATTTTATGCCGAACAGAAAGCTGAGAAAGGTTAGGATTTGGGTACATAATACGTAGTTATATGAAAGAAAATAACAAATAAGGTTTCGTCAGGATAAATGAATAAATAAAAAAGAACACGTAAACGAAGATGACTGAATGGACTGCATGAAAAACGGGAAATTGAAGAACTGACAAAAACTGAAAGCTGTGAAAAATGTTCTCAACAAGGAATGCAACAATGAAATTAAAAATTCATCTGAAACGATCTGTTGCCTTTAAGGATTGCTTTTTGCTGCTACTGTTTACCCTTCAGATTATTACATTGTAACTGATTTAATTTTAATAAATTAAATCTTTAAGAATTCAGCGGTGCAAATTCCTGACCAGATATATTTTTCTATGCATCGGATTTTCATAAAGTCGTATGTTGTTCTTGGTTACTGATATTTTTCGGCCTTTCCATTTTGGTTTAGGAATAAACGTATAGAATATCAAAAAACATGCTCTAACCTTCCATATAGAAACTCTCCAAATAAGTATATCACGTTTTGTTTCAATTTCACAAAATAAGTTTCATTTTTATTAGGAGTTTAATTAAAATAATTATAACCTTAGTGCTAGCAATTTATTTCTGCATGTAAAATACCCATTTGAGGAGCTCGTTATGTAAGTAAATGCATGTATCAAGGGCATATGAAATTAAAATATAATCGACAGATTATAAAACTATACATTATTAAACTGATTTATAGTTTGTAAAGTTTATATAAAGCTATTTATTCCAGGATAGTTCCGTATTTTCCGTTTAATGTATCAATAACGTCACAATATTTTGATATTGTATTTACAAAACGAACAGTTTGCATTTAATTACTTCCAAAAAATAAATCAAGGGAGTTTCCAATTAGTTAGGCATGCAAATTTGAATTTTGGTTTTATTTCAAGTTATTGTCCTTGAATGTAGGACTTATCTAAATTACCTTTTTTTACATATCCTGGTTGCATTAAATGCAGCTTTAGAAAAAACGCCCTTGCTTTTAATGCTCACATAATTGGTTAACTAATTAATTAAGGTTTAATAAATAATCGAAATAAAAATCGCACCGGCAAAAGTAGAACCGGAGCAAAACATAGCAGTTTTATTAGCCCGTGCCGAATTGATTTTTAAATGCGTTATGTAAGGGGTAATTATGTAAATTCGAACCCGTTTTGATGTAACTGTTCTCATTATTAAATTCATTTCAATCAGATCAGAGCGTGCCTCATTAAAAAATGGATTTCAAGAATGTATTGTGAAACATTTCGAACCGTTTCAGGGCGGAAAAGATCGACATTTTTTTCGATTTGTATATTTATAGTTCTGTAAGGGCATAATTTATAAAAATTAATTTGTTCAAAATTATTTGGCATTCGTAAATTTTGAGATTTCGATTTGTGATAACGGAAATGAGGTTGCTAATAAACCCGCAACTGGTTTATTGCGATTTCTGTTTTTAATTAAGCTCGTATGGTTATTAAAGACACGCATTTTTAAAGTTTTATTTTTGGTTACACGTTTCCTACGGTGAAGATATGAATATTTTATGGACAAATTATTTAAAAATTAGGTTAATTTCTTGCTTTTTTTTAGATTCCTGCCGAAATGTTTATGTTTTAATTAAATCTTTCAATTTGTCTTATGTAAAACTACATATCAACGTCGTTTTAAACGAATTAAAAATACTGTCCTAAGGATTGTGATCCTTTATTTACTTAAAAAAAAGTGCAAAAAGGCCAACATGCTCAATGTTAAAGATTAAAATAAAAAGGAAATAACTCATGTGATTATTCTTTTCTTATATTTTGTGTTTTGGAGATGAACAAAAATGGCGAGAGGATGTTTTTAAAATATTTTTTGGAAAAGTCTTTCATACACTTTAAGACACCGTATTAAGTTCTTCAAATGATGTTATAAAAGACTAACCACAGTTAGAAATCAAGTTTATATCATTTTTTTGTTTAAAAAAATGTAATTTCGTAGATCGAATTTCTTTTAAACAACAAAAGTATTTGTATACAGCAGACTGAATATGACAAATATTAATTAATGTTATTAATCAAATGTCAAAAAAATACTACTGAATTACCCAAAATTAGTTATATAACACCAAATACTTAGAATTTATCAACAAATCTGTGTTATCAGATTTGGTCCACATAAAACATAAAAAACAAAATGAGACCAATTTTTTTTAATTTGTAAACTTGAAATTATTTATTGCCAGAAGTTATGAAATAGCATCGGCAAATAATGGGCGTTCCTAGATTTTAAATTAGAATTTTCTGCATACATCACCGATAAATTGTTGCACTAGAAGTGTCAATAGATTAATATTTATAGTTAGCCTAGAGTTAATTTTTTTCTTCCAATGCTAATAAGTGCACAAGTTAATCAAGCGATCAAAGAAAATAATTATAAAAAAATTCGCACTGGCGAAAAGTCACCATTATTTTATATATTAATTTAGA
The DNA here is from genome assembly GCA_963082815.1 of Melanotus villosus. Classification (NCBI taxonomy): domain Eukaryota; kingdom Metazoa; phylum Arthropoda; class Insecta; order Coleoptera; family Elateridae; genus Melanotus; species Melanotus villosus. The sequence goes on along the minus strand of OY720420.1, from coordinate 4,381,957 downwards.
ATTGACATTGATGTATTGGTATGAATTAGATCGATTGTGATAGATTTCTACACCGGTAATTAGGGAGTTTTTATTACAGGATGTATTTTTTGTTTTTAATTACATTTGCTTAATTAAAAAGATTTATAAATGCTTCTTATTTATTGTTAGTGAAAAAAATTATACATATATAAATATATTCAAATCTTTATTGACATTCAGATTTGACTTAGTAAACGGAAAGAATTCGGAGTTCTAAAGGACATTCTTCTAGTATTTAGGTAGTAATTATTTTTGATCAACAATTTAATTTTTTACTTAATATAAGGCATCCATTGCGATGGTTATATTGGTTATAGAGAAACTTTAAGCACAAATTTAGGTAAATATTTTGCAGTTTTTAAACAAAAGTGATACAAAGTTGTTAATATTTATTTAATAAAGTATTTTAACTACCTACTTCCCTATTACAATAAAACAAAGTTAAATTGTTTATAGTGCTTAGAAGAAATAACTTAAAATTCAAAGAGACACTAAATTTTGCTGATCTTTATTGAGGCTCATTTCTGGAAGTTTTTGGCCAAAACTGTACAAAATTACCAGTACTTTCTATTTTTAGTGAAGTAAAATACTCCTCTCGTAAGATACTGAAAGTCCTATAAACTGCCTATAGTAGGGGAGAAGTGTGCACCTTGAGACACTGATATATTAGTTTGAAGTTGTTATTTATATTGTAGCGTCCAGGTCACGCATTGTTACAAAGATAGCCGTCAGATGGTAGCACATGTAGTATCTGTGTACGAATCAGGGTATGTATTTTAAGTTATCGTAGCGTGTTCTATTTTTTATTTTGTTTTATTCTGTTTCTTTCTACTTTGATATAAAACTTCACTTTTGACAGTTGTCAAGCAAATAACAAAATCATAACAATATTCCATAGCTGGGTATATTTTGCCGCAACCCATATAAAAAGTAAAGCGTACGAACATAAGGTTAAATTACTATGTGCTTCCCCAACCTGAATGAACTACTACAACGAATTTATAATAGGAAGCATTGCTCTCATCTTTGTGCTTTAATCAACACCAAGAAGTTGAAGTTTAACCTTATAAATTCGATGTTTTCTGCGCACCTTGAAATTATTTATGCCCTCAGCTACTTCACTTTACCAGAACCATAATTCAATATAATTACAGAGCGGCTAACCGATGCTATTCTGATATCCTTGCAAATGGTATTAATCTGTTGAGTACGAAGCATCAAGGGAAGAATAAAGCTTATTGAAAATACTAAAACACTATTTACCATTATTACTATTTGCTTTTCATTCCGTCTTTGATACCTCGAAGTGATGTTTATTGTATTTGAAATTGATTAGTTGTAATAACAGCATCATTTATTATCCAGTCATTTCAATAACTTCAACCCTGCCCCACGGAATTTTTTACTTTAACACACCGTGTGATTGATTCGTTTTGTAATAGCGATGACTTTATTCCTACGTGATTCAATTTAACATCTTGATAGGATCCGGTTCATTATCTAGCTGTTAATGTTAAAACTGCTTGCTTAAAACCCCGGAGGTTAGGATTTACAAGGTTCGTTTATAAAATAAGAATTTTTTATAAAATGCAAATCTTAGACATAACGAGATATTTAAAAGTAAATTAGGATTAAAGAGTGCATGTTTCATTTCCTACCGTAATTAAAATTATTGCGATTTCGTTTGGTCACACGTTTATATTTGCATAATTTCTTAATTTGCTTGAGCTTTGTTTTTATTTCCTCTCAAGAGCTCGTTAACAAGCAACTTTTTTTGTTAATTTTTTCTTTTATTATCTTTAGCGTCTTAAGGTTCCGATTAGTTACTATATTCTTGAGTAGCAAAATCCATCTTAATTGGAGCATTACGTGATTAAAAAGATAACTGAAAATTTAAATAAAAATATGCCATTTAGTAGAGAGCCAAGCTGTCGTTCGTTGGTTTTTTTTGTAAATTTTGGCGAGTTTGGGATCCTAGAAAGTTTAGTTTTAGCAGAGAATACAACTAATTAAATCCTAAGTTAATTAATTAATACAATAGTATTTTAATATAAAAATATTTAAATTCAATAAACCAGATAAATTACTTAAAAGAAGTTTTTGTTATTAACACGTATTTATACGAGGTTTGGCAATTTAATTCCCAGACTGTCATTGCAGCTCTAAAGATACGTGATATTAAGCCAAAATTAAAGCAGCATGTTTTAGTTCACACTTTTCTCAAGAAGGCTTGGCTAATAGAAACATCGAATGGCTGTCAGTTACTTCGCAAGACGCTAGTTTACAAATCGTGTTTCTGTCAGTCGTCATGAACCAACGAATTAATGTTAACTTTTATTATAAATTAGGAAAAACTGCGACAGAAACTTACGAAATGTTAAAAAGTGTGTACGGCGATAACATGCTACTGTGTTCGAATGGTTTAAACGCTTCAAAGATGGTCGTGAGGATGTTCAAGATGACGCTAGAACCGGGCGTCCGTCAATCGCCCGAAACGTAGATTCGCTCGCAAGCGTCAGTGAAATTTTGGCAAAAGATCGCCAACTGGCTCTCCGAATGATGGCAGATAAGTTGAATATTAATAAAGAGACGATTCGACAAATTTTATACGAAGATTTGGGAAAGAGGAAAATCTGTGCAAAGTTTGTCCGGCACAATCTGACGGATGAGCAAAAACAGAGGAGGGTTACATCGTGTGCAGACTTCGTTCAGACTTGTTGTGCCAATGCGAATTTTCTTAATTGCATCATCACTGGTGATGAGTCGTGGGTGTTTCAGTACGATCTTGTGGCGAAACGCCAAAACATGCAGTGGGTTGGACAATCATCACCAAGACCCAGAAAGTTTCGTTTGCAATAATCCTAAATCAAGACCATACTGATTGCCTTTTTCGATAAACATAAATAATTTGTACCTGAAGGGCAAACAGTTAATAGTGCATTCTACGTCGAAGTGATGACGAGCTTATTACAACGCTTTTCTCGAGTCCGACCCCAGTTTCGAGAAAATGGTTCTTAACTCTTGTTGCATGACAATGCGCCTGCCCTTTCCGCACTGATTGTGAAGTAATTTCTCATAAAACACGGCGCTGTTGAAATCAATTACCCACCCTATTCGCCAGATTTAGCACCGGTAGACTTCTTTCTCTTTCCTAAAGTGAAAACTGCTCTCAAAGGAAAACTGTTTCAGGACGTAGAAGTCATTAAAAAAAAAATGTAACCCCCGAATTGAAAGCAATTCCTTCCGACTGTTTCAAAAACTTTTAGAACGTTGCAATAAGTCTATTCATGTAAGTACATTACATCAGAGGTGAGAAATGTTTCATTACAGCCGAGGGCTTATGTATGACCGAGCGCCCGTGGGTGGAAAGTGTTTTCTGTTACTTTCCACCCAAGAGATTGTTATTACAGTTAGGAACCTCTAAAACGTTAGGAATCGACATATTACTATAATGATTGTGAATGAATGGAGATTACTTTGAATGAATATGATCAATTATTATTTTTCGTGTTACTTAAATTGTGTTTCTTTTTATTGTGGCAGCCCTGGAATTAAATTGCCAAAACTCGTATATACAGGATGTCCTTTACTAGGCTGATTTGTTCTTCAGGGTTTCATTAGTTTAGTCATGCTTCTGTTTTTTTTTTTTTTTTTTTTTTAATAAATTAAATACAGAAGATTTTAGTGAGTAAGAAATACTTGAGATATCAAATTTAATAAGGGCAACTTGTAAATTAAATTTCAAAGAGTTTGTAACATTGGATTAAGTATTGGCGGTTTTGTCTATTTTTTTCGACCAGAAACAATATATTTGTGGCTATAAATACAAGCATATAGTAATTAATCAACAAAAACTAGAAGCTAAATGGGTAGTGTTTTTCGTTATATTTCCTTCATTTCGTGGTTACCTACTTTATATTTATATTTACTTGGATAATGATTCAACCATAGACTATGATCTGGGCATGAATGATGATGATGATAGTTTAGCACATCTGGAAATAACATGCATGAATGACAACGAAGCAGAAACAGAAATTAATTTAAAATTGTACGAATACACAGATTCCAAAATAAAAATGCAAAGACAGTCATTTATAAAACCTTCTTCTTCTTTTCCTTGAAGTGGCGTACGCTTTACAGGGCGTTTTGCCGTTCCTTCTCGCCATATCTCCGTAGTGTGCGGGTAGATTGCCACTGCTTTTCGAGGGAAGCGGTTGGATGCTTTCGGTGTATGTGTGTCCCAGGGAATCGAACCTGGGCCAGGCTTAATCTTAGTGGTCACACGTAGGCCGAACCAATCGAATCACGATCGCGACTATAAAACCTTAGCAGATTAATATCTCTATACGTTAGTCAAATATGGACTGTAACACAAAAGATGAATATAAAAAGTCGAGGAAAATTCTCGGATCAGGTAAAAATGACACTTTGGAGAAAGAGACAAAACTATTAATTACAGAAAACATTGAATAAGATCGTCATAAAGGGAATAACACCAAGGGCAATCCATGAATATGCTGGACAAACAATACAGAGGAATATTTGACAATGGTAGCTGTTAAAAGCTGGAGATTATTAATATAAAAAAAAATTGAGTAAAATCAGGAAGAAGGCCAAAGGTAACAAAGAATTGGGAAGAAATTTGTAGGATGGTGTAGGCGAGGGGGCTGCGGTTTCCATCTTACTCCACTTATTTTTATAATGGCGTATTCATATTTAGTAAAGCACATTCGATCAACTTACCAAGAAATAACGTTAATTTCACCAAGATTAGATTAATGCGTATCTTCGACCAGGTCTCGTAACACCCAAAGCTTAATACGCATTAGCGCTCATATCACCCAGGCAATTATATCATATATATAACAGCGTTACATGAAAGTAAAACAGGCACATATTACTTACAGGGGGAGAGAAGATCCCACTGTGAAATCCCACGTTGCATCTAGTAGAAAACCCTCGGCAATGTTGAGAAGTAATGTGTTGGGTACCTTCAGCTACATATGAACCTGAAACCGGCAGCTACGGGCGCGCACCAACCATGGCTGAACATAGTCGACAAATGGGAGATCCACCAATGACGATGTTCTGTCCTTCCTAGACGACTAGTACTTCTAGGAAGTCCAACACAACAAAGAATATGCGGAGGCGGCCTACCTCGCCATCCTGGAGGGCATCGTCCAGGCGTCACTACCATAGGAATGACTGCCATAGGCAGGTCGAGGGTCTTTGTAACTACACCTAGTTACAAATCCCCCCCCCCAAGCATATAACTAGTTATCTTCAGTTCCAAGAGTTCTTACAATCAACAACCTCATGCTCCAATCAACAATATGCCCCAACAAGCCTCGGGGCTTGTCCAACACAAGAATAACAATGATATCAACAATATCAACAACAACAACAGCAACAACAAGTCTCTCTGCTTCTCCACATCAATAACAAATACAGCTGTTTATACCGACTTTATCTCATCCGACATACAATTGCATCTATTCAACAATGCAACACTATTTCGCATTCTACACCAACACACTTGGTTCTTTCATTATCACATGTGTAATGTAAGCTAAAGGCTAAAGCATCCCGCGACCGACTACCCCTCAAATTCTGACCGCAGTCGAAGCCCTTAAATCGTAACTAATCCCCTTATTTTAAACGCTCTCGTTCGGGTTTTGTAAATAAGCGGTCGTTGTTTTAAGAAATCTAATGCTTACGTCACCGTCACTAAGAAGTACGTACAACAAATTAAAAAAAAAGAAACGAGAGGAGAAATTAACGTGCTCTGAACTCGAAGAAGAAACTCTCTTTACTACTTGGGAAGCTCATATGCAGAAGACCAAAATTCTAAATTGGTGCCTGTACATCAAAAACTAAGTCAGTAAGATAGAGGAAAGAAAAAGTTTCGGAAGAAAAACGACCCACAACAAAACCAAGGGGCAACCGTAACACGACGCTATTGGAGGTAAACAGCTGATTCGGATGCACTTTGCCTCAGAGTTATAATACTTACGTTGCACTTTCAGGTGTTTAGTGTTTCCTTCCTAACTTTCAAACTAAAGTTCTTCAACATTTGTCAAAGAAGAAGTTACTGGCTAACAAAGGTAGTCGAGGCCAAGATTCACATAAATAGTTAAAGAAATAAGATCAAAATTTTAGTTATGGTGATATCTCTTCATCCATTTATATTTTTTTATCTTTAAATGAATACCTCCTAAGCAAATTCGAAAAAGATTGAAAGCTAATAAAATGAAAACATTGGAACCAAAAGAATAGTGAGTATAGTAAGCACAAAATCAGATAATGATGTCATGAATATGACAAAGAAGGAGAGGTATTTAAAATGGACGAGAATGTGGATATGAGGAAAATGAGGAAGATGGCAACGAGGAAGAAAGTGACGACGATGAAGAGAAGGATGACATTGAGGAAGAGGACGACGAGAAGGGGAACGACAAGGAAAAGCACGAGAAAGAGTACGACAAAGAACAAAGGAGGAGGAGAACGAGAAGAAAGACAAAGGGAAGCAGAAGAATGAGAAGGAGGATGAATATAAGGAGAAGGCTGTGAAGGAGAAAAGTAGGATGAAGAAAGTGTCAGGAAAACCATTCGATCAAAGGCAGTTTACAGTTTACTTTTCCCCTTCAGTCTTTTTTTGCAGTGAAAAAGTTTTCAGTTTCAGTTACCATTTAGATGAACTTCAACTTTTCTATCATTTTTTTAAATGTGAATATTATAGCAAATGTTAAATTTCGTAAGCCTACACTAAGGATCACACCAGCACCAATTTGCTTGATTTATGAAAACTGCCACAAAAGACGAATATCAGTTTAGCTCATGCTTTCAATAGATTTTGTAATTTTTGCAATATTGCGCTAAGTTCGACGTAACAAATTAATAACAAAACAGAAAAAGTACTTATCCTGTTAATTTATTTAACAACAAACACATGAAAAGGCGCTTAAGCATTCTTATAAAATTTCCATCAATCACCTGTTATTGATTATATAAATCAACCTTTCAATAAGCGAACTTTGTTTATTGTATGTGTCATTATAGCACTATTTTTATTACAGCAACAGACGCACAATTTATAACAAACATTAACTTGTTCAGCGGTACAGATTCATTTAAAACCGCTCGTTATAATAACGCCCAACAAATGGCATGATGAGGATATTCCATCTGCGGGTTCGTTTATAAAAATAACATCCTCAATAATTTCACCTGAGAATTATGTTAGTTTATTCAGTTACCGAGCAATTATTTACGAGATTAATCTAAAGTGCAGGCAAGGGAAAAATTAAGAACACGCCGTTCTCGAGTGCATGTAGTGCGGGATTTGTCAGATTGACGGTTAATTATAATTGAAATCGCGTACGCACGGCACATTATGTAATTTCAAAATGAAACCGACAAACGGCAGCTTTATTCCGGAATATTAAAGTTCACTCAGATTAACAGTAGTCGAGGTATTCTTGAAATGTTTATAAAACTCATTAAAATAACTACGTAACTAAGGCGACTCTTATCAAAATAATATATGAAGATTAAAATACCTTTGCTCGACGTATGATATTAAATGTTACAGGATGTTACTGATATAATTTTTTAAAAACAATATAAACGTTGTGTAAGGACGATTATATGACATGTGTACGATGTATCTCCACGGAAAATGACGAAAATATGAATCCCTTTCGAGGTTAATACAGGGTGGCCTTGAATAATTGTAGCACAGATAAACATTAGAAAATTTCAGTACTATCGCGGTAACCTCTGAAAACTTATAAAATGTTCGTTGTTAAATTTGAAATGTACATCCAATGAAATCAGCAGAAGTACGACAGGTTTCGTATAATCTTTGTTTGGCATAAAGCTACATACTAATAATTGATTTTCCAAGGTTTCCAGCATATTTTTTGATCAATTTCTAATTCTTGAATTTTAGAAAAATTTGAGTCTTCCAAACGCCTAATAAGGTGCTAACTGACATTCCCTAACATACTGTTTTAAATAAAAGAAAACGCGTTTCATATATTTAAGCAAAACTCAAAATGGTTTATAATCGAATTCGAGTTGATTTTAACTGCTCTCATAAACATATGTTCCAATTTCCAAATTTGTTCTTTGCCAGCATCGGTGCTTTTAAAGACGCTATAATTTCAGACATCCCGTCGCGTTAAAATTTAAAAAAACACGGTTTTACGACGTGCTTCTCTCTATTTTATAAAATCAGTGCAAGTTTCTCTATTGTTTATAACATTAACAGCACATAAATATCGATTCTAGTTTATAGGGGCAATTATTTTATAAGAATTTATGATGCGGGCGTGAGGTGATATATAAAATTATACATGGTGTTTTATAATCCTTCTTCCCTTTAAAATCGTTAGGTTAAAAAGAAAGGCTATTATAAGGTAACGTCCAAAGCAATATATTTTATTAGTAGCATGGATAATATATAAACAGCATGCCTACGGTTTCCGATACACTACTGATGCAGTCACGAAATGGAGGTGCTTGTACTCTACTTTTCTATCAGGAAATGGATGTTCGGAAAAAATTAACCATGTCAGATGTTCAGGTAGAAACATAAATTTTAGATAAATGTTGAATTTTGAATTTGTTTCACTTTAAATGTTCTCAAATCAGTAATGAAAACCTTGCAAGAAAAAGTAAAGTATGATCAAAAAGTAAGTGCATCGCGGTTGCAATGAGATGCAAAAGCCATCTATGGAATTATTTACTTTTGCTACTCGTAGTTTTTATGTATAGTAGTTTAAAGTAGTTACGCAGTATAAAGCTAATAAAAATTGGTATGCTGTTTACTATGCGAATAAACAACACTTTAATAACTGAAAAAAAAATAACACTGACAAACAACGAAACAATATTCAGTATACTTTTACAACAAAAAATTATTCAAGATGTTGAAAATGAAAATTTCTTCCTTCTTCTTAAATACATAGGTAAACAGGTCGGTCCATGTTATTAAACACTTGGTGTAAAAGATAAGGTGTCACAGAGCGACTCAACAATACGTTCTTGTAATTCGTCTAAAGTGTGAACCGGAGTTTTTGAAATAGTATTCTTAAGGATTGGGAATAAGAGATAGTCTAAAGGACTTAAATCACAAGACATGGGTGGGTAACGAGCTTCTGATATTAACCTATCGTCATAAGATTGCCTTTCATACTCCAGCGTTAGTCCAGCAACAATGCGGTCTCGCATTATCTTGTTGAAAGTATCAGTATCCATTCTGAAGCTCATCATCGTGCAATTGATTTATAACCGGTTCAAGTATTTGATTTCGATATCTTTCAACGTTTATGGATTTTTGAAAAAATATTGGCTCTATTATTCGTCTGCTGGATATTGCAACCGGAACGCCAATCTTGGGGCTATGTAAAGGAGCCTTACGAGGAAAATTAGGATTATTCTCGCTACACTTACGCATTATTTGTGTGTCAATGTATGTATCCAGAGAGGTACAAATAAGATTCGTCCGTAAAAAATCTTAGTGTGTATCCCCTGTCTAGTGTTTTGATCCCTTTTCCCTTTCTCCTTACCTCACTGATCCTTAAAGTGTGTATTTTGTACTTGTCTATTTCCTCTATTAATTCGTTTGCTGTTAGTGTTTTAATATTCCAGCATCCTATTCTGGTCCGTTTTCTCGCCGGTCGTTTCCGTTGAGACTGTCCTATTCCGAGGCTCCTATTTCTGCTCTGAATCATCTTACCTCGTGTGGGTAATTGGCCCAACGACCCTCGGGACAACTGGTATCGGGTTATACCCCCCGATGCTGGGTCGCCAGAGCCTCGTTTGTTATCTAGCAGAGGGTACCACGTGCAGGTGAGGTTGACATTTGAGTGACTAGATGTTGAAGCCACCCCTTATCCCCCGAGCCATATGATACTATTTAATAAACAAATAATTTGAGTTTCAAGACTTCCATGGTCAGTGTCAGTATTAACAAAACGTCTCAACAATGACACGGTTCCAATCCGGAATACGATTTGTTAAAATCACTTGAGTAGGTATCAAAAATTTTGAAACAGCTGTTGGTGAGCATAAACGTTTAACGATTTTGGACTTCATCGGGAAGTAAGCAAACCGGTAAGTGGGTTTAGAAAATCGGTAGATTTTTTAATTAATTTGCAAAGCTAATAGGATGCTTTAGATGATGCGTTTGCTTTATAAAACTATTTGATTTTTTCGCAATAGTTATTTGCCATTTTCTAATGATTAATGGTAAGTCCTTTACTATTTTTTATTTAAATTAAAATTTAAACGTTTTGTGTTTGCTTGCTTTTAACACTTATTTCCAGAATCAGACAAATAACACAATTTCTTCTTTCTCTTACTTTTACCCTCTTATACCTATGGCCAAGAGACAACAAGTTAAATCGTACGCCACTGGTACGACATGTATCGACGCGAGGCGCATGTCCGAGTTAGGGGACCGAGAAGCAACCCCCTACGAAAAGCCAGGGTTTGCCTTCTCTTCCACGACCAACGCGAACGGGTACACAACTCTAGACCGCAACAAGTATTTCTCGCCACGTTTCATTTTTACATTAACATTGCGAATATTGTACATAGTGTATATAAATAAAAGTCTTAACGATCGATTACTTATTATTTAGTTAAAGTGAGCTGAACCGCCACATACCTTTACAGCATCGAGGGGGCCTAACACACCGAGCTGCAGTGTGGTTACCCATTCAAGTTCTGACCAAGCACTCTGCCGTACGCCACTCTGCCGTACTGCCGGTCAAATAACACAATTTAAAAAATAAATAAATTTCGACGCCGCTAAAGGAAGTTAAATGGTGTAATGGTACAATTACATTTACCAGCCGTAAACATCTTTGGAATTTCGAATAAAGTAGATTATTTATTTCGTGCCATTCTGAATCTTATCGAGGAGTAAACAATATGGCATATGGGTTTTAAAAATTCGTGGAACTTTCAGTTGATTTACAAAACTAATGGAATATTTCAAATAATCTGGGATGTTTGTTTTATAATATTCTTCTACTTTGCCAAGTGGTAAATCTCTTACCTTGTCTTCATACCTGATGATCAGTAAATTTAGATGTTTTGTCTTTGCTTTACCAGCCACAAATGTTTGGATATCGAGTAAGGTACATTAGCTAAGCATTAGCTGAATTTGGGTGTCACAAATTTAGAAAAAGGCTGATGGGTGGACATAAACAGTTGGTTTGTAACGAATTTTTGAAAAACTTCAATACAAAATTTTATAAAACGTTTGCAATCCTTTGAGACGATAATATGCCGTGATCTTAGGGTGTTGTATTCGTACCAAGTTTTGTTGAAGACTGAAAAGAATACTTCAAATAAATAGAAATTCGACAAACAGATAAAGTTTGTAAATTGTGATACTGTGAACCTCAATGTTAAAATCAATCCATTCTGACTTTTACTATTTTGTTACTATTAAGATGAATTCACCCCAGGGCATCCTTATTTGCATCAACGCAACACTCTTCCTAACACGGCCTATTATGGTCGATATCGTAACTGCACTGTACTCATTTACGAACTCAAAAAATACAACCTGTTTTACATTAAAAGCTTCTGATCCTTAATAATCAAGACTGTTCATTATTAACCATACCATTTCTCGCATCCAAGCATTACCTGCAATTTAGATAAATGTATCGATATTAAGTTCATATTATACATAACGACGTACTATTTCATAAAACTAGAACTAGAAGCTATGATAATATCGCTTTCACGTACATCCGCATTTTTTTTTTTTTGTAAACCTGCATGGTTAGCTCTTCACGTACGATACGATCGAATTCAAAATGTTGTCTGCCGTTTTGCTTTAGCTGTACGTGAAACTTAATTTAAACTTCTGTGATATTCAATTGTAAATAAATTTTGTCATATTTGGGGGTAGCATTTGGCTCCCCCCAATCTTCACCTTTTGTCAATGTGTTTTATTAGTTTTTAGTAAATGGTTGTTGTCGCCCTTTTTTATTTTTCGTAAATTTTTAAGTCCATTACTGATCGCAGTGAAAATATTTTTTTATTCAACGCACCTGTTTTTGTTTAACTAAACGTCATTAACCGTTTTTTATGTGTAAACTGGACCTACATTTTGTGAATTTAACTTTAATACAGTATATTTTACTTCACATCTATTTTGAACAAAGTAGGTTATCAATACCAAAATTATAAGAAAGAATAATCTTCAATTTACAAAAATTAAAATTAAAATACGTAAACAATGGCTCTAACTTGATGATGACCCAACAATCCTGGAACCAGGACCATGCGCTCCTGCCGATGTTGTTCAGGGGTTTAACGAACAGTATTGCCGTATTTAATTATAGTTTTTGGGTAGTTATTCTAGTATGATTCACCGCATATAAAGTAAATTTAATGTTTAAAGTACTTTCAGTTTTATAAATTGCTTTGATGGAACAGTGTTAAAATCATCAAATCGACTTTTAATGGACAGTTTGACACTTACAATCAGGCTATAATCTATAAATTGAGAAAAGTATTAATACTGACAAAATTTCATGAGCTCTGCATTCAGCAACCAGTTTCTCCATTGTCTTAACTATTTTAGAACCAATTGCATTTATTTATAATGGTAGCTTATTTTAACCCTTAACCGGTATGGTGGGATCAAGAAAGAACTTTTACAATTTAAGTGCTTTATTTCTGAGACTTGCTGTATTCTTTCTATACTTATTGAAGTGGAAGAAGAATAGGTGCAAGATAAGTGTGCCACCAAACAGTAAGCTAACAGAGTTGATAATAAAAGATTTGAATCCCAGTTTAGAAATAAAACGGTATGATGAAAAATGTGGAAAACTTGGGGCTGAAGGAAATATAGTAAGGTTGAAGATGTTGTAGATAAGAACCAGAGTCGAATAATTTAAAACTAAGAGTACAGAAATAATGAAAGGAATTAGACAAAATACGCGAGAATACGAGAAAAACAAGATTGAAGCTACAGACGAATTACCAGAAAGTAAAGAGAAATGTACAGAAAACTTTTTTGTAGAGATAAAGATAACAAACTTATAGCAGACCAAGCACAAATAATGAATAATATTTTGAGGAGATGCTAAATAGTCAGGAAAGCGAACCGTAGGCCCAAGAGGAAGCGATATTCGGCTCCAGGAATAGATAATACAAGAGCTGAGAAGCTAAAATATGGAAGTAAAATGATATACAAAGACATACATTAGCTTATTTTTAAAATATGGGAAGAAGAAACAAGGCCATCTGACTGGAATATAGCGAAAATTTGCCCAATACATCACATAAGTTATAGTGTGAAAAATATCGAACCATCTCGTTACTCTCTACGACATATAAGATCTTTTCGAAATTGTTAGTTAGGAGGTTGGACACCTACACGGAAGAGAATACTAGGGGATTATTAATGCAGCTTCCGACAAAACAGACCAAGTTTTTACTATTAGATGTCCAATGGAAAAATACTAGGAGTATAACATTGAACCTTATCAGCCATTTGGCGACTATAAGCAAGCATACGATAGTGTCTATAGAAACAAACTATTTGCTATAATGAGACATTTTGGAATTCCCACTAAGCTAATCAATCTAGTAAAAATCACACTCAAGGTTTGAACAATAAAATCAAGGTGAAAATACAGGGAGAAACCTCGGCAGAGTTCAATATTAGTAGTGGGTTGAGACAGGGAGACGCGCGATTAGCAAACCTATTCAATATCAGCCTGGCCAAAGGAAATCAATTCAGGAGGAACAATATTAAACAGCACACTTCAATACCTAGCTTTGGCGTATGACATTGATGTCATTGACTGGACGATCAAGCACCTTATAAAAGGATATCAACACCTGGAACAAGCTGAGAAAAGCGTAGGTTTACAAATCAATCAACCTAAAAGGAAATACATGGTAAGACTATCAGATAAGCGAACATTAGAGAGAGACAACTACGACTGTGAGGAAGTAACAGAGTTTAAATATTTAGGAACAATAATAATGAGCAAAAATGAAACTCAAGTGAAAATAAAGGCAAGAACAACGGCCGCCAATAGATGTTATCACTCACTCAACGGACTAATGAAGTCCTCATTAATATACAGGGTGTCTGATTTTTCATTGACCAGCTTATGTCTTATTATATTATTATATAAGCTGGCCAATGAAAAATCAAACACCCTGTATAGGTATAGGAAAACTGAAGATAATCCTTTACAGAGCAGTAATTCGACCTACAAGTGCTGTACGGGGTAGAAAGCTGGTGCCTAAGAAAAGAAAATGAGATGTGAAGAAGGATAATTATTTGGTGCAATAGAAGAAAATGCGGAATGGCGCATCTGTACGAATGCCGAATTAAGAATCTTATATGGGAATCCGGACCTGGTAATAAAAATTAAGAGAAGGTGAATAAATTCGCTTGGGCACGTAGAGTGTATGGGATCTTATAGAGATGTGAATACTAGGCAAATGGAAATTAAAAAGTAGAGCAAAAAGGCAGCGGACAGGGCAGAGTGGGTCTGAATCATCAAGGAGACGCGAAGGGTAAGTTAAGGCAAAAAGAACAAGATTCGAGAGAGAACTACTTAACAGTGTAAAAACCAAGAGAATAACAATATGACCTAATGCAATTAATAGTGAAAGCGAAATTGGAGGACCGTTGAGGAGCCAAGGCATTCACAAGTTTAGTGACGTAGGAACGTCAAACAATGGGCAGGAATCCACAGCGTAGAACAACAGAAGACACGCGTTCTTCATTGTGGTTGCCAATATCGGAGGGTCTGATATGGCACTTTAAAGAAGAACATACCATATTTGGTGATATTTGAAGGGTGTAGATTGATTTTATTATTCGTTTATTGGTGCTCATGACAGTATGGAAGAAAATGTAAATTTGCTCCTTAAGGGAAGTAAGTAACGTGATTGATTCAGTGGTAATTAAGGTCAAATTGTTATTTCAAAACTTATTTAAATTTTTTGTAGCAGTTTTATTTTTATATGCAACGGAAAAATATTCTACATAATTGACTTCGTCTTGCATGATTACAGGCCCTCGGGTTGCTATTGTTTGTGTTCAACAGAGTAAATCCTATTTATTTCCTTTGCTTTGTAAGTAACTATTTCCTAAACATTTGAACTGGATTTTTTAAATGCCAAACAAGGGCCAGTAAAAGCAACACAAATGGCACATAAGTAACAAAAATATCTCGATGCAGGACGCAGACTTCTAAATTATTTGCTTCAATGTTGTTTTTAAATGGCTCAAATTATATTATCTTATTTTTATTTAAACAGAATTTATTAAAAAGAAATACAGTTTGAGTTTCTTAATAGTTATTTTGCAGTTCTTTAACTATTAATTTCAATAACAACCTACAATTAAAGTCCTACACTGACCCTCTGAAATTATTTTGTGCCAGATAACGCAACCTTGATGAATTTTTATCTAAATGTTACCTAATTAACAGTAAGTTCTTATTATTAAAGGCCGTAATTATTCAAAGCGTTCTTTAGACGGAAGATAACTGCAAGTCCTGTTCGGGCCACAATTACGCCGGCAATTAGCAGCTAAGGCATAAAAAATGATTAATGATGATGAAAAAATAATTCCTTATACCTAACTTGGTCATAAAATTTATGCAATGTCATTTGTAAGTTTTTTTTTTTTATTTTTTAAACTTCGCGCCTTGGGTGCTTGTAATTAACGCTAGATGGGTAATTGTTGGTGAAATTAAATTCTGCAGCGAAATTTTTCTATACAAATATTCATCATCTATTCGTTTACTGAAAAGGTTCTCGATTCGTTATTTAATTCGACACTTCCCAAGTAGAACAACTATATTGCTCCAATGTGGGCGCAATGTTGTTCTCTATTGGCCCTATATTGTTTTACTGTATCGGCCCAATCAGCGAATGTTAACATTTTGCAATATTGTTTCAATATCGGCCGATCAATATGGAACCGATATTAGATTTTCAATATTGTTACAATGTTGTTAAATTGTTATAGAAGCTATATACGTTTTACTATATTGTTGCAATGTCGGTAAATCAATGTAGAGGCTATATACATTTAACTATATTGTTCCAATGTTGTTAAATTGTTATAGAAGCTATATACGTTTTACTATATTGTCCCAATGTTGTTAAATGAGTACAGGGACTATATACGTTTTACTATATTGTTACAATATTGGTAGACTGATGTAGAATCAATATGCGTTTTCCAATATTCTTTCAATCTTGGTAAATCAATAAGACACATACATATATGTTTTACTATATTGTTTCAATATTGGTACATCTAACAAAAACTCCTAATATCTAGACCTCTAAAGTTAAATTATTTGTTTGTGTATATTATATATTTTTAAAGCATCATTTACAAATATAATGAGTATGTCCACGCGATCAGTATGTAAAGTGTCATTTAATTTTTAAAAAATAAATTTATGATATTGAGTGTTTTTGCTCTAGCACTAAAACTGTGACATTATTCATTTAATTTTTTGGTTTAATCACATTTCTTTCCATTTAAGCGCATCTGTATGTCTTATAATAACCAAGTTCCCCGTGTTGAAAAGGATCCCGCAGACACACTGTATATTTTCGAAATTGTACTATATTAAAACATTTTTTTTTTGTAAATTAAGGGGTCGTTAATAGCATTCAGGTCGTTATTAGCATTCACATTAGAACGCCTCTTCCTGCCACCATCCCGATCTCCCGCAGTTGCTAGAAGCGCTCCAATGCTAACCAAGATTTCTTGGTCTGTTGCTGTAGCATAGTGAATAAGGCTTCTGAAATAATTTATATAAACAGTTATTACGAAATCTTAGAACAGTTATTAATAAATAAACTTACTTCGTACTACTTCGTGCAGTTTTAAAGTCGAGAAGTTTTGCTTCAGCAAAAAATACTTCACCTGAAATCGTTGACAATGAGCAATAAAGCAAGTAATGAATTACAAAAAAATACATAAAAAATTGTTTGGTGCCTTGGCTTACCCAGTTACAGCGTTAATATAGATTCGAAGTTATATAGCGTAGGATCTTAAATAATAAATAACCATGATCACAAAAAAAAAATAACACGTGGTGGTTAAGTAACCAGAAGGGTGCGCAATACGGAACTTAACAGCGTGACTGTATGCTCTGTGCTGTATCTAAGTCGGTCTTCAAGAAAGTGGAAAAAGGAACATCATTGTTATTTCATTCCGCCCGGAGAGTAGGGGGTTCAAGTCACCAAAAATACGAAAAACAATAAGAACAAAATTAACTACATTAATATAGTTTAAACGGAAATATTAGGCAAAAAATTATGATTTATTTAGCAATTAGCACGGTATATAGGAATAAATCACTAAATAAGTACCTACTTATGTAATAAAATTATAGTTGAAATTAAAAGAATTTGAGATAATCAATAAACATTAGTAACAAAATTGAAAAAAATTAACGTCTAGCAACTATTAAACCCTTTGGATTAACGACCGATTTAACAGACAATCTAAAACAATAAAAAACTTTGATACAAGTTTTATTCGTGACGTTTCGATCTTGGTTTTAGATCCTTATCAAACTATAACAATAATTAAAAATTAGTCAAGAAGTTAAAAACTAAAAAGGAGTTGTAATAGTAAAAAACTTAAAAATTAAATAATTACCTGTGAGTTAGAAACAACCAAAAAGATTATTGATAAATTTGCTAGTAAACAAACACATTATGTTTAGAAAAACCAAAAGACTCGAATACCAAAAACTTTATTGCAACCACATGTTGAAATTTAGGATGGTTGGTTCAAACTGAAGCAGAACTTGAAAAGAACAAGATATTAACTAACTAAGGACGGAAAGGGCCCAACCCACATTTTAATTTATCTCTTGGAACGAAACATATACACTAAAAAAGGTTACAAGGACAGAAAATTTTATAATTATTATTCTAAATTAATGATAGCATTATATACAGGGTTAAGTTCTTGTGTTTCAGTATGGCTGTTAAGTGTTAATTTATTAGATTTAATATGAAGCATCTCAGAAATTAGTCTTTTGGAAAGATTAGTTTCAGAATCTAAAATTTGTATATTATCCCATTGCATATCATGAGACTGTACCATGCGGTGTAAAGAAATAACATTAGGAAAATTACTAGAAATATTTTTCTGATGTTCCTTTATTCTAGTACGTAAATTCCTCTTAGATTGGCCAATGTAACTCATAGAACAATTATTACAGTTAATTTTGTAGACAACATTACTAAGTAATTGGGCCCTTTCTGTCCTTAGTTAGTTAATATCTTGTTCTTTTCAAGTTGTACTTCAATTTGAACTCACCCTCCTAAATTTCAACATGTGGTTGCAATAAAGTTTTTAGTACTCGAGTCTTTTGGTTTTTCTAAACATAATGTGTTTGTTTACTAGCAAATTTATCAATAATCTTTTTGGTTGTTTCTAACACACAGGTAATTATTTAATTTTTAAGTTTTTTACTATTACAACTCCTTTTTAGTTTTTAACTTCTTGACTAATTTTTAATTATTGTTATAGTTTGATAAGGATCTAAAACCAAGATCGAAACGTCACGAATAAAACTTGAATCAAAGTTTTTTATTGTTTTAATTTGTCTGTTAAATCGGTCGTTAATCCAAAGGGTTTGATTAGTAACAAAATTTCACTTACCTCTAAACAGGACGAAGAGTGTACAACTGTACAATAGGATATGCGAATAAATCACAAACACAAACTAATTATTTATCACTTTGAATTGCAGAGTTACATTTAAAACTACAAATTACTTAGGAAAAGATGCTATATATAAACAAAAATAATAATTCTTTTATTTTCAGGTACCTATTCAAATTCTACTTGTTACACTTCAAGTAAATGTTTT
The DNA here is from genome assembly GCA_963082815.1 of Melanotus villosus. Taxonomy (NCBI): domain Eukaryota; kingdom Metazoa; phylum Arthropoda; class Insecta; order Coleoptera; family Elateridae; genus Melanotus; species Melanotus villosus. The sequence goes on along the minus strand of OY720420.1, from coordinate 4,363,019 downwards.
ATTTACAAGAGTCTAGACCAAGTGGGGTAATCGGAGACAGTTTTTGAATGTTACCTCTACAAAAATTAAAATTCACAATAATAGGAAACGTTAGTATGACGTTAACATTATATTAGTTAGTAATTTTCTTTTGTAACGTCATTTTTTTAATAATGAAGTACAATTTTATCAAAGCATGTTAGAAATATGTAAATTGCAGTTCACATTAAAATAACCTCTCTCATAAATTAAATTTAGTCGTTTTAGGGGTAACAGCAATTAGCTAAATATTAGCTATTTGTGTGTGCAAAATTGGTTAGATGTAAACACTAACTGAGAGGTAATTTAGCTTACTGTTTATATCTACTTCTATATACGTTTTTATCTTTCTTTATTAAACACATTTTTTCGAAATCAAAGTCAGATTTACAACAGCTGTGATTAAATAATTGGTTACCTACGCTAACATCTATAAAAAGAAATCGCTATTTATGCAGTTTAGGTTCGATATTGAAATGCTTATATCGATATTACATCCACAAACCTATATTGGATCAAAATTGCAAAGCCAATATTGTTAAATCTTATATGTATTCAATATAAATTACACGGTATTGAGGCAATATAGATTTACCAATCAAGTAACATTATCGTAAAGTCGATATTACAAAATCGATATGTATACAGTATTGGTTCGATATTGAAATGCCTATATCGATATTACGCCGACAAACCTATATTGGACTAAGACTGCAAAGCCAATACTGTTAATTCCTATATTTGTTCAATATAAATTAAACGATATTGGGACAATATAGATTTGCCGATCAAGTAACAATATCGTAAAGTCTATATTGCAAATTCGATACCTATGCACCATTTGTTGGATATTGAAATACCTATATCGATATTACATCGATAAACCTAGGCTGAACCAACAATGTTAGGCCAATATTGTTAAATCTTATATTTACCCAATATAAATTGCACGGTGTTGAGGCAATATAGATTTGCCAATCAAGTAACAATATCGTAGAGTCAATAACGTAAAAGCGATGTTTATGCATTATTGACTCAATATTGGAATGCCTATATCGATACTATGCCGATAAAACTAAATTGCGCCAATATAGTCAATACAATATTGTAATAAAGATATTGGACCTATATTGGTTTTTTATAGATTTTGCGACATGTGATTTATATAGTAAAAACAATATTGTTCCAATATGTTTTCTACATCGTAAATGTTGGCCCAATATTCGAATATTGAGCCAATATTCTGCCAATTCAAATCCGAGATAGTGTTCTACTTGGGTTTTTGACTTTGACAAGGCTCGGTACGGTTAAAAGTTAAAATGCGCCTCATTAAATTTCAAGACCATTTAAGGCACTGACGGACGTTTGCGTATTGGTCGTTGCACAAGAATCGCATTACACTTAATAACGGTATAATTCGAAATAATTGTTATTTATTACGACATTTTATTGGGGTATAAAGCACCAATCACCTCTCCCATGGTGGTCTTGCACTAGGATATGATAACTTCGCGTAACGGACAGTGGTTTACCTTCTGTTTAATAATCGGTAGTCTATTATTAGTTTATTAGTAGGGGGTCCGTTCTTTCACGGTAGTTCCTACACGTATTCTTTAGGAGTGGACCTAATCAATCATTATTTTCAAATTAAAGAAAGCGAAGGACTAAGCGAATTCATAATCAAATGCATCCATCACTACATCGGCCGAATGTGCAAATATTTATTTTCTTTATTATTTTTAACGACCTTTTTGCTTAGTTAACAATGCATTTTTAATGGAGGCGATTCTTAATTTTCTCTAACACCTGTTTGATATTATTAGGTTTCGGTCGGATGTTTATTAATGAATCTGGGATACAAGGTCGTTCGTTTACTTGTGTGGGTCGGTTTATAACCTTTTGATTTTTGCAAAAAAAAAAAAAACGTTTTAATAATGAGATGTAGAACTGCCATCTTAAATTACAAAGAAAATTTAGTTCGTAGAATATCAAGATTGATCTTTAATTATTTATATTATGTTTCAAGAACAGCTTACATTCGATTCCTTTAGGAAGGTTTTTTAGTACGAACAATTTGGAATTTATTCTATGTTTATTTTAATTTATTATTGGAAAATTTAATTGAAAAGTGAATATCTGTAAATAACAAATTAACGTATTCTAAATGACCTTTTGAAGTTTAATTATGTTTCGCACATGAAGTATCTCGAAACACTTAAGGCCGGCTGCACAAAACGTTTGTTAAATTAACGAGTGAACAAAGTGGACAAAAGAGCATCATTATTTTTTACTAACGTGTTATTTACCATATGCATTTTGTTCACTTTAACGAATGATTAATTTGACCTTGCCTAAATACCTTAACTACATATTTTGACAACATTTTGAGAAATTTCTATTGTTAAACACGCAAGCTTCCAACTCTTAATGGAGTGAGTATGCAAAGACCACTAAGGAAAAGAGTTGGTGTGATGCGCGCATTAAAGTTTTAAAGCTGCAGAAGAAAGAAAAAGGGCCAAGAATGAAATGTTAATTAGAAATTCCGAGGAAAATAGGAGAAGGTATCTATACACTACAGGATAGAGGAAAGAGGTGAAGAAAATTTTCAAACGTAAAAAGACGATATACTATAAAAGTAAAGCTCGAATAACCGAAGAGAAAATCAGAAATAAGAAATCAGGAATTTCTAGCAGGATATAAAAAAGACAAGAGTAAAATACATGTCAGCACTACACTCTGCAAAAATCTTGGTCATTATTATGTGGCATAATTACCGGAAATATTTTAAGGATGAATTCCAGAACTTATTTAGAGTCGAAAAGTTCATATAAACATATGTCTTAAAATGCTTGGTTTTCGATATACAGGGTGCTAAAGTTTTTATTTCTTTTTCGGTTTTTCTTAAAAATCTCGAAGACGGTTTAAGATATTAAACTGAATTTTGGCACAGGTTATTCCGGTATAGAAACACACTTTTTAATCTAAAATATTTTTATTTTTTTTAACCAGTGGCGTAGCTATGGCTAAACCCCAATACAATTTTAACGAAAAAGATATTACGCCACTAATTTAAAAGAAAAAAAAATGAGTTATTCTTAATTATCAATCAATCATAAACAAAAAAGGTCTCTTTCATTTTTGTCGTATAAGGAGCTATTCTTGATTTTATAATTTTTCGGTGAAGATCACCTAGGCCATGAATGCTATAAAATAAAGAATAACTCCTTGACCGTTATGATTAGGACATTATGTTTATCTAGACTTTTTGACTCCAAATATTTTCAATGAAGAAATTTATTTAAAATATTGCTTAATTTAGTTTGCAGATATGATCGTCGTAGTTTTTAAATATTCATTTTGAAATCATCAGTTTTGAGCAATAAACTAATTTCAAAATAAAATCTGAAATTCACTCTTTAAAATTGAGGCCCTAATCAAACAGACTTTTTGCCCTTAATATTTTTATTATTAAGTTTACTTTCATTGTTTACAACAATGAGGCCTGAAGATTGCTGAAATTTCATAATCAAGCACAATAACGTTAATTCGAGTTTATGTGCTTGCTTTTATCACAAAGTCAATTTAAAACCACCTTAAGATAAATTACAAATGCAAAGAAATGTTCTTAAAATAATGATTTAATATAATCACATTAAGTTAACGTATTGTTGTGCCAGAATTCGTAAGGTATTTGACAAATGACGATGATTAATGCGGTAAAAGAGTAATTAACAAATTTAAATTGTTGCAAAATAATTACCACGTTATTTAATGTGACAGCACGCATTTATTGGACTGTACAATTAAGGACGTATGTTTTAAATAATTTTTTTGATTTAAATTGCTATTTACCTTTACATAAGAAATGTATGAATAAGCTTAAACTGTTCTGGAAAACTGAAACACAGCAGTATCACCAAATCTACAAAAACCAGAAGAAAGTTTCGTATTCGATATAAAAATAAAATTACCAAAAATATTTAGAAAAAAATATTAATTAACGTCCTCATTTCTCTTAAAATTAAAAAGCGAAATAACAAAGATGAATAGATGTTGATAAATCGGTTGTAGAAACGTAAATAGTACGAGTCCTTCAACTTTTGCTCATACAAAATTTCATTTAACGATAAACAATTAATTATCCTACGTATCTGGTTTTCGGCGACCTTAGTATTCTCTTACATTTTAAGTGCGATCAAAATTGATATATTACTAGCCAAATCAACAAAGCCAACTGAGATATGCAAAAAGTCAATGCGGCTTAAAAATTAGATTTATGAGGTTCGTTCTCCTTGTTTTTTAGATTGCAGACTCTGTTTTAGAGTAAATCGAAATTAAAAATCAAATGTTGGATTATTCCCGGCTCAAGGTTTATCCCGTCGGCGGTCCGGCTATAAATTTAATCGAAATCTCTTCGCGTGGGATGGATTTAGGTGGAAAATCTTTTGACGGCGGGATAACTGGGTGAACTTCATTCCTTATTTTACTTGTACGGTTATTTGTCATTAGGAAGTTCCAAATTACATCATGGTTTATGTTTTTGGTTATACAATTTATTGTAATACAAGATTTAATACGCGCAATTGGGTTCTTTACAAGGTGGACTAAATAAATACTATGCGTTCAAAAAAAAATCGCCAGTAGCAGGCCATGTTTTCGAAAACTTGTCACTGTAAAGTTTCTCCTATGTCATAATGACATTTTGAGGTTATGTTCAAGAGACATCGGATTTAAAATAAATACCTCAAAAACGCTTACCAATTTTGCTTGACTGCTATCTTCCCTTTTACTAAGCGATGGTCACTCCCTGTGTGAAACCTGTTTAACACATTAACACCTTGTATAATTTCTTTGTGACTAATTAGTATAAAAAAATTTAGTCAGAGCAAAATGGGCCACACGTAAACAACATATACTAGACATAACAAAACTGAAGAAAAACGCCGAATTGTATCAAGAAAACTACAAGAAAAAATTAAGTGAATGCAATACAGAACAAGAAGATATATGTAAATATAAATGAAATACAGAAACTATTATATCAAAGAAGACAATTAATCAACGAGAACAAAAGACAGTCAAGAAAATACAGCGGAACGAATAAATTAGTTAGAAAAAGTGCCCAAGGAAGATATTAAAAAGTATAATAGGAAAGAAATACTGTACTTAGAAGAACACAAGAATTCTATCACAACTATCTACAACTCTCACAAGACATACGTTGGCTCAACAACTGCATTAGAAAGAAAAATATGTACCGTAGGTTATGAAGGTATACCACCCATAAACGAAGAGGAAATAAAATATGCACTGCACAAAACTAAAAACGGCAAAGCAACAGACAATGATCAAATTCTCCCTGAGATAATAAAAGAAGGAGGAAATGTTCTATGGAAAGAACTAGCTAGACTGTTCAACCTGTGCTTAAATAAAGCAGAAATCCCAAATGAATGGGAGAATGCTGTCGTAAGAAAGGCTATACATAAGAAAGGCGACACCGAGAATTTGAAAACTTACAAACCGATATGTCTACTCTCTCAGATATATAAATTGTCCTCAAAAATAATACTAAACCGATTAGAAAATAAATTCGATCTATATTGTAGTGTTCTTTCCTGTGGTATTAAAAGCACCACGTTGGGAAAGCCAAAAACTGTTGTGTATTTTGAATCAACTTGAACTCGTCATAAAAATAAATAAGCCGAATAAATATTGTGTTATCGTGTTATGTGTCGAGTTGAATCTCAGGGTAAGGATTAACAAAATGTGTGTGGAAACACGAAATATAATTAATAACTTACTAACTAAAATTAAGTATCTCCTGCAAAATTAGACGACACAATTAAAAGTTCAAAATTGAAATACACTACTTCATGAATTAAAAATACAAATAACAAATAGGTGGATTCTATGAGTAAACTTCTGAAACTACACATAAAAATGAAAACAAATACCTACTCAAAAACTTGAAAATCAGATTTCATTATTAAATTTAACAATAATTTTTTAAAATGATTACAAAATTAACCGACTTCATAAATCTTTAATAAATAAATCTAAAACTTATCTTAAATGTTGGCGGTGGACCCCTTCTTTCCAAACTATTACGTTGGGCAATGAATCTTCTAATGACAGCTGTTACAGTTGTGGTAGTGGATAACATGAATTTCACGTTGTTGAATAATTCCATATAAATTATAAGTCTTCCTGGTAAGTAGAATGTCTTTCGTTTATAATTGTTACTACAGTTAACTTTAGTACACTTCACTGTATTAATTACTTGTATTTTCTTTCAGGCATATAACCTTGATGTCATCGATGAAAATAAATAAAACTATCTTTTTAATAAGAACGTCTGTTGACTTTTATTAAAATTATTTTGGACGTTGTCAAAGGATACTCTCACAATTAATATCCCCAACATTAACAAACTTCGTCGTAACAGGTAGGTATTTACATTTACTAAATTATTCTTTAATCACTTTTAGGTACTATTCAAATTATTTATTATTTATAAATTAATCATTAATTTTACTGCTTTTTATTCATTTGACAAGTTGCACTTTCAATTAGGTATTATTTCACTTATTTCAAAACAAAAATTTCTATAAATCGATTTAATTCATAACCTCGCTTTCCTTAACATTCAACTTTTGTTGTATCGATCTTTAAATTAATTTAGCGGAGTGACAAAAACACGTCCGTCTTTTAACGAATCTACTTTGCTACTGTTTTGTTGTATTTTAAACAATTGATGAGCCAATTTCAAGCCTCGGTTTTGGAAAAGTTAATCAATTAAAATTACGTTTTCAAACATATTAAATCTAAGTTGTACCTAATTCTAAAATTATTTACATATTTACAAACTACGTGAAATTTCCTTCAAAACAGTACCTAACATATTAATTGTTTGTACCTAATTAAACTTCATAACTTTTAAACAATATTTCAATTGACTTTGAATGCTTGAATTTAACTATTTACAAATTTTTCAATTGACCCTTTACTTAAATGACCTTTAAGTCAAAATGACTTAAATCTACCTTAAAAACTATTTTTAGAGACTTTATTCAAACTGAACTTTTAAAAACTTATTTTTGTAATTATTTACACAATACAGCGTTATACCCGTCAAATTCTTGATAATTTTATAGCTTATAAGCTTGATCAACTTTTAATCCAGTCACATATCTTTTAATAATCACAATTTCAATAAATAAAAATTTATAACCTCACTTTTCAACCACAAAAATTCAATTAAATACATAATTTTATAATTTAATCTGATGTGCTAGTCTAGAAAATAAAATAATACAACAAGAAATCAACCTATCTCAAAATTTCAACTTTAAAAACCAAAATAAACGCATAAAGCATATCAAATCTGCGCTTTAACTATGAATACTTTACGATTCAATTTTCCACATTCTTCATGGATCATCTAACGTTGTAGGAATCGAATAGCAGAAAGTCGAAACAAATGGCATAATACGAGAAAGCCCAATACTCAGAAATGGGTAGAAGAGGGCTTATGAAGAAGAAAAACCTCAAAAACCCAAATAATGACAAATCTTGTACTTAAGAGAATTAGATTAGCTTGGATTATTTTAGAGAATCAAATATTTATGTCCGAACTCAAAAGCAGCTTGAAGAGACAAGTATACAACCAATACGCTCTTTTGATTCTTACTTATGACTCAGTCAATCTGGGTACACCGATGGACAATCAGAGGATTTTACGAAGACCTTAAAATAACAACAGGAAGCTGTAGTATGGTGAAACGCGACCATTTATAAAAAGTTTGGCCACCCCTGCTCTAACATTAACAAAGAAGGCAGTGAACAGAACCTAATAATAACGAGCGATGGAACGTTCAATTTTAGGAGTTTCACGTACTACCTCTCTGAACACACCAATTCACATAACATATGAAAGTGGAGATCAGACAACCAACAATCCACCTTATTTCATTAAGACACCTGTATACCCGTAGAAATTTGGAGTGTGGGCAATCGACAGGAAAAAAACGCATAATAAGACCCATATTCTTTAAAAGTATTTAACTAAATATCTATATTGTAGCATTTACCCATTGCCGAAAAGTGAATACGGACAGATATGAATTCGTTATTGAGCAAAGAAATAGTATGAGAGTATTTTCACATTATAGGGTTCGAATCCATACTGCAAAGAGAAATATGAACTTTGTTATGGAAGTTTTGACAATCGAAAAATCGATTTAAATATGCTCATAGCATGGCCATCAAGAACTGGATGATACTCCTTGAATAAGGAGTTGTAGTGTAATCACGTATGACGTAACATATCTTCTTTGATCGCATATTCGGCTATAAAAGTTAAAACTTTTTATTTCCCTTCATGTTCAACAGAAAAGTTATTGATACACTTTTATTTAAAATTAAGTGATGGCTTTTACACAGTAACAGGTAGGTATATTTCTTGTAGGTTAGATTTTTAACAGGCACGCTATAGAGTATAGAGGCACGCTTGGGGAGGGAAAATCCGAGCCCAAGTGCCAGCCATTTAGGGCCCCTAAAAATTTGTTCTATCGATCAGTGACATCAAATTTCCACAGAAAATAAATCTTTTAGAAAATTCGAGCCCCTAAAGATGCACAGGCAGACGTAATTTCTTCCGGTAAACTTATTTTAATTCAGACCGTTTAATAAGAATCATAATCAAGCTAAATGTTAACTTAATTATTAGGTACTTATAATTAAATAAAGTATTCCTTGAACTAACGAAAGACTTCGTTCGTTTATCAAATCTACCCATTTATAAATAGCTTGAAGTGAAAAAAGAAATTTTGCACTTCGATTACGTAAAACATAACTGCACGTAATGCACACCCAGTTCGATCAGATATGTCTTTTTATCTCGGCACCGATCCACATTAAAAATAATTTCGCCGCCTGTAATTAACAAGCGGTATGACATAGGAGTAGAAAAGATCGATGTAAATTCGTGATCGGAGGGTTGACCGGGAGATCAGGAAGCGCAGATCGTGACCCGGCACAGATAAAGGTGTGAGAACTGCCGCGACAGGACTTAAATTCTCGATGCATTCTCAATATTGCTTGTTGGCTATAAATTGTCCGTGAGACAAGAAAGAACAAGATATAACTATCCAATTTACTTGAATAAATATGAGAATTAGAAATCTTCATAGCCGTTCGCATTTCTTCATTATATACCACTTACGTGTAATTGAAACACGTCGATAAATTTAAATTTCTTTGAATAAGCAACCATCAATTTTCTTTAAATTGTTAAAGTTGAGTTTATGAAAATGACGGATTGAAGGATATTTTCACACCTACGTAATTATTATATCAAATCTATTAAGCTTTTGATAGTTTATCAAAATTTAAGTTGCTCAAATAAAAATGTTACTCTGCTTAAGTCACTTAAGTGAACTGGGAATTAAATTTGATAAAGCATGGGATTGCTTTAATTACAAAATTTTAGTGCTGTTTAGTTTTAGAGTTTAGATGAAGTACTGTTATTATAAAGTTCCTTTGATTAACCTGGAAATTTATGCTTAACGAGTTCTGGCCAACAACCTTCAAGTTAAATTATGAGATGTCAATTTACAAACGAAAATTACCCCAGATGAGTATCACCAAGCGTTCTGAATTCCACACTGACCATAGGCCAGCCTGCCCTAAGGATTCTGGGGAGGCAATAAATTGACGGAAATGACACACAGCAACAAAAAGATGATAAAACTACACATTGCTACGTACAATATAAAAACATTAAGTACAAAAGATAGATGCCTGCAGTACGAATTTTGAATTGGAAGATCTAAAAAAATATGAAATAGGACATTATTGGATAAAAGCATAAGAGTTAGTTAAGTCTGAAACTTGTCTATATCACAAAGAAGATGACTAATCGTTTAGTGAGCTTTTTGGTAAATCAATAGTGGATTAAGAGCGTTACCGCGACTGTTTCAGTGTCACCTAAAGTTGCTTATATTATCCTTAAAGTCTCCCGAAGATATAAGATTAAACTGGTACAGATTTACGCCCCAATCAGTACACACACACACACACGTGCAGAAATAGAAGAATTGTATAAAGATACAAGAAAGGCCACAGAGCAGAATAAAACATACTGCCATATAATAATTGGGGTTGCCATAATGCTAAAATAAAGAAGCAAAAATTCGGAGAAACATGTATAGGACCACATGGTATGGGTACATGGGTAGTCGTAACAATAGAGGCCGAATGCTAGTGAACTTTGGAAGAACAATAATTGAAGATAATGAATATGTTTTACAAGAAAAAGGAACATTGAAAGTGGATCTGACAGAAATAGATTTTATATCTGCGAATAAGAAGAATATAATACACGGCATTACAGTTTTCAACTACTTACATATGAGTTACCATAGATCAGCAAGAGCACGAGTAAACATCGATATCAAAGCTGCACGAAGGAAATTGATACTAGATTAGAAAGATCGTAAAATACAAAAACATGACTTATCTACAAGAGAAAAACCTAGATGAAGCGACACAAAAAGTGGAAAGACGGATGTAGGTCTACTAAATGATTATATTGTTGATAATATAAAAAGCTATTAATACAACATTTGCTGAAAAAATAAACAAAAAAGATAACAATAAGATATTAATAAGATGATAAAACAGAAAAGATGTCGACACAAGAATTAAAAGAAAGAAACAAATAAATAAGAAGAGTGGCAAGGAGAGACGTGACAGACAAGTCATACAGGAAAATAGGGTACATAAAGTTCAAAAATGAATTGGCGGAAGGAAATATATATGTATAATACGAATACGGAAAGATAGTAACAAACCACGAGCACAATATGAATCCCCTCGTTCTGCAACTGCAAAAAGTGCAATACTAACAAAACATTGCACTGAAGATTTGCCTTCAATTAGCAAATATACAATCAAAATAGCTCTAAGATAAATGAAGAATCAAAAAGCGGAAAGTACAGATGGCATTGCAATCGAATGTATCAAAATTGGAGGATAGAAAATAGAGATATACCTGTAAAAACTGTTTAATGACTGTATCGATATGGCAGAATTCCTAAAGTATCGAAAACTCTAGGGTCGTTATAACACACAAGAAAGGAAACAAATAAGACCTGAAGAATTATAGGCTGATATCCTTGTTCTCATATCTGTATAAACTATTAACTAAAATATTGACAAATAGGATATCGACATGCTAACACCTTTGACAACCGTTAACCTCGCACCACTGCGGACCGACCTTCTTCTCCTTATGCTGGGTAGGGTTAGCCTCCGGGTAGGGTTAGCCTCCTACCCAGCATTCGTGCAAAGAGGACCTACAGAACTCGAATTAGTGAGTTAATAACTAGGCTTCGGCCATAAGAGGAAGAAGAAGCCTTGAAAGATTCCAATTCTTTCAACAAGCTGGGTTTCGGAGTAAATTTAGTATGGTAGACCATATTCATACCAGAAGCCAGATAATAGAAAAATGCCAAGAATACAGTCAATCAGTATTTATGGCCTTCACTGACTTCAAGAAGGCGTTCAACACTATAGAAAAGTGGGTTACTATTGTCACGTGATTTTGCAATCCCGTGTTATTTCGGAATTTTCAAGTCATTTTAAATTAAGGGACTAAGTTTGTGATTGATTTGCAGTATGTAAAGTAAATCAATGTTGTGCCCCCAATACTATCTTCCCGTAAAATAAGTCTCGTATTCATAATTGGTTTTAACTTAGTATTTTTGATTGTCTTTTGTGTAATGTGTTTGTATTCATTTTTGTTTGTATTCAATTCAGTTTGTCTTTGTTATTTGCGTTAAGTTTCCTGATCTTATTTGTGTTTTAGTTTTTGTTAAAGAGTTTTATGTAAAGTGTTAGACTGTCTACAAGTTTGAGCATTGCAGTTAAGTAAAGTTTATTTCAGTCCAGTAAGGTAAGTTACATCTTGCAGCAGTGTGTAGCTGTAGGGCAACCCCCTTTCCCCGAGCCCTGGAAATCTTCCATGATGGGTTTCCTTCTTTTAGATATTAAGGTGATTTCAATCATAGTGGAGCCCTAATAATTATCGTTTACGATCATCCCCTTGAAGGGTTAATAAGTGTTATTTAGTAGCATTTTAAGTGTTCCGAACTCTCCTTCTCCACTGCAGTTTAGCCAAGTGCATCCAGGATTTGACGTCCCTATTTTAATGTCGTGGTGCATAATAGGCACGTGACATATTTGGTGCGACCAACGTGGGGTGAACATATTTTTTTGACCTATTTTTACCCATTTTTCGACGGGCTTAGTTTCTTTCTTTTTCGACCTATTTCGATACCCAATTTGGGGGATATATTTTCGTTTTTCAGTGTTATATGTTGTTTGACACCCAGTGTTAGGACAAAATTCCGTTTTCTTCTTTAATTCGTTCAAGTATTAAATTGAACACCCAATTTTGAAACTTTTATTTCGTTTTCCCGATTCTTTTAGTATTTTTCAACCTATTGATTGTTTAATGTGGGCATAAATTTATTTTCTGATGTAATTTTGTTTCCCGTTAAGGTTCTTCTGATTAACATATTTTTGTAGCGCTAACCTCGACCGTTAAAGCATCCTAAATCTGTTTCAACTTTTACGATAAAAAGAAATAAAGTTTTCTAACAGAATATAACCTTAAAATTAAACCAACGTGGGTTTTACTACAAATCAGATGGTACTAGGAATCACCAATGAAATTGTCTTAGTAAAATGGCCAACTGTGCTGTAAGAACACCCTATATACATTCATATCATACAATCCTTATAAGTAAAAACACAATTCCAATCTACTATAAAGTAACACACGAAACATAAAGTTATTAAAGATATTCATAGTAAATTGTAACCGATTGATTAACGACGTCTTTTATTCATTTAATTTTGACTTAATAACCTAATAAAAGCTTAAAGTAGAGGAACATAAACTGCTAACAGAAAACAAATTGTATAGGTAGAAATATCGAATAAACAATAATAATGAAATCTTTCAAAATAACACTTTTGCTTCGCTCTTTAAGTGTTACATAAATTATTAATTTCCTTGGTTGTAAATGATGAAATTTACGTTATTTGTAGACATTTTATGAATCAATGATTTACGTTAGGTTTACACTGTTGAACCGACACCACTATGGGTAGAATGAATACATGCCGAACGTGTCCACGTGAGCAGTAAAATTAAATACTTAAACATTTATACTTATTACAGTCGTTACTTTTGTAATATGCACAAGCAACACGCAGTGTGTAAGTATTTAAAAATTAATAATTCTTGCGCAAATAAAATAAACCTTCTTTAATTGAATTCTTATTATTCAGGCTGTTACGTTAAATTAAGCAAGCAAATCGCAATACAAAAATTAATAAAAAGGCTTTAATAATTATTTTAATAAACAGAAATGAGTTCAAACTTCAAAACTTTAATTATGAGCTAAATCAGTGGTAATATTTATACAAATACAGGTAAAATTAATTAAATACAAATTAGTTATAAAATAAATCGCCAAGGAAAGCCAAAAGGAGTCGTCAACGAGCAACGAAATATTTAAAGGAAGTTTCTTTCGGTTAGAAACAACATAATTCTGAAGTTCTTAAATCGCACAGGATTTATAAACTGAAGACTTTAGATTAAATTCTAAGAAATAATTTTCGATACACTTTTTTGCAATCCGTTCTTTTGTTCTCTTTTACAGAGTTTTATTTGGAAATGGATAAAACTAAAAATTTTAGTTCCATAAGTATTATAAATAATCGCATTCTTTGGAATGTTTGTATCAAAAACTTATGAAATCAATAAATAAGAGCTAGCGCATCCACCAAATGAAATTATTCTTCCACCTTCTAATAATCTGAATACAATATTAGGTAAACATTTTCTATAGAAACTACCTATTAATAGACATTAAGATTGTCAAGAAAAATAACTGGAAAATAAATTCAATAGGGTTGCTTCTTCAAATTCTGATTCTTACTTCCACATATTTTGTTTCCTAGCTTTTACGTAAAATAAAGCGGAGAGATTTCAATGATCGGTGATCTGATGACGGTATCCCCAAGTTGCACAACAGAATTCTTCACATTTCGATTATTGGTCAATAAAGTTCTTTTCTTTTGGGTAAAAGAATGTATAAAATGTTAAATTCTGTAAAAAAAGCTTTTAAAGAAACTATTATTTTTTAAAAACGTTGGCCCCTGCTCTCTTTCAATTTTCGCAACATAGAAGACATTTTCATAATTAATTTTTCCTAAAATTGCAACAAAACTATGGTTATAATGTAAATATTAAAAAGATTAAAGGAAACTTTAGAAATGAATCAAGCTTTAAATTTTCTAAAGATAAAATTGTGTTTATAATTAAGTATGAAATAAAGCAAGGAGACTTCAATTCGTGGTAGTGGCACAAATCCTATTTTGGACAAAACACTATACTCGTAAAATTGTGAATGCCAGATTCGATTTTTATAACTGTAATTTCTAACATTTTAACTTTAATAATAAAACCAGGGTTATAATGTAATGCTTAAATAATGGATAGAAGGAATTTCAGCGCCGAATCATTAGAGTACTATATCTTTTCCCGGTCATTCAAAAATTTCAGAAAAAGTGCCTCAAAATACAACAGCCATTACAATTTACAATCACACATAAAATAGACGAAGAGGCTGCTAGGTAACGGCAGTCCAGTAACCGTTTATTGGACACTAAAATCTGTTACCTTTGCGGGAATAATTTTTAAATTTCAGAACATCCAAGAAAATGTTCACATTTAACCTATGTTGCAATAAAAAAAAGTGAATATTGAAGGTAAAGAAGAGATTTCGATGCTGGGTCATGCAAGTAAATCGAAGCTAGGCGTTAAGGTATCTAAGAAGTTCTTTCCTCTGGGACACACTAAACTTCATAAAAAATTAAATAAATTTCTTAAAATAAAATACAGCCGTGATTATAAGAAATCTACAGTATGTAAAGCGAAGAGACTTCAATGCTAGGCAAGAACAGTAACCAGTTTAACAACAAATCCTTTTGGATTTTGGGAAATAATTTTCCAGTAGTAACTCCAGAAAATATTTTAACAATTAACCTTGTTACTTCAAAAACCAATTTGCAACTAATGCACACCGAAAGTGACTAATAGCGTTCTCCGTTCTCGAAAATGTCGACTTGTTCCATGATATTTAGTTTTCTTTTGAACGGTATTGCTGTTTCCTATGATTTTTTCTTGTGGTTTATCGTTTAGCAGATAAAGAAAAAACACGAGAAAATCTAACACTGTTTACAAATGCCCCAAAAAGTTTACAAAATTGGAATTTGAATAGAAATGACGTCACAGCAAAACATCGCGTGATTCTCCAGAAATGCCAACATCAATGAGTAACTAAATAACTAACTCTAACTCAGGAGAAATATTCCTATAGGCAGAACATGCCATCCTTCACTCGCTCTCCTTGTTTCACATTTTCTTTCAACGAAGAATGCTATTGGGAATATTTCCATTTCGGTTTATGAGCAGTTGAGATAAGACTAATTGCTTTACTAATACCAGCGTAACAATACAGATGGCAGAAGTATTGTTTGTCGTAAACAGTATATTCACACAAACAGATTTTAATGGAAATATTGAAAGTATAACCAATAACTAAACCTACTCACTGGGTTCAATTTTTTGAGGTCCGGTCTTGTACATAACGTATTAGATTGGATAAAAAATTTGTTTCAAAACATTCATACAACGGAAGAAGTGTCCAACATAAGCATAAAGCAAATTTTGGTAATTATATTATAATAATTATGTAAATGTCACTAGTTTTTGTAAGTAGTAGGCGGCACTCCATTGAATTGTTAAATAGCATTTGATGTTGTTTTACACAGGATTACTTTAAAGTGCTTTTATGCTTAAGGTTATGTTGTGAGTTACAGTTTTTATCGGAGAAGTTTATTCTTTTTGTTTTGTACTGTTTTTTGATTTAGTTATTATAACACACGTATAAAAGAAGGTAGGTACATTCCACTAATAATAACAACCACAGGCTGGAACATAAAATAGTCCTAGAATAAAAACATACTGCTGGAAATAACTTTCTAATTTTCATAACTTCGAATGAAATTTTGTCACTCAGTGTGTAGCTATATTATAAAAACAAAAACTGAAAATATTTCAGTAAGTACTACATTAAATTCTTTTCAGTTTTCACGACTTCCTTAACTTAAAAAATAATTCAACCTCAGGCTGGAAAATCATTATAAAATTAGGAAAACAATTCCTGCTGGAAATAATTTTTCATTTTTCACATTTAAATTGCCTTATAATATTTAGAAAACATTGGTTCTTATGTAAATAAATGATAAAAGTGTCGATACGTTTTCGAATAAATGCTGACTTATGGTGATAATCTTAAACTGAACAAATTCTTTTCTCTGGAATGCACCTAACTTCATAGTAAGTCGAATATTATTGTCTTAAAAATAACAGATATTCGTAAATATAATAAAAAATAACATACAACTAGGAGACGTTCACAGGCGTTGACTTTTTTTATAAATACAACGGGTTTTATTGCCTAACATACGATTTGTGCCATTACCGAGAATTGAAGTCTCCCTGCTTCATTTTATATTTAATCATAAATACGGTTTTTTAGAAATTTCGATATCTGCCTGAAGTTTATAGCTAAGAGAAAAGACCCTTTAAGACAAAATATTATATTGTAGACCAACTTTTAGTTAGTACCATGACTCAGCATTGAAATTCCTTCAAGTCCTTTATAATTTACATTCTAACCACAGCTTTGTTCCAATTTTAAGACATTTTTTTTAATTTGTGACGTGAAAGTGGGAAAAATATTAGCAGGCTGTAAAGATTTACTATAAAAGAAATTTTCTCATTTAACTTGTGTTAAAAACATGACTACCATCAAATAACCAATATAGAAACAAAAAATTGAAAAGATTTCAATGCTAAATACTGGAAGTAACCTCGTGTTATACAATAAAATACTTTTTGGTTTTTACAACTCCAGAAACAATTTCGACAGGCCTTGCTTAACTCGAAAATAATTGCTTAAACCACAAATTTAAAAGAATACTTGGTAATATCAGCAATGTGAAAGTAGATACTAAGGGATAAAGTATTCGTAACAAAATGCTCCTTGGAGGAATAATTTTTCAATTTTCACAACTTCAACGATTATTTTAACTTCTCTTTGAAGAAACATAAAACTGTAGCTGTAAAGTAAATATTAAAATGTGCAAGGAGCATTCAATGCTGATTTATGACGGTAACCCAAAGGTAAATAGTAGCATTATATATTTTTAAGAATACAGAACTTCAGAAAAAAATTAAGGTTTTATAATGATCTAAAATAAAACTATTGTAATGTATGTATGCACAGCACTTTCAGGAGGCCTAAAGGAATATGGCTTTTTTCTGGTGCGTTAGTTGTTTTAACGGGTACGATATACAACCCGGGCCCGTCTCTGCGAGTTAAGTGGTTGGTGCACCGTTAAAACAATTATAATATAACATACAATAAGCCAGAGACTTCAATGTTAGGGAAAGACAGTAACCTCGAGTTTGGCAATAAATTCCTTTTGCTTTTTCATCATCAATTGACATGGAGCAGATCCCTGTGGATTAAACCTGGGTTACGCCAGGCCGGCTCCATGCCAATAAAGTGTGAATGGATTTGTTATGATAGGTGGGAATTTTAGCACTGTATAACGTTAACATGCCTGTGACGCCGCAGAACACCGCTTATACAGTGCAAGGTAGTTAGTAGATCACATATACAATGGGATTTGGATATATGACCGAGAAGGTTTTATCATCTTATACTAATAGTATTTCTAGTATTACCGCTAATTTCCTAGGTCTATGATATGAAACACCTTCACACAAACATGCCTGCTCTGTTACACGTTACCTAATGCTAGTTTAGTCTAATCAATATTATTATCTTTCTTAATATCATTATTAGTATTCTTATTTTCGTTGTATTTCATGGGTATATGTATTCCTTGTTTCCTTATTTTTATTGTTATTATTATTATGATATTTGTTCCTTCACCGTTCTTCTGCATTATTCTTCGATATTTGTATCTTCTTCCTCTACTTCTATTTCCTCGTTGTCTCTGGTTCTTCTCTTGAGGAATATATGCGGTTTATTTCCTCCTTCATCATAATTTTGTTTCTTGTCCTTTTTTCCAATGTTCGTTGTGGTATACCCGAGTTCTGTATATCTTGTTCAGGTGTTGTTCCCCACCCCACCAGAATCATTTCGTTCCAAAAGCTTCTATATAGGCGTCGGTTTAAATAGCGGGGCCGAAGCTTTGGGGGGCTAAGTTTTTGATATTTTCTTGCAGCTGCAGTTGCATTTTTGCTTGGTTGCCCTCACCTAATTTGCGATTTTTCTTCTTAAGTCCAGGGTTTCTTTCTTGAGTTCTTCCTTGTTTCTTTTACTTTCTGTTAATTGATCCGTTATTGTTGTAAGTAGGCAGTTTCCGTCACCTGCTTTTGCATTTCTTGAAATACTTACTACGCGGAGTGTATTTCAGATTCTAGCGGGTAGTGAAGTGACGTCAGTAACTAGTTGCATCCTTATTTTTTTATTTGCTATTTTACTTCCCCATTTGCGCATCTCGACTGCAACTTATACCTATATTTTAAATATCGTAGACACACACTTTTCTGGCATCGGTTAGTTCTTTTCCTCTTGACCCTGTAACTATAATTTATAGCTCTTGGGTTGCTATTCCGTTTCTTCCTTTCAACTGAAGGGATCGTCAAATGCAAGTAATCTACCTGCTCAGGGTCCATTGGGTGAAATGGTGACAATAATTGTTATTATTCGATCTATGCTAGGCTAAACTACATATCTCTAGATATCTATTGTTAAAATGCTACAGTGTTACTTAGCTCTGCTCAGGTTTATGTTCTGATTACACTTGTGATTTTTCCGTGAAATTACATACATGTGTTCGGGTTTTTCCTAGTCTTCACTGTAGTTGAGCCCTGCGTAGCCTTGTTCTCACCTCTCTTGTCTACTCTAACCCACTTTTAGTTTATTTATTCACTAGTTTTATTATGATTACAATTACTGGCACTTTATTATTGCCCTGGTAGCTGTCGCGTACTAATTATATGATTTATTTTTTAAATAGAACCGCGTTTTCTAACGAAAACTATTAAGAGCGTTTTGCAAAAGCGTGCGTTTCTCAGCACAGTCGGCACAAGGCCTACAATAAATTCCTTCTGCTTTTTGAGAAAAATTTCCAGTTTTCATAATTTTCGAAGATGCGCGCCGAATTTCATCTGTTGGTTTTGGAAAGGAAACCTTCAGTTAATGCACATAAAGAGTGATCCTATTTATGAGCAGTTGGATGTAGACTGCTTTATCAATAACAGATTACGGTATCTATCACAAACACACTTCAAAAAAATATTGTAAAATGTTAATAAACATAAAGGCGATTTAATTTTTCTGAAATCCAATCTTGCGCATAACGTAGAACTACTGCAAAGGCATGTTAAAGCAGATAAAGCCCCGAAAAGTGGATTTAGATTCTAGGCAACAACATTAAGCTGGAAAACAAGCATTTCAAAGAAAGTTTTTCTGATAATCGTAATTGTTTAAATGTGCTAAAACAAAAATGTCAATGATTTTTTTAAATTTTCACTGTCTCAAAAATACTTTAACCCCCAATTTGCTCTAAAATAAAGGCCTGTAGTTATAGCAGAAATAAAAAAGCTTGGAGATTTCAATGCCAGATATTGAAAGTAACTTTAATTTGCACAGTTAAAAAATTCTTTGATTTTTCAAACACTTGGTCCGTTTGGGAATGACTTTTTACTTTTAACAACTTCAAAAGAGTGCCTTAAAATAAAATCACAGCTGTGGTTATGATACAAATATGAAAAGGCCAGGAGACTTCAATGCTGTTCATGTGTACGATGGAATTTTTAAAAGGCGATTACTTCATTATTAAATTACAAAAACTCTTACTCGTAAAAGACAAAATTAGTTTGAAACAACCTACTTTGAAATTAAACTCCAATTACATCGATGTCGAAGGAGGTCAACCCATTTAATTTTTTTACAAATAAAAGCAGTCGTTAGCAACCACAATCCTTAAAGGAAGCCTTAAATAGGATAATAAATAGGTGTTTAAGAAAGCTGTAGGTTTAAATGGGTTCCATTACAACTTTTATTTTTCCCCTGTTATTATTTAGAGCCGTTTAACACAACCATTCAATTAAGCGAGCTTTCCACATTTACGCTATATATTTCTAGTAAAATACACCATAAAACTTAATGTTACACGAAGATAACTCGTTAACAGCATTAGCTTAGAGCAAAACTATAATGTACAGCACCGTAATCTGGAAACGGTTTAATTACACGCAATTATTAAACCACCTGCTCTTTTGATGAATCGGGGGACGTAATCAAAGTGTGATTTTCATGCAAATTATACTCGCGTAAAGGGCATAGCTCGTTTTGTTTAAATGTTTATTACAATGTGGTGATGCCTTGTCGAGTTTTTAATAATACACTCGTTGAAGATATAAGTAACTTGGTGATTAACGTTTGGCTTCTTCCTGGATGCCGTTTTAATTGTTTGGTTGTCTTGATTTATTGCCTGTGTGATCGAAAAAGCTTCTGAAGTGCATTCTGCATTATGTATGTATGGACTTGTTAATTGGGTATTAATTTTGGTTTTCTGATTTATTCAAGCACACATCTATTAAGAGGTGGCCCTGAAGGGCTCAAAATGAATTATTTAAGATTTGTTTCCGCATAATTTTAGTTGTATTTTTACTGAATAAATTTGCTGATATTTATGAATATCTGAGTATCTAACCTATTTCACTATTACAACACAAAATTCGATAAATTATTTACAGTGTCTGGAATAAGTAAAATTAAAAAAACTCTCTATAATTAAGCAATATTTATTTGAGTCTGTTAATATTTTTGACTTAAAATTGTAATTGAGAAGTTAATTGAAGATTCGTTAAAAATTACTTAATATTATATACCACAAAGTCATAGCTTTTGCCTTTAGTATTGTCTGTGCTTTTGTATATGTTTGCAGCAATGCAGGTGTTCTTACTCCTAACGTTCGATAAAAATGGAACTAATAAAAACTATTGGCAATGCATAAGATCGTCTTTCTAAACATATCTATTATCTACAAGTTTTTACCGTAAAAACCCGAAACATATCTTCAAATACGAGTTTTCTTGCGTATGCGTTAAAAAAAAGTCAATATTTAAGCATTGTTACTTGAAACTATTAATTGGAAGTGCTCTAATAACTAACGACATTCCATTCATGTAATTCATAATAACTTTCAACTCAATTATTACAACTTTAAGCTGTTGTCATAAGCAATAAAGGTAACAAATAAGACTCTTGAACTGTCGTTTAGGATAATTAGTTTCAGATAAATGGTTATCACATATTTTTAATATATATATTAAATATAACTTTTAAAAATACCTTGGTTTAGAACTAATAGGAATATTTAGAGGAATATCTTGCAAAAGAACTTTAAGGGCGAGTCTATCTCTTTCTATCTCCAAGTTTGTATTTGCAGTTTAAAGCAAGTCCTCATTTTTTTCGAAATAGTGAAAAATGTTTATGTTAACATTTTTATCACGTTTATTTAACATTTTGATTATTATTAGAAATATTTTACTTTCTAGTTTACGTTGTTGTCATTACCTACAATTGAGATATACTTCCGTTCCTTTACAGCTGCTTCCATATAATTATTATAAATTAAAACCAAGTAAATCACAAATTAAACATTACAATAGAAAAATTCTCAAATAAAACTTCTTAATTGAGAAGGAAATTCAACGCCTGTTACCATCTTCAAACATTTTGAAACTCAATATATTTCCAAACTATGTTCTACACAAAACCTGATTTAAAACAATTGGTATCCGTGATCAGCCTTCCTGATTAGTTGCCTTTAATTTTCATTACTTTCATTGATGTTTACGACAAACAAAGGTTCTGCGATCTGCACCATTACCCTATTATTAATAAAGCAATTAGGGTTACCTCAACTGCTCATAAACCCAAACATTCCGAATTAGTGACTTTCTGTGTGCAATTTGTTTATTAATTAAGCGGATTAACAAATAAAATTTGCATTTTAATGCAACTTAAATGTTAAAATTTTCGTTTACATTATGAAAATTGAAAAATTATTGTAGGTTTAAGTTGTTTTTTAACAAAATTGGAAAGTTATTTCCAGTTTTTTTTAAATTTTAGAAGTAGTTTTTCCAGCCTCAGGTTGTTATCGCTATTGAAAGCTACCTATTTTCTTTTATACTTGTAACAACTAAATCAAAAAGAATGCAGAATAGGAAGACAAATTCACGGATAAAAACATTGAATTTCATTCATCAGGCGACGAATACGAATAGGATGGATTTGCATTGTTCAAAATAGGGTTTCTGCCACTGTCGAGAATTGAAGCCTTGTTGTTTCATTTAATATTTTATTGTAAACACTCTTTTTGGAGTTTCTGTTGATATTTTTAATGTTACATTACAACTATAGTTTTGTTCCGACTTTAATGCAAGTTAATTGTGATAATAAAAATATTTTTTAAGAATACAAGAAGTTGATTTTGGCGAGTTTGTCATTTTATACTTTATTTCAGCAACTGGTACCAAATACCTAACAAAAAATACAAAATAAAGAACATTTCGATTATATGTAGTTCGAAATATTTTATTTTCTAATTTGCATTGTTGTCATTATCTCCTCCGGTTCCTCTGTAGCTATATTATAAATATAAACTAAGTAAATTAAAGTCAAACATTACAAAAGAAAAATTCTCAAATAAAAAGTCCGGAGTTGCGGTAGCTAGGTACCCCATTCAAGTACGATCAGTCTGAAATGGGTGACACGAGGACTGGTCACTATGGGAGAGCAGACCAAAAACCCGTCGCTGAGGGAGACTACATAATATGTCCAGCAGTGGACGCAAAAGGTTTGGAAACAAAATGAAATTGAAGGTTTGCTACGTATTTAAAATGTTTTTAAAAGCAATTTATATCCGATCTATGCTGTGCAAAAGATCGGATTTACAAAAATTTATAGCTGTGATTAAACTTGGTAAATAGCTGTCTTTAATTTTCAGTACTTTCGTTGATGTTTGTTTGTGGTAATATATTGTTTACGACAAACAAAAGTTATGCCATCTGTGCCGTTAACTTGTTATTAATAAACGAGTTAGAGTTACCTCAACTGCTCATAAATCCAAATGGAAAAATACCAAATTAGTCACTTTCTGTGTGTATTAGTTCCAATTTGTTTATTATTCGCAAGATTAATAAATAAAATTTTGTGCGCATATTCTAAACCTACGAAGATTGAAAAATTATTCCCAAAAAACGGAAAGGAGGCTGAGGTTACTGTGCTTGGATATCATTGAAATCTCCTTGCTTTCTTTAATATTTACGTTATGGCCAACTTACATTTGAAAGGAACTTAAATGTTAAAAGTTTCTTCAATTTTTAATTATGAAAATTAAAAAAATATTCTAGGTTTAACATTTGTTTTAACGAAACTGGAAAGTTATTTCTAGTTTTTTTTTTTATTCTAGGACTATTGTTTTCAGCCTGAGGTTGTTATCACAATCAAAAATAATGTAGAATAGAAAAAAAAAAATCACAGATAAAAACATTTAATTTCATTCGCCAGGTGACTGACTCAATGGTTGTGTTCAACACAACAATAAATACAAAAGCTCTTTAAAGTAATCCTGTGTATAATGACGTCAAATACCAAGAAATGATCAGAAATATAATGGGTATTTACAAAAACTAGTTCACAACTGCTGCTGAACGCTTCTTGGTTGCGTTGGACACAGACATTCCCAATTGTCCCGTTTTAATAAATCAATTTATATCCGATCTACGTTATCCACAAGATCGGACTTCAAAAATTTGATCCCAGTGATTAGGTTTGGATATAGGTTAATACTTTCAACATTTTCATTAAAATCTGTTTGTGTGAATATACTGTTTACGACAAACAAAAGCTCCGCCATCTACATTGTGCTGCTAGTATTACTGAAACTGAAGCAATTAGTGTTATCTCAACTGCTCATAAACCGAACTAATAGCATCCTTCGTTGTGAGAAAATGTGGAACAAGGAAAGCGAACGAAGGATGCCATGCTCTGCTCATAGGGTCCAGTAATTTTTAGGGATTTCGAGGTAGTTATCTAGCTACTTGCTGATGTTTGCGTTTCATTTTCTTTGCCCATCTTATAGAGAATTTGCTCCCATTTACGAATATATATAGTTTATTATGGTTATTTTTATAAATAACAAAGTTATAGGCCTGGAGAGTCATGTCTGAGATACACTGTATATTCTTTACGACAAACAAAAGTTCTTTACCCTATTATTAATAAATCAGTTAGAATTACCTCAACTGCTCATAAACTCAAGTGGAAATATACCAAATTAATCACTTTCTGTGTGCATTAGTTGCAAAATAAATTTGGTGCGTATTTTTAAAACCTATAGAATAGAGGTTGGTGCAGTGGTAGAGCGTCAGGCTAAAAGACGTTAGACTTTGGTTCGAATTTTTCGATGGGCAGGATTTAGCTACAGCCTGGAGGTCAGTATTGAGCCCTGGCAACCATTCGCCGTTGGGCATCTAATTAACGACGATCTTCTCCGAATACACGCCTAAGAGGTAGAGTAAAACAAGGTCCAACACGTACACACACTTACACTATTCACACGGTGCAGTATATACAGGGTGTCCCAAAAGGTATAGTCATAAATTTATGGGCTTGTTAATTATGGTCTTGTGATTCTAAAATTCAAAGAAACTTATGTTCTATTATCAACGGTTACCGAGTTATCGATAAATTCATTTATTTTTATACGTAGTAGTCGAACGCCAAAACCAAATGCTGAACGCCAAAAACAAATGCTGATTACTTGTTAGTCAGATTTTGAAAGCTTCTCGGTAACATTAAATAAATGTATAAAGTTGAAAATGGAAAGATTTGCTAGTCGTGAATATGCCGAAATGCATTTAATTTACGGATTTTGTAATGGTAATTCTGTAGCTGCAGTGGCCGAATATCGTCGGCGTTATCCTAATCGAATACAACCAGACCGTCGGTCACACATTCGAGAGAGTACATCGAAATTTTTGTGAATTTGGCACTGCAAGACATCGTCATTTATAAGTCTAATAAAATAAATTAATTTATCCATAACTCGGTAACAATGTTGATAATAGAACATAAGTTTATTTGAATTTTAGAATCAAAAAACCATAATTTATCAAGCCCATAAATTTATGACTATACCTTTTGGAACACCCTGTATGTAGGTATAAAACGGTGCACCAAACACGTAACCCGCAGAGTCGGCCCGGATTGTGCAGTGCACCCGTAATACCTCAGCATACGTTAACGCACCAGCACATCCCTATGTCCCAAAAGGGGACAATGGAAATAATAATACTCTTCTAAATCTACGAAGATTGAAAAATTGCCCCCAAAAATTCTAAAAATAATTGAAGTTACTGTTGTTAGCTAATATTGAAATTCCCTTGCTCTCGTTAATCGTATTTACATTATATAACTAGAGCTTTGTTTGCATTTTAAAGCAACTTAAATGTTACAATTTTCTTTGACATTATGAAAATTGAAAAATTAATCTAAGTTCAACATTTTTTTAAGAAATAATGTCAAGGATTGTTCAACACATGGTACTTGTCATTGAAGTCTCCTGGATTTGTTGTATATATTATCCTAACAGTTTTATTTTAAATAATTAGAAAACCATAATTCTTTTCTGAATTCCTGTCTTAGAGAACAAATTCTTAAAAATACGGACCTTAGGGTTACCGTCATAGACCAGCATTGAACGCTCCTTGCTCATTTTAATATTTACGTTGTAGCCACAGTTCTTTGCTTGTGTTTTTTTGTGACAAGTTAAAACGTTAAAATTGCCATTTAAATGGTGAAAATTGAAAAATTATTACTTGCAATACCACGAGTGGTCAAAGAATTGTCGATTATTTTTTTGCTGTAACATCACGAATGTTCCTTGTGCTTGCATATGAATATCACGAGTGCGTAGCACGAGTGGTATTCGCAATCACAAGGAACATGAGTGATTTTACAGCAAAAATAATCTACAATTCTTTGACCACAAATGGTATTTGAGGGACTATTCAACGAAGAAAAATCATTTCCATCGAATCATTTTTCATAAATTAGTCCACATTCAAGTTTGGTTACATGAAAATTGTTCTCTGTGGGATATAACCAGCAATAAACCGTTTTCAAAAAATTGTCGCTTCGTATCACTGTACCGTATCTACCGAGTCGAGTCAGTAAAATCTGCAACCCATATTACATATTTCATCAGTGACTAGATCACTAACGTAACGTTATAATAAAATTAGATCAAAGAACTATCCAGATCCACAGAGTCGAGTCAGTGGAAGTAAACAGAACCTTGTTTACGAGTTAAATTACCTGACGATTTGTGTAAAGAAGCATTTGTATTTAAACTTTTTTATTGCTATTTACCTCTAAAAGTCAAATCAAGCGCCATAATTAACATTCAGAGAATATTTAAATGTAATAACAGCGATGTAACTAAAATTTATGTAACATAACCTTTATATTATGACAGGAAAAAAGCAAACTAACGGTCACGTTGATTTATACTTTAGAAAAAATCATATTAAGAATCCATTTGTCTAGGAAATTTGTGATGTGGGTTGCAGATTTTACTGACTCGACTCGGTAAATACGGTATAGTGAAATTTTATCGGCAATTTTTTCTAGTGAAAATTGTCTTTACAATTCGTTTTGATTGGCTCAAAAACGTCAAATCTTGCATTTTGATTGGTAAATTTTTTGACAGATGCCATATGAGTTGAATAGTCCCTTGAAAAAATATTTTTGTACCATCGCTTTGTACTTTATTCTCTACTTTCATGTTGCTGGTATACACAATTCTTTTCGTTTTAAGTAAGACATGCTGAAATCGTTTCTGAAGTTGTAAAAACTGAAAAGTATTTATTATACAACTTCAGGTTACTTTTAGTATTTAGCATTGAACTCTCTTTATTTTCTTATTTTTTGGCATTGTAGCCATGGCTGTGTTTTTATTTTAACACAAGCTAACTAAGAAAATTTCATTTAAGGCTGTGAAAATTGCAAAGTTATTTACAACAGTTGGTTGTTATTATTATTATTGAAAGCTACTAACTTTCTTTTATACATAATATTATAATAACTAAAACAAAATACAGAACAAAAAGACAAAAATTCTCCAATAAAAACATACAATTCGCAAGGTGACTTCTTGACCATGTTCAAAATAACATTACTTTTTTGTAAGCATTTAAGTGCTTTAAAGTAATCCTGTGCAAGATGACGCCAAATACCAAGGAATGATGAGAAATACAATACCTGTATCTAGAAAAACCAGTTACATTTACTTTAAATGCTTTTTGCTTGTGTTGGACATTTGTTCCGCTTTAAAATGTTTTGAATCACAGTTTATATCCGATCTAAGTTACGCACAAGATCGGACTTCAAAAATTTATCCCAGTGATTGGTTTCAGGTAATAGTTACACTTTTAATACTTTCATTAAAGTCTGTTTGTGTGAATACATTGTTTACGACAAACAATGGCGCTGCCACCTATTTAGCTGCTCTGTTATTAATAAAACAATTAGCGTTATCCCAACTCCTCATAAACCAAAGTGGAAATATTCCACATTAGCCACTTTCTGTGGGCATTAGTGGCATTAGTTACCTTGTTTCTAAGCTAACAAGGCTAATTGTTAAAATAGTTTTTGAAGTTACGAAAATTGGAAAATTATTCTCCAAAACCAAAAGGAGTTTGTTATTGGACTGGTTACTGTTCTTACCTCGCTTTAAGTATTTTATATTTTTATAATCACGGTATCTTGGATTTATGTAATTTATTTATTTAATTTTTCATGCAGTTGTGTGTGTCCACAGGAAAGGAGTTCTTATGAACACAGTTTGAGTTACTTGCACAGCGCAGCATTGCAGTCTCCACGCTTTTTTTCCCTTATTTCAACGCAGGTTAAATATGAAAATTTTCTTGGATGTTGTAAAATTTAAAACATATTCCCAAGGCAATAATGTTTTACGAATGCAAAGGATTTTGGTATCCAAAAAAGGGTTGCTGCCATTACCTATCATTGAAAGCTCTTTGTTCATTTATACCTGGTTGTAAGTTACAGTTTTATTCTAGGGCATTTTAAGTAAAGCTAACTTCATTCTGAAGTTTTGTATGTCTTTAAGAATATACCAGTGGCGGCTCGTGATAATTTATTTTGGGGGGCTCAGAGTACTGAGGGATTGTAAACATATAATAATATACCATCTGATTTTCTTAACCTGGAATTTTTAAATATGTGGAGAAGGAAGCATCCTACGAAAAAACTGTCTGAAATAAAAAGTTAATATTTTCGCGGGGGAAATTCACTAGTGCTAGAGGTGCACAAGGTATTTTTGCGTGATTGGTTGAATATCTTGCCGCTTAAAATATTTTAAATAAAATTCTTGTAGTTCGCATATTTTCCGACTCTCATGTTTGCTTCGGCGCCCTGTATATCCATTTCGGTTTATGAGCAATTGAGATAAGGTTAATTACTGTACTAATACCAGCATAACAATGCAGATGGCAGAAGTTTTGTTTGTCGTAAACAGTATATTAACATGAACTGATTTCAATGAAAATATTAAAAGTGTAGTCAATACTAAAACCTAATTACCGGGTTAAATTTTTTGAAATCCGATCTTCTGTATAACTTAGATCGGATAAAAATTTTGTTTCAAAACATCTTATAACAGAGAAAGTTTCCAACAGGAGCATAAAACACATTATGACAATTATGTAAACTTCACTGATTTTTGTGGGCAGTAGTTAGTAGCCCCATGGAATTTCTGATCAGTTCTTGGTATTTGATGTTATTTGACACACGACTACTTTAAAGTGCTTTTGTGCTTAACGCTGTTTGGACACTGTCAATGAATCGCTTTGGGAATTACATGTTTTTATCTTTTTGCTTTGTATTGTTTTTGACTTGGTTATAAGGACAAAAGAATATTGATAAAACCTGAGATTGGAAAATGAAAATTCTAGAATAAAAAAAAAGTGGAGATAACTTTCTCTAAAGGAAATTTTCTCACTTAGTGTGTTTTAAAATAAAGAGACCTGGCTATAATATAAAAATAAGAAAGTTGATGTAATCTCCAGCAAAAAATAACTTCTTTAACTTAAAAGAAAAGCACAATCTCAGACTTAAAAATTACAGAATACTAAACTTAAAAAAAAGTTAATGCTGAAAATACTTTTTAGTTTTCACAACTTTAAAGGAATTTTTTTAATTAGTGCAGTTTAAAATAAATACGCAACCCAGGTTACAATATTACAAATAAGTGAAGAGATTGCAATGCTAAATATTGACAGTATAACCCGAAGTTGTGCAATAAAATATTGTTTAATTTTTATAAATCACTTTAAAGATAATACAACGGGTTTTATTGTCTAACATACGATTTGTGCCATTACCGAGAATTGAAGTCTCCCTGATTCATTTTATATTTAATTAATATAAACACGGTTTTTTAGAAATTTCCATATCTGCCTGAAGTTTGGTATAGCTAAGAAAAAAAATACTCTTTTTTTATATGCCAACGTCGAGTTAGTGCAATGACTCGGCATTGAAATTGGTTCGAATCCTTTATTACTTACATTATAACCACAGCTTTGTTCCAATTTTAGGACAAGTTAATTAACAAAATATTTTCTTATGCTGTGAAAATTGGAAAAATGTTAACCGAATATAAAGAATTTTTAAAAATATAAGAATCTTTTTAAAAGTTTTAAATGGTAAATTCGTGACGAAATATACAAAAGGAAATATAAAACAATTTTACTGACCAACAATATGGTCAGAACTGTTGCAAAGAACTGCTCAATTTAGGATTATTTGTATTACTGAACATGGAAATTTCGATGATTTCTTTTAGTTTCACATGGTAAGGAGAGTTTTATCACGAGTTTAAGTTATATCAAAATAATGACATGGCTTCTGTAGTTGTTAAAATTGAAAGCTTATTTTCAAAATAATTTGAGGTTACTATCATCAGCTAGCACTGAAATATCTGTGCTTGCCTTTATATTTATGTAGTAAACCACACTTACGCGCTTTCAGTTTAAGGCAGTTTAAATCCCAAAAATTCTTTTGATCGGAGGAAATTGAAAATAATGTATTCCAAACATTTTTAGTGTATCTATTTAAAGTTAACACTTCGATTTTAAGTAGAAGTGTTAAGTGTTTTATTTTCTAACTTGGGTTGTTGTCATTATCTCCAAATGAAATTTGCCTCATGTTCTTTATAGTTGTATTATAAATAAATTTTAAAGATGAGCACAACAAAAGAAAAAATCTGGACTTACTCCCCGTTTCAAAGCGCAATTTATATCCGATCTATGTTATATCATAGATATTATTTAATCTATGGTTATACGCAAGATCGGATTTCCAAAAATTTGTACCAGTGACTAAATTGGTAGTTACATAGTTGCGTTTAACTTTCCATATTTTTGTTTAAGTTTGCTTGTGATAATATATTGGTTACGACAAACAAAAGTTCAGCCATCTATACTGTTACGCTGTTATTAATAAAGCAATTAGTGTTATCTCAATTGCTCGTAAACTCAAATGGAAATATTCCAAATTTGTCACGTTCTAAGTAGTAACAGATAGAATTCGGTGCGTATGTATGTTATAAAGTTACGATATTGAAAAATTATTCTCAAAACCAGGAAAGAAAGCTGAAGTTACTGTTGTTACCTAGCGTTGAAATCTCCTCGCTAATATGTTTAGTATTTAAATTATTACCAGAGTTTTTTCTGTATTGTAAGACCACTTTAGTGTTAAAATTTACTCTGAAGTTGTGAAAATTTCTCTGGTTCGCGATTCTGTTTAGAAATATAAAAAAAAATTATTGTTCGGCTTAGGGTTAAATTATTACTGTCATTACTTAGTACTAAAGTCTCCTAGTTTTATGATATATTTTATTATACTTACATATATCTGTTATTTTAAAACCCCAAATATTTGGGTTCTTATGACGTTAGATGCATTCCAGAGAAAAGACTATGTTTAACTTCAGCATTAAAAAATTTGGTAATTTTACATAAGAACCAGTTATACTAGGCGATTCACGTAAGATGCGCCCCTTAAAAACCCCAAATGAAAGTCAACGTTGTACATGTTTCCAAAGCTACTAGAAATATCTGGAAATTCAAAAACAAAATTTTATCAAATAGATATATCTATAGATACTTATTCGTCAAAAGTGACAGTTAGGAATTTGTAGTCGTCAAAATAAATTTTCATTAAGGTGATTTGTGTATAAAGGGTATCCAGTGAAACTTTGGGTAGACGTCATAGACATCATATTAGGCAGTGTTGTCACATGTAACTGAAAAATCACCATTAAATTTATTTTTTAATAAGAAATGTCTTCAGACGACTTTTGTATTGTGTTAAAACAGTATATTCTTTAATTGTAACAGGCAAAGTATTAAACACTTTTAAGTCGCAGTGTGTAGGTGAACTTGGAGTAATAAGGTAATTACGGAAAGCTATATGAAAGTTATTATTAAAACTAACCTCAAACATGACATGTGTCAACTACAAAAGTAAACAGGAAAATTAAATATGTCTGACAACGTAGCTATCAACACAAACAGCTGTACCATTTTAATAGACAAACGTCATCAACATAATAATATTGTATTTTATAAGACCCGCGAATATTTAAACATATTATATGTATTTATGTTTTGCAGGAAATTTAGTCTCGTACATATAATTGTTTTAAAATAATCTTTGTCCACGACTAGTCAATAATCTGTCAATTATTCATGTGTTTGGTCAAACATAATGCTATCCATTATACACTGCCAGCAGTGAATAATCATTATTTACGGTGTCATGGTAACATTATTGTCTATGGTGTATAATGAAGGAAATGTTATGTTTCTAATCCTACCACTTCGTTTAACATAGTCCTACCACATGGTTTTAGTAGTGTTGTTATTTAAATTTTAATTAAAAATTCTTCGTCTTTGTGTTCGTGGACAAGGTATAGTATACGACTCGCTATAATGGCTACTATTACCTCGGATAATTGCAAAACTCGCTCGCTCGTGTTGCAAACATTATCCTCGGTAATAATAGCATTCATTATAGCATCGTGTATAATATATTATTATTTAATGAAACATTAATAAATTCAGTGGAATTTTAAATTAATAATTTGAAATGAATTTGTATAGGAGTGGCTGTCATGAATGAAGTGTGACGTCATATTGATGACGTCTACCCAAAGTTCCACTGGATACCCTTTAAAATTATTATTTGTTGTATATTCTTGTACTTATAATTGATATAAATTTATTTTTATTATTTGTAATATTTTTCTTAATTTTCTAGTTATATGTTATGAGAGTTTCCAGTTTGGAATATAACCTTAACATGATATTTAATTATTTATTCCCATTCTGAAGCAAGCCACCACCGATTACATACGTTTAATCGAGAATTAATAGATTTCTGAATTTGTAAGTTGTGTTGCCTATTCCAGGTGTTAAGGGGTGCGTCCTATGTGAATCACCCATTATAAATATTATGAGACATTCCTTTTTATTTACAGAGTTATTATCCATCAGAATTACAATTTAAGTACTAACCACAGTACTAACTATGACATGATAAGCTCAATTCCACTGAAGTGTCCTCTTCAACCATTTAGGTCAGTTGGCTAGTATCTGTTAAAGCATCTGTCATTGCGTTCTTATAGATAGTAGTGGATGAAGGAGGATGTTGTTGTGACATTCCAATTTTTCATGGTGGTTAACGCTTCGTTCCCTAATAACATCCTTGACATATGGCATATGTATGGGAATTGTGGCTAAAATGACATACTTTTTGTTTGAGAGTGTTTGCAGGATTGAAAACAAAATAATTCATTGTTTAACTTGGGTTTACTGTCCTTATCTAGCGTCAAAATTTCCTCGCTTTCTTTTATATTTATTTATTTCATAACCACAGATGTATATTTATTTTAAAGGAATGAATTTGAAAAATATCGATTTTAGTTTAGTTATTACGTAAATCTCAATAATTTCGAAGCTTTTAGTCTTTAAACTCTGAAACTAAAAAGTGATATTTTATGCATATGTGTGTAATGCATTTTAAGTTCTATCCCTAAAACAGATCTTATTTCAAACATAATTTGAAATAATTAGATATCTAATACATATATAAATTTAATTATTAAATAATATATTAGTAACTTAATTATAAATATTAATATCTAAATTCTTGTTGGTGTAAAGTCCACTTTTATGAGCTTTGAAAATTCAACAAACATCAATTTTTATTTAAAAAACCAAAAATATACTCTTCTTTTGGTTTTCATAAGCCACTTCGTTTTCCTTGATATATTCTCAAACCTTTATGAATATGTATACATATGTATACGTATACTCTCAAACACATTGTACCTGTAAACTCTTTATTAGAAATGCAAAATTCATAATTAACAGAAGATAACAGTTACAACAAAGCCAGTAAAACGTGTTTTGTTATTTACATCCAACTTATGTAAACTACTAATTGACACAGTACATCATTGTTGGAATTAAAGTACATGCATATAATTTACATACGAGTAAGGTGTAAACACTGCAAGCATGTAAGATAACAAATCTGCATACTTGTTCTTTTATCTTTGTTACCTTAACTAACATCTTATAGTTAGTAAAATAAACTTTTAACTTGAGGATAATAAAATTTTATGTTGTTGGAACACTGAACATCTCTTTCATAATATTAGTTGTGGAAATATACCGGGGTTTAAACTCAGACTAAACGTTTTAAATGCTTTAGCTAAGGAAGAACATTAAGATTTTATGTCTGTTATTTGTTAAATGCGCACACTTGAATAGTGTAATTTTATTTATTTATGTATTGGAGGTGAATGCTTATGCTTCTAACTTAAACTATCAAGAATTGGCCTTGAATTTCAATCGAATTTTTTGAATCATATTTGGTGAAGTCTTTTAATATACAGGATTGGTTTAAAAATTTCACAAAATACTCTACTTAAACAACTGTTTAGTGTTTAAATTGGTATGTCAGGTGTTAGAATAAGCACAAAAATGCCTTTATAAATAAATAAACAAATAACTAAGCAACTCTTGGTATTGCTTTATTAAAAAAATAATATTGGGTATTCAATAATAAACTATAACCACAACCTATAATTTAGAATTAAAATCCTTTATGCAACACATTCTCTTTGCATTTAATGTGCAAAGTCACGCTGGCCCTGTTTATAAGAATGATTCAACAAGTTAAAAATACGAATCGGAAATGTAGGAAATAATAGAGGAACTTAAAAATCCAACCACAAATAGAACGTATTTCATTCGGTTTTGTAACCGCAATAGCAAGACATAAATAACACGGAGAGTCTGTTTTAAGTGCTAAAGGTAGGTTTGGCATTTCCGGAGTTCTCAACACGTAGCAAAATAACAATTAAACGTACATCTTGAATATTTACCAAAAGTTACTTTGATGAAGTAATCATCGAACAGAGGAATTTTCTCCAGTTTATCAAAAAGCAATTTTATCGATTTAAGTGCCAATTTAAAATTTTCAGATTTATGTTTAAAAGATGATTAACTAGAAATTGCTTTAGGACATAAACACGTTAGTAAGTAATTTAAACATAAATGGCACCTTCATTTTCATAAGGATTGTTAAGTTAATCTCAGCTTTTAACACTTGCTCATGTAACGGATTTCTTGATCATCATAATAATACATCGTAACTCATTATTATTTTATAAATAAATTCTTGGGAATATTGATGTGATAGCTTTATTTGCATTTCGTATGTAAATAACCGAACTTACTTAAAATTTAAGCACGATTTTTAGACCCTGAAATGTTATAGAAACGCAGTGTTAACGAAGAACGTTTTGTTATTTAAACTTAAGCTTAAAATTTGTTACGTGTAGTTGAGGCAGAAGCCCTTAGCTTTCTCGAAAGAATATGATATGATTTATTTAGCAAAATTCTGTTTAATTCTGAATTTTTTAACTATACACCGTTGAGAGATTACGCGAAGTAAAGCATGTGTCTGACGAAGCTGATCAATAGACAGTGTTTTATGGCCTACGTTAAGCCATTGTTAATCCTTTAATTGAATAAATTGAACTGTTATTCATAAAAGTGTTAGGTATTGATTAACAATTTTAAAGGGAGTTTCCATAATTTTAGCTTTCCTGTTTTGGTTGTGCGAATACCAATGTAATTAACCCTTACAAAAAGTGATAAAATATGACACGATATCTAAGAAAAAAATTAAATAGTGATCAAATTCTTTTTGACGAATTGTTTTGTTGGATTTTGATACCTATTATAAAGAAACTCGACTATATTTTCAATTCAGGTGTAAATTTTAGAAGCATAATTCGAATTTTCAAATACTAATCTGCAGGACTATTTTTGGAAAAATAACTTAAGCTAATTAATAAATGAAATTCGCTTAGATTTCTACAATTCAGTCACGACTGGGAATCGAGCTTGTGTTGTCTTTGTTACGAAGCTGGCGTTAAACCACAAGGCCGCCAAGGAATGGGGATTATTAATTATCCTTAAACAACACCGTTTGTAGATTCTTAAAACAAAAAACAAGGCATATAGGTCAGACACAGAATAGGATATTTGCTTTTCTATACAGAAATTGGTTATTCTAAATTAATAATAATCCTAGATAAATCTTCTTCTGTAAAGGCGTTGTAAATACAAACAACTGACTTGAGCACACACAGCCTAAGCAAACACAAATGCTCTAATCTGAACGTCTGAATGTGTGTGCTCAAAGCGTGTGCGAACACGAATGCGATCCACTGGTTGTCGGTTTTCTGGACATGCCCAAAGAAGCATGTGTGCTCAGTCTAGACGGTTTTCTAGTAGAAATCAGTTGTGTGCGTTGTGTGCGAGCCACAATGGAGTGGAATAACGAGTCTGCTTAGCTCTTCAATTAATATGAAAAACATCGCGTTTTGTGGGATACAAAATATCCCATGTATTATTAAAAAAATAAGAAGATCTTTTCGTATAGAAAAGGTAAAGGGAAAAAAGCCTTGGTACTGGAAAAGGCAAATTATTATATTTATTATTGTATACTTTAATAAACTATATTTTTGAACGAAGACGTATAATAACATACTAATATAAATTAACTCATTTCTATAGGAAGAACAAAAGTTAAAGTATCGAAGTGGTTCGCATTTCAACGAATGGGGTTTCTAATGGATAAGGACGAACCTCGTCCAACAATTAATAGAGACAGTGTAAGGGTTTGACATTTATTTTAATATAAATTAAGCATAATCGTTTTGCCATGTTAAATGTCCACTGGTAGTGAAATATGCCGCAAATTCGTTTTGAATTTCTTTTAAATTTTGAGGAGACCTTCGAGGTACATTTCTAAGAGGAAGTAGCGATGACATTTCTTGCCTCCATTTACCTTCTATTAATTTTCCGTGTACTTCATTATCAAAACTCCCCGAAGCAGTATACAATTGTCTAGAATTTTTACTCCTTCTTAAAAAATTATGGGGGTAAATAATAGTCATCACAACAGTTTGTGCCCTTGTTGGTTCCAATAATAATCGGTTCCGTAATACTCTAAATATAGAAGAATGCACTCTTCGTGCTCTGCAAAGTCGGCAATTAAAAATTCTTTTAAGTAATCCTTTTGAGTGAGTTCCTGAAAAAGGTTTCATCACATTTTCGCTTAACGCGAATGCCTCATCTCCCAATGAACACGTAAGGTATTTTTCTGTTTCTTCCAGGCAAAACTGATTCTTTAGGCAAATTTAAATCATTTTTTGTTAGTTTTTTAAATAGCTGGCTATTCTTGAAAACTCCACCATCAGATATACGCCCCTGACATCTTAAATCGACAAATATAAAGTTATAATTAGCATCAACCGAAGCAAATAAAACTATGCTAAAATTTGATTTATAATAACTGTAATTGTAATAATCGTAGCAGCTTTGAACTGATGCTAGCAATATCACAAGCTTTCCGTCCATTGATCCCAAATAATGTAGAAAATTCCATAATTTTACATAACGTTTCGAGACTGCTAACCATTCTATTGAAAATGAAGGCATCTATTAAAAAGAAATAATAATAATAAAATCTGAAACGCGTGCCGTTTGAATTAATATTTGAGTGTTTTCTTTTTTTTTTCTTTTTTGAGAATTAAGCACTAAATTTAGAATATTTTCCCTACATATCATATATCATTGTAATCAGAGAAAAAGTGAGCATCTGAATTTGTAAAAAAACAAAATGGCCCCCATAAGAAATAAGAAAGTTGTTGATGGCCTTCAAGAGACGAAACGTGCTAATAAAATTATAATTAGACCATCAGAAAGAGGAGAAAAAATTGCTATGAAAATGTGTTTTTAGTTTTTAATTATAAATTCAAATAAGAGCGCCACAAGCAAAAAACGATATCCCACTTTTTTCGATTTTTCAAAATATTTCGATTGTCAACTGTCGCAAGTCAATTTTGCCGGCGGATTCTTAAAGAGAACAAAAAATAGCAACTTTGCCGAATTTAAACATGCCCTCTAACTCTGCTCATAAGGAAGATCCCCATGGTGAGGGTCGAATTTGAATCACCCTGTACACTGCGTCGACTTGAGTTCGATCGTTAAAGCTGTTGATTAGGTAATTAGAGAAACATAGCAGATTGGTTACCGCAGATCTACCTGGCAGAAAGCCATGTTGGTGCTTTGATATTATGTGTGATACATTTTGCAACAGGCATTTGTTAATTAATGACTCGAAACATTTCCCAAATATTGATAATTTTGAAATTGGTCTACAGGGTGTAAACGAAACCAGGAACACCCCCCTCTTTTTCCACAAGTTTTAAGTTAATGAAATGAAATTTTGGGATGTTGAATTATTGGTAAAAACACATTACACGATGTATAAATCACTAAACTAACGCTTCCGGTTTAACCGGAAGTGACATCAACTTCAGATTTTTAAATAGCACCCTGTATATTTTTTAACAGATTCTTGTACTATTCGAAATTCTCTTTTCAATGGTTTTTTCAAATTTAAAATTGGTAAATAAATGGCGTAGAAAATTGCAATTGTTTCTCTGCAGGGAGATGGCCATGAAATCAATGTTCAAGTTAGTAAAATTTGACAAGTGGGCATTCAAAATTATGGTAAACATGTTTTAGTATAATTGTGGTAAAAAATCGAAAGTAGTTTAGACCAATAGTCCCAATATTTTTAAATTTTAATGAAAAATTCTAAAAAAAAAAAATTCTCGTATGAAATAGCTGGCCATAACTACATTTTTTTAAATGGGACCTACCAATATTTTTTGTTTTTTCTTAAAGAGCTTTTAATTTACAATAATTTTGAATGCCCACTTGTTAAATATTGCTAACTTGAACATTGATTTCATGGCCATCTCCCTGCAGAGAAACAATTGCAATTTTCTACGCCATTTATTTACCAATTTTAAATTTGAAAAAACCATTGAAAAGAGAATTTGGAATAGTACAAGAATCTGTTAAAAAATATACAGGGTGCTATTTAAAAATCTGAAGTTGATGTCACTTCCGGTTAAACCGGAAGCGTTAGTTTAGTGATTTATACATCGTATAATGTGTTTTTACCAATAATTCAACATCCCAAAATTTCATTTCATTAACTTAAAACTTGTGGAAAAAAAGGGGGGTGTTCCTGGTTTCGTTTACACCCTGTATAATGACTGACTTCCGATTTGCTGCCAGATTTATGTATCGGAGCAACATAAGCCAGTT
The DNA here is from genome assembly GCA_963082815.1 of Melanotus villosus. NCBI lineage: Eukaryota > Metazoa > Arthropoda > Insecta > Coleoptera > Elateridae > Melanotus > Melanotus villosus. The sequence goes on along the minus strand of OY720420.1, from coordinate 4,323,958 downwards.
TCCATATTTTTAGAAATCTGCTAGTTTGTAAAGATTTATTAAAAATCTAATATAATGGATATGCTAGTTGATGCGCACATCTTTTCACGAACAGAGAGCTTATTCCGTCTGGGCCACATGATTTGTTAATATTTAAGTTTTTTAAAGTCTCTAGGACGTCATTTTGACTAAGTTGCAAGTTCTGTAGATTACCGGTATGCATTTTAATACCTAATTCGGTTAACGTGTCATAAATTAAATTTCTGTTCACTGGTTCAAATACAGATGCAAAGTAGTCGCTGAAGAAATCACATATTGTTTGCGGGTCGGATGTTTGATCATCATTGTACTGCATTATCGATGGGATACCTTGAGTGGATTGATTTGCTTTAACATATATGACCAGAACTTTTTTGGTTCGGTTTTAATGTGGTTTTCTGTCGCGCGTATATAAGTTACAAAGCACTGCCTACTTTTTAGTTTTATTTCCTTACGCAAACGTGAGAAATGCGAGTAATCAGATAGAATCCCATATTTTTTATAACAATAATTTCTTACTTTGTTTTTCAGTTTTATCAAGGAGATGAGTTCAGCGGTGAACCAGTAAGGGTAACCTGTCCCTTTACGATAAGCGTTTAGGTGTGGTACATATTTTTCTATTATAGATAAGAGCAGAACGTAAAATTTACTTGTAGCATCGTCAATTTCGAGATTATTTAATTCAATGGACCAGTTAGTTAGTTGCAACTCGTTATTGATATTATGACAATTTTATAACCGACATGTATCTCACCAAGTGGTAGTGTACGACTTCTACCATCAGCCTTATTATTTCATATTTTTCAATTGGTCGACACCACACGCTTCGCAATGCAATTATTACTTCAATCTATTGTCCCGCTTATTACCTTTGATATTACAAAAATATCTCCGAAAACTCGTAAACATTATTCATATTAATATGGCAGCTTCGTATGCTCACTCTTTAAAATCATATATAAATTTCAACCAAATGATAGTGTCCTGATAATAAAGAATATAATTTTCAGTACGAAAAAACTAACATTCAAGAGTCGTTAAATTTAACTGCCAATTTATGCGCATTTCTGAAATACATAAATTGGCAGACCGTTCACTTTTAAAAGCCCGTTGCATAAGTTTTTTATTGTTGCAAATTTTAGATGCACGCTAAATTTTGCCAAACGTGGGCGTTACACGGTTAGAATATCAGTTAGGATTTATTCTTTACATAAATTTCACTCGGGCGTTGAAAACTGGTAGTCTTTTATCGTTAAAATAAATAGTTTGGAATGTTAGTTTGTGGGTTGTTTTTGTTTGAATTTTATCAGTGGGACTAACTAAAGTTCGAAAGTTTTAGGTAATGAAATGTCCCCATTTTGATGATAATTGAAATATTCACTGGTGTTGCAAACGGTTTTTTAAAGATCAATTTTAATTGCAATATAGTGTCCTTTATTTTTTGTCATAGGTTTAGGAGGGATGTGTTTTGATTAATCCTTTGCCGCCGGTTTTATTTCAATTATTTTGTTTTTCAAAACTTTGTTAATTTTACCGGATTATTGAAATTTCTTGTTTTTTTCCAGTTCTAAAAAGAGTTTCGGAAATCCACTAAAATGATTCTTATACAAGCTGAATGTTAAATCAGCTGAGAATTAGCTAGTAACTGATTTGATTCTGTAATTACAATAGACGAGCTATCGGATAATTCTGACACTACCCTTTTTATACCTATAAAATGCTTTGCACAAAACGTAGCCGTTTCCCACCATGTAGGTATACAGGTTTTAGGTCAGATGAATATCAGCTAATGTTTCCTCTACAATTGGGTTCGTAAAGGCGCTTCTACAAATATCTTTTACATTACTTATAAAATCGTTCACTAAGGGAAACTGGCTGCTAATTTCCTTTGCCATTCTATTTAATTCATCTGCTAAACATAGATTATGAATTAATTAGGATGAAAAATGCGTAAATTTTGAGCCACTTTTGCCATGTAAGTTACTGCGTCGGAAAGCATTACAATTATTTCTGTTAAAAATAAAGTTTCTAAATTTTACAGTGGCGCTTTTATTCATGCGCCCCATTAAGAAATACGTTCTCTTAATATAATTAATATACCTTCCTGCACTCAATTATCTTCCTAATGTCGATTTTTTTTATAAATAAGTACATAGTAAATATTACTAAGTGTTTGAATAAGATTGCTGATTGCCTCTGGAAAGATTTTTTTTATATATAGGTTGCCAGGTTTTCTATGGTTTGAAGGTTGAAGGTTATGTAGATATAGGTAAGTTGGGTTAAATCATATTATATTGCGCCCAGGAATCTGTGGTCAAGCCATGTCCACGCATTTTAGAGACACCCTGTATTTTGAAAAATGTATTTTTATAGCAATTTAATTTACAGTGAATACGTAATCTTATAGATAACTATCAATAAACTTTTTTTTGAAGGAATATTTTATTGACGATCAGGTGTTCATCCAGCGATGTCACCTCAATTTTATTAAAAGTCTTATGGCCATTGTCTTTTCAGTCTTCTGATAGCAATTGGGTGTGATATTGATGCTATTAATGGATTAGGATGTGCTTTCAGTTTTGTGTGGTATTTGTCGGCTTGGTCTTGGATGACTTCTGCTACATATGGAATTTTGAGGTCCACGTGTAGGGTGTAATTTGAGACGTACCATAGCGCCTTTGGAATTGCAGGCATGATATTGAATTGTAATCTCTGTAAGATGTTTACACTGGACTTACTAGCGCATCCCCAGAGTTCTATCCCGTAGGTCCATATTGGTATAATTATGACTTTATACATATATTAAAAATTTATTTTCAATTGACAGATGAGATCTACGTCCTAAGAGTCAATTGATTTCCTTAGCCTTCAAGCCGATTTGTTCCTTCTACGTTAGCTTGCTGTCAAGGTGAAGTCCAAGATATTTAACTACTTCTATCGGTGGTATGACTACTTGATTGAGACTGACTGGAGGGCAGTGACCTTTTCTATGAGTGAAAGTTGTATGTGACGATTTGGACTGATTAACCTTAATTTTCCATTTGTGTAACCATTCTTTAAGTATTGTTAAGTGTTCTTGTAGTTTTGATGAAGCTGTTTGGGATTCTCATGTACGGCGGTAGCAGTATCGTCCGCAAAGGTACCTACTGATGTTGCCCTTGATGTTGTCGGAAGTAGATATACAAAACGTACAGCAGAGGACCAAGAATACTTCCTTGAGAAACCCCAGAGTGTATTGGAAATCTGTTTGAAACTCACGTTGACTAAGATATGACTCCAAAAGCTTAAAATAACCTTGCGAAAGAATTCTCTTGATTTTTACTAGCAACCCTGGATGCCAGATTTTATCAAAAGCTTGGCCTATGTCTAAGAATGCAGCTATACAGTATCAGTTGTATCAACAAATGGCAATCGGTGATGAGTAATTCTACAATTCCACTTCAAATACCGCCAGCGGCCCTAACATGTAGTCAACAAATACCTCCTAACTGTTTGGTATAGCATTTTTCCATTGTCATTCCTTTTGTGTCATAGCCGCTAATAGAAAATCGAACGACTATCATCTACCATTTTTATAGACCATGAAAACGCTCTCGACAATGTGGGAATGCGGCTGGTGGACCAAGCAGGGAACAACTGCAGGATAGATTCTCGCTATAGGTAGCTCCTACATAACATACACAAGAATGTCACGATCGTGATACAAATTGAACAAAAAATCAACAGCATATCGATTAAGAGAAGATATAATATCTTCAAAGCTTCAGCCTTGCCATGGAAGAAGTATTCAGATCTTTATTGGACAGAATTTGGAATAAACATCAATGGAAGAAAATTTACCCATCTTCTACAATATCTGAAGGATTCCAAACTATGATTGGGCAACTGGCAGCAGCATAGAAAAAAATAGAAAACGAATCTTTGAAAAATCAAAATAATGAGGAACACCTATGAAGCCAGAAACATTACCAATAACTCCGCTATAGAGAAAGTAAACGAACCTAGAACAAACCAAAACTAAATAAAATAAATCAGTCAGGTGAAATTGCTAGAAGGGCTCGCCCAGCAGGGGATATTCAAAAGCCCTAAGATGCTCCCATAACTGAAAATTAAAGTGTTCAATCAGTGTATCATGCCTATTTTGATTTATGCCTGTTAAACTTGGACTCTTACTAAAGCTAACTTAGGCAGAATTGTAAAGACCCAGAGGTCCTGGAAGGAACCATGTTAGGAATAAAGCTTACAGATATGAAAACGAACAGATCGGAAGCAAAATAAAGTACAAGATGTTGTACAAGAAACATAATATAGTACAGAAGCATGAAAGGTGGAACACTATTATCGAAAACTGGAGGACAGGATTAGGACAAAGAAAAGGGTAGGTGAGCCGCATTGGAAGCGAACCGCACAAGACAGGGACGGTTGGCATCAACTGGGGGAGGCCTATGTCGAATGCTAATGAACAATAAACTTGTCAGTTATTATACTTAGAATGTTTATATTCGCATGAGGCTCAACTTTACAACTTACAAAAATATGAAATGTGCGAAAAGGGGAGATATATAAGAAAAGGAAAAAAAAAAGAAAATTGCAAAGAAACCAATGCTTTATAGAATTTTAAATTATTTTATACTTCTTTTATGGGAGCTTCGCCACCTGTTGCTAACAAAAATTAAAAATTAGTAACTGCTAACGAAATGCACAGAAAAAAGTATAAAACACCGAGCTCCCCACAACAAACTTTCAAAACATACACTCATTTTTAAAATTAATATAGCTAATTTTGGAATCAAACAGATTACAAAATATGTGAGAAAGCAAACCAATACTGGCCATTAACTTTTAAAAACGCATAAAAGCTTTTCATGATAAAGTTCTTTTTAGAATCCCCAAAAAATTGTCAGAAAAGGACAATTTAATTTATGAAAGATTTCCAAAGTTCAACTACCAAATTAAGAAAATGCTTACATGTTCTCCTAAAGTTGAAAAAATGCATCTTAATCGCTAAAATTTCTGCCGGAATAACGATCAGGAGGACGCGCTAGCCGGATGTTAGGAAAATGTTTGTTTATAATACGATTGAGAAACGTGCATTCGTAGTAACACTGAATAAGGCCGATTCAAACTAACAAAATCAAAATTACTGTTAAACACAACAATTGGCGATAATGATCTAAAAATTCAGTGTTCAACAACTCACGGTATTGGTAATCAAAACTCAAGAAGTGTTTATGATAAACCTATAATAAACCCTATTTTTCTACGAATAAAACTGTACTTTTTCTTTTGTTCCAAATTTTGCAAAATCATATTTCAGACCCAAACAGAACCACATTTTTGTGTATTTCTAAACGTAATACCAGCTTCAGAAGCAGTTATTTCAATTGACATTCTTCGCTGATTCCATTACTAAATTACCAGCCAATTAACGTGTTTACTATCAAGCTCATCGGTAGGACATTGTAAACTAAATGGTTTGAAATAGTTTTTAAAAGCGTAATATATCAAAGTCGCTTGTTAACAGTTTCGATGCAATGTAAATAAATTAGGAAATCTATAAAGGAACAAGGGACATGTGCTTGTAAACATTCAATTAACATTTTCGGGCATAAAATTGCCTAAATTCTTTACCTTCGGATTATTCCTCGGTGCCTTTATGTTTAATAAGAATCGTGTTATCCTTGATGTAGGTGATGATACTGTCGAAATATTGATTTCAACATGTTTTTCTTGATTTCTACATGAAAAGTTTAGATTTATTGGTATTTCCTGAAGTGTAAAAAACAACAGTTTGTGGAAATTTGAATAAATGAAGCGAGTTTTAAAATGATGGAGAAATATAAGACAGGGAAGAGAATATTTACCTGAGTTACAAATAACGTTTAAAATTCTGCAAAATATTAAAAGGAATTATACGAGACGCCAGTGGCGGCCCCAAAAGGATCCTGTAAGGTCCTGTATGAGCTAAAGACCATTAGTCTTGAATGTACTTCGGTTGCTACAAACAAAATAAAAACTATGGAATTATAAAAATTTCTAAGCCAAATACTGAACCCATACAAAACCATTAATTATTTCGAGAGCTATTTTAAACTCATTAGAGTAGCTTTAAATTTTCTAAAACGTTCTAATACAGAATATCTTCTAAACGAGTTAATTAAAACGAGACTAAGAATGTGCTTTTTCTAAATTTTTATTTTCAATTCCTTCACGTTCGACCTTCAAATTAATTAGTGCAGACACGTTCACATTTTTTAAAAATTTCTTATTGGGCACTTCCTCAATCTAATGAGGTATAAGATTCCATCTTTCAGTAAAATTTATTACCTTGGTGTTTGTTTCGGACCAAAAGATGCTGTTTTTATTTATACAAATTTAGCTTCATTAGTTGGTTTTCTTGGCATTGCATTAATACATTAGATTTTTTTAAATATTATATGTAGTATTCCTACTAACACCGGAAATTGTAGAATACTACAGTTTCGAAAATAATTTAGAAAATACAAATGAGAAAAAACTTTAGAACTCCTAGTTTGGCGAATACCAACGTATGCTAGAGAATCCCCAAATGAAAATATATTTGAGTAGAAACTGATGTTACCAAACAAGAAATAGAAGAGAAAAACTAATGGATGTAGCCATAGCAAGCACATTATGTTAAAAAATAGAAAGGAAGAAGTGTGTACATAATTGCAGAAAACAATATACAAAAATAAGGAATTACTCAGAATAATATAATTAATGATTAAATGCTGAAAAACATTTGAATTTTTTACAACAACAGATAATTCCCGCGCTTGTAGCACTATATCCAAATAATCAAAATCCCCAAATGCCGGACGAATCAATATGGTACCAACAAGATGGCGCGTCACCACATCATTCACAGATTGTGCGTGATTATCTGAATCGCCAATAGATGGATTTGTCAAGAGGTTAATGATATGCAATTTCAACGTTTAATTTAATGGGTTTTAGTTGTATTTATTATTTCTTCTATTGTTATTTCATTACATTGTTATGAATTCTAAAACGTTTTTTTTCGAAAATATTGTTATGTAACATACCACAAAATTTGGCGTCTATACCCAGAAAAATGTGCTCTTTTAAATGGTATTATCAAAAGATGGTGTTGCTATTTAAAAAATAAATAAATAAACGTAATAAAAAATATACGTATACTAAAAAATGCGCATCTAAAAAAGAAAATCGACGTGTCCGAGCATTATTTTCTTACTTGCCCAATAAAGATTTTATCGAATTTATTCCAACCTTTACGTGCTCACTGTATGTATTATGTATGTAAAATATCAATAAAATGATTAGGTGCTTAATTAAACTAGATCTTTTTAATAATTTTCTTCTTTACTATCTCTTACATAGCCATGTTTTTGTAATTTTTTGAATACATATTTTCAAGTTTTTAATACATACAGATTGTCCGAAATCCAATCTAAACATACAAAAATTAATGAGTGCAACAAGGAAGACATAAACAATATGAGTAGCACAACAAAGATAGAATGAAATCATCGCTAGGTAAATCTTTAAACTAAAATCTCTCGCCAACAACAAGCAATATCTATGACAGATGTTTTTACTTGCTTGCTTGTTATTGGCGAGAGATCTTTAGTTTAAAAATTTACCTAGCCATGATTTCATTCTATCTTTGTTGTGCTACCCATATTGTTTATGTCTTCCTTGTCGCACTCATTAATTTTTGTATGTTTTTATGCGAGAAGCGACAATAAAGTTGCAAATACTCGTTATATATAGTACAGTGTGTCCCAAAAAGTTTTATACAAATGGAGTAAAAGTTTATCTTACATTTCACAAAAAAAAAATATTCTTGATAAAAATCTCTGCATGACTTGTAGATCCATAATACAAGTGGGCATAATTTTTTGCTACTTAATAACAATTTCAATGAACATTTTGCTCTCCACTACAGTTTGAACGTATTTTACTCTCACTCCAAATCATGATTTTGATTTTCCCTGCATTCCAGCCAATGTTTTAAAAATTCTGTACTTAATTATGGATCTACAAGTCATGCAGAGCTTTTTATCAAGAATATTTTTTTTTGTGAAATGTAAGATAGGTAAACTTTTTCTCCATTTGTATAAAACTTTTTGGGACACACTGTATGTTTAGATTGGATTTCGGACAATCTGTATATTTCCCATTTCTTACTACATATTTTCCAGTCTCTTGTCATAAGCATAAGCAAAAACAAAATGTAACAAACAAACAGATGACAAAGCAACGCTAAGAAAATTTATAAATAATTGGTTAATTCAGATTTTTCGCAGTTAAATTTTAAATTTTCAAATGCACTTTGCAAATGATTTTATTAATAATAAAGATTTTAATTAAAAATATTCTTCTGTGTTTTTATACATTTTTTAATCTGACAAAATAAATAATTATTCCATGAAACTGGTATTTAATATTTTCAGATCGTGAATCTTCAGTTATTAACAAAAAAACTCAGGAATTTTAAATATTTGTTTACTGTTTAAGTACATAAAAAACATATAACTCAATAAAGTTGGACTTATATTTACTTATTTAAGCTTAAAATTCCTTGAAAAAACTTATTTCGTATGCAAGAGCCTCGAAAATATGCAAAATTACGGTAAAAGTTTTTATACAATTATTATTATCATAAACATAATGTATAAAACATGATTCGTTTGTGCAGATAAAAGATTTCATAATCGCAAAAAAGTACTAATTTAAAACCGTTTACAATAAATATAATGTGATAAAATATGCAAGAAATTAACCTTTTCAATTATGCGTGCTTCGTTTATTGATTATCTATATAAAAACTGCAAGGATGATTTTGAATTTCCGTATTTAACGGTTTTGCATTATCTTAAATCTTCATGAACTTCAGTTTTTATCAGCCTTTGCATTTTTACTGCCAATTTAATTAACATACGAAACAAACGCGATTAAATTTTTCCATTAACACCTAATTATGAATATTCAAGTCGTAACTTTTCTATTTATATTTAATCGGACGCTTTTTATTGAGACTTTTTTTATAAGTGATGAGAATTCTACGAGTTTAAATAAAGTATTTAACTGGTGCAATTCGAAACGAAAAATTCGTCGAATGTAAAACGCAAAAGCGACGTTTGTATAAAAATAACTTTACACTGGTTATATGCGGTCTTTAAAATTCTACCGGATTTTTTCATGAAGCAATTAGCGAAAAGATTATGTGCCGAAAGTCGAAAAACATTTTATTGTCAACCTTGGTATAAAAACGGAGGCCTCTTAAAATTCCCGATAATTGTCTCGAACACGGTTGATTTATGCGATAATGAATTTTAATTCCGGCGAGGTGAAAAAGTTTATTTAAAAGTAGAATTGTACATAACGAGTGTAAGTTTTTACGTAAACGGCGTTAATTTTCAAGCGTTACGGTACGGCTATAAATCCTGTTGACAAGGTCAGTTTATATCGAGTGAATATTCGGAATATTCTTATAATTTTTACCTTGATTGCGTACGTGTAAACATTTTTCCCTATCGGCCTCCATAAATCAGAGAAACAATTAATGAATTTCCATAAGTAATTCGCTCCGACAAAATTATACCTTCGCCTTAATAAAAATGCGCGACATATATCACGGTTTTTGTTCGAATTTTCATGTCAACCTGTTTAGAAATAATAAAATTCCTAGCGGTATTTTCTCACAGCGGGCCCCTCGAGACTGAGAAAAAACCATGACGTCTGTGCTTTTACAATTTTTATAAAAGAAATTCTTCAATACGAATGTTGCATTATCACAAGTCAAGTTTAGTTTATAGAATGCATCAGTCTGCCTCGTTGCGGAGATAAATTTACTACAGGATTGCATTCCACTTATGCATTAAGATACCATTAAAATATTGTTCGTATAATACACCGCCTTTATATGTAAGAATTCTAAAAAAATTGTTTAAATTAAACCAGAAGAATGCTGGAATCGTTTGCATTATGAAATAAACAAACGTGCAATCGAAGCGATTAATTCAGTCGTACTTAGTATTAAGATAAAGAGTTATTAAGTGTTATTAAGACTAATTAAGTAATAATCATAATTAATTTTAAACATAGATTAATCGTTGCTTAGGGAATGCCTGAGAACTACATATACAGTTCTTTTTAAATTTGTTTAAAAAAACCTAAGAAAACCGTCAGGGTTATCGATCCAGGAGATTATATAGAAAGTCACAAGATTCTCACTTAAAGATAACGTTTTAATTTCATAGAGTAATAAAATATAAATACTTAATCAGTATGGTAATTTACACGCCCACCAATTAGAACTAAGGAAAATTTTGTACGTTAAACACCTTACATATTAATAGACAGACTTCGCTATAACTTCCACTATACGAGAAAAATAACAATTTGAAATACGTTGCTTTTTAGGTCGTTAGAATGAAACTACTGATGACTGATATAAACAATTACTGATGGTTAACAATAACCAAACACCGAAATTTCTTGAACTTACAAGATCACCGATTAGTTACCGTTAACAAAAGGTAAACATGGAGCTGGTTTAGGCGACGAATAAGAAGAGAAAAACTATTTTCAGCAGATTTAAACAATTCTTTTAATAAAAAATTTGTTTAAAGGGACATCGCTTTTTTGGGATTTTAATGTAGATTTCTCATTAGTTGAAACTGTGCAAATGTATAGAAAGGCCAGAATGCAATCTTTGTTTCGTTAGTTAGAATTTGATGTACAAAGTATCTTAAAATGAAATACTCTGGTATGATTTGAATTTTCCATGTAAACGTAAAAGTTTAGATGCAGACAAATTTCAAAGGTAACTATACTACGTTTCACACTTCAGATTCAGTACGGGCTCTTATGGAAGGCGATGTAGCCATATTTCAGCACAAAACTGTTTGTAAATAAATATCTACCTGTCAATCGTAAATAAATCCTACTTTTGTATTTCTGAGTTACAACTAACTACTAATCTACTAGTCTCTTAAAAAAGTGTACTAATGCCTTTTCCTTTACTAACCATTTTTTGCCAGCGGTATTCAAATAAATTTTTATGTAAAAATATTTGCTGGTCATACTAATTAGCTTTAAATGTATGTTTCTAACCTTTTGAAAAGCAATCCTCGCTGATATGTGATAATTTCATTTTTTAACATAACATAATAAATACATTTCTCATTGGTGTTTAATTTCATAGCTTACTAATTTCATATTAGAGATTAATTTATTTTTTTGTTAATATCTCCCCTACAAATAAACATTTTTCAGGTATGTTATACATCGTTGAAAAGCTCTTTTTAAAGACTATCTAACTAACCAAAAATCCAAAATGGCTGCCATATGAAAAACAAATGATAGCACTAATAACTTGAAAACAAATGACAATCGGGGGTTTCTGTTTAGATTAAAAAATTTGTCTTAAAAAAGTGTCTGAACATTGTAAAACTTTAGAGGCGGTCACATTAGGTGTTATCGAGTTATTGAGGAAAATTAAAATTGGCATATTTTGGTTTTTTCAAATTATCTTAAAATTTAAAAAAGTTAGGGTGAATTTGAAATGAGATTTGTAGCGAATATTGAATTTTGCAAAACATTCCGAATTTAACCGTTGCTCTATGTCTTCTAATAACCGAGATCCCAATGGTGAGTATCGAAATGTGGACACAGTGTATAAGTATACCGGGTGGTCCATCGGTCTGTATTTTTTTTTACTCGGTTATTTTAAATATTACCGATTTTTTTTTCAAACAAAGCTTATTTTACATTATAATGCCCACATATCTGCAGTATAAGTTTTTCTACCGGGTGTTCCATTTTCGCGAAATGATATGCAACTTTATATTTTTTAATGGAACACCCTATATATTTTTACAAAATTTTAAAGATTTTTTGTTTCTCTTTAAAACAGTTTTAATTCATTATAGTCCTAAAATGATCAGTACAGAAACTATTCATGTTTTTATTAATAAATAATCACACAGAAAGTATGCCATTAAAAAATATAAAGTTGTATATCATTGCAGATATGTGGGCATTTTAATGTAAAATAAACTTTGTTTGAAAAAAATTTCGATAATATTTAAAATAGGCAATCGAGTAAAAAACAAATACAGACCGATGAACCACCCGGTATATCTGTAAAATGAATGTACATTTTCAAAGATCAGCATTTAATTTTTTTCTTAATTTAAGATTACGTTAGGTATTAGTCCTGAAATACCTTCAAACAAAATGATATATCTGCCCTTATGCACAATAAAAAAAAAAACTAATCACACTGGAAATTGACACTGCCATAAAGAAATTTTCATCTTTCAGTAAGATAAGTTGACCTTCAATAATACAAGTATTCATTATTGTTACTATTCAACAAGTTTTCCATTATTATAATCGTGTAGTGCTCCACTATTGATTCTTGATGTTAGTCACTTAGCTAACCTCTTTTCAATCCTTTCAGGTTTAAAAATTCTACCATAACCGGCATTTGAGTCTGAATGGTCTTAGTTGCAAAGTGAAAATCTAATCCAGTGTGCCACCAATAAACCCGAATTATGAGCCTGAAACTCGAGGAATTTTGTCTTAATGATTGTCCAGACAATTGCTTATTTAAATACAAAACTATATAAATAGATATTTGTGCGTCTGTTAAAACCTAAAACGTTTAGTATAAATTAGGATTATTTTCAAAATTTACTTTTAAATGATCTTTAGATTAAAATTTAATCTTTTGTTTGAATTATCGCATTAATTTAAACGGCCACTCAATTAAGTAAGCAAGCACAAAAAAATCTTATTTGTAATTGTCTAGAGACATTTCAAATATTTTTAACGATTCATTCCTTTGGTAAAATACAGTAAAGGTATAATTTCAATGAAATCACTCTATCGGTTTCTTGACGATACAACAAACTTCATTCTGGTTTGCATCTAAGATAGCTAGATTTTAATTAAATACCGGCCAATTTTCAACTAAAACTGATGAGTAGGTTAATCAAAAGAACTAAAAAATAATTAATACAATCTCTAAAATCAACCTTACAAAAATTTAAATTGGCCAAAAATAAACGAATGGTTGCTTTAAAGTTGCATATTCTAAATAGCCGAATAAAAAAAATCCACCCAAGCGTGTGCCAAATTTCGAAATGCAAATCTAATACAACATTTGGAATTTTTATTGGCTGAAATTTTATTTATGCAGACCACACTGATGTTCTCGTATTATTGTACAAAGTTACACGTCAAATTAAACTGACATACAACCAACCCAGACAAAATCCTACAAAACTAAATACAACTCCAACAATAAATTTCGGTTTTAGATATTGTTCAAATCCCACAATGCCCCTTTTTAGCAAAAACATGTAGGCAGGTGACTTGATGTTTCCTTAAAATTTCGTTTTGTGATGCTAAACAGATCGAAGTTTTGCAATAAGAAATATATTAGGTTTTCAATTATTTTGCGAAAGAATTTCCAAGTCGGTTTTTTGTGTAATTAGGAACACGTCTTGTAAGGGGAATTTTAATTCTATAATCGAGAATGCGCGTCGTTAGCTATAATTATGTCGTAAATTGATTTCAAGCGGTATCGGCGTAAAGAGATTTTTGTTAAAAATTATAACAATGGTGAATTCATTAATCAAAATCAGGAAGAGAAAGATGGGTTTGAGTTTCTTTGGTCTCGAGATTTCAAAAAAGTTTTGAAGGAAAGCTAGGACAGATTTGTATGTGGGTTGTTGTTCTTTTACTGTACCGTAGGTTTAAATAATAATTAAAATAGTAGATGGCAAATTATGTTGGATGCCTTAAAATTTATCATCTAAAATCTGCAGTTTGTGGTTTTTAAGTTAGGTTTCTGGCCAACTGCAGGAAAATGCAGTGACTTCACTTGATGCTCGTGACTAACCCCCGCATATTATTTATTTGAACGCATGTTATAATTAAGGTAAGAATAAAATTTCGATTTCTTTGAAAAGCCTTTTCAAAAAAGATCGGAATTCTGAAAGGAAACTATAATTTAATAATTTCAAAAGAGGATGATTGTATGACATGGATTTATTTCTGCTTAAAAAAGAGAGATGGAAAAATATACGTAGTAAATGAGGAAGAGAGATAGAAATAATTTACCCAATTATTTGGAATAATTAATTCCTAATTGATTTGGTTCCGAACAATTTAATGAAATACAGCAAAAACTAACAATAATTTTTCAATTATTGGCTGAAATAAATCAGAGGTGAGTGTCGGTTTGGGTCTTTTTTATATGCAGAAAGAAATCTCGTCTCACACACCCAACAGATTGATTTAATAATTTCCATATTTAACATTTCAAAATGCAGCGAGAAGTTAGTATTTCATATTTCAAAATTTCCCAAGCTGCTTTACATATCTCTTTCACCTATTTTTCAGTCATAAATTAAAATATCTCCTATTGGTCATCTTAAGAAATCGGTTTCAGATGGCATTAATTCATTTTTATTTCCTTAAAATACTATTCTAGCCCAAATTGTTTAAGAGCGCTCCAATAAATTACAAAATAACGAAACGTTATAATTAATACCTCTTCCACATTATAATATTCCAAATTTGGGTTGTATCTTATTAACTAACATCAAAACCAGAACCTTTGCAAGCTTTTTCTTCCTAATTTTTAATAACGTACGAAACTTCTGTTAATTACTTATGCTCTAAAACCATAACTCGTTCATATTCGAATATTTTAATTAACCTTCTAATTTATACGTTTTCATAACTAAACCAACATCCCATAATAAGAATATCCAATATATTTCAATAAAATAAAAAACTGCCGGAATGTATCTAAATTCCACAATTTGAGCTATTTCAATGTTCTGCGTGCATGCAGAGAGTGAAAGGTTTCATCACGGAGGGGATGGTTTAGGTCATAGGTTACATAATGGGAACCCAGCCCATCTCGAAGAGCTACGCTCAAATATTCTAAAAGAGGAGTGATGGCATTGATTAGATTATAATAACTTAAAATTTACACTTTGTACAAGTTTAACATATGACATTTTTGCATAAAACCTTCGCTAATATTTGAAAAAGGTAATTAATTCGAATATGTGCAGCTGCAAAATTTTACTATGTAAATCCCCATTCTTAAAAAAAATGAAAGTTGAAAATACGATTTGTGTAAATTTTAACAAAGTTAGAAGTGAAGTATTATTAATTATAAGTTTATTCCGTTTCAAAATGCAGCTCTCCGTGAAATGAGAATTAAACTTGGGAAATTTTGAAAGTTTAATCTTTTACTGGCAAAAGTACGTTGGTTTTTTGCATGCAAGGCCAGCTTTAATCTTCGTACTTTTATTTATAAATTTCTAGGTCCTTTCAGGTGATTATCTTTAGAAAAAAGTCGTAGGTTTTACGTTCTAATTCAAATATTTGCATATTTTATACGTTTCAGGTAGTGTTAAAAGATGTGTTAAACATAAAAGTTTAATTATGTAAAATGGCTTGATTGATTTATGGTTTTTATTTATGTCGCTGATTGGTCGCAGAAAACTGAAAGGTGCTAGGAAGATACATAGGATTTTGCAATATATGTCAAACATTTAGTGCTAAAATTTCATAACGAAATAATTTTGTTATTAATTTATAGAACCTAAAATTCTAATATCGTAGAAAGAGTAGGTAGTTTGATAATATTAAAATTTATGGTTTAGTAAAGGTGTTATTAAGCTAAACATTTTTGTATTTGCTTTTTAGTTCTCAAAATGCTATACAGAAATTCTTCAAATTATTATTATTGTTTGCAATTGATTATAAAGTATTTACCTACAAAAACGACAAAAATAAAGGACCCAATTTAAGGAAATCTAGAGAGATCTTTTAAATTTGTTTTTGAAACATTTAAGCTTTAAACTTTCCAGTTACTGAACACACAAATTCATTAACAAATAGATTTATAATGTTGATGGATGGGTTAGCATGGCAAGCGGGAAATAAATTGAAGGGGTGGTGTCCGAAGGTTCGATACAGTTACAATAAGAGAAATGTTAAATGCAGATGACCAGGTGTTATTGACCGAAAATGAAGATATGTTGTAGAAACTACTGAATAAGTGGGACGGAACATTCAATAAAGTCGGATATAAATGTAGAAAAACCAGAAGTCATGGTCATTTCAAGAACAAAAAGAAGTCAGCATCAAGATTGCTGATGCATAGGTACAGCAGTTGAGTGTTTTTAAATATCTACGGCCAAAAATTGATTACGAAGGTAACTCACTAAGATATACTACGGGATGGAAAATTCCTTGTTGGGAAGAAAGGAATATCCAAGGAAAGTGAGGTGGTATTATTTTGCCACCAAAACCTGTATTAACTACATGGGGTACATTGGCTGGAAGTGGCTATATTTGATTTGGGGCATTTTGAGGGTATAAAAAAGGTAGTGACAGAACTAACTGGTGTCTCGTCTGTGGCAATTACAGAATCAAATCGATTACCTGATAATTGTTGAGGCACCATTTAGCTTATTTTGAGAATCATGTATATGAAACCCCTATAAATATTTTGTCATAATTTAAAGCATCTATATGCGCATATTTACCTCCGTTTTCTTGCATATAATTCACAGCTTTAATTATTGTTACTTCAAAATCATTTAACTAATAATTAGTCCTAACAAATATTAGCTCTTAACACCTTTTCAAAGCATGTTAATTTTGTAAAGAAGCACAGGCTTGGGTGCTTCATTTTTCAACAAATGTTTGCTTTTCAATAATATTTTCTAAACAAAGTCATTCATCCTTAGATATCGTTACTTCATCATTCAATTATCATGCACTCAAACAAAAATTTGGTAAACCTTTGTAAGTTAATGCAGTTTCAAATGCTTAAAATACTTCTTCTCTTAGAAGTGGCGTGCCCGTTACAGGGCGTTGCCGATCTTCTCTCCATGTGTCTGTGGTGTGCGTGTCAAACATACAACCGACGAAAATAAGCATTAACAACAATAATTAATGAACGATATCGATATACACAAAGAGAGTTGCATACGTGGCTAAAGATTATACACTGAACATCAACCTTCAATTACCCACTTTTCTACTTATAGTCTCAATTGAAAATAGACGTGTTACAAAATATAAAAATAAAACAATGAAGTGGAGAAATGTAGGAGGTTGTAAGCCATCCTATTGTCCTAGAAGAAAATGGGAGGTACAAACTGTCGTTACACTTTGACGCGAACGTGATCTCCATAAGAATCGTTTAAAGTAAACTCACGTTCTGTACAGTCTTCATTCAAACTTAATATTTTTTAAACATTTGGGCCGATTCAACGTCTTTCTGGTATTTAAAACTAATTCCTAACCTAATCGAAGCAAACTTGAACATTTCCCATTAAGACTTCTAAATTATGTGATAACGTGCGTTTGCTTTTATGATAAACCTGTTAAATTTACGAGCAAAGGTTTAGCGATTCTAATGGACAATAGTAATATAACGTAAACGTTTTTTTGAAAGAACAATCCATATTCGGTTATTTTTAATTAAAACCGATGATCTTGCTTAACTGTCTGATTTTTGATTGAAGCATCTGACTCGGTTCAATATTTTCAAACTGAGGGATCAAAGGTTAGAATAGATCATTTCGGTTTCAATTTGCATTTTACATATGTAATTTGTCAGAACTGATTTTACAGTTTACTGTTGTGTTTAATCATCATTTTTTTACAACTTGTTCATACACAGATGGGATTCTTGACATCAATAAAAAAAAATAAACAAGCATACTTATAAGTTGAAGCTTGAAGCTCTTCGATATTAAATTTTTAATGGAAATTTTAATAAAAATTGACAAGGTTAAGTCGAAATTGTCGGAAGTACATGAAGAACTTAAATAGACTCGTCGATTAGAGTTTCAAGAACACCTAAAACGATTTTAAGATTCGTTCGGCTAAAATTTTGAACTGAAATAGGCAGGATTTAAAATCCAGAACTTGAAATTAAACATGAAGCGTATACAACCAAAGTTTAGGAATCAAAATACTTGAGATGTAGATTTACAAGTTCGAGATTTGGATTCCAAAGTTTTAGATTCGGATTAGGACTTAAGATTAAGCGCGAAAGCCTTGGCTCCAGATTTAGAAAGAAAAATGCGAGGTTCGAACTTAAAAAGGCAACATTTTTCTTAAAAAGTTAGCATTTTTAATTAAAATCAACCTGAAACATAGCAATCAAAGGTACGAAATTTGAACTCAAAAAACCAATATTCTTACTCAAAAAAATGAAAATTTGAATCGAACGACCGAGATTTTGAATCAAAAGTTTGAGATTTTAGCCTTCAATATTTGTATTTTATATAAAAAACACTGAGATTTGAAGTTTCTATATTTAAAAATAAATATTCAATATTTTATATAAAAAAAATTAGAATTTGAAGGCAAAAGTTTGGAATTGAAACTAGATTTGAACTTCAAATAAAGCTATGATTTGGACTTCGTCAATATTTCAAACATTAAAAGTTCGAAATTTGTCATCTAAAGTTCGAAATTTGGTATAATATTTTCATTAAAAAATGGAATTTCGAATTTAAGTATTAAAATTTCCGGCCCAGATCCAAAATTTATTTTAACAAATTTAAAATTTTGCATAAAGGAAGCAGGATTTATAATCTTAAGTCCCAGATTTCGCTTCAAAAATACGAAATTTCAATTCAAGGGTCCATTATTTTGATTAAAAATATCGGAATGTTGGGATTTTAAATCAAAAGTCCGAGGTTTTCAATCATAAAGTTGAAGATCTGGAATTAAAAGTCAGATATTTTTGAAAGTTATATTTCAAATTAAAAAAAGAGGGTTGTAATCAAAGGATCGCTAGTTAAAGTCCAAGATGGGGTGGGGTATTCAAAACACATAGTTAAATAAAACGATTGGGCTTGGAGTCAAAGGCCCCAAGTTTGGAATAAGAGGTGCATAATTTATTTTTAAAAATCCAAATTTTTTGAATAAATTTGGAATCAAAGAAATGAGATTTGAAATTAAAAATCTCAGATTTTGCTTCAAAAATCCGAAATTTGGATTCAAGAGTCAAATACTTTAACTAAAAATATTGGAATTTTGGCACTTTAAATCACAAATCCAAGATTTTAAATCATAACTCCAAGATTTGGAATTAAATTAAATGCTTTGAATTAAAAGACAGTCAAATGATGAAATTTGTTAAAAAAGGTTCGAATAGAAACCTAATATCTTAATAAAGATGATTGAGTTATGTAGTCCAAGCCTTCAAATTTGGAATTAAAGGTACGAAACTTATTTTCAAAAATACAATGTTTTGAAAAACAATTGGAATCAAAGAACTAAGATTTGGAATGTATCTCAGATTTAACTTCGAAAATTTGAACTTAAAAGTCCAGTACTTTAACCAAGCATATTGAAATATTTCGAGATTTCAAATAAACATATCAAAAATTTGTATTTAAAGGTACCATAATTTACTAAGAAATGAAATATTTTGAGTTAAAAAAGGGGGCTGTAGTCAAAGAACCAAATTTTTTTATCTAAACACCGAAATATCGTCTTAGCAATCAAATATTTTAATATAAACGTATGGTTTTGGAGTCGAAATTTGAAATCAAAGCCTCAGAATTTGGACTAGGTACGAAATTTAGAATTAAATGTTTGATGTTTGAACTCAAAAATCCAATATTTTGAATTAGAAAAATGAAATTTAAAGTGGAAATCTCAAGCGATTGGAATCAAATCAAAGACCCGAATTTTGGAATAAACGGCCTAGGATTTGGCTTTAAAAATCGAATTTGGGAATTTATAATAAAAGGTACGAGATTTGGAATTAAATGTTTGATGTTTGAACTCAAAAATTTAAACTTCTGAATGAGAGAAAATGGAATTTGAAATGGGAAACTCAGACCATTGGAATACCAGAATATTTTGTCGGAAAATTGTAATAAAAATGTTGAGATTTGAAATAAAGAAGTTTTGAAATAAAAGGTTGATATTTAAACTCAAACATGCAATATTTTGAATTAAAAGAACACAATTTGGAAGGACAAGGAATCTGGAATGATACCGTCACAATTTGGATTAAGAAATCAATTATTTTCATAAAAAAATAGATTTGATATTAAATGTTCTAGAGTAGGTACGTATAAAGCAAGAGATTTGGGTCTTAAAAATTCATATTTTATTTAACATCTTAAAAGCCCGAAATTTCGCTTTAAAAATTTAAAATCTTTTATTAAAAAATTTTGAATCAAAGGTCTAGGTTCGCAATCAAAATTCCGATATTTTATTAAAAAATTTTGAATCAAAGGTCTAGGTTCGCAATCAAAATTCCGATATTTAACCCAAAGTCCGAGATTTGGACGCAAAAATTCAATATGTTAAGTAAAAAAATTGGGATTTTGAAATTTGGAATTGAAAGTTCGAAACATTTTCCCAAATGTGTAATATTTTTAATAAAAAAAGGGTTTCAAATAAAGAATCGAAATTTCGTAGCTAAATACTGAAATATGACCTTAACAAATAGGAGTAGGTAAATATTAATAAAAGGGTGGGTTTTGGAGCTAAAGCCTCAAAACTTGGAATCAAAGGTCCATAATTTGGTCTTAAAGGTCGAATATTTTTAATAAAAATTTTGTGATTTGAAATAAAAGATAGGTGATGTGGAATTAAAGATTCTATATTTGAACTTAAAAACTTAATATTTTGAATTACAATGGAAAATCAGACGATTGGAATCAAATCAAAGACCCAAAATTTGGATTCAGAGGTTCAGAAGACTTAAAAATTGCAAATTTTAATAAAAATTGTGGGAATTGGAATAAAAAAACAGATATTTGCAATTAAAGGTTCGAATGGCTAACCCAAATATCCAACATTTTGAAACAAAAAAATGGAATTTGAAATTTGGAATCAAGTCGAAGACCCAAGATTTTTGAAATCAAAAGTTCAGAGTTTGGTCTGACAAGTCGAATATTTTAATAAAAATTTTGGGACTTGAGATTAAAGGTAGGAGGTTTGGAAATAAAGGTTCGATGTTTGATCTCAAATATCCAATGTTTCAAATTAGCAAAATGGAATTTGGAATGAAAACTCAGACAAATGGAGTTAAATCGAAGACACTAAATTTGGAATCAAAAGTTCAGAATTTGGTCTTAAAAGTCCAATATTTTGATAAAAATTGTAGAATATGGAATAAAAGGTTCGATATTTTACCTCAAATATTCAATGATTTAGATTAGAAAAATAGGATTTGGAAGCAAGTCTTTGGAATTTGGATAAAAAAATATATTTTGTAAACAGAAGGGATTTAGAATCAAATGTGGGGAATTTGAAACAAAAGATCGAGTTCTTTGTTTTAAATATTCATAGTTTACATTCAAAAATTCAAATACTGGTCCTAATTCGTCCTCTTGGATATTTGATTTCAGATCTTGGGTTTTGAGTCGAAATTCTAATGTTCCTCTTTCTGGGTTCTTTGATTCAAAGTGCAGGATTTTTGAGACCATATTTTGAACTTTTAATTCCAAACTTCAATTTCCCAATCTCTTTTGCTTAAAATATTGATTTCTAAGTCTAAACTTTGGATTTTTGGGTCATTTATCGGACTTTTAATTCCAAACCTGGAAACCAAATTTCGGGCTTTTAATTCAAAAATTCCATTTTTTTTAGATTAGATTGTTAATTTCAGCTTTCCGGTATTTTATAAAAGTACGACTTTTGATAGTCAAAATCGTCAACGTTTGCTTTATATTTTCAAGCTTTTGATTTTAAACCTCTTTCTTTATAAAATAATTGATTGTTTAGGCTAAATTCCGAATATTTGTTGAAAGGGAATTTTTCATTAAAAATATTGGATCCTAAATTCTGTATTGGAATAAAAAGTTCAGTACTCTAAAAGTAAGAAATGTAATTTGAAATCAAAGGATCGAGATATCAAATCGGTTTCATTCTTCAAAGTTGGAGCTATGAATTCAGTCCGATATTTAAGAAAGTATATATTGGTATTTGAAATTTGGTATCAAAAGTCTCAGATTTGAATCTAAACTTTGAAATTTGGGTTTAAAGAATCCAGGATTTATATTTAAAGTATTATATAAATAATAAAAATAAAACTTGGTTTCAAACATCAAAAGCAATTATTTGGTTTTCAGTCAGATATAAATGCAAGGAGTCAAATATAGTGAACAATTATGGTTCTAAAATTCGAATTTTGGACCTTTTATTACCACAATGTAAAGTAGGAAGCTTAAACCTTACATTCAAATTACAAGATTTAATGAGCCTTAATCCAAATAACTGAACCTTAGATTTAAATTCTACATTTCATGCTTACCAATTTTTAAACATGTAGCAACTTAACATTTTTCATTTGTTAACAAATTTGGAAACACGAAAGAAGGTTAACAGAAAATCTGAAGCTTTCAATTTATTATTCGATCGAATGTAAAAATATAAAAGAAACAAATGCATTAAGTATCTCAGCAATTACAAACAACAAATCAGAACTATCTTAACAATCCTATCTTAATATTTATCAGCAATTTGTAGTCAATTTCTTAGAAATTAAATAATCGCGTATGCGTATGTTTATATGATAATCACCGTAATTGAAATTATTTACGTTCCAACTATTCATTATCAATAATTATGTGAACAAAACAAGTTTTTACTAAAGAAAGATTTACTGTTAATTCTATTTTTGTTCAGAGAATGCTGGGCAGCAACCGTAAGCAATGCAACAATAAGCGAAAGAAACTAAAAAACCCATTTTATTTATTATCAAGTATTAATACTTAGAATAGCATTTTTAAAAATCATGAGGCATTAGTAGAATTTTTTATATTTAAAATAAAAAATTCGGGATATGTTCATAGCTTCATAATTACTGATTTGTTTACTAACAGTTTGTGAATTTTACAGCCTTTTTTTAGGAAGGTTATAAAAGGTTATTTGCGGGTGTTTTTGATGGTGTAAACTGCAGAAATGTAAGAAATTGGCAGAAGTCTTTACATATTTCCAAGTAAATTCCCCAAATTTCCGCAAAATAAAACACGTTAATGTTTTTCCAAAATTTGCTTGTGTTATATAATATTCAATATCAAAAGCAACCGCCTTTAATTTTACGACCAAACTAAAATATGCCTTTTTTGTATCAATTTTATAAAACACGCGTTTCCATTAAAAAGGCAATAAAATCGGTAATAAAATTCGTAGGTGGGCCACACGTTTGCAAATGTGTTTGTTAAACAAATTCGCTACTTTAAGTCGAATGCATTTATTAACCAAAACCAAAGAAAATTTATACCCGCCATAAATTACAGAAGTTCTCAAATTTCAAGTAATTCGTAAATGGGTTGCGAAATAATGAAAATAAAATAAAAAAGTCACCTAATTACAAGTTTGGAACATATTCGCGAATATTAATAGGTTAATTATTACAAAATCGTATTAAAATTTTGCCAGTGTAACATTATATTGTTTGTACACAAATAACAATAGGTGGTTCGTAATAAATTATGTCAGAGAAAGTTGCTCTCAAATGCATAAATTTTTGTATAACCTTTACGTATTGAATTTTCAATTAATTGTAGACAGCCAACACTGATTTTGTTAGAAATAAATAGTTGAAAGGATTCATGGGTGCCTAGAAAATATTTTTTAAAATACCTAAAAATACATTTGAGTTTTAGTGACCGTAACGATTTTTCTTTTAAAGTATTTTCAAAGAGGTGTATTGGGTCAGTAAAATTCCTGATGAACCCTTGTAAGTATATTTGGTAAAATTAGCCACATTTCAAAGAACATTAAAGGCTAATTATTATTTACATACATCGGTAGTTAAAAATTTAACCCAAAAAAATTTAGATTATACTGGACTGTTAAAGAAAGAAAATAATCGAAGCCCGATTTCAAACTCTCGCTAAACTTTTTATTTGGTTAGCCGGTTTTTGATTTTTTTTTAAACTGCGAGAAATGCTCCTTGAGTTACTCGCATGTTCAACAAGTAGCCTTATTAACCAAACAAGGATTGTATTTTTTTCAATATCGTCGGGCTGGTTTTTTGGTAGCAGCTTGCCTTGCAGCGTTAATTATCGTCATTATCGGAAATTAGGAAAATTACGGCAAATTGTTAAGTACAATAAATTGAGTTATTATTGGGTAGAAAGCAGAACTGCAATAATTGAATAAGTAGGTTTTTTTGGAATTGGAAAACACGATAATACATAAGAATTTTATAAATAAAAAAGAAGAAAACTTCTTGGCCTACTTAATTCACACTTTGGAATCACCCCTGTAGTCGTTATTTTACGCTGATGAGATCGTCTTTTGAGTAAGATTTAAGATAAATTAAAATAGTGTTTTTAATATTTATGGATTGTAATAAAATATTGCAAATGACAATCTGAAAATTTTCAACTCTTCATTTTCGATTTCTTTTGGCCCCCTGAATCAAATCCCAGAAGCACGGGCGTCAATTTTGAGACACCCCGTATAGGTACATATGCAAGAGTGTAAATGTTTTTGCAAGCTTGTAAGAGTTTTTAGAGAAAATACAACAAAGGAAGAGGTTTCAACGTTATGATAATCCAGAATGCACTATGCAAGACAAAATATTTGTAAAAATCGCAGAAGATAGACAAAATTAATGTTGTATAAGAGTAAAATAAAGCAAGACATATTTAAATTAAAGCAAAATATCTTCTTTCGTAAAATATTAATTACGAAAATTAATTAACGCATAAAAAGATTCTTAGTGAAAATTACGATTTTAAATACGAGTTTAAAATCAAGCTTCTTAATTTCATAAAAAACAAATTAATTAACACAAAGAAAATTGGGACCAACAGAAATTACATATGGACACTTCTGAAACCCAATTTCTCCTCAACATTAATCTTGAAACTGAATTATCTATTGCGAATATTTGAAGTTACTTTTCTAAGTAGTGTTTAAATTGCACACATTTTTAAACAGAAAATAATTTTATTGATGTCTCGTTAGTAACACAAACGTAGAACTTAACTGACAAATTTTAGATAATTTTAATTAATTATTTTATATATTTCGTGGTGAAGTAAATTTAAACACTTTATTTTATATTTTGTCGAGCATTGTTACTAATTAGCTCAGACAATTTAATAAATTCTTAAAACTAAGTAGCTCTAAATATTTTGTTCACATTATACGACGCTATTTAAAAAAATAATAATAAATACTGTAACGAGATACACCAGCTGCCAGGTGGAACCTGAATCATTTCGCGTCGATGCGTCAGCTGTTCCAGATTGTCCCATGACTCATCATTCCACAGCATTGTAGAAGTTGCTGGATTGGAAGCTTGCCTATATAAAAGGTGCATTTTCTTAGTCTAATCAAGCCTACAAAATGGTCGCGAATATGTGCGTCGGTGAAGTTTACCGATATTAATGTTAGTGTTGTGTTTGTGTTTCTTTGTTGTTTAATAATGTTAATATTTGTTAATAAATAATTCACACCACGAACCGAAGTTTTAAATAAACGTTTTAAAACCGTACCAACAAATTTCACAAAGTTAAATTTAAAAATATTTCCGTATTCGAAGTCTTTTTGCCAAGAGATTTTCCTTTTACTGGATTTAAATCGTAGTTTAAGCCAGCTTAAGCTTAACTCATCTTTAAACCTATACTGAAATGTCGACTCTTTTGATTTTAGGCAGAGTTTTCGGGAAGCTATTTAGAAAACTATGAAAGAAGTTTGCAAAGCTAATAAAAACGTGGAAATTTTGACAAAGAAAAAGTTTGATTTTTTACTCTTTAAAAAGTTTGAAGTCAAACCTTTTAATGTTTCTTTTCAAACTGATTTTTATTGAACTCAAAAAAGTTTAATAAGCGAAAAGCAAGGATAAAAGGCAAAGCGATTGTTTATCTTGTTTCTCATTTTAATGTTCTTAAGACTTTTTGCTAAAAGTTTATCCCTTTCTTAGTGTTGATAAGTAATTAGCAACTATTTTATCACTTTCTAAAATTATAAACTATGAAATTCTCAATGGATTTAAAATTTATGTGTGTATTTTTCGGGGTTTTCTGAGAAATTGCGTAGATTAAAATCTTTTTTCTCTACAATTTTAAATGATTATAATAGCCTTTACTACAGAAGCTGTTCTTTCGTATCTTTTGACGAACGCATTTTCTGTAAATGCGGAAATAATTTTGAAGCAACGCCAATACTTTAACAAATATGCAAGATAGGGAGGTTAATAAAAAAATATCGTAACTAATCTAAATATTTTCTTGTTTGAAAAAAATTAAGGCAAAAAGGTTGCAAAAGTTATTTATGCTTTCAAAATACATTTCGAGAAGGTCCCATAGACATTTTATTAATGACCAAAGATTTCTAAAAACGTAGCAATTTCTGTTTTAGAAGGCATCAAGAGAAACGTTGGGCTTAATTAAATATATAAGTATTTCTGTGTGAGGAATACAGATACCAAAACAATTTTACAGACGTTAGAACTTCAATTGTGCAACACAGAGGTATCTGAAATATATAAAAAAAAACTTTGAATACATTTTTCACTTACTGTAAGCAGAATTTAATTTATGGTCAGAATATTATTTCCTAAATAACCTTTAAAGCTTTCATAAATTTGTTAAAACTTCAATATTAACGATTGTTTATGTACGTATGGTCACAAGTAATATTTAAAACACGACAAATTATTATTACCCATGCAAATCGCTTACTCATTATTCGCTCAAAAAAAATCAAAAAACCTCCATGATCTTTCCAAAAATTTACGATCAAAATTTTTTTGCACATAAACATCCGATTATTCGTAAACATTGATAGTGGCAAAATGATTAACATACTCGCATTCCCCATAAAGTGTGCGTTGCCATTTTAGTCGGTACGGGTGTAATCTACGAGTCTAATAAATATTCTGTAACCTTCGTTTAAAACGCGTTGCCTGAAATGGTATAAATTGTATTTAAAATTAATTTACACCGGTGCTCCTGATGTTTGATATTTATCTGTGGTTAAAGCCGTGTACGTATTGGGTTATACAAAAAGACGTGCTACTCGACTTTATTAAATTTACATCGAACTGGAATATTCTAATAATTTTGCTAGGGAATTCTCCGAATTGATTTTGTTAAATACTCGAGCCTGTATGTTATTTCCTTTTTTAACTTATAAGGTATGAATTTAATGCATACCTGCAATAACGGTATTTTTTTCTAACTTCAGTTGGAAAGGAGAATTTCTCAAAACTCCATGGAAGGAAACAGGAAGGTTATATGTTTTAAAATTACTTATTAAACGAAGTGTGTTTGAACATCGATCTTAAGAGCGAAAGAACTACGTGATATTAATAATTAATAAGGATATTTCAATTATGGCTAGGAGAGAACTATAAATTTCGGTGGTCCTTATTAAAAACATACAGGAAATATCACTTTACATAGCTTCGAATGTTGCAGGCTTAATTAAGAGACTATAAATTTATATCTGTTTGTCATTAAATGTCACATAAATAAACTATTAAATTTACACCTGTTGTTTATGAAATTAAAAATAAAACGTTGGTTGAAGGATAATGATAATGATATTGTTGGAATTTTTTATTTTTACTGCTTAGCAAATTCTAAAGATTTTACTAGTAAAAGGTTTAAAAATCCAAAAATATTTATGTTAACGCATGATTTTTTAGATGAAATTTAGGTATAATTTTGTAAATAAGTGAAAATGCGATTGTAGAAAAATGGAACTTTATGAAGATTTATCAATAGGGGTATCTACCCTGAAGGTTTGAAAATAGGCAACGCACCGTGTAGGTAAATTATCTTCATATATAAATAACTAAGTTACCTTTGGGAAGTACAATGTGTTGCCTATTTATCAATTTCCAAGTTGGAATGGACCCGGTATCTTGGAAAGTATAATTTAAAAGGAAGGATATAAATCTGGATTTAGTGTTTAATTTTCAATTTTTCAAGATGAAAACGTTGCAATATTTTTTAACTCTTTGTTTTTTAGAACCTCAAAGTTTCTGAAAGTGAGATTTAAAATAAATTTAAGTTTTTATAAAAATAGAAATTTGAAAATAACAGAATTTAAAAAATAATTCGAAATTTCTTTATTTTTGAGAAATTATTTTATACAAATATATAGGTTTAAACTTCCGCTTAGCTATATGTACAAGCTTATACAGAAACTCAGCTCAAACTACGGCTTAGCTAGAGAATAGTTATACTTTGACGCAAGTAAGACATTATAAGGCTAATATGAATTTAAGCCAGCTTAAACTAAAGGTCTGTTTAAATCTATATTGAAATATCGACCCTTATCATATTAAGCTGTTTTGAAAAACCTTTACAAAAATTTTTTATCAAGAAAGCTGATAAATTAATACAAAAGTGGAAAAAATCGATAAAGATGAAACTTTTGTATGTAACAAGAAGCTTGGTACTAAAGTTTCCCAAGTAGTTAATTAGAAACTAACTTACATGAAAAAAATTTCGACTTAAAGAATCTCAACAGGCGAAACTGTATAAGATAAATAAAAACCACTCCAATTATCGCTTATCTTTATTACTTATTAAAAACTCAAACAGATTACTAAAAATCAAAGTAAAAGCGAATATTGAATATTTAAATTCTCTCCTCCGAACAGATTAATTTTAAACAAATTAGAAGACAACCAGGTGCGGGGAGAGACATAATTAGAAATGCGCGAATATAATATCAATATCAGGGAAGAAGCGAAGAGCAATATTATAGGATATGAAAATCATTTACCATTTTTATGTTGCATGTTTGAAATCATTTGTATTCAGATTTTTAGTCTAAGTTTTATCATTGCCATACATTTTATTGCGATTAAGGGAACCCAGCTGTTAACTATCTTTCCCGAAACTTGAGTAAATGTAGCATCCCTCAATCCCCCTTTTACGTAAACTAAGATAGAACTTATAGATTCATTCTGTGTCATATTTTAAATAATCTTTACATTCATTAAACTTCATTATTAATTCATTATTGCCTTTTATTTGTGTTTATTGTAATAATTGTGTACAGCCTTATGAGCCTGGTTACCAGTAGCAGTTTTCTTTCAGTAAGAAAAGGTAAGTAACATCCAGCAGTAGGGTGCAGCCACCCCAACCCCCTTCGAGCCCAGAGGGACCATCTGGGGTAGGTTACTCGAGACCATCTTGAGTGATTTCGGCAGTGGCGCTTATCTTTTCTCCCGATTACGACGCCCCATCTAAAGGGTTTAGCGTTTCGAACCCCCCTTCTACGACTGTTATAGGTTGTCTTTGTGCGGAATTAGCACGTGACAGATTTTCTAAAAAAGAAACCAAACAAGTTCAAGATCAAAGCAATAATGGTGCATTTTTAGCTAGAATTAAATGTTTACAATTCAAAATTTCGACGTGGAAACAAAAAATTTCAAAATTTCTTTTAAAATTTTTATTTTGATATTAGGAAAATGCAATCGGCAGCCAGCTCGAATTTCTGAGTTTTAAAACTTTTATGGCATTGAAGTCCAAATTAGAGGTTTTAAGTTTAAACCAAAACTTTTAATTTTAAAACTTTAATTGCACAATTTTCAAAAAAGTAAAAATGGCGAATTTTTAACTAAAATTAAAAGTTTACAACCTGATTTCGGGAATATAAAATTTAAAATCTGAACTTAAAATGAAAATTCGAACAATTTCAATTGAAAATCAATGTCGGGGATTAAAACACTGATTTGTTTTCTCCGAAAACAGTTTTCATAAACTTCAAGTTAAAAAATCGAAATAGTTCACAAATAAATTCTGATTTTCAAAATAAAAATATAAGTCTTTGGCCCAATTTATGAGTTTTATCGTTAAATGTTAAGAGTTTCTTAGGTAAAACTTCGAAACTTTAAAATTACAAACAGTTTCAGGAAGAAATCTTAAACTTCCAATCTAAATTAAGAAGCAGAAAAATCTTCATAATTTTTAACTGAAGATTTTATTCGTGTAATTAATTCGAACTGATTTTCTCTAATAATTTTCAATATTGACTGAAAGTTATGTAAATTTATTAGCAGATATTCCGAACAGCTGGAGCTCTAACAAAATCACATTGGTATTTCCTGAAATATTAAAAAAGTTATTCATATATTATGTACGAGCGTAATTGATTATTTCACTTCTTTATATGATTTAGAGCATCTTCGCATTAAAGAAAAATCGCAATACTCGTTATAAAACTATTTACATTACATAACGCAATTTATTTAAAGTTATTTATTTAATAACAAAGAATTTGTGTTGTAAATTATAAAACTTTTCACTGTTTTATGGTTTGAGATTGTAGATAATATTTGTATTCGTTTAATATAAAGTGAAAGAACACAGAGAATTTATGATACCCATGAAAAAGGAAAAACTGCGACGCGATTTTTGCAATCTCATTTGTAAAACCAGGAAACGAACGTTGAGATACATCCTTCGCCATAAATCTAACGTTGCAAAAGTCCGATAAATAATTTATTCCTTTGCAAATTAAATCTAATCACGTTAATTTAATGTTTAATTAAGTAAAAATGTTGCGCAACGTCGCTCTCGTATCACTAACTAATCAATTGTTAATTAATTTCTGTATATGCGTGTGTGGTGTGTTCGAACTCGTCCACTTCTCGGAGTTTGTAAACCAGAATTGCCGTTCCTTTTATGAATATTAATAAGCGACTTATTTATATTTTCTAGGATCAACAGTCAACCTCTAGATTTTTTCCTACCGGCACGGCTGCTTCATTAAAATGTTAGAATCTCACAGTTGTATGAGAAATTCACCAATTTGGAACGAAGTTTGCCAAATGCAAAACAAACGACTGAATTGTTTAACAAATTAAACATTTCCTGGTTTTTCTATGAATAATTACCCGCAGAATTTGTTCTACATTTATTAATAGCACCGCGATTTCTTTCGTAAAAATTGGGTTAAAAAATCTTGTCAACAGGTTTCCATATTAAGGTAACATATACAGGGTGCTTCGATTAAATGTATGGAAATGTAAGTCTAAGTAAATTATTAATTGTTTTCCATTGTTGAAAAGCAACCGTTTGAGCTCTCCGGTATATTAAATTATTATTCCACATTGTTAATTAAGGTAATTCATCATCTTAAAATGCGCAGACAGCTGCCATAAATTATAATATGCAAATTTCTAGTGAAGTAAACAGGTAAATGACAATAATTGGAAAAAAATTACAAATCATACACCACTGTCGGTGTAAATACTAACAAGTTCACGTAACAATCATTATAAATTGCCTTCATTACGGAAAATGGCTTAACTTTACCGTACCAAGGCTACTTACCATTTTTCTTTGCATTAAATAAATTTATTAAAAACCCCACTTCGTCCTAATTATTTATTTACAAAAACAGCATTTTTAAACCACTAAAACTTTATGAAATCAAGTCACAAATTAAATTGATTTGAATACCCTTTGTTATCCTTTGTATTTTCCGAAGGATTAAATAATCTGGGTTAAGGAAAAGTTTAATGTCTCGTAAAACCTATTATCGACCAGATATTAAATTAAATTATTTCCGATTAATTTTCAACTAACGATTCTATCGGTTGTGCATACATTTCAGTACGTAACCTAATTTACTTTGCCAAAAATAGCAGCGAAGGCAACAAAGGATGTTGAGAAATTTCCACGCACTTGTTAATTTTTAAAAATATATCGTTATTTATTGTTCTTCTATCCCTTGTTTTGTTAAACTTAAGTGGTTGTTAATTCGAAATTATCTTTTATTGCCCTAAAATACCCACACGGTTCGAAGAATTACCAGTTAAATAAATAACAAGCTAATTTACTTTGTATTAAGTATTGACTAATAAAAGAAGTGGTGAAATGGTTGTATTGCCGAATTTTCAATGCTTTTATGAATTTTACTAATTCCCAAACTCAGTATCCTGCTAGTTATTTTGAATTTAAAGGTTGGGCCTAATTGCTGATTTTGGATTGATTTAGTAAGCTTTCAAAACTTTATTTAGAAGACTTTCCATATTTCTCAATGAAAAAGCTTAGTGCTTTTTTTAAATTAATTTATATTCTGAAGAAGAAAGAAGGTAATTAAATAAAATGTAGAATTACATGAACAACGAAGCTGGCCTTTGTTAAGCCAATGTATTAAAGGAGCTTGGATTTAAACGACAGCCTTGTTTTCTCAACAAGTTAATCAGAAATAAACTCTGGGTTTGCATTTTCTTTGTACTTTTTCGAAAGAGTCGGAGGTTCTACCATGATGAACAAATTGGTAATTATGCGTTAAAATGTTTTCATAGTTTTTAAATCCGTGGCTCTATAATCAATATCTCTAACAGTTCATCTAGAAATGGCGAGTCATTTGCTTATTTCAGTTATTTCCTGAGACAAAAATAAACGATAAAAAAAAACAAAAACTCCGAATAATTAAAGCAAACAAAACTATAATATTTTTCATGAAAGAACAAAGATAATTCTACACCGTTACAGCAGAAAAACTCCAAAAAAAATTTACAACCGT
Organism: Melanotus villosus; assembly: GCA_963082815.1. Taxonomy (NCBI): domain Eukaryota; kingdom Metazoa; phylum Arthropoda; class Insecta; order Coleoptera; family Elateridae; genus Melanotus; species Melanotus villosus. The sequence continues at coordinate 4,291,390 of OY720420.1, read as the reverse complement.
AGCAATTTAACAAAAGCAGTCATTTATTATTAATGTCCGCTATGCAATCAACAGGACACAAATTGTGAATCCCTGTTGTAACAAAGACTACAACACAGTGTTAGGCACCTTAGAAGTAATAAATAGAAAAAGGCATTTTTGGAAGCAATGAACTAAACTGAGACGACAAAAAGTTTTATAAATGTTTAAAGTTAAGACTACCATTCTCATAAAAATTAAGCACAAAATTATTATTGTAAGCGAAATTAAAATAAAAAGAAACCGCTTTGACGTACAAATATTGCTTAAAATTTTTAATTTTTGGAATAGTTTCGAAATGACTTAATAAATGGCTTTAAAATTACACATTTTTGTGTTTGTACTTGAAACAATTATGGTTTAAGAAGAACTAAAAGACCTAAAAGGAAAACAGCCCCTAAAAATACGAATCACCTAAGCTCCAAAACCTAAAATAATTAAATTAAACCAAAAATAACTAGAAAATATTGCAGCAGGAAAGAAGAACACTTAACATAGATAAGGAAAAAAACATTTAAAATAATTTTGGGAATCAAAAGAAACTGCTTACCCATATATTTTAACACATTTTTTCAGGTTAAGTTTTAATTCTTGAAAGTTTATGGCGAATTTGACGAAATTTTACGCAAAAACTGTATTTAGGAACTTCATATGCAATATTTTGCATTACCCTGAAATGAATTGCTTTGAGTAACATTAAGTTACACTAGCAACTTAACGAATAAAATTAAATTAAAATTAAAGAAATTGAAAACAAAGATTTAGTAAAAATTTGAATATCCAGAAATATGTATTTTTTTTCAGCAAATTTTGAGAAACAAAATATTATAAAATGCAATTGTCGTTCCTAAAAGCTCCTTCTATATTCAAAGTTCTTCTAAATCAATAACTGCTGCCACCCTAAGACACGGACTTGAAGACATCTCAAACAGATCAATAAATACTTTATTAAGAGCGTTCCAGAGCATGTGACTTTCTCAGTGGTTTTGTCTTAATATAAGGGCTACAACTACTTCTACATGTATTTGCTATTTATAGATCGTGTCTTAGCGCCACTTTGAAGATTTTTATACAACGACGTCTGCCGCGTAACGCTGTTAGAAAATTCTTTAATTATGGACAAGAAAAATTGGTGCTTTGGCAAGTAGCCCTAAATTTAATGTGGCTATGTGGGATGCTATTGACATTTTGTAATTTTTGTTGGTTCGTTGTTAATTCCGTTTTTCGCAGGTATTTAATTTTTAATAAGCATCACCAGAAAACCTTACTATTTTCGGTGAAAATATCCAGGGGGTTCAGGAAATTAAGTATTTGAGTATCACCCTGGATACAAAATTAAATTGGAATGCGCATCTGAACAACAATACAAACAAAGCAAAAATACCCCTTATTGTGGACAGGCGAATGTTTGGGAAAATATGGGAACTAAAACCCAAAATGGTTCAGTGTTATTATACGACGTTGTTAGATAGTTAGCATACGGCACCTTAAGTTTGGTGGACAAAATTAGAACAAAAGACAGCTGTCACAAGAGCTAACTGGGATACAGAGACTATCATGCTTGTGCATCATAACAATCGCTCGTGCTGCGCACTCGTGATATTCATATGCAAACACAAGCAACATTCGTGATGTTACACCAAAACAATAATCGACAATTCTTTGACCACTCGTGGTATTGTAAGTGAAAATTATTTTTAATAATTTTGATACACCATTTATCCCGTAGGAAGTTTTACCAAACACTGTATAAAGGCCAAAATAATCGAAATAGACAAAAACCCTATTTCAGAACAAAATGACACATACGAGATTTTGCGCAACAAGCGATGATATATCAAAGCTATACAGGCCGAACGCAAATGGTCAACCTTTTAGAACTTTTCTATGAGCTCAAGTTTGACAGTAATCCGAAAATTTCATTTATCCGAAATATCTATGTTATAAAAGATTAAGATATTGTATTTACCTTGTGATTGCAATTTAGAGTTATCTGGCAAATTTATGATTTGAAATCATTACGTATTTAATTAAATAATAATGTCATTTTAATCTAAACAGGTGGTATTCAATTTTTACAATAAAACCAAATAAAAACAGTGCCACCTGGTAAAACAAACCTTATAAAATAATTACCCAGAAATATATCAGAGTTGGAAGTAAACGTTCACAATGTAAGAGCGATTGTTGCACTTAATTAAAAGGACATGCTAGACATTTTCTAATAAATATTTTTGTCCCACGTATAATATCTCTTAACATGCCATAGATACGTCCCGTGCCCATCTCATTTTTAATTCATTATCATTAAAAATATTAATTGATATTAAAGCTGACAAACGCATTTATTATTCCAGTCCGCTGACAGAAGCGCATCTGGTTTCCAACTATTCGAGTTAATTGCGAACGTTTAAGCACGAGCCTATTTAAATACCTAAATTAATGACTAATCGATTATAAAGTAAAAAATTTGAAATTAGTTCCTTCTCAGACCTCTAATTTAAGATCGGGTTTGTCACATAATACCAGCAAAACTAGCAAGGAAACGCAATAAATCAAATAAGTAAAGAAATTAACTGCACAGGTGCATTTGATACCTGTCCGGGTTTACTACAATTTATAATTAATACAGTTTCCTAGTAAAAAAGGATTGTAGGTTAGTAATAGGTGGAAGAGATTACTTGTACTTCAACTATTTATAGATAGTTGTTGATTGCAGTTTTAATTGGATTCTGTTTTGTAGTTGTTGAGATAACAGGACCTCGAACAAAGCAATCAAAGATCGTAATTAACTCCTATATTTATTATTTCTACTGGCTCAACAGATGTTTGATTCTTATTACGAAATTTTGTTTGGCTTGTTAGAATCTAAATAATTTAAGGACTTCGTCCGCAAAACGAATTAACGAATTACGCACGTGTTTTCTACGTGAACTTTAAATAAATACGCTGGAATTTAATGTACGGTTTGCATGCTGATCGGGCGTTGAAATCTAATGAAGTAAAGACAGTAAATACGTTTGCAATTAAAGTTCATCGATATGTTGGCTATCTATTTCAGTAAATATCATCTCTTTTTGCCTTATTTGATAAATCTAATTTCCTTTTCTGTTTATATCAGGTGGTCTTTTATTTAACGTTGTTAATTCAAGATTGATACGAGATAATTACAGGCGTTTCAAAGCGATTTATTATTTTTGCTTTACAAATAAACTTGCATTTTTATTTCTGGCGATTTATGGTTGACGATATAATCAGGATTTTGTAATCTGATAGGATATCGGATATCAGAATGTCAAAGGAGATAAGTTTAAGAGGAACGGCGTAAGAACAGAGGGCGCCAGTGGAAAATGGATAACCTAAACTTATTTTTACCTTAAGAAATTAAGAATTTGTTCTGTTTTGGGCATTAGAAATTTTGTCAGTTAAATAAATGATCTCCAATAACTGGATTACAAATAAATTTTGCCTATTTAGGTGTATCGGAATTCATGGGTGATAAAGAGGAAAAGTGCAATTTTTGGTATTTTTTTGGAAATATATACATTCAGTTTCTAGTGCTAATAGTCCAGAAATTAGACATTGCTATTTGGAAAAATTCCCGGAAAGCTGGACTATGGCTATGACTATGGCGGAAAGCTATGGACTTCGATATTGTGATTCTAAACAAAATGTCAAAAGTCCCCATCGATCTGTGTAACAAAACATTTTCATTTAAAATTTTTTTAAAGCGGGCAATCAAGTGAATTTCCAATGACAAAATGAAATGTAGATAAGCTTAATATAAAAAACGGTGGAGATTTCAATGCTAGATACTAACAGTAACTCAAATTTAAACAACAAAATTCGGCGCATTCTTAAGAAGTAAAAAATTATTATCTTCCTGGAATTAATTTTCTAATTTCTCATCTTCAAAACAGATTTCATTATTTGAATATACTTTAAAACCGAGGCAAAGTCGTAATTACATTGTAAATATAAATGAAAGCGTGAAGATTGCAATGCTAGATAATAAAAGTAACCCTAAATTAAAAAGAAACTTCTGTATATTCGTAAGAAATTGTTGTTTTTGAGAATAATTTACCAATTTTCATAACTGTTTTACTATCTTTAGTAGCTTAAAATTGTAACAAAATACTCACAGTGATATAACCACAAAAGAAAACGTGGGGGTTTCAGTGTGAAATAATAACAGTAACCTCGAGTCGAACAAAAATTTGTCACATTTGTAAGAAATTACTTACTTCCCGTGAATTATTTTTAATTTTTTACATTCATATGAGATTTAGTATGCCTACAAACTGAGGCAAAGTCGTCCTTAATGTATATAGAAATGATAGCGGGTAGATTTAAATGCTACATAATGGAAGTTAAACAACAAAGTTCTGGTCATCAGCAAGAAATTGTCGTCTCTGTGATTAATTTACCAATTTTCATAACTATTTTACGATTTTTATTGGCTGAAAATTGTAATAAAACCTTCACTGTGATATAAATACAAAAGAAACGCGTGGAGGTTTCAGTGTTAAATAATGACAAATGACAATAACCTCGAGTCGGACAAAAGTTCTTCTCATTTCTAGGAAACTTCTTAGTTTTTTGGAATAATTTTTTTAATTTCGCATATTCAAAGGAAATTTTATTGCTTTAATGTGTTTTAAAGCTTACGTAAAATCGATATTACGATATAAATAAAAAATAAACGTGGAGATTTCAACGGTAGATAATGATTGTAACCCCAAGTTAAACAACAAAATTCTGCACATTCGTAAAGGTGTATTCAGACTCAGAAATTTTGTCCGGAAAGTTGACGGAGAAATTTAAACAAACCAATCAGAAGGTGTGTAGAATTTGAATCGTAAGAAGCGGTAAATTCTACACACCTCCTAATTGGTTCGTTTAAATTTCTCCGTCAACTTTCCGCACTGAATGCACCTTAAGAAATTATTGTTTTTGGGGATAATTTTCCAACTTATACAACTATTTTACAGCGGACAAAGATTGTAACAAAAGTTCAATTTCAGTGCTAAATAATAACAGTAACTTTTAGTCGAACAAAATATTCTTCACATTTGTAAAAAGTTCTTTACTTTACAAATTTTTTAATTTTTGATTTTCAAAGGAGACTTTGTAGTTTTAATGTGCTTTAAAACAGTCATTACGATATAAATGAAAATAGAAGCGTCAAGACTTAATTGCTCTCTCTGGGACTAATTTTCCAATTTTCAGAGCTGTTTCACTATATTATTAATACCTCCCGCCGTTTCTTTTGGTTTAAATTTGTAATTGGAAGATTTTATGAAAATATTCACTACATTATCACTTTTAAAAATCAATTAATTGGACGAACTGCAAAATTTTGTCGAATTTGCCACAGTTTCGCCTACACTTTCTTTTTCTAATAGTATTCAGCTTTATACCATCATAGAGAGAAAAAGGACCGTAAAAACTATTGGCATAATACAAATAAACTCCAACTAAATAAATATCTAAGCATCGTAGAGATATATTTACTATATATTATAACAGTTTACTATGTTAGAGCAGATGAAATTATTGGTATAAATAAACGACTTACATTTTTAAGTCAAAAAATGTGTAGATTTAATTCCAATAACCACTTCAATATAAGCGCACAACTTAACTTTTTCATTCACAGTTGCTGCTGGTCTGATGATGACGTTATAGTCGAAACACAAATATGTAAGTAGTAAAAACATAAGTTGTTGCGGCTTTCTAGTGTTTTCTAGCGCATTATTAATCACCACTAAATACTGAAAAAACTGTCTTAAGTACAATTTATTATTTGTACCTCTGCGTTAAGTAAGAACAAACTTAACAGTAAATTATAAAAGCAGACAAAGCACGATCACAAAGGAAAGCACCTCGATTCTATCGAGTAGCAAAATAAATCTTCCCAATAAATGCCTTTAATACCCTATAAATTTGCACGTCGTAAATAATTTCTACTTAAACGTGTACTTAAATAATGAAAAGCTTCAGGAAGTTTCTACGTCGCACCTACAAGTTTTTGAAAGTTAATATTCTTTGCCAAAATATTTTTAGTTCTATACTTGGACAATTAAAAGGAAAAAAATAAGCTTCTATTCTTGCCGAAAACCTTTGAACTTCGTTACTTTAAATTTAAAGAATAAAAGTGTTAATTAAAACTTAAAATTTATGTGATTTGCAGTTTAAGTTTAACATTTTTAATAATCAAGTCTAGTTTGGAAATCAAAGGAATTGCAAGGACATAAATTACGTTTCCTTTGTTTAAGTTCTTTTCAGTTGTCATCAGACTCATTTATTTATATTTATTTTATTATAATTTGAAGTTCTTGGCATTTTACTTGAAAAAACACAATTAATATTTATACCACTGCAGCTATCTTAATTACCGGGGATTAATTAATAGGAGTATTACAACGGTTAATTAATCAAACCGTAAAAATTCTTCCGATTCCCAGATACGGCCATAATTATCTTTATTAAAATTCAAAGTTGAATAGTTGAATTGTAAATATTATAATAATAAACGAAACGGTATGAAAAATTGCATTTATATTTCCAGTTACGTAGATTTTTAACTATTTTTAGGTGCGCCCACTCGAACGAAAATTTATGAAGTTATTAATATAATAAACAATTGAAAAAATATGTAAAGTAAGAAATAATAATTTTATTAATAAATTTTCACATGTCCATAATCAGAAGCCAATGTTTATTAATGTGGATTACAGTAGGTGTTGCATTGTGCACACATTAACAATAATTATTATTGCAGATCTGTCCAGAAATGCATAAATAGTCCCCCCGTTTAAATAAACTTGTTTGTTTATCTGTCGCATTTAGCTACAAAAAGAAGATAAATGAGCATAAAAAAGAAACATAACGGTAACCTTCGTTTAGTATTCTAAAATTTATACGGTAAAAAATCGTAACAATGGCTTAATTAATCAGTTTTACGTTTACCTTTGTGGTTTTGGTACGCTTTATCCTTGTGTAATATAATCAAAGTCGATGACTACAGCAGTTAAGCTTTTATTCGTATAAAATTTATAGCCATTTGGACTCCCGCTGGTTAGAGATGAGGCGCACATTAAACAAAACCACGTGGAGGACAAGTACGCCATTACCAATTACTTCACCAGTTTGAGAACATACGAATTATTCGGTCCTTTAATTAAATGCGTTATTCGTTTCATCACCGCATAGCAGCAAAGATTTTTAGAAAGCTTAGTAAATTTTAAATTAATGTATTTACTTCGTATTTTTTAGTTCATAACCTAAATTCAAGTAAAAATGTAACCTTGTGCGATTTTTCAGTGTAAACATAATAATTTATTCAGGTATTTAATAGAGCTTCAAATTTTATTTCAACTGAAATGAAGAATAACAAACGAAAGCAAAAGTCTAGAAGAGTTATCAAGTGGGAATCATCGAGGGGCATATAAAATAGACCTATTAACATTTTTAAATTCGCTAATCGGTTTGAACTGTCAATGAATTTTAATTTTATGCTTTGTCGTAATCGTTTGCCTTCTTGTATTTTCCTAAAATACGAAAACACAAGAAAAACTGCAACGTACATAAATAAATAAGTCGAAAGTGGGGGGCACAACAAAAACTTGTATTGAAAAGGGGGCCGCAAATAGAGAAAAGGCTGAGAAGCACTGGTTTAGGTAAAAAAATTTCCTTACCTAAAATAGGATTGTTCTGAATTGAGAGAAAGTCAAAAACAAATGACCGATTCAAACTTCGAATTTTGGAACATCTTATTAGTTTTACTATAGTTGATTGCTCTTGATTTTAAAGTGATTTGCAAATTCGCGATTAATACAAGTTCAAAAAATCAAACTAATATTATTCTGTTATGCCACTTGCTGAAGCATATTCAGTAGAAACAGTTAGAAGTACTTGTATTCCACATATAATTTTCAAGCGTTTTCCGACGACTTGTTTTCTTCAGCGTAGGTTATGAAACATTGCATAAATTGCAACAGTGATTCAAAATCGACATCTAGCACCGGAACAGACAAGTATTTTAAAATAAAATAAAACAAATAGTTTAGAAAAAATTACAAAAATTGCAACATAGTAATACGAAAATAATTATTTCTTTAAAATAAAAAATAATAAAATGAGTAAATGAATAAAAGAAAAGTACCGCAAAAGAATGAAGAAACTGCAAAAATAAGTTCATAAAGGAATAACAATGAAGGCACTAAGAAATACAGGAAGTCAAGAGGAAGACAAAATGCAAACATGAAAATCAGTAAGACCCAACAAAAGGAGACACAGAAAAGACAGTATCAGAATGGAGAGCTATATGAAAAGTAGAACATAAATGATAATAAAACAAAAATGCTGCTTACAATGTAGAATAACAGAAAGAAGAGGAAAGAAAGCAAAGGAGAGAAACAGAAAGAAAGAAAAGCCAAAATTAGAACAAGGAGAAGAGTAGCAAACTGAGCGGTAGTAATAAGAAGAGTAGTAAGCAGAAGAGCAGCAAAGGTGAAGTGCAGCAAAGAAAGGAGTAGAAAGGAAGTGGTAACGAGAGGCATCTGACTGAATCGACAAGCCTTAAAGGAAAGAGGATTAAACTGAGGAGTAATAAAGAGAGGAGCAGTACAGAGAGTAGCAGTAAAACAAGGAGCTGTAAGAAGAACAAATAAAGTTAGAAGTAGTGGAGTGAAGAGTAGTAAATGGGGATTAAAGAGAAGAAGTGTGTGGAGAAGACTATTAAAGAAAACGTACGAAAAGAGGAATGAAAAATTGCGTGAAAAACGAAGAGAAAGAAAGCCAAAAGAACGCCAGCAAAGAGAATGAAAACAAGGAGGGGACAAATGGCGAGAAGAACAACAAGAAGTGACAAGTAGAGAAGAAGCAAAACCAACGAAACAGCAACAAAGAATAGGCAGTCAGGAGCTTAACAACGGAGAAAGGAGCAGTGAGGATAAGACCAGCAGGCATAAGACCAATAAGGATAAGAACAACGATGAAAAGGCTCAGAAAACAACAACTAAGATAAAGCAGCGAATAAAATAACAGGGGAGAGGAAGCAACGATAAAAAGAGCAAGGAACAGAAGAGTAACGAAGAGAACAAAAACAATTAGAAAGAAGAGCAAGAAAGAGATAAGAGATGAGAAATTTGGTTTCTTGGTTACATTCTAGGATTTTGAGCGCTTTTTCAGCCTTATGCATGGTTTATGACAAAACTGCAAGATTTTTTACAATTATGGAGACTTAAGACATTTTTATTAATTTCAAAGTTCTCTTTGCGGTCTTCTCGAAATTGTGTTATTTGGCTTTCTTATGCTTTCTAACAATATTCTAAGTTTTTGTTAGGACGAAAGACTTAAACTTCCAGTTTCCTGAATTTTCTCTTTTTTTTACTTAAGGTTTTCAATTTATTTCGTTATATTCGAAGTTTCTTTTAGATTTCTTCTAAAACTTAACATATTATTGGGGTTTCTCATGAATTTTAGAAATTGTATGAGCATTTTAGAGCTGAACCTGAACGTCTAGGCTTTCGATTTTTTTTTTGCAAAAGATTTCCAATTTTCCCTTGATTTTCTGAAGCGTTCAACATTGCTACGGTGAGTGAGTAGAATCTAGGAAGTCCCTTACGGTATAAAATCCTTTATTTAGTTGAAACTGTTTTAATGTATTTTTAATATCTTTACTGAAGTAGCATCTTGTGGCAGATGCTCACAAATTTTAGGACTCCTACAGTTCGGCGAGTGAAGGGTAACATTGCATTTGTGAAATGGGAAACGAAAATGATTTTTCTGTCTCGTATCAATACTATGCACATCTCGATCCAGGGTAAAGCTGCGATGATTTTTTATAAAGACATAAATGGACATTTCATAAATATATAAATATGCTGAAGTTAAAATTGGTTTGCAGAACTGAATACTAGTAATATCCGCCATAGTTCTTAAAATTCGTTTTTGGATTATAAAAACATCAGCAGCGGATGAGAACTAGCCCCAAAAACACATACCGTAAACGTAACCTTGAATCGACCTGAGCATAGTGTTGTAAGTATCGGTTTCAAGTTTTTAAATAAAAAAATATACAGAATGGAAGCAGAAAGTAAAAAGCTATAAAAAACTAAAGAAGCAAATGGAAAATTTATTTAAATAATAGATCGAAGGCAAATAATTGCGAAAGGAATATGACGCGAAACGGAAACGCATAATAAAAGAATTAAAGTAGAGTGAGAAAAATAGAAGAATGCAAAGAAAACAAGAGTTAAAGATATATAAAAACAAAACGAGGAAAGCAAAAAACCAATTAAACGAGTGAATCGAAAATCTATGGAAGTTAAAACCAAAGAAAAGGGGTGTTTAACAATATTACTTAGCAGAATGGGAAGAAAAAGTTGCAATAATAAATGACAGAGAAGAGATTAAAAATTGTTACACTGACCTTAAAAAAAACAAACAAGGAGCAAAGTATGGCGGTTCATAATATTAAAACGTTAGCAAGAATAAGCACAGTAAATTTTCGAAACACATATAAAATTCTGCAAATACGAGTACCTTTAATGAAGTTAATAATTTTATAACTTCTAATTTATTTTAGTAATTTTTGGTAATCGAAGCCGCAATTTTCAAAATATTTGCCTCATTTTTATTTGTATTTAATCTCTTCGAACAAGATTTTAAGTTTAACGTTTTTACTAATATTAATTACAAAAACATCATATTAACTGCAAACTTAAATAAAACATACACACAACAATAAAAAGTATGAATTAGTGAAAGTCAAATAAGCAACAAATAAGGATAACCAAATGCTTTTTAAAGTTTATTACGAAATGCTAAGCTTGTAAAGTTAGAGTATAGGAAAAGGAAAGAAAACGAAGGCCAGGATTATTAAGTGTTAAAATAATAAGTCAACGTAGAGTATATAATTATCATTTAGTCTTATCTGAAAGTTACGTCAAATTGAATTAAAGTATTTTAATTACGACGACAAAGTTTTTACACGAGCAAGAACAAATAATAACTACCTGTCCTATGAGAATCATGTTTCACACGCATCGACACACCGTAATTGTGATACCGTGAAACTGAGCCATGTCAAGCCCTGTATGGCGAGCTTTCATGCTAACTTTTGCAAAAATTATCCTAGAATTTATGTTGTCGAGCTGCTTTATGAGCAGAATGTATCACGTTCTACAGTATAAATAAACCAGGAACAAGTAGACTTAATTTGTTCTACCCTATAAGTACAAGGAATTGGTTATACATCAGCAAACTACAATTTAATGTTGCATGTGTCAAATATCGTAATTTAAGTGTTTTCGCATGCGGGGCTACACTGGTTTGAGTTACACCGAGGTCAAAAGGTAAGACGATGATTAACCACCTAAACTGCTACGTGAGAAAATGAAGCATCCAAACGAACCAACTAGTTAGTATGTGCTTTACCGTAACACTTTCCTACTTACTTATATATCTCTCAATTCCTTCTTTTCACGTGGCGATACGTTTTTCCCGCAGTGAGCAAGTGCTGTTCTTGTTAATTAAATTGTCAAAGAGTATCGTGCGAATACTGACATTATCTAGATGAAGTAAATTGATTTATAATACGCTTATTAAATGTAGCCTTGTTTATCGTAATGAGGAACAAAACCATATAAAAATAAACAAAATTAGAATAAAATAAAGCCAAGCCCACTGTTATGTTCACTCAGATTTTTAAATTTTTAATTAAGTGTCTAGATAAGGATCTAGCATTTCATAAAACAAACGATTCGCGTGAAATTCCTTCATGCTTTACTTGCACATACATTTAGATAGTGGAAGAAACATTATCCTCACTTTGTTTACGAATAAATCATAATAAATGAAATAAGCAACAATATTTACGAATCAAAGGTCAAATAATTACACTATATTTAAAGATCTTTTTTTTTTGAAATAACAGTTGTTCAAACTTGTTTTCAATTAGTGCCTTATATTTTATTTAGAAACACCTGACAACTCGATTATACCTTTTTAGGAGCCCTTAAAATACAACAAATTAACATTAACTGAAAAGAGTGACGTAACTTATCTTTATCTTAATTTTATTTGCATTTTTAATTACATTACATTTTGGTATGCCACCTTGGTGTAAGCAGCAGTAAAAGGAATCTCAGTATCCAGAATATTTACATCCTTAGTTCTCAATTAGGTTTTTACTTTGCAATCTGCAATTTACGAGTGAATGCAGATATTCAAAAAAATTAAAACGACCGAATGTTAAAAATTCGTTTTAAAAGGAATTCATGTAAAATTCTTAATTTAATTAATAATCCGGATACATGGCTTCGGTAACGACCTTTGTAAATTACTTGCAAATTAATTTATTAAAAAACGAATATTAAAGCAGCAGTTTTCATAACAAAACACTAAATTTGTTAATTAATAAATTAACAATTAAATCGTAGTTATCGTAATCTTTCCAATAAGCAAACAACAAATAAATAAATAAATAAACACATAAATAAGTGTGAAGTATTTCAAAAACCAACAGGATTTACATATTTTGCAGCTATACTAAACGAGCACGCAACGAAAAAGCAGAGAATTTTAACTGGAGATTCCACGTTTACTGATCCAGAACTAACAAGAAAATATAAATCAAGAATTGTTTCAGCTTCGCACCATAATTTATTATTTCTACTTATCACTTATTATCCAGTTTTTCCGTTTCGTTTCCCTTATTCGTTTACTATTTCTTTCAGACAAGATTTCTTGTAATATGTTTACTTTTTAAGTTAATGTTTACCGTGCCACATTTGGTCCCATTGAACGTTAGTTTCCTGTTATAAGTATACATAAGCAGCTTTGAAAAAAGTGGGAGCTTTGAATTTATTTAAAGATGTTTGTACTGAACTCTAAAATTAAAACATTTACAGATCTAAACCAAAGAAACTCGTAGTGATACCAGTGGACCAGTGCAAATAATTTTTAGAATGGATGGCATAAACATGCTTAAATACCTTCGTCAAATTAATTGCCAAAATGAACAAAATTTAACATTTTTTCCAATTCCTACACATAAAGTGGAATTTTAATGTGTCCAATCTAATTATTAAAGCAATATTTTAACGTGAAGGGTGAATAAAGTGTTGCTATAAACATTTTATCCACACTTTCCTTGACGACGTGAATTATGTATTTTAGAATAAAAATCATGGTGCCTTTAAATTTAGATTGCTAGGCTTTATTTAAAAACCACTGTAGTGTTAATATTTATGTAAATAATCAATAAATTGATAATTCACTGTTTTTTAGAAATTTTAATGTAGGAATTGGAAAAAATATTGTATGCTACACGCTACACTTGAATAAAGAGATTTTGTCCACTCAAGGAAATTAGCTCACTCGGCTGCGCCTCGTTAGCTAAACTTTTCCTTTCGTGGATGAAATTTCTCTTAATTCACTTGTACCAGAAATAGCTATTTTACTATCCAAAATGTTTAGTTACTAATTTTATAAGTATCTTACAACATTACATTTGTATTTATTCCTGCTTATTCCAAGATCTCCCTCGGTACCCTCAATATACAAATTTAGAATATTGCATATTTGAAATTTACAGTTTGAGATTCACTTTCGGGTGTAACAAGATGCAATCAAGAACTACATTTAGTGAACTTGCCTTGCCACAGGAAGAAATTTAAAACTTTGAATATTTGAAACCCTGCAGTTTGAGATTGATTATCCTTCGGCCTAACAAAATGTACAATATTTAATACACTTGCTTTGGAATAAGCAAGAAATTACTTTCTAAAAAATGAGAGCCCTAACTATTTCTACTATTCCCACATCTTTTCCAGTGCCCTCAACAAACAAATTTAAAATTTTAAATGTTTGCAAATTTATAGTTCGAGATTAATTTTTGGGCGTAACAGGTACAATCGAGGACTCCATTTAATTCACTTACGCTTGGCTTTGAATACAGGAAAAAATTACCTTACAAAGAAAAATGAGAGTCTTGTCAATTCCCATATCTTTCCGAGTACCCTCAACGTACAAATTTAAAATTGTGCATATTTGAAAATTTACAGTTTGAGATTAGCTTTTGGACGTAATAAGATACAATCAAGAACTACATTTAAAGCACTTGCTTTGGAGTACAGGAAGAAATTACCTTCCCAAGAGTGTAAGATTTCTTACACTAATTTTCTTTAAGCATCGATTGTTACTACGAACCACTGTGGAATCTTTAAAATGTATAACAATAAGTAGAAAATGTAACAAAAAATAATTATACTACGAAAGACTGGCAAAGAATACGAAGGCGAAATCAAAGGGAAGAGTAACAGAGAGAATAATATAAAATAATAAACAATAAATAGAAGAATAATATAAAAATGTGTGTTTCCTAGCTTGATATTTAAAGGGAATGAACAGAAGAAGATACACAGAGCAAAGTTAAACAGAAAAGGAGAGCAGCAGTCCAAGCCACAAGTTAAGAGTCTCCGAAACGTTACGTGCAGTGAGTTATTAGTTAATTAATTTAATTCTATTTTAGCAACTGCTGGCGAAAAACCCAATTAATAAATATAAAATGTAAGTTAAAAGTTGGAGAATGTTAAATTACAAGAGTCACAGGTAAATGACTAACAAATTGGAGAGCAGTAAATTGGAATTAGATCGTTCAGGTGCAACAGGTTATAACTGTTATAAGTAGGCAGCAATATGGAGAGTAGCAAAGGGCGTGAGCTACAGCTTGGGAAACAATGAAGGAAAATTTAACCTATAGCTAGATGAGTAGCCAGGAGAAGAGCTGAAAGAAGAAGAGCAGCAACGAAAGGTGTAGCTACGAAAAGAGTAGCAAATAAGAGGAAATGCAAATTGAGGAGCAGCAGGTTGGAGAACAGCAAGTTAAGGTGCAAGAGCTGAGATGCAACTTACCGATGTGCAGCAAAGAGAGTAGCAGAAGAGGAGGAGAACAAAAAAGAAGGGTAGCAGAAAAATAGTAATGCGAAGAGCATTAAAGGAACGAAGTCGGTTCGGGAACAACAAGTTGAAGAATAGTAACTTGAGCAATAGCAAGTTGTACGACAACAAATTAAGGATCAGCCAAGATAAGTAACAATGGGAAGAGAAATATCGAGAATCGCAACAAAGCAATGAAGGACGGAAGTTATATGTTCAAAAACAAGTAGCTGATAAATAATCAGCAAGTTAAAATGTAGCAATGAGACGCACAGCAACAAAAGGCCAACCACGAGAGAAACTGCAAAAAAAAGGAGTAGCAATGAACGTAGCTGCAAACAAGAGATGCCGAAGCTAAATGAGCAGCAACGAGGAAGGGAACAGAAGGTTGACAGGTTGACAGTAGATTGATGAGTAGAAAGAAAGAGAGAGAGAAAAGTAGCGAAGCGTTAAAAAAGACAGCAACCAACGTCCTCAAATGATATGACTACGAAAAGTGCAGATACTTTTACCCAAACATCCAAAGAGTAACGAGAAAGAAATGGCAAGAAACTGAAAAGAAAACTGATGATTTAAAGACAGTTCTGTACTTTTTTAATTACGTTCAAAACGACAAATTTGTAAAAAGTTATGTTTTGAGGGCGCAGCTGAAGTGAGAAGTATAGCCAAACAAAATAAAAGTTTAACTTTAAAAGTAAAGAAGAAGAAAGGAGAACGATGAAATTGGAAGGAAAAATAACAAGTAAAGTAAGCTACAACAGACTCAAAGAAAATTCACTGAAATTTGAATTAATTGGGTTTACTTCATGAAATATGAACAGATAGGATACAAGCAAGTTAAGTAAGAAAAAATTGATCAGCGGGAAAAATATAATGAGTACAGTAGTGAAGGAGGGGAGGTAAAGGGTTGAGATGCATTGAATTACAAGAGCAACAGGTGGAAAACTTGCAAATTACAGATTTATCCGTACTGATTACAAAAACAAATACATTAAAAAAAGAAACGAATTTATCATTTTTAATGTATAAAAGCGAATAACGGGAGAAGACAACCAGAGTAAAAAAGAAAGAAAAAAATGATAAGCAGAAAAACATAACGAAAATAGTAGTGCAGGAGGGAAGCTGGAGGGTTGAGGAACATTGAATTACAAAAGCAAGTTGGATCGTAGCAAGCTGAAAGGCAACAAGTTGAGTAGAAGAAGGGAAAACAGAAAAAACTGATGATACAAAAACAATATGGTGCTTTTGTAATATTTAAAAAAATTCAAATATTTTAAGGGCTCAACTAAAGTGCTTCTCACTCAGGCAAAATAAAGGAAAAGTTTAACTTGCGAAATAAGGAAGAAGAATGAGGAAAGAAGAAAGTAGGTAGAAGAAGAAATAGAAGGTAAAGCAAGCTACAACAGACACAAGAAAATTCATTAAAAATCGAGTTAATTAAGTTTATTCAGGCATGTTGTAAATATTCTACAAGTTAAAGGGCTACAAGATTTTAGAAATATCGAAAGCTAAGTAGAATTAGTCGGCATGCTAGAATGATTGCTAGAAAAAAAGAGAATAACTGATATTGCACAATATCTAAAACTAAAAACAAGACATTATAATTTTAACCACTTTAAAAGTGAAAATAAAGTTCTTTTTGACGAAAGAACAATTTGAACATTAAAATTTGAAAGAGAAACATTGGCCAAAATCCCAAAAATATCCGGTAAACGACCGACAATTTAATAATAATTGTACATTAAAATCAATTACAATCAGTTTTAATTAATAAACAAAAATTGCAAAATATCCAACAGAAGAACGTTGAAATTCAACTAAGTAACTAAACACAAATTTGTCACATTTTGTCGGATTCAAAGGTAATTCCAGCACTTTCTTCATTGTGTTTAAATAAACAAGCAGACACAAGACAACATGATTTATAGATTAGCTTCCTTTGTACGTACTATCATGTAATGATAAATGTGTTTATTTTTGTATTATTCTCAAATAGTGTAGGTAATCTCTGAATAACATTTGTTATTATCGCAACAACGGACGAATCTTGTGAGGTCTTCAAATAATCCTTACACCCATCTAAGAAGCCTTAAGTAATTTATCATGTATTAAATTATACAAAACAAAAATGTTTAAATTTTTTAACAGAAGAACCATTACATGGTATTTACATTCGTAATGAAATTTTCCTTTTTTGGATTAATCTTACAAAAAATCCTTTTAATATTATTTATCGACTTAATTCAAGATATATTTAATCATAGTTATGTTTGTTTGTTTATTATTACGTTATGTAATTAAATTTTAGTAAAGTAAGACAGTTCGAAAGAATGCAATAAATTAATTTATTCGATTAAAAATGCAAATAATAATTCCTGCTTTAAAAGGTTAAAGATTTACTTGTTTTAAGAAACATTTCAGTAATTTCCGTATGATTTATAAGTATCGCATGATCAAAGAAATATGATACCTTGCATATGGCATTGACTTCTTTATAAACCTTGGTTGATCTTAAATAAATTGTAATATCTCGGAATTGGAAATTGGGAAGTAATAAAACCGCAAGAAATACTCATCTTTAAGGTTAATTTTGCATACTGGTGGAACTTTTAAAAACAATTAAATACAGTTTAGTAAAACTGTTAAAGTGAAAGAAGACTCGTGTTTATAATAATCTTCTCAACTGCAAAGTAGGATGATATAAATATTTGGTAGGCAGATTCCTTGACAGGAACTTGTTTAAAACTCATCTTTGAGGAGCTGCTGTCAGTTAGTAAGAGGGCGTACTGCCACTTAATTGACAGCTATAATATTAGAAGATATGTTTACTTGTTTATAGATTTGTCAAATAGACTTTGAGTCAGAAATAAAAGAGTTAAACTGAACGCAAAAACTAGTGGCTGAAAGGTGCTCTTTTGGCGATAAAATTTCTGGGGCAAAGGATTTAAAAGCAGGTTCTTGGTATTTAAATTCGTTGGAAGTTTTACAATAATCCTCAGTGTTGTTGTTCATTGTGCAAAGCTCATTAATAATCCAGCAAAAACAGGAGCTTTCAGCCAAAATATATCTAAAGGTTATTATTTTTTAGGTAAATTAGAAGAAGACGATTGTCAGTAGATAATTCTCTCTAGAACAATTGTTTGGCGTAATTATTCATAATATTATTTCAGTACTTTAATTTCTTTTAAAAGTAAAAATAGATGTTTGTTGTAAAATGTTGCGTTATTTTTGATTGTTTCGTTTTACCTGTCCAATAAATAATTTTTAGGAACTGGTGGTGTAATTTCTAGGAAAAAATAACTGCCATTACAATCTTTAAATTGATTTTTAAACTGTTTTAACTCATATATTTATGTATTTGCACATACATACGGAAAACAAGAGAGTTCCTAAAGTAGCTACTAAGTATTTTTCATAAATGCTATCACTGATAATTGGAAATATACTGCTTAAATTAAAAGACGTTGTTGTATAACTTTCATGGCTTTTCCCTTAAATTATAATTATTTTACTAATAACCCGGTAACATTAAATTAGCTTTGTCTGCGGTACTGCTGATGATCCCATTCCCGGATTAAGAGGATTAGAGGGCCAGTCTACCCTCTGTGAAAGAAGGCGGCCGCTCAAAGCACCAGTAAAGAGCCTCGGAACGGAACTGATTTAGCAAAGACGCCAGAAAAAGTATAACGAGATGGAAAAATAAAAACATAGGTACTTGGAACATAATACCGTTTAGTAACAAAGACTAACAAATTATTGAAGCGATTTTCAAGAAACAAAGAAAGGTAAAGGCCAGAAACAATACGACAAATATATCCTGATATTCCGTGGCGTAAGCAAAGACCAGCGATTTAGAGCGGGTGTAGATATACTCATCCATAAGAAATACAAGGATTATATAGAGAGAATGAATTACAAAAATAATAGAGAACAAAGCGCTACGATGGCACGGACATGTTCAAAGAATGGAAGAAGTAAGGTGGCCAAAGAAAATCTTTTTAGAATGGCATCAACGAGGAAAAAGAAAAAGAGGACGACCAGCCGTCAAATGGGAACAATATATACAGCAGACAATGCAATAAAAGAGTTTGGAAGAGGCTGACTGGAATAATAGAAAATATTGGCATCTGAGAACGACCAATCTACGAGGGAAAAGGTCAAAGAAGAAGAATATAGAAAGCTGTCAATACATTATATCAGAGATTATGTATAGAGATTATTATGCACAACAAAGATATATGTAATCTTCCCATCTACAGCCCTGAAGTTTGTAAACCAAAGTAGGAAAAATAAACATTTTATGAAAACCTACAAACCCTGCTAGGCGACTTCAGTGCACGTATGTATAGGCAGAGAAGTAATGTCCGGAGTTAAGCAACGCTTTAAGGAAGAACATAATAATACAAATTGGGAAATGATGATCAACTTTTGTGCCTACAGTGAATTTTCTTTATGATAATGATTATTCACGGCAGTGTATAATGGATACCATTATGTTTGACCAAACACATGAATAATTGACAGATTATTAACCAGTCGTGGACAAACTGATATAAATACACGTTTGAAAATACCAGAGGTCAAAAATTAATGATCGACGATATAGTCACTAACAGGAAAATACACCCAACTCAGATGTATCTAACATCTAACAAGTTAGGAATTTAAACCCCGTAAATGCAGGAAATAATCATAGTATAGTATTAGGCAAAAGACTAAAAATAAAACAAACAAAAAACAGGTACAGAGGATATCTAACAACAGAAAAAGTTAACGTAGAGGCCCTGTCGCACAAATCAGCTAAAGAATTATATCAGAAAAGACTGCTCGGAAGAAATAAGAAGGAATGCTGCAAATGAAGCCCTGGGTGCATATACAATAATAATAAACAATAACAGGGGCCTTGGTTCCACCAGGAGGTGAAAGATACGTGCAAAGAAAAACGGAATGCTTACTTAATTTACAACACACTAAAAACTTGGTATCCTTTGAAAAGTATAAAAGAATTCAGAGCGAAACGAATCTATCGGTTAAACATCTAAAAAATGAACATTGGGAATACACATCAGGAAACAACAGAGTTCGATGGCACAAATCAGATATATGAAAGCAAATCGGAAGATTCTTTTACAAAATTGGATTGGAAAAAACATAGGAAGTAATGATAGCAGAGAAACTAACACACCACATAATAATACATCATGCAGAAGTCCACATCCAAAAAGTAGATGTAGCATTCAGGTCTTTAAAAAATAGTAAATACTCCGGACAGGATGGATAACAAAAGGAATTGTTAAAATACGCTGGTTGTCCAGTAATGGTCTATAGTAATCCCAGTCGGTTTTTTGTTAAATAATTTTATCGGCATGTCCTTTTCGATGATGGAGGTCCCAACATGAAGTGATGGATAGGTAGCCCGGTACAAAGGAAGCGGCAATCTATAGTTCAGCATCTGAAGTGAAAGAATGCCACCATTTGGGAGTTTTCCGAGGCAGAGCAGCAAATTTCTGATAAGTGATAACCAAGAGTATCAAGTAGAGTGGGTTTGTATGTGGATAGGTGCCCAATTTGTCGTTTTGTACTAGGTAGGTAAAGCGCATTTTTAAATAGCAGAAACTGCCACACAGGTAGAAGCTTAAGTAACGCCCTATATATAAAAGCTTTCTGTGGACGATTGTAATAACTCGAATTATTTGAATGAATTAACAAAAATAACGATTATAAGTGGGAATAAATTTGAGAAATTGCTTAGAAAAAATATGCACCCCTGAGGGGGTTTGAATCAGTGACCTTTAACCGTATACACCACATTAATCAATGTTAATTAAAACAAATTACTTAGAAAATTTTGTAAAACACAAAAAAGTCATTAAGTAAAATAACCAAAAGGAGTAATTTTAACAGAATTTGATTGTCTACCTTAACATAATTCATTTTATGATTAATTCTTTTTAATTTTAAGGTCAAAGGTGCATATCTACAGTAAATAGCCAGTTCAAATATAGTTTACGAGCAAAACTAGAAATTAGAAAACGCAGTTACTAAGGGAAGATTTTGTTTTCAATGATTTAAGATTATTTTTATGGGACAGAATATCACGTTTCTTGGGACCGCTTGTAGAGTCATATTAAAGCCAAATGCGTATTTCGACAACTAAGTTGCCGCCTTCAGTGGAAGATTGATAACTTTATATGGAGTGAGTTTTTCGGTGTATTGACTCAGTTAACGTTATTATCATTTATAATTTGTTGAAGAGAGGCTCTTACTTCACTCAACTTGAGGACGTCAATTTAGTTTCCGAAAAACGCATTTAATTTTTAATATGTATAATTCAATTGGATCAAGCAACAGGGTCCGCTTTATATTTGAAACCATTTCTTTATCTACGTTTACGAAGCACTTACAAAGTGGAAGGCTTGAAATCACAATAATACCATAACTTGTAAACCTGACAATAATTTTACAACCTCACATTTAAATTTTAAATTAACTTAGTCAAAATAACACGCAAAAATTATTTATTTAAAATAAATGTTTAAGTAAAGTCGTAAATCATAACGTGGTACGTTGTTATTTAAAGTACCGAGGTAAACCTGTTTGTTTATTTTATTTATTAGTTTCTTCTCTTAATTTTCTCCTTATAAATTTAGCAAATTAAACAACTACCTAATTATCTAAGTTATTTTATTTGTCCGTAGTTTATTATTGCCCATATCTCTTCTTTTGTTTAAGCAGGAATTTCAATATTGTCGGGTATTATTTTACAGACCAAAGCCTTCAGTTTGCATACCTTGTTGGTAATAATTTATAGAAAAAATAGAGGACAGGTGCATGAGATTACGTTTCCACTATAATAACATACCCTTTATTATTAGCACTTTGTTAATTATTATAACTATTAGTTGAATAGATAATAATCATGTAGCATTTTTAATCGTGGAAACCTATCATTATTACGCGATCTCAACTTGTGCGAGAACGTTTTATCGGCCATAAAATAAAAAAGAATGCATCAAGATATGCGGTTATACACTTTCAATATACACCCTTTCTTATTAGTATTTGTTCGTTATTACGGTCGTTAGGTGCATATATAATAATTTCTTTCTAGTTGTAAGTGCAGAAACGACTAAGCGGTATATTTAACGAATAAAATATTACTCATTTCATATATAATATACTCGATTTTACGATGCCATCTACTTCATAACTTATAAAACGTTGCTATGCAATTAATAATTCCCATCGTAATAAAAAGCCAAGGAACGATACCTTAAGAACTCAAACCGGGAATATTATGAAAAATCAATTATTATCGAATGTACGTGGGTTTATAATTGAATAAATCTATGTGCACTCAGTAATTAAAGCGAAACCTAATTAATTTATCCTCCTCATTTTGCATTAGCCAACAGCTTCACTTAACTAGTTTCGTCAAGTAGGCGTTGAAATATCGTCGAGTTGGAACGCGGACACGTATTAGGCGAAAGAAACGATTTAATTCGCTGATAACAATTAGCACACTCAAAATGCTAATATTTTAAATGCATTAATTGTGTCGAAAATTACATCAGGCGTTAATAACAAAAAACACGAACGCGAAAAAAATTCTATGTCAAGGTACCTACGTATTAAGAAATTGTGTCAAAATTAGCAAAAATTTCGACCTTAATATTAAAAAACAACGAATTGAAAAAATAATTAGTTGGATAGAATTAATTAAAAGTCGTAAAACTCTAACTGCTAATTGTTATTCTCTTTAAAGCTCCTCCTATTAACTAAAAACTTGAACTTATAAAACACTGTCTTAATGGCTGGGATAATTAACAAAAGAACCACTCACGCGGTATCTAAACTGATAATTATTACAAGGAATTAAAACCTGCCCTTGGTTTTATCTTTTCTGGTTTCTAATTATTGTAGACTGCACTTTAACTGCAAGTTAAAAAGGTAAAATTTAATTGAATAAGAAGCACATTCAAGTGTCAACAGTTTAATTATTATGCAACCGCTTTTCCTCCGTGTTAAACAAATTATTCAATTATTTTGTTTAATTACAAAATGAAGGAAGTCTTTGTATTGTAAATTATTCCCAACTTGCATGCGCCTTCACAATAAAAATAAACAATCAAAAATTAAATACTGAAACCTAAAAAATCCCAAAAACGAACCGAAGGTTACTGAATTTTAAACGTCCTATAAATAAACATCGTTAAGTTTCATGAATTTGCTTAATTTTCGAATAAAAACCACCAAACACAAGCTCCTTCGAAATTTTTATAAGCTCACATTTAAAATTTTGCATCTCGGTAGGCGTTGGAAAATATCAACATTCCCGATAGTGCGAGTTAAAAATCAATTTACATAAGTAATAAATGCAATTGTCATTTGTTTCTCCATGAATGGGGGAAGCTTGAAGATAATTTTGTTGTTTCATTGCTGTCCTAGATGTGAATGTCTAATTTGTAATTATGTAAATGTATTCGATAACTAATTTTGTAACGTGTTAATAAGGAAAAATTGGAATGACATTTAATAATAATATTATTAAGATAAGCATTTGTATAAAAGTTGTGGGCCTGTTCTGTTCATTAAGGTTAAGAGGTTTTAGAAAATGCAACAATAATAATAAGCTGGTCGTAAATCTTAGAAAACTTTATTATAAATTACGACCTATCCCAATATGTTTTATGTAACAGCTGCATTTTAATATAATTAGGGCTAATTTGCTCATTAGCAATTCATATTAAATAAATAAACAAATCAAGTTCGTTTTTTATGAAAAAATTACTTATGTTAAAGAAATGTACTAGCAATTTCAGAAAAGGAAAAGAAGTATAAGTAACCGGATTAAAAAATACCAATAAATTATTCAGTTTGTTATCTGATACCTTCGTTAATAGCATTAATTTGTTTAAATCAGCATTAGTGAACATTAAACTACAGAAACTCAACAACTCGAAGTATCCTAATGATCTAATCAATTGCAAAGTGTCTTATGTTATCCATATTTATTGTATACTATAGTACATATTGCTGTTCTGCTGAAAGCATGTACCATTAAGGAGTTATTTTATTGTCTTACTGGTCACTAAAACGATTTGATTTCCTCTCATTCCTAGATATATCAAGTTACATTTTATTGAACTATTAAAAATTAAATATGCATTTTTATGAGTGCCTTAGTTTTTATTTTGAAGCTTCTAATCACTTGCAATTACGATTTCTGATTTTTCAGTTGTATTGATTCAAGTTATTATGCATAAATTAGATTAACTGCAAGGAATCTGTTCAGGTTTCTCGTTGGAAGTAGTGACAAAACCATTGAATTCAGGATTCAGAGGTTTAATTATTTTATTACTGTGTTACACACCCTAACGCACCAGCATCGACACCGAAAGGTAAAATAGGTTACGGATACAGATATAATACTTTCTGTAAGGGGAATAATTAATGTTAAAACAGTGTGGTTTATTTTGTATTCTACAACGGTGGTGATCGTCACAATAGGATCCTCAAAAGCATTTTGTTTTTGATTTAGATAAAAATGTTATTCTCAAATTTGCCAAAATCTTTAACAAAAATCGACGAAGTATAGGTTTCGGTTGAAATCAAACAAATAAATAAATAAAAATCGATTTTAATTTTTGAGCTAAACCCGTAGATATTATAAAAAAAAACAAGAGTTAGTGGTTTTGGATTTTTTTTTAAATTACTTTGACAAGTCTTTCAGAGTTTGTTTGTCAAAAATTTACTTTGTCCTTCCGACTGTTCAAAAATTGATTTTTCAAAATAACTTATTCGAAACTATAAAAATATTATTCGAATTTGAAGTAAAAATACAGAAAACCAGGGTTTCTTTTCTGTTTTAAATAAACTTCAATCTCAAATTTGCCAGAAGTTTTAGCAAATATCAAGGAGTTGCAGATTTCGTTTTTAAACCAAACAAATAAATAAAATTCGACACACACTTGTGATATTATTAAAAATAACAAAAGTTAATGGTTTTGGTATTTTTTAAAAATTATTTTAAAAAGTCGTTGATAGTCCATTTGAACGTTCAAAGCATATTGTGTCCTTCTGACTGTACAGAAATGAATTTTTCAAATTTTCAGTATCAAAATAGCTAATTTGAAGCTTCAAAAGTCTTCTTCTCTGCTAATACAAAAATCAACCATCTGAAAGTTATTAACATTCCCAGTCACATACTAGACCTCGTTGTTGAGATACGTAGAGCCCGGAAGAAGTGGCAACAAACTAAAAACAGACATCTTCTTCTTCTTAGAGTGGCTACCCTTTACAGGGCGTTGCCGATCCTCTCTCCATATGCCTGTGGTGTGTGTGTGTGTCAAGTAGCCTACAGACATAGGGGACCTACAGCTTAACGTGGGCTCCGAACCACGAAAGTGCTTGCACTTTTACTCCAGAGAGGACTTTACTAGGCAGAATACACCTCGGTGGTTTGCCATTGCCTTCCGAGGGGACATCACACATCACAAAACCCTATATAATAGACTTACCCACCAGCTACATAATGCACTAATGGAAGTTCGAAACGATACATTCAAAGAATACTTCACAAAGCTTTCACCAGATGACCACACGATATGGAACGTAATATAAAAATTTAAACGACCGTTAGTAATGATACAAATGCATTCGCCGAGCATCTCGCTACCGTCTTCACAACGCCACAGCTCCAAGGTATTCATGATAATACCACAGTATACTAATCTTATACAGTAGCGACAAAACCCGTCGGCGCCTTTGTAGTTATTGTTCCAAATTTTGGTGACCTTCAAACGACGCGGCCATTTTGGGGTTAGTACATAACCGCGAAATTTAAAATTTATTCGTGTTCTCCAATACATTAACACAATGTAGTTACTTATTTCGCATCAGTTCAGTATCTTGAGGAGTAAATAATTTGTTGTAGAGAATTTGCACACTACTTAAAACTTCACATTAGGATAAAAATTAAATCGAATGATTGATAGAAAACAGCTGAGCCGGAGAAACCATTGTGCTGGTAGTATACAACTAGCGCACGCGTATTAAAAAATGTTCTCCCCACTTGCTGATTGTCGCTACTGGATAAGATTAGTATACTGTGATAATACTGAAATTGCATCATTTCTCACTGCGCCATGTCAAATGTACAGCCAGTCAAACCATTTTCGTCAACTGAAGTACGCCAACAAATTCAACTTACCAGTGCCCGTAAAGCTCCTGGATACGACTCGAGGCCAATAAATAGGGCGAGTCAATAAACTTACTGCTTTTCTTCAGAAAGGTTTCGCCTCTGGCTTGATTGGCAAGTTGAGTTACCGTGCTGTTTTAGTGCCCCCTTTTACTCCTGACGAAGCTCCTTGAAAAAGTGGGCGAAACGTTGAGTTCTTCTGTCTCAACAACGACACTGTCCCAACCCGGAAGACGTTATGTTAATAGCTACAGTGAAAGACAAAACAAGTGGCCACCCTTTAGTACATGCAGCTTACAGTCGATTTTCTTAGAAGTGTGAATTTAAAACGCGCTTCTTAATTTTTGTCAAATTTTGTTGATATGAGTGTTATAAAGGTGTGTTATAAATAAATAATGCCTATAACTAGTGCTGATGCCGCACGCATCGTTGCTGTTATACATTAAAATATATGGGGTGGCCACTTTTTTTGGCTTTCAGTGTATATTTAGACGTTTCATTTCCTTTATTGTATTATGGATGTTTCCAGATATTAATATTACATGTTCATATCCCAAATCTTGATTTAATTTTGATATGGGCTTTCCGGAAGATTCTTAGCGCTCCTGCTCCATTTAAGAAGCTTCCATACTCGCGACCATTTATTGAATTTGAAGCCATTATCATGATGTACTGGGAAAAATGTTTATAATCAAAGTAGCTTTCCGTTGTCTTTTTCGGGGATTAAGGAAACAGGAGGGATAAGTCGGTTAGGGTCAGGATTAGGTTGGGACATGATTCTCTTCTAAAATGGAGGAGAATCAAAGCTCGCATGCGCAGGGTTGCATCGCTGAAGCAGATATACCCACGCTTAGGTTAGTTTATTTTTATTTAAATGGTGAATTCGAATCAGATCTGAGCGTTCGAAATACAAATCTATTTACAAGATTCAAGCCTTAAAATCCAGAAATCATAAATGACACCTTTTGTATTCGATTACCAATCGCTGGAATTTGTAACATTTATTATTATGTATTAGACTGGGGTTCAGATTACTGCTCTATTTAGGACTATCAAGAAACGAGAATATATGCGATAGTAAAATGTAAATATATAAGAAATAATGTTTCACGTTTATAAGTATAATTTTTAAATTTAGTCCTTGAAACGTCAATTAAATTAAAGAAAGGCTATTGTGATAATTCAATTCGCGCAAGGTTCAAATCCCATTGGTGGCGTTGAACCTTTTGCTAAGTTGATGAGATATTTAATTGGATTAAGATAACTTAGGTGTAACCTGTCTAAATAACTAAATAATTAGTGCCTCCAACCACTTACGAAGTACTAAGGTTTAAAAATGTTTTCCACTTGAAAATGCAGTTCTAAGACTCCTCCAAATTTATAACTTTTTAATTTGAAATTAAAAATAAATTATTTTGAATTTCCATTTACGCATTCAGAAGGTTATTTTGCAAAAATAAAATTGTAAACTTATAAAGGGGCGGTGCAAACCTCATTAAAGAACATTATCAGTTAATGTTTGCCCAGAACGGATAATAAATTCTCAAATATAAAAGCATTTCTGCAAATAAATGTACACACTTTATACGCTTAAAGAAGCACTAACAGATTCACAATTATTTGAATTATAACTAATACTATAAATAATTCACGCAAACATTAGTTCTACGAATCTCTCCTGTAATATTATTTAGTATTTTTATTATGCTGACAAATATAAATTGAATGAATACGTTATAGCAGTATACTTTATGTGCGTGGATAGCTTAAACCAAGCCTATATTTTTCCATTTGCAATATTTCTTCACCAACTTGCTTCTTTTATGTACGTAAATATAGTAAAATAAAATAGAATAAAACGAGCAAAATTAAAAAACTGTACAAAACCAACGAGTAAATTAAATAAAATAAATGAAATAAATAAAATAAACAAAATAAGTAAAATCTTTTAATGTATATGAAATGCTGCATCCATCCAAACATATTTAAAGCTTTGGCTACCATAAATAGTTTAATAATAATTGAAACTACCGTTTGGTATAAAACACATAATTAATTCTGCTGATTTAAATCCAAAACCTATAAATCAAATCGAAAAATTAAACTCGACGTGAGTTTTAATAAAATATGAGAATTAGTTATCAAAAATTTATATTACATTTCAGCATCTGCATTTTGCATGTTTAACATTAATATTTTTTCGTAACTTTAGTTATATCGACAAGTTAAGAGTATCCTGTGGAGTTTAAATGCTGCTACTGCGTTTTTATTTTTCTAA
The DNA here is from genome assembly GCA_963082815.1 of Melanotus villosus. NCBI lineage: Eukaryota > Metazoa > Arthropoda > Insecta > Coleoptera > Elateridae > Melanotus > Melanotus villosus. The sequence goes on along the minus strand of OY720420.1, from coordinate 4,262,945 downwards.
ATGTTTAAGTAAATCAAATTTTTATTTTTAATTATATTTGACATGTGATAGCTCATCTAAAAAAATAGTCTGGGTATTTATTTTATTTATATTGCCTTGCGTGTTAGAAATTAATATTTTATTTGTGAAAGATTTAAATGTGCAGTAACATTCAAATATTGAAATTTAAAAATTTAAACTTTGAATGTAGCTAAATAAGTCAGGGTTTCTGTAAACCGTAAACAACAAATTAGTAAGCAATCTTTCAGTTTTTCATATTTGTTTAAGAAACGGTTTACTTCATTAGGCGTGCAAGTCGAATTCATATTAAATTGGCGATCATTAAAAAATATATGGTTTACAAAAGAGCTGCCTAAAACCAGAAATTCGGGATTCTCTGAGTTTAAGAAACAATACGCTTTCAATAAAAAAATTTAGAGCATTTATTTTGCAACGAAAGTTTAATTTCTGCATTCGTAAAGCTTGTCACAAATTCTGAAAAGGTTGTTTAGGTTTGTTGATGTAATAATTAACAAGGGATTTATTTACTGGTTCTGAACAAATTGGAGTTGAAAATTTCCTCTTATTGGCTTAACAAACACCTAGGAACTATAAATTCTGAATTAATTTTCTACGCAGCTAATAAAAACAAAAAATATGTCTAAAATAAGGTTAGCGTGAGTAGAACACGGTCAAAAATTAGTAGATTAATTGGACAAAATTTATTAAGCTCCTTGTCTTCATTTGTAAAGATTTATTAGGTTTTCAGCTACTCATACGGTGAATGGAAATATCAGCCGTACTTTTTAACCCTGAAATTCGGTAATACTTTAGCAAATTCCCTTTACATAACAACGTACAAGATCATTAATAAATCTCCGGTTGGGTTTAATTGATATTCGAAACGAGATAATTTAACGCGGGGTTTTACTGCTAAATAGATTGTTATTATTGATGAACGAGACATCCAATAAATCGCGACCATTTCAATATGTACAAGTCATCAAACACGATTGACCGTGATGGCCGAAGCTGCCGCCTTCCTCTCGAGACGCAGCAGGGATTCACAACCCTTTTACTTTTTTCTATTCAAGGACGGCTGGTGCACGGAACGACCGAATATTCCACGATTTCGAAATTTGCGTTTAGCTTATTAATATAATAACATACTTTTATGTGTTTGCAATTATTATCATAAGAGCAACTAAGACCTGTGATTAACCTGTTCCTGGCGGATTGTTTCAACTACGTTTGACATCACTCGAAGGTTTTCATTTATACTTTGCACCACGCGCAAAATGCACATTTGCCAAATGTCAGTTAATTTTTTTATTGCACGTTTTAAACGCATTATTATTAGTTAAACCGATAATAACTAAGAACCGCTTTACAAAATGGGTACTTAAAAAAAGCTTAAATTTTAGAAGATTAATTTCCCTTTGACAACCAACAATTCCCCTAAAATAAATTGCAATTAATGAGGCTTGTAATTGGTAATGCGCAAATTAGTGTCTGAAAAAAGCGGTGGTCTATTTTTAGGGGATTTGTAGTTATTTTTAGTTGGGCGATTTTTTATCGTTAGTCTGATTGCAGTAATCAATCATCGTCAAATAATACAATAATATTCGACGTTGTTGGTTGAACATACTCATCCAGCACGTACGAAAAAAATCTTACCTGCATTCTTGAGGCAGATTAACTCATATTTTTAATATTTTTTAGTTTGAAAGCACCTGTGTTATATTAGAATATTAGACAAGAGGAAAGGCGTGAAACTAATGAAAATGCCACTTTTTATAGAGATAAATAAAAATATAGGTTTTGCAAACGTAAGAAAGTTTAATCTAACATGAGACCCATAAAGTTTCGTTTCAAGTGTTTTCGAAAGTATGTCATTGTGAACCCTCCTGCAGAAAGTGGGTTTACATTTTAACATTTCACAATGGAGTTGGACGATTGAAACAATTCTTCACCATTTATTGCTCATTTGTACGTTCATTTAATACTGCTCCGGGTATTAACCAAATTTGAGGCAGATATCTTAAAAGCAGATGTATCAATGACTATTAAAATATTGAAACCACTGTTACAGAAAATATGGGAAGAAGAAGTTCCCAAAAGATTGGAAAGGTGGTGCGATTATAAAAAGAAGGGCGATCTAAAAAAAAATGTGAAAATTGGAGAGGCCCCATCCCGTTTTTTAAATATATTGCAGGGCCCATTTTTCTATTGACTTTGGGGAACACTGCAGCCTGATTTATATTCTTTGTTCACTGTATGTCTAACAAACTCTTTCGGTTCAATAATAGGCTGCCTGAATATGCGGTGTCTTTTTTCGCCAATGCATCACAGACACACAAAATGTGTATTGCTGTTTCTGTTACTTATTGCATAGTCTGCAAGTAAGAGGGCCATTATATTTACCGATTATCCACAGGTATTTCTTAACAGTTTCATGTCCTGTTAGTAGATCTGTGACGATCCTGAGTTGTGCTCTACCCATAAGAACTAGTTCATCCGTTCGTTTCTAGCAACATCTGTTTATAAATGCCTTGTTGTGGTATTGTCCAGTCTGCTAGTCCAGTATCTTTCATGTTAAGTGCCAATCCAGTCCTTACGTAGCAATTCCTAAGGCTGCTTCTGGGCCAAGATCAATCCTTGACTTGCTAATTCGTCTATGCCGCAATGACCTGGTACCCAGAATAGTTTCACGACGTTCTATTTTGCCAAGTTATTGAGTTCCTCTAGGCATCCTCATACCAGTCTGGAAGAAGTCCTACTACTCGAAAGGGGCTGGCTAAGATATCACCCTACTCAGCAGTATAAATATAATATTTTATAAGAGTGTTCGAGAATGAATTGTAATTGCACTAGATAAAGAATTAAGAAATGAGCAACATGAATATAGGGCAAGTCAATTATGTGAGGATCATATAGTAACCTTACGAATCATAACAGAGTAATCCTTAGAGTATAAGTCACCATTGTACCTAGTATTTATTGACCATCAACGTGCCTTTGATACCTTGAGCAGAAAATACCATGAGATCGAAAAAAGATGATTCTGAGCAGGCCTTGACTAGTACAACACGATTGGCAAGACTGATTTCAAAATGTGGCAGTAGGTTAGAGGTTAATAAATGTCAAATAAATTAAAACACAAAACAGTATTTATTTAGGGAACAAACTGAAAACTAAGATGAATACATGTCTGTAAATTGTGTTTTTTGGAAGAATTACACTAGTATTACAACGATAAACTTAAATAATTCTGGAAACAAGATTGCAAAACTGACTTACATTTGAAATGTCACTGTCACATTATAATTCATAGGCATTCTAGAACCAGTGTAACCAATCGTGTTGTACTAGTCAAGGCCTGCTCAGAATCATCTTTTTTTCGATCTCATGGTATAAGTATATGGAATACTCTACGAAATAAAGGACTGCAACTCAAGATAATAAATTTAATAAAGGAAGGATACAATGGATATGAGTGCATGATATAACATAATGGAATACCGTCATCGGTCTTCAAAACGAATTATGGAGTAGGACAGGGATGGATCCTTTTACCATACTGTTTATAGTGGTACTCGATGAGGTGCTATGAACGACTATGGGTAAGCAGTAAAGTGGAATAAAGTGGAACATGGTAGAAACACTACAGGACCTGGACTTGACTGATAATATTCGCCTTATTGCAAACAGCTGTAAAAAATATGCAAGAAAAATTAAATATTTTAGTGGAGGAATCAGCTAAGGTTGAGTTAAAGATAAACACCAGAAAAACAAAATATTTATGCCTCAGTATATACCTACCGACCGAATGAATAATTTATTAATAAATGGCGAGGTAATAGTAAGAGTGGTTGATTTCACATACTTAGCGAGTGTGATGTCAGTTACGGATTGAGGTTTTAAAGACGTGCAAAGTAGAAGTAATGAAGCAAGCTAATAATTTAAATATTAAAACTAAACTATGTTTTTAATACAATGGTGAAACTGGTTTTACTATATGGGTCTGAATGGTTACGAGAATGTTAAAGCAAAAATTGTAGGTGTTTATAAATCGGTGCTGCGGAGTATGTTGAAAGTGTTGTAGCCAGAAGTAATTGGCAATGACTGTAATGAGAAGCTGTGGAGAAGGACAAATCAAGAAATAAAAAGATGAAAATACGGATGGTTAGGACACATGTTTCCCAACAGTGGAGATGAGGATATTAAAATGGAAACCAGAAGGGAAGAGAACACGAGGACATCCTATAAGCACGTGGAGAAATACTATAGAAAAGGAAACACAGAAGGTAATTCCTGAGTTGGCACAAACAGCAGCGCACAAGAAGAAATGGAAGGACTATATTAAAAATTAAAACCCATAAGGGTATAATGGAACTTGTTGTTATTATTTATCTACTTAAATGTGGAAAATAACTTCCGAAAAAATTCGAAAACTCCACCTCAAATTGTGATTGTCTGCATTCAACGATGCAGTTTGGTTCACAATAACATTTTGAGATTGTTATCAAGTTTTCTAGAACATTTTATTGTTTTAAAATGAAGCTTAACGAAAACAACTCTTTATCATTGATTATACACATATTTTACCTCTGAAAATCATTGAAACTTAGAAAAGAGGGCCCATAAAAATTCAAAAACATATCCTCAAAATGTCATTGGGGCGATTGCATTCAACGACGAGGGGGGATTCATATTAATGTTTTCGAAAGTGTGGCCTAATTAAAATTTGAAATTTTTTCATGGCTTTCGGGCATTTCTTTTTTTGAAATTTCATTTTTCGTAAAAAACGAAAACAATCTAAGCTTAATCCTGGCCACTACCTTTCCTCGATGTCTTTAACTGAAATTAACATTAACAAATTATAGGATATTTAACAATTTTTTTCTGGGTAGCCTTTTTGGGTTCGAAAATTTTCTGAATTTTAAACATCGGAACATTTTTCTACAGTCTGTAGATGCTTTTCGAATTCCTCTACATATATTATTTATTTACACATACTTATTTAAAAAATGCAATTGGGGTATATACAACGCAGAATTGAAACATGTAGGTTAATAAATTCATAAAAGATCATCTCCAGGTTAGAGAACTTAACTTTTCAGTTGTTAATTGCCCACTTTTAGATTGCAACCACGTCTGTCCAATAATTGCAGTAAGAGAAAGGATATTATTAAACTTAATCCGTCGCGGTTGATATATAAGGGCTGCCGGATCGCAGCGCTGACCTAAATTACAAATTACAAAAGCAGTACCTAATCAAAAATAAAAAGTAATTTCCGAAATTAATTAAAACAGCATTACATTATATTTTCAACTTAGACATTAATTAAATCACTTCCGAAAATATCGCGCACATCATAAATATATGAATTGAAAGCTTCCGTACGGAGAAATTTCTAACAGGGTTTGAATTACCGAAAAACGCGCGGAAATTCCCGATTATAGTTTAAAGCATTAATTTTTACGTTTCCACTGTGCTGCCGAATGTACCGCACGGTTAGTTCGTCACTCGCCGATGTTTCGAACAGTGTAATGCTATACAATTACAGAATTACTACATAATGTAGATGTACATATCGTCGTTTGGCGAGCAAAACCTTATATGTGCCAAAAACAAAATTTTCAAGGAGGAGCAAAAAACGCTTTGTAATGCTCATAACTTTAATGTAATATTATTTGGAAAAGTATTTCTAATAATTTTTATACACTATTTAACACGTAGGAGGTTTTACTAAACACTACAGAAATGCCAAAATAATCGAAATAGACAAACACCCTGTTTCAGAACAAAATGACACATAGAAGGTTTTGCCCACCAAGCGACAATATACTTTTCTTACGTCTAATAATGTACGTAAGCTGTGTATTTACCTGTTTACGTAGCGTTTTGTATATGGTTGTAGAATTACCTAAATTCAATATGAATTCCGTTGAAGGAATTTTAAAAATCCTCTTTTCAAGACGGAATTTTAAAATGAAATCATTGCCTACGCCTAAATTAAATTTAAATCAGAGTGGATAAAGCAAAAACGGTTCTACTAAAGACAATTTAATAACAAAATTTATGAAGATGTTTCGTGGATATGTGGTTGTGAAATAAGAAATGCATTATTAAAATCTTTAATTCTAAAGTTATAGACAAGTTTGTGAGTTAAAAAATCCGTCGCATGGACTTTATTTTCCGGCCTCATTAATTTAGAGTTATTTTTTCTGCAGCCTTTACCCCTAAAAACTTACGAGCCGCCACTGTACTTAACCTTTGCATTATGTATTACATTTTAGAAAATCTGTAAGTTGTAAATACCGGGTACCATGAGAATTACATGCATGCCTTAGCTTATACCGCAAGTGTAACAGTTGTCGATATCAAAAATAGAGTGCGATTTTTTATATTCTGCACCGAGTAACTTTTATTAGCAGCGGCCCTAAACCTTTTTAATTGAGAATACTGATTGAGAATGTAAAACACTTAACATTAGTTACATGGAATGTATGTAAAGTAATCCAAACACCACCTTTGAACATGGGGAAAAACTAGTCAATGCGAATAAAAGCAAAATACAATTCAAAAATTCTTGTAAGAGGGATAAGGGTACGTTGGACCAGGGACGTGGTCTTTTGGGTCATCGGAAATCTTTTTATTATTTGTATAATAATTAAACATTATAAATATGTTTAAGGCACTTTTTTTTTTTTATTGTTTTAGATAAAATCCTCATTTTTGCAGATCGCCCTTACATCCTTTAGAAAAGTTTTCGTAACTTAGAAGCTATGTTAGATACCCGAAACGTTAAAGGTAAAGCCGTTTGAACGAACGCATCACTTTAAAATGTGGGACTAAATTAAAGTAATTTTATTTTAAATTTAGTCTATTTACTGCAAGGCCTTCTTTGATAAACGCAGGTACTTGAATGTTATAAAATAAAGATAAGGAAACTGCTTGAATTTATGAGTTTGACCTTTTGTGTTATGTGTGTTTTGTTATCTACAAATGTGTTCAGTTTTACCAAAGTAAGGCAGTGGCGTATTGAGCCATTTTGGATAAAACAATTCTATAGAAATTCACGAAATAAACTTTTAAAATACAGGCTATGCGTACCTAACTTGTTCTACTTTTAATTAGTGATTTAAGTTAACACTGCTAGGAATGCGGCCAAATCGTCAAATCGCAATCCTAATTAACAGAATTCAAACTAGAGGTTGGAATTTTTAGTTTTTTCTTGGCTCAGCTCGGCTAGGGTCGGAGAAAACTCCAAACATGCTCGGCTTGTCCCGGAGAAAATACTAAATATTCTCGGCTCAGTTCGGTTGCCGAGCTTGAAGCTTTTATCGAGCTTCGAACCGAGCCTTTACCAAGGAGCACGGAGAAAGATAAGACAGGTGTGTGCACTGGACCAATTTCTGGAATTTAATTGAATGTCAGGTGATTATCAAATTTCAAGGGCTCGTTGGGTTTCGAGCCTGCAACAAGCAACTTAGAAAAATGCTCGGCTCGACTCGGTTCAACAAATCTTAAGGCTCGATCTCTCTCAAACCTCTAGCCAAGCCGAGTCAAGTTCGAGCTTCGAGGTATCGTTCCCACCTCTAATTCAAACCTTCGGTGGCTTCGAGTATTTCCACGCCACCATTGGTATTTGAACCTTTGTAATCTAGTCGTGAAAAACGCTCTGAACCCACTGTCCCATTAAGCCTTGCAATTAAGAAAGCTAAAGATTAATATGAAATTATAAACCTTTCGTTGTTTTAAATCCATTTGGGCATGGTTGTTACGACTATTTTCAAACAATTCTACTATTAAACATAATTTATAGCGTGAAACAATTAACCAAAGTAATGGCAAGCGTATTTATTCACACAAGCCCAATTCAATTGCTTCGCTTTGCAATAAGTACATATTTATTTTTGGAAATCTAAATCTAAATTTTGGTGAAATATTAATTTTGCTGTAGCTATCTATACGCTGCACGTATTAGATATTTTTCAGATATAGAATGTTAAATTGTAAAAATCAAACTATTGAGGCCTCTTTTGGGTAGACATTTGTGAAAAATTTGATTACTAAAGAATTTGTTAATCTATCCCCCGAAAAAGCTGATAGAATTTAAGGAGTTTGAAAATTGCAATTATTTTTAACAAACAATGTGTAATATCAAAGTTTTAAATCTTCAAAATTCAAATTTGCTGTGTTTTTTTATGATTCTATTTTAGTTAAAAGGAAGTATTTCTTTCGTAAAGCTCAACAAACAATATTTTTTACAAGGTTTACCCCGCAAAGAAGACAATAAAGTAAAATTTCGTCAAATTGTTATAAAGGAAATAAACTATACTTCAGTATAGATTAGGTGTCTGCACTGTCTAAGAAATATTGAAGAATAACATTTTAAAAAACAAACTTAATTCTTAGATAGTTTTAATTTATAACACAAAATAATACAGAAGAAGACAAAGCATTAAAGTTAAATTAATCTGTTTCATATGATTGCGAGATTGGTAAGTAGCCAAAGCTTTCTCAATAATGCTTTAACAATATTTGACGAAAATATTTGATCATTATTGAATGTCAGATCTGCAATAAAATTTGCTAAAATTTTATTTTTCTTGCATTCAAAAATCCTCATGATCGTTAAACTTAAAATAAAGCCTACAGTCTGATTCAGCTTTGATCTGATATTAAATGTCATATAAATCAAATTTAAATAGTGGAGAATTTTAATCAAAAGGCATTTTATTGGGTCATGAAAAATTAAATATCTGTTGAAATTAACAGCTTTTAATTATAACTAACAAAAATTAAATCTGTATAGATTTGTGTTTGTTAATCTGAACATCTGAAGAGATGCAGCACGAACCCTATAAATATTTTTAATAAATACCAATTTGTAGAACCATAATGATATATAATTATAGCATATTAAACATTAAAGCGTTTTACATAATTATATTATTCGACGTTTTAGCTTAGTATGAAGGGCATAGTTTTTTTACATTTATTATAGGTAATTAAAACTTTCCTACAGAAATTTGTTAGGTTAAACACGTGGAAAAAAACATTTTCATTGCATTTAAAGGAAATTGTTAAATTTGTTAGTTGCCTGGCGGGTTGCATATTCCTGAATATTTATAAAAGTTGCTAAGTTTACTAAAGCAAATAAGAGAATTAAATAAAGACGAAGTCAAAATTCCAAGTTTTCAATTTAATGCTTTAGCTATTTGTATAATAAAATAAAATTCTTCACTTTGGAAAACATACCATAATTAAAAAAATATGTCTCTAACTTTCGACTTTTACATTTAAATTTTTTTTTCAAAGTGGTTATTAGAAAATCAACAAATTTTACAAAATTCGGACTCATTTATTTTTGTTTTCCATTAGTTCGATGATATTTTGATATATTCTTCCAGGTTTATGTTATTCCTTTATGTTAGGACTACAATATACTGTACTGATAGTAAATAATGTTAAACTTGCATTATGTTGGAAAATTTAGTGTGACCCAAACGTCTTGGAATAGCGGTTGCTATTGAATTCAAAAGTAATCTTTAAAATTATTTGCTTTGATCAATTTTATGTCACTGGCAGGAAGCAGATTGTAGTTAAAAATGTTCAAAAAAGAACATCTTTTGTAGGTAATTTATTCTTGTAAATTCCAGCCAAATTTTGTTTGGTTATTAATGTTTTTATTCATTCAAAATTTTACTTTTATTATAATGATCCGACGCCCTAAGTGCATAAGGATAACAAGAGAAGAATAAGACAGTGTCAATAATGTAAAACTAATAGAACCAAATGATTTCTCTCAATTTCTACAGTAATCAGTAATCACTATCCAAGGACTTTTTGATTATCCTGTACTTCAACATAAAAGTATGAGGAAGGCAAGTTGTAAAAAAGAGCTTAGGTTGGCTAATAAATTTAACATGAAACACTTTTAGTATTTTTATTCGTTTCTTAAGCTTTGAGGTTATAATTGAACCTTTGACACATTTTCTAAAAAACATATTTCACTTTAATTACACCAATTAAAAAAATCAAAGACTACCGGTAGTTTACCTAAACGTACGAGCTTCATACGGAAGCAAATGCATTTTTCTGGAAATAACCTTCCATTCATTAAAAGCAGACTCTTTCGAAAATAGATTTGTTAGAACGGTGATAAAGCTGAACCGTTTGTTATAAAATTGCCAAAAAATGTCTTAATTTAACTATAAAAGCTTCCAATAGCCTCATTTCTTGTCATTTTGAAGAATCTCTCTTCCTTCATGGAAAAACGATTCGACATTTACGTCTCGCTTGATTATGTTCAAATATTTCACTCAAAACGTAAATAAATTTCGTCTAAAGTTTAACAAAGCAATTTTACACTTAGCTGCAAGAATAAAGCAATATCATACATATGAAACTACTGTTATTAACTCGATATCTGTATAATACCGTTACAGAAGGGTGTGAAGTAGATTTATTTTATAAACACCTGAGTGTCGGAAAAAAGCATCAATTTACTATCCTTAAATGCAGCTATTAATAATGCATAAACATAACATTAGCGGCCACCAAGCGGAACACAATATGAAATTATGGATCTCGTACTAGAATAGATAATTTAAAAACAAAGTCGATCGTGATCATGATGTTTGGTAATAATCTAGCGATATTGACCTAATCGTTTAGTTCAAGTACGATCAGATAGACGAAATAATTTCTGATTGCTTATTCGAGCATTTTTTGTAGGTTTATTACTGTTACTAAATAATATCGGACAGGAAGTTAAGAAAAAAAAGTTGTTTACAAGTCAACGTGAATAGAAAATCTCATAAAAAATACTCGTGTGGACTGAAAGTGAATTTCTAAGTTTCATCAGGGCTTTTTATTGCCTAAAGCGCACACATTGTCTACCGAAATTTTAGGTAATTATAATTACACGTGGATTAAATTCTGACCTCTAATTGCGTAGATATGTTATGTACACGGAAAATAAGGCGTGAAAGTGAGATTAACCAACAACTACCTAAACGGAGGTCAAAATTTTTGGTCCACGTGTAGGTGCATTCTTATCTTGGTGTTCTAGTTCATTGATTCCATCATCGATTGTAAGAAAAAAATCTAAACGCTCGTGTCTGATATGTAATATTATACAATCAGATTTTTAATAATAACGTACGATAATTTCCGTCAAACTTGACCCACATGTTAAAAATAGATAATTTAATGAATTCTTGCTCGTTCATACTATTAGGACATAAAAAGTTAATACATATGGGTGATTGCGACATTGTATTCTTAAGTAAAATATGACATTGGTGTTTCTTATGTAAATTATAAAAAAATAAATTATAAATTTAACAGCAGTTTCACGAATTTCGAAATAACTTAAAATTTTGATGAGAGAAACGTTTGAAGTTTGAATTATTTCGGTGATATTCACTTCCACTCTACCGAAAGATTGTAGACAATAACTCGAAGTTATACCTTTAATATGAAAACATTCATAATTTTGAGACAAATAGACTATTTGAATCTTTAAACAGAAACAGCGTTGATAAGGAAAAAAGGCAATTTTGGTGTTAAATTATTATTACAGTAGTAAGAATTTTTTATTAACGCTAGTCAAAATGTAGAAATATAAAGATTAAATTACGTTATCATTGAAGAAATCCACCAATTATTACTCCAATAACATAATTAGTAACTTAATAATATACAAGAATCAAGAAAAGCATTTACTTGTAGGGAATTTGATTTGGAGATTTCAACGATCGATCCGTATTGTAACCCGGTATGTTCCCATGTAAAAATTGGTCTTCAAGAATAACTCGTGCTTTTATGTAATAACCTAGCAATTCTCATTGTAATTACAACAATTAATCGATTAAAAAGGAAAAACTTAATAAATATTAACATGAAAAATGTTAAATCTGAAAGGATGGAAGATTACTGACTAACACGAAATGAAGCAGCTGTCGAATGAGTCTAATTGTAAGATACTTTTTTAGTTTTTGGGAGTTGAAATGTTAAAAAAATATTTTTTACTATTTCTAAGGCAGAAATAGGTAACTTCACAAACATTTTAATTTCGAATTTTGAAACTGCAAGCCTGCGAATTTTCATTGTTTGTCTGATACATTGAATTCCGAATTTAAACACCGAGCAAATCCAGTAGGTACTGTTTAGAACTAAATTTGAAGCCAAATTAATTAAAATTCGAATTGAAGAAATTTCTGATCCATGATGAAAATTTAAATAATAAAACTTTGCCGTTCCAAATTAGTTTTTGATTTTAGATTTTATTTTGTTTTAGTTTTAAGGATTTTAAAGCCAGTTTAAAAAAATTCGTTTTAATGCCTAAATGTATTAAAACATTAGTAGTTTATTGCTTGGGCGTTTAGTTATAAAGTAAAAAGGAAAATACTATAAGTTATCCTGAATACCCGAATTTTCGTTATTTATTTGATACGTTAATTTTGAATTTAAATATCTATTGAAATTTGAGTACTGTTCATGACTATGAGTAAACTCAATTCCTGGTGGATTTAAGCAAAGTCTAATTCACAGTGAAGTTTTAAGGTTTCTAAGCTGGATTTTCCCTTTGATCTTATAACTTGTTTCCATCTCATTCTTTTTTGATTTTTCGATTTTGTAGATATCAATTTTTTTTTAATTCCTATTCATTAAAATCTGCTTAGAATTTTGATAGATAACTCAAATTTATGCTTCATTAAGATAGACTATGTAGTACTTCGAGTTTGAATACCTACTTTAAAGTAAACTAATTTAAGGGTTTTTAAAACATATTATTTAAATAATGGTTTCGAACGTTAAAGACTTTCAGGTTAAATTTATTGGCTTAACAAAACGTCTTCCGGATTGGGACCGTGTCATTTTGAGACAAGACTCAACGTTTCGCCCACTTTTATAAGGGGATTCTTCAGGAGAAAAAGAGCACTAAAAGAGTTATTATATATTATAAAAGTGGGCGAAACGTTGAGTCTTGTCTCAAAATGACACGGTCCCAATCCGGAAGACGTTTTGTTAATACTGACACTGACCGTGGAAGTCTTCGAATTCATTATAAATTTATTGGCTGTAACTTCAAATTTGAAATTGTTAAAATCAATCCACGATGCAAGTTTGAGCATTCAGACCCATGTTAAAGTTTCTGGCCTGTATTAGAGTTCTTAAACAAAACTTACATTCACTTTTTAATTTCTGGGTTTAATTTCTATTAATTGCGACTTCCCAATAAATAATGAAATAAAATGATTTTGAAGGATTTCGATCATGATTCCTAGAACCCGGAGGCCTAAATCTTGCTAATAAATAAAGAAATAAAATCAACTTGAAAAGTTTCGTAAGTATGATTTTCATCCAAGAATTTACTAAAATAGATTTTGTAATTTATTAAACCAGATAGTAATTTCGATTTTCAATTTTAGAAAATAATATTTTATATTAATATGTTTGATGCCATAAAGGCATAAAGGAATGGTAGAAGAGGAGGATATCAAAATCTAAAAAAAAAGTCAAGAAATTTTCGGGACATGGAGGAAATAATTACAAAATTAAAAAGCTATAGGAGAATTAAGGTAAATATTGCAAAAGGATGCACTTCAAAATTGAATACAAAATTTTAAAGTCAAAAAATAGTAGTAAGCAAAATCAGTCATCAAAGATGCATATATGCTTCAAGTGCTGTTTGTAATTATTGTAAATTGTAAAGAGATTAATGCGCATTACAAATTAATTCAGTATTTTTCACAGAATAGAGTCCGCATCAAAAAAATAAAAAATGCAGAACTACGCTTGGATAATACAAGAGCTCAATTTGATATTTACATTATTTGCTTTTATACTTTTTTGTTTTTATAAGTTCGAATCAAAGATAGAATAAAAGCTTTAACGTTTAGCTTTGACATTTCTTTTCTTTTAATTGAGATCGAATTTGGATGTAGGTTCAGGAGTAAAAGCTCAGATTTACTTTAGTAAATTCAAGAATACAAATTCAATCGCGAGATATCTTGATTGAAGTATCAAAAACTTAACTGTTAACCAAATATGGTACATGAATTTTACAAAACAAGGAATAAAAATCCCATTCGACGCAGATTCTAGTTTTAATAATTATTGTAACTAAACAAATCTGAATTTACTTCTAAGCTCAAAGCATTGGGCCGGTTTTCCAAATTCTGAAAATTAGAATTTTGAAAAACAGAAAAGAAGAAAAGGCGACGAACAATTGGTAGAAAAATAAGAAACACAAGTAGAAGGACAAAAAGAACAATAAAAAAAATGGAAAATAAGCTCAAATATTAAAAAAAGATTTCAAGACAGAAAAGGAAAAAATCAGGAGGAAAAACGACCAAAAGAGAAACCCAAATGTTAGGAAAAATCCAAATTTATTTTAAGATGACAATCAAATAGCTAAGGTTTAAACAAAAGTATAGCAATAATTAAATAACTAACACAAAGGTATGAAGGTCAAAAGAAAACTTAGAAGAAACTCCGATATTCATTGTTCACAGCCAGCATATAAAGAAATTAATTTAATTATTCCAAATTTTGAAAATTGGCATTTCTAAGAATTTTGCAACGACAAACTAATTATTTTATCGAAAAAGGACATTTCCAGTGAACTGATTTAAAATTTAAGCATTGTTTAAAACAAATAAAAATGAAGCTTTAACGACAGACGCTGCTGCAATGACCTTAAATATAATAAACGTTTGAAACATGCAATCTTAGTAATGCTGGAACAATAAAACAGAAGAAATTCAAAAATAGATATCATTTTATCATAAAGGAACTTTTAAGCCTTCCAAAATGTTAATGATCTCCAAGGCAATATGTTGAACAAAAATGTAATTCATGGAATTTAATCATTTTTGGAAATTAGCAACCGAAACAGCCTACAAAATCGAAAATCTTAATGCATCAAGGAATTAAAAAATAAACACATCACAAGTAAAAAAAATTCCAACTATGTATTTTATTTAGTTTCACCAGAAACAAAAAATTACAGTGAGAAACTCAACGAATTAGAAAATAAATCAGACTCTCAAAACATGTTAAAACCGAATGTCTTATTATGCAAAACGAACATTTACAAAATTAAGGATAAGCATTCAATTAATGTAGACGTCTTTAATTGTTTTGTGATAAATTAAACAATCATAGCTTGGAGATTAAATTATTTTATGTTTAATCACCAGAAGGTTTCCAATATCTCAGAAAATCTTAAAAACGCTGTAATTTTGTGAAACTCTTTGAAACTAAACAACAATTTCAATTATTGAGTCCAAATTTAATTTTCTCTTAAATTTAAACATAAACTCTTTCAAAACTGAAATAAAATTGCTAATAAACAAAAGACAGAGCAATGCCAGATGGCCACTTCAATTAGTTTTCAAAATATCTTCCAGTTTTGAGATAAATAAGTTAACAAATAACTAATTCAATTACAGAATCGATTTTGAACAACACTCAGGTATACATACTTTAATTCTTATTTAACTTTAAAAACGTCCAATGAATTTAAAATTGATTTTGAAAAATGGAAAATCTTTACCTTCAGATGGGAAGAATTCCTTTAAGTTAGTTCCTAAACCTTAACGACATTAAATAGAATTAAATTGAATTTAATTTAATTGTAAAAATGAATAAAATAAAAAAATACGAATACAACTGAACCAGTGATTAATTAGTACAACATTGCAGCATCAGAAATTGAAACTAATTTCACAAAAGCAGCTTAATTATCAGAATTAATGAAATTACAGAATAAAAATCAATTCAGTGTTCCTGATGCAGAAGTGAAAATCTTCAGCTTTAGGTAAGGAAAATGCCCTCTGAGGGCAAACAGACATCAAAATAAAAAATATAAACACATAGTAATTACTAATTAATTATTAATTAGTGTAGAAGTGCATTATCAAGGATTGGACTGAATTTCGTAAAAATAATTTAATTAAAGCTTAATTAGTGCAATTACAGATTGGATTTTGAACGAAATTCAGATAAGCATATTTTTAGTTAGTTTTTAATTTTACAAAATTACTTTTAATGAATCTGAAATTAATTGTGAAAATTCTGTGTATGAGAAAAATTACGCCCACAAAAATATAAACGCTTAAAGCCCTTAAAGAGGTTACTGTCCAATACTCACCAAATTGCTTGCAACTGCGATTTACAATACGAATAATTTAGATTTATAAAGAAATACGTAACACACATGTAACCTTTGTTAGGTTTAATGTGAGTCAAAGTGCAATTTGAAACAAATATTATTTTTTTCAGTTTAGAAAATATAATGAATAATTAATCAGTAATTAGATTAAAAACTAAAACTTTAGCAATCCTTTCCCTTTAACCTATATCAAGATTTGAATCTAAGTTCAGGAGTGGAAGCTCAGATTTATTTTTGAAAATTCCAAAATCCAATTGTATAATATCTGAATTTAAGGGTGTTACAAAATTAGATATAAACCAAATGTGCAACATCAATTTCCTAGAAAAAGAGATTATAGTAAATTTAAATATAATGAAATAAAAAGGGCATTCCGGAAACAATCACGGTTAGAATCTTCTGAAACTTTAAAACCTCTAAAGCTAGACCCACTTGTAGAAACACGAATTTGATAAACATTTGTTAATCCTTTTTTACCAGCTATTTTGATAACGAATTGCGTTTTTAGCAAAAATAAAAGTTGATATAAATTAAAACCTGCTAAAAAGATTTCATAAATAAAAACGGCCTAAAATTATCACAGCAAGGGTCGATTCCAATATTTTTGAGCACAAACATAAATTCAGAGAAAACGATGTTTTTGAAGTTCCCAATTTAATACGTTAGCTTTTCCATATCAATGCCAGTTAGCTTTTTGGCTTTAAATAACAGATTTCTTTAAAGTCAACATGACAAAATTTTATTAAAAATTTTACTGATTTGTCACTTCATATTTGGAACTAAAATTCCACTGAAAAGTTTCTAGCTTTACCCTTTAAGTTTTTGTTTCCAATAATTACTCAGTTCTTGCGGAAACATTTGTGTTTTCTCGCTTTCAACTTTAAGCATTGGTATCTGACTCTAAAATTGTTTGCTGAAAATTATGAAACTGAGCATTAAACGAAATTCTATCCTCTAAATTGATTTGTTTAAGTCTTCGTACAAACTGTCCTTGTCAGAGCGCTAGTAAGTGTATCACAGCTCCAAGCCAAATATTTCATTATATCCACCACAAAAAATTACGAAATTCTGTAATGACTATTGTTTAATATTTCTTATACAATCTCGGAGCGCTATCAAACGTCATCTAAATACCACAATATTTTTCATATGATATCGGACATTTATAAACACCTGTTCGAAATACCGATTTTTATCAAGCACCGCTCCTCTAGTGGGAACCGATCTAATCTTGCTAGTTAATTTACATAAAGAATAGTTTACAAAAAATTTTAGCAAAATATATTGGAAGGCTGCACCGGTAAAGTTCACCGTGTCACTATTTATTTAATTAAGCTGATTTTTATCCTTACCAACTAATTTATTAGTTTGTTTTTGGTTTGTTTATGAGTATCATTATTTAGACAGATCTGAATATTTCTAGAAAGATGGATTATGTGTTTATTACTTACTATATATCTACTTAATTAATATTTTTAAATGAAACAATCCGATAAAGCTGCTTTCAGGATATAACCTCCAAGTTCGTGCATGCAACTGTGTAGATCAAAAGTTGCTCTATTAAATATAAATAAAAAACCTTAACTGTAATGCACGGTGATAAGCAATATTAATAATAGCAAAACATTAATCTGCAAATACATCATTAGCTCTCGGATATTTCCAGCACTGCAGATACACCGTGTGTGTTCAGATAATGGAATATATAATTGTTAATTAGTAATACTATATAACCATTTAAGAATGCAAATCCATTAAGGATAAATATAACGCAACGTCATTACAAAAAAAATAATTTTCCAATCTTCGACTTATCGAGTAAATAAAATGATTCTTAGTACTTTCATTGACCACTAACTCGAAGAAAAAAAAACGTATAATTGCATGTAATCACCGTCTGTTGCAATAATGCACGAACATAGGTAAAGCACTTGCATGTTGGTCATGGTCCGTTGAATTATATTTCCTTATACCAACAGTTTCCACATCAACCCCGATTTGCGTCTCGTTTTACACCGGCTCGCTGAAAGGAGCGTGACAAAGAAGACGAACACTGATTAAATGTTTAGTTCTTGTTAATACGGGTTCTCACAAGTTGAACGTGATGCACAGGACCTCGGTTGTCCTGTCAGACGGATTTTGAGCCCTTTCCTAATTGCTCCAAGTTAAATACAGTTATTTAAAAAGTTTTACTCGCAACAGTTTATCATTTTCAATTGACGCTAATAATAAATTGTGATTTGAAATCACGCCCATCCCTTTATTCCTGCTGAAGCTTAAATAGATGCTTTATAACTACAAATACTGTAATTATCCTTTATTTGTTTTAATACCTTCTCAAAGGAATTCCAAGCCTTGTTTTCTACTAGAGAAAAATTCTTAATAACAAGTGTGGCTTAAAGAACTAAAGGCGAGTGAGGCGATGGAATTAAACAGGATGCGAACGTCAGAGGAAATAAGACTAAAACAGTAATTCGTATTCAAAACGGAATAAAAACTAAAGTATAAATACAGAAACCATAATAAAGTTATTTTACGAGAACATTAATTTGAAGTTATTATTAATAAGGGAATTTCATTTAACGATCAAAGACACCGCGGTTACTTGAACTTGGTCTTGATATTACTTCATTTCTTTCAGAGTAATTAATGAAACTCTTGTAATAACGTATGGTATAATTTATGGTTTGTTTGAACTGTTGATTGCAAGATATTTTCTTTTGTTGCAAGCTTTATTAAGACTGTGCAACATTCAGGAGCAGCAATATAATAATGAAGCTGTATGTTGTATAAAAAGAAAACTGCAAATTCATCAAAATAACATAAGAGTTTGTTGGCAATAAAATAAAGAATAAATAAACTTTATGTTTTTTCACTTACTCTATGGGGTATCTTTTAACTTTTAAATTTTATTTACCGTTTTTATAATAGCGACTTGGACTGTTTGGTCATTTGCCACAGGCCAGGATTTATTCTATAAGGAAAGATGTGAGATTGCTTTGGGTAATATACAAAATATTTCGATTTTTAAAAAATTTCTAAAGCTTCTCTTCTTAAAAGAAAACAAATCTACGTGCATTTTATGAACAACAAGCTATACCAAGTTGTGAATACTTACGAACATAATTTTTTAAACGGAAGCGGTGAAACATCCACCTTACTATTAACTACAATAAGAGGTTTATAGCCCCTGGAATAAATAACTTAAAATTCGAAACACAGGCTAAATTTTACACTTTATTATTTATTAATGTTTAGCTTCACTTATTTTGGTTTTAAATTATAATAGGGAAGATTGATTTGAAGACTCGCTCTTTTAAAAATCTAGTGAAGTTGTGGTTTACAAATATGTAATTAAATAAAGGAAAATGATGGAGTTCCACTGAGAAATAACAATATTGTCATACCTTTACAGCTGACTATATAATAAAAGGCTAAGACGAAGAAGACATAATTTAATGTTAGGAAAAGTATAATACGAATACTCAAAAAATAGCAAGAATCAAATGTAACAAAGCACAATATCTAATAATAATACAAAAAGGAGTAGAAAATCCAGGATTTGAAGGACAAATATGAAAAATAAATAACAGAAAAATTGAAAAACCCGAAATGCATAACTTTAAAAGAATAACGGAAGAAGGAACGAGAAACCCGTAGCTAGTTGGAATAGATCAAAAATTCCATCAAATAACGAAATATTACTAAAAATACTAACAGAAAAGATTGTATAAATAAAGATGTAAAATAACGACCAGTGAAGGAAGAAGACAAGGGGGACTTGGATTCAGTAGAAGTGTAGCGTCATAGAAGAAAAGATCTGAATACACAAAGAAGCAAAATATCTAATGAAGAAATGCAAGAAAGAAAGAGAGTACAGAGGCTATGCAAATTACATCGATGAGGAATAATTAATAGGTACAGCACGCACACGTAAGAGAAACAATCCCAAATCAATGAATAGCAAAAGAACATTCCATTGAAAAAAGAAGAAGAGGAACACGTTGAAGACCGTGTAGAGACAAAGTTGCTAAAGCGATAGGGAGGAGCAGATGAAAGAAGAGGTTCAAGGCGCTTCAAGGCAGTAATTTTGGCAGAAGCTAAACAATATCAGCTGTAGAAATCTTTTCATTTGATTTCAACCCCAATTAGTAATACCATAGATAGAAGATGGCTTTAAAATAGTTTACTAACTTATTGAAACTGAGAGGTTAGTTTTCAAATATTGTTTTTGTAAGCCGTTAGGGTTTATTTCAATACAACAAACAGAAATGTATAAATAACCTTACTTAAATAAGTCAGGTATCCTTCTAATTCACCATATAAGAATATCCTAAAAATCAAATTAATATTCAAAAGACCAACAACTTAAAAATACCTCTTTTTTGCTAATTCTGTTGTGCCACTTTTAATTTAAAAATAAAAGTGCATTAGCAAATACCAAGTGGAATAAAATTAATATTTGTCAACATGTCAATTTATAAAAGTTCAGATAAGCGAATTAATTTGAAAAATAAAAATGATTTCGTTCCTTTTAATAGGAAAAGCCAAAGGCAAAAACCCACGGCGCTTTTTTCTAGGACAACATTGACTGAGACATATTGCCTCGTTGATCGCTTTATTAGCATGATTAGCTTCCAATATTTTAATTAGACTATAAATATTTCCTGGACCTTTTTTTAAAGTTAGATTTAATGCAACGAACCGGCAATTAAAATGATGTAGAACAGTACAACAGGATTTGATTAAGGTTTAATGGTTTCTCGATTTAATGAGGTTCATTGCCAAGACTATAATTAATAAAAAATATATACAATAGACATATTCAGGGGCCATTTATTTGTGCCAATTTCGTATATTTTTCAGCTTTAACAACCTTGTGAGTTAAGAGGCCACGAGGAAACGAGAAAATTAAAATAGAATTCGTTTGCTCATCTTTAATTTTCACATTTCATTAATTAGGGGAATTCTAAATACATTAAACTTATAATAAATGATTTGTAGGCAACAGTACCTTGGGCAGACATTTTAAGGTCGTCTGCTGCAAGTTTTTTGCTATCCTACTGTTAAATTTAGCTCGACTTTTTTCAGTCACGTCAATCATAAACTTGAAGTGTTTATTTTAAGAAAATGTAATTGTCATCGTCCGAATCTCCGAATCTAAACATGTTTGTAAATAAGTTAAAAAAATGACCGTTCGGTTACAGTTCCGTCATCTTATCTTGCGAGTTTTGAGTCCTTGAGGACAAAAAACATCCTTATCGGAGATCGATCTTATAGATAAACGAATCCTGCAGCGAAGCAAATTAAGCATAACGGGTTACTTAATTCGGTAGTTAATTATTAGATTATTTTTTTGTTAAAGCACGAGTTTAATCCATAATTAAAAAGCTTTTAAAATAACCTAGGAGATTTTCAGAATAAAAGTAAAAGACTCGCACTTTGTGCGATGTAAACGAGCATGAAAGTAGGCACGTTCGTATCTAACACGATAATTAGCGAAACGGTAATTAAATCTTTATTTATTAATCAGCGTGTTTTACCATGAAAACCCATTTATAATACACGATCTCACATATTACAGTAATGTACTAATTAATATTCAAATTCTTTAAACTTAAAAACTGCATTAATCAAAGCCTTTTTTTAGAAATAATTCTGGTGTATTAATATAATCTATAAAATATAATAATCCGGAAATGTGGTTCAAGTTCGAAAATTAAATATGTAAAATTTAGAAGTTAACTATGCATGCATATATTAATGTATTGGAATGTGGAAGCGAATTTTATATAAAAAAGAATGTTAGATTGGTTTATTTGAGGGTTAATTTATTTAACTATTATGGTATAAACTTGAAATACGTGAGATTGTTGCCGCCACATCATTTGCATAATCATTAAAGAGATTTTAGATAAGATACTTTGGCATTTTTTTAGAAAATTTCTGGGTGTTTCTATTAATTAAATATAAACAGTTCGCATTCTACTTTGAAATAAATCACTATTTAATTTTTAATATTAGTATTAGTTTAATTTTCACCCAACAAATAAACAAACGAAATATTAACACCTTGATGAAGGTGAAATCTCTAACTTTTAAGTGCGATTCAGATGCAACTTTCAATCCCACAGTAAAATATTGTACAGGTATTTTGTCGTCATACTATACCTTTGCTGAAAATTATACGCGAAGAATAGTAGTTTGCTACAGCATCAAAGATATTTTATTGAAAATGCAGACGTGGTTTCAATCTCTAAATATGAGAAATTCCTGTAAATTCTAAAACATTTAAGATTGCCGGCAAGATTAAATCGGAAATAACCTAAGTCGTTTACTTTTAAGAGCAGATATTAACAGAAACAATCCATTTTAACGTTTTATAAAATTCCTATAAATTATCCACTTGACTGTTTTAATTGGAAATTGGTGTTACATTTTGTATAAAAAGAAATGATAAAGTAATCTTGCCGTTGTTAAGATTAACTGTCGTTTAGTATCCCGAAAGCTCTAATATTCAGGAAGTATAATACTGAAATTAAAACAAAACTAGTTAAATTTTTAATTTACTTTAATTTTAACTTTAATTTATTTTAGGTATTCAAAGCAAAAGATTTGTTAATTAACTGGCCAAAAATTCAATTTTAGAATATCCAAATTCCACACTGCTTAAAAATAAAATGTTATTCTATTATTGACAGAAGAGAACACTTAATAATTAGAAAAATTTTAGTAGCCAAAAGTGTTGAAGTTTTGTTAAATCCAATTGGACAAAGGTGATTTCATAGAATTATTTCGATAAATCAGAAACTTATGAGTTATGATTATCAAAAGTTTTAAACAAATGAAATGACAGTGCATTAATTCATAACAAAAATAAGTGATTTCACGTACCTAGCCTGTTCTTGGCTAAATGGTTGAGAAAAGTTTCTGATTTTTGTTAGCAAGGCTATCTGAATCCAAAAATTATCTGTTTATGTCCTAAAATACGAAAGTTTAGAAATCCAAACGTAATCAAAATGAACCGAAAATAAACCGAAGGAAGGATCTTACTAAAATTGAAATACTTCAATGAAATTTAAAAAAATTTAAAACAACCACCATGTTATTTATTAATGCAAAAAAGGCAATAATTAACATTACAAAATAACGAAAGGGTTGAAATTCAAAAAAAAATCTTAAAATTCAAACCTAGAGAGGTTATGTCCCTAGAAAGCAAAAAATATTCTAAACCAAAACAGGTATTTCGAAGCTATAAAGACCATTTGTACCGAACGTTTTAAAAATTTAAATATGAATTTAAGAAATAGTCGTAATAATATAATGGTAACTAAACACATTTTTAATTAAAACAGAGTTTAAATTTTAAAAAAATTAGCTGCAAATGGCCCTAAGAGTTTTTGTTTTGAACAAAAGTCCTGTTAACTTGTACTTTGCAAATACCATTTCAATATATTTGTACTTAAACAAAAGAAACCGATATACACCATGAAGTAGAGCATGGAGTACTTTAGTAACGAGCTTACGAAGCATCTGTACAAACAAACATAGACACAGAAGATCGCCTCAAATAAAATAAATGCAGCGCAGAAAGATTATGGGAGAATTTAAGTTAAAATATTAGTAGCGCAAATGAAGCCCTAGAAACTAGAAAAATAAATTTCACTTGCAAAAGATACATAAAACCGTGGTTCGCTGAAGAACTAAAAGATCTAGCAGCAGAAAAATGGAAAGCCTACATCAACTACAGAAATCATAAAACACCGGAGGATTACGAAAGTTATTGATGTAAGGAACAAAATTAACGGAAGGATATCCACAATTAAAAAGGGCTTCTGGGAGCGATTACATCAGTTATGCACATTATACAGGGTTCGGCAAAATAATCTCCCATATTTTTCCCCGCCACTGTGAGGGAATCACCAAAGAGACGGGGAGATCTGAGTGTTCTCTATTAGTAGCGCGCGCCTTGCCATCAGTGTTGCCAACCCGATCTACCGAGTTTGCACCCATTTCTACCGATTTTTTTAAATTCAAATAACCTTCAAAAAATTCTGTCTTGTATATCTTGACACAAATTGCACCAGACTCGGAACAAAATTTTGTTTACCCTGGAGATTGTTTTAAGATTAGACTTTTCAATTATGGCCAGTACGTGCCGATTGCACAAACACTTTGTCGTAAAATCGAATGTTTATTAAGTCTATCTTTCAGCGTTGGTAAGTTTAAGAAGTCAGCAAATTTAAATTTTATCTTTCTAATGAAATACTATTTAGTAACTATACAGGGATGCAAGCTTTCAGAAAGCAGCTTCAAATGTGTATTGAAAAAAATGGTCGCCACTTGGACAGTATAATTTTTAAGACTAAATGCAAAAAACAGCATGATACATTCACACTTTCATTTAAAGAAATAAAATACGAAATAGGATCTACACTGACCTTTTAGATTTTTCTGCCGGACCCTGTAGAACGTGGTCTCTGGGGAGGGCAAAGGAAGATGTGGAATATGTTGCGATGTCAAAGGAAACTTATTCACGAATTAGTGCTAACCACCACAATTACAAACAAATAATAGGTAGAATACTTTCCATAACTATACCAACAAAAGCCCAAAGCTCGTAATAATAATAATAACAACTCCGAAGAAAAAGCAGTCGACCATAACCAAATAGAAAACGATAGCGAAGCTACAAGGACTACTCATAGAGACAGCACCACAGCAATAACAAAATTCAAAAATAGAAAATCTTCTGGTGTCGACAGAATAACTAATGAAATGTCAAAATATGGTGGAAACAAACTAGAAGAAGACTTGGCTATGATGTTCAGACAGGAGACATACCAGAGCAGTGGAGAACGAGTATCACGGTACCAGTATTTATGAAAATATTCAAAAAACTACAGAGAACTATCTCTTCCGTGCAGTGCAGCAAAGCTATTTACAAAAATTGTCTCTGAAAAGCTGGTGAACAGTATAGGAACAACAATCAACGGTGGATGCCATATTTATAGTACGCCAATTCCTAGAGAAGGCTATAGAATATAGTAAACCTTTGTATTTAAGTTTTGTGGGGTTTACACAATCATTCGACATGGTTCTACTTTAACGAAATTATAGTGCTGCTGAAAGAACATGAGATGGATTACAGTAAAAATAAAAGTAAAATAAAGTAAAATATTGTCAGTAAAGACTCCATTCTCTGTGGGAATTAGACAAGGCGACAGTTTAAGTCATTTCCTGCTCAATATAATAATGAACCAGATTATAAAGAGTGTAGAAGTGACCAATTATGGCTACAAGCTGAAAAACAACAAAATTCAAATTATCGACTACGCAGACGATGTGGTATTATAATAACAGAATCGGAGGATGATCTTCAAAGAAACTGAAAACTATAGCACAAAAATTCAACAAGGAAATATCGATAAATAAAACACAATGCATGGTAAAATCAAAAAAGAACTTATCTGTTGCAAATTAGTTCTAAATAACAGATTATGAAATTTAAATATCTAGGGATCGAAACATTAAGCAGGAAGTTGAAAACCAGGCTAACAAAGCAGAGGAGGTATCTGGCGATCTATGCGACATTATATATGAAGGAACCAATACATGTCTTTAAAAAGACCCATAAACCTATTATACACACCCTGTATACGACATATAAGACATACATGGGTGAAGCCTATATCACGTACGCTGCGGAAATACGTGCCGGGACAGCAACAACTGAGATAAAGACGTTAAGAGCGATAACGGGACACAGTCTTAGAGATAGGGCATGGAATGAAACAATACGCCAAATATACGAAATACAAGACGTAATTAAATAGACCAGCATAAGAAGACGACAGTTAAGAGACCATGTGGCTAGAATGACAGGACGACAAGACGAAAGACCTATCTAGTGCCCAGTAGGACGCCCCATAAAGGAATGGGTATTAACATCGACCGAATGGAACAGTACTAAGTTCTACGATATGCGGAAGAAGAAGCTCTGTAGACAATTATACAATAAAAAACAAATACGTATGTCTTCAATTACGTCGACGATCTTCAAAAACTGACTCCAATCAATATTGCCAAGAAAACCGTTCACCGAGGATGGATCTTAGTTGTCCATTTGATTTACTAATAATTTTAGGGTTGTTTACATGGCTTCTGACATTCGATTGCGTCAGACCATAGGCTTCGTGCTTTGGTTTTAAGGAAGAGTTCTTTTTTACAAGGAAACATAATTCCTTCCGTTGAGATGCAGTTTTGAGCTCACACAAACTTATCGAATAAATAATCCAATTTGTCAAAGCGCTACGTCACAACTAATGAAATTTCGGTGCTGTAAAGTTTTATACGTAAATACAGTAGACGCCGGTTATAACGTACCCTCAAGGGTTCAAGAAATGTGCACGTTTTAACTGAAATATGCTACAATAAACATCTTTTTTTATAGATAATGAGCAAATTATTAATACAATTAATAAACAAGCTGAAACTAAAGTTTTACTGCAACACGAAACAATCAAAATACAAAACTTTCATAAATAATGTAAAATATCTATAACATACTTAATGTAAAACACGAACAATTGTTTGTTATTAAAAAGAAATCTGTTGGTACTAGGCTCTCGAACAACTGAACCACTCCGGGGCTTTCCCCAATTCGTGCTGTGTACGTTATAATCGGCAATAAACGAATATAAACAACTAATGGAAGATTTGTATATAAAATCGAATATACGTTATTACCGAGAACGTAGTAAACTAAATCTACCGCTTTGAAACCTGAAACCTTGACTAATATTAGATATTTATCGGTGTAGGTTGCAACGTAGTGCGTACTACTATGCTAAAAGAAAACATGTTCACACTCCCGCAGCTGGGTAATTGCTTAAAGGATTCCCCATTTAAATTAAATATAAACTTTGTGAATTTAGAAATTGGTACCGATTGTCGTTTCTTGAATTTGCAATCAAATAATTAATCTGATGACAACTGAAACTATATATGTATATCGGGTGCGGAGTTTCAAAACGGAACATAGCAAAATTGCATTCGAAACTACGTTAGTGTACACTTCTGGTCCCCATTTAAACATATAAAAATTGCGATGGTATCATTTCGAAACTTTTAAGGCCTGTTTGCATCAAACTTATTTACAAATTAGACGTAAACTAGACTAAATTTTTGGTTTAAAAAAAGATTCGATGCAAATAACGTTAAGAATATTTTTAAATTCTGAAACGCTACAATCTTTTACAATTGATAAGATTCATTTTTCGAACTAATAACTTGGGACAGGCTGATTCTTATTAAATTTTGGCATTGTAAAGTTTTACAAAAGTATAGAGAAGTAGAAACCTTGGATAATACATTATAGAGTGTAACATAGTACATTTTGATAAGAAAAATAATAACATTTGCAGTAACTATTTTATCTCAATAAGAAGATTGCAATCAAGTTCTATCTAAGTTTTAATAAAATAAAAAATTCTCTAAATTTCCACAGTATTTGCATAGAAGTTTTTAAAATAGTATTAAATAATATCAAACATTCTTACCACCTCCAATGTTCAGAAGACAGCAACACAACACAATGCTTAAACGAAATCGTTAGAATATTAAGTTATTGTTTGTGAATTTTAAGAATAAATAATGAGTTTGGAGTTTCACACCGACATCGTTCCCGAGCAACGACCGACTAACGTGTTGCAATAGAATCCCAAAATACAAAATAAAATCCGAGTTGGAAGATAAGAGGGCAACATCTGCGTTTGCAGGCCTGACTTGGGAAGATACACACAGATGTTTGCTACATCAAAAATGTAGAATCGCTGTTCATGGTAGATAACATACTTACAAAATACTAATCAATGCACTTAAAACCACCTTTTAAAATATTGCATAATGCATGTACCATCTTTTTAGACCATGGTAAGCTACGCTTGAGAAACACCTCCGTTTGTATAAATCATACTTTAATTAGTATGGATTTCCCTTCTCATTAAATTAGTTAAATTAATTTTTAGTTTATATTAATTCGATCACAAATGAAGAGTTAAAGAGAAAAACGAACCAACAAGACATAAACGTGCAAATAAAGAGAAGGAAGTATGGATGGATAGGTCACACCCTAATGAAAGACAAAAATAAAACCACGAGAGCAGCGCTGAGCTGGAACCCTCAAGGGAGAAGAAAACAAGGACGTCTAAAAATAACATGGCGCAGAACGGTTACGAAAGAAACACAACTCACAATCGCAGAGCTAAAGAGAATAGAAAACAATAGAGAACAAGGGAGAGCTTTTATAAACACCCTACGTCCCCTCGGGGTATAATGGGATATAATATATAATTCGATATGGAACTAGTGTTGCCAATTATAATATGTAATTCCTTAATGCCACAACATTTGTTGCGTTATAATGCTATTCTTTAACAACAGTTTAATTAATATTTGCTAAGCAAGGTCTGTCAACTTAAACTAAACGGCGTTTAGTAATACAACCTTTTGAAGTTTGATTCTCCGTCTTCTTGAGGTATCTTCTTCGGATCGGAGTTTGACAATCGTCATGGATCATAGCAATTCTAATCTTTGAGGATGTTGCATTGAAACCATTCCCACAGGTTGCGCAGCCGTGAGATTCTTTTTCTTCCTACGTTTCCTTTTCCTTGAATTATACTTTGTATTATGATATTATAGTTTTGAGCTCTTGATCGTATCTATAACTTCCTTTTGCTTACTCATTCTTCTCAAAACCTCGGCTTTAGTTATTCGGTGCATCCACGATTCTAAGCATCATTCTACAGACCCACATTTCGAACGCTTCTTTTAAGTGATGTTGTTAACGCCAGAAGATAGTGTGATTAGTAAAATACGGCAGAGAGAAACTAACAGAAGAAATACATGAATTATCAGAAAAAACAAGGAAGAAATATGTGAATTTGTGGTCATCCAGTTTGCTTTGGAATTCTTCAAGTCATATCGTACATCAAATCATATGGTCAAACATATTTCTAATTTGACATTTTCTTCAAATAATACACAAGTTATTCTTATTTAGCACTAAACTAAATTTAGAAAATAAAATTTAGTACCAATATAAGTATAATAACTCTCTATTATTTGTAATTCTAAACCATTTGAAGCAAATGTCAAATTTAAAAATAAGATGGAAAGCTAAAGACCTCTACAGAACAGCGAAGAAGAAAATTAATGAGCTGAGTATAGCTGGCCATGAACTATAGCTCCAAATGGTATGATAAGTTATTTTAACCGTTCCTGTTAAGTACGCATTAAACAAGGCATTGTAGGGCCGTGGAGGAATGATCCGGGTCCCGTGGAAGTAATTTAAGGGGCCCTAACTTTGTTAAATGGTATAAAAAATAAAACTGAGAAAACTAAGATCTTTTAAAAAAGTTCCGGGCCCGGGGGGAAACACCCTATCACCCCTCTTATTTTTTCGTCAGTCCTGAGATAAACCATGCCCTTAAATAAACAAACTGTTTTGATTATACTAGAGAGGCTCGCATTTTCCGTGAAGTTTAAGGTGCCTCCAAACATTCGTTTAAACTTTAGCTTCATTTATTCAGATATGAAGATTTCTAGTTTCAAGAGCATTGTTTGCATGAAGCAAAATCACACAAATATTTTTGAAGAATTGTTAATCGATTAATGAAAAGTACCGAAATAATTCTTTAAATTTTGACATCACAGAAGATTTTATTTATGTTCTTAGTAGTTCATATAGATTCTTCAAATCATGAGTATTAGTTAAAAGACTAAAATACAGAAGTACCCTTTAACGAACAGAAAGTTTCTTATGCTAATTAATTCTGCATTAGTTACACGTAAAAGACGTCGCCATTTGGCAGTCGATTATATTAGTCTCCTGCAGTGTAACAAAATGCCTACAATTTCTAAAGTCAAAATAAAAATATTGCCTGTTAATAGCACATAAAAATTCCTAAGAACTAAATTATAAAGTCAGCCTTGTTTCTTAACATTATGAGAGAAAAAAAGAAAAGAGTAGGTAACTAAATAAATAAATGTGAAAGGTGTGATATATAAATTATGATTAAGTTACGTGAAAATCGATGAATCTTCCGTGTTAAAAATGGAGAGATGTTTACATTTTACATATTTAGCCATTAAAGATATTAATGTCTTTTTTTAAATATTGCTAACAAGCAAATAATAAATTTAGGAATAATCTATGGTTTTTGGGAGTACAACCACTTAAAACTTATTTCTAATTGTATTTTTATTTCTTAGAAAACGTTACAATAAAATATTTGCAAAATATTTTGTCAAATATAATATAAACAGAAAAATAAGAAAGAAAAAGAGAGAGAAAAAGACAAAAGAAAAAGAAAAAGCTGTTACCTTTTAATTATCCTTTAAGTCTAAACAATACTTTAGCTTTGATTGTTCTAATTTTTCTGTAACTATTCTGTTAAAATCTTAAAACGGATCCTTTGGTACTATTACGAATCCTTAATTTTAAAGCTGCCAGAACAATCTTACAAATGACTTCCTATTCTTATTTGAAAGTTTTTTCAACCTCTTATTGATAAAATGCAAATTAATAATTAAAAATAACTCATTAGAAAATGCAAGATTAAAGACATGTTAAACGAAAACATTTATAATAAAAAGGATCTAATTGAAAAACACAACCTAAGGCAACGGCTTTAAATACTGTTAAATTATAGTTCTACAAGGATAATTCATTATTATTAAAATTCTTATGAATTAATTAAATACTATTAGAAATTAATATTTCTGTTTCTATTTTATTTCCAACCTTGGGCTTAACTTGATATTAACGTCAGATTGTCAGGTCTATTTTTACAGAAAACTCCCTTTTTGCAAAGAGAACTAAAACATTTACTGCGAAATCCTTAAATACCCTTTTATTCGTTTTCGGATAATGTTTTTCAATTAAATTACATCTTTAAGCTTTTTGCAGAAGTAGGTCACAATTAACCAAAAAAGTTTGGAAAACCCAAAGGTATTGTTTCATTGGATTTCTGGTAAATAATTCTCAAACCATAATATTACGTACGTAATGTATTTGTATTTCAGTAAAGAATTGTTGTCAATAAAATTCCTGCTAAATATACGAAACAAAAAATTTAGCCACGAATTTCTCGAAGATAAATTTTATTAATACAAGTAAAGTGAAGAAATTAAATCTTAATTCAGTTGAATGCTGGTGTCCATATTTCCTAGAAAGGTGAAAATGTAAACAAAGAAAAGTTGTGCCAGTCTTTCTCACAAATTTAATCAAAGGAAGTGAAATTAATTCACTATCTTCATGCCCAATGTGTTTTGGTAAACAAATTATTATTAATTATATAATGAAAAGCAAAATGTTTGCAAGGAAAACTGGTTTTAATCTTATTTAATCCTGACCACAGACTTAAAAAAGATTCTTTCCTAATAAATTTAAAATATCCTCACATTGCTTTCGGTATGTGGTAAGAAATCCATCCCAAATCTTTCCTGAAGTAAATAAATAATAGAGGAGGTTGTGATTTTAAATTGTATGTTTAATTCCGGTTAAAATTTGTTTATTAAGAGTTGTTTACGTACTTCTCAGAATATGCTTAGATATTTTCCATAGTTTAAAGGACTTCCCCAATTTCCTATTTTGGTAGTAAACAATGATTTCAAAGAATTTCTTAGTTATTTAATAATAATAATACCAATAGGATTTCAGCAACAGTCCATCAATATTAATCAATTCTGTCACTTTAAGATTGCTTTTAATTCTTATTAATTGGTTCCGTTAATATTCTTGGTAGAATCAAACTGATGTTTTTAAACCATTTTCAGTAGATATTTCCCCCCTTTTTCTTCTGATTTTGGAGACCCTTAATTCGTCATACGTAAGTAGAAGAAGAGTAAAAACAAAGGGCAGGAATCTACTTAAATTTTTAAACTTGCTAAGTTCAAGACTTTAGTTCCACATTTCTAATAATTAAGCTTTGCACTGAATGCAATGTTTGAACTTTCAAGCATCCCCCAATTTTTATAATTTAAATATGAAAAACTGGACATCTTTATCGTTAGGCAATATAACAAGTTAATATTTATGGAGGTATACTTTACAAACAAACGAACACAGGTTCGAATTCTAGTGACAGAATTTTCAAATCGAATGATGATCGAATCAGGCTAGCGTTACGTTAGTCCTTGGTCCGAATATCCCAATGAGCATGATTATCCTGCAGTCTGGAGGTCTGTATCAAGTTTTGGTAACCATTTATCGTTGGGCACCAAATTAACGACGCTCTCCTCCGAATATAGGTCTAAGAGGAAGAGTAACAAGGTCCTATGGTGTAAGTATGTAGGATACTAAATAGTGTTCAAACCACGTAGCTCGCAGAGACGAGCCGGGTTGTGCATTGCACCCGTAAAGGTCACATATGTTAACGCATTAGCCGCGACACCCAAAGGCAAAAGAGGTTGCGGATACGGATACGAATTCCAAATCGCGTTAAGAAAGATTTGAGATAAGGTATTGGACCTTACTTGTTAACACCTAAGATTTAAACTTAAGTTAAAGCGATACAGGGTCGGTCCAAGGTAAACTTTGTACCCGAATGGTTAGTACAGATAGTACAGATATTTTAAAACAATTCTTGACTTAAGCTGTTTACAGCCGCCGGCATCGCTAGCCCCTTAAGCTGTCCGTAAAGGAATAAGTTAAAATCATAATTATGATAACAAATCGCGGAAGAGGCCTAGTGGTTAAGAAACTCGACTACCGTGCGAACGGATGCTTGGAGAGTGGCCTACCTAATCACTGGAAATAATTGGAAACCGAAACAGAGGTGAACTAGGGAGGGTAGGCGCTTGGCGAAGACGTAGAGACAACCGGGTATGAAAGCGAGTTCGGAGGCTTTAACCATCCATGTTACCTGCCATATTCTCTCGCTGAGTGTAAGTACCGAAGTATCTTCAATTATGCAGAAAACGGACTTTAAGGCCTATGATTTTTGGCAATAATGGCGGATTATTGAACTTCAATTATACAGGGTGTCTGCTAACATGTGTCTCAAAATTTAGAGTCTGGTTCTACCCTTCAAAACAAGTAAGAAACGCTTAATAAACTATGTCCGGAAATCAACGCCGGCTGAGATGTAGCACTTTTACTTAAAGAAAATAAATAGTGTAATTAAGTACAATTTATGTGAGCTAAATAAAATAGGCTGTTTTTAATATTAAATAATAAGTTACTTTACAAAAGATGTTCGAAGTGTTCTCCATTGGCTGCTATGCAAGCATTAGCACGACGCATCATTGATTGTCAAAGATACCTGCATTGTTTCGTATTGTTTGGCAAGCATTTTGAACTATTTCTCGCAATTCTTGAACATTATTTACAGGAGAGGCATAAACCAATTAATTGTTTTAGATATCGCCATAAAAATAAATCCAAAGGGTTGGCATCAGGAGAGCGGGCACGTACTAGATTTAAGTGAATTGTAATAACTGAACTTATCTTTAAAAAAAGTGCTACATCTCGGGCGGCGTTGGTTTGCGGACATAGTTTATTAAGCGTTTCTTACATGTTTTGAAGGGTAGAACCAGACTCCAAATTTTGAGACACATGTTAGCAGACACCCTGTATTTAACGTGTTTCATTTCAGCATGAGCTTTGGGGCCAATGTTCATTTTGTCCAAATGCCGATTTTTAAAGAAAAGAGCGTAAAGGTCTGGTTAACCTGTTTTAGAGCATGAAAATTACGTTTTAAGGATTAATTTGTTTCTTCGTGTTTTTTAATGAAAGCTTTTACCTACGTTCTGTTAGATGTCGATTATACTGGCAGAATTTAGAATTAAATCTCAGAAGATATTTAAAATCTCACAACTCCGCATTATGTTCTTGGTTGCATTTGGTCTCACAAAATGTGGCAAATTTTTGGATCTTGGTTTTATATAAAAGCGCCACTTATAAAGTTAATTTTCCGTTAGTTAGATTGGTTTTTCAGAAACCATTGAATATTCAATATGCTGAAAATGGAGATTAACTTAAAAGATAGAATTCTAAAATGGTTGGTTGCCAAGAAAGTCCTTTGACATTGTAAACTTTATTTATTGGCCAAGAGCTAGACCTGCGGATGCCAAGAATCTTAACGTGCAATCATAATCACCAAAGAATTTTATTGGATTTAGAGGGCTTCTGTCCCCCGGAGGGGGTATCTAATTTGCTAAATAACGAATGGACGTATTATGGCCAATTGTCCGCGATTCGTGAGGAATTTATGTAGTTTTATATTGCCACCTATCTTAAATTCGTTTATTTGGATAACAACAACAGCGTCGTCTAAAGAAAATTGAAATAAAATAATAGCCATAGTAATTGGTGAACATCCCGAAATGACTTACTCTTTATACAAAATTATTCGACAATATGGCGTCTTATTCGTGTGGTTGGAGAAAAACACTATTCTAGTTGATAAAACATATTTATTGTTTATTAGTTTAAGGAATTTTTGAATCACTAATGCCACATACAATGTAAAGTATTCTAAAGGTTTTGTAGTGGAATTTATTCGTGGGATTATACAACACAAGAAGCTTTTAAATGTATTTAGATTACATAA
Organism: Melanotus villosus; assembly: GCA_963082815.1. NCBI lineage: Eukaryota > Metazoa > Arthropoda > Insecta > Coleoptera > Elateridae > Melanotus > Melanotus villosus. The sequence goes on along the minus strand of OY720420.1, from coordinate 4,228,150 downwards.
AGTAACTAACGTATAAATATTTTGTTATATTAATAACAACTACAATTATTATTGTAAAAGACAGCCACATACTAGATGTTCATGTCAATAAGCAGTGCACTGTCAGATATCACTTACTAGGTCACTACACGTTTTATTTAATATTTACAACATATTCTATACTCTCTCTATATTATATGTATTTGTGTATATTACTGAATGTTGTATATTTGTATAAACTACGCTTGTTGTATAGGAGCATTAAATAAACAAATGACTTAGAAACGGTTAACTGATAAAAAAATTCTACTTATTCCTCATCTTACAAGCGAAAATTGTACAGCCAAAGAAAAGTTCGTAAAACAAAGAGGGAAAACCCGCATCAATTTTATTCTCAATAATTTGAACAATAACTGAGTAAAGACTTGAAGGAGAAAGTTCAAAGTACTTGTTTAAGAGAAAATAACTTTTCAGGGGTTCACATACGACAAAATATAATAAAACATCTTCCAACTTCCTATCTCCTTGACATCCTTTTTATAAATATTCCTAAACCTACAAAATCAGTTCTTTACTGTGTAAAATTTATAATATCCCATAGAAATTAAAATTAGTATGTTGTCGATTACGTCAAACATTAATGAAACCGATAAAATCTGCAAAAACCTTCAAAAGAATTCCAAAACGCTTTCGAAGAAATAAAGAGAATCATCTATATTTCAATCGTCAATGTCGCAACGCCATCAATCACATGTTAATCGCGGATGTAACAAAAAAGAAATTAGGTACAGAAAGCCAGAAGGCGTTAATAGCCTTCATAGTCGCCACCACAAGTACGATCTTCGGGAAATTAAGTAAAGGCGACCAGGAACACGACACGCTGCATCTTGATAGCCTTGCGTGAAGTCATTGAGTTTCTGTTTTACAAGGGATACCTTTTGGTGGATATCCCTTCACATTTTTACCGAAAACGACTTCCAAGAATTGCGGTTTGCGGTTTTATAACCAAATTAAAATTAGGATTTAACCGATATATTTCTAGCGGTGTTTCAAAACCTGGCACGGCTTCAAGGACGTTACTTCAAATTAATTAGATGTTTTGTAGGCAATGCAACTTAACTAATAAAAACACCGAAACTGATGTCTTTGCAAGGTCGCTTAGACAGACCTGAAAGAACGTGAAATGCAGGTGAACCACTATCGAAACGAGAATTCCAAACTTGAAATTAATTAAATTGGTTAAGTAAGGTAATGGGCCGCTTGCAACTGCAACTGCCGATTAGGGGATTGTAATTTTTTAAATATTTTAAGAGATACTTTAAAGACTACGTTAAAAGCTTAACTCGGAAATTAAACCGCTTCGAGTATTAATGACTGTGATGAAGCCGATACTACTCGGACAACTTCTGCACTTAATGTATGTGGGACGCGGAGCAATCGGTTCATAATATTTGCTTTAGTTATTTGGTTTTAGTTTCTAGAATTATTAATAATTCTCATCCATTGAATGAACGCTAAGTTCAAACTAGTGTACATCGAATCATAAAATATTGAAATCATTGTAATAATGAAATGTCTGAAGTAACCTTTAAAGAGAGCTTAATTTTTGTACTTATAACCTAAAATTAACTACATAATTATGTCTAAGTGGAGGTGATCGCCAAAAGGACAAAGTTGTTTCAAGTATAACCCCCTTACCGGATCTTAACTTAAAACTTACCAAACATTAAAGAATTAAACCATCACCAAAGAGTGGACTTTGAAGTATGAACTCAATCAAATAAAACACACACAAAAATATAGACAGAATGATGTAGTAAATAATATACACAGTGTGTTTTTTATTGGCCTTTATGATTGAGAGATGCTGAATCTTGAAAAGTATTTATCATTTTCTACACACACAGTATTGGAAATTGAATTAGCACGTTTTACTTAATTGCAATGAACATGTAAGTACATTATAAAAATAAATAATTATATTTTGTTTTTAAATCAAGTAGGTCTTATTTGCACAACATTTCTTATTCAGATGTCCAGTTGTACCTTCCTTTTAATAGCAGAATAGGCTGAGGTAAAGATTTGACCAATGTTGAGCTAGGAAAAATTAAAGTTTAAGTTGCCAGTTACACATTAGAAATAGGAAGATCTCGAAAAGCTATTAAAAATTATTTTGACCAAAGCAACATTACCCGGAATCCTCACATAGATAGAACTGTTTCAAAAGCTACCTTGGCAGTGTGTTCCTGCCATAAAAGACTTGGAACCTAAAGCCAAAAATGATATATTGGTCATATTTATGATATGCTTATCGTCACGTATGCCTCTTTGGTATGGTGGCAGAAAACAGAATAAAGTGTAGCTGCTGGTAAGTTACTTAAACTACAAAGGCTTGCCAGTTTAGGGATTACAGGAGCCATGAGCTCCTGTCCCACAGCGGCAATGGAGGCAATGCTAAACCTCCTTCACTTACATTTATGTGTGCGGAGAGAACGAGAGAAGCAAGGCTAAATGCCTTAAAACTGCAACAGGTAACTGAATATAAACCTGGAAACTTAGTTGGCCACTTAAGAATTGTGAACAAAATTCAATTAGAGTCCGCAACCAAACCCACGGGCATAATTCCAGCACAATATGACTTCAACTGCTCTTTTCAAGTGGTAATTAATAACTACGAGGAGAGCAAACTGCAAAGATCGCAGGAACAAACATATGGTATACAGATAGTTCCAAGATGAATAAAGGTGTAAGAATAGGCATTCAAAATATTTAGGTAACACTCCAATTATTTTTCAAGCGAAAGTATATGCTATAGATCTTTGCGCCCAAGAGTGCATTAAGAAAGGTTTACGTGGACCAAACATTTTTATCTTATCAAATAGTCAGGCAGCACTGAAAGCTCTTAAATCTGATAATTTGAAATCCAAGATAACTTGGGACTGTAGACAACCCCTGATGCAACTGTCTAGAAATAACACATTAACTTTAATGTGGGTGCTGGGGCATGAGGCAATAGTAGGAAATGAAACTGTCGATGCTCTTGCAAGAAAAGGTGTGCAGGCACCATTTATCGGACCACAGCCTTTTTTTGGAATTACCAAAGGCCACATAATGGTAGAGGTTCGAAGATTGGAAAAGGAACAAAAAAACATCCCATGGAGAAAGCACCGGGACAAATCCAGGCGAAAAAGTTTATTAACTATTCGACAAAGAATGTTAGAAAGCTTCTCGAACTCGATAAAACAAATCTAAGAGTAATGACTAGTCTCCTGAACGGTCATTGCCCACTGAGATACCATCTCAAAAATATGGCTAAACTGGCAGTAAAACATGCTAATGAAACTTCAGAATACATACTGTGTGAATGCGATGCATGAACTCGTGGCAGGTTCAAATTCCTCGGAAAGGTGACATTCACGCCTGAAAAATAGGAATCTACAATCTACAACAATTACGAAAAAAAAAACGAAAATGCAACAATGATAAAAAATGAATTAATCGCCGTAAAAGGCCAATTTTTCTAAGAAATTCGCAGCGACAACTTTCTCAAAAGATTACTTCTTCTTTAATCTTATCTGTTATATCAGGCGACCAAAACAGATTTTGCACATTGACATTAATTGGAAATATGAAAAACTTCCGTTAACAAGGTTAAGTTGGGGGAAATAATGGGATCAGGGGTTTTCAGTGACGAGAAGGAATTTAATTTAGACGAATTTAAGGCTTCATGTATTATTGGCATGCTCTGAGGAACAAGAAAGCAAGTAGAATAAGTAGGAATTTTGAAGGTGGAAGCACACTAATTTGCTTGGATTACGTCTAAAATGAACTCGGAAAACTTTGTTTTTCAATGAGATAACGCTGCCATTCACACAGTAGCTTCTGCGAAGACTTGGTTTTCTGAAGACAATATCTTATAACAATAGCCACCAAGAAATCACTTCATCAACTTCATGGAACACCTATGGGGTCCCATAGGAAGCTTGGAAGCACAAATATATTTGTTAAAGAAACCATGTGGGTATATTGAAAACCAATGTAAGAAAGATATTTCGTTTAAAGTTGTACATTTTTAGTTTTGTAAATTCAAAATCCGCAATATCATTTTTTAAAGATGTAAACGTTTTAATATTTGAAAAACACCTAATATTGTTTTATGTTTTTAAAGTGTAGTTTCCATCGTAGAGGAAATTTTTAGACACAGCTCAAAGTATTATGAGAAAGTGAAGCTTCTGGCCCTTGAAGACGATATTGAAAACTAACCTGAAGAAACTTTTAAAATCAAAAACGAGGATGTGAAATCTATATAATGGAAAGACTTCACAAGCCATAAAAATATGTTTCTCTTTCTCCAGGGCTGGCGGAAGCGGGCATGCAAAGCATGCGGTGCATGCGGGCGCCGCTACGGAGGGTGCGCCGCCGCCCGGGGCACGGTTCGTAGGTTCATTTTTAAGAAACAAAATTTTTATCATACAATTAAAATGATCAGTATAAAATTAAATAAGGCCGGATATACCGAATAAAAATTTAAAAAAATTGTATATTCATTGCCACCTCTGATCAACCGGCTGTTTACAATTTTGCAGCAAGAGCAGGCTAAATGCTTGTCTACGAAATGTTGTGTCTACTGCAGTCTATCTAAAGTGAAACGGTGGACGATTCTTATGCGCAGAAACGAATTTCCGCAGTGCAAACTATTATTTCGTCTCTGTGTCGTGTTGTGTTCGCATAAAACTAATTAAAAAAATATTTTTTTAAACTTTAATGCAAATAAATTTTAACTTTAATTATAATTCATTTTAATTTTGTTAGCGATTTGTGTCGTTGAGAAGGCTATAATCCCTGTATCATTATATTCAACGATTAAAGTGAAGTAGTTGTATCAAAGTTTAGTTTAACTTTTGAGAATTTTTTAACGATTATTCTGCCCAGTCAACACCCCCGGTTCGTTACATTTAGAGAAACAGCATGTGGCTATTCTGTCAAAATTTATTTAACAAATTCCAAATATTTATTATCTTAAAAGAACCACACACGCCCGGATCGTTACAGGGCGCTTAGATAGAAATTGCGTGTGGGCGGCAAAAATCCTAGCGCCGGCACTGTCTTTCTCTCTCTGTTTCTCTCCTTCTCATTTATTATCTTTCCTTTGTTTCTCCTTTCATTCTTTCTCTCTCACTCTAGGCCTTTTTACTCTCTCACTCTTTTCTCTTGACATTTTTCCTTGTTATGGTTTGCCGTCGACAGATATCGTTAAATTATTGTGGAAAATTGCTATAGAGAGTTATACACTTCCACAACAATTACAACGGATTCTAGTCGACAACAGCCAATAATTATGAATGTAGGTTCTGAAGAGATACCGGAAATTACAACTTCAGAAATATATGCAGCACCCAAGAAAATGAAGATTCGTAAGTTGCCTAGAGAGGATAACAAAACTTGCGAAATGTTGAAAAATAGGGGACCAACACTAATGTATGCCCTAAAAATATTATTCAACAAATGCTTGGAAGAAGGTAAAATATCAACGCTAAAATCATCTTATTATTGAAAAAGAACGGTAATACCTACATTGAGAATTATCACCCAATAAGTCTTATATAAATTACTAATGAGGATCCTAACAAACAGGTTAACAACAATGCTTGATCAATACCAACCAGTGGATTTCGAAAAGGCTACAGTACCTTGGATCACCTCCAAACACTAAAATTACCCGTTGAAAAAGCAAATGAAGATAATGTTCAACTTCATTTAGACTTTGTAAACTTTAGAAATATGAACATTTCTCTCATCAGTGGACATGCCAGAATAGATTCCAGGTAATCGCGGCTTATAAAAGATATTTATGTATATACGAAACTGCCACTTTCTGTGTTTAAATAGAGCAGAATACTAAGACGAATATAATCCCGGTAGGCCGAGGAATTCCCCAAGGAGACATAATCTACCAGAAATTGTTAACACTTGCCTTAGATAAAATATTTAAAGAAATACAGTAGAAGAAAAATGGAATTAATATTGACTGCTCATATCTAAATCATCTGCGATTTGCTAATGATATTTTACTAATTAGTTGTGGCAAAAAAGAACTTAGAATAATGCTAGAAGATCTAAAACACGTATCATCAACGTAGGGTCTTGAAATAAATGTAAGCAAAACTAAAATAATGAGTCCAACAGGATAGCAACTGGAAATTCACGGCCAATTTACAGAAAACGTAGAACAATGCTTCTATCTTGGACCCACAGTTAAACTTGGTAAGGAAACTCAAACGATGGAAATTTCCAGAAGGGTAGCGTTGACTTGGCTGGCTTTCGGAAAACTCCAATATATCTTTACAGCTCCTAATATTCCCAAAAGGTCGAAATGAAAGGTGTACGAAGCTTGCATACTACCAGTCTTAACTTATGGTCTGGAAACTGCCACATTAACAGAAAGAAGCGCAAACACTTAGAACGATGCAATGAGCAATAGAGCGAAGAATGCTTGGAATTAGGCTGGGGGACAGAGTGCGAAATGAGACCATTAGACAAAGAATTAAAGTCACGAATATCATAGAACTAGTCGTCACCTTAAATGGCAGTGGGTTGGTCATGTAGCCAGACAGGACAACAGCAATTAGACGAAGAAGTTAATTCAATGGCGACCTAGTGAAACAAGGAGCATCATAGGAAGACGCTCAAAAAGATGGCTGTATGACATAAAGAGAACAGCAGGCATCGATTGGCAACAGGCAGCTCAAGACAGAAATGTTTAGAAGAGATTAGAAAAGGCGTATATTTTGCAGTGGACAGAAAATGGCAGAGGAAGAAGAAGAAATGACCGCATAAATAGCTTTACAAACGAAGATACAATAAAAACATGGCAATTCAATATACATACCTACGTGTTGGACTAAGAAGAAGAAGAAAAAATGAAGAGCGAAAAGAAAAGGAAGTAGACGAAAAAAAGAAGAAGGGGACGAAGAAGAAAAACAATTCGAAAACTTTCAGATTAGAAAGACTTAAATGCTTAAAAATCACTTCTATTTTCCTAATCCCTTATTTTATTGTAATTGGTTGTTAATTTTTTTTTAAAGCGTGCTGATTTTTATTACATTTAATGTAGTAAATAAATTAATATTAACAGCTAACTAGGATATGACTAAATATCCGTATACAAAATTTACAAACAAAGGTAAATATTTGGAAGAGTGAAAATTAGTATCAAGGGAACAACCAAAATATGGTAAATCCATGTAGGTAGTAGCTGAACTGGCGGACTAAGAAAAGGAAGAAGAACAGGAAAAACAAAAAGAAGAGGAAGAAGAGGAAGAAGACGAAATAGAAGAGGAGAAGAAGAAGCAGGAATAAGAAGAAAAAATAATTCGAAAACTCTCAAATCAGAAATGCTTAAATTATATTTTTCTAGTCTTTTAAGTTTTTGTAACTAGTTTTTTAATTGATTTTTATTATATTTAATGTAGTAAACAAATTAATATTAATAGGTTAATAGCAGATGATTATTAGAAAATGAAAATTAGTATTAACGGGATAAAAATATGGTAAATCAATGTAGGTAATAGGTGAAACAGGAAGAATAAGAAAAAAAGGAAGAACACAGAGAAAACGAATTTCGAAAACTTTTAGATCAGTAAGACTTAAATGCTTATTAAAAATCGCTTTTTTTAATCACTTATTTCTTTATAGTAAATAAAATACTAAATCTCACTTATATAAATATAAAACGCAAAGAGCACCCAGAAAATCTTCAATGTTCTTTAAAAATGCGGTATTTTAAAAATCGTGCCCGGTCCATCCGTTTTACAGTTGCCCGGTGAACTGAGAATATATTTCTTACGAAGAATGCGGATGAGTACTTAAGAATTCGCCTAAGTGTGCTATAAATGCAGTTCAAGAGAAGCAGAAATGGTAAGGGCATATTTTACACAATCCTTTTATTTCGCACTTCTTCACATTTATTCGTTATTTTCAGCTTAAAAACCAAAGGCCTCGTACGTATTACAGCAGGAGATTTAAATGTCCGTACAAGCAACAAACTCCACTCGTATGAATTAAAGTCAGACCTAAAGCTAAATTTATCAATTTATTACAGCTAAATCTTCATTTATAATTCAATAAAGCTATTTGTAAAAATAAAGGGTTTACAGCGAGCAGAAAACAAGCATTTCTCATAGCTTCAACCGCTTCTTATAGAAAAAAAATCCTAGGAATGTTTGCAAGAGCTCGAAACAAGAGGTTAAACCATCCCGACAGGCTTATTCCTCTTATTTTAATAAAATTTATAGCCCATTTCATTGTCAGGAGCTGCGGGATTTTTCTAAATAAAGACGTTATAGCTCCAGGAATTTATCTAGTGGTAATTTTAGATCTTTTCATCATGTGTTAACATCCAACCGTATACAAATCAATTGCTACTGTCTAATTTACGGTTCACACACTCGTACATCAAACGCTGATTATACACATATACCGTGTGTATTGGTGAGCTATTAATAGCCGTAATAATTGAATTATTGCCGTACATAAGTCGCGCGCTGCGGTTAATTGCAATAAATCGACATAAACATCTCTATGAACTGTATAAATGCATTGTTTTGTATGTTATTGTTCCGTTACACAATTGACAATATCATTGTAGTTAACAGTACGCCGATGACACGAAATAAATCACGATTTTCCAAATGAATTCCACGAATTCGAACGCCCGCGGAGCAAAGCGCCGCCGTAACACGGTTAATATGGACAGACCAAGGACTGAGGTTATACTAAATAGTAAATACCTACTTTCCATGTATAATTAGTGCTTAAGTATATGTATACATGCTAATGATGATCAGAACCGTGTAGATTCCTTCTATAATGTTAATTATTTCGATGCACTGAAAATAACGGGGTAATTTTTCTTCTGAATTAAATTAAGAACCATCCAAGGTGGCTTTACAAATAAGTATTTCAACTTTCGAATAAATTTCGTGCGGGTTGCCTTAACGGAAATTTAACAAGAGGATACGCGTTTTTTGGTTCTTCCAATAGAAGTCCTTACGTAACCGAGGAAAAGGAAGACGGATGCACACTCAGACAGAAATTTTGTAATTTCTTCTTTTACACTTTTTGCATTTTGACACATATAAATATATTTTTATAATAAATGAGCTTTTCATCCGTTACACTCGCCAAAATTCCTAAGCTTGTATTTATCAGAGGATGATAGCCTTAAAGAGCCACTTAAATAATTACAATAAATCAAGTTCCTGACAGGAAACTAGAATATTCAACTAAAATACCTATTTTCTAACAAGTTAAAAATTGATTAATGAATCCCGCAAATAAGAGTTGACACGTACATTTTCTAAATTTGTAAATTAATTGTGAAACTTTAAAAAAAGAGGCCTGCGATTATGTTAACACGTATAATATTTAGAATTTTCTAATGATAAATTATAGCTACAGTTTATGTAACTACAGAAGAATCATAATGACCTATATTTTATTTTGTTATAGGTTACGTGTTTCATAAATCTGCAATAATCAATTATGCAAGGAAAAAATTGTTGTTTTTGTTTTTACATTTTTTGCCTTCTCTTTTCGCACGTATTATTTTTGTCTTTCGCATATTTATTTGTATTTATTTACTCCTCTATACAGAAAGTAACATTTGCAAATAAATATTATTTATTTATTATTAATACATTTAACAGAGAAAACAAGACGCAAAAGATGGATTTAAAATCAGTCTCAGGGTCAGTTAACAAACGTTTTAAAAAGATTGAAAAATTATTTTCAGCAAGCAAGAGGATTATTTAATTTATAAGTATAAACTGAATATTCAATATTGGGAATCTGAGAAGCCCTTAAGGTTATTCTAACTTAAAATTAGATTTCATTATTGCCGAATATTAGTAACTATAGTTTAAAAATTATTGACTTTATGTCCCTAAAATGCACAATTCTTGTGTTTATAATTTTTCCCAAGTTAATGTTTTCAAGGCGAGTGAAAAGTTAAAATAAATATTTCGAAAAAATAGAGTATTCAATTGTTAAAAGGAGAATGTGTAAATGTTAAAGAGGATATCCAAATTAAGATTTAGAAAACTCAAAATCCTGAATTAAACATACATAAAAATGTGTTTACTTTTAATTTTCTTCTTCTTCCTCTTATGGCCGAAGCCTAGGCCGATGGCCTGTTAGAAACTCGTAAGAACGAGTTCTAAATTCATAAATAATTTTCAAAATTAGCTTCAAATTAGCATATTTTCCAAAAATCAATGGTTTGTAAGTATTTTTAAATCAGATTAAAAAGCAATTGTTGTTAAATGGTTTGACAATCTTTTTTCCATAAGTATAAACGTTTCTTGAAAACAGCGAGGTGTAAATTGTGAACGAATTACGTTGTAACTACAACTAATATAATATAATTCGCGTGAAATTTCATTGAACTTACGTAAAATCCTCTATAATTTTCTTCATACCGAGAGATAAACCACAGATCAATTACAATGTAAAGCTGAATGGAATTTCATGAAAGTCAGATGATTCTGGTAGGAAACCTGATTGGAACTAGGTAGAATTCCTAGGAATTCCCTTGGAATTGGATAAATAATTCTATTGAATCATTGAAATTTTGTAGAATATTTTTTAAGTTTAATTATTTCGAGGGCAAAGGTAAAGCCAAATGGAATTCCTTGGAATTTCTTGTATTTCGTTTTGGATTCCGTAGAATTATGTGAAAGTTTACGACTCGGCTCCTATTAAGAAGAACCATTTCTGTACAAAAATGTATAAATGTGCCTTAAACAAATTGCAAAAAAAATCCATGAAATTTCCTGGAATTACGTGAAATTCTCTGCGATTCCGTGCATTCCTAAAAGTACGCCGATTATTACGATTCACGGAGTTCCGATTCTCTCTAGAGGAAAGGCGAATAGAATTCCCTTTTTCTGTATAAAAAATATAAATAAACTTTTAACAAACTGAAAAAACATTCCATAAATTCTTGGAATTGCAATTCATTTCCAAAAGTAAACATGAATTAATTATATAATGTCTAACCAGATAGAATATCATGGAATTCCCTGGGAGTCCCATTATTCCGAGAGGAAAGCTGAATAGAATTATCTGGAATTGGTTGAGTTATATGAAATTCCTTGGAGCTATGTGGCATTCTTTAGGAATGATAGAGACTTCCCTGTGGTTCCATTCATAATTCATACCGTGGAATCATGATTGTATAACTCGCCACAATTCTGTGGAGGTAAAAGCTGAGTAGAATTTTCGTGTAATTAAACGTGAATTTCCTATGAGCGGTAAACCATTGGCAAAATTGTGTATTCGAATTGCATTTTACATTTCTAAGTTCTATTGCCGCAACAAACCTTTAGAAAATACTGCAATTTCATAGGAAACCATAGCAATTTCAAGCAAAGTCGATGACAAGAATTGCACGGAATTTCATTATTCTATCCTTTTACATGCATCAACCCTCAGGGAATTCCACCGAAATTTCACGGAATTCCATTCAGTTGTACACCGCAATTCCATAGCTGTTTACTATTCGTAACTACATGTATGTAATTCTTGATATTAAGTTCACTCTCAGGAAAAATCGCAGATGAATTATAATGCAAAATTGAATAGAATTCGGTGGAATTCTCAGGGAATCTAATTATTCTGAGATTGAAAAGAATGGAATTACGTAGAATTCTTATGAGATTTCTTGGAATTGCATGGTAGAACTACCTGGAATTAAATACACGCTGAAGGATAAATCTCAGTAGATGGAATTAAGTAGAACACTTTGTAAATGTAATTATGCTGACGGAAAAGCGGAATTTCCAAAGGATTCAGTGGAACTACCGAGTACTTGTAATTCGTGTAAGAATTCGGGGAATTACTTAAATTCTCTTGAAATTCAGTTAAATCACAGAGGATTTGGTTTCTGCAGATAAACCATTAATCTTAACTTTAGAAAAATCGTGGTTTTTCTTTAGAAAGTTTTTTTAGGATTCACATCTTTGAGGATTGCATTAAGGAATTGTGGTGTGCAAGTGAATTAAGGATTAGGTTAGATTTCAATGCATTTCCTGAAAATGTGTGGAATTCCTTAGGATTTTGTTCACTTTGAAGGAGAAACCGCAAAACAATAAATAATACAAGTGTATTTAATTCGATGAAGATATCTAAGTCCAGCTATTTTCAGGGAAGCTAATTGGAATTCCGTGGAATTTCTGCTGGATATTATTAAATTTCTTGGAATTGAATAAACCGTGAAAGTAGTCAGATTTACAACTCAATCGAATTTCGTGAAATTCTTTAGAGTATCATGATAATCATGACATATTCTGGAAGTCTAATTTTGTGCAAATAAAGGGAAAATTAAATTCAGTGGAATTCCGTAACATTACTTGCAGTTTTTAGTTTATAGTTTGTTTGTCGAGGGATTATGTAAAACTTCGTTCGAACTAAGGAATTAAAGTGTGAATAACACAGAATAGAAACGCGTAGAATTGGAATTGGAATTTATATCGAATTCTGCTGAGGTTTTGGGAAACTTCCACTCAAAGCATAATTCAGATGTACACAATTTCTTAAGTCGTTTATTTTTCGGAAAAAGTTTCTAAAAAGTTTTTTAAAGAAATTAGGCGTTACGATAAAGACTGACACAAAGGTAACTTTTAGTATTTTAATATAATATTAAGCATGCAACAACATAAAAGTTACTTTTTGAAGATTTTGGAAACTGAAGGAGGACAACTGCCCAAAAGTGAAAAGGTATTTTGGGGTATCTGAAAAATGACGAATTTGACAAGATTTAGAGTGTTTCGGCGATCTTTAATTTCTAAAACATTTTTGGGATATTTAAAAATGATGAAGCTTTTATAGGATTTTACATCATTTTTATAGCATTTTTCAGGTACTCAGTCCCCATCATCCCCTAATGAAAAGCCATCTTCGTCTATTAGTAATTCGAAGGCTTTTCTAACGAATTTTTAAGGTGTTTTTATAGGGTTTTTAAAATACCCAAGCTCCTTCCACCGCAAATTATTTGGGAGGGAATTTTTAATAGAACTTTGAGTCTGTTCGAGTGATTTTTCAACAATTTTCCATGTGCACAATTTTTAGAAGCAGTTTACTGTTTCGGTGTATTTGGGGTGTCTAAAATGGAGGAATTTTTTCGGAGGATTTTCTCTTTTGGATTGACAAAACGTCTTCCGGATTGGGACTGTGTCATTTTGTGACAGAAAGACTCAACGTTTCGCCCACTTTTTTAAGGGGCTTCTTCATGATTTTGAATCATATTTTGAATATTATGAAGAATATGGCTTATCATCAAGTTCTGTGTTTAATTTTGCACAAAATGATTGCACTGGAACGGTTATGAAAGTGGAACTGTTCCTGCTGTAATCGTCCTGAAAAATACAAATTTTCTTTTACTTTTAGTTGAAAGATTCTAAATCTTACATACACATTTTCCAACATAAGCAATGCTTGTAGAATAAAAACAGAACTTCTTTTATGATTTACTGCTTGGATTGCTACAAACGACCAAAGCTTCTTGCTTTAGTTTACAGGTGTTACTTTCTACTTCCCAAATTTTTTCGTACATGCAAGGTTTTCATCTGAATATTTTTAATATTTTCGGATTTTGTCTTAAACCCTAGAAGTTTCCTCCAGTTTTAAGTAGAATAATTAATTTAAGAATATGTTTTTGCGTTGAGCAGTTACAACAAAACGAATGAACTCGACTTCTGGTTACATAACATTTAATTTACTTAATTAAAAAAGGTACTCTTAAGTGTAGTAAAAGATTTTACTTTATAAATAAACAATAAATATTGCAAAGTGAAATTCACAACACGTTAAGGAAACATCATTAAATCTGTGGTTATCCTTGAGAATTTTCCAGCAGGCAATTCAGAATATCAATGCCCTTGTCAATGTTACAACATGGAACGGTACAAGATGTGGGAAAATAATTTGCTCTCGAAGTTGTAGAAACGTCTGCACGATTTGCAATCTTTCCCGAACGTTGTTAATTTACAAACTTATACGTGTTATGAGAAATTTCATGCGTGAACGGATACATTTCTTCGCTCCCCATGTGCCAGGCAAATTAATAAATGGCATTAATAAATCTAGTTTATATAAACGATTTTTTAAAATTTATATTTATCTCAGCCTGATCTAAAATAGCTAGTCGTATTCTAATAAATGATATTTATAATCTAAAAGGAAATTAGTAAAATCCGTTACGGTTAATCAAACTAATTGCAACAAACATTATTGTTATAACGTTTACTTGCCTTAAGTGGAATATAATGTAATTTATTTTCCACCGTAATAGCTTAAGCACCGATCACCTTGTGCGGCAATTAATTTAAGATTTTTAATAAATTATAATTGAAAGGCTTGATCTTGACCGAAACAATAACGAACTCATGCCGTACTTTTAATTTTTATTGATTTGTGTAGTCATCGCTGCCATTAACTTTTCACTTAGAAAATCATTAACAAAAGCACGGCTCGTTTTAAATTACAGGACTCTTGAGATTTATTAATGCGATAATTTAAACGACCGAAATAATTTCGAACTGCGGAAAGGAAAATTTATAAAATCAGACAGAAACCGGTAATTTACACACATCAATTCGCTTAAAAAGAAAAATACCGTTATGTTTGATGAATACCTGTTGAAACTAGTATGAGTTGTTTCTTATTAAAACCACAATCAGTTTGAAACATCTTTGATTTATAAAATAAAAAGATTAAATTTTCCGGTATTTCATGCAAAAAAAGGAAATAACATTGGCGCCGTGGAATATTTGTGGGAGCAAGTATCATACGTATCACTATCTAAAAAATTTGCATTAAACCACAAAATAATTAACGTGACAAAGCACATTTGCAGTTTATATGTATAAACACCAACACAAAACGTTGTTATATTTAATACGGATCTGAATGTATCATTAACATAACTTCTTTAAATAAAAAAAGATAAGCGTTGTTATTTCTACACCTCATGATTACTTAAAATATTTTCCAAATTTAAATTTAAATTCGAAATTTGCATCTCGATCCGTTAGAGTGAATAAATCAAAATAGAGACAATAAAAATTATTTAGAAGAATTCCTCAAGTAATTAATGTATGCATTGGTGATAATTTTGTAAAGATAAAGGTGCCAGGCACTGATTGATCTAAACGGACAGGTTGTCTTTCTAAAAGCTGCCATTTATAAATTAGCATTGCTTGAATATCCTTGTCATGGGAGTACTCCAAATACAACCTATGAATCTAGATTAATTATCAAGGAAATCCTATCCTTTGTTAGTCGTATTGGTTTTTTAATTACTAATTTATTATAAAAACGGCAAGGAATACATCACAATAAAGGCATGAAAACTGGGAAATCAAAATCATAACCGAAGTTTTTGAGAAATACACATAAAATCTCCAACAAATTCATTTATCAAATTTTAATTAAAATTGTGTTAGGTTTAAAAGGCTGCAAGAATTCGTGGATAAAAAATTAGAAATCTTCAAAGTAAAGCTGAATTTTGAAGAAACATACAGAAATAGCTGAATTTTTTTGCTTAAACTTAAACCTTTTAAGAATCAACTCGCCTAAAAATAACTTAAGCAAAAACTCTCCATAAATCTAAAACATAACATTTGTATCAAATCATGTTAAACCACTTTTCAAAATTAAATTATAAATTTAATATCAAAATACAAAAGCATAAATCATACAGAGCAACATAAAATTTCACTTTTTAAATGTCTGACAACTAAAAATACATCGAACTGGCTTTTAAAGATAAATTACATTTATAAACCGTTACTTTTGAAGGATGACTGCATACTATATTTGAGCTATTACGGCTACAAAATATGATTTACGATTTTTGATTTTGTTTTACAAATCTAGTACTAAAATTATAGCTGAAGATTTATTAAATAGTTTGCTTAAGAAGAAGGATACACTACCTAATGTTGTATGTTAATGATGTATGTACCACCAGCAGATAATCATTGAAATTTTTAAGACTTGAACTAAGCGATATTAATGTAATTTTGAATACAAGAGCTGTCAAAATAGTTTTACCAATACGGATAAAATAACTTTTCAAGGTTTGTTAGGCTTCCACGTGTTTCTCTTTTGTTAAAGACAACTGGAGTGATAGTATATAATATAAATACAAAGACACCAGCACGGAAGTACAACGAAATTTGATAAATGGCAAGAACTCCAATACTCAAACGAGATTGTACAACTGGTATGAATCAGGGTGGGACAGCTGCTTAAGATGTTGAAATACAGATTAGCATGTGTCATGATGAGTCATTTATTATCAGCTATTGCTTAACAAGCCACCTGCTTGTCATCTGCGTTATTGTAAGAAAAGAGGGGGCTCATTTTGTGTATAAATAGGTCAGCTTATTTGACGACAAGGCAGTGAAGTGCGAACGAGTAGGCACATTGAGACCGAAGCACCCTAGACTTCTCAAGTTAGTTGGGCAAGGTGCGAGGGAGTAGGCAGATCGAGGCCCAAGCATCTGGACTCCTTAAGTTAGTTCCGTCGGTAAAGCTGCCGTCTACAAAATATTTTTCTGTATTTAATTTAAATGTAATTCAATCCATTGTAAGGCTTAATAGGCTAATAGTTTGGATGTAACCCTTTGGTTTCTTTTTTAACTTTAACGTTTGTAATTTGTCTCTAGAATTGTTTAACGTATTTGTTTGTAACTTTGCCAGTAAATAATATTTGTAAAACATAATTCAGAGTTCGGACAATGTATTATGTTATGTTAGTTGAATTAGACTTTCAATATAAACCTCTCCCACAGCTAAGTAAACCCCACGTAACGGAGTTAGGTCAAAGACTCTACCTAAATTATTTAATTAACTTATATTTATTTAACTTGTTTTTATTATACGGCCCTAACTAGCTTCGTTTAGCGATTATAAAAATAGAGAGCTGAATGACGATACAAATAAACTGAAAACTAAATGGTAGCCCTCTAGATAGACGATGAAACAAATAGATAAACAGGCAGGCAAGCAAACATACAAACATATACACAGACAGATGCGTAGACAGAGAGAAAAACATATAAGAGCAGAATAGAAGACAGTTTGGTAAAGACACAGGTTAGACGAGTAGACTGGCAGACAGGCAGTAAGACGGATATGGAACAGGTAGTCAGACATACAAGACAAACAATAAATGGGCATATCGACAGATAGACAGTTCAACCAAAAGTTCGACAGATAAATAACTAAACAAAATAAAAAGTTGAACGTTCTGGCTGCCAGATAGGTAAAAGCATACATACAAACAAATCAACAAACCAGGGAATGGATAGACAAACAAACGGATAAGCAGATAAAAGGAAGCCCTTCTTAAACACAACTATCATAGCTTCTATTGCCTTTTTTAAGTATTAGTGCAGAAATGTTCGAAATTCTGTCAAACAAGTTACACGTATCGGAACAAACTTCTATCTATTGTAAATATGGGTTTAAGATACAAACAACAAGCAGGAAATTTGAAAGTATAAATAAACATACAATCTGTACTTTCAATTAAGGGAAGGAAGGAAATTAATTAAAGAGAAATAACAAGTAAAGCGGCTATTAAATTCAGAAAAGGACAAGGGGTTTCTTTTTTAAATATTTCTGTTTTTCAACCAATAAACTACCCACCCGAACAACGAGCTCCAAATAGGGAAGATATTGCTGGTGATTTCTAAAAAGCAAGTAACTATTTCTGCTTTAAGTTCTTGGTTATTTTATTAACAGTTTCTGATTGTGAAAACATTACATGTATACAGGCGAGTAGGAGGGTCTTCTAGCTCGACGGGATAACTAATAATCAGCTAAGATACCAAGTAGCGATTAAAATATAGTTCTGTATTTTCTGAGCAATGGGTTGGTTCGTAAAGGGGTACAATTGCATATAATTTTCAGGTACCTTATTTTTCACTAACAAAGAAATTTAATTCGTTCAAAATATTGAGTTTGTTTCTTTTTTCGCCTTCTTCTTTTTCGCGCTTCTTTGGGGAATTATTAACAACTCAGATCGCCGGAGTAGCCGAGTGTCAGGGTCAAACTCGCTGCGGATGCTCGGCGGGTGACCTGCCCAGTCACTGAAAATAATTGGGAACCGAGCACAGTGAAGGAGTAGGGTACCATATCACCACATACATACGCATAGCGTGC
Source organism: Melanotus villosus (assembly GCA_963082815.1). NCBI lineage: Eukaryota > Metazoa > Arthropoda > Insecta > Coleoptera > Elateridae > Melanotus > Melanotus villosus. The sequence continues at coordinate 4,209,940 of OY720420.1, read as the reverse complement.
GGGACAACCGGGTATAGAAAGAGACTCAGGAGGCCTTAACCCTCAATGTTACCGGTCATACTCCCTCGCTGAGTGTAAGTGCCCATGCCTTTATTATTAACAACTCAGAGCCCTTCTACGGCTGCGAATCTAGGCTCTACAAGTGTATTAGTTAAAAATAAATGCATATTTTTGACATATGAATAGTTTATGCTTGTCTGTGTAAAAGAAGAAAAGCTGTGGAATTATTTTAATAATTTTTTCCATTCCAGTCTGCTGAGCGATATCAGCTAGCTATGTATATAGAATGAGCAGCAATCGTTACGAAACCATAATTACTTGCTGCTTACTAATGTTGCCTAGTAGACGAGCGAAAATAATTTTTTAGGTTTTTTGGTTTTCACCTTTGGTTAACATTTAGCTTACTTTCCAGAAGGATTTATATTTCTAGAAATTACATTTGCTTTGTAAATAATAAGGGTTTGTGTTAGATTGATATTTGAAATATTTTGAGTTGTTGGAGATCACAATGGCTTTCATTAATTTAGTTATATGAACTGAACATTCCATTAGTTTCTGCATACTTCTCGATAAACCACATGCTAAAAGCGTAACATCAGATTTACTACTAACAATAATTAAATCACAACTTTAGATTCAGCGTTCTATAAAATTAAAGTATTTGTGTGCAGAAACGTTTTAGGAATAAATAAATGAATTAAATATAAAGTTAGTGTTACGTTGTTGCGTATCATAATGTAGTCAGTGCAGGTTCAACAGTTGAGTGCACGAAGGCCGCACCGGAACATTCACTCCGATATCACGCAGATTATGCAAAATTCCCCGTTGCAACTTTTTATATTGAATTCCTATTGCATCGGTGGGATGGACAGGGCGCGTGAAACCATTGCATTAGGCCGCGCTATGTAATTTCCTCGACCGCCCGGGGCTTTAACTCTATTAATAGTAATAGTTCGTTTTTGTCACAGATTGTAGGAATATAAACACGATAATTGGCGCTTTGACAACCTTGTCTATTATTATGTCATGAAAAAAGAATTCTTGATTATGCTCGAAATACACTTTAAATGCAAATAGACGCGTATTAACGGCGGGATTCTTTCTTCTGACGTCTTTTTTTTTCTAAAAGAACTACTTTGCGTGTTTGCTGCTCGATTACGGCGCCTAATTGTGCCACCGGCGTGAAAAAAACGTTGCATATTTTCGACCGGCGATTTATTATAACAGTATGACATAAAAGATCACGTTTTAGTTTTTTGTTATATTGTTCCTGTTGTAAGTAGTTGCATTTATCAGTGTTTTTGTGGGTGATTCGAGTATCACGATCCTGTTCGAACTTTTGAAGGTACACGGATCTTGTCATTGTGTCTGTTTTTCCTGATGCAACCCGAGAACAATAAATTATACCTGTTAAAATATTTTATAAATGGCGCTAGTAAAAGGTGCAGTTTACCACACCCCAGTTTTATAAAATTTAGGTTGCATCTGCGTTTACGATCTCGAATTTATTTTTAAAACGACTAACGCTACGTACAAAGCTACGGTGAAAAAAGTTTTAACAGTCGAAAATTTAACACGCCTTCATGTGCTACAGAGTGTGACAAATCCCACCTACATAATGAAGTAATAACTATTTTCGATTTTAGTAAACCAGTGGGGAAAAACGCCACTTACATTTCGGGGAATAATATTAAATGTAATTCTTAAAAGCGTAAGATAATTTCTTAAGTACGTTATTTATTGGCTATATTTACCGTTAATTCAGATTAGCAAACCATTAATTAAAACTTCGATAAATGTAAAAAAATTAATAAACCACACGCTAGCTGCGATTGCAAAACTAAGGATGCTGGGAAGATTAAATAAATCCATTTTTAACACGTGCCAGATTAGATTACCATTTTCTTTAAGTTTTTGTTTTATTTTTATTTTATTACGTCAAAGCTCAGAAATACGTAAAACGTCTTGGAACTTACTTGGTTTTACTAATAAATTTTACAGAACATAAGTTATTTTGCAATCAAGTCAGTTCGGGACCTTTACCTTCAAAAAATTACATCCAGCATCCAGCGTTACTGCAGCTGCAAATTTGTTTGTTTTTACTCAAATTAATAATAGGTATTAACTTATATGCTTCGATTCGGCCAATTAAAAGAATAGAATAAGGTGAGTTATTTAAATTTATTTTAATTGTAAGGATTGAATATTTAATGAAGGTGTACAGCTGTCGACGAGTGCTTTCAATGCATAATGATAATTACATAATTACATAACGTTTTATAACTGTGATCGGATGTTTCCTTCGAATTAATTTTTTTAAACTAGTCCTTCAACTAAAGCAAAGACAGGTTAAACAATTGCTAAAAAACATGTCAATGTCCTTCCAGATGTAAGAATAAAGCTGGAATCCTAAATGCCTAAAAATTTAAAAATTGGTAAAAGTAATAGTTACCTGCTCACCGCTCCTGCGAAACAGGATTGTTTCAAACTGTATAATGTCAATTTGGTGTAATCTGTAAGAAATGGAAGTAGGTATATTTAGAACTATCTGCAACTACTAAAGCAAATTTGTGCTTTTTTTAGATCTGATTTGAGATTAAGCTTTCTATCAAGATATTACGAAAACAAGCTCATTCTTGCTAATGGTTCTGTAATTACGTACTAAACTAAAGAATATTTAATAATAATAATATATAATAATGGTCTTTATTGTTGCCAATAAATTAAAAGTACAGTAAATTAAATTTACAATAAATTGAGCAAAAAAATTGTAGATTTCGGCAGCCATAAATGTTGCTGTTCTTTCATTCAATTAGGAGAAAATTAAAATAAAATAAAAAACTTCCTTGTAAATTATTAAATGATAACTCATGCTGGAGATCTTATTACTCAGGTCGAAGCCTATGTGCAAAAACGAATGTTAATAAATAAGAAGATCTTTAAATAATTGTAAAATGTCATTTTTATTAGTTATCCTAAGGTTACTTGCTCGCAGATAAAAGATTCAATGAATTCCCAGAGGAAAATTACAAAATTTGAACAACTTTTACGATTTTTAAAACCACGTTACTACAAAGCAAGCAGTTTTAGTTGAGATACCTCCAAGTCGTGTAGAATAAACCCGAATTTTTTTAATTAAAATCCATAAATTGGCAAGGTTAAAAATCACGATGAAGATAAATAAGGTAGATTAGGAAATCGCGCTTTTCGTCAAGCGAAATTTTACAAACATTGTTGACTAACCATTATTTAAATTTTTTTTAATATAGGAGCGCAACTCAATATACGTGGTTGATCTTAGGTTTAATCGAATCAGGACAAGGACAAGAAAATTAGAATATTAAATATTAGTTGGTGTTTTTGAAATAAACTGGGTTGGTTTCCAAAAGCATCTGTGTGATATTTAATCGTTCTACTCCTGCGCCTTTGCGTGCAAATTTGAGGACGTCACTGCTTATAATCTGCATTTTGTAACTTTACTATAAATTATTTCAAAGTAACATAATTATAATTATTAAGGTACATACTAAAATTTAAACCAATTAATAGAAGGTTAATATTCTTCTTCTTCCTTTATTTTAGACCAAAATCTGCTTTCCTTGTTAAAGGGATTTCCGTTAATGTGGAAACTCAACTTTTCATCCATTTTCTTTTTGGATCTTCCCGGCTCTCTTTTGCCCCTTGGTTATCGGATCTTTGGACGCGGCTTAAATATAAGAAAAAGTTGTAAACATGTAAACAAAACATCTTAAACAGTAGAGCGATGTTAAAGCACAATGGAAAATTAAGAAGGTATATAATACTAGAATGTGCTATAGAAATAATAGGAGCGACGAGGTAGAAGAATGGTACGAATAAGGATATAAGCACAAGAATGAGGAAAAGTAAGGCAACAATAAAATGGATAAGTACAGTGCTTTAAAAAGTTAATGTCGCTTATAAATAATTTAAAAAAACATCAACAAAACTAAACAAATATAAAAGAATCAATGACGAACGCAACATTGGAAGATGTAGGTACACAAGACAAAAGAACAGTAGCTGCAGAGGTAATTGTAAGAAGAAGAAGAAAAAAAGGACGAACAAAAAGAAGAAAACCAGGAGAAGAAGGGCCGAAGAACAAAGAAAAAATGACAAAGTAAAAGAAGAAGAAGGGAACGAACAAGAAGGAAGAAGGTAACGAGGAACAAGAAGAAGAAAATGAAGAAAAATAAAACAAATGGAAAGACGAGCTCTCCGTTTGTCAACGAATCGAGTAGCAATGCCAATGCCATATTTAGCGTACATTTTGGAGCCCCAAAACAATCATTTGCAACAATCAGAAAACTATAATCATGAAATAATAATCTAGAAAATTAACAGTGCCATTATACGAAAACATTTGAAGTCAACACGATACGAAAATAAACCACAACGATTAGAACATGTACCTTAGATCGTATCTAATTAACTTGTCTCAATGTAACTTGTACATTACAATACTTTAATGTTAGACACACCCAGTGTTATTACTTATTACAAGTATTGTCACATTTTCATTAAACAACAAATAAAAAGAGAATCAAAATATCTGTTGCGAAACGTATTTGAGGTTAGTGGAGCTTACGTTTAATTAAACCGTGTTCGAGTAATTACAATTCGTAGTAAGAATTACTATTATGCAAGCTTGATTGTTGTTTTCGGCACCTTACTGTTTTTTCCTTGTATCGAAATAATTAGATAATTTATAGTTTTGTAATTGTGATACATAAATATTGTGCGAGCAGTTTTTCATACCTGTCTAGTAATTGCTTGATTAATTTATTGGGTAAGTATTTTCGTTGAATAAAACGGTGACCTTTTGATGAAAGTAATCGATTTGTGTAATTTTTTGTAGCTTGGTTCGATTCGGTTTAAAAATATTTTAAGCCAAATTAATTAATTCAAATTAATTACTGCAATTAAAACAAATCAGCCTGTGGAGTTTCATCATCCTCTTTTAAAATTTGCCAGGATAATTTCGTTTAACTTTCGAAAAACCCCTTTATGGATTTCTTGACTTCAATAGGCAAATTAAATTCAATTAATTAATTCTAATTTTCTTATTATGCGATAATCTGAAACTGTCTTTTTTGGGAAATCAACCAAATGAGCTGATTTGCTTCTTACGTTCAAATATTTATTTTACGTCTTAAACAAATTATAAAAATGATTTATAGCGCTATAAAGCTTACACAAAAATTAATAAAAACTTAATAATAATTAAACATTACAACACAAATGGGAGAATATACGATACGAGATCAAGGTTCATAAAATTCAAGGATTATTAAATTCGATTTAACCTATCCCGTTTCAATTTAAATGAAAATAAACAGTAGTTATTTGAAAATTATTATAAAGTAGTTTAGCAATCACTCATGTGTAATAATTATTGAAAGTTGTGAAATAAAGCTGACTCATCAAAGAAGTCACAGACACTGACGCTGCGCTGTTCAAGATTCATTTTAGACCGGAATCTATGCACCTTGAGTAATTAATTAGTGAACAAATGTATAAAAATCAAAGCTCATTAAGTTAATTATAGTATAACTATAATAACAACTATTAGGAGTATAAAATTGTTGCATGAAATTATTTGAATTAAAGGGAAGTTATACCATGAGATCGAAAAAAAGATGATTCTGAGCAGGCCTTGACTAGTACAACACGATTGGTTACACTGGTTCTAGAATGCCTATGAATTATAATGTGACAGTGACATTTCAAATGTAAGTCAGTTTTGCAATCTTGTTTCCAGAATTATTTAAGTTTATCGTTGTAATACTAGTGTAATTATTCCAAAAAACACAATTTACAGACATGTATTCATCTTAGTTTTCAGTTTGTTCCCTAAATAAATACTGTTTTGTGTTTTAATTTATTTGACATTTATTAACCTCTAACATACTGCCACATTTTGAAATCAGTCTTGCCAATCGTGTTGTACTAGTCAAGGCCTGCTCAGAATCATCTTTTTTTCGATCTCATGGTACAACTTTTGAAACAAAATGTACAAAATTGTAAATACTTACGATTAGTAATTTTTTAAATACTTGCAGTGAAGTATACAACTCACTTATTAGAATAAGAAAATGTTAAATTGTTTGTAGGACTAGAATAAATAATTTAAAATTCGAAAAAGGCTACATTTCACTGACATTTACTCGTGTTTGGAGTTACTGCTTTTGATTTTAAATAGTAATAGAGAAGTCGCGAAAAAATTCATTACATGAAACTGATACGATGCCAAAACATTGTAATATTAGATAAGACCACTTCGAACTGATAAACCACAACCTTATTTACACACAAAAATTGATTAATATTTTACAACTGTTAAGTAGTTTAGGAATAAATAAAGGTCTAGCTGAAGGTAAGCCTAACTCCACAAATCTATAGTCCCTATTCCCATAGGAAGACAACTACTGGAAGCAATGAGACAAAATAACTTGCCTTACTTGTCACCATGTAAGCCAACCTACCGGCCCACAGATCTGAATCTTCTAGATTTTTGCGTAATCAAAGGCCCTAAAACGTAGCGAAACAAGATCATGCTTTGATTTCTCATCTGATCATTCGTCTATAATAGTAACAATGCATTCCGAGGTTTTGCTAACTAAGGAACAACCTACCCTTAGCAGCAGAAAACAAACTGGGACCTATTTACGTAGATCAACCAATTAAATTGGAGATGCCACTCAAGACACCGTAATAGTAACAATGCATTGTGAGGTTGTGCTAACTAAGAAACAACCTATCCTTAGCAGCAGAAAACAAAATGTTTACTTAGATCAACAAATTAAATTGGAGATGCCAGTCAAGACACCGTAATAGTAACAATGCATTCCTAAGTTTTGCTAACTAAGAAACAACCTATCCTTAACAGCAGAAAACAAACTGGGACCTATTTAGAGACTATTTAGATTAACGAATTAAAATGGAGATACCACTCAAGACACCGTTTGTAATTGACCAAACTGTAAAAGCACTAACGAAGAACATACTAAATACCGCTTGGACACCAACCCCAGAGTGCTGCTTAAACGAAAGGAAAAAGTTAATTCTTAGAGACAAAATTAATGATAAAAGGAAGGAGAGAAAAAATATCAAACTACCAGAATAGTAGAAAACAAGGCTGCATTCAATAAAGCAACAGCAGGGCTAAAAAACTGATTAGCGAATTAAAAACAATTTGATACAAGAACATCTTAGCAGCAACTGAATAGTCGCTGTGGAAGGCCACTAATAAGCTAACAAGACCGCAACTAAAAATACCAACGGTCAGAAAACAGCACAATGAATGGACAAGAACAGATAAAGCGAAAGCAGAACCATTCACGCAACATCTAGAAAATGTCTTCTAGCCATTAGCAATAGTAGTAGCAATAGTAGCTGTAGCAAACGATGAAGAAATTGAGAAATTTCTTGAAGTACCAAATCAGATGTATCCTGCAAGGGTAAGAATCAAAAACCAAGAGGTTAAGCATATCATTCGATCAGAAACAAATCCAACAAAAGCGTCAGGATTCGGCTTAATTACTGACCAGATTCTGCAGCAACTATCTGAGAAGCCTATAAAGTGTATATAGCTATTACACAGAACTTCAGTGCAGCCTTGAGAACTTTCAAAGTGATTGGTAGGTCGCGCAAATCGTCATGTTAATAATACAAAAACCAGAAACAAAATTACTTATTATATCGGCATATTAGCCTTCCTGTTAGAAGAACTCCATCGACCCAAATCGGATTACAAATGAACCTGAGTAAAACCAAAATAATGAGCCCTGAACAAATACAAATAACCATCGAAAACCAAACACTAGAAAATGTATCCCAATACATATACCTTGGACATAGAATTCAATTGGGCAAGGAAAACCAAACCAAACTGCTGAAATTTCTCGAAGAAGAGGACTTTGTTGGGCAGCATTTGGTAAGCTCAGGTTCATTCTAGGATCAAATGATATACCAATAAATCTAAAACGAAGAGTCTGTGATCAATGTATATTGCCAGTTCTTTCAGATGGCTTAGAAACAATGGCGTTAACACAAAAATCCCAACACATCCTCCAAGTATGCTCGGAATTAGTTTGAGAGATCGAGTGCCAAATGAAGAGATCAGAAGAAGAACGGGAATCTCAGATGTGGCAAGAAGAACAGCACAGTTGAAATGGCGATGGGCTAGCCATGTAGCAAGACAGGAAGAGAGCAAATGGACCAACAAACTGATAATCTGGCGACCACGAGAGACTAAGAAAAGTGTGGGAAGACCCCAGAAAAGATGGCGAGACGATATCCAGAAAATAGCAAGGAAGAACTGGATACAAACAGCCTATAACAGAACAATGTGGAAAGATTTGGAAGAGGTCTACATCCAGGAGTGGATGATTTCGGGCTGAAAAGAAGAAAAAAGAAGATTAGCCTTCCGATGTGGTTTAAGGTCTTAGCAAAACTGATACTAAAGGAAGTGATCGATCAAATCAAACTTATCCCAAACCATCAGTTTGGTTTTAGAAACAATTATTTATTATGTAAATTAGGTCTGTGCTCGTAGACATAGTACGACACTGCGAGTAACTAGTCTGTGACTTAAGGATGAGCCAGAAATTAAGTTAAGAAAAAAGTTACACTGCAAGAAAGAGATTGTCTTCTTCTTCTTCTTCTCCCATTGGGTTTACTGTCTTTTCTTTCCATAAAATTCTATTTCCCAATCTTTTCCTTGTAACCATCTTTCTTGCAAAGCAACTTTTATATAGGCCTCCCAATCTAGACGCGGTCGGCCTCGTTTTCTTTTCCCCCTTGCAGACCATTGCGTTAATTGTTTTGGCCTTTTAACCCTTCTGGCATTCGCCGGACATGTCCATACCATTGGAGCCTTCTGCTTTTTAATGTTTTTGTTAATAACCAGGTGACTTTAATCCTTCTCCAAATTTCTTCTGTTCTGATCCTACCCCTCCTTGTAAGTTGTAAGCACCTTCTTATGCAATCAAGCACTACAGATCTAATTTTGTTTCTTACATTTTTTGGTAGCAGCCATATAACACGATATTCTCCATAAGGCTATGAAATAATCTCTCTTTGGTACCACTACTAATATTTCTATTCCATGTTAATCCATGTAGTGCTTGTTACGCTTTTTTCCATTATTATTCGTGCATTAATCATGTTCGCTCGTACCTGTATAACTAGAAGTGACCCCACATATTGAAATGTAGTGCAGGTTTTAATATTTACGGTTTTAAAGCGTTTATTTATAACTTCGGTTCATGGTGTGAATTATTACTAACAAATTTATGCCATGTAACAATTAACACTAAAAGACAAGACTAATATTAACCCGTAACACTAACTAATTTATTTATACAAGTTATTTATATTTACGCCCGTACTTCTATTTCTTACACGTATTTGTTCGCTCGGTATGTTCCCGGTAGTAGACTGTGGTATCACTGCTCCGTTCGCCCAAGGGAATGCGCCTTTATATACAGCGGGCTTTCAATCCAGTAAGTACGACGTTCTTCTCGATCACTCGCGCTAGCACTGGAAACTTCTATTGGCGCATGACGTAAGTATATGATTTCGCACCTGCTCTCCGCGACTGTTGATGCGTCTCGTTACAATATCTTGTCTTCTATTGTGATACTCTGGGCCTCTCTTCCAATACACATGAATTCTGTTCTTTCGTAATTTAATTACAGTTCTCACTCCCAAACTCCTCATTCAATTTCCTAAGCATATACTATTCCATATCTTCTTCATCTTGTACAAACGCAATTTGTTCGTCAGCAAAAAGAAGAGGGTGCAGCGTTGCATCGTCTATCTTTATTCCTATCCCAGGGCATTTTTATACCATGCGTCCAGTGTATGTTCAATATACATATTTAAAAATAGTGGAGGCATTCCGTGGCTCTGTTTAAGACCTTTATTTACCTTTATTGGCGAGGTTAACTTACTACGAATTTTTGTTTGTGCCTCTGTATTGTGATGTGTTATTTGTATCCACTTTTCCCTTGCGTTAGTTTTTCTCATCGCTTGACTTAATCTACATCTGGGTACATTATCATATGCTTTTTCTAGATCTATAAAGGTCATATTTATGTGTATCTAGGCTGTTTCTATTTTTTTTAATAACTGTCTCACAATAACAGGAGCCCTCTATTCTAAAACTACTTTGCTCTTACTTAGTTGTAGTTATATGTTCCTCTTCTGTCTTACTTGTTATTGCACTGTAAAATAGTTGGAATAACACTTATTCCTTAATAATTAAAGCACGACTCCTTGTCTCCTTTCTTATATATTGAACTTTTATATAGGATTTGTTCCATTCTCGTGGTATAGTTCCACCCCTTTCTTTCTTCTTCTGCGCTTCATGGATTAGACTATGTAGCCTGTTCCGGAACAGGCTACCCTATTCTACTTTATAAAATATTTTCAGTATGCATTTTGATCTCCTCCAGATTTAAGTAGTTCTATTCTTAGGTTTCCTGGTCCTAGTGGTTTGTCGTTCTTATCTTGGCTGCTATTTTGCCATCATTGGCTATCTTCTTTTCCTGTTCTTTCCAATCTACATGTTGTTTTCTTTGTTATTCATTGTTTTGGTGGAATGGTTTGTATTTTACCTTGATAGTTTTTACCATTCTCCATGCTGTAATTGATATATTATATCCAAACTGTTATCAATATCGGTGCATAGTCTGTCCAAATATTCTTCCTTTTCTTCTCTTACTTTCGTTTTTGCTAAGTTTCGTAATTGTACATATTGTTCCCTAAGTTTTGGCGTGCTTTCTGATATTATTTTCTTCTTTAATCATATTCTAGGTCTTCTGAGAACTTTTCTATATATTTAACTTTTCTATCTACGCCATTAAGAGCCTCCGTCGCTGCGCAAGCATTTATTTTAAATACTCATACATTGCTTCCGGCGGCCCGTTTGTATTTGTAGGTAATTTATTTTCCATCATGTTTTGGTAGTCATTACACCACATTTCTTCTGCCAAATCTGCTTCTTTTACAACCATCACATCCGTGAACTCTTCATCTGTTATTTTTTTTATTTATCTTTAAGCAGTATGTAAGGTGGCCTACTAACATGAAACATAGTTTCAAAAATTTAATTCTACCGTAAAAATTTTTAATATTTCCAAAAAGAAAAGCTAAAGTTTCAAGCAAAACAAGTACATTTTGAAATTTTAATCATCATCATCAGCGTCAGGGGTTAAACCTTTTGGTTTGTTCCGATCTCATAGATTAAAGCTGATCTTTCCAGCGTTTTTTCGGGCGCCCAATGTTTCTTTTTCCGTCTGTAGGTTGGTCATGAAGTAGTTGTTTTGGCATACAGGAATCGTCCATCCTATTGAGATGTTCGTACCAATTGATTCAGTACTGTTTTATTTTTTCGTTTAGGTTGAAGATACCTTATTCTTGTCTAATGTCTCCATTTTAATAATTTTCGAAATTCTCAAAATTTTTTTAAGAAGGTTAATCTTACTGTTTATGCTATTAAAAGTTTACACATCCGAATATTATCAGAAGCTTTATTGATGACTTTAGAATTAAGGAAGGCAAACTAAATTAGTGTCAACACAAATCATTAGTAACTCTTTGATATGGCCATACTTCAAATAAATAATTAGCAAGGCGAATAAAAAACTGGAATGCACTTTCTTAAGCCTTCAAAATAACCACAACTGACGTATGACATTTTTCAGTCTCAAAGTGGTGACAATTTATCCAAGGTGAAGACAGATCGTTTCTGCTAGAAATTTGTCATAAACAGATTGTGCTTAATCCAAGTGGGTGTTGATTTCTTAATTTTGCATTAATCTAAATAGTTCTTGGAATTAATTTACAGCTAAAACTTGGATCAAAATCATGGATTTACAGCTTTTACCTCAAAATTTCCTTCAACTTTGCCCTCTGAAAACTTGTTAGTTAAACATATGTATTCGACCGACCCTGTACGCTAATAAAGAATATTTAACGAGCGATTATAAAGTTTTACTTTTTTCTACGGTTAATCCACCAATTAATTTTTATTATTTTTTTGTATCGCCACCTTTTTTCACGTAGGTGCTAATATGGCACATTTTTATTTATAACACTCGAAGATTCCTATTTAATATTAGTGAAATTAACGTCTTTTTTATCAATCAATAACCATTATTCCTATGCTTTTCACTTTTCGAGGACGAAGCTTTAAATTATTAGAATGACCATTAGATGAGTTGGCACCGTACGAAATTAAAATAAATTTGGAAATGATTCCCGACCAGTTTTCCTTGTATTCGATTTTATTAGAAAAAAAGTGCAGCAATATAACGGTTCGTAATTTCCGCATCCAGATGCGCTGACCTACGACGCCAAAATTTACAAGGTGCTATTTTTATTAACATCCTTGATTGTTAAATTTATGGGAATTATTGACTTTTTGGCCGTTGTTCGGCGAATATAATAAATTTAAAAAACATATTCGAAATGCAAATTTCGACCAAACAAGACTTGCCTTTCGTAAATTATACTGCAAAGTAAAATTTACACCAAGAAAGCTTCAGAAATATTTGTGCTTTCATAATCCGACTACGAAAACGCAAAATGAAGAATATTTGCTGTCCTTTTAAATAGAACAAAAAATTAAGTAAGTAAAGGTGAGGTAAAAGTAAGGTGAAAATGAGCCTTATTAACGACTAACAGCTAGCAGGTGATCGAGCAGGGAGAGCTTAGGCATTTTTAACAAAACCAACAACAAGATTAGGCAATTGCTGGTTCACCCTAGCCAACAGAAAAAAAAGGGACGAAACCTAATATTTTAAGCATAGCTTAAACATAAATATTGAAAAATGCAGTTCAAATCCGTTTACTCCTAAAGCAAACTATCAATACCAATCAATTCTATGGGTGCTGAGCTACTAAATCAATGGACACCTAGGCTAATTAAAAATCTTTAAAATAAAAGCATTAATTAATAAGGTACTTATATTTGATTAATAAAATAATGTCTTGGGTTACAATACGAACAGTTAAAAATATAGTCTTGTTCTTGCTGGTGTAATCGTCAGACATGCGTTCTGCAAGTTTTAAAATAATTCGCATACACGAAGATCTGTTATAAACAACTGTAAATATGTAACCCATACCTACGGCTGATTTTTGCACAAAAAAAACTTGTCTCTAACTATAAAATTCCAAATTTAATCCTGTATTATGCATAGAAACACGAATCAATAGCATCGATTATGTATGCGTCGCATTCCGAAGGCCATGTCCAGTTTTTTAGTGCTGTCTACGCAAGTAAATTAACTCCTGCTACATTTTATCAATAATTTAATAGCCAATTATGATAAAAAGTTATGTTGAAATATCTAAGGGTTACTGTTCGGTCTTTACTTGGAGGAAAAGTACCGAATTTTAATGTATTCCAGTGTCCAAGGTTGTTTTCCTTTGACCGAATGTAAAATTCTCTCATTTTTAAAAAATCCTATAAATTTCTATTAATTATCATGAAATATATAGTAGCGTGGTCTAAAATTATGTTATAGCCAATCCTTGTTTAGTGATTTTTATGTTAATTATTCCAAAGAACAACGTCCTCGTCTTTTGGAATTTTTTTATTGTTCGGATTTACTAATAATCTGCGAACGTTCTTGAATTCCGCTTATAAATTATATCCGACATAATGATTTTTAAATTATTTACATTTTAATCGTTTTTCTTTACAATATCGCTTTTGAATTTCTTCTTTTTTATTGGTTTATCTATTGGATTTCCGCTATTACATACGACTAATTTACAAGTTCATTTAGATAAAGCGAAATTATCTTATTTATCATTAAACCTACACGGATTAAAAATTTCAAAATAATTTATTCAAAGTACTTTTTTCAATAATGAAGTGTTTTAAATTACCTGTTGATAATTGGCGTTTAAAAAAATTTTATCTTTGAATTTATCTCGTAATGAATCGTTAGTTTTTTTTAAATAGAAATGAAACACCTACGCTTTACCTTTGCGTTTATGGATTTTATAATAACTTGAAATTTTTAATTAGCAATTAGCAGTCGGTAATATGTTTTGACCCTTTGCTTAGTGAAAATAAAATATGAATTTTATGACGCTTTCTGAATAGCAATAAGGAAATATTGGCTTTAAAAGAATGATATCTCAAAATATTAAAATATGAATTTAAGTGCAGGTAAATTAAGTAATATTTTTATGTTTTTATAATTTATTATTAATAATCAAATATAAGGTTTTTGAAATTGTAATTAATTTTCCAGGGTTTCATGAATATTCCTGTTAACTATTTTTATTAGTTGCCTTAAAGAATGTTGGAATGTGCAAATGTATGGCATTGGTGTGCTTCCGTAGAACTTTAGCATAACGAAATTGCTGAAATTAAATAATTAATTATTACTAAAACGGGCATTAAGATTTGACTAAGAAAGTATATGTTCCACGACACCATAGAATATCGAACTAAGTATTTATGTCGCTGTTGACTTAGTTATTTTAAATTAGAATAACCTTTAGTTTTCAATAGCCTAGACAATTATGGCATAGAAGAACTCTTAAGAATACACATTACATTTAAAAACTTCAGTAACAAGATAAATGGTAAGTTAAGTTTATATGCAGGGTGTATGACAATAGACTAATACATTTTTAGAGAATGGCAACATAACCAATCTTTCAAGAAATAAATCCCGGGTGGGATAACAACGCCACAGGTGGCAAAAGAAATTGCTGAAGATGTCCTAAACTAAGCAAACTTGCTAATAGCCCAATAACCGATTTTATTGCTTATAATTACAAATTGGTAGACGTTGTATATATTTTTTAATTGGTCCAGTGGGAAAGTTCTAAATATCTCTTGATAGTATGGCGAAGCCGGTTTGCCGTTAATGTTGGGAATTAATATAAATATGTTACTTTAATAATTTAGGTAGAGTCTTTGACCAACGTTGCCACTTGAATATTGCTTGGCTTTTTACGTGAGGTTTTTATTTAAAGTCAAATTCAACTAACATTCACGTATTTCATATCCGTGTTTTAGTTTTACAAAATAATATAAATGGTCCTAATTCAAAGTGAATAGATTCGAATTATTATAAGTTCCAATTACATTTTAAAGTTATACAAAATTATGCTAATTCCCAATCACATTTAAAATAGTGAATTCGAAGACTTCCACGGTCAGTATCAGTATTAATAAAACGCCTTCCGGATTGGAACCGTGTCATTTTGAGACAGAAAGACTCTTTCCAGTCCAGAATTAAAGTTAAGTTACAATAAAACAATCTTACATGTATTTACTGAAACATCATCTTGAAGGGTGTCACTACTTCTGTCGTACATGTTGCTACTGTGATGGCTGGATATAAACCATATTCGTTTAGTGTTTATACAGAAAATTGGCCCCCTTTCCTTTCAATATTCAGTATCTTAGCCGCGTGGGTATTACAGAATTGCATACAAGCACGCACGAGGTGTCAGGATTCACCGTTCATTGCACTTCCATATACGTGCATTAAAAGATGCAACCTTGACAAGGCGCGTGTGGCATCCCAGTGAATGCCCTGATCGAATGACGTCATATCAACGAGCGTGCATTCGGATCTTATAATTTTGGTATTCCTACATTCGTCATTGTTACAATATCTCGAGTGTTTCCGCCCCAGGTTTATTTACAAGTTGTCTCTTTCAGGACTCTCTATCGCTCCTAATTGTTTGTGGATTGAATTATGGTATTATGGTACACTTTTTATATAAATCAGTGAAGAATCAAAGGTTGGAGGAGTGCATCTCTTCTGTCTATTATGAAATCTTACGAACTACGATTTGTTCATCATCATTATCATCATCATCATAAACGTAGTGATTTACATTTTCTATTATTTCACTATTTATTTCTCGATTGCCGTGAGTGGGGCTCATAATTTTGGTCATGTCGATGTTCATTTTTAAACCAATCTTATTGAAAGTATGTAGCAATTCTACAATTATTATCGATATCATCTGCCTTGCATAGATGACTCAGGCAGCAACCGTCGATCTTAATACCTTTATATTCCCGTTCTAGATTTTTAAAAAGCGAATAATATTGGTGATAGAGCATCACCTTGTCGTACTCCTCGATCTATTGAAATTTTATCAGTATTGAGCTCTTCGTCAATTTGTATTTAAATTGTTGTTCGTTCGTAGAAGTTTTTGGTAAGGGCTGAATATCTTGAAGCGATTCTACAGTTATCCCGTGTTTTAAGAAAGCCCATGTTTCCACCGAGTCGAAAGCATTTTGAAAATCGATAAAGGCCAATTGGATTTCGACCTTATACTGTAGGAGGAGTTTTACAATCTGAAGATGATTTAAAGTGCTGTACCCTCATCGAAAGCCAACCTGTTCAACTGGCTGATAGGCATCTAACTTAGATGTTAATCGGTAGCATATTATTATTGTTGGTAATTACTAATTAATAAGCGTGAGACAGCAGACTCGTCGGGCCATAATTATTGATGCCCTTTTTAAATAACAATATAACCTCCGCGTTTCACCAGCTTCCAGGTATCCTGCTCTCTTTTAGGCATTTATTATATAAAATTTGCAACGATGTTATTATTGACGCGTTTCCTCCTATCTTCAGCATTTCGGCCGTTATTCCACTTTGCATCTGTTTTAAAACCATAGGTATTTCTTCTATTGTAATTTCCTGAATTTCTTCGGAACCCACATTTGCAACAATTGCCCTGTTATCATTTTGTTATTACTGATTATGAGGCTTATACAAATTTGTGCAGAACTCTGTTCCTATTTATATAAACATAAAAGAAGGGCGTAAAAACTAAACCTTAATTTTACATGAGGTGCATTTTTAGTCACAAAAATAGTAAAATTCGAAAAGAAAAAATTTCCTTCAATGAAAGATTTATTAAAAGTTATATTTCTGCAATTATTCAGTATGGTAAAAAAATAAAGAAAAATTCTTAAAGAACGAATTTCTCTTAGTCAAAGTGTGTTTTTACAAAACACCTTCCCTTCCTGAAGGTTATTAACTGATAATTGGCAACATAAAATTTAATAGTCTCATCAACCATTAAATCTAACTGATTGTTCGATATGACTAATAATCGAAAACTTCTTAATTAGCATTTATGACAAACTTAACATTTTAAAACCAATACGCTTGACGTAGACATTTCTTTAAGCACGTGCTGTGTTTACTTTTAATTTAGGCCCGTCAAATTAATTACGCCAAATGCTTCAGCCATTTAGTTGAGTTAATTAAATTACTGCCATTAAATTATTTAAAAATTTAATTTAAATAAATATTTAACCTTGTACGTATATTGTTTCGATTTTATCTTTAGTAAAGATCGGTTAAACGGAAACGATTTGTAGAATTTTTTTCTTAATTCAGAGAGTAAACGTAAAATTTAATTAAGTATTCAACAAATTTTAATAAACACTTTCTGCTGTTAAAGACATAAAGTTTTATTTACTTTTTAATAAGTGGCCTTAGGAATTTTTATATGTACTAAGATTTATTAAGAATTCAAATTAACAATTGGCAATACAAGTTGTGGATAAAATTGTTTATGTAAAATATTTTCTAAATTTAATTTGTTGTTAGCCCACTAAAGCTTTGTTGGAACGGGCAAAGAATTGCCTATTCAACCAATATGCAAAACATAAACAAACATTTATTAGAAATCCTCAGCCAAGCATCCTTAAAGTTTATTATCGTGAATTAGGTTAAACCAGTCAAACGGAAATTTAAATTTAATATTTTTATCCTCAATGTAATTAATCTGAGATACAAAGGAGTTAATGCACACTCTGTGGGGGATCTTAATTAATAAACCAGCAAATAATCGTAAAATGTTGCTTGTTTAAGTGTTAAGCACGTAATCATTCTTGGTTGTGACATCTTAACTTCCCAATAATTAAATAAACGCCTTTAAAATTTAATTACAGGGGCATTGCTTCACATTTGTGGTTGAGAATGCACTTAGCCGTACAAAATTTCATAATTTTCTTGTTGGATTTTTTTAGAAGTTTCAAGAACATTTCTACTATCTCCAGGGCCGAATTTTCTAAACTTCTGTGCTCAACTTGATTTACAGCTGTGTATCAGGATCAGGTATCAGAACAAATAAATATACAAATAAAAGTTTTGTACAAACATATTGAAAAAATTAAAGCGTAGTAGGATTAACAGACAGTTGTGATAAACAAAGATTTACACGTTGCTACCACAGTATAAGTTGTTGGGCACCTACGGCCACTTTTTAACCAATATGTAAAGAACAAGTTAATAAAACATGGCATTAAATGACGTTTACGCAGACAATTCTCACTACTTATTGATACAGTCATGTTTATTGAACATTAGCAGATATTTTGATTTTATAGCTTTGGTTATTGCATATTTATGTTAAATGGGCTTTATGTGTGCTTTTATTATTTAGCTAAGGCTGTAGTTTAAAGACAAGCACACTTTAATACTTAGAAGGCGTCTTTGTTATTATTGTCCAGTTTTTGTAATTATATCGGAAATGTCTAGATATAAAACTGAAATATCTTAATGTATGACCTAAAACGATTTTATGTTTCTTAGATTGCATGAAATAAAGTTCGAGAACTGCAAGAAATATTTTATGGCACATAAAATGTGCATTAGATATGAATAACACTCTCATCTGGCGCCGTTTGAGTGGCAAGAAGAAAGAAATTTGATATTTTTGTAATTTACATAACTGTAACATTTTACAAAAATATTAAATGTCATTCCCCGTTTTAGGATTGGTTTTTCAGGCTACCTGAACAATTCTTTTGAAACAAAATAAGTTTAAGTAATTTAAGTTTCTGAAAGCAGATTACGCTTCGCTCAACAGTTTGGTGCAAGGAAATCTCTAAATGACCTAGGCTACAGAAAAAAAAGCAGTCACGTCTTTGCGTTTTTAACACGAAGTCTATATTATTGTTTTAATTAGCTGCTAATCACCTACTGTTTGTTTAATATTATTGTTAGTTTTACCTATATGCGTAAATTTCATACAGATATTTAATAGGAACATATTTTTTTAGTACAACGTAGGTACTTGTTAATATCAGCTAATTCTATAATTGCAGTGGGCTATTGTTGCATGATATGCTATAAAAATATAGGATAAACATGAAGTTTTCCTAAAGACGAAATAAAAAGGAATTTATACACTTTGAAAGTGGCTGAACATGGCAATCCAATAACTCCAGAATTTGGGAACAACATTTTAATGAGTCTGCCTGGGAAGTAAAATACATGTCGATGAAACCAAAAACCTTGTAAATAATACCAACCACAAACGTTTCAATAGTTGTATATCAACTCCAATTGCCACTTTTGTAAAATCATGCACAAAATACTTCAGTCGGCTTACGAATAACGTGTTTCTTGTTAAAAGAAGAAAATCAAGAGCTTAGGCTTGAAGGACTGTATAAACATTGTAACAAGTTATTAACTCAAAGTTAAAATTAAAGAAAACTCGTAATTACTTTATAATACAGTTTTTCTAATTTTTAGGCCTGTTTGCTTTGTAAGGATTTCCTATTGAGCGAAACATAATACCAAGGGTGTTTACCCTACTGTGACTGGCTGAGTCCAGAAGACAGGAATTCAGAATTATTCATAATAAGCAGCCAGGACCAAAGCTCAGTTATTTCAAGTTAGCAAATTCATATCACTCATGTGAGGAAACAATAACGATTTGGACCTAAGGCCCCGGCAAACCTTAAATGGCTAGAGGCTGCTAGGAATCCCCGGGCCGTATCAAACTGGTAAACTACACAACACTTTACAGGAAATGGATAGACTAGGTATAGATGTAATGGGCATTAGTAAAATGAGATGGCCTGAATGTGGAAAAATTTAAACACAGGAACTTGATGTCTACTATTCAGGTGAAGATAATGGATGGCATGAATTTGGTGTTGGTGTTATCATTAATAAGGACATCGCCAAATATGTGATGAATCTTTTAGGAATATCCGAAAGACTAGCCATGCTACAGATAGAGGCTACACCAGTCAAACTTAATATTATACAGGTTTACGTAGCTATAACTAAGGGAAGCGAGGAAGAACTCGAAAGATTTTATAATTTATTATCGGCCGTTTTACAAGAGCTCCTGAAATCTAATGATGGGCGATTTTAACGCCAAAATAAACCAGAGAAAATCTAACGATTTAGTTGAATTCTTTGGACTTGGCGCGAGACATGTAAGAAGAGACCGCTTATACAACTTCTGCTTAGAAAATCAATTCATAATAACAAACTGCCACCACGTAGACTATTGCTATGATGTTTTTCTTCTTTTAGCCTTTTAAAATTTACTTACCCTGACAGAATCTTTATTACTTTTGCTTTTATTTTAAGCTCCGGCTAACTCAGTATCTCTTAGGCGTTGATGAAGTTCTTAATTTGAGATTTATGTCAGTTTTTAATTAAATTCAGTTAATTTTGTATCAATAATGTCAAGTCAAAAAGTGCAATACAGATTTATTAACAGATTGTTAATTATAAATTTAACACACATAAATTGCCTAATTACTAAAAAAATCGCTCACGTTTGTTGACTTCTTATTTAATGTTCTCACTTTTCAATTCAAGTATCACTTTCGGACTTCTTCCAGTTCAATGAAATATGCGTCACATTCCAAGTTTTTCTCTTACAAAATTTGAATAATCTATCTTTCAGAATTTTTCATCTGTTATTCTCTTTTATAATATTTTCGTTGTCCTGGTTAATTTATCCATCTTCGTTTACTTGATTTTCAAATACAGTTATTATGATTAAATCAGATCCTTCTAGCTAATTTTATATTA
Organism: Melanotus villosus; assembly: GCA_963082815.1. NCBI lineage: Eukaryota > Metazoa > Arthropoda > Insecta > Coleoptera > Elateridae > Melanotus > Melanotus villosus. The sequence continues at coordinate 4,189,064 of OY720420.1, read as the reverse complement.
CATTTTAACATTTTATAAATAATGTACATAATTCAATTTTAAATATTTCTAGCTATCTAACTTATTTATTTATTTACATTTAATTATTTTATAACTCATCTCATAACATTTTTAAAATTTCATCCTAGTTCAAATAAATTCATGAAATATGTAACATTGCACTACATACATGGCACTCACTAAAAGCTCAACCAGAAAATATCGTGCCAAATCAGATAGATTATACACTGATCAACCAAGGGTTTTGAAATAGCTGCAAAGCATATCCAAGTGCAGTTTGACTACAACCCTTTGGTTAGCAAACTAAAGAAAATTCAAAGAAAAGCTGATAGTAAGATGGTACTTACAAATATTAGAAACACAAACAGAAGAGCGAATGAAGTCTTCCATTAAAGAAGATATACAAAAAATGAATAAAGAAGTAAAGAAAGTAAATAAACCATGGACGATTAGGGACAAATAAAAAATAAAGATTCTAATAAATACAAAGATATCAATAGACAAATAAGACAAAAGATTAGAAAGGTCAAGCAACAGATGCTGCAAGAGAAATGCCATGAAATCGAAGCCCTAGAAAACAAACACGATCATTCCAATATGCACAAAAGAGTTAACGAAGCTGCCGGACTGTATAGACAAGCAAGAGACAACTGATTCTTGGAAAAACGATGTCACTTCGCTCTTCAGTGACAACAGGACAGTACCGAGAACTCAAGCAATACGGGTTCAGCAGTAACTCCAGATAAAATTCAAAAGATCATTAGGCAGATGAAAGATAGGAAGGCACCTGGTGCAGATAATTTTATAATACTCCTTCACGAAGCCGGAATACAGTAGCTTACAAAGGTTTACGACTATATTTACATGACTCCTGAGATACCTCAATTATGGATAAGATCTACATTTATAACTATCTGTAAGAAACAAAGTGTCAAGTAGGTGTTCCTGAAAGTTATTCACCAACGCATCTACAAATGCTGCGAAGAACATATCGAAGAACACAGTTTTGGTTCAGAAACACGTTAAGTAAAATACAAATAGCCGTGATGATCGCCCATATTCGTTAACCGATAGGCACCCCAAGAAAAAGATATGAGGAAAAAAAGCTTTGGAATTCGAAGGACCGCAGAGAAACGAACACAGGACTGGACAGAGACCGCCATAATTTGCTTTCTGTTTTCATATTTCTGTAGTTTGTTAGTTTCAGCAAATTTCAGTAATAAGTTTGAAAGTTTGAAATTTATTTCTTTTTAACATTTTTTAAAATGGCGTAATTAATTAGGTTTCCACTAAATCCATATGTTTACCTGTGACGTGTAATGTGTGTTGCCTCTTAAGAGCCAGTAAGGAGTTGTGAAATAGAATGATCACACTGTAAGGCAGTAATGCAAGAGAAGTAGAAAACAGGGAAATGTAGATTTACAACGAATTACATACTAAGCACGCAATAATAAAATGGAAACCCTGTAGATGTTTAATCAATAAACATTCATTGATTTTGAAATTGCAACGTGAATTATGTCAGTACTGTAAACGGAATGAAATATAAACTATAAATATTAAACAGAAATAAACTCGAAAACAAAGGAAATTGCCAACAAAACTATGTTCAGAAAGACAATCAACAGATAATTCAATGCTTCTACGTTATAATCAGATTCAACAGATAAAACAGTAAGAAGCGGTTAACTTCAAGAAAATTATAACTGCAGAAACCTACTTCGATGAGCTACAAGTTTCTTAGCAACCACTGTGTTCAAGTCCTATATACAGGGAGTGCAGAAATATAAGGAAAAGAGGAAGATTAAATTAAACAAAAAATACGAAATAAATGTACCTAAAATGGTGAATATCAAATGCTATGTTCTATTGGCAAAAACCTACGAGGCCGTCATAAGAGAAATAAAGTCCAGAAGATAAACAATAACTGTGGGTTTATACAGGGTGTATCAGAAATAAGTACATTAAATTTCCTCAGTAATAGAGTTCGTCAAGAATTACATTTCTTAATAATTTTTTTAATATAATATAATATAATAATTATACTTTTTAGATTTTGTGATAAAATTAGTTAAAGATTTATCACAAATTTCGCTACCCGCCAATGGAAATCATGTCCGACACAAAACTTAAGCTTGGTTAACATAGCAAAAATGCAAAATAAATGTAAGATAAAAAAAATGAATAAGAAATGTTGTAGTTCTTGACGAGTTTCACCACTGAAAAAATTTAATGTACTTATTTCTGATACACTCTGTAGAGTTAAGGCATCCGCCTTATAGCCTAGTCGGACTTCTTTCTATTCAAAAACTTTAAAAATCATCTCAGGGGAAAGCGTTTTCCATCTGACGAAGCTGTTGAATAATATTTTACAAAGTTGTCGAAGGCATTCTTTTCTGAGGGTATGGGACAATTGGAAAAAAGATGGAATAAGTGTATAAGTGTTGAAGGGAGTTACGTAGAAAAATAAAGGGTTGTTAATGTGATACGTGTTTTTCTTTCATGGCTAGGTAGATAACTTCAAAAAACGCCCTAATAATATTAAAAAATAACGAAGTGAGAGAACTAGAAATCGTAAAAAGCTTCCAAAGTACAGGGGCGAAAGCTCTAAGCAAACAAATGAGTGAAGAAATAATAGAAGAAGATAAAGGATGGACTAGAAAAATTAGAGAAGCTGTGCGAAAAATTTAAGTGAGAAATCAGAAAATCAAGTGGAAGGAAGAGGAAGTTCAGGGGAAGAAAGGACAAAAATAATAGCCAAAAAGCAAGCCAAACAAAGTATCTCCAACTAACAAAGAGCGACAGAAATACAATATAAATACATGACAAAAAACCAAAAGTGTCGATACAAAGGCCAAACAAGCAAGTGAAAGGAACACGCAAACGAATGCAGGCAGAACTAAATTTATCGAAGATGACTGGAGAGAATTTTGGACACAAAGTACAAGAACAAATAGGACAATTTCAGACAGGATACAAACCAGAATACTGATAAGGTATGAGCACGCGAGACATATGGATGAGAAAAACCGAGAAGAATAGAATGAAATCTTTTACGAGAGCAAAATGATCGAAAAAAAAATTAACATCATAGAGCAGTGGAGAGTGAGATGCGAGAAAGGGTCACTGGGTTGCAATTTCAGTTATATACAGGGTGGCCCTGAACTAATTATGTTATAATAAGGGATTGACAAGGCTCGTCAAAAAGATGAAGTAAACATCGATCCAAAGACATGTACTGCAAAAGATTCGATTCATTTAATTGTTAATACCTGATACATACAAATGGAAGACCATGAAACCAACAAACTTTATTTTTATTGAAGTTTAAACTAAACGGCTATCTGATAGGTCAAAAATTTCTAATATATGTGTTTATTCTTTGAAACTGATAATTAAATGAGTCATAATTCTCGAGGGATACGTTTTTAGACTAACGTTTATCGGAATCTTTTGCATCCTTATGACGAGTCCAGTTTAATCCTAATTTTAAGCAACTATTTTAGAACTACCCTGTATATTAAATAGCAAGTATAGACTCTCCAAAACAGCAATGAAAAAGTAACAGATAAATAAGTAAACATAAACACCAGAAACAGAAACTAAAAAACATACCACCATATGAAACAGCGAAAGAGGAGAATAGTACAAGAAGAGGAAGAACAACCACAGAGCACTGAGTCCAAGGAAGTATAAGGAACTATACAATGAGAAAAGATGAAAATAGCAAAGGTAACTGGCACAGAAAGAACAGCTCCAGAAAGGTATGAATCTGAAGTACGAAGTAGAAAGCTTTAAAGCGTATATGAAAAAATACCCCTTAACTCGCAAACGCCAGAAGATATCCTGAGATTGTGAAGAGTGTCAATATACAGAGAAGCAGGCACAAGCAATACAAGCATTTTTGAAAATCGCAGAGCAATATGTCTTTCATCAATTGGAAAAGAGATATATTCAGTAATAACGAAAAGAAGGGTAAGAGAAGAAATATAGCAAACTTAGCAGAAGAACAATTAGCATTACAACCATTCAAACACAAGACCGCGAAGAGCGTTTTACTCCTCGTTCGATTCGTAACTGTAGCTATGACTAGACTGGCCCAAATCAGCTTCTTCTATCCTAGCGCAAGCTTCTAGATGGTTCAGGTACCCAGCTTTAGAAAAGCGTGGCGTGATACATCTCGAGATTTCCATAACTCGCTGGACGCTTTGATGTCGTTCCAGAAGCTCGCCCCCCGATGCCGTGTTTTGTTAGATTACGATACAAAGCAAAAAGTTATGTTCAAAATATTTCAGGTTGCAGGAATTCATCTAGCACTGTTATTATAAACATATGTGAATTAAACGAATTATAATTTTGCAGAAATAAAATTAGAAAAATTCCGAATTTACCCGAACGAATCACACTTTTATAATCTCGATTTATTCAGCAGGTTTACACGAGTTTATTAATTAAAATGATAGAGTAATTTATCTAAGTACGTGAAACGTATCTTCCTGGCGCCTTATAATCGAGAAGGTCGTTGAGCACACTTTTATATTTATTTTATAACACCTGCGATCTAACTAATTAACTGCTTCATCACTTACTAGCTAAACTGAGGTGGCTGTATTTTTATAATAAATCGATCTTCTTCTACTACTGCAAAATTAAATTCTCCGACAACAAAGATTGAGTTAATATTAAATGTTAAGAAAATAAAGTCTCCAAGATTAAATGTCCATCAAACAATACCCTTTTGCGGTGGACACCTGCTGATTTTAAAATATAAAAAGGCTAATGAGGATTATTATGGATATTTTATGGGTTGCCTTTTATCAAAAAATTATGTTAGTTTAGGTCGCACCTTCTCCGTTTAATCTGATTGCTAAATATTTAATCAGCTAGCATTTTAAGAAGGTTATCGATTTTTGATGTTATCATTTATCTTCATTTGCATTTATAATTATATAGATTTTTTTGCTTGCTCTGGGCTATATTTTGATGAGTTTCATCTTCATTTTTATTTTAAATTTTTATTCGATTAGTTACAATTTGCTGCTTGTGGAGGATTTGTTAGAATTTCTGGATATAAAAATGACCTTAATCATATATTTACTGAAAATCCATAATCAGTTTCTGAACTAAAAATAGAATGGTTTTGGTTTTAATAAATGTTTATAAAATTGGCGGAAAGGGCCCTTTAGAAGATTGCAGCATTTCAAGAAACATCAATTCGGTTTCCTTACTTTGTCCTTCAGCATCATAAAATATCAAAAATATTCTATGTAGACAACGAATCACCTGACAAAACATTCCAGCCAGACACGATATCTGCAATTTGTCACGTAGTTAATTTAAAGGTTGCTCCTTAAATTGTGCAATTTCAATCGTCATAGTTTTCAGAATTTCATTCCTTTCTCCCCAGAATTTCTTTGATTTTCGGGAATATTTTGGGAATCCGAGCATTTCAAGATTTATACCTCATGCGGGCGAAATTAAAGAAGGAAACCACTCAAGCTGAGGCTTAGGCTTTGGATATGCAATTTCTTAAAGTAATTCGCAAGTAAGTGAAGTAATTGAATAAAATCGAACAGCTGTCTCCCGTACCCGCAAGAAAATTAATTCCCGACACTTATTGTGAAATATTGCAATCTCATCTCTCTTGTTGGCGCACCAGCCCCATTTACTATTGATACACCTTATTATATTGTAATAGACTAATAGAAACACATTTTTTGCATTATTTTGAACACAGCTTGATGCAGGAGTGGTCTAACAATAGCCGGCTCCTTTCGCAACAATAGAAATGTAGTGCAGAGGATGAACTTAATAACTTGTTCCTATAAAATGGGCTACGGTTCGAACACAATAATAATTTGTCTTGTTTGCGAGACAGGGAATGACGAGCAATGACACCATTCGACGTCTCATGGCCCGAATTTTCTCCGTTACAATGGGTTACGTTAACCGTACGGACGGACGAGCTGTTTACTTTAAACGGGCACAGCACGAGGAATTCAACGAGACGGACGTTCTATATTAGATGTGCAAGGGCATCGAAATACTAAATCTGCATTCCTATACCAAAATAGGGAAACCGTGTTGAAATTCTATCGGCCACTATTTGTTACATGACATGCAACCCTTCACTTTTGATTATAACGACAATGAATTTATTATTTAAGAAAGACAAACCGCAATGCATGATTTAAGTAACAATGCTTTCTAGATTGGGCCAATATTATCCGCTGTTAATTCTCGAACTGTCCCATAAAAAATTTGAATTGGACTTTTTAAGAAATTACAATTCGTATAAATACAAATATTTATGCAAAGCAATCGAAATACCGGGATACTTATTAATCGACAGCTAAGAAAGGGAAAATGCATTTGCTACTGATTAATACTATCCAGTAAACTTGCAAAAACAATGTCAGGATTTTATTGGAAATTTTTGGTTAAAAAAAGATTAGTTTTCTGTGACTTAGAATTTTCAGTCTAAAAATTAAAATACGAAATGCTGCCACCAAAATTAAAAATAGTTCTCTTGCTAGCCTTGATGGCGGCAAGCTTCGCATGCTTGCCTTGTAAACTAGAAATCTGAGGTTTGATTTCCTGTCCAGGTCGGTGAGATTTTAAAACGGAAAAATATCTTTCAAATACGATGCCAGGAGCGGAAATCCTTGAGTTTGGCAAAACTCTAGTCGGGTGGTGCTAATAATAATAATAGCAGCTGGTGCGCGTTGAGATCCCTAGATCTAGCCCAAATAAATAAATAAAATAAATTCTCATTTTTTCAAAACATTAATCAGCGAAAGCAAGTAACATTTCATCATGTTTGTATACATACACAAATTTAAAATAAACAATTCGTTAAAAGATGCTGTGACAAAATGTTTTTTACACTTGTTTGGAAAAAAGAACTCTGAATTTAGGAAAAAAATTCCCAGATTAAGCTGATTAACATTTACGAATAACCAGTAGTTTTCCTAATATTACTAGCAGTATTCTTATCTACCCATCATTTAGAATAAAAAACAACCTTCTTGGTGTTTAAAATGTTCAGATATCGTTGTAAAATTCAATTTTAAACTTTAAAATTACGAAAAAAATGTTCACAAAACATTCTCCAGATTTATAATTCTTTACATAGCAAGTAAGTAAGTTTTATAGTGGATGGTAGATTGGAATGGAAGATTACAATCCAAGCGTTACACATAACTACAATTTGTTCTTCTATCCAAAAACTTGAATTGTTTTAATATTTGTTTTAATTGGAACGTAACTGAGCCCCTGCAAGCATTTGGGATTGTGCTGGGGAACGCACGCTTTTGCGAACGCTCTTAAGAGTTAGAAAATGCGGTCCTATTAAAAAAATTAATCGAACATATAACTACCACGCGAGAGCTACCAGAGCAATAGCAAAGTGCTAGTAATTGTATGTATGTATTATCTGTAACCTCTTATACCTTTCGGTATCGATGCTGGTGCGTTAGTAATTATAATAAATCTAGTGAATAAATAAACTAAAAGTGGGTAGGAAAAACCAAGCACATGCGTGGATCTGGCACACACTTGTAATCCCACGGCGAAATCACAGGTGGAATCAGAACATAAACCTTAGCAAAGCTAAGTAACGTTGTAGCATTTTAACAATAAATAGGTAGTTCAGCCTAGCATAGAGCGAATAATAACAATTGTCTATCTTCTCAGGCGTACATAGTAAGTATAGCGCGAAAATGGAATGAAATTGCAAGCAGCGTTGTCATTTCATCCAACTGTGTTTTGCAGGTTGCCAAGTTAGCTTTGACGAGTATTTGTTATAATTTTCTTTCGAAATAAATTATTCTAACCCAACTGATTGAGGACTAATTATTGTAGTTTTTCTATTTAACTTCAGTTAATTGGAACTGTAGTTTCGGTTTTGTATCTTCAATCTTCAATTGGCATTCTTAATTTGATTGCAACTGAAATTGACTGCTTATTACGTTTTTATCTGATCGAAATTGCAAAACAAAAATCATAGAATTTAAATCAAGAAACTAATTAAAATCGCCATAAATCACTTTTTAAGATGAATTCACAACGAAACATCGTTGCAAAAAGTCAAATTTAAAATTTATAAAAAAAATGGTTCTAATCTTATACTTAAATTTCCATTCCAATCTGCAGTTCACGCCTTGCTAATTTTCGATTTGATCTTCCATCAACAAAAAACTTAACCTAACCTGCAGCTTGCAAATATTTCAAAACATAAAAGTCCAAACCATTAATGACTGCATGTCCTGTCTATAAATCACGAAACCATTTATATTATTATGAATGAGACATTGTTTTATTCTAAATAACAAAAGCTCTTTCATAAAAGACAGTTACCCAATTTGCATAATAGCATTTCTTAAAAAAGAAATTCCAAAGCCTTCGATAAATCTCTAACGCAATATCCTCGTCCTCCTGTTTTGTCGCCGCTTCCGCACTAGATTCTCGCACAAATTGACAACTCTTGTTTCCTGAAGCCAATGAATGGGAAGTTAACGAACCGGCGAAAAGCAAACAAAAAAACTTAAACAAGGATTCTCTTAAAACCTAAAAAATTCCAGCGTTTAGCGAGGTCACGCCTTTATTATTATCGCATTATTTATAATTCGTATGGAATTTATATTTAATTGAATTTGAAAACGGTTGACTGACGTTAAAACGGCGTTGATGGGCTTTAACTTTTCCTGTCAGTGGAAATAAAGGTAAATCGGTTCAAATGTAACGTTTAAATAAATAAAAAATTAAGGAGAGAAAATCGCATGAGACGAGGATTTTTAGGTTACGATTATGATTGCTCGTTTGATGAGTCGATACATTTCCTTGCCCGTAGATAGACAGCCAAGGTTAAAATCTATAGAAGTGAATTGTAATTACTTTCTCATTGAAAAAATCATTTTAGCAATCCATTACGGTTTTAGTTTCGCAAGAAATACATTACTATGGGGAATTTATATGGATTAAAAGTAAGTGTTAGACAGCAAAAGTTGTTATAATACTTAATAGTTGATTGTTTATTTTACTTTTTTTTGTAATTTGGCACAAGGTTTTGTTGTTTCATCAAAACAACCATGGTTTGAGTAATGATATATTTTAAAACTGAATACGGACTTTTATTATAATTATTGTTTTGAAATCGGATTTTACACGCCATCTTCACATAGAAACTAGGATAAAAGGCATTTGGTAACCTAAAACTGTGAGAAATTATAGGGTTTAGAGATTTTTGAATATTGCTACATATTTAAACACCTTCAAGTAATACAAATATTACTATTTTATGTTTGCTTGTACATGGAAGATTCATTAACCAGATTATATTGCTTAACCAAATTATACTACTTTATAAATCTTTGCATTAAAGACTTTCAGTGAGAAAGCAAATATTCACAATTTAAAAATTGATCTCAATCAGTTTTAAATAAAGCTCACTTAATAATAGCATTTAAATAACAAAAATCACTAATTAACTAAAACTAGGTTATACAAATTTGTATCACAGTAATTCTGTTTGTTAGTTTTCACTACACATCTGACCTAAGTTAGAATTTATCTAAGAAGCTTGAAATGTAAAATTTAGGAATCTTCCCTTAGGTTTAAATTTAAACTTTGACTTTAAAAATAGGAGCTATCAAAATTATAATATTTAGCATGGTATAGGAATAACTTTATAAATTTTGGTAATAATAAGACTAAACCAAAAATTGTAAATCTTAAATTGAAACACGCATTTCATCAAATCGGAATAATTCCAACAGTAAAGAGAGAACTTAATGTATAAATGGTAATAATTAACCTAACGTAAGTCAGGATCTCGTCCTATAAATAAACAATAAACCTAGATAAAGGTAAATTGGATTCTTTCAGTTTAATTCAGATAAAATGAAAATCGAACCCTGAATTTGAGTAAAATTTCAATAATAGTAAATGTATGATTTAATACCATTGTTAGAGAAAAGTATTGTAAAGTTCATTAATAATAAAGCCGAAATTTGAAACTTGGAAGGTCGGAAATGTTGTGAGGTTCAGCAATCAATGCTGTGTTGACAATTCACAATTTTCTATAACTGGTGAAAACCCCCGAAGCTTTGGACCCTCGTTTGTTTTTGTTGATTATGTGTAACCCAGTCTTTTATAAAGGGTAGGAAAGAAAAGTTAAAGAAACGCAGATATTATACATATTTGTACATTTATTCAACTAAATTAATTATGCTGGTTCCGGCGTGGCCCCTGAAGGGTGGATGGTCAGTGCGGACGGCGTGGTCGCAACCCAAAAGGACGGTACGGTCGGTGCAGACGGTGTGCGGGTGGCATCCGAAAGATTTTGTTTTGTAGCCTTTATGTTTGTGTACAGCAAAAGGATTAAGGAGTGTTGTAGGAACCTAATGAGATTTGTGAAATCCCAGAGTAGCTCTCGCACGGTAAAAATGATAGAGAAATGTAGGAGCCTACTGAGACTTGTCAGGTTGCAGAGACGCTTTTGTACGGTAAAAAGGGTTAAGAAGTGAAGGAGTCTAATGAGATTTGTGAGATCCCAGAGTAGCTCTCATACGGTAAGTAAGGAATCGCATCATTCAATATTCTGATCAATTTATTTATACAATAATTTGAACAACCCCAAAATAGAAGGGGTTCCTTTTATCAAATCAAATAGAACTGCATACTGAAGTTTAGCCGTAATTGGCTGAAAATGTATAAAAACCTTCATGAAAAACTAATTTCCGCATATGAATTCTATCATATTTCTGCCGATATCTATAGTTTCCTTGACACTTCACTGCACTAGCACGTTTAAGTGCATATTATTAAGTACCAATAACTTAGCTAAAATTAAGAAACACCCTTTTCGGACACGGACCCTTCAAAGAAGTAGCCTAAAAAATAATTAAAATTCCTGCAAAGGAAACATAAAATAAAATACCAACGAAACGTTTCGTTCCACCATGTGCCCTTAAAGCTATTTAATTCTGAACTCTTAAAACTATTTACAAAATCGGTCTTAATATGATTTACAATCATTTACATTTCTACATAAAATAAAATAAAAATCAAGAAGTCGTTCAAGTCTTTTTCAAAATATTTATGACTAACAGGTACACCGTTACAATAGCATTAAATAGGATATTATCGTAAATTTGAAATATAAATTGAAGAAACCAAAATTGCGCAACTACAGATTTAAGGTTGCATAATACAAATAACAACGGTAGATAACTGAAAACATGATAAAAACTGGACCCTGCAGTTCAAGGAAATAAAACAAAGACACTGAATGGAAACTCTTCAGGTTGAAGGATTTTATTAGAATAAAATCTAAATAAAGAGAATTCTACCAGTGTTGTTTAGAAAAAACATATATAAGTGTAAATAATGCACAAACTAATTTTAAATCAAAAATAGTATCAAATCTCAAGAAATATACACAAAAATCCAAATTTCGGGGCTTGCTGCCAAACTCAAAAATGAGTTCGAATATATTTGAAATCCTAAACACTTAATACAATCTATTAAGAACGAATTCTTGAGATAAAAAACCTTAAAAAATATAAATAAAAATCCAAATTTCAGTGTCTTCTCAATTTCAAAAAATATTATCAAAATATTCGTAATCACAAACACTCAATACAATTTACGAAAGAATTCTTGTGATAAAAAACCAAAAATAGTTTTAAATATTAAAAAATATATACGAAACTGCAGATTTAATAGTTTTTCCCAATTTGAAGATATCAAAAATAGATAAAAGGGTTACCAAAAGCCCAAAATTGCTGAATATTTTGAAAATTAAAATATTCCCCCAAACTCCACGGTCACATAAATGACATGAACTTGAAACTTCGAAAGTATTAGTTTCAAGTAATACAAGTTTATTTTACATAAAGTTTTGGAAAATGTCTTCAATTATTCAATCTTCAGAAAGGTGCCTACAAGGCAATTATTTAAATTTTTAATTAATGAAAAATCATTTTTCAGGTCCAAAAATTAAATACAAAGTAGAGACTAAAGGGCCGTTTTTTGTTTTACGAAATCTTTAAAAAAGGCTCTGCAGTTATCCAGCCTTACTAAAGGTACCTCACGACAGGTTCTTGCTGGACTAACCTAACTTAATTCTATAGGTTTTGCTCTTAATTTTTAATTTAGTTAAATATGCTTTCAGTGTTTCCTATTTCTGAATAACAAATAAATAAATAAAATTAATAAAGTTATAAACTGAGGCACAATCTAGACAGCTTGGAATTTAAAATCAAATAAATAAAATTTTTTGGAAACTTTAAAATAATTTCAGAAAACGTTTATCAGTTCTTTCAAAATATAATGTTGCATTAAGTCAACATTTAATAAATTTCTTTCGAAAAGTTGGTTGTTAAACTTAAATTCATGGGCATTTTAAACAAGGTGCTTAGATCTTAGACTTACCCAAGTTAGAATTTATTATCTCTCCTGTGAAGTTCGTTGATACCTGTATTGAAATTATTTTCTCGACTGCCAATTTTGTAAGTTGCATTTATCATTTACCATTTGGTTACATTTGAAAGAAGGTGGGCTAGTTTTATCATTTATTGATTGGTTCTCATGATAGCAGAGAACCAGAGAAGTAAATATCAATTTATCTCCTTAGTGTTGTAAGAACTGCTATGAAACCTAGGTAGATGTAATTATAGCTTTCGTTTTTGGTAAATGTATTTAATGACAATTAATGTCAAGCATTATTTAAAAGTTTGGTGGCAATTTAGGTTTATAGTAGGATACATCATCACAGTAGAGAAGTAGATTTACCTCCCTAAGGTTGTAAGAACTGCTTTGAAACCTAAGCAGATGTAACTATTGCTTTTGTTCTTGATAAATTAATATCAAACATTATATAACATTTTGGTGGCAATATACAGGGTGTTAGGTAATGCTTCTGCCAAACTTTGGGAATAGCTTTATAATGACAAATGGAGCAAAAAAGTATTATACATTTTTCTTGTAATATGCAATATGCATAGTTTCTGAGAAAAGCATACTTTATTTTACTTTTTATTGTCGGGAAAAACAAAAACAGAGGGTTAAAGATACAGGAACAAAATTTTTATAGATAAATAAGAGTCTAATACATCAACTAACAATAAATTTTTGTTAACAACCACAAAATAATTAAAGGAAAGGAAAAAAATGCAACTGAGAAAGAAATGGCATAAGAATTTTTTATTCCTTTTATCGTTACAAACCTACCCCTAAAGTTTGTCAGAAGCATTGTCTAACACCCTGTATGTTTATAGTGGTAAACAGTTTATATGGCATTTCTTTCTTTTACTATGTAAATAAATATTTTCAAAAAATCTTTCAACCTCTCAGTCCGTTGTTTACCAAAAGGTAAAAGAAATTTGAAAATGTAAAAAAATTGTAAACAAATAATAAAACAAATCAAGTCTTCGCGGAGTACAAGGGCTTCAGTTGTATTTTACTTTATTATTACATTGTTGTACTACGTAAATCTTTCAAACTTTTGTTAAATTTTGTATTTTCTGTTTGTTTTGTTGGAATTATTTTCTGTTAGCACCTCATATATGTAAATAAATAAATAAATAAAAATAGAAACAAATATAAAATATTTTTAATTGACAGTGACAAACATTTCTCGTGCCATTGTAAAGGTGGACGAATTTTATTTTTTTCTGGGCGCCATACATCTGCCAACCTCCAATTTCAGACGTGACAGTTAATTAACATTGGGTAAACAATTAGTAAGTACGTCAAATTCTTGAAACCGTTATAAATCACCGAATTCATTTATTTAAGTGTGCCTCTTCGTTCCATCCGGTTTATATGTACGAGTATGTGTATGTGCGATACATCAAAAAATTTCCGAACCTTTTTTCCAATTTTGAGGTTGGTGAACTTATCCCGAAATATTTCGCGTGAATCAGCGTTCTGTTTATTTTCAGTCACTTCCCTAATTAAAATATTTAAATAATAATATGAGGATTGTTCAATAGAAATGAATTTAAAAGAAATCTCCAATAACATTAAGGCATGAGTTCCACTGGTGCACTAATTTATAGATTCCCTGCTGGTGAAATTCCTGCTAAACCAGTAAACAGTAAACTCTACCTCAGCATCCGAATTGAACCGTCGCCATTTTTACGATTGTTTTAAATTGCCAAACACATGGAAATCGCACGGGGGCAAGTCGGGACTGTAAGGTTGATGCTGTCAGACTTTCCAATGCATACGAGCAAGCAGATCTTGAACCGTTCGGGCTACATGCGGGCGAGTATTATCATGCAGAAGAAGGACACCGTTTGTGAGATTCCCGGACGATTATTCTTGATGATGGCACGTAAATAGTTTAAGATGTCTGCATATCGTTCAGCATTGATATTGACACCAGGTTCTTTAAAATCTAACAGCCGTACACCTTGGTAATCAAAAAATACAGGTTGCCATTGCACTGGCGTTTCGATTCTGGTTCGTAGGGTTAACAAAAAGTCTCATCACTGGCAACAGTTTGGTGTAGCGTATATCATATGCTGAACTTATGCGGTCGAACGCTAGTTTTTCTGCTCATCAGCAAGCAGTCGTGAAATCCACTGAGCAGGAACTTCATGACAACCAAGACTATGAATAATGGAATGAATAGTTCCTACACTGATGCTCAACATTTCAGAAAGTTCTCTAACTTTAATGCGCCGCGCCTATTTGCGCGTAAATCAATTTCCAACTGTCTCACATTTTCATCTGATGCTGTCCTGGACGGGCCAAATCTTTAGTGGGTCCTATTTCTTGTCGAAATTTATTACATCAACCATTTCCATTGGCTGATGCCCTTCAGTAGTCAAAAATTGAATAACAGCACGCAGATTATCTATTGACGGATTTTCCACCATAAATGTTATTTTTCAACCTAATCCCAACGCTTAGAAAGAAGCAAACAGCAAATACTGTTGATAAACGCGTCACTAGTACTTAAACAATCAATATAAACAATTAAATTCCATTGTCGTGGCGATGAAGTTGCGACTGCGCAATCCAAACGTGTTTCTTTTGAACAATCCTGGTATGCCTTTTAATTCAATATTTTCTAAACCGTGTCTGATCTTCAGGCCGACTACTTTGATTTTTAACGAGGTGTAAGTAGTGGTTGGTGCTTAAGATATTTGGAAAAATGTTAAAATTTCTGATTTCCTCGAATACGTACATTGTCAAAATCAGTAATAAAGATATTTGTAGTTTTGCACAAACTAAACCAGGTTTTATAATTGGGTCGAAAATTCACAATCTGAAAGAGTAAAAAGATATCACGAAAACAACATAACGGAAAAATTTAAATCCCCAGTTTCATATGTAAATCAGGTAATTTTAATTTAACTGTGTAAACAAAGTCGTTACAACTGTCAACAATAAGTGGACCATACTGATCCACATTTAATTAAAAAAATCGGTTCAATTTTAATTGGTCATTACTTGAACGCATTTTATATAACCCAAGAATACTTTCAAATATTATTTACGCTTCAACTTTCCCCAAAAATTAAGAGCGGGTAAATTTACGATGTTAAAAAGCATATCAGGTAAAGCGTTCGCAATTTGCCAGTGCATAATTATAGTTTATTACGAATGCAATAAATTCACAATTCGCTCCAGGAATCAATACATTCATGCTTTCGGAATAATTTTACGAGGGCGTCGAAACTCACCTTTTTCATGTCAGATTATTAACTGTCAGTACCCGGAATTACTTTGAGTTCTCGGTTATATCCTCTGTGTGTGTCATATACTCTTTGTGCGAGGCGTTAGGTTCAGAGGTTCAAGGTTCATATTGTACACATTAAAGATTGTTACATAACTTTTACACATTCCACTTTATCCCGTTTCCATGGTGTATCACGCTAGTTGGTGCATAATGTGATATAATACACAATGAAATTTATAGTCGCGATTAATATTTTAAATGATTAACATTAATAAAGGCGCAAGGTGTAGCCTAGCACAGTGATGCAACCTAATTTTTTCTCCAAGTGTACCGTGAATATATGCATACCTTTACTATTGTTCAATCGCATTCGATGTCAAAATGACCAATTACTTTAACATTGCGACTCTTAATCAATTTAATGGCGTTAGAAACATGAACGAGAGACTGAAGGTGGGACGGTTTGGGTTTGATCATACCGACAATGAAAAAAAAAAACTTCTCCGTTAACCAACAACACAACTTCGTCTTATATGTGCATTATTTCTTATAAGAATTTGTAATTAGACGAACAGAAGCTTTTAGAAAAAACAAGCAGTACAATGCTTGACGAGGATTCAAAGTGAATACTGTAACGTTATTAAAACAGCACGAGATGTAACGGAGGATCTGCTCATTTAATAGGATATAAAATTGTTTGTAAATTAATTGCCGTTTTTAAAACTCGCACCTGTAACGATCTATCTAATTTGATTTATGTTAATTTCGAAAAAATGTCAAGGGAACGTTTTTAACAATACATGCAAAATTGCAGTATATTCCTGTGGTTTTCTGAATATTTAATTTAAATTTCATTTGAAAATTTACATTTTTTATATTTAAATTAATAATTGTTTACACAAGGTTAGCGATTTTTACATAAATAACGAAAAACAATTCTACAGGGTTTTCAAACAACTGAAAGTGGAGAACAAGAGTAAAACAACCAACAGAAGATTCAAGATTAATTTTCAGGGACACTCAGAAATTCCTTTTCTTTCTATTAACCTGCAAAACTTAAACCTAACACAAATTTGAACTATTACATTATAGATAATTAGGCTACAGCTGGATTCGAACCTGGGACTTCTCCTTCGTAGAGCGGGTGCTCACCTGCTGTATCATTCAAATACCCACCTAAAATTAATAGGAAACTCTTGAGCAACTCCTGTTTTAAAGATACTCCATCGTTAATGAAGATGTAAATAGAGCTAACAGAAGTAACATTATAAATACTAATTAAACATGGTTAACAATGTAAAGTAAAGTAAATATATACCACAAATAATGAAAATAAACATTTACATAAACATGAAAATAAACTTAAATTAGTACGAAAGAAAAATAAACTATCCGAAGAAATAGTAAATAAAGAAAGAAAGTCTGAAAGATCAAAGTAATAATCTGATAATGAGTATATTATAAGCAGCGAAACTTTGAGCTATATAGAAACACAAAACTTTATGAAGACTTTCCACGGAAGTTTTGCTTTTAATCGAAAATCTAGAGTAGGAACGAACCGAAAATTTCAGAATTAAAATGATATTAAACAATAGGTACTATGAAAGGGAATAATAACATAATATAAGAAAGATTCATACATTACTTCCAATAGCAGATATGAAAAAATATTTAAAACAAAAACTAGGAAAGTGTAATAATACATATTAGTACCTGAAATTGAATTCCCATAAAAAAGGGCTCATAGAAATTAATAGACATAAGAAGATTATTCCTGTTATATGAAAAGAAGCCCGAAAAAGGTTGTCCGTTCTCTTGAAGACGCGTTTAAAATTGCTAATTGGAGCAATAATGAAGCTATGAGAAACTTTCCGAAATGTAATGCAATGCTTAGGACATACAATAAATATTATTGAACTGAATCAAAAGTTAAACAAATCAAGGTCGAAAACACCCCACAAATAAAATGTGTGACTAATAACTGTCAATCAAATCAACTGCGCAAGTGGAAGAGAACAAAAGAAGACTAATGGGAAAAAGCAAACATCTGAAAAGTACAGATAATGGGAAAAGATTACTACAATTTTCCATGTAAAACAATATGAAAATAACGAACATTTCATTTGATCAAAAAGAGATATATAAAATAACTTGGATATCATCTGACAGGGAATCAAAGCAGACCACTTGATCGCAGAAAATAGACATGCAAGAACTATAAAAGACGTTCGGTCATACAGACGGGCAGACCATATATTAGGATAGCAAAAATAAAACAACAAATCTCCGGAAATGGAAAGGAAACAGGAAGAAGATGAACGAAGTTTAATGTGGACAAATTGAAAAATACGAATAATTTTGTAAGAAAAGGACAACACCAAAATAAATGTGCCAGGAAAAGAGAATACATGGAGAAACTACAGAAAATAGTAGAATAACTGTTATGTTAATAAAGAAATAAGAATAGAAGAGAATAAGATTTCTTCAAGAGGCAAAGAAATGAAACCGTATACAGGAACAATACAATATTTCAAAGCTAAAGAGCCTAAATAACCTATTAGTAGGGCATACAGAAGGAAAACAAAAGAAGTGGGTGCAATATTTCGAAGATCCATTAAATGGGCAAAACCAAGAAATAGAAGGAGCCCAAGAAAATAACTAATAATTTAAAGTTGAAGGACTCCAAACACAGACAATAATAGGGCAAGAACCATCTGAAGTAAAAAATAGTAAAAGCCCTTTGGAAATTATGAGAGAAGGAGGTGAAAACCTACAGAAAAGAATAACCCAATTTTTAAGAAGGATGGCAAGAAGAAGAAATGATTAACGCCGGAACTACAACAGTACTGTGCCCTATATACAGTGGCCGGCAAAAAGTTTGCAACATATGGGAAAAATATTTATTATCTGAGTGTCGAAAAAACTTTTCTGGGGGATCGATTCTACACGTCGGATAACCTAATAATCGAATTTGATGTATGTTACATGACCTCTGATATGGCGCTAAATTTAAAAAAATTACTATGAAGTCGTAAAAGATGGGGTTAGGTGACAAGGTATAGTAACAATTGTTTGAAATGCACTCAGCATCAGGTCATCAATATTTGGCTGGGGTATTTCATCCCTCCTGAATTCGACGTCGAAGTTCCGGCAAATTGTTAGGTGGGCCTGTTTTAGCACCTTCGATATACCATACATGTTTTATAGGCGATAAGTCTTGAGAATAAGACGACCATGCTAGTAAAGTTACTTGGGCACGTTTGGCTCCATGGCACAAATTAATGAAGAAGAACCAACAAAAACAGATAAAAGTGTACACCTGACGATGAATAATTTGAGTGTTGCTGCTACTGGTGATGATACGAATCCTGAGAATAACGATAAAATGGTTGCAATGTTGTAAATTATCTTGCTTGAAAGTAAAACACGACGCACCTTTAACTGCGTTTTACAGCACCGAAATGGGCATTTTTAAGTCACAAAAAATAATTTGCAATTTTGAGGATGTTGCTGTTGGAAGTATGAAATAATATACACAAAACTAAAATTTCCTGTTATTTAGCTCGAAAAACTATTGCGAATGTTTTTGTTACTGTAAGCCTACAATTTGGGGCAACTTAGCAATATTTTTAATTCACACATTGTGTTTAAGCCATGTAACTAACAACAACAGATCACAATAAGAAAGAAACTGATATGCATACAATACACTCAAATTAATTTTTTCGTTAATTTTTTAACAATAAAATTTAAATTATAGATGCAAAAAAATGCTAATTAGGAGTTTAGGTTTTATTTACGTGTGTTGTTATTTAATCTGTGTAACCTAATTAAATAATTTATTAGCAGTTTTCACTCTATTATATTTCAACAAATAATACCCCTGCACTGTAGTTAAAAAGATCAGCGTGATCTCAGCTTGATTTTGATTATTGTTAGTTGTGAAATATGTATAATTAACATGCTAAAACTTGAAATGTTTTCTTGTTCTAGTGATTTTGATTTACAAATCTTTGTAATGCAATTAAATAGAACGTGCCAGGTTGTGTTGCAATTCCAAGTTTTATTTCATCAGTGGTTACATTCTAGGATATAACTAATCTTTGATAATTGTTTACTTAATCGTGTTAATCTCCAACGGAGCACCAACTGTTAAAAATTTGTAAATAATACCCTGACATGCTCGTATAAATCTAAATTTTAATCTGCAGTTTTAGAACGTATGCACAAAAAAGACAATAATTCAGAAGTGCAGAAGTTTCGTTTGTAGTATAATGAAAAAGAAAAATTCAAACCAAATTTCAAGGCAAAATCTATGAGATTAAGTGATTAATAAAAGGTTGGCTCAATGCAATCCTGGAATGTCCAGATCCAGATTTACAACAGACTTAAGCTTAGTGAAGAGTTTTCCTATTTTTGTTTCTGGTTAGGAAACATTTCTAAGCACCAATTTAAAATTGAAAAATTAAATAATTACTGAATGAGTTGTTAAATATTTTCTTGGTTTTACTATTAAATTATATGAGCCAAATTCAAGAATGTTTCAAGTTTGGGAACAAATCACAAATGTTTTAACACGCCTTGTTTTTATTAACAACTTCTTAGCTGTACTGCGGAAATTCTTCGCTCAGTCAGTTTTCGTGATTCTTCATTATTTTTTATCGAACAAATCGATTGTTTGTCTTAAAACATCAACATAAAAACAAATCATCAAAGACCCAACAAACAATTTAATAAAACAATTATTCAAAGGTGCTTGTCAAGCCTAACCTATAATTAAATTTAATAAGAAGACGACAAAACGACCTTAAAAAACATTTTAGTATCATTAAAATAACCGAATAATTTCTATAATTAAAATTGCACTTTTTACAACTTAAAAAATCAGAAATAATTTTTTTGGCAATTAACGAAACCAAAAAATTTGAACAAACAAGAAGATTAATTAAATTAGTCAAGGAAATAACATGTGTTGTTTAAATAATTACAGTAATCGTTTACCTTTTTTAGGTTTCTATAGATTTGTTTTGTTTTTTGGCAAGCTGTCATGTTTTTGGCCGTAAATTATTATGCGCATCTAATTTTTATGGCCCTGTTTTAAGCTCATTTAAATTCTAGTTCAAATCTTCTTTTAGAAGATTATCCTTCGCGATTTAGAATTTTCAATTTAGCACAGAACATTAATTAAATTTTAAGTTTGCTTCTAAAGGTTATTTTTCTAAACTCAAATTAACGAACAAAACAACAAGAATTCCTCCAGCACATTCTAAAACAACACCCAATAAAATACTGACTCACGTAGTTATTTAAACTTTTACCTAAAATTGTATGGCAAATCCAAAGTATTAAATTTGTTGCCAGTAAATTCAGAATGAATCAGAAGTTATAGTAATACCAGGAGTTCAAAGACGTTTAATTAAAATCAGTAAAATAAAACTAGCGCATGTCTTTATTTATCGCGGATAAGCAGCACGAAGCTTTTCCTTAAATAAATTAGCAATAACTTGTGAGATTTTCAAGTATGTATATTAGGTGTTAAGATTAGCGAACAAATCATATAAACTGGGTCCATTTGCTGGCGTCTAATTATAATTTAACTAAATTTATACGTTTCATGTTACTAAAATATAGATGGAATCGAGTGGATTTAGAGAACGCGGTTGATTTTTAATGTTTAAACCGATAGAAATGTAGCTTTTATAGATATAAATAAAGAGTTTTCAATCTTTTAATGGTGAGGTTTGTAGAAATATTTTATGGTTTAATATGTTTAAATTAGAAAATGAAATAACTTTAAATCGTTACAAACAGCCAAGGTGGAAAATATTAGATAATGAAACCGGTTCAATACAAAATTAGTTTGTTATAATTGTTATGTTTATGAATAATAAATCCAAGAGAAAATCTACAAAATTTTAAGTAATGTTAGGTCAGTTATTGCTGTATACAAACAAAATTTGCGGAAGTCTGTTTTGGGAGGAGTAAAATATTCTTACTTGTGGGCTTACAATGCCATACAGTAAATAATAAATAAATCAATAAATGTTCGATAAACAAATAAATTAAATAAATTATAAAACTACCGGAAAATATTTATTGCGAAATTTCAAAGTAATTTGCATAAATTTCATGAAGTCTGTATATTTAAAAATTTTAATGCGAATATAATAGTATATACGTATTCAGATAAAGTATACATATAAGTAAATAATTTAAAGTCTATTAATTCAGATGAGAAGTACTTTTTTGACCTTGAAGTAAATCTTGATAAATTATAGATTTTTTGAATTTTCTCAGATGATATAAAAATGGCCAAGTTATCCCGGAAAATCTAAAAGCTTTCCATTTTTGAGATAAACTACTTTAAAAATTACTCATAGTTACGAGTTTCTAACAGACCATCGGCCTAGGTTTCGGCCATAAGAGGAAGAAGAAGAAGAAGAAAATATTTTCTGCAAGTCATGTATCGCTAGAGTATCAGTGGCCATTTCAACGAGCAGATGAAGGCTTTCCGGCCTGCGCATCTCTAAAACTTATTGGAATTTTCTTTTTGACATTAGTAACCCGCAGGAGTAGTTTTGAAATTATCAGAACTGCGATTAAAATAATTTAATTTAAGAAATATTTTACTAAGTACCGGCGATCAGCAATAAACAAAATAAACCTCCCATTGTAAAAGGTGGAGGAAAGCTTACCGGCCTGCGCATTGTGCATTGAAAAATTTATTGTATTTTTTCCTTCTGAAATTAGTTACCTATAGGAGTAAAACGTAGTATTGAGATTAACATAAACACTTTAGTTTTAATAATAAAACTAACTAGAAGTAGCCCTAATGTTAACTAAAGAAACTGCCACTGTGCGGGGCCATATCAGAAAGAATCGTAACTGTCCGATTCAAAAGAAAGTTCGTATACGCTACAATAATTAAAGTATACCTACAGTGCGAGTAAAAACTAAGGAATCTATTAATTAAAACCGAAACACAGTTTTAGAACAAATCCTCGAACACGTCGATTTTATTTTATGAAAATGTACATTTTTCCATTAAATTCGATTTTCGATCGTCAATGGATCACTGAAGGGTTAAGAGGGTAAGAACTGACCGATGCAAAAAAGGCGAGTGATTGCAATGTTTAAAATATAGCTGTAATGCAATGCATGAATATGGGGAATGGAAACCGAATAATGATGGCGCCGGGTATTACAGAAATTCGGTAATAGGCAACAAGCGCATGCGCTTTGTACATATTTGTACATACACAGTCCTGGACTTAAGAGGGAAATATCAGATATGTGACAAAAAACCAAGAAGAAAGGCAACTGCAGCTGGAAGAAAACAAAGACTTGGCCCTCAAATGCGATCTGGATTTGGATCACAGCTTCGGCCCGCCATGCAAACCGACGCCTATATAAAAGATTTGGGAACGAAAGGATTCGGGGGGGGGGGAAGCACTGAAATAAGATATAGAGCGATCGGGTATACCACAACAGACCTGGGAAAAATCGGCAAGAAACAAGATTATGATGAAGAAGGAAATAAACCGCATAATATAGCTCAAGAGAAGAATCAGACAACGAGGAAATAGGAGTAGAGGAAGAAGATGCAAATACCAAAGAATAATGTAGAAGAATGGCGAAGGAACACATACTCTAATAACAATGACAATAAAAATAAGGAAACAAAGAATACGTATACCTGTGAAGTACAATTGAAAATAAAAAATTTAATACTGAAATGATAAAACAATAATGATTAGACTGAGCTAGCATAAAAACATGAAATAGGGCAGGCATGTCTGCGCTAAGTCGCTTCTTATCATAGACCTAGGAAATTAGCGGTAATACCAGAAATAATGTTAGTATAAGATGATAGAATATGTTTAACCATCTCGGTCATATATCCAAATCTCATTGCTCATATATGCTCTACTAACTACCTTGCACTGTAGAAGCGGTGTTCTGCGGCTGACGTCACAGGCATGTTAACTTTATACAGTGCTCCCAATCGCCACCTATCATAACAAATCCCTTCACACCTTATTGGAATGGGGTAGTCCTGACGTAATCCAGGATTGATCCACGGGGATTTGCTCCATGTCAACTGATGATGATGATGAAAATGCGTGTCCTCTAAAGAAATAATCGACCCAATAATACTAACAATAATTACATTCTGCTAGAACAAAGGAAACACTAGAAAGATGAGCCCAAACTTCCGAGGGTATTTTAAATGAAGCCGAACAAGCAACATGTACCCAAAAAAAAATTGAAAATGACATGATAGAAGACGAGTAAGCTCTAAGCGGAGAGGAAAGAAACAGTGACAGATAAACAATAAAAGCCTAGAATCCGAGTTCATAGAACAAGAACAATTTGAAAAGTAATGAATGTAGGTATAAGATGAGAGTCAGATTGTAGCAAACGAAAGCGATAATAAAAAAAAGAGGAAGGAAGGTGAGAGAAAAGAGAATTAGAAGAAGATAGGAAGGAAGAAGAGGAAGAAGAAAAACGAAAGATTAAAACTTTGAAGCAGGACTAAATCTTCTGGGTGAAACACAAAATCAGCGAATAATATTTTGGATCTTCAAAGTCAAATGCTGCGTTCATCCCAAAAACAAAAGACATCTGTATGCATTTACGTAAATAAGTAATTAAAACAAGCAGGAGGAAAAGATGGGGGGAAAGGATGACAATGACAAAAAGCAGAAAAAGAATACGAGGCAAGAAAAAAACGAAGAAGGGGAGAAAGAAAAAATAGAAGTTCTAAGCAAGAATTAATTTACACTACATTTGCTTATTACTCTGTATTTAACTTGAGCCTAGATAGTAAATTTGCAGTTGATGTAATTTAAAATAAAATAATCCAATAATACTGCAGACAGCTCAAAATCAAAACATATGCATTTTCATAAATAAATAAATAAAATAAGATTCGGAACAACGTGGGAAGAGGAAGAGAATGAAAACGTGGAAGAAGTGGAAAAAGGGGAAGAAGAAGAAGAAGAACAAGAAGAAAAGCAAAAACATTTCTATTTCTAGGCCAAATAAAAAAATTAGTTAACAACAATATTTTGACTCATTTTTAAATTATTTTGGATTGTTTGAAAACGGAAATAGACTTGAATCCGAATTATTATTACTAGCTAATTATTATGATTTCATTTTAGAAACTGGTGGCGAAAATCACAATAAAGAAATGTAAAATGTCAAACTCGCCACAACAATGTTTTGACAATATTTTAGATTTTCCTGAAATCAAAACGTATCCATTTTCAGAAATAAATAATTAAAACAAACTTTTGCCCTTTAGATTTTGTTTTTAATCTATATTTATTATTTTTGTATTTTGTTTCTTTGTTTATATTTCTAATTAATATGTAGGTACGTATTTCAATATTTTTATAGCTGACGTTGACTGTTTCATATTTTTATATTAAATTGCCGCAAACGAAGCTAATCAAATCTATTTAGAAGGCACGATCATTATTTTAATTTTTTTCAGAATTGTTCTATACATAAAAGGAAATGCTTTAAAAAAAACAGATATCGAGTCATATCATTAAAATAGTAAATAAATCACGATCATAAACGCAAACTCATCATAAACATAATTATTACGCTTGAAAATTCCATTGTAATGATTAAACAAAAGCACCGCCCGTGTTCGTAGGTGCAGAATGCACTTTACATATACACACACACATACATACACACCTTCTGTCCTAATACATTAGCTTGTAATACAATTTTTTGCAAGAGTTGAGAGTCGTTGAACGTCATCTCATTGTTACGAAGATTAACTTTACTAAATTGAAATTGAAATCCGTCCAGAAATTCTTTTGTTACACAAAAGTGACTTCCACGTAAATATTTTTAAAATGTATGCACCATTAAAAAAACGTACCGTGTATTAATGAGGAAACAATTAAGAAGTTTTTTTCTACAAGATTATTAAGATATTAACACTGCACAAAATTGGCTCTTTCAAGGTTTAGAAACTAAGAAGGTTAATTAATTCAAATAAACTAATTTCTAATACAGATTTTGTTATGCGCTGCAGTAAAGAAATCATCTTGACATTAAAGGCTGACTTAATTTTGCAATAATTAAAACGCTAACTATGTGCCAAAATTAGCAACACGTGCTATATAGCGATGACATTCGCGCTCGTAAAATGACGATTTATTGTAATTACCCCGTTACATCTTAATTTTGGTTTTATCTTTATAACCTCCAATATTTATGTAAATTCAATCGCATTTGCAAGTTGCACCGTAATATAAAAGGGAAAGCTGGATTACATTTTTTAATGTAGAGCAGGATGAAACCATACGCATTCGCTATTAAATTAAACAAAGACGGAAATAGTCGAAGTCTCATTATTATTGCGCTGTAGAAATACACAATATATTGGCGCTGATTAAAGATTTTAAAAGGTAAATTATAGTAATTGAGTGTGTTTTAAATTTTTATCAATTATCGGCCTACATATTGAAATGGGAAATAATTGTTCAGAGTATTCGAGTCACGGAAACTGATAAACTCTTACACAATTTTGGTATCGCTTGTTAAAGTTACACAATTAAAACACGTAAATCGATTAAAACCTTACATTTTATTGCTGTTTTATATGAAGACGAGTCTAAGAAGTGATTTGAATTAATAACCTCATTATGTACGCAGGTAGAATTAATTAAAAAGTCATAAACATCAATTTTTCAAGTCGGAAATGCCTTTGTGAAATTTATTCTATTACTTATCCTCAAGGGAATTTGCTATTGTAATATTGTAAAGAAGAAATTCCTGAAGAATGGATTCTATTTATATGAAATGACGGAGGCTATTTATATTTTGTAATTACACGTATGTTTATTTTTAAAGTTGTATATCTGGAAGACAATTTATGCAGCTTTGTGGAATAATTTTCACTGGTTTCCCTTGAATCACACTTAGGCTATTCTCTAATCTCTTTCTATTCTTACTAAAAATAGGCGTTATTCAATTTTTGGTTTTATTAGAAAGTAAAAGCACTGCTTAACGAAGTTCTTCAGATTTAACGTTGCTTTTTTCAATTCCTCATTTTGAACAGAAATTGTTATACCAAGGAATGAAGAAATTATTATCAAAGAAGGAACTTTATAAGAATATTTAAGGATCTGTAAAAATTACAAGACACGCTCAACATGCAAATTAATATCAAAATGGAAATAGTGCTGTTCAGTTTTTGGTAGATAGACTTTAGATTGCTTTGCTGGTTTTACCAGTTTTAATGTGTTATATGTTTTCTTTGCCAGCTAATTGGTTACTATTGTGGTGTAACTGATTTACTGTATATCTTAAAAGTTTGAAATTTTTATATAAATAAATGTTTTTGGCCTTAAAGAAGATCAAACTATACCTACAATCGATTATGAACTGAATTTGAGTTTTATTTGCCTTTCTTTCCCGTAATTCTGGTAAATGTTGCAAGAACTTATTTTGAAATCCTCTAAATAACAGACTTGAAAAACTCGGAATTTCTATTTTCATTTTGTTTTATTATAACTTTTATAAGTAGGTACACTGCCCGGTGTTCTTACCTCATGTTTAAATTTAACGTTATGTTTAATTATCATGGTAATATTGTGTATCTCTTTTCTATACATTAAAAACCATATCATAAAACTATATTGTTTTATGTTTACGTAAAATACGACTCTCGTTAGGGACGACTTTAAACATAAGGTGAGATAATATGGCCCACTATCTTTTTTTTAAATCCTTTTCCGTAAGAACAAAAAATGCAGACGGTGATTGGCAAGATGGTAGGGGAGAGGAGCAGAGGTAAGAAACTAGAATAGCGAGCAGAAAATTGAGATAGATGGAAAGAATTTCATATGGAGCAATAAGGAGGAAGGAAATTTAAAAAGAGACGATCCAGTCTATAAAAAGAAACCTGATATGATGGTATGATAGTAAAGGATCAAAGGAAAGCACGCGAGAACTAACAATGAAGAGAATTTAGCAATAAAATCGGTTTAGTTAACTGTCCTGACAGTTATAGATATGCTACATGCTTTATTAAGAAGTAATTAGTACAAAAAGTATCAGATTGGAGTTTTATCTCAGATAGAGTAATGTGTACAGAGCTGACGTTTGAAGGAACACTTTATTCCATTATAGTAGCTTAAAATCCCGCCGAAAACGATAGCAAAGAGAAAGAGGGCGGTTTTGGAAGGAGTTACAAGACGTGGTAAATGGAAGAAAAGGAAAGGTATTAATTTGCAGGGAACTTATTGGAAGAGTACGGATCTCTGTAATCTGTATACTAAATAATATGGTAATAGGGAATTCCTACTTTCAGTACAAATAACCAGATGAAACCGAAGAAACAAGAGGTCTTTTATAGATTACAACATAATTAGATACATAAGAATCAATCAAGGATACGAAATAAGCGAATATTCAAAAAGGTGGAAAAGATGGTAAGAAGTGAAAAGGCAACGTCCACAGCAATCGTTAAAGCACAAAGATTAAAAATTGGACACGTAAAAAAATATAACCAAGCTTTACAAATCGAGAACACAGGATAGCCGTGGAAATAATTGAAAGGTGTTTGTATTAGATCAGCCGAAGAGGTTTTCTGAACAACAAAGATATTTAATACAAAAAAACAAACGTCGTGGTGGTCTAAACAAATTAGAGATGAAGTCGAGAAAAGAAACAATTATGGAAGAATTTCATAGGAAGCAAGGATAAGAACATATTCCGGGAATATAAAGAACAGCAGAATATTGTGAAGAAAGCCCTTAACGAAAGCAAAAAGACTTCGGTCGGAGTATGGAAGAAGGCTACAAGGGTAATCAAACCTATTTTAGAGTCCTGAACAGCTTGAGAAAGGAGCAAAATAAGAAGACCCAATATTTTAGGAACAAGAACGGGGATTTAGTTAGAAATATTGATGAAATAATCAAAAGAAGGTGCTTTTGGGGAAGGAGGAGGGGGGTGGATAGAAGGAGAAGATGATCCTTAGATTAGGTGAAGAAGGTGAACCCGTACCCAAAACAGGGTAGAGAGTGTTGCGCGCCTTGGCACAAGCTACGTATGTCAAAGCAGCTGAAGATAACAGGATATGGGCAGAGATACGTAAAGGTAAAGCCTTAGGAGAAGGCTGATCCAGACTGCTGTAGAAAGTGATTAAAGTTTCCTGAATAAATAAACTTACCCCATCAGATTGGGAAGTCCGTAATCACCTATTTTCAAAAAAGCTGTGACAATTATAGTGGAATTTCTCTACTAAGCCTTGCGAGTAAAGTAGAGGCACGCAAGATCTGATTTTCTATTTGCAAGATAATAGAAAACTCCCTCGATCATCGAATATCGAGTTGTATGTGTGCTTTGTACACTTGAAAAAAGTCTTCGATAGTGTAGCTAGAGAAACGATATGGTGACTCTTACTTGAGAGAGGAGTTCGTACAAAAAATGCAGAAATTTTGTAAGATTTAAAATAATAATGAATCCAAACAATTTGTGACTACTAAAGGCGTGAGGCAAGGTAGCCTCCTGAGTCCTCTTCTGTTTATTGTGGTGCCTGACTACTTAGCACAGGAGGTAGGGAAGTAAATGCGGGAAGCTATTGTAGGAGCTTGGAAGCTGGAGACGTGGACGACATGGTCATATTGGCACAAGTCACACACTTCAGATTGATGAATTTATTATTTTTTTCTTTTTATATTTGAAATTATTTAGTTATTTTTGTTTAATTATTTTTGAAATGTGTTAATAAAGAGTTTGCAATAAAAAGTAATTATTGTCGTAAGTAAAGACTGATTATGTTATAAAATTAGTATAAATCATTCCTTTGTGTCTAACTTTTTATCGATTTAAAGGTATTTTTCCATAACACTTTTTTTTGCGAGCCAAATATTTTGCAATTTACAATTTGGCCCAACTAGGCAAAACTTTGGGAACCCCTGCCGTAGGGTATAAGGGGATATAAATGAAAGCCAGAAAAATATTGATTTAACATATCAGCAGAATGATTTGTTTGAGTTTATTCAGTTTCACTATGAAGATTTAAACTTATTGAGCGAAATAAATTAATGTATTCTATACCCTTTTTAATAACTTTATAATATTGAGCGGAAACTCTGAATTAATTAACAAAAAATAAAGCTAGGGATAATTAAAAAAAGATAAAGCAAGATAACCTAAATTTTGAACCGAATTTACCAAATTCTATCATAATGAATTATAACGGGTTATGCAGTTAACAATCCTAGTTATGTATCGACCACATAATATGAACTTAATTAATTCAATAAATAACTCACCATTCAACCAAAGTTGCAACCTCAGTCATTGAATGTAACCCTGAAAAACAAAAAAAAGCATATTAATGAGTCGCCAGAAAAGTAGGTAATAAATAATATTAATAATTATTTAATTTGTTAGACTTACAATAACTGATGATATTTAAAACTTATTTGATTAATACTTACCTATAATACAAAATAATGACATAAAGTACCTACCTATTAGCATGAATGGGAAGAGTTAGATTAAACATCTATAATTATTTCTTTAAGCAATATTTCTGGCGAATTTGATAAACTGATGGACATAGTTAATATAAATAAAAATTATAATGTTTGTTGGGTACTGTTCAACTTCAACTTTTAGTTACTCGTTTGTATAATGGAGACCTCCATTCAGCATTGTGAAATTCAGCTTTTTCGTATCAATAGGCTATAATATTCAAAAAGTAATGAATCCAAATTGGATTATTACTGTTTAACACAGATAGAAAATTTTAGAATTGTTATGCAAGAAACCAAAAAGGAATCCCGGTGGAATATCCATTTAAAGGGGGTTTTTCTCAGTCCCCCTACCCACTCCCCTAATAGGTAATTTTTGAAGGTTGAAAGTGCAATTTATTTGAATTTGATGGACAGAACGGATTCAAAAAATTTTAAGCTTAAGTTTCAAAAGGCTGATAATTTATTAATCTTCGTCAAATCTCCATCACTCTCAATCGCTTTTGTTTGTTTTCACCTTCAAATCCGCACTTCAGATCTGATTCAAAAAATATGAAAAATGATTAGATGTGTTTTTAACCCCGTTCTTTGAACTTTTAACTACAGTCCCACAGAACATCTGAATGCAAAAAAATTATAAAAACCGTTATAGAGGAAATAAAGCCCTAATTGTGCAGTTTAAGAAAGCAAAACACGTTTTCTTTCACATTAAGAATGCCTTGCAGCTGATGTATCAAATTATTAATCAAAGCTGAAATCATTGGGCAATGTGAACTGCTTTTAAATCATAGTCGTTTATCATCATCACGGTCAATAATGTCACTATTTTTGAACTACGGTGATTTATCTACCATTTGTGTTAGTGACTGCCATGAAACTCAACAGAAAAAAAAATTCATTATCGTTGGCAGTTAACATGTATTTAATTACGTTATAAATTCCCTTGATTCAAAAATGCGAATTGATTTCATATAAATTTTCAATGAAACAGATATCAGAGCATTTATTTTCATTAAAGTAGGTTACAAAGACGTATAAATTAGGGTAACACATACACAACGTATAAAAATAAATCGCAGAGAAAAACTGGACGATTTAAGTCCAACTAATGCGGCTGTCTAATAAAACCTATACAAAATTGCAGAATCGACAAATAGGGGCAAAAATAAAGTTATGAAAAGTTAATTAAGTAAACCTACTTTTCTAAATTATTGCGATAGTTGTGCTTTCTTAATCATTATTTACATTTATACGCCACAGATTCAATCGCAAAATAATAAAGCATTATGATTTAATGACCGCTGCACATCCTACTAACATAATTAGCGTCGTTTTCACGTCGTTACATAATATCCAATCTGTCACTGTTCCGTGTGTGAAGTTAGTTAACCGGAAAACTCACACAACAAAACTCATTTAACAACATTCGAAAAAACGCACTGGACAAAAACCGAAAATTAACTCGCAAACGCTTCCGTGATTATCTTTACGTTTGTTGAAACCGCAAGTAATTATAAAACAATTCGTCAAAAACTACATAATATAAATTGGATTTACTCTTAAAGTAGGCGTCCGTAATTAGAAACGGTCTGTATTTTCACTTGAACTGTTCGTATTCATTTTGTAAATAACGAATCTCCAACGGATTAGTGTTCGAGTTGTAAATCATTTTTGAGTTTCGATTATTGATCCATTAATTTCAGGAAATCAAAAGTCGGCCCGAATGCCGCGTCTTATTTTTTTATTTTTCTCTACCTCGATAAGTGATTTAATAACCGAACGTTGTAATTAACGTTAACGGATGTTTTGAACCGCAGCGGTTTTGTTTCTAAATACCAACGTAAAAATAAACTACAGAATTTATCTGTTTCCTTCCTGTTTTTAACCTCTAATTTACCGCCCGATTATTTATGAATGAAAACGAGATTATGAATGAACGTAGAATTTTAATACAGTTAATTCTTACGAACTTCCATCCAACTGGCAATGTTGGTTTTGCCGACAACCATAATCATAAAATTACTTAGTTCAGTGTGCCAGGGAAAGTCTGTTTTACCTACGAAATATCGCCTACTGCGGCCCAAAAACTTTTGAATGCGTTATAGTTTTATTTCGGAAATAATTTTAATAATAATTCGAGATTGTTCACTCGACTTCAAATTCGAATCTCAACCTCGAATTTTTATTCGAATTTCTATTAATCGAAAACGTAAGAAACTTTCATTTCGAATCTTCAAATTCCAAGCCTTCAGGTTTAAATTTGTGGTTTTTTGAGTGCTTAGACTCGAAGACAAAAAACATGGATTTTATTTCTTTCAATGTTTTTCCCTGAAACGTTGCATACCAACTAGTTAAATCAACATTCTCATATTAAGTTGAAACAAAGGCTTGTCTTTTTGGCGTTATGATTGTGTAGGTATATATTGTTAAACAGAATTTTATCAAAAGTCCAGTCATGCTTAATGTAACTAATTACATTCCTAATCATCGGAATAAACCATGAATATTTTAATTATCATTAACAAAAACTATTGAGGGCACAAGGAACGAAAACGGAACTAATAACCATAAAAAACAACATAAAAGAAATAATTCCCCAATGTGAAATTCTATAAAACCTGAGGAGAAAAGAATAAACAATAGCCTTCACTTTCGTTTACCTTAAACTTTAAAGTTGTTGAATTTATTAGCAATATAATAATAAAAATTAATAATTCAAATATTAGATATACCTATATGTAACTAATAAAAGAATTTATGAATTGAGGAATATGAGGCCTTCAATTAACTGTTTTTTGCTAAAATACATTGGCACCATTTCTTAAGTTGAATTTAGTTAAAATTGCAACATTTGTACACCAATAAAGATTGTTAATTTACAATATAAATTCCTCACTGATGAGTTTTATGCAGAAAGATAATTTATTATTTTATTACCTTAATAAAATGAATTAATTTTTAAGTATCTTTTTAAATTAATATGTATCTTGAAGGTTTTTGAATCAACCCTTGTGAAGATAGTTTATTGTGAAACACACATATAAGACATTGTTTTAATTTAAACAAACTCGGATTTAATACAAACA
Organism: Melanotus villosus; assembly: GCA_963082815.1. Lineage (NCBI taxonomy): Eukaryota > Metazoa > Arthropoda > Insecta > Coleoptera > Elateridae > Melanotus > Melanotus villosus. The sequence continues at coordinate 4,155,768 of OY720420.1, read as the reverse complement.
AACAAACAAACAAACATTTAATTTAATTTTTCATTATGTTTCTCAAACATCGATAAACAGCCACCTATGAGGTCAATAAATAAAAAGGTAAAATAAAATAAAATTAAGGGAATAAATAATTAACAATTATCCTTAGCTAATTTCAGTTTAATGAAGAAGTTTTAGTGAGTTTATTGTTATTCGTTTGTTAATAAATTGATAAGAAGACTAATTGCACTGCAGCTATAAAGGTTTACTAACTAATTGGTTTCCGTTTTGTCTTGTAACTAGTTATTGTTCAACTCGCTAAAGTATAGGGGGGTAATAATAGGCCTTTAAACAATTATCTAACCGCTTTAAATTAAATCAAAGAGGGTTTAATTTATGATTAAATCTAACTTTTGATATTAAAAGACAAAACATTGCAATAAGCAGCTAAATTAAAATTAAGTCAACAAATAACCAACAAAATTATGTAGATACAGAGAATGGTTTTATTTATACTTTCTACGTCGCGATTTAAAAAAGTCTCTAACTTATGAATATCTATTTTTTTTTAAGAATCTGCAATTTCCATCTGAATTTAATTTTGCGATGATAGTTCTAATTGTAACACATCTGATAAATGATGGGAACCAACTGTTGAAATATTAATATCGGTGTAAAACATGGATTTGCTTCAAATACTAGGTCATCCAGTTTTTTGTAAAAAATTGCGAAAGCGTCGGATTTTATGAATGAAGAATTCTTTGGGTGTCGAAAGGACTAATAAATATCACTTCTCGCTTTATTAATAAACAGATGTAGATCTAAAAATTCTTGATATTTAATAATTATCAAAAAGAAACTAAAGGTATTTGAGTGCAACCACGCCTACTTTTCAAGATGAAGAAGTCGTTTCCTACGAACATATCTTACGGAAAGAGACGACAAAAAATAGTAAAATAGAAACTACTAAATAAGAAAAAGAAACTAACAAGCAAACGATTTTTTAAGTCGTAAGCTGAGGATCATTTTGTTTATAATTTATATTTTCACAATTTTGCGGTAACATGGAGGGGTAAGGCCTCCTAAGTCGCTTTCATATCCAGTTATCTCGCACGCTAGACGTACGGGGTGATATGGCAAGCGCCAGACCATCGACAACAAACTGCCTACCTTCACTATTCCATCACTATATTTTGGTTCTCAATTATTTTCAGTAACTGGGTAGGCCACCCCCCGAGCATCCGGTTCGGGTTTGACCTCGAGGCGCGGACGGCCGTGGTCGAATGGCCTTAATCACTCGGCCACTACGGGGGCAAAGCAAATAGATGATCCCAAAACTCCAGTTGGAGGCTTAACAATAGTGTAACGAATCGCATCAGCAGCTGCGGAGAGCAGGTGCAAGATCAAATGCGTCATCCGCCGCTAGAATTATCCACCGAAAAGCTTCCAGAGCGTTCGGCGGATACTTACTCTCGCGCGACTACGGGAATGTTGTGGAATGAAGTTCTGGAAGGACGGAGCTGGGATATATAAGGCGCGACCAAACGAACCCGAGTTAGTCTAATCCAGCTATAAAACGGTCGCGAAGTTAATATAAATATCCGTGAATAGTCTTGAACTGATAATCACGGCGTGTTTGTGAATACGTAGAAATAAATTGTCAAATAAATAAACTGTTATAAATAAATTACTTTAATGTTCGGTTTTAATATTAGTGTTCCGTTTTAGTTTTACGTTAGTGTTTAGTTGTTCTTTATAATTATCTCGTACTTTAAGTTTGTTTAATAAATTAATTTACACCACGAACCGAGTTTATTTTGAATAAACGTAGTAAAAACGTTACAATAGAAACAAAAAAAAGAAAAATTTACAGCCCGAATAAGTAATTCACAACCGTAAACCGCCGCAGAAAAGTATTGAAAATTTGGGCAAATTACAGAAATTATAATAAATTAGATGAAAAGCAAGAAAATTACGAAAAGAAGAAGATTGACAAATTTATATAAAAGAGACGCACACAAAAAGCTTTTTCATCAATAATAATAATAATTTAAATTAAAATATAATACAAAGAAAACACCTTTAATAATTTAAATAAAATATTCTAAGCAACAAAAGCAAGATGCAAATCTGAATTGAAAGAAAATCTATAGAAAACATATTTTCTGCAAGTGAAACTCTGCACACGTTATTTCATACTTTTTGATTGTTGTATGCTTCAGTTAAAGCCGTCACCCGAATCCGAATTCGAATTTTTCGGAATAAAATTCGAGTTTCTGTTAAACACCGAAATTAGAATGCAAGAATCGTAAGTTTGAATTCGAAATTCAAATCTTGAAAACGTAAAAAACTTAAAAATTAACTTTCGAATCTTCAAGTTCGAATTAGAATTTGAAGCCTTGAAATTGAAATATGTGGTTTGAATTCCGAGTAATTAGACTAGAATATAGCATCACGAATTTCAATTCGATTTTTCAATTAGTACTTCCAAATTAGCTAAGTTTTCACTGAAATCTTACATTTAAAACTTGGAATTTGAATATAAATAGCAATAATTATCTGAATTTAATTTAAAATTGGAATGAAACGTAAAATTAACTCGCATTGCTAGTTGAGGAGAATATTCATTAATTTTCGAATATGAAAATCAGACTGGAAGGTTTGTTGAATCTCGATTCCGGACTTAAAGATATGCATTTAATGTATTGATTGGTAGATTCGAGTATGAAGGGTTAGAACTTTAAACAAGTTCTAACCCTTCATTCGAATCTACCTACCAGTCCTTACAATCTTAAGTTTAAAGTGAAAGGTTCGACTCTGGATGTGGGACTTGAAGATATGAATCTCGTGTCTTTGAAGATTGGAATCTGAGAAGTTCGAACTTGTTTAAATTTGAGATTCGAATCATACCAATTGTTGAAATATTGGCAGTTCTAGCTTCAATCATCCACTTCACAAGTAAACCTTTTATTATTTTAATGCTTTTTGGTCTGTTTAGTAAGTTTCACATTTGTTTTTGTTTTTTCAGTCCGAATATTACATTTATTGATAATCGTATTCCTCTTTCACAACTGGGCAGTGTTGAGGTTGGCCAACTTTTGATGGCGCCAAAAAAATTGTATAATTTACTAAAATTTTTGATATGCAGAACACTAATTTCCAAAAATAGAACCTAACTGCTTCGAAATAAGTAGTAAAAACGTATGACGTTATATAAACTGCATTTGGAATTATTTCCTAATTTTTAAAGATCAAAGTATGTATTGTGCTATTTTGGTCAAAATTTAAAAATGTTTACAGTTTAAAAATATATTCTATTCTAAGGTTTACTACAGATTCGAATTTTAATCTAAGAGTAGAATGTTCTATTTTCGATTCGGAACTCGAAGAAATGAATCTCGTGATGTCTTTGGAGATTCGAATCTGAGGTGTTTGAACTTGTTTCAATTTGAGATTTGAATCACACAATAATTGTTGAAATATTGACAGTTCTAGCTTGACAAAACTGACGTTTTTGGGTCATCAACACAAGAAACTTTTTAAAATGTTATTTTATCCAATTCAGTTACGAAATGTCAACATTTCGACATTGATTTTAGTTGTGAAAAGTGGTATTGGTATTTTGTAACTAGTTACAAAATATGCTCCCATTTTGTAAATAGTTACAAAAAGATGATTTGAGTTGCGAAAAGTGGTTCATTTTGTAACTAGTTACAAAATATGCTCCCATTTTATCACGATGGCCCAACTCCTTTTTTAAGAAGATGTGGCATTTACATTTTGTTATCTGAATTGGATAAAATCTTGTATGAAACACGTTGCAAAACATGTCTTTTTATCACATGGCGTGTTGTTCATCTCGGCTTCGCCTCGACGAACAATAAAAAGTCCATCATTTTGCAACTCGTTGCATAAATAGCTATTAATGCATTTTTCAGCTTGTTTATTAAATTCAGCATTAATTCTTGGTTTTTAAGCCAAATAGAAAGTTTATTCGTAATCGTACCCCTCTTTTATTATAGAGCAGTTTTGAGTCTCCTCTGCACCTGCTGGAGAGGAAAAAACATTTAACTGTTTAGCTTTGATGTGCAAAATTAATATCTAAAAAGGTGGAGCTTGAATGTATTGAAATAGTGAACACCCATGACGTCATAATTATAAACTGCATTTAAAATTATTATATTTTTATATTTAAACGTTTTGACAATGATTTTGAAATTTTTATGGTTTAAAAGTGTAAAACTCTTAGGGTAGACAACTTAACCGAATGTAGTGTGCTCCTATTTAAAATCCTTAATTTCGAATTTTGAGTCTCGAATCATGGCAATTATGACCACTTTCGACCAGATTTTTCAAATTGCACTTTGAACTAAGCTGGAATTTTCAAGCCCTAACTAATATCTTCAATTTTGAGTGTAAATTTTGGTTATTTTCAGACATAATTTAGAATGATTTAATATTCGAATTTTAAATTCAGAGTGGAAGGTTCGAGTCTCGATTCTGGATTTGAAGATATGAATTTCATGTCTGGATTAGGCTGTTCAAATCTGAAGGGTTTGAACTTGTTTAGATTCGAGTCCTACCAATCTTCAGTTTAGAGTGGAAGGTTCGGCTCTCAGTTCAGCACCCGAAGATATGGATTTGGAGGTTCGAATTTGAGGGGTTGCTTAAATTCGAGATTCAAGTCCCACAAATCTTAAGTTAGAATTTTCAAGTCTTGACTGGAATCTTAAATTTAAAACTTTTATTTCAAATATAAATTGTAATTAGTTTTAGACATAATTTAGAATATGGATTAGCATTCGAATCTTTAATTCAGAGTGGAAGGTTGGACTCTAGATTCTGAATTTTAAGACATTAATTTGATATCAGGAAGTTTTGAATCTGAAAGGTTTTTTTTAGATTCGAATCCTACTAATCTTAAGTTCAGGGTGAAAGATTTGACTTTCGATTTTGAACTATAAATTTCGTCCCTAGATTTGGAGGTTTAAATCTGAGTGGTTCCACCTTACTGAAATTCGAGATTCGGGTTCCAGCAATCTCACATAAGTCTTGACTGAAATCTTAAATTTAAAACTTACACTTCAAAGATAAATTGTGATTATCTCAAGACATAATTTAGAATATAAATTAATATTTGCAGCTTAAATTCAGAGTGAAGGTTCGACTCTCGATTCTGAATTCCAAGAATTTCTTGTCTGGCTTTGAAGGTTCGAATCTGAAAGGTTCAAATTTGTTTAAATTCGATATTCGAATCCTACCAATCTTCAGTTCAGAGTCGAAGGTTTGACTCCCGATCTTGGGCCCGAAGATATGAATTTCATGCCTCAGTTTCGAGGTTCGAATATAAAGGATTCAAACTTCTTTAAATTCGAGATTCAAGTCCTACCAATCTTAAGTTAGAATTTTCAAGTGTTGACTTAGCGCTCAAATTTAAAACTTGAATTTCGGGTATAAATAGTGATTATCTTCGGACATAATTTAGAATATTAAATAATATTCCGAGCTGAATCGTTGGTTCTTCGGAACCAGAATAGTGAAAATAGCGAGAGATGCAAAACACCTGTCAGACAGACCATCCAAGGGTCAGTCAGATTGCTGGACATCGTCATCTCAGAATTAACTAAAGTTGGTTAATACAGGTCGCAGGTTTTAAGTTCGGAGGGGAAGATTTGACCCTCAATTCTGGACTCCAAGATATGAATTTTGTATTTGGATGTGAAGCTTCGAATTTCATAGGTTCGAACTTGTCTAAATTCGAAATTCGGGTCCTACCAATCTTTAGTTCAGAGTGGAAGGTTAGATTTTCGAATCTAAACTCGAAGCTACGAATTTAGTGTCTGAAATTGGAAATTCAAATCTGAGGGTTTCAAGTTTGCTTAAATTCGAGATTCGAGTCCCGCAAATCTTGAGCTAGACATTTTAAATCTTGACTCAAATCTTAAATTTAAAGCTTTGATTTCGAGTAGAAATAGATATCTTCAGACATAATCTTAAATTATGGTACAAGGTTCGACTCTTGGTTTTAGACTCCAAGATATAAATTTCATGCCTGGATTTATAAGTTCGAATCGGAGGGCTTCGCACTTGTTTAAATTCGAGATTCGAATCCTACCAATCTTAAGTTCAGACTGGAAGGTTCTACTTTTGATTTTGAACTCAAGGATGTGAATTTCGCGTCCGGATTTTGAGATTCGAATTTAAAGCGTTCGAACTTGTTTTCATTCGAGGTTAAGGTGCTACTAATTTTTAAAATTTTCTGTCTTAGCTTCTATATTTAAATGTATTCATAATCCTACCCTTAATTTACTCAAAGGAAGCATTTATACTTGCCGGGGTGCAAAAAGGAAATCGAATTATTTAAATTATTATTATTAATTTCGAATGCTTTAAAATGGCCAACAGACATTATATACTTTACAAATTAAATTATAAATCTCGTACTTGTTCGTACGGTGTTTCCATTTTAAAATTATCAGCTTGAATAATTTGTGAATTCAATTTTTATGTCTGTTTAACGAAAAGTATTCAATGGAGATAAAACTTAAATAAACGAAACAATAAAACAAACACTTGTCTTGTATGTATATTGTATAACCTTAAAATTAAAGACTTTTAAAAAACTGCTTTAAAAAATTTCGCAATTACGTCACAGAATTTCTCATAGAAATTCGGCATGCCTTTGCAATTTCTCTACGCTCTTGATCTTTAAGATAATCCCTAAATCTGAATAGTTTTTAATTATGCTTGATATATGTATACCAAAAAATCCTAATTTATAGCAGAAGCATTGTATGGGAATTAATATCATTATGAATTCAAATCCGCATCTCTTATTTAAAAAAAAATTAAGAAAAAATAGTTTTTATTACGTCGAACATTAATTTTGCCAACTTTTTATAAATTATTAGCTTTTAAAGAATTATTAGGTTTCAAAGCAAATTTATACGTAACAGTGGTGTAATAAATAACAAAAAATTGGAACATTCCTTTACTGATTGTCTAACTTATACAAATTAACTTGCAATTTTGATTCGATAAATCATTATGTGTCAAGATATTAGACGGGATTAAATATTTCATTGAAGTGGGGTTTTAGGTACTCAGATTAATAGAATTTGGCATTTTGCTGCGGTTTAGATACTGTTGAAATTAGAAATTATGTGTAAGTAAAGTTAAACATGATACTTTAAGAAACATTTATGTGTGCTCGGTAATTTATTATTACCAAAATTAATACTAAAAGGTTTTGTTAAAATACTTTTTCACTACAGATTCAGTGGTTGCATTTACCAAGCCACGCTTGGCCGGATTTGAAGGAAGTAGGTTGACTTTACCGTTTGTTTGTGAGTAGTGTGACTTTGTCATCCTAGGGAAGTAAGTAAAGTGATAGGGATTAATTAATTCTATTATAGATAAGACTTATTATATATAGACTCTTATTAAGTGGCTCATTTTACTACAGGATTTAACAGAAGTCATCCGAAATATACATAAGTAATTTGTTCCAGGGCTCGGTTCTCCAAATGCATCCTAAAAGTTTATAAAATATTACAGATACAATCCTGTCTAATGGATGACGTAATAATCAACGAAAATAAAATATTGAAAATTATCACTAATTAGAAGAAACGCCCGTTTTAAGATTATAATCGTTTAAACCCACGCCGGCGCTAAATAATTATTTAATAAAGGTAGGTACTTGAGTTCTCGAGTCCTTCCATTCACAGATCTACCGATTAAAGTTTTCCGGACTTTTAAGCACAAAACGTGTAATTTGCAATTATGGCTCATTATTCATCATATCACGAGTCAATCCATTATCCAGTTTACATGGATACTTATAATAATAAATAAGAACGCGGTGATTTTTTCTCTCCGGTATTATATTCACGACTTTAATCATTCATAGTTTTTGCAATAATTCCGCGTACTTCTGATATATGCCGACATTTGCAACCCTGTTCAATCATGTACGACGCTAACCTTCGCGATAATAAATGGTCATAAAGTGCCGCATCCCGTATTTATTCTCGATACCGATGTAATTAAGACAATAACACGCTTTTCTCATCATTCATCTCTACATATTTATTCGCGATCACGTAATTTCGTGAAATCTTGATTTATAATGAGTTAGGAAGATGGATGGATTAATAAATTGTTTTAATGTGAACAATTTTACATTGGTGGGTGTGTTACGGCATAGAAACACGGGTAATAAGGAACTGTAATATTGGATCGTAGGCATGAATATATTTTCGCTTTCATCTTTTATATAAGCAAATATTAAAATTTTGTTCTGAAAGTGCACTTTTTTTCCTACACGTTTGACCTAGAAATTTTTAAATTGTTTTTTTTATTGCTACTATAAATATTGTACACAATGATAACTTGTAGTACATTATGCCTTGTACATTTATCAAAAGGTTTCACAACTAAAGCAAAAATTGATGTTCCTAAAACTGACCTACTTTCAGGCAATATATTTCAGTTATGGGTGCTAAAAATCAGGAAGATCGTCAAGTTTATTACTGTCGTAGGATGTGTAACATTTAATATTTTCTTTTGTTTTTTATTTATTGCACATTTCGGGACGTAGGTAGAGACCAATATTTTGAAAAATGGGAAGCATTACTTTGTTACATCGTAAAAATGAACGATAAATAAGCATTCAACAAATGTAAGTGGTTTAACGTGAAATATAAAATGCAAAATAAGAAAGCATGATAGACCAGATACAAAGCCACAATATTTTGCAAGAATAATTTTACGACTTCTGTGTGTAATAATTATTAGACGTTGAATTTAAATTTATTATCATTTAAATAACTATTTCCTATAACCCACACAAACAAATAAATATGATTTAAATCAACGTGCTTTTTAAAATTATACGCGCATGGGTAACTAATTTACGACAGAAAATAATATTAAGAAACTTTTAAACTACAATTTGTAAAAGGATATCTGCTGGTGAAGGAAAAACAGCAACATTGTTACCTAAGTTTATCAGTATTCCTGCCGAAAATTAGGTGGCAAGTAACAACAAAAGTTGTCAATGAAAATAACTGCAAATTAAGGTTACTACACGATGAAAATACCAGTCATTAACTAGAACCTTTAAAGAACATTCCTTGATTAAATTTGCAGAAACAGTTCAGTAGGGCAATAATATCTCCGAGGAAAGTATTAAATTATTTCCATCCGAATAAAACATTCGAAAGCGGTAATAAAATGCTTATATCGTCAAAGATAGGAATAAAAACGAGAGCTCGTGGGACGTTACAAAGCGAACTGGAAAACTGCTTATTACTAAAAGCTTAAAAACTGTTTTCTTCAAATACTTTACTTAATTTTGATATACGTGATAATAACGATCGGAGATCTGAAAACCCTAAATTTTTATTTAAAAAATTATAATCTAAAATGTTTTCTTTAAAACTCATTCAGTCTGAACTTCTTGGTAATTTTGAAATATATTAAACTACTCGTTACTTCAGAATCCAATCTAATTAAACCTAAAATAGAGCTTGTAGCTTGGTCCAATGAAACGTTCAGTTATTCACGCTGAAAGCCACAATAATTTATTAAAAACCAAATACGGATTTCGGTCAAAAACATAAGCTAAAATATCAAGAAAAAGTCAGTTATCAGTACAGAATAACTGGAAATCATTTTAAGTTGTACTGAATACCTCTTTTATGTAAAAAAGGTTAAACATTGATAGATTTAAAAAAATTTCCGTTTTTGAGGAGAAACTTCATTTTTATTTTGAGAAGGTCTTACTGAAATGTTTAGATTGTGTAATAAAAACAAGTTTAAAGCTAAGTTAAAACTAATCTTAAATATTCTATTACAAATTTGATCTAAAATTGCATTTTTAGCATTAAAATAAAGAAAACTGAATCTTGGAAGCCCAAACTAGCTTTAGAAACCCTGCATGGACGAAAAGAAACTAATACAGAAAACAAATCAAGCTTACAAACCTTAATATTTTTGGAACTGAGAATTCCTACTGAAACATTGAATGTACTTACAATAAGGGAATAGGCTATCTACAAAATGTTTTTAAAAATCTTCATCAACATGAAAACATTAAGTTCAAAGCAAACACAATAACAATTTAAGTTTACAGAATTAATATGTATTTTTAAGTAAAGTCGCCATTTTTTGAAATGGAATATTCACACTGAAATATTTGAATCACTGAAACTAAGAATGTTGAAAACTGGAAATTCAGATTACTATAAAGGTCCTTGACAATCCAATAAAAACGAAAACAACTGCAAGAGTAAAAATAAAAGGAAGTTCGAACAATTATAGCTGCAATTATTTTCTGATGTGAAAAAGACATTCAAAAGCACGTCTGAATAATGAAAATTAAAGTGGTTCTCAAAACTTTATAGGGAAGAATACATATTTTCAAAGCAATAGAAAAAACTAAATAATTAACGTATAACTCATTGAAACTAAATAAATTTGTAATAACAGAAGCCAAATTAGAAAAAAATATATAAAAATTTAAGTTTAAGAAGTAACATCTCTAAAGCTAAAGTAAAACCCATTTTTTTAAGTGGAAAATTCCCAGTGAATTATTTAAATCACTGAAATTAAAAACAGCCACTATTAGGAATTCAAATTGGTTACAAAAATTAAACTGATGTAAGCAAAAGTTACGCCCACAGTCGAAAAATGAATCTACTGAGGTTTTGGAAGAAAACCTTAATTTTTTTGATGATTTCCAACTGAACGCTTAATTTTTGAACTGAAAGATTTCAAACGCCGAAATTGCGAATAATGCATACTAAGTTTAAGCTGATTTTAAAACTTTCCTAAGGAGAAAACAGTCTTCATTTTCTTAAACCGCGGCAGAAGAATCTAAAATGCTGAAATGAAGAACGTGGAATATTTGAAAACCAAACTAGTTATAAACATTCGGTGATGACGAAGACGAAATAATCTTGAAATATGATCTTTAATTTTGATGCGAAGATTTCCTACTGAAACATTTGCAGCATGAAATTAAAAAAAATAATAATAATACTGGTAGGTCGATATAAATTCCATACGGGAAAAGCAAAAATTGAAATCACAAAAAAGCGAGAAATTTAAGCCAATTCTAAAATAACCAGATTTACAGAATCCAAAAGCTAATGCCAAAAGAGATATTTCGGAAATATTTATATGAAAATTGGAGAATATAAGCTTTTTGGGATGGGAAGAAATACTCCGCATTCTATTTCAAGGTAGCTCTTAAAAGAATGTTAATTTTGCTACATCCAATATTTTAAAAAAGCTTAAACTTTTCTGTACTTAAAGTTGGAGCAGGTCTAATTGAGAAAAACAAATTTCTCAATTTTTTTATACAAAAAGGTATATGTATGTTTATATGTCTCAGTTTCCAAGATATATTTTCTCGTATTGCTATTATACATTACTCTACATGGCTTCAAAACGTTTTGGCCTCCTCTTTCCACTCCTCCATCCACAATTGTAGCAGGTCCTCTTTCAGCACAATCTGCCATTTTCTTTTTGGTCTACCTCTTCGTTTTTTCCCTTCCTCCCCTTCTCTCAGTACCATCTTTGTGAATCTGTTTTCAGGCACCTTTGCGACATGTCCAACCACCGTAATCTTTGTACTTTAAGCGCATGTGAGATGTTTGATTTCTTGTATGTGTATATATAACAGTTCCTTAATTTCTTCGTTCGTCCTTCTTTTCCATCCTAATGCTTCCGTTTGTGTCCTACCAATATATTTTGCGCAAGATTTTCCTTCCATATATCACTGTTATTTGGTAAATTCTTATGACTTTGTTTCTATGAGCATAACAATATATATTTACATCTGCCAATAGGTTTCTGGTCTGGCCGAAAGATGTTCCATCCTACTTTATTCGGACTTGGAACCGGCAAGAAAGGCTAATGAGCCACTCATTCCACTCATCAATCCACTCAGGCGGAGGTGCAAGTCAAGCAGATCATGACAACAACCCAAATGAACACTTTATGGGCAACTGAGGGGAAAGCAAGACAGGGTATTTAACATCGAGATCAGAAACCAGTGCAACATCCAAGATATCAGCAAATGGGTCTAGATAAGAAGAGAAGCGTGGAACGAACATGTAGACCGAGCCAGCCCAAATAGACTGATAAAGTGAATCAGAAACTAAACAATTCATGGCAACGAGATGTGGCTAACATCAGCTGAGCTATCTCCATAATATAGACACTTTGTTATGAAACAGACTAAACTGTCTAATAGAAGAAGAAGAAGAAGAAGAAGAAGAAGAAGGAATTCTTATTTTTGCGGTTCTTCTTTGTAATTGTTTGTTGATATCACTCGTAAATATTCAAAATCAGTTACCTTCTCGAAGTCACACTCCTTGCTATTTAGTGCCTTCGTCTTAATTTATTTTGTTTTTGTCTGGGAACTGCATTGGTTTCCATAGATTTCGTTTTTTCTTCGTTTATTATTAGGCCGTATTCTCTTGCTCTGTCTTCTAGCTTCTTTAGTAGTTTTCCAAATTCGTTATTGCTTCTTGCCATCAACACTACGTCATCGGCATAAGCTATACATCGATGTCTGTTGCTGTAGATTATCCCATTCCTTTGAATGTCGCCTCCCCGATTATCATTTCTAAAGTTATATTAAACAGTGTCGTCGATAAGGGACCTCCCTGTCTTAGACTTCTTCTTCCCTCAAAATCATTAGATAGTCTTTCTTCCATATTTTACAGGTTATCTTCCGTAAGGTCATTTTGATGTTTCGGGGACTTTTAATTTCTTCAAGACTGTGTATAACTTTTTCTTGAATACCGAATCATACGCCTTCTTGAAATCGATAAATAGCATGTGAACTATGTGAAGGTCTAGATTCTGTTCATATGTGTTGTGCAAAATTTGTTTCATAACAAATATTGGATCTACTGTTGATTGTCCTCTTCTAAAACCTCTTTGGTATTCACCTAACTCCTCTTCTTATATTGGATGCAATCTAAGAGTATATTTTATTATTGTTGCTAGTATCTTATAAGAAATATTCCTCAATAATTATCGTCAGATGATTCTTATACTGTTATTATCTGTGTTTGGGGTCCTTCTGCTTCCTTCTCTTGGTCTTCTTCTAGTTCTTGATTCTGTCCATTTAATAGCTCTTTAAAGCACTGCACCCAATTCTTTAGTTTTCATTCTCTGTACTCAACTAATAACAAGACCCTCTTTAGTTTTGCAATATTGTATCGTTTCTGTATACGGTTGCTTATATTATTTCGCCTGTTGGTAGAAACGTCATTTCTTTATTAACATAATATTCTTCTATTTTCTGTAGTTTCTCCATGTATTCCTTCTCCTTTTTTCATATTTGTTTTGGTGTTCTCATCTTATCAAAATTATTCTTATTTTATAAAGTGTTTCTGTTAACTTGCTCTAATTCTTGAGCTATTTATTTATTTAGAGTATGGCATTTGTAGCCAGGAGATCACGTTAGTGATTGTTTGGCTGCCAGTAGTGCTAATTATTTAGCGCTATCCAAGGTGCACGTGTAGGTCGTGTAGCCTAGCTGTGCTTCGGACGCGAACTAGCTTTGCACCTGCACTGTGTATGAGTTGGTGTGTGGGTGTGTATGTGTGACCTTGTTACTTTACCTCTTAGGCCTGTATTAAGAGGAGAGCGTCGTTAATTAGGTGTCCAACGACGAATGGTCACCAGGGCTCGATACCGATCTCCGGGAAAACTTTCACCCAGCGAGATTCGAACCAGGGACTAGCGTAACGCTAGCCTGACCCTCTTACCACTGCGCCACCCGGGCTTCTATTCTTGAGTTATTTCTGTATTTTAAAGCCATCAAACTTCTTTTCTTTCTTTTCCTTTGTTTACCTAAGCATTTTACAGCAACTTCCCCTATAATTTGTTCGTATTCTATTCATTCCGCTTGAATATTTTGTTCTTGTGGGTTTATCTGCAATTTTGTAGTTTGTTGTTACTTCTTCTATAAAGTTTGTGTGAATTGGTTTGCCCTACAGTCTGCCCACATCAAACTTCTTCCATCTTCTTCTTGTTTCCTTTCGATCTTCAGAGATTTTTTGTTTTATTTTTTCTATCACTAACATACATATTGTATGATTGAACGGCTTTTATTGCTATTGCATGCTTATTTTCTGTGATCTACAGATGTGGCCATATTAGAGAAATCTCAGATAGCACGTTTTGTAAGACCTTTATTTAGTTCTTAACATTAAACATAGCATTAATATTTTGTGGAGTATCCCTTGGCAGACTTTAGAGCTTGGATTCTGCTTGGCATTCACAGCATGCTGAAGTAATTACTGAATACTGACTCTTTGGTCCTATCTCCCGTACTTTTTTTTTAAAGAATTGACCGAATATTTTCAATTGGATTCATATCCGAGCTATTTTCGTCCCATTCAAATAGATCAATTTGTTTCTGTCTTAGATATTCAGCGGTAATTTTAGATTTATGGCATCGTACACCATTTTCGGTTGACTCTTTTTTAAACCATTATTTTATTTGCGGTATAAAGAAACTGTCTAAAGTACTTTTGTAACTATTAGAATTTATTGTACCATCATCCACACTATAAACATCACTAACCCTTTTTGCATGAGTGGCAGACCAGACCATTAATTTTGTAGGAAACTTTACATTCTGTTTGTCCGAGTTTTAATTTCAGTTTCTACTTAATACGAGTAATACGACCACATCTGTATTTCATTCTTTGTCTTACCATCAGGTAACATCTAAGTTATTTTAGGTAGTATATCCCAGTAATCTTTTCCCATTTTCGGTACTTTTCTGATGTTTGCTTTTCCCCCTACCACGCCCAAGCTAGTGAAATGAATGCGAATCTTGTTGTTGCTCTGTTATACCTTAAAACATATTTAACAGAATAAAATTTAAAATTTTGAAATATAGAAACGTCCCCTCAAGATTTCAATATTATTGAAAACTAAGCCCAACTTTAAGTATACGCCATTTTAATTTTGTTTCTTAATTTTTAATCAGTCAATTGATGATCGAACCTTTCATTATTTCTAGAGCAAAGAGGAACGATATATTCATCTAATCTATCTGAAAAATGGATTGACAGCCATTTAATGCTAGATTACGTAACAAAAACAAATTCATAACTGGCTTGTAAACCATAAAATAAATTGAATTTCTTTATACCAGGAAAAATCTTGCTTCGTCAATGAAACTATCATCCTATTATGGCTTACGGTAGTCTAAAAACATCGTTAATGCATCGTATGTGAAAGAAACGGCATTAAATTTATTTTCAATATTGATACAATCATTACTTTTTGTGTATCTGTCATCTCCCTCATTTGCTTCAAGCTTTAACAAGTTAAACGTTCATTAAATTTTCTAAATAAGTCATACGACAAAAATAAAATGCCTTGCCATCTTGTGAGCCTCACTAAAGTAAAAATTCTCCAGTAGCAACGTTCCTCCGTTAACATTCCTTTGATGTAATACCGTTGACAGCAGCTAAATTTCTATCGTTATAATTATGAAATATGATTTTGTAAATATTACGCGGCTTCTAATTGAAAAGAAATTATGGCTCGTTTATCTAAGAGAAAAATCTGTTCCCGAACGTTTTATTAATTTTTTCGGCCAAATTAGGCACGAGAAATTTATTTATTAATTTCCATCCAATTCTTACTTTGTGGGTAGGTAGCAGATTAGTCCAGATTTGCTTCTTGTATTTAAAAATATGGTTTCACAATCAGAGCTTTCGGTTAGCTTTAATTTATGGTAGCTGCACCTTGAAATTAATTTAGAGTTTTTTTATTAGTTTCGATTTGATTGTATCAGTTCGTTATTTTATTGCCGATCAGCGCTGGCCTAGAATTTCCCTTGGGAAAAAAAGTAAAAATGATTATTATTGTTATAAACAATGAAATAACTGAACTGAGTAATCTTTAAATTACGCACATAAACGGGTATTTATGACCGTCCTTATGTATGTCTTTATGAACAAGAAGATAACGCAGTTCACAAACAGATAAATGGTGAGTCTACACACGTACAAGTGAGTAACTTGATGGGCTTGTCACGTCAACATATCTGATTAGGTGCGTGTTCTGCTGTAATCACTGCGGCTTTTGCTTTGTTCATTGCGTTATTATATATTAAATTATTATTTACGGCTACTTAAAGTCTTCTGTGGGCTATTTAAATATAGGATTTACTATAACATAAAAACGTAACAGGAGATACGGATTACATCACTCGGATGTGCTCAATTCTATTAACCCAATTACCCTGTTGCAATCTAACCACGCCTTTATTTATTTTGCAGTTTTTTGCAAGATCGTAAAAATTAAAATGCAAAAAAAAACGGTGGCCGTCACACTTTGCAAGCACACGTTCGTATCGGAATTCTGGAAAAAGTTGCCCGAATTTTATGGCAAAGAAGTCAAACTGGAATACTGTTTTTATTTTTAAATTGCGGTTTATGGGTGCTTGAAATATTTTAATGGATCCGCTCGATTACGGAATAACATACAATTAAGGACAACATTGATTAAAAAGTAATACCAAAGTGTTATAGAACAACTTCTTTTAGTAAATTGTGTAAATAAACCAAAAATAAGATAATAACACTTCAGCAGCCAAGTTTACATGTTAAAATAAATTACATACGTCTACCTTTACATTAAAAGCTTTACTTTGTTCTGTTCGTACACTTTCGTTGCGGGAATTAATTTCAAGTGGAATCCCAAGAACGCACCTTAATTTACGACATGCTAAAAAATTAGGCTTCTCCATTTTTCAAGCGAAAATGACAGAAATTTATGAATTAAAATCCCTCATAAAATGCTAAATCGACTTATTTCTGCACCTTTTTTAGGCACAAATAATGTAGCTATTTTATGTTTGTTATAAAAGTGTTTGAAAATTATTAAGTATAATGAAATTGTCGGCACTACTTCAAGACAGGATATTCCTGATAAAAATCCTGACCAGTAATACGATGTATTGCAGAACATCACGCATGCATTTCCATCACTGCTGCATTAATTAATTAAGCAAATTAAGCAGATTTATGTGGGATGTTCCATGTAAATATTTCAAAGGATTATTTTATGTGATAGCAATTTTCAAAAAAACCTTGGTTTAATAAAATTACGTATTGCTACGGTTTCGTTTAGAATAAGTAAACAGTAAAAGAACGATCGGTATGTGGATTTGCATTTTATCAAAGTCATTGACGTAATTATATCGAGGAAGAATCATAAAATGCTTCGGCGAATTCTGTGCTTTAAAAACGGTTTACTTTTTCTTTTATTGCTTTTATTTAGTTGTCACTGAGATTAACGCGCGATTTATTTTTTTTCTTAATTTATTCTTAACGGTGACTCGTTCTATTATTTTATGAATTTAAGAACAGTAAAGTACTTGATTTTACACGAAAAAAATGCACACAATTGATAAAAAAATTCGAATAAAACTGGAATTTGGACAAATTTACAAACTTTATACATAAAATAAGGATGAAAGTGAATATTACACGGAAATTTACCCAGCTTGTTCCCTACAGAGAAGGCAAAGAGTCCAAAGCAGAAACAGATCTTTAACAAGCCTCGCTTAAAGTCAGTTACAGACTCAAATTCAAATCACATTTTATTCAAAGCTAAAATCAAACAAGTAGTCTTGGAGAGTATAAAGAAAACCTAACCAAAAAGGAGGTAGGACCAAGAGGGGGCCAAAATCTGAAGAGATAAAAATACATAGGTACGTCCAAGAGGTAGAAGAATAATTAAGTTCCAACAAAAGAGCAGAGAATATTGAAAATTTAAAATTTAAAATATATAAATACAGAAAACCAAAAACAAGGACGATACTGCCAGCAAAAACACCTAGGGAAAATTTAAAGATTCAAAGAAGCAAAAGTTGTATTCCAAGAAAATCTGAATGAAAAGGTCAAACAAGTACAGACCAAGAGCAATATCCTAAAGCATTTTATAAAGATGTCAGATGGGTAAAAAGGGACATCAAGTTAGAGGTAGAGCGGATATTAAACAATAAGATCAGTTGATAGCACGAGAGGAGGTTATGAACGAACGAAATAGGAGATCAAATTGGTCACAAAAGAGGAAATGGGAATACATTTTAGAAAAATACGGAAAGCAATAAAACCTCTACAATTAACAAAATGTAAACAGCATTATTTTTAAAACAATAATAGTTTAGATTGGCAGAAATAATCCAAAAAGCCCTTCTTTGTTTCTTCGGGATCCTTTTTGCCTGGTCATCGGATTTACTGTGATTACGATTTCTTGATCCAATTTTTCTATGCTTTCCTACTTTCCCCTCGACTATTGTTTTTTCTTCAGCTTCTATTTTTTGTAATTAATTTTCCCTGTGTATTCTTCATTTTTCCTTCCTTTTCTGCATGCCTCCATTATTTTCTTAGCTAGTTTATTTTTGTTCATTCTTAATATATGTCCAAAACTACTCAGTTGTCTTTTTTCTATTTTTGAATGGAACAAATACGGTTAACCAAAACAAAAAAGGTTGAAAAAGGTGTCAATAGGTTTGATTTATAAGAAAAAAGCGAACTGAACTGTGTACACCAGAGATTTCTTTGAAATTATTTAGATTGATTTTACTTAAAATCTAGGTGGGAAAACATTTTTGCTACCTCCCCTACCAAAGCGTAAAACAGAGTGAAAATAAATCGATTTTTCGTATTCTTTAAAACCTATCTCTATGTTTTGTCAATTTTAGATTTTATCAATTCTATTATATGTTTCATACTACGAGAATTTCGAAAATTTATAGCCTCAAATAAATTCTAGCCAAGTAAAAATGATAATAGGGGATTTTAATTTAAAAATCAAAAATAAGTTGTCAGACTCACAATAGGCCAGGACATAAAATAACAAATGAAACTGGAAGGAAATTGATAGGTTTTGGGGCAGGAAAATAACGCAGAATACTAATAAGTATTTATTCTGAAAAGAAAGTTGTGCATAAAGGTACATGGGTGTCACCTGGCGGTAATACAGTAAACTAAGTAGAGCTTGTAGTAGTACAAAACAAACAGATAAAAATGGTGAAAGACAAAAATCAAGAATAGGAGCAGACGTGAACTCTGACCCTTACCTTGTAACAGTCAAAATGGAAGGTAATTGCAAACCAAAGAAAAAACAAATTAACAATACCAGAAGGAAAAATTAACGTAAAAGGTACGGCAAAATATCAACAAAAAATAGAAGTCAATTATAAGAAACTGAAAATTGATCGAAGAAACTATAAAAAGCGCAGAAGATCAAGTAATAAAGTGAAATTACGAAAAAGAACCAAAGCTACAAGAAAGAATATGATGCAAACCAACAGATCAGAAGGCAAGGAAGAACACATAAAGCAATAAAGGAGGACCAAAAGGATCTATAGGGAAGCTAGACGAATTTCTGGCAAAGACGACCAAATGGACGGAATTCTACAAAAATGGAGAAATAAGAAACTTCTATCAAGAAGCAAAACATACCAGAAGAGGCTTTCAACAATTACCAATGGCTTTCAAGAGAAACACTTTCAAGTGAATCTCCGGAAATATTAGCATAGTTAAAGGATGTTCATGTAAATATTAAAGAGTAAAGGGCATAAGCAAGTGTAATCCCACAATTAATTGCTTAACTATTGTATGATGTATTATTTTTGAATTTTCTATAACAAATTATTTTTCTAAATAATATTTAAATAAAACTCAGGAAATTCCCGTAATTCCAATTTGCTCTTGTTTATCTGAAAATATAAAGTGGTTTATTGTATAAAATGCTTTCTTAAAACCAAAAATATAACAACTTTGTTTACGTTTTTATGTTTTAAGTTTACTTTTTCAATCTTTATATTCGGCTTTTCCTGTTTTGTTTAAGTGTCAATTTTTCAGAAGTTTTACGTAAACGAATAATTATTACGCATAAACTGTTTCCTTCTGCAATTAAAGAATATCTGCAATTTCTAATGCCTATCTACAATCTACCTAAAAGGGAGAACAAGAATTAGAGGAATATAAAATACAAGAAAGGATATTAGATTATCTAGAATGAAGGAAGAATATACAAATTTATTAGTAAGTGAGCAAAAATTAAACAAACAGATGGAGAACTAAACTAAACAAATTACATATCATAGGAATGTATTATTTATATACACCTATTATCAGGGTGCGAATCACCGCCGGGGATGCCAGGGATTTCCCTGGCTGTGCTTATATTCCCCCCCCCCCCCCCCCTGTAAAATAAAAATCGTACTCCTGCCGGGGATGAATATTTCTCCGTTTGTGTACATGTATAACATTAAAATATGTATAAAAAAATTCTGGAATAGTATCCCCCCCTGTAAAAGTTGTATGATTCGCACCCTGCCTATTATAAACAATAAGGGTAAGTCTTCATATAGTTAATGAAGAACATGCAGTTGAGTAAGAATCCGTTTAAATCACCCAAAAATTCGAAGTTAATCGTAGACTAAGACTTCTAGACAGAAGTGTTCAGTGTTATATCAGAACAAATAACCAAAAAGAGTAATGCAAAAAGAAATGGGATTACTTTCAGGAACTCTTGTTAATGTGTGGGGTACGCGGACGGTTTAATAATATCTACTAATAAGAATCAGGAATGAACCGGGAGGCCCAATAAAAAGACTAGATGACCAAACCAGTTTTTCCTACAAATAAACGAAGGAATACTATAGTTATTTGTAACACAAGGCTAGAAACTGTCACTTTGCAAGTGCGAGTACGTTTGTAGGCCGAGGTGCAACCGAGGCGCTACAAGTACGAGTACTTGCAAAGCAGTTTCTAGGCGAGTGATACACAATATTTTTTCGGCCGATAAAAATACGTTAATTATAAAAAATCATTTTTTATTCAAATATTTGACGTTAGAGAATTTATTTTTCTATGGAATATATTTTTCTGGACGTGACAATGGGCGTAGCAATGAGAGGGCGGAGTCAGTTCGGTTCAGCGCCACCAATCAAAAATCCTAATTTTACTTTCTGGACGAGTCCGGAAAATAGCATTTTCCAGCCGATTTATACGCATGAAAATTGAGTGTTTCTGGCCGGAGGGCGAAAAAATATATAACTTCAGTTCAAGAAAGAGAAAGAGGGAAGGCCAATGAAAGGTATAACAAATAATCAAACATAAAAGTTCGAATTAGTCAATGATATAGTGTATTCAAAGCTCAAATTTACAATTACAAATGAGATGGTAAAGAAATACAAAGAAGCTAGGAATTAAGGGGGTGCAAAAAGCTTTTCAGATTTTTACCAGGAAATCATATTACCCAATATCTCAAACATAAGAATTAAAAACAAATTAAAGAAATAAAATAACATCTTTATTAGATAAATACCAAATAACTTAAGACATAAAATTTAAAAAATCATAAATTTAAGTTGCATGGTCAAATAAGTTGCCAATGAAATTTTGCAGATCTGGCTAGCTTTGAGGGTAATCCTTTGGTCAATTATTTGTTAAGTAATTAGCAAAGTAGTAATTCTGTTTAATATAAAAATTGGTTTATCTAAATTCAAAATTTATGAATTATAGTTGAAAAATTGACTAAAATTTGCGTAGTTGTCCAGGAGTGGAAGAATTTTCTTAGTCGATTGTTGAAGGAATAAATACAAAATTTTTATTTCTTCTAACTATAACTTTATTTATTTATTTGCCAAACGTTTCGAAAATTTAGTTTCTTCATCAGTGGAACATTTTAAAATTTATGTAAAAATAAAATATAAAATAAATAAATAAAGTTATAATTAGAAGAAATAAAAATGTTGTATTTATTCCTTCAACAATCGACTAAGAAAATTCTTCCACACTTCAAAATTTATTTTGCTAATCTAGGGATGATGGAAAATTTATGTTCGACACAAGACTATGACTTATTGACGAAGAGTTGCCTTTGAGTAGCTCTTTTTTAAATTTACAGCTTACTGACTTATCCACACTTGTTAGAACCACTGGCAAAGTAGGAAGTAATGAGAATGCGATGTAATAATGTGTTTTTCAAGATATTCTTTAATCAAATTTGCCATTTGAAAGAATTGGCTTTTGAAGTTGACTGAAAGATATTTTTGACAAAGCAATTATTTAGAAGTCCACTATCGGGCCATTTAAAGGAATTTTTTGATTCCAAAAATTCGCAATGATTTTAACGTCCTTATCCACGCAAATTTGTTGTCGATTTAATATTGTTTGTTGTTTGGTCAATTACAAAGCAAAAAGTTTTTTTCCCCTACTTTAGATTCAGTGATCACTTGTCAATTCATCAAAGTGCCTCTTAATTTTTGGTTGTTGTGCATCGTACACAACTGCCCCCTGTAGCTGCGCCACTGAAACAAGGTACCATAAATATCAAACAAAGAAAACTAATTAAAGCGCCGAAAGAGACCAATTGAAAAGAAAAATCAAAGAATAAGAACTAGCAGAAAACGGAAACCAGTGAAAGACGGTTATTAAGGAAACCATTTGACATTTAAAATTATTATTATCGCCCTCTCAAGAGGCAAGAATATCAATCCAAATCCGAATCTGAGATTTGAACCTTTGAATTGGAATTTCGAATCACGAATCTGAATTCAAATCCCGAATCTCTAGTCCGAATCCGAATCTGAATCTCCAATATCCAGTTAGGTACAAATTTTGTTTAAGATTTCGAGTGCAAATAAAAATCTCAAATCTTCGATTTGCTTTTAGAAATTTAAATTTCGAGTACAAACTCGAATTCAAATTTCAAATTTGGTCTTCGATAACTTTTCTTGTGATTAAAAAAGTATTTTCTTTCTGTGTATAAATTTACAACTCACCGAATTATACCTTTTACCCAAATTCATTAATATTAAATATCCGAATTGAATAAATAGTAAGCTATGAGATACATAAATCTAGAACTGAAATCAAAAATTCAAATTTTTGAATCCTGACTGATAATTCAAAGATTAAATCTGGCATCTGGATTCGAATTTTGAACACGGTTTGATGAACCAAACTTCGAATTTACAGTCGAAAATTGATATAAATTAGAAAGTTCGAATCTTTAGCTGAAATTCAACGACTAAATCTAACATCTGCATTTGCAGGTTGAACAGAGTTTGCGGAACTAAATTTCGAATTCACAATAGAAAATTTGAGCCTAGATATCGAAATTCTAAATTTTAATCTTAATCGAATTTTAGATATTTTCGTATCTTGACAGCCTTAATATAAATCCTAGGCGAACTTATTTATGTAATTTTGCTCCTTCGAATTTCACTTGCCTAGTTGCTAGAAAATATACCAAACTAAGTACTGAATTTAATTTATCTTCTTCTTCAATATACGAATTCCTTCATCTTTGCCCTTTGCAAATTAATTTTAAGTGAATTATTTCCGCTTTTATTGTGTGTTGTGTTGCAGCAGAACGTGTTCTAACCGCGCATTGAAATCTCCCAGCGTAATTCAATTTAACTCTTCAAAAGCGAGGCTTTCAACACTTATAATGTGCATTATGAAAGTTGTTCTTGGTAGTTTTACACTCTGCATCATCAGAAACCTAATTTTGTAGTCAAAATATATGCATACAAACAAAAACACTTTTTGTAATCACGAACCAGAATTTCCATAAAACTGAAACTGGAGCAATTTCGAAATTTTTAAATGTGGGTCTTAATGATACATTTTTTTCCTAAATAATCTTGTGCTCTTGAGTAAGCTTAAAATTCGTTTCCTAATCGCTTTCGGTTTTTGTTGCGCATTTTAGAATTCGGTTCTTCTTTTTAAGGAAAACGAACTAGAACTGTACAAAAATGACGTATTAATTTCAAACCCACGTTGAATTAATGCATAAATTAAAGGTGAAAAAAGTGGACGTAAACTGTCCACATCATATTTAATCATCGCTTTTATGTAAGTTCTCACCTTACACAGATTTAACTTTATCTGAAGTACTTCTATTCAAAGCTTGCCTTCTCTTCAAGTCAGAATTTAGACCAAAACACTTATAATTTTAATGACAAAAACTTGCAAATTTTTAATTAGCGTCCAAATTAATTGCGCCTAATTTTTCACTAATTTATCTATGATTTATAACTCGTCTGAAACTTAAACAGGCCGGGCATTAATAACCTCATTAATCCGAATGTAATTGAAACAGAAAAAAAGATACACCGCGACAACATTTTATAACTGAACCATTTGTAAATGACGTTGAATAGCGGCACTTTTAGTATTATAAATAAACGATGGCGGTTGGCCTTGCTGACCTTACTCGAGAATTACACCTTATACTAAAAAAAAAAGCGGACCCACTCACTAATTACGTCATCCTACTTGCTCCTATATCACTCGCGAAGAAGAAAAGGCAAGAAACAGGACGCAGTTTGTCACATAAACTTGACTATATACTTTTATTGTTAGTTATAACTAATTAAATCTATCGTTTGCATTCCGATTTGTGTAGATCAGACTTTCATAAGAAGACGAGTTCTTTAAACGGGTTTTTCTTTGCTATTCAACAGACAGACACAAAGAAATTTTCAATATTTTTGTTTAATTAGCGGTTTTGCTTAAACTGGTTTTTCTGACGGTGCAAACATTTGAGAGTTTCTTAGATATGAAAGTGAAGCTGTTTGGGACCTTTTATGTTGTTTTTTTTTTGTTAATAATTTCATATTACCATCTTTGTGTTATGACAAGCACAAAAATTATGAAAATTTAATATAGAAATCGACCAACAAAATTAGAACTAAATAAAAATCTGACAAAACTGGCACCTTTCTGTTATTTGATGAAGATGGCGCCACTACTGTAAACTAACAAGGTTTGAGGCTTGTGACAAACTTCCGAAACTTGGTGCTTTGTCTATTTCAGGTTTGGGTGTTAAACTTTAAAATATATTCTCGTAATTAAACAAACATTTTTACTTTGTAGAAAACAATAAACTTTCAATACTTATTTAGAAATATGAAGCTTCTGTTCAGCATTTGAAGCCTTCAATTAAATCAATTTTTAAACAAAATTGAAACTAAAAATCCCCAATATTTAATCTGATTCAAATCCTAGTTATTGGATTTGATCTTTTCATAATTTTACATTTTCTGAAGCTGGAATTTGGGTTAAATATCAGTTTTAACTACAACAAAAAATAAATACATAAAATAAAAACTAAAAAGCAATAAAACAACCGTACTAAAGTTCCAAAGACAAAAAATCTAATTTAGACTTTTATATCTCTTTCATATTTAATCAAGACCACCAGCGCAGTTTATTAAATTTAACAGAAATAACTATAAAACTGAAACAAAAAATTACTTTTATTCAAATTCAGAAGATAACCGAATTTAAAATAAACCTAACTGATCAATATCTTTGTTGCAAATATTTTAATAAACCTGGGCATCTTTTTTATTAACAAAATTCCAAATATTTTGCCCCTCTTGGCCTCGATTAAAACTTTCATTACTGAACCGTTTCAAGATTACTATTTTAATAAATAAATCTTCAAATATCTAACTTAATTTAACTTAGACAAATTTAAACTGTTGATTTTGTATCACGAAATCCTCAACTACCAACATAAAGTGTAAAAGCAAAAATGGACTTTGAAATCTTCCTCGATAATAGATAGGCCAATTACTAAAAGAGTAAGTACGCCTTAAGTTACGGCGGAATGAAAATATAGAACTATAAAGATCATCACCGTGCTATTTAACTTATGCAACGCTACTTATCAAACTGAGCAATGTAAGAACATCAGGCTTTAACCGATTAAATCAATCTCTTCAATAAAACATTTTAATTTGCTGACTAATGCACTTTCTGACTACCGCATTTAATTGCAAAAAAGAAGCGCATGAAGGTCGCAATTTAATAAAAAGCATGAAAGATTGCACACAACAAGAAAAAAAAACACAGATAATTAGCTTGGGTCAACATTCCCAACGGTTAATTTTACATTAGCTCAATTTTAAATTGAGTAATAATTTCTAGTTAAAATCAAAAAGTCATGAAGAGGAATTAATTGTTAACACCATTTATTAAAATATTGTTGGATTATTTTTGTAATAAGAGAAACTCAAGGATTCTCCCGTTAATATTTTAAATTAACTGCGCCGCTGAAGCTTTTAAACGTTCGGAATGCACGAATACAAATCACTTAAAACGTAAATTATAAATTTAGGTAGGGTGTTCCAGCCTTGAAGAGAAAATTAAACAATCCTAAAGAAATTAAATTTGCATCTGGCCCAAAAAATTTCTTAAACCTAATTCATAACGGTGTTAAAAAATTATATTTATTATGGTAAACGCCCGCAATTTATTACGTAAAAAAGAGGCACGAAAATAACTAATTGATTTACGCTTAAGTATATGCCGGACATGCCCATTTCTATTTTTATATTACTTTTGGTATTAACAAGGCGAACATAATAATATTGTTTGTAATAAAGTTTGTACAAGACAAATTATTAATAATGGTGTGTAATATCATAAAAGCAACAAAATCTGACGTCAGATTTCCTGGTAGAAATCTAGATAAATGCTTTACTACTGCAATATAATCTCGACAATCTCTAAACTATACAGGAATGTTCACGTCCTCTAACAAACAGAGGTAGAAACAAAGATAACCGCATTGTCAGTCAAATCACTTTTCGAAATAACAAACAATGGGACTTTTACACAAACGTAAATTATAGTTTGGTGACAACGTGATACTTATATGGATATTTAACGTACTTTCACGTACTTTATCAGATCCTCTCGGGCGTACTTTTATTTTGCCATAAATCGTTAACGAAGGCTTTATTATGCACCGCTGATAATTTTTCTTTTATTCAACTTAAGGTCGACGAGTGGAGGTACATTATGGCGATGAGTAAGAACGAAAGGAGCTAAGATAACGTGAAGGATCCTTAAAAACGTTAATCGAAGTGAGTTATTAGCTTTCAAAAGTTTTCGTCTACATACGAATCCAATGTAATCGATTATATCGGGTTACTCGCTTAACCACGCGTTGAAATCGCCAGAATTTATTTATAATTTTTTGAAATTACATTTTATTTCGGATTTATATAAATTTATAATTTGAGAAAATTGTTGGAAGTATATAAACATCCTGGTGAGGTTCGTTAATAATAGAGATACATTCAGTTAATCGGACTTCCCCGCTTAACTACGAGTTGAGCTCTCCAGACTTTTTAGGATTTTTTGAAACAGCATGCTATATTGCGTTTAAAGTTTAAACGAACTAACAACTTATAAAAGTTATGGAAAACAATTTTAAATGTCGTCTGGATTGATAAAGAATGGAGGAACAACTGTTTATATCGTAGGTTAATGCAGGTTACTCGCTTAATTATCCATTGAAATCTTTACGTATTATTTACATTTCTTAAAAATATGCTTTGTTTTCAATTTAAATAAGTTTCAAAATTTGAAAAGAATATTTTAAAATACTGTCTGGGTTCGTTAACAACAGAGATACATTCGTTTCTACGTAGAGCTAATTCGGGTTACTGGCTTAACAATACGTTGAACTCCCCAGATTTATTCATAATTTTCTCAGATTGGATTCTGGTTTGGAATTAAATAAATTTAAATCTTATAAAAGTTATTGAAAAGACGCTAGGGTGGCGCAGTGGTAGAGCGTTGCGATAGCCCTCGGTTCGAATCTCCTGATGGACAGGGTTCTCCTGCAGCCTGGTGGTCGATATTGAGTCGTGGTGACCATTCGTCGTTGGGTACCAAATTATCGACGCTGTTCTTCGAATACCGACCTAGGAGCTAGAGTAACGTGCTCGCAGTATGTAAGTATTAAACGGCGCACAAGCTTCATAACTCGCAGAGCACTGCACCAGTAGAATCTCATACGTTAACGCACCACCTCGACACCGAAGGTATCAGATGTTACAGATAATAATACAAAAGTTGTTGAAAATAGTTTGAAAATGTCGGCTGGGTCGGTAAAGAGTAAAGGAAATGCTGCTTATAATATATCGACCTAATTCATGTTACTCCATTAATTACGCACTAAACTCGCCACGTTTTATTTGCAATTGTTTGAAAATATACTGTTTGTGGCTTTACATGAGTTTAAAGCGCACATAAATCTTTCAAAATTAATGTGAAATGCCGTCTGGGTTAATAAATTAGCGAGGAGCATTTGCTTGTACGGGCGGGCTGTTAATTTGGTTTATTTGTTTAGTCAGTCGTCGAAGTTTCCAAATTTCATTTATAATCTTCTCAAACTACACATTGTTGTGGATATAAATTAGTCTAAAATTCGTACAAAAACTGTTGATAATGTTTTAAAATAGGTACTGTATGGATTCGGTAATAATATAGGAATAATACGAGGAGAGTTCAAATTTAAACCCCAATTTTGTTGCCATGACTATAAATTGAAATAAAATGAAATCCTTATTTCAGCAAATCTATAAGACCAGCTAGTAGCCTTGTGTCATATTTTGTTTGTTTTATGTAGTATCTGTCAAGATGTCTGAACAAGAAGTGCACAGTTTCGTTGCACAAATAATAATTATAAAATTTTTAGTAAATGAACAGTCAAAATCAATCGAAATTTTTTCAAGACTTAAAGGACACTTTGGGGAGAATACTCTTTCAAAACGACAAGTCTGCGAATGGTGTGAAATATTCAGGGAAGCCCGTACTGCAGTCCAGAATCTTTCTCATCCGCGACGCCAGCGAACTTCTGTTACCAAAGTTATGGTTAGTGTGTTTTGGGATATTAAATGAATTATATGCGCGGATTTTTGAAAGAAGGACGAGCTATCAATGCCGCTTATTACACAAGCTTATTAACAGAGAAAGTTAAGCCGGCATACAAGTCAAAAAGAAGAAGAAAATCGATCAGAGGCATAAGACTTCTTCATGACAACGCGCGACCTCACACGGCCATTTTAACTAGGAATACCCTTGAAAAATTACACTGGGACGTACTGCCACATCCTGCATATAGCCCTGATGTGTCGCCTTGCGACTTTCATGTATTTGGGTCCTTGAAAGACGCTTTAGGAGGTCAACGTTTTCGAACGACTGATGAAGTTCAACAGTTCGTGCAAAATTGGTTTCGCAGTCAACCAGAAGAACTCTATTAGTTATAAGGGCATAATGAAATTGCCAGAAAGATGGAAGCGTTGTATAGAATTAGAGGGGGAATATGTTGAACATTCGTTGTTATTTTTTTGTACATTTTGTAGTTCAATAAATTTTTATAGCACAATTGCGGTTTAAATTTGAACTCTCCTCGTAGTTAGTCGCTTAACCACGCGTTGAACTTCTAGATTTGTATTTACAATATTTTACAATTACAATTAATTTTGGATTTAATGTGTGTGTGTGTAATCATTAACCTCTTATACCTTTCGGTGTTGAGGCTGGTGCGTTAGCGTATGTGGTCTTACGCGTGAAATGCACAATCCGGCCCGCATGCGAGTCACGTGATTGGTGCGCCGTTTTTTACCTGCATACAGCACCATGTGTATAGTGTATGTGTGTGTACGTATAGAACCTTGTTACTCTACCTCGTAGGTCTGTATTCGGAGGAGAGCGTCGTTAATTAGGTGCCCAACGACGAATGGTCACCAGAGCTCGATACCGATCTCCGGGAAAACTTGCACCCAGCGAGATTCGAACCGGGGACTAGCGTAACGCTAGCCTGACGCTCTTACCACTGCGCCACCCTTCTATTTTGGATTTAAACAGGCTTAAAATTTCTAAAAATTATTGAAAATAATTCCTGGATTTGTAAACGCAAGAGAAACATTTGTTTACAAGGAACATTAAATTGAGTTCTCCACTGAAATGTCCAGATTTTTATTTCTAATTTTAAATAACTGTCCCTTATTTGGTTTTAAAGGGGTTTCAGGTTTATAAAAATTATAAAAAATATTTTAAAATACTGTTTGAATTTGTAAACAAGTAAGAAACACGCCCTTATTAAGTCGGTTTACGTGCTTGGTGGCAGATTTTGTTTATAATTTTCTGAAACTATACTGACTAAGATTTCAATTTGTTTAACTGTAGGATTTTTTAAAACTTTAGAAACGCCGCGCCGTTTGGGTTTATAAATAATAAAAGGATAATTGCTACCATCGATGGTTAATGCAGATTACTTGCTCAACCATGCGTTGAAGTCACCGCGCTTTATTTATAATTTTTTCAAAAATATGCTTTGTTTTGGATGTAAATGAGTTTAAAGCTCGTACAAATCTTTCAAAATAATTTGAAATTCCTCTTGGGTTCGCAAAATCGCGAAGAATATTTGCTTACAAGTGTTGATACAGAATTTCCAGATTTTATTAATGATCTTCCTAAATCATGGATGTAAATCAATCACAAACTGTTGCAAACATTGGCACATCGTCTAAATCGGTAAATAGTTTATACTAAAAATTCATGGCGAAGCGTCCTTCTTCTTCTTCTAGCCTTGCTCTACCTATATTCGGATATAGGCCTCCTTATCGTTTTTCTATTTTAGTCTATCTTTCGCTTTATTGTGCCATCTCGTTCCTGCTACTTTTCTTATGTCATCAATTCACCTAGTTTGTGGTCTTCCTATACTCCTCCTCCATCCCCAAGAACTCCAATTTAAGACTTTTTTACAGCATCTATCTTCCATTCGGGCGACATGTCCTGCCCATTCCTATTTCACTTTAGCCATCTCTTAGCGACGTCTTCCACTTTCGTTTTTTGTCTGATCCAAACATAAGTCCTCCTGTCTTTTAGGGATATCTTTAACAAGAAGTATATGATCCGTAAAACGAAACGTTTCGTTCTGTGTGTTTCTATTCTAGATGTTTATACATATTTTCAGGTTGTTTATTGGAAGGACGGGATATTAAAAGTTGACCGATATTATATTTCCTTGTAATGCCGTCACGGTACGGCTTACAGAAATATTAAAAATTCAAAATAATTAAAATTCTCGCGAATCTGTTAAGGGTTCGAATAAACCTCGTCCGACCAATTAAACTTAAAACTGTAGGGGGAAAGTTGATTTGATTTGGCAAAAGGAACCCCTTCTATTTGTGGGTTGTCCAAAATTATTGTATAAATACAATTGATAACAAGAGCAAGAGGCAATTCCCTTTTAATTGTACGAGAAGCTACTGAGATCTAACCAATCTCATTAGGCTCCTGCAATAGTCCCTAACCCTTTTAATTGTACGAGAAGCTACTCTGAGATCTCACCAATCTCAATAGGCTCCTGGAATTCCTTAACCCGTTTAAATGTACGAGAAGCTACTCTGAGGTCTTACCAATCTTAATAGGCTCCTGCAATTCATTAACCCTTTTATTTATACGAGAAGCTACTCTGGGATTTTACCAATCTCAATAGGCTCCTGCGAAACTCCGTAACCGTTTTAATAATACGAGAGTGTCATATTAGGTTACTACATCCTTCGTTATATCGTTATTTTCAGGAGATTTCGCAGCCAAAACACACCTACTCGGTTACGGACGCCCGCCTTTCGACTACCAGTTGTTAAGATTCGCTGTTCAGGAATATCATTGTCTATGTGAATAAAGCTTGAAGTTGTACTTTGACTTGTGACTTTTCTTTCCTACCATTTGTCAAATACACCGGGGTTACAAACACACAACAAAAACAAACGAGGGTCCAAAGCTTCGGGGGTTTTCAACAGTTACAGAAAATTGTGAATCTTCAACATCTCGCATCGTAACAGCCTCCACATTTATTTATAATTTTCTCAAACGACGCTCTGTTGTGGATTGAAATGAGTTTAAAACTTATGCAAATTGTCAAATGATAGAACGATAGAAGAATAACTGTTTATAGCGAGGATTGATTTGTGTTAGTTTTGCTTAATCACACGTTGAAGTCGTCATGTTTTATTTACAATTCTCTGCAATTTTGCTTTGATTTGTATTTAAGCGAGCTCAACAGTTCTAATAATTATTGAAAATATTTGTAAATAAGAGAGACTCGTTTTTTTTGTAGTCAGTATTAGGTAATTCAAGTAACTCTTTTATTTTGAAGTCTCCAAAATTTTATATTTAATTTTTGCTGCACTTTAAATTTAAATGAGTTTAAAATTTCTAAAATGTGTTGAAAATACTTTACGATATCGCCGCAGTTTCTAAATAAGACAGGAAACTTTGTTTACACTCAGCAGGTTTTTCGCTTAACGACACGTTGCAATCTCCAATTGTTATTTCTAACCTCCTAAAGTTATATTTTATTCTGGAGCTAAATGAGTTTAAAATTTATATAAATCAATAAAAACGTTATAAACGCCCTTAGAGTTAATAAATACATGAGCTTATGCGAAGTGTTAGTTCGGGTTACTTGTCTAATCGCTCGTGTTTTATTTTATATTATTTATATTTTCGGATATTATTTTCTATTTTTAATTGAAATGGATTTAAAATTTGCTTGAACGGTTGAAAGTGCTCTTAAACGTCTTTAATTTTTGAGAATAAGATAACCAAATTCGTTACTGCGGAATATAAGAACAAGTCAGATGTTAAAGCTCGTGAAGATTTCTTACTTTTACTTTTATTTTTCACTTGAAAACTCCAGAATTTGCTTGAGATAACGAACCTATTGCTAATAAGTACCTATCTGTAAATATTTGCCTTACAAATACATAGAGCGAGCATCTTAGATTTAACACAAAGGGTTAATCTCGAACCGCACATTTAAACCCCCAGGTTTTTCTCTTTCATTTAATTTCTAATTTAAACGAGTTTAAAGCTTTAATTAATCGAATTTACTCTTAAAAACAACCCAAGCTTATACTTAAACCGGCCACCTTTGTTTTTACAATTTAAAAAAGGTTACCTGTCGCAGGGTTCATTGAATATTCATATTTTTTTAAAATTTTCATAAAGCCATATTTAACTTATGATTACAATTTCCATCTCATATGCTTAAATTACTGTCAAATACCTACAGCCAAGAAAATAGAACAGCCGTACTTCGTTTATACAAGGTTGGTCGTCTATACGCTCGTTGAAATCTCCAGCTTTTCATTTGTGCAAGCCGAGAAAGTTACTTCATTCCTCATTCTAATGATTTAAAGCACATTTAAGTGATCGAAGTTATCGCTAAGTACCTTTTAGGTTCGCAATTAACGCGATTAAATTTGCCTTATACGAAGTGTTACCCGCTTGCGCGCTCGTTGAAATCTCCACCTTTAATTTCTTTATTTTTGCTTAAAAAGGACCTAAATTTTGAAATAGATTTATATTTTAGCGTACTAAACTTATTGCCAAATGCCACGTTCACAATTAACTCGATCATATTCACCTTATACAGAGTGTTGATAAAAACTAACTTGATCTAATTAACACACCAAGCTCGACATCTCTCAATCAACAACCAGTTGCATGCGTGAATTGCAAGTGTAGATAATTGAAAGGAAATAGTATCACATACACCTAAACTTGCACAGCATGCTCGGATACATTAGATTAATTAAGACAGCATCTACTTTTGCGTCCTTATAGGTAAACAATGCGGCCAATTAACAGCTAGCTATGAGGCCTACAAGTTTTTTGCATTATTTATGGCCGAGCTAATTAAACAAATAAAAATAGATTAGTACCTCGGTTCTAAGTACGATGTGAGAGCTCTTGCTGAGTTGTTCCGAGTTAATTAATAATATTATATTAAACATTGCCAATTAGATATAAAGACCTAAATAAATGGGTATATACACGACTATAAGAAGTAAATATTGAGATCCAAGGTTAGATTAAGGTATGATTTATGGAGTTTAGTAAAAACGATACGTCTTTTATCACCTCTAAGCTTAAGCCATTAGGTTAATTGCTTTCCAGCTGAAATGTATCGTAATTTGTTTTTCGAAGGTTTCTACATCGGTGATGTATTGGTTCGCATTGCGAAAGAAAATTGACACTTTTTTAACATAATGAAGGATGTAGAAATAAAGGAAACCTCTCGGCAAGGACAAACCGAGATTGTAATAATTATTTTACAATATATTTTTTTATTCAATACGCTTATTATCTTCAGTGTTATTTTGTCAAAAATAAATGAAGAGATAAATTATTGGAAATTTGACTATGCGAAACGCTTGAGGGTGGCAATTAAACTTTTTGTAGTAAATTAGATAATCGGTTTTGCAGACAGGAAGCAGTTAGTACTCATACCTGCACTTTAATTCCAGTGATGATTTAATAATTACATACCACTATTGATAATTATGAAAACGGCGCCTGTAAGCCTTTTTCTTTGTAATATTTTAAAATACATGATTGAATTTCTTGCTTTTGTTGCAGCAGATTTAAAATTCATTTTAGCTAATAGGTATCTACTTATTGAGGAATATTTAAGAATTTTCAAGGTGAAGGTCAATTAAAGCAGAAATACAAACACTCACTCAAGAGCTTAAATATCTTTGAAAATTAGAAATGCACATAAACAAGTTTTCTTTTTTTTAAGATAAATTTCTTATAATAACAATAAAGAAAATGATATTTTTGAAAAATAAAATATGGTTGGGAATGGCCCGTTGAGCTCCTATTTCACAGTTAAACAAGACAAAAAATATACAGGATAAATCCTAAATACCGCCTACGTCTTGTTTTAGTTTAGGAATGCATAAAATATCTAAGCTAAAATTAACGGCAACCAGGGCCGATTTATCCATTAGGCAAGAAAGGCAGCTGCCTAGGGCGGCAGTCTGATGAGGGCGGCAAAATAAAAGTTAAGCGTTGTGTCTTAGAAACAATAATAGAGCAGTGAAAGAAATACATTAAAATATGCCTAGGGTACCAACATGCCTTAACGCGGCCCTGACGGCAACTGTGTTGCTATCATTCCATTATATGTATGGTAGATAACCACGGGCAAGCATAATATACAGCATTATTATCTTTTTTGAGTGACGTGTCCTCTACAGGGCGTTGCCATCTTCTCTCCGTCTGCCTGTGGTGTGTGTATCAAGTAGCTCACAGACATAGGATACCTACAGCTTTACGTGGGCTCCAAACTACGGAAGTGCTTGCACTTCTGCCCCAAAGAAGACTTACTAGGCAGGAATTCCTCGGTGATTTGCCATTGCCTGCTGAGGGATGCGTTCACAGTTAAAACGAAAAGTGCGTGAACTGCAGTGAAAAACATCCGACAAACTACAAAAGGTGTTTTATCTGCAAACAAATACAACAAAAAATTTACCATAGGCTAAAAGAAAAAAAGGCAATACTAAACTTACAACTAGGAACAGCGTACACGCAAGTAACAATTCCAGATACAACACACTAATAATGAAAACCAACAACAAGCTACAGGAACTCCAGGGAAAGAACCGATATAACCTAACTAATGATATAAAGACGAAAAATCGAATCACTCAGATGGGGATAATTATGAACCTAATTATTACGCTAGTCAGTGAAATGTCATAATGGTTCAGTTATTAAAAATAGCAATGGACAGTGTCAACACACATAGGAAGAAATTGATAAAATTGACGTATGCTAATTTCAGAATCACGATTTACTGACAAACATACACGTTATAGCACTAACTATCCTGACGAAACTTCACATGGAGAAACTGCCGTCATAATTATTCGAAGTAATGTCAAACATCAAGAGCGCTACAATTGAAACAACGAACAAATCAATACACTAAAATTATCAGCAGTGCCCACCAAAACAATAATAATAAAAAAGAGCATTATGAACAATTCTTTAAGACGCTTGGTAGTAGATATATAGCTGGAGGGGATTATAACGCCAAAAACAGCCATTAGGAATCAAGAATAACTATTAAAGGTCGAGAACTACTCAAGGCAATGAATGAATAACTTGGGGTATTTATCTACAGAACAACCGATATATTGGCCTATGGGCCTAAAAAAGATACCGGACCTGCTGGATTTTTGTGTCATAAAAGGGATCAATATCAAGAACACCAAAGTAGAAACTGGTTTCTACTTTTTTTCGGATCATTCGCCGCTGATGGTCACCACGTATTCTAATATACAACATAGAACTAATAAACCTTTCCTTTGCAATAGAAGAACTGACTGGGAATTATGTAAAGAAAAATAGGCGATACCCTAAATCTTAAAATCTCACCTAAAACCACAGAAGAGATAGATGAAGCTGTTGACATGGTGGCCAAACGCGAGAAAGAAGACTGTCCCATTGTAGTAAAACAAAAAATTGCTTATAAGAGAAAACTAAGAAAACAATGGCAACTTACAAGGATTGAAGTAAACAAGAAAAACTTTAACACGGCTGCAAAAGGTCTTAAAAGATTACTTCTGGATTTAAAATACCAAGCCGTATGGGAGTATCTAAATGGCACATCAGCCACTGAGGTAACAGATTGTTCATTATGGAGAGTGACAAAGAAAATACAAAGATCAGACAACATCTTCCACCAATCAAAGGTCACAAAGGTAGCTGGACCAAGAATAATAAGGAAAAATCAGGTACATTAAGTTTGCGGAACATCTTATTAGAAGTATTTAGAGCATGTTCGACAAACATAATCCAAGTGGATCTAAATGAAAGAAAAGTTCTTGGAAGCACAGTATCAAACGATTATATCTCTCTTCTCTTATTTTTCAGCCTGTTTCAATCCATTTTTGGATGTAGGCCTCCTCTAGCTCCTTCCATTTAACCTTATCTTCAGCTGTTCTTCTACATGTCAATGTCGATAAAATCCAACGAATCTGAGGTCTTCCTCTACTTCTTCTGACAAGCCATGGAGGCGATTGCTATAATATTAAGTACCTACATTCCACCTGCTGTCAGATTGCCTTGCATTATGTATTTAGAGCTGCTACTGTTTCCCGTAGATCTTTTACTTTCGTTTTTCTGGCTCTTATTAGAGTGATTCGAAGCATTTGCCTTTCTATTACATGTTGACTTTTCATTAACCTGTCCATGTTTCTTTTAGTTAATGTCCAGGTTTGTGCTCCATAGATAATAATTGCGAGTACCCACTGATCAAAAACTTTGGTTTTCAGATGCCTTGGAATCGCTCTGTTCTTAAATATCTAGCTTAACTTCCCAAAGGCTATTCGTTCTAGTTTCATTCTTCTAGTGATTTCTGCTTCCTAGTTTTCTTTATTGGGTTTTATGATTTAACACAGGTTAGGTTCTTTAGCATATTGTAAGACATTTTTGTCTTCGACAAGGATTATAATGTGGTCCGCATATCTTTGGTGAAAAATTGGCCATTTACATTTATGCCTTTGTCCTACCTGTTCAACTTCTAAAAGACGTCTTCCAGCGCTCTGATCAAAAGTTTTGGTGACATTGTGTTCCCTTGCATTACTACTGTTGTTATTGACATAGGCTTTGTTTCTTCATATACCTACTCTTACAGTCATTATGGTTTCTTTGTATCTATTGCAACAAGATGCGTCAGCAGTCGCGGAGAACACGTACAATATCGTATGCATCCGCCGCCAATAGAAGTTTCCGGAATTAACGCGAGCGATCGTAATGCGTCAACGTACTGGAACAATGTAGAAAATACTAGATTGAAAGCTTGCCTATATAAAAGGTGCATTCTCTTTCACGAACCTCAGTCTACAGCGAGTTTTTACCAAGCACCTACAAGTGGTATAAATACGTGACGCGTAGTTTGCTCGGTTAATATAAATGTACGTGAATATAAATAAACAGACTGTGTAAATAAATTAATTAGTGTTACGGGTTAATATTAGTGTTGTGTTTTAGCGTTTAAGTTTAAGTTTTTGTTTCGTGTTAACTGTTACTTTGTTTAAATTTGTTAATAAATAATTCACACCACAAAACGAAGTTTTAAATAAA
The DNA here is from genome assembly GCA_963082815.1 of Melanotus villosus. Lineage (NCBI taxonomy): Eukaryota > Metazoa > Arthropoda > Insecta > Coleoptera > Elateridae > Melanotus > Melanotus villosus. Next base: position 4,117,969 of record OY720420.1, on the reverse strand, counting down.
CTTGTGTATCTGTGTTTAACTCGACAATTCCAACGCGCTTTTTCTACGGCCCGTGTTTCTAATGTATCAAGGGCTTTCTCATAGTCTATGAAGGCAAGATATAGCGAAAGATGGTACTCCGTTACATTTTCCAGAAGTATCTTAATTGACAGTAGATGGTCACAAGTGCTAAAGCCTTTTTTAAACTCGGTCTGTTCATGAGATTGTTGTGTTTCTAATTTATTATTGATTCTTTTAGTGATTATTTTTGTAAATAATTTATATATTTGCAAGAGCAAGGGAATATGGCGATAGTTTGAGAGATTACGTCTGTCTCCCTTTTTATGTATAAAAATCCTTATTGCGTCTTTCCAACTTGTAGGTATGTCCTCTTCAGTAATTTTTTTTACTTTCTTCTTAAGTTGGTTTAATGGATATCCGGAATAATTTAATTAACTCAGCATGTTTGTTTTAGTTCATGTATTAGAGTTCTACGTTTATGCATCATATTCCCTATATCTTTTCGTCTTTTGTTTCAAATGGATGTACACAATAAGAAAACAGCAAAAAAAGAGATCACGAAAAGGCATCCAATTTCGACTTACCTAATTAATGGAAAACTGCTACAAGAACTACCAGACAAAGAAATAAAATGTATAATGTATAAAGCAATAATAAAACCCATATATGGCATTCAACTCTGTTGATCCGCCAGCAACAGTAATATTGCAATTCTTCGGCGATTTCAGAACAAAATACTCATGATGATGAATGCGCCATGGTATGTACCTACCTAACAAAGTGACTTGTGCGTGTCATCGGTTTAAGAAGAAATCAAAAAAACACGTGTTAAGTACTGTGACAGACTCAAAGCACATCTTAATAAACTGGCAAACCTTCAGATTTACCAAATTTGATTAAAAACAGGCAGTAACCATAGTAACAAGCTTTGCACACATATTCAAGTAATAAATGTCAATAGCGTAATGTAAGTTAAGAATAATAAAGAGAATGCTCAGTGGAGTCTTCCCTACAAGTCAATTTCTATACTATACATATATTACCATAAGAAGCACTTATAGTCTTCTGCAAAAATTATGCATAGTCTTACAATTTTTATCCAGTTTCTGATTGACAAACAGTATCCTGCATCCCCATTTCAGAATTCGCCCTGTATCATCTAAAAAAGTAACAAAAATAAATTTAATAATGCAGCATGTTAAAAATATTAAAAACTTCAAATTCAAGGACGAATACATTCGCCAAATTGAATTGCCTCCGTCATGAACTCCATATATAAAACGGCAACGCTTCCTGAACTAACAACATATGTTTTTCTCGAGGGTGATCATAAATTACTGTTACTTCATATGCAATATAGTATTCCAGACTCCAATTACCGGCGAAGTTTCGGGGCGTGCCATCCCTTAAATTTTGCAATATGAAATTAAATTAAAACTAAATTATGTTATGGGCGTTCATAATGCACTAATAATTAATATTACACAGTTACGGTATGATTTATATTAAAGTTTCTCTATTTTGACAGTTTTCTTTACAGGTAATTTAATTTATTTCCTTAGGACAGCTGCTATTTATAGCTGTTTATCATGTACATATTACATGAGCGTACCTAAAATCATAGGAACGGTTTCGAATAACCTATTACGCTTTGAAAATCTTCATGTAATTTTTTTTGTCGATAGGTAGTGTCATGTAGAAATCAATCAGCTATTGATTCGGTACGTCAGTTTGAACTTCGGTATTGCCATTTCAAATTCAGAAGTTTATTTAAATAAACAGACGAAAGCTGTTGTTTGTACAGTCTTAAATTATGAAACATGGATGCAAAACGATTAAAAAAAATAATAAAAATAGCAAGAGATACGTTACACGACGCGTGTCTTGCAGCAATAAATTTTTAGATAGGTTTACAGTTTCGTTTTTGAATACGAATTAAAGATGGCGCCTATAAATCAAACACTGGCTACTTCTGATCGTAAATAAGGATTTTTACGAGTACGATTTATTTTAAACGTTAAATAATTTGAACCGTCGCGTCGCCTATAAAATTGATTTATATTGTAAGTATTGCAAGTTTATATTGTAAATTGTACTGCCATTAAACATTCGATCCATTGATTAACTTTGCATTGTGAAGTGTATGAATCGTTGTTAAACGGAGGTCTAGTGAAGCGAATTCAGTTACTTTCTTTAGCAAAATACAAGTGACTTAAAAAGTTACAACAAGGGCTGTTTTTAAATTTTTGATTCAATTTGAACAATATTTGGCCTGATATTCTAAATTTCAGGTTGAGGTTCACATTTTAACTTTTTGATATTGCTCTTATATGTTGTAAGCCAAACATATTGGGGTATTTTGGAGATTAACCTTGAAAATTTTTGAAATCGTTAACCGAATCAAAGGCGAAGCTAGTTTAAGTAGCCTTTTTCCAAATTTATTATTTGTAGCTAATCAGAAGTTTGTAGCTAATCAGAGGTCGATATCAGTTTGTTTTTGGTATATTAATATCAAGCTTAAAATTAAATTTGATACCTCTACATTTAAACTACAATCTAGATGCAAAATTATAACTTTAGAGATTCAAACCGTAGCTATGAATTTGTTGACGATTAGAAAACCGAAAATTTCAATTTCCATATTTTTAAAATTCATTGCCGACTGTTAAGGTAAAACTGAATTTGAATTCTTACTATTTGCATTTTTACTTTGAAATCAAGAGTATTAAATTCAAATTATTCAAGAAGTCATGAACTCAAAAAATTAAATACACATATTCGAAGGATCATCAAGGGTGAATTTTCTTTTAATGCAAAGATGAAAATTTTTAAATTTGATATTGTAGTTGAAGAAACTACAAATCTCCAATCTTCATCGTCCTTCTTGGTTAGGATTTTCAATCCAAAAAGGGCAAAGAATTTTTCTAACTTCAGATCTGAGCTTAAAAATTCAAGCTGCCATTAAATTAAGAACTGCAATGTGCATGTCGATTTTTAGAAGGGGATAAAATTATATATCTGTTTCTTCTTCTGTTTCACTTTTAATTTGGTTGCTAAATACCCATAAAAAACGAAATATCCAGACAATTGCTAGAATATCATTCAGAAGGCAACGAAAAAGATTTACGAGAAGCCGAAATTTATAAAAATTTCAATGAAGTTTAAGAATATTTGAGTTTAAGGTTAATTAAGTTTTTAACAAAAAAATGTTGATTTAATAGATTTGAAAATATTTCTTTAGAACTTATCATTTGGTTTATAAAAATTGCTGATGTTGTGATGTTATAATGTCTCTAGATTTTTCTGTATTGTGTATGTATTATCTGTAACCTTTTATATCTTTTCAGTATTGAGTTTGATGGGTTTGGCAAGTTTCGTTAAGGAAAACCCTCAGAATCTGGCTCGAATACTTCTTTAAAGAAGCTTTTCAAATTGAGAACGTTTCCAGTGTACACAGCAAAAATAGTTGTTTGATTTTCAGTTTGTTTATTTTTTCGAAAAAATACCCCATATTGAAATGCATAATTTGTCCTACTAAAAACCGTGGTAGTTAAGGATGATATATACATTCCATTAGGATTAGAATTGATTTATGTTGTACCATTAGGACCTAGTGTATGTACAAAGATACCTACTTCAAGTCATCTAATAATTCTGAAATATGACACTCGAGTCTACTTTTAAACTGAAGTTCGAATTTCTAACATTCCAAGTACGGAAAATTTATCTAACTAGAAAAACATTGGAAATTTGAGATTTAATCAGAAACTGATACCAAAAACTATGGTAAACAATTTCACCTTGAAACTGATCCATATATAATCATCAAAGCGGCTTTCTCAGTAGCTTTTTCTGTTCATATTCGGCAGATATGACAATGATGGATCACCGAACGACTAAGGTAGTGATGCTGTTGTGTCAGATAACTTATAAAGTTTTTGTAGGAGAATTTTAATACAAAAGCGTTCCTGAAGGCTGCGTAGATCAAATTTTGATACGTGTTAACATCCATTCGACAGATTTACGTAACATTTCACACTTTGCGTTATGCAAAATAATTTTTTCATCGAAATAGTTTCTAAGAAGATGGATCGTTTTCAGAAATACGGCCGACAGATCATATTTCCTGAATTTATTTAAGGTTAGAAGGCGTTTATAAAAATAAATATTGCAACTTCGCACGCAACTTTACAGTTATTCTACCTAAAACCGTTGGAGGTTTCTTGAATTAGCATTTCATTGCCATTCGGGAGTCAAGTTTTGGTAGCTTTCTACGATTATAGTAATCGAGTTTATACTCGTACCGTAATTGGCCCTGCATGAAATAATAAGTCCCCGAATTTTTCTGCCTGTGTGGTCGCCGTAATTTATTCTCCTGTACGTACTTCGTAAGGTACTTTAAAATTAAATTGGAAACGTAACATGTTGTCCACCTTATCGTATGTCCAAATCTTCGGGCCTAAAGGTGCTTCGTAGAAGGAAAAAATTTATTAGCCACGCATTTGCATGCAATTAATTAATATAATTCTGTCATACGGTTGGGCGTTTACACAGATATTAAATCAAACGGTTAAAGCTCGTTTCTTCTGATTAATAACGATTTCGGGCGGTCATTTACTATAATTTGCATTCAACGAACGTAGGCATTTTTAATATCGTTAATCTTGTACTATATGTTTGCAGAACTTAATTGGCTGCGCTTGTCACAAAAATCAAACAAAAAAATTCATTAATTTGCACGCTGAGCAGAACTTAATCAGAAATATTCGTTCTTAAACATAGGAAAAAATAATAAATTGCTTCTACTGCCAGAAAAAGAATAGAAAAAACCGAATTTAGTCCTCTAATGAGTGCAATAAAAAGATGAACTTCTTTCTGCATGTCTTCGGGCGAATGTTTTATAACATTTTTTTTATTGCAGATGTTTACTTAATCATGATGCAGAAAATGCGTCTAAGAAACCTGGAGGATCTTGTGGTTCTACCATAATTTAGATTTTGTCCAGATAAAGTCCGTCCGAGTCACTGTTTCGTTGCTGCTAAAAGATTGATTTGTTAAGATAAAATTCAGACAATTATGCAAACAGACTATCACAATACGTTCACTATTTGTCTTCTCTAGGACTAAGGTTATTTGATGCTTCATTTAATGCCGGCTCATTTTTAAAGAGAGCGAAGGTTCTCTTTACAAACGGCTGGCGGTTTTTCTTCTAACAAAGTTTCACTCTTAAATCATTCTTTATTGTTCTGGTTTCTTTTGTAACCAAAGGCACAACCGTTTAAATACTCAATTTAAAAAATGTCCTTGTATCACAAAATGATTAAGAGATTTCCATGATTTTATAATGATATGAAAGGTTAAATGAAAAATTATTCGTTCATCACCGATGCAAAGGCAAATTGAAATTCAAAAACTTTCAAAGAAACCAAACAATTCTGGAGCTTTTAAACAGCATAATTGACTAATTTTAAACTCAAAACCATTTTGTTTTTTAAGCTGTTTGGAATGAAATAATTTAATTTGTATATTAATAACTGCATCGCCAGACGAAACCAAAGCTTGCAAATGAAATGTTTAAAAATATAAAATTAAAGTGCAAAAGGTCAAGGAAATTATTTGAAGAATTGAGTTGATACAATTAACACGAATAGAAAGATAGCCAAAGCAATCAGCAGGTTTTTATGACAGTTATGACTCTAACTTTAAAACCACATATAGCCAAGAATTAGTGGTTTCCAGGTAATATATTTCTATTCGCAGATTTTTCAAATTAATCTAATATTATTAATACAACAGGTTTAGAAAACAAGAATCCAAACTTCGAATTTTTTTAATATATTTAACCTGTTTTGGAACAAAATTAATATTAAATTTCCACCTGAAATTTCTTATAAACTAAAACGTCAAATAAAATTTTCAGAACAGATTTTTCTCAAACTTCAGGCATTTCTAAGTGAATTTTCTTAATCGAGAAAGGAAAAAATTCTCTTGTAAAACAGTTATCTGGAAGGTTGAACTCTAATTTTGTTATTCTAAAGCTAGAAAGGATACTTCAGAAAATTATAAGAAAAGGCAATTGATAAGTATACACGGTGGGCCAAATTTATTTGGAACCCTCTTTGGACCTGAATAACTTTTTTGGTTTTGGTCCGATTTTGATGAAATTTGAAACCCATATTGATAGAGCATATTTAAGTTAAAATGTAAAAGACTAACGGAAAAACTTAAGGGGGATCTAAGTAAGGGGCATTTTTATAAAGCCTTGCTTTCAAGGTCGTTGCAAAAGTTACCCTGTTAATATTTAAATTCAAAAAATAGTAAAAACTAGTAAGGGAGGACACATCCATAATGAATTTAATTGTTATAAGTAACGTCGAAATTTTGTTTCAAAGCCTACTACAAAAATCGTTATTAATCCGTATATCGAAGATTAATTAAAATAAAAAAGTTTTATAACAGCGCTAGCAAAACACTAGCAAAATAAACGGGTTTATTACGATATACGAAAGCAATCTGAAATTTCGATGGATTTTCCTTTTGAATTAAAAAATAAATTTAATAAAAATAATATTTATGGCCTTTCAGAATGCCTTTCATTTTGCTCCGAAAGCTTAAAGTTTTTTAATACGATTTTAAGGCTAGTCTTTCCGGATACTTATTAATAGTTTTTACTATTTTTTGAATTTAAATATTAACAGGGTAACTTTTGCAACGACCTTGAAAGCAAGGCTTTACAAAAATGCCCCTTACTTAGATCCCCCTTAAGTTTTTCCGTTAGTCTTTTACATTTTAACTTCAATATGCTCTATTAATATGGGTTTCAAATTTCATCAAAATCGGACCAAAACCAAAAAAGTTATTCAAGTCCAAAAAGGGTTCCAAATAAATTTGGCCCACCGTGTATATGTTATTACAATTATGATTGGAATCTATATTTAAAACGACATGTTACCTGTAACCAAAAACTCATGGTTCCGAACTAATAATTTCTATTTACAGGATTTTTTTAAATTAAATTAGTTTCTTGAAATCGGTAGAGGTTTGGGAATCAAAAATCCAAACTTCGAGTTTAATATGAGAATTGTAATCTGGTTTCATAGTTTTGTAATATAATTAATTTTTAATTTCGACATGAAAGCACCAAGTTCTAAACGAACGCACCAAATACAATTTTCAGAACAAGCTTCTCAGGACTTTCAGCTAATTTAATAAAATTATTCTTAAATCTGAACCTAAAAAATTTCTTATAAATAACTAACAAATTAAATAAAATTTTCAGAATAAGTTTTCCAGAAATTTCAGGCAATTGCTAAACGAATTTTCTAAACTGAAAAAGCCAAAAAGTCTTTTGTAAAATAGTTATCTGGAAGGTGAAACTCGACTTTTATTATTTGGAAATCAAAAATTCGAATTCACTGTGAAAATTGTAATCTCATTTTGAAAATAAAAAGCTTCAACTTCATTCAATTTCAGGCAATTACTAAAAGAATTTTTTAAACCAAGAAATCCAAGAATTCCATTGTAAAATAGCTGCCTCTATATTTATTATTAAATAGTGTAAAGGCATTTGGTATATTTTTAAGTTAGGTGTGGGATGCAATAATTTAAATTGCCATTTGTAATAATAACTGCATTATCGAACAAAATCTAAACTTCTAAAAGAAATATCTAAAAATATAGAATTATAGTTGGAAATGTGACGAAAATTATTTGGTATGTTGAACTTAAAAATAGCAAAATAAAAGACAATTTGTATGTTTTCCAAAATTGCATCATTAGAGTTGTGACTTGAATCTACAGTTCAAACCACGTGCAGCCAGAAATCAGTAACTCTGAGGTAACATTTTCTGCTAACATATTTTTCAAAATTGGTTTAAGCTCACTAAATTCACACGTTTGAAAATCAAAAAATCAAACTTAAAATTTTAATGTGGAAGTTATAAATCGATTCTGAAGATATAAAGCTTCAACTTAGAATTTTTTACTCATACCTAGAATCATTGAATAAGAAGATATCTTCTTATTCAATGCTTGAATTCATATTTTTGTTTAAAATTAATATTAAATTTCGGTTTGAAAACTAAATAATTTCTTCAAACCTAGCATTAAAATGAATGAAGGTTTTCTTGAAATTTTAGGCAATTTCCAAAGCAAAAAGGCCTTGTAAATTAGCTGCCTGAAAACTCTAACTTTATTATCAAATAGCTTAAGCGATGTAATCTAGAAATTTTCAATTCGAAACAATTTTATTTTGGCAGAAATAATTAGATTATAATTTATATTAATAATTACATTGTCAAACGAAATCGACGCTTTCAAAAAATATAAAATTTGAAGTTCAAAAATAGCAAAAAAGACAATTTGTAGGTTTTCCAACTTGCTTAAATTTAAATCTAAACCACGTGTAGCCAGAAAGCAATAAGTGGTATAATTTACAGGATTTTTTAAAATTAATTTCTTGAAATCCGTAGGTTTGGAAATCAAAAATTCAAACTTCAAATTCATTGCGAAGATTAGAATCTCATTTTGAAAATACGATGCTTCAACTTCGAGTTTCTGTAAAGTTTCCTAAACCCACGCCTTAAATCCATATTTTTTTATAAAATTAATATTTAAATTTCGGTTAGAACAACGAAGTAATTTGTGCTAAAGTAACGCACCAAAGAAAGTTTTCAGAATAGGCGTTTCAGAAATTTCAGGCATTTGCTAAGTCAAAAAATCCTAAACTTCCCTTGTAAATTAGCTGCCTGCAAGTTTAAAATAATTCGAATTCTTTAAAACTACGGATGTGGAATTTCGAATTTGATATGAAAATTATAACCTCATTTAAAGATGCAGAGCTTGAACTACGTTCGAATTTTTAATATTTTTAAAGCCACGTCTAAAGTTTCTATTTTTATATCAAATTAGTTTTGAATTTCGACCTGAAAATACTAAATAATTTGTTTTAAACGAATACTCTAATCGATATTTTCAGAACAGATTTTCAGAAATTTCAGGCAATTTCTAATAACCATTTTTATGGAGATTCAATACTTAGACCTCCCTCGCACTGTAGAGTCCTGAATCACTGCGAAAGGAATGGTAAGCATCTTATCATCGGATGCGATTTCAATGCACACCATTTAGTACGGGGAAACCTACTTTCGTTACATCCCGATTACGAACTGCACTTGATATTACACTGACAAGTGCTACTTGTCGCCAGCTTGTAAGATCACAGAATGCTAAGGTCACTCTTAAAGAGTGTAGAAATCCAAAGTCAACCAACAGGCTGCCCTATCTGGAGCATCTGTCGAGCCGGCTACGGCTTCTTGCCACCTAAAACAATTTCTTAACTTAGAGACTGCAGAAAAAGACTGACCTTTCACAGAACTCTTTCCAACAGGCGTACCCGATGAGGATAGCCCCATCTCACTGTACTACCATATGGTGGTACAAAGAACTTGAGAAGCTGCAATCTACCTTGGGCAAGCTGCTTAACAAAGCAAAGAAATCTACAACAATAGTCGATTGGCAGGTGTACAGACACCACCAAAAACAATAGCAACGAGGAAGAAGGAAAAGACAGAAGTCTTGGAAGTCCTTTTGTAACTCAATTGAAACTGCCAAAGATTCTGCTCGTCTGAAAAACATCTTTCCAAAGGTCCATACCAACAAACAGCTTGTCTTGTTGTTGAATAAATGGGACGATAGTAGTTTTACCATCACCGTTGAGGAAGTTGTAACTTGCCACCTATAATTAATGCCTTTTGTATAATCTGTCAGTAAAATTCCTGAACATTAAGTCAGGTACAGATGCACGTTAAGCGGAAGTTTCCGCTTAGCGCAGCCTGCATGCGTACGTGACCGTCTAACCTTTCCCCGTATTAGAACAGTTCCCCCACCTGGAAAAGGTATAAAAGCGAAGCCACACCGGAGAGAGCAGCAGAGTCTACCGATCTACGATCCGAGTCTGAAACCTTCTACGAAACCGTTAGCAAGGCTTTGTCGACGACACGAACCAGGAAGTCGTGAGATACCGTTATACCAGTCCCCCCCGATCAGGGAAAATCTGTATACCAGTCCCCCACGTCGGTCCGATCAAGGAAGACGTGACTATCACCCGCACATCGCGTCGGCCCGATCAGGGAAGACGTAATACCGTTCTCCAGTTTCCGCACGTCGAAGAGGTGTCCGACACTTGCAGTAAACCGCCGCCAAGCAGAAACGACTTCTCCGCGAGAACCGCTTTATAAACAACGCTAAGTACAGGGTTTCACTTACCTGGCGTTACAAATCTCGTGCCAATCCCTATCCCGTAACCACGAGTACGATAGGATCACGCACTCCGAACTGCCAAGAGAATTAATACTTATAATATTCACTTTTATGTACCAGAACAGAATTGGCACCAGTCGCCGCCATTTTCTCGATCAGCAACACGTAAATACCCCTCCTTCCGGTACAAGACAGACCTGCGCCTAGACGCACGTAGCTCCACCAGCCACGAGGGAAACCAACGGCATCTTACGGAAAGAATTCCTACACGAATTGGTTAAACCGTATTTATTTTATTAAAGTTAGTTAGTTTACACATTAAGTGCTTTGTATTATTTACTAGAATTACATTTTTTATTTATTATACGGATTTACAAAACCTCTGTGTTATACATTCGAGCAGCGACAACATCCTGGCCACAACCGAGCTACCCCAAGGCACTACAGTAACGTAGGGCGTTACAAAGTGGAAGTGCTTAAGAACACACACTTCCCAGGTTGTAACATTAACCCTATTCCTACATCGACAGATACTCCTAACTGGGGAAAAATGGGAGCTAGCAAACCGAGTGGTAGAAGAGAAAAAAATAACTTAGGCAATCAAGACATTTCACCTCTTGAAATCGCCGGGATTGGGTGGGGTTTTACCAGCTTTACTGCAGTGGAGCCTAGATAAGATTCTATTCTCGCGCGAGGTACATCGAACGTCGTACATCTTTACACCAAAACCAGGTCGTAAAGACTATTTTACAGCCAAATCTTATCGTCCTATTACTGTATCATGCTATCTTTTGAAAACTAATCTACTATATCCTAACTAACATGCCTACCTCCACTTGTTGGAGGTAAAAGCTTGAGGACGAGACAGCAGATCATCTCCTGTGTGAATGTCCTCAACTCGCGCCATGTTCCAACATCGCTGGAATTCGCAGCACTTCTCTGACAGATATCCTCAAATTCGTCAAAAGGGTTGGGTGGCTTGAGTGAGGATCCAGAGGGCCTAAGTGCGCGTGAACTAGTTCACCCTCCCCTTACAATCCAGAATTCAGAAGTTAGGTATGATTTTGAAACTTAAACCAGCTGTACGCAGAAATCGATGGTTTGGATAGAAATCCGTAAGTTCAGAAATCAAAAATTAAGCTGAAAGTTACAAACTGATTTTGAAAATACAAACCTTTGAATTTTTACCATTTTTAAACTCACAGATTTGTATAAAATTGGTTCTGAATTTCGACTTGAAAATACTAAATAGTTTCTTCGAAACTAAAGCACCAAATGAAGATTTCATAAATTTCAGCCAGTATCTAACCTAATTTTTCTTAGTCGAAAAAGCCAAAAACTCCCTTGGAAATTAACGGCCTAAATAATTCTAAAACTACACAAAGGATGTTTCAGAAAATTATACAGGATATCAAGAACAGGTTCTTCGCTAATACAAAACACAACAAAACCAATAACGCCTTAAGGTGTTTCCGCTATTATTTTTGACGTAGGTTGCTGTCCAACAAGGTTGCATTACAGGTGTATAACGATTATAAAATAACACTTGCATACATAAATTGTATATAACATGTCACATGCATCTATAAGTTATACTTATTAGGAAAATTCTAATTGAAGCTCACTCGTAGGATTAAATGTGATGACTGACTATTAATCTTTTTAATCAAAGTAGACCGCCCCTTAACGCGCATAAAACTTATCTTCTTTCCGTTTTGCATGTAACAGTCATAATTTTATTTACCTACGACAGTTCGTAATTGAGTTAAAGGTTGAAAACTCAATTCTCAACATTCAGTGTGTTGTAGAAAATTCGATGCTAAGTTAAAGAAAGGGCCTTGAATGTACTGTAAAATGAAAAAAATATATAAATTTCAGTTAATCGCAGCTCGAATTCCATTTGCTAAAAAGCAGAAAACCAAAATTCGCACTTCATTAATAACCCAAAAGATTTCAGAAATTATGATACGGTTTTATCCATAAATTATTTCACAAATATTTGCAAAAGTCGTAATTAAATGGGGATTATGATTAATTAATTACAACCGATATCGGTGGTGAATATAAATACAGAGCCAGACTAATTTATGATCACGCACGAAGATTGGTTTAATATTGGAAAAGCAAACAATTATCGAGGCGAACTTTTTGTTTTTCTCATTAAAACCACGTCTTTTTACGCTGCTGATGTGTTCATTTATGCGGTATTTTTGTTAATTATGTGCATGCTGGGATTTATATAATAATAAGTTAAGTGTTCCAGAATTTATGTTGATCAATAATGAACATCCTGAATTTTTATAACCGGTTCAAAACTAATTAAAGAGAAGATATTTTTGCCAGCCAAGATGATAAAAGAAAACTAAGGGGAAAGTTGTAATATCGGGCATATTAAAGGACTTTCCTTATTTAAAAAATGTATTCGACTACCTCCTTAGGTTTCTTTTATTTTTGATTTCCTTCTAAAATATTAAATTATTGCCCTTAATTTTTAACGTAAATTGCCTTAAAAACAATAATTAATAAACAAGTTTACAGGCAATTACATACTGCTCACACAAAAACAAATTAATTATAAAAAGAATTAAAAAACTTTAATTTGCAAAAGGAAATCAATCTAGAAAGCTGAAGAAGTATTTATGGATTTTACCAATTGATTTTCCTGTTAGCCCAAATCTTGCGCAATAAATAAACAAATAAACTAAATAATTTATTTTATTAAAAATGACTAGTCGATGTTAATTAAAAACTAATTTATATTTCTTTTAATCGCGAGTTTTTTGTAACTTAATGCATTTCACATTATGTCATAATAATTAGAAAAATATAAACTTTCTCCTTTAGTGTACGCATACCTTTGATATTCATCTGTGAAGAAACAATCAATTAAGAAAATAAATTTTTCTTATTTAAGATATTTATTATTAAAAAGAATGGCCGAGATTCTAGAGTATTGGAAAAAGAAGACGAATATCTTAATTCACTTGCCGCCCCTACAATATAGGTATACATAAAAAGTAAATAAATAAGCTTCGTATAAAATGAACCGTATTTTCTCTAAAATATTCTGATTGATAGGATTGATTTTAAAGCAATTCCAAAATTAAAAAAGAAAAACCAAAGTCTGTCAGAGCTTATTAACAATTAGGCAAAGAAGAGAAAAGTAACAGTCCTTTTAAAGCTAGCCACCAGGCAGCGCCCTGATAGATCACCCGATTTTCAAGATTGAGTAGGGTGAATCACAGCATCAAAAACCCAATGTTCGAAAACAAAACGTAGCCAACTCAATTCAGAAAGAAGTCTCAAAAAAACTTTAAAAAACTTGGACTGTATAATGATTAGGTAGAAAAGGATGCCAGAAACCATGCAAGAAACTACAATCAAATGTTACAGTAATAATACTAACAAAGAAGAGGGCAGTGAAATACAGTAAAAAGAGTTTACAAAAAAAGTCTCCATTATTTTTAGTCCTATATATATATATAATCTGTACCCAAGTACCTTTCGGTGTAGGGTAAAAGAAATTTATATAAATGAAACTATAAAACTGAGAACTAAAGGTGGGAGAAATACTTCGAAGCTCGAGCTTGGCTCCCGAGCCCAGCCGGTTTTTTTCTAAATTGCTTAAAAGCTCGGAGATCGTTGCAGGCTTGAATATCTTTAAAGTCTCTAAACTCGGTGAAGTTCGGCAAATGCTCGATATCCAATTAAACTCCAGAAATTGATTGGAGGCAGCTCCTGTCTTATCTTTTTTCGTGCTCCTCGGTAAAGACTCCGAGCTCGGTAAAGGTTAAGAGCTTCATAAAAGCTTTTTAAAAGCTCGAAATTCGATAAAAGCCCGAAGCTCGTGAAAAACTCGATGCTTGGTGAAAATTCAAAGGTAACCGAATCGAGCCTAGAATATTTAACCATCATGATTAGACAGAATGATCCTAAAGGATACGAAACCCATAACGGATGTCAATGGGCAAAAAGGGTTCAAGATAGAAGACAACATAGGGAAATAATATACTAAAGGATAACAACGTTATGTTAGTTGATAAACGACACCGATTAATAACAAATAACGGATTTTTTATCATAAATAAAATATTAACTGCTCATTCATTAGTATTCACGTAGAGAAGTGGATGAAGTTAAACATGGAAACCAATGAAATGTGATTATCTCCTTCACGCTTACCTCACTGCCCGTGTGCGAAGAGAATGCAATTTTTTCAGTTGTTCTGTATAGCGGAAATTTTAATGCTTAAAATGAACCTCCCGTATTTCCCTCGCATAAATATACCTAGGATGTACGAGTATATGCAATACAATTACTGGCTCATTTCCGGTGTACTTAGTTTTGGATGGCATTTACACCCAGAATATAATGCACGAAAAAGACGTCCATGTAAAGTTAACAATGATTGGGGGGCGTATTAGAGGTTGGGAGCCGAGACTCAAGGGCCGAGCTGTTTAAGATCTGTTTAAAACTGTTTCTGACCTGTCTTTAATCTGTTTAAATGTGTTTCTGACTTGCTTATAACTGAATAAAATTGTTTCTAGTTTATTTAATAGCTGCTTCTAACTTATCATGCGCCATCCTCTAGCCCCTGGCTCCCAGTCCCTGGCTCCCAATTCCTGGCTATCAACCCCCTAGTACACCTTCTGGTCATTTTTAATATTTCAAGAACTTCTTTCTCCAGCATTACGTCACGCACTGAATAGACATGTAGATATAAACTAGAGCTAGGTGGCTGAACTGATAACGATACTCAGTTTGATTTTTGCCTGCAGTTCCTCCATTTATAATTTCAGATACCTGTATTTGCAAAATCAGTATATGAATGTTAATATTAAGTTATATGTATAGTATAAAAGTTGTAATACATATCTAGCAACCCGAGGAAACGCTAATTTGCCAAATGAAAGCAAACAAGAAACTGTGCTGTGACAGTGATGATGTTCTCAAAAGGGAAATACAACTAATAAAATAAAGGCCAATTAAATTGAAAAAAAATAGCGAACGTCATAATTAAAGAAAGAAAAATAAAAGGAATGGCAAGGAAACTGATAAATAATAAAACAAAAAAACATTTAGAAGAATCATGCCACACATGGAGTTAGGAGAACCAACAGAAGCAGGTTATTTTTGTGTAATATCGTCAATAACAAGCTAAATAGCACGACCCCTAATTTACTAACAGAAGAGAAATGACAACAGTACTATAAAGACCTACAGATTGGAAACGAACTTAAAGAGGATAAGCAAAGGAAAAGATAAATGCAAGGGCAGCGTATAGGAATAAATGTAGATGAGGCGAAGAAATTAAATTCTAAAAGCTGCGACCACAGAAAGTAAAATGGAACTTATGGGAGAAGTGCATACTCATTATTTTTTATTATTTATTACGCACCTTACATCTGATTTTAAAATGTTAGATGACCAGAAAAATTAGTAGTATAGTCAAATACGAGAAAAAAATTAAGAGTGGGTTTCAATTGAAGGGAGGGGGGATTAAAGTAGGTAAATACAAAAAATCAAAGTTTGGGTGTGAAAAACAAACATAAATAGAACTACAAAACACAAGAATGTCTGATATAAAAGTGTTTCATATTATGAGGAGAAATAAAGGATGTACAATAAGTAACCGGATTAAGTTTGGTTATTGATTAAAATAAACCTTAAAAGAATTATTCAGTATTACCTTCGTCAATCAGACAGGTGCAAACGAATTAAGTTTGGACATTTTTCAGATAAAGGGCTCCCTAAAAATATTTTGTATGACGTTGTCAAAAGTTTTGAAGCTAATTCCAGCATCGAGTATCAGCATATAAACGGTCATCCGAAGTTTATAGCTACACCTCAAGTGGTTAAAAAATCAAAAATGCGTATGAGAAGCAGCCAGGAATAGCAAGAAGTATTTTAACTAGTAAATTTAAAATAGCGTCGTCTACTTCGTCGCATATAATTAAAAACTAAGCAACTACGCATTACAACAAAAATAAATGAAATTATTTTGCGGAACTTAAAAACAAAACTAGACCAAAATTTAGTGCCCGATCTATATGTGACATGGCGAGATGGAAAATTTTAATTACTAATGACGAAATATATGTACCTGCGAATTCTGCAGTTTCAGGACAAAAATTTTATCATTATTCTAGCCCTAAAGTAGTCAAATTCCAGTATAAAGGCAAACCTGAAGTGAATTTTTTCAGAAATATTTAATCTGCCAAGCACTTGATGAAAACGGCAACATTTCTGAATTGTACATAAGTGAAGGCACAATGAATTTTAATCAAGAGGTACCATTTTACAAGCACCATTTTAGTTTGGGCCGATCTTTCTACGTGGCATTCAACAATTGTGACTCTGTATCTGAATCAACAAAATATAGAATTCATTTCTAAGACAAAAAAAATCCCTAATCTGCCAGGAGCGATCTATCTAACAATTTTGGGTTATTCATAAGGAGAGATACTTCAAACATAACAAGATTCTGAAAAGTCTACTCAATTTCAAAGCCTGGAGTAGAATTGTTTCTGAAGTTTCAGAAAAATATGGACATACCCTTATGCACATAGCTCGGAGATTCTTACTAAAATTTCTAAATATGTAGTGAAAGATTAAATAGTCTAGTAATATGCAAGGTGGTTTATATGTAGTTATAATTTAATATTACTGATTTCTACATTGCATTTATATAAGTGCAATTTAGGTTGTTATTCAGTCCAGTTACATATTGTACTTACATACATTATTAGTAAAGCCAAAAAAGTAGTATAAAGCATAGTTCTACATGGAGCAAAAACGGCAAACAACTACCATACCAGATATGGATTTTTGGCATCGACTCAATCACCTAGAGTTTCTAAAATTCAAAGAATACCAAATGAAAAAAACTTTTCCTATACCAAAGAATATAATTATCGAAATACAATTAAAGCAATTAATACGGTATAGGACATAGGCATCGTAAAAGACAATACAGTGGAATTTCGGCTGAACACAGCAAAAAAAGAAGACCACCAAGAGACCAAAAACCAAGAATTCGGGAACAAAGGTAGGATAGCGAACTGTTGATTCAGAATCATTGAAGAAAGGGAAATCGGGAAAAGAGAACAAAAATTAAGTAAATTTTATTTTTTTTCTTCATAGTCAAAATATAAACAAAAAAATTATTTGCGCTTAGATCTATAAAAATATAAAAATAAACCAAGCAAGGATATTTTTAGAATGTAATCACTGAAAAAGAGAATGCACCGCCTCCAAATACGTATACATATATTTAAGTTATGATGAATATTTATGCGGAATAATTTAACAAGTACATAACTAATGCATTTACATTTCAGGGTTTCTGCGTTTCCAGGAATGAAACAGAACGCCCATTTGTAATCAAATTAGGATTTAAACTAATAAAAAAAAATCGTAACACGATAGAAAAATGCAGTATTTTGCGTAATTTTTTATCGTAATTTGGTAATAAACGCAAGTTGTAAACACAAATTCCTTGCAGTAAAAAGGTGAACATGTTTATAAATATGTTAGGCTAGGTTAAGATGATAATTGTTAAAACAATCAGTTTTGGATGTCAGCTGGTGGTCTTTTCACAAAAAAACGAAAGCAAATTAAAAAATTCAAAACTCTAGCCTAAAAATCCCATTCGAAATCAAGTCAATTAATAATTCAGTCTCAATTATTTATTAATTAACTCCAAAGCAGTAGCACAAAGAAGTGATTAAAAGAAAGAAATACATAAATTCATGTCACCAAAAACAGTTACAAAGCCACAAAGACTAAAATGGTTAAACACGTACTTCTTAGTGCCAATTTAAAATCAGAATTGCAAGGTAAATTTAATTAAGTTTCGTTAACGTTTTTTAATGTCAACGATCTAAGGAAACGTTATCTTGCTTATCAAACTTGACATTGTAGTTTTTTTGAAAGTGTAGATTTAAAAGAGACATTTATGTCAATATAAATCGAATTTATTCGGTTTTATTATCATTTACTTTGACAAACAGCTGCAACCGGTAGGGGAATTAATTTTTTTGCAATTTGTTTTAAGTTGCGTTTGGGTTTGTTGGTTAATTTAATACAACTACTTCAAGCATGGAAATTTGATGATTGAAATATTTTGTGTTAAGAATTAAGTTCTTCTACGTTTTGTCAGGAGTATTATATGGTATTTCAAAAGATCCGCAAATAAATCAATAGAATTAAATTAAATGGAACATAAACTATTATAAAATATTAATATAGAATGTAAAATTTATAAAAATTTCTTTCTCAATGTTGAAATGTATAACTTCCGTTAAATATTCATATGGGAATTGCAACTTTTTCTAAGTTTTGCATATATCTCGATTACAGTTTAAGGTTGGCCTTGGTTATAAATTAATTTTTAATTGAATCAGATTAACATCAAATAGTCAAACAAGCATATATATTCTTATCTGATTACGATGATAAAATTCACTATGGTCCCTGAAAGGACTCCAGCTGGTCCTGAACTAAATTAAACTACTTTCAAAAACTCTATCTGTCCGTATTAACACGGTCAGTGCATAATAACAACACCAAAAAGCACGTTTTTTACGCCTGATAAACAAATCTGACTAATTTCTTAATATCCAGTAGCGATTTTTATTAAATGCACGTCTAACTTGATTTTTTGTTGCAACAGGAACAAACAACTTACATGTGTTTGCATTGTGAATGAGTGACAGCTAAGCGTTAAAAATTGTTTGCTGTCGTTTCAAAATTTCTTAAAAAATTAGCTACCAATTTTAGCGAGAAATGCAAACACTTTTTTATCATCTTCATGCTGGAAATTCGAGCCTCGGGCATCAAGAACTAAAACTGGAATGCAAATAATTAAGTCAGTAACTTGTAATAAACGGTAATCTACATTATTATTACAAGTAAATACCCAGGTTTGTTTCAAAATCAATAAGTACATTTCCGCGTAAATAACTAACAATTCTATTGTTTGCTTTCTTGTGCACTCAACACATCTAAAACTCCCATATCTCCAGGTACGATCTTTGTTTATTTGTTAATTTTTACACTAAAACAATTTCACGATGCCCTTCTTTGATGTTTTCAAGCCATCGGTTGATTTTACAACGGACACCGATTGTTTCAGAGAAAGGTAACAATACGAGATGTGCAGAAAGAAATTTATAAGGAGTAGGTTCGTTTGGGAAAGTTAAGACGATCAGGAAACACAAACTAGGTCGGAAAGAGGTTTTGTGTTGTGTAATGTGGGCATTTTTTGTTCATATTGCACGCCGCTAATTTAGGTGTTCATGTGTGTAGTAAACACGTTTCTAGGTTGGCAACACACAAAAACAATTTACAACTCGGAGGTAATTATGCTCCGGCAAAATTTTACTTATTATTTATGGCCGGTTACGAGGTTTTTATATGTGGCATCAAAGTAAATATTTGATTTCCTACTTTATTTTTTGTAAAGACACGACATAGGTAGGAACTTTTAATGTTTCTACGTGCTCGGTTGATAATCGTGAGCTTTTGATAATTATAGGGAATCATATCTGTGTGTGGGTTTGCCAAATTATCGAATTAAATACCGAAAAATGAACTATTGATTCGAAATATTTCATTCGTTTAATAGCGGGTTATGACGTAATTTGATGGGTTTTAAATTTAGTACCTTACGTGGGATTTTAATAAATTTAAATTCTTAGAATCATTCTTTCAATGTATGGAACACAGGCCTAAAAGAAAGAATTTTAGCAGTGTCCAAAATCACAAAAGGTTGCCAAATGTATCAACATATCAAATAATCACCTTCAGCATTTAGTTTTGAAAATCGAATATTTTTTCTTCAACTTAAGAAGTGAACTAGAGGTATTTGCTTTCATTTATTTCCTCTCAACAA
The DNA here is from genome assembly GCA_963082815.1 of Melanotus villosus. Lineage (NCBI taxonomy): Eukaryota > Metazoa > Arthropoda > Insecta > Coleoptera > Elateridae > Melanotus > Melanotus villosus. Next base: position 4,097,814 of record OY720420.1, on the reverse strand, counting down.
GCTCAAATTTAGGTAATTTAATACTCATTATTAAATCCTACGAATTTGCTATATTGGATTCATATATTTCCAATATTAAACTCAATGTTTTAATTTTAAATTCAAGCAATGTTGGATTCATATTTATTATATTAGATACAACTTTTCAATATTAAATTCAATGTTTAAATATTAAATTCAAATTACCAAGATTGGATACAACTTTCAAATATTGGATTCAAATTTATATCACAAAATTAAATGTTTTGATATTAAATTTAAATTTCCAATATTGGGTGAAACTGGGACTCAAAGTTTCAATATTTTCACGTCACAAGTTTTTAATAATAAATTTAATTCTAAGATTGAATACAAATTCCTAATGTTGGATTTCCAATTTGCATTCAAATCTCCAATATTAAACTTTTTAATATTCAATTTAAATTTGCAATACAGGATTCATATCTTCAATATTGGGCAACAAATTTCCAATATTAAATTTAATTTCTAAATATTAAATTAAATTTTTAATTATTACATTCAAATTTCCATTATTAGATTAAAATTTCCAGTATTGGATTCACATTTTTCAAATTCCATTTTTTAATGTTAAATTTAAAATACTAAAATTGGATACAAATTTCCAATACTGGATTAAGATTTGCATTTAAATTTCTAATTATTGGATTCAAATTTCCAATATTAGATTCAAAATACAATCTGAGGTTTTTACGACAGATCTGGCTTTACTTTTGAGTCCGAACTGAAATTTCGAATTTTCAAATTGGGTTTTGGATTTATGTTCAATAAAATTTTTAGTTTGAAATTTAAATTTTTTAATTGACCTCAAGGAACAAATTGTTTTACAAATACATTAAAATAATGGATCTGAGTCTTCAGCTTTCTTATTTCTGTTTTTGGTCTTAAATTAAAATCATTAAATACTAAAATAAAAGATTTTTATTAAAATATTACTAAAACAAAGGCAACCTATTTTGTACCAATAAAATAAATTTTCTACCCAAAGTACTTAAATCTGCTAAATTTAAAAAATCGATAATAATCATTATAAATCTATGAAGAATTTTGTGAAGTACATAGATCTAAATTGAAATAAAAAATACGATTGTCAGGTTTCGAAACCAACACTAAAGATTTGACAACTAATCCTGAGCTCTGCTTTCGAATCTTTATGAATCGAATATCAAATTCAGAATGAAAATTTTGAATATAAAGTATGAAATTGAAGATTCCAAACTTGACTCGAATCCAATTCTCGAATCTTCGCTTCCGAGCTCGAGCTTGGAATCTTTAGCAATTCGGGATTTGAATCTTATATATTTTCGGATCTTGACTAAAGATTTCAAAGACTGTGTTTCAAAATAACATTTTCAAGTGAAGTCAATAATTTGAATAAGTTTGAAAAATCATAAAAAATGTTAATAGTTATTTTTATGAATAGACTTCTTGGTAGCCTAGGGATTACAGGTGTGCTTTCCAATCAACATTTGACAAGAGTTGAACCTCAGACATGTTCGAATTTTAAAAATCAGAAGCAACCATATTTAAAGCCTGTTACGTAAATTATATTGACGTACATGAAACTTCAGTAGTTGATGACGTACATAAAAAGAGAAAGAAAAACATTAGACAAAATCAGATATTTATAACGACAAACGAAAAGGCAAGCTAGCTAACTGGATAAATAGTAAAACAGTGCTATACTTGTTGCAGAAAAGAACTACATGAAATTATAGTTATAAATAATAAATAAAAACAGACAAATACGCCTCCACATAAAATTTCAAATTAAACTTTCCGAAAAGTTTAATATATATTTGGAGCTGTACCAAAGTACTATTCCTTTAGAAAACAAGAAATTAGTTGGGAAATTTACATTTCTGTTTTACACTTGGTCCTCAATATGATTTGAATAATTTACTAGTTAACGGTATTGTTAATTCACTCGTAATGAGTTAATGCCTTTAATAATAACTGTCAAATAAGAAAACGTTTACAAGTATTAGATTTAGTTTTAAAAATGGTTGTAATCAAAACGTTAGTCGAAATAAATAAAATTTAATTTGAACTGTGATTGTTGGCCTACAAAACCATAACAATCTCTCCTTTTTTGCTTTTAGAAAAAATTCATTAATTTTAAGGTCTTTAGAAGTTGTTCATTGATTTATCCAAGAAATTTGACTTGTTTAAGGGTACAGGGACATTAACGAAACGTTTCGTTTGCCTTGTAATTTATGGACTTCTTTGCAGCAATAACAATTACTTTTTCAGGCCAAAGGCATTGAAGGGACGGTGTCAGAAAAGGGTATTTCTTTCTCTTAGCTAAGATGAGTGCTTAACCAGATACACTCGAGTAACCTAGCGTAGCACATTACCAATTGCTAAAGAGATAAGATTACGTTACGACACTGCAAACGGAACTATACATCTCTTTAGTATTATAAAAGCATTTATAGGAAAATTATGTAGTTTCTTATGAAGTGTTTTGTGCCAAAACCGGCCAGCCAATCACGGCTGAACTTCAGCATGATTTAACGAAAGGACGAAGGGTGTTCTAAAATAATCGTATAAATACAATTGATCATAAGATCAAAAGGACCATTCCGTTTCCTTACTCCACGCACGCTAGCTACTCGAAGATTTCACGAATCTTATTAGGCTGTTGCGATCATAACACTTTATTGACTTCCGCTCCTCCAACCCTTTTTCCGTAACGAAAGCTACTCTGAGATTTCACACTCTCATTAGGCTTAGTGCAATACTCCTGCATCCCGTTTGCCGTATGGTAGGTACTCTGGGGTCGTAAAAACCCGATTAGGCTCATACATTCCTACACTCTTTGTTTATTTTTCAGGAACACAAACGTAAATACTATAAAAATTGGAAACTTATTTGTGGCGAAGAATAAATTCAAACTGAAACAGAATTAAAAAATTCCTGCAAAAATCTTCGCTTAACATAAAATAATCACTCAAAACTGCATTTTTAGGCCTTTGGCCAGCAATACGATTAAATTTGGTCGTTGCTTTTAACATACGTAATAATGTAATACGTGAAAAGTTCAAAACATATTACAAGAACCATGAAAGCTCGCCCTTAAATTATGACAATGAAATATAATACTAAACTTACTTAAAATCATTATTTAAGCATTGTAATTTAAAGAAGTTTAAGGCTAATAAATTTGAAATAACACTTTTATCCATGCAATATTTCTCACGTCTTTGTAAAAAGTAAAAATTTGTAAACATCCTAAATGAAAATAAATAACTTGGGAGCTACAAACTTTGCATTTAAATAAGGATTTCAAATTCAAAAATCATCAGGATAGGTAGTGACATCAAATCAGCACTGACGGCTCTAAATAGTTTTAAAATAACGCTGACGCTGACGCTGCTCTAAACAATAACAAAATAAGAAACCCACAGGCGCCACTATGACCGATGAGTTATCTTGGATAAACGTCATCAAGCGAGGATGGTTATGTCAGCCTCATCGACATTGTCTAACTGTCTCTGTATGCAGTTACCAACAATGAGTCTACGACTTCTTGTCGATATAGTTTCAGGACGCTGCAAACTGAAGGCAAACTACCAGTCTGACCTGTAAAGGTTGAAATTGGGAGGAAGAGACAGCAGTGCATATTCTATGCAACTACCCTATACGCGACTCGATTAGAGCTGCCTTGTTGAGGGATTTCTGGCCTGATATGGCAGGAATCCGCAGCACACCCTTGGTTAGTATTCTCAGTTTTACTGAGAGAATTGAATGGCTTCAACAAGACCAACAAGGCTTTCTGCATGATTTCTTGGGGGCAGTTCAAGGCCAGGATACCATTTTTGATCTATAACATTTAAGCTTTAATACAGACATTTCAACTTAAGGTATTTGACGAACCAAAGTTTCTTTGGTTATAAACCAACCTTCTGTTTTATAATAAAAACTGAAAATTCTAAACAGCTTTGCGTTTTGATGAAATTTCTTTTTCTGATTTATTTGGGAAGAAGATTCCCGTTTCAACATTGACATTTTAGAAGATACTCGATATTCTTCAAAAGGAACAATAACCAACTCAAAAATTCATAGATTAATTTAACAAACGCTTTCTAGGATTTTAAAATGTTGCGTAAAGGAAAACATTAAACTTTAGGAAAAATACAAATGGATTTGTTGTGGAAATCTTTTTAAATGTACAACCGGAGTAAGCTGATTTCTTACCCTTTAAAAAACAGGAGTTTATTTTATTTATACTTTAAATGCCAGAATATAGAAAATCTTAATTTTGCTCTATAAAATTTAAGCTTTAATTCTATTATTTCAACGAAAACTAGGCATTTGACTAGGTAACCAAAGGTTCATCGATTACAAACCCTTTCTTTCTAACTAAAAACAGAATATCAGCAACAGTTTTCTGTTTTAATGCAATTTCCTTTTCTGATACCTAATACGTTTGATGTTCCTTAGGGATGCAAAGAACAGAAACGAACTCAAACATTCATAAACTACACAAAAAACACTTTCTAGAATGTTAAAACTTTAATTTTAAGAAAATATCTAAATGTTTTTTTCTGTAAATTTGTTTCAATGATAAACGGTACTAAACTGATTCTTCACCTTAAAAAAAATGCAGAAGTCCAGGTTATTTATATTTTAAATGCCAGGATATTCAAAATCTTAATCTTACTCTATAATTTCAGCTTTAAGGCCATTATTTTAACGAAAACCAGGTATTTAACGAAGTTTCTCTACTTACAAACCAACCTTTTCTTTTATAATAAAAGTTTTTAGAAAATAGTCGATGTTGTAAGGTTTAAGAAAACAGAAACTCAAAAATTTTTATGGAATTTGTAAATGTTAGGCAAGTAAAGATGGAAAAAATCTTTCGTGGGTATTTCTTTAAATGTGGGATAGCACTAAGCTGATGTTTCATCCTTTACAAATACAAATTTACGGCTTTTTAATTCAGACTGTTTAATACGGTTATTAAACCAGACAGAGAACTAGAACATAAAAAAACAGAAATGTCGTTTCCTCAGAATATTTTGTAAAAATGAGTGTTTTGCATCATTTTTTAATCTTGTAAAATTTTTATTTGGAAACTTTACATTAGTGTTGCTTAAAAAGTACAAATACCATTAACATAAATAAGATCTCACCCACTAAATGAATAAATAAAATAAACAAAACAGAATAATAGTTTTAAGAAGGAGGGGAACAAAACAGACAGCTTCTGAGTAAGAGGCAATATAACAATGATTAAAAAGTAAATAACTACGCAACGATGTTCAAAAACAATAATTAAAACCGAAAATAGAAAAGTCAGATAAGCTTAAAAAGCAACAAAAGATTACAAAACTAATTTAGTTATGCAAACATCAAAAGCCAGAATTTGTTTTTATGTTGCTATTGCACAAAAGGCTCCCAAAAATATAGCTCGACTGTCCAATTTGTAATTACCAACTTTTGAACTTTGTCAAACATCTGCGCGGCTCATTTTATCTTTTTCTTATGTCTGATATCATCTCGGATTCGGCCAGAAGAGTAGGCAGATCAAAAGCTGGCTAACATTAATCATCACGTTAAGAAGACGTTATAAGCACAGCTCCATCAAAACTTGTTGTTAATATCAAAATTCACTTGTTAAGGCGTTCTTTAATCATTTGCATTTCGTAAAAAACGTTCTCACTTCACACCTTCATCCTTTTGAATTTCGTACTACACTTAACTTAAACAAATAAATACTTATACCACCAAATTGATTAAAATAAAATTAGAACGAAATTAATCAAGAAAGAACCAGGAAATCGAAAATAAAATATTCCCAAATTTATGGCACCGTAACAATTAATGGCGTCAAATAACGTCGTTTTTTTCCGGATATGCAGATTGGTACTATAAATTTAAAAGGGGAAAACAAGAAATTATTTATACAGGTTTGTAATCGAACTCATAAATAAAATTTATGATATCGTACGAAAATAACGCCGGCTCTTAGCTTGGTTCTTATTATATACGAGGAGAAAATTTTTAATTGCCGCTTACCAGCGCATACTAAAGGAGCTTAACTCGTTTTTGAATCGAAAATTGGCCCAAACAACCGAGAGGAGAAAATTATAGATAGCATCTGCCGAAAGAGCTATAATTTTTAAGATTAATGGAAACTTTGGAAACCTTGACATGTCGCCGATCACGATTCTTATGCGAAGTTTTAGATTATTTTTAAAAATTAAAAAGAATCCTGGTAATTAAGAGAAGACGATTTAAAACTCAAAAAATCGAAGAATGCGATTCTTTCGCGTAAAGTCGATAGCTTACGGATTACTTTAAATCATTTCAACACATTAACGCGTTTTTTAACAAACGTCAATACATTAGACCTGTCTGATACTTACAAGATTCTTTAACAATAAATTTTCTTAATGGGATTTTTTCTATGTTTTTAGTAGGTGGATTTTACATGTAAGTACTGAACAATAGAAGGATTTGTTTAGAAAAAAACGACCTTAGAATCTAAAATCGTATAAAAATAACTGTAAACCTTAGTTGAATTTACATAATATGTTAACAAACGTACAAACCAAGCCTTTATGGATTTCTTCAAGACTTTTCAGATTGTAGCTATAAATTTTCGATTGCAAAATAAGGAACTTTTAAGACGTTTATTTGCCGAGTACAACGTTTTAAATGTAGAAGACATGAACTATTTCACTTATTCTAAGAATTTTTATATGCAAGTACATATAGTGAAGGGTTGTGATGTAATTTGCGATGAGTAAAGAATTTAATAAGACTTCCACTCAGACCATTAGCGATATCGCAATCGTTACAGGTAATTTACTATTAATTCAACGTACGCTGTAAGTGATCAAGTTGTCACTATTTATTTTTATTATCCGCATTAGAGAATAATCGCCGACCAACTTAGAAAAAATCCTGGGAAGCTACTGCCTACCAATTTTTATTATTTTAAATCTTAAAAGTGAATTGTTTACAACTGAAGTTAATAAAAGTTAGAGTGAATCAAGGCATGTTAGATAACTAAATTTTTAAATCAATCGTAGAGGTAGCTTCAGCGGCGTACGTTCAAGCGAATTAATTAAATATCTATGTAAATGAGTTCGATTTGAATAAAATGTGATGTTTTCTATCTAATATATAGATTAGAAAAATATAAAGGAGCAAATCAAGGGTTAATTGCCGAAACCTCGTAACGCATAAATTACAAAACATATAGAAAATTTCTTATTTTAAGGAAACGTATGCAGCAATTACTTCACTAGACTCAAGTACGACTTAAGTTAAACGATACTCTAACGTTAAGCTGGCATCTAATTAATTAAAAAAATATTAAAAATTAAAATGTTTAGTCTGCAGAAAGGAAGAAGAAAAGCTCTAATAAAAGATTATAAGTTCAAGAATAATGCAAATCGTTATTAATTAGTTAATAAGTAAGAACTATTAAATCAATTATTTATTAGGAATATAATAAAGAAATAAATACATGGTAACCCCATTTAGAAAAACCTTATTTATTTTAAATGCCATTTTAATCAAAGGCTATCAAAGGAAGATAATCCCGAATCAGCATTAATTATGAATTTGTATTAATAATACCCACTTAATATCAACCCTTGAACATACATGCACAACTATGACAAAATTAAATAAGAATTAAAATAGATATCACTAAACCAACAAAACATGTAACAATATAATACTTAATAATCTGAAAATGTCTAATTCAAAATTATTAAATTAAGACAAGTTTTTTAATTATGCTCAAAATCAAAATCAACGTTTTTCTTTATATAATTTGCTATGGCGGTTCTTGAATCCAAAGCATTAGGTTTGCACAACAAATTAATTGTAACAATGTTTTAAAACAGTCAAATACTGAATATTTAAGTTCGAAGCATGCAGTTCTTCGTTACTTAGCTCGCGGCGCAGCAAACCTTTAATTTAGAATAACCGAAGGTTATTTAGCAGGGAAAAATCATCATCTATATAATTCATAGAAATAAGAAGAGGAAAACCATTTACCTAAGCAGGACTAGAAAATATTTTAAACAGCTCTGAAAAATTAATGCTTTAAAAAGGATACCTTTTCTGAGTAGTAGAGGAAAGTCGCCTAATATGAAGATAGTGCCTAATATGGGGTACCTAAATATCTCATAAAATACAACTCTCCCATCTATTGTAAAATAGCGTATATTACGCTCTCATAGGGTACTGCAATCTGTCAGTATTTAGTTGCAGGCAACTACCACGTCGCTTTATTATAACCTAAAACAGTGAAACTCCCGCTCTAAAAAATTTTTAGTGTACGTGCTAACAGCTTTTTTACCGAGGTAAAAGGTAAGTTTTTTACATAAATTTTGGTTAATTATAAACACAAAGAACTGCTTAACTCCTCTAGAAGTTTAAATTGCAAAAATTTTAGTTGATTTTCATGCTTTCCCTGAGTTTGTTTTGAAACCACAATTTGCCTAATATGGGGTACTATCCTTTGCTTTATTTGGGGTACCCCATATTAGGAAACTGTTTGCTAAAAATATTTGTAATTTCTTCAGATGCCGCCAAGTCAACGAAAAAAATGGAACAACAAAAATATGATAGAGGCTATCAAAGCTTGCAGAGAGAAACGCATGGGATACAAGAAAAGTGCCAAAACATTTGGAGTTCCACAGTCCACGTAGGAAAGATATGTAAAAATGAACAAAGAACCAGAAGAAATTGTCGATGGAAAGCTTGGGAGAAGGCCAGTGTTTTCAGAAGAATTAGAGAAGGAGTTGGCAAAACATTGTTTAGAATTAGAGAAACATTTTTTTGGGGTAACTAGAAAAGATATTTGTAAACTGAGTTTTGAGTTATGCAAGATAAACAACATAAAAAGTCCATTCAATACCAGCAAGGAATGCGCAGGATCAAAATGGCTTAAAAGTTTTCTAAGACGAAATCGAGAAATATCTTTTCGAACACCTCAGGGAATATCCTATGCCCGAGTAAAATCATTTACTAAAAAAAATGTTGCATCGTTTTTTGATCTTTATGAGCCACTCTTAGAAAACGTGAACCACAATCCATCTCGTATTTTTAACTGCGACGAGACTGGTATAACCATAGTGCAACATAAGCATCAAAAAGTTGTTGCGCTGAAGGGAAAAAAAACAAGTTGCAGCCCTTTCATCTGCCGAAAGAGGTTCCCTTATGACAGTCGTTATGTGTTTCAGTGCAACAGGTCTATACATTCCGCCGCTAATCATTTTTCCTAGGAAAAATATGAAAGTGGAATTAATGAACGGTATGCCTCCTGGTTCCGCATACGCTTGCCACCCATCGGGCTGGATTCAACAACAAATTTTTGTCCAGTGGTTGAGACATTTTATAAACCACGTAAAACCCACTCGAGACGATTCAGCTGTACTCATCCTCGATGGCCACTACACCCACACTAGGAATTTAGAGGTCATTACAGTTGCAAGAGAAAATAATGTTCATATTTTGTGCTTACCGCCGCATTCGACCAACAAGATGCAACCATTGGATGTTGCATTCATGTCGCCATTTAAAACATTTTATGCACAAGAAATTACAAACTGGTTGAAACAACATCCAGGACGTGTTGTAACAGTTTATCAAATAGGAGAACTTTTTGGGAAGGCTTATATGAGAGCTGCAGTTGTGGAGACGGCAGTTAATGGATTTGTGAAAACAGGTCTTTTTCCTGTCAATCGTGACATTTTCAGAGAGGAAGAATTTGTAGCTGAATCATTAAATGCAAATGATTTGGTATCAGAAGTTTTAATTCCACAGCCTGATGAAATTTCCGTATCAGAGAAAGAAGCAGAAGTAGAAGTACCTCGTCCTTCAACCTCTTCAAATCTGGTGCTGCCTTCCGACTTGCTACCTATCCCAAAATTAGGTGAGAATATAGCGAAAAAAAAAAGATCTAATACAGGAAAAGCTGCTATAGTCACTAGCTCACCTTACAAAGAAGAATTGGAAACAAGCCTCACTAAAAAGAATAGTCCTTCCACATCCGGAGCAACAAGAAACATCTTGTCTACTGGTAAACCGAAAAAATTAAAAAAGCCAATGAGGAGCTTCGAAAAATTGAAGAAAAATAGAATTAAAAAACCAAAACTTTCTTCGTCATCTTCATCAGGCTCCGAAGTTGAAATAACTTTAAATGATGGTGGCGAGTCACCATTTACTGAAGATGAAGATGATGCAGCTTGCATCTTCTGCAACACTCTTTTTTCTGAAAATTCTTCCGGCGAGGAATGGATTCGTTGCCTCATGTGTACCAAATGGGCTCACGCTGAGTGTGCGGAAGACTCTGGCAAAAACTACATTTGTGATTTTTGCAAATAAAACTTACCTATTTGTTACTTTGTATTAAAAAACATTTTCTGAATAAATATTGTATTAATTTCCAGCTTCAACAACTCATTTACAACGCTTACATGTACATCCAATATTGGGCTATACCACGACCCCATATTGGGAAAGCTGTATGCCTAATATGGGATTTGCAGTAAACATGATTAGACAGTGTATTTGGTGTTAAATACAAATAAATTGTCAGTTTAGGATATCTCACTTAAAATACATGAAATGATCTATATGTAGACGCGTTTGCAGTTCATTACAGCAAATATTTCTATATGTTTTTTGAAGCTTAAAAAAAGGGCCCCATATTTGGCGACTTTCCTCTAAGGTTGACATAAATCCCAAAATTACCATAACTTTTATGAAATCAATTTATAATTTTAAATAATGGAAATATTATAAACTCAACCTGCACGTCCACTGGAGGGATTGAATAGCTGAATAGTCGTGTTGCCTGTTCCAAGCCCGAATAAAGGAGGGGGGTTCTTAGGTCAGGCCAGCACCCTGCTTCTAGAGTAAAAACAATTTTTGTCGCGGTTTGCTTCTTGGAATATAAAATCGTACAACAACAAAGAAGAAGTCATTCTAGAACTAAAAGACCATAATATTGGCATCCGCGCTTTGCAAGAAACAGAAAGGAAGAGAAAAGCTCAAAAGCTGGACAATGATTATATAACAGAATATGGCAAATTGAACAAAGATGAGCATATAAAAGAAGAAGTAGCAATAGTGATACACAGAAAATCCACAGAACACCTAAAAGAACGTCAATATGTGCCATCACTCGACGGCAACAAGCCAAAACAAGAACGAGAAAGCTTCTATGACCGACTCTAGCATTGAGGTATTACTACACAATGAACCAACAAAGAGCAGATAGCCACGTGTAAAAGGCTTCGGTCTCCACGATTCCTGAGACCGACAATATCCTAGCCGGAATATTAGAGGTCGTGCTGCGGAGGCCACATTAAACCGGTGGCCTTGGTTATTATCTTTCTAACACCTGTGATCTTGCGGGTCGATCTTCTTCATCTCTTACGACGGATAATGTTAGCCTCCTGCCCGGCTTACGTGTTAAGGCGGTTCACAGAACTCATAGTTATGAGTCAATAACAGGCCATTAGCCTAGGCTTCAGCCATAAGAGGAAGAAGAAGTAGAAGAAGGACCAACAATAATCCTAGAAGGCGCCTATAGGAAATGAAGTAGTTCCTGTGTAAAGCTACATTTTAATTAAGACATTTTAAACAAAAATGGAGAGCTAATGATAAACATTTCCTCGCTTAATGATTTAAAGATCGGTAACACCTTCTTTGACCACAAGCTACATTACAAATAATACACATTCAGAAACACTTGACAACAACGATCAAGAGTCGACTTTATTGTAACCAACAAATACTTGACGTAAGAACCCTAACCTCTGCTAATGTAGGCCGTGATCACAGTTTGTTACTTGGGAATATCAAAATAAAACTGAAACTGAAAAAGAACGCCCAACCAAAATCAAATGTACAAAAAATAAACATTGAATCACTGTCGGACATCACTGTAAAGGGCCTATATCAAAACCGATTAAGGACTAAAATCGATGATAGTCCGTTAGAAAAAAGAAAGATATCAACAGAAGCTGGGTGAAACTGAAGAAAAATATTAAAGAAGCAGCACTCGAAGCCCTCGGAATTCAAAATATAAACCAACGAAAACAAGGACCAAACAAAACACCACGGTTCTCCGAAGAAGTCAAAGAACAATGCAAATACAAAAAGCAAGATTTCTTAAACTATATATCAGCACAAACTGTAGAAGCTTATGAGGAATATAAGAAAATTTGCAACGATACCAACTCGCTAGTCAGACAAACGCTGTACACAATTTTATTAAAAAGAATGGAAAACAACTTATATGGACTCCAAAAACAGATATGGTGATTAATCAGAAGTCCGAGGAAAGAGACAAATGATTTCATTAGTATTTGTCCTTCAAAAGTGAAGGGAAGCAGTTTTTAAATAATCTGCTTCAAAATGTTACTTTGGCAAGTACCATTAATGGTGAAGGTATTACGAAATGGTTTCATAATGCTGAACGACCAAATCAGAAAGTATTCAACGTGGCAAAAAAATACGTTGCTTGTAAAGGAACCTCACCGCAGTACCTTATGGACGGTGTACCATTATTTAACCGCATCAGCTTTAGAAAACGAATGCAATAAGGAGGATTATCCCCGTGAAGTCCTGGATGCCATTTACGCATTTGTAAAATACTTTTTCACCTGTGGTGTTTGTACTGAACACTTTCTGAAATGGATCAAAAATTATATTATATAATATACAGGGTGTCCCGCAATAGGATGTACATAGCTTCAGTACGTGTTCCTGGCCTCCTTTTAAGTCGAAAACTTCCAATAAACATATGGCCTAAAATTAATCGCTACAAAGTTATTATTAGTTTCTTTTTAATAAATTACGCAACAAGCATCCCAAAGCATGTATTATGTCAGAAATTATTTAAGTCTTTAGTGGCAGTTTATAGCGAAAGTGGAAACGTATTGTATATACTTAACATGGAAGTTAAGCCTGTTACTCCATCTTATATGCTTGCAAACCCTCGCTACGCAACCTCTCTTGTTGTGTAAGTAACAGTGTAAAAACTACGAATATTTTCGTTCGTTTATTGTAAATTTGTTTTGTATTATAATTTACTTTCGGCATTAAAACACTTAGCATTTGAGTTATCAATAACTATCCTAATAAAATTTATTTTCACTAAGGCTAATGTTTATATCGTATCTGATTATTTAATAAAAGAAAATTTGTAATCGGTATTATAAGAAGTAATAATAAATAGAGTCTGAATCACGGTTATCTATTCTTATCAGTTCTATGTATGGTATTAAATAATACTCCTAATAGGTAACAATAAATTAATGAGTTAGAAAAATATGTACTTAAGTAATTATGTTTTATGGTTGATATTTACTACCAGTTAGAGTTTAGCGTTTATTATGGCAATTTAGAACTTATCACTTCAAATTAATAAACGTTCATGGCATTACTATGGACTATAAAACTTGACTCTTAGTTTATCAACTAATAATACCTGATAGGCGATAAGTAATATACTAATTGCTTCTGTGACACGTATTCACAGTTTTAAAAAAATGTTGAAGGGTGGAGTGGTACCTATTATGTTTCTATTGTTATATCTAGTAGTACGGTCCTACCTTGAAAATCCCACTTCCAGGTCATAGTCAGTGATGAAATCTCTCAAACAAAACAAATTCAAGCGGGCGTACCTCAAGGCAGTGTCTTTGGACCCCTACTGTACCTTTTGTATTCACACGACATCCCAACTATGGAACAAAATATTATGGGAACTTTTGCCGACGACATAGCCATATTAACAAGTAGTGACGATCCAGCAGCAGCAACGAGTAGGACTCAAGATCATCTAACCCTAATAGAGGAATGGATACACAAATGGAGGATAATAATAAACGATAATAAATCTTCCCATGTTACCTTCACGATGAAACGATCAACTTGTGCTCCAGTCAATATCAACAATCACCGGATCCCCAAGCGAACCTTGGTCTTCACCTTGATAAGCGTCTGCCGAACTATACTCGTCTATAGCAGATGAACAAGGCTTCGAAGTTTTTCACTGGCCATCAGGTGTCAACTGATGGTATTCAGTAAAGTCTTAACAAGGAACCAATAAAATAGTTTCAAGATACGTGAGTAACTTTAATTGGAATTTAAAATAAAAGACAAGCTCGGATTTAATAGAATTGATTAAAAAATAAAAAAACATATTTTAGGTGTAATTAATTTTAAAGGCTTCATATTTTTAATTCACAGAATTAAATGGGACCCCAAGAAATCGCTATCAAAAATGTTTAAATAATTATTATAAAATCAATTTTTCGAAATTGAACTTCAGTTTTTGATTAATGAATTTAAGTAGTTAGAATTAGGAGTTGGTTTTAAAGAAAACTTTTTGCATTCAACATGGGTTTCAGAACTTTAAATATGGAATCTGTAATCACAAGTTTCTAAGCTTCAAATGAAAGCATATGGTTTAATTGTGAACCACAAAACATGCCGTACCAATAAGATACTGAATTATATCTTGAAGTTAGAATGCTAAGTCGATGATATCAAATGAAACACAGTAACTATTTGTTTTCTGCAACTAAATTATTACAATGTTACAAAAATTAGTTTTTAATTATTCTAATCCAATTTAAACTGAAACTAATAAACCTAACTAGCTAAGCAATTTATGCTAGCTAAGCAATTATACCAATACATGATTTTCTATGACAGATTTAGAAAAAACAACTGGCTTGTTCTGGTGTAATGTTTAAAACAGTTTCTTTACTTAAACAAAAAAAAACCGAAAGCTCGTTATCTTAAATTCTCCCAACTGAAAGGTAATTTCAAAAACTAGCATACACGTACATTACACAGATCAACATCGGATCTTATTAATAAAACAAGATCTAACATTAAAATCTTCTGCTACCAGCATATTTAATTATTTATTACAGCGAATTGCAGCAAAATTTATGGTGCTATAATTTATTCACCTGTATTAATCACAACTTGCACGAACTAACTAAAAAAACTAAATTCCTTGTTTATTTTATAAGTAATCTCGATCTTTTAAAGTAACCAAATTAATAGATGCAATTTATGGCACAACTTATTTACTGATGAGCTGATTAATCCTAACCTTTTATGTATATTTATTTTTTATTACAGATAAATCACAACTGCAAAACTCGGACACGAAAAAATTAGCAAATTTATTACGAGCAGTTAATTTTTTAGGTTATGTCAGAATCATACGTGTTGTTGAAAAATACGTGTCGGGTTTGTTTATGGCAGCTATTGTGAAAATCTCAGTGTACATCTGTGTATTCATATTTCAAATCAACTATTAAATAATGCAGTGAAGCGTGGAATATAGGTACCGAACAGCAAGTTGATACATGTTATACAAGCACTTCTTATAAGACAAATGGCATATAAGCTAGAATTTATAAGTTTTTGTCTAGAAAATAGCTCCAAGATTCCACAGAGCGTTCCCACAGTGCAATTTCGTAGATATATCTCCATCTCGGAGGTGCAAAATAATAACAACGCGGTACAGGCTTTGTCTCGCTTTATTTAGGAAGTAGTTAGATTGCACTTAGGGTACATTATCTGTCTTTTTTGATGTGTCCGTCCGTAAGTAATTTACACTGGCGCAATTTTAGATTAGGATCTGCTTTATTGACGAGCATTTATATGTATACACCCGAGGCATCGAACCGATCGGTTATTGTTGACTACTCACTTATGAATAACTATAAATTTTTAACGCGTGAAACAAAAATGACAGAATTGTTAATGATTACCATACAGGAAGATTTCTTAACAGAATTGACAGGTTTAAGGTTATGCATCGCAATCAAAAATAAACGGAGAGGATAATAAAGCCTTGGAAATTTTCATGACAATAGCTATTTTTTTCCTTATATTTAATAATGGATTTTTTTACCCGAACAATTTGAAATTATTCGTGAGAATAGCTTAATAGCCGATCTTGTTTATGCAAATCAAGCAATTAAGCATAGCCTGGTATTCAATAGAAAAATCACAAAGTAAACTCAAATTTAAGAAAAAAATCGTTGTGAATTGAATTGAATACAATTTCATTTAACGGTATTGATGTAACGCCGCAAGTTATAATTAATTCGTCATTACTAAAAAACTAACAAGCACGATCGATGAGTGAATCGTACAAAAACAAAAGGAAACATCCAGTATTACACGTGTTACATGAATTAAAACAATCTCAATGTATGAATTATGACTCATTAATAATTGAAATACGATTTGTAATGCACAATTAAAATGCTTCTAATACAATTCACTTCATAGACAAATTGGTTAGTTGCAAAAACTTTATTCAAATCAAGTTTTAAAAAATGAAAGGCAGTGTGAATTAAATTCTTCAAAGCTGTAAGACAAACAGATTTACGACAGGATAAATAAATAAACAAATAAGCAACCAAATAATAATTAAAGGATTTCCTCTTATCAATTCTACAAAACGTAAAGAGGGTTTAAAAACTTGAGTAATATTCCAGCACCAAACAGTTAGAAGAAAATTCTTAAACGTTCATCGAAGTCATCGAATACGAAATCGAGAGTACTACATCAAACATCCAAGTTGCACAATCTGTCCAAGTCCCATTAAACGAAAAACAATATCAAAAGTTTTCTGTATTTTTACAGGAAAAAAGAAGAACCACGACCACGATGGGACGCATTTTCTTCTAGGCGAGGTGCATTTTTCGCACACTTGATTACTTACAGAACCAAACGTTTTCGAAAACTAACGAAATACTGCATTTAATATAATTTTTACATCGCATGAGAACACTTATTAAGAGCAGCTAAAATACGAATAGATAACCAAACTCACACGTTCTCCAAAATTTTATTTGACTTGTTTCATGTCTTCAAAGTTCTTTCTTTAAGAAAATATGAAAAAGAAGAAGAAAATATGAAAACAAGGCATCGAAATAATTGCATTTAACAAATGTAAACTTATAAAAGTATCACATTCTTTGGAAATTAATTGCAATTTAAAAACGGGGGGGTTTAAACCTTGGATTAAAAGGGGGAAAAGGAAGATGTCCTGAAAATAACAATGCTTGTCTAAAACTACTTCAGAAATTACAATAATTAATTTGGACAACAGTTTTGTACATGTAATTCATGTTTTAATTTTTCACTACAAATTTTGATGGATAATGACATCATCTTTGACTGAGGTAAAACGAGGTTAAGCACCTTCTTGAAATCTATTCTATAAAAAAAAATAAAACCATATGAAATAAAAATAACGAACTTAGTAAAGCTTAGGCAAAACGAATGTGGTTAATTTTTCTAATTTAGACGAAATAGATAAATTTGAATTTAGGAAACTATGAACGCACTCAAGTAATTTCTAATAGGTATTTGGTTTTATTTGCAAAACGAAGGGTAAGTGCCTAGACAGAATTTTTGCATAGCATAAAATAAAAACAGCAAACTTAGTAAAATCTTTCTAATTTAGACTAAATGCTAAGCTAAATATTGTTAAAATTGTGGACTCACTTTTGTTTAGAAAACGAAGGTGAAGAAGCATCTACAGGAAGGTTTTCTGCAAAAAAATTATTACATCATAAAATATAAATAACCAACTTAGTTTACAAAACGCAATTTTTTAGAACCCTCGACGACATACATTATTCCGTACTTTGCTATCTAAGCGCTTAAAACAAATTATTTCGTCATCAAAAAATCAATTACTAATTATTCTTAATCTTTTTCTGAATAATCTACAAACTGGAATTTAATCTTTGTAATAAATTTGTTATCTAGGTTTGCCATAATTAGTACCTATTTACCGGACGAGAATTCACTCACTATAAAAACTTACTCACTGAAAACAAGTACCAATTTATAAAGCAAACGAAACAAATACGTGTACATGAAGCAAATATAACAATAGCAACAATGAAATCAATTCCAAAACGTACAGGCGTCGGCACTCATTAGTTTGTGCAGAAAATAATTGAACTGGAATAGTAAAAGCAGCTTACATATCTTTACCCTTCTACCTTGGTAGTGATTTTTATTGTACAAAACGTCTCATTGCTAGGGCACAAATTTACAGTTTTGTGTTGTATCCGAATGAAAGCAAAGTTTCCCCCATCAAAAAGCTCATCTGGCTTTAGTCGGGATCGAACCCAAAACCTTTAGTTTACAAAACAACTTTGTTGTTGCAACCTTCCTCCTCCTAGGCAGGAATTTAGAAATTTATAGTTCAAAAGAAAATTATGCGTCTTATTTTCAATATAAAACCAAGGGAATCTTGCCGTAACATATTTCAAATTAACAAAATTCTAACGGTCACAAATGTCTTTATTTATAAATGTATATTATTTGTAAGAAACAATAAACAAAAGCTTTTGCTAACAAAACACGTTCATCAACATGAAACAAAAATTACTATTTAAAAATGTCTAAATGTTGGCTGAACTCATATAAAATAATAATATTAATTAAATGCATTTTCCATAAAAATACGAAAAGGTAAGTAACGTACCTATACATGTACTTAAGGTATCAATAACTGTGGACTATGCACCATCTGAAACTGCAAATTTGTTTTGAAAACCTAATAAGGGAAGAATAGAAAATAAACTAAAATGTTAGAAACTACTACAATATTGACAATTTTTATATGCTGCCCTGTTAAAAATTTGTGGCATGAAACATTAATAAGGAACTGCAAAGACTAAAGTCTAAATTCGTTTAACCAATAATGGAAATTAAATATGTTTGTAACTTTCCTATTTTTTGCTGAAAGGCTATAAAAACGCACTTGTCTACCTTTAATCACTGCGTATACTAATTAAATCCTCGAGATTGCAATATTTAAAAAAGTTCTTCTATTAACAATAGAGTTACAGTAAAAAAATATGTATAACTAGCTAGAATTTGTAAATGTTTAAATCTCGATTTAACATTCATTCACGTTTGTATTGGTACAATAAATTTCCGTGTTCATCACTGACCATGAGCAACGCCAGCTGGTTACGTTTTCATCATTGTCAGGTTAGTTCTCTGAAAAAATTATCCTTGAGAGACGAAGCCTACTGAATTTTAATTGTTTTAATTACGAAGTATTTCAGGAAATAAATTGTCTCGCTTAAAAATTCTGGGCACATAAAAGAACGAAAGAAAAAGAACAAACACGGATGTAGAAATCGAAAGAGAAACAGAAGAAAAAATGAAAGAAAGTAAAACAGGAAAATTAAGGAGAATTTGAAGAAGAACAAGACGAGGAAAAAGACAAAGAGAGTTTTGGAAAAAGTGCAAGAAAATTAAGTTCTCAACCGTATTCAGCTACGCCCTACTAATACTCGTAATAGTTTATTTATTGAGTATATATTTTAATGCTTACGTAATACCTAATATATTTATATAATATATATAAAGGAAATTGATAAAATTAAAATGAAGAAGGGAGAAAGAACTCAAGGTGCATGGCTTTAGATAACCATTACCAATTGAACAGCTTCAGAAACCCCTCAAAAGGCGCCTCTTGCTTCACAGGGAGCTACGAGAAGGAGAAGAAATGCCTAATATAACACGTAAATTCATAAAAGAAAGGCTTTTGTTTTAACAATTCTGAATTTAAGAGTTTATGCATTCTTTATTCGAACACGAGATTTTCAGAGGTATGCTTATGTTTCCAACTACAGTTACAATCCCCAATTTTGTGATAAAATTGTTTAACTAATAATTTATTGTAATAATTTGAAAAGGAAGTGAAGCCAATCAAAACAAAAAATTAGTATAAATGTTGAGCAATTCATAACTAAAAATTAAAAAGGCATGATTATGAAACCCCTAATTTACGAAGGTGAAAATAGTTTCATTCTTTATAATTGATACATTCTTCCGTGCGTGTGGATGATGATACCAGTGCGAACCAACGAGAATTTCCAATTCTAAGTTTATTTCTGGCTACTATTAATGCGATAGGTGCCGGTCACGATCTCGTTAAGATGTGAGAAGCCTCCTTCGTGTGATACACAAAATTAGAACAAAACCATCAAAAAACTTTTATTTCTAATACTTTCTTTTTTTTCTGCAAGGAATTTCCGTTCTGTGTGAAACTTTTCTGTAATCGTTTGGTTTATTTGTTACAATCATGGAAGGATTAAACGGTATTAAAATTGTTGATTGTTACAAATAGCATTCCCTTTGCTGGGAAGGTATGTTATTTATAATATTTATCGAACATTTGCCGATTAAAAGGTAAAATACGAGGTGAATGTAGCAATGGTAATAATTATTATGAATCCGAGCGCGGAAATAAGCGACGAGATGAATCGAACGTCGTGAAATTATGTAAGATTTTATTAGTCTGTAATTAGTAGAATATTATTTTTGTTTATTACTGTACCAGCGTTAACTAACGCTGATATAGTAGTTATTGTAAATGTATATAATCCTCGGGAGAAGAGCGCGCTTTCACGGGCTTACTTCGAGTTAATAACCACCAATGATATAAATAGTTGTCAATTCTGAATAGCTCGAATTTGTGTAATTTATTACTACAACTAAGCTGTTCGTTTATGGTTAATTACGGTAGTTAATTACAGTCGAATACCTGCTAGTTTTATTAACGCGCAATTTAATTCTTACAAAATTTATTATGGATGAACGGGATAAAATAACTACTTGAATGCTTGAATTTGAATTTAAATAGAAGAAGAAATTAACTTCTACAAGCTATATCTTTAATATATACATATGGGAACTCTTAGAGTCATCATTTTTTCTAGCTATTCAATATCTTAATTACCATACAAAATGACAAATGAGAACAAAGAAACTAATACGAAGATAAGTTTCAGTTGCAAGATTAAATTAAGCTTTCATTTCAATATCGAAAAAATGTAAAACAAAATTTACATTTAAAAGTGAACCTTCTAAACCCTAAATTAATTTTCGGAAAGTTCTGAAGGGTAGAAATAACGCTTTGTAATCAGAAACTACAAGCACTGTGGTCGTTTAAGCAACAAGAATAAATAAATTACAAACATGTAATAGAGCTGAGAGCATTTATTTGTTGGTCTACTATTTGTTTGGATATAACTACTCGTATATAAAAAAATAACTCTCGCAACCTAAAGGTAATAATTTTCTTGTTGACACTGACTCTTATTCGTTCGATTTATTTATGTAATTATACGAGAGAGACAAGCATCACAAAACAGAAAATATGAATTGTTTCTGTCTTACGTCGTGTCTAGCAGGCGAGTGAAATAAATTTTCTTTCAGTACAATATAAATAAACAAAATAAAATGCAATAATATGAAAGACTTTAGATATAAATGCCCTTAAAAACAAATTCTACTTTCTGGAAAGGTTTCTCAAAAATTCGTTTTAGTCTGCTCTTTTACACTAAAGTTGTAAGAATAGATTATTAAATTAAGGAAAAACACCGTACAAAAATAATGAGATGTTTAAAAAATGTAAATAATAACGGAAAACAAACTAGACATTTAAATTCCTAAAGTTTATTTAAGACCTACAAAAAAACAATTTTCTTTTAGCAAAAAAAAAATATAAATTTATTTTGACTGATGTAATATTATATGAAACTGCAATGTCAAAACTGGAAAATTAATTTCAAAAATTCCTAATCTCAAAACTTCGATGGATGTAGAAAAATTGTATATTAAAACATTTTTAAGTAATCATGGATTTTACTTTGTTTTAAATAAAAACTTTGAATGTCAAAGTTTTTGAATTTTTAGGTATTTCTCCTTGTATAGTCCTGTAAACAGAAAAAATAAAGCCAATGCATAAACCCCAAAAAAATTTACAGAAGAGGATAAATACGAACTCAGAAGAAGGTTCTCATAGCCTCAGTGGCAAAAATAGGAAAATGAAAATAATGGTAAACATAGGCTTAAATAAAAAAATAAATTGTCCGAATTTGGAAAATAATTAACATTAACAAATATTTCAGAAAAAATTAAAGGAATAATAAGACAATGACTGTTAAAGACTATTCACAGATGATCGACTAGAATTCCTGAAAGGACGAAGTCAAATACAGATTAGAACAGAATAACAATTCAACAACAAGAGGAAATAAAGAAAGTCAAAAAAAACATGGAAAAACAACAAATGAGCTGAATCAAGGAATAATCCTGGAATTGGTTAAATATGAAGTAGCGTATCGTCCATCCTGAGACATAGGCCTATCCCATTTGGCGCCTTTGATTTCGGTACTGAGCACTTTTCATCCAGTTTAACCCCGCTGCCCTCTTCAGGTTATCTCACACCTCATTTGTAGTCTTTCAGGTGTTGGTTTCCACGGCCAGGTTTCGCATTAAAAAATCAAATTTGAAAATAATGCTAATGGAAGAAAATTTCATCAAAAATAGGCAGAATCACAAAACATCTATAGGTATAGTAAGTAAGTAAGTAAGTAAATATTTATTTCTGTGCCAGTGGCGTTGAAATCTACAATATAAATACAGTACACATATATACAACTTACATTAATACTAAACACATTAAAATGGTTAAATATAAGAATAAAAAACATATAAATAAAATTAAAAACAAGTGAGGTCAACATTCCTTACACCGATGACTAGATCATTTAATTACTCATTTGTTTATTTAGAAACTCATCAAGCGTATAGAAAACCTCTTGACTTAAATGCTGTTTCAGTTTGAATTTGAATTGTTTCGAATTATTTAATATTTTTATGGAATCGGGCAAAGGGAAAGTAAATTCAAGTAGCATCAGCGAAATCTCGGCCATGGCACGAATATACAGAATAATTACCAAAAAAATAAAGTAAAAGGCAACTTCTGAGTTGAAACTCAGGAAACTTGAAAGCGCCATGCAGTGAGTTGAATAAATCAATTGGAAAAACCAGACGTTCATTTTACGGGGCTTGAAGAAACTTTTTAACTCCATACCCAGGAACAAATTACAAGAAACGACGAAAGAAACTGAAATAAAGAAAAGCTAATTAAAGTTATCGAAGCGGCCAGGGTTTGAAGTTTCAGCTGAAGAAACCTCAGAAACTTATTAAGTTGCCTTCCTGAAAAGTACAGCAGCTGCTAAAAATGACTTTAGTGGTTTATAACCATAAATCATGGCTTGCCTTTTGCTTAGTAGGCAAACTGATATTTACATGCTGGGCTTTTAGAAGTTTTCAACAAGTTAGAAACAAGCTGAAATTGTACAGATCTTCTAATATTGCAATTTCAGCTCTACATAAAAACGGGATATTCTTTTTCAGTTGGAATCTTCAGAAAGGAAAATTTGCCCTTTTTGTAGAATATTTTTTGTTTTATTCACTGCGAAAGTTGCAGTTTTAAGGGGCTTTAAATTTTAAACTAAAAATCGAAGGAAAGTTCCAAAAATGAATTTTCAGGAAGCTAATTTGATTTTTCAAAGTTTCTTTTTTTATTTGCCAATTTATCAGTGCGTTTTAAAATATTACCCTTCTCATTTCGGAATCTTTCAACATTTTGCAGATTGTATGTATATCTTTAGATTGAACAAGAAAAAAACTAATTTAAAACTAGGCAGACGTTTTTTAGACTAAAATGTTACCTGAAAGATTGTAACATTTAGATGAATGTTTTCAGATGTAACGATTCACCTCGTAGCCAAGAAAAATGGTTGATATAATTATTTAAAAAACAGTCTAATCAATTTCAGAAAACTTTAAGACTCTTTAGTAATTTTCTCAACAAAATCTGGGCTTTTTCAGAATGAAAATTTCTAGATTGCCTGAAAAAAAAAACACAGAAATCGGCCAGTGTCTTAAGAATCAAGCAGTTAACTTCTCAGTTAGAAAACGTATTGATATTTTTATTTAAAAAAGAGTTTAAACAATTTCTGAAATTTTAAAACCCTTCAGAAGTTTCCTTAAAAATAATCTGAAATCCTCAGACTGAATGCTCTGAGGTTACCTCGAAGAACTTTCGGTTGACTCTTTACGAGTAAATGAATTACCTTCTTAATTAATAAAACCTATTGGTATTTTTATTTAGTAACGCGGTTAAACTGCTGTCAAGTTTCCTTGAACATAAGTTCTTCAGAACGAATGTTTCAAGGATACATGAAAAATCAAGGAGATTACCGCGATTTTTTCAGAAGTAAAACGAATAATTTCTTTGTTAAGACGAATTATTAATATTTTAATTGAAAGACCGGGTTTAAAGTAGTTTTGGAAAGCAAATGAGTTTCCTCAAACATAGGCTGAGTGTTTTCAGGCTCAATGTTTTAAACCTTCCTAAAAAAGAGGAAATTACAGTCAATTTTTCAACAGAAAAATGATTAATTATTGATATTTTGGTTACAAAACGAGTTAAAGCAATTATTGGGAAATTCTAAGCTTTTCGGGAGTTTCCTCAAACGTACGCTAAGCTTTTTTAGGACAAAGATTCTTATTCTACCTGAAAAATGAAAAATAGAAAATTTCGGATATTATATTGTAGTTTAAAACTTACCCAGAATTTTCCTGAAATCCAAAGGTTTTCAAGAGATTTCCTTAAAAAGCAGGCAGAGCTCTATACGTAAAAATTTTTCAGCTTGACTGAAAATTGCTACTGATATGTAGACCCAATGAATTTACCTAGTAGGGTCACTTGGCTTCAATCCGACATTGGGGGCACGTATAAAAGGGTGATAAAAGTGTTCAATCAAAGGACCAAAAATTGTTTGGATAATCTCCAACTTTAAGAATTGTTTCGTTTTCAATTTCAAACATGTTATACAGCTAAAAACGAATATTTTACATTATTATTACATAAATAAAATAACTCATCACTTAAGGTAATACTTTTTCAGAAGGGCTTCGCCTCTGACTTGAGTCACATGTCCTTCTTCCTCTTGCTAAAAGAGTTTCGCTTCTGGCGTGGGTCACACGTTGAGCTATCGTGCTCTTTTAGTGTCCCCACTTTCCTCCCGATGAACCTCCTTAGGAAAGTAAATTTTCTTGTTTCCCGACAATGACACGGTCCCAACACGGAAGATGTTCTTTTAACAATAACTTTTCTGTTAACAATTGTTTCATCTGGTATGTCGCTAATCTATTCTTCTAAAAGATAATCTTAAGGCTTTCATTTTCCTAATAAACACTAGATTTCCAAAATTACAGTGCCTGGCTTTCAGTTTTTAGAAGTAATATTCAACTAAGTTTATTATTTTACTTATTCTGATAAAATAAAGGTTTTTCCAAGCAAAGAACAACAACAATAAAAACGGAATTTATTACGTAACACAGGATTTCATCTTTTAAAACAATTCAAATTTAAAATAAATTAGAACATATAGATTTTAAAAATAACGAATTGGAACTCAATGGAACGCAGAAACAGAGGCAGACCGAATGATGGAAGCCTTGTACGGGGAACGAAGCTTAAGAGAAGACAGATTGAAAATATGGCTAAGAAAAGGCAAAAAAAAAAAATTATTACCTAACCCACTACAAGTATCCGGAAAACATGGATGATCTCAATTCTTTTGGTTAAGAAAAGGCAGACAACGGCAACTCTCGGAAAGGTTTTGTTTAAATAAATTACAAAAAAGGCAAACCTTGACACTGAAATTTTACCACAGTTTCGGAATTAGATTTTTGGGTGTTAAACCAAAAACTTGCTAGAAATTTAAAATATTTCGAAATGAAAACATCAATTCAGTAAAATCGAAAGAAACAACGAAGCTCTTGCTTTTATTTTTAATTATTTACATCTAAGGCAATCGCTCCAAAATTTTTGTTTTTTTATCATCAACATTTCGATAATTCCCCCTAGAAGAAAATAAATAATAAACCAACTATTAATATTTTTCCCACGCGAACCCTGCCTGAATAGTAAACATTGCAAAACTCGAAAGTGAAAAGCTTTTCCTCTATGAAAATAAATTTAATACGTCAAACTCGGCATTCGATTACAAAACAGTTCCACTTGCTTTAAAATGTATCGATACAAGAGGTCTGACAACACCTTCCGTTTATATTTTTATGCAACATACTATGACAAATGTTTCTAATATTATCTAAAGAAGACTTTCTCCCATTTTCTAGGATATATTTGGAATTGATAAATTGTAAGTATTCAGAAACAAACGGAGCTGACAAACGGCGCCTACGCAAGTAGATACGCATCGTTGAACACCTACATTTTAATAATAAAATCTACAGCAAATACGTGCCGTTTCTACGACTGAATCCTGACGACAAAACATATTCATTTGTATTGTGTTGAAGCATCCTTCTGAATTTTTTAAGGTAAACGATGAGTTTATTGCGTTATGTAAGTTTAGCTTTATAAGTGAAAACCGCAAGCATACGCTGTGTAGAAAATGCAACAATGTGAGTTAATGAATTTTTAAAACTGTCCACGCGGAAGTGGTTTACAATCAGCAGCTTTTCTAGATTGTATCTTTGTATCATTACTTGGTTAAATATTCCTTTTCATATCTTTATTAATAAATACTCCTAGTACGCAACAGGGTTCATTTCAACACCGCCCATTTGATTTATTTTTAATTTAGCCTGTCTTTAAACTACTATTTATGTTTATCTGGGACAGATTTGTATATATACTTTATAATAGTATTCATTATTTTTTAGCGGCGTGCTTATTGATGCATGGCAATGCATTTAAATTTAAGATTGAACATAAATCACGTGGGCTCTGAAGTGAGAAGATAAAGACTCCGATTATTTCACACCTGTTAATATTGTGAAAGGAACGTGTCATCTATCAATTACTTATTTTCCAACGACCAAAAATTAATTTCTTTCTTAATCGATCGTTGAAATCTCCAAAAGTATTTGTGTTATTTCCGACGTGTTTGCACTCTTTGAAATTAGTAGCAAAGGTACAAATCACTAGAAAAGCAATTGAAATTTGTCAATTGCCTTTTTCAAACAGCCGCTCTTTTGTTACAAACGGCCATAAATTATTGGCGTTAAACCTACGCACTCTTTCGAGGAGTAAAGAGAAATTCTATTGTGTGCTAGATGCACTTGCAGTTATTCACATTACAACATATTCCTTTTTAGTCAGTGGTAAAAAAAATAAACAATCGAAATGTAAATATTAAATAACAACAATAGAAAGGTTCGAATTGTTTAAATACCCTCACGAAAAGATTTGTATCTTTTACGGAAAAAAACATACTTCACATATATATCATATAAGAATTACATAAAAATATTTCTGCAGGTTTTAAATAGTTTTAATAGATTATAATAACGATCATATGTAATTATTAGTGATTTATTACGGTTTTACTCGGATTTATACTCTTTTTTATTTAAAAGAACCATGCACACTTTTATAAGATAAGCATCTGCTGCAAATTTGTACTTCATAAATCACAGGTGTTTTCGCTCTTTGGTCGTGAAACGAACAAAGCTTTGCGTTCACAGAAAAGCAATTATTAGAACGTTTTAATTTATCTACTTTCCAAATAAATAAATTCCATATTTCACCGATTATAAAATAAAAAAGGATTTACATAACAATAACGTTTGGAATAAAATATTATAAAATGTTCTCACGCAAACTCCTTAATTTATTTATAACGGATTATAATATTTTCAGTTTTGTTCTTATCTGAATACGGAAAACATAAAAATTTACTTAACAAATCATTAAAAATATATATTGTTGCACCCAGTTAAGCTAAAACAAATGAAATAAATTTCCTTAATTTAAATATTCAGTCTTTAATTACCGCTAATGTTTTATTAAATATTATCAAACGGATCTATTTTTTAAACCATAATAAATATGCACCAGTTGTTTATAATTTTATGGGTTTTTAAAATGAAAGACGAGGTCAAAATTTGCCATTTTAAAAAAATCAAAAATCTCTAATATGCAAATCTTACAATAAAAGATTCGTATAACATAAACCAGTATTAAAATTAATTATTCTTCAATGAAACCGACCAACCGGACAGAAAAAATTACACTTTTGATTATAAATTTCAGAACCTTTTTCCGGTTCTACTCAAAATCGACGGTGAAATCTCATACTTACCAACGTGTGATAATAAAAACATTAATAAAACACTTAAACTTTCAAAATATGATTTAAACTTCTACAAAATTAAATGGTTCCCCAACTTCAAAGGTTACACACAACATGAAATTTTAACTATCTAAATATCAAATCCTCCCATTTAAATTACGTGTTTACAACCGACTGATAACTTAATAATTGCAACATATAATTAAAACTTCAACTAACTTTTCTTGTGCTAAAAAAACGCGTTTATAAAAAAAATGGGGTTGGCCGTTTATTCTATCGTTAAAGTCTCCGACTTTTATAAAATCTTAATTTCCAGTATGATTTATAACATCTCCGCATATAAACGAACTGGAAATCTAAATTAATTAGATAGTTAACATTGATATTTACCTTTTCAAAACAAAAAGGACTGAACCTCTTACCTCTTACAAATTAATATTTATATAGATCCACATTCGTAAGTTTATTGGTTTTTAGATATTAAGTAGGTTGGTGCTTTATTCTTGTAATAGGAATGAGAGAGTTGTACGCCTGCTGATTAGCTAATTTACCACAATTATCGTGGAAATAGGGTTAAATTAGTTGTTTTTAAATTATTACCATCAGTTAAATAAAAGTTTATGATATGATAAATAGCACAACGTGGCGGGTGGTCTCGGTTAATAATGAATACGTATCAGGAATATGT
The DNA here is from genome assembly GCA_963082815.1 of Melanotus villosus. Lineage (NCBI taxonomy): Eukaryota > Metazoa > Arthropoda > Insecta > Coleoptera > Elateridae > Melanotus > Melanotus villosus. The sequence goes on along the minus strand of OY720420.1, from coordinate 4,069,092 downwards.
ACGTTTTGTTGAAATTATAATTTTAAACTAGTTTGCCTTTCAACGGTAACTGCTGGAATTTTGCTTTGTACGCAGAAATTTCCCAGCAGATCTAAATTTCATGTTTTGCCCTCTTCGAAATTTCCTTTGATATTTTCTCACTATTTTCATCTTCATATTTTATTTTAAACTTAAAACGCTTAACACAGATCTTCGCTAAAAGATTAAGGCTTGCTGTCGAAGTCTCCGGTTTTTAAAGATTTTCCTATTACAGGACGCCCGAGTTTTGTATTAAGTTTTGAGTTGGGTATAAATTAACCTTAAATTATTAGTCTAGCAATAGTAACAAAACTTTTAATTCGCACTCAATTTCAAAAAGATCGTGTTTTTAAAACTCATTTTTAGATAAAATCCTAAAATAAAAATCGGCATAATACTGCAGATTGCAAACGGGAGTTGGTTTGTTTTCAATCTTATCATTGAAATCTCCAAACTTGCACAGGATTAACCGCTACTAACTACAAATATTTTAAAATTATTAAAATAGCAAGCCTATGTAAGAACGATTTAACAAGAAGAAACAGTCATGAAGTGAAAAGCATGCAGGTTTGTTGTTTAATCGATCGTTGAAGTCTCCCGACTTTTATGCATATTACTGTGAATCGTGAATTTTCTCCTAACTGAACCAACTATTCTTAATAAAAGATAGCAGAAAATCAAACAAAACTAAGGCGAGCAAATGTCTAAGTCAAAAGTGTTAAGGTTCGTTGTATAATCGAGCGTTGAAATCTCCATGGCTTCATGTATTCTATTAGAAATTTCTAATTTTTCTTTTAATTATATTAATCAATGGCATAAAAAAGGTACTACAGAAAAATTATAAGAGTAACAAAATGCAACAAATGATATTGCCCAACAAGAAGAAAAAGTTGTTTGTAAATCTGATTAAGTCAAAAACATCAAGGTTTGTTTTCAAACTGATCGTTGAAGTCTCCACCCTTTTTATATTATTTTTTGCATAAATCTACTTCAAAACTAAATCATAAATAAAACAAACAAAACAAAATGCAATTCAATTTCAATCTACAAGCATAAATCAAATCATAATACAGATAAAAAATTGTATGGAGTATAAACGCGCATGAATAGTAACAAACATGCACGATTCTATCAGAATAACGAAGTAACAAGCAAGAATTTGTTTCAAAGGCCCTTGACACATTATTAGGTACTTGACATTATCAGTGATTGGATTTATTTGCTATTAATTATGGAGATATAGATTTATTTAAATTCAGTGTATATCGATGACAGTTTAGAAGCCCAAACATTTGTCAGACACTCTGATCGAAGTTCAGATCGTTCAGATATAGCGTGTCGTTCGATTTTGACTGACATATCAGTTAAATCAACATGAAAAAAATTATTTCCACTTGCGTTATTGTACTATTGGCTCATATAAGGTGACATTACATTAACTATAAAGGAAGTAAAGACTTTTATTTACAAAACGAATTATCTGTTAAGAAGTAAAGACCATTCTAGTTATAATTGTGAAGGTACAGCATTGTGAAATCAGGATCAACTGATTTTATTCCGCAATTAAAAAGCATTTACCCTTACGCAACTGTATACAAAATACAAAGCCAATAACGTGTCCTATATTAGTCCAAGGTTGAGTATCATTAACGATGAAGGTCGGTGTACAAATTCTGTGGTGAACACTGCAGTTACAAGCTACCAAGCCTAGAAATGTTTACATCACCCCAAATTCTACCATCAAATTAATTTATCATAGCCTATTTCGCTTCGTAATTCTGAGATATGTTACCGGTATCTCCTCAACTTTTTAAAACTAAAACTAAATACGTATTCAAAGCCTTAGGTTTCTGGGAAAATTTATCCTTAATTTGTACAAAGCAGAAAACAAGTTTATTACTCATTCAAAAGAAAACATTATGATTAGTTACAATTTTAAAAAGAACTTTTTTTCTGTTCACACAATTTCCTTGTTATACTCTGTCAATATTGGTTTTCAAACTACAGACTCTTAGAATAAGTTAAAGAACAAAGTTATTTCTGAAATTTGGAAATATTGTGAAGCATACTGTTGGAGCTTTGGAGATAAGCTGCAAACAAGAAATACAACCAAACCTAAAGCACACTCTTAAAGCACTCTCTATTTAATAGAGAACAAGTTTTGTTATTTTACTATCATATTTCACGCCTGAAATTGGGTTGTTTCACATATAATTCAAATATTAGATCGTACGAATCAGGAGCTTTTCTTTATTTTGAACAGAAGATTTTCATGTCGAACCCTATCAAAAACTTGGTTTACATCAAGATACATACAAAAGCGGCAACTTTTGTTTCTGTAGGTGGTACTGGGATAAGGGATAAATTAAACGTTAACAATAATAATAGAAACAACAACCCTTGTTTATTAAATTTATTAGGGAAATCTAAGCGCGCTGGTGCCAATCGACTGCAGTAATCATCAGCACTACTCGATTAGAATTTAGCCTAGCCAAGACGACTTCACACCTGCAAAGGATAATTACCGTGCCAAAAATCGCACTGGCCTTCAGTTTTGTCTTTTTTCCCAATGAGGACTTTTCCGTATTTAAAATCTCAGCTGAACTCGGTTGTGTTCGAACCCGAAACCTTTGTCTTATCCTATGTTAGGTATGCCATTGTTCAACACCACCGAAGTCGGCTACTAAAGATAAGAATATAATGTAAAAAAACAAGAAGAATTTGGCATAAGATAACTATTATATATATAAAACTAATGAAAAACGACAAGCTTAATGAAGACATTTACAAAAACAAACAAAAGAAAGCTGGAAAGAATTAAACAAGGAACGAAATAGGGCAACGCATTTTTGTACGAGAAGCTAAACATGGTGTAAATATTTGAACAAAACAAAAAATTATGCCCTAAGAAAACAAGCCCCCTCATGGCCCTCATACCAAATGAAAAGAATAGTAAAGAATAAGTAACAAGGACAGCTCAAATAAACAATGAGCCTAGGACGGATTACGGAAACACGATTTGGCCGTTTCGTTAAATTAGTTATCCGCCAAAACGAAAAAAATCGAATCGTAATTCAAATGCATTTCGCAAACAACCCACTAGTCAATAAAAAAATGTTGCTCTTTTGGCAACTAAGCCCAATCGTTGATTTAACAACAGTTTTGTGCAATCCACCCTTAGCGTTGACTTTGAACCACTTTTAACAGAAGAACAAACAAAATAAGGCCAAAAATACATTGATAATTTTTGAACCATAAAACCGATAATCGAAAACACACATTTTGTAAATCTTCCGAAGGCCTTTGCCAAAGTTCAATTTGAAGAACCACGAATGCCCGACCATCTCATAGAACTTATAGTATATGTACCTAAATTATTGCTAAGGGTAACACTACAACGGGACGTGATGATAATTATACCCAGTAAACCAAATGATGTAAAAAAGACATAAAATAGATGTAATATTTAAGTATGGAACCTCTATGCGATGATCGCTTTTACAGCTATATTACCTAAATACGATGTTTAATGTCAGTACGGTGTGACCGACCCGTTTAGAAGTAAAATAGATGTAGAATCAACCAACATAAAATAGATGTATTTGTACAAAACTTCTACATAGGAATGTATATTTCACGTTGCTAAATCAACGTTACATATACTTTTTAATGTGTGCAGTTATAAATACGTTTTCCTGTGTAGTTTTATTTTACAGGTAAGTTAGTAACATAGATAATACGTTGCCTAACTAATTTCATTTCAGTAACCGATAATTGATTAATTTCAATAACTGATATTTAATTAATTTCAATAAGTGATAATTAATTAATTTCAATAACTGATAATTAATTATTCATATTTAGTGGTAGTGAAGATAATAACCTTAATGAGTAATAAACGTTAATCAACTGCCTTATACTTTTTTCACTTCGTTTTTGTTTAGTTATTTACTAATATAGTGCAGATATCTTTCTCAAAAGTAAAACAAATATATAAATATTAAAGAAACATATATTTAGTCTTGTAAATTACATACACAAATTTACAGATTACAAATTGTTTATATAAATGGAAATGATAGGTATGACTATAACTATAATTTTTAAAATCTAAATCTAAATTACATTACATTATTACTGCGACTAAGGTTTATTGTTAAGTAACAGTTGGCGTTGGTACCATTTGAGACGAATTTGTTTCTTTTGGAAGTTCGTCGTCAAGATTTTCTAGTTGTGGTAATGTGTCTAATGGCAATGTTAATTCCTTAATAAAAGAAAGTCAGGTCATGTCAGTCGATGTAGATGGCCTACACTCTGCTTCAGGTGGCGGCGATTCTAGCTCATCTAAAGTAAAATAGCATATTAGTTATATTGTTATAAATGGTTGTGTAGGTGAATGAGCTAAACTACTATGTAATCATTATAAAAATAAACACAACGCTAGCTACGTTTGAAATTAAATTAATTTCAAAATATTTAAAACGTGGCCCTGTCTTAATAATATGTTTTTATAATATAATTATACATGCAAGAAATGTTACTAAAACAAAAACTACTCTCTATACCTTTTCAACTTCAAATTGAGACTAATCATTTTCAAATTGAGAATAAACACGTTCAAATTGAGACAAAAAAATTTGAAATCGATTAAACACATTCAAATTGAGAACTAAAACAATCAAATTGAGAATAAACATATTCAAATTGAGAATAAACACATTCAAATTGAGACAAAACAAGCTGAAGTCAATTAAACACATTCAAATTGAGAATTAACATAATCAAATTGAGAATAAACATAATCAAATTGAGAATAATTAATTTCGAATTGATTAAACGCATTGAAATGATAATAAACACATTCAAATTGGGACTAAATAACTTCAAATTGGGAAATAACTGAGAATTAAAATTCATCAATATTATATCAAAAAATATATCAACAATAATTTTTATAAATGAAACTGTTGTACAGTTGCCAGAAATTACCCCAAACTGAGTTTCTCCTCGTCAGCTGTGTCTGTGTATGTATATAGAAAACATTATATAGGAAAACGTATGTACATATAACAAAACCATGAACTGGAGAGAAATTAATAATAGGTGATGAGACAAAATTGCCAATAAGTGTATAAATATTATTTAAAATAACTTAATATACATGTAGTCATCTTTGTTTCTACTAATTTTTGTATTTGATACAATAAAATGAATTGCTTCCCAATTTTAAATTGATTATTCTCAATTTTAAAATGTTTATTCTCAATTTGATTATGTTAATTCTCAATTTGAATGTGTTTAATTGACTTCAGCTTGTTTTGTCTCAATTTGAATGTGTTTATTCTCAATTTGAATATGTTTATTCTCAATTTGATTGTGTTAGTTCTCAATTTGAATGTGTTTAATCGATTTCAAATTTTTTTTGTCTCAATTTGAACGTGTTTATTCTCAATTTGAAAATGATTAGTCTCAATTTGAAGTTGAAAAGGTATAGTTACAGCTTAAGAAGTTGAATATAGTTACCGTAATTGTTTAGCGGCGGAGTTGGGGAAAGTGAGTTTTCCCTTAAAGTTGGAAGATTCCGCCTGGAAATTCTCTTGTTTCGGTAAACATTTTCGTCGCCACTACAATCTACGCTGCTCAAATCGGACAAGGCCATTTTCCGATCTAGGGCTTCTTGATAAGTTTCTATTAAAAAATACAAATAAGTAATAGGAACACCTATAATTAATAATATCTTGGTAATAAATTTGGTACTTACTAAAGTATTTCTTTACCCTACATGGGTATGTTTTCCAAGATGTGGGATCTGGTTGGGCCCTTTTTATGAACAATTGACGGCCTGGCTGTTTCAAATTTGGCCAATAACACTGGTTATTAAATAGCTAATTTGTCGGCACAACGCTATAAGTCTCCTCGTCTGATGTTCTTTCGTCTTAAAACTCAACAATCGCAAATTCTTTATTTTAGCACATTTTTAAATTCGCGATGTTCACGTTAAGACATACAAAACGTAAATGCATTGAAAAATACGTTCTCTCAAAACTCGAAAAACGAAAACCACCCTCGCGGGGAGCTGCTTTATGCTAATTTACTTGAAAGCAGGTAGTTGAAACTTAACAAAACCCTTGTTCGAGGAATTGGGTAAAGTGATGATATTTACCCTGTAAATACAGCTACGTAAAAAGTTCAGCACTATTCCTTCTTCCACGAAAATTTCTTTTAATATAATCATTATCTTTTTTATTTTAGTTAGAATTAACTACCCTGCCTATATACCCTGTCATTATAAATGTATACTACAGAAACTTAAACTTAATTCTACATTTCACTGACCAATTTGTAGAAATGATCTCGAAAAAGCTACCCTGAAATGCCAATTAATGTAATATTTTAATTATTATATCTAATGACAATATTAAATAAGTAATTCATGCTTCTAGATTTTTATTTCCATTTCCATTTTATAACTTAAAATCGCTTTAACCTTAAATTTTTCTAGAACTTATATTGACTATTTTAAGTTACTTTTAAGTTAAACTTAATTTACTAAATATTTAAACGTCTAATTATGACATGAATCTTTACAAAACCAAATTAGTATTATTTTTAATACCAGATATATTATTATACCGTTATAAGTAATTTTTTAACATACATTTTTCACTATTTCAAAGCTTTAATTTAAGAAATTCCTTGGAGTTTATAAAATATTAGTTTAGTTAATTTTTTTGTATTCTGGAGTTGACGTAGTCCAACTACTACAAGATGCCTTTAAACCTTTAAAACGCAGTTTAAATAAATACAAGTTATAGGTACGTAAACTGTACCTTTCAGCGTTGGTAAAATAACGGAAACAAAGCTTAAGGACACCTGTAGAATTTGCATAACGGTACTTTTGCCGAATTCTAAAAGTTGCTTATAAATAAATTGCTCTTAAGATACCCTTTTATAAATTGATTATTCAGATAATTAAGTATTCAGTATTGTGCCAAAACTTTAATATAAAGATTAGTTTTTGAAATAAAAGTGCTTCTAAAAAAAAGAAAGCATTTGTATATTTCAAAAATTGTGTACCTATACGTGCATAAATTTTAAAACTACAGAGCAAGGCCCCGTTTCTTGGCTAAATTCCTTATAATTTGTTTTACACAATGACTTTAAAATGTAAACATTATTTAAGCCCTTATGCTCCCTAAAGACGGTTAGTTAAAAAGTCAATTTGATTCCTCGACTGTGCTTCTAATATTTAAAAATAACGCAAAACCGAAATCTTTAATTATGGTAGTTAAAACAACATTAATGCTCCAGGTGTTAAATTATCAAAAGTGGATGTTTTTTTATATTGGATTTATATGTTTAATTTCAAAATACGTCTTTATGTAAACTATTTTGGTTATGTTCCTATTAATTAAAAGACTTGAATGTGTTATTATAGCTCGATTTATTTACTATTTTCTTGATGGCTTTTGGAAACACAGAATAATGCTGTGTTACTTCTTTTTTACAAGTTATTGATCTTTATCTTATCAACATAAACAGTTGCTTATTGATTTGCAAATACACAGCACACGTAATATATTTTTCGTCTAAGACATACACTCACATGTTTACGTTTCAAGCATTAGTACTGAGGGACGTTGTTTATATTTTGATAAAAAGAGCAATGTATCATAGAAGGGACAAGGTAGAAGTAATATTACAATTTTCAAAACTAATTTAACTTTAAAGTTAAAATTGCGTAGATCATATGAAGGTATACTTTGAATATATTAAATCAGTTTACATAAAATAGAAATGAAGCCACACTGCAAGCAATCGAGGTAAACAGTGGAAACGTTAGTGAGAAATAGTCAATGCAGACGTGTAAGTTGACTATGTTTAACAGAAGTAAACTTTGAATATATTAAATTAGTTTACATAAAATAGAAATGAAGGCACACTACAAGTAATCGAGGTAAACAGTGGAAATGTTAGTGAGAGATAGTCAATGCAGACGTGTAAGTTGAGTATGTCTAACAGAAGTAAAAAGTTTATTGTATGCGCTAACATCGTTTTAAAGTTGCACTCTCTACGTAATTTAGACATAACCAAGGGCGACGTTGTTCCTGTTAGGTCTATAAGCTACCAACGATATATTACCAAATACAATATTCACTATGAAACCTTTTTGAGAGGATTTGCGACATCTATATAATGTTACTGGTTTACTGGGTAGCAATGCGGAAGTTGATCAAATTGCGAAAATGACCTTTGAATAACAACCTATTATTCTGATTTTCTTAGATGTAAAATTATTTATACTAAATCGACAGGTCCTACACCCAACCCAACCATTACGCAACTCCTATTAAAGGTGCCCAAATATTTCCCACAATTCTCCTAAAAGAAAATAATCTTCAATTAATCGTCGGTATACTTTCTGGAGACTGTGCCCCTAAACTGTCACTTACAAAGGGTTCGTCTGAAGATACCCTTAACAGTTGCAAAGGATGGGGCTAGTAAACAGTCCCACATTTGTCGATCTAATTCTGATGACGAGAGCTAATGTCATTGCCTTGCATTCACAAAATCCAGGGTGAGCGAGAATATGGATCATTGGGCAACTTTTGGCCTGACATAAACAGAATCAGTAGCACCCACGCCTCGCTGTGAATATCATCAGTTTAGTCCATGAAACTCAACGATTTGGGTACTAATATGAGATTTGGGTAACAAATAACCTGAGAGTTGTCATCCGCCTACGAGTACAAGAACCCAGTTATCGTATTACAGGCTATTCATATTCTAAATTCTAAAACAAAACTGGAACAAGCTGCATTGAAACCAATGAAAGAGTTATACATGGGTGTGTAATATTTCCACAACTGTTAGATGTATACAGAGGTGACATCGTAAGAACACAAAAGTGGTGCGTGCGATATCAGTGTCAAGATTGCAGATAACAAATAAGAAATATGTTTTCAAGGAATCCATGTTTACTAAGTAGAACGTAATATTAATTATGACTATGATCTAGGCCTAGGTGGTTTAGAAAAAAGTAGCACCTGTTAATTCCACATTAAAAAAAGAGACGATCTTTTCGAACTTATATTTTATGTAAGAAAAATATACCATATTATTTAGTAAATTGCAATAAATAAACAAAATAAAATCACCCGTGCCAAAAATATCGAACTTCTGCTATTACCCTCTTCATCAAAGTTTGAACCTGAGCATTACAGATTTTTTGAGCTTGTTTTCTCCACTTTTTTCGAAAATCATTAATGTCTGCAGCCTTAGATTTTGTATTTTTAAGTTGCTTTTTCATGTTAGCCCAGTAACGCTCAATCGGTTGGAGTTCGGGACAGTTGGGCGGCTTTGCTTCCTTTGGTACAACGATTACATTATTCTTTGCATAAAAATCTGTTGCCTTTTTGCCGTAATGACATGTGGCCAAATCCGGCCAAAAGAAAACAGCATTTTTATGTTGTTGCATTAGTGGCAATAAACGTTTTTCCAGACATTACTGTACTTAAATTTCTCCATTTATAGAACCCGTTGTAACAAATCCTTCACTTTTTAAGCCACATGTGCATATCGCTTGACAAATCATAAATTTTTGGGGAAATTTACTTGCCATCCAATATTTATATTTTAAGGCCACATTGTCCTTAGATGTTGCAACAAAACATTCTTGTCCAGGTATTTGGCTAAAATCAGCAATAAAAATTTTTGCCAACTTAACCTGACTCCAGAGAGGATGTTCAAGGTGGGTGTTTACAATCAGCTTGCTACGAATAACTTCATTCTTTACGAATTTGTCCTTCAGCCGTGGAGGTATTTTCCTTAGCTGCTCAATAACTTGACTTCTACTGTTCGTCAGAACTTAGAAAGTCTTTCGTTGTAGCAGAGGAAATCCTTAGGACTCTGGTTGAGTCCCGGAAGTTAAACCGACAAATGTATAGTCGAGAAATAAGATAAATGAAATAATAATAATAATAATAATAAAAGCGTTTGCGGACTTTTTAGACACATAGCTTAATAATTTTTTTCTACTTTCTCTTGTCTGTCGCTTTTTGTTTCCCGTTCATTATGCCCGTCTCCCGTAGAGGTTCGCGAACTGCCTCCGCCAAACTTTTCCTGGACTGCTCTACACTTTCAACATCTTATTCTGTTTGCCTATATCACCTTCATAATATTTGACTTCTTCGTTTGTTCTCATCTCCCAGTGATCTTCCACTTTTTTCCTTCTAAGATTCTTCTCAGTATTTTTCGCACCCATGCTACAACCGTCTTCTGCTGACTACTGTTAAGGATCCATGCTTCGCATAAATAACTGTGAGTCTGATTACCGTCTTATAAAGCCTAACTTTTGCATTGCGTGAGAAGCTTTTAGATTTTAACACTTTTCTCAGCACATCCTCGCTTCGATTTCTTTCCCTTCTTCACTTTGTTCCATTATAACCACACCTACAACATACACAAAACTATTAATTCTTTGTACACTTATTTCTTGCCCAGCTTCGAGCTCAATGAATAAACTTGTGCCTGTTCTCCTAAGAGCATATATTTAGTTCTGTCGACATTTATTCTTAGTCCTCTTTTCTGGCCTGGAATTGTAATTTTCTCATTATTCGTTTTAGTTCTGTTTCTGATCTCGCTAACAGTGTCAGATCAGGCTTTGATGTCTCTTGTTTATTATTGTCCTTTTGGTTATAATTCCACCGTCACGTTTTATATTTTCAAACATCAGATTGAAGAGTCTTAAGACTTTTCAAATTTTCTCCATTTACTCGTATCTTATTTGTTGTCCCCTCTAATGTCATTTTCACTAACTATATTAATTTTTCTGGGATGTAGAAGCCCTCAGGCTGTAGTTTGTTTGCTATTAATAGGGCGTAAATTTTTGTGTTGTGCTCATAGATGGTGGCAATTATCTAACGTGTATACGTGGCCAATCACTCACCTGCCTTTTACAAAGCCACATCGGTATTCTCCCAGTAAGGGCTCTGCGTATTTTTCCATTTATTATATGAATTGGTACCGGTATTGCGCTTTCCCATTCTTTTGCTATTTTTACGTTTGCCAAAGCTCCTTAGGTATTACTAAAAACTCTGGGTTAATTTCATTTTCACAAGGGGATTTTTTATTCCTTTGATATAAGTATAATCTGTTGTTTTACTTCCTGTGTAGTGCCCCTTGTGGTCTTTTACACGCTCTTTCTCTGCAGCTATTACTTGGGCTCCTTCATTCTTTAACGTTTCTTCAAAGAACCAGCGCATTATTACTTGTGTCTCGTTTCCTACCAACTCCCTCTCCTTATTTCTTATGTGTTTTATTTTACTTTTAAATGATAATAAGAGAAATTGCAGCAGGAACGCATAACTGTATCTGCTTTTACGAAATAAAACCAAAAACTGTTGCATTCGGTATGCATCTGGTATATGAAAGCGTGATATCATCCGAACACCGATCCTATGATTAAATGCAATTATATGTCTATAAAACGATAATATCCCGTAATCATTTAACTTCCATTAGCTAATGATGCAACTAAAAAAAGCAGAGTCGCATAAAACCAAATTCTTGAACCGTCCGGAAAATACGGCATATAAAAAGTCAAATTTTTATTACCAAAGATCCGGTTAACAGACAAACCTGAAATTTTATTATTAGACAATTTATAGATTAAACGAAACTACTTTCAATACGTGTCAGTAAGTGCAATTAGACAAAGCTGTAAATATATTCTTTTATTATTTATCTATTTTTTTATAGTAAATATCAGTTTTTATTTTGCAAATTCGATCTTAGTGGTCAGAATTCGCCATTTATCCTGTTATAAATTTATTCCCATTCAGAAAATAAATTAACTAAGAATACTGAAAAAATTGAATTTTTTATTTCAAGATTTTTACGATAGAAATTTTCCCATTTCATTAAGGAATGCGAAGGTCATGGTCACCTATTTAATCCTGTAAATATGAGAAATAAATCAGCACAGTCACTTTATGGTAAAATTCTAATAAATTTTATTTATTATTTATTTATTTACCCATATAAGTAACAAGCAAGTGTAAACACTTAGTTACATGGTAACATAAATTTGAAACAACGCTGTAAAACGTACAAAACCTCAACTATCAACTCCGGGACACGCATTTAATTTAAGACATGTAAGGTTGACCGACTTGATATATAACTTTTCCTTTTATAAATTATTTAAGGATTTTTCTCCGCGTGTGAAACCACAATAACATATTGTAATAAATCGATATCTGATCATTTTCAAATAACAATAGTTAAAAAATGATTGGAAGAATTGTTATCGATTTAAAAATGTAATGTTCAATTTATATACGGCAACTATCGTTATATCGTTACGTTACGTATGAAGAGTTTCACAAGTAGGAAGCAAAAAAATTGATCTGAAGATCGAACGATATAAACGTCGTGTATGAAAGAAATCCAAGCTGCAGACTTTCAGTAAAGCACTTAACGACCTAACTTTAATGATTATACAGACACGGTAGCTTCCCATTCATTTAAAAATTAATCTGATCATCATTTAAGAGTAACTTCTCCTTTTTTTTGCAACTGTTAATTCGACGAGATGTACATATTTCAAAAATTAAAACGAAAAATTAAACTGCTGGTTGGACCCCTACTATTTAAGATTCAAATTTGTAAAAAATGTTTAACTGGCTAGAAAACCTGACGTTTACAACTTCATAAATTATAATTTATGATTTGTTATCGATGACGCAAACCGTTAAATTAGTGTTTTTAATAAGATTTGAATAGTGTTATAGATGGATTTAAGGAAATTGTCGAAATTTTCTTCAGACGCTTGTAATAATTTTGATTTATTATAAAAACGAATCTTTGGTTTTTTGTTTCATAAGCGTTTTGTAATCTAAATTAAATAATTATTAGTTAATACCTTTCACAAGAGAATCAAGGAAAACCTGGCTATTTTAGTTTTAGATAAATTTCTGATGTTCATAATTTACAATTAGGTTATGTTTTTAATTTTGAAACATTTTTTGTTTACAACAATTTAGGTTAATTCTGATGTAAATCTGAATTCTGATTATGCAAAATTCAGGCTATCATAATAAAATTACAAATCCTTTTCTCCACATTCGGAATGATCATCCCAAGTTATAAATATCTAATTTATGACTATTGTTTTATTCTTTTAAAAATTGCTTGGTTTTACATAACAAAACACAGGTGACAAAGAAATATGAACCAGGATTTTGCCAAAGTGGAAATCCTGGTTTATAACTCAAAAAATTCCATTTAAAACGTCGAATTCCATTTAATAAAGTACCGTTGATGTCTTTGTTATCACGCCTTTTCAGAATTGAAAGTATTAGGTATCAAACTCTTTACATTAAACTACAGCAGCGAAAGGTAATATTTATAGCTAAATCTATTCATTTTTTAAGCCGTTGTAATTTATTAAGGAAGCTCAAGGATTAAAATTTAAGTCTATTTTTGATTTCTTCTTTTTTAAGTCCCTTTTAGCAGCAAACTGATGGACTAGTTTTAAAAGCCGCAATTTGAGCTTAAAAATCTTAAATAAGGTTAAGAACAGCAATCTAACTTTGACATGATTTTTTAAATTCATGAAATGCGGAAGTCACCAAAAATGTCAGTTCAATCTTATTTTCTGAGAACATTTTGCTCATATTTTGACAATTAAATTAAACATTAACAACAAACTGCAGGATTTTTTAGCAAATTAACTAGAAAGGTTCATACTTTGGTCCCTTTTAAGATTTTAAGTTCGTTCTATAATTAGGAAAATATATGTAAAAAAACAATAAAGTAAAGTCAGCGACAGCAAATTCTGAAATTGCAATTCATTGACAAGTGTTAAGCCTAACTGGCACAAATTATTGTTTTTGATTACTTATTATTTCAAACACAAAAGGATAAAAATTGTTCGTTCGAGGCAGGCATAATCATGATAATAATGACAATAGCTTTCATTTTATTTTTTTAATAGCTGCTTAAAATACTAAAAAGCAATTAGTTTAATTTAGCAGAAACTCTTAAAATAAACAATTTTTCGATAAACAGGTTTTGAACTTAACATGCTAAGTTTTACAACATACAAGTTTGCTGCTTAATCTAAACACTAAATCAGCAATTTAAATAATTTTGACTCTCTGTATCTAAGAATAACCTTGCAAATGCCAGGACATTATTACACTTCAGCAACTAAACTATAGTATTAAGGGTGCATGATCAACATACATACTAAAGCACATCGCAGCAGCAACAAAGTTGATTATTAATATAAGGGACAAATAAGATAGGTCCTATAATAGCACCCTGCGAAACCCCTTTACTAATAAATTCTTTACCTATATAGTAAGATATTAGGCCCTACAATATGCTTTTGATTAATGGTATAACTTTTTTGTAGCTTCCTCTACTGTGTATTCGTAATTTATTTATTCATTTAGTTATTTGTTTGTATATCTATGATTTCCGACATTATGCAAGACTCCCAATACTAAATATTGCAGCCATGGAGTATTTTACCACAAAAGATCTCAACAATAGTTAGTAATGATTAGATATACTGTAAATAGTTTTGTATTATCCAAACCCATACCAATCTGTATCTGTATATGTCTCCGTAACCTCTTTTACCTTTCGGTGTTGAGGCTGCTGCTTAGCGTATGTGGTTTATGGGTGAAATGCATAACCCGGCTCGTCCCTGCGAGTTACGAGGTTGGTACGGCGTTTAATACCGACACACAGCACTATATGTATAGTGTAAGTGTGTGTATGTGTAGGAGCTTGTTATAGTCTGTTCCGTGGCGTGCACAATTTCTACTTGACTTCTTAAGTTATTACAATGGACAATAAAAGTATTATGACGAGTTAGAAGTGACAAAAACCTGCCATAAACACCCTACCAGGGATGGCTTTAAACTATTTCCCTAAAATATTTTAACATTTTATAAACAAATTCTTCTATTTTAAGGCAGCTGTAAAATTGTTCGAATCCGGCCTAGCACGGATGATTTACGATAGTGTATTTAACCCTCATAATCCACCACTAAGTTGTAAAATGCTTCACGAATGAATCGGCCATACTCTACCGCTTAGGCCTGTATTCATTGTTAATTTGGTGCCCAACGACGAACGGTCACCAGGGCCCGATACCGACCTCCAAACTGCAGGGAAAATCCTGTCCATTGAGAGATTCGAACCAAGGACTAATGTAACACTAGCCTGACGCTTTACCACTGCGCCACCTTGGCCTGATATTAATATTTGTTAAAATAAAATTCTGAACAATGTCATTAACAAAACAAAGCGATAATTTTCGAAGGAGCTTTATTTTTTGTAGAGATCCGTCAAATTTATCCACTTTCAACATTTCTTGTAGAAAACAATATGTATATTATAGAAACTTGCAAGAATGCCCAAGAAAAACCTAGAAACCCAGAACAACTTGAAATAATTTTTCTGATTATTAGGAAAGCTAAAGAACTTGGTTTCCTATATGATTAGAAATAAACTATCTAATTAAAACAAAAGAAAACTCAAGTTGGCTTTGAAATCTTTATAAAAGCATGATTTAGAATCTTAGAACATATGTTAAAATTGAACTTTGTTGATGTGCATCAATTCAATAGTTGCTGCGAGGTAGTTTCAATGAACATTCCCTACAAATGCTCCGAAAGTATTATTCGTTTCTGCAGAAAGGAACAACATACGCAATAAAACACATTGCAACAGGAAGAAAAGGCCTGGACCTAATGTCATAACATACAGTTAAAAAACACATGGCCTAGAATATAACCCTGAGAAACCCCCTACCTAAATATTTATCTTTTCCAAAAAGAGGAAGACATTTTGTACAAAACTCGTGTTTTTTACGTTTCGGTTTAGGGGTGCTTCAGGGTAAAGTAACAAAAGAAGACAAAAGAAAATACCTGCAAAGGAGGAATAAGACAAGAACAAAACAGAACCGGCAACTACATATTTCTCAAGCAAAAGGGGCCATTCGAATAAAAAGATTCATTTATTGTAACGACTTGTCTTCTGTTAAAACTATATTAAATTAAATTTTGCCTAATTAAAAAAATATAAAAGGGAGCGCTATACCGCTTCGGCCCCCGGGCAAAAATATGGTTTATTTCCAACATTATTTTAAAGCCATATTAGAAAAAGAGTAAGAGTTTAACGGAAACTATAAAAAGCTTACCTTTTGAGGATGAAATTGCACTAATTTCAGATAATTTTCAGGAACTCTAGAAGGTGATATTATAAAAGATGAGGAACTAAACGAATTATTAGCAAAGATATGATACAGTAAGACGAAATATATGCCAAGTATAATAGATAAAAATCCAAGGCAGCACAAATTAAAAAATGGCGTAATAGAAAAAGTAAATAAATGAATCAAGCAATAGCAAAAAGCGATAATAAAAAAATTATAAGATGTACGACAAAACAGAGTATGTAACAGTGACCAAGATAAAGGAAACGAAGAAAAGGTTCTACCTATATAATAATAATATAAAATAAATCGATAAAAAGAAGTGAACGGGCTGAAGATTAGCCCAGTTAACATCAGTGGACAGAGGCGGTATAACGAAGACCAACTTGCCTAATTTAAATGTATTGAAAAATAGAGCCGAAATGATGAAGAGTAAACAGAAAGAGATCATGCATGCCAAGGCGAACCACAAAAGAAGATCAATGAGAAGCTGAAAAATCAAAGAAAACATACAAAAACAATTTAATTGTGATTAGAACATAGTGGGAGAAAGGCTGCTGATAAAAAAAATTAGCGAAGGAAAATGGAATGCGAAAAAATCAGGATAAGGAAGAAAATCAGAATAAGGAAATAAGGACGATTACTCAGTCGAATATAATTTCGGAAAAAAGTGTGATGAAGAAAAGCAAGGAATACTGAATGTTTAACTGAAAGAAAAGAAGGAAGAAGTGAGAAGATAAGGCACAAATACGAGAGAAAATAAGTATGTTGGACGAAGGATAATTAATCTCGAAATGTGGAACATTGGGAAAGAACGAAAAATTAACAGAAGAGTTAGCAAACCTAAAAAATGGAAGTCACAATAGTCATAAAATTACCCAATCCGAGGTAGAAGAAGCAGAAAATGCAAAAATCTGGGATGGCAAGATGAGGAGAGAATTTGTTAAAGAAAAAATTGACAATTAAACCTGGACTGTATAAAATAAGAAACATAACGTACAGACAAAAATCGAATTTAAAAGCAATAAGCAGCAAAACAGAAGAAACCCAATGAAGATGATAAGAACATTAAAAGGCTGGAAGAATCGACACTAACCAGGAAGCTCTGACTGGAACATAGAGACATAGAAAAGCTGGAGATAGAAAAATTGGTGAAGGTAAATGCAGTAGAGGGTTCAGATCAAGACAAGGCAATGATAAGAAGGATTACCAAAAATGGAATACGAGAAAATCAGGATGGACTTCGAACAAAAATATATTAAAAGAGTATCATGGAGAAAAGAACTAGGAATTCTGAAGGTTCAATGGAACGAGAAGAGGACGAATGTGGAACAATAAAATTCTATTGGGAAAAAGAGAAATTAACGGAAGAGTTAGTCAACCTAAAAATCTAATAGATACTAAATGCCTTGGTCAGAGGTAGAAGAAGCAGAGAATGCAAGAGCCTCAACTTAGAAAAATCCATGCAAATTTTTAAACACCAAACCTATTCAAACTTCAAAAAAATATTTGATCAAAATCGTTAATATTATCATTATGACGAGCTACCGTATTCATATATTTACTTCTTATATTGTCCTTAATAAAATACAGTTTCTGTTCGTAAAATCGCCGGAATGGCCGAGTGATTAAGGCACTCGACTAGAGTGCGGGCTCGACGGGTGGCCTACCCAATCACTGAAAATAATTGGGAAGCGAAACGCAGTGGTGCGAAGTGGCTACTTAAGAGGCCTTAACCCTCTATGTTACCAGCCATACTCCCTTGAATCTTTGAATCTAAATACCTTCACCTTCACCTTTTTATGTTCTCGAAAACCTCCTACAAAATTTTAAACGAGAGCACAAAAATACTGAACCAAATTCCCAGCTAATGAATATATGAATGAGTAAAACAAAACCAGCAAATTCAAAATAAACTAAAACATCTACGTTTTGTAATAATGAATTTAACAACCCAATAAAAAATACTTTCCAAGTTATTACCAACTTCCAAACATTCAATCGAAATTCCGAACAGATTTCTTCAAAATGATAAAAAATCGGACGAATTTATTAAGTTAAGCGCTAATAAAATAATATTTCAAAATTCCATAAGCTGCAACTTTTACAATTCTGTTGTATTACACAGGAATAATTAGCAGAAGCGGTGTCAAATAAATTATGCGTTATGTAGCAACTTCTATCTGGGTGCGTCGTTAAACTAACAAATTTAATACGATATTACCAAAGTTTTAAATTGCAAAATATGCACTAAGAAGTTACATATTAGGATAGGACGAATATAAATGACCGGTTCTACCAGAATTTTCTGAATGTCTTATTTTATAGCCATTATATTTTTTTCTAGGATCGTAAAAATTTGGGTTTGGTAAAACTACACAGCAAACAGTTATAGCCTTGATCCAATCTGTTTAATTAAGTGAAAATTATGTTTATGTTGGAAATGTACGGTTTTTTGTTCGTTTTTGTTTCAAGATCGGCAGAATACGGACTCTTTGTGTTTTTAGAACGAGAAATAATCTAAAACGAGCGTTAGAAATAATTAATCCCGTATGGCATTTGAGAATATTTTAATTATTTTGAAATATAGTATCCTTGGTATATTGCAACACGTACGGGAATTATATACGAAGTGCATTCACATTAAAATAATTTGCACTTCTGAAATTATCTCTTCACGAACCTAAAATTTCCTGAACTCTTACGCTAATGGATACGGTCGAGCGATATAGTAAAATTCCTCCTGTAATTTACACTAACTCAAGGAAAATTAAATAAATTAATAAATTAAACGTTTCCGTTAGATCGATTACGAGATAAGAATCCGTTAATGGATCAAGTTTTACTTTAAAGAAACTATAAAAGGGGAATACAAATTTACCCTTCCAAATTTAAATATTCGCTACTGGATTTTTCGAGTTGCTTTTTTTATTGAGGACATAACTAGCATTTAATAAAAATCCTAAATTAGCGATTTTTATAATCGCCATAAAACCAGCACCGAATAGCTGGTATGACCCTGAAACAAATTTATCGAACTCTGATCTTTTACATTTGGAACCCTTTCACGTGCCGCGTTTAGTTAATTTAAATTATCTATAACGTATCTTTGCAATATTCTCCGAGAAGCGATTAATTAAAACATAAATTATATGTAAACTACTTCAAATTGGGTTCGTTGATTAAATTTGTTTTTATTTTGCAATAAGTGAACGGGAAAGACGTTTAAAGCACCGGAAGAAATCCATTAGAATTACCTGTAGATTGAAAACACGTTTTTGTAAAAAATATTTCTTTGTAGAAAGGTGAAATATTTTTCGCTTGTAAATTAAATTTGAAATTACTATGTTAAAAGACTTTGGCAGGAATTCAATTATCGTTGTAAAAATATAATGAATTTCTAATAAACCTTCAAAGTATAACATAATCGTTACGATATTCCTGGTTTCAATGAAATATTTTAATCGATTTCCTTATTGATAGTTCTTTCAGTTCGACATAAAAATTTTAAAGTCGCTTTATAAATTCTGGGAAGAATATTATTCCTTGAATTTAACTGCAAATTATTTATTGAAACAATCTGTAAATGTTCAACACTTTTGCAGATTTTAAAGATTTCTGATTGAGTCCAACAAGTTCAGCAGAACTTATTTCGGATTTTCGCTTTGTCATTTGTTTCCCAAAAATTTACTTATATGTACAAATGTACATAAGTACATACAGCTGAGTCCTTTACCGCATCTAAGGCCGTTTCTCGCATGCTAAGAGCCATCGT
The DNA here is from genome assembly GCA_963082815.1 of Melanotus villosus. Lineage (NCBI taxonomy): Eukaryota > Metazoa > Arthropoda > Insecta > Coleoptera > Elateridae > Melanotus > Melanotus villosus. Next base: position 4,049,065 of record OY720420.1, on the reverse strand, counting down.
TTTTTATCCTGCCAATTATCTACAGTCATTTCTATTTTTTACATAGATTCTTTCACTCCCTTATTCCAGTCTTTCATAGGTCTTCCTCTTCTTCTGCTGTCGGCATCCATTTCTACACCCTTTGGAGCCACCTGGTGTCTTCCATTCTTCATAGGTGTCCATACCACAGCAATCTCTTCCGTTCCATGACCTATATTAATGTTTGTTGTATGTCTATTTTTTCCCTAATTTCATCATTCGAAATATGTTGTAGTCTGGACACCCTACAGTTTCTGCGTACCGCATCCATTTCAACAGCCATTAAATTTTCTTTATTCCTCCCTGTAATTTCCCATTCTTCAGAGCCGTATGTGGTGATACTATTCACTATACTGCTATAAATGCTTTCTTTGTTGTTTTTCTTATTTGTTTAGACCACCATAATATGGAATTCCCTCGGTACCGTCTGTGTATCTTGCACTATTCTATTATCAATATCTCAACTGCTGCTTCAGTCTTCCGACATTATAACCCCTACGAATTTGTAGTCTGAGCATGGATGTAAAATTTTGCGGTTTATGTTTAGTGGTCTAGTGGTTCCACCCATGCCCAAATATTTGGTCTTGTCGAAATTTATTTTTAAACCCTATTTCTCATAGGTATTTGTCAATTTCCTCAATATAATTGATATCGTTTTTATTTGCAGCTATGACCGCTAGGTCATCCGCAAAAAGTAATGTATGTAGAAATTCATCTTCGATTGTTGGTCCCATTTAGCCTGCCACTATTTTAGTACTTCATTTATGTAAATAGAGTAGACGACAAAACACAGTCCTGCCTTAGACCTTTAGTAACATTGAATGGAGTAGCCCATCTTTTTAATACTTTTTTGGTTGTCGTATAGGTCTCTGATGGTCTGAATATATTTTAAAGGAATTCCAGATGTTGTAACGCCCTACTTTAGGGGTAGTGCCTTGGGGTAGCTCGGTTTGGGTCCAGGGTGTTGTGGCAGCTCTAATTAATATAACACAGAGGTTTTGTAAATCCATATAATAAATAAAAAGGTAATTCCTGGTAAATAATACAACGTAAATTATAATGTAAATTAACTATACACAATTAATAAAATAAATATGTATAAGTTCATGAAATACAGATCGTTCCACCAATCCTTGAGATAATTCCATTCTGTGGTGTCCACGCAATTCACCTTGCTAACCGAAAAGCAACGCGCGGCTCAGCGCACGTCGGCCTCTGTTACGGTTGTAGGTGATCAGCTGATCACTTTCCACCCGGCCACGCCCACTGTCATTAAATAACAGCTTGTTTGTTCAAAATATTAATTATTATTATAAATTATTCATATTAATTTATATGTATGGTTGAAAATAAAATAGTATAGGTACCAACCTTGGTGAAAAGTTTCATTACTGTCTCGAGATATAGTGGATAGTAAAAGTCTTACTGTCATTAGTGGCATTTAAAAATATATTCTTGTCAATATTCAAAAGAAAAAAAAATAAACTAATAACTCTCTATTAAAACTACTTACACAAATTAATTGTTACATTAGAATTATCATTAGCAGTAATTGAAATATTTAATCCCTGTTGAACCCCCTGCTACAGAGCTAGACTTCCATCCTCCCAGTCTTTTTAGTTGCATGATGTCTCCTCCGTTGTTTACAAGTAAAGTGGCCGCCGTATGTCTAAAGCAGTGTCCAGTTAGTAAAGGTATCAACATTAGAAAGCTTTAAAAGATGTGCAATTTTTTTGGGAATTTGACTTATGCTGTTGCGGCCAAGAGGTTGATTCCATATTTTTCCAATTCTAATTTGCATAAAAAAATCGTAGCACACTGATTAACGACCAATAGAAATGTTAATATCGGGCATGGTTACCACGGCCACGCCCATATTTCGTGGACATTTTTTGTTGATTGGTAGACTAACCTATACAGATTGTCCGAAATCCAATCTAAACATACAAAAATTAATGAGTGCAACAAGGAAGACATAAACAATATGGGTAGCACAACAAAGATTTTAAACTATAATCTCTCGCCAATAACAAGCAATATCTATAACAGATGTTTTTGCTTGCTTGCTTGTTATTGGCGAGAGATCTTTAGTTTAAAAATTTACCAAGCCATGACTTCATTCTATCTTTGTTGTGCTACCCATATTGTTTATGTCTTCCTTGTTGCACTCATTAATTTTTGTATGTTTAGATTAGATTTCGGACAATCTGTATAGAAAAAATTAAAAAGTGGAAATTTTTATGTCAAATGTACAGCTGACGTACAAGTTGCTATGGTTACGTTTCTAAAATTTAAATATGTACTGAATTATTATTGCGATGCCGGTACGATTTTCTTACCGAATCTACACTCGAGCATTAATTCATGTCCGGGAAATATACGCGTCGGCCGATTACGTTGTTGAAATGCACCACTAAAAATTTCCGGAAAGAATTAATGCTCTTGTGAGATTATAAGGGACAATTCCACTCATAATCTGTCATCCAATAAAATCACAGTATTTTGATGAGTTGAACTAATCACAATGGAATTACACTGATAATTTCACTACTAGTAAAATTTTCATCGTTGCTTAGGGACAACGTCTGTCAAAATTTTTTGAGTGACAAGTATTTCAGTAATTTCATTATAATTCGAGAAATTGTCATACCGAATACCATTCGTGACTAGAATTTTACAAGCAATTTTTGTCGTCATGATCGCTCTTGCTTGTTGCTTCATGACGGCAAAAAAATTTCCGGTAAAATTCTAGCCCCTTGTGATATTACTGTTGATACATTTTTGTGGTTTTACGGGATTTTTCATCATTTCAAATAAAAACAAAAATTTCGTAAAAACTTAACGGTTTCTTCTTCAGTGTGGAAAATTAAGCATCTTGATCTTAATTTATAAACAACAAATTCTTAAATTACAAACTACTGGAGGTTTAAATGCAAAGGAAAGATGAAACTAAAATTTCTGTTGGAAATAAAAGATATTTCGAAATTTGTAAATTTGTATTTTTTTATGTATATTTGGCCCTGTTAAAACCTAAAGGTTAAACAGGGCAAAACTAAAAGCGTTTCGAAGAAAACCTTTTCTTTTTATTCCTCTCTTTCTCTGCCTTCAAACATTTAAACATGGAAACTAACCATAACAAAATTTAATTTGGACTCTTCACGCCAATAATAATATCCATACGATTAGCGTAGACCAGTGGTGGCGAACCTTTGTATGTTCGCGTGCCACAAATTTGTAAATAATATTTATCCAGTTGCCCACGTGCCAAATAGTTTTTATAGAAGAAAGAAAATACTAGAACAATAATTAAAAATTAACAAAAAACCGTAAACTTATAAACAAGTATTAAACTAAATACTAAACTTTGAGAGCTTTTTCATGGCTTAACATCGGACGTTGTTGCACACAAGTAAACCATTGTACACCAAGTTTACCTCATTTAATGATTCTAGCAATTTTCATAGTTACTGGTACAATTTTAGAAAGAACTATTTCGCTTTTAGCAAGTACATTTATAACAGCATTGCAAGTATTTATTTCTTTTGATGTTAAACTGGTCAATTGTTCTTTGATATTATTCTCAATGCAATAACGAATAAAAATTCCTAAACGAGCTGATCCAGTTATATCACTACTCTCACCAAGACAGAGAGAAATTAAACCAAAAGATTTTATAATTATGTAGTTTTTGCAGGTGATGACTCTCTCGCCATGTTTCTATCTGAAGGAATATTCTTTATTCTCCTAATATTTTTTTTTATTTTCAAAATCTTCATTTTAACCATGCTCCTTTAATATATTCCCCATACTAAATGGTTTTCCGTCTTTAGCAATAATGTTTGCGGCTGAAAAGCCAGCTGCAGTTATGTTTAAATGACTCCCGATAAATTTCACTAGAGATGTATATTTCTATTTTTAATTACTCAAGCAATAGAATTATAATATGTACTGTCAACCCTTCGCGTGCCAGTGAAATTTTCGTACGTGCCACCTTTGGCACGCGTGCCATAGGTTCGCCATGCCTGGCGTAGACGATGTGTTATTATTCTAATTGTTGACGTAAATTTGCTATAAAAACAAACATATTCAATAACACAGGAGAACTTTATCCTAAATTGCTTAATTTCAATGAAATTCAGTTTTTTTTTTTTTTTTAGGTTAAACCGACTTCGGCAAACATCATAAAACTTCCTTTTTCAGAATAATAACACAGTGAGCAAACTTTAAGGAATTATAACCAATTCGGCGAGGTCCACAGTCTATAAGAGGATATTAAATAAAATATTCAGTCATCCTTTATAGTTTCGGCTGTTCCAGCTGCAACTACACTTGAACTTTTCATTAAAATTGGCCGAGTTTCTCAAATATAAGTAAAACACAGAATAATGAATTACGTTATCCTGTTAAGTCTTAAATATCAAATGTCCTTGCTAAAATTTCATAAGTATTATGTTTAAACTATAAATAGTCAAAAAATTCATTAATTAACATACAAATTTTTTATTCTTGCATCAAACATTCTTAAATACCCTAATATGTCCAATTTACATGCGCGATTACAAGGACTTCGACATAGAAAGCAAAAATCATTAAGACACAAATCTTTCGCATGCAAAATATCAAAACAAAACGTCGCAAAAGAAACCCACGCGTTTTAATCCATTTTGATTTGTGGATCTGCGCTCTTAAGATGCGCTTATCACATTTTAATCAAAACAGTTAACGATCTTTCGAATTTTTGGAAGGTTGAATGAGGATTAACAAACCAATTGCGAAATAATCCCGAAAAAACTTGCACTAACGGCAAAATTATAACTGTTATTTCTGCAGGTCGTAAAATGTGAATTAATTTCCCAACTTAACTTTGATAGATGCAAATAAGTTCAGTCATTATTATGAAATGCGAAAAGAAACTCATTTAAAATTCTTTAAGAGGAGATAATGCAAATTTTTAGGCTACTATTTGTTAATTGGGAAACCGATCGGTGAAAAAACCAGATGTCCTCTGTCTCCGATGAGAAAATTCAAGAGATACTAATTTCGGTTACTGTGACTAATTTTGAAAATATTCAAGGAATACGCGTGCCCTAATTTAAATAAATTAATCGTGTGAGCAATTAATTGTTATTAGTGTGACGCATAAGGGTTGGTCGTTTGCTTCCTCTTTCAGATAAACTTTTTTTTGAAAAGTTTGTTTTTTTCCTTTTAGTAAATGAATTCATTCCAAGATCAAAGTATCCCCAAGCCTAAAAACAAACGAAAAATCGCAGTCTTACAAACTGGAGCAAAGCCGTAATCTTGCGAATTAATTCGAAATTTTCTGCAATAAATTATTAAAAATTAGATGGTTGAATCGTCAGATCGTGCCTTAAAGCTTGTTTATCGAGGATATTAAATATTTTTTTGTTTTCGATGAAACTATTTAGATGATTATATTAATCAGGGCATTAAGCGCGAACCAAGCTATCATTAAGTAACACCTAATATATCATGGGCAGGAAAACCGACAGGGCGGGTCAAAAACTTGCATGTTAATTGGCGATCATTGGCTTTAAACAGAATTTGTCGTTAGCTCATTAGTATTTGAAACTTCTTATAATTCCTAATGCATTTGAGATTCGACAATTGATAACGGAATTTCTCTGCGTTTTATTTTATATCAGTAAACCTCATGCCTTTGCCTACTTTGATTAGGATGTTGTCGGTTTAATTTTAAAGGTTTGAGACCTTAATTTAATTTGCTAGACACCCTTGTTCTTAAAAACAATTGATTTATGGGGTATTAAAGGTAGAATTTTATTGAGGAAGTAAAAGTTTCAACCTTTGCAGAATGTTAAGATTAAGTGGTCTTAATTAAGATATTTTTCGAAATTGCTTCATTTTTGACTTGCTTACTTAGATATGAATATTTGCTTAAAGCCCTTGAATTCGCCTATTTTTATCTTCAAAAATTGAATTTACGGCTTTCCCGATTTAATTTAAATTCTTTCTAGCTTAACTTACACCCTTCCGGGTGTAGTTAATTTCAAGCCTTCGTAACTATTAAGAACAATAATTATTTATTTGTTATATGGGTAAAACTTTTGTTTTCGAAATATAACAAAAAAATCTAATTATCATCCGAAATCGATAAATCTAAAGTTTGTCAAAGTTTCTGCAATGCTAGCTAAAAATATTTTCAAATCAAAGGTGTTAACTTGTCAATGGTTGATAGATAGCTTGTGTTTCGGATGTATAGCCGATGGATAACCCGTGTAAATTTCAGTAAGATCAAGTGGGCCATGGTGCAACGACTCCTTGATGTGTTTTTCTGTTGCGCCACCTGACCCAGTCCAGGTTCCAAAAACGAGACAACTCGGCAAATCTATACACCTTCGTGAGGTGTCTGAGTGGAAATTGTTGATTTGTACGGAATTATGAAACTCGACTAGTTTTGGTTATATTTACATTGAAATTAATCCACCTTTGATCTTATAATAAAGAGTTATTTCGCAAAAACCGTAGGCCTTATTCGGAGGCAAGAGGTGTCAACATAATTAAAACGTTGCAACAAATAACTAAACACAAGTGGAACAAAAGGGACTTGCGTATAAATCAAAACATGCGGTTAATCAATAATTCAGTAAATTAGTGTAATTTATTGCCTATGCGTGAGAAATAAGAAAATTGTATCGCGGTGTGTAATTAATTCTTAGTCAGTGGCATTGAAAACGCGGAGCCATGAAAGGGACACTGTCACATCCACTTACACATATTGCACGTATGAAAGCTTTTACTTTTATGCACTCACGTTATCGTATTTTGTTATTAAAATTGAAAAACCGGTTGCCGTTTACCATTTTTATATATATTAAACGAACACCCTTGATTATACCTCTAAAGATAAAAAAAGCAATTTTAAATTAATGGAAACAGATGTGCTAACTACGACTTGGGTTATTATTCATTTCTTCTGACACAGAATCATACAAAAAGCTTAGCAAAATCATTTTCTTATCTTACTAAAGGACGTTATTACCATTTAGTTACATTAGCTGTGTTGATAGCTGCCTGTTTAATTTGTAGAATTGACAAGAAAGATTTTATGGCTATTTAAATTAAAAGCTGTGCAAGGTAAATATGTGATGTAATGGAAAAAACAGAAATCATTCATTGCTAGGACGGTTTCAAGGCGATGCAATTTTTTATGGTAATATTCTACAATTACTATCAAAGCATACTGGTCATCGAATGTGTTTTATACTTATGAATAAACCTTTAAACATTATCTTACTTTATAAATTTTAAGAAGTCACTAATTTAATCTTCCTACTAAATAAAAAGTTGCATAAATGGGGATTTATTCAAGTTTACTCATACAACAAATTCAAAACTCAAGAAGTAAAGTGAGTGTCATCCTTCAGATTGTTTGAACAAATCTTGGCCAAAAGTAAAACACCTAATGTATTATCGTAAAATTTAGAAAATCCATAAAAGTTGTTTTCTAACCATTTCCGCAACTGAATGCTATTTACTTCAATGAATAAAAAAAATTTAGTGCTATAAAGCTAATGTACCAATTCAACAGGAGATAAACCAGAGTGTTCCTTGTGATTGAAGCACAAAGACATGTCAGGAACACAACAGTTTCAGACATTTATTAAAATGATGATATGGAAACTAGGTAGTTTACTTGTTTGATTAACAGATAATATTCTATGTACGTTTGAGTTTGATGTGTACAGTATGTTGGCATTTGTAACACTAAATATTTTTTAAGAAAAGCAAAAAAATAAACATTAAAAACACAAAATCTTCACATTTCTTACAAAATCAGGAATAAAACTTTGATATTACTTTCTTAAATAAATATGATCAAAAAGGCGTTGGATGGCTGTGGAATTTGAAAGTCATTGATTATTTAATTCTGTTATTGTTGTCATTAACATAATATCTCAAAATTATAATCTATCCAAACAAAATTCAGTCCTTCTTCTTTTCTGTTTGTTTTTCAAACATTTTTAATTATAATCTGCTTAATTTAAAAAAATGCAAAGTAAATGCGAATGGCATAAAAATGATAAAAGTAGATAATTTCAGAGATGACTGAAACTCCATAGCGACGCTTTCCAAAGACTTTTCGATTATATTAAACACTTTTTAAAGTTTTATTATCATCGATTTATATGTAAATAGCTCTACTACAAACTATATTTAAAACACACTGAGAAAAAGTCAAACTTTACCTATACAAAGCATTATTTAAAAATTTAAAGATAAACTTTTTAAGCATTTCAGAAAATATCTTCTTTAAAACACATTTCCAAAGTTATTTAGATTTACATAAAATTTGCACAGCTGCCAATCGGGTTCGATTTCGAATCTAAAATCAGAGTTTTCTGATTTACATGTAATGTAATGTAACTCTACTAAACAAAGTACATTAGAAATTAAATTTCTAAAGATTATTTGAAGATATATTGTGAGTAAAATGCATTAAAATATTATTTGTAACATAAAAACTCGAACAAGTGAATACACAATTTACTTTAGCAAAGATAATTTGTAGAGTTGTCAACTAAGTCCGAACTCGAAACTAAAATTATATTTTTTGCGAGTAAGATTTCCAACAAAACAGGAATCAAGAGTTGAATTCGTGTTTGAAATTCAAACCATGAATATAAAATTGCGTTCCAAATCTTGAAAGTATAGTCGTTTCGAATCTTCAGCATAGATTTAAATTTCGAGTTCTTAAATCTGGATTTCTGGTTTAATTTTTTAGTATCAGGATATCATAATAAAGTTACACTTTCAATTCAGTAAATAAAAATTCAAAGTATGATTTAAAACTTGCCTTTCGATTGTAAAAATCGATTATAAATAGTAACATTCAAATCGAATTTAGAATCATTGTAAAATCTTAAAATCCCAATAAATAACTAACAACATAAACAAGCTTGAAAACTTGTATAACTTAAAGTTAGTTCAGTTGACGGTTTAATAAGCATTACCTATAAAACCGGCCGTTTTCAATTTATTAACACGGATTAAAATGCTTATTAATTGAAACACAGATGAACTTGTTTTATTTCGCTAAAATTAGTGCAATTGGAGTGTCAGTAGGACATTATATTTTATAAAATAATATTTAAAACAACATTCTAAAATTTTTAATTCAATATCAAGCACATGGGTTGTTTCATATACATACTTATTGGAGTTCAACAATTTTAATGCTGAGTAATAATACTCGAACTTGACACTCAAACTCAAAGATGTGATTTTCTTATTTTCATTCGAAGATTCGCATTCTTTAGGGCCCGTTTAGATTCGAGATTCTAACGAGTATTCTAAAATTTTTAGTGACGAATTTTTTGCACTGTTTTGCGACAGTGCTTATTTGGATCAAAAATAAACAAAAATAACGAGTAGGTAGCAATTTAATATCTATTTAGCGGATATTTTATATAAAAAAGGAGATGTTTAATTTGACTTCGACTTATACCAGCAAAATTACTTAGGTGTATGTATTTTTGTTTGTTTGTTATCATTAACCTTTTATACCTTTCGGTGTCGAAGCCGCCGTTAAGGTATGATGTGCAGTATGTAGGTAAAACAGCGCACCAATCACATAACCCACAAAATTGGACTGGGTTGTGCATTGCACGCAGAAAACCTCATACGTCAACGCACCGGCCTCGACATATACCTATGTATGTATGTATGATATTTAAATCGTTAATTCTGCAAAATTTCGAATACAACAATTTTAATATTTCGCTTCAGCTGACCAAATAATTATATTATTAAACCTAATTTGGCATTAAATGATGCCTAAGATTTTCTGGGTTATCACGCTCTACTTCGTAATATAACTACCGAAAACATTTTTAGTTTTAAAGCTGTCCATGAAAGGAAATTCAATCTCCGAAAGAAATATTTAGAAAATAATAAATAAAAAAACTCAGACATCCTTCTAGTCCTTCCTCAAGGCTGGTAAATTTTATGCTGATTAAAATCCTTAAAGTATCTACCTAGAAACATTAACAAAAGCGGTAATAACAACCTAATTGTAATTTAAAGGCAACTTATGAGTTTTTCTTTTTCATTAATTTTGCTTCGATTTTCCACGGACAACAATTTTAAACTTCTTATTTGCTTTATACATTTTTATACTTAAGGGGCTACATCCTGCAGAAATTTAGGTGGTTTTTTTGCAGGTTTTCAACAAAATTGTTGATATTAACACTATTTCGTTTATTGGCATTATCACATTTTTTAGTTTAACAATTTTAACATATAAAATAATGCACGTTTCGCCTGAAAGTTTATTCTGTTGATTTTCATAATTTTATTTCAACATAACAGCGTCTATCGAAACTAACCATACTTGTAACTGTTGTTTATATTAATAATAAAATAGAAGAAAGCAACATACATTTCTAAACATTCATATTCAAAAATTTGGTAATTTTTGTTTAGTAATAACATAAACTTTAAATTAAAACAACTTTAAATAAATTTTTAATATTTAAGTAATATTTAAAACAATCGAATTGCTACTAAAAGGCCATTGGAAAACACGAAAAAATTGAAGTTTTTCTCCAAGAATATACGAGCCTCAAACGTTTTTAATCTTTAAAAGAATAGCCAATAGAATAGCAATCGCCCTAAGAGCAGCTGTCGAAAGACAAACTATCCAGGAAAGAAAGAGCAAGAAGAACAGTTGACAGTTGGACAATGGACAACTCGACTGATACAGGGGAAACCAAGAAGGACCAAGTGAAACTTAGGAAGACCTATAGACAGATGGTCGGATAATATTAGAAAAGTGCGAGGAAAACAATGGTTTAAAATAGCAAGAAATAGGAACGAATGGAAACGTATTGGAAAGGACTGTAACCAATATTGGACCAACAATGTCTGAAGAAGAGAGAGAGGGGGGGGAGAGAGAGAGAGAGAGAGAGAGAGAGAGAGACAGAGACAGAATATAAAAGGTGCCCAAGAGATCTTCAGTCAAACTTGGATTTTTAATACATATTATTGTGGCCTTTAAGGTTGTCCAGCGATCTGCTGAGTTATGCCAAAGACTCTACTTTTGAGTGGCTTAATTTTGAAACTTTCAGGAATTCCAGAAAATATGTTGAAACGGGAATACAGGGGGTATAGAAAGTCGACTGACAAACTTTGACTGCATATTCCCCGCATTAAATAAAACCTTCAATATTCTATAACATAGATCTTCTATCTGCAAAATAAACTCTACACATGCTAAGCATTTCCAACAATTCATCGTGCATTTTTCACGATTTGTTTTATTAAATAATAATAAAAATTATACAGTTTATTAGGGGCAATATTAATAATAGAATTTATTATCAAGTATTGCCTAACTGTCTTCTTTAAAGAATTCTGGGTTTCGAAAAATCATTCAAAACTTGAATTTTTATTTTCATAATGTCAAATGTTTGACATGTGTATGTCATTAATTAATGACAATTTGTCCAAAAAATTGCTGTTCATCATCATCAGATCCCCGTGGATCAATCCTGGATAACGCCCACCGCATACCAATAGGGTGTGAATGGATTTGTTATGACAGGTGGGGATTGGGAGCACTGTATAACGTTAACATGCCTGTGACGCCAGCCGCAGGATACCGCTTCTATAGTGCAAGGTAGTTAGTAGATCACATATTCAATGGGAGTTGGATATATGACCGAGATGGTTAAACATGTTTTATCATCTTGTACTAACAGTATTTCTAATTTCCTAGGTCTATGATATGAAACGCCTTAGCACAGACATGCCTGTCCTGTTACATGTTACTTCATGCTAGCTTAGTCTAATCATTATTATTATCATTATTTAAATTATTGTTTTCATTGTATTTCGCAGGTATATTCCTTGTTTCCCTATTTTTATTGTCCTTATTATTCATCGACGTTTATAGTATATTCCTCCTCCTTGTTCAAAAAATTGCTAGTTTTATAAAAAAAAAATAAGATTTAAAGTGTAATTTGACATGGCCTATTCATTTAATGAAATGGTACACCTGCTTTGGGCGTATGAAGCTGCCGAAGGAAACGGTAGAGAAGCATTACGAATTAATACAGAGAAGTTCTTCAAAGGCAGAGGCTGCATCATACAACATTCGCTTCAATTGATAGACAATTACGTGAAACTGGTATGCTTAAGTGTTCAAGACCAGATGCTAGACGACAAAGAGACGTCCGCGCTGCTGATTTTGAAGAAGTCATTCTAAACAGGATTGAACAGGAGTCAAACATAAGTACCAGAAGTTTAGCAAACCAAGTTGGTGTAAATCATATGACCATTTGGAATGCTTTCCAGGAGTAATTTCTTTATTCATATCGACCACAAACGGTGCAAGCCTTACCTCCAGCAGATTTTCCGAGACGTCAGTGGTTTTGTGGAGATCTGCTAAAGTTTTGGAGATCCAACATTACAAATCTGTACAATCTAGACACTTGGGCTAATGAAAACCCTCATAATATTATAACCCGCGATACTTCTTTCTTTGGGGGACACTTAAAAATTTTGGTATTTGTGACACCAATACAAACAGAAGTCGAATTGTGTCAAAGAATCTGTGATACGATCGGACGAACGTCAGGCTAGCGTTGCGCTAGTACCCGGTTCGAATCTCGCTTGGTGCAAGATTTCCCAGAGATCGGTATCGCACACACATACGCTATACACATGGTGCTGTATGTAGGCAAAAAACGGCGCACTAAACTCGCAGAGCGGGCCGGATTGTGCATTTCACGCGTAAGACCACATACGCTAACGCACCAGCCTCAACACCGAAAGGTATAAGAGGTTAACGATTACATACATACATACCGGTCAATCTTCGCTCCAACGGCGTGTCCCTGATTGCGTTGTTTCTTTTTCGTATTACCTATAATTAAAGTTATTTTTCACTGTTTCTACGATTTGTTAATTAATTTTAACTTGTTTCAATAAAGTTTCTAAAATATGATTCAAACCATTTCAGTTGGCTAGGCATTTTTAAGGATGTTTATTAGTGAAGAACAAGAGAAAAAGAAAGTGTTAGATGTTATTTTAAAGTGTAGTCGGAAAGTGCAGTCAGAAAAAACTTTAGTTCGATATGTGAACAAAAATTCATTCAATGCTAGATTAGGAGAGCTGGAAGAAGATATGATAACGGGTGGGCTAAAAGTTTCTGGCAAGACTTTTTTGTTTGATAAAAACACAGACTGCTAATATCATGATGACAATTTATTTAATTATTAAAACAGAACTAATAAACTATAAATACAACTAATTACAAAATTGCAAAAGGGCCGCATTCTTCGATTTTACGTAATTTTGTTTTAACCTGGCGTAACATTGTTTGGACAACATCGAATTTTACTTCTTTGACTTTTTTCTGAATTTTGTTTAATGGATTTTGCTTCCCATCCATCAGCGTAAACGAGTCTGGATAAAATCGACCAAAAATCTTCAATTGGTCATGCTTTTGGCACATTTGGAGGGTTAGTATCTTTTTCCACATAACCTAATACATTCTCTTTGTAGCCATTTTTGCGTCGATTTAGTATATAAATTCTCTTCGTAATTTTGGACGCTTCTGGTTCTTAGAAATAGTTTCCAACTATTTTTCGAAATACTTTGAAACTTTCTTTTTTTCATAATAGTATTTAATATTTTGTTTTTTTTAGTTAAACATCAAATTTTTGGGCTAACTTACGTTGAGATATCCCAATTTTGTGTTCAGCACTTTTCTTCAGTTTCTTCAACTGCACTTGACTTAAACTGTTAGGTCTGCCTTCTCTTGGAAGCTCATTCCAATCCTTTCCAGACTGGTAACGCTGAATGATGTCGTATATTGTTGAAACGGGCACATTTTCCACTTTAAAGTGCTTAATTACTTCAGCTTTTGATAGCTGTCCAAGTAAGAAGTGTAGGCAATTCTTCTTGTTTTTTTCATAATTAATGTACTAGGCACAATAATTATGCAAAAACTACTCTTAACAGGTGTTTTGATATTTAGAAACGTCAAATGAGTAAAAAAACTAATATCTAGATATCTAGATAGTTATTCCAGAAACTTTTAGCCCACCCGTTATAATGAATTCGAAGAGTTCTTCTTTCTCAACAATGGCACGGTCACAACCCGGAAGACGTTCCGTTAATATTGATATGATATAAGTATGAACAATTTAGGTACATGTTTAGGCAGCAAATATGCCCTAGAAATTTGTCGGTCTAATTCGTATACACTCTGTATATACAGGAAAATAGTAAAAATCCAAAAAAATTCTTTAAAAAATCCATTTATATTTTTCCATAATAGGTTTCTAGAACCATTAAGAAAACGTATAAAAAATTTGGAGCGTCTTCAATAAACACAAGGAATCTCTGAGAAGTTCCGAAGAACTTCAATGAAAAATACGAGAATCTGGGAACTATAAAAATCAAACTGCTTAACTTGGTCACAAGTTTTCACATTCTATGTATAATCTGACTTTTGATATAGAAAAATACTGAAATATATTAAAAATTGACAAAAAATAAGCTACTAAATCTAATCTAATAAAGCCTGTTTAATATTATACGCAGTAGCATGCTAATCATGAAACAAATGAAGCTATTATATTCTAAATAATTCCATATAATATTATATTTCTACTATAAAAACAACTTTTGTATATTTACATAGTTAAACCTTAATATTTTTAATAATTTACTACTTACTTCTAAGACATTTACAATTGTTTAATGCGGGTGTAAATAATAAACATTTAATGTTACTATTTGCCCAATAAAAGCTAATAAAGAAACAGTAAAATCTCAGTTTGTCGTAATAACGTCTGGAATTTAATACAGCATAGCCATTAACCAACAAAATTTTGAAAGGATTTGTTTATAATTACAACGATTAACGTCAGCATTTTTAATAAAAGCACAAATTAGAAATTTATGATAATCGAACCTTAGAAACAGAAAGCTTGGGGACACCTGACGAATATTACTTAATTTTACGAATCTGTTACAACACACTCATTAAATTTCAAATTTTTTATGATTTGTTCCAGAGGAATCGTATATTTTTACGCTAAATTATTACGCTTTAAGAAATTATGTAAAGGATGTGTGTTTCGTGAATAAATTAAATTAATTCAGAAGTTTCCTTCCATTATATTTTCGGGCTGTAATAGATTAAGTTTTTTTTTGGGGTTTTTATTAAGTATTGAATTTCGTATAAGTGACTTTAATTAGGCCGGAAGTCTAATTTCGCACTGCATATTGCAAACGTCCGATTTAAAATAAATCCTTGAAGAATTTCCCAACATATTATGTTTTAATTCATGATGTCAGCGCGATGCATTTAAGTTTTTAATTTTAAGACTGTAGGGTTACATAAACGTGTTACAAATGTGTCGGTTTTATTTTGTAATTTTACATAATGGATCCGCGATGACAAATGTGAACAATATCATTACACGTTGAAATGACTAGGAAAAAATGTAGGTAGAGTCATTGATATATAGATCTAATACCGATGACGTTATGGGTGTGTTTTAAGTATGAATTATAACGAGTTGTCTGGGATTAGAATTATTCCAGATTAGAAAAATAAATTATAATAATTGCGTGCGGATTTCTTATTAGGATACCCTAGGTGTAAGGAACGGACGGAATGGGAACCACCGTCACATAAAAATTAATCGATGCCTATCGCTTTTTGACGCTAATGAATCGGATTATTTATATTCGCCGCTTAAACACGTGTTTACACGTATGGTATTTAAGACAATGATTTCATAAATTAATTTTTAATTTTAAAAACGGGTAAATTATTATTCTACTGAAAAATTTTACACAACTAAAATTGTCTGCAACTCAGATGTTTAACAATTACTAAAATATGAGTTATTTGAATGTTAAGACTTTTACTTTAGCTCAAGAAAGTTAACATCTAATTAGTTTTATCAATCTATTTCTCTTCAAATAATTTCTGAAAATAAAAAGAAATTATTTAAAGAGTTATTTTAGTTTTGATCATCTATGTTATTGTATAAATATGAAAAATTGAGGCAAAACAGCACAAAACTGAATGTGTGGAGTAAATGTTTGCGGGTTTTTTATTTTTATACTTAAACTAAGCTTTGTATCTTAAAGGAAACCTAAACATAATTCTTCAAAATTAAACAAAAATAAGTTATTTCAAAAATACTCTGATTTAACTAAATTGTTCAATTCTTAACACAATTAAACATGAGTTTGGTATTATACTTTGTAAACATTTTTAAATAACTTTTTCTGAATAATTCACGTAAAAGTGTTACTACAAATTTAAAAGTTATTACTCTTCAAGAATTGATATTTCTTTCTGTACCCATTGTTGAAATCTAGAAACTTCCTCCCTTTCTTCCATTTTCTAAAGTAAGCATTGCTAAAAATCAGATGAAACAAGTAGCACCACACTACCAAAGACAGCGTACGAGAAAGAGAAAGAACGTTCAGAAAATATTTATGTACTAATAAACCAACCAATATATTAATTTAAAAAATTGCCTTTTAAAAGAATTGTATAATTCAAGTATTATGATAAAGGTAGAACTTAAAGAGAGAGCTAATTAAACACCCCCTTTCCCTTCAAAATTCTGAACTACCTACATCAAAATAGTTTTACATCGAATAATTTTTTTTTTTGGTTAGCTTGAAAATTCTGCATTAACAATTGCGACGCGCGTGCTTGTTGCGAGTTGATAAATAAATTTCAACTTTATATTTCTTAACTGGGTATAAAATATCAAACACGTCACAACAAACCTTTCGAAAGTAAATAAATATCAAAATCGCGTTTTTCACCACAATGTCAATTTCAGAAAATTTGTTTTTCTAAAGTAATACTTGAAAAATGTTACCAAGCTAACAAAGAAAGCCACTAACTTCTATATTCACTTGATATTGAGATTGTATTGAACGTGGATTAAACGCAAGGCCTGCTTTGCTAATATTATTAACAATAATACCACAAACCACAAGGTCTGGTTTTATCAATCTTTTATTACGATGATTACTTAGCAACAAGTCAAATCCGCAGGTCGACAAAATTTCAGTTCATATTCTTCAAATGAAATTTTTTGGTAATTTGTTTAAAATCTTTGGAAGTCTTAAAATTTTAATTTTGTAGTGGAGATCAACTAACAAAATTAAATACGAAAGGTTAAAGAACATCACTATGAAACTTAATTCAAGAGAATTATATACAAAAATTGAATCTTGGTTGATTAATTGCTTTGGAAATCACCATTTCTACAAATTATTGTAGTTAAATAATTTTTATAGCCGAAAATTATCTTCTGCGAACATGAAATTACACTTTGATGACAAAATACAGGAAATTGTCATTTTTATGTAGGTACGAAACCCAGGAAAAGTTCAACTTAATTACATATAAGTTTCTGATTTGAAACGAAATTTCGGCAACAATGAGTTCGTAGGCACAAAATCCCATTTTGGTGTATCCATTTAAAAATTCATGTAGATGCGAAATTACAGATACATAAAAAAAGAGAAATTTGTCTAACCATATGAACATCATTGGTCTTACGCAATGTGATATATGTGATGACTACTACTAATCACTAACTGAATGTGTGCATAGCACATTACGGCATTAAAACACCCAAGATGTGTGATTTGTAACCGTCATAACACACCATCGTGCAGCTGTTGCGAAATCGGTACCATACCGTGTTGCACAGGTGGATTTTGGAACAACCTGTCTCATCTCGGTTTAATGATTATCCAATATGCAACGGTGATGTATGATGATACTTTAAAATTACCCGATTGAAGAGATTGTAAATCGATGGTGCCGCTTGTACGAACGATGTTAAGAAGGTACTAAAACAACCGTTTACGTTTACCAAGATGAATGCGATTTTGGTATTCGTTCGTTATCTTTACCTGGGATACATAAATAACTTTAGATCTTAAGCTATAATGAGGTCGTGTGTATGTGAGCGTGTTTATCTTTACTGCACTAAATAGAACATTCATCATAGCCTACTAAAAGCAAATTAATCGGGCCGCCATTTTGTTTCAACTTTTAATGTTAGTAGATTTCTTGGAAAATTATACTTAGTATATAAACAAATTCGTTTTGTTTGTATAAGGTTTTTATAAGAAACTGAAGGAATTCAGCTTGCCATTTGTACATTTGGTAACATTTCTATTTCTTTCGGAAAATTTAGCTTAGATAATCGCATTTTCACATGAAAAAATTAATTTCAGTTGTTTACGGAAACGTAACCTTTGTGAAGTAGTAAAAAGCCTAACAGAAGCACTAAGCAGCTTTTTTGCGTGAGTAATAATTAATAATCTAATTTATAAATAACTAAAGTACCTGTGCTACTTTGTAATACTTAATTATTGTTAGGCAATCATAAAAAATGCTAACAAAAATTTGGGTTTTAGCTGATTTTCGCAAATTTTCGAGAAAGGTATTTTTTGCCCGTTTTCAAATAAAATTGTGATTTATAATTGGCAAAAATTTTTAAAATTGTTTTATAAAATATACCTCTTTAAGAGATTGTTTTGTTTGTTTATTGTTGAACCCTTG
The DNA here is from genome assembly GCA_963082815.1 of Melanotus villosus. Classification (NCBI taxonomy): domain Eukaryota; kingdom Metazoa; phylum Arthropoda; class Insecta; order Coleoptera; family Elateridae; genus Melanotus; species Melanotus villosus. The sequence continues at coordinate 4,030,443 of OY720420.1, read as the reverse complement.
CTTCCCCGCCGGTAAAACTTTGAATTTGAATTTTTTTAAATAATAAGCTTTTTGCGACAGACAGGTATCTGAGATTAAATTGAAACTTCTGGAAAATTCTTTATCCAAACGTTTGCACTGGGATGTGTTTTCTGTATTTGTAAATAAATGCTTTCCCAAAAAATACTTTTCCTAGCATTTGGAATGATACGTCTGTCCTGAAATATTTTCTAGATATCTAAAAAAAATTATTCAGAAACATGTTAAAGGTTTTCAGGCTTTTCGTTGAATTTCCAGACAACGTAATTTAGCAACAAATCTAATTTCAAATTCTATGCTGAAACTGACACAAAGCTCTGCATTTTAAAGAAAACCTAAAAATACTTTCTGTAAATTTAACTAAAGTACTTTAGTTGAAAAATTTTTATTTTACGCCAAATTCATTATTCTAAATACGAGCTTAGTGGGTAATTGGATAACTTGTAAGTATATGAAAATACGCTGCAGAATTAGTTAGGGTTTAAAAATTCGAACTGAAGTTGATTTGATTATAAGTACACTGAATATAAGTGACAAATAGAAAGCGAAATAACTCCAAAATAATTTCAGGAAAGTGGTGTGAACTTTCCTGTTTTTTATTCCGAAATTAAAACAAATCTTTGCATTTTAATGGAAACGTAAAAATATATATTGAGCGTAGTTGGTCCAATAATGCTGTCTTGTGGGACCCCTGCACGAAGCTTTCTTTTGTTGGAAATAGAGCAATTTATATTAACTGCAAAGGTCCGATTATCCAAGAAAGAAAATAATATAGGCTTGATATAACTTGGAATGTTAATGTGTAATAATTGGTACTTTATACCATCAACCCATACCTTATCAAAGGCTTTAGTAATATCCAGGAAAGTTATCCATTGTAACTAGTGAGTGATGGAGTGGTCCTAAAACTGAACTGAGTGGGAGGAATGAGCTAATATAAATTAAGCCTATATCTAATCACTTTCTTAAAAAGCTTTGATAGGGTGGGGAGCAGACTGATCGGGTCATAGTTAGTAGTCCGTAGCTTTCTTACCTTGCTTGGGAAACATGAAAATATGTGCATGCTTCCATTTTATGAAAAATAACCGATTCTCCAGCAAGCGTTGAAAAGGGTGGCTAGATATGAGACAGCTTTCTTAGTTAAGTTTATAATTACCACATTTCGAATAAGACCGTATCCTGGGGCTTTTTGATGGCAGGGATTTTATGCATGTAACTAGTTCACCAGTTGAGACCGGAAAATCAAAGTCATTACAGAACGGGAGATGTATTTCATTATAGAGAGTGATCATTGATCATATTAGAGAATGATCTATTATTATCGGCGATAGTGGGAGTAAATGTTGTATACAGATTGTCCGAAATCCAATCTAAACATACAAAAATTAATGAGTGCAACAAGGAAGACATAAATAATATGGATAGCATAACAAAGATAGAATGAAATCATGGCTAGGTAAATTTTTAAACTAAAGATCGCTCGCCAATAACAAACAATATCTATGACAGATATTTTTGCTTGATTGCTTGTTATTGGCGAGAGATCTTTACCTTAATAAAATTATGGAAAGATCAGGGTCAGGTGGAGCGCTAAGTCTAGTGAATATGGTAGATAATAATGGTATAACAGTTTAAAGCTGTCACAATCTTTACACTCAGTCAGCTCAAACAGCATATATTATTGATTTTAATAACTCACATAAAAATCTTCTTATGTCTAAGAGAAACCAGATCAATATTTTGCAATGTTATTCATGGTTGATTTAATAACAGTACTATTAACATACGAGTATACAGTGGCGTACCTACGGGGGGGCTAGGGGGGCAGTCTGCCCCCTCCGCCTTCTTACTTTTAGCGCCTTCGGCGCCGTGCATTTTCTTGATATTTTATTTTTTAATTAACCAAAATAAAAAATATAATTATTCTTATTACATAATTCTATAGACGTGATAAAATCAAAATGGCACAGTGAGCAAGATCTTTATATTCCTTATAAGAACCGAGCCACCACATTGTATTTATTTTATTTTTTACCGCTCTGATAAATAATGTCTGCATTCATTTTAAATATTCTTAAATAGTGGCGGTGTGGCCGTTTTAATTTTCTATACAAAGAAATAATTATCTAGAAACCTGCCGATGCCATCGCACTGGTGGGCGTCGGCAGCGGTAACTTTTGTCCTTTGTCATCATATCGCCTTTCTCGGTAATATTTACAAAAAGTACATTATTTACGATTTACGTCGCGGCGGCAAAGAACCCCTTTTATGTGCAACTTTAATGTATACAAAATGTATACAAAATTAAAAAGAATAGAGTAGTGTTCTGTTTTTCATTTCGGCAAGTTGCAGTATGATTTTGTAGAGTAAAGATTTGCTTATATTATGTTCCATGCTTAAAACGTATTTTAAATTGTTTTAACTGAACTAGAACTAGTATATTTAAAAAAACAAAAAAATCGTTGTTCAAGTGCAAACAAATAGACAAAAAACGCGCTACTAAAATTAGCCCAAACTAAATTTTTTTTTTCTTATAATACCTAAGGCGCCTTCAAGACACATTGCCCCCTCCGCCTCCCAACGATAGGTACGCCACTGCGAGTATATCTTTGTAAGAAAGAGCTAGGTAATGCATGCATTTAATATTTAATAACAACGCCTACGACATTTTTCAGTTTCATTAATGCTAATGCCCTAATGCGAAAGAGTGAAGTTTTCAAGCTTTATATAGAAGTAAGACTTTGGGTTAAAACAGCGTTTTCAGAAAAACCAATGAAGGACTCGAAAACTTTAATAAGTTTGTATTGCGTCTGTTATTTGCTTTTATATACTAGGTGGCAACAAAACCTATCATGTTGAAATATATACCATCTAATGTAGAACAAAGATGAAAGAAAATGTTTTACTCGAAATTTCGAGGATTTATTTGTAAAAACAAAGGAACACGGGGTACACAAACAAAAACTTAACGTTTCAGAAATAATATTTATTTATATTTTATTACTAAATTTGTTAAATAAGGCCATCTTGTTTAGGATGCATGGTGTTTAACCTAAGTAGGTACATTTAAATTGTGAAATAGCTTTCCTGATTAAATCATTTGTTATTTGGGGTCCTGTTACTCCAGATGCCCTACAATTCTGTTTTTTGAATTATAACTTTAGGGTGGTACTAAATTATTCCAATAATTTTTGTCACATTATTAGCTACTTGTATTTATAACCCTTAAAAAAAGATATCGAAATATTTTAAAAACGTTTTTCTAACACTAATATCTTATACTGTTTTATTGTGCATAAGAGCTCACTTGTTATGTTTCCTTTAAAATACGCTTTCTCTATAAAATACGTTGTCAATGACAACGTATTTTATAGGCCTTTAAATACGTCGTTGCCTAGCAATCTTCGCATTTTGTATATTATGACGAGTCTCAAATAATAATTTGTCAAAATTTCTAGTAATATATTAGTGAAAGAAAATGTCTCATATTAGTGTTAGAAAAAATCTTGAAGACAACTCGTGTTTTAATAGTTTAAAAATCTCGTTCTATCAAATCCTCGGCTCACTTCGTTCGCTCGGATTTGAACTACGAACTCGATTTTTAAACCTTCTACAAAACACTTGTTGTCTTAATAGCTATAAAATACGTTGTTTTTTTTGACGCCAATCGATATAATTAGGAACTTTTCAAAAATATTTCAGTGCAAAAAGTAGGAGAGGATTTTTTTAAGGTGTAGGTATTCAAAAACAAATTCAAAAATTAGGAAAATTATTTCTTGGGCAAGGAATTTATTTACAAATAAACTGACTTGTTAGAAAGTATGCCCACCAAACACACTGAAAGAAAAATATTTAGTAGCAGTTTTGGAAAAAAAATGTTAGAAATATTTTTAATTAATCGCAAAATTTTACCTAAAATGTCCTGAAAACGCTGAAAATTATTTCCAAAACAAAGGAAATTTGATAACAAACTCTCCTAGCAATTTTTCTAAATTTTCTTTTAAAAACGCTTAAGAGGACGTATTTTATAAAACGATTTTCAAAATATTTCCAATTATATCTCATTTATTTTACTTGAAAACCCCGATAAAAGCCATAACAGTGATTTGAAAGCTTTGAACAGAAAAGGTAATAAATAATATTAACAATTTCATTATTTCATCTATTTATCTTCAAACAAAATTAATTACGTATAAATATTCTCTAAATTTAAAAATCTTCCCACTTAATTTTTAACAATTCAACATTTTCTGCAGTAAAGCGCAGCATTCTGAAGATTACCAGTTTTACAGAAGTTATTATTAACTGCGAAGTGTGTCAAATAGATGCAAATTCGTAACGAATTGCAACTACAAGGAGCCGACGAATTATTACATCACACGAATAATAACAGGTCGTGAAGAGCACTAAAAGGACGTGCTAAAATAAATGAGAAGCTATAAACACTTGTAATTTAACATTGCCATTCTTTTCCTTATGGTACATTAGATTCTCTACGCAAATTTAATACATAAATACATACAGGGTGTCCTGTCATAATTTTAGCTTTCGTACACTTTAACACCACCAAGGATCTTTTTTTATAAACAAAAATCAGGTTTAATAAATCCTAAGAAACAAAGTAATGTACCTTAACTAATAAATTTATTCCACCTCTGGAATATTGTTCGGCAGTGCCTTGTTAGCATATGTAAAATTAGAAAACGATTCATGTTATTCAAAAAAAGATGAATCAAACCAACGTTTAAATCAAACAAATACTACGTACACGAGTTAGTGTTAAAGTAACACTCAATCCATCATACTGAATAGATGTATGCCTACAAACATAGTTGTTTAACAACTGGACACTCGGCAGTACTTCATACTAATATAACGCTTTATCACTGATATGGATCTGCAAAATACCGACTTGCTCTTAAACTGATGCTCTGATTACGATTACCTTTGGAATAAATTCAAACTTAATGGATGTAGATGCAGCTGTTGGTTGCGTCAGGTGTTTCAACAAAACGGTGCTCCATTTACACTATTACTTTGCTATTTTATTTCTTTGTTCGTTGTATGGTGAATTTTATTATTGGTTAGCTGGGAATCGGAGTTGTTTTGGTTTTAGGCACTAAAATTAGCAACCTTTGGGGCCAGCTAATTACGCCACTGGATTCTCCCCTTTTATAGGTTTGCTTTAAGAACTGTCATGCAATAATAAATTGTCCATCTGTAAATGTCCAAAAATCTCACTTAAAACCAAGGTGAAACATACAAATCAAAGGAAACCAAATCTTGTTTTCCTTTCGCTTTCAAACGATAAACATGTAGTCTATTTCCGGAAAATAACGGTACTTGGTGTAAGCTATTATGTCATCCAAAACACATGAAAAGTGGTCTGGAAATCTGAGCACCTAAAAAAAACTGGTGTGACAAATTATAAACCACACCTTTCCCATTTAATTAAATATGTGAATTTTTCATCCTGAGGAAGAAATGAATAATTTATTAACAAATAAAAACCTTAATATGGGTCAAACTTTGATCCCAAAACAACTGATACTTTTACGAAGTTTTAAATTAGAAAACGGCGTAATTTTATACTTTGGGTGTAATAAGGAAAGCTTTACAATGATTACCTGGTTATAATTTGATGTAATTTTATCTTTTGATGGTATTTAAGTAAAAGTAAGTTTTTGCAATAACAATAAATTCAATTTCTACAGTTTGTGATTACTGGCTAAATTTTAGTAGACTTTCTTAAAGTGCTTTTGTTTTAACTGAAGCGCATTAGTTTTCATGGCTATCTAAGCTCTAATTGATTTTTTTTTTCTAAGAGTGTTAGGCATTCATTAACAGGTTGGTATAATAAATAGAGCGAAGTCTAAATTTAGCAAATTAAATTAATATCAAGCAAAAAATAACACCCGCCGCATTAATCACTGCATATGGCAATAGAAAATAATAATAAGGAGAAAAAAACTGTTCAACATAATAAGCAAATCAGGTTTGGAATGAAGAAGGAAAAGTGAGTGAGGTTTATAAAATTTCAATGTCACTCCAACTGATGGCAATCAAAAAAGTGGGATCACGAATTGTGTGTATCAGTCGACGATTTAATATAACTAAAGCGATTTTGTAACGATAAGGTAGATTTAAAGAAGTCGACTGCTGCCACAATAATAATAAATTTTGTTTGAATCTACATGCCAATCTATTGAAATATTTTGTAGGACATAAGTATGAATATGAGGCACATAAATCATGCATGTAGACACGACTCCTTTGTGTGCCGTGTGACCGAGTGGGACAAGAGTAGCCCAAATCAAGCGGATCTGGATCACTAAAAGGAATTGCACAATGGCGTATTAGCGAGAAATCCATCAATGGTTGAGTTTTAAAGGTCACTCAACAAACAGGTAAATTATGCATCGAACTCTCACTACGGGATTTAGTTACTACTACTTTTTTTGATAATAGAGCTGATTAGAATTTGAGCAAACATTTTTATTAGAATCGATTTCATAAGCCGCTCTACGCCGACATAATTTCGGCCAACACCTTATTTTTAAACAGCGGATTGTATAACACGGATATCAGGTTTGTTTTTGATAAACAACTACATAAATTTGGACAATGGACAGATAATAGTTTTCGAAAGCTTGTTGCCCGGTTATCTGGCTTTACAGATAAGGTAGCCACATTTTTCCACGATGTAACTGGACGCATTAAATTTGCCAATGTCAAGGAAACATTTTTTATGTACTTTACTACTTTTATTACTATCTCATATGTATACAACACTTCAAAAATAGCTCGATTATCTAACAATGGATAACGGTAAAATTTTAGAAAGCAACAAATTTTTATCCTACATCAATCGATAATTTCGAAAACTTTCTGCTAACATCCGACGAAGTTAAGATTTCATACAGGCAATTAAGTACATTTGCATATATTAATCAATAACATTACTGGTAGTTTAATGTTAGAAACGTTAAATTTTAAAATATATTGCTTAATATACCCGTATGCACTTTTAACATAGCTACGAATAAAAATCCAAAAATTATTGCTACATTTATGAGTAATTTAGGTTTTAATCCTTGAACTGTCTACATTTTAAGTTAAAGAGGAAGAACTGGAAGTAAGCGTTTAAAACTGAAGGAATTAAGGCCATATTTTAACCTAATCTAAATGATTTCTGAAGTTTAGAAATATTCCCAGAACTAAATCGATTTGATGATGTAGCGTGAGAAATCCAACCGATTTTGCATTCTATTAAGACATCTTAGGTGTATTTTAAAAAAAATAACGGTATGCAAATGTAAATAATGGTAAAAACTTAATAAAATTTATTAAATCGACATACTGGTTTGATAAAACTAAAAGGTTTTTTGCTCACTTCAACTCTTCAATAAAAATATATTACAGTTTTTAATTCTAGATCCGGTTTTTAATATTAAATAAAAAATTATTGGATGTTATATTGATCGTTAATTAAAGTAAACCTAGTATTCATTTAAATTTCAAAGCGTAGTACTTCAGCAATCAACCCGGACAATCAAGTGTTATTCCAGGTTTGGAAGAATTTACTTAGTCGATTGTTGAAGGAATAAATACAAATTTTTATTTCTTCTAGTTACTTTTTTTATGTATTTGCCAAACGTTTCGAAAATTTAATTTCTTCATCAGTCGAACATATTAAAAACTTATGTAAATATAAAATAATGTAGAATGAATGTAAAACGTTAAAGGTTTTTAAAAAATGTTGAGTCTATCGCTTTTTAGAAGCAGTAATAATTATGAACATCTTCCTAAATTGCGTCAAAATATAGGCTTTAAACACTGCTCAAGTTAGTTCAACAAATATATTTTGACGCAATTTAGGAAGATGTTTATAATTATTACGCAAATTTTAGTCAATTTTTCAACTATAATTCATCAAGTGTTATGTTCTATAATCACAACACACGTATGCACATTAGTACACAGTCGCCAAATACATTTTTCAGGCAGCCATCCTACTTATAATAGACACAACAAGAAGTAATTGTTGTTAATCATTAATCAACCCCAACCAAACTTAAACCAAACGATCTGGTCCAACAGTAATTAAGCGTTTGGGCTATGAATGACAGATAACAAAAGGAAGAAGCCGAAGCTCAGATGAAACGACAAAACAACAACAACAACAACAACAACAACAACAACAACAACAACAACAACAACAACAACAACAAAAACCATCTAAAATCACCGATTACTGGCTAAGTATCAGCAATAGATATTCTCAATTGAACGATGAAACAAATGAAGAATACGACGATATGAGAGATAAAAAAGAAGGAACCAAAACCACCGCCTTTCTTTATCGATGAAGTGTATATGTTACTGTAACTGTGATAAATTGGAAATTATACACAATTACCGGTAAATATGAATAATGTACTTGGGGAATTCGAAGACTTCCACGGTCAGTGTTAGTGTTAACGTAACGACTTTCGGGTTGAAACCGTGTCATGTTTGAGACAAAAGGAACTCAACGTTTCGCCATTTTTCTTAGGGGGCTTCTTCAGGAGGAAAGGGGACACTAAAAAACGTTACTTGAAGTCTGGTCTATAGTCCAGCTGGCCATAAGATCTTGTTCGAAAAATCTTCGATCATCGCCAATACCCCTTATTTTTTCAACGGAAAAATCCGCGAGGCCATTGAAATCATTAAGACCCCTAACAACTCGAATCGTGACACTGGTTATCACTTATCAGATATATGGAGATCCGTAACCCCTACTGGCTCCGCCCCCTCCACTTCTAACCAATCATCGTCTTCGTCCGTTACGTTTGACCGATCACAGTCGGTATAAATACGCTGCCTTTTCTGTTTTTTCCTCAGAAGGGTTTCGCTTCTGGCTTGATTGACACGTTGAGTTTCCGAGCTTTTCTAGTGCCTCCTTTCCTCATAAAGAAGCCCCTTAAAAAAGTGGGTGAAACGTTGAGTTCCTTTTGTCTCACATGACACTGTTTCGACCCGGAAGTCATCCCGTTAACAATGTACTTGGTATAGAAATTAAATAACCGGTAATATATAATTCAAAATAACAGATGCGTTTATTGGAGGTTAGAAGTAGAGGAAGAACAGTTTTTTAATTGAAATACCAAGTACATGCATGGGAAGTGACACCAGAACCTGAAAACAAACAACGGCGAGAAGACTGACCTATTTTGCTCAATGGAAAGCGACCAAGAAACTCAAGAGACGTCAGTTGGAAATCCCACCCATCAGAAACAAGATCAGGAAATGGACCAAAAGCATCAAAGATCATCTGCTAGACGTTTTTAAACCTTTTGAAGGACAATCTCCAGACAAAGAAAAGGAAATGAAGTATTACTTTGAAGCACCATACCAAATGGAACTACCAATTGAAAAAATTAGACTTCAAGTAATTAACTAGGAAATTAACCCAAAGAAAATTCCAGGTTCCGACCTAATTACAGGAAAGATTCTACGAGAACTATCAACAAATGTAGGTGAAGCTATCACCTAAATCTTCAACTCAATTTTGCGGACTGGTCATTTTCCAAATGAAAATTTCACAGATTAAAAATGTTGCCAAAATCAGGAAAACCAGCAGGAGATGCCCCCTCGTACAGGCCGACTAGCCTGTTGCCCATCCTGTCAAATGTTATTGAAAAGGTATTCCTTAAGCGAAGAATCTTGGAAAAGGAAAAATAATCCCAAATCACCAGTAGGGATTTATAAATCGCCATAAAACTATTGAGTAAACAAACAGGATTGTGAACAACATAAATTGAGACCTAGAAGGGAAAACACATTGTTCTGCTGCCTTTTTAGATATAGTCCAGGCCTTTATTAGGCTTCAAGTTTAACAGTTCCCACATCATATCTACGAACTGCTCAAGTCGTACTTGGCTGAAATATTTTTCTGGATCAAACAAAAGAATGAATATTCAGAACTACAGCTCATTCTATCTGGAGTACCACAGGGAAGCTTGCTAGGACCTGTATTATTTCTGTTATATACAATTAACTTGCCAACAAGGGCAACTACAGTACAGCTACAGCATTTGCAGATAACTCCTAGTGTTGCCAATAATGGCCTCAAGGAACCTGCAACAGTGGCTTAAAACATGGAAAATTAAAGCCAATGAAAGCAAGTCTATTCACGTTACATTTACTATGGAAAAAGATAATTGCCCACCAGTAACACTCAATGGACAACAACGTCGACATCCTGAGCGCTAAATATAGTGAAAGAGGGAAAGTGCATTCCAACAAACTTGCCAAAAGACTTATAGATGAACCCGACGAACGAAGGCAACTGCAATGCTTAAACCTTACCAATTAGATCTATTTAATTTAATTTAAATTAATTAATTAGTAGATAATTAATTATTTAGTTTAGTTCACTAAGATAAAAAGTAAAACTTTATTGTAAAAAAGGACATCACCCTACATGTCATAAGTACGTCACAACAAATACTTATTGTCCCTAAAATGACAAATTGTAGGTTGGATTTAAAAAAAAAATAAACCTAATAATTTTCCATATAACCCGGACTTCATTTTACTTACTTTTGTTTTACTCGAAGAATAACCAGAAAACTACATTGAAAAACAAATAAATAAAGATTTTCTAATTTTTGAAAGCTTCAATAAAAATTATTTATTATAACACTTCCAATACTCATTTTTTTTTAAATTAAAAAGTAGCGAAAGCGATGCATTCTCTTTACAAAGTCCGGTAATTTTTACGTAAACTCCTTAAACTCCCACAAGCTCAAAATTCATCATTTCCGTCGCTTTCTTGAGCTTGACAGCAAGCGTAGGTCCAAAATACGTACGTTTACCGAATACTCCTTCAACCACAAGTCATAAAAATAACTTCTAACCCTATTTCTTTTTTAGAAAGTTTACGTTGGAGGTTATTTTTGTACCCAATAAATTTTTCGTATTATTCAGAAATCTGTGCTAAACGGATGCAATTTTATTACACGTACATTTTAATTCATAAAAATTAATTAAACGGCAGTATATTAACTAAAAAGCGTATGTAAAATGTTATTATGACATATTAAAAAACTGTGCCAACTTAAGATTTTGGCGTTATTTAAGGTATGATTTATGGTACTATAAATCTGCATGGGAATTTAATTACTTCTTATATACCGGAATATTTTATGCACTCTCGTTGGATGAATCATATTAGTAAAATTTATTTGTTTATCTGCAATATCGTGTGACTAAAAATATCTTTAATACGAAGGTTAGATGTTGAATTGACCCATATATTAAGTTTGGGGATTATTATTGCAATTCCTGATAAATATAAACCGTCAACCACCACTCAAGGACAAGGCTTCCTAAATTTGTTGTTTAGAGCTTCAGCATCAACGTATAACACTGCAATTGAACAAAACAAAGTTATTAGATTTAGCAGTGCTTCTTATTTAATCTAACAACGGCACTCGCCGATTATGTACAATTGCGAATTGAAGAATCAATCATTTGCTTTAGCTTTGTAACACCTCCTTTAGTTTACCCAACAATAGAGTAAATGAGATTTTGACTATTACGTTCCGAAGATTACACTCATAGCGGAGACATGCCAAATAGAGAAAGATAGTTTTCCATTTAGCAAATAAACTGCCACAAACAACTAAAATAATTCTTTACATAATAATTTGACGGTTACCTATTAGAAATCGATTGATACATTACAAACTAAACTAATTGTTACATAATCTTGGGTTACGAAGTAGTTGTTACGTTCCCAGGGAGGTAAATTCACACTATTCAATGCTATTGCTATAACTAATAAACAAATGACAAAATTTTCTTCAAATATGACCGAATATACGTGGGTCGTTTGAAAAGCAAGAGACGCAGAGATGACAGCGCCATGATCAAACTCAATGCAAGGCCAATAAGTTTGATCCTTCAAACGAGCCCTTACGGAGTCTCAGCTCAGTGTATTGTGGGGTTATTGTTTGGTCATGTGCAAGCATTTCCAAAAATGATGGACAGAACAGTTTCCATGGCTAAAATCAATGAACCTCAAAAGACAGCTTGGAGGACAACAACAACAAAGAAGTGGTTCATGCTATGAATGACTTTAGAACATCATTGGGCAAAATGTGTCGAGCTTAGTGGAGATTATGTTGAAAAATAAATACAAGTTGGTCAAATTTATTCGCATTTTCGTTTTTATTTACCCAACTTTTCAATCGACCCACGTAAATAAAAATCTGCCAATTGCATTCTACTGAGTAGGACCGATTTCCCTTGATTTTAATGTTTGTCAAATTCCCTTAAGTACTCATTGTTTAAAATCACACCTATTATTTCTGTGAATCTAACGTAAACCAATGTGAAGTTCAAAGAATAAAAATATTAGTGATGGTAAAAGAAAACAGAAACAATAGTTTTACATTTTTACAATTGAATCGATCTTTTTAGTGAAAATCAATGATAAAGAAAGCTTTAAGATTGTGGCAACACAATGGATTGAGAGCTCACTTTGAAATCGGATTTACATTATGTTCGAATCTCGACCACGCTAACTTTTAATAAAACCAGAAAGATTAACATTTTTGCTGTGTTTGTTGTTATAAAAAATTGAGATTGTCTCAATAACCACAATATAGTGAATGCCTAGTCCAGACCAACAAACAAACAATCAGCATTCCCAGTGCGCATTCGCCATAAAAATAGGCAGGTAATATACAGAGTGTTTCATCCACAAAGGTTCAACTAGTTAGTATAATAGGTAGAATATAAAGAAAGATAATACTGCTGCAATTGATTTTTCCTTCTTTTCAAAGAAATAATGGTAAAATCACAAATTAATAGCGAAGACTCTTGAATTTTTATTCCAAATTTAATTGTTATGCAAGAATTACGTTAGGTTTGATTTTTTTATAATTTTACGACAATGTGTGATAATAAAATTTACACTGAACTTTAATAACAGTTTACCAACAACAGTAACTTTGTATCGGTGTTTGTTTATTAGTAAATATCTAGGCTTGCGGTGCCAAATACCTGAAGGTACTATGGTGCCAAACAGCTCATTTTAACAAGACCTCATATCCCAAAGAGAACCTGGACCCGAAATAGAATTCGAGACCTTTGATCTAAAAGATTTGTTTCTTATTTCTTGGCCAAAGTTTGTGATTTCCGTATATTTTAAATCCTTCTCGCTTTAGATACATAGATCAATAAACTAAAAGTAAAAGTTTATGACAAATAAATACAGAAAAAGACAGACTTCGACAGAAAAAGGAAAATAATAGAAGTGTTAAGTTTAGGTGAATCATTCTCCGTTGTCTAAGCATATCACCGCTACTAAATTACGATAACAAACAAGGCTTGCACAGATAATTTTTTCTTGAGAATTTTTAAGTGTTGTTATAAATACAAGTGTGCTTTTATAATTTTCTTGTCATATTAGACCTCACTTCCTGCAAAAAAGCTTTTTCTATTACTTCAAGACACCAATAGCTTTGTTTCATATAGGTCTTCTGCCTAACAGGCTTTTAACATGACGAATGTATATTATGTATATTAATAAGGAGATGAGATGAGTGCAGATCAAATGGTGAGACGAAATTGATTTTTTAGATTTTTTTATATTAATTGAGAGACAAGAAATAAGATTAGATGGAAATGTGATTATGTGTGGTTTAAAGGGATGAGATGAGATGAGATGAAAGGATTTAATTTCAAATAACTATCAACAAAAGTAAACGAGGTTGAATGTTCTAGAATCAACTGTTTTCCAAATAAATATTAAAGAAATATGTTGAAATTGCTTAAAAATGTTAAATTTATTAATAATCTACGTCTTACTCTGATTGATAAAATTTATAACAGTATTTTTAATGCATTTTAACATTACGCTGTAGTTATGATATGTAACACTCACTTTTGAAAAATTTTGCTTTCAATTATTTTAACGCGGATTGTACTTTCCAAATTTGAGTGGAGTGGAGGTCTTAACTTTTCATGTTGCCGATCACGCTCCCAACAGAATTCAATTTTATAAAAAATTAATTTGGTTAATTGGAAAATTTTCGAACAGAAAGAAAATTATCCCTTCAATTACAAGACGCTAGACCAAAGACCAATAGTTTAGATTCGAAAATCGAATTTGTACGTAAAATCCAAATTACAAAGCCAGAGTGAGGTGCGACTGGAAATGTCAATTCGCGTTCGAAATTCGAACTAATAATTAGAATCTTAATTCAATATCGGAGAATGGAGTCTGGGTTAAAGATTCAAAATTTGAATCCAAGCTTCGGATTCAAAATATTTAATAAAGAAATTGTACACAAAATCGTAAAGTTGGCAATATTTGAAAATACCTAAGTTGTAAACCCTGAATCCGAAATCTTCTGGCTTCGAACTTGGGATTTGAATCTTCATTTGTGAATTCAATCCATTAAACAGTGATCAGGATTCAAATCCTAATCCCAGATTAAATCCTCGAAACTTCAATTCGTATTTTTGATTTCAAAATATGTACATAAAAGATTACTTTTTATTACAGTTGTAATACTTAATATTCGAACTTAGAATTTCAAATTTCAAATTCGATATAGATGCTTACCTTTCGAATTTTACTCGGGCATCATTGTTAAATTTATTTAAAAGTCGGTATGGTGGAGTGGTAAATTTCCACAGAGAAAGAAAATAACACCTGGTCGGACACCAAATTTTAAATTCTAAAATCGAGTTTGTAATCAAAAACCAAATTTCGAAACCAAATCTGAGTATTCAGAATTCATATTCAGTATTGTAAATTGTAATCTCAGTTATCGGTTTCCGATTAGAAATTCGAATTTTATCATGTAAATATTTGAATCTGAAACGTAGATTCCAACGTTACAATCAGATTCGAAGACAACTGAAAGTCTTACTCGTAAGTATCGCCGGCTTAAAATACATTAGTTCGTATTTTACTCTGAAGTTTAATTTTAGGGTGGTGTTTAAATACTTTCTCTTTCCTACACGTTGCAATTATAGAGGGTGATTGAAGAAAAGTATTGTCATTAATTTTAAGGGTAGATAGAGCATACCAAATAGAACAACTTTTCTCAATAAATCATGTGTTGCAAGTAAACGGTAAGCTCAGAAAAAAATTAAAAAGATCAATACAAAAATTGGTTGGGGGTCACTGGTACTGGTAGGTTCTGTTTACATTCAAAATCTAAATTTATCAAACGCCTTTCTTGTTCATACTGATAAAAGAATCCAGATATGTGTACCTATGAGGAAAGTAAAACCTGTAAATTAAATAGTGTGTAATGTTTCATTTATTTTTCAGGGTAAAATTTGTATCACAAGCTTTTTAAACACATATTAGCTAGCGCTTCTCAAAAGTGTGTAACAAAATTTAAAATAAACAAAAATCGCGATAAGCTTTAAATTTTTGCTGTAATGTACTTCTATTAAAGTCAGCATATACCCATTTAAATTAATGACAATAGTTTTAAATCTGGAGACAACTTTTACACGAAATAAGAATGCAGATCATCAAAATAAACAATTAAAACAAATACAAAGGTAGAATAGTCATTTAACTCTGGCTAACTTATTTAATCGCATAGTATATGAAGAAACAATAAATCAAAGGCAAAGAAAATTAGTTTCGAGTGGAAAGTAATTGAATTAATTCCTAAGCTGATTTACGTCAGCGTAATAATGTTTACTGTTTAATTGTTTGATTTTTATTGCTTTTATTTATTTGTTTCTGAACAAATGAATAGCTTTTACTTTTTCCTATTAAAAGCAGCATAACGTTTCGGGGGAAAATTTATTACTATTTTGAAATGAAATAAAAACGTTTTTAAATTGGAACAGTTTTATTATTAATTGTGCCGAATAAAACTACAAACATGTTTCTATGTAAAGTAGTTAACGAAACGGTTGCTAATAAACGAACCACGTCTTTAATAGGTATGTATAATGTTAAATACCCAGAAGAAAGTAAAAAATGCCAAGAAACCCCTGCAATAATAAAGTTAAGAAAAAATTAATATTTCTAACTAATTTGAATTGCAATAAATCACCAAGAAACTAAATTCTTAGTAAAATGAATTCTAAACTACCCGAATTATATTTATATTAAATAAAAAAAGACTTTCGTTAGGCATTCCAATAAAAGAAAAGTGGAGATATTGATTAAGATAAGGGTAGAACTGATTTTGACAGGTTGTCCACCTACTCAAAATCGGGGCAATATCGATTCCGTTTTAATGTTGATTTATACTGAAGGTCCTGAAGGATTTATGTAACCTTTCATTTCTTAAACTCAAATGTTTGAAAAATATTGAGATTTATGATTTATTCCAAAATTGTATCTGCTGGGATTAAGTTTTAATTAAATTAATTTTGTAAACAATTCGGTTAGTCTTATAAATAAGAAGTGAAAAAGCACTTCAAGCCTCAGGTAATTTATACAGAAATAACTAATTATTCATTCGTAAAAATAATTCCTTCATTCATAAATTCTTGTATGTAATTCGCAGGCTAATTTTCTTCATGAAATTTAATTTCTAAGAATGTTTCGTTGATTTAATCTAGGTTTAGATTTTTGCTAATAATGAATCTAGTTTAATTAATAGTTTAATAAACGAATAGTTTTCAGGTAACTAAATTAATTTTTAGAAAATATCCAAGTTTCGTAGCAAATAGGTGAAGCTAAACTACTTTTGCAATCTTCAGAATTTTAAGAAATTGTTGACACTTCTTGTTGTGTTCGGCGATTGTTCGTATGTTAAAGGATGCTGGCTGGCGCCGGTTTATTTGGATTTCTATTACATTAAGCCAAAGTTTCGTGTCTCCATTTAAACTTAAAGTCAACTGAATTCAGTACAATCACCAAAGAACTCCTATAAACCATTTTCTATTCGTAAATCAAAGCCAGACTCTGTTGTTACACCCACACAAGCACCCAAAAGTAGCATCCTTAAGCTTAGCCAAAAACCTTTATTTAAATGTCCCAATTTTCTTTAGGTCGTAAAAATCTTATATAAAATCATAAAAGGCTTTGGAAATTGCCTAATCTAAACTTCAAACCAATAGTATAAGTTTAAGTTCAATAATGGTCTGTTTTTTTCTATAAATTATACAAAACAAGTTTGTGTAACACCGATAAGCGACTCTTTTTAATTGTAAATTAGGACAACGTTTACGTTACACTTGAAATTTTTTGTTGTAATTTTTTTACACAGACTTTTATTGCACAATTATTTTAGTTTATAATACAGTTTCAATATTAAAAACGTGACTAAAAGTTTTTCACAACTAATCAACGTCCAATTTTTCACGTTTAATCAGTATCTAATCAGTTTTAAGTGCTCCAACTCGAATGCTAATTTGTATCTCTAACACTTGTTTGGATTTTTATTACGGAGACTAATCACTTTCGTTTTTAGGTAAACCTTGCACTTCTTTTAAGCGCCGAAAGAAACTCTTATAATTAACCACTTAAGATGCAACTTGCTTAGTAACAGTTCTAATTTAAACGGAAATTAGTTAACTTCGAACTTGCAATCGAGTTTTACGGTCGAACGCTTATAAAGTTATAACATAAAACGAATATATACTTTGACATAATTCTCGGATGGTGTAATTCGTATAAATCGAGTGAAGCTCACCTCATACGCAAATTAAAGTTTATTTGAGCGTTGCACAATTTTCGGCGGATTTTATAATTATGGAGGAGAATTGCTCAAATAAAAGATTATCGTAATTAAAATTCTTCATTAAAGCTATGGCACAATCGTAACTACAACGATCATAAATTTCATCACAATACTGTCACTACGGCTATTAATAATATACACTTTATTATTTAATTAACGAAGTAACAACCGCACATTCAACATGATGACAAAAAGACAAAAAAAACTCGGATGTTTTATTTTCTTTTAGTATCCATGGAGAACACCCATGATTAACTGAGTGCAGAAGAGGCAAAACGAAGCCAACATCGACTTACCTAAGCTAATAAGGGAGGCTTCTGTCTAATTAAATGTCTCTCGCACAGCAAGTTTTTACGTTTTACAAAACAGCTATTAAGGACAAAATTATCACCTTGTTATTATTACATCATTTCGAGACCAACCTTAACAAGTTCTCGAACTTATGTTCGTTTTAACAAGAACGCGTTTTCTGAATTTCCATCGATACATCGTGGCCGTTTCGAGTTACTTCATCGTTTTACATTAAAAAGCAAGTCATTTCCTACGGCTCGAAGTCAGATTAAAACAGATCAGCTGTTTTTTGTTTGCCTAATTTAATCGTGTTCACGATTATATTATCCCACACGTTCCAAAAAATGACCCAATTAAATCGGCAAGAATAGAACACTGTGTTTGCGAAATTTAACAACACACCCTGTTTAGAAATAACAGAAATAACAACCTTTCCTTTGTCATTCGCATCCCTTTCTCTTACATAACTGCAAAATTCTGGCTCACCTTTTAGGAATAAAATAAAATCACGGGCAACTTTATTCAAACTACCAACATAAATCTGTTCGCTAATTAAAATTTGTTAAAATTATGTGCAAAATAGTGTAAAAGCTCTTCCGGCACACCATCGTAATTTGAAGGTTAGGACCTCGAGATACGAAGAATTTCTAAATGCGCCTGAAAAGTGAGTGTCTCAAGAGAACCAACGGATGGGAGGAATGTCCATAAAACTGGATATTTGTACTGTCAACCTAATTATATAAGCCATATTGTATATTTATTGCTTATTATGTAAACAAATAAATTTTGCCAATTTATTTTTACGGTTTTAATCGAGAATTCTGGGGATTATGCGGAAATTTCAACGACTGATAATTAGGAAAGAACGTTAACAAATAGAAGTTGCAAGAGAAAGGAGAGATTTTGAAAGGGCTGTTAGGTACCAAAAGTTTGAGTATGGTACAGATTAGAGGCTATCTTCAATAAGTGACAGCTGGTATAAATTTTCAAAATTGTGTG
Organism: Melanotus villosus; assembly: GCA_963082815.1. Lineage (NCBI taxonomy): Eukaryota > Metazoa > Arthropoda > Insecta > Coleoptera > Elateridae > Melanotus > Melanotus villosus. The sequence goes on along the minus strand of OY720420.1, from coordinate 4,011,415 downwards.
TTAGTTGTAAGAGGAAAGTCAAAAAGCCAAAATAACCCAATAAACCGGCAGGAAGCAAGTGATAATTGATCTGAAACCCTTACAAAGGACAGCCAATCCAGCTTTAAAATAATTAGACTTCTTTGGAAGGCTACCAAATAACATTAACTTCTTGGTCCTCCACAAATTCTTTTGTAGTTTATTTTGTAATAAATTAATTAAACCGAATGTTTGACTCAGCAAAAGAAACCAAAAAGTAGAGAAGCCCCCGAAAAACTAAATTAATTTCATAATCCAAAATAATCAAATCAACTGGAAAGTTTCATAACTGCTTGCAGTTTTCTCTTTAATATTAAAAAAACGAAAATTTGCTGCACCAAAACCCTCATTTCCTTCTAAAACAAAATCAATCCAAAAAGGTGTAACTTATTACCCTGTTAATCTGTTAATAAAAATGCAAACTGCATATTAAATAAATTTCAAACTAATACTTAAGAGTTTTGAATTTTTTCCTTTTTTAGCAATAAACAGCAAAAATTTGCCAAACATAACATATAAAGAATATTTAAACATAGATTTCTGGTTTTCTTCTGGGAAAAAGTAATAAAAACAATCGATAAAGGTGTAAATTATTACCACGATTATATGTTATTAAAAATGCAAACTGCACATTAAATTAAATTCCAGAGTGCAATAAAACTATTGCTTGGATTTGAGTATGGCCAGGAAATGCAACGCCTACATTTTAATGCAAAATAAAAGCAACCGACTGCTTCATTAATTAGGATTTATTAACTAACAAGGAATTCGAGTCGCAAAAAATCAGGTAATATGCAGTTAATGCAAGTTAGCCAAAAATTTAATTAGGATATGAATAACACGTTAAATATCAAAGTTTAATTTAAATAATTAGTTATTCGTTGCTCTTATTTAAGGTTAGTTATTTAGTTAAATAGATATTGAGGCAAACTAATTGTTTATAATTTTACACTAAAGGTTTCAGAGTAATTTAGTTAATATTTAAGCAGCTGTTTATTATATTAATTATTTATATTTAAACATTCGTTAAAACAAACCTAAATATGACAAAAACTGCAATTCTCTTTCTCTCTCTGTAGGGCTACGAATATCTTCGATTGGTTTGTTGCAGCATTTTTCTCCATTTTAATCTGTCTTGAACTGTTCGCTTTAGCTTTAAATATGATCTGCATTCCATGCCTTCCATAACTAATGAACTAATGAATTTCACTTTTATTAGTCTTCGTGGTGGGTTTTTCGTCGGTCGTACCTTCTTGAATTGTTTTTAATAAACCATCATGACTCAGTATGTGTCATACCATTATCCCTCTTCTTTTAATACATTAAAAAAAAAGTTAATACAACTAACACCATGACAATAAATTCCTATTTTTTGTTTTCCAAAATTCAATTTTAGAAACATTAAAACGGGAGAAAGAAAGAAAAAAAAAGAAAGAAACATTTTGACAAATAAATATATTATTTTTTAGATAACCCTTGTTGAGGTTCCGGTTCTTCAGAACTCTCTCGGCAAACTCCCTGATGCGGTCGTATATGTCTTCTGCCACTAGGTCCTGTGGGCGTGGTGGCCATCTGATTCCACGTTGTTCCACGGAGACCTGTAACAAACCCCTCTCCCTTTCTACCTCTTGTGTCGCGCAGTCTGTTAGGAGGTTCGCGCTCGTGTCTTCCGCTCCACACTCGCATTCGCCCCTGTCCGTCAAGCCGAAGGATCGCAGCTTCGCCCTGAAGTCGCCGTACCCCGTCAGGAGCTGGGTGATCCAGTACGAGGGCTCGACCCATGACATTTGCAGCCTCTCTGCCACGCTGGGGAAGAATCCGTGCGTGACCCTTCCGTCTCTAGACCTGTTCCATGTGTTCTCGGACTTCAACGAGAGCCTGTTCGATCGTCTCCTCCCTGCCAACAAACATAAACTCACCTATCTCTATCGGGATCCTTCTTCGTATCTTCCTCGGGTACCATCTTTCTTCTGCCCTGAGTGCCAACGGCGTCCGTTTCGCCAGAACTCCCAGCGCGACCGTGGACACCGTTCTGTACGCCTTCGTTGACGCTAGAAGCATCGGGCGTTGAGTGGTGCCCAGCCCGTCCTTGAGCCTACCGTTCAGCTTGTCGGACCAGACCTCCGCTCCGTAAAGATCGACGGGTTCGAGAACTCCCGTGTGGAGGATCTCTACGGTCTTGTGGTTTAGTCCCCATCTGGCTTTTACGACTCGCTTGAGGCTCATCCCTAGCTTCCGTCCCCTTTCTTTCACTTCCCTCATGTGAGGGATGACCGTCATTCCTTCCCCCCAGTATATCGCTAGGTGTCTTACCTCGTCCACCATTCGTAGTCGGTGATTCCCCATTCTTACCCTCGGTCGCCTCCCTCGGTGAAATTTACCTTTAAGCATAAGGCCCACCGATTTCTCTTCGGAGAGATGCAGTTTATAAAGGTTGCACCACTCCAATGTTCTTCCTAGGACTTCACTGGCTCGGTCTTCTAGTTGGGCTCTGGAGTTGCCTTCTACGAAGATCACTTCGTCGTCCGCACACGCCACTTTCTTGCACCACGGTTCGTCTTCGTCGAAGTTTTCGTCGAATACCAGGTTCCAGAAGAATGGCCACAGTATTGACCCCTGAGGGCAGCCCCTTTGGCAGTCCCTCACGACGTTGTCCTCTCCTTCCCTGAGTTCGACTTTCCTGTTGGTTAGATAATCTTTAATTACCTGATACAGATTCTTCGGGCACCTCCTCGCCCTGAGTACCCGGAAGACATCCGGCCACCAGAGGGTGTCGAAGGCGCCTTTGACATCCAGGAACATCCCCAGCACGTATTTCTCTTGCGACGTCTCCACGATTCTTCTGCATTTCTCCGGCGCATCTATGGTGGATCGCCCTCTCCTGAAGCCGTATTGGTTCGGGTTGCTCTCCCCTTCTAGTCTTCTAGTCTGGTCCTAGCCGCAGGCACTCCTTCCAGATTCGAAGCATCGCCTCCCCTATAACCGGCCATGCTTCACTTACCATTTCGTACACTATGCCGTCTACACCCGGCGATTTTCCTTTGGGCAGGCCCCGCAGGACACTTTCTGCCTCCTCCATTTCGAATTCGGCCGCATCCTCGACGTCGGGAATTTCTCTTACCTCTGCCCTCACTATTCGGTGTTCTTCCATGTCCTCGTCGACGAGGTCGGTTTTGATCAGCTCGTCTAGGAGAATGTTGCTTCCCAATCCACCGCGCGCGTTCTCTCGCTGACCATCGCCATGTAGCCCTCCCTCTTCCTGAACTTACCACATGTTAGCTTGTAGACTATGCCAAACGGTTCCTCGTTGCCGGTTCGGCCTACGAATTCCCGCCAGCTGTCTTGCTTCGCCGTCTTGATCTTGTAGTGGTAGCTGTTCCTTCGCCTCAGGTACGTGTGTCTGAGTTCGGCCCGATGTTCATCATGTTGCTCCCTCTGGTACGCCCTACGTGCCGCGTTTACTGCCTTCTTCTCCCTGGTTAGCTCCGCCGTCCACCAGGGGGTCCTTCTAGCCATCCTCTTGATCTTCGGAATTGCTTCTTCGGATGCCCTACTAAAAGCGTCTGTTAGATTCCTTACCTGGCCGAGTTGGTCTTCTAGAACCCTTCTAAAACTCACCCAGTCCGCCCTTCGTATGGACGGCCTCTCCCGAGGCCGCTCTCCCTCGTTCTGTCGCTGCTCCGAGCGGATTTCGTAGCGGATGACTCTGTGGTCGCTTTGAACACGCCCGTCTTCGACTCTTCATCCTGTCACCTGGAGTCCTCCTAGGCCCTTTTCCAGTGTCAGGTAGATCCACGATTCGGCCCTCTCATTGGAGAACGTGCTCATTTGTCCTATAAACTCTCCCATTATCTCACCTCTATCGTTGGTCAGTCTATCACCCCATGTCCGACTTCTCGCGTTGAAATCCACCGCGATTAGCACGGATTTCCCTGCTAGTGCCGTTATCGCTCTCTGGACCGCCTCGAGGTGCATGTCGATGTCGTCCCTGTACTGGAAGTACGCCGAGACCACATAGAGATCGAGGTCCCTGATCCAGACCACTATGCAGTGGGATATGCATAACTACCCGATTTATACCACGTTGAGGAGCGGGTTTATTACGTCGATCCCCGCTCCAATTCCCGCTCCTGGATGGGCGTCCTTCTCCTGAAAAATTCTAAGATCTACCCCCAAATCCCCATATCCTACCCTGTCCTTGGTACGGCTCTTGAATGGCGAGCACGTCCACTTTCTTCCTCACCGCCAGCTGTCTGACCTCCGCGGTTGCGACCTGTCCCTTACCCACATTTACTTGCAGGAACTTGAACACGCGTTCCTCGTTGTCACCACCTTGTTGTTGTTGTCTCGGTCGTCTATCCACCATAGTCCGTTCGTTCGATCACGCGTCTCAGCATCCTCCAGACGATCGGGCACTCTTCCCCGCTCATCTTGTGGTCGCTCGGCTTGCCGGCGACTCTGCACTGGGCGCAGGACATCCTTCCCCGGCAGTCCTTCGCCTTGTGGTTCTCCTCGCCGCACCTGTAACACTGGCTTTTCTTCACCTTACAGTCTCTGGCGAAGTGCCCGAAGCACCTGCAGCCGAAACACCTGGGCAGCGGAACGTAGTCCCGGATCCTGCTGACTCCCCAGGTCAGGTTCATCCTTCCGGTCTGGAGCAGGCTGCGGTAGAGCCGCGGCTCGACCTCTACCACCCAGTCGCGCCGTCTGCTCTTCCTGTCTCCGATGATCCTCACTGGCTTGAAGGCCTCGGCGAACTGCTCCTGGGTGCGGCCCTCTCTGCACACCCTGTTGACATCGTAGGCGGCCCTGGCGAGCTGCTCTGCGGTGTCTTCCTCGGTGCCGTACACCACCAGGAAAGGGTGCCGTCTTCTCTCCCTCTGGGCCCTCAGGCCCACGGTCTTCCATTGGGCAGACTCTTCTAGCTTCTTGGCTTCCTCCGGGTTCTGCACCTCAACTGCAACACCATACCTCATCAATCTTACCTCTCTCACCTGTACCCCCTCCTTCCGGATGTCGACGTTCTTCACCACATCCTTCCTCATCTGCTCGCTGGTGACCGTCTCTCCAGCTCCCTCTTCCTGTCGCAGGATGACGACCGGGCGCTCTCGGCTCTTCCCCTGGAGCCTCTTCACGGCTTCCCTGTAGGATGCCTGTCTTACCGGCGTTACCTGTCTCTTCTGTTGCTTCCGCTGCTGCTGCTGTCGTTGCTGCTGCTGCTGCTGTGGTTTCCTTCCGTCCCTGGGCTCCTCAACGGTCCTCGGCCTCAGCTCTTCCTCCCTCCTCTGCTGCTGCTGCTGCCGCCGCTGTTGCCTCCTCTCCTACTGCTGTGCTGCCAGGAAGCCCTCTAGGGTCTGGTTCCGCAGCTCCGTGTCGACCACCAGGTCGACCATGGCGTCCATGGTCTGTAACAATAGCATGGCCGCTTCCGGCGTTACCTTCACTGCCCTGCTCTCGAACAGCTGGCTCATGCTGTCCCGGATCTTCCTGGCCTTTCGGACTGCGGGGTTGACCTTCGTTCCCTGGGTCCTCTCCCTCTTCTTCTCCTTCTGGGGCTGAAGCTGGGGCTCCCTCACTGGCCTGGCTGCAGTCTCCGACCTCCTCGCCAGGGGCAGCGACGGTTCCTTGGCTGCCACCACCGCCTCCTCTATCCTGCGCACCGCGAGCTCCACCGCCTTGGTTGCTCCTTCTGGGGACAGAATCACCACCTTACCTGGCTTACCCTTCTTCGCTCTTCGCTCTTCGCTGCTGGACTCCTCCACCCTGGCTGCTCCCTCTGGGGTCCTCGCCTCGGCTGGCTTCTCGTCGCACCGCTCCAGCACCACCTTGACCGGCTTCGGCTTCGGCTCCTCGCTGCTGGGCGTCTTCCTGCTTCTGGATTGACGCTCTTCCTGCTGCGTCGTCGTCCTCGTTGCCCTGGTCACGACTTCCTGTCCTGGCTTCACCGGCGCCATCCTCGTGGTGTTCCCTACCTGAAACAGAGGTCCTATATGAATGGGCTCTATCTAGTTTTTTCTATTGCTCTTTCTTATCTGATCTCCCTTGACCCACTCTTTTTTCTTCCGGCTCTGATGCCATTGAAGTATTCGAGGGCTAGGAGACACTATTTTCAATCCCAATGAACAGCAGGATCTTCTATGATCTTGGAAGGGTTGAAAATTTCTGTTTCATAACAAGTTTAAGATTTGCTGCAAAATGCTGTTTACAATAGATGAGAAATTGCTGCTTACTGAAACCCAACATAGTGAACGCTCGAACATTTGAATTAAATAAAGCACCTTCCTTTACATAGACGAATGTTTTTTTATTGTGTGTGCACTATAATTTAAAAAATAAAATAATGGCCATGTTAAAATTGTTAAACTTCTTTTGATTAGCATTAAATTTTTCTACCCTAAAAGTAAAAAAAACAAAAATGTTTGGAACTCCCAACCGTCTTGTAAGCCTTTAAATTTGGTCACCCTGTATGTACTACGAAGAAAGCCGTACCTTTCCCGAAAATACAATAAATCGTACCAAGTCAAGAATTTAGATTCGATCAAAACGCATAAAACAATCATGCTGATTCGTATTCTTCCTTCGTCAATAGATCCAAATACAGTAAATTACACATTAGACATAGATAGAATTAAACAGTTCGTGAGCGAAACATTACCGAATACAATGGGACTTCGTGTGTGGTGAAACCAAAAAACTACTGCACGGAAACACAGATTACTAAGGTTGTTTACAATCTTGTTCTACGGTTACATGTAAAGTGTGGAATACTTAAGCGGACAAAAAGACTTAATGGATCATTAACGCACCGTGGCGGATTTCACCCGACGTCTGCTGCTTTTTGCTGATTCTCCGTACGTTATGGCTTTAATCCGCTTTACTGCCTTATAAGACAAGTAGAGGCGTGACCGTTTGGTCCCACATTCAGGAGTTTTTAATTAATCAGTTTAACTCAACAGATGGAATTTAAGCAGATACTTAAAATTAACATAAAATTCGAAAGCAGATTCAGATCTGTTCTCGTTTTTAACAGCAATAAATTAAAAGAAACAAAACTATGGGAATATGTAAAGGAAATTTTTTTAAACTTCCATGTTATCATTTGTCTTAATTTTTATGTAATTTTCGGTGTAATGTACGTCCGATAAGATTTATGGATACGAATTTCAACAATTCTGTTATTTAGTTCAAAAGAAACAGGTTGCAAATTTTGAATATTGATAAATAACATAGGTCATTTCTTGAACCAGATAGTCAACTATTATGCCAATTTCTACTTATTTAATATGTGGGGATATTTTTTTAATTAAGTTTTATTGGTCGTAAATATGTATGACAGCAGTTAATGACGAAATTCGCAACGTAATATTTCATGTCGACCGAAAATAATCTACAAAAAATAATGAGTATCAATTAGTTCGCAGTAAACGTTTTATACGTAGGAAATTCGACTTGTGCGGATTCTTTGACGATTAACCGGCGAAACCCTTTTTTTAAATTAAACTGTAGAATAACAATAATATCTCAGATTAAAAGGAGAATTAGTGAGTTCGCCGTAGTTACTTACTTGGAGTACACGACACGCTTTAACCATTAACAACAGACTTATGAGTTCATATTCAATAGTTTAAAATTCAATGATGAAAACAAGGATAGTAAAATCACATTGAAAAGAAAGGAAAAAGGACTTAAAATAGATATTAAACAACTTGAAGAAGAAGAAACAAGAGGAGGGAAGACCTGTGGAAAGAACGAAAGGAGAGGGTCAAGATAGTGAATCGAAAACAAAAGCACGCGTGGAAAAAGGAAGAAGACAGAGAACAGCACATTAAGAAAAAAAATGAAGCCAAAGAAGCAGTAAAAGAGGTTACAGTAAAAATTGGGAGTTCGGAAAAGTAATATAAAAATATTATGATTAAAATAATAGAAAATTTTCGAGCGCAATCAAAAGAATAAGAGGAAAAACTAAAACGTTATTAAAAACATCAAAAGTGATTTTAGAAGCTAGGATGAAATACTATAACAAGAAATTCAATCCAGGAGACGAAAAGGGCGGGATAAAAAAAGAAGGGCAAGAAGCAGTGAAAAAACTAAAAATAGGAAGTGATTACGTGGACAGGAGGTGTAGTCATAACGTAGTTGTAGAAAATATGCGAAGAAGCAGGGCAGGAACAACAAATACTACAAGGCCGGAAAGTCAACCTCTTAATACCAGTCCAAAAAAGAAAGGCGTTTTATTGTGATAACTACGTACCTATATGCTTATCAGTATGCTTCAAAGTAGATACGAGAATAATAGGAAGAAGATTACAAGAAGAAATACAAGAAAAACAGGAACGTTACTATACGCTACTGGAGGCTGGCCACTACAAAAAAAAAACAATGATGAGCTATCTGCAGCAAAAATGAAGCATCTGAGAAAAGTTACAGGCAAAACACAATTGGACAGAATTAGAAACGAACAGCTAAGAGAAAAGGTACATCAAAAATCAATATCAGAGCAAGAAAGACGCAAAATAGTTGAAGTAGTTTGAACATACAAAGAGTGAGCTATGAAATAATGGTGAAGAAAGTATTACAAACCAGATGAATTAAAAAGAGAAAATTAGATCAATCGAAGACGCTGGTTAAACAGAATAGTAGAAATAAGGAGTCCATGGGAGAAAAGATTGAAGAAATGAAAATGCTGCGAACAATAGGATCTTTCAGGCGAGAAAGGTCAAAAGGTAAAGGTAAGAATCTAATTGTTTTTAACAATAACAGTGAACTAGCAATAAATTCTATGAACTTAGAATTTATATTTTCTGCATACATTATAAAATAACATTTAAATAAATCTACAGGTGCAAAAGAAGTATACAGATCGGACTGGTTTGCGTTCAATAGTTTTGCCTTCATTTTGGACAAGGATGAGCCAAGGGAAACAATCAGCTCTGAACAAATAAATGTAAGTAGAATGGCATACACTAATATACTTTTTAATAGCAAATACTACGTAAAAACAGTTTTTTATAGTTTTACAATGATTAAGCATATTCAGATTGCAATGGAACTACACCTGCTGTTGTAAAATAATCTGCTAACTCGTTTCTAATATCTTTTGCATTAAGAGTCGCTCTACGTGTAATGTTTCAAATTCCCCATAAGTTGTGTGAAGCATATGATCTTCTACTATCTGTCTTTTTTCTGAATCTAAAGTTCCTGGTGGGGTATACACTGTACACATTATGAGAAGTCCTGCTGTTCCTTAAATACCTGTTCAGGTATACTAGGGCTATAAGTACAACTTGCGCTTTATTGTACTCCAAAAGGAGAGGTTTCCTCAAAACCCTAAACACTGATGAAATAATTCCAAAGGCGTTCTCAACGGTTCTCCGAGCTCCGCTCAATCTGTAATTAAATATCCTTTCTTTCGATCCCTTTGGATAAACTTTTGGGTAGGGTTTGATCATATTTTCGGTGAGAGGAAAGGCTTCATCAGCTATAATTAAATAACATCTTTCTGCTTTTGAGGGAGAGGTCTTGGTGGCGAAAAGTGTAAAGTATAGCTTGCAAACACTATTCAGTCAGCATTCGACCTTGGCATCCAAATAATTGTAATTTGCACCAACAAAAACAAATAGTAGGTACAATGCTAAAACAGTTCTTATACTTATAATACCGGGTGATCAACGGAATTTATAATTAGAGCAGGCTGTGATATTTACCATAAAGTTGGCAACACAGGCTTGCAGTTTGAAATTAAAAATTTTAAGTGTCAGAATTGTGACATTTACTTTTAAAAACGTTTGATATACAACATAAAAATTTTCTCACTGAAAGTAATTTCAATTTTTTCTTCAAACTTATTTTATTTCTGCGTTTCAGCAAAATAATGTTTACTATATCATCAAAGATCGTACAAAGCACGGGCATAACCTCAAGTATAACAATTGTCAATTTATTATTAATTTCTCAGTGTGTCCAACCACCCAGCATAAAATAGCACCAATCACATCCTCCTCTAATTATAAATTCCGATGATCACCCGGTATTAACTTCCACTATTGATAGGAGCTTGAAGGGTTATGTGCTTCCCATCTATAGCACCGACACAATTCGGAAAGTTCCAACACGATTCGAAATTTTGAGAAATATTCAACCACTCTTCCGGTGTATTTGGCATCTGAAATTATAAAATGTTCATAGATATTATGTGACCAACTGAATTGTAGAATTATTCCATTTTTGCAGGATGAAATAGCTGAATCTCCTGAGGCTGCAAACGTTGTGCCTAGTCCTGGCTGCAGTTTTCACCTCCAGAACTCTGCAGAGGTAGGAATAACAGAGTCGACAGAAAGCACGTAGAAACAAACAAAGATTTTCAAAAACCTTCAACACCAAAAAGAAGAGAAGTAAAAAGATCTATCAAGGAAGCCGAAAATGAAGTTCCCCATATTAAAAAAATAATGTTAACTCAATAAACTTCATCACATGAAGCGTTTATCGAGGTAAATGAGTTCGTAAGCTTCACGCAACTTTGAATCCATGAAATGTATACATTTTTGTATTTTTTATTATGCTTAATATACCGACTGTTTGGTCTGTTTGACTTAAGGGGCGTTTGAATTGATAGGATTAATAGTGGTATCAATCGAAAGGCTACCTTAATTGAATTTGTTGCTTGTTTAAGAAAGAAATAGCTTAAAAACGGCAATAAATAATTTGCATTTTATTCACAAAAAGCAGACCAGCCATGATGATGACTTGCGGACACGTGTTAATAGAAAATTTTTGTCTTAAAATAAGCCAAACCGAATTTTCTTCACGTACTTAGAAATCACCCTATATAATTTTAGTGCTCATTACTGCTTTACAAAAGCCATTAAAGAAAATTATAATAAAAATGCCGCAAACAATTAAATTATGTTTAAAGTAATTCATACCTAGAACTACTTACGAGTTTGACTTTTTAACATTCCGCAAAAGGGAGCTAAAAAATTAAATAAAATGTTAATGTCCTCGAAATATTTTTTCTAAAGCTAATCTGCATTAAAAGCCGTAGAATTACTAGCACCAGGTCAAAAGTTCAAAACATCGAGAAATAATTTTTTATTGACCTTTACGAATTGCACTTCTGAAAATAACTGCAGCTAAAATTGAGCAACTCTAATTTACGATTTTGCCTATAAAAGTCCGTATATATTCAAAATTCCAATTTCGGCTTAACGAGTTAGAATTTATTACGCACACATTAAAAGAATAAAACCGAACGAATTGCAATAATTTAAGGATTATTTCTTATTTCGCCTTTATTTTCGCAAATTATTTATTATAATTTTGTAACGTTTTGATTTTGTAACTTTGTAGTTGCAAATTCTTAATTTGAAACATTTAAAAAATATTTCGCAGATTATTTTGCCTTTCAGAACTACCATAAATTTTTATAAATGCAACAGAGGGTCTCGCAACAACGCCCGACATTTCAACAATTAAACCTACAACAATCGATGTTTACAAATTAGAAATCGAAAAAACAGGTGCAAAAATCAGCGGGTGGCGTTGTCCGTTACAAAATGTTATTCAAAAAAATATTAATTAATGCAAAATATTAATAATCCGTAGAAAATTATTAGTTAACCTTCTACTGCTTGGCCATATTTAGATTTTACGACTTAAGTTAGTAGCGGAAATGTTTGTAGCTTTTTTAGTTTAAAATGCTATAAAAGAGACTGAAAGGATTAAGAATCAAAAATTCCACGTTTAGTGAATCAACTATTTTAATTATACATATCTATAAATTCAGCCATTAAACACATACCTTCATTAGCTTAACTAGACTAATAAATACGTAATTGCCCGATTTTACGATTCTAAACGCTTCAGAATTACAGTTTACTATCGAACATTATTGGAGCTTTTTATTCATCATTTAATTAATTTAATTCTGTTAACATTTACTGTAATGAGTAGGAATTGTAAACCAAAGAGGATTTTTTTAATTCAAACGAAATTCTTTAAGCTTATCTTGTTAAGTAACGCGGAATTCTGACCTGAAACCATAAAAATTGTAGTTTTATTATCTAATGGTTAACATTTTAATAAAAATTAGTACTCATTTGCATATTAAACACGCACAAAATAGTTTAATTATTTAAAACAACCGACAAATAAAAGTTACAAGAATTTAAAGCGAAATTTGCCTCAAGAAAAAAGGCGAATTTGCTCTTCAACCACGAAAGGTTATCTAAGAACACAAAAAACGTGTAAAATAAAAGCTATCGTCGTTATTTCAGTAGCTTTACAAGTATTGTAAGAATTTATAGAATGTGGTAATCTACACAATCTACCTTTTAAAATACCAAATGCATTTCTAAAGATGGCTTAACAAGAACTTGAACGCTAATTTAATGTCATTGTGCAGATTTAACTAGTAGCACGATTTTATAAAACGACGACTTTACTTAATAAACAATTTAAACGTATTAAAGCTGATATAATTTAATCCTTTTGAAGATTTTAAATTTTTTGTTTCATTATAACAAGTTGGATGTTCTTCACATAAAAAAGTAGAATTGCTATACCAAAGGTTAAGATTTTTATTTGTAAGTGCATCAAATTTACGGGTAGCTAACAATCCTAACGGAAAGATGAACAAAATTAGAACTTCATCTGAATTTTAACTCGCCTCAGTTCCAATGGTCTAATAAATATATTCCTTTAATTCGTGTATAAATCTCTTTTTTAGATAGACTAGTAAAGATTTTAGAAACACGAAGAGAAGGTAGAAAGAAGAAAGGCAAAAAGAATAAATTGAAGAAATAGGTAACAGAAGAGGCAAAAAATTTGGCAGAAATAATAGCACCTGCAAGAGATAAAAAGCGTGGACAAAATGGGTGAAGAGAGAACGTAGGATGAAGAATAAAGAAAGACAGGAGGCATACAAAAATTAGAAAGAACCAAATTTAGGTATATTTCTTTTGAAAAATTTGAAAAATACCGTTAAAACAGACAAGAATATTCAGAAAGCTTAATAAGTTAGGATAAAGCAGATTAGGTTAAATAAGACGTGTGCTATTTAGAATACCAAGGAAGGTACCAAAGGTGATCCAACCTGATGAAGTCAAGATTTCAGAACTGTAAACCACAGAATGAATCACCAAACGGCAAAGAAAACGTAAAAAAATTCTGTAAAGCAACCTACCGGGATAGTCATGGCTACGAAATAACCACAATGAAACCAATACCTATCCACCGTTAGAAAATGATAACAGAATTATTTCTCATATAAGTATGAAGCACCAATAGACGGTTAAAGAACAGCTGTTTTACCGACATACATAGATTCTGAAAGCACGGATCAGCAAACACCATTAAATACATGGCACATTTCCTCAAAAATAGAAGACAGTGAGATTCGTGCTATTGAGAAAGAATGATAAACTCAACAAGGAAGTCAAAAGAGACGAAGAGTTATCCCAACAAATAAAAATCAAAAATGTAGAAAGGTTACCACAAAATAATTTTGATTCAGAAGGGGATGTTTTCCCACACCGATTACAAATAATATTGTAAAGCTCATCAATTAAACAAAAGCTGGAAGCTTAAAAACAAGGAAACATTGCGCTTTAGTAAAGTTTAACGCCTTAGCTCGGCTGCATGACAAAACATCGGCGAAAAGCTCGCTGGAAGAAAAACAGCTCCATATCTATTAGATATCATCGATAACTATAAACTATAAACAATAGGATGATCGGGCAATTCCAAAGAAACTAACCAAATGAACTTTGATGTGTCGAAGGAACTAGTGCTTGACCCAGCTACGTGGAATATCCATCGATTCAAAAGCACTTATATGATCTGGTCTTACTATTATAAATCGGTGGCCAAACCAAATATTAACAAAGTACTTTCAAGTCCACTTAATGAAAGTGGTGAAAATCCGTGGAACAGAATAATCACTGCCAATATTAATATGTGGTCCAAAAACCAGATCAAGGAGGATATTATCCTCGGCAAGGCATTCCGAAATATGGAAAAAGCAGTCCAAATATGTAAAATACCTCCAAAAATAATAACAAAGAGGCTAACTAATAAATTAGTTAGCTATCACAAAGGAGGGCTGCACTGAGGGTGGCAGGAGCAAACAGAATCACGTCAACCAAAGCACCGCAGGTAGCGCCAAGCAGCATACTGTTCACCTGCTGACGGCCGAGGAGTGCTACAGTTACTATGAACAACAAAGAGGAACCAAGGCAGCCAGCTAAGATACATTGAGAAAATCCCAGGCGGAATGGGCCCAGAAAACGACTGTGATATCTTCGACTAAAAGGTTAATTTCAGAGGTCGGATCTTGGATTGAAAAGCAGCACGGTAAGGTGGACTACATCGTGACACAATTCTCCATAGGTTCAAAATTGCTCGGACGGATGAATGTCCATACGATCCAGAGGTGGAGGGAGCAAAGGTCAGACGACGTGCAGAGAAAAGGTAATGCTGGAAAACATCTGGACTGATCTTAATGGCAGCCTGATGATTAAATCGGAAGAACACGGAAAGAAGATAGGGATATAAGAGATATAATACGGACGAAAGAGCTAGAAGCAAGGACCGAGTAGAGAGAAGGATATAAGGTCATGGAGGGCCACGATGAAGAATGCCCTATGGTGATACCGTCGTGGCTTGGAATTTAATGGGGAAGGGTTTTTGTTGGTAAGGCATGAAGATGAGGAGAAACCTAACACTGCCTGGTAATACAGATAGCAGGGAGTCTATGAAAAATTTCCTTCCTTCACGAAAAGAAGAAAAAAATATAGTTATCAGCCTACAGAATGGACTGAATTTAGTACCTCAGTTAAAATGTGAAAATATGCACAAAAGTATGACGCTGCATTAAAAGAGTAAAATTTCTATATTCCTAACATTCTTTTTCACGAGGAAACTGATAACTAAACTAAACGTACATCAAAGATAAATAGGAAACTAATAGAAACTATTAACAATAACATTGGAAGACGGAACAGTAATCGAATGAATCAGGTAAAGAAGCGTCGTTAAAATGGGATTGGTCTGAATACAAATGAACCTACAGGAGAAGACAAGGAGAATGGGAAAGTAATGAGATAGAGAACGCGAGGAGAGTAGAAGAAGGTAGACCAAAGGCCAGATAAAATATTAACATTAAAAGTATAACAGGATTAAATTGGTATAATGACACACAAAACAGGATGGCTTCGAGTATCGATAGAAAAACCTGTATGCAAAGGATACGCAACGGTAAAACCAGAAAATAGGAAGAAGCAGAATAATATATTAAAACGTGAATTACAGAAGGAAATCTCGTCACGTACGAGTCCGAATTTCGGGCATGAGCTGCGAGTGGGTGCTTGAAGTGACACTATTCTCCCTGTTTCGACATTAATTTACATTATTGTTTATATTCTTAATGAAAATGGTTGACAATTTCAATTAAGGGATTTTTTTTAAATTGGTGGCAACGATACGTGTTTGACAGTTGACGAAAGTTTGATGTCTGATGGTTGGCTAGACATTTTGTGTATTACTGCATGACAATTCTTAAAAACAAGATGTTACCAAAAATCATTTAAGAATGAAGCCCAGTCTAGCAACAAAAAGCATGCTAGAATCTACAACCAGTTATAAAAAGAAATAGGTAAATAAAGGGGCAGTAGGTATATCATCCAAATTAATTATATCAACCCTTGAATTTGACTACACTATTAAGAAAAAGAACTAAAGATTTAAACATTTGAAATCTGCTACGAAAAAACAGAAATACAGTGGAAACTAGGTTTTAACTTAAAAAACAAAGCAAACACCGGGACCATCAATGTTGAAAGTATCATCAAAATATCAGAAAACTAGTAAATATTTTAAGGGTTAAAACAGAAGTGTTGAGAAAATGGACGACTCAAATAGAGATGGGAATAATGAAAGACATCCAGACGTAATATGTAACAATACAATAAATCAAATTCGACCATAGTATGGAAGTGGAGCTTGAGGAAGACCAAGTAAGTTGAGTGAACGGTAACAAAACAATACCATGTCTTGGGTGGATCAGAACGACTCAAGGTATGAAATAATCGAAAGCTTTGAAGGTGGCCTATGTTTCAAAGTAAATATGTGTAAGAGAGATAAGATGATGCCCGAGGGTTTGCAGAATCCAGCAAAAAGTATCAAGCGAAGCGATAGTAGACATTTACACTGTTAATTGCTGAAATTACTTCGATTAAACTGCAGGGCGAATAGAGCCATACCTTAAATGGATGGATGGATAGCGATCAGCTGGATACCATACAGGCTAAGTAAACTGAAAGCACGGTAAATGAGCCATCACTCAACGCGGGTCTTCTTGGGCCATGGTTGTTTTGTTGTATACTGTCGGGAAAAGCGAATGCAAGTTTATTATTAACGCATAATTCGAAGCTGCCTAAGATGGTTTACGCAAAGACTAAAGGGACCTTTCAACGAACAACATAACAGCATTCATGAAAGAGAAGAAAGCATACGGAGACGCCATGGATGTGATGCTAGAGCCCATCATAAAAACAAAAGAAACAGAAGAAAGGACTATATAAAGAGTAAATGCATACACAAACTTAATGATTATGCTAAGATAACAGTACACTCACACTCTCGGAAGTTGAACTTGCCAACGAAAATTTAAATTAAAATTTCAATTTGTAGAAAATGATACTACCGCGGGGAATCGAACCACCGACCAAGGATAAACGCTCCCACGCTCTAACCATTGAGCTACGGCAGCCGCTCCCCGGGATAGCGTCAATTCTCTACACTAACAATTGAAATAGTTGCTTTGAAATCTATTGCACGGTCGCATTTTTAAATTAAAGAGCCGCATAGCGGATTCACAATAACTATTCGCGACAAACATAGACTTCTTCTCGATGATGAAAATCAAACATCAGAAAATATTCATAACAGTACACTCACACTCTCGGAAGTTGAACTTGCCAACGAAAATTTAAATTAAAATTTCAATTTGTAGAAAATGATACTACCGCGGGGAATCGAACCACCGACCAAGGATAAACGCTCCCACGCTCTAACCATTGAGCTACGGCAGCCGCTCCCCGGGATAGCGTCAATTCTCTACACTAACAATTGAAATAGTTGCTTTGAAATCTATTGCACGGTCGCATTTTTAAATTAAAGAGCCGCATAGCGGATTCACAATAACTATTCGCGACAAACATAGACTTCTTCTCGATGATGAAAATCAAACATCAGAAAATATTCATAACAGTACACTCACACTCTCGGAAGTTGAACTTGCCAACGAAAATTTAAATTAAAATTTCAATTTGTAGAAAATGATACTACCGCGGGGAATCGAACCACCGACCAAGGATAAACGCTCCCACGCTCTAACCATTGAGCTACGGCAGCCGCTCCCCGGGATAGCGTCAATTCTCTACACTAACAATTGAAATAGTTGCTTTGAAATCTATTGCACGGTCGCATTTTTAAATTAAAGAGCCGCATAGCGGATTCACAATAACTATTCGCGACAAACATAGACTTCTTCTCGATGATGAAAATCAAACATCAGAAAATATTCATAACAGTACACTCACACTCTCGGAAGTTGAACTTGCCAACGAAAATTTAAATTAAAATTTCAATTTGTAGAAAATGATACTACCGCGGGGAATCGAACCACCGACCAAGGATAAACGCTCCCACGCTCTAACCATTGAGCTACGGCAGCCGCTCCCCGGGATAGCGTCAATTCTCTACACTAACAATTGAAATAGTTGCTTTGAAATCTATTGCACGGTCGCATTTTTAAATTAAAGAGCCGCATAGCGGATTCACAATAACTATTCGCGACAAACATAGACTTCTTCTCGATGATGAAAATCAAACATCAGAAAATATTCATAACAGTACACTCACACTCTCGGAAGTTGAACTTGCCAACGAAAATTTAAATTAAAATTTCAATTTGTAGAAAATGATACTACCGCGGGGAATCGAACCACCGACCAAGGATAAACGCTCCCACGCTCTAACCATTGAGCTACGGCAGCCGCTCCCCGGGATAGCGTCAATTCTCTACACTAACAATTGAAATAGTTGCTTTGAAATCTATTGCACGGTCGCATTTTTAAATTAAAGAGCCGCATAGCGGATTCACAATAACTATTCGCGACAAACATAGACTTCTTCTCGATGATGAAAATCAAACATCAGAAAATATTCATAACAGTACACTCACACTCTCGGAAGTTGAACTTGCCAACGAAAATTTAAATTAAAATTTCAATTTGTAGAAAATGATACTACCGCGGGGAATCGAACCACCGACCAAGGATAAACGCTCCCACGCTCTAACCATTGAGCTACGGCAGCCGCTCCCCGGGATAGCGTCAATTCTCTACACTAACAATTGAAATAGTTGCTTTGAAATCTATTGCACGGTCGCATTTTTAAATTAAAGAGCCGCATAGCGGATTCACAATAACTATTCGCGACAAACATAGACTTCTTCTCGATGATGAAAATCAAACATCAGAAAATATTCATAACAGTACACTCACACTCTCGGAAGTTGAACTTGCCAACGAAAATTTAAATTAAAATTTCAATTTGTAGACCGTGCAATAGATTTCAAAGCAACTATTTCAATTGTTAGTGTAGAGAATTGACGCTATCCCGGGGAGCGGCTGCCGTAGCTCAATGGTTAGAGCGTGGGAGCGTTTATCCTTGGTCGGTGGTTCGATTCCCCGCGGTAGTATCATTTTCTACAAATTGAAATTTTAATTTAAATTTTCGTTGGCAAGTTCAACTTCCGAGAGTGTGAGTGTACTGTTATGAATATTTTCTGATGTTTGATTTTCATCATCGAGAAGAAGTCTATGTTTGTCGCGAATAGTTATTGTGAATCCGCTATGCGGCTCTTTAATTTAAAAATGCGACCGTGCAATAGATTTCAAAGCAACTATTTCAATTGTTAGTGTAGAGAATTGACGCTATCCCGGGGAGCGGCTGCCGTAGCTCAATGGTTAGAGCGTGGGAGCGTTTATCCTTGGTCGGTGGTTCGATTCCCTGCGGTAGTATCATTTTCTACAAATTGAAATTTTAATTTAAATTTTCGTTGGCAAGTTCAACTTCCGAGAGTGTGAGTGTACTGTTATGAATATTTTCTGATGTTTGATTTTCATCATCGAGAAGAAGTCTATGTTTGTCGCGAATAGTTATTGTGAATCCGCTATGCGGCTCTTTAATTTAAAAATGCGACCGTGCAATAGATTTCAAAGCAACTATTTCAATTGTTAGTGTAGAGAATTGACGCTATCCCGGGGAGCGGCTGCCGTAGCTCAATGGTTAGAGCGTGGGAGCGTTTATCCTTGGTCGGTGGTTCGATTCCCCGCGGTAGTATCATTTTCTACAAATTGAAATTTTAATTTAAATTTTCGTTGGCAAGTTCAACTTCCGAGAGTGTGAGTGTACTGTTATGAATATTTTCTGATGTTTGATTTTCATCATCGAGAAGAAGTCTATGTTTGTCGCGAATAGTTATTGTGAATCCGCTATGCGGCTCTTTAATTTAAAAATGCGACCGTGCAATAGATTTCAAAGCAACTATTTCAATTGTTAGTGTAGAGAATTGACGCTATCCCGGGGAGCGGCTGCCGTAGCTCAATGGTTAGAGCGTGGGAGCGTTTATCCTTGGTCGGTGGTTCGATTCCCCGCGGTAGTATCATTTTCTACAAATTGAAATTTTAATTTAAATTTTCGTTGGCAAGTTCAACTTCCGAGAGTGTGAGTGTACTGTTATGAATATTTTCTGATGTTTGATTTTCATCATCGAGAAGAAGTCTATGTTTGTCGCGAATAGTTATTGTGAATCCGCTATGCGGCTCTTTAATTTAAAAATGCGACCGTGCAATAGATTTCAAAGCAACTATTTCAATTGTTAGTGTAGAGAATTGACGCTATCCCGGGGAGCGGCTGCCGTAGCTCAATGGTTAGAGCGTGGGAGCGTTTATCCTTGGTCGGTGGTTCGATTCCCCGCGGTAGTATCATTTTCTACAAATTGAAATTTTAATTTAAATTATGCTAAGAGTTTTTATATTCCTTTTTCAATGGGTTAAAATAATACACTACCATAAACAATAATCAATTCTGTGGTTATCTGTAGATCCTTTTCCCATCCTAGCCGACACGTTACGTCACGTTATGTTATGCTATGAATACTATAAAACTGGAAAAAGATTACTGAAATTTGAAAAATTAAAATTCCAAAACAAAGGGTAAAAGCTGTCGTTGCCCTATACATAATACACAAAAATCAATATTTCAGAATTTCACCGCCTGAATACAAAATATTTCTAAATAATAATTAAACAGACAATAAAAGAAACGTCAGCTGCTTATCTAAATCACTGTGTCAAAACTTCAAACTACGAATATGTACAGCAAGAACGTCACCGATGATAGAACGCGCTTGTTAAAATTCAAGACGAACCCGCTTTATCAAATCGCATTTTTTTAGTATCGTTATTTTTCAAGTCAGGATTCCGTCATTCTTTGTTCCTACACACTGCAGTTTTTTTCGTGAACTCCTTTATTTATGAATTTTTTCCTTTTCGACGCCCTCGCCGAAATTAACATTTATAACTTGCGTCCTGTATTATTTTTAGGGGCATTCGTTGGATTCATTCGATGAATATTCAATTGTTAGTTTGATATTTACAGCCCGTGAAATAATAACGGAAAAAAAACGTATGAAAACTGAAACTGAAAAATAGAGAACAGGAATAAATATAGAAATTAAAATAATGTGAAATTGAAAGAAATAAATAAATATATTAATAATATAAATGAATAGACACATAAATAATATAAATAAATAAATAAATTTCAGCTTTTAATGCAAAGTCTTCAAATTGTTAGTAATTAATTGCTGAAATGTCTGAAAATTTATTAAAAAGTAACAGAAATTTGTTCAGTCTCCTAAATTCTTATTAACTATCGCTGTTCCGGTAGTTACTTATAAATCAGAATATATTTCTAACGAAAATCTAAGCTATAAACATTCCTAGTGATTTTCAGGAAAAGATTATCGACAATTCTTAGGGTAGGTTGCACAAACATGATTTAACGGCGTCGCCAATTTAATAATCGTCAGAACGAACGGATATGGCAAATAACACACTGATAAACAAACAATGACGCTCTTTTGTCAACTTTGATCATTAGTAAATTTATCAAAAGTTCTGTTAAACCCACCCTTAAAATTTTTGGCCTTTTAAGAAGAAGACTAAAACAAAGTATATCAGAACTTTAGAAAAAAAAAATTGCAAGTGTCTATAAAATCCATAAGGAATCATTTTTCCATAGAGAAAAATATAGTCTAACCTGTTTAACATCAAGTTCGTAAATACGAGTAGTTAACGGCAGAATACGAGTTTTAAATCCGGTTCCGTTTTCAGGTGGGTGAAACAGGAACTTTATGAACAGGATATCGGATTGCAAAGTTTAGTAATAACATTAATAATGAAAACAATAATAGAAGATTATAGAACAGCTTGATTGTTTGTGTTTCTAGAATATTAGATTCAAAATTCGAAGAGTGGGAGGACCGAGTTTCCTGATTTTGGTATTAAATCACCTAAAAATTATAGCACACGAATATAATAATATAACTTTTAGAAATAGTTATAAGTATTTAACAACAACAACAACTTAATTTGAAAAATAATTATCTAAAAGTCGTTCCAAACAACGGCCATGAACTTATACTTTTGAAAATACAAATAAAAATGGAAATTCTTGTTTCAGATTTCATATTTTATTGAAAATAAACTACGAATTATTTTCAAGGAAACTTGAAATTTTTTTGAAACTAAAGTGCCAGCTTTTAGAGTTTTTAAAATATTTTTCTAAAATATGTTGGTACATTGATATGCTACGCGTATATACATAATGAAAAACAATCAATGAATGTTCCTCTCCTAAGATTAGCTGAAATCGTAATTTCAGTCAAACCTGATGTAAAAAGAAATCAATAAATCGCTATTTCAGATAAATTTACGTAAAATATAGATTTATGAAGACAAAAAATGAACTAGAAATTTTTGTTTCAAATTTTTATTTAAAAAATTTTAAGCTTCATCTGTTCGTATTATTTTCTCATAGTAAATTTTATGGAAAATGTTCCGAATATTTTTAAGCTGTTACAAAGACTTTCAAACTCATCAAAACTGTGGAAAGTGACCCAGCTATGATCCTATGATTCTGTATGGGTGTTGCCTTTGAATTATGAACTAAGTAAAATTCTACCCAAAAAGACATGCAGAGAAGCCTTCGTTAATTTAATGCCTGGCGTTTTTATCCTTTTATACTATTTGTCATAAACTAACCGTAAACAAAATAAACGAAATAATCCTGAAATTTCTTTCAAACTCAAATGCATATTTTCGACATTTTATTTTAGTATGTCGAAACAATCATGGGATACGTAATTTTAAAATATCGATAAATGTTTCTTCCTTGAAATTAGATAAAATGCAGTGTGTTGGTTGAAGCATGGCAAATTCTTTTTTTAAAATATCTTTATGAAAGCCTTTAAAAATCTTTACAACTTAGCAAATTTTTTTGAAACCAAAATGCTTATTTTCACCATTTTTTAATAATAACATTTTTAAAATATGTTGGAACAAATATGCAATACATGATTTAAAAAAATCAATAAATATTTCTTCTCCGAGATTTGTTAAAACTAAGAATTCAGTTAAATTTGCCAAAAACAGATTTAAAAATACAAAAAGATAAACCAGATATTTTAGGTTCTTATTTTGACAGATTTTAGGCTTTGAAGTTCTTTGTTATTTGGTCAGGCTAAATTTT
This sequence comes from Melanotus villosus, assembly GCA_963082815.1. Taxonomy (NCBI): domain Eukaryota; kingdom Metazoa; phylum Arthropoda; class Insecta; order Coleoptera; family Elateridae; genus Melanotus; species Melanotus villosus. The sequence continues at coordinate 3,988,519 of OY720420.1, read as the reverse complement.
ATAGAAAAATATTGTCCTGATTATGATTCTTAAGAAATTCCAAAGAAGTTTCTAGGAAATTTAAGTTTCTTCATTTGAGAGAAGATTAATCAGGTTTATAAAGTATTATTCGTATGTAAACAAGGAACGTTTTGCCTTTAAAGATTTAGATTAATTTTGTTAAATTTGCTGTATTTTTCTGAATAATTCTTATAAATGCCGTGAACATTACTCGTTTTACCTTTTACTTGAGATCTTTGACACCCACAAGCCTTTATCTCACCCAATAAATAAATAAGTATAATAAACAAACAAATTCTACGATTTCCAAAAGCTTTAATGCAGAATCTTTCAGGTTCTGCTCCTCCCCAAAGTGCTGAAACTCGAAATTACTGTCTTATTTAAGTAATCTCAAGCAAATTATTAATAATTTTCTTATTAAAATCCAATCTAAGTAATATTAATTTATCCTTTGATAGAAACAAATTATAATGGTCAGCAAAACCTTTAAAAAGAGAGTTTTGTAATGAAGTTACGGCAATTTCAGAAAAATACGCGATTAAATTAGAATTACTTAATATATCTTAAACATAAATCATTAGGTTATTCTTGCAAACTTTGTATAAATCTGTCGTAATCTCCTATAAGTATTTGACGTATAACAAATTGAAGATTTTTTCGATGTGATAAGATGTAACTTAACTCTAATGCCATTTACCGTGCGTTGTGCTAATGTATTTTAATTTTTTTGTTCCAAGTTGTCACAACGTAAAATTTATTTATGCATCAAATTACTTTATTTGGCAATAAAGTGGCCAGCTCGAAGAGATTTTCATTACTTAAAAATGAAAATGGGGGCTACGACATAAATAACAACTTCGGATTAATTCTAAATTTACCAATACTTTCAAAATAGTTGGATGATTTGCATAAATTGCATATAACCAGTTTGAATGTAGGCAAATACGTAGGAAAAAATGTATAAAGTTTAACGCGATTTTTACAAAAAGGAGACGGTCTTCTCGATGTGCGCCAACGAAACAGGAAAGCGGTTAAGTTTTTTTTTGTATGTGCATTCAGTTGTGTGAATCTTCGGTCGAGAAAGCTACTTTCACTACACATCTATGAGATAATCTGAGTGTTCTGATCGAACCCATGGTGAACTATGGCACGGTGCCGAACCCACAAATCGAGAAACTACAGCAGAACGACAGGTTCATTATAAATCAATGGTTTCTAAACTCGCACATGACACAAAAAGGATAATGAATTAATTTGTCTCGGTTATTGTTGGACGTGTAACGCAATATTATGAAATTTAAAAATGTAATAACGTTTGTTTGAACTGGCGATAATTCATTTGCGCATTGTATTATAATCGGAGGAATTAGTTTCGTGTATCAATTTTTTAAAAAGGAAAGCCTTAATAACGTTAACAATAAAAATGCAATTTGCATTTTTTGCTATTACATTACGGAAGTCCATACTTATTCCTGTACAAGGGAAAAAACACATTACTTTTACGAGTACAATTTCACTTCTGGTAGAGAAGAATAAATTAATCTCCGTCGTTTTTCACGGTGATCATCATCGTACGAATATATCAGATGCTAATTCAACGATGTAATTTTAGTTACGTTCACTCATATGTGCCTATTAATTAATCAGCAAGTACTTATTAAGTAATATACAGAAGCATAAACTGCGCACCTGACGAAGTACATGATTCATAAGTTGCTGCAACTTATGTATCTGTTTTATTAAAACGATTAACATCTGAATCCTGTTTCGATATTCAAAAATGTGTTTACTCTAAGAGAAATTCCACTTAAGTTCCAACTACCAAAATACCAAATGTTTCTATATAACATACTAAATTGCTAAGTTTGTTGAGGTGCCTTAAATTGAAGATTTTGTTCAATAAAAATTTCATAAAGCAATTGCATCATATTTATGAATTTTTGGACATTTCTACGGTTTAGAAATTTTTAGTTTTAGTCTCAAGTTTACTTTACAAACAATGTGACAAACGTTTTCTTTTTTGTCGGTATTTCGCCATCAGTTGCTAAAAAATGGCAAACTACTAGGCACAACAAACTTTCAGAATTTATTTAATTTTATTTAAGTATTTACGTTAGATAGGGGCAAAACATATAGTGTGATCCAGTCGAAGGTGTTACGAATAATAACAAACGCATCCGGATATGTTTCGAACCATACACTCCACGTAGACTTGAGAATTCCTCTTCTATCAGAAGAAATTCAGAGATTTTCAACAACGTACCACCAAAGACTACTGGAACATGAGAGCGAATACGTCACCGAACTAGCCAATCCACCAAATGTAGTGCGAAGACTAAGCAGACAGTTGCCAAGCGACTTACCACAGTTAGACAACCACAACAAAAAAAGAGCTCTCACCACCACCCCCAAGATTCAAATAGGAAGATCATCGATGGATGGTATTTCCCAACAAGTGTATCAGTTACATCACATTTACTTATTGCTCTGTACAAATGAGTAGATTATAAATTAGCATTTAATAAAAAAAAATCGATTTGGATTTATTTTGTTATACTTAAGCTTAATAATGACACGTAAGGCTTAGGGCCAAAAGTTCAAATATTTGCAAAGATGATATTTTTATATAGTGTAATTCGTCATTAAAAATATTTTAAAAATATTAAGTATTTAATTCCTAAAATTAAAATCACTGTCATATTATATCCCACCAATGTAAATTATAAATATTAAAGTAAAATTGCATGTTAATTCTATTGCATTAATTATAAATTTATCACTAATACAATGTAAAATGCAAAATATCTTTTATCCTTCTATATTATGCTAAGTAACCTGACAGTCCTACAACAGTTGCAACTATAAGCATAATTGAATAAATCAGAGCATAATTAACATTAAATTAATCTCACCTCACAATTATACAATTACTGTAAAATCTTACAAATGCATCGAGTTTTTCTTTTACTAAGTGTTGATTACGTACGCTATATTTTGTAATCGCATGAAATCAAACATATCATTAGTTTTATTATTATTGTTGGTATTCTGGTGATTAAAATTTCTTTTTAGGATACATTTTTCCACACAAACAAATTTCAAATTTAATTGTTGTTATATATTTTCTATCTAAAGCGTTTGTTCTAGCGAATTTAACATTTTATATTTCTTAGTTGGGCTATTAATTTATTAATTTAATTATATTTTAGCCATATAAAATGTTACTGTTATTATTAAATCGTAAATGCAAACTTAAAGTAAAATTCCCCAAACATTTGGATTACTTAACAAAGTTTCCAATTCAAGGCAGTCTTCATAAAATCTCAAATGATTTTGTATCAGAACTTGATAACTCACAAAATTCTTAAATTAATATTAGTCGAATTTTGACAAGAGAATTCACTGAAATGGTTGAAATTTTCAGAAACTACTTTAAGTTATCAGAAATAAAGTGTTTTGCAAGTTGATGTGAAGATTCTCTTATAAATTTGTAGAGTTAAAAAACTCAATTTTGGAATAAAGTTAAGAATTTCGAGGAAATTTAATTCATTGAAAGAATTGCTTAATCCAGATTAATTACGCTCAATATAAAAGAATTAAAAAATGGAAGAATTGTAGCTTTTCTAACTGTTTTAATTCAATTTCGAGTATTATTTAATCAAAAGGAAAACTCAAAATGGCTACGAAATTAACTTTTGCACGGGTTCGATGAAGCAATTCACGGATTAAATTAATTAACATTCTAATTTACATAATTTTTTTCTGAAATTCGTTAAACACCATTCATAAAATCAGGAAATTCTAAAAACATTAGGAAATATATTAAGATTGATTAACTGTTTTATGTTTATTAACTTTACCTGATTATTAAAATTTGTAAATACCTTCAAAGCGTGCCTCTCCTTATTATTTGTTAATGAACGACCTCTAAAAGTAAATAATTTCCAACGCACCTAAATGTAAATTATTTAAAGAATCAAATTCAGGAAGATTTCTTTGACAAATATTGGTTAAACTTTAGTTATTTATTTTTTTTTATGTTTATATACAAATAAGACAACAACAAATTACTTTTTTAATGTCTCTTCCTCATGGTTATTTTTCAAAACAAAGGAATTGTTTTGTCCTTTTTAAGATTTTATTCAAAGACCTTTAAATAAACAATATACCAAGGGAAAAACAATTGTTTATATACTGAATTTGATTAAAAATATTTCTAACGGAACCATGCGTTCCCTGCAAGTCTACACTCCTAAAAATGCATTAATCAAAAAAAAAATCTTAAGTATTCAAGGCTATTATCATCTTCCTGTCGGTATTCGATAATCAAAAAATTCTAAATTCTCTTCGGAGGTAATAATTAGCATAAATTTAACTATAAAGTGTGTAACAGTAAAGTGCTTTCTCTCCTAATTTGAAATAAACAATCTCTATTAGAATAAACCTACAAGAACTCCCATGACCTGGGTTAGTGGTAGTTTAAGTAACTCACTACGATGTTATCTGCCTTAAGAACAGGTACTGAGCACGATGTTCTAGCTTTATTCTACCATAATCGTATATCTTCATCTTCCATGCATCCTCTTTATTCCTAATGCGCCCAACGGCAGCAGCTTTTGCAACTCGATAGTTTTAAATATATCAATATTGGAGGCTTGTTCGGATTTTAATTGGGTTCTTAGTTGAAATAATGATCGATCGTAGGTTGCTTGAGTAACCTAAATTATTATCGTAAATTTTTAAAAACCCAAAAGGACGTGCTTAACTAATTTAAAAGATAATACTTTTAAAGTCAAATTATGTTTTTATGTAAATTAGTAGTAGCGTTGCAGGTGTATATTATAAGAAATTTATCTGTTCAAGGATCCAGTTGCCTACAAGACACTTTCCTTACTGGTTTTATTGGGAAATTTGTCTAGACATTTTGATAAATTTACTTCACTCGTACAAAAGCGTTTAGTAATTCTCTCGTTTATAAAACATGGATTTTTATGTAAGAGCTGTAAGCTCGGGGCGAAATTTCACCACCCTATGACAAAATGATATGCAAATGGTCTTCGTTAGTGACAAATATTTGATTTTAATCAAATTATTGTGTCATAAACATCAGATAACCAGGTTAAAATGAATAAATGTGTAACAACGCAATTTGTTCTTATCCTTCCTGTAGTTTATACATAATTTATGTTGTTAAACGAGTATTATTTATATTTAAATAGACGTGAAAAAAGGACTTATTATTATACATTATGAAGCGGTCCTGCCATGATTTAAATTTCAATTGATGCTTGGAAATTGCAGACTCATCAAAAGATCAAACTACATCTTCATTTACAGGAAATCCATTTTCGATCTTGTACAACACAAGAACAAATGTTAATATGAAAAGTATATAATCAATTTAAAGTGGTGACAAGTGGAGAAAGCACCGATTCCTGTTTGTATTTAAATGTGTTAGGTATCAAGGAATTCCGTTTACCATTTACGGGAGCTCTCACGAATAATTAGTTATCAGATCACTCTAGTAGAGAACGCCAATAAATTAAGACCCCAAAACTGGTCCTTAAATAAATTAGTTAAATGTTGACTTTAGGATACATAATACCCACTTGTTTTACTACCGTAGTTAGATATACCGAACAGTAAACTTTTGTAATACGGTAATTAGTAAAACGGTTTCTCATTTCATTTCAACTTTCTTTTCGTCAGTATTTTTCCTTTAATTTGTTTATTGTAAAAACTAGCTGTGAAATAATGGCATTTTTGAATCGTAAAATTGATATATTTGATTGAACAAACAGATGCAATCTCGAAAGTTGCAAAAATGTGGGGTTATATAATCGAATTGCTTCGAACTTAAACAATTAAAAAACAGGTTTGTACTGAAATTTCAGCAATAAGTTAGTTTAATAGTTTATCGTTGACATTTCTCTAATTTTATAGACTTGTAATATAGGTAATCACTTTGATCAGCACAAATGTTTAAATATTCCAGTTTCAAATCCAGACTTATTATTAGTTGCTATAAATCCCTCAGATTTATTGACGAGCTTATAAATATTAACTCAAAGGCAAACAACACATTGAAGTAAATGCAAGTTTCTAAATATTTAATTCCAGAAAATTAATTTGCCAAAAATTTAGAAATCATGATAATATGCAACACATCTAATTAAATCTCATTTATTAATTTGATTTATTCCTTACATATTTAGATAACTTTCTTGACTTCAAAGAGCTAACAGATAAAAAGGCTAAAGAAAAGAGCTTCAATTTAAACTTGTTAAACACCATAAAGCTCTAAAATCGTAAGCTTTTCTTCACTTTAATGAATAAAAGATGTCAACGTGAATCTAAGATAAAAATAAAATATGAGAATAGCTAGTTGAGTCCCTAAATAATTATTTCTTTTGGCTTTTAAGGTTTCATATTTCGTCAGACTTAAATAAAAATTCATTAAAAATTCTCAACACAACCACAACAAAGCGTTTTTAATTTGATTTTGAACTACCTATTTGTTACAAATTTAGATATTTTGTTGGCCTCAACGACCTAACAACTCTAAAATCGTAAGCTTATTTTCAACTTACCAAGTAGAAAATGCCAAAGTGAATTAAAAGAAATAAAATATGAGAATGTTCAGTTTAAGAAAATTCTTAAATAATTTTTCCATTGTCACGGGTTTTTCTTTATATTAAATAAAGATCGAATTTGGGGATGGTAGGTGACAAATTATTCTTCCGACTTCACTCAATGGGCGTGGGTTATGCAATAATTTGGGCGCCAGGGTTGAATGCCCACAATCAGAAGAAGCACAATAAAATGTAGTATTCTTAACTGACCCAAATTAAGAAATCAAGACTCCCCAAAATCGTTTTAAAAAAAAAGAGCAAAACAATAAAGTGAAATTTACAAAATAATATAATGCATCGCAAATATGTACAAAGTACTTAAGTAAATTATATAAATTTAACAATGATGTTATAAACCAAAAAAAAAACAAATATTAATGACGGGTTGAGGGAGAAAACGTAATTTTACTAAACGTAGAAAATAATAAATAAAAGAAAAATATATTTATAGCACGGATAGGGACGACGCAAGTTCCTTTTTATAAAACTTACTTTGTATTATTTACATACCTCAATTCGTTTTCAATATAAACTTCCCTAAAGCTTTGGTTTCCTAGGAAGCGGTGCCGTCATTTAACGGCCGTAAAAATACGGTAGGTGACGTCAGAAAAACGGTGAAAAAATACGGCCGTCGCGAATTATTCGGAACTGTTATGTCTATTTTAACTGGACTATATACACAAGACACACCGCCAAAAAACGTTGCTGAACTGATTCGTACCGTACTGGCCCACCGCTTCAGATGAGACGGCACCGCTCTATTACGTTGGGTGTGCGCTACCGCTCTTTTGGAAAACACTTCGCTTAAAAACCACGACACCGTTTTTCGTGACGTCACCCACCGTACTTTTACGGCCGCTAAATGACGGCACCGCTTCCTAGGAAACCAAAGCTTAACTCGAACTTTATATATTTTTTTAAATCAACTATCAGGGTATGAGCTCTTATCCCAATATATAGTTTATATACAATGTAATTACACATTAATCAATATAAGTGAACCGCAACTTGCGAAACACTCCGGTTAAATGATCACCTAAAGATTTGAAAATAAACTTTCCTAATAACCGTCAATATATACAAATTAATTAGTTCATTTTCGTCAGTGATACAAAAATTATAATACAAATAATATTTAATTTGTACTTTAAATATCATTTATAAATTCTTTCGCAGGTGAATAAAACAGGTGTCGAGTTGAACAATGAAATATATAAAATCTCTGACCTTATGTTGGCATGTGATTTGGAGAGAACTGATAAGTGTTTGGCAGCAATTCACTTCGATGTCCTAAATACCCAATCTCCAAATTATTTCCAGTATGTAAGTAGTGATAATTTTTTTACAACGCCGATAGAAAATTACCATTTAAAACTCCTGCATCCAAACTGATAAGCACGCCATACAATACGCCATACGTTTGGGACGAAAGACAAGGATTTAAATAGGTACGAAATAAACCCACAAATCGAATCAATTAAAAAATTAGGAAAACTGAATGAAAGCCTAAAACAAAAATTAAACGTAAGATACCTGTCTAATAAACAATAGTGAACTCACCAACCTAAGATATTGGGCGGCGTTAATGTAAATTGTGGTTTATATCCTTTTCTCTAGCACAAAATGGTAATTAACACCAATATAATATGTTTAAAGAAACAAAGATACCAATTTGCTATTAAATAAATCTGCTTTTAGAATCCTCTTTACAGAGAGAGCACTTAACGAACGTGCCTGCTACAAATTTATCAGACGACTGAGTGTGGCCAGAAATGCTTTGGCAATTCTTTTCGAAAAATGATAATCGAATTCAATGCGCTCTATTGACCAAAAGACGAATTACTAGAAAATAAACTCAAATAATGACAAAAATAAAATGGTTAAAGAATTGTCCCTTGCACCATCTGGCTTTTAGGATCGTTTTGTTGGAATTTCTAGCTTTTGAATTTGGTTTTAGTATTAATAACAATAAATTATAAGCATCGTCAGGCAATGAAAATTCAGGTAAAAATTCTCAACACAACAACAAAGCGTTTTCCCAAGTGAAAATCTCGAAAATCTTATGTTCCCTATACCTTACAAAAATGACTTAATTTAAACTAATTAAACATCATAACAAACGAAAGATGCCAAATTAATAAATCTTAAAAAAATTGAGAAGGTTCAATTTAAAAAATTCTTAAATAATTTTACCTCTTAGCTTTCGAGTTTATCTTTTTTGTATATTTAGGCCTGAATTAAATTCAAATTAATATATGTAAGCTAAAAATCTATCTCTAAGCAGTTATTTCAAAATAGATAACGTTTTCAATTAAATAGTCGACAAAATCTCGAAAATTTCAATTTTTTAATTTGATCTGAAGTAATCTTTACATATCTAAATATTTTTCTTGGCTTCAACTACTCAGCTGACAAAGAAAAAAGGCTAAAAAATAACTTCAATTTAAACTAGTTAAACAAACGCCATAACGAATAAAAAATACCAATCTAAAAAAATTAAGAAAGTTCAATTTAAAAAACTCTTAAATAATTTTTTCGTTTCGCTTTCGAATGGTTTTGTTGGAATTTTGAGCTTTACAATTGATTCTTGAACTTCTACAGCAATTATAAGGTTTTTACATCGTTAAAATTCGCTAAAAATTTTATTATTAATTATTTCGAGAGGTAACATTCTTAAACAATTTTTGCAAAATCTCAAAACCTTTTACTGTTTGCTAAAATGCAGCCAAAAAATAATAATAAAATATGAGAAAGTTTAATTAATTTAAAAAAAAATAAATTTTCCTTTTCGGCTAGAATGCCAAACATTGATTCTCATATTGCAACAATTCTAAGCTTTCTACGATGGCGTATTTTCAAGTTATCTACTTAGCCATGAAAGAAAACACGTATCACATTAACAACCCTTTATTTTTCTACGTAACTGCCTTCAACACTTATACACTTATTCTACCTTTCTTCCAATTGTCCCATCCCTCTGCAAAATATTGTTCAACAGCTTCTTTGAGTGCTTCGTCAGATTCAAAACGCTTTCCCCTGAGATGCTTTTTTAAGTTTTTGAACAGAAAGAAGTCTGACGGAGCTAGGTCCAGCCTCTAAGGTGGATGCCTTAACTCTATAAACCCACAGTCATTGATTATTTATATGCTCGACTTTTGACTTTACGACACTGCGATGTTCCACCTTAATTTCACTGGTTTTATCTAGAAGTAAACCTTCCCAAATCTCTATAAACCACACAAATTAAACATAACTTAGCATATTTTTTAATAATTGGTTTAATACCGTCGCCTTTTTGTTTCATATGGCTAGGTAGATAACATAAAAACGAAAATTTAAGTTAAAATAGCTAAAAATTCTTAACACGTAATCACATTAATAGTAATAATAATTATAATATAAATAATTACATTTCGTTGTGATGATTTTTACAGGTTATTGATTATATCCATATCTATGAAAGCTCTTTGTGTACATAAAAGGTTTTTATATGTACTAAACTGATGTAAAATTCGCATTTTAAATGAATATATTACTTTGCCTTTTAAAGTAAATGTCAGAAAATTAAAGCTTTGTGTATGATTTCAAGAAGTCCCAACAAAATCTAAATGTATTCTGAAATCATGAAAATCCTTAAAATTTCCTAATCCACGACAGTATTTAGTAAAAGTCCTAGCGTAGTACAGTTTCTGTTTAGAGGTACTTCCTTCTAATCCAGCGCAATTTCCCGTCTAAGACAAATATTTAATCAGGAAAGTATTTTGACATGAAAACTTTTAACATGAAAATTTGCATCAAATCAATAATATTAGGAAGCAATACATGAATAATTAACATGTTAATTGCCCCAATAAAAACCTTCGTTTATTGATAGACCTCCAGATTACTCTACAAGTTAAAAAACGGTTTTTTATTTGGCATCAATTCGCGTGATCAACGATAATTTGCTTATAAATAAGCAAGGCAAATTAATACAGACTAATCAGTTTTAATACCACCTCAAGATTCATTTCACTGATTATTGGTAGCTGACAGCTACCGATCTTAATAATGTAAGTATAACAAGAACACAAAGAAGGAAGTATTTTCCAATTTGCCAAAGGTTGATTGTATTTGATTATTTTTACATCGTATGATTAACGAACTGCATAATCAACGTTGTTTTATTAAATTTCCGGTAGCAAATCAAAAACTGAATCCTGGTAATTGGTTTCCTTAACACGAGTGGATGTATCGAACGTAAGGAATTCACTGAAAAAAAAATGCTTTTACATGTAGCTCCACTTCTAAGATTTATGAATAATTCATACAGCATGCTGCTGGTTTAATTTAATAAACAAGAGATTCTACCAGAAGACCGACACCTCCGAAGATTACGTTGTGATCGTAAAGTATTTTAATCCGACATCAACAGGGCACTACACAACGCTTATGTTGTAAAAGGTTGAATGTCTTCAGTGTTTTTTTTTTAACTTTAGTCTGAAATGCGGAGATAATACTAAGTGGCTTGAATTAATCAGCAAGTGTGGCTAATTTGGCTTAATACCCTGAGAAGTTTCATTGTTTGTTTTGTTTTTCTGGGTAGCAGCTTTCCAATTTATAACACGTATGAATTTAATCACTTTATTTAAGTGTTGTGCACTCTTAGCCAAGCCAGAACTAACAGGGTTAAAACCAACTTTTAAGATAGGCTTTTGATTTTAATCTTTTTCTGATTTTTATGAGTTAATTTACAATTTTATAAAAATGTTTGCTTTCTTTCAAACTTGAATGCATTATTATGTAAATATTGTACACAGCAAAAAAACAATTTGAAATGTGTATTGAGTTAATTTAACAAAACGCAGGGTTTGTGTCACATTTGGTAAACTAGTTTACCTGGATGTCGAAATACGTAACTTCAAGTTGTGCTATTCTTCCAACAAATTCGTAATTTATGCTTTAAATTTCGATGGTCAAACTGCATAGTTAACAGTCGAATATCATGACAAGTCGGGATTTTGACGCCATATGTTGCAGTTGCAGCTCAGAAAATTAATCAAGTAGCGATATAATTTATAATATTTGTGTTTCAAACACTTATTTTGCTTAATTGGCAGAAAAGAAGTTGTTGAATGGATTCATTCTGTTTATTAACGTGTCAGATCGAAAGAATTTTTGATACGTTTTTATTTCCTCGAAAACTAATTATACTGAAAATTATCAACTATTTGTTTAGACAAAACTTAATTATTAATTACGAAACGAAATTTTCAATCTTATTACCAAGTGCCGATGTAGCACAAAACTTTTTAATTGTGTAAATTAAATGCAGGTATCTCCGTAATCTAAAGGTCTATCAACAACTCAAGGTTTGGTACTAGCAATTACATATCAATTATTCACATATCACTTCGAAACATTGCTAATTTGATGCAAATTTTCGTACCAAACGATTTCCTGTTCAATCGTTCTTTAGTTTTTCTTAGCCAAGGAAACCACTACATTTAGGTGAATTAAAAAACTTCATCTTCTTCAATAAAAATAATATAAAGCGTGGACTAAATTCACTAAATGCTTTTGTAGTTTTAGGGGTTAAAGTTTCGTCACGTGATAAATTAAATTGAAATTAACATTTCAACTCAGAAATTTGGTTGGTGTAAACAGAATCTTTTGAATTATACGAGTACACCGTATTTTTGTTAGAAAAAATAATGTTTATCTAATTTTATTTAGTTAAATTTACGTATTATATACTTCTTTATAAACAGAATATGTCAGATTTTTGTAGTATGATTGCAACAGTTGATAGCAAAATATGCGGAAATAAATATTTTCCTTTGATTTTACTGTTTAAAATAAAATTATAATATTGCGGCCAAAGATTCCTCTAACTTAAGTGGAAGTAATTTAACATTAGTATTCGAAAATTTTTTGGTAGTTAGGATAGTCTTGTACGTTGGTAGTAGGTACTCGTCAACTGCGGAATATGGAAGAGCATTCAATTTTGTTTAAATAACACCTTCTTGTCACAAGTCGATAATTCCAGAATTTATTTAATAAATATGTATGTAAGTCTCCGGTCAACACGTTGCAATCCTGCTACAAAAAAAAAAAACTTACTCACCCTGTATATAGTCATATAAATCTCTAATAAACTTTAATAAGCATAAAGGTAAACAATACTTTGGAAAATTATCATTGCAGTGAATCAGCCTACTATTGACATTTAGCGTTTAACTGAAATACTTACAAGCTTTGATTCTCAAAGAGTAACTCAATTATATCTTGCCGATGTAATTATTGTTATGAACAAAAGTTTTATTTAAGACTGAAAACATTGATACAATAATTATACATAACATATTTAGAATGAATGAAAACAATTTTCATAGAAAACCTTTTCCCAGGATTTTTTTATAGAATGATTGAGAATTCACTAACTGTAGCTTAAGCTCCAAAAAAGGCAACATGTTTAATTAAATAATTTTATAATTTGGTCCGAATTAATATTTACGAATTTAGATATTTTCCTTCCTTGAATGATTTAACAGGGAAAGAGGAAATGATAAACAAAACAGAACTCAATCTAATCATAAATTCCTAAAACCATAAGCTTTCTTCACCTTAACAATTAAAAGGTTCCAAAACGAATCTAAAAGAAGATAAATTAGGAAGAAGGTTCAGTTGGAGCGAATTCCTAATTTTAGCATTTGACTTACGAGCTTTTTTTCTTGTTGGAGTTCCAAGCCTCGTATACCAAACCTGAATGAAAATTCAGAGTAGAACACATACTTAATCATTAATTAAGCAAGCTGCATTTGAATTTCATTCTGAATTCAGGCATACATTCACGCAATATGACTCATTAGGTAGAATTTTTTCAAAATAAAGTTTCTATTTACATTGAAGGTTTATTTATACACCAAAGAGATTTAAAATACAAATTTGAAATGCGTATTCTTAAATTAGAATTCAGTGATTTCCAGAAATCCAAAATTTATTCTGAAACCACATGAATGAAAACCGTGAAGAACTCTAATAAAAGGCATTATTTTAAATTTAGTACTTTCTTATAATCAACCTAAATTTTTAGTTTGAGCCAAAGCTACAGAGGACTTAACCAGGAAAACTTTTTGACACGATTTGGCGAAATAAAACTGAATAAAGTATGTATACTGGCAACTGGACTAAATTCGTAGCTCTGTTTAATCTAATGGAAATAAGTAAGAATGCTACGAAAGAGAAATAAAAAATAACGTTGTAATGGTGGAATAACTATTATTGGAAAAATAAACCAATATTTAATAGAACAAATACGTGCAGATTTGACTGTTCTCCTTATGATATGTACAAAGTATATTTCAAGCAAATAGCATTTTTAACGAGTATTTAAAAACTATGTTCCTTCTTTTGTTTTTATTTGTTCTTATTTTTAGCATATTTAAGACAAGCTCGATGATTTATTTATTTGCATTAATACTACATTTTCAGTTATTTACTTAAAATAGGTTGAAATCCTTTCTAAATATTTCTAAAAATAAAAATATTAGAAGCAGAAAAATGCTACTCTCTGCAATTTAAACTTGATGCAAATTTTCGTGTTAAAACAATTTTCTGTTCGATCGTCTTTTAGTCTTCTTTTAGACAAGAGAATTGCAAAATTTAAGTGAATTAAAAGACTTTATTTTCTTGAAATGAAAATAATGTAAAGCATGGATCAAATTCACTTTTGTAGTTTTTGATGTGTCAGTTTCGTCACGTGATAAATTAAATTCAAATTAACATTTCAACCTAGAAATTTGGTAGATGTAAACGGAATCTTTTAAATTATACACAAAATAGGAGTTTTCTAAGTATATTTTAATTTGAGAAATAATGTTTATCTAAACTTTTAAGTCATAATTATATTATGAATGAAATCTTCATATTGGCAGCTAGACTAAATCCACAATTCTCATTAATTCAACGGAGAAATTTCCAGGAAAGCAAAATAAATAAATATATCTTGGCAATGATACAACATTTTGCAGAAAAACTGAGGGTTTAAAACCAGATCCTGTACTGTACTGGAAAGATTTCTTTTTAATTCTTGGCATTTATTTTTCTAATAAACGTTCTCTGAAATTTTAATTTTCAAGTCTCATTTTTAAAAAAGCTTTAGGAAAATAGGTTATTTCTTCACTCTTATTTTTAATGAAATTTAACATCAGCAATGCTCCTTAATATATTTATTTAGGTTAATACTACTATATTTTCAGTTATTTATATGTGCGGATAAGCCTTAATTTTTCTCTTAATTTCTAATTAAATCGGAAATTTTCAAATTTTCAAATTTTTACAAATATGTCGATTTCTAACAGTTTTGTTTAATTTTCTTTTCGTGATACCTACAGATCCTAAATAAAATATTTAAAACTACCCCTTTTCAGTAAATTTTGCTTTGCAAAATGTGTTTCTGAACTTTCAGGCACTGGTATCTGAAATATTGATATTCAAATATTAATAACGTAGGTAGCATTAGTATTGATATTTAAACTATCAGTTCAGTTCTGCTCTTCGCCAGTTTATAATACATATTTATGTATTGAGATGATATTTAAATTGGATGCTTATAATTAAAGATTATATTATTTGTTGAATTGCTAACGAAAGTTATTTTTGCAAAGATTGTTAATGCAGATTTTTAAATTATAAAATTGTAACATAAATTTTAGGTAGTTAGATTAAATTTAAGTTGTTAATGTAAATAAGTTATTGTTATAATCATTGTTAGAGAATAATTAGCTAAATTCAGTAGTCATAGAAATGTAAAATTAGTTACTTTAGAAACCTTGTAAATAGTTGTTATAGTGAAAAACAAATTGAAGATAAAATATCCTGGATACAGAAAAAAACAATTTTATAATAAATTGATATTTTGCATTCAAATGGGCAACAACCAGATAGGTTTGCTCGTCCCAAAACGATAAATATCAAACGAATAATTAAATTTAAATAAAGTTAACGATGATTAGAATCAGTATAAATCAAAAGGAAGTGAAACAGAAGAAAATCCAATTGAAAATTAAACTTCAAGTAAAAGCACTTCAAAACAGAGGCAATTCAAGTAGAGGTATTTCAAAACAGAGGCAATTCAAGCAGAGGCAAATTGGATTTTGGGTGTTGAACTAAAGAAATTTTGGAAAAAAGGGGAAGTCAAGTGTAGATAGTGAGTGTTAAAAAAAATTTAGAAGTGTAAAGTATAGTACAGTATGTATAGACGTGAGAGTAAAAATTTAGGTAAGTAAGTAATTGCTGATATCTTTTGGTATATTTCCAAGTATCTCAATAACCACTTTACTAGCTGCATTCGTTTAAAAAAAACTATCTTAATAAAATATTTGCTGAGATTTGTGAGATTTGTTTTCCTTGTTTTCCATTTGTTGTTGATTACATTCGGTTTATATTTTTGGGAATGTAAACCCTCATTATTTACTG
This sequence comes from Melanotus villosus, assembly GCA_963082815.1. NCBI lineage: Eukaryota > Metazoa > Arthropoda > Insecta > Coleoptera > Elateridae > Melanotus > Melanotus villosus. The sequence continues at coordinate 3,972,428 of OY720420.1, read as the reverse complement.
CACATGTTAAAAATTATATTGTTGATAGCAGATTAGGATAAATTTGTTTACAAAAATATATACTATTTTAGTTTCTAAATTATGTATACAAGTTTTCTTGTTAGATGCATTAAAATCAAATTTTTAACACCGATTACAACTGTGTATGTAGTATATGTAGGAAATCCTTTTAGATTTTCTGTAGGGCTTAGGATGATTCAAGGTTACTTTACAATAATAATTTATGTAGTCTATCGTTTTCATAATTTTCATTTTTTTTATAATTAACTTCCATTTTTAAATTTTAATTTTGAATAATCTTTTCAAAATTCTAATTTAGAATTCCAAAATTTAATAATTACGACTTCATTCAAATATTGGAATTGATACTTTATTTTACGTCTTTCTAATTGTCATCATCATTATCACCTTTTTATTCTCGTTCATATTCAGGAAATAGGGATTTGTTAGATGAAACTCAAAACTTGAATCTTTCTTCACCTTTTTTGATATCATTTTTGTGATCATCATCGCCATCATCAACCTTCCTTTTCTATTTAATCATCTTTAGGGATCAGACTTATAGGAAATCTTTTCGAATTCAATTCATATTTTGAAAAAATCGTTGCCGTCTATTTACAGTTTCATTTAGCAAACTATCAGAAAAACGCCTTTTTGAGTTTATTTACAAGCATTATTTTTAGTTTTAGTCTAGCATCTGGTTTAGCATTTTATGTAATTTAGTATTTTTAACATTTGTATAGAGTGAATTCTGAACTCTAAATTGCACCTAGCCTGTAACGTTTGGATTTTATATTCCAGAATAAAGTTCGAAAAGAATATCCAGATTCAGTACAATTTAAGAGTAATTCCAGACTACCAATGCTTATCTCTAATTAGATTAAATTTGAAGTATTTGTACTTTCTAATTAACTTCAATTTCATTTAGTAATTAACTAAAGGATGGGTTTATCTTTCTGTAACAAAAAAATTAATATCTTTTATATGTTTTTGGTGTAAGTTTGTTCGTTCTTCAAGGACTTTAATATTAAATTAAGATGTTTTCTCAATTTATGTCTAATTCGTATACGAAACCCACTTTAAAGTTTTTAAAATTTTCAAAATTTAAATATGGTATTCCAAAAGAAAACTCATTGTGTTTAATTAATTTGATTAAGCCGGGTTATTTAAAATTACCGAAACGCCTAAATATGTTTTAAGTCATAAATAAATTCACACAAAAGTTTCTTCGATTTAAGCAAGCTATTATCAAAACGTATTTTAAATGTTCTTAATAAACACTTTTGTTTTATTATCGAATCTAGATTTGTTGATAGAATCGTTCCAAATTAATATCAAAGACAGCTCCGAATAAACGTCAGTTGTGAGATTTATTATTTTTTTGGCGAGTAGTTATTATTAATATATTTTAAATACAAAATAAAATCAGTGTCACTAAGGTGATTGTAAATTCCACTACAATAAAAGATATTCATTTTTGATAATACTCTGTATAATTCGAAATTTCAATCTTAAGCTCTTATTAAATACTCCTATTATTTTGTTGGAAGTTCAATATATTTCTTCAAATGTTGATATCCAACGCTTTCTCCCCATTGTGTGAATAGGTTTATAAAATTTAAATCAGAATTGGGAGTTGTTACCTTGACGAAAACTCTATTTTTATTCATTCCCAGCCAATCTTTGTCCTTTTATAGTTCCTACCGTATCAGGTTCGTTATATAGTTCTTGGAGTCCTTTGTTCGTGCTTCTCTCCCATTTACCCTGGACTCTTTGGCCTTTATAAATTTTCCTGAGTATCTTCCTCTCACATATATCGTAGCCTATATTCTGCTGTGTACTACCGGCCTTATAACCGTTTTGTAGATCTTCAGTTTAAGTTTTCTTTTGAGATGTTCTTACTATAGATCAGTCTAATGACTAGACACCACGTTTTCCTAGCATCAATCTTCTCTGTACCTATAGCTAATTTTTCGCAAAATCTCTTTTCTTTTCCCGTAATACTTTCTTATAGTTATGCTTGCTTTTTCTCTTCTGTTTCACTTTTTAGCATTTGTAACCTTGTCATTCTTCTCTTTTCTAATTCTGATTTACATTCTATATCAAACTACTTTTTACTTTTCTTATTTTCTCTGTCACTGTCCTTTTCAACCGTCTGCCTTATTTTGGTACTTATCTCATGTCATAAGTTCTCCATGTCAATATTATATGGTAATGATTGCAGATTATTGGTTAATTGTACGCTACATTCAACTCTATCTTCTTCTCATTTCTTTGTTTTTTTTGTGTGGATTCCTTGCTTTAGTTTTATACTGACTAAAAAGTGATTCCTGTCTGCATCTGGACCTCCATAACTCCATACATCTTTTTTCATCCTTTTCGATGACTACATGGTCTATCTGGTTTACATAGCACCCATCTGGTGATCTTCACGTGACTTGTACTATATATCCTTCCTTCGGAAATACGTGGGGTTTAGTACCATAGTCTTCCCTTTTGTTAAATAGCTGTAGATATCTAAGCTGCTTTTCCATTATAATAAAGAATTGGTAAATTGTTTATAGTGCCTGGAATTAGTAATTTAAAGTCGAAAAGAACTCTGTACTCAACTTATATTATTTTATTCATATTTAACTTGACTTATCCTAGTTAAGGGAAGTTGCCTGAATCGCTTTCAAAAATTTAATGTACTGAAAAACTACAATTTTTGTTTAAAATTATGTCGATATTGCCTTATATTTTTTCAATTACACAATTTTCTAATAATTTTCACTTACTCTTATAATGAAAAAAGTAATCATAAAAACTATTGATGCAGTAAAAAAGTAAACTGTCGAAAGTGGTGCTGTTACTTGGGTTAAAATATACATATGTAAACTAAATACTTGCAGAATTCAAAATATTCCCTTGATGCAATCTAGTCGGTGTTTAACAATGATTATTATATTTTTTTTTTGGAAAGAAAGAAGTCGCGATATTGTTAATGGCGTCCAAGGCAGTACGACACAAGGAAATTCTTCTGATCTGTGATTTAACAGTGATTAATCCTTTACAAAAAGGAAGTTGTACTGTTAAAAAGTATTGCTGTTTCAGAAAGGAGTTCAACGCGTTCATTTATTAATTTTTTGTAACAACGAATATAATTATACAGAAACATATCTGATTGCCTACCACGTAAAATCAAACTCCCACAAAAGGCAGCAGAAAATAATCATTATAAGGCGTAGTGAAGTGACAAGGATAATAGACTGCTACTGCTTATCTGCGATTGCAACGAGATAAAGTCTGTTCTGCACTTGGGTGTAATTCTAATGAAGTATTTCCCTATACATTACGGCAGACACTGTAATTTATTATACATAATTGTCGTGCAGTTAACAATTGCTCAATATCCATGTGAGTTATACGCACAAAATGAGTTTTACGCTTTGCGACAGAAAACTTTTATACCTACTTTATGCTAAACTCGTTAACATGGAAAATATCTTCAACAACATTTACTACAACTAGATTGTTAGAACTTGAGTTTAGGGATTCGGCTGGAATTTTTGAAAAAAACGTTTTAAATTTTAACCTCGTGGTTCACGAGTATCCTTTCTCTATGATATAAATCGACTTGCAAACATCATGGGTGGTCTTTTTATGAAGTAGTTTGCCTCAAATGCCCATTAAAACGTGGAATATGATCAAAACTAACGTTAGGTTACTCTAAGTAGCAAATTTACAGCGAAAGCTATGTAAATAATCGGACAGTTTGTGTTTAGCACCTACCAGATGCTCACGAGAACTATTTACGGGGATATTTGATTCTTGTATCCGCGGACCACATGATTAGAAGTGTGCTAACTGGATGGTTTCACAATTTTTATGTAGGTGACATTTTAAATATGTAACGCTAATCTGTAATTCTATAAAAGAAACGTTTCTAAAAATAAATTTGCCTTTATGTTCTTGCATATTTATAAAAGTGGAAAGTTAAGAAAGTCGTAAAATTTTGATTTCTGACTAGTAAAATGCCGGCTTATTTTGGTTAAAACGCGCGTCAAAATTTGATTTATGTAAACGAAAAAAAGAAACGAATGTTTTGACAGAATTGGTTTGTCATAACCATAATGTCCCGATTACATAAAATTTCCAAATAGTTAAGGTAGGTTCGATTTTAAAACATAATGTTTCGTGCATCTCGTTTGGCAGGTATGGACATTTCTATCGTTTCGAATCGAATACGGTTATGTCTAGGTCATAAATATAGTTTTTAAAAAGATTAATCCTGCACACGCTTTAAATTGTGAAGCTTATTAAAAAAGCGAAAGTTGGGGATTATGGACAGTGTCTTTATTTAACACCTCCATTAGGAGATTAGTGATTTGTTATACTAAAAAAAATATTATCGTGTCCATTAACTTACTCATAGATTATACTAAAAGGGTCACAATCTCTTTTTTTGGAAGTGTAGGTGTAAATAAAAATTCGGTTTTGCCATTAAGTTTAAAATAATATTTTTCGCAGCTGTGGCCGGATGGATATTTCCAATTTTTAAAGACCTTATATTTCAACGAAAACCTACGATAATAATTTAGATGGAGATTTCTTTACTAAAATGAATACATTGAATTAGATATTTGGGACGGATGAGTAATAAATATATTCTTGTAGATTTTTGATCAAGGTTTTCAAAGAAACCAACAGTGAAACATTTGTTCAAAATAAATGTTATTGCAATACAAAGAACATCCTAAGCACCTTCAAATTTATTTTTAAATTTTAATTACCTATAAGTATAACGAAATTAATTAAAGGCTGATAATATAAATAAACTTTAAAAACCCACCAGAAATTTTTTGTAATTTTTTAATACAAAAATAAATAAATAAAATTAAAGCTAACAAGTGAAGAAAATTTGTTAATTAAACAAAAAGGTTCTGACATTTTTAAATAGTTTTTTTCGAAAAAATGAATACATTTATAGAGATTTATTTTTTTAAATTTAGTTATAAAGATGATATTTAGCTGTGATGTCATCAAATATTTTGAAAATAATATCAATCATAAATTTAATACACCAATCACAGTCAGTAAATTAAATTTTAAATATCTGTTGCATCATTTCAGTGCAATGCAGAAAGGTTGCACAAAATTCCGTCTAATAAAATGAATTACAATCGACTGCGAAAATGAGCCTTTGTATTTTCGGACATTAAATTTAATTGCTTTTTATTAAAACTACTGCGAAATTTATGGTTGCGCAAGAGCAAAATTAAAATTTCGATAAAACTTTGCTTCTAGCACATTTTCAAGCAAAAAAATAGTTTCCTATTTTTCATTTTTAAATCAGATCAGAGAGGCTGCATTTACAAAATTAAGTTTCTATTCGTTACCTACAACAAAAAATAAAAGCCAAGCTCCAAATTTAAAAAAAAAAATTAAAAATAAGCCAAGCAGGTTGTGGCCCTACGTCCCTGCTGCTTTAAAAATATTATGTTTCCATCAATTTAAATTAATTCCCTAATTTCATAAAATTTGCTTGGTAACAATTCTACAATTATTTATGAAAGTGAACTCAAACCGTGTAAAAGTTAACAATAAATCCGATTTAATTTCACACCATTATTTCTAATCTGAACCTAGACACGCCTGAATTTTAACTTTCACTGAAACAAAGTTTCATAAATCTTCAGCCTGTATAATATAAACGGTTCGTATTATTTAATATCGAACATAATCTTTTGGAACAGGCCGAATACCGTCGGAAATTCCTTTAAAATTCTTTGTTTTTATAAATCACCGGTTAAATAACTGTAATATTTAGACAAAAATTATATAGGTACGCCCAATTTTATATATAAAATTTCACATAGAAGTCAAAATAAGTCAAATCTACTAAATTTCTGAAATATAAAGCCGCTTCCTTCATATATCATTACACGGATTCGGGCTATTAACTAAACGATTAGATCACATAGCCTACTTGGTAACCAGATAGTTCTTCCCATAGAAATTATCTTAAAGGTACGATCTGCGCTGGAGATAAATAAACTAAGAGGTTTAATATTTATTGAACACGGTAGAACGCCACTATTTATAACTTTGCTGTTTCATTTTCAAAGCAAACAATATGAAAACAAACGTGTTAGTAAAAGCCATTTGGGTAATTTTTTTTGCTTTTACTTTCAGAGCTAAAAATGTTATTAATGGTAACAAATAATAACAATTGGATTTCCTGGAGCTAAAATATTAATTTAAAGAAAATTCCGCCCTTGGTGCTATCAAAATTATGCGTCTAACCTACAAATACAAAAAATAACACACAAGATGGGCGCGCGCGCCTACCCTAAATTGGCCGTAACGCCCTTGCCAACTACTATCCTGTTGCATGAATTAATAATTAATTTAAAAAAAATAATGACCCTGATATCCTTATGGTCAGTGAAATTTGGATAATATATAATATAATATAATATTTATTCTGAAACATAAGTTTATACAATAAAACAAAAATAACACATGTTTTTCATATTTTAAATATTTCTTTATAACTAAATATAATTTACTTACTAAAAAAACGTTCAGAATATTGATGATCGTAACTCACAGAAGTTCTATGGAACTTGTGCATGAGAATTTGAATTACAAAATCTGTAGTATTGATAAGAATTACCGTATAGTAGTAGTATTTTTTATATCTAACATGTTATGTAAACTATTCTTGGTGTATTTAGTAACCAGCCTTTTATTTTATTTTTGAAAGATCGAATATTAGTAGTTTCTTTAATATCTAAGGGTAATTTGGAATAAATACGAGGGGCAGTGAAATAGTATGAACGCTGCCCAATAGTTTTAGAAGCCCTTTCAACTTGGAATAAGAACTGTGACCTATATCTTGTTTGGTAGTAGTGGTTAATTGGCTTTAATGCGTGGCTCATTTTGTATTGAAAACAGAGCAGTTTATAACAATATAACTGTCGAATATCAAATATACCTGTTTCAACAAACAATTTATCTGGCGGAAAATGCCGTTCTTTATTGAAGATAATTTTTTAAAAATATTTTTGTAAAATTTCTAAATTTACTAAATTATGTTTGTATACTCCACCCCAGCCTACAATTCCATACTGCAAATATGATTCTACTAATGATACAGAATTTTTAATTGTTGAATATCCAAAATTAATTTTAATTGTTTAAAATGAAACAAAATCCCTCTTAATTTTTTTATTACTTTCAATACGTGCAAATCCCAACGAAGGTGCTGATCCAGTTGTATTCCTAAGTAGTTTATACTCTCCGCTCTCTCTATACAATAATTCTTATTTTTATTGGTAATAATTAATTCATTAAATGGTACATTTTTGTTTGCATAACAACTAAATAGAATGCATTTGGTTTTACTGAAGTTTAAAGATAGTAATTTTTGATCAAACCATGCTTTTATTCTGTTGAGATCTTTCTCGGCTACCTCTTTTAAGGATTCCCACGTATTCGCCGTGTACACTATTACAGTATCATCTGCAAAAGCGGATATGTTCCCTAAAGTATTTAATTTGAACAAATCGTTGAAGTAAATAGAAAAGAGCACTGGTCCCAGCACTGTTCCTTGTGGAACACCACAATTTAGCAGCATAGGATATTAATATTGTTTTCATGATGATTTATTTTAATTCGTTGTTATTAACGATGTTTGACGTGACAACAATGTATACATTTGAGATTAAAGAGAGAAAACGAAGAAACTCAGGAAAAATATTTTAATCGGTTTTAATAATTCGCAGATAATTACATTTTATTTAAAAATAAATAGAATATTTGCATAATCAAAGGTCTGCGAGAAACCAGTCGCCCTTTTATTTACTTGGCACCTTCCAGGGCACAATTTTTCCTTTCTTGAAACATAAAATTGCATCTTCGCTATATATTTTCTTCAAATATTTCAATACGCCATCCGAAATCCACTCGTTATTTGCGTCCCTACAAGAAGGACAATTCTCAGGTGAAGGAAACTGAACTTTTGGAAATTCAGGATCTTCTCCCGCATCTCCGGCTAATTGCTTATTAACGGCGTTATGGGCTGCCCACAACCATAAAATAGCATCGTCCATCGACTCCACCTGTTCCACGAGGTGCTTGTTTGCCATTACGCCAAACTTCACTCTGCAATGCTGCTCTGAGCATCCGTAAAAGTGCGATTCAAAAGTAAGCATCACATCCAAAATTTCACGTTGATTGCCGAACCATATGAAAGTTATATTTTCCTTGTTACCTTCGTTTTTCAGTGCATAATTTACTGTTAAATAATGGAACAATTTCCAAACGGTGCAGTCATAACCGCGGTACCTCCACAAGCTTCCTTTGCAGGCGATGAATTTCGGAGGAAAATAAAACACTTTCTTGCCTTTGCTTTCGGCGTTATGAAACCAATCGCGGATCTCAGAGCCTTTAATATCTCCAATGTCCATTTTCTTCTTCAATTCGCCTAAAACCCCTTTTCCTTCCTTTCCAAATGGAAAATATTTCACCAAAACGTTGACAAATTTGTTTAAACTCTCCAATTTCCAATGGGGCATTTCGTAGGGTATCCCATACCGGAAGAAATGCTGGATAGAGGTTTCTAAGTCTTCCCGAAACACCGCATCTCCGACTTCTTTAAGAGCAAGCCTAAATTCTCTCTCTTCTTTGAGCATCTGCATTTCTGGCGCCGTAGTTGTGTTTAGCCAGTTGCCAGTAAAAATGTCGCTGGATTTAACAATTTCCGGCAGTTCAATATTATCTTCAGGTAACAAAAAGTCTTTGATCTTTTCCATAATGTTTTGAATCGATTTCAAACTTTCCACCATTACAATCTTTTTACTTTTAAGGTGTAATGCAATCAAAGCAGGTAATTTTCCCACTCCGCAATCTTTAATTAAATTAGTGTTATTGCTAAACGAATGCCTAACAAAAATGGTGGGAATTTTTCCCAAAATTATTGCAACTTCTGGTCCAAATAAGCTATATGGATCTTCTAGAACCCCAAAAGCGTATTTGGTATCTGCTGGGACATTTCTAGTAAGAAAATGTTTACACGAACTATACGGAGAAAGCCAAAGGTTCCACCTACTGTATCCTTCCTCGAAAATAAGCCGTATTAATAATTCTTTCTTTAGCGACGTAAAGTCGGTACCTATCTCTACATTGCTGTCGATCTTAGCCGGCACATGATTCCTCCATGGTGCGAAGTTTTGCTGAAAATAAAGAATAGTGGGAGTACCTTCGATATTGAAACGTTTACAAGTTCCGATGTTAATGTACTCATAGCAATCAAAGGCACTGATAACTATATTATTCTTCCAGTCCTTCATATAAGCTGCCAAAGCTTTCCAAGTTGGTGAAAATCTCTGAGAAAGTTCGCACCAACTGCTGTAGAATTGCACAACTATAGCGCGTGGTCGAGTGTAAATTTCGCTGTCGAAATTACTGCCGTTTAAAACCAATATATGATCTTTCGCCGAATATAATCCTTGACCTGCTAGCTCTAGTAGTACGTTGTATTTATCAAAATCTGCGTTAGTTAAGTTTGAGGCCTGCGAAAATCCCATTCTATATAACAATAGTACCATAATAGGTACCACTCCACCCTTCAACATTTTTTAAAAAACTGTGAATACGTGTCACAGAAGCAATTAGTATTACTTATCGCCTATCAGGTATTATTAGTAGTTGATAAATTAAGAGTTAAGTTTTATAGTCCATAGTAGTGCCATGAACGTTTATTAATTTGAAGTGATAAGTTCTAAATTACCATAATAAACGCACTCTAACTGGTAGTAAATATCAACCATAAAACATAATTAAGTACATATTTTTGTAACTCATTAATTGTCACCTATTATTTAATACCATAAAACAGAACTGATAAGAATAGACAACCGTGATTCAGATCTCTCTTTATTATTACTTCTTATAATATCGGTTATAAATTTTCTATTATTAATAAATAATCAGATACGATATAAACGTCAGCCTTAGTGAAAATAAATTTTATTAGGATAGTTACTGACAACTGAAATGCAAAGTGTTTTAATGCTGTAAGTAAATTGTAATACAAAACAACTTTACAATAAACGAACGAAAATATTCGAAGTTTGTACATTGTTACTTACACAACAAGAGAGGTAAGTGAGAGTCACTTTGTCGAGCATGCGTAGTGAGCGTTTGCAAGCATAATATAAGATGGAGTAACAGGCTTAACTTCCATGTTATATACAATACGTTTCCACTGTCGCTATCAACGAGTTAAGAATAGAACAGGAGAGAGCCACACTAACAATACTTTCTACTACAAAGTGGTAACTAAATATGGCCGCCGCCATACCAACTATGCAGGCTACCGGATGTAAACAAACAACCATATTACACGATATTACTGTAATAGACCTTCGCTAAAAGTGGTAACTTCCGTCTAATGCGACTGCATATCCCCCACTACCTTAGGCTATCTCCTATTCTATTCTCAATTCGTTGGTCGCTATAAACCGCCACTAAAGACTTAAATAATTTCTGACATAATACATGCTATGGGTTGCTTATTGCGTAATTTATTTAAAAACGACCAACTGGTTGGAAACTAGTAGTAACTTCCCTTGGAAACTAAATTCACAGATACTATTTATACTAAATGACAAGCGCCAAACAAAGAAAATCAATCTACGTACCATATCACCAACTGTCACATGGTGACTTAACCTGCCAAATTGGCAGTGCAAAAATTTATTTCAATAAACCGTAAATTTTAATTTCGAAAATACGACCCTTAGAGATGTAAAGAATATGATCTTTGCCATACATATTCTGCAAATATTTATAAACCTCTGGTAAATTCCAATCGTTGCCCTTTCAACAAGCATGGCAACGCTTTCCATCCGAAAATTGAATTTTTGGAAATTCAGGATCTTCAGTTATAGCCCCTGCTAAGCTACGATTTACCCCATTATGAACTTCACACAACCATATAATTATTGAATCATATTTTATAAAATTTGGCCCATTCCAGAAAGTGCTCTCCGTACAAACACCACAGGTGAAATAACGGGTGTTAGAATACTCGTCTTATCAGAGTCACCTCTGCTTATTAAAATGTATGTCCGGATTGGTTACATTTTTAAATGCATGTTCTGTATTGGTTACATTTTATAAGCACAGATGACTCTGATAAGACGAGTTTTCTAACACCCGTTAGTATTTTACATTACAAGCCAAGTAAAATGTTTTTTTCTGGCGATAAGAGGATATAACTGGAGAGCCGTCAGGCGAGCCTATTACCTCTTTGAGCCAGTAAAAACTGTTACCTGGCGTGTATTGTATAATATTTTATTTGTTACTCATTTGAAAACGAAATTAATAAATAAAAATTACTACTGTCATTTTTGCGTCAAAATAGTATATTGCGTCATAAGGGAAGATATAGGCATATTTCATCCCGAAGATTTCTGCTGCACGAGCGAACGTAGTGAGCGAGGGCAGCAAAAGCCGAGGGATGAAATATGCCGTTAGATTCCCGTGGGGCACAAGCTATTTTTCCGCATCCATGAGAAGTTCGTATTAAATAAAAATAGTTATAATATAATACGTACCTACGTTTTTGACATATAACCTCAAATTACACATGTCAAATTTTCGTATTAAAAATAACTTCTATAATGAATTTATATAAAAAAATAATCGTATTTGCTTGCATTTTAAAAAATAATTACACTTATCAATCACTTAAATGAAGATTTTTGTATAATCAAATAATAATTTTGATTCTAAATTCTATCGGTAGATGTCACGTCGATAGCATGCACGGTAAAAACCCGCAAATGTTCATATCGTCCCGCTTTTTCATATTTACCCGCGATCCGCTATTGTTAACCTCAAATGAGATAAATAATCTGTCAATTACATACCATGGATACGGAAAAAATTCTAAATGCCTTGGAAGTACTACCGTGACAACACATATCATTTATTTACGTAACTAACTTGTAAAATTCACTACCGTGAAAACACATCGTTTGTTTAAACGCAAATCTAATTCCAAAATGGAGCACGAAATGGAGTTGATGAGTGACCATTCAGAAGATATTTTAAATGCTGCTCGAGAAGCTTCTTCAAGTTTGCTTCCAGTAAAATCAAAGCAACGATACGAGCAAGTGTATGGTATGTTTTGTAAGTAGATGGACAACAAGAAAGTGGACGGCCTTAGTGAAAACATAATGTTGGCGTATTTTTATGAGAAGGTAAGACATTTGCTACTAGTAAAATTAATGTTTATACTAATTTTCTTCTTAATTTCTTGAGATGAAAGTGCTTAAGGCATCCAGCTTATGGTCTACATACATACAAATCAATGAAAACATATATATTTCACAATACAAGAAGCTAATCGCCTTTCTGAAACGTCAAAATGACACTTACGAACCGAAGAAATCGAAAGTTTTGACGATGGAAAATATCACAAAGTTTTTGACTGATTCTCCAGACGACACGTTTTTATTAATGAAAGTGGTACTAATCTTTGGGCTAAATGGTGCATGAAGGCGTGCAGAATTGTGTAATTTAACAGTTGAAGATATAGAAGACACCGGGACAATTTTAGTTATAAGTTTACACGATACCAAAACCATGAAGAAACGTGTATTTACGGTAACATCAGAGTGTCATGGCTATGAAATTTACCACTTGCGATTAAGACCCAAAATAGTAAAACACAATCGATTTTTCGTGTTTTATCGTCATGGCAAATGCACAGTACAACCAGTGGGCACTCACAGTTTTGCTAAAATGCCACAAAGAATTGCAGAATACCTACTTAAAACTCCCGGATGCTTCCAGCTACACTGGCCATTGCTTGAGGAGAACCTCTGCAACCTTCCTTGCCGACAGCGGAGCTGATATTCAGGCTCTCAAAAGGCATGGGGGGTGGCATTCAAGCAGAGTGGCCGAAGGATATGTGGAGGAAAGCGTTGGTAATAAGATAAGAACTTCAAAGAGGATATTTAGCCATCACCAGTAGCACCTCAAGAAGGAAATACAGAAATTATGGTGAATCGAGGAAATTTTCAGCAACAACAGATTGATGTAGTGCGGTCAGGAGTTGTAACCTTTTCTAATTTAAGTAACTGTGTTTTTAATATATACAATAATACTATGTAAAATAAAATAATATTTTCTGTCAAATTGCGTTATAATGACACCTGACGTCGCTATGCAGTAATGGTTGCTATATTGTAAAGTGACCCATTACTTCACGATTTTGAGTGTACTAATGTAAAGGCGGCCATACACGTTGCGGTATACCGGAGAGGTTTACCTGCACAGCTTACCTGCGCAGGTAAACCGGAGCGCGTATTCCTACTACTATAGGTAAAACTGCACAGGTATCTCGACCTGTACAGGCGACCGAGAAAGAATCGAAAATTAATTCTTTTTACCTGTGCCAGACTACAGACCGGAGCGTGTGTGGCGCGCGCCTGCGCAGGTTTCAGTTGTTAATTAGTTGGGCAGAGGAAGGTTGTGTAGCTTTCAGTACCGTTTTTGTCGTTTTGTGTCGCACTCAGGAATAAGGTTACTGAGAGCTTGAGGTGATATTATGGTTGAAAATTTAAGGCATTCGTATGACTGTCCTGTTGCAAGGAATCTAAAAGTAGCTGTTAGCCTTTCACGCGGAGGAATAGCTCTTCTCATAATTGTATATTTCTTCTGAATTAATAGAGACGCATTTGAAAACAATTTTAGGTAAACTTATTCGTTCATCCGCAAGTAATTAAGGTAATCTGTGGATTCTACAATCAATTCTTGTAATAACTTAATATGAATGTATTGATTTCTTTTTAACAGCGACTTTTTACACCACTTTTCACGTTTTTTTCTTTGTTGTTCCTTACGTTATTCCACGTCGAGTAAAAGACCTACCGCCGCGAACACGTCATCTTGTGACGATGTCTTTGTTTTTAAACCGAACCCCTCAGCGGTTTACCCTACCGTGTGTGAGCCCGTTGCCTGTGCAGGTATACCTGTGCAGTTTGCCTGCACAGGTATATCTGTGAGGCAAACCGCAAAGTGTATGGCCGCCTTAATACATTAGTGTATGAAATGCGAAAAAATACTATTACGAATGCGTGAATGGCATCCAGGGTTTCACGAGGATAAGCCTCCTTATTGTCTTCGTTTTCTAAAGTTGCATTTACGGTTAAATAATGAAACACCGTCAATAAAGTACAGGTATAACCAGGGTACAGCGGTGAGGTTCCTTTACAAGTAACGTATTTTTCTGCCACGTTGAATACTTTCTGACTTGGCCCTTCAGCGTTATAAAACCATTTCGTAATATCTTCACCATTAATGGTACTTGCCAAAGTAACATTTCTAATCAGATTATTTAAAAACTGCTTCCCTTCACTTTTGAAGCAAACATACCGCAAAAAATGGTCTTGGTTGTGGCTGCACATCGTGTAAACAAATATCGTAAGCCAGTTTCCAAGTCTTCCTGAAAAGTAACATACCCCCAATTCTCAGTGAGATCCTTAAGACGAGTAAGATTCCTTTCGTGTTTCACAATCGCCATATCAGGGGCAACCGTCGCATTTAACCAACTGCCATTAATTTTCAGCTGCGGCCTTTTAAGTTTCGGCGTGACAATCTCTTTCGGTTTGGAGAACGTTTTAGTTACCCTCGAAGCTTTTCCAGGCTGTTCAGTTTAGCTTTCAGTATTCCGAATCTTTTATCCTTTGCTATCCATATAGCGGTAGCAATAGTAATTTGTATAACAAGTGTTGAAAGTACAGTTTTGCAGAACGAAAATGAAGGTTGCAGCCTGAGACGAAGTCGAAGGCTGCATTCATTTGAGTTTTGCAAAACACTTTCAACAAGTGTTATTACACACTATTTTTTCTACTCCTACAGAAGAAAGACATTTAATTCACTATTTAATATTTTAAAACAAATTTTATAATTTTTGTGGAATATTAAGTATGCTCATGAAAACTATGGTCACTATGGAAATAAGTCCGTTGCTATGAAAATAAACATATCACAAATATAAACAAACCATACAGTTAACCGGCGCCATTTTGAAAGTGTGTTGCAAAGTACTTTGCAACACACTTTTGGATTTTGTCGCACAGTTTCGACAAACAATTGCTTTCAGCATTAAAAATCATGTGGAAAGATCAACTTTCAATAGTAGGAGTAGAAAAATTCTTTTACACCGAGGTGCTGAATAAATTCCGTATACTTTTTTTTAATGCAAATCTCATAGAAACACCAGACACATTTCATAAAGCTATTGCAAATTCCGGGCCTAAAAGTTCCTTCTCCCTTTCAAACAATAACACTATGTACTACTTAGAAGATGCCGCTACAGTCAAGAGTGGTGTAAGATCCGTGCTGTTCTAGGGAATTACATTTGGAAATATTTTACCCTGCCTTCTCGTTGATCGTTAATTATCTGTGCAAATTTAGTATTCCATCTTTAAGGATTGTAATATCAATCCCTTTGGATACATCAGCACCAAGACGATCGCGGCCTTTCTCGTAATTTGCGGTGGGTATTACGTCAACGGCAAACTCTCGACAAATTGATTTTCATACTCGTAACAATCAATCGCTGCCACTACGATTACTGCTTTATATCTGTCCATCTTAGTATCGTGAGGTAGTAGTGGTTCCGACACTGAAGTTCATGGTATTTTACATTTAATTTCAAGATATATTTTAATTTAATAATCGGGCTGAAAGTTGGCTATTTTGGCTTAGATTGAATAGTTTTTATTGTTTATATTCCTACTTGTCACTAGATTAAACAAAACATTTAAAAGCTAAAAAATGTCTTTTATTTCAGTTACTCCTAATCTGAGAGCAAGAAAGAGAAGGGCGCATCGTGAACTGTGGAAAAGGCAAAGCAGGAAAAATGCCAGATTGCATGGTTTCACATACGAAACAGCTGAGGGGGAAAAAATAGTGAAAAAAGAATTGAAACCATGTGACCATCGATGTAGATATATGTTATAAATGCAAAAAAATATTTGAAGTCGATAGGCAACGTTTGTTTACAAAATGTTATGAAATTAAGTCTTATGATTAATGATTTACAATAGTTATTTACATTACAAGTTGCGAAAGTTTACTTTTAGGTAGAAGGTGTTTTTGAATTACGTTTTCCATAAAGTTGAACATTTATAATTCTTACTCATAATTTGAAAGTAAGCAATCACAACATTTTCTGTAAGTACTTGTACGTTTTTTTCGGTATACCAAACCACGAATTTGTCGTATTCCTTTTCATACGCGCTATTGGATTTACTTGGCAACAAATTATTCACGGCATTCGCTGCCACTTCTCGCAATTCCGGCGGTGTTCCTTGTAATTGTTCATCCGACATTATTACAATTTATCTAATTTTATCAATATTAATAACTAATAACAAATTCAAATTTACAAAGTGCGTACAAACACATTCAAATATTAATGTGCAAAACTATAAACGTCAAACATACCACTGTTGCCAAGTTAACTATTCTACAAAAAAATTCCCTAATGGAAATTGTAAACTAATTTTATAAAAAATATATAAATAAATAAAGCCGAAACAGAGAAAATAGTATAAAAAACTCGTTACAGAAGGCAATTCGAGCACTCGTCCGTTCGGACTCGTGCGCAAAAACGTTACCTTCTGTAACTTGTGTTTTAATATACTATTTAGACATATTTGTGAGGCGGTTAAATTATTAATTAGAGTTAATATTCAGTAAGTACCAAAAATAACTTCGAAGTAACACCTATATAAGTCTATATAGACACTTCAGAGCTGGGATTAGAAGTTAAAAAACTATCAACTATTAAACAAATCGGTGGGATTAATTTAGTTTAAAAAGTTTAATTCAAAGTTCAAGTATTACCGGAAGAAAGTTAAATAAACCTCAAATTATTTTGATCAATTGAGTACATCGAAATTTTTTAATTAAGTAAAATATTTGTCGGTTAAATCATTAATTAGATTTAAGATTCACAAGGTATCAAGAAATAATTCTAAATGAACACCTAGGCTCGCTTAAAGGGACACCTCAAGGATTAGATTTTCAAAAAACCCATGTTAGAAGTTAAAAAACTACAAAAGCTTGGATTTTCAACTAGTTGAAGATGGATTATGTACTATATTTTTTTTTCCCAGAAACATGCTCTAACAACTGTTAAAAAAATCAGTGGGGATAATTTAATACCAGAAGAAAGTTAAATCAACAATCAACCTCAAAATATTTTGATCAACCGCGATATATTAATTATACTTAGAATGCAGTAAGTATCAAGAAATAATTGTTCAACTGTGATAAACCAAATATTTTTCCTTCAAATTAAAATTAATAAAATATTTGTGTTAAGAATTTTATTTGGAATGTTGTAACCTTATCATTCATGAAGTACCAAGAAATAACCCTGATTGAACGTCTAGAATCGCCTAAAAGCAAACATTTCTGAGTTCAGACTAAAAAAAAAAAAAGAAAGAAAGAAACAGCATTAGATATTAAAAGTTATATATTATACAAATTTAAAATTGCTGCTCGTTGATGTTAGATAAAATATTACAAAAAATAATTTTTGGCACAAAAAGCGCGCACTAGCAACGCTTAAGAAAATTTATTTAGCTAAAAACTTCAATTAATACCAAAAGAAAGTTAAGTCAGCCTCTCAAAACTCCCAACTCAGATTGTCAAAATGTCTTCTTTGGAACAAAATATATGTTAAATTATAATTCATGAAGTACCAAGAAATAACTCTGAAAGAACACCTAGAATCGTCTAAGCAAACATTTTTGGGTTCAGATTTTCGAAAAAACATTTATATAAATTTTAATTTGTTACTCGTTGATGTTGGATTCTGTATTACTAATAATAGTTTTTGGCTAGCAAATATTCAGAAATGGCCAAGAACCCGTCGACTAGAAAAACAGAAAACAAAAAGCTTAGGAAAAATATCTTAATAAATTTTAATAATTCTCCATTTTAATATTCGCAGATAATTTCAATTAAAAATAAATAGAATATCTGTCTAATCAAACGTCAGCGAGAAACCCTAAGTCGCCCTTTTATCTACTTGGCACCTTCCAGGGCACAATTTTTCCCTTTTTGACATGTAAAATTCCATCTTCGTTATACATTTTTTTCAAATATTTCAATACACCATCCGACGACCACTTCATCTTTGGATCCCTACAAGAAGGACAATTAGCAGGTGAAGGAAACTGAATTTTTGGAAATTCAGGATCTTCAACCACATCTCCGGCTAAACGCTTATTAGCGGCGTTATGGGCTGTCCACAACCATAAAACAGCATTATCCAACGAATCCACCTTATCAATTTGATGGTCTTTTGCCATTGCTTGGAAATGCTTGCTGCAATCGCTGCATTTGAAAAAGTGCTTAACGTAAGCAAGCATCGCATCCAAAATTTCACGTGGATAGGCATCCTTGTTACCTTCGTTTTTCAGTGCAGCATTTACTGTTAAATAATGGAACAATTTCCATAAGGTGCAGGAATAACCGCGGTACCTCGACGAGCTTCCTTTGCAGGCGATGAATTTCGGAGGAGAATAAAACACTTTATTCTCTTTGCTTTCGGCGTTATCAAGCCAACCGCCGATATCAGCGCCTGAAATAGAAACCTCTCCACTGTCGGTTTTCTTCTTCAATTCACCCAAAAACTCCTTTCCTTCCTTTCCAAATGGAAAATATTTCACCAAAATGTTAACATACTTCTTTAAAGCGTCCAATCTCTCATCTGAGATTTTCTTGACTGCTGCTACCTCATTCTGGAAAGAATACCGGATAGAGGTTTCTAAGTCTTCCTGAAACACTACATCTCCGAGTTCTTTAAGCGCAAGCCTAAATTCTCTCTCTTTTTTGAGCTCCTGCATTTCTGGCGCCGCCGTTGTGTTTAGCCAGTTGCCAGTAAAAATATCGTTGGATTTAACAATTTCCGGCAGTTCAATCTCATCTTCAGGTAACAAAAAGCCTTTGATCTTTTTCAAAATGTTTCGTACCGATTTCAAACTTTCCACCATTAAATTCTTTTTACTATTAAGGTGTAATGCCATCAAAGCAGGTAATTTCCCCACTCCTAAATCTTTAATTAATTCTGTGTTGTTGCTAAGCGCATACTTAACAAAAACTGTGGGAATTTTTCGCAAAATTATTGCAAGTTCTGGTCCGAATAAGCTATTTGGATTTTCTAGAACTCCAAAAACATATTTGGTATCGGCTGGAAGACCTTCAGTAAGATAATCTTTACTCGAACTGGTATAAGGAAGCAGTTTGGGGAACTGCTTCGCTCTATTATCATGTTGCTCCTGAATTATCCGTAATACTAATTCTTTCTTTAGCGTCTTAAGGTCAATACCTGTTTCTACATTGGTGCCGATATTATCAGCCCCTTCTTTGAAATTCTCATGAAAATAACGAATAGTGGGGGTACCTTCGATTTCGAAATCCCTACAAATTGGAATGTTAATGGATTCATAGCAATCAACGGCACCGATGACTATAACATCCTTCCAGTCCTTCGTATAAGCTGCTAAAGCTTTCCAAGTTGGTGAAAATCTCTGGCAAAACCCGCACCAGCTGCTGTAGAATTCGATGAGTATAGCGTATGGTTTACCGTAGGCTTCGCTTTTGAAATTACTGCCGTTTAAAACCAATATATGATCTTTCGCCGAATATAATCCTTGTCCCGCTAGTAGTTCGTTGTATTCATCCAAATCTACGTTAGTTAAGTTTGAGGACTTCGAAAATCCGACTCTATATAGCAGTAGTAACACAACAGGTAGCACTCCACGCTTCAACATTGTTTCAAAACTGTGAATACGTGTCACACAGGCAATTATTGTTACTTATCGCCTATCAGGTATTATTAGTTGATAAATTAAGAGTCAAGTTTTATAGTCCATAGTAGTACCATGAACGTTTATTAATTTGAAGTGATAAGTTCTAAATTACCATAATAAACGCACTCTAACTGGTAATAAATATCAACCATAAAACATAATTAAGTACATATTTTTGCTGCTCATTAATTGTCACCTATTATTTAAGGCCATAAAACAGAACTGATAAGAATAGACAACCGTGATTCGGATCTCTCTTTATTATTACTTCTTACAATATCGGTTATCATTTTTTTTATTAATATAATTAGATACGATATAAATATTTAGCCTTAGTGAAAATAAATTTTAATAGAATAGTTATTTACAACTGAAATGCAACGTGTTCTAATTAATACCGAAAGTAAATTATAATACAAAACAAATTTACAATAAACGAACGAAAATATTTATAGTTTGTACTTTGTACACTGTTACTTACGCAACAAATGAGGTAAGTGAGAGTCACTTTGTAGAGCATGCGTAGCGAGGGTTTGCAAGCATACCTCGTTGACTTTAAACAGCTTCTATGACAAGCTTTCTTTATAACAAAAAGGACACAAAGAAAGAAGTTTTCGCGAAATTTAGAACTAAAAAAATGTCAAAATGTCCAGAGAAATATCTTGTGTGGCAGGAAATTTGCGTCTATGAAAGGAAAAGTACCGGAATCGTAAACCCAGAAATTCATCCGAAAGAATGTCTTCAACGTCCGTTGCCTTTCATTGACTTCTACTGTATGCTTGATTTGGCTTCAGTCATGCCATAATACGAAATCTGTCGTGAATTGGTATGGAGTCAATACGATCCAGATGGCCCCAAAACCATGTAATTCCTTCAACTGCCTAGAATTGCACCCGATAGTGACTTGTGAAGCAGAAATTAAGAAAAACTAATGACGAAGCCAACGACCTTTTAGAACAGTAGTCGCCAAAGTGGTCGATATCGACATAATATTGTTAGGAGTAAAGGGTCGATTCAATTAAGAGCGAATCGAGGGAACAGTAACATGAATAGGACCTATAAGATGCAGCAAGGTCATGAAAATAGTTACGGAGGCCAATCAATTAGGCCAGAATAACGTATTTACCAATAAACGGACGTCGGTGGTTCCAGCCCGGCCGGCGCGGCGGGAGCGAGACTGCAATACGTGCGCGGTTGCTTATTTACTTATACTTACAGGTATTCAGTCCTAATCTCATTTTTGTGCGCATCGACATACAAGTGAGCGTTAATTTTCTAAAATTCATCGACATACATACTATAATTCAATCGTTATTCCTTTACGAAATAAACTTTTCTATGTTAGAAGAGTTGAGTAACGATAAAATAAACAATCAAAAAACTCACATAAATGACTTTTTCTCTAGTACTATTATAATTACGTAATAGTAAAATAGGGGGATCCATAAAAAGTCAAGCAACTCGTGAATTTGTCGACGGTAAAAGAAGTTTGGCGACCCCTGTTTTACAGTTTAAGAAAACGCAGACTTCTAGTTACCACAAACCCAGTTTCAGAAGACACTGCACAAAAATTGATGGCTAACGTGAAATTTAGGATTTGATTATTTTATCAAAATCACAACTGAAATTATTACTAAGTTATAATAAATAATAAACCCATCTGCTTGTTGGAGTTGCAGTGAAGTTTTTCTTATTTGAGTTTGTTTTGTTGTCCCTTATACAGTGTGTCCCAGGATTGATGTTACAATAGGTGCGATGGACTAAACATTTTTGAATTTTATTTTAAGATTGTGGAATTAAGCCCTGCTTGGTTTGAAGAGAATTTTAAGAATATTTTCAGTTTTGAAAATCAAGTCGGCCTTGACATTGAAGCGAAAACTATTTTCTTTTCAGGTAGGAAAAGATAGAACACAAACAGAAAATGTGGTCTTTCCACCACGGCAAATGGATCAACAGAGCTAAGAAGCAGCTACAGTTTCCCCGGAAATGTATAGCTTGTAATAATAATAATAGCTAATTCTTTCCATATCTGCTGGTCTTCTTGCTGGCCTGGTTAGTATCGTACGAACTAACCTGTTTCTTCCCATTTTACTAATATTTTAGTAATAACTACGTCTTTATGATGCTATGCCTGCTGTGAATTTGTTCTGTTATACATCATATGGTTCTCAGCTCTTTTTCCCGTAGCAGGCTCTTGTTGTTACTTGTCTTGGCTATCTGAAAATCAAAATAATTTTGAAGTGGACTTAAAACTTTGAAAAGGCCTCTTTTACACAAGAATTCTCCCAAATGTAATTTAACGTACTGTGTATATACCATTCTCTTTTTATTTTGATAGTAATTGGTAATAGTTTGGATTTATTCATTAGCCTTTTTTAATTTATCTCAGATGCCTATATAAAAAACCTATATTCAAATAAAAACAATCGAATCGTAAAATTTTAATGGCGATATTAATTTAACTGGTGGGCAAAATCATTATTAAATTATCCAGTGTGCACCAACGAAGCGTTTTTTATCAGATCGAAAATAATGCACATTGTCAAATGCCTACTTATCTTTACCAATTTAATATTTCATGCATGTTCTGAAAAGCAGAAAGCCAAGATAAAAGGACAAGGATTATATTCATCTAAGGAAGAAGTGCTAATATTAACTTCTGAAAATTTCGATAGTGAGGTTTATGGTAAACCTCGCGTTATATATGTACAGTTTTATAACACTTGGTCTGGATTTTTCCAGCGCTTTGCTGAGGTATGGAAAACACTGACTGCTTAGTTGAAGAGATACAAAGATGTTGTTGTCATCGCAGCTATGGACTGCTACGAGTATTCCTCAGAAATATGTGGCCTTACAATAAAAATTCAATATGTCATAATTGGAAATTTTACCATCCGACATACACACGATATTATTTTTACCGTAGACTTTCTGAAAGTATTTTTTGTAAACTTCTGGTAAATTCCAATTGTCACCAAAATATCTACAAGTACCACAATGCTCTTTCAAAGGAAACTGGTTATTAGAAAATTCGGGATCTTCCACATGAACACTGCCCAAACGGCGATTTAGGCCATTATGCCACAAAACAGCATTATAGTGCGTAGCAACATTATATATTTCAATAGTATCGGCCCATTGTGCAAAAAACTTTCTACAAGTATCACACGGAAGGAAGTGCTTGATAAACCCATAAACTGCGTTCAGAACCTCAGTAGATTTAGCTTCATTTTTCCCTTCATTTTGTAAGGCAGCATTTACAGACAAACAATGGAATAGTATCCACATGCTACACGGATAACCACGATATTGCCTTGAACTTCTCCTACATCCTACAAATTGATCGCGGGAAAACTAAGGATCCTCTTATCGGCACTGTGAAGCCATTCGGTTACATCAGCCCCTTTAACAGAACCACCTTTTAAAACTTTTTTAAACAGATCATTTAAATAAGTGTTAGTTGGAAAGTAATTATAATTAGCAACAACTTTGAAAAATCCTATCAAAACTTCCTGTTTTTCACCGGATATTGTTTTAGTTGTAGCAATTCCTCGTGCAAACGAATACCGTAGCCCAGTTTCTAAGTCCTATTGGAAGATAACATCCCCCTTTTCGTCCAAAGCCCTTCTGAAATTTTTAACTTCATCCACCGTTTCCTTATCAGGAGCAAGCCACTTATGATCGTTTCTCGGACGCCGAACTACGATATCAATTTGCCTAAAGAATTTGAAGTTTAAGAGTCCTTCTGGAATGAAGCAAAACAGAGTTAAAGGAATGTTTTTTGTCGAGTACTTTCGTTTCATGATTCATTCTAATGTAGAATTTTTGCTGACTTATTAATTTTAAGGTTATTAATGAGCTCGGTACTGTTGCAAAGCGCAAACCTAAAAGAAACATTAGGAAGGTCTTTAAATTTAATAGCCAATTCCGGTCCATAAAAATCATTTTCTCGGTCCAATATTAAAATTATGTGTGTTTTGGTCAATTTTGCTTCTTCTTGGAGGGGCTTTAGATCTGTACTGTTAAAAGGTACTATGTTTGATAATATATAGGTACTTCTGCGTTATTTCTATTCTCCAATTATACGCCAAAATAATTCGGCTCTAAGTCTATTAATGTCTGTATCTTCAAATACGTTTGGACTAACGTATTTCGAACCTTTCTGGTAATTATCAGACAAGTATCTAAGGGTAGGAGTTATATCTACGTCGAAATCTCTATATATTGGAACGTTTTCGGCCTCGTAGCAGTCCATAACTGCGATGACAATGGTTTTATTTACATTCAACTGAGCAGCCAGTGTTTTCCATACCTCGATAAAGGGTTGGTTAAATTCGGACCAAATATTATAAAATTGCACATATAGCGCGAGGTTTGCCATAAATTTTTAGCAGTTATTACTTGCACTTTTTCATTTGGAGAATACAATCCTTGCCCTTTTATCTTGACTTCCCGCATTTCAGAAACGGCATGAAATGTTAAATTGATAAGAATAAGTGGACATTTAATAGTTCACATTATTTTCAACTTGATGCACACGCTTCAAAAACGAATTTAAAGGAATTGGTGCTCACTGTATAATTTAATACTGATTTTGTCCACCGTTTAAATTAATATCGTTATTAAAATTTTACGATTCCATTGTTTTTATATAGGTTTTGAATATAGGTTTTCAATATTAGTAACTGGGATAAATTAAAAAGGCTGAGGAACGGTTTGGTAATTTAATAAGCTGATTGGGATACATATCCCGGAAACACTGTACACTGTTGCGACGAAAACCAACCTTGTTAAAAGTTAATACTATATGAAACCAAAGATTTTTGTTATTCAGTTGTAATTCTTCTAAGTATGATATTGGTGTCCTGAGGCATGTACGGCAAATAATTCTGGGGGTTTAACAGTGGGAGCCCAAGACTATATGATAAAAAGGGAATTTCATTTGCAGAATGTATGTTAAACTTGTTAGTCTTCACTAATATACGGAACCTATACTTTTGTTTGTTATTCAATTGTACTTCTATTAAACGTTATAATAGTCCTCTGAAGCATGTGCAGCAACTAATTTTAAAAGCTTAATTTAGATGGCAAGAATTAAGGGTTAAAAAGGAATTTCATTTGTAGAAAATCAAAATGTGTGCCACGGTATTTCTTGATGTTCAACAGGCCTTTGACAAGGTGTGGTACGAAAGGCTGTTGTATAAGCTAAAGAATGTCAGTCTATCTCAGCCAAGGATACTATCAAGTCAATATTAATAATGCACTATCTTGCTACAATCTCATCAATTCCGGAGTACCCCAAGGTAGTGTACTTGGACCGTTTCCTTATTTAAACTTCACGGCAGACATACCTGTCACAGACGACACCACATTGGCAACATTCGCTGATGATACAGCTATTCTTTCATCAGCTGCAAATCCTGGTACTGCATCCGGAAACCTTCAAAGCCATTTAAATCTGATACAAACCTGGTTAAGACGTTGGAAAATCAAAGTTAATAATGAAAAATCTACAGAAATCACCTTTACCACGAGACAGACTTTCCCTCAGGTCTACCTAAATAACACTCCAAACCCAGAAAAAATCTACTGTTAAATATCTAGGGCTCTATTTAGATCAGAATCTTACTTGGAAAGATCACATCAAGGCTACAAAGATCCAATTAAATTTAAAAGTGAAACAAAAAATCGCAGTTAATGCTTGAAAATAAATTAATCACATACAAGACCATCCGAAAACCCATCTGGGCTTATGGGATAGAGCTTTGGGGCTGCAGCAAACCGTCAAACACGAAAAGAGAAAAACAAATCAGAGTATAGCAAGCTTTTAGATCCGTCGGTCGACGGCGAATTCTCGTTCCGGTTCTTTCGTAGCAAATCTCGTTTAGTTTTGGGAAACTATTTTACGACATATTTGTCGGATTATCATAGAGAGTGTCTTATCGTACCGGGAAAATAGAAGCTCCGTGTAAAAGTTTCGTTGAAGTTTAGTGTGTGTTGGTGTACCGTTTCACATGGTTTCGTTTTGGTTAAAGAACCTACCAGTTCAAGGGCATCCCGTTTGTCTTCGCACCATCTCCCCTTTTTTTACAGACTGCTGCTACACTCTCCCTGGGATTCGAAGCTACCATCGCTTCCACCTAGACCACCCTCAACAAAGCTCTTTCGCAGGTAACGATATTTCAGGCTGTCCTTTACTTGCCGGTTGCATTTGTACCAGCTTCAACCCCATTTAATACCGTATATCGGCTTACTCGTGGGCAGGCACCATTTAATTAGTGTCTGTAACGTAAGTACATCAAGCGCCCCTTTATTTTGTGTAATCTGTTCTGGCTAAGTGTTTAATTCTTCAACCAGTACGTATTACTATTTGCTTTAGTGTTAGAGATTCAAAACAGTGCAAATTCTCCCGGCGGTTACCAATTTTTACGTTGCATGTTGGAAATCATTTGTAATCAGATTTTTAGTTTAAGTGTTGTCATCGCCACTCATTTTGATTGCGATTAAGGGAGCCTAGTTATTAACTATCTTTGCCGTAATTTGAGTAAATGTGGCATCACTCAATCCTCTTTTCATATAATTTAAGATAGAACTTGTGAATTCATTTTGTGTCATGTTTTGAATATTTCTTTCCATTCATTAAATTTCATTATTGCCTTTTATGTGTGTTTTGTGTATATTGTAATATTTATGTATAGCCTTGTGAGCCTGGCTACCAGTACCAGTATTTCTTTCAGTAAGTAAGGGTAAGTAACATCCAGCAGTAGGGTGCAACCACCCCAACCCCTTCGAGCCCAGAAGGAACCATCTGCGGTATGATCCTCGAGACCATCTTGAGTGATTTCCTCCAGATTACGCGAGCCACAGGACTTCGACGTCCCCTCTAAGTTGTCGTATTGCGGAATTAGCACGTGACAGTTTATGTGTTGCAAACATGAATATGAAGAAATGTAAAAGCCTTCCGTGAATTTATTATTTACAAAGCTTTTTTAATTCAGTGTTGCATATCCAGACACCTTTTTGGTCCCCAGAGACATATACAGCGAATAATTCTAGAGACTTAAGCTTGGGAATACAAGAGCCTACGATTAAATAGAAGGAAATGCTGTTAGCATTTACAAATAGACTAAATTTTAAGGTAAACTACAAATAAGTCACCCTTAATTTGTGCCAAAAATATAAAATGAAGTGATACATATCCCCCACGATACGCATTGCTAGTTACACCAAATTTTTTGTTTAACACTTGTTTAACGCATTCCAATTTATCTAATTATTATTAAACATTAATTTATAATTTATAAATCAGTGTAAATGTAAACGAAGTTGAAGAAATACAATTATTCCTAAAAATTTAAAAAAATTTGTATTAGTTCAGATACAAAGCAAATCAGTAGATGCCGCATTAATGGCGTGTTTTGGCACGATGAAGATCCCTACCAGGAGTGGAAACCCTCTGAAGAGAGAACATCTTACATCACATAACTAATACTAATTACAGTCTCCAAGTATAGGTATCTTTAACAATCTCTGAATAAAACTATAAAACCAATGCTTTATGGAAAATAAACGTTAGTTGAAATGTGGAGAATTTATTTCTTATCTTTAAATTAACACTTTGTACTTTCCAACATCGCTTATCTTGGTATCATGTTCTGTCATTTGTTAACGCTTCTGGCAACGTGTTCTATCCAGTTTCCTTTTTAGGAGTTTACTCCTTGTAATTATCGACTATTTTAAATATTCCTTCAAGGTTTACGGAATCGTTCGGCGTGAATATAATATTTAATAAAACGGTTGATACAATCTCCTTTAAATGATTCGAACGTTTTAACGTCAATATGAAGACCAACCCAACTTGCAACGTTTTAAGAGAGGAAATTCTAAGTAAATTCGGAACTCTAGAACATAGTTTCATTCTGTTTTTGATTTAAAATAATTCGGTTATTCTAACTACAATGCGAAAATCATTTGACATTTCAAATTTTAGGAATAAATTTTGATAAAATCATAATTGGTTTACAAAGCTAAAATTCTATATAATTAAGAATCTATAAGATATGATGTAAATAGAAAAGCATGCATGGTTTTCCTAAGAAGTTAAAAATTTGTTTATGGAACTGAAGCCTGGAATTTAAAAGAAATGAAAGATGAAATCGTCAAAGAACATTTTTAAGTTCGATATTTTCCAACTAACAAGGTGTTACCGAGTTATTTAATTCGACCAAAGGATTTTTGCAGACTTTTGTACATCACCTCAAATTATACAAGTTGTTTGCTATCTTACAAAATAAAAAAGCAACTAACGTTTCTTCAAACTTCACGCGAGGCAGTCAAAAGCACACAATTACAATCTCAAAGGCGCCTTCTTTTGACTATCCTTATACACGTTATTATAAACATCTTTCCAAAAGCCTCATACGTCATACTAACGCATTTTAATAAAATTATTTTCGCAGACGGCGATACCTTCGATTGCTAATAATAGACAGAAATATGAAAAATAAGCACAATCCAAGAATGTAAAATCAAAATAGCTTACGTCACAAAATTTTATTTTTATTTGACAGAAATACGTAAGGCATTTTTCGTTTCGTATTTCAATCGAACTCGAGTAGAGTGACAACCCACGTAACTCATATTCCTTATTATGTGATCTAAATAAACTCGAATTTTCTAATTTTCATAACAGTAGATATAAATATATCGTCTTATAAAATTATGTATATTCCTTTAAATTTTAACTTCCTTTATGTTTACCTCCCACATCTTCTTCTGGGTATATCTGCATATGAATGAATGTTACATGACGGAGACGAAAAACAGACGGAATTTTTGCGACCGAATAAATTTAGATGGTTGAAAAAGGCGTGCAAAAATGCATTAGAATTAATTAAAGAGCCACGAATATATTTTTAAAAATGTATAACTTTAAGGCTACAACCAACAATTACATAAATTTATTATTAGGAATCCGATATCCCAGGACGTTTATCTTCGCTTCATATTATAAACATTCGAAATTTAACAAAACCAAAATTTTCTTTATTAAACTTTCACGAAACATATGTAAAGAGTGTATAAATTGCGAAGCTAATGAAACATATTTTTACTGCGAAATGTTTTCAGTTTGCATGAAAATTTGTTGTTATAAATTAAAGTTATAATTGTTACATTTTAATCCGCAATGATAAATAATTCACCTTTCCTGCGTTAATCCAACCTTAGTAAAAATACAGCCCCGCGAAATTTTCAATCGAATGCTGACGTTAAAATCGTCTACCTGAAATAGGCTTCCGTGTATTTATTATTTATAAAGTTTATTCATTCCAGACGTAACACTTTTTCAGGTTTATATTTGAAATCAGATTGACGAATTCAACGTCAGGGCATTTTTAATAAAAAATTCGTTTGATCACAGATTACATACGGTTTGCACGTGAACTACCCACTCGTTGTGAATTATTTCCTACTTGCTCTATCTGGAAGAAACTGTTAAAAAAATCTTACAAGGGTCTTTTCAAATTTACTAAAACTTCCAGTTTTAAAAAAGAATTTGAAGGTTTCCTAAAACTTCCTCATTCAGAACTGAAATTTGTTAATGGGGTTTATTGTAAAAGAAATAAATTAATAATTAAAGTTATACACAAACAAGAGGTAAGATCAATTTAAGAATTTTGTCCAGCAAAAGTACGGTAATAATCGAACTTTAAATATTTTTAAAGTTACTCAACTTGAACGTAATAACCTGCACGTATTTAACTTGTTATTCATCTCAAGAAACAAATTATTAGCCATTTATGTAAAATTTACCATTTCAAGGTAAATTAAATTGCCATATAATTACAATAATTACATAATATTTGCTAAATAAATTTATTCATCACTTTTAAAGCAACGTTTAAATTTCCACGAGTGTGTACTTTTTTCAAACACACATACGCCTACGTAATTTTCAAAAACATTAATATGTAAATATTTGACTTACGTGTGAGAACTCAACCTACATTATTTGCCTTTATTTTCGGTAGCGGAATGAAAACGTAATTACAAACTATTCTGACCTATTAATCAATCTGTTTCGCCACAGTAAAAAGATCACAGAAACAATACCTAATTTATTTGAATTTAATAAAGAATTTTCTTTGGAAAGCTGGGGTAATTCAAATATTAAGAGTTTGAAGGGATGTAAAACGCAAAAATAATAACCGAACAAAAATGTTACATTTACAAAACATTCAAAACAAAAATAAAATCTAGGTCGTTTAATTTTTAAGAAATTCATCTGAGAGTTGATTGAGGGTTTGCCTGTTCTTTTAATAGAAGCAAAGATTATTTTTAGCATTTTCAATCTGTCGACGTGTCATGCATTAAAAATATTACCGAAAGGGAATCAGCATTTCGAACGTCTTCTTCAGCATCGAAAATAACGTGTACGTCAGATTAAGCCCGCAATTTATTCGTTATTGGAGCACTCTAAAAAAAAAAGTCAAAGTTCTTCGAATCATCTCGCATAAATTCGGTTGCAGAAAATAAACAACAAAGAGAAGTGAATGACACTCGAAGTAAAGAAACAAGTTATGGGATCAACTCAATCAAGTTCCGTTCACGGATCTGATTTCTTGATATGAATACAAGCTTTTGGATTGGTATCAAGTAGTTCGAATCTAAATAACGTTTATTACAAGTAATAGAAAGCTGAATATCGAAAACGTAAAGATTTCTTAATCGAAGTCGTGGTTATTGGCCATTCGTCTTCGGCAATTACATACATCTGTAAAAAGACCGGCACATAATCATGTTTTACATGTTACATGTGAAGTTTCCATTCGCGTCTTGCCTTTAAAAGTCTCCCACGCGTACGATTGCGTGAGTAATAGTTTTTATCTCTGTTACCTGTCAATCAATCACGTAGGTACTTACAAGCCATACGTAAAGTATCGATGGCATTACAGTTAATTAATAACCCATAGATAATGGCAATTTATATTATACTAGAAATTTTAACAACTCGCCTGTCAAGACGACAACGACGATAAATTAAAATTCTATTAGTCAATTAAATATACGTTACTCGTATTTCTGTTTTGGGTATAATTAAGCCGTGTGAATCTCCAACTCGTAAGTACTCGAATCGCCAAATCAAACGTGATTAGCTTCTTTGCGTATTCAATCTTCCTAACGGATTTAAATAGTTCCTGTCAAATTTACGAGAACTTTATTAAATATTAAAACTGATGATGCCATTACTCATTTATATTTTTTTAAACGTTAGCTATTAAAAATTAATCATTTAAATAAAGCCGAAAAGATGAGACAAAAGATATGAGAAAATGAGGAAGAAGGAGAGAAAAAAGAGAAGACAACACGAAGGATAAGCGAAGAGAAGAAGAAGTAACACAGAAAAGAAGGGAATATAAAACGAAGGATGAGAAAAGATGAGATGAAAAATGAGGAAAGAATAATATCAAACAGAAAGACAACAAGCATCAAAGGCATTGGGACTACGGAAAATCAACATAAATAACAAACGAGAAAAAGTTAAGACACCGAGCAACGAAAATAGAGAGCTATACGTGGAGTACAGAAGTAAGAAAACAGCAGACCAACACGATACGTAAGAGTAAGAGAAACAGAGTCAACGCAAAAATAAAGAACATAAAAGAAGAACACTGAAAAAATTCACGACAGACATTGCCCGTCAATTCTATGGCATCCAAAAGAAGGTTTGGAGGATACTAAAATCTAAAAAAGCTATAAATATAGAGAAATAAACCCGCTAGAGATGGACTATTTCAAACAAATCTATGGCAATAAAGACACACCTCCACCCAAAACAGAAATTCAAAAACTGGAAAATTGCAGAAGACCTAGTAATAAACGCGATAAAGAAATTGAAAAACAGAAATACACCAGGAATGAACAAAATCACAAATGACCAAATAAAGTACGGAGGACCGGCCTTAACCAAGGAAATATTAGTTAACAAAATAATTGAAGAAGAAAAGGTTCCAGAGGAATGGAAAATAAGTATGCCCGTAGTGATATTTAGAAGCAATACTAAAACTGTTCACTGAAATGATTGCTGGTACCTACCTATCTACGAGGGTTTAGCGGAAAACCAGGGTACAAAAGATGTCATATAAAGATATAGATGTTTATCATTCGCCAGATTTCCGAAAAAGCTATGGAATACAATGGTCCAGCTTTCTTGTGCTTTGTAAACCTCACTAAAGCATTCTATAGAATAAAATTACCACATGTGACGGAAGTACTAAAAGAAAATAACGTGCCTCTCAAAATTATCAGAATTATAGAAGAAATAAACTCTAACCGCTACACCAAAACAAAAACAGGAGGTAAAGCAACAGAGAATATCCCAGTGAATACCAGAATTAGACAAGGCAATATCCTGAGTCCACTGTTGTTCGATCTGGCAATGAACAAAATCATAAAAAGCACAAGACCTATGGAATGATATAAAATAGGTAACATCAAGTTTAATATAGTTACGCAGACGACAATGAAGACAACTTACAAAGAACCCTACAAAAAGTTAACAACACAGTCGAGAAATATAGTATGGCCGTTTCACAAAAAACGAAATGCTTAACAATCTCTAAGGAGCCAATAAGTTGCTAACTTAAAATTAACAGGAAAATCATAGAACAGAAAATGGCATTTAACTACTTAACAGCAAATATAACAAGTGGTCGCAACTTCCGAAGAGAAACATCCAATCAAATAAAACAAAAATCAGTCATCGTTTCAGAAGCATTGAGAGATATGATATGGAGAAACAAACACCTTAGAAAAGAAAGCAAAACAAAACGACCTGCATACGCCCAGTATTGACCTATGCCATAGAAACCAGAGCCGATAACTGCAAAACAAAACAAGCATTAAGGACATCGGAAATGAAAGTATTGATGTCCGTAACAGGAAAGGAAAGAAGCGACCATATCAGAGAACAATGTAACATATGTACAAGACGTCGCAAGGTGGGGGAGATAAAGAAACAGACAGTGGAACCATCACATCTCAGGAATGGATGACGAAAGGATGGTTACGGCGGCAGTAAACGGGAAACCAGAGGGCTTCAGATCACCAGGAAGACCCCCAAAAAGATTTCGAGACAGTTGGTCATCAGTTTCTTAGGAAAATAGAATTCAGTAAAAACACAGGTCAAAGACCTAACGTAAGAAGAGGAAGAAGATGTGAAAAACGTATTAATTATTTAATCTATTAACCTGTCCGAAGATGACAAAGCAGAAACAAATCCACGGCAGCTAATTCGTCTATTTTTTCTTTTATCTCAAAATAACAGAAAATGAAAATAAGCAAACGACGACAAAAATACGTGGGAGCCAAAATCGAAAATTATAAAAGTAATGACAATAATAAGAAGGCAATTAATTGAAGAAAAAGGCAAGAAAAAGGAAGCGGCAATGATAATTCGATAAAAGTAAAAAAGAGAAAAGAGGGGAAAGTCAAAGAAGAAAATGAAAGCAAAAGCTACAAAAAAGAAAGAGGACGCGGATACGACAAAGGATAAATCGAAAAGATATGAAAAAGCAATAATCGAATCTATCATCCTACTCGAACATAAGAAAAACAAGAGAAGAGGAAAGCTATTATTCTTAAATCCTTAAACCAACAGAAAAGAGCAGATGAAAAAGAAAAAAAGGGGAGAAAAGAAAGCGAAACGATAATACAAATAATAAGCGAAAGTGTAATCTAATCTGTCGATCCATTCAGAAATAATAAAACGCAGTAAAGTAAATTTATTCTTATGATAAAAAGAGCATTTAAAACAGGGAAAAGAAAAGTAGGAAAACAAGGAACTTTAAAGGAAACAGGCAATAAAGAGAAAGAAGGAGAGCTAATAAAAAGGATAAATTAAAAAGTTATGAGGATTGAATAATGGAAATAGAAGACGAACACTAACAATTTCGTTTGGCTTTCGTTTCTGTCTAATATATGTACCACCTCTCCATAAAGCCATAAACAGTAGTTGTAGATAAAGGAAATTAAGAAAAAATAGAAGAAGATAATAATAAAAAGACTCCAAAGACCAAATTAATCTATTTATTCAAAAATAAAATTGTAGCAAAAATTAATGATGCCGTATTAGTCTGCTTTATCATACTTCTTCTTTTACAACATTCAAAAATTTTAAAAGGCGAAGAAGAAAACAGTACAAAATCGCAAAGGTGAGGAAGAATTACCTAAATTATCGACGTATTTTGAAAATAGGATAAAACAGTAGAAAAGAACAGCACTATACTTGTCTGTATTTCTTCCAATTTCCTTTTGCTTTTTATTACAAGGGAGAAGAAGAAGAAAGGCAGGCATAAGAAGGGGAATGCGAGGAAAATGAAAAGAATGAAAATACCAGAAAGTCAAGGAAGAAAAAAAAGGTGATGGAAATGAAAAATACGAAGTAGATTAATTAAGAAAATGATAAGAAAATATGAAAAAGGCCGATCGAATCAATATCTGAAAGTAGGTAATATAAACAAGAATTCCAATAACTTCATCTGTCCTTCGTTTCCATATAGAAAAAGAAAAATTAAAAAGAGCTGAAAAAGAAGGAAAAGAAAAACCAGAATTGCCTACAAATTACTCACAGACAAGGAAAACCGGTAGCACCTAAAAGAACAGCACCGCATTCGCATTTTCATGCCTTCTCTTTCTTATAAATAAAATAGTAGCGTTTCGAAGAAGAAGAATAATAAAGACGTGAAAAAACGAAGAACGAAGAAGGCAAATAAAGTGAAATAAGGACAATAAAGGAAGAAGAGAAAAACTACAAAGCATAACAAAAGAAAAAGACGAAGAAGAAAAAGAAAATAATGATAAAAAGAAGTCTTGAAGAAACCCGAAGAAAGAATAATTGAATTTATCAAGCTTTAACTAGAAATAAGGAAAAATGGTCAAGAATAATATCTAGAAAATTTTTCGCATAATCTTTTGCTTTTTTCTCTTTCTTACGAGTATTATCTTCTCTCTTCTAGTCTGACTAAACCATTTATACAAATATTATTTATTATAGTTCCCAAAGCGCATCAAAGAATAAGGCCTTGGCACTCTAGGGATGTACAGTCTAATAATAATAATAATAATGATTCCCAAAGATCCTAAATTTCAAGTAAATCTTAAGGTTTTCGAAACCCTAGTCTGAATTCTTTCTGAATTCTTGCCAAATGGACAACAACTAAGTCAACCAAAGGCCTTCAAAAACTAAATTTAAATAATACATTAAACCGCCTTCAAAGCACACCTGAATTCTGAATTTTCGGAATCATTTAGCGGAAACAAATGACCCATAAAATTTCGAGGCAAAGTCTGTATTAAAAACAGTTTTCTGAGAGCACTAAAACTTAAGAAACCCGAGAAACATGATACTTCATGTAATTTAAGATAATAAAATTGAGTAAATCTAAGATTACGTAAAAACATACTCCAAAATTCTAATTTTGCCCTACTTAACGTTTTGTTTTGAACCTCTATGCAATATCAATACCACAGCACAAACTTAAAACTGCGAAATTAATTTGCAAGATTCAGTTCATTAACTGCATTTTTTAAATTAAACTAATGAAAACGACATTGATTGACCTCATCAATAATTTAATAAGCGACTAATTTGTGAATTTTAAATACATCGGTGAACCAGCGTGGACTTCGATATCTGATACATAATTACCTACATGTCGTATCTATTTTCGGATTTCTAATACTGAATATTTATGTAAGTATGTGAGGTTCAAATTCAAACGAGTTTTATTTGTTCAGAAGTTGTAGTCAAACTTGCCTAAGGGGAAGAACAACCTAAATTACCTATTTTGTATGTTTAAGCTATTTAGTTTCACTCTTTTTATTTTAAGTGTGTTATTGTTAATTTGCCGTGCATAAATTTATGTATTGCATGTGCTGGTATTGCATTTTTAACCTTTCATTCATTAAGAGACGAAAAAGTATGTTGATTTGCCAATTATGTTACTACAGTGGACCAAATTCTTCATCTGGTCAGGGGGAAAAAATTAGCGCCAGTTTAATTCATTGCAAAGGAAACGCGCAAATGTAACTAAATAAATTGCAGTATAAACGAAGTCTAATTCCGATTTGACTTTAATAAGTAGCATTTCAGTTTGTTTTTTCACCTGCCTGGTAGGAACATTAATAAGACTCAGCCATAATTTTAAGGAGTTTTACATAAGTCTAAATTTTAATTTGCTTGTTTTCCAACTTAGAGAACATTATGTTCCATTCTCAGTTGTGGCACGTGGCAGAAGAAAAGAGATGCATTAGTATCATTGTTATAACTTATAACTATAGGTACATATAGATCAAGTCTTAGCAGTTGATGCAAAAGGATAAAAATAAATTAAATTTGGGCGAAATTGCTAAAAAGAGTAACAATCACTAAAAATTTCTATTCAATTGTATTTACTGTTCTTTTTTTTTCTTTTTGTATTCTGAATTATCCTCGTCTGATTAATTAAGTAGGTAGCTGTTTGTTCTGCGATTTAATATTTTAAAATCAGAAAATCAAAGAGTATTCCTGGAAAAAATTTCGAACAAGTTTTCGAAAAAAATCTTTTTGAGTCACAGTTTAACTTTTTTTTCTTTTGGAAAATCATTTGTAAAGATTAGAACCTTAGACTCTATACCTGATAAATAATATATGATCCTGCTAGGTGACTTCAATGCACGTATAGACAAAGAAGTAATTCTCAAAGCTAAGCAATGCTTTAACGATGAACATACTAATGTAAATGGGGAACTGAAAATCAGGTTTTGTGCATACAATGAACTAAGGATAAATAACACATTTTTCCCCATAAAGACCAATATAAATACACGTTTGAAAATACCAGAGGACAAAAATCAATGATTGACTTTATACTTTATGGTCACTAACAGGAAAATACACCCAATTCGGATGATAAGACTTTAAACTGAGCAAATGCTGGCAATGAGCATAGTTTAGTATTAGGGAAAATAATACCAAAAGTAAAACCAAAGCAAGAGGTACAGAAGATAACAACAGAAAAACTTAGTGTAGGGCCTTGTGGCTCAAATCAACCAAAGAACTATATAAGAAAAGACTAGCAGAAAAGATTGAAATTAACCCGATGAATGCAAATGAGGATATACATGACAGCTGAGAAAAAATAAAAAGGAATATAGAAAGTGCTGGAAATGAAACCCTAGGTGTACGTAGAATAATAGCAAACAATAACAGAGAACAGAGGCACAAGCAAAACACCTTGGTCAGGAGATCAAAGATAGTGCAAGAAAACGGAAAGCTCACTTAACTTACAAAACATTAAAAACTTCGGAATCCTATGAAAAGTATAAAACAATTCGAAGCAAAACGAATCTAAAAAAGGAGCATTGAGAACTGCTTTCGAAGAGACTGGAGGGGGATTTTTAGAGTCTGTAAAAACGGATGTGGCAGGTAATAAGACAAGAACGCCAGGAAACAACAGAAATTACATGAAAGCAAATGGGAAGAATATTTAACAGAATTGTTTAAAGGAAGCAACGATAGCAGAGAAACTAACACACCTATTTATGCTTCATTGATTTAGTAAAACTTGTAGATATAGTCTACCTACTCTTAGAAACACACCCATTATCTAGACAATCGAAAATATATATCCCGATAGTAAAATTTGGGCTCGTATTAAAGGTAAATTAACCAGTGCCAACTATATTAGTGGAATTGGACAAAGCGACTCATTGAGTCTGCTATTATTTAATGTAGTAATGGATGAAGTATGTACTTAAAAAGTGCGACTTAAGAGGGGATTGAACTGTATTGGCATGCCCTTTTTCCAGATTATTTGCAAATAGTACACATTTTCTTCGTCGGTGCTGTATGAGGAATTATTTTCCGTTAAGGTACGAATTACATCATACTGGTTGATTATACTTTTGTGGCTTTTCATAGGTCAAGGCTAGTTGATTCAATATTTTCCACGTATTTTCTATAATTTTTGATTCGGTTTACGTCGATATCACGTCTAATTCGACGACTAATACTGTCAAGCTGATTCTTGGTTTGTGGATTTTTACTTCTTTGTCACGCTTTTGTTTAATTAAATCCATAGTGTAATTTGGGGGAAGGTTGAAATTGTTTAATTTTCGAGTCTTATTAGGGGTAGTTAGTTGCCTGGATTCGGTTATGGCTTTCGTTAGGCCTGCAACTTCTGGTCCATTTTTTGAAAACAATCAATTCACAATAGATTGTTTAACTAAGCATCAAGTTCTTGTTTAAATAGATCCCATCTAACGTAACCCTTCATTAATTTAGGTAGATCGGGTTTACGAGTCGAGTTCGGGTATTGCTTCCTGGTGACGCTTTGGTCTTTTCTGCATGAAAAATACGTATACTCATTTGGAAGTATGATTTGAAGTTGGTGTATTGTTGCAAAATTGTTTATGTTGGTTCCACTAGGGTTGTTAGCACATCATCTCCAAAGGGTACTACGTAAAGATATTAATGATATCGAGCAACTAACTATTTTTATTCGGTTGTTGTGACTCGTACTGATGTTAATTAAGATTATCTCTAGGCTATTGATAATAATGTCCTCAGGTATGCTGTACTGAATATTTAGTTTTATGACGACAGCTACTCCACCCCATCATGTGGCTGACAATCTGTCTTTCTGGAAAATATGGTAGTCACTGGTTTTGAAGCTCTCACCTTTGGAGAGGTGGATCACGGTTATACAGACTATATGTGGCCAAAACTGATACAAACATTGATCTTTGTGGTTTTAATTCGTTAGCATTCCAATTAACGATTGTTAAATTTTGAAGGGCGTGGTGTGAGTTAGGATTTAATTTGATTTAAATGGGGAATAATTAAGTGCTTTGCATATTCTAGGATGTTGTAAGGAAGGAAGGAAAGGGGGGTGAAGTATCAGATTGTACTCCTTCACTGTAGAGTCTTTAGATTAGGGTACTAGAACTGGGTTTGTCTGATAGGTAATCGCAGTTTAAGAAATTCTTGGTGGGGAGAGCACCCTCTGTAACTTGAGGGGTGGTTCCCTTCCCAGTTTACGCATCTGAGTTCTTGCTTAGTTTTTTTTTCGGTGTTCATATAGACATTTGACGCATCTGGGTTTGACAACACCTCAATTCCTAGTACGTCCGAATTGCTGGCATTTATGGCATTGGCTTGCGTCTTGCTTCTACCATAACAATTGCGTTTTAATTTTGTAAATATCATGGGCCAATTCACCTGCTGACAACAAAACCGCACATACAGGGATAAGCTGCTTCCCCTTGTTTAGCAAACGTGTGACGCTAATAATAATTGTTAATTTGTTTTCGTACTTCATTGGCCATTTCCATTCCGGTGATGGTAATGGACACATTTCTAAGTACGGAAGCAGGTTTGTCGCTAGGATTTTAGAAGGTGTGGAATTCAATTCCACTATTAAAATAGTTTGTGAATGTTCGATAATCTTCTGTGGTGATTACATTGATTTTAACACACATTTGTTACTGGTAGCCGTTGTGAATTCGCATGTTTCGGTAATTAATTTTATATCCCTTAATGTATCTTGATGATTATTAACAGTGCGATGATGAGGTATAGTCTAAGTAAGTTTTAAATGGCGGTTGAACGGGTTTTTGTTTTCTCGCCTTATGCAGTTTTAGATATAACGCATGGCAAATTTCACGAGTCAGAGCGGGACACGGATATGCGTTATATCTTGTTGTAACTAAACCTGAAACTGCATAGGGTGAGGAAACAAAAACCCGTTCAACCGCCATTTAAAACTTACTTTGACTATATCACTAGTTTGACTTATTGTTGGTTCCGTTCCTTGGATTAACTAACTTCATAATGATAAAACGAACTGAATTCTCACTCACAAGTAGAATTTGAACACTAACAAAAAATAATTATAAAAGTTCTAGAATTTGTAATTAAAATGTGATAAACAAATTTAGAGAATAAATCTAAAGAGAAAAACAAAACAATAAAATGTGAATCGAACCCAAGCCAAGGCTATCCTAACAACTATGCTTCAAAATTAATATCGAAAGGATTTTTTCAAGAAATCAGTCACGATAGTAAATTTTAAAATCCAATCATTTATTAACGAAAAAAATTTAAAGTTCTGAATTATAAGGGTCAACAGACTATCAAGTCCTTGAGAATGTGTTTTAAGACTGTGGGTTATCGCACAGGTTATAAAATTATAGGTTTGTCAGTCACATAAATATATAATGACAGACTTTCCGAAAATATAACGGAGGTAGCCCTACAAGTTTAAATATTTATGTACGACGCTTGACATTTCATTGCCCAAACGGTACAACTTTTCGTTCATACTGTCAGTCAGAGTCTTTCCATGATTAACGATACGGTTCCATTGACGCGATTAAAATTACGCACCTTAATAATGTAGCTGTTTGATTGATCTGGGAAAAAGTGAACGGTATTTTATGGAATTCGCTACTGTCTTTGATTTTTCAAATTTATATATCGCGTGTTCGACACCAGAAAAATTAATCCGACGTTTACATGGAACGTTCATAATCCTTACATAAATAATTATGTTATAATAACATGCAAAAACGTAAGCTTAAATAACTTAATTGTTTATTTAGCACAATACTTTCACACTTTTTCACGGTTTGAGGCCAGCAAGGTATAAAAAGTGTTGACAGACCGCGGGGATCTTGCCTCTTTCACCTGCTAGCTGACCTTTGAACTCTGCCGGAAGACTTGCATGAGATTTTATATTAGAACTGATTTCCATAAATTTATAGGAGTAATAATATTTAGACAAGGTTTTAATTTTTTAAATATAAATATTACCCCGTATGTAGCACGCGAATTTTGCTCATATTTTTTTCAATCGGTAAATCTACGGGGTCATCTCTAATGTTAATACGATTTCACTGTGCGATGTTTTGAAAGTTATGATTTGTTTCAGTTCCATTGTTGGCGAAACTTTTGCTTTCGATGAATAATTGTTTCGATTTGCACCTACCTACTTTTTTGTTTGATTCTTAGAAATATTATTAGCTAAATGATTGCCCAGTCACTTTTAAGATTCTGATTTAAAAAGACCCTGAACTGAGAATTTGAAACTGAACGAAAACAGACAATCAAATAGTTAGATTTATTTTTAGATGTCCCAATTTTATTCTTTAATAAAAATGTAAGTTTATTCGACAGAAGGCAAACAAGAACAACATTTGTATTCGCAGTTTGTTCGATTACATTCAAGTTCCACCCTCGGTCATTTAAATGCAACTCTGTATGTCACACCAAATATTAACTTGTACCTAGTTCAAATTTCGTTTGGATTTTGAATCGTAACATACAATGAGGTATTCGAAATTGAATTTCAAACAACCACAAATTCTATAAATTCGAATAATCAAAACCGAATTCGAAACGCATGATTTTCAAATCTTGAGATTTGAAGTACCAAACCTAAAAGTCTGAACTGAAAATTCGAATTCCACTATCAACAGTTTAAATTCGATTCCGTATTTAACAACAACGAAGGAGATGGGTCCTTCCTCCAGAAGGCGGGTGCAAGACAAACGAAGACTATTCCAGAGATTGTGGGTTTCCTTGATTCCTGAATAGGGAAAATGTGCGACTCCAATACTTTTAACTTTCACTTTCACAACTATCACATATAACTACTTTATTCCGCGACTATATGGCCTTCCTTGGGATTATCCGGATTATACCGTAACGAACAAGAAATTGAAATGCCTTCACGGTGGTATAAGGACCCACACTGCAAACAACAAACTTGCACGCCCGTCTTAATTAAACCAAAACGTGCAAGATGGTTGAAGGATTGCCACGTACTGAGAAAGCGGGGTGTAGAGAAGAATCGAAAGGACGCCACAGAACAGCTGACGCGGCCTAACGTACAGGGGATTGCCCGCACCGTATCACGAGAGGTTGTAATAACGGAAGCAAGATGAAATCATGTCTTGATGAAATACGCGTGAAAATAGGTCACCTTGGGATTTGAACAAAGGAACCTTTTACAAAAACAAAACATACTGAAATGACTTTAAAGAATTCGTAGAACTGCAAGGAAAGAACGTGCCGATTTAGGCTTAACCTTTGGTGTCCTCCAGACCAAACGAATTTAACTGTCGCAGAAATAAAATAATTGACACGGAATCAAACTTAAAGGACAGGGCCGTACTGAAGAATCTTAATAATAATTCAAAATGACTCAAAAATCGCAAAATAACACGGGATTGCAAAATCACGTGACAAACCCTTTCACAAGTTTCTAGCTGGCAAGAACATGCCCCAGTCTAAAGGCTGCGTTGAAAAAGTATGTGAGGATTACTATATCTTTTCTAGGCAATTGCTCCAAGGTTTCTCCGGTGATCGAGTCAAAACATGGTACCTTTTTCGGGTTTAGGTTAGCTTTTATTTCCTCGGCTACTTTTTTGGAGTAACAGAGGTGATATTTTCTCCCCTTGGATTGCCAATATTAGTCAAAGTATTACCCACATGGGTTTAATTAGGTGTAAAGATATCAGATTCAGCAAACAAGTCAGCCTTTCGTTTATTATCTCTGGCCCATAGACCATCATTCTTTCTGATTAGAGTAACTGAAGTTACAAGGTTCTTGATCCTAGTTACTCTCCAAAAAGGGTAGGCAGTCTTTTCATCTGCGATTAAATTCTACAGGTAAGAATTGATTGATTCTTCCTTGAGTTTTCGTATTTCTCTTTTGAACAATGATATTTTGTTATTAAGATGCTCTTGTCAGAACGGTTCCTTTTGACTGTTGGCAAGGACCATCATCTTTGTGACTGAAGGAATTTAAGTTACAGGGCTCTTGATCTTCTTACTTAGGAATCAGTCTCTTCATCTGCGGTTTTCCAGGTAAGAATTGGTTGATTCTTCCTTGAGTTTTCGTATTTCTTTTTCTAGCAGTTGTATTATGTTGTTTAAGATAGTCTTGATAGAAGGGTTTTTCGACTGTTGCCGTCTTCTTCTGGCTGGTATTATAAGTCAGTATTTTTTTTTTATTGTAGATATTTGTTAAAATTATGTCTCTTTTCAAAAGATTTTCTACTTAAGTGTCGATGTTATCAGTTTTCTACACTCATTTATAAGGTAATCTGGGGCACTATGCAAGAATTAACACAGTTTTTATTTTGCCATACATTTCATTTCGAATCCGTTTGTTCAAAATGAAATTACTGACTTTCCTACTTCATTTTAATTGGCCTGAAAACCATGCATAAAAATCCCCAGCATTTTTAAGGGTACCAACTGATTAATATTAGCTTTTTAAATTAAAGGTATGGCTATTAATTAATAGCAATGTCCCAAATTCAATATTTCTGGTCCTACCCTTGCTGCTTTGAATATTTTGTTATAAACTGCCATAAAGTGTCGATATTTCAAATAAAAGATTTATTTGGTGTCTTTACATTGGAAGTCCCAAGTTTGAATTTAAGATATGGGCTGAGTTTTTTATTTCTTAATTGGGTTTTTCGTCGCCAGTTGCTAACATAGGATTAAATTAATTAACTGGTGGCGAAAAACCCAACTAACAAATATAAAATGTCAAACTTGGCTTAGAATTAGAACTCGAATTGCAATTAATTCCTTGCTAAACTTGAATCCTGATCGATTCTAAACTGGGAATTTGGATTTGGATTTGAATTTTAACTTAGGCTAGTAATGAATCGAACGTTAGATTCGGATTCGGATTTAATTGAAGGCCTTACAGTTAAATAAAAAAGTAGGAGGAGATCTGGAAGTTATTAAACTATGCAAAATTCTTTACAGTTTCAAGTACAAGGCGGACCATCTAAAATTCACCGGGAATTTCCTGCGATTCGGTAAGCTTAATCACAACTTTACCAGTATTATTATTATTTTTTTATATACGTGGAACTGCCGAATGAAGAAAGACAAGTCTGGCAAATTTCCCTTGTCTTTCTTTTTGTTTTGATCTCGATATATTCTGACAATTTTGAAGAAGGATTAATTAATAATTAAGTTTGTAAAATCGCCATACAAAGAGTTATTTACTTATTTCGCATCCGATTTGAAGATTCAAATTCCACTATCGAAAAATCAACATTAATCAAATGCATTCCAAATTTGTAATCTTCAGTTTAAATTTCGATTACCCAGAGTCAAAACTTATGACTTTCAAACTTGAAGTCTTAAATTCCAAACCTTAGAAACCGACCTATATAAAGATTCGAATTCCACTATCGCCAGTTTAAATACGATTATATATCTATCTTATATTATCAGTGGTAAGGTACAATAAAGCACTAAGTATCTGAATTCAAAGAAAATCAAACACAGATTCAACTTTAAACTTTTAACTTGAAGAAACGGATTCCACTATCGACAGTTTAAATTCGAATATATTTTTTCACGTGAAATCAAATACTAATTCGGATAAACTACTTGAATTTCAATGTCCAAAATTCCATATTCATTAGCGAAGTATCTGTGCTAAAGACTTGGTAGTTGAAGTGAGATTAACCGATTGCTAAGCAGGAGCCCAATTCGATATACTAAGTTGGATTTGAATCTGGCCGTAGCAAAACTCGATTTTTGGATTTGTATTTGAATTCGACTGAAAGTCTTAGTAAAGTAAAACTAAGACATGGTACTTTTTTTAAGCAATATCGTCAGGTCTCTAACAGGGCTTGAAATGTGCCTATTCGCTGACTACATAGTTTTGTGCGCAGATGGTAAGCAAAGGCAACAAAAATTGGAAATTTGGAATGAGGAAGCGCGGCCTAGAGATAAATACAGAAAAACGTAATTGTTTAGTTATTGCTACAGAAGAAGAAAGAATAAATATAAAATCGAGGGATAAACAAATTGTAC
The DNA here is from genome assembly GCA_963082815.1 of Melanotus villosus. Lineage (NCBI taxonomy): Eukaryota > Metazoa > Arthropoda > Insecta > Coleoptera > Elateridae > Melanotus > Melanotus villosus. The sequence goes on along the minus strand of OY720420.1, from coordinate 3,927,644 downwards.
AAACTGGTTAGTACACATATATTTAAGTTGCATCACAAACAGCAAGGATAACATAGATGACGAACTTAGCAGCAGACTGAAAATAGCGGGGAAACCATTTTTAAATAATAAATAACTATCTAGAAGTACAAAAATATCAATTTACGATATACATACCCACTCTATCCTATGGATGTGAAAATTGGATATTGATAGATAGACGAAAGAAAAAGGTCCAGGTTGCAGAAATAAAATACCTAAGCATTGATAAAATTAAAAATGAATTAATCAACAACTAGGACTACCATCAGTATCTAAAATTATAATGGAACAAAAATTGAGAGGGCTTGGGCACCTGGAAAGTATGAAAACAGACAAGTCAAAATGTAGAGTTATAGAGCCAAGCACAAGGAAAAAATAGACGAGGAAGGCCGAGAATAAAGGAATTTATATTATTATATAGGAATATGTTAATTCAAAATTCAATTATACAACGTTTGTTTAATTTTAGATCGAAGTTTCGACTATTAAAACTATCAAAAATTTGTGACTTAATTCGCTTAGCAACCAAAGTTAATAATAATTTAAGTTAAGCCTTTGATTGAGGTTTTAACATAAATTTAATGTCGTAGTGCAACCAGGTAACTACGAAAAACGCATTCCGATTGGTTGAAACGATAATGAACATAATAATGGTAACAGGGTTTTATTTCTAGTTTCTGACAATAAAATTTTAATATCAATAATATTTGCAATATTTGAAATAATATGCATTCTATGCTAAGCATAACAATAATATTTAGTAAATCTAAGTTCTAATGGGTCATTATGAGCGCGTGGTAAATTTTCATGTGAATAGAAGAATCACCGTAGGAGTGTGTAAATATTTATTGTTGCATAATGTTTTCAGTATATCCACCTGTATGCAAATTGGTCATCAGGTTCATCACCGTGAGTCCAAACAAGACTGACACTAATATGAAATTATTTACACCACATAAATAGAAAACTATTCGAAACGCCCACCTGAACTGTGCCGAATCGCAATTGCACCGCTTCAGGCTCAAATAATAACGATTATGCAAATAACGTTGCACTTTTGCTATAAAACATTTATGTGCAACAATGTTTTTTCCAAGTACTTGATGGTACTATAATGTTCGGGAGAAACTGCTAGAAAATAACAGTAATAACTTAAGATCTCTTAGGCATCGTTTCAACTTTAATACAAAAGGGTTTTTATCGCCTGCTTTAATATGGTTCTGAATGGCTAACGCCTTTAACAAAACGATTGTGTAACATTTTAATGGTATAATTTTCAAAATTGTTCAACACATAGTTTGGTAATGCACGCTGCTGCAATCGTGCTAGCATTCCTAATCGGGCAAGAACGAATCTATTAAATTGTTTGAGATAAGAAAAGAAGAACTTTGCTTTTACTTTAGGCTTACAAAACATTAATATTTCAATGGTTTAAGCAGAAGCCTAGTTTAAGTCGACTTAAACCAACGCATACTGCACTTAAGTCGTAGCTTAACACGCTTTAAGTTCAACTTTTTCTTAAACCCGTAATGAAAGGCACCGAATTACTGATTAAAAGAAAATATATTTTATTCTACCAGATACCTTTGATGAATATTTTTAACGAATTTTTTATTAAAGCATCACATAATTATTGTCCTGTCTACAAAGATATCTGCTTCAATTTTTTTTATATATAACAATGCTTTTCTATCTTTGAAGATTTTCTGTTATTTTAAATATTCGTTGGAGAATTTGTACATTTTATGCACTTTAATTTGAAATTGAAACAATAATAAAATCTTGATGCAAGCTTTTCGTAAAGTAATAATTTATTTATAAAATATAATTACACATATTTAAATCGAGAATTGTGTTTAAAATTCTTAAAATTATCTTTGATACAGCTTAAACTGCTGAAATAATGTTTTTAAATAATTATCAAGAAATTTTGTTATTCGCATATAACATAATTATTGTTCTGTCTATAAAGATAATTTATGTTCCAGTTTTTTTAGGATAATTTTGACGCTCTTTTTGCCTTTGAAATTTTTCTGTTGTTTTATAGATTTCCTCAAGAATTTTAACATTTAATAAACTCTCAGTGGAATTTTTCGTAAGTTAATAATTTCTCTACCATAGGAGTATACTGATATTTAGTTTCAGACTTGACTGTTCTTAAAATTATTTGTTGATTTACTTAGAGAAATAATTTCTGTTTCAGTTTTTTTATCTAGAAACTCCTAGCAAGATATTTATTGGGGAATTTTTACATTTAAGTTTCAACCTTTTTAAATATAAATTCGGAGACTTCCGCGATCCTAAAAAACGTCTTCCTGGTTGGTACCGTATCACTGTTGAGAAAAAAGGGAGCACTAAAAGAGCTCGCTAACTCAACGTGTAAACCACGCCTAAGGCGAAACTCTTTAAGCAAGAGGAAGATGGGTACGGTAACTCAACTTGTAAACCAAGCCAGAGACGAAACCCTTCAGAAGTGCCCTTCTTCCCCTTGCTAAAAGAATTTCGTCGCTGGCGTGGTTGACACGTTGAGTTACCGTGCTCTGTTAATGCCGCCTTTTTTCTACTGATGAAGCCCCTTAAGAAAGTGGGAAAAACGTTGAGTTCGCACCTTTCTCAAGAATGACACGGTCCCAACTCGGAAGGCGTTCTTAAAACTTTTTTAATATTTTTGACGAATAGTAAATAAAATCTTGATGGAAATTTTGTAAGTGAAATTTTTTTTACAGAAGGAAATTACAGATATTTAGTTAGGTATTTAACTGTTCTTAGAATTATCTTCGATACAAATGAAACAGCTGAAATTAATTTTTAAAGGAATTATCTGGAGACTTTCTTATTACAGTTTTAAATTTCAATTTTGTTAGTATTCTTTATAAAAGACTTTTCGTAAGTTGACAATTTCTGAAATTAAAGATATTTAGTTCGAAATTTAACTGTTCTTAAAATTATCTTTAATCCAAATAAACTGCTGAAATTATTATCACTTAAGTATGACAATATTTAGAAAAATAATTTCTGTTTTAGTTTTCTTTATTATATCATATACGTATATCAAAGCGGTTTTTTTACAGCCTCATTGGCCGTCTCCCGCAACCTAATATCCAGGTTTGTCTATCCATATAATCATTTTCCTCTAATTCTCGCCTCTGCGTTGCTTCCTTTATTCCTAGATTCCAGCTTCTCCTTGGTCTTCCTTTCTTCCTTCTTTGTGTAGGCTTCCATTCCCAAATTTTTCATGGCAACCTTTCTTCTTCAATCCGCTTCATGTGGCCGTACCATTTTAATTGTTTAGTTTCTATTTGATCTATCAATGATGTTTCTACTTGCATAATTTCTATTATTCTGTCATTTCTTGTGTGGTCTTGCAATGTAAATCCACAGCATCTTCTCCAGTACATCATCTCCATTGAACTAAGTTTATTTTTTGCATTTTGGTTTAAGGCCCATATTGGTACAGTTTTCTACCATAGATTTGAACATGTGGTTCTTTGTTTTATTGGAAATACTTTTACTCCATAGTACGGAATGAAGTTGTTTGATAATCACTTTTCCTTTTGAGGCTTTCTTTTTAATATCTGTCTCGTCCCTCCCATCCGGTGTTAGTGTAACCCCAAGGTACTGAGTGACGATTTCCTAAAGCAACAAGCAAGAGTGATCGTGACGGCAAAAATTGTCTGTAAAATTCTAGTCACGAATGGTATTCGGAATGACAATTCCTCGAATTATAACAAAATTATTGAAATACTTGTCACTCAAAAAATTTTGACAGACGTTGTCTCTATGCAACGCTGCTAGTCGTAAAATTTCTGCGGAAATTTCACTAGTAGTGAAATTTCCAGTATAATTCGATTGTGATTGGTTCAATTCACCAAAATACTGTGATTTCATTGGATGACAGATTATGAGTGGAATTGTCATTGCAGTCATTGGAATATAATTATTGTCTTATTTAGAATGATAATTTCTATTTCAGCTTTTTATCTAGAAATATTTTCATGGATATCTGCCTTTCAAATTTTTCTGTTAATTTAAATATTTGCTGAAGAATTTGTACATTTAATGCACTTTCTAAAGATGTTTGATGAAACGCCAATAAAATCTTGCTGGAAACCTTTTATAAGCTAATCATTTCTTTATAGAAGAAAATTTCGGATTTTTGTTTAAGATTGATCTATTCTTAAAACTGTTTATAATGCAAATTAAACTTTTTAGAAAATTTTCGTATTAGAATATCACATACGTATGGTCTTATTTAGAAAAGGAAATTCTGTTGCAGTTTTTTTTTTTTTGTTTTAAAAGAGTTTTCTGTTTTTTCTTTATTATTTTAAATATTTGCTGAGAGATTTGTACATTTTTAAACAATTTTAATTGCAGATTTGTTAATATTTTTGATGAAAAATCAATAACACTTTGCTGAAAACTTTTATAAACTACTAATTTCTTTATAGAAGAAAATTACAGATACTAAGACTAATCCGTTGTTAAAACTATCTTCAATGCAAATTACATTTTTTTAAAAGAATTATCAGGAGAATTATTTAGAATTTCCGTTTCAGGTCTCTTTTGGTTTTAAAAGATTATCGTGCTTTTTCTGCCTTTGAAGATTATCTGCTGCTTTAAATATTTACTGAAAAATTTTTAACGATCACCTTTGTTACTAATTTTGAGGACAGATCAATACAATCCTGTAGAACCCTGTAAATGCATTAATAATTTCTATACAGAAGAAAAATACAAATATGTACCTAGTTTTGAACCCAACAGTTATTAAAATAATATTTTATATATAACTTGAGCTGCTTAAATTAATTCTTTAAAGTAATTATTAACACAATGTATTAGAAGATTATCACATAATTATTATTGTTCTGTTTAGAAATTTTTTGGGGTTTTTTTATCTGGCAAAATTTTCATGCTTTTTCTACGTTTGGAAATTTGTTTTTGAGAAAAAATCAATAAAATCTTTAAGTCTTTAAATAAGTTAATAATTTCTTTGCAGAAGAAAATATGCAAATATATTTTTGGACTTCAACGTACTTAAAATTGTCTTTGATATAACTTAATTAATAAATTAATTCTTTAAAGTAATTATTAAAAACAATGTGTCCTGTTTAGGAAGTTAATTTGTTTCAGACTTTTTATATGACAAGAAACTTTTTCTGTCTTTGAAGATTTTCTGATATTTTCAATACTTGCTGGGGAATTCGTCCTTTTTATGGACTTTTAATTGCAACTTTGTTAGTGCTTTTAAAGATAGCAATAAAACTTGCCCTTTTCGTGAGTTGTTAAGTTTACAGAAGAAAATTACACACACATTTTAGTTTGAGATTTAACAGTTTTTCAAAGTTATCTTTAATTTTACAAATAAACTCCTGCTATTAATTTTTAAAAAGAATCCCAAGGAAACTTCTGATTCCGATATGGGACCATATTTAGAAAGATAATTTCTGTTTCAGCCTTGTTATCCAAAAAATTTTTTTCGTGCATTTCTGCCTTTGAAGATTTTCAGTTATTTGAAATATTTGCTGAAGAATGGTAATTTCAACTTTGTTACTATTTCTGCGAAATGTAAATAAAACTTTGCTGTAAACTCTTCGTAAGTGAAATTTTCCTTACAGAAGACAATTACACATATTTAATTTGATATTTAACTCATCTTAAGATTACCTACCTTTAAAATTTTAAAATTTTAAATTTAAACTGCTAAGATTATTTTTTTAAGAGTCATCAAGAATTGTTATTAGAATATGTTTAGAGAGAAAGGTAATTTCTGTTCTTTAAGCTTTGAAGACTTTTCTGATATGTTATATACTGTATTTGCTGACGGATTTGTAAGTTTTGCCAGTTGCAATTTCAACTTAATTACTATTTTTTACTGTACCTAAAATTATTTTTAATTCAACCTAAACTGCTAAATTATTTTAAAGAACTTATCAAGAATTTTATTATTTAAGTATCACAATTGCTGTCCTGTCTAGAAAGATGTTCTCATAATGTTTCTACAATTTGATTTATTCTAAATATCACCCATCGTACATGTTGCTCTTCTTTAACTTTTACAGGCAACAACTTGCCTGTTTTTGACTTATTTCCACTCAATAGACTGCACATTTCAAAACTCGTTTTTCAACAAAAAAAAATGATACTTCCCATACTACAGGACCTCAGTAAAGATCAAAACGGCAATATTAAATTTTACATATTTCACTTCAAGGCTTGCAAGCTGTAAATCAAACCTTTATTAAGATATTTGTTGATTTATTGCAACAATATTCAAAAAATAATGCATGTTAGTAATAAATTAAACTGAAGGATAATGCAAACATCTAAAATTTTAGAATTGAAAAACAAATAATTAATTAACAACTGCGGCAATTTTACGTGCGCAATTTTTCCCTAATTTTCCCTTCCTTTTACACTATATTGAGCATATTTCATATAGCTAGAAATATTAGCAAATAACGAAGAAAGAAAGTTGTAAAAATGACCTTTGCAATTCTCGAAAATAAAAATAAATCAAAACGGAAGTTTTCTTAAATCGAACAATGACCAAGAATTTTAAAATTCAAAAATAAATATTAGCAACAAAGAATTCCAAACTTTTATGTGTCATTAAACCACTAATCGTACAGATAAAAATATTTGATGTGGGAGTATTTAAATTTTTTGTGTCAAAAGGCCGCTGTACATTATTTATTGCAAGTTCTGTTAGACGATGCACCTTTTTCGACTGTTATTTAAACACTTTGTATTTGTGTTGGGGATAACTATCTAAATAAGCTTTAAGGTGGTCAGGAACATAGATTAATTGAAACTAAATATTTTTGTGCACTTTTTACATGGTTTCAGTTAGAATTTATTTTTGAAATTAGTACTGAAGATTTGCAAATTTTTAAATCCTTAGAATAATTACTGATAATGCTGAAGTAGAAGGAAGAAATGAGGAATCTAACTACAACAAAATAAATTTTTTTTATGTTTGTTTTGCTGAAAATTGTTAAAATATTTGTGGTTATAAAGTAATTAAAAAATAAAGTAAAAAATTCTTTATTTATGACTTCAATTAAGACATACGGAAGACATTAAAAATCCATGTTATCCACTACCACACTGTAGTATTTAATGTTCTATATTCGTTGTTTTAATTATTATGTAAGAACATCAAGGCCGTTTACTTCTAAATTAAATTTAATTAGAACTAAAAGGATTTTTAACTAAACAAAGACTTATAAGCACCGGCAAGACAACAAAGTCATCAAATACATAATGAATTTCAAAGCACATGTTAAACTACGTTATAAAATGCGTAGTTGCAAGTTTGAATGCAAAATTATACAATGAACGGTGACGAACTGGACGACCAAACACTAACAACTTTCTTGCAATGGCAAAAACCTTGTTACTTCTCGGAAAAGTTGTTAAAACGCTTGAATTTGTTGTTGCTCAGTGAATTTTAAAGACCTATTAAATAATTTTATTAACTAAATTAGAGACTTCGCCTTCAAAATTACTTTAATTATGTTGACTCCAGCTCTTTTATTTTAGAGTTCTTTGCTGCACTTTTCTTTTAATGAAATAATTAATACCTTTGGTCTGGTAAGGTTTTGTTCCGTGCCTAAGAATGCATGCTCGAAGTTTCAGGCTCGTTTAAATAAAAAATGCCATCCAAATTAATTTCTTAAAATTTCAAAAATTTGCATACGCCAATTAGACATCTCAGCGAAGTACGAAACAAAATTAATTTGCAACCGAATTAAATATGTGCGGTGTTTCTTTTAAGTTCTGCATATATATTCCGTGTATTTAATAAATATTTTTTCTGAAAAACTACAAACGCCGAAAATTCTTGTCAACAGTTTATTAAGCGCCTGAAATATAAATATAGAAATCAAAAGGCTGCTAATTAAATTAATGAACGGAAACGGAATTCAATTCTAAAATTATTCGCTTATAATTAGTTTTATTCACTTGGCGGGTAATAAATTATTCTAAAATCGAATTTCGGTCAATTTATCAGTTCTGAACGTAATTAATCAGCCAGTTCCTGTTTATTTGTTTTTTAGCATCCTAGATTTTTTGTTTCGGAAAATAACCGCGAAATGGGTCGGACCCACAACTAGTTTGTAAATAATAAGGGAATTCTGTCCAGGTTTAAAAATTCTTTGTTTTAAATTAATTTCAAGAGTTTTAAATACCTAAAAAGAATTGTAAAATGTAAAAAAATAAATAACTGGTTAATTTTGTACTCTTTTCGGGGGTTTCTCGACACCATTTGCTAAAACTTAAAGCATAAACAAATGTATCAGAAAATTAAAAAATAATAAAAAAACTAAACAGAAGAAACGTTGAAAAAATATAAATTGATAATTTTTAAAGATCAGCCAAGTAAGCCATGCTTCTAAAATATAGGTGATTGTGGATCCTTTGCTTGACAGTTTTGAGGTTTTGTTATCGAGCTTTCGAGGATTAGTCTTTAAGCCACTAAATTTTATTATGAATTGCAAAATATAAACCAATGTCAGAAAAAAACAACCCCAAAATGTTTCTGTGGGCAGATTCACAATCACATACGTTTTAGAAAGCATGGCCCACAAGAAATGAACATTTGTTAATCACATAATATTGAATTTGAAAAGGAAAACGAAATACTTCAGTAACGTTTTTTGCTGATTAATTTAATTCGTGCTATTCGCCCTCTTTGTACTATTTAATTTAATCGTAACTCAATTTGTATTTACTTTTCTGAAAGGCCATTTTTAATAAAAGCGAAATGTCAATTTTCAGCGTTTTTAAATATCGTCCTACGAAATGTTTAAACCTTAATAGGTAATCAGTGACACATAAAAATCCACTGCTGTATTCCTATATTTCGCCAAAATCGTCGTTAAGCTTATGTAAAATAATCGAAACTTCCTAAATTTCTCTTTTTTTTTTAACCTGAAAGATAAATCAATCTGATATTTTTATATTGTTTTGAAATTTCTTCACACTTTTGTAGAGTTTATAAAATATAATTAAGGATAAAGGAACTTTTTGATTATTTAAGAAGAAAACGATGCTTCTTAAGTTCTTAAGATGTTATTTTGTGGTAACGTTTGACTGTCCATTATTTTTCTTGTAGTTTGAAAGAAATTTCATAGAAGGAGTTTTCCTCAAATTATTTGCAAAGTCTATGAAATATTATTTAAATGCATGATAAGAGAGTGTTTTAATTAGTTAAGATTCTTTCGATGAGACAAAGAAATGGAAAGAAAAACATATTTAAAATTACGTCCGATGAAACAGCAATAAATACTATAATAAGAATTAAAGTTTTCTAAAACTACTTTGTTTAATAAGACCAATACCAAGGAATTGTATTTATTTGGAATTGGCTGCTGAACTAATAACTATTCCATCTTAATACGAGACGAGTCGTTAATGTTAATTTATAGGAAGCAAGTTGAATGCTCTATTGTATATTATTGTTATACTATATAATATTTGAATTTATTTACGTAGTTTAAATTACTATAAAATGCGTAATCTACGATGCTCGTCGGAGTAAAAATATTTCAAATTTCTGACAACGACGTAATACGTAAAGTAATCGTGTAAAGTAGTGTCATTAACATGTGAAACTATTAAATATATGCATATAAATATCTTCAGGCCTTAAGATTCAGAGGTTGGTTGGTGATTTTTCTCAACCTATTTCTATCTCGTTCCCAGTTTTTCCAATATTTTAATCCTGTCGCCTCTAAATCTTCTTCTATACATCCATAGTTTCTTCGGTCTTCCATTGCTATTTCTTCCCTCCGGCTCTTCTAACCATGCTGGTGCTTCTTTCCGTACTTATCCTTTGCAGATGCCCTGACCATCTTAGCCGACTTTGCTTCACGATCTTTGTAATTCCAGGTTCATTGTATAATCCGAATCTTTGAAACCTCCATATATACTTCTGAGAATCCTTCATCCCAAATCTTTAATTTCTTCATATGTTCTTATCTTAGTACCCATGCTTCCGCAGCATAGGTAACCACTGGTCTTATTAGGCTTTGAAATACTCGTTTTTTAACTGCTCTGGATATGTTTTAGCCATTAGTATATTGTGCATGCATACTTGCCGCATTTTTTTGTTCGTTTTTGTATTTCTGGGTAAATTGTTCCTTCGTTGGCAATTTCGACCCCCAAGTATACCACACTTTTCACTTTTACTAGCACATACTGTTTCTCATTCACTTTAATTTGTAGTTGCCCCCTTCTCCCTGATAGTAAACACTTTGTTTTTCCTTCATTAATATGTAGTCCAGGTCCCGAGTTGTAGTAGATAGGCACAATCAGGAGAGTTAAACACCGCTGCCTCCGATCGGTGCTGGAATGGGTGGTTCGATTGCTCCGTTAACGCGGCACCTCTCTCCCACGAGGGCCGATCACTATGGGAGAGTAGACCAAAACCCTCGCTAAAAAAAAGGTGAGAAGATTTAAAAAAGTGCAAAGAATAAAGGAAAGAGTTCAGGGTTGCTGTGGTCAATCTTTGTATTGTGCTCTTGAGCTCTTCTTTTGTTCTTGTAATTATTGCCGCATCGTCCGCGTATGCGAGACACTGGTGGGAGTTTTTCATTATTGTTCCCTCTCTTTTAAACTGACATTTTCTTATTATACTTTCCACCACTAAGTTAGGGACCAGCGTGGCGCAGTGGTAAGAGCGTTAGGCTAGCGTTACGCTAGTCCCTGGTTCGAATCTCGCTGGGTGCAGGATTCTATGCTTGTTTATGCTTTTAATTATTTTTCCTACTTCTAGAGTTGTTGGTTTTTCTATTCAGTAATTTCTTGTGACACTTCTGGTTCCTCTGAATCGCTTTCTACTAGCCCCACTACATTCAGTATGTTTCCATAATATTGTACCTTCTATAATTAAATATGTTATTGTTATATACTAACTATTAAGTTAATGACCTTTTCCACACATATGTAACTAAGTTGTACAGGTATGTTACTGGAAATAAAACACTTATTATTATTATTATTATTATTACCCATATGTTTTCTATTTCCTCTTTGCTGATTGCTATTTACCTTCTGGTTTCTCATAAATATGGTTCATGATCTTATTTTCTTTCAGTTATTCCCGATTTTTTTATAAAAGTTTGTGCTTACTGTAGTGTTCTATCTTTGTTATTCTTTTTATCTGTTGTAATCATTTCTTTTCTGTAATGGTCTTCTTTTTTGTTTATATCTATCAGTCTTGGATCCTTTCTTTCAGTATCTCCTGTCCTGTCTTCTATTGCCTGTTTGCAGCCTTGATCAAACCAGTTCTTCCTTGGGTTATGTTGGTAATCCTTTGATAGTACCTTTTCCGCCGTTTCTCTTATTAATATCTCCAGGCCCGTCCCGTTTATTTCTATATCTTTAACCAATTCCCTGTTTTCTAGGTTTTGTAGTATTTTGTGTGAGTATTATTTCTTCATTTTGTTCACATTTAGGGCTTCAAAATCCCATCTTCTTGCAAGTCTCTTGAGTGGTCTCGTACACGTTTGCACCTCTTACCTAAGATTTGAGAATTAATGTCCGCCCCCCTGTAGGTTTCCATTGGTTATTTTACCGTTGCCTTTCTTCGGTGAACAGATGATCTATGTGATTTGTATATATGTTCCAAATTCCCTGTATATCTCTTTATGGACGGTGAACGTTGTTCTAACTACTAAATTTGCTACTTACCATAATTATTTGTTTTTTAGTCTTTACTATATGTCCCTATTATTGGTCTATATCTCTCTTCTTTCACCAACCTTCGCATTGTAATCTTCTATTACTATTTTTATATCATACTGTTGTAAGAATTCATAAATCTGGTTCATAAAGTTGTATTTTAGTCTATTCTGCTGCGATTTTTGTAGTAGTGGTGCGTACGTTCAATGCTGTTCTTTTCATGTTGAATGTAACCAGCACTTTCTCTCATTTATATTTTTAGAGTCCACTATCACATTTTTAAATGAATTATCTATTACAAAATTATGAAATGTATAGGTAGCAACCCCAATTCTTGTTACGGCAACTATAATAATAATAATAAACAGATTTTTTTCTGTGTCTTTTACCTGACTAATAATGTTTTTGAAATAAGGGTGCCGTTTAGTCCTGCCTCCATAATAATTCTGAAAGCTCAGCACCTACGCACACATCGATATTTTCTAAATTAACCTCTAACATTAGTATTTCGACCCAATAATGTTAATCATTCTTGTAACTAACTCATTTATAAAATACCAAATCACATTTTAAAAATTCTACTTCGCCCAAGTTTAAGATATTACCCCAAATGAATTCACAAGTTGTTCCACCCTTTCGCAATTAAAAAATCGAACGTTTCTGCTTATTCAAACAAGTAATCATTTTCCCCTTTTTTATGCAACGTTCCACGGAAGCAAAAGCTTTCTTTTTATTTTCTCCGAAAAATTAAATTATTATTCGATTTTGATAGCTCGTTTTTTAAGGGATTGTTTTTGTTTTTATTATTTTAAAATTCTTTATGAATCTTCTTCTTCTTTTTCTTTCACGATTCCTTCTGTCCTTTCAGGCGTCGGATTGTGGGTCCAGTCCTCCCTTCACCCAATTCTTCCACGCTTTCTTATACCCTGCTAGAATATACATCTCTGCTAATAATTTCCCCTTTGATCTCCCTAAGTCCTCTATCTGATCCAGCCATCTTCTTCTTGGCTTATGCATTTCCATTATTCTTTTTGTTAAACCATCTCTGTTCATCCTTGTAATATGACCGTACCAATTTAGCTGTTTTCTTTCTATTTTTTCCAGTACTGGTGGTTGTTGGGTAGTCTCCCTTATGTGCTCGTTCATCACGTGTTCCCATTTGGTTATTCACATGATCTTCCTTAGATGCTTTATTTCCATAGCATTTATTTTCCCTTTGTGCTTTTTCTGCAATGTCCAGTTCTCTGCTGCGTAGATAATGACGGGTAGCGTTATTGTATTGTGGATTTTTAGTTTAACATCCATTTCGATTTCCTTTATGAGTCAAAAAGCCTTAAAACTGAGCAATTTTCTTTAGAAACGTCGCAATTGAAAATATCATTTATGGAAACTAACAAGAGTCTTGCAGTGTTCTTGATTTTCTATTACTCTTGCATTTTTGTGCAAAATACAAGACAAGAAATACATATTTCATAGTAAGAAAGGGTTAAGAGCTCATATATTTTATGGAAAATTTTAAATTTCTTTAATTAGTTAATTATGTTGTCTACAGCAATTCACGAGAGTCTTGCATTTTCTTGCTCTTGTGCAAAGGCAAAAAAAGAAATTGTTTTGCAAGAAAACACAAGAGTGCGAACATTTCTTGCATTTCCTCGCACCTCTGTCACGCAGTTTAAATTTGATTGTAATTACGTTGTGAGTAAATGACGAAGTTCCCTGATTGCTTGTATGCAGAAACAAGAGTGCAAAACAAGAGTGCAAGAGCTTTGAAAAAGTGCAAGGATTTTGTAAGAGGGCAACATTTTTCAAAAAAAAGCAGGAAAAGAAGTATTGACGGTCTGATAACGAAAAATATATGAAACTCATTCAAGCAAATAAGGACATTTGTTGTCGAAGTAAGACGAGAGATATTTTAAATTCTTGTGCTACAAGGGTGTTCAAAAACTCCCAAAACTCCCACGTTTGGAGTTGGCGCTGATTCGGTTGAACGTCACTAACCGTTTGTCGGTTCGCTAGCCACACGACCAGCTGACCTTTGATTACTTTATTTGGCTTTTTAAGGTTATACTTCGTTCTCTCTTCTTTGTAAGTAATTATTTTATTTACTAAAAATTCATTACCAAAATGATTCATTTTAGGTGTAAATGTGTTGCTGTCTGCTTGGCCAGTGCACATTACAAAATGGTTTTTACTTTCGAACAAAAAATTTTCATAATAGAAAATTACTTTCGCAACGCAACAAAAGTTGACGGAGTTTGTACTTATTCAGTAGAAAATTGCATAGAAGAATTGTGCGTCAACAGTTTGTAGAAACTTTAAACAGATATGTAGCATGGTTTCGTGAGAGTGGTAGAAATAAATAATATGCCTCCGTTTTTAGAAAATGCAGTGAATGGAATCAGGACTAGAGTTTTAAAATGGGCATTTTAATCATCTTTTAGAAAGAAATGAATTTTATGTGTAAAATGTAAATAAAGTTTTTAGTTTGTAACTTCAATTTACTTTGCTGTTTTATTTGTTCATGTGTAAGTAATAAGTAAAGACATACTGTGTTACTTGTTTTCTCAAGCCATATTTTTTTATGTAGGCGTAGAGTAAGACAAGAGATATTTTAATTTCTTGCTTTGCAAGATAAGACAAGAACTACCCAGGCAAAACAAGAGATACTAATGGTTTAACTATACTAAAATCGGTTGATATTTAAACAGAAAATTATTTTGATTTCTCATGAAGGATCGTTTAAAAACAAACAAACAATATTTCTAAAACATAAGAATTGTAAAGTCAAGCTTTGATTTTACAAAGGTGGTTACGTTGCACAAACGAAAAATCATTTCCTTTAGGCAATGAATTCAATCGATTTTCTCTTCTGATATATTCCCTTTGTGATATGTCCAAACTATATACAAGCAACAGAAACAATAACCAATTATGAAGGAATAAAGGTCTATACTAATACTATTTCGTATGTATTGATAAATCAACGCCTGTTCAATATTCTCATGCCTACATAACTCGCCCACTTGATTTTACCTCCCTCGTCGCTTCAGCTTACATTTGTATTCACCGTGCTTCGCATTCTTTTTTTACGTGCTTTATTCCTTTTAAAAAGGGCTTCACTTTTTTTTGATAGTTTTGTTGAATTTTTATTCTTGAATTTTACCAGGTTCGGTTCACCTTTAGAGGCTTTGGAATTTTTATTTATACTTAAGGATTAAATTTCAGCCAGGTTAAAGTAAAAGTGGAATTGTTATCTAACGGTTGCACCTTTCCAGTTTTCCTATCGCCGAATTAACGTTTTTTTAATGTCATCGAAGTGCAAATAATATTTAATAATTTTTGGGTTTGTCAAAGTTTTAATATCACTTGTATAAGGTAGAACTGCACCTTCCGTCATATATTATTTATGAATATAAATAAAAAGGACACATTTTTTTTTAATGTTTAACTGTTAATTCCAAATTGAACACCTTCAAATTCCTAAAAGCCGCACTTTTATCTCGCAATAATTAGGCATAAATAACAACACTTTCACTTTGTGTCGTCCTTATTACGCGTAAAGAGCCATTCCTAAAACGAATAATGCCTAGCATTTTTCGAAAATACTTTTATTTTGGTACAAAATTTAAATTCGAGTCTTTCGAAACATTTTTACATGCATTTAGGTCAGAGGATATTTCGTAAGGAGTCCGGTCAGTTTTATTTATACGTATATTTGTTAATAATCAAAAGAATCATTACTCTTCCTGCAGTTGCAATATTCGTAATTACTTATCTATTAAATAATTTATATACTATTTGGCATTTCTTTATGCAAATACGACAAATATGTTATACTCTTTAAATTAGATAATTAAGTGGAAATTAGCATATAAAAAATATGCGCGTATGCTGACACCCCTTCACCTTAAACATTAACCCAGTTGGTCGGTAATGGCCGTGGCCATAAATCTGCAATCGGTCGATTTTTTAAGCGCATATATACTTTTTATGCAGCGGAACAGGTTTTTGTTAATTACTGACGAAACTGAAAAAGAAATAGGGTTAATGTAATTGGTCACCGGTGTAAATTCCGCACCTACTCGAGACCCGGCCGTTTGTAATCACTTTATCAGGATAATTGCGTGGACATGATAAAGTTGTAGAGTTAATAAAACGCCCGAAGTTACGTCTTTTATTTACAATGATGTAAAAATCACACATGCATAACCACATGAGGCGCTTACATCATCACTAAACAAACGATTAAACAGCATCCTAACCTAATGGCGGATTTGATGCTGCCTGCGAAAGTTGATGTGCTAATAAATCTATGTTAAATTTGGCCAGCCTTATGAATTGCATGTCAAAAACCCATTAAGAAACCCCGTTGCATTACACCCGAGTAAAAATTTAATTACGGTCTGTACCCGCAAGCATTGTATATGTTACATCTCGATGCGTGTGCATGTAATATTCGCGATAATAAATTAATTTTAAATTTGAAATTGATTGTGAATTAATTTGACTCATACACGTTACAAATTACGGTTTCGTTATTTTTTTCCCTTCGCCCGCAATGGGAATAAGTAATGTTTTTCCATTGTCAGTACGTTCACCTCGTTTTCTTAATTAACTTAATCTGCATATCATTATCTGCAATTATTATTAAAACCGGCTCGTATTTAATAAAACCATCAAATTTTCTCCGCTTTGATGTTATTGTAAACATTTTATAACCGAAGCTCGTTTATAACGTCACCAACAATTTATATTTAATAATGAATCAAAAGACATAATGGACTTGGTTGTCGTCATCTTTAACATTCAGGTATATTCTTCGAAATTTACAAAAATTAATTTAGAGAAGCAAACTTATAAAAGTATGACTATTTCCAAATTAACCTGCAGGAAAATAGGATTTCACAACCATTCTAATCTTCAATTACTTTATCATGTTTTAAACATAAAATGATTTTTCAACGAATTCGAATCAGTTTTGAAAAATCAGATTCTAAACTGACCTTCCTATGTTGTTCGATTTATCAAAATTAATTCTACTGCATTAAAAATACTCGTATATCCTCTAAGGAGTCAATCCTTAAAAATAATGATGTTTAAATGACTATGGCGAATATAGTAAACAAAATCCTTTTCTGTTGATATTCTATTAGTATATGTTTTAAAGAACATTCTGCTAGATCAACAAGAGGACTTCTTCTTGTGCCCTTAACTTTGGATAAAAACAAAATTTGCAAATTCTTTGAACACTTTATTAATTAGAGAATAATTTTTAGCTATCTCAATCAGAGCTGTGTTGAGCATACGTGCATTGCACGCGTTCGGATATCGGTCCCGTATTTAAATGAAAAATTTTATATCGGGTAGAAGCAAGGGTGGCGCAGTGGTAAGAGCGTCAGGCTAGTTAGTCCTCGGGTCGAATCTCCGGATGGGCAGAATTTTTCCTACAGTCTGGAGGTCGGTATCGAGTCCTGATGACAATTCATAGGGCATCAAATTAATAAAGCTCTCCTCCAAATACAGGTCTAAGAAGTAGGTTAATAATGCCTCACATTCACACACAAAGTAAAAAGAACAAGACACTAGAAAATACTAAAGGGTGCAATAGTCTAGCAAACTAATCACTCACATGAACTAGTGAAACGTCTTCAGATGCCCCATGCTCCGCTAGGAGCGAGAAGGACATACATACATTATACCGTGTCTCGCATAGATTGCACCCTACTTCACCAGTGTGTTCTTGGGTCAAAATAAATGACGAAGCTCTAATAAACATATACCTACCCGAAGATACGTAAGTTCCAAGAAAAACCCACACTTTATTGAACGATTATGCTTATCTATCAAAAGACAATAAAGATCTAGGATAACAATAAAGTTCAATTTATTGATAGCAATAACGAAAATTATTTCTTCCATCATACATATGTTGGATATGTCCACCATTTCTATGAATTCATGCACGATGCATCCTCGGATTGTGACTTAAAGATGCTTAAAGGGTCGAAAACATTTACAATTCAAGTCGCGAATAAGTTCTGAATAAGCTAATCTATTTAAATGACTCCGTACACAAAAATTAAGAGAGTTAAAATATGGTGAGCAAGGCAGAGGAATATCTCGTCCAAACCAGTTGTTCCCAAAAAATAGATTCAAATAAGTCCACCGAGAAAAAAGAGAGGAGAATACACTTCCCGGCCGAATTCTTGCCTAAATTTGTCGCCTCAACGCGAGACAAGGACAGATAATGCGGTGCCTCGGAAGTACAGGGAGCATCTTAGAAACATATTCATACAGGTAAATCAAATTTACCAAATAGATTCTTGTCTTTTTATACCTAGTATAAATGTATAATGACCACTCTACAAAATAAACCTAAATAAATTTTTGGAAAACGCAACATAATTAGTATTTTATTTATTTTATTTTATCCTATAACGCTACCATGCTAATAACTCCTTACACTCCTTAGCAACGAGTTGTATTAAGGTACCTTTAACACCACTAGTGTTGTTAAAAAATTCATAACATAACGAAACGTTATGAACACAAAATTAACATAAAACAATTGTTTTTTCCAAATAATCGCTTGGATACCAGCATAGCCAAATTTATGTTTCGCTTTATGGATATTGTCATTGAAAATATTTTTTTTTTTTTTTTTTGAAAAAAAAATATTTTATAGGAGACACCGCGTTATACAGGGTGTCCCAGATCGAGTGGGATTGCATGGGTAACTTTCTTATTAATGAAGATGGAGATTTGGTTAAATTGGCAATGTCTTGCAGTTTTATATGCTGATTTATGCTATGGTAGTTCCTGTATTTAAAAAATATGATCCAGTTTGTGTTGATAATTATAGACCGATTTCGATATTAAATGTCTTATCAAAGATTTTGGAAAAACTAATCTAAAACAGAATGTTAACATTTATTAATAATCATAAATTGCTTACGAACTTCCAATATGGTTTCCGCGCGGGAAAGTCGACAGAGAGTGCTGCTTCTGAGTTAGTCAATTTAGTTCATCAAAACTTAGATAAGAATAGAAAGGTTGTGGGGCTCTTTTTCGACTGTTTAGATCTAAATTTTGTAACAGATAAACTAGATACAGTATTTTTCATCTGGCATTTGGTATGGTGGTGTGTATGGGTAGACACGCGTTCGTGCGCAGTAGGTAATGAAAAGGTGAAGTATAGTTGGATTGTAAATTTATAAACAGCACGTTGACGTCACAACTTACATCTTAGGTGAAAAATACTGTACTTTTGGTATTCGAGGCGCTAGTAATGATTTATTGCGTTCCTTCTTAAGCAATAGACAATTATGCGTAAACTAAATGTCGTTGCAAAAAAAATTAATGCTGCATACTATGCTATTTCTCAGTTAAAACATATACTGTTACCAAAAAGTTTAGTTAACGTATATTATAGTTTGGCGTATCCATATCTTACATATAACGTTATACTCTGAGGCAATGCGTCGTATAGTAACAGAATTTTTATTTGCCAAAAACGAATAATTAGATTGATATTTAATATTAGAGCTGGTAATACCTGCAGAGTAGTTTTTGTTCAACACAAATTATTGACATGTTCTTCAGTATATACGTATATTTAAATGTTTAATGTACACTAAAGTTAACCTACATAATTTTTCACGTAACTTAGACTTTCGTTCATACAATACCAGACACTGCCAAATGACGTGCATAAGAATTCAGCATATGAAAAAGCACCATATTATGCCAGCAAAAGGCTGTTTAATAAGCTGTCAGCGCATATAAGTAGCTTAAATCTTACATGTTTCAAAAAGGCCGTAAAGTTAATTTTAATTGCTAAAGCCTATTTTATTCTGTTAGCGCATTTCTTTACGACAGTTGTTTATAATAATTATAAGGATATATTTACATATTTTCTGTTATGTTACTTTATCATAATTACTGACGTGTAGGTACACCCTATTATTGGTACAAGTACGAGTAAATAATAATAATAAGAATAATATAAAAGTATATTTAGCAAACAAGTTGCTATAAAGCTGTTTGTTTAGGTATTGCTTTGTTTATCGTTGTAAAATTGCCTAAATCCAATATGAATTCCGTTGAAGAACTTTAAAAAATCCCCTTTTCAAGGAGTTGTGAAGAATAACTTGAAATTAAACCATTGGGATGGCCTACGCCTAAATAAACTTTAAATCAAAGTGGACAAAGCAACGCTGTTTTTCTACATTAAAAAGAATAAAAACATTCTTAAGAAACACTGTCGCAAGAACGGTTAAATGCTTTAGCTATGTTAAGAATAGAAAAGGATTTAGTTCAAAATATTAAAAACTTTAATTCTAAAGTTATAGACAAGTTTGTGGGTTACAAAAATCGTTGCATGGACTTTATTTTTCGCCATTAATAAAATTAAGGTAAGATTTTCTCATTAATTTAGAGTTATTTTTTATTCGGCCCTTGCCTCTAAAAATCCACGAGCCGCCACTGTATATTGTTATAATTAGTTAACTGTTATCGAGTAGCCTTTTGTGCTTTTTACAACCATCTGCAAAGCTGGGGATCAAATAAACCCCTTGAACCTTCTTTGAGTTGCTGATTGATATCAACAAAAATGGCACCTTCCATTTAAAAAACTTAAAATTACTGGTATTTGAATGATTTCCATCAGTATTTCAAGTTATTTTTTGTATAACTGCATTTGTTTGTAAATAAACCTTTTACTACAGATCTTAAAAAAGGACATCCAAGAAAGTTTGTTTTGCGGTCCTGAAAACAAACTTTTATGTTCTCCTTGGAAATCTGTAAATATCAAAGTTTCGAATATAGGTGAGCAAGGAATGTGTTGCTGACATTTCAGATAAGGGTGAATGGATACTGTTGCAGTTCATCGCCACAAATATTTTGTTTTGCGATGATAAGTAAAAGAAATGTATCCAAAGTTTTTTGCAAAAAATTATTTTCAGTTTTATGGATTTTTACCAAACTATAAATTACTACTTAATTCACTTAATTAAAAAATATACATATACATATAAACTGCTAAATATGACACAAACTAATATGAGATACTTGTAAGTTAACATTTTCATAAGTCATACATCGTAAACGCAACAAAAATAAACATTCTAATTTAAAACGCGAATACACAAATTCGAGAAAAAACTGAACTTTCACAGCGGGTCAGTAACATAATTTACGAAAATATTATTGTATATTTTTATCCTGTAACGTACTATTTTTCGTATAAACTCCGGTTTCAACGTCATGTCTGCTTAAATATGTGAGACTTGTGCGTTATTTTTAATATCTGTCTCAAACTTTTTACACCAACAAAAATAAAAATGTTTGGTAAACAGATGGTGTTAAATGAGTCATAATACAGTCGTCGTTGAAGTATAATATGAGATACATTACGCTGTTACATAACGAGACGTGTTTTGCATATTGGTACGCACTTTTTTTCTCTAAAAATAGATGCACTGGGAGGAAAACAGGGTATTTTTTTAATAGCTTCGAACAAGATTATCCAACTATTGTCAAGTGGGATTATGATGCAAGAACGAGAAGTTGTTTTGGCGAATGCTCCACCCCCAAATAATAAAAGAAATGCATTTGTTCAATTGATTCTTTAAAGCCGTGGAGGTTGTAAAATTGCGGGTTACGCCATTGTTGTAAATATAATCGAAAAATTAACCAGGTAAAATATGGAAGCAAAACTGGTACGTGCAGTGAATTTCTTTTATTTATTTTTTTTCTTTTGCCCACTTTTGAAGGCTACGCAAGAAACTGCATTAGTTGCAAAAATATTCGTGTTAGTAGAACTGGTTGCGCTTGTTTAAAAAAAATAATTAACACAATTCATATGCTGTGCAGAAGCACCAAGAATACTAGCGGATTTAAATGTAAACGGAGTTAGGTATTTGATGAATGATGTTGTTTACCAGATGAACAAGTTTTACATAGTTGTTATTAAAAAAAAGCAGATTTTATGTATGGAATTATTAGCAATAATAATAAAAAACAAAAAATTTTAAGTTTTCTTTTTGTTAGTTGTACTAATAGTTAAATTAAAAGGTTAACAAATTTAAAAGCCAGCTTTCCAAACTATCAGATTTCAGAATTTAAAATGAGCTAAAACCAGCAATTAACACAAGAATACATTACAAACAGACCAACATCTCTAATTTTGTCACTAATTTTAACTATTTTAAAATTTTGCGTTAAAGACAACCTTTTGATTGTTTTAGAACCTTAATTCGGCTTTAAGCTTAACAATCTTACTTTCCAATGTTTTTGTTTTAATGCTTCTTTAACGTTTGCTTTATCTGTAGCGTAGTAGCGTTTTGTAATTTTTTCAAATTAAACTTCTTCAATTTTCTTGCCTTTTCTTTTCGTTCGTTAGGGATTTAACACATAATCCGAATTCAAATCAGTCCCTCTGTATCTTCTGATATCTTTTACAGCTCTTGCATGTTTAATTTCTATAACAATGTGATCTATCTGGTATCTGGTTCCCTGTCGTACCATTAGGTGATGCCCATGTTATTTTGTTGATAGCTTTGTGTTCAAAGGCAGTGCACCCATTAGCATTACTTTCTAAATGTTTACTTTTCCCTCCACTACATTTTCCATATATTCTCTTTCTTCCTACTTGCGCATTCAGATCCCCTATTCCTATTAGTATTTTAATGCCATATCTTGCTATTCTTTCAATAATGTGACCTATCTCTTCTAAAATTTATATTTAGTGCAGCAATCCTTTTCTTCGGTTGGGGCGTGCATGTTTAATATACTTAATTTCCTGTATTTACTCCTTGCCCTAATCATGTATATCCTATCTGTAATTCCCTGAAAATCTGCTACTAAATTCTTAATCTTTTTTGCTTACTGTAAAACCTACTCCATAATATATTTATTTTCATCCCATTGTTTTTAAAAATAGTGTAATCATCAAGATTCAGAATTCTCGTGTCTCTTAATTTGGTCGCTCTAGATTGTACCTTCCCATAATTACTACTAAAATTTTTATTACTTTTTATTACTGCTAACATTCCACGTACCTATTCTAATTATATTTATATCCATTATTATTGCCTGGTCGTTTTCTGTAAATCGCCTGCCTATATCCGATCCTAGTTTCTTTGGTCCATTTTTTCTAAAACAATCTTTGTCTACATTCCATCTGCATTATATTCTCTCCATTATTATTTTGTTATAATACCTATCCGATTTTGATTTGCTTGCCGTTACTTCTTTCTTCTTGTGTCTTTATTCTTATGTGTTTTTGCACTTTTGTTTCTCTTTCCGTTAAGTTGATGTAGACTTTCTTTCTTTGAATTGTAGTAATTTCGCTTTATTCGCCATATTGGTTTCCTTATTTTTGTTATTATTTATTAACTCGATTAAGTAGGTTTTATCTGCGAATTTATGTTGTCACGTGCTAATTCTACACTAAGACAACCTATAGGGCGACGTCAAAGTCGGGAGGCTCGTGACTAACAAGCAGTCGGAGAAGGGGGGGTTCGAAACGCTTAACACTTTTGATAGGGGTATCGTAATCGGGAGAAAAACGGGCGCCACTGCGGAGGTCACCCAGGATATTACTTACCTTTTCTTATTGAAAGAGAAACACTGGTACTGGTTGGCAGGCTCACAAAGCTATACAGAATTATTAAAATAAACACAAAACACAAATAAAAAGCAATAATGAATTAACACTGAGGTTTAATGCATGTAAGAATTATTCAAAATATGACACGGAATGAAACCATGTGAAAACGGTACTTCACCAAAAACTTCACACAGAAATATATTTTCCAAAACGACAATGCACTCTCTATGGAAATCCGACAAATAAATCGTAAGATAAATTTCCAAAACTAAATCGAGAGGCTTTTTCGGAAATGGTCTACGAGAGCCCGGACAGAAAATTTGCTACGACCGATTGATCTGAAAGCTAGCTGTACTCTCCTTCGTCTTCCTACGTTGGATGTTAGAAGAACATTAACAAATGCGCCCTGCGCCCTGCGGTACGCGGGACGGGAAATATTGAAACCTTGAGTGGCGTCGCTTTGGCGTAGCCTCACGCAATCGGGTGGTTCCCCGGACTTTTTAACAAAGAAATACACTGAATAAAATATTAGATCATCCTATTCGAGACTTCTCCGAATTATTTCGCAACAAAAAGGAATGCGCCGATCTGGCGTTATTTCCGTGGATTCTGCAAGCTTCGGCTTAAACTTCGAGCGACAGGGACGTATTACACTTAATTTACACCGAAATTTCAAACATCGTGACAATGTGCTGTTTTGATTGTTATTTATGGTTTTAGTTTTTCCTTCAAATAGCTTTCCAGTCCTTCTTTAAGCGCTTCCTTATCCTCTATGTCGATTTTCAATCCATACATTCTAACATTATTTGTTTTATTTTCATTCTCTAGCCTCGCAACTGTTTTCCTAATTCTTCTTTATCTCATTGTTTTCAAGTTTCAAGTCTTAGGCATAATTTAGACTGTCGTTCTCCTCTTTCAATATTTTTATCTCGTCTCAGTATGTTCTCTGCTTAATTCTCATTGTTTCAAGTCCTTTGTTAATTCCTGCATAGTTTCTCCATGTTGTTTGGGGCATTTTATTTGGTTTATCCCCGTCTTCCACCTTTCTTATTTTCCTACCTTTAGGGCTCTGTCTACTTTTTGTTCCTTTTGTTTTAATTCTTCCATTTTGTTCTTCTTTGTTGCTTCATCTGTTCGTTTTCCGTATTTTTTCTTCTTCCCTTCTTTTCCTTTTGTTTGATTTATTTGTCCCTCTTAGATTGTCGTTCTACTATTCATGCTCGTAAAAGTATTTATTTCTAAAAATGCTAATAAATTTGTGAAGTCACACTCATAACTTTAATAAATTATAGTTTTTAACGCCAACATTTCGAAACTATACAGGGTGTGTAAAAATTCGCGTGCAAGCTCTCCGTAACTTTATTCCTTGGACAATAATAAGGCGAAATTCTTATAGCGAAAAAGTCACCAGATGCTTCCTCAACTCGTGCGAAGCCTTCAAAGTTCAAAATTGGCAACGCGAAAAGGAAGCCGGTTTTGCAAAATTCTGTTACTTTATGAATAGATTAAGTAATAACGGCAACAATTTAGTATCATTTAAAAGTACAAAAAAAATACTAGTCTTCATAATTATAATAAATAGAATGTATTTGCTTGTATCAAGAATGTCATGACATCCTTGATACAAGCATACACATTTTGAAGAATTCTGTGAATTGAAATTATGAAGACTAGTATTTTTTTTGCACTTTTAAATGATAAACGATGCTAAATTGTTGCCGTTGTTACTTAATTTAATGCATAAAGTAACAGAATTTTTCAAAAACGGCTTCCTTTTCGCGTTGCCAATTTTGAACTTTGAAGGCTTCGCACGAGTTGAGGAAGCATCTGGTGACTTTTTCGCTATAAGAATTTCGCCTTATTATTGTCCAAGGAATAAAGTTACGGAGAGCTTGCACGCGAATTTTTACACACCCTGTATAATCAAGCACCTAAATTCTAAATTTAATTACAGATCAATTTTAAGGGTGCTTTCGGAGATTTCACACTTTAACATGAATTAATAATAATTTTTAGAAAATTAGAACCTAAAGGTCAAAAACCTTTTAGACTGAAAATTCCCGAACTAATTATAATACAAGCTCGTGCCGAGATTAATCATACTTGGATATTTTTAATGTTTCATGAAAAATTCCCATTAGAACAAAACCATAAATATTTAATTTGTAAAATAATTTACACGTATAAAATTTTAAAATGTTTTTATGTTAATCGAAGAGAATCCAAGAAATACTTGAACCTTACAAAGTCAGTTCACACAATAAAAAAATATTTCTGAAAACACCATTTGATGTGAAAAATAATTTCAATTTATCCTCAAATACATTAATTTACTACACAATTTCAAACCTTTCTTGAAATCTCAGATTAATACTTCTCACATCAGTAAAAGTTTTTGATTAATTACAAAAATGTCTCTTCGTTTAACTAACACAAAGGAATTTTCCTTACATTATAATAATTGCTATTTAGATTTTGCAAGCTTTTTCAATTATTTCTAGTTCCACTCCAGCGCTTCGTTATTTCACCGGTTAACTAAAATCATGATCGCAGTACATAAAATTAAGTAACTTAATAATACAATAAATTCTACAAGGTTTTGTTCAGCATCAGTAAATAGCATCTAAGTGTTTTATAATTTATGCACTCGGTATGCAATCTTGCTGAAATAAATCAACCTGCAATAAAATCCGAGAACACAAAAAATCAGATTAGCATATTTAATGGTTAAATTGAAATAAGCACAAGAATATTATTGCAGAAACATTCTGTTTAGTTGGGAAGAAAAGCGTGCTTGCACTTTATTATAATTACAAGTTACAGTACCAAGTAGACATAATATAAACTAATACTGCGTGTGGTGTTTTACCTTTTACGAAAGCTCCGGGCTATGTTTGAGCACGTTTGCGTGCTAAGGGAAATACTTTTAATTTCACTTTTCCAAATTTTAATACGAAGTTTAAAAACGAAATTGTTCCCTGACCCACTAATGGAGCCTCATCCGTATATTTCGCAATTAAAGTACTGCTCTGGCATTTTTTAACAATTAATAAAATTCTAATTACACTTTTAAGACATTCATCCATCTTGAATAACTAATTATTATTCTGTCATATCTTCAGGTCTTCTCGATTGTTTCTGTGCCGATTGTAATTAATTTTTTTTATTCATCGCGTCATATTCTAAGGTCTACGACGATTACTAAATATTTCCCTTAGGTATGTTTGTATTTTTCTCAAGTACCGACTGGTTTCGTTGCTTATCAAAACAATTTTTGGTACACTTTCGTAACCTTACAAATTATAAAAGCATGTTTCAAAATCCATTGTGATTAACGCGCAAATACGATTCAAAAACAGACTTATTTTTTCTACTAATTTAAAAAGATGTGAGGAAAGAGAAAGCCGCCGGCTGTTTGCGGCAACTTATAACACTTGATGATCCTTTATTTCGGCATTTTGACACTAATTTAAAGATTAATATTGTTTTCAAGTAGACGGAAGTGGAACAGTATTTTACATAAGGTAATTTGAAATATTTGATTTTACGTAACTTAATTATGGTCCGTGTTTTCAGTTAATAAGTACCTTGGGAAACATTAATCAATTTCAGACAGGGCACTCAATTCAAAACATTGTTAACTAAAAGAAAAGCGATTTCATTTTTCTCCTACTATAAACCAAAACTAAATTAAATCAAAGTCCGAAAAACAAACTTTTAGCGAAAAACTTTTGCAGGCTAAAATATTTTCTGTACAACAAACGTGTCAAAAGTTAGAAAAACCTAACACCCATTTCAAATGCCACTAAAACAAAAACACAAAAGTGAAAAAGTCTGAACGACTTCCTTTAGAAAAACTTAACACGTTGGTTTACATAATTAGCAGTATTGGCACGTTTATTTTGCCTTTTTAAAAGGCTTACTAATTGCAACAGAATGCAGGATGTCCATCTAGATATCCTAAAAGATATTCGAACGAATGCATATTTGGTTCTAGTTACCAATAACTTAATCTCTGTAGTTAATTGACTTGTTCTCACGAAAATGTGATATAAGCAACTACATAAAAACGTCCATAAATGGAAAAATATTTAGGCAAAAGGTGGCCACATTAAAGTTAAATGAGTGCTAAAAATAAGATAAGGAAACATGCAGTTTCTATTTTTGTTTAAGAACACTATGTTCGTTAAAATTGTCATAAATTACATGAAATAAGTAGTTTAGAGCTAAAACGTTTAAAATATTTCTTAAATGGTAAATCCTGATTTTATAAGAATGTTTAGCTGATTTTGAAAAATAGGTACTTTTATACTTCTTCCTACACACTAAAAGTGGTGATAATAGATTTGAATGAGTAGCTGTAAGTATGATAAAAAAAACCTGCATCATTAATCTCAAGAATTCATTTAAAGTTTCTTAAATACGAGTAGTAAGTAAGTCCTTAATTCTCCTCATGCAGGTACAGAAACTCGCTGCGCTCGTTTCTGTAACGTTCTGCATTCGTTTCGGAATCGCTAACTTCCCGCACTTGTTATGAAAATAACTATTCCCATATCATATTTTTTCTTCGTTTTCTTCTAGTTATAGTCCAAGTATTAGTAGCACGTATAACCTCTGGTATTATTTCGCTTCGTATATTTTCACTTTTACTGATTTGTTAGGTATTTTCGAGTGTACTAAACTTTTGTTTGCACAATAAGATTTATTATATTCATCTGATTATCTGATCTGTCGGGGTGTTTATTTTACTGCCTAGATTGATACTTTATTTACTTTTTCTAAATTGTATTTACCTAGCATTATGTGTTTCCTTTTAGTTTGTTTTTTACTTTAATTTTTTTTTTTTTTTTTTTTTTTTTTTTTTTTTTTATTTGAATTTGTAGTTAGCTCAGCGGCTTATGCGCTATACATAACTTAGTTACAATAGTGTCATAACTGAAAACATAGAGGACGGCACAAAAGCTCCTCCGTATCTAAAAGTGGTACATGTTTTAATAAACCTATCTTATTATTGTTATAATGTGTAACTCATAACTATTAATGATTAATTGTCCATATCACTGGTTTCAGGAGAAGAAAGTAGCACATCTTGAGGTAATTTACGCTTTAGTCTTTTGTGCGTGTATCTGTTGCCAATGCTGTAATGTGTAGCGCCTGGGCACTGAGCCAGTTTGTCGTGAAAGTTCCTCGCCTGCTGTTTCAAAAAACTGTGAATTGTTGGTATGTTCAGTTCACCGTGTATTTGGGAGTTTCGCACAAACCACGGAGCACTAGTAATTATTCTCAGAACTTTGTTTTGAAAAACTTGCACTTTTTTTAAGTTAGTTTTTGATGTTGCACCCCATACAACCCCACCATATGTTAATATTGGTCGCAGTATCGATGAATATATTAAGCACCCACATTTTATCTTAAGTCTTGACTTTCGGTTAATGATTGTATATAATTTAGTAAGTCGAACATAAGCCTCGTTTAGTTTTTTGTTAATATGTATCTTCCATGTTAGTTTCCGGTCCATGTGAATTCCTAAGTATTTTACTGCCTGATCTGATGGGTTCCATTCTACCTCCTGTCGATTAATTTCTAATTTTGGTGGGTTGTTAGGTCTCCTTAACGTGAAAAGCTTTGCTTCGCACTTACTGGCATTTAGTTGAAGACACCATTTTCTGTACCATTCACTAATTATATTAAGTTTTTCCTGTAGATTGTTTCTAGCTATATTAATGTCTTGATGTTGAGAAATCACCGCAGTATCGTCTGCGTACATCGCTATTGAATCTTCTCCGAAGACTGGGAAGTCAGATGTGTATACGTTAAACAGAGTTGGGCCTAGTATCGATCCCTGAGGTACCCCTGCCTCTATAGGCCTTGTTGTAGAATGTTCCGTTCCCACACGTATTTTAAAAGCTCGCAATTCTAGAAACGATCTTATGATGAGCAGAAGGTACTTGGGCAGTTTAATTTGTGCCAGTTTGAAAATAAGTCCTGTTGTCCACACGGAGTCAAAAGCTTTGCTTATATCTAAGAATGCTATAATTGTATGTGCTTTATTCTCATAGCCTCGCTCTATCAGTTCCACAATTCTGAGCAACTGGTGATTAGTTGAGTGCAACGCTTTAAAACCAAACTGATAATGCGGAATTACTTCGTATTCTGTCAGATGTTCATTTAGTCTGTTTTGTATAACCTTCTCTAAAATTTTTGCAAGTGAAGGTAACAGACTTATTGGTCTATAGTTACTTGGGTTAGACTTGTCTTTGCCTGCTTTATGGATTAGAATTATTACGGCTTCCTTCCATGATGTTGGAAAATATCCTATTCTCAGACATACATTAAATATTGTTGCCAAATGAGCTACAGCTTTACGAGTCAATTTTTTCAATACCACATTTGGGATCAAGTCACACCCCGGGGACTTTTTCAGCTTCAAACTGTTTATGTATCCCTTAAGTTCTGTTGGTGATGTTGGGTCTATTTCCAAAGGGGCTTCGTTTATATAATCTTCTATTGCTTCTTGTGAGCGCTGAGCTTCAGCTAGCTGCCTGTCATTTAGTTGAGTGGTAAATATTTTTTGCCAGTAATCTGCAAAAGCTTTTGCTTTTTCGTTATCGGACGAGTACTTGGTGTTGTCTATTTTTAGTGTGAAGACTGGATTTGGTTGGTTTAGGATTCTTCGGGTAGCTCTCCACAGAGTAGCATCTTGTGGCTCAAGTTCTTCTATATATGTTTGATAAGATCTTATCCTGTAACTTTCTAGTTCGTTCTTGACGTTGCGGATCAGGCGATTTAATTGCTGTTTTATAGTTGGGTCTCTTGTTCTTTGCCACATTCTACGAGTTCTATTCTTCTCTCTTATTAACTTTAGTATATATTGAGGTGGGTGTGCATAAGAACCTGGCCTTTTGGATTTTGGAGTGGTAGCATCTCGTAATGACTCTGTAATACTTTTAGTGTATTTATCCACCGCTGTGTTTACGTCTTCAGGTGTTTTCATATTTTTTGGACACTCTAGTACCCTGTTGAGGTTGTTCTGGAATTTTTCCCAATTTACAATGCCATTGATTAGTCTGGGTAGTATGGAGAGCAGCTGCGGATTGTCTTCAAATTTAATCAATACCGGTAAGTGGTCTGAGTCCATTTCTGTAAGGACTTCTTGGTAAACAGGTTTATTAAAATTTTTGACGAGTACTATATCTAAGATATCCGGAGCATGATCCATTCTGTATGGATGATACGTGAAGTCGGTAGGTGCTACTATTTGTATAGCATGAATACACGAATAAGAGTGAAGTTTTACGCCATTGGGGTTATTTGTTCTACATCCCCAGATTTGATTTTTACTATTAAGATCTCCAATAACTAGAGTCGGTTTGGGATCTTCAAAGACAGTTACGATATCTCGTTCTAGCAGTTGGCGATTAGGTTGTTTGTATGCGCATATGATATTAACCACATTTCCGCTGCTTAACTTAAGTTGGATTGCTACGGCTTCTAGGTTTAGTAATTCACTCATTTCATAAGTGTGCGCGTTGATGTTTTTCTTAATTAAGATAGCAACTCCACCAGAAGCAATTGGTGCGGGTCTATCTTTCCTAAATAGATGATAATTTGGGATTGAGAATTTTTCATGTTCAATTAGGTGAGTCTCAGTTATACATGCGATTTCAACGTTATACTGAACTAAAAATGATATAAGAAGCGATCTTTGGCTCTTAATGCCATTGGCATTCCAGTTAATTATCTTTAAGTTTTGTAATATGTTGTCCCTTCCTTTACTTTGTGCCATAGGTAAGTATAGCAGGAATTAATGTTGAAATTATGGGCTGGAGTTTATCTAAATGTGGAACTAGAGCTTCGATTATGATTTTGATAATTTGTTTAAGCACATCTACGTTTTCGTCTTTATTAGCTTGGCTTTGTGTATTTTGAGTTGCAGCAGAGTATGTTCGATTAGTAGATGTGAAATTGTGATATGATCTTTGTCTGCGGTTGTGCTGTGAATTATTATTATCTTGTGTGCCGGTTGGATTTTGAGGCGTATCGGATGTGTAGTTACGTATAAGTTTGGTATAATAGCTGCATCCCTTATAGTTGGCGGGATGTTCCCCGCCACAATTTACACATATGGGCTTATCTACGTCTTTGACTTTTTTGCATTCTGTATATAGATGATTTTCTGTGCATTTAACGCAACGGGGTTCTAACTTACAATAATTTCGAGTGTGCCCATACCTCTGGCAATTTTTACATTGGGGTGTATCAGTTGCTTTTCTTCTAGGCTCAATCGAAATAATACAGTAACAGAGTTTCGTTAGTCCGTATATTTCTTTGGATTTAACATTATTGGTTAATTCTATAGAACACAAGGGTATTGGTTTCCTATTTTTATTATACAATCTGGCAACTTTTTTAACTACATATCCAAGTTTAACTAGCTCTCCCGATATTTCAAGTTCTGAGAGCGATATTGGAACATTTCTCATAATTACTTTTAAATCATTTGAATCTGGGCTTTGAAATGTGTGAAACTTAACTTTTACGTCGGAATAGTATTTTGTTAGTTTACGAAAGTCTTCAATACTAGTTAGGTTTACTTTCATTGATGTTCCCCTGGTAATGACCGTAAATTCATTGGTTACTGTGTCTTTTATATCTTTAACGATTTTTTGATAGTGGGTGGCTTCGTGAAGGAAAATTGGTGGAATTTTAGTTTTACTTACAGTTATTTGCAGCGGATCATTTTGGTTAGGCTCTTTATCATTATCGCCATCAACGGGATTTTGCATTGCAGATTTATCACTGTTGTCTGTGCCGAGATGGTAGTATTTGTTGGAAGCAATGAGGGAGTTTAATTCGAAAAGGTACCTTTTACTATTACTGGGTTCTGGTTGTGGTGATAGTTCGGAGTTATCACGTTTTTGTGAGTTCTTTTGCCATTCCATTCCTTCAGGTATGGGATTATCGTTATGGTTAGTTAGGTGAGTAACACTCATTTTATCAGTTTTGGGCCCACCGACCGGCCCCACAGATGTTTTATTTTATTTTAGTGTATTTTTATTTATCAACCGGTACAAATTTGAAAGTTCTGTAAATCGTTTTATCATTTAACAAATGCTTTTAACGCTGTACGCACACCGCCTATAAACGAACTGTTCTCGTAGGAGGCCGCACTCGTGACTTTAATTTTAACTCTAGGTTTTTAATTTATTCTACTAGTTTGTTGAATGTCGCCCTTAGTTTTTGTTTATCATGACTTTTGTTGATAGTTATGTCCATAGCATTTAGTAATTTAAAACATAAACTTGACTTGTTTAAAGGAATGTTAAGGCAATGCAAAAATATTACTGATCAATGAATAATCTATCTGGCTTATATTTGTAGTAGCTTGTTTATGTTGTCTTACTATTACCTTTATTTTGATTGTTATTTCTCCTTTCTTGTTTATCATTCTTTGTAGGTATTTAACTGTGTCATTCCTTCATAGTTACTGCAGTTGTATTTTTTTCCTTTCTTATATCTGTTTTTATTTTTATGTTATTTCGTAAACAACAAAAGTATGATAAGAACACTGCAATTTCTATTTTTGCTCTTTAATTTTTATAAAAATAATGTCTATTATAACTATCATATTTGGTTAGACGCTTAAAACCCTTTTTAAAATGAAAAATAGAGTTTTCATTCTTAGTTTTCCTGATATTTTTATAAATAATCCTCATAAAAGCTCAAAATAGATTTAAACGAGTGCTTAAGAAGGATAAGGAAAGCTGCAGTTTCTATTCGTATTATACTATTTTTAAAAAGAATTGTACCCGACACCCGGATAGGGTAACAGGGAATGAAGAAGAAGAAGAAAAAGAACTATGCATTGAAATTGTCATAAATATCAAAAATGAATATAGTAAAAGTAAAAGGTTTAATATCTTCCTTAAATGGGAAAGTTTACTCCTTTGTTTATGACAAATACTTCATAAAATATTCAATGCGAAATACTACTATACTTTTTCATAAAGCGGAAAGTAAGGTCAACGAAATAAAGAAAGGAGTTTTGTTTTCGATAGCGTTTTACACCGATGTACATTAAAAGTTTCAAAAGAAACTAAAAACAGTTTAAAGAAAGCAAGATAGAAAAAATCGCATCAAACTGGCTGGAACCAATTTATCAAACTGTTCTAAGAAATTCCTGTAAAAGTTGAGAAAAACCTAAAGTATCAGATCGAATTTTCAAGTATTGAAAACAATAACAAGCCGTGCAGTAACCGAAGAAAATTAACTTTAAATATCAAAGATTTGCATTAAAAACTTACATTCAAACTTGGTAATATGACATGCTCTGTAACAAAATAAAAATTATGCAAATGTTAACTCTACATCTAAAGAGTGTGTTTTATAGAGCTATTTAGCAACAAATTTTAACTAAAGGTAATAAAAATCATTTTATTGAGCATAAACCTTCTTTGAACTTTGAAACTTAAACGTTTAACAGCTTTTGTAAACAAAAAATTTTAATTTTTACTTTCTTCGGAGGTCAATGTTAGTAAAATTATTTAAGTTTTCTAAAATTCTAATTTAATGGATTTAATAAAAGTAAATTAACAACGACTGATGGTCCTAGTTAAAACCCCAAAATGTGCTTTTTTTAATACATAAATGTGTAGTTTGAAGATTTTTAAAGTATACAAACTTTTCTTGCAAGTTCTTCATTCATATTCAACTGCAAATTCTTCCTAGCTTTAATTAACTGAAAAGCTTCCACTTAAAATTGTTTAGTAAACATTTGGTGAAAATTTTTTGTAGTTTAAAATTATTGGACAATTTTCAAAACGCACAGAAAATTTTGGAAAGTTTCATTTTTACCTTCAAGGGATTTTATTGTTTAAGGAAATTGGTAATTTTCAGATTAATTTCTTTTGCTAATACAATTTTTTATAAATAAATATTCTTTTATTCGCAGATTTTGCATAAATAACTTAAAATTACTATGCTTTGTTTATTATTTTTTCTTCTTCTATCGTCGTTTTGGCGTTAATCATTCTTCAAGAGTAATACCTCTACAGGTGGTCCATAAGTAATGGGACACAGACAAACAACGATTCATAAGGTCAAAATATTACGATTACAGGGTATCAAAGTCGAAATTTTAATTTTCTGCTGTAATTTCAAGTTTTCGAAATGTTCGTATGAAAATTGGTAAAACCTTTTTTCGGACGGGAAACAATAATCCGTCCTCGATTTTAATACAGCTTCTGAAAGAACCTGATAAGAACCTAATATAAATTAAGGTATCTAGATGTAATTATTATTTGTTTTGTATTTTGTTAATATTTCCTGAACCAAGCTAAAACACTACTCTTAATTCCATGTGTCACTGCAAGTGACTTTAAATTAGATCCCTTTGTTACATTTAGAAGTAACAAATGAAAATATTTGAATATGCACTACCAGGCCCGACACTGCGGATTGCGTGATTGCTAAGTCGTTTGATCCTACATACTGTATGTACGTGTTGGACCTTGTTATTGTTACTCTGCCTCAGATTTGTATTCAAAGGAGAGCGTCGTTAATTAGGTGCCCAACGACGAATTCTCACCAGGGATCGATACTGACCTCCAGACTGCCGGAAAATCCTGCCGTTTGTAAGATTCGAACCAAAGACTAGCGCTACGTTAGCCTGCCGCTCTACCATTGCGCCACCCTGGCATTCCAATTAAATAAGAACTTTCAGATACAGAATAGAATAAATTAAGAGTAATTACATTAAAGAACAAAAACACTTTGAAAAACTCAACAATATTGAGAATAAACAATTCAGTGGAACTTGCTTAAACTAACTCAAAATTATGTCAAATAATTCTAAATCTAAATTTGTTACAACTGGCGATTTTAGAACACAGCATCTTTTATGAGAGTCTCAGTCTGCCAATTATAGAATCTTGGAATGTGTGTGCCTACAGAAGAAAGTAGTGTCAAAGCATAAATTTTACCATTTACAACCTTACACAAAGGCATTATATGGTATTGACGCCTACTAACTAATAAAAAGTAACTAAAATGCAATATAAATTGTTGTAGTTTAAAGAAAAGGTAACTGTATTTATTTTATAATAAAAACAGTTTCTTGTGTACAATTTCGATTGCCATATGTCTGATATTTTTTCTTTAATTCCAGATAATATGATAATATTGAAGTTTTAAACCTCGCAAACCTCGCAGTAAACCTCGCAAACCTCGCAGTAAAGTTACTCAAAATTTCAGGTTACATTAATTTGTTTACATAATAAAGTAAATAAGAACACATAACATATAAACACTGGATGGCAAAAGCAACAGAAGGAATAATAGAGGAAAGGCGAAGAATCAAACTATCCAACATGACATGAGCGAAAAAGGACAGAAGAATGTAACAAACTAAATAAAGATATCAAAAGAGCTTGCAAAAGGGACAAAAACAAATATATAATTATCATATTTAACATATGCGTAGAGCTGCAACAACACGCTACAAAAGATGAAACTAGGCATCTATTCAAAATAGTCCAATGCCTCTCAAAGATTTTAAACCTCGTACGCTAATAATTGATGACGAAAATGGGAAAACAACAACGAACATTGAAGAAATAGCAGAAGTATGGAAAGTATACTGCCAGAAACTCTATAAAGACAGTTCACAATCACCAATCACCGACAACATAGGTACAACTGTAACTATAACTTACGAAAAAGAACCCGGCATTCTAAAAGCAGAAGTAGAGATGGCAATAAGAAAGCTTAATAACAACAAAGCTGCAGGCCCAGACCAAATTACAGCAGAAAATTTGGAAATAATGGGAGAAATAGGAGTAGACACTGTAGACAGTGGCGGCTGGTGTATAAGGGCTGATGGTCTGCAGCTCTGATCTAAATTTTACAAAATTTAGTAGCAGTAATCAAAAATAAAAATTATATTCCAAAATTACTTTTTATTTACATAAGCGAAATTAAATTTCGTTTAAGTATTAATTAAAACAGCATTACATTCTGTTTTCAACTTAGACGTTAATTAAATCGCTTCCGAAAAGACCGCGCATATCATAATACATGAATTCAAAGCTTTCAGGCGGAGAAATTTGTGGCATTACCGAACAACGTGCCCAAATCGGGTAGTTATAGTTAAAGGCGTACAGTTTTATTTTTGAATGGGAGCAGCAGAAAACTGACGCTCAATTAGACATGCACTGCTGCTTACAGAGAACGGTTTGTTTGTTATGCATTCTGTGTTTACGTAGTGGTAATAACAATAATATAAACGCTTATTCAGCAAACGAGTTGCTATGCAATTACAAAATTACTTCATAATTACGTACATACAGGGTGTCCCAGATCGAGTGGGATTGCATGGGTAACTTTCTTATTATTGAAAATGGAGATTTGGTTAAATTGGCAATGTCTTGCAGTTTCATATGCTGATTTAAAATCTGTTTGAAAAAGTTCAAAATGTCGAACCCGCCAGAAGTTATTTAAAAAAAACTAAAAACTGTCATTTTCTTGTATGTCAAATATTTTCGTAAGTATAAGAGATACGAAAAAAAGTTTCATATGAAAGTCACTGTTTTCGATAAGACCAATTTAAAACTGATGTCGAACAAAAATTCAAGATGGCTGCTTTTGAGGTACTCGTATCAACTTCCTTAAGTTAAATGGACGCCATATTGGATTTTTTGGTTACTGAATAGAATTTTTTATTCTCTTTTCAACGATGTAAGATAACTTATGATTGAATCAAAAATACCAGTAAAATTAATTGTTTTTACATTTTAATCAAGTAGGCTTACATGGATCAAAACAAAATTAGCTTAAGTACCTGCTTTTTGACAGATTGTGATAAACTTTGTTATTGTTTTTCATCATAGCTACTTACCTACTTGATTATACGTTTAAAAAGTAATGTCACGATGTTTTTTGTGGTTCAAGTACTTAGTACTTAGTACTGAATTAACATGTTACTAAGTATTATAGGAATTACATACAAATGTTTTCTAAAATAAATTTCACCTAATTTTGTTTGGATCCATGTAAGCCTACTTGATTAAAATGTAAAAACAATTAATTTTACTGGTATTTTTTATTCAATCATACGTTATCTTACATCGTTGAAAAGAGAATAAAAAATTCTATTCAGTAACCAAAAAATCCAATATGGCGTCCATTTAACTTAAGGAAGTTGATACGAGTACCTCAAAAGCAGCCATCTTGAATTTTTGCTCGACATCAATTTTAAATTGGTTTTATCGAAAACAGTGACTTTCATATGAAACTTTTTTTCGTACCTTTTATACTTACGAAGATATTTGACATACAAGAAAATGACAGTTTTTAGTTTTCTTTAAATAACTTCTGACGGGATCGACATTTTGAACTTTTTCAAACAGATTTTAAATCAGCATATAAAACTGCAAAACATTGCCAATTTAACCAAATATCCATCTTCAATAATAAGAAAGTTACCCATGCAATCCCACTCGATCTGGGACACACTGTATACTGTGCAATATGAATTCCGTTGAAGAACTTTTAAAAATCTCCTTTTTAAGGCGGAGTTTTGAAGAAATATTTGAAATTAAATCATATGGACGGCCTACGCCTAAAGGAACTTTAAATCAAAGTGGACAACACAAAAAGGGTTCTTATAAAAGACAATTTATTAACAAAATGTATGAAGATGTTTCTTGGATATGTGGTTGTGAACTAAGCAATGCATTGTTTTGTTTGCCTTGTTTGTTGTTTAAAGGTGAACCTTCGTGGTGCTTCAAGGGCGTGACAAATTTGGCGAATTTGCAGGAGTATATTAAAAGACATCGTGAAAACGAAACCGATATCACGAACGTCCTTAATCTGACAAATATCGGTCGAGTGAGCATTGCCACGCAGGTAGATAGCGCTTATAGACAATCAATTAAGAAACATAATGAAGAGAAAAATAAATATATTTTGTCAAAAATTATTGATTGTCATCGAACAATCCTGAAATTAAATCCTACGTTAAAAAGGATAAAAACATTCTTAAGAAACACTAAGTTTCAAGTTTGTAAATTACACAAACCGTCGCATGAACTTAATTTTCCGCCATTAATAAATAAAGATAAGATTTTCTCATTAATTTATAGTGCAGCCCTTACCCTTAAAAGTTCACGAACCGCCACTGGGAGTAGACATAATACATTCCTTATGTCAGAAGATATGGGAACAGAGATGTGGCCAACTGAATGATATCAGTCAATATTTGTCCCCAAAAAAGGCTCTCCAAGAAACTGCACAAACTATAGAATAATTGCACTAATATCACACGAAGAAAAATCTTGCAAACAATATTAAATGAAATATTAGAGCTCCATCTGCTTCCAAACATCTTGGACGAATAATCGGGATTTCGGCTCAGTAAAGGAACAAGAAAACACGTGCTAAATATACGGCAAATTATTGAGAAAGCTAGACAATTTAACATTAAAGGGTATATATGCTGTATTGATATCATGTCAAAGCTTTTTACAAAGTAAAATGGGAGAAACTATGGCAAATCAATCTTTATTAAAAACTAAAAAATATTGGAGGATGTGGAATCAAGTATTAGATTCTTAAGTGAGGATTTAATTAACCAAATTAAAAAACTCAGGTTTATTTTTGGTCCTTGTAGTATCGCCATTTTATTTTCCTGAAGTGATAAACTATCTCACACACGTAAATAGATGGGGGTGGGCACTGAATATTGGAAAATCTAGCACCCCCCTTGTAATGTTTTCCCACTTCGACCACTTGGAATACGACAAGGTTGCCAATTCTATTCAATGTACAATATAGTGAATATGTAATTTGAGATGTAATGGAGGAATGGATAGGAGGGATACCAATTAGGCGGCAGGAAAATTAACAATCTTAGATACGCCGATGATGCAACTATAATCGCAGCTGATAAAGAAGAACTGGAAACAATAATAGACAAACTAATAAGAATAAGCAAAGGCTATGGCATACAGCTAAATAGAAATAAAACAAACGTGAAGATACTAGACAGGCCTTCCTCGGCCATAAAACATATCTGGCTTCGAAGTAGTAAGACAATTCACATACTTATCTAAGGTCGATAAAACGAAGAATTAATAGCCATGGCAAGATATTCAACTGTAAAACTAACTAAAGCATGGAAACGCACCGACATATTGAAACAAATAAAGATTAACCTGGCTTCTACATTTATATTTCCAATTACAACCTATAGCGCAGAGACTTGAACAGTAAAGAAAAGGAGTATGAAACGAATTAACGCTTGCAACATCGTACAAATAATTCTATACTGGAAACTCTTATCATCCAGACAAGACTCTACTAAACTCAAGGAATCTTAAAAATACTTTGGGCCCATAGTTAGAATAGCGAATGCCATTTAAAAACAGGTTATATGTAAAAGGAAAAATCAATTTAAGGAGACAACGAGGAAGATCGCCCAGCCGCTGTATAGACCAGATAAAACCCATAATAGGACTGAGAATACATGAAGCCACCCAACTTGCTCAAGATAGAAAAGAATGGAAAACCTATAAAGAGATCGTTACATTGAATAGTGCCACCATGCCCTTACAGGGTCAATGTTATAATAATTGGGATCGATATTGTATTGACTTTTTACAATCACCAACACATGCAATTTGTTTAAAAATTTTCAAATCATACAATAAAACTTTACAAATAGCAAATACTTATAATAGGTTACGTCATTGAGGAAGATTGCAAACAACGAAAGGCCTATTACTGATCCTTGGGGAACGCTCTGTATATTATAGCAGTAACTCGAAGTAGGATTATTATCCACGGTAGGTAACCATATTGTTTTCAATCAGTTAAATATTAGTCAAGTATTATCTTCTTCTTCTATTGTTAGAAGCTTATTATGGAATTTGAAATTTTTAAGCTTTATATAACCATAGACTTTATCGAAGGCTTATATGAAGAAAAAACTGGATGAAATCTGTTATTTTGATAAAATGAAATTTCCATATAGAAAAACGTGACTTTAAATATAACTATTTTATAAAACTCAAAAACACCAAGAGCTTTTCTTCCAAAGAAATAAAAAATTTACATGTTTTCTATTAAATATCCAAAGCTTGCATCACTTTTTACTTGGAAGAAATTAAACTGAAATAAATTTCCACGAAATGTAAGCCATATTGTAGCAAATTTAAGAAATTTCATAAATATTGTAATTGATTGATTGCTGAAAATCGTTTACTATAAAATTTGAAGTGAATAACAAATTTAAATTAAAACAATCAAAACTTCATGACAGGTATTAAACAAGCCCTTAGAGCCCATCAGTGAAAAAAGTTACTTAATTATTAACTACTGAAATAACGAAAATAACAACTGTGAGTTTTACAGTGAAAACTACTACGATGTAATAATATTGATAAACCGTGGGTAAGTTAAAATTCTATGCACATTTAAGATAATAAATTTATTAAAACGACTGTCGGAGGCGCTCAAACAAAAAGTAATAAATAATACAAAAGGCGTTTAGTGTAATACCTATTTCACACTAGTTCAAGCAAGAAATTTAAAAATCTTTTGTTCTGTAAGTTGAGCAAAAAAAATGGCGGCAACTTATCTAAAAATTAATTTGCTTTATAACACGAGCCCTTGAAGATTTGCAGAGGGCTTCAAAAGGAAACCCTTTTTCAATTTTCGAATCCTTAAAATTTTAATCACTAATCCTTTTGAAAAACGATCCTTTACCAAAACGTCCGTACTTTACTCGTACCAACGATCGACCTTGGTTTTTTCCCAATTCAGATCAAATTTTCAATACTTACTCATAACAACAATTCGTTTAAAAATTCCGAACGAATGAGCAAAGGAAACGCATAAAAATTCCAACATATATTTTCTCGTGTGGTACTTTTTCCACACGATTGCGAAAACGGGTTCTTCCTGGGTTCTTGGAAAGATTTACTGTTAATTAAGTTATACTATTTCTTTTCAAAGTTACATTTTATTCTTATTTTTAAGAGTAGGTAAACCGTTACTCAGCAGTTTTACTTTTAAATCGCTAAAGGTACGCTCGATTTAGTGATTTAGCGGTCTGTGAAGAAAAAAACTTAGTGTAATTACTAAAACCCAAAAAAGTTAATCACGGGGAATGCAGATTTTTTTGTGGTGAATATTGAAAGCAGATAATCGTTCCGATCGGTTTTTCTTGGTAAGGTCAATAGTAGATTGTTATAATTATTAATACTGGGCTGTTCATATTTAATATTGGTGATTCAGAATTACATCAGAAACACCTGGGTAAATTAATAATCTAAATTGTTATTTGTTTAATTTTAAAAAACATTTACAACTTACATTTGCAGTTCTTATGAGATGGGATTTTATCATCGAATTGTTTACTACTATTATTATTGTCAATTTGTTTACATCTTCTTCAGTTCAGTTAGCTTGGTCTTTGTCCTTCTTGTCTTCTTTCTCTTTGCCAGTTCATTCGAATAGTTAATTTTAAAAGGTTGAAGTTTTATGTCGGGGTGTTTGGGCTATGTACATTTGATTACATCTTTCTGCTTCCTGCAAATTTTGAATTAAAAAGTCTTAATTTAATGGAAACTTTTCGTAGTTCCCAATAATACATTTCATTAGATTTTTCTTATATTTTCACAATATCTTCAAATTTAAGGCAATTATTTATTTTATTATTTAATTAAATGGGTGATCATATAGAGATTTCTAATTAAGTAAGTTTGATATGTTATGTAAGACAAGATCCTTCAACTTTCTTTCCAGAATTGCCCCTTTTATAGCCCGAGGATTTATAATAACTAGCTATATAATAAGATCGTGTGATTACATATATTGCGCGAAGCAATATGCATTTAAATTGGAATACGTGAATTCTCAGCAATAAATAACAAACAATAAATTTGCCCCGTACACACAAAAAAAATCCAATTAAGCGTCAAGATTTGTTTATCTTCAACTAAATAAACACAATTTTCCTATTTATCTTTTGCAATATTGAAAAACTGGAGACGTTAAGCGCTTTAGGCCTGGGTATCATCTTGTTATAATTATAAAGTTTTTGACA
The DNA here is from genome assembly GCA_963082815.1 of Melanotus villosus. NCBI lineage: Eukaryota > Metazoa > Arthropoda > Insecta > Coleoptera > Elateridae > Melanotus > Melanotus villosus. The sequence continues at coordinate 3,885,216 of OY720420.1, read as the reverse complement.
GGGTAGTTTAAATGCCAGAAATGAAGCTCGATCGTGTTTGAAAATATAATTGTAATGACTTTTCTGGTGTCGTGAGTAAACACACGGAACAACGAACATTTATAATTTACATACTTCGAATAATATTTCTAAAGTCACTGTAGTTACAACACCGCAAATTTATCTCCCACACTCTGTTTATAAATCTCGGTACACGATGTTATTCCAGGATTCTTGATACGATTGAAAGATTGCGAGTTCAAAGGGTACGGACAGTTTCGTGTAAGCATGAATAAGGATTTATACAACAGCATTAAAGTTTTAAAAAGTCCTTAAATCCTTGAATACAACACTTGTGTAACTGTTTAAATTGACTAAACGTTTTCAAAAGCAACAGGTTATAGAAATTTGAATCCAATTCTACCCGCAATAATTCACCTGAAAACTTATGGAAATGTAATTTGAGAATCTGTTGAAGGGATATTCCGCAACAGATTATATTAATAGCTTTTGTGCAAAGTTTATGTCGTCGACTATAATTTTAAGTCACATACTATATAATATAAGTCCGTAAAACTGAAGTAAATCAAGATTACGATTTCATACTCTTTTTTAGCAAAGAATTAATTGTCAAGGCGTTATTTTATAGTTTAAACACCTTTAAGACTGTTATAATTAATAGCGTCCATTTTATCTTTTTATAGCTAATTAAACAGGAAAACGCCAAGCCTCCACTACTAACATTGTACCTCTAAATAGCTTTTCGGAATTTTAGATAAAGTATCTTAAATAGGTTATAATAATTTCAATAAAATCATTTAACACACATTTTACTAATTTCAGTGCTTCATTTAAGATTATAAGACGGTTGTTGGAATTTTATTAGTGTGATTTATTAAAGCAACAGAGGAAAATCACAACAGAAGGTATGGAAACTTCGGAATCTCTTCCTTAGCTTTTAAAATATAAGGCATGAGTTGTCTAAGAATGCCCAGCATTCGCCCTTGAAATTCCAAGCGCGAGGGATAAAATACCACAAAATTTACTTCTAAACTCTACAAAGCAAACATGAACAGAATGTAATAAAATTTATATAACTTTATAATTGTTTTTAAATTTTAGAACTGAAAGCCGGAATTTCCTTAAAACTAACAAATAATTTGTGAAGACTAACATTTTCAGATTTTATAAAGCAACAACAAAGCTTGACATTACATGAAACACAACGCACTCAATATTTTCTAAAAGTGGCGGCAGCAGTGGATAATAAAGTCAATAATCCAAAAACACATTATAATGAAATAAGTCATTATTTCTAACCCAAAGCATCTTACAAATACATTTTTAATTATTATCCCATATGACGTAAGTTGTCTTAAGACAATATTTAAAAAAACATCGATGACCTGCAAACACATCCCAGGGCATAAATATAAATTAATAAAATAGAAACACCCACAAAAATGCCAACGTAGTACTACTACTACGATCATTCCAGACGTATAAATTTAATTAAATCCTTCATATCCGACTTACGAGATACATTAATTAGCTTTTCTGGGTTATTACGTCAATAAATGAAATCTACAATTCCAGGATCAGCTTTTGGAGAAAAATGTACGAAATACCAAGTAAACAATAAAAAATAATCAGAAGAAGAGAGGAAATACCTCAAATGTAATTCATTTAATAACAACTGTAGCAATAAAGTTAGGAGTAAACTTACTTTACAAAATTCCTGAAGCAATTAGGGCGTTAAGTTGTACTGATCAAAGTAAGAATCTGGAACATTCGCGGTCTCCAAGTCAGTAAAATATTATTTAGTTCATTTAAAAACAATGCGATTTTAACTTCCACATATTTTCATTGGTAACCTTTGTTAATATACAGTTGTTTCCATGGTAAAAAGGTAAACATTTATCAGGATATCAAAAAACCGCCCATAAATGTTTTAATTTTTAACACACAATGAAGGCTTTTCTGCTTCAGTTTTTAATTTAAGGAATTTTGAAACAGAAAATAATCCAAATACCAGCAACTCAAAGATGCATTCTACATAGCATTGGCGACCCTTTCAGGCCACAGTGAGCCATGATTCTAACTTGGTATTATTTTTTAATATTTAAGTACTGTTTATGGTTCTTATCAAGTCGTATGTTGAATATTAGGTTATTAATTCATTAAAATATGGTGTGTTCAATATTACCAATTATGGCATAGAATTCTTTTTATATAATAATAACAGTGTTGTTTACAACTGAAAACACTAGTAAGTCGATGTCATTTCTACTGACGAAGCGGATTCTTGTTTTTATCAACGAAAGTCAGAAAGCTCTTTGACATGGTCAACTGTTGATTAAAGAAGGATGTGAATGTGTTATATGTATATCAAGACTGCAGCATAATCCGTCTTTTTGGTCACGATATCTTTGGATGCGGCTTCATTTGTTTGCTTTACATATTTATAATATTACCAAGGTAATGTTGGTTATACCAGCAATTGGCAACAATATACCTATAATAAATGCCTAGAGACTCAAGAAATCCCAAAATCGTGTAAAACAGTAGAAGTTATAAGTTATAATCGTCAATAAGGAAGGATATATCGCTGATTTAAATAACTACAGACCTATAAACTTCATGACTTTTTTACAAGCTTAGAATAACCACCAACCGACTGACCAAAAATTTGACGCCAACCAACCAATCATTTTATTCCGTAGAAAATTTGGGTAATACTCAACTCCTTATTCAACTGCGGAATAGGGAGCAGATATACCAAACTAACAAAGAACATGTACCTATAACAATTCGAATATGTACGTAAAAGCAGATACAGCCACTAGAAACATACCAATATGCAGAGGAGTGATCCTCCTAAAATTATTTAGCAGAGCACTAGAGCATGCCTATCAGTCGAATAAAGTCGCTTGAGATTTGCTGTCGACACTGTAATTCTTAGTAATGATCACCAAGAACTTCAAGAAATGATTACTAAACTTAAAAATTGTTCAAGAGAAGTCGGTCTCATCATGAATGAAACAAAACCGAAGATAAGGGCAAACACAAGTGAAACATCTCATTAGAAGGAACACCGTTTGAAACCGGCAATAATTATAATATATACTTAGATATCGCAACAAAGAAAGACAGTACATCCGCAGAAATTACAAGAAGAATCCAAATGGCTTGGTCTGCGTTTGGGAAGCTCGATTACAATCTTAAAGATAAAGGAATTGCTTAAAATCAAATGTTCACAATCAATGTGTCTCAGCAATCACCTACAATTGTAAGACCTGGAGTTTCACAAAACAGAATACACATAGACTGGTAAGGACATAAAGGGCGCACGATAGGAATAAATACAATAAACAAAACGGATATTGACTGATATTGTGAAAAGAATTGCACAGTTAAAATGGAAATGGTCTGGTCATTTGGAGCGTAGACAGGATGTTAGATGGACTAAGACCACATGGAATAAAGACTGTGTGGTGGCATAATGGTACTTTCAAAGTGCAAGTAACGGTACCGAGAGTTTGTTACACCCTTTGGTGCATCCGGCTTGAAAAAGAAAATATAAGGGTCAGTCACTGTAGGTAATTACTATTGTAAGGAGCTCTCATGTTTTAGTTTCATTTCTAAATAAACTTTCTATTCCTTCGGTGTCGCGTTCATTTCATTAAACAGCACTTACAAGACCAAGAAATTACAAAAGAACAAAGGGACAAGACATCGCAGGAACACAATAGATGACGTCGGCTATGGACTGAGAAAGGTGGGATGAGTTGGGGAAGGTTTACATCCAGCAGTGTTGGCAAAATACGATTTTATATTTTTAAAAAGCGCTTAAACTACTAGAAAATTATTAAATTGGGCCAGAGAGTCAATAATAAAATTATGCAAAAAATAAAGACCCTAGAAATTGACCAACATTACAAATATTTTAAGTAGGTACATTCTCAAGATGTCACCAAGACTTTAAAAAATATGCCTGAAAACATAAATAAAGTTTATTGGGCCGGCGTTTACGGCCTTGTAAACCAAGAACCTCGGTCAGTTCTCAGCCCAAGTCGGTGAGATTTTTAATACGGAAAAAAACTTGAAAGTATGCTCTCTTTCATATACGGGGCAAAACCGTAGGTTGTGTACCAATACAATGTTTCGCATGATAAAAATCCTTTCCACTGGTGGAAATTCCTTATAGCTTAGATATCAATGACCAATGTCAATGACCACAGTAGTCATCGCGCGTTGGAATTTCTGGTACTACCAAGGTTAAATTTCGTCCAATTTATCTAACAAACAAAGCAATTGGGATAAAATTACCCATACCTTCTGTAATTTTACCCACAACGCTTTAATTAATACTTATGTAAATTACCCACAGAAAAAATAAATTGGTTGAAGGAAAAGAGAACATGCTTGGGATAACCAGTAGCTGCGAAAACGCAATTAATGCAGGAAAAAGGAATGAACTCGTTGAAGGTTACCAAAACCTTTGATGATCGACAAGCTACTTCAAAACGGAGAACCTACGATAAAAAGTCAGCATCTGAAAGTTATCGACAATGGATTTGGACGATTTGAAATAGTACTACTTCCAAAAAAAGTATTGTGTGAAGACGTTTAACCCCTGGCATTTTAACCGGCAAAACAAAATTTAGTAGCCCATCATTTTAACAAAACTACTAAACTAGCTGGAGTGGTTACAAGGTTTGAAAAAAGGTATAGGGACATTTTACATAGAAAGCTTGAAGCATAAACTCTGATGGGAACTATGCTCTTTTTACTTTTATATTTTTTTTATAAAAAGAAAAATTAAATTAACAATTCCGACAGACGCTCTTGGTACACAATATGAATTAGGTTGGATGACTGACGAAATATTTTGTACGTGAATACAACATTTTAAAGGTTATTCCAAGTCTTCATAGGAAAACACGGTTCTTCTTTTCATCAATGGTCACACCATTCACAAAAATATTAATGTTTTACCTTAGGCTATGGTTAGCAGTGCAATGCACGATTACCCATTAAACATTTCTTTTTATGTGCTACTAAAATCTTAACTATAACCAAGAGGTCACTAAATGGTCAAAATCTATAATTTTGGAAGAACAGCAACATAGTAATGTGGGTAAACAGAGCCTTTGTGCAACTGCTTTATTTCAATTAAATTGCATTTCATACTTCAGTATTTTCTCAAGTGTCTCGCACGTCTACCGTCGTTGTCGTACCTCTCACGCACCCCGGCTACTCTCACTCTCTCGATGTACTCCGGGCCCCTACCTGAACATCAGTCGTCTGCTATAATTCCCACAGTAACAATATGGCTGATAAAATTGGCGCTTTTTAAATGTTGAACAAGCCAGTGATCGAAATCGATTATACATGTTTATGTTTCTATTACCAACCTTTATAAAATTCAGTGATGTGAGACCAATACGTATATTTTGATCAGGACGGCTAACACCTGATGACATTCGCATTCCAAAACTCCTTTGCGTTGTATACGCCTGTGCAAACATAAGGTGTGAACTGAAGAGTTGTACTATTTTGTTTTTATATTGCTTCCTATTCAAACACCAAATTGCCATGAAAGTATATGGCAGTAGACTCAAATGTTAAAAGTTTTATTTGCCATAGAGCGTTGGTCTCTGAATTATAACATAAAAGTAGCTAACGCTAATGTAATCGATTTATGGGTAAACAACTACAAAGAGAGAAGATCCCTGAAAAATTTTAAAACTCTGAACAAACAAAAACGTAAGCACTGCACTGAACTTCAGAAAACTGAAGAACTCCTTGCTGATAGTAGCAACCATTCTGTTTGCCGCTTGTCTCAAAAGATACGTACAATTTTGGGAAAAGACATGAAATTATTCACATACAAAGAACAAGTGCCAAAACTGCAAGATATAGATCAAATTATAGGAACTAAATTTAGTTCGTGGATTTTGAGCCAGAGGCTTAATTTTGTCAATAACTTGATTCTAAGCAACGAACCACAGTTGCCGAAATTGTTCGTGGAAAAGCATTTCAGTCTCGTAAGGTAATTGTGATGTCAGATTCATTCATCGGAAATCATTGGATCGAATTTCTTCCGGGATGGAGATGCTGTCACTATTAATACCGAACGTTACGTGGAGATGCTACAAACTTATTTTCTTATTTATTAAATTTAAATTTAATGAAAAAGAACCACCGATAGATGCAGTGTAGTTTTAGCAGGACGAAGCCAAACCACATACGTTGAACACAATAATCTGGTCGACTGTTGTCAAAAGGGAAATCGAATTTGACCTGCACGTTCCTTTGATTTATCCACAGCAGACCAAATTCTTTGGGGACATGTTAAAACAAGAACATGCAAAAGTCATCCCGAGACATTAGAAGGCCTAAAGATCTTCTTCTTGAAGTGGCGTGCCCTTTACAGGGCATTGTCTGTGTTATCTCCATATGCCTGTCATGTGCGTGTCAAGTAGCGTACAGAGAGGGGACCTACAACTTTACATGGGCTCCGAACGGCGGAACTCTCTCTTTTCGTCCCCCCTCTCGTCGCCTGCCTCTGTTACTCTACCTCCTTTACCTTTACCTTTTCTCCCTTTAATTTCTCTTTGTTAGTTCTCTATTCGTCAAGCCTCTAATCCCTCTCTGTTATTTCTCTGTTCGTCAACCTCCTCTTCGTAAGACCTTCTCTGTATTGGTCCTTTTTTCGTCAGTCTTCTCTTTCTCTGTTCCGTTTTCGTCAGCTTTCTCGTCCTCTACTCTCCTTCGATAGTTATCTCTTCCTCTGCTGCTTTTCTTCTATGCCTTCTTTCTCTTTACCTTCTGTTCCGTAAATTTCTCTTCCTTTCTCGTTCCTTTCTTTGTCCCCCTCTTCTTCAGCGGTCTCTTTACAAACTCAAATTTTTATTCGGTCCTGTCTTGCTGTATTTTATCTTCCTCTGACTTCTTTCTTTCGGGCTTTTCTTCTTTTGGCCTCTTTTCTTTTCCTCTGCCTTCTCCTTCTATATTTCTCTGATCGTGTCATTTTCTGCTCTGGTCTGTTATTTCTGATATCTCTTCATCAACCCCCTCTTTCCTTCTCTACGTAGGTTTTTTAATTTGCTATGCTCCTTCCTTCTCTATTCTCTCTACCGTTGCCTTTTCTGCTTATTTTTCTGTTCATTTGCTTTCCTTTGCACCACCACTTCCTTTCCTCTGCTCCCTTTATCTCTAGCTACCTTCTCTTGTTATCTATTTTCTTACTATATTCTCCTCCTCTGTCCTTCTTTTCTATTTCTTCTCGACTTCCGACTTCGCTGCTTATGTCTTGTCTTTTTATGTTCTTCTACTTCTGATTAACTTGTTCTGTCTTCTTTTTGCCAGCCATCTCTGCCTCTATCTCGTCATCATCTGCCTTCGATTATTATGTTTTTCTTTTTGCCTTTTTTGTCTTTTCGATCTCTGACCTTTTTCCTACGATTTTTGGACCTCTAACGTCTCAACCTCCACCTTGTCTTTCTCTGCTCTCATTTTCTTTGGCCACTCTTCCGCTGCCTTCTCACTTGCACTTCTACTACAGACAAGACTACCTCGGTGGTTTGCCTTTGGTGGGTTTGCTGTCTTATGTTTATACCCTATATAATAAATGAAAGAAGAAACGAAGTTGTAAAATTTGTCAAACCTAGTTTTATATGTATGTCATTTTATACACACAAAGTTATGTAAAATGACATAGCCAACATATTTTTATATTTAATTTTTAACTAATAAAATGTTCAACTTTCTAACTTAGTTTTATGTGAATATTGCCGTAATATTAAAGAAGAACATTTTGTCCATAATTTAACATACAATTGGTTAAGTAAAGTAAAGGCACGCGAGCAGACAAACATTAAAGCGCGGCCCTGGTCATAAGATTTGGATTACATAATCAATTTCTAAAAGCTTAAAGCTCAGTTCGCACTGCAAAAGGTGCCAAAAAATAATGGTTTACTTGACGTTCAATAAAATATCAACAGCGAATCAAAAACGTGAATACATTAAAAACCAATTTTGATTATTAAATTCGACTGAAACATTTACTAAAAATTATTAAATAAATACTAAATATTTCTACAGCACTTCGGTATATACATAAAAAAATCGTTCGCAAATTCAGGGTTTTCCCACTGCGCATAGTTTCAAGTTTTACATACGAGAATCTTGTTTACGTTACTTAAACGATAAATAAAACTAACCATAAACCTCATCAACCTGCTAATAATAAACATCAATCCATGACGATGCGCTTTTTTCTATTACGTCATAACCGGACATCGTAATTAAACCCAGAGCGCTTTTTCCCAATAAATTTCTCAACGTTTATTTGCCAGTACTTCCCGACAGCAGGTAAAATATAGGTAAATTAACGCCTTTGTGCAAATCCTGTGAGTAAACTTGGAAATGGCTAAAGGGGTCACCGACAATGAAGCCCGTTTCTGGTATCAAAAACCCATTAGTCATCAAATGGGCGGTGGGATTCATAATTTACATTTAAGAAAAACAAATCGATTATTAATAAAATAATGCTGCAGGTGTTATTGCAAAAACATTAATGATGAGAAGCATGTTGTTTATCGGAACTTATTGTAAAACTAAACATTAAGATTAACAAAAAGGCGAATTTGCATGCTTATGGTTTTGATGAGTTTATTTCTTAATTTATGTTATTGGCTGCGAGGGATTCACAAAATTTTGATGGACAGCGAAGCTTTTGTTATACGCAACTGTCGGAATTTAAATAAAAATATTTTGAACACAATTACCACGAATAATATTATTTGTCCGTCAGTTTTTATAGCTGCAGGGTATTTTTGAAGTTTTTTAGTTTGATAAAATCAGCTGGTTGACTGACTGCAAGAAAATTTAAGTATTTCTGAAAAAATTATTTACTGTTTAGAGTACTGCTGTAAGCAAAATCACATAAATTTTAAGGTGTGGCCGGCCAGCTATGCTGGAACTTATGATTAATAATTCAAACTACTAATTAAATAACACATCAATGCACGAGTTCCTAATTATTAAATACAAAAAGTGGCGAAGCTATGCATATATTAACCATGTAATATTATTAGACATGAAGTACGAATTCTAACAACTGCTCTTTCACTAATTTTCAAGATCATATCTGAGTATAAAGTAACAACAGGAGTGACCAATACAGATAATCTTTTTATATAGGTAATACAAAATATGTAAAAGTAAAAGCATTAAAAAGTAGAGGTCCAACACGGAATCCATGAGACACCCTCGATATGTTTAATGTTCCTGATACTGGTTATCTGTAATTAACCTCTGAGGGAAAAAGAACTCTTTACAAACTAATTAAATTTCAAAATTATGGTTCGAACTTGTAAAGAACCTTATTAAAATTGCAAAATTCCAAATTCAATAAAAGCAGGTTAAATAATTTGTATGGTTATTAAGCGAAGATATAACGTGCTTGTCAATTTCATTAAATGTTTCTAACTTGAACTTACTTTAAATACCAAGACTAAATAAGAAATAAATGCTTGTAATTAAATTACGAATCCGCGTAGGCGTTCTATTACAACATACAACATATACAACAATAAATGAGATGAGACGAGGAAACTAAGCCACTTCGTCCGAAAAACATCCTTTATTAATTATGGAATTTCTCTAATAACACTCAAGCAAACATCTCTTTTTTTCTGTAATTAATTCTTCCGAAACATCACAAACATCGGAAACTTTACGTATCTAGCACGAATGTCTTGTTTATTATTTCCGTTTAACATTTTCATTAATCTTAATCACATCTTGTTTACTTGAATTAATATAGCGAGTTTTATGTAATTTGTCGCGTCAATTTTAAGGGATGTGCGTAAAGATTATACAATAACTAGGAATTTTGAAAAAGTTAACGAGGTTGCACAAGTTTTGATGGATTGTGTAAGGGTTTGTTGCCGTCATAAGGAGCGCAGTTCTTATATAACATCAATGTCTTCAAATTAAAACATTCCAAAATTACAACAACAAAATTAGTTGTGTCTCAAACAAAATGCCAGTGATGGTAAAATGAATTTAACAGACGTCATTAAAAGACATTTTCGTCCAATAATTTCAATTTATTTTTGTTCTGCTGCTTTCATTAATGCTGACGATTGAATTCAAACGGCAGATATCTAAATTTATTTTCTATAATTGTCTTTTGACATTCGGTGTAAATAAATGCAATTCTAAATTTAAATAAACAATAAAAACATTTCTAATTTTAAATCTTCCCACGTGAAGTACATTACAAATTAATTACCTGCGCATTTCCAATTTACACAGTAGTTACCCTGTCTTCACATTCCTCTTTTATAGTTTTAATTTAGAAAACCTTGCTATTGTTTTTACACAGACGGCTGGATTTATTTATTTTTATTTTTTTATTCCGAAAGGAAATATTCATTCATAAATTATACGTGCCTTTGTTTTCCTGGCAAGATAAATGTATTTAAATAAATAAGAGCTACATTTTTGTTTTTAAATTACAAACATAATTATAAATTGCTAGGATATTTGTCCTAAAAATGTCAGATTACAGAAAGCAAAACCTGTTCGACAATTCGAGGGTAAAAAATTAAACAGTACCTATTAGTTTGAGTTTGTATGCTTTCTAAATGATTCGCTAGCATAATTTTGTTTCAAACAAATGAATTTTCAAAAAAAGGTCATTATGATTCAACTAAATTTTTTCAGGAAACGTATATTTCAAATAATTTTTAACAAGAACGCAGCTCGTGGACAAATTCTCATCTCACGAAAAAAACTTAATTTTCATGTCTTGTTGCAAAATATACCAGTTCAAGCAATTAGTTCAAAAAACAATTGGGGATTTATTATTTGAGGACATTATTTTTCAAAAAATATTGCTCAAAACAATGAAACTTTCAAACAAATTATTATTATTAGACTGTACAAATCCCTATATAAAGCAAAGGCCTCCCTCTTTTCTCTCACTCCTGGCACCTCTTCAAATCTACTCATTAATTAGTGAGGGGATTTTGGTCTCCTCTGCCATAGTGACCGGTCCTCGTGGGAAAGAAGCTTAACTTTCCTGATCATACTAGACTGGGGGTACCTAGCTACCGTAACTCGCGACCTTTTAAAGAAATTATTTCTCAGAAATTACCCTTAAAAAACCTTTTCAAAAAATTACTTCTCAGAAAAGTTCAAATAATATTTTTCAAAGAAATTATTTTTCGAAAAATATTTCTCAAAATAATAGAACTCTCGGACAAACTATTTTTCAAGCAATTAGTTCTCAAACAAATTTCAGCAATCATTTTCCAAAGAAATTATTATACAGAATAATTTCTCAAATTAATAAAACAAAGGAAAATTATTTTTCAGAAATTACTGTTTTCAAGCAATTAATTCGCAAAATAAATTAGAGATTATTTTCCAGAATATTTATCAAAATAACATAATTTGTAGAGAAACTCTTAAGAAGTGCACTTCAAAAAATTATTTGTCAAGCAGTTAGTTCTAAAAAAAAAATCCTAGATTATTTTTCAAAGAAATTATCTTTCAGAAAATACACTCAACAAAAAAATATTTTTCAAGCAATTATTTCCCAAAACAAACCGGAAATTACTCTTCAGAAAAATTATTCTTCAGAAGCTACATTTAAAAAATTATTTTTCAAGCAATTATTTCCCAAAAAAACTATTTTAAAACATATACATTTTCCATAAAATATATTTAAAAAATAGAAGCCAGGGTGGCGCAGTGATAATGATTTAAATCTCTGCATTCCGGAGGTCGGTATCGAGTCCTGGTGACCGTTCGTCGTTGGGCATTTAATTAACGACGCTCTCCTTCGGAAACAGTCCTAAGAGGTAGAGTAACAAGGTCTTACATACACATCAGCACATCACAGTTTACACAACATGATGTAGTATGCAAGTATTAAACGGCGCACCAACTTTGTAACCCGCAGAGACGGACCGGGTTGTACATTGCACGCATAAAGCCTCATACGTTAACGCACCAGCCTAGGCACCGAAATATATAAAAGGTTACAGATAATACAATACGATAATACATTTAAAAAATTGTTTTCCAAGAAATTAGCTCAAATACAATTCAAAGAGTATTTTACAAAGAAATTATTTTGCAGAAAATATTTCTTAAAATAATAAAGTTGTAGAAATTTTAATCGCAAATTGTCGTTCGCAAAACATTTTCACGCAATTACTTCTCAAAAGAATTCCGAAATTATTTTTCAACGCAATTATTAACACAAAATAATTTTTCGAAACAATGAAACTTTCAGGAAGATTGTTTATCAAATATTACTCTTAAAAAATTACTTTTCAAGTAGTTAATTCTCAAAAAATTAGAGATTTGTTTAAAGATATTATTTTTCAGAATATATTTCTCAAAATGACATATATTTAAACTTTTCAAAATTCAATTCAAAAAATTATTTTTGGGCAATTAGCTCCGAAAAAATTCGTAGATTATGTTTCGAAGAAATCACTTTTCAAAAAATACATCGACAAAAAATAATATTTGAAGCAATTATGTCTCAAAAGAAATGGGAAATTATTTTTCAGAATATATTTTTCAAAACAATACAATTTTACAGATTATCTCAGGGATATTTTTCACGCAATTAATTCTCAAATAAAAAGATTAGATTTCAAAAAATATTTCTTAAAATGGTAATATTTTTAAAACAATTTGTCAGGTGTCACTTCAAAAAATTATCTTTCAATTCTCCAAAAATTCAGAAACTATTTTTCAAATAAATTATACACTTAAAAAATTCATTTTGCATCATCATCATCATCAATTGACATGGAGCAGATCCCCGTGAATCAATCCTGGATTACGCCAGGCCCACTCTATGACAATAAGGTGTGAAGGGATTTGTTATGATAGGTGGGGATTGGAAGCACTGTAAGTATAACGTTAACATGCCTGTGACGCTAGCCGCTAGACACCGCTTCTGCAGTGCAACGTAGTTAGTAAGTCACATATTAAATGGGAGCTGGATATGTGACTGAGATGGTTAAGCAAGTTTTATCATCTTAAACTGATAGTATTTCTAGTATTACCGCTAATTTCCTAGGTCTATGATATGAAACGCCTTCACGCAGACATGCCTGCTCTGTTACATGTTACAGTAATTAGTTCTCAAAAAAACTTTGATATTATTTTTCAAAAAATTGATTAAAAAATTATTTTTCATGAAATTATGTCTCAAAAACTTTTGGAAATTATTTTTCACAGAAACTATTTTTCAAACAATATTTCTCGAAATAATAGATTTCGGGGAAATTATTTTTCAGAAAATTCAAAAAAAAATTAGTTTTCATGGAATTATCTCCCAAACAATTCCGACGACTATTGTTCAAAGAAATTATTTTTGAAAAAATATTTCTCAAAATAATAAAACCTTCAGGGGAATTGTTTTTCAGAAATTACTCATCAAAAAATTAGTTTTCAACCAATGAGTTCTCAAAAAAAGTCAAATAAATCATTTTTAATAAAACTATTTTTCAAAAATTACGTCAAAAATTATTTTTCACGCAATTAATTCTCAAAAATATTTGAAAACTAGGTACTTTCCAGAAAATGTATTCAAAAAATTACTCTTAATGCAATTATCTCTCAAAAAAATTAAGATATTATTTTACAAAGAAATTGTTTTTCGTAAAATATTTCTCAAAATAGTAAAATCTTCATGAAAATTATTTTTCAGAAATTACTCTTAAAAAATTTATATTTCAAGTAATTAGTTCCAAAAACGACAATCAAATAAATTGAATTGAATTATTTCTCAAAAAAGTTCGGACATTATTTTTCAAATTAATATCATTAAGGAACGCTACAAATAAATAATTTTAATCTACTAGATGAAATAATTCTTAAAAATAAACAAAAACTGCATTCTGTACAAAATTAGAAATTTTGCCAATTACGTATTTTAAGGTGTGACTGACATGTTTAACAACAATATTGTTTGTGACTTTACCCTAAAAATAAAATAAAAAATCATTGCTAAATTTACGTCCTTTTCCACCTTACATAAATCACTAACCTTTAACCTCGTTCTAATCTAACTTTTATACCAAAAAAAATAAAATTAAGTAAACGTGTCTGAATTCATTCAAATACGCCCATATTTAATCTTAAAAAATAGATAGTCATTCGACAATCTCATAAAATCATTACCGACAAAGATGATTCTGAAACATTTTAGAACTTTTGAAATAATTAGAAGTGATTTTAAAAGCACACCGCTCCTAAAAGGTGCGATCAATAAATCACTTGGTAAGGTGGGACTTTACATAACTGAGAAATCTGAGAATATCAAATGAACTTTTTTAACTCAGATATGAATTTGTGCAATTTTCATTGTTTCCTTTTTGGGTAATTAGGTTTTTTATAGGCGAGAAAGGTAAAAGCCGATAAAAAATTAACTTTTTTTTAGGTTTTACAAGGTTAATATTGAAACTTATTTGGAAGATCCCAATAATTATTTTTAAAAACACACGAATTAATGGTAATTAATTAATTTAGGAAGCAAGCAGCTTGGGTTGTCCTTTTTTTCGATGTGTAAATAAGCAGCAATTCGCAACTTTTCCAAATTTAAGGAAGTTGACAAAACAATAATAAAGGAATGTGGATGTTTTCACCTGAACATAATACCGAAGAAACGCACAGAAAGTCGTTGCCCTTAGGCATTACATACCTGAAGCATCCTCATGTATAGAAAATCTTCGAAAACAGATGACAATACTCCCACATTTCTAACCGCTTGGGGGATGAAACTCCTCGTTCGATTGTTTACGTCATAAACGCAGGTTTAATTTCGATTTTCCAAAACAAGCCGAATGAAACACGAGCTACGAGCGAAAGCTCTAATGAAACAACCTCTGAGAGTTAATTGAGCTTAAAACTTGATTTTCAGTAATCCAAGATCATTGCTAAATTTACCCCAAATAAATAATTTCTAGAAATTTATTAGCTCGTTCCCGACAAACATCACAACGAAAAATGAACTAAAAATAAACAGTTATTTTTGAAAAGCCGCTTTTCAGCACGTGTTTGATCGCATTTCAATTATCAACTCCTACTTTTTCCACATAATATATTTTGTCGATCGGCTTTTCTCTGCCTTTTCGCTATTTTAAATTCACTCCGCAGAATACCTACGCCCCCTAAACCTACATTTACTTGTAAAAGATGTGAACTTGACCTTCCTTTTACTCCTTATTTTAGTCATTTCAACTTACTTATTTATTTTTCTTCGTATTTATCATTCTTGCTATGCATTTGCTTTATTTCTTTATTATTTAGCAGGGGCTTATTTTAGCCTATAACTAATTAAATTCTATTCTTCTGTTTAGCTAGGAAGATGAGGAGTAAAATGATCGATTCTGAATATTATCATAATTTTTGCATTTGCTAATTTTTGTTTAATTTTCAAACGTAACGAGAAGGTTAATTAAATATCAACGAAAGGTAGTGAATTTCTTAGAATTCTGCTAAAAAACAGTTTACATTTCTCTTTGTAGTACTGACTGACCTTTTGGTTTTTACATCTGCCTACTTTGTTTAACGTTTCCTATAACAATTTTTGTTAAAATGTCAAATTTGATGAGGTTTAACTTGATGTTTAACTTGTCTATACAGCCCCCAAATTCCTTCTTTTGAATTGTACTCGAAACTCAACAAAATTCTTAATTAACTTTTTAATATAAAATTAATATTATATCATGCATGGTCATAAAATGTTATTTTCAGGGGCTGAAATTGAGCTTGTTATTAATTCATAATCATGAGTTATGAGTATAAATGTTTAAAGTTATTCATGATAAAGTTACATCCCGAAATTGCAATAACTTCACCACATTGGTATTTCCAAAGCAATTGGGTTTATTTGTCTCTTCGACAAGCAACAATTTTTCTTCTACAATACGAACAGAATTTTGCTGAAAATCGGGTTAAATATCTACAATTTCTGAAAGTTTCAGCTCTTTGGGCTTCAAAACTTAGCCAGAAAATATAATCATCAAGACAACCCCCAAGCTAAAATATCTACCAGAATGAGACCACGAGAACGCGCTGGTCTGATGATAGAATTACCAAATCATAATAACACTAAGCTGCCAAAATGATCGACAAACAAACTTCATTACTTTTGTAGAAATTTCAAAATACAACTTTCTTATAAATACATTGATTTTTTAAGCAGCCCTGTTGCATCAGTAACAAATCATTAATTAAACGACACAATAAAAAGTTTAAAAAAATAAAGACCCTATAATAATTTTTTCATCAATCGCGTCTGAATTTAAATTTCTCCAGAATAATCTCTGCGTGTGTTCATTCATCTAAAATAACCGTACTATTAAATTAATAAACTTTCGTTTTATTTGGGTAGAAAAAAGGGGTTGTGACATTTATCATTTTAAATTCGTAAATATTTCCATGAATGACGACCTAACCTAATTACAACTCCTGTGATTTTCGTCACCGTTATTCGACTTTTGATGGTATTGTTGAACAGCTGAAAAGCCCCAGAACAGTAGTGGGCTAAGTATGACGTAGCGCGGGGGTGCTTAAATAAATCAATCCTGGGGTTGCCAGGTGAGATACACGTAATGATCTATGGTATCGAGTTAAAAAGAGATCGCGATTTAGGCTTCATTTCCCTGGGAATTGAAGAGAGAGGAAACTATGGAAGCATCAATGTGTGGGTAAACGTGTAACAACTTTGCTCAACAACAGAGCTTCTCAAAGGAAGAAGGAGAAAGCAGATCGCCTACACTAATAATTTGCTTACAGGTGCTTACCAGGGTAGAAACCGAGCCGGAATTTCGTTTATTTTCATTCTGATCCCCTGACGTCAAAGACGCTTTGCAGACAATTTTCTGTTGATATGTTTACTTATTTATAAAGGAGGCTTTCTTTTTCTCAAACTTAGTTCGGTATTTATCTCCTTAATTGAGTTTCGGTTATTAATAACGATCGAAATTAATTAAAATTACCATATAATAACGAAATTATTTCTTGATAGAATCCTTCGACATTCTAAGCCTCTTAAGATTTCTGAAAACGTCAAACAAGCTTTAGGCTAATCATCGAGAAATTATTTCGAGAAAAAAGCGATGCCCTTAACGACGCATCCGCAACTCCCACACGTATTTTTATTCACAAAAAGTTTGTTCTGCAGTATACGGTACACCCACACGGCAGCACAAGCACGGGAAACAAAAGCTTTATTTAGGAAATAATCGAAACAAACTCTCTCTTCAATTTACTTTGTAAAATTTGACGATATTTAATTAACAAGTTTAACCACAACTTTTCGCAACACAAACATGATAAATAATTCTGAAAATATTTTGTAGGATTTTTTACAGTTATTCCAGTTTTTGTTTATAAATACAGCTTCTGGTATTTAGAACTAGAAAAATTACGGTCGTTTGTTATTGGTTATCGTTTCCTCAAAACGCTTTGGAAAATTTCTAGTTCTTTTCAGCTTTTTTGCAATTGTTATTAGTATAAAAGCCAGACCTGCTCTTTTCTTGAGAGTAGAAGCTCATCACATATCATCAACTAATGCTAAAAAGAAAAGTAATTTGTTTGGTGATCAGAAAATTAACGGTTTGGAGGAAAATTAATTTTTCGTTGAAGACCGCTGAAACTGATGAAAATTATTTAAGTTTCTTAATTTGGAAGCTAACGAATTCTTTTGAATCATTTGAAGTAAAGCTGTTGAAATTTTTCGTATAAAAAATTAAGGCAACATAGAAAAATGAACCCAAAAATTAAAGATGTTTGGAATTTGGCAGGAGAATTTTGGTGAAAATTTTGTTTAAGAAATTTTCCAAAAAGTAAAAAAGAACCATTGAGAAAAATTCAAATTTGTAAGTTAAGGCGGCGAAAATCCTTGATAAAAAAGAAACAGAAAATCCTAATTAAAATTCCGGAAAATGTCAACAAAAATAACCGTAACTGAAAATATCAAATTTCAATAAATATTCAAGAGACAGTAAAACTGGGTTAAGTAATGAGCAAATATTCTCAAAAATCTTGCAGCAACTACATAGAATTTCCCTAAGCTTGAAGAGACGCTCAACGAGGCAGCTATTTACAAACCATGAAGGGAAATTCCAAAGATTTTACAAATTTAAATAGAAATTTGGATATATCAGTATATCAATGAACCAAAATTTCCAAAAACTTCTTCTGTTGATGACTTGTTTTGAGACTTCATTCTAAAATAAATTTAAAAGTCATTTTCGAAACAGGGAAAGACTAGGTTTTCGTGGAAATTCTTACGTCGGTCTTTAATTCTTCTTCTACGCCAATGGATTGATCGAATTATAACAGTGTTTACATCGTTCTAAAGCAAACTTTATGGACTTCAATTTTTCATTCTTAATACATTTTAGCAAAACAAGTTTTTGTGAAGATATTTTCAAATCAGTGAAAGCTTGCGTTTTCTTAGAAACTCCCACGTTGGTTTTGAATTCCTCTCATACGCCAATTAATTAATTGAATTACAACTTTGTTTACATTACTCTAAACGGAATTTTATTGCCTTCAAATTCTTTTTCTTTCTGATTTTTGGTAAAACACATTTTTAAGAAGTTTTTGTCAAAACAGTGAAAGCCTGCGTTTTCTTTAAAATTCCTAAGTTAGTTTTCAATTCGTCTTGTACGCGAATGAATTAATCAAACTCTAATTAAAGGAGATTTTTAAGAACTGCAACAACTGGTTTCGAATTTTCCACTTTTGGGTAAATTTTTATCCAAACTCCAGCTTTTAAAGCCTCCTTTACGCCAATAGATTGGTCAAATTCTAACTACGTTACACTATTTTAAAGTAATTTCCATGGGCTTCTATTTTCCTTATTTGATCATTTTTGATAAAATAAATTTTAATGAAGTTATGTTCAAGTAAGCGACCGACTTCGCTTTCGTTGAAATTCGTAAATCAGCCTTTAATCCTTCTTCTACGGCACGAATTGATCGAATTATAACAAAGTTTGCATTATTTTAAAGGAACGTTTAAAGACTTCAATTTTTCGCGCCTGATAAATTTTGATAAAATAAATTGTTATAAAGTTACTTGAAAATCAGCGAAAGATTCAGTTTCGTAGAAATTCCCATATCAGGCTCCAACCTTTCTGGTACACCAATGGATTAGTCAAATTATAAGTGTTTACACCTTTTTAAAGGGAATTTAATGGAATTTTTTACCCTCGATAAATTTTGACGAAATAATTTTTTATGAAGTGTACATAAAAATCAACCAAATCAACCTTTCTGGTACGCCAATAGATTCGTCAAATTATAACAATGTTTACACCATTTTAAAGGAAATTTTTGTAGATATATAAAGAGTTTTGTGTGTGAAAATGTGGCAACCCAATTTTTAGAAATTGCTTTGCTTACTACCAAAACAGAATTTTTGTGTTTAATTTAAAAAGTTTACAAAATAAACCCTTAAGGACGTTTTCTCACACAAAACTTGGCAGGAAAATTTTGTTGTAAACTTGTGGTTACTGCAAACGCAAAATTTCCATAGGAAATTTCCCAAAAAAGAAAAAGAAAGGACTGAAGAAAATTCAAATTTACTGATTAAGGCTACGAAAACCCTTGATTAATAGGTCAAAAACAGATAATTAGTTTCAAGAAATTGTTAAGAGTAACCGTAACTGAAAATACCTTATCAATAAACGTTCAAGAAACAATAAAGACGGGGTCATTAACAAGCAAATAATCAAGTTTTCTCAAAAGTCAGCAATTACATAAAGTTTATTTAGCTGAACTTAAAGAAACACTCAACGAAGGCGCCATTTACAAATTCTGAAGGACATGTTTTACAAATTTTAATAACATTTTCGGTAAATATTCTGTTTATGTCTGGTTTTGGAAGTTCATTCTAGAAATTTTTGAGATTTTCTCAGCTCCTATAAAAAATATGTGAAAATGAAACAACTCAATTTTTAGAAAATACTTTCGCGATTGTTAATTCGTTCAGTGTTTTTCTCCTTGGAAAAATGTTTTCTCTTAGGCACTTAAAAATCAAAACAACAAAACTTCTTTCAAGTCAGAAAGTGTATGAATAAGTTGAAAATTAACTCAGCTTTGACTGAAAAACACAAAAATTAAGGCAAAATGAAACATAAAATAAACCTTTACTTATTTTTAGACACATCTTGGAAAATTTTGTTGTCAAATTTTGCGTTGCTGCAAACATAAAATTTTAGCACGAAATTTTCCAAAAAATAAAAGGAGACGACGGAGTAAAATTCAAATTTGTAAGTTAAGGCTACAGAAATTCTTGATAAAGAGGTTAGAAAACAGAAAACTCTAATTGAGAGTTTCAAAAAATGTCAATAAATTAAACTAAAAACAACCGTAACTGAAAATACATTGCCAAATTTCAGGAATCGTTTCTGAAAGAATAAAGGCGAGTTGTTAACGAACAAGTAATCTTGGAGCAAATCAAAAGTTTTCGTAAACTTGAAGAAACTCTCAACGAAACAGCAAGCAGCATATTTGTTCTTCTTTCAAGTCTAACAATATTGTATTTTTCAGCTACTTTGATTTTGCTTAACTTTAAAAGTAATCTTACAATTAACATTGTTTCCTACATTAAAGCAACTTATGAAAGGTTTTATACCGAACTGTACATAGTGTACATGCCTTAAGGAGCTCACAACGTCACAATATAATTATTTCATAAGCAAACCATGGCTTCCCTCGACTTACACTGCTTATTATAGGGAGAGAAACCTATCGATTTCCTTACAAGGCGAATTTATACACTTAAACTTGTAGTTTAATCCAACATTGCCTAACTGAACAATTTTATTTCTCCAACATTTTTCGGCCAATTAAAACTAAAATGATGAATTACGAAAGCCCGTCTGTATTGTATACCTATATACACAGCAAGTCAAAAAAAGCATCCGTATTTTTACATAATTAATGCACTTCAACCTGAATCATTATAAACTGAAATGAAACACCTCCGCTGTAAAAAAATATTTCAATGTTGTGGCGGTATTTTGGTCCAATTTTGATTAATTGTAGAACTTATAAAAGTGTTAGCCAACACAATAAATCTGAACTGGAAACAAAACCACTCATTTTTCACCCCAAATAAATCTTTGTATAAAAAATAGAACGATCAGAATATTTAACCAAGCGATTGTTATTAAATCAAACTTATATAATAAAAGTCCACAAACTAATAAATTAGTTCCCTAATGATACAAAAGTACTTTTCAGGTTAATATATGAAGTTGGTTTGGTTCAATTTGTGTTGCCAACAAAGTAACTTTTAATAATAAACCTCAATAATTCGTAAATGTTTCGTGCTCCTCACCTCACACCCTCCTAGTCAATAATGAGAAATTTTCGACCAGTAATTGTATCCACGATGAACAACAAAAAAATATTACATTCGTCCTCATGAAACTTTTAACATAGAATTATACTGACGACGACATAATTAAAATATTAGGGTAACTGACCCACTGTATTGATTTTCAGTGACGAACTCGTTTCAGTTTCCATTCAGATGCGAATTAAAAATTTAGACCCAATAAACGATTAATATTTGATTCGTAGAAAAAAAAACCGGATCGAACTAAACACGACTATTTATTTATTAGGCAAGTCGTGTAGATTGGGTTTACATTTGGCATTTTTGAGAAAATTATTAGTATCTAATAATGACGAAAATGAAGGTGCTGCGCGCGCAGGGTAGCAGAGAACGAGCTCGAAATGGAATTTGCTGAAAAAACAAAGTTTGAAACAATTCAGGGGTTGAAGTTCAAGTTCAGGAATACTCGTAACGATGTTTGTTACGATACTTGTGAATTTGAGGGTAAATGAAATCTCGCAAAAAGCTCGATTTTCCGTGGAAAATGACCTAGAACGACTTTCCGCGATCGATAACCCTGACCTTGTACTTCGCATCGGAACACAATTGTTCGTCTGGCAGTACATTTTCCTTCCTATCTGGGCTGTTTCTTCCAATAATTTATTGTTCAGGAAAAGAAAAAATTCTGTAAAAAACTGAAAGCTCCATAGTGAGCGAGATTAATTAGAAATAATAACAAATAACCATGTATCTCAAATTTATTATTGTTGTTATTATTATTAATAGGAAAATTGGAAATGAGAAAAATAGGTTACTTTGTTGTAAAAATTAATAATTCAATAATTACATCCGTAACTGTTAAAAACTACGTTTATTAATATAATTATATAAACAGGAATGTTTGTAAGGGTGACGTGTTTTTAGTTTTTGTTTACCTTAAAATAGAATTGAAGGCATAATTATTTAATATTTTATCTAGGATAAATGCCTGACCTTACTAAAAATTAAATTTACAAGAGAGAAACAACACAAATTATTAATACATCCTTTTAATGCTCATATTAATTTATTTATATTTAGCAAAAGGAAGGAAATCATAAGAAGTACATAAATAAGCAACGGAATAATCTTTCCTTAAATATAACAATTGACAAAGTTCAATGAAATATTTATTTTAAATTAGTAACTGAAAAACTTTGACAAATGCAGGTTGAATTAGGAAGATGTGAGAAGCGTGAGAAAGTGCAGAGTGCACTTGCCTTCCTCCACAGAAAATCACAATAAATATAAATTTAAAAAATAGAAAAATAAAAAAATATTAAAAAAGGCTCTGCCATTCAAAGAGAAAAATATTTAAAAACCCTTCTCATTTCATTGTCTGAAAAAGCAAGAGGTACCAATGTCTTTCCAAGCCAGCTAAATATTTCAGAAATTATGAAATAAGTTTCAGTTTCTGGAAAAGTATAAAGACTTTCTTAACTATATCAAAAAGTTTAATATTTTTAATTTTTCTTCTACATACAAGCTTTCAAAGGTTGCTGAAGTGGCATTCGACTACAGCGCGGACAGTCTCGGGGTCAAACCCAAGTCGGATGCTCGGAGGGTGTACTATCCAGTCACTGAAAATAATTGGGAACCGAAACACAGTTTGGAAGAAGGCGGTGCATATAGTATGTAGTCTGTTCGTTTGCTTACGCAACTTCTACTTAACCTCTTACGTTACTATCTGACACTACCCAGCTGTCAAAGTTGTAAAAATTTATAGATATGTATTTTACTTTGTGCGTGTTTTAATTTTTATAAATTTACAAAACATTTGCTTTAGTCATTGCCTACGAAACCAGTAGTGACAAATATTAATTTATTAAAAATAAACTCTAGAAATATTCTATAGAAGAATCACTTAACCTAGAATTATTATACTTCATTACAATGAATATGGCACAAAATCAATTGGTGAGCCCAGTTCGAATAGCAAAAGCTGTTTGTTTGCAGTAGGTGAAGGATTGACTGTTAAATGTTTTGCTTGTGGTGTAGAATTTCAGAATGGAATTACGGTGACCAAGTCATGGCTCATCATAGACAACTGAACCTTAGGTAACATTCCTAGCATATCACAACCTTCAAGCCACATTGAGAATTCAATAATTGTAAATTCCCAAGATAGCGTGGATTCACCTCAGAACTCACATTCCCTTAAGCATGAAGCTTTGAAAATTGGCCAGTACCACATATTGTAAATCCAGAGAGTTTAGTAAGGGCTGGTTTTTATTACTTAAAACAAAGAGATAAAACAAAATGTGCCTACTGCAACGGTATGGGTGTGTCATGGGAAGTGGGCGATGATCCAGATAAAGGACAGTACGTCATTTCGTATGTTCAAACAGATTTATCCACGTCTAGAAAATTCGGAAGATAGAGAAATGGAAGAGCAGCAAACGTAGACATCTTTTTCTAATCTAAATATCTGCAGGAACTTGGCGTAAACGGCCCAAAGAAAATAAATACGCAATATTAGAGTCAAGATTTCGTACTTTTGTAACATAGCCCGATGACTTAATTCAAACTCAGATACACTTGCTCAAACAGGTGTGGAGGCCTCAAGATGATCCATGGGCCGAACATACCAGACGGTTTCCAAACCATGTGCTTCTAAGATGAAAGACCAAGAGTTTATTTCTTCTTGTGCTTTTGAAAGTGACATTACAAGCAATATAGAACAGTAATGTCCAAAATGCATAAAACCTCAACGAAGAAAGGTAACAGAAAGAGATATAACTACTACAAGCCCAGATGCTCACACCTCAAGTTATTGCAGCTTTAAATATTGGCCTACATGTCGGACGTATAAAGCAAGCAATCAAAGAACAACTAGAACAAACTGGCACAGGGTTTCCGACAGCAGATGCTGTAACCGAAGCTGTTTTAAATCTTTAAAGAGAAGAAGAAGAATCTACAGATACTCACATATCACAAGAAGTTGCTCATATTTTTAATGGTGCTGTTCAGCAGACCTTAAATAGAAGCGAGGTAAATAGTCCTAATTCTAATAATCCAATAATACTTCTGTTAAGTCAGAAAAATCACTTTCCTTAGAGGAAGAAAATAGATTATTAAAGGAAGCTAGATTGTGTAAAATTTGTATCGATAATGTTAATATAGTTTTTTTACCCTGTGTGAATTGTGCCTCTAAATTACAATATTGTCCTGTTTGTAGATCTGCCATTAAAGCAACTGTTAGAACTTTTTTATCCTAGCGATAATGATTTTAGGAGTTGTCTAGTGAGGGCGTTAGATATTTATTAAAAATTTATTCTACAATAAAACAATATTATTACAACGGGAATTAAGTTAGAAGTTCCAAGTCCTGCCATAAACACCCTACCAGAAACGGCTTTAAACTGTTCCCCAAAATATTTTAACATTTTATAAATGTATTCTTCTATTTTGAGGCAGCTGTAACATTTTGAGATGGTTTACGGTAGTTGTATTTAAATCTCATAATCCACCACTAACTTATAAAATGCGAATCGACTATAGACGGTTTTCGAAGGCGTGGTGCTTACCACACCGACAACCGAGGTATGACGTATGAAAAACGACTTAGGATGCCTTAACCCTCCATCTTGCCGGCCTTGCTCCCTCATGGGGCGTTAGTGCCTATACCTTTACCTTACAAGCTTTTAAAACCTGTTTATGTTTCCTACAAACCTCAATTTCGATCAATATTCAACTTTTTCAGATTTATAAGAAAATTAGCTCTAATATGTGGTATTAACTGTCATTAAACGATCTATTTTTAAAATAAATAAAATGAGATGTTAACCTCTTTTCCTGTAATAAAACTTTCAGGTAATTTTAGAGTGTGTGTAAATTTAGAACGCAAATGTAGACCTCAAACTAATTTGAAATAATATTCGTTAAATTACAAGTCTTTAATATGAAGTTGGTAGTTGCTAGTTGATATCAACCCCTTTTGTAATTCCATAAAATTTAGTTGATTTATAAAATTCAATTATAATTCAAAACTATATTTTTAGATTTCGGTGTATAAACGCTTGACTTCTGTTTTTCATTGGCGGTGAGATAAAAAATTAAAGTATCCTAAAAGAAACGTTTGTTACTGTATTTTCTTCACTTTTGATCACCAGGCAGGCCAGTGTAACCTGCCAGGTTTGTCTAGGTAAATGGGGTTTGGAGGAATTACTAGTTAATGTTATGTTTTAGTTTGCATTTAACTTATTATTGACAATCCGAAAGAATGTTAAATGTCAATAAATTTTTTTAAATAGACAGCCAGTAACTACTTTATGAACCTGGCGAATTATTTGCTCAGCTAAAGAAATATAACGTTTACCAACCTTAAAAACAAAAAACAGTGGCCCACTAAGTGGCAACAAAGACTGTGAATGGTTTATAATATAACCAAAGAAACACTTAGATCACTGCTGTCATTAACTTTTTAGAATTTTGCATCTTCTTACTTACAAAAATTATGGACAATTTATCAATTTCCGATTAATTTTACAACATTTACTACGTAAAATAGTGAATGACATAAAACCTGACAAATAATAGGTCATCCCGTTTTTTCATCTATTGATTATTCAACCATGCTTTTATTTATTATTAATACGCAGACAGTATTTACTGAAACAAAGTAAAAGATTTTTTTTTAAGGCCTCAGGTTCAATTTACTACGATTATTACTTCTTGTTAAGTAGGTGTTAAATGATATTCGCTTATTAAAGAGTAATTTATAGTTTGTTCTGAAAACATTCTGAAACTTCTGAAAATCATTTAAAATCCTAACAAAACCTATTAAAAATTTTAACTTAACTTCATTAGGAACTTCAAGAGTAGCTAAATTCGCCCTTCTTAACATAATTACCATTCATCAACTAACCATACTTAATTAGGCCCTAACAGGCATCCCTTCACAAATAATTTAACACCCCATTAAGGTTTCACACCTAATGTGTCACAAGATTTCAGGTAAACATCGTCGGCATGCTTTCGGCTGCCTTCCTTTAAATTCCTTAAAGGTGCCTTTTAAAATTTCAAAGTACTCCCTTTTAAAAAAATATAGCAGTAATTACTGATTTCTTTACAAAAATAGCCCTTTTTCTATTAATTATAAATAACTAACGATCGAAAAGTTACCTCATGGATGACCATGACGATTGAGCGTGCGTTGTTAATAAACGACTGTAGATTTAGTAGATTGAAATATAAGATACGGGGTTTGTTGTCGTTACTGTTTGTATTATCTATCAAATTTCATTGTGTCATAGAACAAACAGATCCAACCAGACCAGGCTTTTTTGTTTTGCCAAAAGTTAAGGCTTTTAAAGATGAGACTTACGCAGTGTTCATTATGTTTTTATTTATAAATTAAAAAATAGCATTTTCTATTGAAACAAATGTATTCGCTGTTTTTTATTCAGTTAACTAATAATAAAGAAATTAAAATTCTAGAAAGTTAAATTATTCTCATTTTCACAATGCTGTAGGTTTTTTCATAGTTCAATGCAATTATGAAGGATTGGAATTTAAGTGGAAGTAGTAGAAGAACTGGCTTATCCAACAACTTAAACCAGTAATAATTACAGTTAAGCTCTGAATTAAGTTTAAATTTAGGAGCAAAATGTTAACTTAAGCTAGTTTAAAGTAGAATGGTTTAAGTTCAAGTGCGACTTAGTTAAACCCCAGTTTAAGCCGATTTAAGATAAGCTTTTGCTTGAATTTTTCTGAAATACTAGCCCTAAAAATATTACTAGCAAACTCAGAGGAATAATAAGGGCTAATAAAGAGAAGGGCCAGTTTTCAGTACAGTTAAACGATAGCTTAAGTAGGCTTAAACCAAGCCTCACTATACTTAAATCTTAATTTAAGTTGCCTTAAGCCAAGATTTAGCCCAAACCGGCACTGAAATCCCCTAAAGGTCGTTAGTTCAGTACGAATTTAAAGGTTTTTAAAGATGAAAATTGCGCAGCAGAGTCACTTTATGCTTTTATTTGTAAACTAAAACAGAGGGTTTTTTATTGAAACAAATGCATTCACCATTTATTATTCAATAAAAATGCTAATTGATTTTCTTTACATTAAGTAACCAAAAATAAGGAAATTAAAGTGCTAGAAAGTAAAATTATTCACATTTTCACAATGCTGAGGGCATTTTCATAGTTCGATTATGAAGGATTGGAATTTAAGTAGAAGTTTTAGAAGAGACTTAAGCTAAGCTGGCTTAGTCAACAACTTAAACCAAAAGTAATTGCAGTTAAGCCCCGAATTAAGTTTAAACGTAAGTTTTCTGGTGCAGGTTTAAGCAAAATATTAACTTAAGCTAGCTTAAATTAGAACCCTCAGTTCAAGCCGATTTAGGCTAAGCTTTCCTTTAAAATTTTACTGAAACATTGGACCTACGAATATTACTGAAAGAAGAAATTAAGGCTAACGAAGAAAAGGGTCAGTTTTTAATAAATTAAACGTTAGCTTAAGCAGGCCTAAACCAATCCTCGCTGCACTTAAACCTTAATTTACGTTGGCTTAAGCAAAGATTCAGCTCAACAGCCCTGAAATCCAAACGATGTAAGTTCAATACGAATTTAAATTTAAAACTTAGCTTCACACTACTTCAATTTACAGGTATACTACCCTACGGAGCCCCTGATCGAATTGGATGGAACGGTATCAGTTCTTCTTGACATTAGACCTGAAGTATATATCTCGTCTAAGTACGATTTTAAGAAGGCTGACGGTTCCTTTTTGATCTTGTATTGGAAAGCTTATTTGACGTCTGGGAAGACTGCAGAACAGAATTTTTTTAGCTGTAACTCGTGATTGATTCTTGTGACGATCCTGTAGAACTGTTCAATCGTAGCGTGCCCTTCTCCAAATTGATGATCAGATATGAGATTTTTTTCTTCAAAAGTTGGCTTCATTCTTTTTAATAATAGTTTCTCGAAAGCGTTAAACATGATGTGGTTTCCTCCGGATTCTTTCCAGATTTTGGGATTAAAATTATTTCGCTATTTTCCATTGTTGTGGGAAGGGGCCTACCCTAAGAATAGCATTGAATATATGTGATCATCTTCAGGTCTTTCCTCGATAGTTCTTTCAGTGATTACATCGTGGACAGCGTCTTTATTTAATTTTAGGCTTTTTATAGTCGATTCAGTTTTCATAACCTTAAACGGTTTGATGATCTGTGTTAATTTAACATTCCTTCCAACTTCCAACAAATTCCCGAATTTTTCTTCCTATATCTAAAGAACAGGTCTGGGGGAAAGGTTGAAAAATTTGTGTTAAATGATTGGCGAAAGCGGTTGCTTTTTCTCTAGGACTTTTTGTCCAATTTGTTTGCTGGTCTGATCGGTGAAATTGTTGCTTGTCGGCGTCCTTGAATTGCTTTATTAAGGTTAGCCTTATCCTTTCGATGTCTTGTGATTTGCCATAACTTTCTGAGCCTTCTTTTTTTTTAATTTTCAATAAAAACATTTCTTAAAACAAATTCAAACCCCGAGAAACATCCAAACAAAGTTCAATAACACGTTCTAATTTTTCTAATAACTAAAATTGTGTAGGAAATCGATAATTAAAAATTTTCCATGTCCTATTAAAGTTGTAAATCTCCTCCCCCCCCCTCTTTAAATTGCGGTGGTTACGAAAACGATTTTCGATTAGATTATATTTAGAAAAAAATTACCCCCAAAGTTTTCAAGTAGAACGTAAAAAAGTTGATTCTTCTTTTAGAGAAAATCCTCTGAGTGTTTAAACTTCTGTTTACACTAAGATATGGATATTCTTTTAGGAAAATTTTAAAAAGCGCATTTTCGTGAAAGATTTGTGTTTGGATTTTAGGAAAAGCAGCTTTAATTTCCTTGCAAATTGATGCAAAAACAAACAAACCAAAGACTTCTGGGCTTGATTGTCAATTGTAAGATGTTTGTTGATGACCTTAAGCGTAGAGTGCCTTGAAACTCAAGATCTTAAAAATTTAGAAAATCCTTCTTTTTAGCAAAATTTTAAGTGCAACCTTAAGCATATCTTTATTTTACAACTCTATCCCAATACGTAACAAATCATAAATTTTCTTAAAAGGTTTTTCGAATAAAAACGCCATTTTCATCACATTTTAATAAAAGTCTGACTTTTTCTCTAATCTTTATTTATTGTACTTCCTATTCAAATCATATCCAACTGATTTAATGAAATGTTCATGTGGGAGTTGTAAAAACCTCTAACGATTTTTTAATTATATCGCTACAAATGTTAAACCCAACTTTTCAATAAATACAACTTAAAGTTCCAAAACAATAAACCATAAAACTAAAATGGCACTTGATTATGTACCGAAATTTAAAATTGGCGAATGTTATGCTAATATTATTATACATTTACGCCTAGCTGTTCCTTCTTTTGTGATTTTTTTTAAATAAATTATCTCGATTACCTCTGACTGGTAAAACTTTCGCAACTTACTGAAGATTTACGATTTTTTCCATTTAACATAACTGGCTGCTTGAAATTTACATTATAGAAATATTGTTTACACAGCAGACACTAAGTTTTTTTTCTAAGTTCAATGAATGGTTTTTAAAAGCTTTTGTATGCTAAAAGAGTTACAACCTGTCTTCGTACAATTTGACCATAAATTTCGTAACAGCCTCATTTATTTCGCATTTTCTTCTGAATACATTTAAGAACGCATGTATTTTTATCAAACAAAAATAAGTGGATTTCACTGTTGGCAACTTCTGAATTATTGATAAATTACCAATAAAATGAAACGCCTACGCATAATCGAACTTATAAAACGCAAAAAACAATCAAATTTTACGCAATTTTCGATTGTTTATCTTTACGTAATTCCATAATCCTAGATAACCCATCGTAAAAAACTTTTGAACTCGTGGATTTCCTAATTAATTTTTTTACTTTTACTACTATATGGCACTTTGCAATACGAATTTTACAATGTTTTTTTGTTAATAACAAACGAGGTTTTAAATATTTATACAACTCACAGTTATTAATACAACAGCTTCGACATGTTCACGCCTAAATTTGATTTAACTACAAGGATTATGAGAATACATTTACATAAGTACGCATCGTGCTGCATCATGTTCGGCTATTTTTAGCATAATACACGTCTACTGTTAGGCTTTTGGGTTGGATACCTAATTTTTCCAAATTTGAAAACAGCGAAAAACAACTGTAAAAATTAAAAGTCGCCAGAACTTCTTTGGTAAAATTTATGTAGGACTATGGTTCACAGAATTCTTCGTTTTTTTGTTGTTTTGGACGAGTAATCGAAAACCGTGAAATCTACAATTATAAATAGGTTTTTGCATTAATATTTCTGAGATAATTACAAATTAATATTTTTAATGTTTAAATAGCACGTGTGTACCAACACACGCCTCATCATTTATTGATACAGCGCGATCGAAAAAAATGAACCGAGATTGATTCTAAAATTAGGCAAATTTTGCTTAATTAATATGAATCCTTAATCTGTTATTTCTACGTTTGTTTTATTTAATGTCCAAGTTCTAAGCCACAAAGGCTTAACTTAGCTTTTGACTCGCACTGTATTTTCGTGGTACAAATGCCTTCGTTAAATTTATGTTAATTCACTTTTTGAAGGCTTACTTGCTTAACTGAACAATTTAACCGATTTTTTCACTTGGCAAGCATTTATAAAATAAGCAACTTCGTAAAATCTGTAAAATAACAAAAGGAATTTTGGAAATTAACCGTATTAAATCTAGGAGTTTAGCCTAAGAAAATCAATTTAACGTGCTCGTTATAGTAGCTCTTCATTCCTTATGAAGCGCTTTATACGCCTACATTAAACAAAATCAATAAAGCGAGGTATTATCTGTAACTCCAAACTACTCCTATTAATTTTTGTGTTTCTACCACCCTTCTGAATAAATTAATCAAAAGGTGATACTAATTTTAATAAAATATTTTTGTGTGTCCGTGTATAGATTATTGATGTTCAATTTTTAAACAGCGGATTGAATTAATTCTAAAGTAGTTACACAAAAATAAAAATATCGAGGTTATTTATGATTATAAAATAGAAAAAACACTTACAAGAGATTATAACAGACATTAAAATGATAATCAAGAAATAAAATGAAGAGAAAGAAAAACAAAAAAGAAGAAGAAAGTGATAAAGGAAAGAAAGGGGAAAAAATATAGCAAAAG
This sequence comes from Melanotus villosus, assembly GCA_963082815.1. Lineage (NCBI taxonomy): Eukaryota > Metazoa > Arthropoda > Insecta > Coleoptera > Elateridae > Melanotus > Melanotus villosus. The sequence goes on along the minus strand of OY720420.1, from coordinate 3,853,608 downwards.
AAGGAAAACAAGAAAAGAAAGAATTGTAAAATAACAAACGCTGAAGAAAGGAGCAGAAACAATACTTTTTAAGGTGATGAACGAAAATACGGATTAAGCAATAAAAATCAAAAGAAGGCAGAAATCATGTCAAAAAGGCATGTGGCCACCATAAGAAATTATCGGTAATTCTATAAATTTTTATATTTCTACCACAAATTTGTATGTCAATGCAGAGATTAATTTTCAGTTTTTAAGCGACTTCTGATATTTTTATAGGAGTCTGATTAGTTTTAAAGTAACTTAAGCAAAATTTTGAAATTGTTAATGATGGTAAAATGGAGGAAAACACTTGCAAAATCAGATCAAAATGTGACAGGTATTAAAATCTAAATCTAAAATAAAACAGAACATCGAAAATATAGATAAAAGACAAAATAAAGCGAAATGAAGAAGAAAAAGACGAAGAAAAGAAGAGAAAAATATATTTCCTAAAGGATTGTTGTGGTTAGTTCGACATTTTATATTACTTTATTGGAATTTACGTCACCAGTTTTTATAACTAGTAAATCCCGGATAAAGAAATATAAAAAGAAAAAAGGGAGAAAAAGAATAAGAAGTAAAAGAAGAAAAACAAGAAAAGGAAGAATAAAACACAACAAAAGAAGAAGAACGAAGAAATAAGAACAGAATAAGGATGACCAAAAAAATAGGTCAAGCAAAAGGAATCAAAAAGTATAATTCTAAACTACTCCTATTAATTTATATATTTCTACCATCCTTCTGAATAAATTATTCAGAAGTTGACACTATTTTTAATATGGAATTTTTGTGTGCCACGTGGAGATTAAAGGTTTTCAATTTTTAAGCAACATTTGATATTATTATTAGTTCAAATTATACAAGTATGATCGGAAAATTGGGTAAAACATTTGTAAGAAAAGAACATGACAGGTATTAAAATGTCAATCACAAAATAAAACAGATCTAATAACAAAAAACTGATAGAACACGTGAAAAAAATTATAAAATAGCAAAAGAAGAAGGAAGGAACAGAAATATCAAATTGAAAAAAAGGCGACAAATTAATCAGAAGCTGACACTAATTTTAACAAGGCATGTTTGATGTGTCCACGTAGAAATTAATGGTTTTCGATTTTTAAGCGACTTTTGATATTTTTGATAGCGGTCTGTTAGTTTTGAAGTATCTTAAGAATCAGTTAAGGTTAGAAAATTGATACAACTACTTGCAAAAAAGAATAAAAGACAAATATTCAAATGGAATTAAAAGATAAAACAGATTGCATACTAACAACTGGAAGAATACAAGAAAAGATAAAAGTAAATAAAAAGAAAGAAGCCAACCATAGAAGAAGGAAGAAACAGAAACAACAAATTTAAAAAATGCGATTAAAGAAAAGAAGAAAGAAGATGATGTCAGATCAAAGATCAAACAAAGATAACAGAAAGTCAATCACGGGGACATATGACCACCATAAGAAATTATTTCTAATTCTACGTATACGTACATAAACTATCAATTACGTCTTATATTTCTACCACTTTTTTGACTAAATTAATCAAAAACTGAAAAATTAAAAGTCTCTACGCCAAAATGCTTTATTAAAATTAAACAGCTTTGATACTTTTATCTGGTGGCAATATCCAGCGAATCATGGACTTAACAGTTAAAACAAGAAAGTAAAGTAAATGCAAAAGAGGAAATAAGAGGACAATCAGACAATTAAACTGGTATGGGCATATAATAACGACGGAACCAGATAGACTAGTAAAGAAGATTTTAGAAGCAAGAACAGAAGATTGAAAGGAAAAAGAGAGACGCAGGAAAACACGTCACAAAAGAATTGAAGAAACGAAGAGGCAAAAATCTAGCAGAAATGAAAAGCACTAGCAAGGGGCAAAAAACAAGGAACAAATGTGCAAGGAGACACTACACCAACTCCTAATCCGACGCTGAAAGGCATAAGGATGAAGAATGAGGCAGAAAAATGCTTTTTAGGTCTGATCATTTTTAAGGCAACGTAAAAAAATTACTTACAGGAGAAAATAGAAAATTAATAGATATGAAAAAATTCAACAAAGATTTACAATTCTGCAGCAGCAGAAGGTAACTTCAAAAAAGGAAAGATAAAAGACCAGAAGAAGAAATAGAGAAGGTAGAAAAAGTAGAAGAAAAAGGAAAGGACAAGCAGGAAAAGATGATAAATAAGAAAGTGAAGAACAAAAAGGAGAAAAGGAACAAAACGAAATACAGAAGAAGAAAAAGAAATAAGAACAAAAAAAGAAAGAAAAGAAGGTGCAAAAGCATTAAACAAGAATAACAGAAGCCTAATAAAACCAACCTGAAGAAACCAACCAAATAAACAAAAATTTGAAAAAAGTTCCAACATATTTAGAGAATCTCCCCAATTAAATCAAATCGATGAAGTAAAACCATATTTATTTATTATTTTCCTTTCAGGCACCAACACTTGATATTGGTAGTCTCAGTTTGTTGAAGTTCTATTTTATGCTTTCAGCTTTTTTTATTCGCACACTAATTTTGAGTTTTAAATAAAGTTGCTTTTATATTAAACAATCATAACGCCGAGGAATATGCTTCAAAAATTAGTAATCCGGCGGTTCCAGGAAAACTCCCAATAAGTCTTGAAAAATGCCTTTAAAAAGCCTTACTGAAACTATAACAAAACATTGAAAATAAATATGTAAATTGTGACGAATTTCTTTTTGTTTTTTATAAAGTTAGATTTAAACGTTAAGCAATGAATTTAAAAAAGGTTTAATAAGTATGAGAAACAAGCATTTGGAATTTATGAAATTTTGTATAATTGTTCTACATATTTAATAAGAATCAGTGGGTGTAAAACGCTGGAAGATCGATTTGGTAAACTTCGTTGTATGTCGTGTATTTAGGAGCAAAGTTATTGAGATGAATTTATTATGAGATGATTAAAAATCGTTCTTAAAAAAATTAGTGTGGCAGAATACTAAAACCGACCCGGTTGCAGGTTTGGGATCAACACGGTTTCATTAATAAATTTAGTAAATTATAGTGAACGAAAGATGACTATCTATGTTAATAAGTAGTAATTATACAGATTTTTCCCATCGTTACTGTTTAAAATATGGGCAAAAAAAGTATCTGACCAGGCATGAATTACCTATAGGCGGAAAAAAAGGAACGACTAAAACCCAGATCTCGGTGATTTCGGATTAATCAGCAGTTCGACATCTTAGGTTATTCACGGGAAAAAAAGACGAGATGAGAAGGCAATATCCGCGTGCATTTTGCACTCATGCATCTCTGGTTGTTCCCGTTCTTCGCGATTAATTATTAATGAAGCGGCTTCTAATTTGCATAAAACCAAGTGCTGACACGGGTATAAACTATTTTCGCATAACTCCGGATTATCTTGATCATACCTTCCAGGTTACACTAGAGGTATATAAATCGTGTAGTTGACACAAACACATACGCAGGGAAATCGATAAACGAGCTGACACAGACACGAACGGGGGTAGATACCCCCGTATGGCGGGGGGATAAAACGGAAGTGACGGCATAACGAAGACGTCATAACAATGACGTCTCGAAGTAGGGGGAAGTGGAAAGGGGGGTTAACGGTACACCGGCATAACGGTCAATAAGGTGACGTCACTCTGCGGTTTATGACGTAAGGCTTTAAATGAGCGTAGTTGAGGCAGGGTTTATACTTGCTGCAAGAGCGAGAGTGTGCAGTCGCGTGTTGTATCTAGAGTGCTATGGACCACCGCAAAGACGCTCATCACATGGTGTTCAGTTACCAACGACCGGAGTTATTATAAAAAGGACCCGGTGCCCTAGTTCCTGTGCTAATTTTTTTACAAATCGTCATTTTTTAAAAATCGAAGTCACGTTCCTCCAAGAAGTTACCATCCGTCTTTTACGACTGAATTAAGATCCGGGAATCGAGTGACTTTTTCCGGATTATTCCGGACTTGTGAACTTAGAGTTTTTTTAGTGCAAATTCGAGCGCTTCTTCGGAATTGAAAAGTTAAAGAGTAACATCAAGAACTCCGAGTGAATTTTCCTTGGGACTTTGCGGACAAACAAAAGTGATTTTTTCAAATTAACTGTGCGTTATGATGCATGAGGATTTCGACTGATCCAGTCGTGGATTCTCCTTCTAAAGGTCCGGAAGGCGCGCGCTCTGTAACCACCACTCCGGAGCCGACCGAGTTCCAGGAGTCACCAGGTGACTTATTGTGCCTCTGCTTCGTAGACTGATTGCTATATGTGCCACTTCGTCAAAATTAGTTAGATAATTGTATCCCTTAGGACTTTTATATTATGTGTTCGTTTATGTTCCGAGTTGCTTGATATCTAGAAATCACCAAAAAAAAAATGTTCGAAATGATCAGTTTTGAAGTTCCTGGATTGTTTTGTTGTTAATTGATGTCTTGATCGTCCTGAAGTCACCTTTTTTTGTGTTATTTTGCATGTAAGCAGCAGAGACTCGTTTACGTTGTAAAACCTACCAGTAGTTTTAAATTCTGTGCCATAATTATCCGAATTATCCTGGCGGATCCTGAGAACATCCTGTGTAGCATCAAGAGAATTTTAACATAAAAAGACGTCCAGAAGAGCCTGTGCGTGTGTTGTACGATGCCATCCTTGCGTCATGCGCTCCGGTCCGTCGCCGAGCAGACACGGGCTGCAATATTATAGCACACAGACCGATTCCAACAACAATTCTCCCAGTTACAACTTCCTGAGAAATAAGTGTATGTAATCACTATTTTGCCAAAACTAACGCTTATTATTACTAACCAAGGTTTTTGCATACTTTTCAAATTCCAACATTTTGAAAAATTAGATAATTGGAAAATATAAAATTTAGTGAAAATCTGAGATTCACATGGTATCACAAGAACCAATTATTATGTGGTTATAGCACCAGTTTTCATGAAAAATCGATAAGGAATTTATAGGAGATTATTGTATTATTAAGTTCGGGTTGAACGAGCTCCAAAATAGAGAAATCAAAATTTTTATGATAAACGTCAAAACTCTCACCTAGTTTCAAAATTATCCAAGTGAATTTCTAAACTGTGTGGAAGATTTAATAATTATCTGTGCTTTTCGAAGTTCGTACAGCAATTTTTTAATTCTGGAATTCTACGAAATTTTTGAAACTTCCTTTCGTCCGGAAATGATTCCAACTTCAGTTTCAAATTTTTAAAAACCGAACAGATTAAAAGTCTATCAAAGAAAAAAAATTAGCTATTTTGAATTTTAATTTATTGGATTTATTTATGCAGGTAATTTGGAAAATTTAAATTTTAAGTTAAATTTATTTCCTTGCTAAAAGTACTCGTTAATTTGGCAAAAAAAATTAAGCCCGATTTATGCTACAAACTATTAATTTTACTGAATTTAACATTTGGGTCAGTAGTGTAACCAATCCCAAAATTAAAATCAAATTCTGAGTCTCAAATTTCCGTTACTTTGTTTAACCTGTTTAATCGTAATCTATGTGCTTAAAATTATTATATTAAGCCTTCAGTTGCATTTTTGAACTTTTTCCCTCTTTACTTTCATTTTGTTTTGGAAAAATGTTTAAAAGTAATTTTTTAGTTTTAAATAAAATACTCAAAGATCTGAAACTGAAAAATCCTCAATTTTACTGATTTTTTCTATAAATTCGGTCATATTTTTAAATTTTAAATAAAACACGCAAGAGCAAGTCCAAAATACCTGGAAGTGAAAAATCCTTACTTTTACTGATTTTTTTCTGTACTTATGTTCAGTGTCATTTAAGCAAGCTTTCTTTTAAAATTCTAACTGTATCGCTGTTCATATTTCAACCACAAAAGTCTGAATATTTATCACCAAGAACGAAACTCGTTAAGCGCAAGCAAAAACCTTAGTTTTAGGTGCAAAAAATCATCAATTATTTTGGGATGCTTTCTTACTGTATTAAAACTGCCTCTCCTTAGTCTGAAAATCTCCAATTCGAAGCGAATTCACGTGAAAAAATTAGTACTGAAATGTAAGTACAATCTTAGTTTTCAAAGAAAAATTTAGAAATTTTCTATTTTTCATTTGAAAATTATATTATTAAGTTAGTTTATTAAAGGCAGAAAGTTTGTAATTTTTAATTTTAATCTGCAGGAATTAACTGTATAGTTAATTCCTGAAAATTTGAAAGAAACTGTGCGAAACTACTGCGAATTTTATAATTCGGTCGGTAGTGCTAATCTTAAAACTCTACTTTAAAAACTTCAGTCTGAATATTTTACTATTTTGTTTAATTATTATTGCTGCGGTTACAAGTTTCCTGGGACGTATTGAATTGCGCTTTGCTTTGAATTTTTAACAAGAAGAGCTTGAAGATACCAAATTATCTTGAAAATCTCCTTTTAAAAGTAAAAAATCCTTAAGTTTACTTATTTTCTGTAAATTTGGAAATTTTCTTTCAAAAATCGTAACTAGATCGTCAATCGAATTACAGAATTTTTATCGCCAAAAATAAAGCAATCTAAATATATCAGAAAACTTGGTTTTAAAAAATTTAAACCACCTGAAAAAATCGTCGGTAATTTTGGGGTTATTTCTCTCTTCAACTTGTAAGTCCCTATCTTGGTTTTATGAAAATAAAAACTACAATAACATAATCAATAAATTAAGAAAACCATAATTTTGAATATTTGTAATTCTGACTTTAATAGAATTCGCAAATCTGCACGATTTATATAATCCCAGTAATCTGTAAATTTTTCCCCATAATTTCCATGCAAAAATTGACTTTTAATAAACAAGCTGCAGTGTGAAAATATTTTATAGACTAACGTTATTAACTCTGCCGAACTTCGTATTCAGGTCAGTAGTGCTAAGTTGCCTGTCTTAAATTCCGATCTTTAATCTCTCCGTTTTTAACATTTCAAGCTGAAATCTTAATTTAAATCCTAGAATCACATATTGACCTTAAAGCCTTTTTTGAAAAATTTTAAAATCTTATAAAATATTTAAATAATTTTTCATTCCTGAAAAGCGTGAACTTTTCTTTTGCTTGGGAATTCATTTATCGGTGCTAAGTTGCCTGTCTTAAATTAGCTTTAATCTCTCCGTTTTAAAAATTTCAAGCTGAAATTTATTATCTTAAAATCACATATTGGGCCGGAAGCCGTTTTTTGAAAAATTTCAATCAAACAAAATCTTTAAAACCAAATAATTATTTTTCATTGCTGAAAATCGTGAATTTTTCTTTAGTTTAGGAATCCATACATCGGCTGAATCCTTAATTTTTACATATTTCTGGCAGAATTTTAGTCTTCATTATTTTCAGGTTATTAATTATTTAATTAATTAACAGTTCTAGCCAAATCCAAGTAAAAAGTAAAAGCATCCTTAATTTTTTTTATATTGAAATTTCCACTTAATTGATAGTTTTTAATAAAATAGGCAGTAATTTTTGTTTGTTTGTTTTAATAGTTTTAATTCAATCTTCTTTTTCTTCAAGCTTCATAAACATTCTTATAAAATTACCGTCGGAATGTGTAGGTGTCATATATCATGAACGAAACGTCTTAGATTAACTTCTCTGACAAAATAGTATAATTAATTAGGACGGAATTTAATACCGGCCTTTGTATTTAATAACAGCTAATGTAATATTTTCTAAAAAGCCTTTATAAAAAAGATTGCAATTATTGTTTCTTTTATTATGATTCTTTTTGCTAATAAAATTAAGAGTTAATATTGTCCTGAATGTTTTCAAACCAAGTCTGGGCGCTTGAAAATTGAAAAATTCCTCAGTGATTAAAAAAAAATTGTCATTATTTATTTTAAGAATTTTATTTCAACTCAAAAAGTATAATTTTTGTATTAAGAACCTCCACAGAAAAATCTGCCAAAAATCCTTAATTCTCTCCTTAAAAAGCACAATTTACTGGCAAACACTTTCTCTCCGTAAGTTATTTAATATAAATATAAATTTAAACTTCCTTCAGAAGAAACTAAAATATTTTAACATTAAATTTAACAACAAACATAACAAAAGTTTATTATTTAATACTTGTATATAATCCTCTAATATTTATGGCATAGATGTGTGAACTTAAAAAGTATAACTCACGCGGTTTCTAAGAAAATTTAAAGGTTTTCGCGTGGCAATTTATTTTGATACAAAATTTCAAAACAAATTAATTTTTTATAAAAAAATAAAGACGAAATATTCGGCGTAGATGGATTTAGTGCTTAGAATGTTTTTAGAATGTGCTTAAAGTAAGCTTAATTGGAAAACTACAAATAATAAACTAACCAAAATATTTGAAAAGGTAGAATTAAACAAGGCGAATAAGAAAAAGTATGGAAAGTCGGGGTAATCAATCACTACGGTTATAATCAATGCAATTCGGTAAAAATATCAAAAGTAAGAAATTTCAATTCAATGATAATCGAAGCCCTTATCAATTCTATACAAAATTTTGGTGAATAAACATCTTACTTAAAATACAAGTTGTATTCGCAAGTCAAAGGCTTTCAGATTTCAGGAATTTTCAGTTAAAGTAAACATTACAAGAAGAATAAATTCAACCGAAGTTGGACGAGTGTTTTATAATGGTATCTCAAAGTTCTACACCTACACAAGTTCGGCATACTTTTCCCTTTATTTTAGGTAAATTAAGTCCCTGTGGGTAGTTTGAGAACATTTACAATTATTTTGCCTAGAGAAATGCACGTTTGTTTGGTGAAACTAATATCCTGCGAATCCTAAAAATGTTCATGATTAAAACAAGAGGTAGATTCTGTTATTGAAAAATTAGTTCTAAGAATGTCGCGAACCATTTCCTAAATCTGTTTGACTGAATCTCCTGTTTTGAAAGAATCTGTCGTTCTCTCTCTATCAGCTTCTTCTTTTATTCGGTATTGGATGTGAGCCTTCCTTTTATTTTTCTAGGTTTCTCTCAGTAGCTTCTCGTCCCCACAGTTTTCATATTGTCATTCCATCGCATCTTTGGTCTTTCTATGCTCGTTTTTACGGTCCATGGTCTCCAGACTGTTGTTCTCTTTGTCCATTTCTCGTCATTCATACTCATGATATGTCCAGTCCACTGCCATTTTAATTTTGCCTCGTCATCATATCTTCTACGTTAGAGAATGATACTCAGTATGGCGCTTTCCATTCCATGTTGTGCTGTTTGTAGCATATGGACTGTGGCTTTTGTTAATGAATAATGACCAATGTCTCAGATGCATATTCATTATTCATATTATTCATATATTGGTGTAGGTCAGATTTAAGTACACTTTTAAGTCCTAATTTTATCCTTCTTTTCGTTGTGTTGTCTATAAGTGTTAAAACTAATGTTTTATCCCAAATACACGTATTCATCTACTATTTCTAGAATTGTGTCTTCGCATGTTATTTCTAAGTTTTTTGTTTTAGTTTCATTAATCTGCAATCCTATTTTTTGTGTGGCGTCTGTAAGTTCTTTTATCATTTCTTGTAACTGTTCTGGGCATTCGGAAATCAAAACAATGTCATCCACAAATCTTAAATTTGACTCTTAAATATGTCTTCTTGAGTATTCGTAAAATGTTTCGAATGAATGATGCTATTTCGGCTGTTCAGAACATAAGAAAAGGAAAATGAATTAAAAGTCTGGAATGCCTACAGCAACTTTTTTTTATTAAAAAAATTATTTCTGAAAATTCCATGAGCTTAACTTTGGTTGCAGTTTCTCTAAATTGTACAACCCTAATGCGAAGATTTTAGCTATTCTTTAACTGTAACAAATAAACAGAAAGAGCTATAAATATGAAGAAAACGGTGTGGTTATAGAAAAATCAATGTTTCATGACATTTTTCTTGTTAAAGTTCAAAGAGAGCTTTCGCACATTACGTTACCTATGTTTCTCGTTTACATTTCTCCGCAACTTGTTTTATAAGAGTTTCTAATTTAAGAAAGTGGTAACTCCAGGGTTTGCTAGCGCAACTTTTGATATATCAAAATCGTTTTTAACTACAGCTATTTTCCAAATTTTTATACCTCCAGCAATTTTAAAATTTTTCCAACAAAAGGCCAAGGTAGAATTGGGAAAACTACAGAAATTAAAGACTTCCTTCCACCTTGAAAATACTCATTTTCACACCTTTTCCTTCTCCTCATTCACATCAGAATTTTTTATATGCATTATTTGTACGTATATTAACATTAAAATGTTATAAATTCCGTATATTAAATTCAATTTCACAAATTTATGATACGTTTAACATTATTTCGATGCTTCAATAGCAGAAATATGACTTTAACTCAATGCCATGTCGATAAACTTAATCTAACCTCTAACTTCCTTATTAATTATTTTTTAAGTAATTCAACGAATTTGTAACTATTAAAAATAGGTGTCAAAATTTAATTTCTTCCCTGGAATTTAACTAACCTTTCTCTCTCTATATACATACTTTGATTTCTCTTCTTAGCATATTTAAAAAAATTTAAACCTCAAACAAGAAGTTAGGACAATTTAAAATTTGTCAAAGTGCAGGAAAGCTTCAGGTTACGGCCTAAAATTAAAAAAAGATTTTCCCTCTTCATTTTAATTTCAATAACCTGGCTTTAAAAATAGAAAAATTGTGGGATATTTTACACTGAACAAGCAGAGTTTTCAGTGTTACATACTTGCAAACCTGACCTAACATAACATAACCTAGATTATTTTTAATTTGAATATCTGATCTTTGCTGGTGCTTTCTTTTAATTGATTATTTAACGAACGGAATCTTAATGTTTTTACTTAATTTGCATGTCTTTTACGCACAAAGAAAAAATATCGATACATCAAACAAATACTTGCATAATGAAATACTTGCATGTGGCGTGCTTAATTTAATTTTCGTAGAGTTCTTGGCCACTCAACACCTCCAAAAAATAGCTGATAAGCAACTAAAGGTGCGAGATTTGAACCTTTCGGTGGCAGTTGTTACGTCACTGTCGAACCGGTGGAAACCTAACAATGACGTCTTAACTGTTATGTTCCTCAGGAATATCGCAGAGGGATTAAATAGACACACAACACATGAAGTTATTTTAACTGGTAAAAACCAATTTGCATCAAGGACAGAGAAATCCGGGATAGTACGGGGTTAACTTCGCACTTTCCTAAAGGGATGCGTTCTTGGAAATTCCTTAAGTAAACACAAACGAAATGAAAATAAACAATTTCACTTCATGCCAAGAACTTCCCACTTCTATTATATTAGTTATACATAAATATGGATCTAATTTCCCCACTGTTTAAAAATCTCCATACATCCCTGTGGTTAGTGCATCCTTTACGGTTTGAAGAAGGTGTTGGTGTTTGATAATTATTGGCATTTTTACGAAAAATGGATGAAGATAAAGTGAGAACCACGGCTATTGCCACAGGTATTTTTTAAATATTTTTAAAAAGATTTTTCAAAATGAATCATCAATTAATGAAAAGTAATTTATTGATTTAACATACTTTTTTTAATTATTTTCTTAAACTCCAATTAAATATTTAAGGCATTTGAAACCTGGAAATTTAAATGTTATGAAATTTGATCATTCTTTTTTCCTGTCAATTTCCTAGAAAATTAGGGAGCTTAATTTACCTGAATCCTTTTAGGCTAAAAAAATTAAAATAATAAATATAAATTTGTAGTTTTTAAATTTCGAGAATTCTAAAAAATTTTAAGCATAAACCTTTCACTGAAATTTCATCATTTTCTATTTAAAAAAATAATAACGTAACTGTAAAAACTGTTTTATAGCATTCTCAAATTTTTAAAATTTATTATTGCAACTCAGTCATTCAACGAACATAAGGGAATCTCCTTAACAACCTAATTACTTAGATGACTAATTTTCAATTTATTTACAAAATAACCACAATTTATTTTATCTAAGCTTTAATAACCCCAAATAATTTACATTAAATTTCTTTAAATATATTTATTTTACTTTTTATTTACTTATTACATAACATGATTGAAAAATGTTAAGCAAACTATGACTAATGTTTTGCTTTTTTACTGTCTAGCATAAAATTACAAAAAACACATTAAAATGAAGTAATCTTCCTTCAGTTAACAGAGTTCTGAAAATACTTTCAAGCGTTAGAAAACCACAGTTAACCCCCGCACTTTACATTTGATATTAACAGGGAAGTTCATAATTTCTGGGATATTTATTAATTGAGGTGTTCTAGAATCTTCAAACCGTTACAAATTTCATTATTATGTAAAAGTAGTTGTAAAGGTATAATCATACTTTTTGTTCCCACATCTGTTTAAGGAATAATCATTAAAATGTGTCCACCCACTCGCACATTACGAACTATTAAACTGAATTAAATTAAATTAAAAAACCATAACCAACTATGGGAATACTATTTTTTAAATAAATATTTTATTCCGTAGCGGATTTCGCATTGTTTATTATTGAAAAATGTTAACAGGACGGAAGCTTCCGCTTAGCTTTTTGCTGAAATTTCCTTACTTCCTTTCAAGCACACTTGTTAACTTCATGATTCACAAGGAAGCTTTTTATTTATTTGAATTTTTTTAGTTTGCTAATGTTAAAAATAAACCGCTTTGCTTATGCGAAGCTACACATTAAGTACCTGAAGTTAACTACAAATTGCGATTATGCAGTTCCTGCAACACCTACTTACCTGAGAATGTAACCAGTTTTCTGTTTTTAAATTCTAACAAAGTAGGCTTACATTTGGAGTGGGAAATCCTGATTGTTTTTGGGGTTTTTCAAAAAGGCAGGATAAAATTCTCCCAAGTGAGAAACTTACGTAACAGGTTAATATATTTGGGAATCCTAGTTTAAGCAGAATTTCCCCTTTTTGTAAACAAACTCCAGAATGTTAACCTTTATTTTATTTATGTTTTTAAGTAGTCAGTCAAGCTAAATTATTTGCCGGAAGTTTAGGTGTACTCGACTGATGCAGAAATTCAAGGCCCTTTTTGAAATATTTTTTGTTTTGATTACCCAAAGCTTTTTGAATTAAATTTTTTATTTTGATATTTCTCTCCTGCATTTTTTTTAAATAATTTTGAGGAATTTCCAAGGAAAGCACATTTGTGGAGTTTTTGGTATTTCTGAATTTAAAGGAATTCCTCTTTTTTATGCAGACAGTTTTCCCACGTTAGTGTTTGCTTTTCTAAATTATATAAGTGCCTAAATGAGTTAAAAATATTTCAAAAATTTCATGAAAGAATTTTCAAATCTGCTTTTGTTTGGAAAATGCTTTGTTGATTAAATTCTAATTTATCCTTCGAAGCTATTTAAAGAAATTTTCTTTTGAAATTTAAATTTTCTTTCAGCTTTGTTTTCTATGTCCAGGCTTTTTCAATTATTTTCATCAGAATTTCCATGTTTAAAACTTCATGTTAACGCAAAATTTTTAATAAGCTCTTGAAGCGCGTTGGAAATTTCCGAAACTAACATTTTTTCAAATCCTTAAAAACGAAACGAATGAAAGGTTTTTTCGTCAGTTTTAAATTGAAGAATTTCCAAGGAAATCACATGTTAAAGCGAAGTTTGTGGAATTTCTGGACTTAAAGGAATTCCTCTTTTTATACAGACAGGTTTTCCACGTTTTTAAGCTCTTTTGTGTTTGCTTTTCTAAATGATAAGTGCCTGAATGACTTACATGTAGAGATTATGTTTTAAAATATTGCAAAATTTTAATGAAAGAAATTTTTGAATCTGCTTTTGTCTGGAAATTTTTTTGTTGATTAAATTCTAATTTATCCTTCGAAGCTACTTAAAGAAATTATTATACATTTCCCAAAAGTTTCTGAAATTTTAATTTTCATTTTAGCTTTGCTTTCTCTGCCCAGGCTTTTTCAGTTATTTTCATCAGAATTTTAAAGCTTCTGAAACTTCGCGTCAAAGGAAAATTTTTAAGAAGCTCTTGAAATGCGTTGGCAATTTCCGAAACTAACATTTTAGAATTTAATCTTTTCTAACATTTGTTCAAAAAACCTTAAAAGCGAGAAGTTTTTAACTGAACAGAAGAACAGATTTTGAGTTAACCACGTATTTTAATAGTTTTCATAAAGGTGTAAAGTCATAAATTATTCTATATACTATTGATTTGATAATAATTACTTATAACTTGCCGATAAATATTTAATATCAACATATTGAACCCTCAGTTTACCTTCTGCGATTTCCTTACATTTTTAGATCACCAAATTTCTATCGTTCTTCTGTTGTGAATATTTAATACAAAAAGGTTAATTCCAACCCTTTTCATCACGGTGCAGAAAGACATTAAATTTTTAAGGGTTTTCTCTTCAGGGGGAGTATTTTTAATCATTTCAAAAATGTTGTTATCAATTTTTTTCAGGAATTGCTTTTGAAAGCTAACGATTCTTTTTAATAACAACAAACGCAAGTTCCATCATGCAGAACAATGCCTAATTTACCTACATTATTACGTTTATTAGGGAGGAGAAAGTATATCCTATTTGCCCGTCCCTGTGGGTGCCCATAAACCTGAAACAAAGGCTTCATCGTCCCACAAAAAGTAATTTTTTCGATTGAAGGAACCAATATTGCAATCGGTATTAAATTACAATAGAATTTATACACCCATCAAGTAAATGAAGAGCAAATAGGAGTCCCCACACAACACTGACGCCATAGAAAACCATCGAATACTTTCAGATTACGATAGTTAATTAGATTTAAATTGAATCGCGAATTTATATAACCTCTTCTAAGTCTACATTTTATTCAATGGTACATAAAAATTTGGTGAATGTATTCCTTAACGTGAGTTTTTCGTTATGCAACGTGATTTATGATGAATGAAACTACATTTAAGGTTTAGAATATTATTGATGAGCGTTATGGTAACATGAAAGTTTATACTTAAAATTATTTCCTTTCTTATTCAAGAAAAATGGGTTTTTTCTAATTTCGTTGTGAGTACCTACTGCGATTTACGTAAGCTTATAGCCAAAATAAGGTTGCTTTAGAAAGTTTCCAAAATTTTAGACTTTGCAAAAGTTTGGAAACTTCGTGCCTCATTTTATTTATTTGATTTTTTACATAACAGAAAAAACCTTTTAAAATAAGTTTTGATATGATTTTTTGCAACCAGTCTCATAAGTAAGTCAATGATAAATTATAACAGTAAGGAAAAGGTTAGGTTGTAAAAGGTGCACAAAGAACCAACCTGGCAGCTTCTTAAAAAAATTGTTTGTGTTCATTAAATCGAGTTAAACACAGGTGCACCGGTGTTTCCTAAAGTAATAACTGTAAGAATAATAAATAACGGCCAAGATTCTGCACTTACTACTGCTTTAAATTATACATAATTGACGTGGAGAGTCTCGGTACCTTTCGCTTTTACTGTAATACTCACACTCGTATACACAAAATTACATTAATAATAATTATTTCTGAGTGTGGCCATTAACATGTCTTTTATAAAGTTGGTAGCAATGGGCAAATTAAAGTGGAGATAAATCTTCACAACGAAGACATTTGCCAACAGACAAGGTCAGAACCCGAAACTATTTCTGTAATTTTTAACATTTCTTTTGGTTCTTGGTGACAGGTAACATACGTTAAAGAAAAATCCGAAAGTGAAAATCATAAAGACACGTGCTTGTGCTGTGTGGAAAGCACGTGGTGATTTTGTAGGCGCTCACTTGTGACCATTATGGGACGTTCGCCAAGAAAATTTCAAACACGCGCTTAGATGCAGTAACAAACAGCTGTTTTGCTAACCAATAAAGTCACTAAACCATCGGATACAATGCACTTATAATTAAACGGTGCACTTTGCCAAAATTTAAGGAAAATTCCATTAGAAAAAATAACTGCACGAGACTGCACAACGATCGAATGATGACAATTATTGGCAACTTAAAATTATTATTTGGCAATCAGTTCAGACTTGTCACATGTTATGAGTCACTTTACACATAATTTCCTACTCGAAATAGTACAAATTTCACAAAAATATAGTTCCAGAATCTTCAGTGCTTTACCATGATAAAATAAAGGCTAAACATTCGCTATTCATACCCATACAAGCGTAAAAATAAGCAAATTAATTTTAAAAACCCAACCAAGTTGAAACTAATTTCTGTTCAAATTACATTTACTTTACGATATTAATCTACAAGTTTTTTTCTAACAGACGTGAAATAAGAGGTAACGTACACTTCACCTCATAAATACATAAAAATATCATGTAACTGACAAAACTGTCGGAAACAATTTTTAAGACTCTTGTAACCTGCGTATTTCGTTATTGAAACCTTGTATATCCTTTCACACTAATTTTAATTATAGCGCTAAGGTTCTCTGATTAACAATAGAGCTGTTTACTTATCTCGAGTTCTAATTTAATCAACGTTGCTAATAATTAAATAGTTAATCTTAAGTATGCATGACAGATTGTTCTGTAGACAGCTGAAATAAATGGGTTTTTGCCTCCTGGTTGGACTTCCAAACAATTTTCCTTTGAAAATCCTTAGGAAAATTCAATCACACTTGCCAAAAGGTTGAAGCAACAAAAGAAGAAGCTATTTCTAGAACTAAGGTAATTTCTTTAAAAGTACCAAGGATTTCCACGTGGAACTCAAAATAAACTATTTCTAAAAATAGCCCAGGATAACTAATGTTTATTGAGAGGAAGTGTTCGTCACCGTTTGTTACGAAAACGTTACTTCCTAAAAGGAGCTAAAAGTCTTTGAAAAAAATTACTATAAACGTACCTATCAAGAAAGAAAAAACAAATGACGCGGTGATGTAAGACTTTTCGCGCATAAGGAAGCTTTTTTGCTTTCTTATTACTCGCGGATGTTAACAAAGCGTTATTTATTTTTAAAATGTTATGTTACACAATGCTTTGAAGCTTTTTAACGCGTTTTATAGAAATTTCGAATTTTTATAGAAATAGCCATTGAAATTTTGAGTTTTAACTCATTTCAGTTTTTAAATCATGAAGCTGGATTTATTTAAGCATAAAATCTTTACATGAAAGGGTTTATGGAAATTTCTTCGAATTTAACCTGTTTAAACACCAGAATTTAACAATTCAGTTCTTTGTCTATTTTCCTTGAACTGACTTTTCTGGTGTCTGTTTTTTAATTTGCTTGTTATTGAAATGTTTAAACTACAGTTATTACAATTGCATATCACTGACGGCTCGTATACAATATTTTTGAGTGTTTTAATAATAATCCACAGAGAAAGCAAAATAAAACATTTTTCCGATTACAATGACAGTCAATCCTTAAATCTGTTGTTCCTTAAATATATATCTTTTACTTGACTAACACTCTCAATATTTAATGCCGGTTGTAGTAGGACAATTTTGAACCTTTATTAATTAAATGCACGGAACTTATTTTCTTTTAATTTAAATATAGTATCCATTTTAGGAATGTTTGTAAGTATAGTCGTACACAAAAAAAGTAAATTCATGAATTAGTTGGTTAAAATACCACAATCTCCCATTTAAAACGCGGCATATTAAAAATTGAGCTGCATCACATGCAGCTCATTTCTAGCATTAATTTTGCCTTTAATTTTGACTTCGGGCCCCATCGTAACGGAGCGATGTCTACCAAACAAGCAGATTTTCGAGCACAGTACGAGCACAACAAAATAAGACAGCTTGCTGCTTCGTGAACGTTGCATAGCGACCTTTTATTAATTAACTCGCTCGACAATTTCCGTAGGTTTAACATTAAAAAAGCGCGAGGATAGCTGTAAATTGTTCTATTTTATTAATAGATAATTTATTGTTTTAATTATAATCATATTTTTGGTCGTTCAGCAGCTCTGCAGCTCTTAATGGCGAGCCCCCCCTAATTGCTTGTCTATAAACCTGACCTATCATGTTCAACTCAATCCAAAAACTGGGCTTTTAACTGAACTTAATTAGGTATGCTGGTTTAGATATTTCTTTAAAACCTGAAGGGCCATCTGCACCGAACGTACCTAGTTTAAATCAAAAAATGCAATAGCAGCACAATCGTAACTAAGGAAATTTTGGTTTAACCAAACTCAAAATTTCGAAGATAGGCAGAGTGCAAAGGATCCTGAATAAATAAGAGATTATAATATTTTACAATAATTTTCTTGTTGATTAATTAATCCATCGATGAATAAATTAATCAACAACTAACGGAACTATTATTATTGATCCTAAATTATTTTCTTTTTATAAATTCAATAATTAATTTGAGTAACTGTAACAATAATTAAGTAATTAATATCGATGAAGCAATAATACAAAACAAAACTATTACCTTCCTAGAAGATTTTGTGCCTGATAATGATGCCAAACCGAAACGTATATATGTAGGTACTATGAAATGGCTAATATAATGAAAACCATACAATTTAATTTAACAAGAATGAAAGGGCTATTTAACTTTTTTTTATGAGAATTAAAAACTAACATTTTTAAAATATGTTTAGGTTACTTCAGAGGTTATTACAAAACCCTGAATATGTATTACTTAATTCATTACTTAATTGATGCTATTTATTAGAAATAATACGATAACTGAACGATTACTTTCCTGGAAGATTTTGTACCAATGTACCTAATGATGATGCCAAACCGAAACGTATATACTATGAAATGGTCAATATAATAAAAACCATGTAATGTAATTGCTTTAACAAGGGTGAAAGAGCAATTCAACTTTTTTTGTGAGAATGTTCTTCCTCTTCTTACTTCTAAATTTATTACAAAGCCCTAAAGATGTTTTTCTTAGAAGATTAATGTGTATATTCAAATAATTTTTTCGGTCAAAAAAGATAGAACAAGAAAGAAATAAACTGAACGTGCTCAATTATTAACTGTTTACTAAATAATTTAAATAAGAAAATTACATAATTATGAAACACAAACATAGTTATATGGGTTCCCAGTTTAAAAGGAAGGAAGGAAGTACTATCATTTTGTCATCAGAACGTAAAAAAGCAAAACACAATAAATGTTTGAACATATATGGGAATGTTTTGAATGACGCAGCGGAAACAAGTAATAACATTGCGGTTTTCAACTAAATATTTGGATTATTTGAGCTACCGTACGGCAGAGGAAACAAATCGGCTAAAACATTAATGACACTTCAACTTCGAAACGTACCTTCATCATCTCCGACTTACGAGTATACTGGAAACTCGGACTAAATCTGACTAAATCTGTTTCCATTATATTATTTGTATTATTTTTCCGATATTTCTCGTAGAATTGCTTTATTTATCGGCATCATTCAGTGGCTTTTGATTTCTTTTCTACATTTATTTTGATGAAGTAGCTTCATTCAATAAGGTGTGGGCGACCAATCATCGGTCGAAGAGGAAAAATAATGCCTATTTTTGTCCTCCTTCTTTCATTCTTTATTCTAATTTTAGTATTGCGAGCTTTTGTTTCTTCCTTCGCAAACAAATTTAAATATAGTCCGTTAAAAGACGTAAAAGCAACGTGCCGAAAACATTCGCAAAGAAACAATCCGTTTCGGAGTTTCCGAAAATACGGAAGCTCCGTGACGTCAGGAAGTCAATAATAGCGCGTCGCGACGCCTGTAGGATCTCGCTTCATGACGTCATATTGACGTCATTCTCACACCCATGCGGACTGTGACGTCATATCTACGCAATCGATCAATGACGTCATAGAAATTTGTCTCTTTTCCACACAGAATCCTGGAGTGACGCCGCGCGTCGGTCTCTCTTTGGTGTTGCGCCAGCGTCGAGGTCAACGAGAAAGTTTTGTGCTAGTTTCAGACTTGCATTGGAACAGTGTGCGTCCCTTCAGGTTTCAGCTGATCCTTGCAAGGCAAAAAAATTGTGTTCTTGTAATTCCTTGGCTTCCACAACTGTAATACGAATTCAAGTTCATAGTCCAACGGTCGTTCACCATTCCTGTGCTTAGGTACGTAATATTGTTTTCAATATTTTCGTCTTAGCTGAAACGTTCTGTTTTTACGCTTGTTTTTCGCGACGACGCCAATATTTTTGAAAATTTACCGCTTACCGAGAGAAGTGTATATGCTCGAATCGATTTAAAGCGTTTTTAAGGGTTGGTGGTATGTGGTTGTTTAAATTTTATGAATGAGTTGCGTTCTTGGCTTTTCTAACATAATTTGGTTCGCACGTGTAGTTAAGGGGGTTTCACTTTCACTCTTTATTAATAACTTGATAATATTAACAGCTTATAATTAAACGATATTTATATCTTAACAAAGCTGTTAAGCGAAGTAAAAGGGATCGTACAAATAATAGCATATACGGGTGTGTAGGAGGAAGGGAAGCTTTAAGGTGAACGGACATCTATAATTATCAGACAGATTACGTAATTATTAATTATTTGTAAATAAAATAAGATACTTTGCTTAATTTCCTTATGTTAATTAATATCTCTTTCTCCACCCCGTGTACGTTTTTTAATACACACGTTGGCAATTAAAACAATTACAACACAAAATTCGGGTAGATATAAACGAATAAATCGAAATCTTACATCGTTAAACCGGTGTAAACGAAAGAGAGAACCACAAGGTTGATATTCATTTTTAATAAGCGAGAAGTAACATCTGTCAATAAAACAATAAAAGCTTGTCGGTTTACTAGAGGTGATTGTGAACGCTAGTAAAAATCAGTTTCCACGTCCCTAAATTTTATTTCCAATTTATCGATTTCCATTTTAGAAAGTATTTAGTAATTAGCATCTTGTAAACATTCAGTTCAAGTTAAATTTTCTGATGAAGCATTTTCCTCGGACAAACCTTTATTTCGGCGTGGTTTAATAAAGGTCCTTTAATCAAATCAAAACTTTTATTATTTATTACACAATTTAGTAATAAAAAAGCAACAAAACTATTTTAACTTTTCGGTAATAGCCGTGCATTTAAAAGACTTTTTAGGTGCGTGACGAGTTTTGAATACACGTATTTGCGAAACACTCGAGAAAGTGTTTATCGATTACAGAGACGTATAAATAGATGCTCTTCGGTAACGAACAACTTACGAAATGCATGCTTAATTATAAAACTATGCAGTATCTCAACTTTTCATTTTTATAAAAAATAAAACATTAATTTTCACTAAAACGAAGCACGAAGCGGTTGCGTTAACGCTTTCGATAGTATAAAATTCACGCAAACTGCTGCAACTTTCAATAAATCAATTTTATATAAAATAAGAGATTAGTCTTATGCGATTACGGGCACATGGAAAATTGCAACACGTGCTATTACGCCCTGTTTAAATAATACAAATTTAATGAGTATTATTAACATACATGAACTTTCCACTTTCACTGATAAATTAAAGTATCCGCCAACTAGGTTTTTTGTTCAAACATACAAAATTGTTTTTAACAACAAAGTGACATTTAGGAGCCCACTTGGAAAATAAATAAAGTCATAAAAACGTAACATTTTTACTTCGTTTTATGAAGCTGCTACTGATTTTTCAGTTATACCTACACCTCCACCTTGTTAAGACCTACGTTTTTGAATATTAAACAGGAGTAAAAAACGCTTTCTATTAATCAAAATTTGCTATAACAATAGGCAATAAAATCCTAAGGATTTTTATAAATAATTCCGGAAAAAAGCGTTGGATGATTTTATTATGTACAGGAAATTAAGGAAATTACAAAAAGTTAGCTAAGACGTATTTGTTATGATTTTTTTACCCACCTACACCAAGTGTGGTTAGCCTAAAGGTATAAATCCAATGATATCACGTACCGTTCAAATAATTCCGTATTAATAGACTGTGTCCTGCAGTGGAACGTTAAGTGTAAGATGACAAATACGAAAGGCTTGGCTACCGCGAGCGAACATTTTGTTGTAGGTGGACGCCGCATTAATAAAACCGCTAGTTATGTATATTCAAATACACATGTTTAAACATTCCCTAATTGTAAACGAGCTTTCCTTCTCGCTTCTGCAATTAAAAAAAAAACAAATCGTGCAATTCACGGCCACAAAGAACAATAATAATTGAACTTGAATCGTGTCTTTACTGTTCTTGCAGTAGTTAAGGACGAAGGTGTCTGTTGCTTGCTTGTAATTATGGTTTGAGTTTCTTTTGTCGTTGATTTATGGTGCGAACTAGCTTAACGAATGAAAAATGACCGCGACTACTTTGTGCAATTTGTTAAAGTAAGGCATTGCTGCTGCACACTGAGTCATACTTAGCCTAGTTTTCCCGGATCTTTGTCTCCATTATCTTAGATTCATACACATATTGCGTAAGGTACACGCATTTAATGTTTTCTTAATAGAAAATCTCACAGATTTAGAATTAACTACGATTTAATAGCAGACCGGATACAAAACGTACTTGAGAAAAAGTAATTTAAAACGTTGAAAAAAAGCGTCGACTGTAAGTGCAATAAAACATTTAAATAATCATTAATAAAGCAGGATGTGAAAGTAAAACAAGCAAAAATCGTCCAACGTGGGGAGGGGACTTTTTTGTTGTGCGAAAATCAGTTGTTAATTTAAAAAGTTTTTAGGTTCGCAGAACTAAATTGATCAATCTCAAAAATTACCTACAAAAGGAACAAAGTGTTTAAAAAAACAATCAATCAACACTCTATGAATGAACGTTTTCGGTTAAGACATGCAAACTTTCTTCAATATTAACATGTTACACCGGGTTGGCATTTCTCAATGTTTATTTATCCCATTACGTTTGGAATCCGAGAGAGGTTGAAGCACACTCGACTCCAACTCCTGAGTAGTAGTGATCGCGCTCAAACATCATAATATTTACTTTACGGTTTATTATTTCCAAACTTAAATATTTGCCTCTTTAAAAAATTGTGTTAACAAACCCGATAATAAAACCGTATGTTTTTCTCTATCTTTTTTCCTCGCGTTCCTTCAATGCGTCGGCGTCGTTTCCACCTGTATGAAAGCGTACACGTTTTCACCCCGTGTGAAAAGCTCAAACCCACACGAAAAGCTTTCATTGATCCGTTGCTGCGTCATTGACTTTGTTAAGCCCTTATGACGTGAAGAAGGTCGTCATAGAGCTTTCGTGACGATATCAAAGGGGGTCCATATGATCGATGAGACACCCGATCGCGTGATGTCGACGCTTTCGGAGGATTTGCTCCGTTATCTGATAAACGTCACGCTCACCAAGTATTTAACATAGAACGAGCACGAAGAGTTTTGCAATTTTCTCGATACAGGTATTCCTGTCTTGCTTGTAACTGGGTTATATTAAGACGTCGTGAAGCTCGGAAAAAGCCATGTTTATTATCACAACGGTGAAACTTGACGACATACAAGGTTATTTATTGTAACATAATAAATTTCGGAGTAACCCTCTGAAAGCTTTCCTGCTTTTAGGCGTCATCAAAAACCTCACAGTCATTCCGTAAGATACGGGTAAAAAATTACGCAAACAAACTTAGATTTAGAGATTATTTTAGTTGCCCTCGTTTTATCACATTTAACCTAAAATGTTATCACGATGATGGTTTATTTGTTTTACAAGGGAAAGGTTTTGCACGACATTCAAAATTTAATCACTGCCCTGTGCCTGTTTCGAGCATATGTTCACGCTTAAATTTTTATTGCATGTTTTTATTCGGAGTATCTGGGTTTAATCTAATCCAGTGTATCACACCGAATCAATTTTCAGGGGGGGCGAATTCCCTTGCGATTCTCATAATTGCCCTTATTCAATTGAGGACGATTAGAATAAAATGTCAGTGAGTACTCGTAATGAAGTATGACACCCAACTGTCAGGGCAAATTTAACCATATTCCAAATTTTCTTAAAACCGCCAGACTTTGGCTGAATCAATTTGGTATTCTTAAAAATCAGGTCAAAATTCCCACGAAGTTAAATCAGGGCCGGATTATCCATTAGGGAACAAGGCTAAAGCCTCCGGTCTAAAGAATTTGAGGGCCCTTGGGAGTTTGAAGCCCCATTTAATACGTATTACCACGAAAACCAAATTTGTTGGTTTTACACGTTTTCTATTGTAGGAAAAATATTTCTTGCTTTTGTATTAATTTGAAATCTGAATTCATGAAAAAAAGGGTCCTTGATTGGGTTCATGGTAATCTGCCCCTGAATTAAATGAAACAGCGAAAGACGTTAATTGGCAACACCCATTCTTATGAAAAGATATTTTCAGCAAAGAATTAGGATTAATAAATCACAGCACTTATTACTGAAATGTGGATTTGATACGTATTTTCAGGAAAACGAGGTTTTAGAAGTTTTCCACTACTGGAAAAATATAGTTCTAGCTTTGGTACAATTTTTAATCGGAAATAACCAAGAAGGAGATCTTCATTAGGCTCAGTTTTGTAGTAATCCGCCCCTGAATTAACTTAAACAGTGAAAGAAGTTAATTTGGGGCAATCATCCTTATGAAAATATACTTTCAGCAAAGAATTAGGTTTAATAAATCATAACATTTATTACTGAAATCTGAATTGAAACCTCTATTTTCAGGTTTAAAATATTGGATTTAGAAGTTTGTTACTTTTGACAAAAATATATATTTCTTCCTTTTGTACAATTTTAAATCAGAAATAACTAAGAAAGAGGCCTTTATGCCTATCATTTTAGTGGTAATTCTCATCTAAATTAAATTAAAGAGCGAAAAAAGTTAATTTGCAGAGATCATCCTTGTGAAAAGATACCTTCAGAAAATAATTAGGATTAATAAATCGCTGAAATTTTGATTGAAACCCTATTTGATACGTATTTTCTCAAAAACCATATTTAAAATATTAATTTCAGAAGTTTTCAGGCTTTCCATTATTGAAAAATATATACTTAGGTATTTCTTAGTTTTGTAAAATGTTAAATCACTCCTGATTAGCTTCATATTACTTAGTAGTAATTGATACAACGAACGAAGTTCCTTTGTTGTAAAAACATGGAAAATATATTTTCAGCAAATAATATCAAATACTCTTGTCAAGAAAATTAAAATTCCTTTTGACCAATTGATTTTTCCTTTTTGGTTTTCTTAACATTCTTAGTGCCTTATTTTATTATTTATTAATATTAAGGATTGCCAAGAATGCCTGAGACAAAATTTCACCTTAAAATAGAAAAACAGACAAGCTGCTTTCATGGCAAAGATAATGGTAAAACGAAAAATCGTTTTGAAGAAGCTTTAAATGTTTAAGTTTGTTAAAAAGAGCTTTGCAAGGTACGTAGGTATATATTTTAAAGTAATAGCCTGAAAGACAAGAAGTCTCGTTAAAGTTTAATACAAAAAACGGCTTTACTCCTTTGATTGTTATTACGAGCTTTATAAACCGAGACAATGGCACAATAACGTTACAGAAAAATTCTAAAGGATTGAACAGGCGACCGTAAATAACGAAGTGTGCTAATAACATTGCAAATACAAGAATCGTAATTCATAATTACTAATTTAAGGAGTAACTTTAACGGTTGTACAGAATCGTAATAAATTCATGACTATAAAATAAACAATGCGGTATAAAATATATAAGCGTCGGCCAAAGAAATTGTATAATTGTTGACTATAACTGTCAGGAGTGGTGTAAGTGCTTGCGAATGATGAAGCTTTGCGCTCGTAAAGCTGCCTGGACAGATCTAATGGGGAACTCCTAACGCTGTGCTGCTGTGCGGTCTTGTATTTACTACTTGTAAGCAATCGTAAACTGTACACCACTAACTTGCCAATTGTATTAGTGTTTGTACTTGGTAAGCACACACACGCACCACC
Organism: Melanotus villosus; assembly: GCA_963082815.1. Taxonomy (NCBI): domain Eukaryota; kingdom Metazoa; phylum Arthropoda; class Insecta; order Coleoptera; family Elateridae; genus Melanotus; species Melanotus villosus. The sequence continues at coordinate 3,827,849 of OY720420.1, read as the reverse complement.
GTGATTGTAACTCCTGTATTAGGACTTTTTCGACGCCTATCCTTCCATCAAACAACACCAAAGAAAACTTACCAAGAAAACACTGAAATTTATTATAAACGATTAATTAGTTAGTAACCGGAATCGTACCTTGCTCCTAGATGAGGGGGGTAATTGTTTACTAGTTAATAATCCTTTAAAAAAATCTATAAATACAAACTGTTGGTTGTTTAGAGAATTGGACAAAAATTGTTTGTTTTCGCACCATCTAAAAACATTAGTTTAACCTTTTACGAAATTTGCATCCTGTTAGGCTAAAAATATTCAAAATATAAATACAAAGTTCTTTTGCCTTCAGTACCATGTACTACAATCGGTCGGTGTTTTTGATATGACAGAAGCGAGCCATATTTGTGGCAGCTTATTTTATGTAGTCGCCTTAATGTCAAAACATTGAAAATAAAGCGAGAAATGCCAATCGTTTATTATACACTGCAGAAACTATTACAAAAATCAAGAATGTTTACTGAAAGTTGCTAAAGCTAACCAGAAGATTTGGACAGTAATTAGTTTACAATTTTTAAAAATCGACGTTAAATTATAAAAGCACTTTAGGTAATTTTTAAAGTTAGCTTAGGACTTCTTTGGGCCTTTGTAGGTTATAATTAAAGGTATGAGATAGGATTGCCAGTCAACAAACATTCAATATGTTCTTTAACTACTCCACTGTAGCATATGCAATATAACAACAACCCAATAACACTGAGGAATTGATAAACAATTATTCGCCCAGCAAGAACTTCCAATGTTTGCCAACCTCATGGCCTACTTGACGCCAAAAACATAGTGAATGCTTTATACAGTTAACCCATCAAAAATTCCTAAAAATCCAACTCCTTATAAAGTATGTAATAAAAATCAAACTTTAATAAATATTACATGGCGTGGGAGGCAAATGAATTCAAAAAACTTCCAATGAAACCCACTTGTTTCCTTTTCATCTCCAATAAAATTTCTCTTTGCAGTTTCTAAATTATTATTTCAGTTATTTAATAGTTTTTCTTGTAAAATCCTTTACATAAAATCTAAAGATGTGTACAGAAGTTTCCAATTTAAGAAAATGAGCAAATAATCGAAAGTTGAACATTCACCAGTACACTTAAAAATACAAAAGCGATACCTATTGAAATTTTAAAAGATCCGAGTCACTAATCGGGCCATTAATTTGCGTCGCAGCGCACAATAATGGAAATGTGCTGTTTAGTGTCGATATTTCCTAGATAGCCAAATTAGGAATTATAATTGGATGTTTGAGAACTTATAAAAGTACAAGAATAGACGATTACTTTGCTAAAAACTCCTGAGTAATAAAACTGAGATGCTGTTTATGATTTTTATTTATTCATAGCCGTTCGGTGTTAATTGCACCGGCTCAATGTAATGGAGATTTGCTGTTAACATTAAATATCATCGATAAGCAAATTGTTAATTATAAGAAAATAATAATAGACGTTCATTCGGTTAAATTATAAATGAAGTCATAAAATTAAGGCGTATTATATAAAAATCTCCCTGTAATTTTCGTTAGTCATAGCGCTAAATTATTAAATAACTCATAAAAACCGTAAGAATTTTCGAAGCATTCAATTATATCATCGCCTTAACGGCGATTTAGTTTATTAAAAAGCACTTTAGCTGCGCTCGAAATTATGGTAATTTTTGTCAGAAATATTTTTATTTGAACAGAGTAGCTATTTAACCAGGACCCACGACCCTCAGGCGAATTTTGATTTTACGTGCTGGACGTCCTTGCTCCGATAAACATGTACCAAATATAAATTATTTTAAAATTCAAGCTCGAAGCGTTCTCACAGTTCGTATAGAAAATTCGCTTTTAAGGAAGTCATGACGCGATACATTTGTTTTATATTATTAATTGCTTTAATAACAGAGACCTCCACCGCATTAATAATACTGGAATTTCGTGCTTCTCTTAAAGATTCTCTTCTAAAGATTTCAATGAGGAAGTTATACCTCTCGATTTATTAAATCTTATAATTAGCCAATTAATCCAATAAAAGATAAGAAGAACGTGCTTATAGAAATACCATCATCCTCGTGAATCTCCAACGCATATCTGTGTAACATCCTGTTTGTTTTTCCCCATATCCCGTAACTCAATTCGAATATTATTGAGAAATTCCTTTCTCGGGAAAAGTTATTATTTATTATTAAGAAGAAGAAAACCGACAACGAATGCATTTACCTTCGAGCTTGCATAATAATTTTCGTGGGCGTTTTAGCGGAGTCATTTCTTTCATTTTGCATCAAGTGAAGAAGATTACAGAACTAGTCGCCGTAGTTTGAACTTATCGTACCATCATCTTGTCGTGTGTTCCTTCGTGTACGTACAAGACAGTTACTAATGGACAAACATTATTTTCACAGTTACTACCCATAATTTCTTTCATGAGTTTATTTCAGACTGGTTTTATACACTGAGGTAGTGATCCTCATTTATAAATAATTACCCGAGTATGATGCATATTCAAACAGCATTACAAATCAAACTCGATGCTTTTATTATACCCATATCGATTGCCGAAATTGTCGAAGATTGGACCGAGGTCGTCCACTTACATTCCTTCTGGTCGAATACGAATTGTCCCACTTAAGTGAAATTTGATGTTCGAATGCGGCTAATCGTTCTCTGAATACTATATACTGGGTGTTGGTCAATAACCCTGTCAATTTTTGATGAATTATTTCCAACTGCATACGAAACCGAAATTAATGATGCCTTATTTTCGTTTGATACAGTTTCGTGGTTTTAATATTCCGCCTGCTTTACGCCGTGCAAGGGAGTAGTCGAACAATGTGGAAATGATATAAATAGGTGTAATTGGATAAGTACGTTTTTTGCACCTTGGCTAATTAAAGTCCTCCACGTTGGTTTTCCAGTGCAAACGCATGAAGATATAATGATATACATTTCAGATCAGTTATTCATAATTTATGTGATCGTGGATAACTGGTATAATTTTATAAGAAATCTAAAAACTCTAATTTATAGTAAATTTATGTATACTGTTATTTGTTATAAATATTTATATCCCATGAATAATGCAAACCTAATAACAGCATAATTATCGGGCGTAATTATTTTCCAAACATCTCCAATCGTGTCTATCGCGGTTGTTAATGAATTGTTTCCAGCTTACGTATTTGTGATTTAGCAACTGTTTCTTGTACTTTTATATAATTTATTAAAACCGCTTAGAAAACTACATTCAGTTACATATATGGATCAAACTATTTTAATGATACGTGTTGAGAAATTTTTATAACTTCATTGTGAACGAACGCTCGCCGTTTCCAACATTTTCCTCAACAGCAAACCCAACAAATGTTCGACCATCACAACACTCCAAGAAACACTTACTCTTATATTAAGAATTCTATTGCGACAGATTAAATTTCGGCGACAAAAATGCTCAAGGAAAACACGTTTGCAAAATTATTTTAATTGCCGGTGAATTTTAAATTCTTCGAGACAATAAATAACTGGAGATGTTTTAAAAACAAACCCATAATTAATATCAATAAAATATACAACGTGCATTATTAGATTTAAGACGACCTCAAATTTATGAGAATTAATTACCTGCAATATGCGTTATGTATTTTCAAACAGATTTACATAATACAGATAACAAAAGAAAATCAAACTTTTCAGATCGAATTAAATAGGTTAGTTGACAACTCCATATAAACAAGAAATGCTTCTCAAAAAGAAGAAAGAATAGTTAACAATTATTTACATACAATCCAATTGAATATGTTTCTATATTATATAAACATAATAAGAAATATGCATAACAAATAAGTGAAGTAATAAAATATAATTGCAACTAATCCGATAATTACATTCAATTTTTTGCACGCCGTTGTTTTTAAATCTCATTTTATAATTCTCCAATTTGTATTATGTAAAAGAAATTATACATTATATTAACTGTTAACGTATTCCTTCGCCGAGTGTTTAAATCAACCAAGAAAGCTTTGTAAGATTAAAAAAGCCGCCTTTTCACGGCTAATCAATTGAAAAAAAAACGTAGGGCGAGGTTACAATAATAATCAGTCGTTGAAATCTCCCAGATATAGCCTTAAGAAAGGTGAAAATTTTATGCAGCAGGCTGTAAATTTAATTAAGTATATCAAACATTAATCATAATTAATTAATTATGATTAATTAATGGAAAAAGAAAATTCCTTGTGTGGAAAATCAGGCACTGTAGGAGTGTTAAAATAAATAAATATATTACGATCTTTCTTTACCGGCCCTTTATTTTTACCTCAGAAATTCCGCAACCGCTGGATTTATTTCACTTAACCTAAGCTTGACTAAGTGGTAATTCATAATATAAACTTAAAAGTATTAAAATGAATTTTACGCCCATTTAAATCCGCAGAGACAAATGGGTTTCCCTTTTCAAGAAAAGACTTTGATGTGTTAATATGTATGCATTTTAATATTCACTCTACTTCAAAAAATAATTCCTTTTTCGTTTCAGAGGATTAATTTACAACATTTTATATGACTAAACTCGACACATTATAATAATATTCATATTTAAATGTGCAAAATTCGATGGTCTAAAGTTTCACATGTGGTTACGTAAGCCCGACGGTCAGAAGTGATATCAAGTATTAAAAATAAGCCTTTCATGGTATCCAAATGTGCAAATTTGTTTTGCAATAGTTTTCATACTTCATTGATTTGCAGCGCAACATCTGTCAGTGCTACTTAACAGTTACGCGTGAGAGAATATTTGAGTGCAATGGAGAAAAATGCAGTTGTAAGTCGCAAAATTATTGCAATTATTTTATTAAAATTCAATTCGGTAGCTTTAATTAGTGTTATTTTATTCTAGTTGTAACGTTAGGCGGTGCATGAAATTCCTTGTTCGGTTTATAATAGTTCATCTCGAGTGCTTGCATTATCGGTTTGACTTTCTCCGCATTAATCTTTGAGATCAGCGTAGGCGTTGCTTATTTTTTGTAAATGGATGTATTGTAAATTTTTATTGCCAATTTCTAATATGCTACAAATTTATTTATACTTCTGAGTTTAATTATGAAAGTTTGTCTCGCCATGGTTTTGAAAGTAGTTAATACAAATAATGATGAATCAAATGGTAATATGTTTCATGGCTATCGCAGATCTTCTTGTTACAGTTTGGGAAAAATAAACATTTCGAATGTTTGGGATTCGCAGTTTTAAGTTAAAAATTGTTACATTAACGAATTTGGCTCTTTGATTATATAAAGGTTTCAAAACTTGCTTGTAATATGTAGCCAAATAATCCCAACCTCAAATTTCTTCGAATATTTTGCCATATTTATGTTTAACAAGCTAACGAGTGAAATGTCTTGAGAAACTCCTGCTTTTTTGCAGCTTGCCTCAATCTTTTGCCAATTCCATGAATCATTAATTTATTTCCAAAAATTCGACTTTTAGCAGTTTAAAGAATTAATCGCTTTTATTCTAATTTTTGATGTTTTGGAGATGTTACCCTAAAATTCTGTACATAAAAATGAGAAATGGTGACATTCAACTGTAATTTCATAACTAAAATTTTAAAAACAAATCTGAAAATTACCATAGATGACTAACTTGCATAAATTAAAGAGTCAAATTCGTAATATTTAAAAAAGTTGTAAAAACAAACCAATCATTCTTAAAACAATAACCATAAATAACAAAAGGAACTTTTAATCCAGAGTCAATGCCTTTGTTTTTATAATCGAAGATGCCATTAATAAGGTATTTAAAATAATTTATATTTCAAAGGGATTTTAAATCATTTAAATAAAAGATCGTGTTAGGCTACCGAAATGTTGAATTAGGTATAATAATTTTTATGCAATTTACTCTCACTAGAGCTCCTTAAGTTTTTAACGGAGACGTACGCAATTCTGATTTATTAGAAACGTCACGATATTGCGTGTGTAGACTATTAATTTCTATTTTATTATAATGCGGTGTTAATATTCACTTTATTAATATGCGGATATGTATTGGCGAAATTTTAATCGTAAATCCTTTAGTTTAATATCGTCGGTATCATTAAGACGTTTTCTACTAACATAAACTAACCCATAAATATCCCATTAGATGTTTTATAATATTTAATATTAATTATTCGCGAGTACTTGCTTTATTGTTAACTGCCGCTTAGTCGTGAGATTCATCTGGCACATCTGTTGCTTGGTAGAAGTTTCTGATGAAGTTCTTTGTTAAACGCCTTTGTGAACTGCAAAGAAAGAAACACCATTAATTATAGAACTTCGGCATGTGCGATTTAGATCAACGCTCATCGTTACTACATGTTTCGCCAGGGACTTTACAAGGTTCTTTTTTTTCGTCGAATTTTTTGGTGCATGTTTCTGTCGTTGAAGCCAATTAAGTATTCTTAATTGGTTATGATATATTATCACTTTTGTAGGTAGATCTAATCCGACGTTCAATGCTATGATTGACATAATGCAGTATTCTAATTTGCATCTAACAGGACAAAGAAGTTGTTACTTGTGTTGCTTGTGCAACGAAGCGAGAGCGTATAATTAGTTATTGGTAAATATTTTTTCCTAGATTGCTATCAATCAATTTATAATTAAGCTTTTATACAAAATCCAAACGAGTTACTAAGATAAATTTTCGGATATATGATCCTTGGTCCTATGCAAATTAATACCCCGCAGAAAAAAGATAAATCCTTTTTAATATTCCTTCGAAATGGATTCATAAAAACGAATTGTTACCTCCGTTATATCCAGGAATTAATTATCGAATTTTTATCACCTTGCCGTTAACTATTCTAATTAGACGCTTTTATATCATTCTACAACGAATGTCCATCAAAGAAGACACATTCTATTATAATCGATTATTACAAGAGAATTTAATTATTTAACTTTAACAGATTTTGATCTAACCCTGAGATCGCCAAGTGGGTGTTCACGCTATCCTAATGATTATTATTTCACTTCTGTTAAGAAACTCAAGTTTAAACGATTATTTTTTGTTATGGAATAACACTTTGAACTAATTTAAAATCAAGGAGTGCCTTCTCAGTGTAAATCGCTCCCGTAGCTTGAGCTTTTTTCGCATAATTGCATACCTACGGAACGTTTTGACTAATCAGCTGCCTACTTCTTATTTAATTTCATCAACCACTCGTGTTTAACTTTCAAAAATGGATACAACAGTTGAAAACATCTCTTATAAGTTACTAAGTGCAAAGGAAAACACGTTAATTTAATAAACGCTCAATTAAAGGCTTCAAAACTAATTTGATTGTGTAACTGACATCGAATCGTATTATTTGACAGATATGGTATTTCAGTACACGATTTATTACAATGACAACCATATTTGGCATAGTACAATTCCATATATAATGACTTCTTTGTTTTCTTCAATTAGAAGTTGTGCGTTTTAATAAGCGAACATTTTCCGCGTCGTTGCTTACGGGTGCAGAGGGTAAAATGAAAGTGTGTTGATATTTCCCACAGTTAATACCACGTTTACGAACAACTACAGACAGATTTGTTGTTTCTGATTCTTACAATCACCGTTAGAACATTATGCTAATTTCTACGAGCTTTTATCCACTTATTTGTAATTTATTTGTTTGCTCTAACCGTCCATACTATCGATCAATTCCAACTTCAACCCACACTTCGCTTAGGTATTTTACTTATCTGCAAAAATATTTAAGAAATCATTTAAGCTCGGTTTATCATTTGGACCTTTTCAATCAATCTGTTTTATGGCCTGCTGATCTAACTGTTCAGTTCTTTTTGTTTGGTGGAACGTTTTAAATAGCTAAACACCCACTTAAGTCCTCGGATGGTTTTTTCTAATGGAACTGATTTGTAACTTGCTTTTATTTTCAGTTTTTCACATCTTTATTTACAGCTTTTACAGCTGTTTTTATTTAAAAGTAAGCGGCTGATTCTGGCTTACATGTATCATTAAGTTTTAATTTGCTAACTCAATTCTTAGTTTTTATTTCTTTTAGTTTATTGAATCTATTTTTGACACGACTAAATTTAGTTTGAGAATTTTTTTTAGCCTAAATTTCAGATGATTTGTTTTGTTTGGCCAACCAACAACTTTTTCTTCACTTACTTGATCTGAGTATTCGCCGGTTTTCTTATTCTTTTATTTCGTTACTTAATGTGCCTATTTTTTTCATTCATAAGTCCCATCTCTTTCTGCTATTTCATCTTTTGTTGATCAACTACTGCTGTTTCGCTGTATTTTTACGTTTATTTTTACTCGTCTTTAAAACATTTGGCCTTTGCTTTGAATCAATACATTTGTCTAAATGCCAAGCTTCATTCAGTTTTATTTCCTTACAGTTATGCCCATACAAAGAGATTTTCCGAATCCCATGAGTATTTTGCTTTCTTTGCCTTTTTTTGGCATCTCGTATTTATTGATACGTTTTTCTTCAATTATTCCATTAAGTATTCGTCCCTCAATCTGTAAATCAATCGCTTTTTTCCTAAACTTACTCGTCACTAATTTATCTCCCCATCTATGCTAATTTATTCATCGGTCGATTTCCTTTACAGTCCGTTAATTACTTAAAAAATAAACACCTAACAGAATTATAAATGAATCAACTAAAATCAATGCCCTCCCCATAACATAACACGCCAGCTAAATTTACGACACTTTTCTTTTTATTTTGGGGCATTTAAGAATTTCCCACACAAACCAACGCATAATTATCATCAAATAACATTAAAACGTGGCAGAAATGTCTCACACTCTCAAAATTAACACTATAATTAGATAAAAATTTAATCATCAAATTATTACCTCGCCTAAATTAATAGCATCGGAAAAACTAAACGAAGGACGTTTAAATGTTTCTAATAACAATAAATTTTATGTGAGGCCATGAGCTTCACATATTGTTATATTTACTTTGTTGTTTACTTAACTGTTTATATCCACAATTACTCATCGTTAATGATATATTAACTTGTACGGTTATCTACAACTTAATCTTAAGAATGCTTTTGAGAAACCGAATTTTATGGGTTGTTTTAATTATAGTTATGAAGTAATTCGATTAGGCAAAACCTAAATTGGTTGTGCAAGTGATGCACCTAGGTTACGTTTTGTTAGGTGTTGGATAAAGCAACTGATTGTGAAGATTTCGATTTCAACCCACCAAATTAAAACTCGTTTTTTAATCAAGCTTTCTCGAAAGCTTTTAAGGTGAAATTCGTAAAGAACGCCGCTTTCTACAGTTTTAAACATTCAAATTCTGATACGAGTTCCTGTTATTTGTAAATAAAGCAAACTCGCGGAAATTAAATTTATACAAAGATGATTTTTACGATGAAAAACTTGCCTATATAAAGTAACAAACGACGTATAAAGGTTTAATGAATACTTTTAGTAATTGCACTGGTTTCCTGTTGATGCCGCGTTTGATATCTGCTATTAATTAATTTTCTGGTTTCACAATAATGCGCTTATTAACAAAGTAGGTGCTAGTTGCCACTTTAGTCAAGGAATATGTCTCTCTAGACGGTTATTATGTACTTTTTAGATGTAATTAATAGGAGACTTCCTTGACGTAATTACTTATCTTATTTATGTTTTATTTAGTTAGTTTTTTTTATATTTCTTAAATTTAAGCAAATTTAACCCTGCACTTTGGAACAGCATTAGTAAATTATAGCAAGCTATTACTTCAGGATCTCTAAAAAAAACAGTTCGATTTCAGTCTTATTTCACAATAAATAGGTTTACAAAAATAGCAGAGAAAATTTAGGAAGCTTGAGGAATTTCACTTGCTCCAAAGAATTTCGCTTTGTGGATATTTTTGGCTAAGATTACTCTGATATTAATAGGGCCAGAAGCATCAAGGTGATTTTTAAAAATAGTAATAGTATTGTTTTGGTGTTTTCTCGCAATTTTATTGCGTTTTCCTTGACTGAGCCAAAATAGAAATTTGTCGAAAAACCTGTGTTACATTTAACAATGAAATGCCACCGATAACCCCATAATTTCGTTCTGTTCTCCTAAGTTTTTTTTTGTAAATTTGATATTTTGATTTTAAATCTTGAGAAAGTAGCTTCCTTTCGTAGCCAAGAGAAAACTTAATTTTTTTCAAGTAGCAACAGTATTGGATTACGGAAAAATTGTTATCTTAGTAGATATTTTATTTTATGTAACAATAAAAATGATTTTAAAACAGTTAAGTCGTATGTAATTTAAAACCAAGGTAAAATCTGTTATGCGAAGCTTCTCGCAAGCTTTCTCCTCTGCTATCTCTGCTCACTTGCTCGAGGCTTGTCTCTCACGTTTTTATTTACCCCCAGCACTTATTAAAACTATTTCATGGCTTGACCACCGTTTCGCAATGTAATGTCCTCGTCAAACAAGGCAAACATAGATAAAATAGGTAAGATGACATCAAATTTTCGGCATAAAGAATCCAAAACGGATCTAGAATGATTTGTATCGTCCTAAAATACTTATTATAATGGATCTCCATTTAAGGTGTTACCTCGCTTATGGCGGAACTTCGGTTTAAATTAAAAGGGTAACAATGAACATAAATATAGCGTTTAAATGAGGTCATAAGCAAATTTCGTTTTCTTCGCTAATTTCCATAAATTAGACGTTCGTCCTTCGTACGGGTTCGAGAAAACATATTTCTTCGGATCGCGGGAGACGAGGGGCTCTTAAAAGACCATTAGATTGATTGTAATATTATAAAACCGGTCCTATTCGGCAGACGCGCCTGTATAGCCTCAGGTCAGGCTAACTACACCTCCACAGGTGCCTTACGGTTTATAACTTTCGGTTTCAAAATGTGTTTTCCCCACAGATTTGTTAAGATCGACTCCGTTTCGAATCTTATAAGACAAGGATGAAAAGAAACCCGTCGATTGCGTTTTTCTACCAATCCTCGAATCGAAACTGCAGTAATTTGCGTAATCCGTACAAATACACATATCTAATTGCCTATACATTACGTAATGTTGCAGAATTAAAAGATGTATCAAACAGATTAAGACGTGTTTGCCAATTTATCTATCGTAATCCTTTAGAATTTTTCGTTTATGAAACGAACCGTTAAGACTTTTGATAAATCAACCGAGATAATCATAATTTTCAACCGGGAATCGGATCTAAAGATCTAAATGGAACACCTCGGTGTTGAGCCATAATAATCGTTGTTTAGGTGGCGTGGGCACACGTGTGAGCCTGACTTAACGTGACTTTACACGGTTTTAGCGCCACCGTGGCGACTTCAGCTTTTACTGATACAAGAGATATGTCACCTTTACTTTTATTCCGGACTTCTCCACACTTTATTTACCCCATTTACATACGTGTGTAACAACCACATAGAATTCCTTTATTTAATAGCATCAACAACCATTCAAAAATCATCCGAGGCGTTGTTTTTTAAACACAGTGTGCCGTACTTGTGTCTCATGCACGCCTCAGCAGGAGATCTGTCTACAGGTTAAATATAATTCGGTAAACCTGATTGTCGGTCTGCAACTTGGTAACATTTGTTAAAAAAACCTCCATCGTGTCGTATAAAAACCTAAAAAACACCGTAAATGAAAGAAAAATTAACCTTTTGTTCCTTTAACTAACGCTAATTTAGTTCCATGAGAGACTTCATTAGAGGTAATAAATCTTAATTATTTTCATTGTGTAAAAATTATTACACGAAATGCTACTGATTTTTATGTAATTAGTGTGTTTTCACGAAATTAAATGACGAAAAATACGTAGAACGCGATTTACTGGTATTCGCATACCTGGAGACTTCAACGGGCGAGCAGAACACAAACCCGATATCAAACATGCATTCTATACAGTTTTCGCGATTTTCTCCACATTTTAAGGACTAATCGAGAGTTTTATTTTGTTTTAAGCGCCTTTTAAGTGAGCTTGATATTGAAATTTAAGTTTCGAGTAATTTATTTGTTGTTAAAACCCTTTAAAAAGTTGTGCCTGCAAGGGAATCCCTAGGTATTTGCTAATTAATTGCAATAACTGCAGTTTTTGTTTGGAAGTGGCATTAAATCTTAAAAACATAAATCAGATCCAAAAGAAAATAATTTTATGCAAAACTGACGTCATTATTAGCACAGACTAAAATAAAACAGTTATTAATACTCTCTTCATATTTCACGCTGAAATTTACAATTACCCTGAAGTGGAAGTAAGGATAAGATATTTAATAAAAAAACCAATAATTTTGATTTTAAAAAATATAAATTAACAGCAAAGTACGGAAGTCCTGTCAAATTTAATTGGTTAAAATTTCAGTAACCTAAGCCCCGAAGTATTGGCCGAAACAGAAGATTTATTTATTAACAGTTATTTAAAACTTAAATAAAAAAACTGCGAAGGTTATGTATGTTTATTCTTTGCCATTAGCAGGAAGTCTATAAATTTCACTTCAATGCAATTTTGCAAGTTTTTTTCCTTAAGTGCTTTAGAAAATCTTGCTTTTTTGCGACTGTAAATTTGGAATTTGTTCTGTAATTTCATGCATTTTACTGCTATGGATTGACTGTTAATAAAATGGAAATTTACGCTGAATTAAAGAGGATATCCATGCAGTTGCGGCTTTCAATTATAAATGCAATAAACGTCTAAGTGTTAAATTATTATGTTATGGGCGTTCATAGAATTTCATAATTGTGGCTTTTCGTACCTGACATGCCTATGCATCAGTAACAATCCTTTGTTTACATTCATATGCAAACACTTTCTTGTCCGAGGCAACGCGATATGATGCTGTTGCGGTTGGTTGATCCTACACGTTTCTTAACATTATACTATCCATTAAACACGATCTAATATAACGATCACAATCTCAGTTTTGTGTACCATTTTACTTTTAAATATGTAATACATAACAAATATCAGTCAGCCGTTCTACCCTGTAAACTCAGTCGATATTGTCAACCGACACAGCGGTTTCTGGCGTTAGTTGCTGTAATAAATTAATCAATCGGAAACTTGTTTCAATCGTGGTTATAATTTAGTTGTATCCTGTTTAAGGCACTCGATAATCAGTATAGTTATACTACTTCAGATGATCATTTTAATTAACTCCGCATGACGTTGTCATTTTTATTTAAAACATACTGACTTAATTTCGATTATATTGAACGAGGTTGCCATCAATTTTTAATGAAACTCAGATTTAATTTTTATGGACTTCATATTGATTAAGCTTAATATAGCAGCCCCTTTTTATCAAGGATGCCTTCCTCGTATCTATTCGAACCACGACGAGAAGATCGGTCTATACTATCCTGAAGTAAAACAAAAAGACCCTTGACAGTTGCTTGGAGTAATATCACCCTGTACACGAACACATTTCCTCGTAGTAGCCTTTCAATACTATAATTACCAAGAAAATTCCAAACATGTAAATTTCTAACCCAGAGGATACTCGTAGTTGTTATCCTTAACGTTCAACATCACATCGTTTTATGTTACTATGTCCCCCCCCTAATGGTTTTATCTTTCTCTCTTTAGCAATCAATGGATTTCGCAGGTATTTATAATTTTTATTGAGATGCCCCCCGCCCATTTCCACGTGTGCATTTCACCATTTGACATCTTCCTTAAGTGCCGCATGTCAACACAGCCCATTTTATCAGTTGATATTTCCCTTGATACTTTCCAACTTGAATCTTCTACAGATATTAATTACCATGCTTCCTGCCTTCAGATTTTGCGATGTATCCTTTAATTAACCCGATTAATAATTAGGTTTTTTTTTTTAGATTTACTTGCCGGCTTGCAGAGACCTTATATGACTTACACTGGGCTTTCAGTATTTATAAAAGTCCATGTAATGAAAAGCCAGTTTGTAGAATAACTTTAAAAGGGGTATCTGATGTAATTTAGTTACTTCCAGGGTTCCACATGTGTTGATCAAATACCTAATAAAATTGGTTGCGATTGAAGTTCAGTAAAAAAGGACAACACGGGTACTTCTCTTTGTATTTTTCAAATGAGACAAACTTTTTGGTTTTAAATATTAAGGCAAAAAAGTTTGTCTCATTCGTTTCTTCCTTGGTCGATGTTTCTTTAATCGTTGTTGGGTTCCTCGAAGGTTACCTCCAACAGTTGAGTGTGCTGAGCTTTTCCCATGGGTTTTAGTTGTTTATTTGCGAACATAAATCGAAATATATGTCAGATTGCGCGAATTCTTAAAAGGTTTTTTCATTTATCCTTCGATAAATTAAAACAAATTACCGTTTTAAAGTTACATTAAAAACATTTTTGCTTGCCCTTTCTTAACCGGCAGCTCTTGGATAATGCATAACGTAATAAAAACGTTAATAAAAAGCGTATTTTAACCTGTATATGGTTGTAAAGTAAGCCCTTTCGCAATTGGCCACTTAAACATACAAAAGAAAAAGTAACAAATTATCGGCTTTTGTGCAGGGAACAGTTGCCCAATTACCGAAGCTATAAAAATCGTCAACGGAAAAATTTTTATTGGCGATCCGTGGCCAGTTACACCACATCAAGATAACGATGGTCAATATTTATGAAATCGTAAAGTGAACTCTAAAAACGAGTTTGTACAAAGTGATTCCCTCAGGTGTGTGGATGGGAGAAAACCTGTACTCCTGATTCGCATTTCTACACGTATTTGTATTTATTAAGATGATCAAAATTGCAGAAATAAACTGGATCGGCTAAATGCTGCGCTGCGCTTATTGTGCTTATATAGGAATGCGACAACAAACTGGTCTGTTAAGCTCACTATTTTAATGTATGTATACAGCTCATAAAACGAGGGCTCGCAAAGACAACCCGAAGCATGAGATTCTCCAGTTATGCTAATTAATAGTTATAAATTATTGTTTCGTCCGTAGAAAGTACAATGGCTTTGTTATAAATCAGGTAACGACACTTGGCTTGCCTATCCCTGATATAGGTATAACCATCCGCACACAAATACCAACGTCTTTATCTGATATACGTCCGAGCTGGCTGTGATTGACCAATTATAGTTCTTTCTTACTTCACGCCGAGTCCCTTTCATGATAAATATCTTCCTCTGCGAAATACCAGCAGATAACAACGCCGCTATTAATATTAATATTCAAAAGTCATACTCGCTTAGATTGTACAGAAGAAAAAAGCTGCTATTTTTATCTTAAGACACGAGTAACTTGTATTATTTTCAAGGTGATTTGCATTTTACGAAGTTGACAAAGATTGAGGTTGTCACATGAAAACGGTCTGTCAGGAAACAGCACTAAACTCTATTAATTAAAACTGCGTGCCTTAATTAAACTAAAGTAAATTCGTTACGGTAGCACGATGATTAGCTCAGGGCTACCCAAAATTAATCAGCACTTCGTATATACGACTTAGCCTTGAAGAAGTAGGCATATGTTTCACTTTTTGGAGGCTGAGACTAGCGGGAGGTGCTTACTAATTTTACTAAGGATAAAATGGTTGACATTTTATACAGAAAAGTTTGGTCCTACCTATGGACAAATTATCTAATTGCTCTTTCACGACGACGATAATTGTTCATTTTATTCATATGTAAATGTTAACAAAAGACAACGAATTGTCCATAGGGACCACTTGCTAAGCCTCCGCCACAATAAAATGGGGAAATCTATACAAGGGGCTAAAGAGCTAGGTAATTTTTCAGTTGCAGAAATTAGATGTTTCTTGAAATTACCATAAAACGATCGTTAACGAACAAGCTCTTCCTCAACATTATAAAATTTAAGTCAACGTTGTAGTAATGACCGTTATTTACGACAATATAGTTTCTTCTAGCCACCTATGATATAACTTGTTATTATTTCACCACAAATCACACCAGGATTCTTCTAAAATAGTGAAATCGTGTCGCGTTGACTTTGTTTCAGAGATTGCTTTTAACGTCGTGCTATTTAATGAAGTAATAAACTTCTAACTTTATTGATGACAATTTAATATTTTTATCCAGTTGATTAAGAAATTTTGCGAGCATAATTAACAGGTGTTTTCTGTTACCTAGATTTGCCTACATTGTTTTAGATTACTGTCTCCTAAAATAAAACTGTGTATAATTTAAAGCCCGATTTTACATAAATAGAACGCAAATTGGTGACCATTTGATTTACAATAAACCTCGGATTAAAATAAGTTACGCGTCCGTCTATGCAAATGTTTGTTATAAATGCTGTGTGCAATGAAAATGATATTTTAATGTTTTCACATAAAATTGTCATGCTAAGCCTTAATTGCTTAATACGTGTTAAATAAGGCATTTCATGAATTAAACATAGATGAATTACAGATGAATCGAACCTACTGAAGCGGAAAACACATAGAAAAAAAGTATTTCGGTTACAACGAGCAATCCAATTTTAATGACCAATGAAGACGTGACGTAAAAATTTAACCCACTTTCGTCACTTTTTTTAAGTGGGTTATATCAAATTAGAGAAAACATTGAATTTTTAATTAACAAGATCATTACTTACATAAGCGCTTATTTATGTTTTAACATCTGGACCAACACGTGAATCTTACCGAGAAACCTTTTTTCTTATTTACTTACAAACTAAGTGAGAGTTAAACTTGTTTTATGGAATGAATTTTTTACTATCAATTCAGTGTTAGTTCCGCAAATAAAACAAATATTTTGAAACGTGAGCTATGAAAAAAATTAGGTTAGTAGTTTACTACGGATTTTTTGTAAAGTTGGATTTAATAATGAACTCACCAAAATAACTGGCGGCGTTTAAATAAGAAAAAATGATCGTAGCACCAACATTCGCACTATTTCAAGCACGTAGAGCTTCTACAATCACAAAAATTCTATAATTCATTTGTATTTGATTTTTAATTGCAAGAACACCATCATGCTGAAACCAGTTAGATTCTTTCGGATTCGAATTCTTTATTTATATCATCCTCAGATTCGCTTTGTATTACTTAATTTACTGTTATTAGTTTAAGATTCTAATTTTACCAGCGATTTGATCCATCTTAACCTGATGTTAAACTGATGAGTTCTTCGTGTAACCAACTAAATCAGATAAAAGGTTGCTTTTTAAGGTAATATGAAATTTAAACCTTCTTTTAATTATATGATTTTCTAGTGGTAATTTTTAACTTGAGCTCAAAGCACGAATTAGATTTGACATTTGGGTTATCGTAATTTTGAAAAAAATGGCCTTTATGTGTAGGTATAAGAGAGCGAATTTCCCATTGATCTTTTAACATTATTCCTAATAAGTATCTATATTTCTCGAACAATAATGTTAAGTCGTCGATAGGTCGGATGTGTCGCAATAGTGTTATCGTTGTCTTAGAATGGCAGAATTTTCTTTTTCATATAATAGAAAGTCGTACAAACGTGGCGCAGAAATAACAATGCAAATTAATACGGAGGTATAGTCTAGAATTTGATTTACAATGCTCGTTTCCGTGTAACATCAGCTATTACAAACGGTAAAACACGGTCCCCTAGGCGCCTTCATTTTCATAACGTACAATTGGGGTTTTCGTTTCGAAAAATGGTTACGTTCACACGGATAAATCTTGTCGAATAAGTGAAACAATCCAATGTAAAGCAACACGCCTACAATCATTTGCATACATATTTTTGCGGTAAGGCATGTTGTAGGTATGCAAAATTATTTTATGTGGTATGTTAACTTATTTCATATCGGTAATTGTCGCGATTACATGCCATTAATTTATACCCTTTTTATATGCGGCCGTAAATTATTTTGACCATTGGTTACATTATATCAATCAATTTAACAAATTAGTAATACGATACCTTCACCTACATTTATTTATACTTTGTGTTTCTCTAACGTAATACGATATACCTAAGTAAAGTAAATTCACAATACTTGATCAGAATGGAACAACACTAATCATAATAAAATGTACTGTTTTAATTGCCCATAATTATAATATTATGTTTTAAATAATTACGAGCTATTCTTACTTGAATTAAACCTAATTGTTCGTTAATGCATCGCTAATATTCAATTATTAAAGAAAATTCGTATCGCCTAACTCGTGGAAATCTAATTTGTCGCCCATTAAAAAACACACGGAACACACACAGAAGCGTTATGCCAACCTTTATGTTAATCTTTCCATTCGATGCAAATTGAAATTTAATATGGAAATCTATAAAACTGGATTTCTTGTAAAAGGGAATCGCCATAAAAATTCTTACTTATGTAAAAGAGAAATCCATTAATGAATTTTTACGCCAACCTAACAAAAATCATTTAGGAAAAGAAATAATTTTACTATAAATCTTTGTTTTTTAGGAGATAGAAAGTTTAGCACTAAAATTAGTTAAAACTTTATATATAAGTAAATTCACAAGTGATAAAATTTGAAGATGGATTGCTTTATCTTAAAGCTTTCAAGTTTCTAAAATTTCCTTAATGAAGCTATATTCACAATTCTGAAATTATTATTAATTCAATAAGCATCATATAACAGCAAAATGATTTACAGAAAAATTGTTAAAGATTTTGTTAAGGTTTGAAGTTCAAAAAATCAAAAACAAGAAGATTTTGATTCAGTTTCTTAAAACGTATCAGCAAACCTCTACTGTAAAAGCTCAGCTTAATCTTGTCAGTATTTATTAATTTGGCTCTTAAATTTATTAGACAAAAATCGATAATAATTCATATTTTGCTCGCTGAAAAATTCCCACGAAGAAGCCTATTTTAATCAAATCACAAATAATAAAATGCATAAAACATAGAAGTATTTTATATCTAAAAAATTAATTTTTGTAAATAAAACAAGGCAGATAATAATAATTTTACGATTAAATTTCATAGTTGTAATTAAATATTTTTTTAATAGGTAGTGCATTCTTGGGACGTTTTTTAAATAATCAAGAAACTTAATTACTAGGCTTAAACATATTTAGCAGACCAGAAACATTTGTAAAATGCTATAAAATCCATTATTGAGCACTTCAAACTCACTCAAGCTTTACTAATTTTATAAGAGGTACCTATTCACGGTGTCTGCGGAGTTTTCTTATTAAATTATTTAAAGCTCGCCTTTTTTTATAGGCAAACTCGTCCGTTTATTTATTAAAGTAAATATGACAGTATTAACGTGCCAAAAGATAAACATTAAGTAACACAGGTTACCCAGATCCAAAAATATTTGGTTTCTTCTGGTTCTAACGGTACTGTGTCTTCACAGAATCCCAATTATGAATCTTTAATTCTTAAGTGTATATAGAAGCTCGGCAACTTTCACTCTCTACGCCTGAGGCGAAACGATAAGTCACAAAACCCGTATAATGGTTGTACAACTTAATATTTCACGCTACGTCTCGTCTGTAGGTAGGCAGAAGAATTTTGTTGCTAAGAAAAATCAACCAAATACGATTGCAATTTTATATAACTTAAACTAGAAGATGGGTTTCTTTGTACGTTCGTTCGATATATAAGTAGTCATTAGAATTTTTGCATTTAATTACCTAACACAACCACATAACATCGCATACCCTAGTTATGTTAACTCTCCTGACATGTTCGAATACATAACTAATTGCGTGCACAAAGTTAATACAAAGCAGTCTCATTTGCTAATAAGGAATGACCTTGCAAAACCAGCCGTTGAAGTCTCCGGGTTTGCGTCTTGATCTACCGTCGAAGTCTCTCTAACGGTATCCGACAATTAGCATAGAAAAATAAAGAATGTAGATACATTTCAATGGCATCATGACTAAGCGAGTGACCAACCTCGGAAAATTGAGTGATCAAAATTAAATATAGGTGAAGATAAAGAGTCGTATTAATTTGCATCGCTTAATTAACTAAGTAAATTCGAGTATATTTAAATAGATATAAATTACGCCCAAAACCTACGCCTTTTCGTAATTTTAAACTAAATCATAACGCCCACTTTCCATTATCTCGTGATCGGTTAAAAAGGAGCTCAGCGACGCTTTAGATAAATTACTATTTTTTCTTATTTCTTGTTCTTGTTGTTGTTGTTTTAACTACCTTGTATTATCCGATACTCATTGACTCGCCGTTTGTCTATAAACGGTTAACTACTACATCATTCCTTTACAGAGATGTTTAAAATTATATGCTTCCGCTATGAAAACCGGTAGCGGTTGTATCGTATCGTGTACGTGTATGATATATCTTTTGCCTCTTAATTATATCAAAACAAACAATGGGTTGTTCATACTCGGAGCATAATCGGTAACAACACCACAAATGGTGGGAACACCATCTGATTTTTGCTATACTTAATTAAAATCCTTCTTGGTAAAACTATTCTGTTTTGAAACAATCCCCTTTTACTTACTTATTTGTACGTTTCCCTCACTTTTTTTTAAATTCAAAACTGGCAAATTTGATCACAATTTCCATATTTGTTTATTTCGAGACAACAAACTTTTCAATTTATTTGTAAATAAAGCAAAGGTTCTTTATAACCGATTATTTATTATTAATAAAGTTGCAGCCGTTTAATAATATAACATTGAAATTTATCATCATTAAATTAAAAATCTGTTTTAATTTATTTGTGCCATACCAAATTGGAATAAAATCTTGAATATCCTTGACATGGAATTAGATACATTTATCGGTAGAACGGCCAAAATATTTACTGTTATTGTAAATTATGATACCTGTTTAACATCCGGGCTGCGTTTTAAAATACCGGTCTACTTTTAAGTGCAAAAAATCCCAATTTTCTGCTGCGAAAGAGACCTTTCAAAGTCAAAATTTTCCTGCCAAAAGCAAAACTCGTCAATTCTGTAAAAAAAATCGGTTAAAATTAAACTTACATCCTACGAAAATATTATTTTTAACCTAAAATTACAGAGCTAAATTAAGGGATTATACGTTCGTTCACTAAAATAATCCTCCGCGCAAATCAGGAAATAAAATTACGTCACTGATAAAATTTAAATAGGAAAACACGAGCCCCCAATTCATAAAAACACAAACCTTTTCGTATACCATGACGTCACTAATAAAATATTCGCATCATTTACGGAATCCCCTTATAAACGTTGGCGTTTTACATTTTTAACCTGTGTTTTGTTACGCATTCTTGCTAATATTAAATTTTTGGTTACGTTTGTACCTTAATAGGGATTTAGTCTATTAAAAAATTAAAAACGGTCCAAAAATTACATCCATGTAACTATTAATATTTAAAAAGGTTTCAACGCATTTGCCGCCTTTTCTATTCTATTTGCATATAACAGAGATGTTAAGTTGCACGTAAATGATGATCGCAAAACGTTTTCCGACATTTATCTAATTATAACTTAATCTAATTTCTATTGAATGAGTCGTTAATGAATTCTTCCGTTATATCATGGATGTCTCTATTCAAAAGGCATGTACTAAAATTTAAAACTAATTTAAAACTGATTAATCACGTTGACGCCACTACACATACCATGCATAATGAATAAATTTTCAAACTGAATGCATAATTTAACCGTGCCTGAAGAGGATTGACCCCATACATCCTGCACTTATCTTCGAAGAATATCTCTTAAGATTATTCTTAAAACGTAGCTTTATTGGCTATGTGATGCAGATACTTATACTATCATCTATTTGAGGGTACTTAAAATCTAAATTTATCTAAATTTCTAATTTAAGGATTTAATCTGATGTCTTTATTTCTATGACAAATCAATTTCGTAAATATCAATCGTAGTAGGCTTAATTCTTAATAGTATTTCAAGAACAAAAGCGCTCCTAATTGAGCACAAAAATTAATGCAATATTACGCGGATAATTACACATGAAAGATTATTTGGAATTTTGATTCAATATGTGTCAATCATTCGCTTCGAGCACTTTCTCTCAATTTGTTGCAGAACGTTACACAAGAATCTTAAATTTTTACTCATCCACAAACCCGTACCTTATCTCATACCGATCGTTTCACAATAAATTATTGCAACAGTCCAATTCTGTCCCTTTACGACGGTATTACTAACTATTTTTTAATAAAAGTATATTCAGCAACAATCACGGGTTTATGTAAAAATCGCTGTGGCAATTTTAACGATTATTAAAAATTTCTTAACGTTAATTTTAAGACATACGTGACGTAAATTAAGCGGTACAAAAACAATACTTTTACCTAGTTAGCGCCTGTTTATCATTCCCATGTTACGTAATGAGAAGTCGGCTATAATTAATAACCGATGTTGCGGGCCATCATTATGTCTCGGAAGAAAGTTAAAGATTTCCATACGCGGCATCTTCACATTCGCAATCCCAGCCTACTTGCATAATAACAACAGATGAGGAACAGACGCGGGTGTCTGCAAACTACACCGCGGTTTTAATATCTTCACATCTTAGCCTAGACACGAAAATTAACTTTTTTGTTTTGAGAAAGTTATGGTTCTTTGTTATACAACGACGCTAAAAATATCCACCTTGATGGTGGAAGAACTTCATATTTGTTTCATAATCGAGCGTGATTCGTTTAGCTGATCTTTTTTTTTATTTACTCAAAAGGTGCTGCAAAGCCAGAATTAATCATTTGATAATTTTAGCTTACAAAATTGTTTAAACTGGCTTGCTTCCCAAAAAATTGTAATTTAGAATTTTAGTTTAATTTGGGAGTCTATCATTTTCGCTTCTTTCGACGGATAAGTTCAACCTCCTGCCTGACATACGTGCGAAGAGGGCCTATGAGTTAGGCTTGGGCCATAAGAGGAAGAAGAAGAAGCACAATTTCAAAAATTTGTTCATAGCTTTGACATTTATTCTTGTTGCCATTTCTCAGAGCACTAATATTAGTTTTAATTTTACCTAAATTTCTAAAACAAACATTTCCATTTCTCTTGAATTTTACCCAAATTAAAAAAATAAATAAATATTTCTTATTTTTTGTGTGTATTAAACAAAAACTAAATATTCCAGATTTTTATAGATTTTTCATATTTATTTTATGTAGAAAATTAGGTTTGAAATTTGGTATTTAATTATTAGTTGCTTGTTGAAAAGAAAAACTTCTAAACAGTTCAGATTCAGGTGTTTTATTGGTAATAAAATGTCAGTTTTGTCTTTCTTCGAGCAAATTTAAAAAACAGTAGAAAAAATTAAAATTCAAAGGATTTATTTATAAACTCGATAATTAACTAACAAACACAACAAACAAAAAGTTCTAAAGATACTCAGATAAGTATTGATTATTATTTTTAAAGTATTAAAGAAAATCTAAATAATTAAATTTGGTTCAACAATTACATATTTTTTTCATATAGAAATGCAAAGTTATATTTGAAATTTGTAACTAATTTATTAGTTGCTTAACAAAGGGAAACAATTCAGATTCAAATACTTTGTTATTCACAAAATTTTGACTTTGTTTTTCTTTATACAAATTTTGGGTAACAAATTAGAGCTTCAGGAATTTATTTATCTCAATGATTAACTAATTCTAATCATACTCAGAGAAGTCCAGTCATTCATTAACAAATATTGAGTATTAAATAAAACTTACATAACAACAATTCCACATTTATTTCATGTTTGATAAGAACTCAGATCCAAACGATTTGTTTATGAAGTTGATAACCAACTAATAACATAAAAATATCTAAACAGATTCAGATTCGGAGGATTACTTAAATATTTTCATTTAAAAAACCTAAATATTTAAAATTTTAGTTCAACAATTCCATACTGATTTTATGCAGAAAAGTAAGGTTAGATTTAAAATTATTGTTTAATTATTGGTTGCCCATTGAAAAGTAAAAGATATGCCAGTTTTTCTTCTGAACAGTTTTGATTCAAATACTTTCTTGTTTGCAAAATTTCTTTATTTAAACAAAGTTCAAGCAACACCTACTGGATAAAGAATCAGCTCGTAAACAATTAATTTATAAAGTTGATACTTAACTAACAAACGCATTAAAAAATAATAAAAATCTATACAAATTCTGAAAATTACTAAGATATTTTGACATGCCCGTTGTTCTTAACAGTTCAGATTCAGATACTTTGTTGTTCCCAAATTGCACTTTTTATCCTTGTTTCAGCGTATCTAAACACATAACCGACTTATTCACAAATAAATACCTCAAAAAATGAGAGTTTCTTGATCCTTAAATAAAACCATATATCAACCAAAAGCCTAACCATTCAAGATTTTGCCGTTCATAGAACATCAGAATTAAATTTCAGGCGCAGACTATTTAGAGGAAAAGAAATTTCAGTACCTACTTCAAATTAAGACTTACAAATTTCTGATGTTTTCAGTTTTGGGTTGCTTTTTCCATCTGTGAATAATATTTATTGCAGTTGAAAGAAATTACCGAGTTAAGTTTTTCATAATTTGTAACCTTAGTTTCATGAAATTCTCAGTTATAAATTAATTTGGAAATTCAACATTTTCCAAGAGTGAGGTTTATTCAAATTTTACTGAAGGCTTTACTTGGTCCCACTTTAATAACCTTATTTCCAGTTAAAAATTATTAAATTGTTCTATTTTAGTAACAATTAGAACGCAACACTTCTTTCATTTATTTGTTTATATAAAATCGTTTAATCTATAAATAAAATCGCACAATATGACTATAAAATAGCCAGTAAAAGTCGTTCCCATTCCCATAAGATAAATAGATCAACTTTAAAAAGTTAAAAATAAATCACAATTTACGACTGTATTACTAACTTTATTGTTGAAATGACGGAACACAAAATAAATTGCACCGATCGGTGTAATTTCGCTTCGCCTTATATTTACCCAGCCTTCTAAAACCATTTATTGTTTCCTCGGTCCGGAAAATTTGCATAACGGCATCAGTTTAACTATATTAATTCTAGCCATGATGTAGTTGACTCACACCCACTTGCAAACAAACTCTTGATGGTATATAGTTTAAGGTTTAATAGCCCGCGGATGACCGTGCACTTCCCTGTTTCTTGGGTGGTTTTGTATTGTCGATCGGGCGCTTATAACAATTATTCAATTGCAAAATGAACCCGTTATATATTAGGTTGTAAAGAAAGTTATTGCGGTTTTTGACTCTTTGATTTCAAATGCTAATTTTTTTAATAAATTTTGCTTAGATGGCTATCAAATTATATGTCATTTTAAAGGGCAACTCTCGCTCTACAATGTCAACAATGGCAGTTTAATTCAAACTTAATTTTTGATACCTTTTTGGGTGTTTAATAAAACATGGAAAAAAAGCAAATTCGGGCGATTTTCTTGTTCCATTACAAACTAGATCGGAACGCAGCAGCGACAGCACGCGACATTAATTTTGCATTTGGTCCAGGAACGACCAACGAACGTACAGTACAATAGTGGTTCAAAAAATTTCGTAGTGGAAATTATTGCCTTGAAGATGAAGAGCGTAGTGGCCGACCACATGAAGGCGTTAGTTGAAACCGACCCGGGCACAACTGTTCGAGAGCTTGCTTCTGAACTAAGAGTATCATGCATGACAATTTCCAACCACTTGCGAAACATTGGTAAGTCAAAAAAACTCGACAAATGGGTACCACACGATTTGAACCAAAATCAAGCAAATCGACGACTAGAGTTGTGGTCTGCACATCTTCTCCGCAATCAAAACGAGTCGTTTCTTGATCGCATTGTAACGTGCGACGAAAAGTGGATCCTGTATGACAATCGTAAACGATCGGCTCAATGGTTAAACCGCGGTGAAGCCCCAAAACACTTTGCAAAGCCCAAGCTGCACCAAAAAATGATTATGGTGACTGTCTGGTTGTGTGCAGCCGGTCTAATTCATCATAGCTTCCTCAATTTGGGCGAAACCATCACGGCAGAAAAGTACTGTCAGCAAATAGACAAAATGCATCGGAAACTTCAGCACAAATACCCGGCATTGGTGAACAGAAAAGGTCCTATCCTTCGTCATGATAACGCTCGCCCTCACGTCGCACAACTAACGCTTCAAAAATTAAACGAATTGGGTTATGAAACTCTAGGACACCCTCCATACTCGCCGGACCTTTCACCTACTGAGTACCATTTTTTTTAAACATCTTGATAACTTCTTAAGGGAAAAATGCTTCAGAAACCAAGACGATGCAAAAAATGCATTCAACGAATTTGTCGCTTTCAGAACTCCAGAGTTTTATTCAATTGGACTAAAAAAACTTGTATCACGTTGGCAAAAATGTATTGAATCTAATGGTTACTATTTGGATTAATAAAGTTTTGTTAGCCAAAATAATTTTCACTTGAAATCAAAGAGTCAAAAACCGCAATAACTTTCTTTACAACCTAATAGAATGGTTAATTATACCCGGCTTATTATGAATTCATAACTTACAATATCGTAAAACTGGGGGATTGACTCGAACATGAGCGCGCACTTGCGCCGGCAAGTGAAATATTGAACTTAAACGCTAGGCGGAGACTTCAACGGTGGGTCAAGACAGAAGCTTGGATTTTAGTCTTTGTGAAACTCATATTTATTTGGTCAGTCCGGAAAGTTTGATCGAATTAATAATTACCGATTAAAGAAATTATAATAATCGATGAAAGCAGGACCTGGAAGGGATTAATGTTTATAATCACAGCCGGAATTGAAAATTTTTAATCATGATTTATGTGACGGTTAAATGTTAGTAAATTAAATAAAACTGTTTTTAGGATACCACAAGTGGAACCAAAAGTAATTATTCGTTATTTATGGAGCCAATTGGGCGCATTCTAATTAATTTTTGAGTATTTTTAAGGCTAAAGATTGGGGTCTTTTGTGAATTCTCTTGTTTCTTGCCACAAAACGATGGTTTTGTCTACTTTTTGAAAACAAATTAGATTTTCTATTTCCTTCTTTTTGACCATAAGTATAGCACAATCAAATTTTAACAAAATTAAAAAGCTTGATTTATGTAGTTTTGGGAAATTTTGGCCTCCAATCTCAAAATCATTTGAGGCTATTAACAGAACAGGAAACTCTAGCTTATTAAACATTATTTGTTAATAGTATAAATTTAGATGTTTTCTAATTTTTAGAAGCTTCTTCGTACGTTCATTTGTGTTAAATCATTTTACCCTGAAAAAGATTCATGAAGAATTAGTTGTTACAAATCGCCGATTAAAAGGCTAATTTCGTTGTATTGTTTTGGCCTGATTAAACGCGGAAAACTTTAAAGGAAAATAACTGAAAATTTGGGCTTTTTGTTGTTGAATTTTTGGAGTATTTACCGAATTGTATGGCTTTTCAAAATTTAATTATTCAGTATTAATTAAATTTGTAAGCAAATCTGAAAATATCAACTTAATAAAAGCATGGCCTAAATGGATTGTTTAGGTAGATAAAGAAGAAAGAAAGATTGATATAGTTTTACGGTCGTAATTTCCCATTGGATTTCTTGGTACGTTGGTAATCAAAATCCAATTTAGGATTTAATAAAACCCACTAATAAAAAGTCGACAATATGTTTTTATAAATATGGCATAAAGCCCCACTTAATCAAGTATGGGCTGTGCGGCCCTATTCAAAGCGTTTCGTTACGGGCCATAACTTTGTGTTCATACCGTCCTGATTACTACGGGGGCTTCAAATATCACTGACTTCGGCTCCCCAGGGAGATCGAACTATATCATATCAAAATATGCGCTGTCTATTTATTACTGGTACAGACACCGTATATAAGAGAGGGATGATATCAAGTCACTTTTATTAGTAAATTGTTCCTCGTGCGCCGAGCATTTCGCGATTCGTTTCGGTGCCGCAATTGGCAAATAGCGTTGGTCGAAGAACTAAGTACTGCCTACTTAATGGTGAAATAATAAAGAAATTATTCCGCAGAAATAATTGTTTAATTGCATCCAACGATAACGTAACAACCGGCTAAAATTCATTACGAATTAGACACACGTAAACAATTAATTATAGTAACCGTAATGCAACGAGACATTATTATTTACAACACTCCCGACTTATAATTATCTTTCATTATATAATAATTACACGCCTTTTGTTTTTATGGTATTTTTAAATTTACTTTCAATTAGTGCATTATTGTAAAGTTTGCGTGGAAAGTACATTAAAGGAGTGCAATCACTTCGGGCCACCTAACTAATGTCGTTGTGATGTTGGAACGATGCTTGCTACCAGCATTAATGGTTTGTAGAATGTTACGAAATTAATTTATTATTCTAACATTATTTTAAACTTCCTAATTTTATAAAAGAATTCCGAAATATGATGCCCCCTTGAAATCGCTTCTTTTGCAATACGTAAACACTCAGCCCAAAATCAAACCCATATTTTAGTATATAAATGTTGCAATAACTCTGGGCAATAAAATTAGAAAATGAAGGAAAAGTGTTAAGATTCAAAAGAATTTATGAGAATGGAAATCGGGATTCAAACCAACTTCTCAACTTTAGTAACATTTACTAAACGTGCCTTTTCATGCCTTTTTAGAAGACATTTCCGTGGTTTTGAGATTTTCTAATCCTGAATGCATCAAAACGGAAGTTTTCAGGGTAAAATAAAGTGACAAAAAACAGACAATTTGATCAACTAATTCAGGAGTTTAATATTCCCAAAAGGTTCCTGCTTTTAATATTCCCTAGCTTTTAACATTTCTGTGTCTGTCTTCGTCTTCACAAAATATTTGCATGTTGATTTAATAAAAAATACAAAATCAAACTGAGCTTTGTTTCATAGAATTCGAGTGTATTTTGCCTTCTTTTGGAATTTTTCATTTTTGCAAGAATTAAATTCAAAATTATGGTTTTAATAATTTTTTTTAAATAAACGTACTTATGTTTATTTTTTATTTTACAGGTACAGTTCTAATACAGGGCGAAGTATCGAGTGCCCCCCTGGTGGCGGCGAGCGCGCAGCCTTCCGCCCCAAGCAGCCCCCAATCAAGTATGCTTCTGCTCCAGACACAGGTGAGTTTCTAACACTTCACATTTACACGATTTTCGTCACCTCGTACCAAATAATTCGCAACCAATTAAAATGGGGTTTAAACACACAAATATCCTTGCAAACAAGCAAACTTAACCTTACTGTCATTTTTAAGGACTTCCAAGTATTTACAAGGGAGAATACATTAGAAATTTTTAAGTCATATAACTTCGAACTGCATATGCTAAGTATAAGAAAGTTAGGCCAAGTATTTTACACTGAGCTGAATGTTAGTTAGAATTTTAATTATTTTGAGATGTTTTACGAATTTTCCAGCGGTTAAAAGGTTCACGTGGGTTCACCTAAGCATTTGCCCTTTTCTACAAATGAAACTATGAATTTAATTAAGAATCGCAAGCTACTTACTGATGTTCATTGGCGCCGTCTAAACACTAAAATGTAAATTAAATCCTTTTGATTTGCAATAACTTTCGGCTAGCACCACAGAAAAACACGCAGACTTTTATGAAACACACCTTTAAAAAAGGGCAATTAGAACAAACGCATGTTGCATGCGTGAAGAACAAACGAGCTAATTGTCATTAATTATGGAAAGATCAGTAATGAATTCAACAACAATTAGTTCTCACGGTTACTCGGCGCCTATAAAAACTTTTGTTATCCGTATTACAAAAGGCGGCTCATTAACCGGCTTTGCTTTATTGTAAATGATAATTTATACCTGTTTTACGGTAGAATTTAACATTAACTTGACCGTTTTGTTTTCTTTCATAAACGTTATTTATGGATGCAAATCGACGACGTGCACAGAATCACGATTCTAATTTTTCAAATAGTTCTCTCTTTCTAAGTTCTTACAAATTACGCTAATATTAAAGAATTCCATATTTAAGTACCTGCCATATCGGACGTGTTGAACTAATTTTTATCCGATAGTAATAAGCGCGAAGTGCCGTAATAATCATTAACCGCATGCACTCCGGTACGAATGTCATAGATATAAAAGTATTTAACAGTTTGAGCTTTTATTTATGGTCGCTGCATGCTTCAAAAGAGTGCGAAACTTGCAGCCATAAGTCACGGTTCTTGTCATGTGTACAATATCGATGCGATGGTAGTTCGTGATAACGGTAACTTGATATCTTTAAATAACATATGGTAGCGAACAGGACTCTTACATGAAATGGAGGACGGCAATCGTGACGATTTTACTTTGCTTATTAGTTTAAATTAGCGACATCTTTCGTAACCCTAAGCTTATGAAATATACACGCCAGCTTCCCTTTCAAAACACTCAACTTATCAAGAATTAAATAAGAATGGAAAGCAGGGAAACTCAAATCTAAATGAAATTGCAAAGCTAAAAGTCAATTGGCAATACTCTTCAGGATCACACACAAAAGGACAAACTTATTAAAATGCCAATCGTTAATATATCTAAATTTAGTATTTTTCTTACTTTTAGAAACCCTTTGTTTTGATATAAGTTTCTTGTAATTATTCTTCGTACTTGTATATGCTGGAAAAAATTCATGAATAAGTAGTAACTATTTACAAATTAGCCTGATTCACTGTAAACAATCTGAAGAACAATGGAAAGCAGGGTAACTCAAATCTCAATTAAATTGCAGAGCTAAAAAATCAAGTGGTAAAACTCTTCAGGATAACACACAAAAGGAAAAACCTTCCCAAATCTTGTTTCTTCCAAAGTGTTTGTTGAATTTTAATTAGTAAATCTAAACATTGTCATAGTTTAATTCCGAAAATTTCCAGAAAAAGTCAAGGTATTTCCCCATTTCCGTTATTTTCAATTAATGAGGACTTGTCAACATTAGAACAACCTTAGAGGTCGGATCATTTTGTTTTAGGATTTTTATCAGTATGACTAATAAGGTCCTCGAGAGTTTTTCAATTTTTAACATTTTAACCAATATCGGCCTCGTTAAGATTTTAATCTAAACCAGAATTCAGGAAACGACATATTGAAAATGTAAAATTTGTATTTACATTTTATAAATAAATATTTGTCATCGTTTTATAAAATGATATACGTTTATTAATTTCTCCCTGAGGAATGACAAGTTTTGCAAACTTGCTTGTGATTTCGTTTTGCAATTATTAATATTACAGTCAGGTACATTTCCTCGTTCTTTAAAATATAAATACTAGAAAATTATTTATGCAGAAACTAATTATAAATCATTTATGTTTTTCCAAGCAGTTTTAGAAGCTTTTTTAAAGCCAGCAAAATAGTCAAATTGCACAAGTTCCAGGAATCCTGCTTTCAAAATAATCGTAACTAAATGCTAAGGATAACTTTTAGCCTGTTCGTAATTAAAAACGTACCAAGGAACTAATTTTATCAGATAATTATTCATGGACTTAATTCTGATTGATGTTTCATTCGTTTTCGTTCGCCTTCAATTAGTTCTGATTGAAGTTAAAGTTGATCGAACAAATTGTTTTTTCAGATGAAATAATACGTACATTAACATCACTATTAGATCCAATCAAAAATTAATTACGTTTTTTTGGTACTTCTTCCAAATGTTTATTTCAGTGAATTAAGAAGTTAAAATATTTGAGCTGAAATTTAAAGCAAATTTAATTAAAAGTTTCGATATTAACTACCAATTAATTAACTTGCATAGTCGAAGGTTTGCAGTTACTTAAAAATTCATAAAAACTAATAAACAAAAATAGCTCCGTCCAAGGTTATTATATCTGCGTGCATAAAGGACTGTTAATATTTTATAACAATATCTCAGCAAATCGATAGGCGTATGTTGAAGATTGATTCGAGTTAATAAACGATTAAAGCAATTATACATCTACAGCATAAATTCACCTTCGATATTGTTGTATTGTAACTGCAGGACTCGTTGTAAATTTGTGTCAGATGGATTGTGAATTGATTGGTTCTATTAGTAACTACTGTTATATATAGAGTGTAAACAGAGCAATCCATCTGATGCATGATTCAAGTATCCGAAGGCTGTTGGGCTGTTGCACATAGAATGCATTCCGGACTACTTGTTCCGTTTATACGCATGTAATTATGATATATTTGACAGGTGATTAATTCACACGTCCTTTTCGACCTCCGTGTTCGTTATCCTGTTAGCGAGGAAATTTGTATGATGTACGAAGGAGTCGCCTCCTACTTGGTCGTATGTTAATTTGTCAAGAATCCTGTTCGTTCTCTCGCCTCTATTGGCTTGTAGTTTATTATAATCTGAAGAAATTATGAGGCGACAAAAATAACTGGAAGCCGTAATGTATATGCAGTTTAAATTGCCCCGGGCTGTTATTAGCGATATAAGGCAGGCGCATAAAATTAACAATAAAGAGTTACTACCATGTTGGGCGTCGGGACGTCACCAAGGCGACGACGACGCATGGTAACTTTGCTACCAATGACAGTAAGTTTAAGTCACGCCTCTTTCTAGTTTATATCCCTCTACCTAGCAAGAACTAGGTGAAACGAAACAAGTCAATAATTCAGTTCTTGGCGTGCGGCAATACTAGACAATCGCCAGTGTTTAATTGGTTTGCTCGCGGTATCACGGTTTGATCGACACGCTACCGGCCTTATACTTACCGCGTTAATTTTAGTTCGGTACAGATTGACACTAAATATAATGAGCACGACGTTGTTATTTAAATATCGAGGTCACTTAGTCGCATCGTTGTTTGATTACAGACTCCGTTTGGCTCGAGCAGTTTTGCGGATCTGCTGACCGCCCCCTTCTCGGACGATCCCAGCGTCGTTTTACCCCCAGAGGACCTAGATCCATTCCCCGAAGTGCCCTTACATTCTCAACCATCCTCACCAGCACCGCTGCCTAGTTTTCAAGAAACCTACTCCGTGCGCTACAGCGCCCCTTCTTATAAGATGGACGAGGAGTGCTTTAACGTCGCCTACCACCACCAACACGGACAAGTGGCGACGGCCCCGTCTCACCACTACGAGTACCAACAGCACCAGTACGCCACCACCCCTTACTATCCTCCCCCACAAACCACCTGCACATCCGGATTTGAAAGCCTAATCTCCCACGAATCCTACTCCCTTCCCCCTTATCAAACCACTACTGCCGAAATGCACGTTAGTACTCCCCTAAGTCCTCGCCACCGGCGAGCTTCTCTTCCTTTGCAACGTTCTGAATCGACCAGCAGCAGCGAAAGTCCGAAGCTGCGCCTGGCTGGACCCGCAGCGTCGGCCTGTTCCTCCGCCGCTAGTTCTCCAGGAGGCAGCAGCGACGCACCTGGCAAAGGACCTGCACCCCCGTCCCCTTCGCAATTGTGCGCCGTTTGCGGTGATACCGCCGCCTGCCAACATTACGGCGTTCGCACTTGCGAAGGCTGCAAAGGCTTCTTCAAGCGAACGGTTCAGAAAGGCTCTAAATATGTGTGCTTAGCCGACAAAGCTTGTCCAGTTGACAAAAGGAGGAGAAACAGGTGCCAGTTCTGTAGATTCCAAAAGTGCTTGGCAGTAGGTATGGTGAAAGAAGTAGTGCGGACTGATTCCCTTAAGGGAAGGAGAGGACGTCTACCTTCTAAACCTAAATCTCCTCAAGAATCCCCTCCGAGTCCTCCTGTTTCCTTAATAACGGCTTTAGTTCGGGCCCACGTGGACACTACACCCGATCTAGCTAACTTAGACTATTCCTTGTACTGTGACCCGAGCCCCATAGATCCAGCCATGTCAGAGGCCGAGAAAATTCAACAGTTTTATACTTTACTTACTACTTCCGTCGATGTTATTCGCAATTTCGCCGAGAAGATCCCTGGATACCAAGAGTTATGTCGGGAAGATAAAGAACTGTTATTCCAATCGGCATCTTTAGAATTGTTCGTCTTGAGACTCGCTTATAGATCCCATGTTAATGACACAAAACTCACCTTCTGCAACGGTGTCGTTCTAGATAAACAACAGTGTCAAAGATCATTCGGTGATTGGCTCAACGCTATCCTGGAATTTAGTACTAGCCTGCACTCTATGGAGATTGATATATCGGCATTCGCCTGCCTCTGCGCTCTTACACTTATCACAGGTAAGTTTTACGTTTCTTGTTTAATGTGTAATTCTTGCGGCGGCAACCTTTACCTCACTTTATAAGGAAACAATGTTAAGTAGCATTTGCATTCACGATTATTACAAGAAAGTTATTACATTTTCAATTTTCTATCTCTTCAAGAAGATAGTTAAATATTAATATTGTCAAGTTATTTCCATAAAAGAACATTGACGACGGCGCAATACAGGAATATTGCGAAAAATTGGTAAACCAAGTAAATCTCATATTCATTAATTCCAACAAATATGAAAGTTCCGTACTTTTACAGTGCTTCGAAAAATTCTTGACTTTAAAATTAATTTCGTATCTATCTAAAAACAGTTGTGTTTGTCACACTTATTGTGTAAATTTCCAATGACTAAAAAGTAAATCTTTCACGAAAATAAAGAACTCCAACACAGTGGGAACCATTTAGGCTGTTATTTAATTGGAAAGCAATAAAAATAAAACATTAGAAATCCTCTGTTCCAGTTATGTTAATAAGATTTTAGATTAGATCAAAACAACGGTTTACATCTCATAACCGTCGGATGAAATAGTTGTAATCAATAGAAAGTTAAAGCCATCCATCAAAAATCTTAACCCACCCATATTTAAAGTTGAGTAATCATTAAATCGTTGTTAATCCTGTCGCTCGAAGTTATCCCCGAAATATAATTTCGTCGAGATTCCTCGGACTGAACCAACAGAAGTCAACGATTATTAACAAAAAATTTAGTTTTTTAACGAGCAAGGTTGAAACTGGACACCCGATATATTTAATTTTACGTTCTTGTCTTCTAACCGGATCTTAATCTTGCATCTTTGGTCAACAGCCATATATTCGCGAAGCAACCTTGAAGTTTTTAGAGTCTCGCAGTCAGTAACCATTAGCAGTTCTTTGGAGAAGTTCTTGCGGTTTTACAATTTATAATCCACTATTAGAGGACGTTCCATAAATTTAAAATAGCATTAAAACAAATCGGTTCAATTACGGTTCGATTGAACTGCTCAATCGGAACCGTATTCGATACATCCACAATTTCAAATCACGTAATATGAAACTAATATAAACGATGTATTTATTAAGTTCTAACCTTAGGTTATTATTATTGATAATTTTACCGAAGGAATTGGATTTAAAACTAAATTAACTGAAAGTAGATCACGTTTTGAATTATTACTAAATAAATTCCTTCATGTAGACTGAAATTTGTAATTTTAGAGATTAAAATTCCTTCATTTTCGATTATTGCCTTATTTAATTTTATTATATTTGAATTTGATTTAAATAATACGTTATATAATTTAGAAAATGCAATAATTTGTTCTACAAAACAAATGCGTAGCTTTAATTCGGGGAATTTATGCGTCCAAAAAACGACATAAAAATTTTAAAATTGGTTTATAAAAATTTATGGGTTACTGTTGATTATTATTTTTTATTATTTGGTTTTTCTTTTATGGGTTTTGAATTTATTTTTAATTATATTCCTCCAACACAGCTAACATTAAAATGGGTTTCAATTAAATTATATTATTTTAATTTAAAATCCCATTAATTTAATCATCTTTTATCTGTCTATTTATCCCAATTCGCTTTTCATGTCTTTAACTGATTTTCTGGAATGCAAATGTGAAACAATTTATTTTCCGATTTTCCAAAACCTTCGAAGTATTAACAAGCGGCCCGTACTAGCAACTGTGTAGTGTGTAGCTCATAGAAAAATCTCTTTTACAGAACGGCATGGACTTAAAGAGCCTCAACGCATCGAACAATTGCAGATGAAGATCATATCATCACTTCGTGATCATGTTACTTACAATGCAGAAGCACAACGGAAAGCGCACTATTTTAGCCGTCTTTTAGGTAAACTGCCAGAATTACGATCTCTGAGCGTACAAGGGTTACAAAGAATTTTTTATCTTAAACTTGAAGATCTCGTTCCAGCTCCGCCATTAATAGAAAACATGTTCGTTGCAAGTTTACCCTTTTAAATGATAAAAAAAGAAGCTTTTTAAGCGTGATATAAGATATTTTATGTGATTTATTGATAATGTAGGTTTAAAAAGTACTTAAAATTTTTTTGGTATGATTTGCTTGAGTTCATGCAACAAAAAAGGCTAATACGATAGAATCGTGGAGAGTTAGTTTTTAGTCCCCTAACAATTGAACTTAGGGGTACAATTTCAATGTTATCACTTGCCTAATGATGCACTTAAATGTTGTCCTAAATGCACTACGACCTGTAGTACATTCTTAATTAATTTAAATGTTAAACCTATACCTATAAGCTACATAGAGTTTTGCAATACCTATATGTATTTTTATGCCTTTTACACTTTTTCCAACAAACCTTTTTACATAACTTTTCAAACATTCTTTACAAAACTTTCAAAAAAATATATGTATATTACTGCTTGCATTGGTGACTGTAAGCGGGTGCAGGAATAAGAATGCAACTCCCAAGTTGATACGATTCACAGTGACTATAATCAATAATAATAATAATAATATTTTTGATTTCTGTGCTATAAACGGTTACAGAGGAATAAAAGACAGACCTGCACCCGCTTAGTAATACTACTATATTGTGTAAGTATAATCCTGGTGCTGAAATAGAATGGGGATTTGCAAGGTGAGAGTACAAAGAACGCTATATTTTTGTTATTTTTA
Source organism: Melanotus villosus (assembly GCA_963082815.1). Taxonomy (NCBI): domain Eukaryota; kingdom Metazoa; phylum Arthropoda; class Insecta; order Coleoptera; family Elateridae; genus Melanotus; species Melanotus villosus. Next base: position 3,791,157 of record OY720420.1, on the reverse strand, counting down.
ACAATTTTACTAATAAAAACTCTTACCTTTCATAGATTATATTGTACTTAATATAGGTATAATTTTATAAATAATCTACGACCACTATAAGGCAGAAAAACAGTGCTGACGCGTCATTTAAGATGCAAATGCGCGGTGTTTACAGATTTGATTTTATTTTTTTGTTTAATTAACGAGAATCTGTAATTCATGAACATCATAAATGACGCTAACTTAAGTAATAATTATAACTTATAAAAAAATGTTAAGAATGCTTGAAGGAAAAACTGAGGGAGTTCCTGAACTGTTGTAATGTATGAATAAGCTGTAGACTAATTAATGTTCAATGTTACCACTACACGACCAGTGTGGGAAAAAAATTATATGCGATACATCACTAGTCATGGCACTGTATATAATTAGAAAGAATATTTTATTTACCACTGTTTATATGAAAAGATATATATTTTTAATAGTTCATGTAAAAATTACTTGTCTATATCTAAAGTTACCTAATGGTTACCTTTGAAAGTATATTGTTAATTATTATTTTATATTTACAATATTATTTTTTTACAATTTTATTATTAAAAGAAAAAAGCTTTCTCGTGCCATTTCATATCTAACGTCTTTATTATTTCATATCAACAATTGCCTTGGATGGAAACGATGGACTGACAGATAGTTACCTGATTGGAGTGGTTTAAAAGTTAGTGTAAATTTAACAGAATATTCCTGAACTCTGTACTTATCCACACCGTCCGTTTACATCTAATTTATATGTCATTTATCCAGTAACGTGTAAATGATTCCTATTTTGCTTTTGCTCGTTTGAATCATTCAAAGTCAGAACCAACAACAATAATTTGAACAAAGACAATTTATTGCTTAAATGCAGAATACTCGAAATGTCGCTTTATTTTAAGTAAAAAAAAAACACAAATTGTAAATAAAATGCTATTATATCTGCTATATTTTTTAGTAAATGGTTCGGGCATACGGGAGCCTTGCAATATTGTCAAACTTCAATTTTGTACCTGCTTTCTCTAAACTTTCTTCCGTACCTAGAGATATGTTGTTTGTTCGAGTAAAACTGGGTACCAAATTTACTTCACGCTACCTATAGTAATTGATATATGTGAAAGCTATACGTACATACTCAGCACAGTTTGTTAACTAAGTTCAAATTTATTTAATGTACTTGCCATGTAATGCCAGTTTGTGTTATATTTGATATTATAAGTGTAAGGATTAGATTTTTGCGATGCTTTAGTTTAAATTATTTAGTTTAGAGTTACCTATAAATACCTAAGTATTGCAATATTTATGTATAAAATGTGAAGCTGTAGAGAATCCTGTATAATCATATCTATATGTAAGTTTTATATATATATATTTCTGTTGTTTACTCATTAAAGGCTATACGAAGTCCTTTTTCCGTATAATTTAACGTTCAATATTATCTAATTTGTTATATTAGCAAGCTATCTACAATTTTCAAACAATAATTTAGTACATATACTATATTTTATTTGTTTCATTTATTTCTACCAGTTTTTAATTGAAATGTGTGCATTGTATCAATTTAATTTCAATAAATAAAAACACGTGAATTTGGGAAATATGTATTATTTCTTCTCTTACCGAACCCTTTCATCCTTTTTATTAAACTTATTATATAAAAAAATTAGAAAAAACAAAATAGACAACCAAATGGTGCAAATGTACACCTTTAAGAAAAGAAAATGTAAAAATGAAAGCGCTAAATGTGGAAAAAATAATTTATATAAACAAAAATAAAAAGTGAAGATATGAAAACCAAATACCCAATACCATAACAAAAAAAATTCAGTAAATTATTCGAAGCAGAATTCATAAAAACTGTCTTCAAAATTCAAAATCAGAGCCTGTAAAGGAAGAAAGTTTAACCATAATAAACATGCAGAATGAAACTAAACAGTAGGTATAAAATTTAAAGTTTCATAAAATCATTACAGCAAAGTGAAAAAGTGCATAAGAAGAAGAATTTACGTTTTCTACCCAGTTAATTACCTAAATGTGAACCCAGTACTACAAAAACACAAGGTTTATTCAAGTTGGTAAACAAACTACTCGTAAAATAAATTCTATTAGTTCTGAAAGACATATTTTATTCTATAAAACATTTATTTATTAACATTCGAAGCTATTATTAATAGTTATTATAACACAAAAACATAAAACATGCGATATATTCCAAAAAATTAAATTTCCCGCAACTATCTAAGAAACAAATCAATAGTTGCAGATATCTGGTTAAACAAATATCATAGGTTTAGCTACCCGCCGCTAGAGGACCCTAAATTCGTTAAGTTAACGTGAGTTAACCGATTGGGCCCCTTGTTCAGTGTTGCCAAGCGTACAAATTTATCTTCAAATCATCAGATTTGCTGTATCTAAATTTGTACACAACTAAATGTTATAATAAAACCCAGTGCTCGTGCCACTGTTTCGTTAAAAAGTTAATACAAATTTCAGTAAGTTATCTACGAACTACTTTAGTTTTTTTGATATTGTTATAGCAAGAAGGAAAGTGGGGAAGAACTCATAATGACATTTATAGATCTAAGAGCAGCCTTTGTTTCAAAAGAAAAGACAATTATATGGAAGTGCCTTAGAAAATGAAAGTTCCGAAAACATTAATATAAGTAATAGAAAGTACCTACAAGATGTAAAGGAAAGAGTACAAGTAACAGGAGAAAGATCGGAAGAATTTGAATGGAAAAGAGGCACCAAACAAGAGGATAGTCTTAGCCGATTATTGTTTATAATAGTAATGACTGAGTTAGGTAATGAAAAATACCAGGTCTAGATCAGAACAACTACAAACAATAACTAATATGTTATCATAGATAGACTACAACCGATAAAAAAAGAAGTATTGGTGTGTGGTAGCGGACTCCGAAAGAAAAATGCAGAAAAAATGGGGTTTTGAGATAAACATGGAAAATACAAATATCTTAGTGTAAAATTAACCTGGTACGGTCGTACGGTAGAGACGACAGGAATATACTACACAAATTGGTGAAAGGCCGAGCTATAACTAGTAGACTAGATTCTCTGCTGTGGGGCAAACAAATAACGAGAGCGACAAAGATTCACCTTTTTAAGTCGTTAATAGAAAGCTGTGTGATATACGGATCAGAAACCTGGACTTTAAATGAAAACCTAAAGAGAAGATTTAATGCAGTAGAGAATAATTACTGTGGTCTGACGATAAGAGACCGCACCAGAAACGATGGCATCAGACAAAGAATGGACATTAACGCCACTCTGGTAGATAGGTACCATAGAGAGCAAACAGTTGTCTTGGTATGGTCATATGAGAAGAATGTCCAAGGACAGATTAGGTACCGAATTTGATATGGTAGTGGACCCTAAATAGAAGACAAAAGCCCCAAATCTAGATGGAAGGATGGGATAAGAAAGTCCATAAAAATGAGGAACTTAATTGAAGGACTATCGACTATGGCCTATAGCAAGACAAGGACGAATATACATCAAACATAATTCTAGGCTGCGATTCCCAAACATTCAATAAGATCATTAAAATGACGAAAAAAACAAACAAAAAATAAACAGGCAGAGTAATTAGAAACTTAAGCTTGCCGAAACAGCTTATTTATTTATGTTTATAACAGATTAGCAGTAAATGCATTATTTTACAGCGATTTATTTTCAAAAACTTGGTAAGTTATTGTGAATTTTAAAAAAACATTATTCACGAAGCATAGAAATATAATTTTCAAACCAATACACCTTGTAGTTAAAAAAATTATACAGACAGATCAATAAAAAAACCAATTAGGGTAGGCTGTGAAATTGAATTATTTTGAATTGGTACTTTAGCCACATCCACAGAATGACATTTTATAACGTTTGTAATTTGACATTTTTATTGTAAACAAAGTTTATAACCTTAAATTTATGTCAGAAATGTCATTCTGTGGATGTGGCTAAAGTACCAATTCAAAATAATTCAATTTCACAGCCTACCCTAATTGGTTTTTTTATTGATCTGTCTGTATAAAATTTGAAAACAATATGAAGCACTAAATAGAGAGTAAAAATTATAAAATGGCAACAGTGTGAGACTCAGTTATCACGTGATAAAACATCACTTCCTTCCCGATAAGAAATTATTGTCATATTGCGAAAGGTTTCTCAATTTTACGCAAAAGAATGGTAGCCCCTGTAAGTATCTAAAATAATAAATTATCAATTAATTCCAAAAGAAATAAATCAAAGATTAGTACTAACTTTGAGATAATTTTACATGAAGGTAATCAAAGAATTATTGGTTATTTATTTAAACAAAGTAGGATTATTATGGATTTTTTCAAATTTTTTATTTCATTTGCTAAACTCAACAGTTTTTATTTTAAACAAAGTGTAGGCTCCAACTTCCTATTACGTAACCAATAACATTTCAGTTAACTTTTAAGTGTACTTACATCTTACACATCGCAATTGCTTTTGTCTGGCTGAAACACAACTAATTATGTTGTGGATTCCAGACAAAACCCGCTGCAGCTGCAGCAGCGGGCAAACCCCAAACGAAGAAACAACACATACGAGGTAAAGGCATAAAGAAATCCAAGAAGAAGGAAACACGGAAGTTTATCGTTGATTGCACACATCCAGTCGAGGATAACATCTTGGACGTTGCTAATTTTGTACGTACGAAACTAAATACTAATTTTTGTTAACATCGCATCACCGGTTATTTCCCATTCTTACCCACAAATGAAACGTCGAATTTACCTTTATTTTCTTTGGCATAGTTGTAAGAAAGGGAAACTTCAAATCTATCGTAAATTAATCTTTGAATCTGTAAAACTTGGTTTTATCCTTTTACATCCATTACAACGAAAATTACTGTTACAATGAAAATTTTTAAGTTAAATCACGTTAAATTTCTACAGGAAAAATATTTGCTGGAACGTATCAAAATCAATGGAAAAACTAACAATTTGGGTAACGTGGTAAACGTAGGCCGTGAGAAGAACACCAAAGTTGTAATCAGTGCCGATGTTCCCTTTTCAAAAAGATACCTAAAGTATCTTACTAAAAAGTATCTTAAGAAGAACAATCTTCGAGATTGGTTAAGAGTTGTAGCATCGGGAAAAGATAGTTATGAATTACGGTACTTCCAAATTAACAGTCAGGAAGATGAAGACGAGGAAGAAAACGACTAAAATGTTGCATAGTTTGTTAAATTATTTATTTGTTAAAGATTCAGTATTAATAAAAGATTACTGAGAATGAACGTTAATATTTTGTATTTATTTTTGTTATTTTCCTAGTTAAATAAAATTGTTGAAAATTAAAGTAGCTGAAATGTAAGCTTCTGAAAAAGGCGAAGATTTTTAGGATGAATAAAGCGTTTTGTTGTACAAACAGATGTTAAGTATTTCAGTAGACATCGACCGTTGTGCTCCGGAACACTATCCAACTAACATAGAATTTTCTCATGTTCAGAGAACCAAATAGAGATCTTTATCGTGTCGAAAATCACATCTCCACGAAACCTCCTGCTGTTTCGTACATGAAAGGACTTTTAGATTTTTCACATCAAAATTCTCACCAAGTTTACAGAAAATTAAACCCGAATACAACCAGAGTGGTCCGTAACACATTTATTTTATATAAAAAATACCTCTCTGAACAACGGAAGACCAAAACGAAGCAAAATAAAAAGCACAAAGGGTTTCTTTATGTAATGAATACTAGTTGGTAAAGTGTTTTATACTGGTACCGGATAAAAAACCATACTATTTTTCAAAAGACTCACCTTTAGTTTCTGATCGAAGCACTTCAAAATTGTACAACTATTTAACTTAATACACTACTTTATGTCTTCGTACAAATGCACAAAGGGTACTTATACACAGTAACTTAAAAAATCGCCGAAAGTAAAATATTTCGTAACATTTTCAATTAAAATTATAAAATTAATAAGCAAAATGTTAACAATTAACAAAGCTACATTTTTGAAACAATTGAACTAGCTTTTTTTTTTATGACAAAGAGCAGAATCATACAAAAAAGGATAACAATATCAAGTAAGCGCTATTCAGGCAATTTTTATTAAAACAACCGGTATATACACTATATACCAAAGCAATTTTTAAAATTTATAAATTCATAAAATTTTAATATTTATTAAAAAAAAATTATTACATATATTCAAAGAGCCCTACTTGAATAGCCTACTTCTCTTGACAATATCTTGTCCTATTTCCTTCAATGGGAATTCGGTCACTCAGGCATATGTTGAACATTGCTCTTTCCGTTTTTGTTTGGGTACCTAATTCTAAGTTTTTATTTTTAATTTTTTGTTAAAAACCACATTTGTGCACCATATAGAATTGTAGGTATGAGGATCCAAAATAAGCGATGGGAAAAATGTGTAACAAATTGGAAACCTAAACAGGGAGAATATAAGAAGGGAAGTCCAGCGACTAGGTGGGAGGATGAGTTAGAAAAAGAGAGAGGAAGGAACTGAGCACAGACAAGAACATATGGAAAAGGAAAGGGGAGGCCTTTGGGATTTATAGGCTCATTATTATTATTCAAAGATGGAATTAAATCAAGAAAGGAGAAGCTATAATCCTTATGCAAAAATTACTTAGTGCCACACTAAGTTTTGCTGAAGCATTAGACGAAGATTTACCATCATTATATAATCCAGCGCTTCAACGATTCGCTCCCATTCTCTTCTGTCTGCAGCCCTTTCTTTCCAATTACTTATTCCAAGTTGTTTTAGATCCCTAGTCACTGCCTTCAACGTTATTTTTGGACGTCCTCTTCTTCTTCGAATACCTGCATCACCCTCTAATGTCTGTTTTGTTACTCAGGAGGGTAACATGTCCTAACCATCTTATTCTCTTCAGCTTCGCTACTTTTACTATACTAGGCTGCCTATATACTTATTTCCATTACCTCATTGTTCATTCTTCTTGTCCAAAGCAAACCTTATCTGGGTACCTTTCAACTTATATTTATTTTTGAGGATCTTTACTTTCTCCTTACACGAATATTAGTCTTAGCGATTAGGCGATTATCATAGACATACTCTTCTCTCCAATCCCAATTTTCCTTACGGCATAGATTTTCACTTTCACTCCTAGCGATTCTTCGAAAAATTCTTCCACCTTGTTTCTTTTGTTATCTTCAAAAGCTTTTCCTTTAATCACGATATTCTGTTTTCATTGCTCGCTCTCTCTCTCTCTCTCTATCAATTTGTGAAAGTTTTCGACTCTCTCTCAACATTTTGTTCTCTTGCTTTACTTTTGTCATTTCCTCCTGGTACTTCTTTTGATCTAATCGTATCTCTTTGATATCTCTCATCATCTCTACCATTATTTCTTTCAGTTCCAGTTCAGGTGAGTTACTCCTATCTTTTATTGGAGTTCTCGATGTTGCCTTGCTTCTTTTTAATATCTCCTCGTGCAGTTCTTTTTCAGCTTTCCTTTTATCTTTGTCTGTTGTAGATCCCTCACTATTACAGCAAAGTAATTCTTTCCTATTTCGTCTGCCAGCATTACCGACAGATAATCTTCCGAAGGAAGGTTTAGACTCGGAACAGGGTAAATCAAATGCTATTTATATGGAAAATCTTTGGGTGATAATTATTTTTGCTTGAAATCTTAACAGAATAACTAAAGAGTTCCATTCAAATCAAACTCATGAACTGCATGAAAGTGTTAAAACTGCATTTACCCGACTGAATTACTCATGCTACTATCATTAAATTTTAAAGTTGATTATTGAAAGAATTGCACCCGTAATACCTCGTGTGTTAATGGAGCAGCACATACCTACGTCCCAAAAGAGAATAATAATAATAGTAATAAAAAAAAATTGTAAGAATTTTTATTTAATGAATTGATAAAGAAACTAATTAAATGCCATTTTTTATAATAAAAATATAGTCAGTTGCACATGCTACATTTAAGTTTTATATATTCTAAATCTAAATAAATCTGCTATCATTAGCTTTAAAAACAGACATTAAGGTTGTCCCATTCATTGCAAAATAAGTACATATATAAACAAAAAATTGTTTCTTCTATTTGGCAAATAATATAATTTGTATAAACATAATAGTTTTCCTAATTCATTTAAAGTAGGTATATATCACACAGATCATGATAACATTTTACAAAATGTATACTTATTATAAAGTTTTTCTTAAAACTAAGTAATTTAACAACATTTAAATATTTCTTTTATTGGCCCTGAGAAAAAAATACAGGTACAAAATTAACTCTGATTAACAGATTGATTTTATTGATTTTTAAAAAAATTTCTTGTATAAGGCATTCTACGTCTTCGAGATTTATCAAAATGTTTATTGCAAGTAGCAATAACGGCATTACAATAACTGAAACTTGTGCCAAAATCGATGACAAGATCGTTTGCATCTTTTTTAAGTTTCTGAGATAGTATGCCCAATGCGTTCTTTACAATTTTATTATATTCGGCAGCTTTAATAGGGAACTCTTCACTATGAGAACGGATTAAACAGTCATACCCAAACCATAGAAAATGATCAAAAATAGAAAAATATGGGTTATGACTTGTTATTAAACATAGAACGAGTCTTTGTGAATGTGTTAACTCGAACCAAGATTCTCTTAGGTACAACACAATGTGTTGTAAAACAGATTGCAAAAAGAAAAAGTCTAATTTTTGTTGTAAATCACCACAGTCATTGTATTCCTGAGCTTCTCGGTGAATGGCAAAATAATCCAAATCTATGTCATCGTATTCTTTACGCTGACGAGTAGCTCTTAGTGTTACAGTTTCATTATCTGAATACCACCATTCTTCAATATCGTCCAGCCTTACGGCATTTTCATTGATTTTGAAAACCCTTTTTGTATCATAACTAAAATATATTCGAATATACTTAAGTTGAAAAATTCGCGTATTTAATACTTACCACAGGCTTCGTTGCCTTGCACGGGCAGCAAGGGTATTTACAAGGTGAATGTACTGATTGGACAGAATTGCACAGTTAACTACATTACCAACATAGTAACTATCATATCCTAACACGGTCAGTTTGTTATCCACATTAACCGCCACTTGAGCAGCCTGAACAGATGGGAACGATAGTGTATCATTACAGTTTGAAGATGTGAACGAATCCTACAATTGAAATAATTTCTGACTTTACTTGGTATTCATGGCTAATCAGATGTTAATCATAGTAACTATACATTAGACAACAAACATTTTCTGCGATCAACAATACAAACCACGGTAACAGTCACTGAAGATTGGGGCTTTTTTATAATTGCTCTCATTGCTGGTTGATCACCTGTAGTCCAATTATGTGCATTAAACATCCTCTCAAACTTTAATTATTTATGTATCAATAGTAGTTTGACAAATGCACATAAACCCAAATGCGAACACATTTCTCTTGTCATATTTTTTTTAAACGTTATATCGCAAGAGGTTCATCGGAATTATTCTGTTTTTCTCCTGTAAATTAAAATTGTATTATTAAAAATTCGTAAACAAGTTATTTTTCTTACCTAGGATATTTTGTAAACCTGATTTATAAAACATGAAAGTAATTATGTACACCAATCAGGGTTGAGTTATCTTTAGAGTCTGTTTTCAGGTTATTCCTTGCTGATATCAATCGTTTATTTTATAATATTTGTAGAACATTAAATGAATTCTAGTCACGGCCGTTAAAAGCTAAAAACTATCAATTCAAAACCTACTAAAATCTTTAAATAGTCAAAATTCCGCCAATAAAATTGCGTTTAGTTTTGTAAAACACACATGCGCCATCTAACGGTCGCAACAGCGCAACTCTACTTTACATTTTTTTTTAAAATGCGAACTTAATAAAATCTACAAATTATTTTAACTTGAGATAAAATTTAAAAATGATGTTAATTAATTAGATTTTCCTATGCATTGCTCTTGATTAATCAAATCGGGAATATAAGTAAAATCCTGAGGTTTATCGTGTATATCCACTTAATTTTTAATTGTAAATTGTCTAAATTTTATAATGATTACAATATAACCATTTTTCGCCGTTAACTTTTCATTTGACGATTAATATTAATGTTTAATAATAATAAATTTTACTCCGTTTTGTTTATTGCATCAGTTTTGCTCCCCCGTTATATTATTAGCTCAAGAGTATTCCAAATGAACACTCATGAAAAAAAGAATGGCGATTTTGAAGTTACCATGATTACAATATATCCATTTTTCGCCGTTAACTTTTCATTTGACGATTAATGTTAATGATTAATAATAATAAATTGGACTCCTTTTTGTTTATTGCATCAGTTTTGCTCCCCCGTTATATTATTAGCTCAAGAGTTTCCAAATGAGCACTCATGAAAAAAAGAACCTTGATTTTGAAGTTATCATGATTACAATATACCTATACTATTTTCTCTGTTTCGGCTACCATTTACATTATTTCTTTTTATAAAAATATTTGACAATTTCGAGTTGGGGAAATTTGGTTAAATAGTTAGGTTGGTAATAGTAATTTTTGCTGGACAATTGACAGAAGTTTGATATTTGACGTTTTTGTTGCCTAGCAACTGACTGGTTACCTAGCAACTGAATGGTTGCCTAGGTATTTTGTGTATTATTTGATATAGTATCATCCATTTCTGAAAACAAAATATCACCAAAAATCGTTTAATAATGGAGCTTATTAAAGCATCAAAATGCGTGCTAAAACAATGTCATTCTAATGCCGAAACAGAGAAAGTATTTTGTAGAATTTTAGTAGCGCAATTGCTGATTACTCTTATTCAACTGTTCTGTGTTGGCTTCAGAAATCAAATTGATGCTTAGGAGTTATTTTATTCTATGCAAAATCAGTTATTCAAAAACTTGACCCTATAGGAAATAGACTTATGGGTTTGTACGATGTTGTTTCACCTGGTGGTTTACCTGGCTTCGGTACCATGATAATTTGTGCTGTTTTCCATAGGCTTGGGAAGTGTAAGAGTGAATTGCTTTACCTACTTACTTAGTAATTGCTTGACAATTGTCCCAGTAATCAAATCGTAACCTTGTTTTTTTTTTGTGTTGATTTTCTTTATTACTTCGCTTACCTCCTTGGTTAGTGATTTGAGTGATCAACTCATTTGAAAAGGTGATTCTAAGAAGTTTAGGATTTATTTTCTGGGCATTGGCAAGGAAAGGGTTTGAAGACTTAAGTGTTCGGCAAAGGCAGTTGCTTTGTTTTTGTTACGTCAGGCCCAGTTATCATCTTCCTTTTTAATAAGGGGTATGTGCAAGATTGGTCTTTTTATTTTATGTAGGTACTGTTTTGCATAGCGAGTTATCTGTTCGTTCTGTTGCAGTGAGGTTTTCTAGGTAATCCTGGATGCCTTGGTTTGTATTGCCTTATCTGAGTCTGATCTGGTAGTTTTCCAACATTTTCTAAGTCGTCGTTTTTAGTTATTTTATCTTTTAGGATGATAGGACAGTATGATATTGTAGTTTGGAAGTAGCTTCCCATGCTACCTGTTGTAGGTACCTACCTACCAATTCAGTGAAAGTCTTTACTGCTCGTTCTACATATGTTGTGTTCGGTTTTTAGCTGAACATGTGAATCTACTAAGTACTCGAGTCTGTTTCGGAAGTATTCTCAATCTGTGAGGAAAGGTCGTTTTATTTCAGTGAAATTTTTGTTAGTTTTTTTTTTAAATTGAATTGTTTAAATTTCATAAAATAAATGTAAAGAAGAGTTGGAAACAAAGTGAGGTTAGATTATTTATATACATTTGGCAACGCTGCATATTAACAAACGTCAAAATATTTATTACGTAAGACCAAAGTTTTGCTTCCTTTACCTATACCTCTGATTTACAATATTTTCTTTTGCACATGGAAGGCAGTGGGTACCTGATGGATTATTGCGTTTACCCGAACATAACTTCAGTCTGCACACTGGAACTATTTTAATATTAAAAGCCCGTGGGTAACCTGCAAAATTTAATGAACAAAATGTGTTTGGAATTAAGATTCAATTATACCAGCGCAGTAATGCAAAATGAGGAAAATTTATTTCATTTTTCATGGTACAGAAAGTTTCTAGTATTGCATTATGTAACGTTAAAAAAAAAGATTAAGAAAAGCTTATTTATGCAAACATTTGATAATTATTGGATTTCAAAAAATATATACAATCTTATTAATTACTTATCCTAAAGCTTACAGTTAATTATTCAAAGGAGTAAATACCATATCCATATTACTAGCGTTACCTTCATTTGTAATATCTGAAATATTACGATTACTCTGATCTGGTATTTTCATCAATTCGGACTCTTGTTCAACTCTACGCGTCGCAATTGCTTTTAGTAACGCTTTTCCTTGTTCTTTGGTCTGTAAAACATTTAAATAATAAATATTCACTGCGTTGAAAAGTAATTTGAACAGCAATTACCTCATCATACTCTATACATTTGTAAGCATATGTGTAAGCATCCTCTAAATGTCCCCTTTTTAAATGATAATTGGCTAAATACTGGAATGCGTTATAAACTTCGTTTTCTCCTTCGTAACCACCTGCCCTCTGCTCTTCTTCTTTAAGACAATATTCCGTGTAGGCGGCGGCAGCATTATCGGCTTCACTTAGCTTATCATATAATCTACAGAAATCAAATATTTTTAATTAAGTAAACAAAAATGAGTTAGGTTTCTTACTTCGCAAGTTTAACGAGTGCCATGCCTTCAAAGTCACCAACGTTGCATGCTTTATAGTAACACTTAACGGCATTCTCATTTTTATCTAATTTTTCATAAGTTTCACCAAGGGCTAGGATCATACGACTATCGTTTGGACGCAACTGTTGTGCCTGTTTGTAGTAATACATGCAGTAAAATGGCATTTTAAGAATCTCATAGGTTTGTCCCAAGCCATACCAGGCCCTGTAATCTCGACGATTCACTTCTACAAATTAAAAATACACCAAAATTAATAATGATAAAAATACCGAAGATGATCAATTCTTCTTAACGTAAAATGCTTAGAATTTTTCATACCAATAGCTTGCCTATAACTCTGAATCGCAGCGTTTGTATTTTTCATTTCCATAAATTCATGTCCCATTAGGGTCCAAGCTGATAAATACTGAGGATTTAATTTTAAAGCTCGTTGAAAGTATAAAACTGCCTTAGAGTGTTCTGAACGTAAACTATAATAGTTTCCTGTAAAACGTATTTTACAAAAAAATTACTTCATATCTGCAAATCCAAATTTACCTATAATGCAGCAGGTTTCAACTCTATACTTATCAATGTGTACGGCAGTATGAGCTAAATCAGCCAGTTCGGTTTTTAACTCTTTAACGTATAATAAATTAGAATAAGTGTCTAAATTGTCTAATCTGTACGGATCGATTGTAATTAAATCCTTAAACATAGCTATCGCTTTTTCAAGCTCTAAAAAAGGTTTGCATTTAGTTACAAATAAGAACTATTAAACGGCTATTAATTACCTCGGCGATTATGATATGCGATAGCCATTTGTGCCATTATGTAAGTGCTTTTTTCGAAACCTTGTGAATGCAAATCGTAGTAAATTTCTAGGGCCTCTTCGTTATTTAACTGTTCCAAATGTACATGGGCTAAAAAGAATGATTTCATCCAATGATTAGGTAACTGTAAGGATGTCACTGTGGGCTTATCAGGAACTAGTAAGGCTAATTCTTGCCATGCACCCCAATGTAACGGTTGCTCATTGATGGCATCAACGAATATATCCATAGCCTGAGTGTTTAAGTCTAATTTTTTGAGGATTACACCATACAAGTATAAACAATAACCATCTAACTTATGCAGAAAATGATCTTCTTTCAGGATGTTACACAATTCACGCAGAAACTTATTCTTCGTAGGATCAGGTGGACAGTTAGTATCGGTCATATTATCTAACTTTCTCTTCTCTATACCCATGTATCTCGAGTACAAATGTAGAAATCTCGCTTTTGTTTCCGTGCAATTTTCCGTAAAAAAAGCACACCTTTCGTATTCTTTGAGATCGAAGTATGATTTGGCAATTAGGTATTCCTCACTTTCACAACCTCCACTAAGCTGAGGTAATTCTTCTGGGGCAAGTTTAACGTGTAAAATGGAATAATTAATTTCTGATAACCATTTCACACTGTGGTATAAACCCCTCTGGGAACATTCGTTTATTGCTACCAGTAAATCCCTTTTCACTTGCTTTAAATCGAGTTTTGCTTCTGTACCTTCCATTTTAAATATAAGTTATTCTATTTCATGGGTTTTCAATTCGAGGTCAGAATGTTTACCAAACAAAACTTATAGGTTATGTTTGTTAAAAAACGGTAGTGTCTCAGATTCCGCTTATGTTCCCGTCATATATGATGGGTTTTCCAGAACTTTTCCATCAAGAATATTGGCTATTTATTAATATTTTAATGCAAAATGCTTAATAAACACATGGTTCAAATCAAATTACGACTGCAATTTATTGCATTATTCCTCTGTTATTGCATAGTATATCTAAGATACCTATAGAGATAACAACCATTATAACTTTTAACAAATTAATTGTCAACAGTTTAACCTACATTTACTGCAAGCAACCTTATGCAATATTTGCATAGGGTTGAAAATTGCAAACTAGAATTAAATGTTACGTCAATTATGATGTGTGATGGGTGTTGTATGTTATCAAAACAGATTGGGTGTGCAGATATTTACATAATTACTAATTATTTATTTTGGAATTGCGTTTAAATTAACAAGTGACCCACAACATTGATCCCAGTATGTGATAAAGAATAATTAAAATGTCAGAACCTATGATCAATTATCCTGCTAAATATCAGCAATTACTTCGTGATTTAAAATGTACTGTCGAAGGTTTACTAGTTGGCCAAGTTGCAAATGTATGGAATATTTACGGGGGTTTAAATAGACTGCATAATGCTATTGAAAAGATATTTAAGCATGGTTGCAAAGCAACATGTGAAGATGTAAGTACAAAGTATAATTTTGCGCAATAATCTTAAGTTGTTGTCGTAGGGTTTGTCCGACTATTGGCAGTTTATTCAAGGTTTAGAATGGTTACAACCCAATAATACAAAGGCATCTCTTACTGTAGATTCCGAATACAAACAGCATGTACCACAGCATTTAAAGAACGACAAGGCATCGATTTGGTTATATCGTAGTCTAGAAAGCCATTCACTTTCACAGAAATTGTCGTGGTTATTGACTGATAAGACACATTTAAAATCATGTTATCAATCGCAGGCGTTTTTGTGTCAGGAAAAGTATGCTGAATCTGTGTTGATATGTCTACGATCCGTTGAACGTAATCAACCCGGTTTAATGTCTGACATCGACCCTTGCCTATTTTTAAGTAAAACAAGTGTAAAAGATTGTCATAAAATACACAGAAGGTGCTCGTCGTTCCCTGACAATCATTTTAAAAGTGTTCAGGAACAGAGCAGTTGTGCAAGAAGTAAAACATTACAAAGATTAAATATAAGTTGTAAAGAAATAAATTCCGAGGTAGATTCCCCTCCAAAACTATTACAGAAGAAGAAAATTCCCGGTAAATTAAAACCATGGCACAGCATGCCTAATTTAACTATAGAATCGATAAACGTACGTGAAAGAAGTAAGTCTGTAACGCAAAGTCGAACAACGCCGTCCACACCAGTGCATAATCGATATACTTCAACCGAACAACATACAATTTCAAAACCTTCCCTTTTAAAACCATCAAAGAAAGATCAAACCAGTGGTAGAGATATTAAGAAAAAAGTAAAACATGTTATTATAAACAATTACGACATAGTCGAACACACACCTCCTTTAAGTAGTTCGTACAATAGTAGTGCCTTTATAAATGAAGAACTAGTCAATTTGTCTTTTAAGTCATTGCCCGAAACTAAGTCACCTATACGTAAATCAAATTTAGCTAAATCAGCACCAGATTATAGTTTCTTAACTACCTTATCGGGAGAAAAGGATTTCAAGAAACAACCAAAGAAAACTTTTATCGAAGATGGTGGGATGAGTGTTTTGCCCATGGCTACAGGGTATGTGACTTTCAAGCGTGTTCATTAATTTTTATTTTATTTAATTAATGAATTTAGGTATTTCCCGCGTCCAATTAAAGGCCAAACTTTGACAGCATTTCTGACCTCCAGTCAGTTTGCCAGAGCAAATGCCGAATTGGATAGAGAAAATGCTCACTTTAGCATATCCGAGGCAATGATATCCGCAATGGAACAAATTAGATGTAGACGCGATTTAAATTTAGCCGACGAACAAGCAGAAGAAAGTGACGAAGAAATTAGAGACCTTAAACAACGGATTCGGTTACGGAGACGTCAAAAACTTGAAGAGAAACAAAGGAAAATATGGGGAACTGGTTTATTAAGTGATGGAAAAACCGACAGTAAGTTTTGAAATAAAAATATATATTGGAGGCTTAAGACTTGTTGAGTTATGGCTTTCCAACTGTTTCGATACATGGCCACCTGTTTCCAATTGTGTATGTTAATTTACTTCGCGGTCTCCCTCGCCCCCCACAGTATGTCTTAGAACCGCTTTTGTAGCTCTGTCCTCGTCAAGTCTCTGCACATGCGCCATCCATCTGATGTGCTCTGATTTCACGATTAGTCGTTTTGTAACAAAAATCTGATCACATACTGATCTGTGCTTGTGGAACCCACATTGAAAATCAATTTCCACATTGTCCCCTCTGTTATTTCGTTCAATCTGGACTTTAGACTGTTTGCTAACACTTTGTATGCCACTTCCAGTAAACCAATGCCTCTATAGTTCTCAGACAGCGCTCTGGCACCCTACTTGTAAATTGGGCACAACACCGTCTCCAACCACCTCTTCGGCATTTCTTCCTTATTACATACTGCCTGTATAAATCATGAATTCTTTTCACCAAGCTATCCCCCGCCATTTTTAAGAGTTTTGCTGTAATCTTACTTTCCTGTACAGCCTTGTAATTCTTCATTCTTTTTCTGACTATAATTTCCCCTACTTCATGCTATGGGTCACAGACTATTAAACAAGGAAGACTAATCAAATAATAGGACAAAACCGGAATAACGTTGGTAGCAGCGCTGCGCGCGCACCTGGGTGAACTACATGGTTTAATCCACCATATTCCCTGACGTGCATGCGCGATACGACTGCGGTAGTATTGTAATCGTGGTTTTCACGCAGCACATGTTTTGTTAACGCTAAGGAAATAACCCCAGTCTTGTATTTTCATAAAATAGCGGAGGGTTTTTGCGTACGTCATTTTGATTGGTGAGGTTATGTTGCCGTGTTTATAAACATTTTGAGGTTATGTTCGGAAACTTTAGCGTACGGTAAAATAAAAATAGCTCTAAAATGTCATTTACTGTAAAAATAAAATAGTGTATAACATCAGGTGATTTAGCATTAACGGAAATTTAACGTAGTACTTGCGATAACTCTCTAATATTAAAATTCTCCAGCTTATAACTATTAGTTCACTCAGGTGCGCGCGCAGCGCTGCTATCGACGATATTCTGGTTTTGTCCTATTCTTTGATTAGTCTTCCTTGTTTAATAGTCTGTGCTGTGGGTCTTCTTAGCTGTCTACATTCAGTAGTTCTTTAAAATATTCAGCCCATCTTTCTAACCTTTCCCTGGTTCCGCCTACCAAATTTCCCTCCTTATCTTCACAGAATGCTGTACTTCCCCTGGCTCCTCCTCTTTGCTTCCTTCAGCACCAGTGCAAGGCGGGTTCAGCACGTTCCCCGAAATCCAGCCCCGCGCTTTAGACGGCCCCGCATTAGGTAGAGTCTTGACCGAATATGCCACTTGGGAATTACTTGGCTTTTTGCGAGAGGTGTTAAATAAAAAGTCTCATCCAAGATATTTTATATCAAATTGTTTTTCACTATAACAACTATTTACAAGGTTTCTAAAGTAATTTTACATTTCTATGACTACTGAATTTAGCTAATTATTCTCTAACAATGATTATAACAATAACTTATTTACATTAACAACTTAAATTTAATCTAGCTACCTAAAATTTATGTTACAATTTTTATAATTAAAATCTGCATTAATAATTTAAAGAAAGGTTTGGAAAAAACCAAGAAAAATTAAGTATACAGGGTCAGTCAAAAAGACATGGAAAAACAAAGTTGCTTTTTTCCTAATGGAAAAAAAATATTTTGAAAACTCGATATCTCGAAAACGGTTAAGTTTAAGTGTTTAAGCACGTAGCGTGTGATACAACTTTTGTTCATAATTTCCAGGAGAATTCAATTATTGCATAAAATACAGGGTGTTCTATTAGAAAAAAAGCAACTTTGCTTTGCCGTGTCTGTTTGACTGAATCTGTATACTTAATATTTCTTTTGAAAAATAGATTGGAAAAAACCCTAAAACTTTTGTCTTTTAACCTTTCTTTTCTAGCCATCTTACTTTAGGAAATAATCCAACGTTTCCGTACATAAAAGCTGCTGTATATTATTTACTGTTTCATGTTCTTAACTTGCTGATCTATATTTTGTTTTCCGTTTTTTATTTCTGTATTTTTCACATTTTCTTTTATGATGGTCGCTAGAAGAGTTTGTATTTTTCCAGACTTAGGTTTGTCCTTGTCATTTCTTTTTTGGCTTTCACTGTTTTCCTCATCATCTTCTTCGTTTACTTTTTTTACCTGTTTTTGTTCCTCTTTCAGTAGCGATTCTGCTTCCGCTTTGCTCAGTCTTTTTTGGTTCTTAAATTGTTTTTGTAATATTATTATTTCCTTCCTTTCCTTCCATGTTTCTTTTGTATAGTCATGATCAATGAATATTTGCTTATTCTTTGGTTTTGTCTTTTCTTGCATCACTAAATATTTTGTTCTTATTTTTACGAATTTTACTCTAATTGGGCCTGGGCCATCTTCTCTTTTTGGATTTAGTATATTATATTTTCAATTTCTGTTTCATCACAGCTAATTTGCAAGTCTTCATTTAAGATTTGTAATATTATCTTTTCTATTTTAAAGTAATTCTTATCTCACAATTTTATTCCATAAATAATCACATTTTTACTCTTCTGTTTTCTCTTTATCAATTCCATTCTTCTTTCATTCTGTTTTATTTCCTCTATGATTCCTTCTTGCACTAATTTAATTTTATCTAATTTTTCTTCTATGTTGCTTTTCATTTGTTAAATTTTCTTCCATAGTCTTGATTTTTTTCTTTATATCTTTCATTTATTGTTTTCCTTATTTGTTTGGTTTCCCTCCATTTTGATGTTTATAATCTGTTATTCGTGTTACTCATGATCGATGCCAAACTCAAAATAAAAATACCGGGAAATATTAATCATAATATTAATTTACAGCTACAACTACTGAAGCTAGTGTAAGTCCATGTTCAACATCCCCAGGAAGTCCTTCCGAAAGCATCAGTTCGGACGAAATAGAAGATTTAGAAATAGATGAAGCCTCTAATTTAGCAGATCAGCGAGGAATCTCGATGTCAATGGCCTCGCTTTATTCGGAGGCTGATCTTTTTAAAAAACCCAGAGGTGCACCGGATGGTGCGTCCGATGTTTTATCTGCCGAAGGAGTGGCTTTATCACTCATTAGTAGATTTAATGAGAAACAATTACCTAGGTAGATTAGGATTTCCATCATATAGTTTTGCAATATTTTATTAACACTGAAACTTCAGAGCTTCAGATCTAGAATGGCTAGTATCAGAAGAAGACGCACCTCAAGCGTTACTTCCATTACCAAAGAGTTGGCCGATAAGTCCCGATGACCCAGAAGAACCCTCCGAAACTCCACTACGAGGTACAAGGGATTGGGCACCACCTCGACCGCAAATTATTTTTACCCCGCACCCACGACCTAAGTAAGTTAACTTTGTATTCGGTGTAGATGCTTATTTTATGTTGTGTAAATTAAAGTATATTCGTATGGTGTTGTGATTGCTTCGGCAGGAGGAAGAACCTCATGGCGAAACAAAATTATCGATGTGCCGGTTGTGGGATGAGAGTAGCTTCCCAGTACGCTTCACGCTTCCGATACTGTGAATATCTTGGCCGATATTTTTGCACCGGGTGCCATACGAATCAACTGGCACTTATTCCTGGTAGAATTCTACAGAAGTGGGATTTTTCAAGGCATGACATTTGTAGAAACTCTCATTGCATTTTCTAAGGTTTATTTTTACAGATATCCCGTTTCAAATTTTTCGTATAGACTTCTAGAACAAATGTTTGTAGATCCGCTGTTTCGTATATTCGAACTAAATAAAAACATAATGAAACGATCGAAAAATCTCGAAGTTTGTAGGAAATACAGGCTGGGTCTGTATTTCATGAAAGATTTTATTATGACCTGCAGATTTGCAGAAACGTAAGTCCTTAATCGTTTTATTTATTTTTTAGTAAGTATAAAGTTTGCAGAATTCAAGAATGTTTAGAACATGAAAATTCGTATATATTTACCGACCCTGATGTTTATTCAATGCAAGATTTGGTTAACGTCCGAACAGGTGAAATGAAAAGTAGACTAAAATATCTAGTGGAGTTGTGTTGTAGACACACAGCTGAATGCGAGGTATATTAGCATTTGTTGTTTTTAAGATGGAGATTAAAATACAAATTTATTTCAGTTGTGCCTCGCCAGAGGTTTCATGTGTGAAATTTGCCTCTCAAATGAGATTATATTTCCGTGGCAGCTCAGACACGTTGCTAGATGTTACAAGTGTGGTTCATGTTTTCATAAACGTTGTTGGAATCCAAAGGAACAACCATGTGTTAGATGTACACGAATAAACAAACGTAAAGAAGGTGAAACATCACACCGTTGATTGTTATTAAAGTAATCAATTAGCTATTATTTTCAAAGAATAACATTCAATGTTTATTAGTAGCAAAATAGCGATAGCTCTCTTGTAGGAAATTCAAGTAACTTTCTGACAATTTGGTTTTTGTAAGTCGAAAACAAGGACTGAACATGGAAAATAAATTTGCTACATACATTCTTTATTTACAGCAACTGAAATAGAAATCTTTTACGCACAGATTTTTATAATAAAGTGAATTTATATGTAAAGCGCACGATTTGACACTCATATTCTAGACTAAAATTTACCGAAATACCAAAATAGAAACATGACTAGCCATTGTTTTTAGAGATTATTTATTATTCCCTTTTGTTTTATTTATGTATTGTTTTGTTTATAAATTTATTGTTGGATTATATTTTTATGTGATCATAGTATTTTTTTGAAATAAAATAAGTACTCTAAATGATAATTAAATTACATTCACAGTATAGCTACCAAGAAGAGATAGCAGACATTTATTACTGATTTTTTCTTTACAACGGGTGATTATCATATTTTTATTTTTGTTATTAGTTATTACCTATATGTATTTATTGTGATCTATATTACTGTTTTATAATCTGAAAAAATATAGTAACATATTTTCTCAAAACTGAGTTTGTTTTTTAAAGCAATAATTTTAAGAGTTTAACGAAAGTAACATTTTTAGATGCCGACAGAACATATTTTAAGTTTTTAGCTATTATTTTTTGTCTCTTCTAAAAAACAAACAGAAACTAGAAAAATTATTGATAGATTATCGCAAGTAACGAAAGTTGCAGTCGATTTTGTTTTGGGTTTCCATCACAAGAGATTTGACGTTACAAATTTATAAACAAATGAAATCAATCCATTCACGACTTAGGTAACTCTGAAAAATTCTTCGTGGTTGCATTTTGCTCAAATATTTCCGCTTCTTCTGTTGGTAGAGACCTCCGGTTTTTTGCATTCTCTTCGTATTCCTTTGCATTTGAACTTTTGGAGATACTTGCAGCTGAAAGCAAGTTTCCACTAATGTATTGCACCGAGAATTTTAGAAAAAAAGTTGGAAAAAACTTTCTAGTAATATTTTCAGTAGCCAATATACCGTGTGTCCCAGATCGGGTGGAATTGCATGGCATTTGATTAAATTGGCAATGTTTTGCAGTTTTATATGCTGATTTAAAATCTGTTTAAAAAATTTCAAAATGTCGAACCCATCAGAAGTTATTTAAAAAAAAACTAAAAACTGTCATTTTCTTGTATGTCAAATATCTTCGTAAGTATAAGAGATACGAAAAAAAGTTTCATACGAAAGTCACTGTTTTCGATACGACCAATTTAAAATTGATGTTGAATAAAAATTCAAGATGGCTGCTGTTGCTTTTGAGGTACTCGTATTAACTTCCTTAAGTTAAATGGACGCCATATGGGATGTTTTGGTTACTGAATAGAATTTTTTATTCTCTTTTCAACGATGTAAGATAAGGCATGATTGAATAAAAAAATACCAGTAAAATTAATTGTTTTTGCATTTTAATCAATGGATCCAAACAAAATTAGATGAAATTTATTACCCTCCTCCCCCTTTGTGGGTGGGGCGGGGGGTAACTTTGAAATTTTAAATAGGAACCCCCATTTTTTATTGCTGATTCGGATAGCACGTCAACAAATATGAAACTTTTATTCGTAACATTTTTTTTCGATTCGTGATAGATGGCGCTGTAATCGCCGAAATTTAATTTTTCCGATTTCTTCAATTGAGAACCAATACCTTTAGAAATCCAGATGGCAGTGATTTTGTTCACCATGGCCATCCCTTATCTAAATAATTTTTGTTCATATGGTATAATAGCTTTAGGAAAATACTGAGTGTTTTGAAAAAGAAAAATCCAAACCAAAGATATAACTATTTTTAACCTTGGAAGTTATGTCTTCGCCCCGCAGCCCGTCAAAGTTAATTAAAACTTCAAAGAATCCATTTTATGTCAAATTAGACGTTCTTTTGATCTAGACATATTCTAATAGACCTTAATTTAGAAATTTTTCGAAAAAAGTGCGATTTAATGTTGCCGTCCCCTGAAAGAATCGGCGCGGCGGCTAAAATAGTAATTTAAAAAACTAGTTTCATAAGACACGATTTTAGAGCACGCGTACAAGTTTAGAAAACGAGCCGCGCAGCGGCGAGTTTTCTAATGGACAAGTGCGCTTAAATGTCTTATGAAACGTGTATTTTATAATTTTTTTTCTATTTTGGTTATTTAACGTAAAGAAATACAAATTTCGTTATTTAAAAATAAAAGTAGTTACTATACAACCAACAGTCAGTAAAGCTCAGCCCCTTTTGACATTTTGTTTTGCCTTGATTGCCGGAAAGTGTTACTACAATAAAAATTGGAACAGTCAACTTTTGCATCAGGCAATTAATTATTGGCAAATATTTATTTATTTTTTGCTAATTTCATGAAAGTAGATAAAGCTTTGTACTATATTCATATCGTAAAAATCGTAAAAAGTGCATAATAAATGTTTATAATAAATAAAATAACTATGAATTCTCTTGTCAATCTGTAATTTTTATGTCACAAATCATTACGATACTAGTGCTGTAATAGTTCATTACAAAACGATTTATCATTTCGTAATATTGATATTACGAAATGAAAGTAGATAATAGTTATTTACAACACTCATATATCGTATCAATTATGTAAATAGTGACATTTCATAACGTCAAAAGGTTAGGTAAAATTCAACTTTTCAAAACGGAATTAAAGTAACGTTATGAAGCCTTTTAAATTACGAGAGAAAAGTTTGAAAGAACAAGCGACGAAGGAGCGAGCTCTTTTAAATTTTCGAGTAATGTAACCAGCAAATAACGTTACGTGTGCCGTAACACGGTTTATATCATCCTATTATCTATTCACAACCAGGAAAAGCACTAAATTGAAATATCTGGTGCATTTTTTTGTTATTAAATTGCCAGCACTGCATGTTTTTAATATTTAGTTCCCTGAAATGTTGGGTTATGCTGTCATGTTGACAGATTTCAAAATCAAAATTTTCATAAATAGTTCCATATGCAGTTTTTAATTCTTCGGAACATAGATAAATTGCCTTGTGTCCTCTTTCGGTAAAATTCATTGCATGAAAATTTTTATTTTATAATTAATTAATTTGTTTAAATGTCAGATTTCAAATTTCCCTCCAATCATATAGTAACCAGAAATAACAACATTACAGAGCAAATTATCTGTTCCAATTGTTCAGTGCATGCCAACAAAAATCTAGTGTCCGCGAGGTCAGTGAACAGATAATATATGTGCCGTTTCACATGGAGCGTATGTTCAGCACTGATCGTCAGCGAGCCATTTCCATACGCGACTTACGCCTTTTCACATGCATATCGTATGGTCAGCAACCGACAAGTCGCTGTTGCCATTCTTGCTGATTATGGGGATGTTCATTTGACAATGTATCGACGTAATAGAATATATGCACCTTTGATTTTCTATTGTGCAAATTAATATTTCTGTATCTATTTTATAATTCATGGCGGTGGTGCAGTATATTATGTACTAGAGCTAGACGGTCACGTGTTTACTAGAACAGGGCAAATCCGACAACTAGGCGAGATGGTACGAAACGGACCATCAGTTCTCATGTGAAGCTACTCATTATAAACAACGGCCCGTGCGCCTGCTGACAATACGACGACGCAAGGGCTCGACGTATGGCGGTCGTACCAAATCACGCGGACTGATCATACGCGCTTCATGTGAAATTACTCATTTAAACACATGGCGCTTGGTTATACGTCCTGACGATCCGTCCGTATCATACGCTCCATGTGAAACGGCACTTAATTTTTTCAAAAAATAAAAAATTATTTTCAATGACAGTTCATAAAATGTAACGTAAATCTGACAGATTGTGCTGTTAAAGGTATCTTAAAGCATGGTCCACACGCAACGATTTATCGTTCGATTTGCATGTGCAAGTAAATCGTTGCAGACGAATCGTTACGTGTGGACAGCACATTTGAACAAATTTTAGAACTGCGCAAAGTCGAAAGTCGGAGTTGAAAGTTTGAGCAAAATAGCATAGATTTTGGAGATTTGCGCATGCAAGTCGTATCGTGTGGACGCTCGATCGAGATTTGTTCAGTTTTTAGCTGCCTCATAAACAGTATAATTACCTACCGACTCGTCTAGCCCGGAAATTAAATAAATAAAATTAACTGATTTGATTTCAATTTTTGTTGTTTAGCGGATCAAGGGTTTTAAATAACCAACCATTAATGTTTTAACAAGATTGCATTTAATTCATAATTTAACACAGGGGCGGATCTAGACATTTGGGGGGGGGGGGGGCTGAGGCTAAAACAGTTTTAGGGGCCCTAAATTTTCAAGACAAATAAGTAATAAGTAAAAAAACGAAAAAGTATTTTTATGACTATTTATTAAACAAGATAAACTACAATTTTTTTCTTGTGATTGGCAATGTCACCTAAATTTTCAAAATAGCAATGAGATTAGGGAAAAGTTCACTTAAATTTTTTTTATAAATTAAATTTAACATTTCCGAACACTTTATTTCTTCTTTATCCTGAAGAATTGTTGCTAACAGGTACTGTTTGAACTAAACACATTCTAATAAATAATTGTTGTATGTTTCGGTATCCATTCTTAAATAATTTGGCCAGTCTTCGGGCTCACCTCGCAACTCTTTAAGTAAATGTACATGAGAATATAAATGTCATTTTAATATCCATGATCTAGACCATCTAGAACGTCGAGTTATATTTAGACGTTTTCTGATTTCTCTTTTTCTTTTAACATTTAAACAAACCGCCAAAATACTCCATAATAACACTTCCTCCATGATTATAACACAGCGGGGAAAAATTGACAAGTGACGTTTCGAATTACGATACGAGGAGTCGTTATAATGTGGACGCACTGAGTTTGCAACGATTTATCTGCAACGATTTACTTGCACATGCAAATCGAACGATAAATCGTTGCGTGTGGACCATGCTTAACACAACTCGTCGCTAAGGAGTTATTAGCATGATAACCTTATAGGATGATATAAAGTAGTCATTAAAGAACCCAGATAGAAAATATTTTTAATGAATTTCTTAGGCTCAAGTTTATTCGTAAATTTTTTCCCACGTTAACGTTTGCAGCCCTGTGACGAACCTTAAACCTACCAGCCTTGACAATGTAAAGCGTATAAAAAGTAACATAATTATAAAATAAAAACAAAACTTATTGTTACCACACAATTTATTTACTTCACAACAAAAAATAATAGTTTTGACAAAGTCAATATTAGTCATCTTATAACTTATTTCTAGTAAACGTAAAATATTCTATTGAAAATTCGTCTTCTGCTTTAACAAGGTTGAACGTTTCGTTGCACTTTTCTGTAAATTTAAAACTAGCACAATATTTACAAGTTTAATATTACAGTACATTACATTACAAATAACAAAATATGTTAATGAGCACAGCTTATAAGTATAGCAATTATAATAAGACTAAACAAACAGGAATGTAGAAATATCCTATTTATCCTTTTTTATATCGAATTAAATAAATTAAAAATCAAAAAATTAGTATACTGACGGATAAAATCTTGCGTCTAATAGGTACCCACATGCAATGTTTCTACAAACCTGTTTAGTAAAAAAAACAAAAAACATGTAAACTGTAAAACTAGTGTAAGTTGAAATCAAATACGTATTATTAAAAATAGTCATCGTCGTCGTATAAACTAGTAAAAAAAAAGCTGTCCTAGAGCTGTAAATCTTCATTTTTTATGAGAGGCGTTTTCGCTACTTCGAAAAAGATTTTATGCGAATATTTATTACGAACTGTCATTAGTTGTTCTCTGGGTTTGCGATGTAAACCAGCGTTCAGTAAGTGTACCGTACCCATTATCAGATCTAATTTATATCCTGTAAAAATTTGAATTAATTTACTAAGCACTAAAAAATTTCTTTGTAAACTAAATCTAATTAGAAGCCTTTTAGATTTTGCCGAGTACGTCGACAACTTCATTCACCTTATATTTCATTGATGAGTCGAATTAAACCTTAGACGAGACCAAGTCGAGATTTTTCCAGTACTGATTGAATTACTTACCACTGTAAAATTCAAGAGTCGCATTCCATCCATGAACGTGTTTCATTTGCAGTGCAAGATAAAGGCATGCTGCTGCCAACTGTGAATCGGATATTGTAATTGTAGTGTAATCCATTAATGAATATTCCAAAATGAATCTCGCCAAAGTTAAAACTGGCATTGTTACTTTAGCACACTAGAATAACAAACAATTTAATACAAGCTATAGTCGATCAGTATAAATTACTTACTCGGGCGTAACGTCTTAAAAATCGATAACTGAGAGGGATACCAAGATCAAAACCACAAACTTTGAGTAAATTTAATTCCATCCTGAGTAATTCTCTACGTGTATAAGCACCATCACAGATGTATAAGAAATCATCGATAAGTGGGGGAATACGTTCGTCATATTTGCTAGCAATAAACATACTGGCCGCACCCACTAATTGTAGAGTTTCCTTGCTTACGATAACTTTGCTTAAATACAAATCTACTAATTTTACACCTAAATATAAAGTTTCATGGTTTAATTCGAAGCTTTCCTGAATTTCAACCATCCAATCTACAAGTAGAGATCTCATCCAACGCGTTAAGCACACTTGCCTATCCATGTAATCACTCAACGCAAACGTTGCCTAAAATTAAACAAATCAGAAATATAATTTTAATATTAAGACTTTACGTACTTCTCTTGATTTTAAATAATTAAATATGTCCATAGTGTAATGTGAGACTTGGAATATATCATTCCAGTTTTCTCTATCAAAGTCGATAACACCTTCGGGTACCTCATGGTTTCCTAAATTAAGACGGGTTTCTAATTCTTCGGCTACTAAACTTACATTACTGGGTTTATTTTCGCTATTTACACGCTTCGATCTTACAGCGGGAGGACCTGTACTACTTTGTACAGAGATATTTCTGTAACGTGAAATATCGAATGTTAGAAATTGTTCGCAATTCGAGTTTAATTATATACAAGTAGAAATTAATAAATTCTCCAAGACCAACCTGAAACGGGAGGGATTTAAACACGCTAAGTCAAGAAAAGGAAGATTTTAAGGCGGATTTTTAAGGGTAAAAACTTTATAGGAATCCAAGCTTATCCCAAGAAATCAGGTGGCTGAGGCATGGGCAAAGA
The DNA here is from genome assembly GCA_963082815.1 of Melanotus villosus. Classification (NCBI taxonomy): domain Eukaryota; kingdom Metazoa; phylum Arthropoda; class Insecta; order Coleoptera; family Elateridae; genus Melanotus; species Melanotus villosus. Next base: position 3,762,998 of record OY720420.1, on the reverse strand, counting down.
CTGGAGAACGGCAGGGCTACAAAAGGAGGAGAGGAAGACCGAAGAATAAATGGTTAGACTCGGTGAAAGCGGACTTGCCTTGGGCAAGAAAGATTATAGCTACTATAAATTCTAATTAAAAACTTTGCCACAGCAAAGAGTATTTATCTTGCCGATAAATAAATAAATAGTGACAGTAAAAGTATTTGCAGTTATTTGGTTAAAATTAATTTGAATTTGCTTTGCTTTTTCATTAACACAAAAAATTAATTTGATACCAAGCGCAAGCTCATTAGCATTCGACCTTGGATGATGTAATTTCAAAGTTCAGAAACCCCAAAGGTAATCGCCCTGCGGTTTTTAAAATACAACAAAAACTATTTTTATAAGATAACGAAAACTTACATATCTTCTAAAGCACTGCTATAAAGTGAGTCTTCAGTCTTTTCAAACTCGTTACTCAGTCTTGTTTTTATTTTATTATCCTTAGAAGGTTCCTTAGGTTTTTGGGCAGTGTTGTTTCCATCTGAGTTCCTTAGGGAAGCACGAGTTTGCACTTTTAGAACGGGAGCGGCAGGCGGGGCTACATTTTCGTTATGCTTGGGTTTAACTACGGTCCTAACTGATGGTAGTTGTTTTGCTTGTACTGTGACTTTTTTTATTGCATTTATACTGGCTTTTATTGTCGGTTTAATTGTTTCCTCTGCCTTTTTTCGATTTGTTACGTCTCCAAGCGCAGAACGTTTAGTTGCGGATTCTTTGACAGGGGATGCATCGGCTTTACGTTTAACTCTAGGTTGTGCTGTTAATATACTTGCAGCAGCTGTTGCTTTTTGATTTCTGGTTATCATTGTACGTTTTGTATTTGTTGAAAACGGAATTAATCTTGTAGCACTGGTTTTTGTGGGAGCCATTTTATAAGCTTTTGGAAAAATTTATAAAAAATTATTTATATTATTTTGGTAAGAGATAATTGATGCGTTAAAGCTGTATATACGTAGGATGTAAGTCAAAAATTAAAAGGACTTAGCCCAACGAGTTTGATGACATAATGGCGTTTTACCGCGTAAAATTAACTACCACGTTTACAGATAAAATTTTCCACCGAATCCTTGTATCTTTCAAAACTGATATTGAATATCTTTCAATTGAATATTAACAAACACTTAAATTGTTGCAGGATTTCGATTTAAAAGTATAAAATGAAAAATGACCGTTATCTTTACGATACATGGGAGTGCACCAACATCATAAATTTTCAATGAAAAACGCAAATTATTATGAAAACTACAATCTACATGAATTCTGTAAATACTAAATATAATTCTTACCTTATTTTTGTAGTAATTTTGTGATTATTTACAGGAATACAAGTGCGTACAACTACCTCCCTTCAAGTTCGTTGCACTTCAAGCTCGACAGCTTTCTGATTTCAGTTGTTTTGAATTGTTCGGCTGTTAAAGTTTTCATGCCAGCTGATTGGCTCGTTTAAGGGAAGATAACATCTCGCCCTCTATTGACAAACATTGCAACCATAGTACATGTGCGGATGACAGTTATCAAAACACAAAAACGGTTACAAAGTTAAAGGTATTAGTTCCCCACCTAAATGATTGTAGTTGCAGTTGCATGTGATAATTAAGTGCTTGACATTAATTTAAGCAACAATTTAAGTTTATAAATGGTTCACGGAATCTTTACTGTTCAGTACATAACCTCAAAGAATTCCTTCTGTTATTTATCCGATCAAAACAGTAAATACCTAGAGAATGGGGTAAGTTACTTTTTATTATTAAATCATATCGTGTGCTGATATATGAAAATGATTCTAGGTGACACTTAAATTAAGTTACGGTGATGATGAGGTTGCTTATTTGTCCCCTCAAATGCACATTGGTTTGCATGACAGTTGCATAGGAATTAATCGTTTGCAAGCCCATGCGCTCGGTTTGTCAGAAAATGATAGTGTTATAGTTGAAGTATGTAATAACGTGCCTGGCATACGCAGATTAACAGTTTCACCAGCAACAAAAGATGATTATGATATTCTGGTAAATCGGTGAAGGATTTCTTACTACTAAAAACAGTTGTGTATGATTAAATTACTTTGTGCGAACTGTTGTGCTTTAACTTAATGTTTAGGAACTGTAGAAGCATACCTATTTGCCATTCTCTATTTAAGAATAATTTTAGGGGATCACATGAGATGTGTATTAAGGCGAGACGTTTCCTATGTACATCTCGGTTATTAATTTTCGAAAGAAAGGACAAATATTAGTCTGTAATATTGCTAATTTAATATTGGCAAAAGAACTTACGGTAAACATTTAATAACGAACACTTTCTTGCAAATATTTAATTGCAAACACGGTGCAAATGTGATTTTCAGCATTAAAAAGAACAACGTATTATTAGTTTTCTGTAAACAATGCCTCCGAAATATCTAACATTAACTGAAAAATCCAAAATTCTCGAAGAACTTGACAAAGGTCAGTCTGTTACCAAGTTAGCTAAACAATACGGTGTGGCAAAATCCACAATCTGTAGTATACGTAGCAAACAAAAATTAATTTTAAAAGCTGTGTCGAATACAGTACTTAGCTCCAAAAGACGAACTCTGAAATGTGCAGAATTTCCCGAAATGGAAAAACTACTTTATAAGTGGTTTTTAGAACAATTTGACAAACAGGTTCACGTAAACAGTCCAGTACTGAAAGAAAAAGCGAAACGTTTACATGAAGAATTGCACGAAAACAACAACAAATTTATAGCGAGCGATGGTTGGTTGCAACGGTTTAAAGTACGTTATGGTGTTCGTTTCCTAAAATCTAGATCTTCTCGATCGGAATTTGTAAGTCCCTTTAGAAATGAGTTAAATGCTAAAATTAAACAACTTCAGTTGTCTTCGGATCAAATATACTACGCCGATGAGACAGGCCTGTACTGGAAACTTCTTCCTGAAACAACGTACATGTCAACACCAGAAAGAATAACAATTTTAGCGTGTACGAATGCAACAGGAACTCATAAAGTAAATCCGCTTGTAATCGGAAAGGCAAGAACTCCCCATTCATTTACAAACTTAAATTGTCCGGTGCATTATAGAAATTCAAAGTCGGGTTGCATGAGTGAAGCAATTTTTAACGAATGGTTCCAAGAATTGTTTATCCCGGAAGTCAAATCCTATATGGAGGCACATGGCCTTCCAGTAAAAGCGCTACTAATTTTGAATAATGCCCCAAGTCGTCCGCCTGTGGATGAAGTACGAAGTACAGATGGATGCATCATTGCAATATATATGCCACCAGTCATTCAATCCATGGATCAAAGTGTTACTACAATTACAAAACTGTACTACAGGAAAAGCTTATTGTCGTCACTTATTTCGAAAAATTATGAAAATGTAGTTGAAGCAATGCAACAGTTGTCGTTAAAGGAAGCCATTTTTAATTTAGCTTTAGCTTGGGATAATTTGAAACCAGGGACTATACGAAAATGTTGGCATAATATATTACCTAAACCAGCTGTAGTTGAAAATGAAGATGATAATCTGCAAGAAACGTTATCCGAAGTTGTTACCTTAGTGAATCATATAAGCCCAGGAGTAAAATGTTTTGAGATTGACATAAACAAGTGGAATGAAGATAGAATACCGGATGATATTCAGTATAACGAAAGCAACAGTGACGACGACTGCATCACTGAAGAAGTAAAAACCGAAAACGATGCAATGGTCTCTTCGAAAGAAGCAGTCGAATTATGTAATCAGTTGTTGAACTGGGCAGAGGAAAATGATGCGGATTACAGTGATATTTTAGTGCTACGAAAATTACGCGAAAAAGCTGTTGTAATAAACTTAACGAAAAATGACAACCAACAAAAATTATGCATTCCTTTAGAAAGAGTGTTTGTTACAGTAACTGAAGATATGATTAAACATGAATAATTGCACAAATATAAAGTGAGTCTGCTGTATTTATGTTTATATTAGATACAAAAATCTGGGTGACAACGATGTATAGCTTAACCATTATAAGTGTTGCTTTTTTGGAGAAGGAAATGGTACCTACTGCTATTGGTGTCCGTATATTACTAAAAAGGAAACTTTAATAATTTAAAACATTAAGGGAATTGTTTAATTGACGTTTCACAATAGTTCGATTTTGATAGAAAACCACACCTATAATTGGTTAAGCTGTACATACTGTTAAGGCCCCCACAGACTTCGTTCTTTTTCAGCAGATTTGCCCGTCCGGGTAAAACTGTATGGGTAAGAACGAACAACGTATATATCCACACACCTCGCGTTCTTTTCGTCCAGTTTTTCTGAAACTACCGCGTTTTCAACACGAATTCCACAATCACGTTAGCAGCGGCGGCGGCATTAGCTGTAAAAGTACGAAATTCAAAAAGAAAACGTTCAAAATGGGCTAAAGAGTGGTTGCTTAAACGGAGTCAATTTTCCCACGTAAATCTATTAAATGAGTTACGACTAGGACCAGGTGATTGGTTTAATTATCTTTGCTATAATGCCTTAAATCGGTCATCTGTTGCTCAAAATAACCCACTTCTACGACGTGGACAGTCCCGATATTGGTAAAGTTCGTCGTTCTTACGGGATGTGGAGCCACACACTGGCCGACTTGCACGAGCACGTTCAAAACGGACGGTTAAAATCAAGCGTTGGCAGATATTTTTGAACGCCATCAAGAAGGACGGTTTTCAGCCATACACCTCGGTTTTGTGACCGTTCTACCTGTACAGTTTTACCCGGACGGGCAAAACTGCTGCAAAAGAACGAAGTCTGTGGGGGCCTTTAAGTAATAATGTTAATTGCGTTAATTGGTTTGTTACGTATTCTCAAGGCATACAATTTTTAAATTTTGTTTTTATTATTTTCTTTACCTTGTTACTTGTTCACTCACTAGCTAATTCTATTCAATGTGATTAACCTTTTGCTCACAGCACGTAATTAATGTAAATTCAGTTTCAATACAGATCACCAGTGGTAGGTACTGTTATGTTACTCCTCTCTCAAAATCTCTTAAGTACTTATGGTCAGTTAATTTTTTTTTATTTTGTTTCTTTTGTTATATGTTTATAACAGAAGATCAATAAAAAAATCAATTAGGGTAGGCTGTAAAATTGAATTATTTTGAATTGGTATTTTAGCCACATCCACAGAATGACATATCTGACATAAATTTAAGGTTATAAACTTTGTTTACAATAAAAATGTCAAATTACAAACGTTATAAAATGTCATTCTGTGGATGTGGCTAAAGTACCAATTCAAAATAATTCAATTTCACAGCCTACCCTAATTGGTGTTTTTATTGATCTGTTGGTACTAAAAATTAAAAAATAACACTTCTACAGAGATTTGAACCTGGCCTTCCATTAGACAGCTATATATTTTAATAAAATACCTAGAACAAAATGGTGTTTAACACTGTAATATTTTGTTGCAGTAATACTATTGAAAATCCCAAATATGTATTGAATATTTTTAGTAAATATTTTCCAGAACTTGCGTGAAGGTTTCAATGCTAGACAGCGTGTTATTACATCAGCATAACTTCGGTTTGCCCCAGAACTTTCTGTTCTGTTAAGGTGTATAAATAAATAAACGAATAAATACAATTTTTTGCAATAATCTGTAATAATTTTAAAAGAAAATAGATTGGTATCTAAGTAACTATCTTCCTCCATATCTTCCTGTTTCTTATTTTTTTCCTCCAGTTCCTAATTTTCATTTTCCTTGGATCTTCGTACCGTCTGTTACTCGGTCTTCCTTTCATTTCTGGTTTCCATGTTGTTTTATTTGTATCATCCTTGTTTCTTCTGGCGCAGCCACCTAATTCGCTGTGCCTTCGTTATTTTCACTATGCCTTCTCCTCCCATTATTTCCGCTATTTCATGGTTCATGTGTTTGTATTCTTCATATTTTTTGCTCCCACTATTGCTTTTAATATTTTTCTTTCAAAAATTCTTAGTTGTTTGTCTTGTGTTTTTGTTGGGCACATTACTCGTATAGCACCACTGGTGTAATTAGGCTTTTATAAATTTGTAGTTTGGTTTTTATCCTTATCGTTTCTGCTCTTCAGAATTTTTCGGTTTGCATAAAAGCATGGAAGTTGTGGGTGTGTGGTAGTGTTGAGCAAGACTGCTCTAAATATTGCCAAAGTGATGAACAAAGCTCGTTTTGTTCTAATGAAATTCTGTTTATTAAAATGTAAAGACAGAATACATGACAAGTCAAATTACAAAATAACAATATTACTAGTTGCTATGAAAACAACCAATCCTAATATGTGTCGTACAAAGCAAATATATAAAATAGCCTGCTTGTGCTAGCAATGAAAGGAGCGCAATGCATTATTTCCAACACCCCTTCTCGCTGCTTTCATGCACATCTTCTTGGTGTTCGGTTTGAATTCCAAGTTTCGCTTTGAAATAGTAATGTCGTTCTCGTGTGAGCGGTTTTGTAAGTAGATCGGCTGTCATCTGCTCTGTAGGACAGTAGATCATGTTGATGACTTTTTCTTCTTGTAGATCGCGCAAGAAGTGGTGCGATATATCAATATGTTTCGTTCGGCTACTCAATCGATTGGATTCTACCATCTTGATACAACCTTGGTTGTCTTCCAAAATAGTAGTTGGACCACTCAGAGCACCACCCATGTCAAAAAGTAGCTGTCGTAACCACAGCAGCTCTCTAGCCGCTAACGAAACCGCCACGTATTCGGCTTCCGTAGACGACAGGGCAACGGTCTTTTGTTTCTGACTGCACCAGGCAATCGTCGATGTACCAAGCTGAAACAGATAGCCACTGGTAGATTTTCTGTCTACTTTGTCGCCTGCCCAATCTGCATCGCAATAACAGACTAACTTCGATTTCGCAGTAGACGAAAATCGTAACTTCTGATCTTTGGTACCGGAGAGATAACGTAAAACACGTTTGACTGAGCCCCAGTCTTTTTCTGTAGGAGTGGACACTTTCCGACATAAGTAACCAACTGCAAGTGCAATATCAGGACGCGAAACAGTGGCTAAATACAGCAATGATCCGATAGCTTGCCTGTATTTATTATTGTTCGGAAGTTGCGGACTGTCTTCCGCATTCATTGCAGGAAATCCAGTTTCCATTGGTGTTGCTGCTGGACGACAATCAGCCATGCCATATTCTTTCAGCATCTGAATAACTTTCTGCCTTTGACGGATCAGGAAAGAACCATCACTTTCACGTTCCACATTGATACCCAAATAATGAGCAACTCCACCTAAATCTTTTGTGTTGAAGTAATAATCCAACTGAACACCAACACTTTCAGTAAGTTGCTCAGTGGTCGCTGCCACTAGTAGATCGTCGACATAGATCAGCACGTATGTTGCGTTCCCGTCATTCTCAATACGTGTAAACAAACACGGATCTGCTTTGCTGTACTTGAAGCCCAAAGTACGTAATACTTCAGTTGCCTTCTTATTCCATGCTCGAGCAGATTGTTTAAGTCCGTACAGACTACGTCGTAGACGTAGGACTTTGTTTTCTTGTCCGGGGATGACGAACCCATCAGGTTGTTCTAAATATAATTCTTCGTCAAGTTCACCATTCAAGTAGGCACATTTGACATCTAAATGGCGAACATGTAAGTTTCGGAGTGCTGCAACGGTCAACAGCGTCCGAACAGTCTCGTGGCGTACGACAGGCGCAAACGTCTCGTCGTAGTCAATGTTATTACGCTGGGAGAAACCACGGGCCACCAGTCTGGCCTTATAAGTGTGGATATGCCCTTGACCATCCAACTTTGCTTTAAAAACCCACTTCGCTGTTATGGTCTTGAAACCGGGCGGCAAATCTACAACATCCCAAACATGGTACTCACGGAGAGATTTCATCTCTTCTTCAGCGGCAGCCACCCACAACTTTCGCTCTCGTTGTGACAATTTCATGACATCACTCCAAGTAACAGGTTCTTTGTTTCCCTTAGTCTCGGCCATGAAAATATCATCATATCGCTCAGGAGCTTTCCCGGCAGTAGAACGTGTCGACCAGCGAGATCTCGTAGAGGAGACGGCATGTGGCTCGCATGGTTTGTCTCTTACACGCTCTGACTGAGGTGGTGGCGTCTGCTGACCCAGATCATTTTCCTCGTAAAAATTATCAGGCTCATTCGTCAGATCTTGTTGTTCTGACTCAATTATGTTATTATCATGCTCTGGTGGGATTAGTACATTCTTAACCTCTGCATCTGGTGTGGACTCGTAAAAGCAATCACAGTCAATGACATCCCCTTCTGGGAGTTGTATCTTCTGATTGTGTTGGACAGGAATATGGCCTGGTTCACTTTCTACGATTCTCACAGATCGGCTAACGGTTACTTTGTTAGTTTTAGGATCAAGAATCCTGTAGCCCTTGGTAGTAGTGCTGTATCCCACCAGGATACCAATCACGGCGCAGTCATCCCATTTCTTTCGTAGTTCGTGTGGAACTAGTCGATAAACCTTGCTGCCGAAAATTCGCAGATGACTCGTATCTGGTTTTCTACCGTACCATTTCTCGTATGGCGTCGTGTCCACCGAACGACTCGGCAGACGATTAATGAGGTACGCGGCCGTCGAGATCGCTTCTCCCCAGAATTGCAACGCCAAACCAGCATCAAGAAGCATGCACCGTCCCATCTCTACAAGAGTACGGTTCTTTCGTTCAGCAACTCCATTTTGCTGAAGCGTATAGGGCACGGTCGTCTGATGCTCGATTCCCTGCGATTTAAAATAGTTTAGAAGTTCCCTGTTGACAAACTCTTTGCCATTATCTGAACGAAAGGTTGCTGGCGTTCGGTTGAACTTCGTCTTGACAGCATTAATAAACTCCTTCACTATACTGGGTACCTCGTCCTTTCCATGAATGAGTGCTACAACAGTAAAGCGAGAATAATCATCCGTGAAAGTCAGTACGTATCGGTTGCCAGATGGAGTCGTGTGTTGCATCGGGCCACAAAGATCACAATGGATAAGCATGCCCGGCATCGAAGCTCTCGTTTTGCTGTTCTTCGGAAACGGTGTAGCAGTAAGCTTTCCTCGTGCACAAGAGTCGCAATCTCTATTGCATTCTGATCCCAGCTTCACTGTTATGCCAGTAACCAGTTTTTCTGACACGAGTCTTTTGATAGCTGCAAGGTCGCGGTGTCCAAATCGTCGGTGCCACTGATAAAGAGTGGCGGCACCTACAACAAATGCAGTTTCTCCTACCTTGTCTTCCGATGAATTCACTGGTGCACCACCACGCAACCAGTATACGTCATCATCGTGCTCGCTGAACGCTTCAGCGACCAGCTGACCATCAGCGGTGGTGATCATGCACCGATCACCTTCGAAAATCACACGCATGCCAGCACGTGTCATACGGCGAACAGATAGTAGATTCGTACTGAGGTTCGGCATGTACAGTACATCTAGCAGTTTGACTGATGACGTTTCCCCTTCTGAAAGTTTACAAGATAACTTTACCTCACCAATACCAGTTGACATCAACTTCGATGATTTGTCAGCTAAAGAGATGTTAGTCTTGTACTCCGATAGGTTCTGGAAACGTTTCTTGTCATCTAGCATATGTGATGACGCTCCAGAGTCAATGCACCATTTTTCGCCGCTGTTGTTAGCAACCATCACTGACTGTTGCTCTTTTACTTGAATAGCTGTGCCATGGAAAGCAAATTGCGACTTCACTTTTTCTCCACCATTGCGACTATCTCTACCCTGTCCTGCCTGATGTGCAGTAACATTGCGGCTGTTATTTGTAGGCTGACACTGTGGCGTTTCAGGGCAGTTACGTCGCAGATGACCTGGACGATTACAGTTGTAGCAGGTACGATCCTCAGCCGGCTGGCTGCCAGGACCTCCTACTCGGCCACAGCCTCGGCCGCGTCCACGTCCGCTTTGTCCTTGACGACCGGAAGTTGATTGCAACGCTGTTTCACTGTCTAACTTGGTGCTCTGCTGTCCAGTTTCCATGCGACGTCGGTACTGGTCTTCGAGTTTGCCTATTACATAGTCCAGAGTCAAATCGGCTTCATCTCGTCCCTCTAGAGCTGTGACAAGTCCAGAGTATGAATCCGGAAGACTGGCAAACAAATATGCCACAATCTCTTCATCATCGACTTTGGCATTGGCTAATCGAAGCTGGTTAACTAGTGCCAGCACTCGAGTAATGTGTTCTGACATTGTGCCAGACTTGTATCTGACTTGGCTTAACTTCGTGCGTAGGTAAACGCGACTGCCATAAGTTGACCTTTGGTATAAGTGCTTGAGATGTTCCCAGACATCGTGCGCTGACTCACGACCGGCAAAATGTGTCAACTGAGTATCAGTGACATGTAGAGTCAATGCAGCCCGTGCACGCTCATTTGATCTCTTCCATACATCATTTAAGTCGGATCCAGATTCCGGTTTTGGATTTGAAGTCACATTCCACAAGTCCTTTTCAATGAGCAACGCTTGCATCTTTTCTTTCCAAACTGCATAGTTCTTACCAGAAAGAAGTGGAACTAATCGTGTGGAATTACCTTCAGAATCAGCCATCTCAGGGAAATATTTGTCAACCTTAGATTATGCGTGTCTGGCGCCCATAACCTGATGAACAAAGCTCGTTTTGTTCTAATGAAATTCTGTTTATTAAAATGTAAAGACAGAATACATGACAAGTCAAATTACAAAATAACAATATTACTAGTTGCTATGAAAACAACCAATCCTAATATGTGTCGTACAAAGCAAATATATAAAATAGCCTGCTTGTGCTAGCAATGAAAGGAGCGCAATGCATTATTTCCAACACAAAGTAATGAACGTCAGTATAATACCATTCAAAGAATTTTATGAAAAGAGATATGTATTCCGATTTTATCAAATAGCTACAAGTCAGGAAATCTTTTGGGAAGATAAACCATGAAGACTGCTGTTTTGTGAAAATATTATAGAAAGAGCAAATGCTAATGAAAATTTTGTTCAATGGATTTGCTTTATCAGTGAATCTTCATTTCATATTTTTGGCAGACACAATCCGTTTGTTGTTCTATTTGGTCTCGGAAAAATCGACACATTTGAATGAATTATGGTACCCCATATGTGTGTGTAAATTCAATCTATTTTTTTAAACTTTTGTGCATATTTTTATATTCCATATTATATTTTATGTAAATGTTTTTTCTTATGTTTGTAAAAATGTATTGTGCCCTGTTGGTATAATTATATTGTATTTTTGTGATCTGTTTAATAGCATTTTTGTTTTTAAGCGATAAACTGCTAGATACTACTATCGCTTCAGATATGTTGTTAGAATTTACGTTTATTCAGTAAACCCACAAAATAAATAAAAATTTTATGAAAACTGGCTCAATATTGGTACAATTTTTTTAAGGAAAATTATTTATTATCATGAAAAATGAATTTTCTACATAAAAAATAAATATATGATTCTGTAACAACCAATAATTTAATGAAACGAATAGAACAGTTTTACATCTTTTAACATTCTTTTAGTTTATGGCAGGGCCGGCAACTTTTGATTTTTGCGTGTGGTGCTCAAAAAGAACAACATACATAATATAAATATGTATATTTAAATGTAACGCTTTACTTAGAAACATACGTAAATATACATAGTAAATAGGTACTTAACATATTATGTATGTATGTATGGTCTGTAACCTCTTGTACCATTCGGTGGCGAGGCTGGTGCGTTAATGTGTGAGGCTCTACGGGTGCAGTACACAATCCGCTTCGACTGCGAGTTGCGTGATTGGTGCGCCGTTTAATACCTACATACTGCACCATGTGTAAAGTGTAAGTGTGTGTGTAGTATAGGACCTTGTTACTCTAACTCTTAGGCCTGTATTCTGAGGAGAGCGTCGTTAATTAGGTGCCCAACGACGAATGGTCACCAGGACTCGATACCGACCTCCAGACTGCAGGAAAATGCCCATCCGAAGATTCGAACCGGGGACTAGCGCAACGCTAGCCTGACGCCCTACCACTGCGCCACCCTGGCACTAGCTTAACATATCATACATAATATAAATAATTTTACATGGACATGGAAAAAGTGGAGACACGAACTGCGGCCCTGGAAATCCACTCATTTATGAGTGGTTTTAAATCAAGTGCTTCTGTGTAGTCTTGATGCACATGAAAAATCACAATGTTATTCAGCCGACTGACACAGGAACGTAAAAATGTCTTTAGTCGACGAAGTACTTACAGAAAAAGATCTTTCCGCTGTAGGTACATGTCGATGCAAAGTCACAATTTGTTGCAGAACATGCATCACAAATCAGAACACAATTTTGTATTCACAATGAGAGATAAAAAGACAGATTTATTAGAGCAAAATAAAGCTGTACCCTGTACCATGTGCATAATTCATCGTCGAAGCGTGTGGTGCTGAGCACCACCATTTGATTTTGCGTGTGGTGCCCGAGCACGCGGGCACCACTGTTGTTGCCGGCCATGGTTTATTGTGTTAATTTTGTAGTTGAAGTTCTTAAAACTCCGCACACCAGTCCTATTACCCCCACCACCGCGGCGAAGCCTGTTGTTGCTGGTGTTTCGCTGGTTTTCTAATCGAAAATTATACTGTTATAAAAGCACCCATTGGCTCGTTCCGGTTCGAGCGCAGTTTCAAATTCCATCTTAATTTAAACAAAACCAGAGATGATACAACGATTTACGCGCCGACAAATTCTGCAATGTATTATTTATGTTGTTAAAAGAGGCGTCAAAAGGCAGAAAAATAAACTTTTTTCAGAAATACGATTATAGCTCGCGGACCGTAGTTTGCTCAGGCCTGCTTTATAGTTGTTTTTGGCGTCCTTTTAACACACTTCTTCATTATTATATCCACATAAATGATGAATAGGAGTGAACTTAATGAGTCTCCTTGTTTAAGTCCATTTTCTATTGTGAATGGTTCGGATCTTAATTTCTATAGATTGATGCTATTGATTGCTTATAGTAATTGTGGCGATCTGGCGATGCTTTTAACTGTTTTAGACAACTCCATATAGTATCCCTTTGGACTGTCTCGAAAGCTGCTGTTGGATCTGCAAATGTCAAATATAGTTCGGCATTTGTTTCTATTTTTACTTGTGCTATTTTCCTAATCTGTTGTCCGTCTTGTTCTAGATGTCTTAAATCCTCCCTGTTCTACCTTCTCTTTTTTTCTGCTTCCAATATTAGCCTTTTTTTTAAATATTTTGCTATACATTTTTAAAGCTACTGATGGAGGAGTGATTGCTCTGTAATTGTTTTCACTACCCTTCTTGTGTAATGATATTATAATGTTCTTTTCCCAGTCTTAAGGTATTCGCTTTTCTTCCCATGCTTTGATGCTTATTTCTGTTATCCATTCTATTACTTTTATTCCATCCCATTTGATCATTTCTGGACTTACTTCGTCTGCCCCCCCTGCTTTACAATTCTTCTGCTACTACCTTATACAATATTTCTTTATTCTCTGTTTAATCTAGTATTTCTTCATGTACTTGATCTACACTTTGTAATACTCCCTCTATATGTTTTTCTTTATTTGTGCTTATTTCTCCTGTCTTATCCCTTACAAATGTAATGTTTTTATTCCTCTTTGTCCTTATAATTTTACCATGTTCCAAAATTTCCCACTTGCCTTACATGACTTATGTTTATTTCCCAACGTCTTCAAAGCTTTTCTTTTTTGCTTACTTCTGTTTTTTTTGCTTCCATTCTTATTATATATTATTCCTTATCTTCCCCCTTTGTTGTTTTGATTTATTTTTCCATGCTTTCTTTTTGTTCTTTGCTTCTTGTTGTACTTGTCTGTTCCACCGTCTGATTCTTTTCAAAATCCCAAAATTTTTTTTTCTCCGCATACTTCTCTTTGTAATGTTGTATTGAGAATTTTCCACCTCTCGTCTATCCTCTTTCCTTTCTTTCCCTAATCCTATTTACTAAGTTCCCGTTCTATTCTTTCCTGGTATTCTTCTCTGGTTTCATTGTCTTGCAGCTTTGCTTCTTTTGTTGTTGTATAGTTCTTCCAGTGCTCTGCTTTTGGTTGATTTCTATTAATTTTTGTTGTTACTGGTTTATATTGTGTATAACTTCTTGTAAGTACTAGCATTTCTATTTGACGTGCATATATTATACTGTATAGTCTTTTATGCTTCTAGCGTTTCTTTCAATTGCCTCAAACGTATATTTAATTTCCTGTTCGTAGAGAGTGTTACCTATTTTAAGATCGTTTGCTATGTTAAACGAGTAATTTGTCTGCATTAATATTTCTTTCTATTTCTCCATTGCTTCATCATTTCGAACTCTAGTATTGTAGTCTTCTATTAGTGAATATATTTAGGTTACCTTATGTTTATCTAGCTAGAGTGTCTTCTAGTTTGTTTAATATTTCATTGATTTTTCCCGTGCCCCTCCTACTGGTGAAACAAACTGCAAACAGATTCCAATGAAATAAGTATATTGTATTTAATTCTGTTCGCAAAAAATAAATGAAAATGTTCATGCAACTACTTTTTAGTTAAGTTTGTAAGTAAAAGAGAAGGGGAATGCTATAAAAAATACAGTGATAAAGCAAATAGTGATTAGATTAACAGGAAAGCTTCAAACATCAGCATTAATTAGTTCGGCCATTAAAAGGTAAATGTATCGGCTCTAACGCCCGCGAGGGAGTACGTCCGGCAACATGGATGGTTAAGGCCTCCTAAGTCGCTTTTCATACATCGGTTGTTTTGCACACTATACGTTAGGTTATTTGTTTATCTGAAACATAGAAATGAAGTCTTCAGAAACATGTTTTTAAGTGTGAAGTTTTTGAAAATTGTTGAATACATTTTTATAGAGAATTATAGTAAATTTACTTTAATCTATTTTTTAAACCCTGTGCTGCTTCCGAAAGCAAGTGAAACTGAAATTAATGTTTCGATAACTTTATGTAATTTGAATATGTGTGAAACTTCAGCAACATTTAATTTTCCATATTGTTAAATGATTAGAGTAGATCAGGAAGGATATTAAAATTTCAAAAATTTTGCGTTGGAATTTTAAAGTCGTTTTCTAATTAAAATTACAGTCTACAAGTGTATATTAATTTCGTTTTTATTTTAATAAATTTAAAAGCTTTGTTATTTCTGTTGTATTTTCTTAAATTTAAAAGGTATGTTTATGTCCTTGATACCGCATTTATTCTTTAAAATGCATTATCAAATGTTGAGTTGTGGCCTGTTTTGTTGCTATGACGTTTGATTCTAATGCAGTAATTTCTTAGGTAAATTTTATGTTACGTGACCTTACGTTATGTTTGAATCACCCTTATCTTCCAGCAATCAAACTTATGTAACCAGGAGTCTTAAGTTCAAGTTCAATATTTAGGGTTTAATCATACACATCTGTTTTTATTGTAATAATTCTAATCTTAAACTTAATAATTAAATTTCTAATAATTCTGTTGATAACACGATTAAATCACCCACAGGAACTCTTCGCTGAAAATATCGAGTTAACCTTACTCAATCAAATACGTGTAGTAAACGAAAATCAAAAATTTGTAATATGGGTAACAGGTTCCTTGCACATAACTGTAAATGTTGGTAAGTACAACAGCAAAACTGTCTGCAGATAGAATTACAGGAAAATTCTGCAGATGCCGCCGATCCTGTCAATCCAGGACGTCTAGATAACTTAACAGAAGTCGTAATAGCACCACCAAAATCTGAGATCATCGACGATTCTAACGAAAATGCCAAAGTTGATGTTAAATCGAGCTTTCAAAAGATTTTAAATTATTTTAATAAAACCCAAGACGTCGATGAGAAATCCCAGAATGCTGTAGATAAGTTTACAGATTCGTATTGTTCGTTGGGTTTTAGTTTGCATCCTGTTGAAGATTTATTGAAATGTGAGAAAAGCGAGAAAGTTCAGCATTTTAACGCGATTGTAATGGAAGAACATTTACCAAAGAATTTTCCAAAATTTGATCCGTCCAATAACATATTTAGTTTTAAAATTATAATTCCGCCGGTTATCAATAATAATTTCATTGAAGAAAGTGGGATGAGTATTAAAACAATTTTCCTGCGATTGTGCATTTTAGAAAATAATTCCTCATCCGAAAGGCTGCCCGAATACCCGTTTCCTGTGTTATACGTAAACGAATGTGTGTTTAGACATTTTGGTTTAAAAATTGGTTCCAAAGCTTTCTTAGATAACCATATAAAAGGTTTCCCAAGCGTTAACAGCGTTGAAATCAAAACCACAAAGAGAAACACCCCAAAAGCAGTAGAAAAATTTAAATTATTCGTAAGCGAGAACCATACCGATAAATTATTATTAAACTCAGATTTTCTCTTAAAAGAAAGCACCGATTTTTCGTTTTCTTTAAAATTCATACCTGCAAATGTGAACTTTTGCCTATTAGATTCAAATTTTGTTAGAAATTGTAAATTTACGGTGTCAGATTCAGAGTTAGTTCCTGAACAATCAGAGGTTTTAACTAAGAAATCAGTTGGCGATTATTTTGAAGATTTTGGGAATTTCAAGAAGACCGTTGATGAGACGATGTGTTTGTTTGAAATGGGTTTGACTAAGAAGTGTTCCAAGCCAGAAAATGTCTTGATTGTTGGTAAGTTATTTCCTTTTATTTCTGTTCCGTTTTCTTTGGATTTTCCAGGACTTCTTTGTCTTAGTCAGTAAACTTTAAAATTCGTGAAGGCTGTAGTATTTTTCACTTAAGTTGATTGTACATGGGTCTTTGAAACGCAGAGATAAGTTTGATCTTTCAAACGAGCCCTTGCCGAGTTTCAGCTCAGTGCATTGTCAGGTTATTGTTTGGTCGAATGTGCAAGCATTTTCAAAAATGATGGGCAGAAAGGAGCTTCAACGGCTTCCATAGTTAAAATCCATGAACTCAAATTGGACCATCCGCCCTACTCACCTGATTTAGACCCGTTTTTGCCTTTTAAAATTAAACCGACTTTAATAAATATTTTAGGTAAACCCGGCACAGGAAAATCAACTTTAACAAACATCCTGAGCTGTAAACTTTCTTCACCTCCGTTTTATATCCATTCCGAAATCATCTCCTGTAAAAAAATAAAAGGCAAAAGTCTCGATTCTCTTCAAAGGGTTTTCGCTGGTAAAATTTTGAATTTAATTTATTACCAACCCTCGGTGCTAATTTTTGACGATCTGAACATTATTTGTGAAAAGGTCACCGAAGGTGACGCTCTCTCACAGGAAGCTTTGCATTTTAACAGGTTTGTTTCCAACAGTTTTAACATTTTAGAGCTTGAGTTTCTTTGCTTTTAGAGTAAGCGAAATGGTCGCTGGTTTGTTGGAGAATATTCTAAATTATCACAAAATAGCAATTTTGGCTACGAGTGAGTCAGTTTTAAAACTAAATCAGCATGTTTTTGCTTCACGGGGTCAACATTTGTTTAAAAATGTCTTCACAATCGGCGAATTAACCAAGGTACTTACTGAAGCAGCTTTTACCATAATATTTATACAAATTAACGATTGTAGGACGATCGTACTTCCTTGTTAAACTTTCTATTTGATCAAAAATGTACATTAGAAAATGTAACTACAGAACAATTTTCGTTGAAAACGGAAGGATTTGTAGTGCAGGATTTGATTGATTTTGTCGATAAAGCCATCTTTGAGTCGTTGAAGGAAGGTTTGTTGTTAAATTGCCTTGAAATTACTTGCATTTTTCGTTTAGAATTTTCAGAGAAGCCTAAAGTGACTACAGAACATTGTGATATATCCTTAGAAAATACTACGGCGCTTTCTTTGAAAGATGTTCAGTTACATTCACCTGGTGATAGAGATTTTTCTGATATTGGTGGTTTAGATGATGTTAAGAAGGTTCTTGTTGAATGTATGATGTGGCCTGTGCAAGTAAGTATTTTAACTTTATAATTGGCGGACAAAATTTCTCGGCTTTCGGTTATACAATTTTTGTTCATTTTGAGTAACCTGAAAGATAGCAAAGTAAAAAATTTCAGTACCCGAATTTGTTTGGAAACGCCCCTCTCCGCCTGCAGTCAGGACTGTTACTGTACGGTCCTCCAGGTACCGGCAAAACTATTTTAGCAGGTGCTGCAGCTAAGCATTGCGGTCTTAGATTGATCTCCATAAAAGGCCCAGAACTTCTCTCCAAGTACATCGGAGCCAGTGAGCAGGCTGTCAGAAATGTTTTCGAAAAGTAAGTTCTTAAGTTTTCCTTTTCTTAACAAATATCCTAAAAAATCCTGTGGAAACTTTCTTTTAATTTCCAGAGCCCAAAGTGTCAAAGTTAACACCTTCTTTAACTTTCAGGGCCCAAAGTGCCAAACCTTGTATACTTTTCTTTGACGAATTCGACAGTTTGGCCCCAAGGTAATGTAAAACTTAACCAAGGGAAATATTCATTAATTTTCGTATTCTATAGACGTGGCCATGATAGTACGGGAGTAACAGACAGAGTAGTAAATCAGTTACTCACCCAGTTAGATGGAATTGAAAGTTTGAGTGGCGTTTGTGTTTTAGCTGCCACTTCCAGGCCTGACCTTTTGGATCCTGCTCTTTTGAGGCCGGGAAGGCTGGATAGGCAGATTTGGTGTCCACTCCCTGACATGGTAAATTATCACATATTTTAATTCTTTCTATCTACAGATGAACCTGGAGTACAAATTAAAACGCATCAAGGCGCATTCTGCGGGAGTGCTTACTTTAATTTTTTATCTATTTAAATTACTCAGATGGTTAAAGTTTGAATAATAATTTATGTAACTATTATCGCCGGAGTGGCCGACTGGTTAAGGCATTCGATTACAGCGTGAACGGTCTTGGGGTTAAAGCCGAGTCGGATGTTCGGCGGGTGGTTTACTCAGTCACTAAAAATAATTGGAAACCGAAACACAGTGGTGGGGGTAGGGAAAGTAGGTGGTTGTCGCTGGCGTGGTGCTTACTACATCACCCTGAACGCTTAGCGTGCGAGACAACCGGGTATGAAAGCGACTTAGGAATCCTTAACCCTTCATGTTGCCGGCCATACTCCTTCGCGGTGTGTTAGTGCCGATACCTTTGTCTTTAGCTATGATTATATGTGTTTATTGTTTTATTTGTTTATTTATTTATTGAAGAAAATATAGGTTTGTGGCTGCCAAGGAGCTCAACGTGCGTATATGTATATATATAAATTAGATATAATTTGTTGGGTCCTTCGAAGTAATAAGTTTAAGCTATTTTTTTAAAACAGGATTCCAGGTTTGAAATCTTGAAATCCTTATCAAAGAAGATGGTTCTTGCTTCTGATGTAGATTTATTGAAAGTAGCTGAAAAGACACAAGGTTATTCTGGTGCCGATTTGCAAGCGATTTTGTACACTGCTCAACTTTCTGCTGTCGAATATTTGTTGGAAGATGTGAAGGTTAGTTAAATTATGCCGTTAATTATTTTATTTTGTTTTATTTCTATTTAAAGAGGTAGTTACTGCAACGCTATTTTTTTAAGTGTTGTGCTTTTTATAATCGCTGTAAAATGTTTTTTTTTAAATTATACAATTTTTAATTCATGATCTAATTTTAAGTTGCAAAGCATGCGACGGGATTTTTATTTAAAGTTTATCGTGACGCAGTTTTTAAATATATCGTGTTTCTTAAAAGACAATATGTAAAATAGTTAGCTGTTGTAAAATAACATTAGCTAAACAGTTCAAAAGCTACTGTTAAATTATATTTGTAAAAATTTCGCTTTGAAGAGAACTTTATCAAATGATACGTTTTATGGAAAAACATGAAAGAAAATTGACGATTTAAGTGACTTTTGTAAAGAGGTTACTTAAGATATTGGTTATGCATTTATAAATGAAGCCAGTGTTAATCCAAATACCGACTAATGTTATTGGATAATATTTTTATTTATGAGATTCTGTAAAAGTTTGGAATTTTGTAGCAAAGAAGAATTTTTTAGTTATTACGTCAAGTTTTAAGTTTTTCTTGTTTCCCCCATCAAAATAAAACGTTTAAAGCCTATCTGCCTTTCAGTCGAATTTTAAACTTGGTTTAAGCCAAACGTTTCTATTCTGTTGCGGTGGCAATTTTTGTGTTGTTTAAATCACGTTTGAATTTTAATTGAATACGACGTAAATCATCCTCTGAATTTTCAAATTTTTCCGAAATGAATTTTTTAAATGTTAATCATTTGTTTATCATTTATTAAAGTTCGGAAAGTTTGAGCTTTTATATCGTCTTGATTTTTTAGAATCCTCTTATTATCATTTTAGCTTTTTGTTGTTAATTTCTGGACTTAAAAGCGTTTAAATTCCAATTCAACTTTTGTCTCTTTTCTGTTTCTTTGATAATAAATATTAAAAATTGCTATAGCTTTTAACTTCTGATTTTATGAACATACAAGTTTTGTAATTAAAATCCGATTAACTCCTCTGATTGGTTATAACAGCCTAATAAATCGGGCAATGACTGAACTCTTAAGAGTAAAACGTATTTAATTTTGACATAAGCATATTAGTGTTGGGTCAAAGCTCATATTCGCTATGTTTACATTCTGAAACTAATTTGAGCTTTTTTGCTTTACGCACGTCTCAGACTTTGTCTCCAGAAACGTTCTGC
The DNA here is from genome assembly GCA_963082815.1 of Melanotus villosus. Lineage (NCBI taxonomy): Eukaryota > Metazoa > Arthropoda > Insecta > Coleoptera > Elateridae > Melanotus > Melanotus villosus. Next base: position 3,742,365 of record OY720420.1, on the reverse strand, counting down.
ATTACGTAACAGCATCACAAAGTACATTTTTATTTCAAATAAGGGTGGGATATGCCATTGTGTTTGACAAACAATGATTTAAAGCCAAGAAATCATTAACAATTAATCCAAAATTATTGAAATGCAGAAATTGAAATTGCTACATTTTTTGTTTTAAATCGTACTTGACTTTTAATTAAGTTCTGCACAAATGATCTAAAAAAAGTTCCAAATTTTGCTTGGAGTCAGCAAGAATAAATTCTCTGTTTCCAGGCGATTTCAGGAATATCCTAGAGCGCTAAAGTATTTAATAAATAAGTATTTCCGTTGAAATGTTGAATGTTTGGACGTTAAAACCATCCTGTTTTGTTTTTTTAAATGAGGCGGGATCTTGACCGTATGTCTCGACACCTTTTGAGTTTTCACCTAGAGCTTTCTAATATTCTTAGTAGCACAAGCCTCTGTGCATACTACTGCTGCCACCTTCGTTAAGAGTGATTCTCTTAGATCCAAAAACAGTTCTTCTAACGATGTACGTTTTAAAACCATTCTGAATCTTTCTTCTTACACTTTAAGTTCAACTGAGTCCTCATGGTTATCTAAAGGTCTTAATTTTTCTGTAGCTCTCTCCAAAATTTCCACCGAAGACATTGTTAGTTCAGTTGAGTCGTCATTACGTACAGTCCTTAAAAATAGTGCTTCGAAACAACCAGGTGTCTTCGTTCTGGAAAACCTCCATTTGCAATATCTCAAAGGAAGAAAGAGTTACATCCAATTCTAACATTGTAATATTACCAGCCGACAAGGGTATTGCCTCTGTCGTCTTAGCTAAAACTCAATATGTGGCTAAAGTGAATGAGTTTCTTCAGGACAATGCATACACCACCATTCCTCGTGACCCCACTTCCAAAATCGAACCTGAGGTTGTCACACTTAGCAAATTATCTGGCCTACCACAGCATATTCAACGTCTTCTAATCCCTCGTGAATCCAAACCGTCGAGGTTGTATGGTCTTCTTGAAATTCACAAACAGCAGCTTTCCGTCTCATTGTTGATACCATAAATTCCTCCACCTACAACTTGGGCAAATGTCTCACTCGCATTCCTAAGGCATATACAGGGAAATCTTCTTCACATGTTCTAAATTCTTCCCACTTTGCAAACCTCAACAACAATCTCACTGTAAACCCTAATGACCTGCTTGCCAGTTTTGGTGTTACCTCTCTGTTCACCAAGGTCTAAGCTATCATCGAACAGTTACTAGTTCAAGACGGCAATCCTGCAAGTTTAACCATTCTCGTTGCAACATGCCTTTCCTCCACATATCTCCTTTTTAACAACCAATCCTATAAGCAAGTGACTGGCGCTGCTATGGGATCTTCCCTTTCTTCGGTGGGTGCAAACATCTTTGTGATAACTTTTGAGGTAATCCCCCCTGTAATCCTTTGATTTAAAATCCAAGGTCTGGTTCTGTTATATTAATAACACTTTTATTATCTGGTCCCATGGAAGACGCGCTTCTTTCCTAGAACGTCTCGTTCATCGTGCTTGACACAGTGGCCCAATCCGGTTTTAATGTCGAGTTAGTCCATATTCAAGACAATGTTGTCAAAAATGGGTACAAGAAAAGGGACGTTATGAAGGTAATCGAAAAACAATTACGCCTCTCACACTCCGGATACGCTGATACGCTTGACAGGTTACAGCCGGTATAAAGTCGTAGCTTTCTTCTGTGTTTCTTCAGAAGAGTTTTGGCTCTGGCTTGGTTTACAAGTTGAGTTACCGTGCCCTTTTTCCTCTTGCTAAAAGAATTTCGCCTCAGGTGTGGTTCATACGTTGGGTTACCATGCTATATTTTAGTGTCCCTTTTTCTTCTTGATGAAGCTTCTTAAAAAAGTGGGCGAAATGTTGAGTTCTTCTTTCTTAACAATGACACAGTCCCAACCCGGCGATACTGACCGTGGAAGTCTTCGTATCCATTTTAAAATTTCAAATTAGAGACTTGTTGCTGATTTATTGTAAAAACGTTTAATAAATAAAAAAAATAATACCAAAACTGTATTCAGTTTATTAAAACTTAGTGAAGGTGAAGTTTCCTTTATATAAAAATTCTTCTTATTTTTTCGTTGAGTGGAAATTCGAAATTGATTGTGTTTTTAACATAATATCAGGTTTCAAATCTTAAAATCGTTATCTTGACTATAAATATAAATAATTTTTAGCGTATTTCTTGAAAGTCTCCGGATATTTTCGAATAATTTCGGAAAAGTTCGTCATATATTATTTCGTAATAAGTAAAACGACGTTTTAGAGTGTTTTTTGATGTTTATATATTTTTTTAGAAAATGTTTGCATATTTCTCTTTATATTTTTCGTATTTTCCATTGGTATTTTTCTATCAATTGCTCGAAAAGAAAAGTTAAAAGGCAAAACGACTAAAGCAACGAGTAACTGGTGACGCAATATCCATAAAAAATAAGAACAAAACGTCAAGAAGTTTTAGACTTTTTGAGTCGCCAAATCCCGAGCAAATCCGAGAAAATTCAAGGATTTTCACTAAACATGCAATTTTCAGCTTTGTATTTTCTTGAGGATTTTGCGAGGGACTTCCTATTAATAGTTTTGATTTATTTCAGAATATATTTGGATGTAGAAAATTTAATTAAAGTTTAACAGCCTTTTTGGTCTGTTTATACAGAGAAGGGCAGGAAATTTTAACTAATATTGTTTTTTTAATTTGAAACAAGTTCAAAGACATTTGTTTATAATAGAATATAATAAACAAAATGTGTAGACAATTTTTAGCTTAGAAAAATAACATTTTTTTATTAACTCCTCTATTGTTTCATAAAGGTGGGCAAAGAAATTGTTTGAAAGAATTTTCCACTATTATTGTGTTTCAGTATTATGTAATTATCAGACAAGATAATCAAAAGTGAGCTATTTAATAGTGTTGAAGTAAACGTGTCTCAGTAATAGTTTAGATTCTAGTCTTATCTCAAAACTAGGTTCTGTTAATAGGGCTGACTAATGACTGTAGTAATTATTGCACTAATAGATGCCACCCCTGTACCTTATTCTGATTGAAGTAAGTCTTAACTGTGGTAGATTACAATATATCCGTATTCTGAAAGCCTTTTACACACGTAATCAACGGAAACCTACAAAGTTAACGAAGTACATTTGCAGAAATCACGTCGTTAACTACAGCATTTAACGTAATTGAATTTGTTTCTACTGTTTTAATTTCGGTATTGAGTTAATTTCAATACTGAATCGAATTGAAAAGCATGGAAATTGATGCCTGTATTTCAACTTAATTTAATTTCCTTTGATTTTACGCAGCTTTTGATTGTCGTTATCGTTTGCTTAATTCATGTTTCCATTAACTTTCGCAATAAATAATACTGGGGGTGTTGCTTTTCTTCAAACATTCAGTACGCTTTTACTCTACTGTAAAATTATTTAATAGAAATTATAAGATTTCCACTTATAATAAGTAAATTTGAAACATGCACGCTGCTTCGAATGTAAACAATTGAAACGTTTTAGGAGAAAACCGACGACGTAATGGAAATCAATCAGAACCACTTGGAGGAGGCTTTGAATAACACCAGGCCTTCTTTAACCAAAGAAGAAAACTTAAAATATAAAAGAATGTGCGTATTTACTTCTGCTGTTTTTAAAAGTTTAACACAATTCGTTTCAGATATTCAAAATTCCAGCACGGCAGTGATTTATCCGATTTTAAATCTGGGCTACAAAAGGCAACGTTAGCGTAAATAATTGGGTTGTAATTTTTTGATAATCAGAAATAAAATGGATTTTTGGGAGTTTGATGTACACTTATTTCGCTCCCTTTCGAATAATAGTTTCCTTTATGTGTGGGTTGTACTGGAGTGTTTCTTTTATTTACTTTGCCTTTTCAATTCCTCTAATTCAATTATTGCTTGTCCGTTGCTTTCTTTCCATTACAAAGCCATATTTGGTATAAAAACATCACCTTAACGATGTGAAAATTTTCACCATTAACTTTTTTTTACTTTGGATGAAGTTAGCGTCGGAATTGGGTTCAGCAATGAGGAAGTACTTTCATAAGCAAATAACTTTAAAATATCAAATGTTTTAAACGCGAATTGTTTTCTTTTCTTGTTAATTCAGGCAAATAACGTACATTTTGTTGGAAGATAAAATACCTACTATTCACTATGATTTTTAAAATAAATAACATAGCTTTTTTAATACTGCTGTGGGACACAAAAATACGTATAAAAAATTTAAAACTGGCTTAGTTTAATTATTAAGATACCTCAAATTTTCATTGCTGAATGAGTAAAATGTGGAAATTTATAATTGAAGATCTACGAAATTTGATCTTTTGAAACACTGTAATTATTTCAGCAATGCATTTTCAAGCTACAAATTCAAATTAAAAATATTAAATTCATGAAAGTATACCGCCCTTATTAACTGGTTAATATTAGCGGCCTTTACACGGGAAGTTTTAACCGCGCGAATTTAGAAAAGTCCGTTCAATCGCGCGCGCATAACCCTTCGTATAATTATGATTTTTAAGACAGGTTTGAACGAGTGATCAGTGGCGCGATTGCAGCGAAGAAAGCGCGTGAAGTTAATTTTTCTAGCGAATTTTCGTTTCGCGTGCGCAATTTTGGTAAGTATAAATAAATATAATTTTATTTTTTTTATATGTATAGGCATAACATTTCTTAGTGAAGCTCTCTACTCTAATATGAATCGCTATACGAACGCCGAGATGACTGATATGCATTTTATATATGGACTTGCCAATTGGAATTCGTTAGAGGCTAGTAACAACGGTAGAATTGGAAGAAAATGTGCTAAACGTGGTAAAGGATGATCCCAGGTACTTCTACCAGAAAAATGGCAAATGCGTTCAATGTGTCAGTAATAGGACTGTGTGGAAAATTTTGAAGCAGTAGTGCTTGTATCCATACCATATTCAGAGCGTTCAGGCACTTAATCCTGCTGATTTTCCTCCACGTTTTGCATTTTGTCAATGGCTTCTGCATATCTGCATACATTGGTTCAAATCCCAAAACTACTGGCGCTGATTCTTTTTACCGATGATGCAAATTTCTCCAGAAATGCAATTAGGAACTTCCATAATAACCTTGTGTGGGCTGATGAAAACCCACATGCGGTAGGTACTTGAAGATCGTTTCCAACATCAATTTTCATTAAACATTTTGGTTGGAATTGTAGGTGACTGGCTAATTGGACCGGTATTTCTACCGGGAATACTTACCGCTGAGGTGTATCGAAATTTTTTGGAATAATCACTACCTGGGTTTCTAGAGGATGTACCTACCATTGACAACGAGAAATGTAATGTGGTTCATGCACGATAGCGCACCAACACATTTTAGTGTGGTTGCTCGTGAGTTTTTAAACGCAAAATATGAAGATCGTCAGATTGGACGAGGTGGACCTCACTTATGGCCAGCCTTGAATCCCTTGGATTTTTTCCTATGGAGCCATTTGAAGACATTAGTTTACACTATTCCAGTGGAAAATGAAAAACATTTGAGAAATAGGATAATTGATAGGTGTGATGCAATAAGAAACAACCCTGGTGTTCGGCAGTCAATGAGGAGAAGATTGGATGCATGCATCCTAGCTGGTGGTAGTCATTTTCAGCAGTTTTTGTAATTAAGAATCTTGAAAGTAATAAAGTACTGTTTCTTTTCGAAAAGCTTTTATCGCCCTGTATCTTCGCAACAAAGCGTCTTTCCGAAAATCATTCAATGGCACAAAAATCTTAAAATAGCCCAAGCAATAACCCCCTTAATTTTTGCTGCGTGTTTAGTAAACACCCTATATATTATTTATCTAAAAATAGAAAACTAACCGATAGTTTTTTTTTTTGGCATCGTTAAACCTGCTGCAATTATTGCAAGAACATAACGATTTTGTAAAAAAATCTAACATTTTATTTAATCTTGATGTTTCTTGATAAGTAAAAGTGTGTAAATTTCACAAATTCTACGCGCCAAGCCGATCGCGAGCGATTGAATACAGTTTTGCATTTACACGGGCACTTTTGCTCGCGCGATAAATGTTTACACATTCTTAACCGCACGACCGAGCAAGACATAAATTTTCAAGTTTTTCGGCGCGGCGGTTTTACGCGTCCAAATTTGCGCGCGTTCATTCGCACGCATTATCGCGCGTCCCTAATAACGCGGGTAATCTCTCCCGTGTAAAGGCCGCTATTGGACGTTAATAAACAAAAATACCAATTTCTAAAAATGTTTTCAGCTTTTTGAGACTCGTCAAGATGAAAACAAGGTATGTACTTTGAATAGTTTGAATTAGTTTTTCTTGGCCTTGCTTGTCATATTCTTTTGTCGACCTTTTCTCCTCTATCCTAACTATGTGGCAATTTTATCAAGCGATACAATTATTTAAGGTCGTCCTCAGTGACCCCTGGAATTAAAAGTTTGCTCACTTACTGAGTTAATCTTCACCACTTATACCCTATTTAGGGTGTCGAGGTATGGAGCTTCGTTGGTCCTTCCTTACCTCTATGAATTTTCCTTCGCCTCTTTTTGCCCGACCCTATATCCTTTGCTTCTCCCCAGCCGAGTCCTCTGGCAAAGATTTAGCTATACTCTCGTTCTATGTTCTTTTAGGGCGGCCTCTTGATCTTTTCCCATGCACATCCATATCCCACACAGTTTTAACAACTCTGCTTTCTGGCATGCATACCACCAGAGTTGGTTACTTTCAACTGTTTCCACTACCGATTTCACTGATAACCATAATTTCTTCAGTTCTTATACAATCTCTACTAGATACTCTTCGATTTTTCTCAAGATCCTCATTTCATACACCTATAATCTGTTTTTCAACCTTTTACTTAACATGCATGACACTACCGTACATCAGTACTGAGGTTATCATCGCTTCAAACACGCGCACTTTGGTTTCCTTGGATATTTCTTTCTTTCCGAAAAAGGAATATTCCATGGCATAATATATAAATATATATCTTAGTTTCACTACTAATAGGTACTCTAAGTTACCTTCGCAATCAGCTTGTGACCCTAGATATTTAAAAACATTTACCTTCTGTACCTGTGTATCACAAATCTTGATGTTTGGGCATAATGAGTGTCTCTCACCACTGCGACCCACTTAGGTCCTTCTGATCTAATAGAACCCCCTCAAGTTCTAGGCTTCTTATAAATCCTAAGACCTTCTTGGGAGCTATTTTGGTCACTTCTTCAGGTGTTAAACTCACCTTTTCGAGGCACTGAAACTTTTAGAGGATTATGACCTTGCAGTTGCAAAGAATACGTTCCGCTGTTTCAGTCGAATCTTCACAGAACCGACATTAGTTATTCTTAGCTTTTCCCATTTTACTGAGATGGTATCTCGGGGGCAGTGCTCAGTTAGAAGATGTGTTATAAGCCTTTACCCTTGCTTGCTGAGTTCGAGCAATTCGCATGTTCTCTTTGGCGAAGGTTATATAAATTTCTTCGCCTGCCTGTAAAGTTGTACCAATAATAGGTCTTTTTGTATTTTTCCCAGTTATTGATCTCGGCATTATGTGGCTTTTTGCTACGCCACAAAACTATTCAGGACCAATGAAGTGAGACTCTGACCACCCCTTTAGCAAGTCGATCAATTGCCTCGTTTCCGGCAATGCCTTTATGGCCTGGCACCCACACCAAGGTTTGTTTTTTGCCAGCTGATTTACTGTTTGTAGATATTCCTAAGTGACTTTAGAATCAAAGCTATAGGAATTCAGAGCTTTAAATGCTGCTTGACTCTCTAATTATTATAGCCTTTCCTTAGGCATATTTGTGCACATACATCTATAGCACGAATTTCTGCTTGGAAGATTGTGCCAGCTAGGCCCAAGACTTTGAATAGCCTTACTGCTGGGCCATGTTCTTGAAATTACCATGACTTCTGTTTTTTCTACGATTATATTTAATCCGACTTTATTGAATGTTCCATTCCACTCATTTAGAAATTTCTGCAACATATATTCAGTTTCGGCCAGTAACGCCAGGTCAACTGCATATAATATCTCTCTTATTGTAACTGTCTCCAACCTTCGGACACTAACCCAGGCTCCCTTGAATTTATTTCCCCCTTGCCGTGCTCACTCGTCCCTCAATATTATAAATAACAAGGAACTCAGAATTCCGCTCTGTTGTACAGCTTTACTTGTCGAAAATTCTTTAGATGTTTTATTTCTCGTCCTTATATAATTTCTGCAGTTTCTGTCGTAAGATTTTATTGCCATAGCATGTCCTCTGGACCTTCTTCAAGACGTATACTTGGTCTATCACCGAATGGTTCTTTCTAAACCCACACTGCTATTTCGTTATTATCTTTTCTGCATATCGTTGTAATGTATGTCTGATAATTTCGCCTTCGATATGTTCCTTTCAACCCTGTACGATTCCTTTACTGTAGTTTGAACTCCTACTTCATCTTTTAGGATCTGTTTTATTCTCACAGCTAACTGCTCTATTTCCAGTCCTTTTATTGCTAGGTTTGTTTTTCTGTTTTCCATTTTTTCTTCCAGCTTTTCAATTATTGCCTGAAGTTCTTGTTTCTCTACTTTCCATGCTTCTTCTTTTTTAATCATTTCACTTTTCAGGCATTTATTTGTTTCAAGATAGCCTCGTCAAGAATGGATACAACAAAAGGGGCACAAGGAAGGTAATCGAGAAGCACTTACATTCTGGCAGTCCTCAGAACACCCCAGGCTACTGCATTCTTGTCCTACATTCGTCAAGTTACTGACCCCATAGGTAGGATAACATCAAGACCATATTCAAACTCACTCCAAAAGTATCACAAATACTCCCTTCAGTAAAGGATAAATTTCAACCCCTGTCAAGAGGTGTCTACAGTATCCTTGTTCTTGTGGTTTAGTGTACGTTGGAGAAACTGGTCGCTCAGTATGCACACGTATCCTGAACAAAGCAACCGTATATGTATCAATTTGTCCTCTATAGGCGCCCTTATGATTTTTATGATACCTCAAACGGGAGTATTTTGATTAAAATATCAATTATATAGGCCTGCATAGTAGTTTTATGTTTTCAAAGGTTACGGCAACTTCAAAAGGTACCTTTTTTTTAATAACCCTTACAACTAAGTACTTCTTTGCGCGCTCTATTCTATTCTAAAAACGTAGTTTTCACGTGCCAAATTTAAGTATAATATTTAGAGTTAAAATTTATTTTTCAAATGGAAAAATCCTGAAGTTGCAATCAAAAATTTTTACCTTAAAAAATTTAACTAATGCTTTTTTTGTTTCTGTTTTTAATTACAGTTATAGATCCTTTACATACTTAAATTAGGGGTTTAGTAATGAAAGGATTTATAATACACATTAGCATTTTTCATAAATTATCCCAGAATAAAATGTAAAATCAAATTTAGCCCACGGCTGCAACGTAAAAGTCTTTCAGTGCGGCTTCCATCTTTCAGTATTCATTATTCCATACAGTATCCATCTTATTTTCTTCATTTAAATCTAATACTTATTACGGCAGAATAAGTCTTTTTAGTTTCTAATATACTTTATAAACGTGGGCATAAGGTTTAAAACAGCACGGCCCACATAGCTTTATACAGTCTTTAGGACGCACCCGTGCGTGCACGCAAAGGGTATTTTGTATATACATATCTTTTATATTTTAGTTGATATGCTCGTATTCAAAACTACACCGTGGAAAATTCAAACGTATAAATCAAATTGATTTCATACTAAGAACTTACAATGAATTAAATGCGTCTTGTTCAAAACAGCAATTTGCTGGGTTTAATTACATGCTTGTATTTAGGTTTACTATTGATTAATAGGATTTGGCTGCTATTATTCAAGGTTTTTATTTAGATTTTTGCTCACATGACCTAATTTAAAAATATTGCTTAAAAAGGATAACTCTAAGCGGTTTAAAAAAATATTAAAATTGAACGACTTGATTCAAAGCCAGAAGATTTTTCTAAGTGGTGCTTATGAGTTTTTCATGTTCTGAAAACCTGCAAAGTTAAGAAAAATATGAGATTAAAATGGAGCAGAATTATTATCTCCGATTTTTATTCTAATTTGAAGTCGAAATTCAAGTTCGAAATTCAGAATTCGATGTTCTGAACGGTTTTAATCCTGAAAATGTTAAAACCCTAATAGTTCTACGTTCAATAGATGGCAGAATATTGTAAGGGTTTTAAAACATGGAACAACATATGTGGACTTTAACTCAGTAATTTGTTTTAGTGTATGTAAATTCACGGTTAATTAATTGTGGTTTTTGTTTGGGGGCCGAATAATTTAATTTATTTTAACTTTACATAACACTCCTAACACATTAATGTTGCATATGCCTATAATGCCTGATTTTTAAACTAAAATCCCGTTTGGAGTAGGCTATATGACTTGAACAACGTAGAGTTGAAAGACTCCAGTTAGGCAACCATCAGAAATGGGCCAACGGGTTGCCTACCTATAGTTCTTAAATTCTAAGCTTACTACGGAACCACTAGTTTTCAACGAAACCCTGCGATCAGGTAAAACCAATAGTTCCACCGGAATGTCTTCTATTCTGTTCTTTCGCATTATACTAATGGTAGTTTATCACTTTGTTCTGGCTTAGTTAAGAAAGGCAAAGAAATGTGCGTTTGAAAGTAGTTCCGTAGTAAGCTTAGAATTTGAGAACTATATTAAATCATTTTATGACTAACACATTATTTGCATGAATAGAAAGAGATGCATGTAATTTGCATTTGGACATATAGTGCTTTCGTAAAGTAGTGGATAAATTCGATAAAATTTGATAATTATACTTTTATGATCGTCCTTTGTTTTCGCATTATGACGTCATCGACAATTTTTTTATTACATACAGTAAGCCATAGCATGAAAACGGTTTTGTTATTGCAATTCCTTTCTTACTTCAAATGTTTGGGAAAAAGCATTATTTATTATAAACTCCAACGTCAAAAGCCTTGTAAAACCACAAAAAATAATTAGTAATTGTTAATTGTTGATAATATTTGTTTGTATTAAGTTTTCTTTGTGGTTTTATAGGACTTTTAACTTTTGAGCGAATCAGGCCATAAGCTCCGTTCTCGAGATTAATTAATTAATTTATTACAAAATTTGTCCCATTAATATGTAGGAAAAACCGTTTGTTTTGACTGAAAATTTCCATTTTGATATTAATTAAGGCATAATTCTTATAATTCTGAAAAATTTTCAGTGGTAAGTTAATATCTTTTTGATGTATCTTTGTATTTAGAATGATGGAATGGAATGAGGATGGGATGAAAAGTTTTTGGTCTAAAACTCTAAAAAAAAGCAATTTTATTTTTTGACATATTATACCAACGATATTCGAGAGCCTTTATCATCCACATAGACAGATTTTGTTGAATTTTAAAAATGAGCATTTATAGCGGCAATATCACTTTCAATTTCGAAGGATTTGTACAAACAACAAGGAGTTAGGTTGATTTTAGACTTCGTTTAATGGTTATCATAACAGCAGGAATATAAGTACTAATTTACCTACCTAGGGTGGTAAATCAGTTAATTATTTAGCAGAAATTAGTGTCAAATTAGTAAATCAAAAATTCTGTAAACGTTTAATGACAGTAAAAAGTATTATACACCAAGGGAAGTTATCAGCCTTACTACGTCTAACCTTAGTTACCCCTCTTACTATATGAATAATAACTATTAATTGCACTTTCTTTGTAGAATGAATATACATTTTTTAATAACGCTGTCCTTTATAAAAAGCATTATAAATTGCAGCTTAACTCACTAAAAATAATCTACTAAAAACAGTCTCTACTTAAAAACTTGTAAATTGTGGCACAACTTCAGTGTTTTAACCTGAACAAGTACCAAGTATACTTCCTAAACATTTCGATTGAATTTCTGGGTCATGAACTGGTCCACAAACCCAACTTATTCCCGTTATTTTTCCATTTTTTTGAGTTGTGGAAATATGAGTTGAATATACAGTTTTAGCTCTATATCCATTTTCATCGGCTGTATAATTAACATTAACGAAAATATAACAGCTGGGATCGAAGAAATAACTTCCTTCTACTTTTAATACGTCACCGCCTTTATCGGATTTTGTGGTTTTTCCTGTTTCACTGCGAGATACTTGGCTCGAATGTACTCTGTACCTAAAATAACAAATTATTTAGACTGCTTTTTATCCATCTCCAAATAATTTTTAAAAATTTGTTATATAGTGTGATCGAAATTTTAAGCAGAATTTGATCTTGGAAATATAAGAAACAATGGAACAAAAGTTTAATCTATTGTATAGTTTTCAGAAGTCACCGTGTTTTGAAAGAGTGAATTATTTCTTTTGGTTTGAAGAGAATAATATAATAAAGCAAAAATTATTGTTCTTGTCAAACATTCAAAATTTAGTTATATAAATAATTTGTTAAACTGCCAGCAATTACGGAGCAGTAGTTTTGCTCTAAGAAAAGTGAAGTATTTCAAGAAAATAACAACTTTTTTGACAGCACTATCATCAATAAAAACGAAAATACAAACATAACTTTATCAAAACCCCACTTGCACGAGCAAATCTACCGTGCCACATTGGCCTTGATGGCACAAGGAATGTGACTATCATACCTAAGAGGTTTTGATAAGTAACCGAACTATGATTTAGTGGTGTCAACATAGCGCCCATAGAAATTCCAAGGGAGTATTGGGCGGGCCCCCTCTGGCCTTCACATTATTTTAAAAAATAATAGAACATTTGTTGTTGATATCCAATCTCAGATTTTGTTCTTTTTTGTGAATCATTATTAATTTCTGGATTTAATTTTGCCAAACTTTTGTTCTAAAACATGTCCTGTTAACATTCACCATCGCATCGTGTCATAAAGTTAAAAAACGTCGTAACTCTAGCTATAAATTCAATTACCTTAAATTAATCGGTGATGTTTTTTTGTTTGCATTTTATTTAGTCTCCATATTTGACCGATATGATTACCAAAGGGAAAAATCAAAAATCGTTCATTGTATCTTTTAACGCTTCCAAGATATCAAATTTTGGGTGAAATGTTTTGCACTTATTCTAGCACAGATCCAAAGGATAACAATTCAAATAATGTGCAGCACCGACTGCAAAAATTACAAAAAAATTAATGGAAAATAAATATCCGATGGGCAATGGGCATTGTGCATAGTTTATGTAAATTGCAAAAAATATTATTACTTACTTAAAATCGTAGCTTCCGTCCTTTTCCTGCTGATTTTTATAATAAGCCACATCGTTATTTCTCAAATAAAAAAAATGCTTCGCTTCGATACACACAAAAACTGCAATCGTTAAAAGTATGGCATAGTTTATGATGTTACCCGAACCCGACATGTTTGCTGTGCGCTCTTCTAATACAACGAAGAGTGAAATTAGGGATCGTGTAATAATACCTATGTACATATATACTTATTAACTTTTAAAGGTTAACAACTATTTGCATTACATAATTATGCCTACATTATTATTGTTGGTATTTATATTTCTTAGGCTTAGTTAATTTACATCTTTTTCATACAGTCATTTTATGAATTTACGTTTCTTTAAATGCAAATAAGATGACAGTGACAATTGCTCAATGATGTTCCGTAATACTTTCATATGCCAAAAGGCTTAATTCGCACATAACGTGTGATCAAAATAATGTTTTGACAGTCGGGAGCAGCTATGGATCCTAAAACGTACAACATTTACTCACAAATTTCGTTTACTTATTGGACGACCTTCTCGATTTTGACATAAGACTTTGGTGGCTAGAAGATATTAGGATTCAGATCATATCAAGCAACAGCAGCCAATGGCCAATAATTACAGCTACAAACAATAGCAACTGTAACGTAGCACAATGACGCAATGCTGTTTTTAAAAAATAAGCAGGCTGGATTTAAAAGTTTTATGCCGAAATCGAGAATTTGAAGTGTCTTACAATCCATAGTCCAAAATTGATAGACGTTTTGATCACCCGTTATACATAAACAAAATAAATCAAAATTAACAATTGTATTCATATTTTACAAAAACCGACAGGTTTTACTAGGGGAGTTGGCCTTGTGAAGCTTTAAATTGCAGGTTCCTCAACAAGACACTTCTGATTTTCTACAGAAAAAACTTTAGGGCTTCAAACATTTGAGTTTTTTCGATTTTCAGTTTTATTTTTGAGTTTCTCGCCAAATCGTGAGCGTTAATTAGCAAGGTCTAAGATTTTGAAGAGCACTGAAAAATCACATTATTTTAGCAAAGATGAAAACCTGAAATGCTTTCAAAAAAACTTGAAGAGCAACTATAACACCCAACACGAAGCCAAGTAACTTATGTTAAGTTAAAAGATGGCGGGCGAAGAAGGTACTAGTGACTGCTGTACTACTATTTGTGTATTTTGTAGCAAAAATACTGCTAAAAAAAGAGTGAAGTGTACTCTATGTGGTTCATTCTATCATGATAGTTGTGCTAAATTGAAATTCAAAGTGTCGGACGAAAAATTAAATGAGAAATTTAAATGTTGTGAAACGAAGCTAAACGCGGATGTGAAAAATGACGACCATTTTAGTGATGACGATATTTTAAATTCTTCTAATGTGACGATAGTAGAACCAGAGGATTCTAAGCATGAGATAACTTTTCTTAAAAAGATTGTTAACGAGAAAGATTTTATCATTAAGACACTGATTGATAATGTAGATTTTTTGAAAGGACAAATAAACGTATTAAATCAAATAATTCTACAAAATACTAGAAATACAACTCCTATCTTATCAAGCAACGCGAATGTTGGTCTCGTGGTTAAAAAGGGACACCAGAATGAGATTGTTGAACGTGAAACGTTGGAAACTGAAAATAAAGAAATTATAATTTCAAACAAAAATGCTACTTCAGTGATATCAGCACACACATCAAAAACTCGTAAGCCTGTTTTTAATCGTAACGATGTGGCCGTTGCAATTGCAGAAGCTAAAACGTTCGCAAAATGTGACAATTACATTAATTTAGCAAAACCTGAAAAGAACCTCCCTACAGCCGGTAGTGCATCTAAAATTTCAAGTGATAATGATATCAATGTTTGGAAAAAAGTCACTCGCAGCAAAAAAAGAAAAGCAGCAGTGGTCGTTGGAAATAACACCCAAACTGATAATTCATTAAGCGGAGTTGCGAAAATGGTTAGTCTACATGTTTGCAGATTGGCTCCTGCTACAAAAACGGAATGCCTAAAGCAATTCTTAGAATGCAAATTCAAAGAAGTTATCTGTGAACCACTGTCGTCAAAAAATCCCGAGATATACTCTTCCTTTAAGGTGCAGATCTTTGAAACTAACTTGGAAAAAGCAATGGACCCCTCTGTGTGGCCAGCTAATGCTTGCGTAAGGCGTTTTTTCGAGAAAAGATCGCGCGAAAAGCAATTAACTTAAAAATTGTGCATCTCAATATTCAATCCCTGTTGTGTAAATCGGACGAGGTACAAATTTTTTTGAATGATGCAAAGCCAGATATCATCTGCTTTACGGAACATTGGTTATTGCATGGTAATAAAGTGTTTTTTCCTGGTTACAAGGTGGCTGGAAATTTTTTTCGTGAGCGTTTTAAACACGGTGGTGTAGTGATTTATACTAAACTTGACATAAATACTACTGAATTTATTAGTGCAGTAAATAAATCAGTAGAGATTGACTTTGAATATGTGGCTGTCATATGTACTGTTGGTGATTGGAAGTTTTCTATAGTTGCGATATATAGATCACCAGATGGAAATGTTAATGTTTTTCTGGATAAGTTGGATCTAATATTAAGAGATAGTTTTCGTAAAACTGATCAGGTAGTTTTAACGGGGGACTGGAATATTGAGAACTCTAGTGACTCTAAGCATGCACGTGCGAAAAACCTTTTAAGGGACATTTTGGAAAGTTATGACATGCTTTCTTTAGTTACTACACCTACTAGGATATGTAAAACTACGGCAAGTACTCTTGATTATGTCGCAACTAATATTAACCCCGAATTTTGTGACATTAAAGTTTGTGATCCTGGTTTGTCTGATCATTGGGCTCAAATTTTAACGTTAATATCCGTAAAAGCGCCTTGTAAAGCGAATAGTATACAAAACCCAGTACGAACAAGAAGGACTGATATTCAGTCTCTTGAACAGCTGTACTTGTCTTTAAGTCTTGTTGACTGGACTTTGTGTACCCTTTTAAAAGATGTAGACGAACAGTTTAATACTTTTATGAATTTCTTTAATTATAATTTCGAGCTTGCCTGTCCAATCCTTTTTACTAGACCGAAAAATCGAAATAGTCATAGTGAATGGGTGAACGGAGATATCATAAGAATGAGAGATGCTGTTAATCACTGGGCTAATTTATATAATCTATTTAGGACCGATAATTTAAGGATGCAGTACCTAAATGTAAAAAAAGAATACAGAAAATTAATTAACTACACAAAACGTTCTTATTTCAATCGAAAAATTTATAGTTCCAACAATAAGCCTAAAACGGTATGGCGAATTGTTAATGACAAGCTTGGCCGTATAAAAAACAACAACGAGATTGCTCTTCGGCATAATGACCTCATGATAAATCAGCCACGTGAAATTGCAAATAAATTTTGTGAATATTTTTCAACTTTAGCTGAAAATAAATTAAAATCACACTTTACAGCTTTGTCCAACGGCTGTACTTATCATTTATACTCGCCTGCAAATTCAATGCAAGTATTTCCTTTTTCGGTTGGCGAGGTTAGAGCCGCACTTTTTGATATTAAAAATAGACGCTGTAGCGGTTATGATGACATTGATGCAAGTACCTTGTTATCAGTAGCTGAGGTTATCCTGCCTCCATTAACCGACTTAATAAATAATTCCTTTAGCTCTGGTACTTTTCCCAGTGTTTTAAAAGTATCTCGAGTTGTCCCGATTTTAAAAAAAGCTAATGCATCGCATATTGACATTGCAAATTATCGGCCTATTTCGATAATTTCGGTAATCTCTAAAATTATGGAAATTTTAGTCGCTAAGAAAATTGTTGATTTCTTGACAACTAATCATTTACTTTCCTCTACACAACATGGTTATCTTACAAACAAATCAACAGAAACAGCGTGTTTCAATTTTATCGAATTTATTTCAAAAGCCCTGGATCATAATAAATTAGTTGCGGGCATATTTTTTGACTTGTCATGTGCCTTTGATTCGGTCAATGTAGTATTTTTGTCGAAGAAGTTGGATAGCCTTGGAATTAGAGGAGTTGTTAATGATTGGCTGGTATCTTATTTATCAGGGAGGAGAATGTTTGTACAGGTATCTAACTCTAGGTCGCATTTAGTAGATACTAAACTTGGAGTACCTCAGGGTTCTGTGCTGGGACCGTTGCTTTATATCATTTATGTAAATGACCTCAGTGGATATATGAAGTCGGAATGTCTAGTATCATATGCTGATGATTCTTCTTTCGGTGTTTCAGCGGAGAGCCCTGAGGACCTGGTTGCGCAGGTAGAGGCGACCTCACTGAAGTTTAAACAGTGGTGTGATAAGAATAATTTAATTTTAAATAGTGATAAGACTGCTGTGATGGTTTTTCGTAATCGTAAACCAGTATCTACCTTGAACTTCACAATTAATACACACAATATTTCTAATAGTACAACTGTTAGATTACTAGGTCTTACTCTAGATGAGAATATTAGATGGAATGGACACGTTGACGCTGTATGTAAGCAACTCAATAGTTCTTTCTTTGCTATTAAATCGCTAAAAAATAACCTTTCTAGTGAGGGTCTTCTGAATATTTATTATGGCTTGGTTTATCCTTATCTTGTTCATAATATTATTATTTGGGGTAATTCTGTGTCCTCTGACAGGATATTTATAAATCAAAAACGAATAATAAGACTGATTTTTAATTTAAACTACCTGGAATCATGTAGAGCATATTTTGTTAAATTTGGCATATTAACATTAACTTCACTTTACATTTACAAATGTAGTGTACATGTTTTCAAAAATTTTTCTGTTTTTGTTAAGAATGCTGATATACATTTGCATGATACCAGGTTCAAGGAAAATATTGTGTTATGTAAACATAACTCTACGTTATATGAAAGAGGTCCTTTTTATGCCTGCAGCAAAATTTATAATAATTTGCCTTCCGCTTTAAAATCGAGTAATACCTTGTTGATTTTTAAAAACAAACTGAAATCATTTTTAAAAGAAAACTGTTTTTATTCAATGAAGGAATTCTTTTACCATAACAGTACCTAGGTATCTACTTTTAAGGTCTCTTTTTGCTGTTGCAGATTTTTGTAATTTTTTTTTTATATATTACTATCCTTTTACGTAATTGTTCTTCTGACATGGCCAATAAAATGTATGTATTTTCTTACTGGCTGAAATAAATATTATTATTATTATTATTATTATTATTATTATTATAAATAGATCATTTAGGTATTAGGTTCAGAATTTTTAAATTTGGAGCTTTGGTTGTAACAAAATTGTTTCCAGAACTTTTGACAGTTTTTTTTGTGTTATTTTTATTTGTAAAGCAGATTTCTAATTTTAATTTAATTTCATAAACGAGGGTCTTAAGTCTATAGATCTAAAAAGGCACAGAAAGCGATTGAGTAACTTGCAGACAAAATATATAACTTTCTGGCTTAATTTCATTTAGTTTACAAAAGTTAAAGCAGACTATTAAGCTTACAATAAAAAAAGAACGAAATGGAAAATGTGCAATATTTGTGATTAAAAATTTTAAGTAATTAATTTAATGAGATGGCATCCCAACAATGAAATTCGTTTAGAAACATTAATTTAGTAAATTCCTATAGACTAACTAGTTATAAGAATTATTTTTTACGGAGTCAATATAAATATATTTTTAGCAAGACACATCAAATATTTAATTTAGATAAACCCAATTCATTACAGTGCATAAATCCAAGTGCATTTAATAAACCGCACAAAATAAATTGTAGTTAAGTTTAAGGTAATATATTAAACCAACATTAACCCCGTAAATTGAACTAAATGTCAAGCGGAAATAACAATAATCTGATTTTGGTAGCGCGTCAAAAGCATCCAACCGCACAGAATTACAATCATGACAGAAAAATAGAAAAACGTGCGACAACGCCATCAAAATTAGTGCAAATTGGCAGAAAATATGAACCGACCTCTCTCATTTGCAATATATATTTCATAGCTGAAGCCACGTTTTGATGGCGTTTAACGGTTTATAATGATTGAGGTGTTGAGGGTTCCTGAAAATCATTTTAAATTATTCAGTTGAGTATACGCTTTAATTACTTTTCAGGGTTTTAATAATAAAATGCCACATTTTAGAGAATTGAATTTACTTGTTCTAATTTAATCGCTAATTTTCCTACTGGCGATTAGAATTTCCTCTTTTTAATAAATAAGTTTCTAGATTAAATAATTTTTGAAACTTGGTTTTGTTTCAATAACAGTAAATCAAACGATTGGAGAAGGACGAGAATGTTCTGTTGAAATATATCGATCTTTGTTACCATAGCTGTGCCTTTAGTATTTGACTAGTTGTGGACAGTACTTATAGCTGAGGTAATTGGGTGTGAGATCGTGGATAATGGGAAATCGTGCTAGCGTCCTATCTGTTCTCCAACAATCATTACTGGGGGTTGTATAACAGTAAAGTCATCAAAAATCCGTAACCCATATTCCTGATTATTAATCTATTGTCAGCTTTTTGAATGCAAACTATCTTTAAGGATCGGTTTTTCTAAACCTTGATGAAGTTTCAGGTATTTATTAGGTGAACAATTACCTACATTACTGAAGATTTCCAAGAGAATAACTGGGAGTTGAAGTTACTAAGAGATGGCAAAACTAGCTTTAAACGTGCTAGTTTTTAACAAAGGCAATTTATAATATCTTCTTGTTTTACTTAAAAAAAAATTGGGTTTTCCTTTTTGATGCTCGAATTTTCCTCAGGTGTTATGATCAATCTTAATAGTATTTTAAATTTTTTTCTGATAAATTATGTTTGAGAATTACATATTTAAAGGCAGTTAAAAGTGTTTAAAAGCCTGAGAAAAAATGTAGAAGAAATCAGTAGGGAAATTCGAGAAGACAATAAAAAAATCAATAAGGAAAATAAAGGGAATGTTATGCAAAGAGGAATTATATCAGTTAAAAAGATTTTGGAAATACGAGGGTCGTTCTGAAATTAATGAGCAACAATTTCTTACAAATCAGAATTAATTAATGTAGGAAAAATGATTGCACCCTCTTAATCTCTATAGACTTTTCTTCACTTTTCAACATATGTAGTTTCCATTTCTGTGCACACATTTTCCCCATCGTTCTGTAAGCCTGAAAATTCACCCTAAGATCTAGAAGGGACCCACCACAGAAGATTCCCAGGGGCTTGGACAAAGGAGGTCGTAGCTGCATCCTACTGCAAGTTCTAACTTACCTTGCTTGACCGAAAATAACTTACTTACTGAAATACTTAAGACTTGAAGGCAGGCTAACACTTTATACATAAATCCTTACCAAAACATTAATACACAAAATATTAATGGGGAGCACCGAACACAAATAACAAGACCAAACTAAATTGACAATGAAATATTTAATGAATCAAAAGGCAAATATGAATACAAAGAAATTACACAAGAGACAATCAAAAATATGTTACGTTAAAAACTAATAATATAGAACTACACTTTCGTTACGGGACGATACAATTGAGGGTAATACATTTACGTTAGGTACTGCAAAACATCTACAAGCTTAGCCCCTCAATTCCCAGACGAAACATAAGGAACAGCAAATCTTAAATCAACAATTTAACAAGCACCGTAGAATTTTAAACGCATGCAACAAAACATAAAATAATATCTAAACTTGACTTAATACTTGGAACTACAAATGAACACAAATGAACTTTACTTGACTTAAACACAAAACCAACCGAAGAACGTTAAAAAGGCCTGCCAGCAAGAGGCAATCGTCGGAATTGAGACCAACGTTGAAACACAACGGTAAAAGCAGGTGCAGCGAAAAAGAAGAGTAAATTTACCTGGCGAGATGTTGGTACTTGCTCGGCACAGGGAGTGACGTGACGGACGTGACTGGAAGAGCTATATGTTCCTTCTTCCAAACGGGTGCAAAATAACGAAGAATAATACTTAGGCTATGGGTTTTCTGAATCCCTCAAATGAGGAAACTGTGAGGAACGGTACTCCAACTGTCACTAAAACTTCTCATACAAAACTATATCTTTCTGGAGTATATGGCACTCTTTTACTGAATCCGACCAAGTCGCAAATGTAATCCTCCCCAAGGATTACCGGTATAGTGTGAAGTCTATATATTAAGATGACGCACTTGTCTTTTCTACATTAATAAATACCGCCCTCGTATAATAACTAATATAACAAGAAGAGGAATCATTTACTGGATTATATAAAATGTATAAAAACGAATTAAACCCCAACAAAAGTTAAAGTTCCTGGTAAAGATGGTATCATAAACTAGCAACGAAAGGCATAAGGCATTATCGCCCGAAGCTCTTTAGTTCTTAGTTATTCTTTAATGAATAAACTAATCATATCAGTACATAAAAAAGTAACACCGAACAGAACAATTAAAGACCAACTAGTTTTATTCGGACATTTTATAAGATCTAAAATAATAAAAATAACAATGAGAAAAATTCTGAGATTATGGCACCAACAAGCCTTTAGATTTTAGAAGGTAATACTGCACTATACACATACACCATATGGGAACTACTGAACCAAGTGATGAACAAGTTTCGCAATTAAAAAAAGACCAGTGTATAAGTACGAGTCATAGAGCATAAGCATTATACAAGCACTATAACCTACCAACAAATTGTCTAAGAATAAATTTAAACAGAGAAGCGCTAAAGTCAGGTTACAACATGAAGGAAGAATGTTTGAAAACTAATGTGGCCTACCATTACTCCACTTATATAGAAGTGTCCAACAGTTATATGTTTTGAAGAGTATAGCGGGAAAATATGTTTTTTGATTTTGATTGTGATTTCAGATTTGCTGGTGATACAATTCTGTTTACAGGAAACAAGAAAGCACTGCTAGAAATCTTGTTGGAGGAAGAAGGAAAATAAGAAAGGGGAGTAATTCTAAATTTAAAAGAAACTTTGGACTTGAATTATATTCAGGCGTTCTCAGGTAGCCTTTTTAATTGCGAAAGCCTAACCAGAATTCTATGAACTCTGTAATTTCTTAAATTTCAACCAGCTATGTCTAATGCCACAGAAAAAGGAACAGAATGGAACAGGTGGGTGGAAGAAGAGCCATGCCTAGAAGTAGAAGCCATTACGTGCATAAAGAACTATTGATATCAAACACCAGACATAAATTCCAAAATAAAGATTTATAAGTCTTTAATCAACCCAACGATGATAATATGGATACGAAAAGCGTTTTTTAACATTAAATGAGCACCACAAACCAAGAACGGTAGAAAGAGCAATAATGGGACTCAGTGCAGAGGAACCAATGTGGAATTATGTAGCATCATAGCATATGCAGCATGATGACAGTGCATTTTTTAAATGCAAAAAAAAAATGGAAAAAGGCAGCAGAGAAGAGGATTCGATGGAAAAACGTAGTACAAGAAACACAACATTGCAACGCCGGATAAGAAGATGAAGCAACGATAGATTAAAGAGCAGAATTAATGGTCACTGAAGAAAGTACTTTAAAAAAAGTCGTTGATGCTTGCATTATTCCTATACCGTCCTATAGGGCAGAAACACCAACTACTAGTAACAGGAACGCCTCAAATTGAGGTGTCACGATTCTAGTGTTAGGGGCCTTGAGCATTTAAGTAGCCCCACGGATTTTCCTGTTGAAAAAATGAGGAGAAGTGGCAACGATCGATGATTTTTCCAACAAGATCTTACGGCCAGTGTCGCCATGATGTTTAGCAACAGACGAGTGTGAGAGAAGACTTGATTTTGCACAGATACGCATGTGAACTGAGCGATTCATTTCTCCAATGTACACTAAACTACAGGAAGTGCCGTAGATACCCTTTGATGGCAGGGGTTGAGGTTTATCTTTTGCTGAAGGTAGTATATGTGACACTTTTAGAGAGGGTTTGGAGATGGATTTGATGTCTGAGTTAGGAATGGGGTCCTTGATGAGGTTTATAAAGGGTTTCACCTCTAGCTTGATTGACAAGTTACCATGCCTTTCTTCCTCTAGATAAAGGAGTTTCGCTTCTGGCGTGGTAGACACCTTGAGACATCGTGCTCCTTTAGTGTCCCCTTTTCCTCTTGATTAAGCCCCTTAAGAAAGCTGACGAAACGTTAAGTACTTTCTCGGTGCAAATTTGGAAGACATTCTTTTAACACTTTCACTGAACCGTAGAAATTTTCGAAATCAATATTTATTCTGCTTTTCTATATAAGTTCGAAAATTTTTTAGGAATTGGAACATTGGACCCACTTATCAAAACTACCACACTACACACATTTGTACAAGTTACGCAGATAATCAGATATTGATTTTTAAAATTCAGTCGCGTCTTGTCATAATGAAGAATAGCTATTCAGGACAGTTATATGAGTATAGCTTCTAATGGTACCAAGTCACCTGACCTAGCACTCAAAACCAAAAGAACAGACAAACTGTCAGAAGGAATTATTCTTCATTATGACTATACGCGGCTTTATGTTACTCAGACAGCTACGGATTTATTGGACAACTTTGGCTGGAGAGTCAAAAATTATTCTCCATATAGCCAGATCTGACACCATCCGATTTCCATCTATTGTGTAAACCTAAGCAAGAGTTCAGTGAATCACGTTTTGCAGACGGCGACAAAATCAAAGAAAAATAAAATAGAAGTTGTTATTCTAATTCTACTGTTATTTGTTGTCTATGTTTTGAAATAAGCGGTTTTGACGTAAATCAGACGTTAGTTTTTGACGTTGCTTCGTATATTGTGAAAAGTTTGCTTTAGTACCTATTCGATGTCATAATCCTGTTTGCAGAAGATAAGGTAGCATTTACAGAACTGCTGTTCGGATTCAAGAAGGAAAATAAAAAAGTGGTAAGATCTATACAGTTACAAGGAATCTACCTACTAAGGGGTACAGTAATTTAAGAATTTAACTTTGGAATGTTGAGTTCTCTCAGTTAAGTCTCTTAATTGGGAGAGGTTAAAGACAATTATGATTAAATTTCAACCAGTAGGAAGAACCATCATCGTAGGCGATAAACCACTACAATAAGTGTTAGAAATAGTATACTTCGGCCAAATAGTAGTATTCAAGCACAAGAATGAGAAACATAGAAAGAATTCGATACTGCCCCATGGGACATAAGCTTGGGACACCAACAGGCAAGTGGGCACCGAGAGACATAAGAAGAAATTCCGGTCAAAAATATTATGTCCTGGTAAATTGTAAGAGTGTAATGACTCTAATGACCAATGTGGCGGAAGAAGGAAATTTTAGAAATTTTTTCAAAAGAAGGATATTTTGTAATTTTAAACATCAAAAAAGGTCGCTCAGAAGTTACAACCTAAGGATCTTTACATTTAATGATTTAAAATCATTATTTTTTGGTATGGTACGAGCTTTTAAAGAGATAAAGTTACATGAGCAAATGTCGAAAATGAGAGATAATGGGGCAGATTTAAATTTTAGAACGTTTTTGAAGATCAAAGTCCAAGAAAAAATTTTGGAAGGAAAGAAAGAGAGAAAAGATTTAAACTTGAAGTACATATCCATTCGAGGTGTATGAAAAAATTGGGAAGGCTGGGGCCGAATTTTCCTCAATACAACAATCAAACTTCTTGATTTTTGATTTTCTTTTTGAATAAAAACATTTTTATTTTTTAAAACAAAGTTACACATAGTTGTAGGGGGTAATGTTACGTCATCAGCTTCGCCCCTCTGTACATCCGTATTATTTTATCACAATGGTATAAGTTTCTTGGAGTAGATTTTATATTTAAAGTTTATTAAACCCTAAACTCAAGGCTTGACAACCTCATTACTAAACTTTAAACTGTCAATGAAACGTCTTCGGACAACCTGTGCTCATCGATGGAACTGCAGGATATATCACGAAATCCAAAACTCACATAATTTTTTTTCTTTTGATTATAGTATAAATATTTAATAAACCTAGAATTTTTATTTTCGTAAATTTCCTAAAATTTTGGAATTTATTTTCAGGTTTTCTTCTTACTGAATATAAATTCCTGTAAACATAAACTGACGAGAAATACCTGTTCGTATAAAATAATGTAGGCATTTCCATTAAAACACAAATTTCTAAAATTGATTTGTTGAGGGTTTCCCGCTCGAGAATTGCATTTCGACCAAAGCACCCGTGAAACAACGTAGGAGGTGAGAAATTGTTTCGCCGCTCCTTAAATTGTTTCATGCAGACGATTAGAACTCGGCCAGCTGTGATATAACATTGTTATCTTGAAAATTGCGCTTGATGGAAACGTCTCTATATATAACTTAAATATAAAATTTATTTAGATTTAAGGCTTTAAGCGAAATTGCTTATTTATTGAGAGACCTTTCTCGAAATTACAACATTTTCACCGTCATTTATGTAGCTTACATACTGAAACTTTTGATATTAAAAACACGAAAAGGTACGATTTTTAATCTTTAAAATTTGATCTTTAATACTATAAACAAAAATATTTGATTTCTTTCTTCGACCAACAAGTTACACCGAAAAAATTAGGATTTGTAGTAATTTTATATTTAATTTCGCTTCAGAATTTATAATATAAAATGTACAACAAACTTTGGAAGTTTTAAGAATCTGGAAAGCAATAAATTGTGCGCCTGAAAAATGGCGATTTAAAAAGGAAAAAATATAAGCACATCTTCAGAAACTTTTTGAAATAAACTCGATTATGAAGGGAAAACTTAGTTATACGGAAATTAAGTGTAAATTTACAAAAGTTTTATGTTTTTGTATACGCTTTTTAAAGTCGTTTATGCAGCATTTTCCAGCGGTTCCACACAGGCCCTTTTCAGGCTTACAAACTTTCCCAAAAATCCTAAATCTCCTGTTCGCCTAAGTCTCGAAATAAATCTGGTAAAACTTTCAAGGAGCGAATTTACATCACATGATTAGTGCCGTACAACACAAAATTAGAAACACAAGCTCCGTATTAAATTAAAAAAAAGTTTTAGTACCACTTTCCCAAACACAATTAGCCTAAAAATCCTCCATTGAAAAAATTTAAGCGACAATTGCGCTATTTTCAAGCGCCGGCTTCAATACCACCTAATTCTACGTCTGTAATTCTCGCATCTTTATTGAGATTTTAAGGGAAAAAATCTTTTATGCGCTAAGTTTATAAAACGGTTAAAAGTTTGATGAATAGGAACGTAACTAACGTCATGAATATTCATGCATTTAATAACGGAGTTTAAGATGAAAAACGCAGAAAAGGCCTTGAATTGATATTGTATACTTGTTCACAATGCGACGACAACGGTAATGTAAAATGGGCTTATTCGTCCGCTTTTCGAATTAATTTTTTGTTGTAATTATCTTGTAAATATTACGGTATACAGAATGAGAATATTGTAATGCTAATTTGAAACTAATAACACATAGAAAATCATTAAATATAATTGTATAAAAAAAGGAACGCCACTTTAAAATCCAAAACGCTTTCTATAATAATTTTAACATTTGAAAAAATTCAGAACGTAAATACGAATTACTAGAACTGCGTTACACACTAAAACATTTTCCCAAATAATTCCAAAAAGGTCGTATTAGTAATCATTAGGTATTAACAAATATTTAAGGATGATTAAAAAT
This sequence comes from Melanotus villosus, assembly GCA_963082815.1. Classification (NCBI taxonomy): domain Eukaryota; kingdom Metazoa; phylum Arthropoda; class Insecta; order Coleoptera; family Elateridae; genus Melanotus; species Melanotus villosus. Next base: position 3,715,458 of record OY720420.1, on the reverse strand, counting down.
TTAAAACATCGGCAATATTTCATAGTCGATTATAGAATGTTTATGCTTAAAAATTTCCTTTCAGGGTACAAAGAAAATTTCATTAGAATTCGGTCTGGGAAGCGTGTATGTTAACGTTAATTCAGTTATAATATGGCTTTAATAATAATTGACATGTGTAGAACTTATTGCAAATGTTAGAGCAAACCCTGAAGATGGTTGTATAAATCAAAACGTCGTTCTAAGTCAAATCAATACCATTTAGCTTAAAATGTAATTTTTAATTATTCTAACATATAAAAACTTCTTAGTATCTTGGATTCTTAGATGGCTTTTTATGATGCATAAAGTATATCTTCTAAACTATTTTCTTGGCATGGCTCACAGTCACTTTAAATTAAAACGAGCCTCCCAAAGGTGTTAAAAAATCCTCAATTTATAAATAAAATGTCTTGCAAAAAGTTACCATGGCTAGTGAATTTAGGGGTACATGTTATATTTCCCTTATTGTTATTTGTCGTTTTGGGTTGCCTAAACTGGAAATGCAATATTTATGCTTGTAATGAATGAATACGAAGACCTTATTTTAAATTAATTTAGGGCCCGTTTTTCTATTGATTTCGGGGAACACCTGCAGTCTAAAAGTCTTATTTTACATTATTAGTGTGGTGGTTAAAAGTGATTAAAGGTATTTATCAAAACAAATTTTGGTTCTTAAAGAGTGTTTAATTAGATAATAAGTTTGTGCGTTAAATTGTCAAAGGTTTTGCATTATTTAAATGTGTTCATTTAGATTTCTTTATATTGTGGTGAATCGATCCCTTTAACGTCCTTTTGATAAGAGTTCTTTTAAATTAGTAAATTTAAATACAGGCTGAGCTAACCGGAGCAATATGTGTGAGATGTGCTAGTTTTTTCAAATTTTTTCTTAAATAATTATTATAAGTATTAATAAAAAGGGGGTACATCTCATAGCAATATATATTTCATAGCCAGGGCGGCGGAGTGGCAGTGCATCAGGCTAGGGTTGCGCTAGTCCCCGGTTCGAATCTTCCTGCAGTCTGGAGGTCGGTATCGATTCCTGGTGACCATTCGTCGTTGGGCACCTAATTAACGACGCTCTCCTCCGAAAACAGACCTAAGAGGTAGAGTAACAAGGTTCTACACTACACACACTTACACTATACACACAGTGCAGTATGTAGGTATTAAACGGCACACCAATCACGTAACTCGCAGAGTCGGACCGATTGCGCATTGTACCCGTAGATCCTCATACCAACCTCGACACCGAGAGGTATAAGAGACAATACATACATACAGATACATATTTCTAGTGGCCTTGGAAACATGTATGTTGGATTGCCTATTCCAATTGTTAAGGGACTTGTCTTATGTGAATCACGTAGTATTCTTTCGATTGCATAACTTGTAGGGGCATTTGTTTGTGCCTACGAGTATATGAAACAAATACTAAAATGTACCATTATTAATTAGTATTTGTAGGTTTTTTATAGTTATGTATTATTTCTTAGACTTCTTCTTCTACTTTTTTTAGGTTAGTTTTCTTACTTTTCCTGCATATTCATTTCTCTAAAGTTACAGAACTTGTTCTCTTTGCAATATGCCAACTTACTATACAAGAATTTTTGAAAAAAATCAGGTTATTAAGAAATAACAACTTTTTAGAGGTGATGCGAGACTGTATTTTTATATTTTGATGCATGGGAGTTGGCTGCGAATTTCAATTACTGCTCTAAAATTTTCGATATTTTACAAAAAGATACTTCGAACGATTTTACTCTTTTTCGTTTAGATTGAAAGCCTACTGAAGATTTAAATTATTTCTGAAAACACCAAATAAATTTTCACGATTTAATTCCTACCTTTTTGTAGTTTAAACTTTAAAGAATGCATCTGAATTGTGTTGGGAATGTTTAAAGTGTAGAATTTATATGTCAATTAGGATTTATTTATTTAACTAAAAATGCTGTCCTCTAAATAAAATTATTTTCTTGGAGGATTCCATGAAGTATGCTTGATTCCAGTAGAAGTTGGAAATAATTAGATTCCGAGAAAAATAAATGTTTAATTTTTCTAAAAATTTGTAAACTTTCAAATTCTGCAAAATAAGTTCAAACAAATCCGGATTCGCTAAAAATCTCCAATAAAGAATTTCTATACTTATTTTATTGTTGTTATGTCTTATGGGTTGCATAATTTGTAGGTGCATTGACGATAAATGAATATAAAAACCTATGTAACTTGTACTCCCAATATGGTACTGTGTGATAGTGGTGTGATTCATCAGCGACTTATTTGCTTTGCAGTTGGGTGATATTAGGAATTTTAAAGATTTATGTGGCACTTTTTGAGGGACTTTTTGAGTCTGTTTAGCGACTAGATTACACAATTTCAAATTTCGAATATTGAATGAAAAACAAAAAATGCATAATTAAGTTAAATTAACTTTAATTGATTCAAAAATATGTAGTTAGTACCTACTTACAATTTCTAATTTTTTATTCATATTAGTAAGAGTAAGCAGTAAGTGTCAGGCTATCGTTAAAGCTTAATACATCAGTCAGATAAACCTTTTATTAATTTTGTTTTAAAGGACTTCTTCTGCAAAGTTGGTAGGTGAGAATACACGGAGAAGAAATACCGTTCTGGAATCTAACTTTAGAAGAAAAACCAAGTTTAATGGATTTTTATTCCCCTATTTTTTTAATTATCATTACTACGTATTCATTTGAAATGCTAGGGGTACTGCACAAAGCTGTAGTTTGAATGATCAAAAGGGCAAAATTCTTTGTTTACTTATGTATTATTTGCCACATTAAACCCGCTCTGAGTCCGGTAAATGGTTAGGGTTATTTGAATAAGCTTCAAGGAATCACACATTGCACCCAAAGTGACGAAAGAAGTTTAAGAATAAAAAATAGTTTAGTATTAAATTTTTTTATGGTTAAATTTCATTACTAACAACTTTTTAAAGAGTTTAGGCCGTACAATGTAGTTATTAATTGTTATGAACGGAAAATAGTAAAATTGTTACGAATTTTTCACTTAAGCGAATCACACAGAAGCAATTATTAGGCATTTCAACTCTCTTCAGATTATGTTGAGCTGTTGATATTTAAATACTCAGAATTGAAATTCGTATCCTAAATTTTTAGAGATTGAATGATTGAGAAGTCCAACCCTCTGATTTCAAAACTCAAACGTCGCCAATTTGTTAGATTCAAGATTTTAGGTTACTGACTTGAGAACATAAGATTCAATCCCATTTTGTATATGAAATACGAATACCAAGCTGTCAATTTAAAGTTCAATCCACTTTTCTCAAATCGATGGCATGTACATTTTTAATTTTATATAACAAATTTTGAGTCTCCAAACCAACAAATTTCTAACACCTTTACAGCTTATAATATCATAAATTTCAAATACAATATTAATTCAAAACAATTCAAAATGCTACTTTGAATTACAGATGCAAATTAGAACAGAATTTCGATGTCAAATTTGATATTTCAAAATGAAGTCCGGACTAATAAGGAAAAGAGATTTTCTAGATTTGAATTTCAAGATTTCGAGTCATTACTGTTCGTATGAATTCGACATGATCGCAATATTTTGGCAGCTATTTTGCTAACACTATAGTAAGTAGTTCAATGTTCAGCAGGAACTTTTAATTATGCCTAGAAATATCCAATAACTGTATACTCTACAGTTATATTCTGATATTCAAAATTTTAATTTCTAAACTCAAATTATGAAATTTAAATCCGGATTAAGAAGGAAACCTGAATTTCTAGATTTGAATTCAAAAACTTGAAGTCGTTACTGTTGGTATTAATTCGATATGATCGCATTATTTTAGTAACTAGTTTGCTAAACTGTGGAAGTCCTATTTTTCACTTATGTGAGGAAACATCTAATAAGTTTATACTCTATAGTTATAGTAACGTGTGTTTCAAAAGTTTTGAAATTGACGTTTTCCAGGACAATTTATTTATTTGTAAATAGCGGAAACAGTGTTAGGACACCCGTCTTAATCTAAAGTGAGCGACTTATTTTAAGGAAATTATTTAGATGCTATTAATCATAAACAACCGACTAGATTCCAATAGTTTTGGGACACCCGTTACGTTATTATAATAAGAAAGATTAATCTTGGGATTATGAGTTTATCAGAATAGAAATAATACCCAAACTACGAAACTATCTGATTATTTTCATAATCAAACTGAGGTGTTAAATCCTTAGATTTGTTTAAGTATGCTTTCTGTAACGAGCGATTATTAAACGATTTGTCGTAAAATATCGGCGCCGAGTCTTCAGAAACGCATTTTATTAAACTGTTGCTAATATAAAAAAATTTGACCCTCGCGGAGGTAATCATCTCGCGAATATAAGAATACGCAGCCGATAAAATCTCGTTTAGGTGGAAGAACTTTTTTTTAGACGGAATATTTTAAAGTCGTTCAGAAAGTGGAAGATCATTTGGAAAACGTTTCTTCCAGTGTGAAGGAATAAAGAGCCGCTTTTGTAGAAAAATGAATTGAACATAAAAGTAAGTATCTCATTTGCAGACAGTTACATTATAATGTTTATGTGTAGAGTTTCATAACTTGGCACCCTCTTTATGTAACGCTAATTTCGCTAGTGTCTGTGCGCTATCTTCGCAAACTGCAAAGAGCTGACAATTTATAGCAGGCCGCGCACGTGCGAGAGATAGCGATAAAGTATACAGCCTTGCCACCCCTGATAACGCCCAGTATAATAGGATTTACTGTACGTAACATAATGGTCCATTCTGCGCCGTTTTCTTATTCTTTCTTGAGATAAAATGTTCAAATACTAGCGATATCTAGTTATCAGTGTCGCCGCAGCGAGGCTCCGGAAATGAACGAACCTGTATGATAACAGCGCCACGCTGTGACTCCACAATACGAATATAATGTTATCTCCCAAGTTTTTATGCCTTTTGTGGTTCTTTCTGTGGCTTTTGTTTAACACAATCGACGTTGATTGTTAATTGAGTTGCGGGAATGTCGCTAAATGGATTTGATCAAGTTTTCTGCTTCAAATTCGTTAACGACGTTGACTTTATAAAGCTTTCAATACGCTCGATTTTCCCGTTGTTTTCCTTCCTAAATGATGTTTCTGTTATTTTCCACAAATAAATTATTATACTTCTCTCGATTTTACCACGTAATAATCGGAACGATTGTTTTAGAACAAACGAGGACAATTTCGGTTCTTTCTGAAAGAAAACCAAATCGAAGGTTTCTCGAGATTACTCTCACAAACTTCTTTAGACGTAGAGGTTTTATCTATTGACCTTTTTATATATTAATCGAAAATAATGAAATTCTACAATAGAAATAATCAATTTTACTAAATTCTCTCAGGTAAGAAGCGAAACACCAGTTTGTTGAAAATTAAATGGTTTTAGTTAAATGCTTAGAAGGAGGACAGAATCTTATTAAACAATATTTGGCAAAGAATTTGAATTTAATCAACTAAGGCCCACTAATTGGGTAATTGCATAAAAATAATAAAAAGTTTATTTTAATCAATTTTTAGCTATTTTAAGGGCCAGGGTGGCGCAGTGGTAAGAGCGTCAGGCTAGCGTTACGCTAGTCCCCGGTTCGAATCTCGCTGGGTGCAAGTTTTCCCGGAGATCGGTATCGAGCTCTGGTGACCATTCGTCGTTGGGCACCTAATTAACGACGCTCTCCTCCGAATACAGACCTACGAGGTAGAGTAACAAGGTTCTATACGTACACACACATACACTATACACATGGTGCTGTATGCAGGCAAAAAACGGCGCACCAATCACGTGACTCGCATGCGGACCGGATTGTGCATTTCACGCGTAAGACCACATACGCTAACGCACCAACCTCAACACCGAAAGGTATAAGAGGTAAACGATTACATTTTTTTTTTTAGCTATTTTACGTTTGGGTTGGGCGGCATCTGGGCACTGGTCATTTGATCTCAGTGAGCACTGACAAAAATCTTGTTGTATCTGGTGACAATAAACAAGCTGTGTGCAACTTGTCTTGTTTATTTTATGTTTTATAATTGCATAATGAGCAATAGTTTGTTGTAGTTATTCTTGAAGATGCACATCACAAGGAGTTGTTCTTAAGTCTTTGTAGTGACGCTTTTAGAAAAGCTCGGAACGCATTTGTAATTGACCGCTGCCACCAAATTTCTGCCGTTCTAATACAGCAAGGATTTATTAATCATATTTATAAGAGTTATTGTAATTTTTATATAAGATTACTGTACTTATTTCTTGTATTATATACATTTGATAGGACCATTATCATTTTGAAACATTCGTGCCATATTATATTAAGTTGAGTTAAAATCCTTAGGACCACTAGCTTGTTAAACTCGTCCTCCTTGTAAAAGTTCCTGTAAGTTTGGTCGATCTAATAAACTGCAAATCGTACTGCGGCAATTTATTGTAAAGTATTTTTAAAAACCGATTTAATTAAAGTGAAACGCAGAGTAAAAAATAATATTTTTTTTTAAATCTTCGACGGTTAGGGCGATAATTATACTCGTGGCAATTGGTTTAACAAAATGTATAATTTTGACCCTGTAAATTGAAGTATAAAACATTGTTTCCGCCCGGGATTGAACCGGGGTCCTTTCCCGTGTGAAGCGAACGTGATAACCGCTACACTACGGAAACATATTTGACAGAATGAAATTAATAATAAAAGGCGAGCTGCCTGGTTTTCAAACATGTATTTTAGTTTAAACGAGTTACATTCTGAATTTGTTGACCAGAACAGGCTTTTGGTTTACAAATAGCGAGTTCTTTAGTTTTTTTAAGTATCAAACTTTTAAGGATTTATTCCTTTTAGGTTCTTGTTCTTCTTAAGGTTTCACGACTTTTTCATTATGGCTGTTTCAATGCAACAGCTCAAATCAATTTTCACGGTTGGGGTGGATTAGCTCCCTAATTCCTCTTCTCTTACGTATCTTGCTTTAGAATTTCCTATGATATTTGGTTATTTCTTCCACTTTTTGGGATTATTAAGTGTAAATTTGAAAATGTATTTTTATATCAATGGAAAAATTTTCAATGATTTTTTAAAGAAATTTAAGAAATTGGAAGAATTTCTGTTTGCCTTCTGCAAAGTGACAACGTTTGTACAAACACAAAGATAAATTTTGCATATTTAATTGGGAAAATATAAGTTACCAAGGTCATTATAAAGAACCCTTTAGCTTTTAAGCTATTATCTTCTATAAATATCAAAACCCACAATATTTCTCAATGTACTCTGAGAAATAAGTTTGTATTTTTATTAGTTTTCACCTAGAATGTTCCACGTTTAACTAGTTCAAAAAATAGAAAGCTTGTATCAAGACTTTAGACGGGTTCCAATTATCCTAAATTTGCGAAATTTAACTTTTAAAATATTTTCTTTTGTTAACATCAAAAATCAAATTTTCCCATATGTTTTGAAAAATAAGTTTGTATTTTTTGATTTTTCTGCTCCACCTTTAAATCGCTTAAGACAGAATGGCTGTCTAAAGACCTTATTAGACAGGTTCCAATAACCTAAATTTGCAGAATATAACTCGTAGCATATTGCCTTTCGTAATATCTAACTAAAATAAAAATATTGCCCCATCTATATTTAAATTTTTTTGGTTTTTGACTAAAATACTCCACGTTTAAATCATTTAAGACAGAAGGACTACCTCAGTACTCTTGCCACGTTCTAATATCCTGAAATCCTATAATTAATGCAAATGACTTTCAAAGAAATTTATTAGTTCTATGTAGCACACTTGTACACACATTGCTCTAAATAGGTTAAATTTTTTATAAATTTTATAGCGGTTTAACAATAGATACATATGCCAGAATCAGTTTTTTCAATGTCGCTCATCAAAAAATCCTTAGCCTACCTTGCAACCACTTATAATGCATGCCTGCGACTAGGCTACTTCCCACAGGCCTGGAAGCATGCTCATATATTAGTATTCCCAAAACCCGGAAAAGACAAAAGGAAGATCGACAGCTATAGACCAATAAGCCTGCTGCCCGCATTCTCAAAGCTACTAGAGAAGATCATCTACTCCCGCCTAATGAGCGAACTAACCCCTCTCAATGTAATACCAACATTCCAGTTCGGCTTTAGGAAAACCTATTCTACACTACACCAGTTGCAACGCATCTCTGAAACAATAGAAGAAGGCTTTGAAAGCAAAAGTTATACCGTAGCTGTCTTCCTAGACGTAGCCCAGGCCTTCGACAAGGTCTGGATTGAAGGTCTGAAAAGCAAAATCATCAATCTTCCAATAGCCAACTACCTTAAAGCTATCGTCTTCTCTTTTCTTGAAGATAGAACCTTTGCCGTACGCATTAACTACGCAATCTCAGAAAAAAAGGATATTAAAGCAGGCGTCCCTCAAGGCAGTGTGCTGGGTCCACTACTATTCATCATTTTCACATCTGACATCCCACCTATTGAAGCAACCCTAGCGACTTTTGCTGATGATACAGCAGTTCTAGTACAGCACACTGACCTTATCCAAGCCATCAATAAATTACAGAACGCAATTCACAAATTATGCTCGTGGTACAACAAGTGGAATTTACAAATTAATCCCGATAAGTGTCAAGCAAAAATTTTCTCTCTAAGACGAATCAGAAATCCACCCAACCTGATAATTAACCATAACATTATTCCATGGAATCCCACTGACGCAGCAGTCAAGTACCTAGGGGTACTATTCGACACACGACTTACTTGGAAGCTTCACGTAAATATCAAGCTGAACCAAGGCTACGCGAGGTTAGCTCAACTGTATCCTCTTATTAACAGAAAATCATCACTCAAGCCCAAATGCGTCATCCTGATGTATAAATCGCTAATAAGGCCGCTGATACTATATGCATCACCGATCTGGAGCAACACAGCTACATCCAATATATTAAAAGTGCAACGGCTTCAAAATAAAATTCTCCGAATGGCAGTGAATGCTCCCTGGTATATCCGGAACGAACAGCTACATTATGAACTTGATATACCTGCAGTTCGAACGTATATCAGCACAAGTGCTAACAAGTTCTTCAAAAACATTCGCGAGTGCGACGGTGCTATTCATTATAATATCGGCAGACGAAATATTCATCACAGGCTCAAGCGCAAGCTACCCCAAGACTTGTGTTCATCCGACCCCGACAGTGATTAGCTAATAAGTAAATTATGTAATAAAATATGCTATGTTCTTCTATATCGTGTTAACAATATGTTTCTGCTAATGTTTATATTACTGTTATCATCAATGCCATGAATAACATTGTCATTGTTGAACTGGCAACATAATAAATTATAAAAAAAAAAAAAAATGTCGCTTTTTATTTGGTTTCAATTTCCAGTTGGCTGTTTTTAAAATATCTATTATTTTGTCCCTGCAGGAAAAGAGAAAAAAGTTCAAATTCAACGAATACAAATTTAGTTCCAGTTTAAAACACGTTCCATCAATTTCCGTAGTTAAATGAAAATAAATTAAATAGTCTAAATATTTACCTATTAATCGTCAAACAAATTAAAAACTTCCTCCCGCCCGTTCTACAGTGGAATAAAATTGAAACCTTAAATTACTTTTGCTCGATTAAAACGGGCAATTGTTGATGTAAAAATGTGATTAAATTCAGATCAATTACATTGCTGTGGTTTGATTGTTGGGATTAATTCATGTTGACAGACTTCGAATTCGTAGCGGTTACGCGAGTTCACAATTGACCGTTTCTATCGACAAAGAGGTGCGAACGTGGAAAATAACAACCCTTGCTTTATTTAATATTTTGTCCTATTTTTAACCCTTCCAAGAGTGTAGGTTTTGTATGAATTTGTATGTTTGGTTAAAACTCAGTTTTCAACAAGGCACTGAGAATTTCTTTTTTTAGTGAGGAGAAGAAGACCCCAACTCTAATTTTTATTGTTTCGATAAAGATATTCAAGGCCCTTTTTCCACCCTATAGTCAGGAATATCTTGTCACTCCCCCGTCATCACTGCAACTAAACACAACTTGCTTACCCTTCGACACGGATAACACCCCATTCGTTTGTCAGGATTGATTTGTATGTATGGGCCTTTCAATTAATGGATTCAAAAGGGCTCTGTTTGCATGATGATAAAAGGAAGTTGCATTTATGGGGCTTTAAGCAAGTGATAATTAAATTTTCAGCCAACCCAAATAAATAACAACACCTTGCGTTGTTGAAGATTTGGCGGAGGCGCCACCGAGCATTTATTTATTTCATTTGTACAAAATTAATTTTACGAATTATACAAATGTAGTAACAATCGTATTACTAAATAAAACGAGTTCAAATCGTGCCAGTATTGTATGAATATGTATGGATGTATGTGTCCTTTCAAGTGTCAATTGATGTTGTATTTTCCTGCACCCGCTCACGGTAGATCACGTGCAAATTCTCGTCTTTGTATCTTGATTGAGCTAACACGTGACGGGAATACCAACTTTATAGCACTACCTACTACTCAACTCAATCCTGTATTCATATTTTGCCTGTATCTGACTGAGTAAAATAAAAATAAAATCGTAAAGTCCATCCTGCACCTATACAAGCGAATATTACATTTATTTTCAGAGTCGATGCGCTTCTTTCGAGTAGCAGATATATTTCAATATATTCTAAATTTTTATAGGAAATTTAGTTGCAAATGTTGTTTAGCGCGAAGTTTGAAGTTGGAGTTTTATAGCATATTTCTGATGCTTCGGACGTCCAAAACATTGTAAAATTTTCACTTTTTACCATTTTGTAAAATTTAAATTTAAAATGTTTAATTAATATTTGGCAAAACTTGAAGTTCAAATTTGAAAATTAAACCTGATTTTTTTTGCTCTTCTTTTTTACATAATTCTTCAGGTTTTATCCTTCGACTTTGACCTTCTGCAAATAATCTTGTTTCTCCAAATGTGAGCTAACTTAATCACTGAGGATTCAAACTAATTATCTGCCAATCATTTCTGTAAATTGATCTTTTGTTAATAATTCCTTGTATGTATTTTTTTGCTTTTAAAAATTGAGACTAACCCTAAGCTATTAAAATCTGTCAATGACGTGTTATCCAAAAACAAAATTTCAAATACGTTTTTTCATATTTTCTTCTAAAAAAAATTTAGAAAAAGATTTCGAGGTGGCTGGGTACTCGAATAGAAAATATTTGTTTGATGCCACACATTTATCAATACAAACACGAATGTGAAAATAAACCCATTGTGTATGTGTGTTAACGACTGAATGCTTCCGCATAATACTATACAATTCATGGAAAATCTCTTTACAATAGCGAAGAAGCCTATTTTGTCGAAACCAATATGTGCACGCCATTGCGAATACAATCTGACAGACTTCTATTATAAACGTACAAGTCATTTTATTTATTCGTTTATAATCTGAAGAGCTCCAGATGTTACATAATTTTTAAGATAAATAATCTTGTTTTTGTTAGGTTTTTGTAATATTTTCATTTTAAAACTAATATTTTTATTCCTGCGAATTAAGATTAGGGGATTAGTTTTTCAAGGGAAAAGAAAGGTTTGGGTCTCTTCAAATCCAAAAATAGAGAATAAAATATAACCTTATTTATTATATTGTTAATAGCTGAAGTTTCAAACTTTAACTGAATTGTTTGAATCAGGGCCGGATTTAGGTCTAATATTATGTAGTTTCGAAGTTTCCAGGCCTTTTCCTCCATAAACGTTTTCTAATAGAAATATATATTTGACACAAAAATATTAATCAACAAAACAAGTAATAAAGAAACCATCAACATTAAGATATTATAATAAATTCAACAGACAAACACCAAACACCTAAAACAAAAACTAACAAAATAAACATTAATTTGCATACATGTACTAGGTTGCAATGCAATAAGACGTCTAATTAGTTTCGATCTAATTTATTAGAGATACATTTTTCTTGACTTTTTATTTGCAAACTCGTCAATAATACTATTGAACTCCAACTCGCTCAAAAGGTCACTGTTAATATTTAAAATTGCTAATGAATTTGATGTATCCTCTGTCATAGAATTTCTGAGGTAGTTCTTCACCCTTTTCAAAGTTGAGAATGATCTTTCCCCACTAGCATTAGTCACCATTAGACACAAGAACATTCTCAAAGCTATTGTCACCAATCAGCTGTCTCCCCGTCGCCCCGAAAGGTATAAAACCAGAGCGTTTTCCTGCAAGAGCACCCATTCTACCTCCGACTTCCAGTAGAGCAACATCTTTCTCCAAGTTCCGACTCGAAGTCCACTTCTCTTCAACTCCTGCTCCAGTCCTGCTCCGGTTCCTTCCTGCAACCGACCTCGACTCCAGGATCGTCGTGATACTCAGTACGGCCTGAGTATCACTTCCTCCCACGGCACGCCGGTTGATGGTCATCAAGCCCGTGGCCTTCCTGCTCCTGCTCCAATATTTCTTACTGTCGAATTGTGTATGAATTATTTACTGTCGAATTGTGTATGAATTCCTTACTGTCTGATTGTGTATGAATTTCTTAGTCGAATTGTTTGTCAAATAAACTCTTTCCGTATCGTCGCTTCATTCCATTCCCGCCGAAGACACCACCAGCCCAGCTGTTCCCTTGGCCGCCGAACGCCGGAGGTAACACTATCTCTACATTCCGAAAAGTTGCAGTTATCTTATATTTGTGTAAAAGTTCCATCAGATAATTAGAGTTCGCACTGTAAACTGTATCAACTTCATTTTTCATCACGGAAATGTTCAATTGTATGCATTCACCGCCCAGTGGCATGTCCAAATCATCAGGATAGCAGGTAACCAATATTTGAGCATTGTCCAAAATTAATTTTTCATCGAGAGAGGGAATTGAAAACAAAAATGAAAAAGTTGTGGTCAGATATTCGTAAGCCTTACCACGATTTTTCATTTCACTTACCAAATTATCAATTACTTTATAAAGGACTTGCGTTCGCATCTTGACCGCTGGTGTATGCACTACTTCTGTGTCAGTTTCACCAAAATTTAATTTCCTTTTTCGTGTTCTAGTGACTTCCTTATAATGCATCTCTTCCGATAGTAGTTGTCCCTCTTTTTCGTAGAAGTTGAATTTCTTTCGTAGAGATTCATAATATTCTTGCAATGGTAAATATAAGGCTGAGCATGTATTTGCAGAGACTTGCTGACTTGGTCGGCTCTCTGAAGGACATCATACCAGAAAACAACCAGTATAGAAAATTCGAATGTTGCGAGTTTTGAATGTCCGAAATGAAATTAACCAAAAGTGGCGTACCACAGGGGACTATATTAGGCGCAATGCATTTCTGTATTTACCTTCGATCCTTATAAATCTCTGAAACATTGTAAATATCATATGTATGCAGATGATGTACAATTATACTTATCGACAGGGCCGTCTTTAGCAAATGCGGGGCCCGGGGCAAGTATTTATGACCCCCCCCCCCCATTATATTTTAAATGTATTCATTCACTACAAACAGAGAAAATCGATGTAGCCTTATTCCGAGATTACGATAATCACGATACAGTTAAATGTTAAATCACTCAGCTCACATAGGCACATAAATTGGAATATTTCATAAATTATAAAATGATGATGTATTATGTACTGCATTTATTTGCAATTTGCATACGTGCAAACCCGATAAACGCAAATGAACAACTGAAGTTAATGACTTTAGTCACTATCTTCAGTAAAGAAACGGAGAACCGTGAGAACGAGAACCGAGAACAGCTGTCAGCTACCAAAGCTACCCACGTTTTCTTGGAAAAACTGTCATTCTTCTTGCACTATTATTCATTATTACATTATCTTAATGTATGCAGTAGGCAAAAGGTAAACATACAGCCATTCAATGTATGTATTAATACTACACAAATACTCTGGGCTACTACCACAAGAAATTTGGGTGTGATATTTGATAGCAAATTATCCTTCGGAAATCATGTTGATAAAATTACTCAGGTGTCCTTTATTAAGCTGAAAATGCATGTGCTTAATGAAGATACTAAGTTAAAATTGGTTGAAAGTTTAATCTACCCAAACATAGATGATTGTTGTTGTGTATATCAGAACTTCCTTGCACAGTATAATAAAAATAAACTTCAAAGAATTCAGAATGCTAGTATGAGGTTTATATACAGAATACCATTCAGAGAACATATAACGCCACACATAAGAAGAGCGAATGAATTAAACATTTCTAACAGAGTTTATTATCTGTATTGTATTTTTCTTAAAAAGCTTATTAAGTACTAATAAAAATAAAAGAGCAGACATTCATAGTGTAAATGTTCGTAATGCTAATAATGTAGAAGTAATAATTATTGTATTCCTAAACACAATACTACCTACTAAGTATCAGTGTTGTTTTGTTCACATGGTACCAGTTCTGTTGAATTCGATTTCAGATTATTTAAACAAGTCATTAATATCGTTTAAGCGTTTAAGGGGATAATTAAAAATTTATTTTTAAATAAAGAATATGTCATGACTATAATTAAGGAACAAAGTAGTCTTTAAAATATTAACTTTTATTGTAAGCATTAGATATTTAGTATTCTTTCTGTATTTAGTTTTAAGTAATAGTGTGGTAGCTACAAATTAGAATTGATTAAGCACCATAAGTGGACGAACGGCCTATTCCTTTTGTATATGTAAGTTCTTTTTCTTTTTCATATACAATAAAGTGTTATTATTATGATTATTAAGTAAAATGTTGTAATGTTGAACATGAAGTAGATAAAAAAACGATTTTTTTTCTGGAAACATTTGGTGAAAATTGAAATAATTATTTCAATGTTGTATGTTTAGATTAAATATTAAAGATTAATTTGTTACCACAATTTTTACTGAAAAGAATTTTACTGTGGAGAAGACTCAAATTTCCGTATTTAAAATGAAATATTTATAAAATTTCATTGTTATTTTGGTTTTCATGCCAGCAAGGATGAAAAAATGGCTGTAATTTTGGTTCTGTAAAATTATAAATCACATTTAAAATTTTCGAGTGTGTTAATTAAATATTCAAATTTTTTTGTAGATTTTCTGATTTTTCGTTTAAAATAGAAAAAGATGGATTTTTCTGAAAATATATGTTGAATATCGCGATATTTCAACGTTGTATATTTAGATTAACTTTTAATAATTAATTTGAGATCATTAATTTTTTACCATAATTTTTATTGAGAAGAAGCTTGAAATTGCCATATTTCTAATCAAATATCTATAAAATTTCAATATTAATTTGGCTTTACAGACCAGCAAGGATGAAAAATTGTTGTAATTTTGGTTTTATAAAATAATTATAAACCATATTTAAAATGTTTACGTGTGGGAATTGAAATATTCAAATTTTTATTTAAGAATTGGTTTTGCAAATTTTGTAATTTTCCGTATGATGTAGAAAAAGATCTATTTTTCGGAAAATATATGGTCCAGTAAGTTTTGAATAGGAAAAGCGTGTGCCCTTTTGATCTTTTTTAGAAAAAAAAACTTCAAATAAATGTTGCCCTTTTAAAATTCGTTTTTTGCTTTATTGATAATCAGGTTGAGAGAAATCTCGGAGTAACTCCGGGTGAGTCCGGTGAGGCAGGCATGATTCCGGCATTGTGCCAGAATTGGCCGGCATTGGCAGTGAATGCACCCTAAAGACCACTCAGCTACTCTTATTGCGTTACTCCATTCTACAAGCGCCCCGCTCTTTGTTAGGTTTTTTGCTGATTTCCGCCTTTCTTGTAACCCTTTGAACGTCAGATACGCGTTCACGGTGTATTGTGCCTCGAGATAATGTCGTAACAGAGAAATATAATAGATTCTGGACTTTTCTTAAATTGAATTTCGCCTCTCTAACGTTAAATGGAAAGAAAATTTTACCAATCACGATCGAGATTTTTTTTCTCTTCATAATGAAAAGCGACTTGCCAAATTTATTTATGATGCAGATTATTTCTTGCTTCGGGATATTTTAATTTAGTAAGCCCCTGTTTCGAAGTTGTGTAATTTATAACCAGATATAGGAAATAAATAGGAAACTAAAACGACTAAATTACACAATATTAAACGATCTAATGCAATTATGAAGTAGATAATTAGAATGCCCTAAATAGATCAGAACGTCATTAAGACCGCTTATAAGATTTAATAAGGAAAACATTACACGGCGTATAATCAGAAAATCTAACCCTACACTGTTAAATTTATTCACGTTCCAGACACTTTAATTACGTTTACTTTAGAAATATAATGCACACCTTTTATTTCGTTTAACTTAAACTTATAATTAAACCTCACCGATTTATACAAATCCATCTGAGATGTTTCTTTGGTAAGTATAACACAAATTCACCGAATATTGGCAAATAAAAAAAATTAATTACAAACGGGATGTTTAATTAACAGCGTAGGTATATTAGTCGAATGAACAACAAGTTAATATTAATTAATATTAAAGATATCTTGTAACAACTGCATCCACTTCTAGTTTCTGAAAGTGGTCGTGATTTATAGTTCATTTAGAGCGTAATCGGGCTGTATTTCCCAACAACGCCAACTTATAATTAGCATATGTAAACTTTGTACACTTTCTATAACGGATGCCAAGACTGTGGAAAACTTTTTAATTGTTACAAATTGCCCAAGTTAAATAACTTTGTAATTAAGTCATTTTAGCTTTGCGTTAGTTAACTGAAGGAAAACAAGATGTTTCCTCTTTTGAGATAAAATGATGCAATGTAGATATGAGTGCAGTGAAATTTTTTAAATTAACTTTAGAATTATTCCGCTTGTATTGGGAGCTTTAATAAAAATTTAAAGGTTGTAAAATTATAAGAAATTAAGTTCTTATTCTCTGAAATTTACAAAAACATGTACAAAGCGCGATTGACACAAAATTGTAAAGGAATTTCCCGAACCAGCTTAGAACTGCTGAAAATTTTTTTTTTTTATTTGAAAACTGAAACCTGAATACGGAACAAAAATTTCAGATTGAAAATTCAGAAAATTCTAATTCCAATATTTATTTCATGCTGAATTTGCAGGTTTAGATATGAATTTAAGCGAAAGCTTTGCAATATTTGAAGCCATAATGGGGAAGTTGAGATTGAAAATAAAAATTTTGACTTAAATTAAATAACTTTAAATTTCATTCAAGAATCAAGTCGAAAAATGGTTATGACAAAAATCTAATATTAAGCCAGAATTAAGCTTTCCAAGTTAAGAATAAACATTCTAATTTTGAATTTAAATTAAAATTAAGTTTGATATTTCAAGTTACAATTTTTAAGTTGAAAATATTGTAATTTGACTTAAATCCTGAAATTATGTAGCAGAGCGCAATGCGCAAAGCTCAAGCTCTCAAGCATGCAAATTCAAAATTTAAATTTAAACGTTTGAACATTTAGATAGGATTTAAGGCGAATGATTCCAATAGAATATATGTTTTCGGACTGAAAATAGAAGTTTTGGTGAATCTCAGACCTAAAATTATGTAAAAACTCCCAATATTCGATCCAACATGCTAATTGTCAAATTCCAAATAGAAATTGTAATTTTAATTTACTGTTAATTCGCGATTTGAATATTAAAATCTGCATTTATGTAAACATTTCCAACATTTGAAGTGAGACTGAACATTTTCAGATTGGAAAATTTGGTTTTATAATTTATAGATTAATTGCAGGCGACTTTGGGACGGAAAGATCCGAATTTGATTTAAGTGAATTTTGAACTTGGAATGCAGATCTTCAGATTAAAAGTAAAAATTCGATTCAAGATTGCTTTCAAGGCGAAATTTGTACGTTCAAATTTGAATACATTCGAAATATTCGATAATAAAAATATTCTGATTTTAAATTCGAATCAGGATTAATTCTAAATTGAAGTGTGAACAATCAGATTTAATTTAAGTATAAAATTATAATATTTAAACTAGAATTTATATTCCCATGTGAAAAATAAAAATCCGAAATTAAATATGTTCTTTTTCAACTAGAAAGTTGAACTTCAGATTTATCTGAAAGATTGCAAAGTTTTGACATTCTCAGATTGAAAATTTTAAATCGAAATTTAAATCGAAATTTTTGATTCCATTCGATATTTTAATTCACATTAAAAATCCAAATTCACATCGGCAATTTATTCAAATTTACTTTACATAAGTAAATTAAATGAAGTTTCCAATTTAACATACAAGGTTATTTTCCAAATTCAAAGATATAAATTGTCAATTTCAATAGCAGATTTAAATTTAAACCCACAAATTCATATTCAAATTGCTGACATTTTAATTTAGGTCTATTAAAAACTTTAAATACTTAGCCGGCAACTTATTTTTCTGAACTTTTGTAATATGTTAATAATATTAAATAAACACACTCCTATTTCTAAATTTCCAAAATTTATGCTAGAACTTCTACAAAACGAAAATAATTTTTTTTTGAACAAGTTTAGATTTGTTGAAAATTAAGTGTTTAGAACTTGTCACGTGCTGGCACTTCGACATTAAATGGGGGATGATGGAATACCTTAAGCGCGCGGCTAGCTAGACAGTGAAGATGGGGGGTTCGAAACGTTAAAGATCCTTCAATTAAGGGTTGGTCATGATAGGGATGGAAATTGTTGGGCGCCACTGTGATATTAAAGTCACCCAAAGATCTAAAAGGAACCCACCACAGAAGATTCCCAAGGGCTCGAAGGAAAAGGGTCGTTATTGCTGACCTACTGCAAGATGTGACTTACCTTGCTTGACTGAAAATAACTTACTTGAACTGGAATGCTTAAGCTTGTGGGCAGGCTAACACTCATTACACGTAAAACCTTAACAAAACACTAATACACAAAAGGTGATCGGGAAGGGCTGAACACAGTAACAACGCCAAGCTAAATTGAGAATGAAATATTTGAATGAATCAAAAGGCACAAAAATGAGTACAAAGAAATTACACAAGAGGATGACAATCAAAATACGACGTTAAAACAACCACTAAAAGTTTACACTTACTTTAAGGGAAGGAGAATAGAGGGTACTACATTTACTTTAAGTACTGAAAATCAACCACAATCTTAGCCCCTCAATCCCAAACAAAATATAGGAAATACAAATATTAAAATAACAATTTAGCAATTCAATAAGCACCGATAAATTTTATACACATGCAATACAACCAAAATAATATCCTAACTTGAGTTAACACTTGAAACTACAAATGATAACTTTAAAGATAAACGATACTGAAACTTAAATTACAAACTGAACGCTAAAACTCGAACACAAATTGCAACCAAAAGCCAAAAATAAAACAAAGGTGGTACTCGCATTAACTTCAAAACAAACTGAAGAACGTCAACATCAAAAGGCCTGCCAGCAAGAGACAGTCGTCGAAATAGAAGCTGACGTTGAAAACAACGGCAAAAGCAGGTACAGCCCAAAAATGGTAGAAACGATTTACCTGGACAGCTGTTGGTACTTGGTCAGGGAGCACGTGGGAAACGTTAAACAGGTTAACAACAACGAAAGAGATGGTGTCCTTCCCCCAGAAGAATAATCCTTAGAGCTGTGGGTTTTCTGAATCCCTCAAACGAGGAAAATTGTGTGGAACGGTACTCGACAACTAATCACTAAAACTTCTTACACAAAACTATATCTTTCCGGAAGTATATGGCATTCTTTTTATGAATCCGACCAAGTCGTTAATTATGACTTTCCACGAAAGTTACCGAAATTAGAAGCCTTTCCGGTTTATTTAAGGACCCAAACTGTAAACAACAATCTTGCACGCGCGTAATAATTAAGCCAAAACGTCCAACATGGTGGAAGGATTGCCACGTACTGAGGAAGAAGAATCGAAAGGACGCCACAGAACAGCTGACGCCGCCTAACGTACAGGGATTCCCCCGCACAGTATCACGAGAAGTTGTATTAACTGGAACAATATGACATGTCCGGATGAAATACGCGTAAATTGGGTCACCTTGGGATTCTTAACAAAGGAAGCCTTTACAAAGACGAAACATACTGAAATGACTTTAAAGATTTCGTAGAACTCCAAGCAAAACGCGCTGGCGGGTTTAACCTTTCGTGCCCTTCAGACGTAACATGAATTTAAACTTAAAATTACGAAAGACGGGACCGTATTAAAGAATTTACCAAGAATTTAAAATAACTCTAAATTTTCCAAAATAACACGGGATTGCAAAATCACGTGAAAAACTTAGGTGAAACTTACTGAAATTTGTGGGAGTTTTGCATACTATTTTTAAGTATTAAAAGCGTTATATTTTGCAGTATTTACATTTTAAACCTAATATCTGAAGAAGTTCATTATAGTCATCCAAATCAAGTTTGAATTTCCGTTTTAAAGTGAAACCAGAATTTAGATACAATTCCAAGCTGATTTAGAAAAGCCGAAGTAAATTCATAAATTTTTTAAAATGTTTGTTATTTTCCAATAGAAGTGAGGCTGATAAATAAGGCTGGAAAAATTCATGACTTCTGAAAATTCTACGTTCTACGTCTGGTAATCAGAAATAAAATTGAGAGAAAACTAAAATGTACATATTTCAGTTCTTTTCATTTAATTAAAAATAAAAAAGTTAAATTTCACTTTTTATATTATGTGTAAGATTTCAAATTTTCAAGTTTCAAGTAAAGTTTAAATCGAAATCTTGGCATTTTCGATCCACAATGGTTATATTCCAAACAAAATTCAGATCTGAGAGTTATTCAAGTTTATTTTATTTAAATTAAATAAAACTTGTGAATTGTGAATTCCAACAACAGATTAAAATTTAAAATCTCAAACTCAATTCCAAATTAATGAAATTTTAAATTTAGATTCATTAAAAATGCAGAAGCTACATATTTCTTAGGAATTTTCGAAGCTTCGATTGTTATATGAATATTTTAGTCATAAAATTTCCAAAATCTGTATTCCAATTTAAAAATTTTGAATTTCATGATATCTGCAGTTAACAAAAGTCATAAATTTAAACTTTTGGGATTACGAATTTCGGAATGTTTTTGAGTTTTCTTTTTTATGTAAATTGAACTGAATTAAAAGTAGAAAATTTTGAAAATTAGTGATGTTTCAACCTAAAGTTATGATTTTATGTAGGCCACCCGCCGAGCATCCGACTTGGGATTGACCCCGAAACCGTCCGCGCTGTAGTCGAATACCTCAACCACTCGGTAAATCAGGCGATTTTGTAATTAAACTAAAAATAAATGTTCGGATTTTAAATGAATTTGGTTTTCAGATTTAGTGTTGTTCACAAAAAAGAAAACAAAAAAAAGCTTTGATTTTCACGATTTCTAATAATGTCTAATGGTTGAATTGAATATTTTAAAAGAAGCTTTAATTTCATACATTTGAAAATGTAGATTTTGGAAATTAGAAATTATAGCTCGAGCTTTAAATTACCTAAGTTCCTAAGTACATTTTAGAATGAAAATTTCAGGACTGAAAAGAATATAAGTTAGAGGTTAGAATTAAATCAGAATCATCAAATTTAATTTAAACTAAAATTTCTTTGAATTTAGGTTTGTTAAGAAATTAACTACTGCCTTTTTGAGGCTGAATTTAAGACTTAGGTTTAAGTGTTTGAATTTAAATTTCCGTTGCACTATTTTAATTATCTTCAAGATCAACGAAAATAATTCTTGAATCCTTAAATACGTTAGGGATGAATTTATTTTTGGTATACTATATTTTACCTGCAAATTAATTACTGTGTTAAATTTAAGCAACGAATACTTAACAATTACTTTATGCATTTTGATTTAAGTCAACATGGATTTTAGTTAAATTAAAGAGATAGTTTCTTTAGAATTTGCTGTAAAACAAAGTGCGCCTGTTATATATTTCTTAAATTATAGAATAATATAAAACAACATGAAAAATTGAATTTTCGGGAAGTTTAGTCAATAAAAAATAATGGGAAAATAAACATATCAAATAGGAAAATACAGTAAAGAATTTATTCGATAGAGGATTTAGGTTGATATTTTTGAGTTCTCCCTTTTCGGTTCAGTTTATCAGGACAACAAATGGCTAAAATAAAGTAAGAGGCAAGTAAATAAAACGAAGTGAGTGGCCAGCCATGACACTACGTCATCTGATAACCATCTTGTATTTCCTGGTTCTGACCAAAAGACGCTCATATTTTCAAGAAGGCCGAATGTTTATCTAAATAGAAGGACGCCACATGTGTGGAAATATGTATTTTGTGATATCGACAATGATATATATTAGAAAATAAATATTGCTTTATATTTCCAACATTTTCGAGAGTCGGATTGAAATCGGGCGTGAATGTTTATATTTAAAAACGTTTTTGTGTGTTTGTACGAACCGAAGAATGTATCTTTGTTTATTTAATTATTACCTTAGAAAAGTCGTATCAATAAACTCGTTGTAATGTAAATATGATTACATTAAAGATAATTTCGAATATTTTCTTAACAGTAACCTTTAAATATCATCGCTTATCATAGAGATTTTAGTTATGAATACAAATTTTTCCACCGATTAGTTTAATAACAAAAACATGATGTTAAATTAAAAACTAAAAAGTTCAAGTGTAATTACGATCTCGAATAACAAACGCGGCGTTCGCTTCTAATAAACCATTATTTTTTAATTTTCGCGAATGTTTTATCGATCGTTCGTATGAAAGCAACAAGAGCCCTTGCCGAACAAGCCAAGTGGAAAATAGAAACAAAAGTATAACTAAGTGAAAATTGCTTTCGGAACACAATAAGGGCCAAGTACCTAACTTATTGTAGGGGTTAATGCTTACTTAGTGGCTCTCGTTTGGGGTAAATACAATTTGTTACGGCGTATGAAAATCAAAATTCAGTGTTTTTTTTATCCTTTTTGGATGTTTTTCAGAATGCGACATGTAATTTATTCATTAAATTATCTCTTTAGTGAAGGAATAATTGATTTACTTTAGAGCTATAGAATAATAAATACAATTAAAATTAAAAAAAAAAATAGAAAATTAAAAAAATTTCGAGTTGTGGCTTCTAGAACGAAAGTTAGCATGTATTTTAAAAGTAATTATTGAATTTTTAAATGAGTGAGCCCAAACAGACAGTGGCGTAGCCAGGTAGGGGTTAGGGGGCATTCACCCCCCCCCCCCTCCCATGAGAACCTGGAAGGGCCTTTATTTTATTACAAATTCTAATAAAGTTATTATATTACTTCAAAATATATTGATATTATATCTTCCCTTTAGTTAACCCCCCCCCCCATGAAAACATCCTAGCTACGCCACTGCAAACAGAGAAGTATGGATACGAAAAATTATTATTTTCAAAAAAATTGTACCGCCTTGTGTGTTGCTTTCTTCCCTTATCTATTACACTGCAATATTCGAATTTTTCACATTTTAACTATTGTAGCTAACACTGCAGCTGATAAGCAAATAACGCCTTCAGTAAGTCAACCATTTTCTGTTTCATCTCCTCTGTAGATTGAAATAGCTTACTTGTAACGATTTTTCTTCTGGAAGAACAGTAAGAAATCACATGACGCTAAATCTGAAGAGTAGGGGAGATGTTGGATGAAAGGGATGTGTATTGAAAAGGACAACGTAAATTCTGGACAAACTGAAGACCTGTTTGAGCTTAAAATATTTTTGTAGTGTGCTAACATTTATACACGCTTGACCAGGACTAATCATCTTTGCAAGATTTTCGAATCTGATTTATAAATCGTTATCCCAATCTGCTTTGCCAAAGAATGCAGCTTTAAATGTGCAAAGTTCTGTTTCAAGTACCGGTTACAAATTAAAAACAATTGACGTATTGAATTCACAGTGGTGTCGTTTGATGGGCAAAGTTTTTCAGATTACATCGATAACCACACCTTTTTTTTTGCTTGAGATGGGAAAACCTTTTATGGGCGCCCGCTCGGCTTCGCCGGGGAAGACTCCCTGCCTTCTAGGGCGAGGTATACTCACTAAAAGCCCTCCTCGTTTAACGTGACAGATGCACTGGTATCGTCTCTTTGGCATTCCTCGGTGCATATTCACTCCCTCTCTCCAGTCTATCTTCCTTGTCTCGCTTTCTCTTCCCTTTCTTTGTTTTCCATGATGCAAGTGATGGCCTTTTGTACTGTGTTCCAGCTCCTTTCATCCCTCAGCATTATCTCTATGATATTCTGCGCATCAATTTCTTCATTTAATTGTAGCCCCATGTTGAACCGTGTGTAATGCCATCTAGGGCATTCAAAGACGGTGTGTTCTGGCGTGTCCTTCTCCCTTCCGTACACGCAGGAGTCGTCTTCGTAAATTCCCATCCTGTGGAGGTATGCAGCGAAACACCCACGCCCCGTTAGAAATTGTGTCAGATAGTCAGATATATTAATTCAGGCGACCGTGCTTCCTTCGGGCCCAGCTCTTTACGTCTCTTATAAACTACCTGGTCCAGTTGTCGCTGTTCCACTCCAGCTATTCGTTGGACCATTTTTCCAGTATGCTTTCCCTAATTTCCCTTTTCGCCTCTTTGTTCTTGTATGTGGCCTTGCGCTCTTCTACTTTTAGGTGTACTGGTACTATGTCTTCCACTACCTGGACCGCCCTAGTGCTAACCCTCCTGTATGCCCGGGTCTTAGATATGTATCTTTACCGTGTCATGCCAGATCGGTGCCGCATACAACATGATCCCTATGTTAGGCATAGCCCTTTTTAGGCTAGCAATAACCTTCTCAGCCTTCTTGCTGGCCTCGTGTATGGGCAATCCCATACTACCGTTATGTCCGAAGTTAACACCCAGGTACTTGCAGCATCTCTGGTTTACCACCTCGATGTTCCCCAGCGAGAGTTTGATCTTGGTTAACTTTCTACTGCCTGAAAATAACCACACCTAGTGGGTATCTAGTTGGGTAACTACATAACTATTTCAAATCTTTGAAATAAGGGCTAAGTGGTAGTAACTGCGCTTTTAAGTTCGGTGAATATTAAATTTGTTAATTATTATTTATTAAATTTACTTAAGTAGGTCCCGAGTTGCGGTAGCTAGATACCCCAGTCAAGTGCGATCACGAGAGTTAAGCTTCGTTGTCTGGGGTCCGTACTTGTATGGGTTGCCGAACTGCTCCTTTAACGTGACACCTGGCTTAAACATGGGGAGAGTGAGGTAGTAGGACAGTTAGATAAGACACAGTGGGTGGACAGATTAAAGGAGATCCGACACCCAGAAGGGCATAAGGATAAGAGACAAAGAAAGAAAGAATTCCAGTTAAGTACATTAATACGTTAGTTCTAATTAATTTTTCTCTTTCCTAGAAATGAAACATAACAAGCAGTTCAATGGCAGTTCGTTTTTGTTTTTGTTTTCTTAATGTTTTGCCTTTGCATTACGTGAAAGTATTAAGACGCAATGTATTTAAACCTACGTATTTCAACAACCAGGTTGTCAACTTCAGAAGATGTCATTGATAGAGTTGGTTGGCGTTAGACTGAAACTATTTTCTTCGTTAAATTACAACAGCAAAGTTTGGCAGAAATGGAACTTTGGCGGTATAGTCTTCACGAAATTGTTAGAAGAGCCTAATGCCAGTCAAATTTGTCAAGGAAGTTCAATCATTTTTGCATTGCCAGGTTAGTTACGGACGTTGTTGAGGGGGGTTAAAGCCACACTTTTAAAGGACTTGACGCCGTGAACTTTATTATACATACTTACCTCCCTTAAATGTGTTCTCTGCAGTGATTTCCCGTAGCCTTCTGTCAAAATACATATTCGGCTTTAATACGTGGTCATGGGTTTGTAGGACTAATCAACGTTGCATTGGATTAGCATTAGATTATACTTTAGGTTTAATTCTTATCTTACTTTTGTTAGCGTTTTCCTGTCTTCTCGGGTTTTCTTGTTTGCACTTGCTATTTTTCTAACACTCTTTGTAAACTGCGCTAGATTTTCATTACTTTAGATTTTCAGGAGCTACCTTGTTAGCTCTTTGTTTTGGAAATTTGGAAACTTATTTATCTTGGTTAGTTAATAAATAGTTAAAGATATTGGGCCATATTCATAAACAGTATTTAAAGTTAGTAGGGGTTTAGTAGCTACTAAACCAATATAATTAATACATGTTGCTATAGCAATTAGTAACATCTAACTTTAAACACTGTTTATGAATATGGCTCATTGTTATTTATGAGCAACAACAACTGGGAAGCCTAAAAATTTTATTAATTTTAGTCGGTTTTCAGCACTCGAATGTTTAAAAGTTAATCAAGCTTACTTTTAATCCTAATTCAGATAAAGATTTTTGAAGAACAAAGTGTTTTAGAAAATTTTGAACTATGATAATACCCTTAAGTAGTTATTCGTGAATTTAAATCAAACGCAAAACTGAAAGTTCGAGATTTTTCTAACATTTTAACTTTATTCTTTCTTTGTATCTGCATTTAAGGATTTAGTTTCTAATAAGAATAACTTTGTCTTCTGCAATTAAATTTCAATCTAAACTTCTAATACAAAATTAAATATAAAAACGTAAGGTTTACTTCAGATTTTTTTTTAAATTTTGCAAAACTTTATTTAAATATAAATTTTAATAAAGGGCTTTTGGAATCGACAGTTAAGTATCAAACCTGTGATAAATTTCCAGATTCTTCTAAAATTCATTTCTGTAGCTGTGACAATGAGCAGACTGAATTTGGAATTTTAGAAATTAGTAGGGTTTTAAAAGTAAACTCTTTCGATTGGCGATTGCATATGCTTCATATATCTCTGCCGACTTTCTAGAAGCATACACCTGTTTTTTCTAGAAAATCGCCTTTTACATTAGTCTCTCGCAACTTCCAGTCGCTTCCAGAACACTTTTCATAAATCCCTCGTGATAATATTTAGATATTTAACAACAGCTTTATTT
Organism: Melanotus villosus; assembly: GCA_963082815.1. Lineage (NCBI taxonomy): Eukaryota > Metazoa > Arthropoda > Insecta > Coleoptera > Elateridae > Melanotus > Melanotus villosus. The sequence continues at coordinate 3,688,523 of OY720420.1, read as the reverse complement.
GTTTGTTAAGACGATAAAACAATATTAATAAAGAATCGAAATCAATTTACAAATCGATAAACAACATCTTTTTTTTTAATTTATTCGATTATAACGTTTTACTTACCTCATTTCATTTGTACTTTCTGCATTAATTGTTGTTCGGTACTATAAAGGTAGAAAGGGGTAAAATAACAAATGAAATAGTCTAAAAAACAAAGATTTATTGATCTTTTCGTTACTATATAACAATTTTATTACACTCATCCACTTTCGTGTATTGTAACTTCTAACAAAAAATTAAATTAACAAATTCATGCTTATTTCTACAGTTAACATCAATTACATAATAAAGGGATAAACTTTCAGCTGCACATAGCAAATTTGAAATTGTTGATTTGGAGGTTTTAAGTTTGTTGTTATGAACCTTTCCTCATTGCCTTTAAGAACACTGTAATATTTTTGTGTTGTTCTTGAAGTCAAAGGCAACGAGGATGAGTTTCAACATTATTTTCAGTGTATTAATTTTTTTTTATTAATCACTGCTATGAAATTAGTTTCACGGTTGACTCGCTTATTAATAACGACTTATACGTAAGTTCGTAGGCTTAAGCTACAAATCATCGAAACTCCAACCTTGCTTTGTTTAGCATCCGGTTAAAAAATAAAAAACGTAATAAACTAACCTATGAAGTGTCTTTTACAACAAGACTTCTAAATAGTTTATCTAATTCAGATATGTTTAGGTTAACAATTGAATGCGAGTTACAGTAGTAACCATTGCACTATCCCACAAATATTCTTTAGGTTGTTTTGGTAACTACACTTTACTAATTATACAAGAAGGATTAATCTTAGTCACTTGCTCTTTCTTTAAGATGTGCTTACTGAGACCACGCACTCGCACATTATGTGAGTTTGCAATATTTTTTTATACGTTGATTTAACACGGGCTACAACCATCTCTAATAGTTTCATCTTTGGAAATGGTAGTAGAAGTGGAGGACGATGCAGATGAAGTAACAAGGTGGCTGATATCATTCCACCAAGACAGGTTCAACCTTTCAGGAAGAACCGGAAGTGGTTTTCATATAACGTGTGTTGGAACCGGCGGCAGTTCATTCCGGACCTCATCGTTTTTCATTATAACACAGACCGGCCTTTTGATGACTTCCGGACTCGGCGTTCTTCGGGGAAATGCGGGAGGACAAATATTGCAGGGACTGTTCATACTAGCAGTTAAATTACTAATGGGCCAATTAATACTAGGCGAATACAATGGGCTGCTGTTGTATAATAGGGCCAATTCTGCTGCGATTTTCGATTCATCGGGATGTCTGAAAGGGTAAAGGTACGGTAATGGAGGAAAGATCGATCTTGGTATTTTCAGGTGTTCGTGATCTAATCCTAATAATGGTGGCATTCCTGATGATGTTGATACTGGTGGTAACATCGCTCTATGGAGTGAACCGTCTAGTGATGGTGAAAGTAGTGGCGATATCGAAAAACCGAATTTTGGTTCTTTTTTTATCAGAGGTTTCGGTTTCCTTCGGGGGCGGTATTTATAGTCGGGGTGTTCCTTCATGTGTAAGGCTCTGAAAAACAAAAATACCGTTCTATTATTACTATGCATGGAAACAAAGCCCAAGCTTTTTTAACAGTTAATGAAAGATTATTTAGAGTAATTTTTCTTTCCCAAAACTCAAAAATTAAGTAATCGTAAATTAATCTTAGTTGTACGATTAAACTACGTTTTTCTATGTTTGTTCTTATCTTTCTAATTAATTCGAAATGGAATTCGAATCCCAAATTAAAATTTTTGGGATTAACGTCCAAATTTCCGGCAATACAGTCTAACATGCGGATTTATTATATGATAAAACGGGACTTAAGAGGTTGGAATTTTAAACTTAATTAATGTTAATAGCTAATTCTAATTTAAAATCTGAATTGCCTATTAAAATTTCGCCTTCCGAATCTATTTAATATTAAAACACTCAAAATTAAACATATGCTTTGAAAGATTTAAAGTTATAAAGTAGGTCAAAACACTTGAAAACGAAATTCAAATTCAAGTTTTATATCTAAATATCTTATTTGCATAATTTAATGAGGCATTCATTACATAAATTTAAACTTTCAGTACAAAAATTGATTAATTGTTAAAAATTAAATTAGGAATTAACCAGTATCTAATCGTACTTTTAATGCAAATTTTGGGATAAAAGCTTCAGGTAGAACTTAATTCGTAGGAGTATATGAGTTCCTCCCTTCGCTGCCAAGGGTTCAAATTTGGAGTTCAATTTTGAATTCGTATTCAAGGATTGAATCTACGGGTTTGAACTTTTTTAAAATCAAAGATTTAGCTATGATGGGATTTTGCTGTTCCTATTTAAACATTAGTTAACTGTAATCTTGTGTGATGATTTTAGGAGTAAACTCTTTTCATGAAGATTCCCTTGATCCTTGTGCCTCCCCATAAGTTCCAAATTTCAAAATCTTGTTTGTGGCATTAGAATAAATTATGTAAATACATTATCTAAAAAAAAATTGTAAAAAACTTTAAACTTAAAAATAATTAAATTTTTTAACGTTGTTGTTAGGTTGTTCCAGTTTCCAATTATTCTAATTTGAACTGCCTTTTAGCTCTTTATTTTAGTTGCGGATTTAAAACATGTTTATCTTGAACAAGGAATAAATTCTGCGATAATTAGTTATTTTTGAAATAATCTAAGAACTATGATTATGCAACAAAAATCGCGTAAAAGCTTTTATGAAGATAAGACTTTCTATTTCTTTACTTTGCTTTGCTTTCATATTAGTATTTAAATATTTTTAATGGTATAACGGCAATTGTTAACAATTGGTACGAAAATTTTTTGGTTAAAACATTATCTAATTGAATTCCTGCATTTCCGATCACGTGTGCGAAAGTAACCAATCAGAACAAGATTATACTGATAATCGCCCTAAAATGATTATCAGTGTAATGTTGTTCTGATTGGTTACTTTTGCACACGTGATCAGAAAATTAGGTTGCTAGGTAACAAACAGTTTTTAACAGATAATTAAATATTAATCGTTGTAATTTGAAACTGTCATTTTTCAAGCAACGTTCTTTCGGTAACTGTGATAAAATTATTTCGTAATTATCAATATCCTAGGGATATTATAGCTGATAATGAAAACAGAAAAGTAATGGAAGAAAGAAAATAATCAAAGTTTAGGCGTTTACAAAACTGTGCAAATGAATGAGGAAATTTATAAATTAGAAATAAAACAGATGAGCCATGAACACAGAAACACAAAAGTGAAGGGAACAATAGAAGAAGAAGAAAATTAAGAAATCATACAATAAGGATTATATACTTAACATACAACATTCTGTACGGATAAAAAGGCAGCAAAATAAGTTAAGAAGAGAAGGAGTTTGAGAGAAACACTTATAATAAGTAATAAAAATAGGAGTTTTGTGTAGAAGAGAATGAAATAGGTTCGGCACACCCCAAAGTTGAAGGCCATATAACCAGATATGTTTCAGCATAGTATTGTATAGTAGGATTTTATTTTTAGGGAACAGTTTGATTACATTTGTCTGAGCTCAAGTTTTAGTTGTCTTTGTTTCGTTTCCATGTGTTTCATTCACGTTACACGTTGATCTACATAAGTGTAACCCTAGGTGGCCTAGGTATTTAACATCTGATTTTGCAGGCATAGGTGCACCGTTAACGGTTACAGGAGGAGAGATTTCGGTGCCAGTAGTAACTGTTATTGGGCAGATTTAGATCGGTCCATTTGTTGTACCATTCGTTGAGCAGATTTAGATGGGTATGGGTGTTTTCAGAGGAAGTTACTGAATCATTACCTGAAGATAGGATAGCAACGTCGTCAACAAATGCAGCAATCATGTTATTGTCTGTTTCGGGCAAATAGATGCATACTCCTATAAGGTAGGTTTCAGTGGTATATATAAGGTAGAGAAGCGGGCCGAGCGCGTTGCCCTGCGGAACACCGGATTGTATGGGATAGTATGGGAAAGTGCGTCGCTGTGTTTTCTATCTGCGAGGTAATATTTCAGAAAGAGATGGTAGTTGTTATTAATCATATTTTTAAGTTTGTAAAGTAGGCCTGTATGCCACATTTTATAGAACGCTTCGGATACGTCTAAAAATACTCCGTTGCAGTACTAGCAATTGGAAGTAAGATAGCAAAGGATTTGACAAAGCCAACATCGAACAAAAGCTTCTTATTATAGTGCCCTGTCATCAGAGGACGTTGGCTATCAATCTGGCCCATTTAATTTTATTCATTGCCAACCGGAATAGTTCTGTCGACGGTAATCCGGCCCATTCTCTTAATTTTTTTAACCATGACGCACGACTTCTTCTTGGCTTTGTTCTACCATCGATTTTTCCTTGTGAAATGAGCTGCAGTAGTTGGTACCTATCATTAGGGGGGGCATATACGAGGTATTGAAGTTTTCGCACTTTAATTGTCTTTAAAATCTCTTTTTCTTTCTGTATTCGTTGCATTACGTTGTCGTTAGTGACATGGTATGTCCAAGAAATCCTAAGCATGCGTCTATAGCACCATGCCTCAAAACTTTCTACGCATTTACACTCTGTTTTCGTAACAGCCAATGCCTCTACCCTGGAGAGTAATACGAAAAAAGTGAAACATTTTAAAACACGTATTCTTGTTTGAAGGTTGAAATTCGGATTGGTGAGAATTTTTTTGAATTTATTAAAGGCAGATTTTGCTTTTTCGATTTGTACATTTATCTTCTGTTGGTTCAATGTATTTCCTAAGTACTGTTCCTAGATTCATTCATCCAGCTTCCGTATCTCTCACTTAGGGTTGTCACAGTATCTACTATTTTTTGTAGGCCTTCTTCTGAATCTGCTACTACCTGTGTCGTCTGCAAACCCCATATTGTTAATAATTCCTGCATTAATGATTATCCCATCTTTTACCTCTTCTAAAGCCTCTGTAAATAGTTCTTCGAAGTTCATGCTAAAAAGTACCTATAGGAGAAAGGATGTAGCCTTGTCACACACCTTTTTGAATATTTATTTCTTCTGATAGTTCATCATCTACTTTTGGTTCCAAAGAATGTGGCCATAATTCTTAAGTTTTTTATTGTCAATTCCTTTGGATTGTAAAATTTCTAGGAGTTTATTGTGTTTTTTATGCTAAACAACGTTTCTCTCGTACTTAGTTTATTTTTAAATCCTAATTGAGTATCACTTATGTTTTCCTTTATTTTGCTATCTCGTATATTCGGTCATGTACTACTTTCATGAATATTTTTCTTATGTGGTTCATTAAGCTAATCGTCCTATGTTCTTCACATTTCTTCGAATTATTCTTTGTTGAAAATTGTATAAATGTGGATATTAACCAATCCTCTGGAGTTGTTCCGGTATCATACTTATAATGTATTAAACATATCTGGTGTTATTCCTATGTGATTGTCTGATATCAATTTGAATAGTTCTCCTGAGACTTTATCGGGACCTAATACTTTCCAGTCTTTTATTTGTTGTATTGCTGTCTTTACTTCTTCCTTAGTAACTGCTGGTCCTTCTGTATCTTCTATCTGTCTTCATCTTGGAATATATTCTTTTTATGCTTCGTCCATATTTGTATTCTTTCTTTGATATCAGATGTTATCCTGGTCTTTTCGTCTGTTGTATTTCCTTTGATCTTTCTTTTCCATAGCTCAGAACCTTCCTTAATCTTTTTTTATAGATTAAAAGTATGATGTTTGCTATCTGTAAATTCTATTTTTGTACATTTTCCCGTTAACCTCTCTTTCGCTTCTTTGATTTTTCATTTCATTACACGTTGTACTTATGTATTTGTTTATATGTCATGGCATCTTTGCTCCGAACTTCCACAAAATTGGCCTTGCACTACAAAAATCTTCTTTCAGTAGTTTTGTCTCTGATGCTTTATCTGTAGGAGAAGTAATAAAGTAAATCATAAGAATATCTCAGACAGATGTTGATAAGGCCCACTAAAGACTTCATAACGTCCAGTCAAATTATCCAATTCCAGAATCATCCTTGAAGTCCTTGATATTAACCTTTATACTGCCAATAAAAAAGAACAAAGGCGAAAATTTCCCTTTTCAATCCTTTAATCTTAAGCTCTTCCACTTTTAACAATTGTGTACGTTTTGAATAGTTGCTAATAACACACTAATAATATATAAACCAGCGAGAATAAATTTAGTAAAGGCTCAGAAAAGTCCTGTTTTAAGGTGCTTAAATCCGGTAGATATAAAGCAACTAGTTTTAGGTAAATTTCTGACAAAATCCTTTTGTAACGGTAACGATATTGTAACATGTGGACACACCAGTTGTCTTAGAGAGTTACAGTAAATACTCAAATTGCTCCGTTAGAACAAAGGGTGGTAGCGCGTGAAAGGGTGCATTGTATTTGCCAGGATTGGCGACGGAGCGCGAGCCGAGACAATCTCCCTATGAATAGGATCACAGGAGGCGTTCAATGTGTCCTTACAATGGACGCATTATCTTTTGTCGCCAACTGAATATGTTGGCTTAGATAATATTGTACGCTATTCATCTTACACAATTAAATTTAATGCGGTCTATTTTAAATTGAATTGCTCTCAAACTCGTATTTTTCATCAAAGCTTCGGCCATCGAATTAATTTCAAAGAATTTTGCTTATATTAATACATTTTTCTTGGGAGTCATATTCTGACAGAAAACAGGGTTTAAAACCGATTATTTTAAAGTTCTACGGGATTAGTTTAAGTTCAATCCGTCTTCTCTTAAAAAAGAACACGATGGGATAGAACTTTCTTGAAATTATATGCTAATCAGTTGTATAAGGTTACTAAAATCATGTACAAATTTCAAAGAACAAGCAAAAGAAAAATATTATATTGATAAATGTATCATGCTAATGGGTTTCTTAGTTTCTTAGAAAGCATTCAGGTCTTTTCAGTTTATCCACCAACCAAACCAACACCAGAATTATTTTTTCGTTTTTCACCTTTCAGAATGACCAGTTTTTCTTCTGCAGGCCTTCATAATTTCACGAATTTTCATAATTAAGGAAAGAATTAGTTTAGAAACTAAAGTTTTATTCCTACGTTGCAAATTAATTATTACAAAAACCATTAATTTGTTCTCATGAAATCGTAAAAGGACTGGTTGGTAGTGGTGGTGTAGATCTGATGTGTTAAGTGGTGCTTACTAAACAATTAATAAAATAGAAAAGTATAAGAGAATAAATAGGAAGCGGACAAATCAAATGAAAGTATTAAATTTAGGGGAAACAACTCCGGATTAAGTGAAATCCAACAAAAAGTGAAAGCAGTTGATAACATAAGAGCGAAGTTAAAACGCAAAATATTAAACAGATAAAGTGGAACATTTTACATACAAGTCAAAAACATAAGTGGCACATGTTTCAAACAGATCAGAAATTTATACTATGAAACAACAATCATACAACTCATAGTCACCAGAGGGTGGACAGCGGACATACCACAAACAAAAATTTTTTAAATCTAAACCATACGAATAATATAGCTTATAAACATCAAAATGGAAAAAAATCAAACAAATAAGGAACTAGTAAAAATACTATACGAAATAATCGAAGAAATGAAAGATATAAAGAAAAGAATGAAGACTATGGAAGGAAATTTAACTAATAAAATAGAAAAGCAAACTCTAACATAGAAAAAAATTAGATAAAATTAAATTAGTGCTAGAAGGAACCATGGAAAAAATAAAACAGATTGAGAGAAGAATGGAATTGATAGAGAGAGAACAGAAGAGTAAAAATGTAATTATGTATGGAATACAATTGCGAGAAAAGAATTACTTAGAAATAGAAAAGATAATATTACAAGTCTTATAGGAAGACTTGTAAATCAGCTGTGATAAAACAGAAATTGAAAACATAACTATACTATATCCAAAAGGAGAAGATGGTCTAATTGGATAAAACTAAAGAATAAGCAAATATTCATTGATCATGACTATACAAAAGAAACATGGAAGGAAAGGAAGGAACTAATAATATTACAAAAACAACTTAGGGGGCAAAAAAGACACGTAATATTGAACCATAATAAAATAAAATAGGAACAGACAAGAAAAGTAAACGAAGAGGAAGATGATCAGGAAAACAGGGAGAGCCAGAAAAGAAATGCCAAGGACAAACCTAAGTCTGGAAAATAGAAGAACTCATTTAAGAATAAAAAACAGAAAACAAAATATAGATCAGTAATTCAAAGATATGAAGCAGAAAATATAAATCTAAAATATAAAAGCTAGAAATACAACAGATTGAAAAGTACTCATAGACAAAATAAGAAAGATAAAAATATATAAGAAATACGAAAAAACAGAACAAAATACAATAGAAAGTAAAGAAATAGGAAAGTGTAAAACAAGGAAACGTAGAAGAGTAGGTAGTGCACGGAAAACCTGGGAAAAAAATAATGGAAGGACTAGCAGATGCAAACGGAAAAAGAATTCAACTAGGTTTTAAAATTTAGAAAACTCTCTAAGATAAGATAAACTCAGTTTTTTTAATAATTAATTAATAATATAATTTAGAAATAGAAAACAAATTTAAAATATTAATAAAAATATAAAGTAAAGTGAATGCTCTTTTAGAAGGGTGTTGTTGCATAATCTGGTTTAAAATTGGTACGAATCTGATTCAAATCTTAATAACTCTAAATTTTACCAGAACTACAATCAGTATGAAAATTAGAATTAAATTTACTCTGGTAGTAAATTTTGAAACCTCATTAACTTTTGTCTTAAGACGCGTGATTAACTTAAACTTATAATTAAATGCTGAAGCTAGAAAATCTGATATGATAACTACTTAAGGCCTTGAGTTCATAGAGTTTTTTAGTTCTCAAGAAACTATTCAAATTCTGACAATTGTGCCAGCCTCCATTTTATTTTATTATACCCTAAAATGTCCTCACAGACGAGGTTAACATTTTTACCATACAAAATTCAGTTTCACAATTGAAGTATTATCTGCGAATTCATTAATAAATAGAGTACTAAAATAAGATGGGCCCTAAAGCAGAGCCATGTGGCACCTTTGTCTTAGTTTCATTTATTAAGACTTTTGTGATCATGCTGTTTAAGGATAAAAGAGTCTATAACTCTTCTTTTTCTTTTTCTTCTGCTTTTTAAATTTAGGTCTAGTCTGCTTAATTCTAAATAATTTTATTGCAAGGAGGCTCTCTACTGTTTCTATGGGTCTCCTTAAGCTTCATCTGCTTCGGAGAGGTTTGTTCTGATTTCTGACAATCCTTTTCACGTCGCTATTCTAGAGCTGCGTTGATTCCACTTTGTTCTTCATTGCTCTAGTAAACGATTTGTTTTTCGGTTATTTTTGGTATAAATACAGTTCCTCTTAATCTTTTTATTTCCTGTGGTTTCTATGATCTACCTTACAGCTGAAGTGTTACACCATGTTTCACTGAGTTTCAGCTACGTAAGTTAGAATAGGTACCCTACCTGAGTTTACTATTTATGCCAATATTGTTTTGATATTCAGCAATTGGAATGCTTACTACCAAATAACTGATATGGAAAATCTATAGCCACTGTCGTTAAGTTCCTAGCGTTTAAACATATGTATAAACAAGCTCTAAATAAAATCGTCGAATACTTTTGTGAGATTGATTAAAGAAGTTAGAGTAGTATTACAGACGCCATGTTATATTAAACTATGACTGTTTTGACCCCCTCACCTACAATTGTAGATTGGTAAATTAATAAAATTAAAAGTTTGAATATTGTGAATTGGGTTTAAAGCATAGAATTCAGAGAAGGATTTTTAAAATTTATTAATCTCCAGTTATTTAACAATAATTTTATTGAAATAAAATATTTTCCTTTATACCGTACAAGTATTTAATAGATATTATGCTTCTGAATATTGTCTAAATAAATAATTCCAAGAAATCAATTGATACTATTCGTCAAGATACATAATAAAATACTCAATGTTTATTGTATTGTAGAATTATCCCAAGAGCTTCGATGTTTACACTTCGATAACCAAAGAAAGGCGATCTATTTCGTAAATTTTGGTATCACAAAGCTAACAATACTGTATACACAAGGTAACAGTTCCAATTCTCGAAAAATATAAGAAGATTATCTACGAATATTTTTGGGTTGGAACCTGAGTTATACAAACACGGAAACGCATTATCTAAAAGATAAAGAGCTCTTATTATATCCTCATTCTATCTCACCCCTAATTTTAAAAAGAGAATCTCATTGAATGAAATTCTCTGAATATTTTGCCTGTTAAAAGTGTAAAAACCAAGTTATCGAAGTGAATTTGGTCGCATTGCAGATGCTCGAAATCAAGTGGTTCTTTGTAAGTTTCGTTAACAAAAAAAGTCGGTGCAAGGCTACTATACAACAATGGTGTTATATATTGCGTCTTATCATAGTAACCTTTGTTATAATAGGACGCTATGTACCATTGTGTTTTACTGTGGAGAAACGGCGGTTAGCGATTGTCCTGCAAACACCGGATATTTGGATATGTCCTTTATCTTCCTTTGTGCTCTGTTCAGTTTTATGGGGGGGTGATAGTTTTGAGTATATGTGAAAGTATTTTTTTTTATATCGGAAAATTTCTTCGAGCTTTCGTTACCCACACTGTGTTTAAAGATAGTCAGTTAGGTGATTCATTATTCGTGAACTTTGTTTGTAAAGCACGTCGATTACTTATTGATTTGTTTCTTATTCTTGCAGAAATGTTATCGATTTTTGAGAAAGTTGATCATTTGTTGTACATTTTTTGAACAACCTTGGGTTCTCAGTTCCTCACAGAATGTAAATTTTTATTGTTTTCCGCTTCAATTTTAACGTGATTTCCTGTCGAAATTTTCATAGAAGTAAATCTTGTAAAGAAGTGTTCGACTTATGAAATACTCAAATAAAATTATTTTTAGTTCTGTTGTTGAACACTAACCTAATAAATAACTGAATGTAGCCACCGTTTGTTGTAATATTACACATATATGACTAAAATAAATGCACTTGCATTGCCATTTTCCTTGTTTATTACAGGTAACGGTTTCTACTACAACCAAGGCCGTAGTCTAAAGAAGGCCCTGTCCGATTTTGAAGCCAATTTGTCGACTTGTCAAAATGCCTTTAAATATGTTTTGGTTATTCAACATTCAACTGCATTAATAAATTGCTTATGGATTTCTACGAGTAAAAGCAAGCAATTTGTGTAACTTGCCTGGTAACACAGCAATAATAACAAGCAGTAAATATAATTTTGAAAATAAAGTATTTAAAGATTTACTTCTGTTTAAAAGGGCTTAATTCTATAAAGTAACTAGAAAACTAATAATCTTAAAAATTCCAGCTTGCTCAGTGCTGTACCTAAAGTTTCATATTGAAAACGTAATGCTCGATCGGCAAGTTTAACTTATCACACCAACTATAGTCAGATTCGATCTAATTTGGCATGTACTGAACTGTTCTGAACACAGTAAATGCTATCTCTCTTCGTTTCACAAGTCATTTCATAAATTTCAGAGCGGCCATCTGCAAGACTGGCGTTCGCTCTAATAGCCTATACGCACTAACAAGCTAGAAAGGGAGCAGTATAACTATACAAGTAACTATACTGCGAAAACCCACATGCCAAATTAAATCGAATCCGACTATATGCACACGCAACTTCTCATATAGGAACTGTACTGTTAACTAAAACATCATTAAAATACCATGAGCACAATAAATATAATGAAGAATACCTACAAGCAGCTAGTGTATCCATAGAGAGTTGGCGAGGCCCACTTACAATCACGTCAGTGTACTGTCCACCACGGCATCCCACAAAAGAAGGGCAATTTGTGCAATTTTTCAATACACTTGGTAACAGATTTTTAGCTGCTGGCGATTATAACGCTTTTGTTTATGAAAAACACATGGACCTACTTATTGGCCTACCTGACCTAGTAGACTTTGCATTACAGGGATAACAAAAGAGTAACTATTAGCACAGTCTTGTTTCAGTTTGCCATCGCACCATTCACCCGTTTTAATTACCATAAGCACTGAAATCCGTGAAAAGAAATCACCTGCTACCTTAGGCAATAAATATGCTGTGGATTGTGACAACAAATTAGAACGGAAAGTACCTCTAAAAACTAATTTCGATATTGACTATGTTGTTCAACATCTTACGCAATTTGCGCAAGAAGCAGTCTGGTAGTAGGTAAATATTTATAAGAAAACGAATTTTTACCCACCAAGAACTACCTAATTTGCTCAAGCAAAAATATTAGCAAAACAAAGGTAGGTAACAAGAATTGTGGTAAAGAACTCCAGCATCTTAAAATAAAATGAGGTTAAATCAAGCGGTGTCACTATTAAACAATCACAAGAACGACGGAATACAAAACCATCAAAGAAACTTGACAGAAACACAAACCAACGAGTATTCACTCCGAAAGGCAATGCAGAAAATAAATCGACCGAAACTCTGTAATCACGCTATTCGTAAAGACATTGGGCACTGGACCAAAAGTAACAAGGACAAGAAGTTTTTACTAACCATCTTAGGGAAGTCTTTTAACCATATTCTCCAGATGACAGTTTTAACATTGAAAATTCTTACAAACGCCTTACCAGCTGGATCTACTTCATAATTTGACAATATCTCATGTTAGAAACATAGTTAATTCAAATCCTAAGAAATCCCTTAGACACGATCTAATCAAAAACAGATTTACAATACTTGACCCAAATAAACAATTACGTCTTAACAGGCTTCCTCCTTGTGTGGAAAGTAGCAGAATTTTTTTTAATTGCTAAGCCGGGTAAACCCTTCTACCATATTAAATCTTACATACCCATTAGTTCTTGACTAGACATCAGTTAAGACCAAACTATTAATTTGGCTTTAGACCGAAGTATGCAACCATTAACGAAATTCATTGAATCACTAAGCAAATACACCATTGGAGAACAAAAAATATAGTTTTGCAGCCTTCTTAGATCTATCGCAGGCGTTTGATAAAGTTTGGTACATTGAGCTTCTATATAAAATTAGAACAATCTTTCCCAATAGCTAATGTATTTCCTATGTCCTATCTGAAAGGTCACCACTTCCTAGCTAAATAGTAAAAAGATAATGCAGCACTTTATCTCATTAACTCAGTAGTCCCACAGGGCAGTATATTCGGACCTGTGTTATACTTATTATACACCGCGGACCTATCCACTAATGTCATTACTGCGACAAACTCAATTTGGTACAAACCTGGTTAAGAACATATCGCGGCAGAGCAAATGAAAACAAATCTATTTATATTGCCTTTACCAACCATAAAGGTAATTATCCTCCAGCGTCACTAAACAATCAGCCACTTGAACAAAAATAAGATGTCATATACTTAGGAATGGACCTCGACTGCAGATTAACTTGGAAGAAACATATCTTCACCCAGCAAACTTTATTAGTTAATAGGGCATAAATCACAAAGCAATTTAAAAACCCGTCTGAAGCTAAAGGATATAAGTATGGGGTTCTGCAACTATCCCCAACATCGAGATCCTAGAAATGTTCCAATCAAAAGTACTTCGCGCTATAACAAATGCTTCTTGTCCAAATAATTTCATTACTCGCGACCTCCAAACGGAAACTGTAAACTATCTACTCTCAAAAATATGAAGAAAGATTAAGAGATAATTTCAACAGATTGACTGAAAACCTAACGAGATGATCAACAAGGCGTAGATTCAAACGACGTGTTCGGACGTTCGGTCTGACCTACTTAACAAATTTTAAGACTATGACATCCCTAAGACAAAAATAATTTTGTTGTTAAAATTATTGTAAAACAGGAAATTGCTTATTATTTTTAGTTGGTATTTTGGTAAGCTGTGCCCAAATACCACTGCTCTAACTTGAAACATACGATCTTCCTTTACTCCTGCTGACACATCTTAGAAACAATGCTACTTTAATTATCCTTACTTTATTTACTTTGCTTGATTTTCTATTAGAAAAAATAGAAAATAATTGAGTTTCCTGTAAGCTAAATAGCAAGTTGAAGTGAAAGAAGAGTGTCAGGTATTCTCTTCCCCACAGTTAAATTAACGATCAGAAATTATTGCTAAACAACCAAATATATTTAAACACAAATGAGGAATCGTGTAGTATTAGGCTTCCAATATTTATGACTGAAATTCGAACGTTTATTAAGTTAAAGTTCGCATTTGTACCAAAGTGAAATTCGAATTTTAAATTTAATTCCGCCCCCAAAAATCTTTGGAATTTAGGCTTTGGATTTTAAGTTTCGAATCTAATATAAAATTTTTCGTATTACTTTCAACAATTTTGTTAACATTCTGGGTTATATAACAAAAATAAAAACCCTCTTTTAAATTTTAATACATAATTGGAAATATTGGCCGAAAGATCACAATTTCTTATTTACAACCTATACTCCCGAGAAAATTGTTGACAAATTTCAATTACTAACTTAAATCCAAACAGAATTTGTAATACTCGATTGGTTTTAGTGCACAAATTGAAATTTACACTTGAAATTAACAAGAAGTAATTTTGAAATGTTAATCAAAAATTCGTCTTTACTTGAAACAAGTATCTCCTAAGGAGCGAATTCTTACTAATTTATTGTCCAAAATATCTTAGAAAGAAACGTTCTTAGACACTGTGAAATTTTAAATCTAAACTGTGTTTTAAACATTTGTTAATTCGAATTAGAAGCGAAAATTCGAATTTTAAGGGTCAATTATTACAAATTAATTTCCCACTAATTTATTTGAGGATATAATTTTAACAAATACATACTGCAAATACTGATAATTAAGTAGATGAAGTAAGACTAATATTTACGTTGCAATTGCATTCATAATAAAAATGTCAAAAATTTTATAAGCATTCGAATTCGAAATCTTTACTTCCTAAGTTATTTTAAATTTGTTCTAAGGCTTCGAACTTAAGTCAACTTTGGAAATTGGTTGGAATTTGGGCTTCAAATACATTTCAACAAAAAACTAAAATCCAAGTTCGAATTTCAAATTTAGTGTTAATTTTAGTTTTTGGATTGAAATTTATCAGTGCAAATAATGAAATACACAGAAGTGGTAAAATAAATTCGAATTTTTGAATTGGAAATTGACGAGTGATCTTAAAAATATTTTCAATCGTTTCTTAGAAACATTTCTCAATTCGAATTGAGAGCTTAGACTTAAATTTGATTTTGATTTAATTACGAATGTTTTAAATTTCCTATTTCTTCCTAAAATATTCCTAAGATATTAAACATTTTCCAATTCGAAGAATAAGGTAAGATTCCCGCTTTGAAGATCAAATTATCACGGATTCACTCCTTGAAAGATATTATTTAAAATTTATACTGCTAAGTGACAAATTGAAGTAAGTCGAAGATCTATATTGCTGTCACCCTCTTCATCGTTATTATAACAGGTAATTTGTTAACAAATTTCTATCAAAATTTAATAAAGAATTCGGATTCAACATTCAAATAGTTAGTTACGCTTCAAGATTCAAGTAAGAACTGATTTGGGGTTCGAATTTAAAATACAGGATTAGTTTCAGCGGACTAATTGAAATTAAATCTGAAGTTAGTGATCTAAAAATGTGAAGAGTAAATTCAAGATTTTGACTGAAAATTAGGAAATTATTTTTAACTTACAAAGAGTTTATTATTCCAGGTTTTTGTATTTTTCGAACAAGCCTGTTGACTTTGAGAATTATAAGCAAATTTGAATCGTAATTTTGGGCATCACAAAACAGTTTCGAATTTTGACTAAAAATAAAAGTTTGAAGCTGAATTTCAAGTATAGTTTTAGTTTGTAAGTTGAAATTTACATCCAAAATTAGACGTTTGAATATCGAATCGGAAGGGCATATTCAAAATTTGGAGTGAAAATCGAGGAAATTCATTTACTATGTGAAGTTTGGACAGTTTAAAATTAACTTTGAGGCTTGCAATGGGATTCGAATCGTAAATGTAGATTGGTAGATTCGAGTCCGAAATCAAAGGTCAGAGGTGAGAATTTTTCAAATTTAAACTTCCTAGATTAGAAACTAGAATCTTTTGAACTATTGTTGGTTTACTTATATATCGAAAAATAACCTCATTTTTACCACAAACTTAAATGAGGTACGACAGTTTTAAGACTTGGTATTTTAGCCAGTATATTTTGTAATACAGCGAATATTTTACAGTTTTACGAATTTGAGTGGCAATTTTTGAAATTTTAGTTAATAAATTATTGTTTTAATATTGAAACGTTCTTTTAGTTTTAGTTAATCTCTAAGTAGTTAAACATCTTTATCTCCAAGAGAAATTCATTATATATTTCTGTTTGGGTTTTTAATGCAATAAGTCACTTTAAGAACTCTATGAACTAAATGTAAAAAATATTTTAGAAACTGATAAGGTAAAATAAATAGCTTACACATTCAACTTGAATTGGTTTTACAGAACTCAACATAAGATTCTTGTAAAATTGTAGAATCTGCAGTTCAAAGGGCTAAAATGTATATTTTTTAGTTTACAGAATCCATATTAGAAGACAAAGTCAAAAGTCAGCATTGCTTGTTGTAGCTCGACACTGTAAGTAGGCTACTTAATATTTAACAGTTAAAAAAGTGTCATTTTGACTCGTAATTTAGAAATGCTTTGAACTAAGCATTATTAGTTATTTTGAGTTTCGATTTTTCATTCAGTTTGTTTTTACCTTTAATATTTTTTGTACGTTTGAAATTTGGAAAATCAAAAATAAAGGTCGAAGGATAGGTTTTTCCGAATTTAAACTAAAACTTTTAGTTTCAAAATTAGATAGGTAGGCTTTGTTGTTCTGAATTTCTCAAAAAAATCGGTTTTTGATTCCTGAAGTTTGTTTCAAGTTTTAGTACTATTTTGTCCGTTTGAGTTCTAAAGGAAAATTTTGGCCGAGAGTTACGAATAAAAATTAAAATGTAGAAAATTAAAAACAAAAGCTTGAATTTAAACTAAAACTTTAAGTTATCTTTAGTTTCAGAATTTCCTAAGCTTTGCTGTTCTGAATTGCTTAAAAATTTCTGTTTTTCATTCGTAAAGTTTGTTTCTAATTTTAATAGTTTTTGTACGTATGGGTTTTACAGGAAAAATTTCACTGAGAGTTACAAATAAAAACTGAAATTTGGAAAATCAAAAATAAAGGTAGAACGATGGGTTTGTCAGAATTCCAATCAAAATCTTTAATTTATTTGGAATTTCTCAGAAATTAGTGTGTTTCTAATTTTGTTTTTTTTGTACGTTTGGATTCTGAAGGAAAATTTTGGCTGAGAGTTACAAATGAAAACTAAAATTTTAAAAATCAAAAATAACATTCCAAAGGACAACGGCGAATTATTAGTTTGTCCACATTTAAACTAACACTTAATATAATAAAAGGTATGAGGATGAAAAGTGGATAAAAATCATGTTTGCCAATTTTTGGTTTTGACCAGTTTTCGACTGAGCTGCAGCGTTTAATATTATGAAAGGTAGACAAATCCACTTAAGAGCGTTTGTTATATCCAACGTTGAATACAAGTAAAAAACGAGAATGACAAGTGGTTAAATCCGTAAACTAGATTTTTGGTTTTTATCCACTTTTAATTCTGAGGCCTTCTTGTTGTTTCGATTTAATTAGTTGTGGTGAAAATTCTATGCATTTTGATGTAAGGGTTTATTATCGGTTTAATCAGAACTCTACATTTTATAATACGTCTATTTTCGCACCTTCGATTTAAATAATTGTATTAAAAATAACGAAGATGATATAAGTACAACAAAACAAAGATGTAAATCCATCGTAAACGAAGTAATATCACCGATGCAAATTCGAATTATTACGTTCGATTTCATTCAGATTTCCATGTAGGGGCAATTGTTAGAACAAACACGCCCAACGAGTAAAATACAGTGTAGCATTTCCCACGCTTATTGTAGGGGGTGATATAACATAAAGCGCTCATCTCAATAAACAGAGATTTAAAGTGATTCACTACAAAGCAGGTCGTCTGTTTTACAAAAGATAACAGAATAGCGAGTGAGAATGGGCCTTGTGCGAGTTCGTTATAAGGAACGGGGCGCGGATTAGTTAGCACATATTAATAAAGTCATAACGCTGCATTAGGGCTGCACTTTATATGGATTATCACTAAACACCGCTTCATACGAAACGTCGTTTATGGTTTAAATATTTATTGTTTGCATGCTCCAAAGAGAGATTAATTTTTATGGAATGAAAGGGGGAGAAAACAATGCTAATTGTTGAGGTAAAAAATTTAGTTGTGTTCGTATTCATGTGTTCTCTTATCGTCCTTCTAATATGAATCATAAAAATATACCATTGGGCAGTTGCTAAATGCAAATATACTAAAAAATGTTGCTAGGCTATGTTATCATATAATAATAATTTAGTAACCCATTGTTTATTTTCTAAAAACACAAAAAGGAAACGTTGGCATTATTAAAGAAAATATACAAGAGGAGATTACCAATTAGGCACTGCAGGTTTAAACCTAGGGTCCTAAGCTTCTATGCCCAAAATTGTTTGGTTTTGTCCAACTTCAACAGAAAAACTGTTACTATTTAGAATCCACGGTATGTAAAATCAAAGTTAAAATTTTTGTTTTGAATGATCTTTAAGCAATGCATGCCTCAGATAATAACTAAAATAATTGTTTAAACATTACCCTCCAAGTACAATTTGTATCCTTTATTGACATGCGAACTCGCGAGATGTTGCATTGAGAATTTGGCCACTTGTAAAACTGAAGAAGGTATTTTCGTAATTAATAATGAGTTGAATATTGTACTTATTAAATTTTAAACAAACTTTAAAAACTGCACAAATTCTAGCTGAAAAGACCTAAAGTGGATCAAAACCTGGCACCCGCAAGCCTAGTAAATAAACAAACAAACATTAGTTTCTATTATACAAACATATTGTACAAATATTAGCTGATTATGAAGTTAAAACAATTAAAACAATATGACAGCAAAGGGCTCTTAACTGTTTCTAGTTTAGGGTCTGTGATAGTTGTAATCCGACGCTGAAAATACAAAAACGTACAAAGAAGGAATAAACGATTAAATAAAAATAAACATAAAACAAAACGCCAAAGCATTGCTCCCAAACTTTAGGCTTCTTTTTATATATCTTTTTAGTTAATAATTAGCCCGGCATCTAATTTCAGGTTAATGCAATTTTCTGTAAAAGGAACAATTAAATTTTTGAATAATAAGATTCCATTAGTACCTACTTGCATTATAATTCTTGAATAATTAAATTTAGTTGCGGTTATCTGGATAATTGTAATAGGTACTAATAAAACTATTAAAATTGAACCAAAGCCTGCAGTAATTTTATTAATTTATCAGTTACTGAACTGTTTTCACCGGAAACTTCTAGAATAATAAATATATAATAATAAATAAATATTTAAAGTCATACTCTAAAGCAACCTTAAAATCATTAAATACTAAAGGGCTGGTGTTATATACACAGTAAATATCTGAAAATTAAATCTATTAGGAAAGGTCAATTCTGGTTTTATCAGGAAATCCATTTACTCTAATGAACGTCTTTCTTATACAAAAAGGATGAAGCAACTTAAAATTTATTTCAAGTTTGATTGGCGTAGTTAAGATTGAACTTTCTGAAATTCAGTTTTTAATCTAGAAAAATTCAAATCTTTGAATTCGCAAAAAGCAAAAGAAATTGCCGAGTTGTTCGGAATTGAAGGAAATTCAAAGTTTTAACTTAAGTACTTAGGATTTAACAGGATTCAAATTGAGTTTCCAATATAAAAAGACTAAGACTTCATACTGAAGGCTTACATGTTTTCTTTTTAATATAATACTCGAACTAGGCTTAAAATCCTTAAAGATTTAATTCTTGTTTTAGTCGAAAATATATTTAATCCTAACACCTAAAGAAGGCAAACCAATTTTAATTGAATTTCAGTTTTGACTTGAATATTTAGGATTTAACAGGATTCAAAAATTGAGTTTCCAATCTAAAATGACACACTTCGATTTCATATTCCAGGCTTGCATTTTTTTAAATATAATAATCGAAATAGATTTAGAATCTTTATAAATAGTTTTTTTACACAAAGGACAAACATTTTTAACTTTAATAATTTTTTGACTGGAGTTTTTAGGATATAACAGGATTCAAAAATTGAGTTTCCAATCTAAAAAGATTCAAATCTTCGATATCGCATTCAAAGCTTGGGGTTTTTGATCCGAATTCAAGATACAAATATGTGAAATAACACTTGAAAATAGGCTTTAAGTCGTTAAATACCTAATTCTTGTTTTACCAGAAAATATTTTTAATTAACCTAACATATTGTTTTCTACAAAAAGGACAACAAATTTAAGTTATATATGTATTTCAGTTTTGTCCATAGCTTTTAAAATTTTAGTTTTTAGGAATTAACAGAATTTATAAATTGAGTTTCTAATCTAGAATGACCCAGATCTTCGATTTCGCACCATGACTTGAATTTTTTTTACCCAAACTGAAGATACACATATTTAAGGTAGTATTCGAAAATAGTTTCTGAAATTCTTAACGAAATAATTCTTGTTTTATCAGAAAACGTTTTTTATACAAAAAGGACAAGATTTTCAAGACTTTTAATCCGGACTCGAGATTTAAATAATTATTTGAAGTCGCAGGAAATACAATGAATTTAGCAACTTTTTTTCTTATGAAAAGAGGACAAAACAAATCAATCTAATCTGAGGTTTCAGGTTTCAGGTTACACGGGAGTTGTTAGAATTTAACAAAACCTAGAAGTTTAGTTTTTGGTTTAATAAAAGATTTGAGTCTTAGAATTCATATTGATAGTTTAATCAGGTATGGGCAACCTTTCCTAGTTCTGGGGCCAAATAATCATTCTGTCGTCGAGTCAAGGGCCGGACCAAATTATTAAATAAAATAAATTAATATTAAACGAATTAAAATAAGTTGCTATTTCTGATTTCATTTATTTATAATACAATGCTCTGGTATAAAGCTCAGGTGCCTTAAATTCTATGCTAAAGCCCTGGTTATTGGTGTCGTAAAATTGCTATGAGCTATTTCGCGTCTTATTTTTATAACTTTATGAAAATGAGAAATTGTTAATTTAAATGCTATGATATTTTTGAATTAAATTATTGTATGATATTTTTAATTTTAAATTAATTAAAAAAATTATAGACTGAATAAATACTGAACTTTATAAAAATTCTAAAATTTGTAAATTGAATCCGACTATATCTTCGCTGAGATAGATCAGGACCGGATCAAATGAAGTAAAGGACCGGATCCGGCCCGCGGGCCGAGGGTCGCCCATATGTGGTTTAAATCTTTGAATCGATACTCAAAATTCAAATATTCAAAATAAAGCTTAAAATTGTGAAAACCTTTTTTTAATCAAATCGATCTCATTTCGCATATAAATAAATTATACGTTTTCAATTCGAATATTTAAAATTCAAATCTTGTTCTTGAATTTAATATTTAAATTTTTGATTTTAAATTTGAGATTTAAACCTAAAATCAGTTTGAAATAAATACCTTATATTTGTAATTTGAAAATTTCAGAAACATGTGATTCAAGTTACAAGCTTGAGTATTTTGATTCGAACTGAAAGGGACATATAAATGCAATTTTTTTATTTTTAGAGTCGTTTTAATGTTTTGGTGCCACTGTGTTGTCACGGTATTTTTTTGTTTCAAACAATGTTTACATGGTTTCAAACAATGTTTAAGGTCTGACATTTCAGTGAAATATTTCAGGCTCTACCTCAAATGCTTTTAATTCGTAGTTTAAGCTAGCTTAATCTAAATGTGTGCATAAACCTGTACTAGAACACCAGCCTCAAGTAAGTTAGGTTAATGTTGCAAGTGGTCCTACGTTTTCAAAATGCAAGTCAAGGCTTTTGAGAATATTTGGAATTCAAAACCGAAATTCAAATACCAGTTTTTCTTTCTTTTGATTTTTTTATTTTTAATAATTATTAAAATTAAATACTTAAAACACGTCAAATTCTAGGCCAATCCAAGTTTGGCAATAATTCGAGCCCCAATTAAGAATAAGTAGAATTTTAAATTAGATTTGACTTCGATTCATTCGACAGTCTTGATTTTGATGTTTTATACAAAGAAGTTATAGCCAACAGTTAGTAGAATCAATCTTGGAAAGATATTTAAGGGCAGGAAAACCAGTTTTAATTTTAATTAAATCGCTCTCATTTAAATACAGGCCTAACAGGTAGAGTAACAAGGTCCTATACGTAGACTTACACTATACACACGGTGCAGTATGTAGGATCAAACGGCGCAGCAATCAAATAACCCGCAGGGTGGGGCTGGGTTGTGAATTGCACCCGTAGAGCCTCATACGTTAACGCATCAGCCTCGACACCGAAAGGTAAAAGAGGTTCTAGATACAGATTTTGTAAATCTAACTGCAGAACGTTAACGTTCTATAACGTATGTATACTGTATTCAGCGAGTTCTGTTTTCAAGAACAAACTCAAATTTTTCCAATTTGAGATTATTTCAGGTATTTTTAAAAAGTTTTTCGAATTTAAAATATTAGGGTATAATTAAGGTGCTTAGAGTTATTTCTTTAAATTATGTTTGTCGTCGTCTTCTTTCAGAGATTAGACTATTATGAGCCTATTTGGGAATTATCAAATCACCAATTTTTTTGTTTTATTTCCTTTTCTAAAAATTCCCAAAACTAGATAAATTGCTTAATCTACTCAAAGTTGATTATCCAGAATTGCATAGAATTTTGTTTTATATAATAATAATAATAATAATAATGTGTTTTATTTTGGTGTTGATAATTTTAGATACAATAATATGTATTAAATGTAACTTCCACCAAACATCTCAAGGACCAGCTCAGTTAAACCGATTTTTAGCTGGACTTTGTAACGAAAAGAAACAACTTTTATATATACAGGGTGTATAAGCTTCCAATGAGAAAAGTTTAGAAGTGAAGTCAGATAACGGCGATGACTTTTTTAAATAAGTTTTGACACATAAGGATAGTAAGTATAGTAAGACTAATTCAGATGTTTCAAAAATGTCTTTAAAGACGTTTAAAATCCGCTACTTAATATCGACTGTAGCGATTATTTGAAAGACAAATTTTGGTAATTTACAATCGCAGTTTTTAGCACCTATTTGAAGTTAACATTTGATTAAGCCAAAGGAAAAAATGTAATTGTTATAACTCATTTTCAAACGACAGCTTTTGACAGTCCTAGCGTTGTTTACCTTTCGACCGTAGTTTCAGTTGCAAATGTTACTATACTTGACTTTATTTCTTATAAAAATATATGGGTCGAATTCTTGCACACCTTGTATATGTGTAACATTCGGGCAAATAAGTAGTAAGTTTCGAAAATTATTTCACAAGTTTTAAATTATTCATATCCGCCTTTGTTTTTGTACATTCATTTTGCTCTTTCTACTTTTTCCTTATTTCTTCAGGATTCTTTTGACTGTAAGGCGTCGCTCTTTCAAAAAAATTACAAAACGTGTTACATAATGGAATCACGTTGCTTCTCGGAAACAAATTCGAACAATTTTACTTCCAATAATGCGTTTACTTAAGGCCAGTCTTTAAAAGGGAAATGCTTTAGATGAAATACAAAACTTATTTAATCCATTATTTCGGTCTTCAATAAGAAACCAAATGAATAGCGCCTAATAGAATATTATCCGGATGATATCACGAGGAGAATAGTTTTTATTTGAATTGTTCGTTTTATAACAAATTATTGAATGGGAATCATTTGTTTATTTATAAACCACAGAAAGAGAAAACTTATTTGCACATTCAATAAATCTGTGAATAACTAATAAAGGATGATGCCGATGATTATGCATTTTAAATCATTAAACATGAACAAACTTTTACTAAACCGCTTGTTATTATTATCAAACCATACGTCTGTAATATTAATAACTCGTTAAATAATTTAATTATTTATTTAAAAAGATGTTAACAACCGTAAATGTATTTTTCAATAGTTAGTGAGAACTTTTAACGTTTGAAAAACGAGTAAAATCTGCGAGTTTTATAGTCTTTAACATTCCCTTCGTACAGAATATTCCGCAAAGTTTTTGGTCGAAAATTTGCAAATCTCAAAGACTTACGGTAGTTAAAGTAATTTATTAAGTCAGTCCTAAAAAGGAAGTACTTATTTGGCAAGAATGCTTCGGAAGAATTTAAGACACAATTTAAAGCACAACTAACTAACTAACAACAACAAATATGGTTATTTAGGTGTTTTGGCTTGAAAATAACAAATTTACCTGTTTGGCTTGATTCCTTCCAGGCTCAAAAAAGGAAGTTTGGATCGGTTTAATATTTAATTGAAAGTTTGGGACTTGGCTTTGAAGGCGGTGGAAACGTAAATACATAAGAAAAATCATAAGTTGCTTCCGAGAAGTAAAATATTAAAAAGGTACATGTTTTTTTCAATTTTTATACGCTGTTTATAACCAATGCATGCGGAGCACCTATTTCAAAATACAGCTAGTTTTGTTTGAATGCACCTTAATGTACTATTTTGTCATAACAAGCATAAACCACTGATAACATCGTTTTTACAAAAATAAGAGCAAATTTATTTTAATATCCCTCATACTTCAAACTTGACAAAAAAGTCTAATTATGCAGACACAAAAGCGGCAAACATAAAAGGTTTGTTATTTAGATAAATTAACAGATAACCCAAAACATTTTCTACATGGGGCGAATTTTATGTAAATACTTAATTAAATGTTTTTTTGTAAAAGAAAACCTTTTATAGCCCTATTAATACCACATAAAACTCGTAATTAAATTTTTAAGATATCTCGGAAAATCGCAGCGTTTACGATGGTTTTATCAATGTGAACGTACTAATTTACTTACCAGCAAATATAAAAAAAATCAAGTCTGATTACCTTAATCGTTTAGCTTCATCAATGAAAGGTCGTTTCTCCGTCTCGCTGAGTAATTTCCATTCAGCTCCAAGACGTTTCGAAATTTCAGAGTTGTGCATTTTGGGATTTTCTTGTGCCATTTTTCTTCTTTGTCCTCTTGACCATACCATAAAGGCATTCATGGGTCTTTTGATGTGATCCTGCGATCCTTGCTGATTATTATGCATGGGTTTAGGGGAAGACATATTTTTCTACCACGTTTCAAATTGGGATAAACTTATTCAGTAAGTTTCACGGTGCGTAATTAGCATCACGACATGTGGTTGTATATCAAATGGGTTCGTTAACAATGGTGGTTAACCAACTATCTCGTGGTTGTGGTGGAGGACAACTGGCTTCACGTCGGGAGATTCAAGTATGCTTTCCAGAGTTTGTTGGTTTAGGGTGGCGGGACCTCGCGGAAGGCGGGAGATGCGCGAGATGTTACGGATCTGAACAAATCTGAATCGTAACATTTATACGCCAAATGAGTTTATTTAGGGGTTTCGTTTCAGGGGTTGATTATGATTACTAAATCCGTCGGTATTAATTCCACAAAAAAAGCGAATGCGGTGGACAAAAGACTGTATTTAGCTCTGAATGGGTTCGAATTATACATTTTCGGATGGTTTACTACCTTTTCTGTTCTATCCTTAAATTATTTGACAAAATAAAATGGGAATGCTTTTGAAATCCCTTTGAAATCATTTAAGCTTAATAAGTCTATCCGTTACGTAGAAATAAACCATAGAATTAGGAGTTAATAAACCATCCTGCGGTTCCATCCTCATAGCGGCTCGTCAGTTTACACCGACAACAAACCACACACCAAGCGTACCATCGAATTATAAAAACTTTTAGAATGACTAAGTAAATCAAACTTAATTAACATTAACTAATCCAAGTAATTAAAAATCATCAAGCTAACCAATGAAAAGATTGAGATGCTCGGAAAAGGGGGAAAAGTGAGTGGTCATTAAATTGTGATCATGGAAAGGTAAATAATGTCCGACTGGTAATCCGTTGGTGATGTTCTGATACAATATTAGACCTTCTGGATTAGCTAAGGGATAAATTCCTTGACACTTGTTGCTGGCGCCATGCGCCTCCGCAGTTCACATCGATTGTCTAAACTCCGCCTATGCTTGTTTCATTGGTGCACATATCTTCTAATGATGCGCTGAAGTCTTTGGAGATCTTCAAGAAAATAAGACGTCTTTGTTTGGGTTCCATTTATGGAGTGGAAGTGTAGAATATTGCGGTTAAGGCTGCATTACAGGAGCTTTTCCACATATTTTTTTTGGTTTCCGTATGTAAAAATATTATTTTATGGTATTTATTCGTTTAAGTAGCCTAATTAATTTTGTTAACATCATATATCTAAGTATAAATAATTCGGTCAGGCGCCTCCACCAAAAGTCAGAACGTCATAACGTAAACGTTCAACTAGCTGCTACAAAGCAAGAGTTGTAAATTATTCGACAAAGATATATGAAAAAATTTAAAGATCGTTAAGTAGAACGAAAAAATATAATTATGATTATGAAAATATGATAGAACAACTTAAAAAATTACTTTTCTTTAATTTAATTAACTTAAAAAGAAAAGCAACTTTATTTAGGTAGGTAGTATAAATACCTTGTGTTCTTTCTGTAAAATATATTCTTTAAATTGTGATGTATGCCACTACCAAAGGCTGTTAATAAAAAAAAAACAGTTACTACCAGGATAAGTGGTGCAAAAATTTTATTAAATTGGAGGACGATCATAATAAATAAAAGCCCTCATTTTTTGTTTATGAATGTATAATTTGCTTCAGATATCTTTGATTTTTGGTTCGATTTTGATGATTTTTATTAATAAATATTTTATTTAGGAAAATTCTAAAAGTATGTACTTATATTTTTAAATTTGTGTCTTGGTTTATCTGACCGTGAGAATTAGGTGTATTATTTAATGTTATTCATTTAGACAGGGTAAAGAGGTTGTAATGACCAATATTTGTAATAATTCATGAAAGAAATCCGTGAGAATAGGTACATGGGAAACTGTAAAAAAAAATAAAGTTAGGGCACAAGCAATTTGTTGATTTAATTACATACAACTATCCTTTTGTTGAACTATTTTTATTTAAAAAAATTGCTTTAAAACTTATTAGTTTATTTATTGTGCGAAATTAAGGCTCGCGGGTGCCAGGGATCTCAACACGCATAGATTGATATGGTTATTAGCACCATCCGTCTAAAATTGTGTCAAACCTAAAGGACTTTTACTCCCAGAAGGGATCTTCATGGTGTCATTGTATTAAAAATTTAACTTTTGTTATTAGCAAAATTAAAAATAAAACAAGCGAAGTCCAATAATTACGAATTTTGTTGAGGGATTTTCAGCAATCTATAACAAACACGTTACAACATTTTATTACTTGGAAAATTTGTAAACAAGTTAGCTTTGCAAAAGCTGAAAATTTGGTATGTACACCTACCACAAGTAGCTACCTATTTTAAACCGGCTTCTGGATTAATTATTTTCAGCTAATTCCATTACTTTACAAAATTAATAGAAAATTTATATCTTTGTCCAGAAATATGCGTATGTAACTAATTTAAAATTAATTTTTGCGAAAATAAAAGTTGAATTTCAAGAGATAAATAAAATTAAAATATTTTGACTTCGGTTTTACATTTTCTTGCCTTCAATATTTTATTTGGATATATTATTATATTTCGTGGTTTTCATTCCATTAAGTCACGTTTTAAAATAAGAACTGCGATAAAATATGTTTAAAATTTAAAAGGTTAGTTGTGCGAATTTTATTTTACAAAAACGTTTGAAACGCATGTATATAAGAGGGCGGGTTAGTCTTCACATAGCTGGTAGGTAAAATATTTAGTCATATGGTTTGAAACTTTGATTTCTTAATTGGCAATACTGAAAATATAACGGCCTTCTTTGCAATGGTTTGGTATTAGTTACTCCGCAAAGAAAACGCTTTTTCTATTTGTTCTACAATAGAAGCTACTTTTTTTTTTATTTAAAAGGTTTAAAAGGTGCAGACATTTCCGAAGAGATGAAAAGTGTGTTGGGTAAAAGTGTTTTATCATATGCAACTGTAAAAAATTGGGTGGCTGAGTTTAAACGTGGCAGTGCAAGCACCCAAGGTGAACATCGCTTTGGACGCCCAAAAAGTGCCACAATGCCAGAAATGGTCAACAAAATTGACGATCTGGCGTTAAGATATTACAACTTTGAGCCCCATATGAAAATTGAAAGTTAGTATGAATTTCTCGAAAACAGTACGGGCTATAAAAATTTTGAAGACGGCTGTGAATTCTTCATAAAAAAGTGCCTGTAGAACGTGCAAATTAGAAACTTGTATGAATTCGCACAAAAAAGTTATAAGCCAAAAACGAAATTGGCAAAATTTACATTTTCGCTTCTATCTAGTTACCTTTGCATTTTAATGGGAAAACAAAAACACATCTAAGATGGTCCCCCAATGAGGCAACTTTGCCCTAATTTAACCGACTTCGTATCTCTTACGGTTCTCGAGATTCCAATGGTATTATAGAATTTAAAAAAAAATCAAAATTATTTGTAATAAAAATTTTTTCTACCTTACCCGTTATTGGCGACGATGTTTCTAAGCAATCTGAATAAAACCAAAGGAACGCAGGGTTGAGGTATCGAAACGTCACCGTTAGCCATTACAATAATCCACTTATTTAAAATACATTAGCAGTTAAAAACATTGAAATATCGACCTGGATTATCTCGAGGTAACAATATTTGCCTTGTAAAGCAGAGATCTCGGGTTCGATTCCCGGTTCCGGTCGGTGAAATTTTTAATGCGGAAAAAATCTGAAAATATGCCGTCTTTCGTATACGAGGTAAAACCGTAGTTCCCGTATCAATGCGATTTTTGGCACGATGAAGATTCCATCCAGGGTTGGAAATCTCTTGGATTCGGCAAAATTCTAGACAGATAGTGCCAAGTGACCATGATAATCGGCGTGGGTTGAGACCCCTGACACCTGCAAGCCTATGTTTCGCCAAATAAATAAATAACATTGAAATACTTGAAACAGTTGACACTAGAAACCTGGATGTCGCCCAACCAATAAATAGATAAACAAAAATTAAGTAATAGTATACTCAAATAATATACAGGGTGTATCAGAAATAAGTAGATACATTAAATTTTTTCAGTGGTGGAACTCGTCAAGAATTACAACATTTCTTGTTAATTCTTTTTTTAAATCTCACATTTATTTTGCATTTTTACCCTCCCTTAAAATAACGAGTTGTTTATGTATTCTCAAAATAATTAAATACTGCTAAGCTTAATTTTTAAGTAAGTTGATTTACTATGGTAACCAAAATTGTAATTGTAAGTTTTGTGTCGGACACGATTTCCATTGGCGGGTAACTGAAATTTGTGATAATTCTTTAACTAATTTTATCACAAAATCTAATAACTACTTATACAAAAAAAGTTATTAAGAAACGTTGTAGTTCTTGACGAGATCTATTACTGAGGGAATTTAATGTACTTATTTCTGATACTAGAAAACTAGAAATTGCGACAGATATGGAATCTTCCCATGAATTTGTTTAACAAATTATCTGAAAACTAAGATAAGTGCTGGAAATTTAATTAAAAATAAAATAATTTTTAGATATTAAGCCTGCAGATTTTCATATAATACCTATCAAGAATCGCTGGAGTTGTCGAGTGGTTGAGGCATTCTACACACGCGGAAGGTCTCGGGGTTAAACCTGAGTCGGATGCTCGGAAGGTGCGAATAGCCTGCGAGACAACCGGGTATGGAAGCGATTTAGGAGGCTCCCCATAGTCCCCATGTTACCGGTCATACTCCCTCGCGGAGTGAAAGTGCCGATACCTTTACCTTTACCCCTGATGACATAACAATCAGATTCGTCAAGTTAGTGTAAAATCTGGCAGCATTTTTATCCTTAGTTTGCCTTCAGTGGCCAGGCGGCGCCATCATTGCACGGGCAGACACGCGACTCGAGCGACCCTGAAGTGCTTGATTTGTATACAAATCAGCTGATTCCAAGCACTTCAAAGTCGCTCGAGTCGCGTGTCTGCCCGTGCAATGGTGGCGCCGCTTGGTTACTGAAGGCAAACTAAGCATAAACAAAAATTTACACTAACTTGGCGAATCTGATTGTTATGTGATCAGGGGCTTTACCTATTAAGATTGTACTGGAAAATAATAATCACTGTTTACCAAGATACGAGTAGATTTGCGCCTCCACCAAATGTAATTATGTAAATATTTTGCAGTGTCCGGTTTTTGAGAATTATTCAAACTTTACTTAAAGACCACAGCTAATTAGAATTGATTAGAATTTAAAATTAATAACTAATAAAAGTATATGAAAATACAATTTTTAATATTTGTTGTAGACAAAACAAAATCTGGGAAGTAATTTCCTTTTATAGATCTTCATATACCTCAGATATTTGTATTAAATCGTTTTAAAAAATAGTACCTATCACGAGAAATTATTGCCGAAATTGTTAAACAATTTTTCTTAACTATTAAACCTTAAAACGAATCTTATTTGATGCAATGGAACACTGTTGAACCTTGAAACCCTTGAAAGTAACAATGAAATAATAAAACCAAATATGTATTTGATTTTTTTTTTATTATATTATTTTATACGTATTATATTAGTACATTAAAAATATGTTATCTATAAACGTATCATTTAATTCTAACTTATTCCTACTTATTACCCGATAAAAAGTATAATTATTATTATGATTATTATCGAAAAACTTAGTTGTATAAATGCGTATTTATTTTTAAATAATTTATTGTGGTTATCAAAATTCAGTAGCGTTCTAGAATTTTCCTAGTTTAGTATGTAGTATGAGAGTTGTGGGAAATCTATATTTATACTAAGTTGCTTGTTTAAAATGAACTATTTTGATCCCAACGAATGATTATACTTATTAGATAATTTTTTATAAAGGTAAATGCAAAGGTATGCGCAAGGGAGCATGACCGACTACATGGAAGGTTGAGAACTCCTAAGTCGCTTTTCATACCTCGGTTATTTCATACGAGGTGGTGTGGTAAATATAACTCCTTTGACAACCACCTAACTTCTCTACTCCACCATTGTGTTTCAGTTCCCAATTATATTCAGCCACCCGCTGACCATCCGACTCGAATTTGATCCCGAAATCGTCAGCGCTGTAATTAAGTATCTTAATCACTTTGCCATTGCGGCGATATTTAGCCAAATAAAAGAATTTCTTGATAAAACTTAAAATTTAACACAATTTTTAAATGTCTTAATTTCTGAATTTCAAATACTGTATTTGAATCTCAGTTTTATTATGCATTCAAAAATTTATTATTAAAGCAGAAGGAAAAAAGTGAGAAAGAGAGAACCTAAAAAAAGAAAGACAGTTAAGGCCTAAAAATTTGAATTTGAAGAAATGAGTCCAAATTCCCAATTTTTAAAATTTCCAAGGATCTTCGCTAGGTAAGCTAAAATTTACTTTCAGAGTTTTCTACATAAATTATTTATTTCTATTAAACTACTACAAACAAATGTCGGGTCTGTCTTCTTCACCGCTCTCGATGGGTTAGGTTAGCCTCCTGCCCAGCATACGTGCTAAGAAGGCTCACAGAACTCGTTATTACGAGATTCTAACAGGCCATCGGCCTAGGCTTTGGCCATAAGAGGAAGAAGAAGAAGAAACAAATGTAGAAAAATGCTAAAATTTTGAGGAAAATGGCAGCACTACTACGTCTTCAATTTGATAGTCCTTATAGGTAGTCTTATATTTCTCCCACCAGGTTTTGCTGGGTCTTTGTCGTCGATCGAGGGTTAAGGCCTCCTAAGTCGCTTTTTATACTTGTGTTGTAAGCACAACGCCCTCAACAATCTATCTTCCCGACTCCACCACTGTGTTTATAATTTTTATTTATTGGGTTTGATCCTGAGACCGACCGCGTTGTGGTTGAATGCCTGTTGAAATATTTAAAAAAATATTATAAAAAAAAAACGAGAAACTAAACACTCTGTATCTTGGAAACTAAGCGTTTTCGGACCTGGGTTTATATGAACTTTTTACTTTAAAAAACCTCAGCGATCACCCATTAAAGTCTTTCGCACTTATTTACTAACACCCTGCATATTCCAAACTTTATATATCCAAGAAGAAATAACATTTAAATAATATTGATCACTCTGTATAAAAGTGTATTGCACTAAATACAAAACCTGAGAATTAATGATATGTTTTCATAAGAAACGTGTTGTATTTTAAATACCTCCTTCCAATATTTATTTTGTCGTTTAAACGATTTGATAAAATTTTAATTAATTTACAGTGGTGGCCTTTGGTCGGCCGTCTTCGGAAGTATTCGGTTATTGTTCACTTATTATTTTATCATTACACTTACGGTTGTAGCATACTCATCTGTTTTTTATTTTTAATTAAAATTGTTTATTTTTTGTCACCGACAGAAATAATTAAGCATGAATGGCAACTTCTTAATGTGCGTATGTGATGTTTGTATAAGATAGAATTAATGGAAACTGCCAGAAAAAGAATCGCATCCGTCACGGCAATAAAAGTAGGTATAATTTGTTAGGCAAATATGTGGGGTTGGTGAGGACGAGTGGTATGAGCAGAAATGCTACCCGCCACATCCTTATAAAGATTCACACATTCGCATCAGTCGCATCCATTGAGGATCCAATATACCATTTGAAAGGATTTAGTCAAACTGCGAGCGTCGCTTTTACACACTGCACACAAATCCTAAATACGCGAATTTATTGACAGAATGGATAAATCGAGTGCGCCGCCGCTTCTTCAGTAAACATTACATTTGCTGTATACTTATATTATTTCTTCTGGTATTCATACTGAATGTGGGGATTTCGAATTTTATACGGGCACAAAGGAAATGCAAACTGTCGCGGTTTAAAAATTTCAGTAGCGGTCCGAATCGGCGCGCGATTTTTTTTCACTCGATTTTTGTTAAAGAGATGTAATTGCAATTTAGGATTAAATATCAAAAGGAAAAGCAGCCAGGGAACCAAGTTTTAATGAATAAGATAACAATTATAACAGACTGGTACGTGCATTGTGGCATTAAAAAGGAGCGCGTCCGCGGACAAAAAGAAGCAAAGAGTCCAAATCCGCTTTCAGGCAACATAAAAGTCACAATTCCAAATGGGATTTGTAAAGTTTACGATATTATTCCTGCGCCATTCTCACTTATAGAATGCTTTATCAAGATTTCGCCAAGTTTGTGCTTTCAAAAGAAACCATTCAAGTGGTATTGGAAAAAATTGAGGCGCCCTCAGAAAAGAAATATGGTTATATTTTTCATATAAATTCGCTATTTTCTTGAAATATGTACACTTCGATTTTGCAAATATTTTATTTGCATTTAATGGACTATATTAAAAATAACTACCGTCGCTCCCGATATTTTAACTTTCAAATTTCCTAAAAATACTTTTCTCCCAAAAGAAAAAGAAATATCTCACAGCGAAGAAGACTATATGAAAGGATATTTTATATGTTAATCAAATAGGTACTTTTATATTTTTGTAAATATTGGTTTTTATATTTGTAATTATATACATACAACTTTCCTTATTATTAATTTCTAAAAAAATCATTCTCCATAAAAGTTGGTTTGTAATTTCGTATCGTTTCGTAAGAAATTTGATTTTTAAGAAAATAGGTCCAATTGGAAAACTAAAAAAATATTAACGAAGCACCAGGGATAAAGATAAGCCAGTTCATATTTTCATTTTTATGCAATTAAAATCCCTTGACTTGACCAATGACCATTTATTGTTTATTTTTTGGATGTATCAGCACTAACGCCCCGCGACAGAGCATGGCCGGCAACATGGAGGGTTAAGGTCTCCTACGTTGTTTCTCATACCTCTCACACCACGCCTTCGACAACCGCCTACCTTCCCTACTCCACTACTGTGGTTTGGTTCCCAATTATTTTCAGTGACTGGGTAGGCCACCCGCCAAGCATTCGACTCAGATTTGATCCCGAGACCGTCCACGCTGCAGTCGAATGCATTAACCACTGTACCACTTCGGCGGTCATTTACACATACCAAATTAAAAATTCGTTTTTAGGCAAACAAAATTGTATTTATGGAGTAATTTCACTTTAAATTAGAAATTTGCAAAATTAGTTATTTCAGTAACCGATTTCAATGGAATTGACAAGCAGATCATTTTACAAAATTAATTTTAAGTTTGGCTTACGGCTATTTGAAATTTGTACTTATATTTTCTGGATAGTTAAATTACTATTAAACCCACTAAAAATTCCGCCATCTTAATTAGCAATAAAATGAAAAACAGTTGGAAAATTAATATTTCCAGAAAATTCAATATTTCGGCCTCATTTTGATTTAAGGCACGTTTTATTAAGATTTTTTTTTTAATAAGCGCAGTTTCCTATTTCGAATTATTCAAATTTCCGACGCAATTGTACTTTGTACTGTAAATGTTTTGATTGAAACACTTCTTTATACGATTTTTTAAGTTGAAAGTTGTTTAAATATTTTATTTCCACATATAAAATAAAATAAGAATCAATAAAACTGACTATAGTTTTGGTAGAAGCAAAAAATTTGTTTGTTTCACCAATTTTTTGTAACCAAGGTCTTCTCTGAAGGTTACAAGGTTTTACAAACTTATAATGTTACAATTATTTTGGGAAATGTGTGTTTTTCTTCATTTTTCGTTCTTATTTCTTCATTATTATTATTCTTCTTCTTCTTCTTCTCCTCCTCCCTCTCCTTCTTCTTCCCGCTATTCTTCTTCTCTTTATTCTTCTTGTTCCTTTTCTTTTCCTTTGTATTCTTATCCTTCTGTTTCTACTTATTCTTCTATTGATAAGCTTGATAGGTTGTTTACACTAACGTCTTGTAGTTTGCATTTCCATAATTCTTGGCCTTTCTAAAGCTCTCTTTTGAGTTCTGTTGGGCTATTTCATCTCTTTCTATTTTCACATTCCTAGGGACGGATACAGAATTTTTTCTGGGGGGGGGGGGGGCACAAAGTAAGCAGTACTCTGGTAGGATGACAAAAACACTGTACCTATGGCACTATTTTATGTTTCTGTATGGCCGGTCGACCGTCTTGCACATTCCGGTTCTTTGGCATTCTTGTAATATTTCAATTCCAATCAGATTATCTATCTATTAGCTCACAACAGAGATCCAATAATCAATGCCTTTTAAAAAGCTCGACGAAGAATTAGGTTTGAAAACATTTATAGATTTTAGTTGCTACTTGTTACGCCTGTTTTTATTCAGTAAATATGAAAAATATTTAACTGAAACAATTTGAAACCTTTTGAGAGTAAAACCTTTATTTTCTTGTATATTTTGCCCAAGAACAAACTTTTTATTTAAATAATACGTTTTCAGCTTAGCAGTACCAGTACTTAAAAATTGCTTCGGTAACTTGCCAAGGATGCTAAAATTATTTCCTGGAATTGGCAACTTAAAAAAAGTAATTTACCAATGTGTTTGAATAAACTATCCTAAAATTGAATTCTAGACCTATGTTTAATGAACTTCCTTTCCCGAATTGTGGATTTTTTATTTCCACCCTTAGGTAACTTACTTATAGTGTGGGTATTTGGGTGTTTCTATTCTTCAAACGCGTTAGATATTTAAGCTTAATTATTCCTTTAGTAGTAACTTTATACAGGGTGATCCAGAAATAATGGGATGCAACCCAATTAATAGTAGATTCGTAGGTCCAAAATACTTCGATTTATTTAGGATTACGTTAGTCCAAAAGTTAAAATTAAAAGAGATACAGGGTGTCAAAGTCTAAATTTTAATTTTAATTTTCTTCTGTAATTTCAAAAGTTCTCAAAATATTCTTTTTCTAACACTAATATCTTATACTGTTTCTATGGTGCATAAGAGCTCACTTGTTATGTTTCTTTTAAAATACGCTTTCTCTATAAAATACGCCGTTAATGACAACGTATTTTATAGGCCTTTAAATACGTCGTTGCCTAGCAATCTTCGCATTTTGTGTATTATAACACGTCTCAAATAATAATTTATTAAAATTTCTAATAATATATTAGTGAAAGAAAATGTCTGATATTAGTGTTAGAAAAAATCTTGAAGATAATTCGTGTTTTATAGTTTAAAAATCTCGGTCTATCAAATCCTCGGCTCACTTCGTTCGCTCGGATTTGAACTACGACCTTGATTTTTAAACCTTCTATAAAACACTTGTTGTCTTAATAGCTATAAGAAAATTGGAGAAATTAACTTTTTTGGAACGGGAAACAATAATCCGTCCTTGATTTTAATGTATTTCCCGAAATAGTTAATGTTAATTTTTCTATATCTAATATCTTAAAAACGCTTCACCTTTTTTTGTACTTAAGGTGAGGACAGACCTCATTGAATAAAACAATTGCCTCATCCTTATTGTGCAAAAAAGGTATACTGTTTAAATATTTATTGTATATTATAACCGCTTCCAGTCCAGTTATGGAAGTAAGTGATGTAACATCTTATTCGGTATTTGAATAATCTTTAATACAGGCTTCAGCTTAAAATAACAATTTTGACAGGTTCGTGAAAAAAATAAGTTATGGTACACATGGGAAATAGTGGATCCGTGTAAAAGGAACTGCCCGAAATGTGATTTTATATAAAAAAGCGTATCATTAAGATTGTATTAAGTGTGAAGCATTGTGGGTTGTATATTCACCAAAATTTATTGACGGAGTGGTAAACTGCCAAAAGTATTTATTTCATAATATTAGAAAAGAACTTGTTGGTCACATGAAAATTCCATCCAGACAATGAAAACATTTTTCAGTTCCTTAAACAGCATTACTTGCGTTACACTTAAAATCTTATATCTACTAATTGTGTTTATTATGAAATAATTCTGTAATACGCTTCTCGATAGACAGGGTTCGAATAGCAACGAATGCGAATCTTTCCGTTGCTCTCATACTGGCTCCAAAATCGGGAGCCTTCGGGTAACTTAAGAAAGCAATAGAGCATCTGCAATCGGCAATTTCCGACATTTCTAATCATAGTTAGTTCTTACATATATTTATTATGCGGACGAAGGCTGAGCCCTAACGATTTAAAATATAGGTAGCCGTCGCGTCGCAGGCGGATAATAATATGTGTTATACATTAGTGATGCTTTATTTATAGATATGCAAAATTAGTATTGTAAAAATTAACAATAAATTGTATGTTATAATTAACTCTTTCCCAATAATGGTTTTGGGAGGTTCGAGCCCTTGAGCCCTATGGAGCAACCGCCACTGGTCCCATTACTTATGGACCATCAGCTACACCTGTAATATAAATTTTGCAAAAATAATTTTGTTTGTCCTTTTTAAACTAAATTTGGCAAGGATACAATCTGAATCCTTCAAGGGTTGTCTAAAGAAAATAGTTTCTCACTTAATTATTAGAGTTGTTTTTTAGAAAATGCATGTTATTTTCTTGTAAAACATTTGACTTAAATTTTACCTTCTTGTAACTGTAATCTTTTTTATTTTCGATTTCGATGCAATATCTGCAAATAACTCTTTATACTTAAGAAACATGTCACAAAATTTATGAAATCCATATTGTAAATTGTTTACTGGCCTTAATTTTCTAAGAGTTTGCATTTTTTCCTAAATTCCTAACAACAAATTCAAGAATTTTAAGTTGCACTGTTTATTCCAATTAATTTTACTATTTTCTTAAAGGCATTGCCCCGTAATCAGTATCGGAATTAAATAAGTCCGAAAAGTGCCTTCGGTTACTGATTATCCTGCACAAATTTAAAGTAGCATAGAGAAACATTATAGAGGAATCAATTTGTAAATTGTAATTTAGTCTCGTAAAACAAAAAACTGTAAAGCAAAGATGTTTCATTAAGATGAAAAGATAAGAACTCTAATTATTCGCATTTACAACAAGCAAAACAACAAAAATGTATTCACGTTTACATCTACAACTATTGTATTTAACATAATAGAACAAAAATGCAACATCAGAGGAAATAATCATATTCAGACAATGATGCCTGATTGTACACAAACAATTTGATGTTGTCTGTTCAGACACCATTAGCTTCATTTTAGCGCCAGCTTTGTTAGTTTGTCGGTAACCAAACGTAAAGTACAATTCAAAATTAGGTAGTTTGTTTCATATTCATTTTGTTGCGTTCAGATCGAACCCATTTTCATTAGTTTTAAATTCTCGGACAAACAATCGCTTGTAATTTTTTAATTCGCCAGTGAATTTCGCCGCATTAAACGGAAATATTTTTCCGAACAGACAATAATAAACTGACACTTAATTTGTATTTGTTTCGCATTGTAGCCCGAAACTCGATGCGTTCGAAAAACGAAAATAAAACAAATCCACAATTTAAAACTGAAATCAATACTCGTACGTTTTACCGAGTTCACCTACGTTTGAATTGACGATTCAAAACGCACAATGGCAATAACTTGAAATTTATGATAAATAATCACAAATCAAAATTCCACTCATGTTAGTCCAATTGAATGGTTCTAAATTGGCGAAGCGGGGATGCAGTGTTTGTCACAGCCTACTGTATTGTACGAGATACAAAAATAAATTGACATCGAAAAACCGTCAATTGTCTCACCAATCAGCCACCATTGTGCGATGAATGCCTATTTAATCGCAGAGGCCGGTAAAGGGTGGATCTCCTATACGCACGTACCGATATACTGAGGGTGAATCCCTCAGAGTACCCTCTTTAATTCTTATTTATTTTATTTTAGAAGAAAAATGTTACTAAGAAACGTTTAATTAGTGGCTCGCGAGCCATCATGTTCGACAGCTTAAATTAGAGATAACGAACACCTGTAGTGACGTACGAAAAACGTTAAAACGTCCCCTTCTTTAATTTTTGATGCGCTTGAATGATTAAAACCCTCAGATTGTTATCTCATAAATTCTGCAATTAAAATCTTTTGTTTAAGTATTTTTCAATTTTAACGCTCGTCTAGTTATATTATTTAATAAACATTCTGTCCGAAAGTCTGTCCAAAAGAATTTTTTGAGCAGTTTAGAATGGCTATTTCCAAGCCCAAAGAACAGTTTAACCATTTCCTTCAAACGAATAAATTATTTCCAACTAAATTCTTGTTAAAAAAAAAATTTAAGTGAAATCGCGGGTTACAACCCAGCATTTGATATTTTTGCAAGAGAATAAATGAATACCCAGAGGGTGTTTGACATCGACACCACGATGTTGACGTTGGGTAGGCGCCTCAGTATTATTGGCGTTTTCTGTTGGCTGTCGATGCATTCTTCCTTCTCAATAAAGCTACTGCTAATATTTAGTTAAAACATTGCCAGAAGGGTTCTACCATTGTGCTCTTTATATTATTTCTGGTATATTGCACAAATGCTATTCTTTAAGAGGAAGTTTGATACTACTTATTATATTTTTTTGATAAAAAATTGTTAAGATTCTATTATACATTCGTGGGCATTTTTTA
Source organism: Melanotus villosus (assembly GCA_963082815.1). NCBI lineage: Eukaryota > Metazoa > Arthropoda > Insecta > Coleoptera > Elateridae > Melanotus > Melanotus villosus. The sequence continues at coordinate 3,648,895 of OY720420.1, read as the reverse complement.
TTCTTTAATGATTTATAATTTTCCGAAATACTGTTCTGGAGTGGAATTTTGGTCCCTTTTTTGTTAATTTTCATGTTTAACGATGCTATAAGATAAGATTTGTTGCCTTGCTTGACTACTTCTGAACTTGTCATCTTCATTGTTGCATCATTGTCCTTGAATACTTTCGGGGATCATAACGTCGAGATTTCCTCTTTTTTGTTTTTCTGGCAAAACTCTTGCAAAAATGTACTTACTGGCGCAGTTAATAAATTAGTTATATTTGCATTCAAACACGTGTCGCCCAAGCCTTGAAATCAACCCTTGATTTATTAAAAGGCTGACTACTATTCAAATTTTTTGATACTTTTGGGACATCTGCTTCAATTTTAAATGGATTTAATATTTGATCGTCATTCAAATTGGAGTCTATTTGTAATTATCAACAGCCACCTGAGATTCTACGGCTTTTAAAATACTTCAACTCCAAAGCAAGAATGCCATGCTGCAAGAAAACGTTCCAAAATATTCATCTTCTTGTACTTTTCTTGCATGTATCCTGGATTCTGGATTTGGTATATGGCATGAAGCACGTTCATGTGCACTTAGGCCTCAAAGTGGGCCCATTGGCCCCATTGTACTTCCCCTAAGAATCACGCACGTAGCCTTGGTGGTCTTATTCAAGTCATCCAGCCTTCTCAGTAATACTGAGGATGCTAGCCAAGGGTGTGCTATGGATTCCTGCCATAGCAGGTCATAAATCTCCCAATGTGGCACCTCGAATCAACAGGTCGGGTTGTTAGTTAGCCTTAATCGGTATATATATTTCTTTAGTTTGCAGTGTCCTAAAAGTTTACCTACAAGAAGTCTTCTTCTTGGCAACTGCATACAGAATTTAGGCAATATTTACGAGGGGGTTGCTATAGCCATCCTGGCTTGACGTAATTTATCCATATCAGGCTACAAATCTCCCAACATGGTACCCCTCTAATCTACAGGTCGGGTCGTTAGTTAGCCTTAATCGGTATACAGGGAATTTTTCTTTTTAGTATACATATCCTCTATGTATACTTTTATAATAAACGCAAATAGGCAACCCACTATACACTATAAACGTCACGTCACGTGGTGCGTAAAGGTTATGTTTCATGTTTGTAAATAAAAAATAAATCAAAATTAGTGGAATATCAACATAATTTTAATTCAACGATTATTCTAAAACATAAAATATCAACAATACAAAACAGAAAGGAAGATAAAAACACCAACAGTTAAATACTAATTTTTTGACATTAACTTAATTTGATGATTTTTGCCACAGCATGCTAATTTTTTAATGTTTATAGTGTATAGTGGGTTGCCTATTTGCGTTTATTATAAAAGTATACATAGGGTATATGTATACTAAAAAGAAAATTTCCCTGTATATGTTTCATAAGTTTGCAGTGTCTTGAAAGTATATACCTACAAGACGTCTCCTTCTTGGTACCTGCATACAGAATTTAGACAATGTCGATGTGGGGCTGATATATCCATCCTGGTTTCATGTAATTTATCCAAGTAAATCAATCTGTCATAACGGCGACTGTGAGTTTCTTGTTTTATTATTGTATGGAACAGTCAGGGATGGTTAAGGGCCTCGAAAGGGTTGCGTTCAACCACATTTAGTGAATTCATCAGCTTGCTCATTTCCATAATCCTGCGTGTTTTTTAACCCACGTAAGTTGTAGGATATTATTTCTGGCAGCTAGCTCCAGTGTGTTGTGACGTTATTTTACATCTATTTAGAGCCACCACTGCTGCTCTACTGTCACTACCTATCCTGCTGATTTTGTTCTGAATTATTCGTTCTAGAATTTCAGCTGCACCTTGCATAACTGCATGTATCTATTTTATGTTACTTGTATTTTGTAGAAGGGCAGAACAAGAACAGGAAATATTCTGGACAATTTGGTATTTAACTACTTATCTTAGCGAATTTAAGTTTTAGTTGGAGCACATGAGATCGACTGCCATAAGAGCAGAGACCCCTTAAAATTAAAATAATTGGCCAAATATTTTTCTGATTGTATGTGATTGAATTGTATAAAATAGCATTTTGACTTAGACTTTTCGTTCAACCAAAATAGAGCCTTAGGTATTCTGATGAAACGGAAAAACACAACAATGCATTACAATCAAATACGTATTTCGATAACTAAGTCACCATCACCTGAAAAAATGGATTGGGTTTAGTCTGTGAGATAACTATTAAAGCCTATTCAGAGATTAAATTAGAAAGATTCATCCCTTGAATGTTAAAATAACTATATTAAAACCAATTTAATACAATTCCCCGAAATTAGAGTAAGGTAAACTGAACAGAAAGAAAGAAAATCCTTTGGTCATTTTTAAAATTATTTTGGACGTACTTCTTAGAGGGATTTTTATTCTAAACCATCAAAAACCAAGAGTAATTTTCCGAAGGATAATCTAAACATCCAAACTGATAATTTTGTGGCAATTTTATTAGATTATATTATTTATGTTTTATTACTGTTTTCTTACTTTACATAAAGGCTGCTCATTCTGAAATATAAAAACAATTTTTCGAAGGATAAACTTCGTGGTAATTTTATTAGATTTAATTGTATTTTATTATTTTATTAGAAATTAAGTTTGTGGAGATTAATGCCTTTTAGTACATATTAAATTGATTGCATTAAATACAAGTTTACACATTGTTTTATAACTTTGTCAGACACAAAGAAAAGTTTTGGGTCAATTTTTTTGAAGTATTAGAACCAGAACTGATTAAATTGAGCTTAATGTTTAAATTATTGTTGGATATATTGATTACCTTTTGCTTGTTTTTACGACGGTTGTTCATTCTAAATCCCCTAAAAAGGATCTAAAATAGGTTTTTCATGGTTATTTAATTAATTTCATTATTTTTAACTAAAGTACTTGAGTTTAATTGAATTTACAAGGAAAAATCTGAATATAGTTTTCTGTTAACATTTCAAGGAACCCTGCAAGGAAGGATTAAAATCCGGGCTATTTTGTAGCTACAGATGTATGTGGCTATTGCTACAAAGATGGCGCTGTCAGTCCGCGTCTGTTTCAAAACCGAAGTTTCTGAAAGTGCTGATGATGGAAAAGTGTATAATTTTTTAAGTTGTAAATTAACATATCATTGTTGATTGTTGCTGGAAATTAAATTTTGAGCAACACATTTCTTTAGACACATTTTTAATTTCTAAACTCGAATAGCAAGTACCAACAAAGAGTTTTCTTTAATTGTAATGTATGCTTAATGCTTTTTGATTTCCCAAGAAATCGCAAAATATTGTATATTCAAGTCAGAAGGAAGAAGGTAAGCAAGTTGATACCTGCAATAAGTGAATCTCAGCGTTTCATTACAAATTCATAAATATATAGGTACATATTTTAAATTTATATAAATGATGGTATTCCTTGGAGATACTGGTTCTACGATTTAGAAGATTTATTAAGCGTTTTTTTTAAGGATAATTACTTAGTCTGCAAAAATTAATTGTTTTTTTCTAATTTGGGGGATGGCGCCGATTGGTTGGTTATTTTGCAAATTAAGTGTTTTATACCAAATCTGTTATTCAAGAGATTTCAGATGGTTGTACGGTATCTCAGAGATTGTTTTCTTTGAGGAACTACTTTTCAGTTTCACATTTCACATACTAATTAAATAGCCCTATCAGGTTGATTTTAATCTCTTAGTTATACAAATATTAACCAATTTAATTCAAAATCCTCCTCAGTGACCCATGAAATGAAAAGTTTTGTTTTAGCTAATAACAATCAATAAACCTTAGAGTATCTAGATTTATGTGATTATTATTTGTTTGTTATTTTGTCAACATTTCCTGAATGAAGTTAAAACATGCCTTTAAATTCCGTGAGTCACTGAGGGACCCTACAAATATATTTGGAAAATTTATCCCAGGGAGTTAATCATTGAAGCACCTTTTTACGTTCGTTAATTTGGTAGCCCAAGAAATTGTTGAGATCATTTTGAGGGTGACATAATTTGGACATTTTCAGGTAGTTTGGAGAAATTTAAAAAACTCGGGGCAGTGTTTTTTTGAAACAATTTGGCAATAATTTCCTTACGGAAGAGAATGGAGGCATTAAGGGCGTTTTGTCCTTAAGAAATGCCTGTAACCAACCCCTCGATTTATTCCGGAAAGCCCGAAGTTCAAAAAGCATTTTATATTAAGAATTTAGTTTTGTTGATTGCGTATGATTGAAAGACTGCAAGCCTCTGTCTTTCGAATTTCAAGTCACATGAGGTATCTTCCTACAAAAAGCTTTTTCAGTGGCAAAAGGTATGAACCAAATTATTTAATAATAAATAATAACAATAACAAAGGACGCTTAACAGGTAAATGAACACTTGCAACATCATATTACAGCAAGGCAGTTTCTCTATACTTATTAGAATCCTTGATGTCATTAAAATTCCTTATTGTTTAGCTTATACTATTCTGTTGTTGCATTCAGGTTAGTGTCTTTTCCTTGAATTTTTTAAATGTTTATGGTCGATGGTTAATTACAATTTTCCCATTCGCGAGGTTGAATAATAAGTAGTTCATACCATCGTTCCTTTGTTGCTTTTTAAAGAGCAGTCTATTATTTTTCATTGTATGCTTGAAATACGTACCATTATTCTTTGTATTTTAAAAAACAGTTCTTTTGTTTCTAATGGGGGAGATTATTTCCTTTGCTCACCTTAAAATATTTAGGTACATAATAACATGGAACAAAGGTAGATACGGGTAGGAGAGACACAAAATCGGATTAAAAGCAATAACCCACTTTCGGCATTTTGTCTGAGATTATGAAGAAGTGGATGATAATTTAATTAATTCTGAGCGTGATGAATTGAAAAGAAAAACGGAATAACTCGACACCCAATTAAAATTTCACCTCACGAGTTACGACACGAACGAAACACAATCGCATGGAACACAAAGCACACAATTAAAACAAAAAGCAATATGAACAAAAAGCAGTGCTTGCCAGGATCCCTAGTTAATCATTAAAATGGCGTCTACTGTTTTCCCATGTGTTTTTATTGTGTTGTAAATTAAAACAGCGAACACAATGGGCTTCCGTGCGGGGTCGCGTCTCGCGGACGTGTGCAAGCTTGCGATTGCTGGCTGAATACGACGAACCAATACCCATGAGAGGATACTTTTGAAAGCTTTATTTGCAATTTAGCATTAACTTCACTGATTCACCCCCACATTTGTGTTTTGTGGCTCCATTCTCTTATTTTTTTAATAAAAAAGCCATTTCATATTTCTACATTCGTAATCTCTTTCTAAAAATACCATTTCAGCATCTCTTTTAATTTCGCGAGGTATTTGATGTTATCCAAATCTAATCCTTTTCGAACGGCAGAGGTTCAGGTATTGTACGTTTAATTACGAACAATTTTAAATACAGTTAGTTCTTCCTATTTTTGGCACAAGAGCTCGTTAATGATCGTAAGACCATCGAAGTCCCCGAAGAAATTTATTCGAGAAGAAAAGGGCGATTGTTTTCTAATTTGCAAGGTTGTTATAATACTTTTGCTATGGCTTACAAATTGTTACCCTAAAACGTTTTGTTTGTTATCCCAATGCGCGTCTACTGTTATAGTTATTTAGCCCTACCTGATTAAACTCTGTCTGATGATACATTTTGATGTATCGAGATAGAAAAGATTACTTAAATATCTTCGATGGATACGTTTTGACCTTTACCCAGCTTACACACAATGTAGAGAGAGTGCATCGAATCTATATTTTTAGATAGTAGCAGGCCAGTGCCTTAAGTTTCTGCCATGAAGAAGAAATAAGGAAGAAGAAAGATAGGGAAAGGAAGACACGAGAATAAGACTTAAACATCTCCATGTTCAAGAACGGCGTTGCTTAACAAATTTGTGGTTTTTCCATTTCCGTGAGAAAAGTCAATCAATAAATAAATGTCCTTATTGTGTTAATATTTCCTAATAATGACTTTGGGTTGTATACTCATCAGCAATCAGCGTCTTCTTTAATGGGACGTTGAGGTCTTGGTTCTTGAACAATTACTTCAGGATTCGTTTGTGTAAAATTTAAATTTCAAATCTAATTTAGGCGGATCGTCGGCCAAAATAATTGTTTTATTTGAATTTTCGTTGATTATGAGATTTGTTGATGCTTGAAAACGGGACGAATTCGTTGGATATCCTTGATGGCTTAGTCTTTTGCCTAGTATACGTATAGGGAAGGCTTAAAACTTATATTTTTGTAGATAGTAGCAGACCCGTTTCTCAAGCTTCGACCGAAGGGAAAATAAAAGGAAGAATATGAAGAAGGAAAAGGAAAAGAAAGTGAAGATGATTTAAATATATTCGAATGTAACCAGTCTGTTACGTTAGCTTCTATACGTTGCAGATCTATGCGTTTGTCACTTAGTTGATAATTCGGGGATCATATATTATTAACACCTCTAACAATAAATTATTAACTCCATCATAATCTTCCTTCTATAAATATGGTTAGCCTCTGACCCACTCACTGTCATACCCCAGCATATTTGTTTAGGCAATCGTAGGATATTATCTTACCAAAAAGAAGAAGAAGAAAACAACAGGAAATTTTAAGGATATTGGGGTTGTCTTAGCGCGGCTTTATCCTCAAGGGGCATTATCATTATCGGATTTCTATTTTCTTGTAGCCTTTTTGTTTGGACCTAATCCATTAACTATCCCTATGGAGTGTAGGGAACATAGGGTGCCGTGTGATATTTCTGTAGTTATAGTACAGGTTAGCTAATCAGGCACTACGCTTTCCTCTTGTTTGAGTCTTTAATGGGAGAAACAATCAAACAATGTGAACGGCCTTTTTTTAAGGTATAGTAGGTTACAGATAATACATACATACTATTATTAATTATCAATTATAATTGTCCATAGAGGTTGTTTATTAATCTTTTCCAATTCATTGTTGGTCTTCCTTGCTTACTTCGTGCTTAATGCTTGTTTTATAACTTAGGTATGTATTAGATTTTCTCTGCGAATGGCCTATCCACCCCCATTTACTCCTTCGAGTAATTTTTATGACAGAGTTTCGAACGTTTCCATAGTTCGCCATCTGAAATTCTGTGAAGCCAAAATATCTATCGTAAAGGGTATCCAGTGAAACTTTGGGTACACGTCATTGATGAATTATGACATCATATTAGGCAGTGTTGTCACATGTAACTGAACAATCACCATTTACAGGTTTTCCCAAACAGTTTTCATTGAATTTATTTTTAACTAAGAAATGTCTTCAGACGACTTTTGTATTGTTTTAAAACAGTATATTCTTTAATTGCAGCAAGCAAAGTATTAAACACTTTTAAGTCGCAGTGTGTTAGGTGAATTTGGAGTAATAAGGTAATTACGGAAAGGTATATGAAAGTTATTCTTAAAACTAACCTCAGACATGACATATGTCAACTACAAAAGTAACAGGAAAATTAAATATGTCTGACAGCGTAGCTATCAACACGAACAGCTGTACCAACTTAATAGACAAACATCATTAACATAATAATATGGTATTTTATAAGACACGCGAATATGTAAACATATTATATTTATATTTTGCAGGAAATTTAGTTTCGTATGTATAATTGCTTTAAAATAATCTCTATTTAATGAAACATTAATAAATTCAGTGTGATTCAGTGGAATTCCAAATTCATAATTTGAAATTAATTTGTATAGGAGTGGCTGCCATGACTGAAGTGTGACGTCACATTGATGACGTATACCCAAAATTTCACTGGATACCCTTTATGATCAAAAAGCCTTTGGAAAGCAGGTGCTGTGGAAATTACATGTTATCTCTGAAATTATTCACTTCTATTATTGTTACGTTATTGATCATTTCCCAAAATTCTAAGAAAAGTAAAATTTCAAGGAAAAAAACAACATTCTTGTATCTAAAAAAGTTTAGTTGAGACCTACAACAAAAAATTATAAAGAAATATCTTTTTGGGACATTTTTAGTTACAATCTGTTCAGTTTTGAAAGATGTCAAGTAAATGTCAATAACGTAAAAAGAATAAAAGTAACCAAATTCAAAGATAACTTTTAATTCTACAGCAACCGCGATCCAAAGATTCTTTGGTCATACTATACTTCGACCTGTCTATATCTAGTTATTTCCTTCGGTTTGATTTATTTTTGTCGATAATGTCCTCCTGCGGCAATCTTTTTATCTCACATCGTCTTCTTCTTTTAAATATTTGCCTGTTTTTCTTCTCATGTTCACGGTGTGGATTCTGTGGACGTCCACCAGCTCCCTGCCAATCATTTCAATGGTCTTCCGGATCGCGCTTGCCTCGTGGTTTCCAGTCTCCTACTATTTTGATAATTCTTTCGTTGTTCGCGCGATCTATGTGTTCATTCCAGAATTTTCTCCTCTGTTTGGTGAACTTCACTATATCATGTATCTGGCACTCCTCTCTTATAGTCTGATTTCTCACTCCGTCCGGTCGTGTTTTCTCGGTGTCGTTCTTAGCACGTTCATTTCTGTTGTTCTTAAAAGCTGCTTGGTCTTAGCTGTATTAAATCTTGTTTCGGCTGCATATGTAAGAATCGGTCGAACTATTGTTTTACCTATATATTTTTGCTTTACTATCTTTACTCAGATATCTATTCCTCCATGTTACATCTCGTAGATACGCTGAGATTCTGGCTCCCTTGTTTACCTGTTCGTACTTCCCCGTATAGACTGCGTTGACTTGATAGTTCCACACCCAGGTAGTTAAAATTCATAACCTGTTCAATAGGTTTATCGTCGACGACTAGTTTGCACCGTATAGGTTCTTTGGATAATACCATACTTTCGTTTTTGTCTATTGATATGAGCATATTATACTCTTCAGCAGTTAGGTGGAATCTATGAAGAGTCCTCCGCATTGGCGAGCAATATTGCATCATCTGCATAGCAGACGATTTGTACTTGGCCCCTTCTCATTTGATATCCTTTCAGATCGTTTAAACCGTCAATAATTTGATCCATTATTACTTATGTTAAATAACATCGTATTTTAAAGAACTAGATCTAAATGTCGAAATCAATGATTCATGAGGCGTTACGTTTTCGCAGGGTTGCCGTATGGCGTGGGATTTTGAATCCTACAGAAAACTGCTTACAAGAAAAAAGTTGTAGGCTTTTGAGATTTGGATATATAGGCGGATCTTCAAGATCTCTTGGACAGATCATGTTCCCATCAACGAAGTGTTGAGAAGATTGAAGATGAAGACAGAGGTTTTGAAAACTGTCAAAAGGGAAAAACTGGAGTATTTCGGCAGTATAAGTAGACATTCAAAAAAATTAAACCTTTTCAACTTACCTATACTTTTAGGTAAAGTAGCTGGTAGAAGGTGGCCTAGTCGCAAAATAATTACATTTTTTAAGGACTTAAGTCCTACATGATTTAACACAACCACCACTAAACTTTCAGAACTGTAGTCACACTAACGAATCGGCATGTCAAGAAGATACTTTGTTAAATATGCGGTTTAATTATTATTATTATTATTTTCTTCTTCTTCTTATCGCCAAAGTCTAGGGCAGTGGCTTGTTATTAACTTATTAGTATGAGTTCTGTAAGCCCCTTTTGTACATATGCTGGGTAGGAATTTAATCTTATCCATTGAATAAGGAGAAGAAGATCGGCCCGCAGTGATGCATTTAATCTGTATCGCCTGTAATATGGGGTCAACCCTATTTTTGTCTTATGCAGGTGGTAAATTAAAGTGTATTTCCTAATCTAAATTACGATTGATTATTTTTCGGGGATAAGCTAACACCTGCGGTCAGTTTTGCTTTTAATGAGGGTCTTGGTGTCTTGGTCCTGAACGCCTACTGCAGGTTTCACTTTTTTAAATTTGAAATTTACATCCAATTTTTACAGATTATTGACCTAACCAATCCTTATATTCTATACTTCTTCACCAGTGGTTAAAATAGAGAAATTAAATTAATAAACCATTGACGCAGCTCGTTTAAACTACAGTAGTTCTGATGATGACGAGAAAATTTCCGTTTCTCCTTCTTGGCCCCCTTTTTAATTTGTTCCTCTTCTTCTTGTTCTTTTCCTTCTTATAATCTATGTTTCTTCTACATTTCCTTTTGCATTCTTATTCTTCTTCTCCTTCTTCTTATGGTTATAAAGTCTATGCCGATATAGTCTTTAGGTATTAACTGGCAGTGCGGGTCCTATGGGTTCGCTAAGTACGTATGCTGGGGAGGAGGTTAACCTTACCCTTATTCGGAGGAGTAAAGGATCAACTCATAGTACTATGAGATGAGATTTTGTTTGCCAAAAAGGTGTTTATATGACAACGAGGACCACTAGCTTAACATACCTTTTAAAGCTCGGAAATAGTCCAAAAACTAGTATTTGTGGGCTCATGGAAAGGGTCGAGGAGCTGCTATTACTACATAATATGTATAGGTATATGAGTATTTACTAGGTAGATTTTAAGAACTTATATTTATGTGTTTTGGTAACAAATATGCTTTTGTTCTATGAACTTTCACTTTCATACTTTTATCCATAGAAAGAACAAATAAATGAATAAGATATATGTATTTTCGTTTTTGTATTATATTGAAACAACCAGGACCTAGGGGACTACTGTTATGGTTAAGGATAAGGAGGTCTCTAGTTGTTTTTTTAACTTACGGAATCGTACATAAAATGTAATTGTCTTAAAACAAACTTATTAAAAATAAAACATTTTGCTTAATAAGCAAATGTTGAATACAACCAAACCTTTGGTTCATTCGATACCGAAGACTTGTTTTAAAAACTCATTTTGTTGTCTTCAAGTGTGTTTTTGGAAGCTTATTTTTATAACAATTGTTGTACTTTTTAATGAAAAAGTCAAAGGTTAATTATAATTGTAAGTTGCCCACCAAGGGTTTCTAGTCCCGGAGGTGTTAATGCAGAACGATAAATGTTAAGGGTTGTACGGTTACGTTCCAGTTTCAATGCAAAGTGCAGTTGCTGATGCATCAAAGAAATAAAACGAAGTTGCATATCGTAGGTAGTAATATTGCAAGTTGTTCTATAAAATGAAAGTCGTAATTCATATCGCACTATAAATTCACAACATACACAAGACTTAACGGACATAAATTCCGTAAGCCCCCAACAAATCTAAATATTATGAAGTGAGAAACGGTACGATAATTCAAAATTGACGTTCTATAGAAAAGCTGACAAGACTGGAATAAAAACAAAACAGGACAATGGAATGTAGTCTTGCTTATCCCCTTCCAGTGTTAGTTCATGAATCATCCAAAGAGGCGGGTCGCCACGCAGAGTTCGAAAAAACAACACACGCCCGCAATATGGCGGAGTTGGAGTATTTGTATCCGGATACAGGACTACAAGACAAGTGGATACCTATCTTTTGTCAGCTGCCACTAATGAACCATTATTTATTTTATTAACATACGAAAACTTTATCTGATGACCGTGAATCTTTGGGCTGTCACTGTTTTTGACTTGAAGACATTCGGTCTACCGTTCTTCAAATCTTCAAAAAGATAGCCAGAAGCCGAATGGTGTGAATGATAAGAACTACCAAAATCAGAAAAGTACAAACCAATCAAAGGAACAACTAAATAGTTTTGTTTTTAGAAGTGTGAGATTTTCTTGGATGTTTTATTGTTTGGCGGGCGGTTTCATGGAACCAGGAAGGTGTTATTGAAATATGTTTCGTTTATCCGAATATCGAGTTATACGGGGCTAGCCAATAACAATATATCAACTGAGAGTTAAACTTGTGTCGACAGTCGACAGATTATCAGTTCTTCGAAAGTCTAATAATTAAAGGTCCGGTTAAGTGAACTATCAATTCAGCCTATTGTTTTTTATTTACCTAATTGCAGTAATTAAGTAGAGTGTTCGTAAGCTAACAGGCTATTTAATTATAAAGTTTAAAATTCAGAAAATGTATTTTCTAACTCAGATTTCTTCGTCAGTTGGTACTCTAGGATAAATTGAAAATATAAAATCTTCAAATTATTATTTATCACCTTGAAGTACTGAAGGACGTTTAAAAAGGCATTCCTTTTATTTTAAGAATGTGAAATTACCTCATGTGCAAAGATCCTTTCTGAAGGATAAATATTCCAAGGATAATGCTAGAATTAAATATTATATATAGCCTTCATAAGCATTCAATAAAGGCTGTTTAAAAAATGCTTACCTTCCTTATGTAATGAAATTCATTCACAGAAAAGAATGATTTGATTAAATAGACAGTTTTAGTATCGAACTTGGAATAGCTGAAGCTACAATCTCTAGATTGTTAATTTATCAATAATAGGTATATATTGAGATGATATTTGTCGGTATTAACGATTTTGAGTTGAATATAATTGTTAATGAATATAAAGTTATAGTTTAATTGCAAGTTAATTTATGCAGATTTAATATAAGTTCATTCAAAAATGTAATGAAAACAAGAATCTAGAGAGTTAGGGTAGAATAATTTAATTGTTAAGAATTTTGTATTGTAATTATAAAATAAGTTAGCATTTTCTGAATCCTTGATTGAAACATTTCTCAATAGAATCTTCGTATTTCAAAATTTGTAAAATTCATTTCTGTTAATCTAGGATCTTTGAATCCGAAAATATTCAAATCCAAGAAATTTACTCCTCTGAATCCAGATTTAAAAATGAATATTTTCGAGTCTAATTCGAAATTCAAACCTTTGACCATGTCCACAATTGAATCCTTGTTCGAAATTCGAATTCTGTATTTTTTTCGTAAATTTCATATAAAAAGTTCGAGTTTTAGTTTTGAATTTAAATTTCAAATCATATGCTTCAGCTTTCGAAATTCGAATTAGGTATTTCTTTTGTAAATTTTATATAAAACGTACGATTTTTAATTTTAAAATATGAAATGTCCATGATGCGATCATTTACGTAATTTTTACAGGACAAATGTAAACGAGTTCAAACTCGAAATTAGCAAATTAAATTTGAATCCAATTTGTTGTCCTTGAGTATTATATACTCTGAATTCGAAGTCAATCAAACAGTCAATCTGTACTATGTACCTATTAGAAATTTGGGACTCGAGTCAGCCATGAAATTGATTCGATTCCTTTCTGTTCCTATTTTGCAATACTATGGTAGCTACTATTATATTAAAAATCACCCTTTTTGATTTGAATTTAATTTCGAATCCTGTATAAAATTAGAATATATCAAATATTATGTAAAATCTATTCGTTTATTTGATTTTGTAGATTTTCTAGTATCTGTAAATTAAGTTTGAAGGTTAGCTAAGTTCAAAATCGATACTAGGAAATCCATCCATCTGTTTAGGTTTAGAGCATTTGCGTTTTAACAAATTGAAATGTGAAATGAATTTGAATGTTGAATCTGAATCAAAGATTGGGAATTTGAATGAACTTTTAAGATTCGAATTATCGCGTTTTTGTTTTGAAAGTGATATACAAAGTCAATCCTTTTGATTTTCAAATTTAAGCTTTGAACCTTATTTCAAATTCGTCTTTTTGTAAAACCCCAAATTTATAAAATATCCTTTCGTTCATTTAAGTTTGTAGAATTTATAGTACAAAAAGGTAAGATTGAAGTTAAACTGTCTCTTTTAGTTATCGCAAATGCGAATCAGAACTTGAGTATTGACAATTTCAAATTCAAAAAAAGTTAAATTTGGAATCCGCATTCGAAATTGGGAATTTGAATGAAGCTTTTATGACTCGAAGTTCAATTTTTGATGTTTCTGTTTTAAAATTGATATAAAAATTCAGCCCTTTTGATTTTCGAATTTAAATTATAAAACCCCCTGTCGTTCATTCAAGTCTATAGAAATTCGAATTACAAATGAAAGTTTGAAGTTAAACTGAGCCTAAACTCAAACTGCAAAAGCGAATTCAAATTTAAGATGTTTTCCCCGAGTTGAGTATTGTCAATGCGAATCAGAACCTGAGTATTGATAATTGCAAATTCGATATCAAATTTGAATTTCAATTTGCTTTCTAAACTGGAAATTCGAAGCAGCAATTGAAATCGAAGTAGATATTAAAATTCGAAACAGCCATTCGAATTTCGATTCTTCTCTGTTAAAAAATGATATTCCTAAATCTATTTAAAAAGTCAACCTCTTTGAGTTCGAATTTACCTAAATATCGAAATTCAAATCTGAAGTTTTGTAAAATATCGATTGTTAGAAACGTTCTTTCATTTCAGTAATGCTGTGGAATGTATAGGATAAGTTTAAAGTTTAGCACAGTTCAAACTCCAAATTCGGAAATTTAGTTCGAAACCACAATGCTGTCCTTGATTTTTGGATACTCTACACTCGAAACAACACTCGACGAACGCTATTTTTAATTTGAAACCGAACTTAAAGGTCGAATTTGGATTCGAAATTGACAAATGGAAGTAGCCATTAGAACTCTAAATTCGATTATTGTATGCATTTTAATATAAACTCCACGAGTATATAAAAGGTCAGTCTTGGTTTCCAATGTCGAATCGTGTTTCACATTCGTCTATTTTATAAATCTTTAGTGTTTAGCTGATGGAAATTGGAAAATCAAATTAGAATTTATGGTGCTTTGTTCACGTTTCGAAATTTTAAATTCGAACACTTAAAGACTGATAATTTCAAGATTGAAACTACATTTCAAAATAACTTGAAGCAGCTATAAATTCGATGTTTTACAAAACATCCTTGGTTTATTTGATATCATAAATTTGAAGTTAAACTGAGCTCGAACTCAAATTGGAAAAGCAAGTTTGAAATTATAACGCTCTCTTTAAGTTTAAAGATTGTAAATTTGAACCATCATTTGAAGAGTGATAATTTCAACTTTCAAATCGAATTTAAAACATTAAATCTGCAATCGAAATCGTTTTTTTTCCTGTTTCTATTTTAAATATTTTTTAAAGGTTTGTTGTGGCGAGTTTGACATTTTATATTTCTTTTAGTTGGGTTTTTCGGCACCAATTGCTAAAATATAATCAAAAAGTTATCCTTTTTGATTGCGAATTGTGTTGTAAATTTTGTGTTCTGTAAAATATCGAAGATACGAAACGTCCTGTCGTGTATTTACTTTTGTAGATTTTACAGGATATATGTAGGGCTGAATCTTTGTAGCGTATAAACCTAAAATTCGGAAATAAAGATCGAATTTAACTTTGGAGGCTCTAAATTCGAATCAGTATTGAAGGATTGGGAATTTGAAATTTGAAACTGAATTTGAGTGTCCAATCTGTGTTCGAAATTTGAAATTTGAATCAGCCATTAAAATTCGAATTCAAGAGGATTCAATTATTGTCTAAATAGAAATTCCAAATTGGCTGGAAAACCCTCAATCTTGAGTTCGAATTCAATGAAAAAAATTTAAAAGTAGGTAAGTACCTAGTTGCTTCGTTTGTCCAACAAGGATAAACGTATTACTCAAGTAAGGCTTGTTAGAGATAAAAATATTTCTGAGAGTAAAGTTGTCGCGACTTTTGAGATATTGCGTGAATTAAGTGTAATGCGTCCCTATTGTTCGAAGTTTAAGCCCGCCTGAAGCTTGCAGAATCTGCGCGAATAATTCCAGATCGGCGTATTCTTGTTGTTGCGAAATATTTCGGCGAAATCCCAAATATAATGACCGAATATGATGATCTAATATTTTGTTCAGTGAATTTCTTTGTTAAAAAGTCCGGGGAACCACCTATTGCGCCGTTCAAGGTCCCCTCCCCCGCACAAAAGGCGCGTTTGGTCATCTTTTTCTATCATCCTGTTTGCCTTACGGAAAAGAGAAGAAACAAATCAGAGTATAGCTAGCTTTCAAATCAGTCAGTCGACAGCGAATTTTCGTTACGGGCCTTGGTAGGAAAAATCCCAAAACAGCCTCTCGTTCTCGTTTTAGTTTTGGAAAACTATTTTACGACATATTTGTCGGATTCTCATAGAGAGTGCGTTATCGTTCCGGGAAAATATAGTTCCGTGTGAAAGTTTCGTTGAAGTTTAGTTTTTGGTGAAGTACCGTTTTCACATGGTTTCATATCGGATTAAGTAACCTACCAGCTAAAGGGCTGTCTTCACACCTGCTTTCGGAAAAGGGCACATCCCCTTTTCTTTGCCGACCGCTGCTACTCTCCCTGGGATCCGAAGCCTTCCATCACTTCCACTGGACCACCTTCAACGAAGCCCTCTGCCAGGTAATGATATTTCAGGCTGCCCCTTTTACATGCCGGTTGCGATTGTGTCAGCTTCAACCCCATTCAGTACGGTACATCACGGTTTACTCGTAGACAGGCACTAGTCAACTTTGTCTGTAATTTAAGTACAGCAAACGCCCTTTTGTTTAGTCGGTTCGGGCGAAGTGCTCAATTGTTCAATCAGTGCGTATTATAATTGCTTCAGTAGTAACGATTCGAAACAGTGCGAACTGTCGCGATGATTACCCATTTTTGTGTTGCATGTTTAAAAATTAGCCTACTTGTAATCTGATTTTTAGTTTAAGATTTATCATTACCACTTATTTGATTGCGATTAAGGGAGCCTAGTTGTTAACTATTTTTGCAGTAGCTTGAGTAAATGTGGCTTCCCTCAATCCCCTTTGACGTAAATTAAGATAGATCTTATAGATTCATTCCGTGTCTTATTTTAAATATTTCTTGCATTCATTAAACTTCATTGTTAATTCACACTTGCCTTTTATTTGTGTTTTATGTTTATTTTAATAATTGTGTATAGCCTTGTGAGCCTGCCTACCAGTAGCAGTGTTTTCTTTCAGTAAGGAAGGGTAAATAACATCCAGCAGTAGGGTGTAGCCACCCCACCCCCTTCGTGCCCAGAAGGAACCATCTGCGGTACGTTCCTCGAGACCAACTTGGGTGATTTTCGCAGTGGCCCCCATTTTTCCTCCCGATTACGACCCCTCATCTAAAAGGTTAAGCGTTTCGAACCCCCCTTTTCTCCACTGCTTGTTAGCCGCGAGCGGACGTACAATTTTAACTTTTATGTAATTTACTTTCATACAACCTTGAATCATTTAAAGGTATTTGCTAAATTTTGAAATTGTTCTTTAATATTTACTGGAAAGTTTGAAGAAGTTTTTTTTCTTCGTTTAACCACTCTTAATAATATAATGAAACCTTCGAGGCTATTTCGTAATATATTGTAGAAAATTATTTGCTTTACTTTTAGTTTGGTTTTGAGTGTGTTTTTTAACTGAGTACCTACTTAAAATTTTGGTTTTGGTTTTTAGACAAAACCCAAAATATTTTTTAGGCAATCTACTGATTGAAAACTCGCTCATTTTATTTTATATTTTTAATTTATTATAATCTTGAACTGCCAAACTTAGAAAGTTTTATTTTGAGTTCAATGTGCATATAAGAATTTCCAAATTAGAAACTACCTAAAGAATATATTTCGAAATGGGCGTGCATACATAAAAATTTCCGTGGTTTTGATTCTATTCGTTCGACTAACTCGTGCGTAAGGTTAACTGAACATTATTTTATCACAAATTGCAAGATTGCTTTACAAACCACCGAAGTATAAAACATATTAAGGAAGTCGAGCCGCCGTCGTTGCAGGAAGTGCCCGACCTTTCATGGCATCCGGCGTCTCTCATTAAACGCTTCAAGTGGCAATTAGCTTTTATACCAAGTGAGGTTGACATTCCGACATTCGTATTACCTCTTTTTACTGAGCTTAAATTTATTCTTTATTTGTTTATTTTACCTTCGTTATATGTTTTTAAGGTCCTTGCTACGGCGAATTTCAGGTAATGTAATCCTAATCAGACTAATCTATTGCATTTCTGTATTTTTTTCCCCACTTTTATTTTTTAATTTAGAATATATTTCCGACCTCAAACAGCACAAGTAAAGTAGATAATTTAAATAATGTAATGCGGGATGTAACTTCTCAGGAGAGAAGCTTTCCCTCAGGAATAAAATTAACAAAATTAATTAACGAACAAATAGGTGAAGGTTAGGTTACGAGGAGAAAATAAATGCTTCGTTAAAATAGTATCCTTCATGCATACGTGCTCTTCGTTATGAAAATAGGGGTAAGCAATAATAAAAAATCACAATGCAAGATAAACAATGAATAGCAGCAACACATCAGAGTAGCACGTATTGTTGAGTTCACAATAAATGAGCCAGCATCGTATTTGTTCAGGTGTCATTAAAAAAATCCTTTTGTCATCTTCACGATGAATCCCAGTGACACTAAACATGTTTTTTAAATTTGCTTGTAAGAACCACGGTCAAAACAGGAATTTTTGGAACTCCACTCTGCGAATATTACTAAAAATAAATACTTAAGTAATAATGAAAGTTAATGATTCTAAAATTACGAAGAAAAAGTTTCTTAATAAATAGACAGTTAAAACTTTGAAACCAATTGTTTGTAATTTTCAGTTTAACATTCAAGATTTAAGCTGTAAGTTCCTAAACATTAAGTGAAATTCTCACATTATGATTTCGGCTAGTTTTCAGAAGTTTGTGCAGAAATTATGTACTATGCCACAAATTCTTCTTTACGAACATGCTAAGTAGAAGTCATGATAAATTGAGAAACTAAAAGCTATTTGGGAATGCTTAACTTCTGAAACTATGAAATGGTTTTCAAACATTTTGCTGTGAAAATTGCCAATTGTTTCGAACTTTACTGCTTAATAAAACGAAAAGTGGCAAATTGTTTTAAATACTGTTTTATTTATAGCTTTCTAAAATAATTAGGGAAATTGTTTACATCCTTCCGGATTGCTTGAATAAATTAAAGTGTCTTTAGTTCCAAAGTTACAAAAAGGTGGGAGTTTTGTTGAAGCGTTGGTTGAAGTACCTTTTAAAAGAGCTTTACTGAAGAAAATTGTAAATATTCAAGACACTTCTGGAGTTTTAAACCCTCATAATTTTTAAGGTATTGATAACTTTCTTTTTAACTTATAAACGAAATTGTTAGGTTTTCCCTTTTTTATTGTGATGTGGGTCCCAAAAGTCTTGCTTTGATAATTTATTCTGAGGTGTTTTATTTATAATTGATGATTTCTTTTATCACTTTTAGGGTGTTCACTTTAATGTAAATTTGATTTGATGGGGTCAACTAATTACTTACCTTTCAAGTTGGTACTTATTAATCATCAATTAATAGCCGTCCAAGATTCTTAAATTTTTGGAACGCTTATTACATATTATTTACAATTCCAAAAGTCTTGGAATCAACTCCTTTGCTATGATAATTTATTTTAAGGCATTTAATTTACAAATAATGATTTTTTCATCACTTTTGGGATACTCATTTTAATGTGAATTTGATTTGATGGGGTTAACAAATTACTTATCTTTCAAGTTGGTTTATTAATCATCAACATACGCCTAAGATTGCTAAATTTTTAGACCACTCGTTACATATTTTATAATACAGAAAAGCTGGGAGCTTCAGTTTAATGAAAACCATAGAATAAGGATTTCTAAATATAATTGAGCTGTAAACTCAAGACTTCTTTCTCGAAAACTTAACTTTGCAATTTGAACTTTAATTTTTCTAAAAACTTCATCTTCGAAGATGAACTTTAAATAGAAATTCTGTAATTTGATTCTGTTAGTTTCACTCTAAAGTGTTCCAAAGTCAGAAAAACCTAAATTTAAATATTTAAGGTTCCGAAGCTTCAAATCTAATTTTTTTAAATGTATGGAAAGAAACTATAATGAGGATCGAAGGTATTTAGTTCGAAGTTGAAGCTGCAACCTGACTTTTTTGAAAGAAAAAGCCATTCAGTTGGAGGTGAATATTTTATATTAAAACCTTGAATCTTCGGTTTCTTCTTGTTCTGCTTGAGGTTCCATCTCCTACGGGAAGTATCATATCAATTTTCACTTTGTTCGCCAAATTTCGAATCAATTTTCTTCTCTTAAACTTGAAATAAGCTAGGCTGAAAGACTAAGGGTCGGTATTTCCATCTAATAAATTTATTCTCCTATTAAAAACCTGTTAATACAATCGTTTCCATGGAAACTATTTGCCAAATAGCTTATTAGGATGTTTATTAGGAGATGGAAAGACCGGCTCTAAATCTAATACTTGAAATTTTACCGTTTTAACATTCTGATACTACCCTAAAATGAAATGAAAACACATTTCTCGGAGTCGAATTTCAAATTTATGCTTCCAATTTAAAATGTTGGAAGACTAATTTTGAAATTTAAGCTTCCAACTTAAAATTTGAAATTTGATCCAATTTTCCTAAATATTCGCTGAGAATGTTTAAAATGCAAATGAAAATATAAATTTCTAGGTTAGGTTGAATGATTAGTATGTAGCTATATTGAAACCCAAAATTTTGTTTTATAATTTATGTTTAAAATGGAAATGAAAGACTAACTTTAAGGTTGACTATTTTAAGTTAGAAGTATTAAATCTTGAGTCTTGAAATTTTTCTTTAATTCTTTATCAAAAGTCTGAAATGAAAATAAATTGGCTTTAAAGTTAAATATTAAATATAATATAATGAAGTAAGTTCAGATACGAAATATGACATTTAAATTCTTTTGCATTTATACTGAAGCGCATAAAAGGAAGAAAGACTCTGAAGTTGCCTCGGTTTCGATGTGATAAACTAACTGTTTTCGTTTTTGTTAAAACTCTAAAATATCAATGAAAAACAATAATCCAGGTTGAATATTCTACACTGAAAGTTTTACTTTGAAATTAAAATTAAAATGAAAACATTGTTTTTCAGGTTGAAACAGGAAGCTTCAATCTAAAACCTAAAATTTATTTTTCCAAATGTATGCTTAAAACCTTAAAATAGGAATCCAACGGTATACCTTCAAAGTTAAATGGTCTATGATGGCTGAAGCTGAAATGTTAACATTTGTTTAGGTTAAATGTTTTAAATGGGAAGCGTAAGACTTGAGGCTTGAAATTATTTTTTAATATTCGTCGAAAACTCTGAAAACACAAAAAAAGATTTAAGGGTATTCTAAATCGAAGGCATAAATCTGAAATGCATTTCTTTAAAATTTTAATGCTTAACAATAACAATAACTCTTTTAATTTTGGGACTGAATTCTAGATTAGAATAATGATTAAATCTAAATTCTGAAATTTGCGTTTTAAAAAACAAAAGTAAAAATATTAATTCGCAGGTGTTGAATGTGTACTTTGAAAGGCTTAGCTAATTGGAATGTGAAATTAGATTTTTTTAAATTTCATAGTCAGAAATGAAAAAAATTTAAGTAAGTTTGAGTCTAATTGTTTAGCTTGGAAATTTCCAGAAAATGGAACTGAAGGCATAAGAAACTTCTATCAGGTTGCAAGCTTAAATTTAACCTCAAATTTAATTTTCTGATGAAGAACTTCACAATTAGAAAACATTAACTTTGAGGTTGGATATTTAAGGCTTGAAGCTTCAAAATTAATTTGAATTAAAACATTGCTTTTCACGTTAAAAATTTAGCTTTTCCAAATTAATGTATGCTGCAAACTCAAAAATAGAAGTAATTTCTAAGATAATGGAAGATTAAAAGTCCTAATTTATTATTAAAACCCTGAAATGAAAATAAAAAATAAAAACAATAGCTTCTATTGAATATTTTACTTTGTAAGCTGAAATGTACTTAAACCTCGTATTTAATTCTGCTGAATCCTTGTTGAAGAAGTTTCAAGTGGAAAAAATAATATTTATTCAGGTTAAACGTTTCAAATGAAAAGCTTAGATCTCAAACTTGAAAGTAAATTTTTCTAAATATACCTTGAAGACTCTGAAACGACAAATAAAGATTCAAGTTTGAAGATTCAGCATTCTAAGTTGGAAGCATAAAATTGAAATTCAATTTAACGTATTAGAATGACAGTAACTCTTTTAGTTTTGGGGCTGAATTGTGGAAGAGTAAATCTAAATTCTGAAATTTCGCGTTTTAAAATTGATCATAAAAACCTTTCAAATAAGAGTAAAGAGATTGAATATTATAGCTTGAAAGCTTTAATTTCAATTATGTAATTTAATATTTTTTAAGTTTTATGATCAAGAATGAGAAAAACTTGGAAACTACATATATACAAAACTGTAAAATGGAAATACAAGCTTAGAAATTTTGCAGAAGGAAGAATTTGGGTTGCAAGCTTCAATTTAATTTTATGACGAAGAACTTCAAAATGATGATATGTTAACCTCGAGGTTGAATATTCAACAGTTTGAAGGCTAATTCTTCTTCTTATCTTTCTTTCCCTTCATGCCTTTATGGCGCCCGGTAATTAGCTTCAGTCCATCTCCGCCATTTTCTCAAGCTCTTCTTCTCATATCATTCGTCTATTTCTTCCATGATGCTTATTAGTGTTTTTCTGGATCTATCTACTTTCTTCTTTCCTCCTATGTTTATTTGTTGTTGTTTTGTTATTCTTTGTTTGCATGTCCATTCTTTTAACGTGAGCAAACCAATTTAGTTGTTTCTTGTGTAATTTATTAGTGATTGGCAGTTGTAAATTTCTTCGTTTCTCTTTCTATCGAACTTGGTCACATTTGATATTTTACGTAGATATTTCATTTCTACACCGGTCAGTTTCTGGTTGTGTGTTGATAAAATCCTTATCTTTACTGATCTTGTTTGTCCGTATGTCCGCTTGTTTTTCCTTCTTTTCATTTTTTCACTACCAAAGTCGTCTTTAGTTGTGCCTTTGCTATTGTTTCTGTTTTGCATCCTTCTTCTGGTCGCTGTTCTTTATACCTGGATTCTTTATCGAAACCAGTAGAGATTGTACCTTGTGTACTTTTATTAGTTTTGTTTTTGTGTCTTCCCCTTTTCTTATCTATTTTTGTATTGTTTTTTCCCCTGTCTATCTCCTACTTGGGTATCTTCTCCTGTTTCTGAAGCATAATTATCTTCTATAATAGACTCATATTCTTCCTCTTGATATTCCCTTTCTTCATCTGTTTCTTCATATTCGTCTTGCTTCTTGTATAGTTTCCCGTGTATTAGTATTTTAGGTATGCTTATTTTCCCTTTTTCTTTGCTTTTATTACTTCTTTAGGGCGATCTTCTAGTATATAAATTTTTCGTGTTTGTAAAAATTTGTAACATTTTTCCATAGGTTGTTAATCCTATTAGTATTGACCATGCAGTTCTTTTCCTATCAATTTTCTTTATGAAGTCTATCTCTTCTCCGTCTATAGTATTTGCTATTTCTTTTTCTAGTTCCCAATAATTGCTTCCTCCTTGAGTTGTAATCCCGAAGAAGGTTACGTTGTTTCTTCTCATATTTTTCTATTTGGTTTATTTTTTGTTCATTTATTTCGCTTTCGTTTATGTACTTTTCATTAGCTTCATTTGTTCTACGAATTTTTGATCAATATTATCATTTATTTTTCTTGTTTTTTCCTTTGAATATCTTTCTTATCATATCTGAATCAGTTCCTATGTTTCTGGTTTATGTATTCTCTAATTTTGTTTTTATTCTGATTTAGGTATTTCTGTTGCTATCAGACCTTGACATATAAGTTTGTTATTATCGCAGTTTATTCGGTTCGTTTCCACTTTCTTAAAAATGATACTTTGGCCCCATTATGACTTTAATTTTATCTCTGTTGTTTCCTTATCTTCACTCCTTTGGTATTTTTAAACTTTGCTTTATCTGTGGGTTTTTGTTCATTTTAGTTTAGAACCACTTTCAATGACCGTCTTACAGAGCTGCCAACTCTATCGAAGGAGAATAATTCTAATACTTGAAATATAGTTTTCTTAAATAAAAAAAGGTGAAAATAAAGTTATAAATATTTGAAAGAGAAAAATGCAATCCAAGTGTCGAAAGTCGTGGTTAAATTTTACGATTGAGAAATTAAATTATAACATCTTGAACAACAAATATTGCAGGGTTTTCTTTACTTTTAGAAGTGATTTGCCTGAGTGTTATCTCCTTTAATTGATGATTGTTTACGTATATAATTCATTCTGTTTGATTTGCTTTACGTTTTCTAAACTAATGTCGGAGTTTTATCAAGCAGTTGTTGATTAAACATTTCTATAAACTTTTTAGGTCAAAATATTCCATTCGTTAAAAATAAACTCTTCAGATAATTAGCAATATTGGTTTTTAATATCAAATGTTTAACAGTCATTAAATTAAGTTAAATTAAATTAAAAGTAATAATCTTGATGTTATTCAAAAGTTATCAAACATTTTATTGCCTGTTAAAAGAATATATTTCAAAAGGGTAGGCATTTTTAAAGGGCGTTCATTTAATTTCAAAAACGAATAAGTGGGTGAAATAAAAGTTTTGTATCAGCGATTTTTTGATATATCGATGACGGAAATAAAAAGTTCCGCATAAAACATTGTGTAGCTCCGAAAGCATTTTAACCCAAAGAAGCCAGAATTCTTTGGCAACAAAGCACGTCCACCATTATAAAAGGTGGAAATATTTACAGTGTATATTTGGAAAAAAGAATTTACATCACAGAAAAGAGCTATTCGCATGGAAATGCGAATTCTATGCAGTATTGTCGACTGCCGATAAAATATAAGATGACAACAATAGGTTTTAGTTGGGAACCTCGTTCGAAACGCTTGCCATTTGATGTATCGAGAATGGGGTATTGGCTCGACTCCACTGTATGCTAACGATATAGGATGTCCGGTTGTTGTATCTTAGCAAACGGGAATAAATAAACCATTACGGCTACGAATTTTTCTATGTTTAATCAAGTCAGAGTGATTGATTGTTCTCGAACTTTTGAAAATTTTGCTGTTACTCCAAGAACTTCTAAAGTCATCATTAATAACCTCGAGAGTCCTTCGACGTTAATTCGAACTTCTCCAGCTTGTTACTTCGTCATTTATTTTTATTTCGTCATTCCTTTAAGTAAACCAGTAAAAATCCTGAAAATTCGCGTCTTATTTAATAAATCTTCTCAAAAGCGCTACTCTTGTTGAATTCACCCTTTCTGAAGTTAAAAAACATTTATGTGAACCAGAAATGCAATGCAAATGTGATTAGGTCGATATTAAACCACCCTTCTTCGAGTCAGCACGCATGGCCGAGCCTAATGCTCTAATAGCAGCAAACATATTGCTTAATTCCACGCTAGTTGCGACTGTGAATAAACGAGCGAATGCGAATGAGCCCCACAAGTACCCGCTAATAGCGCGTCTCCCTATTACTTCGTACTTACACTAGTGATTTATTAACGCTACACAAAAAAATATTATTTCCAGTTCCATGAGTTTCGGATACTCGATATGATTTAGTTAGTTTTTTCCTTTTTGAAAAGGACTGTTTGGTGTTTCGAGTGGTACACTTTTTTATTTATTTATTTGTTGTTTGTTCGGCTATAAATTTTGCTTTGATTTGAACGGTTTTATTATACGGGAACATGGGAAATACCGGCTGATTGAATTTTCTAGGAAGTAGGAATTATTTCCAAATATTTTTAGACTTTCGAGAACATATCTAATATTAAATTAATCTCTGCACGTGTGCGCACTCTTCTGCAATATGATTAGTGAATTGTTTTCCCTTTGGCGACACAAATAAAAGATTTTACAGATTTTTCCTATAATATTGGGTTTAAATCATAGTGCTAAAAATAACTGGAAAGGAATTAGATTTTCCAGAATTATAAACATTTAAAAAATGTATGTTTTTTACATTTGTGATATTGTTAGCGGTTGAAGCATTGTTGGAACTTAATTTTAGATTATTTAATAACCTAATTTTTAATCAAAATTGGTACTTTTTAATATTTAAAAAATGGAAAAGCTAGTGAGATGAGTACCAAAATGAGAAAAGCAAAAGTAAACCAATTAAATCGCATGAATGATCAAATGTCGATAGAGGACGTTGGCTATCAATCTGGCCCATTTAAGTGTATTTATTGCCAAACGAAATACGACGATCTGGTCCTTTTTCTTAGATTTTTTAACCATGACGAACGGTTTCTACCCTCGATTTTGCCTTATAAAAATGAGCTCTAATCGTTCATTACGGAGGACAAGCCCAGCCATTGAAGTTTTCGCATTTTAATTGTTTTTAAAATCACTTTTTTCTCCATTCGTTGCATTACGTTGCCATTAGTGACATGGATGCCCAAAAAACCCTAAGCAAGCGTCTGTAGCACCATGTCTCAAAACTCTCTACTCGTTTACAAGCTGTTTTTGTAGGAGTTCATCCTTTTACTCTATAGAGTAAAACAGGAAAGACGTAACATTTTAAAACATGTATTCTAGTTTGAAGATTCAGGTTGGTATTTGTTTGAATTTCTTATAGGCAAATCTGGCTTATTCGATGTGTACTTTTACCTCCTGTACTGGATCCCACTGTTCGTTCAATATATTGCCTAAGCACTTTATTGCCGATACTGTTTCTAGGTTCCCACTCCTCGAGTTTGAAATAGGGCATTCAGATTTCTTCTTTTGCTAACGTTCATTTCCTTTGTTTTCGATGCATTCAGTTTCATTCCGTATCTCTCACTTACGGCCGTCTCATTATCTATTATTCTTCTGAATCTGCTAATATTACAGTGTCGTCTACAAACCTCATATTGTCAATAATTCTTCCATTAATAACTATCCCGTTTTCTATCTCTTCTAAAGCCTCTCTGAATAGTTCTTCGAAGTAACTGTTGAAAAATATAGGAGACATGACGCAACTTTCCCGCTCACCTTTTCAATACTTATTTCTTCTGATAGTTCATCATCTACTTTTATTGTTGCTCTTTGGTTTCAATATAATGTGGCAATGACTCTTAGGTTTTTGTTGTCAGTTTCTTTAGATTGACAAATTTTATTTATAATGTAGTACTTTCAGGAATATTTTCGTTATGTGGTTCATTAAACCAATCGTCTTATATCCTACAAATTTCCTTGAATTATTCTTTTTTGGAATCTTTTATTTTTTGTTGTATTGCTTTCTTCCCTGCTTCTTTAGTAATTGCTGGCTAGAATGACTATCTTAAAATAGATTCTTTATACATTTCTCCCATATTTGTATTCTTTCTTTTATATCGAATGTTATCCTGCCATTTTTCTCTGTTATATTTTCTATGATCTTTCTTTTCATAGCCCAGCACTTTCCTTAATTCTTTGTGTAGATTAAAAGTAGCATGTTTCTTATCTCTGTACAATTTGCCGCCAGCCAATGCTCTATCGTTTTTTTTTTATTCGTTTATTACTTTTTACTTTATACCCCTCAAAAATAGGATTGGAAACGCCTTGGCGTTAGCCATAATCCTAAGAATTGCACCGCTGATGATGATGATGATTGATGAGTATCAAATTAAGCGCATTCTTTTTGTGCTTCGATTAATATCACTATCAATCCTATCAACTCAAACGGCAAGCAGGAATCTGCATATACATATACGGTTTCCCATGCTATTTCCCTATGTTCGCCTCTTAAGTCAAACACACGGTATAAAGGTTGATAATAATTAATGTCTAATTTTCATACCTTAATAAGTAAATATTATTACAGCACTGTGAAATCGCTTCATAAAGGTTATTGATTCCCGTTACTTCTAAGTCATTCAAAAAATTTATAATATAAATTACTAGAAATGTTAGTGTTAATAAATAATAAAATAAATGCAATACACAAGATGTCAATGATATCTAACTCACACAAAGGCATTACATATGTAATTCCTTTGAAGCTACAAACATCACTTGCTTGTTAGTGCCTCGTAGTTTAGAATTAATGTAACATACAAGGAAGTACAAAATGTTATGAATGGCACAGACTTACAATTTCTTCATAACATAAATTTCGTTTTACATATAACTAATATACACATACTTGGTTATAAAATGTGTTTTGAATTTCGATCATAGGTAGAAGAAATTTCGAAATACTTTGCTCCAAAAATGTTTAGTAGTTTGTCATTGTGATATAACAAAAGTGGAGCACGTTCTCTTTAAATTAAGCCTTTGTAGGTCGATAATTAAGTTACAGTTTGTTTTTATCACCGTCACCTGATAACAAATTCAATTTTCCCCCAATAAAAAACTTTTTGATTCGACAAGCACATAATTAAGTAAAATCGGTCCTCGTTAAAAAAATACAAAAGGAACACTTCAGTGTTAAATTATAAAAGAAGATAATGATCAAATACAAAAAGCACACTCAAGATTCAAAATAAACCTAATTTCATTGTAACGTTTTTTTATATCTAGTCCTTTATATAAAATGATATTCGCATTTCAACGAGTTAATATTACGTTATTTATATATAATCAAGTGTCAAGTGTTAAAACAGACACCTGAATGACGGCCGAACCAACAACACACACAATAATTTATTTTTGTTTCAATAGAGGAGATAAGAATAAGTTGGGTCGTTACTGAAAAATGTTAACGGGAGTTGTACCGCCTTCTATTATGTCAGGAATCCTAACTAACCACCACTCATCGGATTTAATTGAATATAGTGTTACGAATCAAATATTGGCGTGCCACTTTGGTTCTTTGGGTTAGGGAAAAACCTTGTTATAACGCTCGATATTATAGTCCTCTTCGAATTCTTTCCATTGTCGGCTTATCGAGTTATCGCCCCCTATATTATGCTGGGTGTCTAAACACAGATTTGTATGGGGTGTTCGAAATTTGATTCGACAAGATCTTAATTTCTACCTTGCTTGTTATTAATGTCCAACTGATAAATCTCATATTTTAATAAGGTGTTATAACAGCATTTTTGGAATTATGATTAAAATGCACGTGCTGGAGTAGACAGCAATTATAAAATTGTTTGGTTAACGTCCAGCATTAATGTTCACAGTTAAATAACTGGAGTTTTACATTTTGAATGTTATCAAGTGTGTCACTGGTTTAAACAGTAAAAGAAAGAAGTGGAGATAAATGAGAATAGAATAAGAATACTTTAGGAAAGAAGCAGAAAAGCAACGAAAAGAAGAAGACCAACAAGAGAACAAAGAAGAACAAAAAAGAACAAGAAGAAAAGAAAGAAGAAGAAAAACAATTTACTGTATAAATATGGTTTTTATGCAAATAGCTCATCCAGATATTTAAGAACACTATATAGGGTGTTCTTTAAGTTTACTTATACAGATCCGATGCGCAAGTCTGAAACAGATAGCTTACAAACACTGAATGATATACAACCTGAGTGATCGTAACATAAGTTAGGACTTTCATCCGCCATCATATTTGTGTTTCCGATATTGTAGGTAATAAATATTTGTAAACAATTAGCGATTTCTCCGGGTCAGACGGCCAGTAGGTAGGTTTGCCTGTTGATGCAGTGCTGAGGTGTTTCTCATTCGTAACAGTTTACAGTATTCTACCTTTAGGAGTACACAGCCTAGACCACCACCTCTACCGAAAATCTTGCTCTTAGGGTTTGAAAATATTCTATGAATCCTTTTTTATTTGGCCTATGTCTTGATTATTTTAAGCCTAAGTTCGGGAATCGTGCCGAAAACAAAAGCTCGACAGTTGCATACATACCTATCAAACTGGGGTGAACCTAGAGAAATAATAGAGAGATACAAATCTCTTTTTAAATGTTTCCCATAAATAACGTTGAAGTTTTTTTCCGTTAAGTCATGGTTATGAGGTAATGTTCATCCATTAAAGCTGCAGTACCTATGAACGATGGACATTCTCTAAGACGATGTTTATAGTAGATATATTCATGTAAGACTGTTTTTATATTTAACTTAACTTTAAATCAAGACTTGCTAAAATGTTTGTACAAAATACTTTAATTCTTGTCACGGAATTTGCTGTTTAAGTATGATTAGAATTTACTTCTTAGCTGTTTAAGTGTTTACTTTAAATTGAGACTTAGAATAGGTGGTGTAACTTTGTAAACCTAAAGCACAAATACGAAAAATACGATGTTAGTTGAATTCGACTTTTAATAAAAAACCTCTCGTAAAAGTCAAGCAAATTCTCAAGTGACATAGTTGGTCAAAAGACTCTACCTAAATTATATTAACTTATTTTTATTAACTTCTAGCAATATCTTATTTGTTCTTTATCTACTTTTGTTTGGTTGTATTTTTCTAATTTGTTTTTTAGCAGTACGCTATAAGTTCGTTCCATAACTACAAGCTCGCTAATTTCTCTGTAATTTTGGTATTTATTTCGTCCTCTTTTTTTTTAATGAATTTTTCTGTGCTTATCTCTACCCATTTTGCATACCTTTCTATTGATCTCCTTCTCACATAATTTTCGCACGATTTAATAATAGTCTTTCTTTCTTTATCCATCCCTTTTTTGCTCTTAGGTGTCGTGTTTTCATACAGGTCTATACCTCTTCTACCCATTTCTTATATGCTTTTCTATCCCTCGCTAATCTTTTTATATCTGTTAAGGTCTTTCCTCCTCCCCTGCCAGGTCCTACATCTGTTTTTTACATGTTATCCTCGACCTTTCTCTCTGTCTTCGTCCTTTTACTCTCTGTCATTATTTTTGGAATTCTGTTCTCTCCCATTGCCATATATTTATGTTCCCCTCAATTCCATTTCCATTTCCTCTATCATCTTTATTTCTGGTTAAACATTCAGATAAATGTCACTAATCTCCTTCGTATAGGTACAGCTGTCTGGTGGCTGCCAAGTTCGTAAATGTAAAGGATTGGTTCGCCACTACTAATTAACATGTATTCAAAACTAAAACAATTACTTTATATAGACTGCTAGATTCTATTTTTCTATACGATTTATTTTGAGCAGATTTTTAGTTGACACACCCTTAGCCTGAATTCGGTGATTAAATTCAAACGAATTGAAATTTGGCATTGAAATTTTGAAAACTAGAATTTTTGTAGCTAAATACCAAATATACAGCCAACACAAGTTTTCTAGATTTTTGATTTGTCATCAGCTTGTGCTCTAGTTGCGAGTTGGTAGGATATACAACAAAGAGAATTTAAAGCCTAATTGATTATCACAGTTAAACGAATATGAGCATTTAGATTTAATAATTAAAGAAGTTAATTGTTACATTTAAGTTTCAGTCATTACTTTTAATTTTTATTTTAATACACTGTTTGCTGAATCATCTTCAACTTAGATTTAATAAAGAAAAACAAGTAATTAGTAACGGAGTGTTTTAATTTTAAATTATTACCTACCTGTTACGGTAAAACAAGGTGATGAATCACGTAGTTCGTCGCTTGATCAATTGTACTGCGACTAACAAAAGAAACCTGCCATTAAAATTTAATAATTGTTACCCCAGGAGTCAAATTATACTTGAATGACAACGAAAATGCAGAAGCGGTTCTTTATTTTTAATGCTGCTCCTCATCCTTTTTAAACTTATTCAATTCACAATGGAAGCTACTGTTTATTGTGATGCTATTGCTACACTTGCTACTTGCTACTTTTACTTTGCTCACCTACCAATCTGTAGCAATTCGAACCTACAACTGGCGGTGTTAATTTAATTTAGTATTGTTAAACCAAAAACTTCTGTTTTCGTATTTGGAAAAAATGAAAGAATTGTTGAGATGCACGTGTTAAGTAATTAAAAAAAATCTGCTTCTTTTCGGTTGTACTAAAAATCCGCCGAGTCATTTGACTCACACGTCGATATTGTTACGATTGCAAAGTCATTATTGGAGACTGACTGTGCTTTTTGTTGGACGATGCCTTTTTATTAAAAATATTTTGATTTACGAGTTCAAAAATTTTTATGTCCGTCAAAAGCTTGTTTTCAAAAATAAAAATGGAATTTTCCCCGTTTTTACATTATTTCTGTGTTTTTCTTTGAACGGCTTGTGTTGACTATGTGAAATTGAAAGTTTTAAATATTTAAACTAATTTAAAACAATAATCCTAGCAAAATGTTAGCTACGCGCAGATTTGAACCACCCACTTTAACTTCTGAGATAAGAAGATGAAACTCTAAAATCTTAAGCAACACGCGAAGCTGTCCATTATTGTTTCTTAACTATTTTGTTAATAGATTGGGGTTCGGCCGTATAAAAGTGGCCTTTTACCACCTGGAGTTCTCGGCAACTACTCCAGAGGCAACAATTACAGCAGACAATGGCCGTGTGTATAGTCATCGAGCGGCGGTGATTCTGGATTCAATTGATCCGGGATTGGTCCCAGTGTGTGGCTTATTGTCCTCGTGGTTGCTACCAAGCTCCTTACATTCTAGAATAGAAATCCTTACGATTGTTATATCGATTCATGTAACTTTAAGAGAAAAATTACACTTAGTGATGACTTTAGACATTCTTTTGTAAAAATTTAGTTATTTATTAGAATTCGAGAAGTTTAACTAATCTGAAGTAGTTCTAACATCAGTAGGAACTTTAAATGTTATCTGTCGCGTTCGACAAAAGCTAAAAATGTCAAGTGGAACTTAGTTTATTAAATTTACAATGATGTAGGTTAAATTAAACCCAGTAGCCATACCAAAGCTTTAGACTCTTGTTTGATTATAAATGGATCAAAATTGGGCAATGATTATAATATCTCTTATATACGTAATCTAGTTACATGCATTAATTTCGGATATGACTGACCCATCACATCACCTGACGCAGTCAAACCACTGTCAAAATTTTAAGTCAACCCATTTAACCAAACTGAAAACACAAAAAATATCTTTTCCTTAGCATAATTTAGAACCCCCTGTGTATCAATCAAAACCTTCCAAAATGGCAGTAAGTTAAACCCAGAACCTTCCAAAAATGTGCTTAAACAACCTATTTTCAGCAGGAAGACATCAAGCTAAGTACCATTATAGGAACAATAATCGTCGCATTAGCCATGTTTGCTAAAGTGCCCCAAATAATGAAGATACACAAAAGTAAAAGTGGGGACGGCATAAGCCTTTCGAGTGTAACGATGGACCTCATAGCAATAACCATATTTATGTCTTATAACTTCGTGAAGGGCTTTCCATTTTCAGCGTGGGGCGATGCCCTTTTTATGTCAATTCAGACTTTGGTTATAGCAGTGTTGGTTTTGTCTTACAACGGTCATCCAGCTACAGCAATGGCGTACGTTATGGTTTATTTAGGCATATGTTACATATTAATGTGTGACGTAATTCCTGAGGATGTATTATGGACGTTGCAGAGCATCAACATACTTATTCACTTTGGGGCAAAATCATTGCAGGCGCGTACTAACTATAATAATGGCCATACGGGGCAGTTGTCTGCTATAACTGTATTTTTGCTTTTCTTCGGAGCTTTGGGTAGAATTTACACGTCGATTGAAGATACCGGTGATCCTATGCTCGTTTTGACCAATATGGTTGGATCAATTGGGAATGGAATGGTTGCAGCCCAAGTTGTGTATTATTGGAACGATACCGAAAAATTGTGCAAATCTGCGTAAACTTCTTAAAACTGATTTTGAGAGCTCTAACAATTCCTGCAGAAAAAATATGGAAAATTCATGCCAGTTCCTAAAATTCTGAAAACACTTCGTTATTTTTGCAATTGAAATAGGAGCACAAACAGCAAAAAGAATTAAGATTGGACTTAAACTTTCTGTACTGAAGAAGTAGGTTTTTTGAAGATAACCAGCACTTCTTGAAAGTATAAGTCTGAACATTCTGAAGGTTACTGTTTTGAGGTAGAATGTTGTTGTTCCAAAATATTTATAAACCCCAAGGAAATGAAGATGTGAATTAAATAAGAATGGAATTTCACCTTGTAATAAAACAATAGATTTATTGAAGATAATTAACAGTTCAACTGTTAACAGTTTTCCTGAAGAGTAGAGCAATGCAAATAATTATGACAAAAAGCAGTGATGAAATTCTACAGTTTGACTGTTGCCATGCCAAAATAAGGAAAAGAAGATTCGTAAAAACAAAAAATGCCTTTGACGGAAGGTGTTGGTGACTCAATATCTTTTTGCCAAAGGTTTTCCAAAGATCAGTGTGAAAATGTTATAAAATATTTTATCCATCGTCCTGAAATAAAAAGTTGAAGAAATCTAAAGTGATCTGATTATTTCAACAGTCTGCGGAAAAATGTTTAGACGAATAGTGAAGGACAGTGGAACTCTAGTAGAGAAGATTAACAGTTCAACTAACATGTAGTTTTCAGTAAACCATTTAGATAGACGAAAAATAAACTGCGAAGTAAGAAGAAACTATGTAAATAAGACGAACTAAACATCAAAAGATTGTTCAATAGGCCGATATAACTGCAACATTTAAAGAAAAGTAAATCGTAATTTTTCTATTCCTGCGTACTAAATCTACCATTTAGATTAAATAAACTCTACCTAATAAATGAGCGAAGGTGTTATTTACTTATCGGTATTTCTTCAACAAACAAAACAAAGGCACTGAAGACTTGTTGGCAGTGAAAAAAATCAGATTTGATACTCATTCAGCATCCCTTTTTACGCCTAAAATTGTTATTTTAAAAACTTTATATGGCTTCAACTTGTCTTGCCTTTTTATTTTCGGTGCATAATTTTTGAACACACTTAATTTTTGGGACGATCTTTTACCGACAGGTTAGGATTTCTTTTGAAAGCAAAAATCACTTTTTTCTTTGAATGCTGGATGGAGCTGGCTTTCTTTCCAGTTTTAAATTTTTCTTAAAATTATTCGAAGTACCTTGAGTAGTGGCTCGCGAAATCCATTATGATTCGCAATTTTACATCGAGACCAATTGGAATTTTCTTGTTTTGTGCACAAAATCAACTTTCTCGTCTGTAATTGGAAAAGCGGAATTTCCTTAAATGAATTAGAACTAATTTTAATTTTGTTCATGTTGAATGTGCTTGTTTGTTAGAGGTGCAAATGCTATTTTAACAAAACAATTGAATTCTAAACTGGACGAATTTT
This sequence comes from Melanotus villosus, assembly GCA_963082815.1. Taxonomy (NCBI): domain Eukaryota; kingdom Metazoa; phylum Arthropoda; class Insecta; order Coleoptera; family Elateridae; genus Melanotus; species Melanotus villosus. The sequence continues at coordinate 3,614,064 of OY720420.1, read as the reverse complement.
TTTGGTGTACCGTCTTTAAGTGTAATAAAAAGGAGCCATTAGAATCATAATTTTCTGGGGTTGTAGTAAGTGTTTATTCTGTTTACGACTAATTCAGCGTGTATGTAAAGCATCGAATGAAGAATGAAGGCGAAATTCATTAAAGGTACGGTTGCGTTGCCGTTTAAGTTCTTTCGGCGTAAGCGAAAAATTACTAACAAAGTGTTTAGAATCTGAAGTGTAATTCAATTATTGTTCTTATTTTTAATTATAACTCCCCGAGTCAAACTGAAACACAATTATAATTATGTCGCACACAACTCTGCACAATGTATTGTTTGAGAAATACAATACAGCGCCCCACAAAGCAGGCAGGTATAGCATTGCTATGTACGCGAACAATCGACGCAAGTCTAAAACTTTTAACGATGTATTGCATTAATAACTTGTTTGAGCACTTAACGATCAATATATTGTAACAATATGGCAACCTGCATTATCGGTGCAGGAGACTGAAATCATTAGCGAATAACTGATATAAGAAGTTAGATTCCACTCGTACAAAGAATTAAAACCTACTCCGATGATTTCCTTCAACAAGTTTTACGAATGACGCTCTCGCTGGACGTTACAATACCGAAAAAAGCCCCGTCAGGCGATTTTCTTTGGAACGACAATACTCAATTACATTTGCTTCCGTTGAAGGAAACACAATATTGAACAAAATCAATTCAAGTTGTTATAGTTGACTCAAATCCAGGCTAACTTGACCCCTGATCAAAAAATCGAATCCTTATCCGAGATCTTGAGCTAAATCACAAAGTCTGTCGTTGAAAAGGCTTCAGGACACGATTTCAAAAGAATAACTGATTGTCAGCGAATAAAGGAGGCTCTGTCCACAACAACGAGTGAGTGGGTCCGTATCGGAGGTATCGGATCTGAATCTGAACGGCCCCGGAATGCTTATTTTAATACACCGACCTCTCGATATAGGGGATAAATCCCTTATAAAAAGACTAAATCCATTTCTTGTAGCTAGATCGCTTTCAGATGAGATTGACCAGTGAATAAAAGCTCCATTTGTAATGAACTGAAGCTTACAAAGCTCTACAGACGATACATAAGTGCGACATATAAAGGAGCACCAGCTTTTTTCGTTTGTACGCTTTGTACAAGAACGAGAGACGCTCGTTATGGCGCCTTAATTAAAATATTTGTTTGACTCGACGTCATAAATTAATTTATTTCCTAGGTGCACTCTGACTTCCATGGAAATTTATTATACCGTTCCTGGAAATGTAATATTACAACATATTGCGTTACATACCTGTGTTTCCATTGAAACTACATACTGTTATACAAAGTACAAAATTGGCCCTTATTCCTTTAGTTACTTACCTAGATCAGGACTACTTCGAATCGTTTGTCATTTGATATGATTAAAAAACGACTTAACTAAGGTAAGCTTTGTAGCAGCTGATAAAGGACTTGCTTGCTTTACAGCCAAGGTATATCCTTGAATTTATTATTTTTTATACCTAATCAATTTCCTCTTCTACCGCTATGGAGTGCTGAAACTCATTCACACTTGCCCTTGGATCCATTTTTGGACTTGCATCACGCTCCAACCAGGTTTCATCCACAACACATTCATACACCTTAAACCTAAGCCTTAACTAACGAATTCGGCCCAAATCGGTTCCATAATACTATGGCCACCTCTGGAATCGAACCCGTGTCAGCTGCCTAGCTAGCAGGCACTTACCTGACTGAGCTACCCAGGCTGCCTGAATTTAATTTATTTTTTATAAATTTAGAATTTTCCTAGCCCGATTTATTTATTTTCCATACTTTTTTTATAACAACACTTAATCTTCATGCTTAATTCAGTTTAAAATGACAGTCATAAGGTTTTAAATTAATATCTTATTATTAATCAAACTTCAACCCAAGCCAACCTACCTTCTTTCGAGTTATCCTTTGAAATATACGAGTACAAATGTTCGGTGCACGAAATTTATTAAAGTTTCATGCGGCTTCCTCGTATACCCCCAGAAGTTCTTTGTTACAAAGCGTTTAAAACAAGGATTAGGAGTAAGGTGGCGATTATAATCAGCAATTCATCTTTAGATAATCCGGAAATGGCCGTGGAAGTGACTGTTTGAAACATCACAGGACGAGAAGCTTTTACTTTGCATATTCCTTTCTTCAAGGCCTTTATGAAAAAAATATTACTAAATTTTGAGTTGTATTTGTTCCTTTTTAATAAAATTATAAATGTATTTTGATAAGCGTTTCCAGAACTAGTTTAAATTAAATTTCAAGTAAGGACTTCCACAACGAAATGCAGATTTGATTAAATGAAAATTATAATAATTCATAAAATATTTCATGTAATATGAGAATGGGAGTCGCGTATCAGCCAGAAAATAAAAAAATACACACAATAAGCGATTTCTCGTATTCGTATATAAAAACGGATCTGGCATAAGAACGCCGCCGCCTTTTAGACATTGGCGAGCAAACATAAAAAGCCCCCGAGTTAAGCTCCTACGCTACACATGTGCTTTTCATGCAAATGTATTCCATTTCAATAGCATTAAAGCTCTAAACTCTGCGAAGAAAATATATAATACACTGTCAAATACAAATAGCTGCTGCAGGATTTTCCCCTCCCTTGGTGTTCGTCAATTTTTTGATTTTTTTTGCTTTATTTCTTGCATTTTTAGTATTACTCGGCACCTGAAAAGGTACAATACAATACAATACAACTTTATTTCCACATAAAGACATGAATAATGCATACTAGATTCTAAACTAGAGTCGCCTTTAAAGTAGCTAAATCTGTTTTAAAGTGCATACTCACAGTTTTTAGTTGTACGCAAGCGGCGAAATGCATGTGACTTAAGTTTTGCCAACATCCAAAACCTTCATGATTCCACCTTTTCATATTTTGTGGGGCCATTTATGCTAACTTAAATTACTAAAATGCTGAAAAACAAACAACACTATTGTTTACTAACAATCGCGCTCCTAACACGATTTGATTTTGAGGTTATTTAGTTATTTACACTTTGCATTTACATTGCACAAGGTTGGTGATACCGCAATTACCGCCTGTGCGCAGATCTAGTATTGAAACTTGGATGGAAAATTGGTCGGAACCTAGTTTGAAATAAATTTCTAGACGTTTCTAGTATGAAAACTTGTACTGACCTTTTTCTGATTTACATTATCCAAGTTCTTACAAGTGCGTCTAGTATGAAAATTTCTAGACGATTCTAGGCGAAAAAAGTATAATGTAACTCAGGCTTTACTTGGGTTTTTGTTAGTCTATGAGTTCTTGATTGGTAAAACGGTCATTTTTGAACTTGGATTTCAACGCTGTAGTTTGTAGGTTCGGATAGGTTTGCATTTTGAAATATTTAATAAAAATTAAGCCTTATTTCGTACGACCGCTAAATTAGAATTTAAGAAGGTGACAATTTCATGATCATAAGAGAGAAGAAGAAATTAGAAGTTAAGACGAAGACATCGCGAAGAGTACAGACAGCTTTATAAAACACTTGTTTTTTGGAAAACTGAAAAATCCTATGTTCAAAAATGTAAAAAATTCCGAAAAAACTTAGTTTAATTCTAAAATCTAAAAAATCAACAAAAATACTTCATCTTTATTCTAAATGTAAAGAGTGTCAATTTTTTGTAAAACTGAAAAGATTAAAATCCAAAAAGCTAAAAATTCAAGCAAACTACTTGAGGTTTATAAATAAGAAAGGATGTCGTTTTTACAGTTAAAGGATAAAATCCTAAATTCCAAAATATGCGGCTTTTCAAATGTTTAAATATAAAGTAAACTAATTTTTATAAATTTAGAAAAATTTAGTTTTTGAAAAATTTGAAAATACAATATTAGAAGTCCTAAAAACCGAACAAAATTCGTAGTACCTAAGGTAGGTAATCGTTGGCCTTTGAGATTCAGAATTCCAAAATCTCAAAATTTGAGCAAAATACTTCATCTTTTCAAATATAAAGTTTAGAATCTAACATCTAACATCTAAAAATCCAGCAGAATATGATAGTTTTGCAAATATAACGTAAATTATTTTCTTTAATTTAAAAATAAAAACTTGAAAAATTCAATATCCAAATTCTAGAAAATCGAGCAAAATCTTCAGCTTTGCAAATTTAAAGTGAATTATTTTTTAGTTTAAATGATCTTCGTCTTTAAAAAATCTAAACAATCCTATATCCAAAGTTCTCTGAAATTCAGCAAAATAGCTTTTAGAATTTAAAACAGTTTTAAAGTAAAGAACCTTCACATTTTGAAAAATTGAAATATAATCCAAAACCAAAAGATTTAAAAATCAAGCAGAATAATTTCTTATGTTTAAAAACTTGTTGGTTTTTGGAAAAGTGAAAAGTCCAAAATTCCAAAATCTTGAAATTTGAGGCAAATACTCCGACTCAAATAAACAGCAAGTTAATTTTTCTAATTTCATAAATTTTTAGTTTTGGAAAATTTTGAAAAATTATCATCAAAAAGTCATGGAAATTCCAGCAGAAGACTTTAAAAACTTTGCAAATATAAAATTAATTATTTCTTCAATTTAAAGCATCTTCGTTAATTTACGAAACTGAAAAATTAAATATCTAAAATTCTATAAAATCGAATGAATTCCTCAGTTTTGCAAATTTAAAGTAAATTAGTTGTTTTAAGTTAGAATTTGGGTATTTTGAAAAATTGTAATATAATAATTTGGCTGAGGTTGGCTTAATCGCCTAGGCCTAGAACGTTGACGAAACTTCTAAATTGGCTAAAATTTTGATTGTAGTGCTTTGCAATTTTATTTTTTTAATCGATTTTTTTACATTACTTATTGTATTTTTGTTATTAGAAACTGAATGTTTTGCTTTTTGTGTTTTTGCTTTCGAACCTGAAGTTCGTAGTTTGAAATGCATAAAAAATCAAGAAAGAAAACAAGGAGATGGTAGCATGCAGAAGACGGATTATTCACAGAAGGCTTGTTTTACAAATAATACCAAAAAGGAATGAACTACCGCTTTTTCCTAAAATTTTAAAATTGGCAATACAACAAACGATAAAACCTACATTTTGTATTCTTTATTCCTCTCACGTATTTGTATATACATACTTTTAAACCAATAGCAGCTTAACTAACCATTGTTTCCTAAAATTTGCTTCATACGAGTAATTAAGACAGATATATATTGTTTAAGATAGAAGAAGCGTTTTCAATTAATTTTAATTATTTAGAAAATTTCGTACGAAATCCAAAGCCGAAGGTTTGTGATTCAAATCCCTGCGGTGATGATATTGTTCTATATACTGAATTTTCAAAATTCGTTAAAACAGAGTTTTGTTTAATTGAAATGGTAAACACTGTGTTGTGATAAGCCTCTTTTAGTGAAAGTAAATTTGGATTATTAAAAGCATTAGTTTCCTTTGAAAAATCACACGAAATTACTAACGAATTTTTTAAACACGACGGTGAAGAATTATGGAAAAGATTACATAACCTAATACCAAACATCTGGGAAAAAGAACTTCTAACACCGATTATTCTGTAATAATTACAGAAGAATATTGTTCTTGAATGCGGCCTATAAGATCGCAATAATAACCAGGAAAAGACTAACAAAGTACACAGAGGCCAAGGTAGGAGAACATCAGCAAGGATTCATGGTAGTAAGATCCACCATTGAAGCGATTCACATAATGAGCTCCACATCATATTGTTTGAATTTAAACAAGCATTCGATAGTATATCTACGAAAAAACTGAAGAAATGAAGAACATAGAAATCCCAGCAGAACCAATCAGGTTTACAAAAGTGACCATGGAAGATTCAAGAGAAAAAATACTAACAAAAGGGGGACGTACAGGAGAAATAAAAATAAAGACAAGGAGACGCTTTATCCACAGTATTATTCATCATCGCGTTAGAAGGAGCCTTCAGCTTGACGGCAACAAGGGGATCATCTCATACAGTTTGGCCCAGCTTGTAGTATTCGTAAATGACATAGCTTTAATAGGAAGAAGTAGAAGGAGCATGAACGGTGCATTTAAGAATCTGGCAAGAGAGGCAAAGAGAAGCTTAGAAATAAACCCAGCAAAAACAAAATACATGACAACTTCAAGAAGGGGATCGACCAACCAGGACGTAATCAAAATAGACGAATACCTCTTTCAAATGGTAGAGAGAAGTAGAGACCAAAGAGTGTATTTAAGCAAGCAAGCCTTACTGGAGATACCAAAAGCTGTTAAGAGACAGAAACATCAGCAGGAAAAATCCAAATTAAAAATATACATATAGAGTTACCATCAGGCTGGTTACAATATACGCCGTAGAAACAATGTGCATTACAAACAAGGACATGGAGAAACTGCAAATGTTCGAAAGGAAACTATTCAGGAGAATCATGGAATCAAAAAAGGTAGAAGAATAGCTTCAGAAGGCGAAGACATAGTAAAAGTCAAAAAGGCGCAAAGACCGCGATGGTGTGGACACGTACAAAGAAGAGAGCCAAACTCAATGAAAAGGAAAGCCCCTGAGTGGAAGCCGAGGATAAACAGACCCAGAGGAAGACCCAAAGGTAAGGTGGATAGACCAAATGGCCATGAGTTTGATCAAGCACACCGAGATGTCGAGGATGAGTTGGATTTTTCGAACGTATTTATAGCCCAAAAATCCGACGCTGCTCTCCCATTGACTGGCGAGTGGCGGTGGAAGAGAAAGAATAGCACAAAATCCTTGTGTTTTCATTATTCGCAAATAACTGTCCCAAATCTAATTACTGATTTGTCTAGTAGTTATCGTCGTCGTGCTGACGTTGGGACGCGTCGATTAATACCCCACACAACCTATTTGAGACGAACTAGAAAGGGTTTATCCCAGTTTGATGCCTTACGCGAATAAAAATCGCGATATTGTCCCCGAGCTGCTCCGTGGTGGTGTGTGATAGAAGATAGATGTTTACTAAAGTTATGGAAGCAGTTGACTTGCAGAGAAGTTTGATATTAAGAGTATATTTTTTTAGCTAGATTTAAATAACGAACATTTGCTTCTTGCAATTAGAAAGTTTTTATGTATTATGGGACCTAATTAGTTTCGCTAAACAAAGGGAGAAAAATTCGGTCCTTCCACCGCGGGTGGGTAGAGACTTAAGCGGGAGTTCAGAGCTTGTAGTTTATGGCGCAGGCTGTTGAACAAGGAATTCTGGAACCCTTTTTATGGGATTAATATAAGTGGAGCAATTTAAAATTTTAAAAATCCTCGAACGAGTGCTGAAGAGTTGATACATGTCAGATGAAGGGAAAATATATGGCCAGAAATAAAGATAATAGTTTTGTTAGAAAGTTCGTTCTGTTTTGCTTTTTGAAGTGAAATTGTTTTAAATACCGATTAAAGCGTATCGCCGGTCGAAGATACAATCGAAGATCGTGTTATACACTTTAAAAGATCAAAATGGGTTTCGAACGCGTTTGCTAGATTTTAGCAAGGCTTTGTACCAATTTATAGTAAATGCCAGTACCTTTTAACTTAAATCTGGTATTGTCTCCTACGTTCAGTTTTCTTCTTCCTCTAACTTTATTCTTCTTCGTCCATCTGTCATACCAAGATTGCTTTGATAAATTTATGTTCAGGAACTGGAAATTTTACAGCATTTTCAAAGCTTTAAATACAGAATCACTTGTTTTTCTGGTTGATAGATATATGAGAGTATATTTAACTGCTGCGGAAACTTATTTTAAACACAAGAAAATTAAACTTTAAAGCGTTTGAAAATTAGGGACACCTAACCAAAAGTTGTTGAGTACTCCAAAATTCTTTTCATATTATTAATAGTCGAAAATCTGCTTTTTTTCCATAATTTCACTCGAATTTTGCTAAACTTTCACTAAGTTCACTAAAACTGAATGTCGCGTAGGCGTCCAAAAAGAAGCTACTTTTAATAATGTTGGACAATAGATAATAAAAACGAAAATTGATTATTTATTAGTGCCCACGTACGTCCCACTTAAATATTGATTGCATAAGAAATTATGTCCATGGGAAAACATTTACCAAACCGTCGTCCTGTAGAATCGATATTCAGACACTTTCCTACAAAATTCGTTACGCTGTCAACTGAAATGATTTATAGACTATTTAATAGTTTATTATGCTTTTATATTCAGAAGTGTTAGTTTTGTGTAATACAAAAGTAAACATTTCCTTTTGTGAACTTTGTGTCACGAACTTTATCGAAACCTATTCAGTTACGAAATAAGTAATCTGATGTTCCGAAATCTAATAATTATACATATTGTTAAGCATACCCATTTATATTTTTAGAAATTAAAATTAACAATTCTTGGTATATTAAAAGGTAACTTATCGGTTGTTGATCTTTATAAACGTGAAGAGTTAGGCCTTAATTATTGGTAAATTTGAGAATGTCATGATTGACTGTACTTACCTTTAAATACCATTCATTTTTTGGCAAACTTCTTGATGGCTGGTATTTTTCCAATACTTTCAAAGGAAAACTTCAGGGTTATAAGTCTAACTTTAGAAAATCATTCAAAGGGTTCCATAGGTAAATATTTTATAAATGCTTTTTTAGAGAGATATTCTTGGAATACGCACGATAATAATATGTAAAATAGATTAACAAGGCGTTAATTACTTGTTGACAGAATGATAAACTGTATTAAAGTAGTACAAAGCCTTCAATGTAGTTCTAATTTATTCTGTTCAATAACTTTACATAGCGTCCTTTACAATAAGTCTAACATGATCTAATTATAATGTATAATGAATAACATGTTTATAAATATGTATTAAGTCGTGCAATGTCTATATAACATAGGAACCAAAATTAATATCATTTGCAAAGGTTTCATAAATAAAACAAACTATTACTAATTAATAAAGGAGGTGCTCGTTTTACATTAAAAAAATAAAATCACATTTTTTAACTTGGAAGAAATTTACAACCAAAAACTTTTCTCATCTCTCATCTCCGTCATGTACAGTAAACGTAACAATAACTCTATTTACAATTTTTTACAGTTTGAAAGCCATATACGTAAATAATAAAACTATAAGAAAGTCTCAGGTAATTTGAAAATGAACACAAAAAGAAAAAGATCATCCATGAAACGCGTATGATTATTTACAAATATTTACACCAACGTTGGAAGAAAATCGCGTCACTTACATGCAACACTTCACATTATTATTACAAGAACAAAACCGTAACTTGGACTAATTTTTACAAATAAACAAATACACATAATGCACATTCACAACCTATCAGGTCAAAATATTACAGTTAGTGGTCTACGAAATTCTCCAGTTGGACCTTGAGTGGAATACTGGCCGGGATACTGAGACATGGGCAAAAGCCCCGAGGGCATCGATCCATTCTGTTGCATGGTACTACCAGGATAATAACCAGGAAGAGCACCAGGAGAAGCACCGGCCGAAGATGTGGTCGTAGAACTTGACGAAGAAGCCCCATCTTGCCTTTCCATCAAGTTCGGTTTGGTGTCTGGAGAATCGGAAGACGATTTCGGGGACGATAAATTGGCGGGTATCGTTGGCGAAGCCTCTGAGTACATTTTCCCAATGTCCAAAGGGTAATGCCTTGAAGAATCTGGGTTGTACTTTCCGTCCATGTACATTTTTGACGATTCGAAGTAGGCTTTGGTTAAAGCGGACGTTGAATCCAAATAACCCCTTTCGAGGTAGCTTTTTGATGATGAATCCATATATTTTGGATCCGAATACATCGACATGGCTAAGCTCGAAGGGGGCATGTACGCTTGTCTGTATTTGTCTGCTTCCATCGAGTATTTCATGGCATCCATTGAACTGACCACCTGAAATTTAAAAAGGGGCAGAATTAGAACGAGTTTGCTTTTAGATGTTAATATTTATTGCTAATATTGTTGGTTTTCAAAGGCCGTTGCGTAAATAATGAATAAACAGAAATGCAGTAAAAGCCTCCTTTTACGAGTTTAACCTTCTGCTGCCCTATAAATGCACAACTTTAATAGACATTTTAACATTTTTAATATTCAATTGCGCATTGCAGTTCTTAGTTCTAAAAAGTTTAAAGCGCGTACCTTTTAGATTTCCAAGAACTTAAGGTTGTGACTTTCTTTTCTCAACAGCTTTCGTTAACTTTTTGTTTATATATGTAAGTTACCTAAAATAACAGTTCCTTTTGAATACTCTTCCTAATTTAAGAACAGTTCATAAAGGTCGTTCTTATTTACACTATTATACCATCATTCGAGCTAAAGAAAATTTGTCTTCTTTTCTTCAGCATCCAGAACAAAAGGTAATGTTCTAATGAATGTGCAAAACCGATTATAGTTTCTTGAACTAACGTTATTTTCGCACATCGTTTTGTAAGCGTTCATTAATTAAATTATTTTGCGTTTAGTTGTTTAGGCTTAGAATAGTTGCTAATTTTATTAGTCACTTATTAAGTTAATTCTCGCTTTTAAAGTGTATTTCTCTAAACCGTTTGTAAAGTCCGTCATTCACATGTGGGTAGTAAACGGAGGTTTATTGAAGAACAATGGTTGGTTTATTAAACTTTAAAATTATAACAATGGTGATCCGAAGTGTGAAATTATAACAATAAGTTGATAATTTTCTACCATTTTTCTATTTTCTGGAAGTGTTTGTTAAATAATTTTGCAGGTAAGGTTTTGTTTTGCCTAAAAACGGTGATAATTTTTTTGGTAATTCGTTGATTTGGAACCTAGAAATTCAAAAAGGTTAAAGTAAACCAAGGAAATTTCTTTACAACCAAGACAATAATTGTGATTATTTTTAAGGCGACTTTTATTAACTTTAAGTTATTTACTAACAAATTATCCTTATGTAAACATTAAACGGGGAAAGCTAAAGCAGCCCTAATCATGCTTCAGCAATTCTTTTAGTGGGTATTAAGGGCCAAAATTACCATTTTAATTTAATTTCTACGTATTTGCTTTGGTACGTACACCTTGTTATTAATTGTTTTTTAATCCTTTACTTCTGGAAACCTTCAAAAATGAGAAGAATCACTTCACAAACTTACATTTTTATTTTGAATAGGGGACATACAGTAACTCAAGTGCCAAAAAAAGAAATATTGGAAAGAGAACGAAAGACGAATTAAGAAAAATGTTGCTCACGAAAAATTATAAAATAGAAGAAACGAGTGTCACTTAGAAAGTAACCAAGCTTTAGTTGTCACAAAAAAAAATTATGGTTAATTGCTCTAGTAAATTCGTACGTTTAGTAGTATTGCATTTTTTGTCATACAAACGAACCCATTAAGGTAATACCTTTGCTTCCAACTGGTAATTAATTTGTCCCGTGTTGCAATTTCCATATTCCTGAAAAGCATGGGCTTTTCTGCAGTTGTTGTGCAATATGCCATTGCTACGTTACATTATTTATTTAGTGGGAGAAATAATAGGCTTGCGGATGCCAAAGATCTCAAACATGCAGGCAAAATCACATTTTCCAAAATTCAAATTACATAATAAAATGTAAAATATTTAACGAAAGGGTTTTAAATCCTAATTTACTACAGTTTATATTCAAATGAAAATCTTCATTCACATTTCTACTGATACATAAATTCAATAACAAACATATCCACAAACTGTAATTAAAAACAATCTTGCTTATGAAATTCGAAACCTAGTAGGCTTCAGATCTTAATTTGAATATAAGAGGTTTGAAATCAGGGTTGTTTTTTTATATAAAAATTGAAATTAAGGCGAAAGTTCTTTGAATGGCAATGGAAACCTACATTTTTATAATGGTTTTCTGAGTTTGAAATGTAGATTTAAAATTTTGAAACTCAACTTTAAAAACTGAAATAATTTAAGATTTGAACCTGGATTCAAGAAAATCCATTAATCTTGATACAAAGAATTTCGAGTCGAGTTTCGAATTTAAAATTATTGATTCGAAGTGTGAAGATTTGAATCTTTCTCTGAGAATTTTCATAATTTTGCAAATGTTTTTTCGTAATAAGCTGAAAGGATATTTCCAAATTTTGTAATTTTTTGGGAAGACCTTTTGCGTTATTATCTTTGATTTCCAAATTAATTATCCATCGATATATAATTACTAATTTTAAAAATATTTCAAGGAAAATATTACGAAGATTGGATTGAAAGAATTTTTTCATTTGGCAGATCATTTGCTTGTTAAGACGACGGCCAGTAATTCAAGTCCCTGCGGAGGTGATATAATTGTAAACAGAATTTTTAAATAGCATTGAAAACTGCCAATTAAACAAAATAAGAATTGAAAATCACCGTTTCTTATAAAAGTGTGATGCCTTTAGTTTAATTAAAAAAACATCATTCATGAGATAGAAACTGACGACCCTAAATTAGCAAATTTAACTTTTTCCATCTCTTCAGAGTGTTCTGGTTTTACTTTTTGTATTTCTATCGCACTAGTGTTACTAGTTCTATATTTTCATTGTCTATTGTGATAGCATCTGTGTCATCGATTTGATTCGACATATATCTAGTCTTCGTCAGATTGAGTTCTAGCCCTATTCTGGAAGATGTGTGTTAATGTCTGTGACCATTGACTCCAATTCATTTGCAAAGACAACGATGTCATCTGCGAACATTAAATGGTTTACTTTCTCTCCTGATATATTTATGCATCAGTCATTCCAGTCTAGACCTCAGTGCATCTTCCAGTGTTGTTGTAAATAATTTAGGAGACATATTGTCTCCCTGACGTACGCCTCTTTCAATTTTCACTTTTCCCGTGTTTTGTGCAGGCTGTGTCAGGCTGGCCTGATCGTAGATGCGCTTAATAATATTAACATATCTGCTGTCAATTCTGTCGTTTTTTTAGTGCCTGGACTATGGCTCACACTTCGACTGTGTCAAATGCCTTTCTGAAGTCTAGAAATGCCGTACATAAGGGGATATTATATTCAGTCGCTTTTTCTATTAATATTCGCACTGTATGGAGATGTTCTATCGTATTGAAACCTCTCCTAAAACCTGCCCTGTTCTTTGTCCTGATAGTAATCTAGCTTGTTCGTTAGTCGGTTTATTATTATTCTCGAAAACACTTTGTATATCTGGGAGAGGAGACTAATTGGCCTGTAGTTTTCTAAATTTTGCGCATCCCCTTTTTTATAGATTAATATTACTATGGCACTGCTCCAGTCCGAAGGCACGTCTTCTTCATGTAGGCATTTGTTGAATAGGCGTACTAGTTTTGTCATAAAAGCATCTCCCGCTTCTTTGATCAATTCTGCCACTATTCCGTCCTCTCCCGTAGCCCTATCGTTCTTCATGGCTTTTAATGCAAATTTTATCTCTTTCATTGTGATAGATGGTACTTCCTCTGAATTTACATTTGTGGTAGTTTTTTGGAGATCCTCTATTATTAAATCGCATTCTGCTTTTGTTTTGTATAATTCCCCGAAAAAGTGTTCACAGACTTTTATAATATTGTCTCGGTCAGAAACTATTTGACCTTCGTTATTCTTTAGTGCTATTATTTCTCTTTTTGGTTTAGTATTTCTGTTGAATATTTTCAATCGTTTGTGGTCTGCTAGAAATTTTTGGGCAAGTTTGATATTGTGCTTCCTTTGCCATTCTCCTTGCCGTCTTGTTAACTTCTGCATATTCTGCAGTGTTTCTACTGCCTTGGGAGATGAGTGTCCTATGCTTTTCTAATACTAACTACTTTTATTAAAATAAAGGGGGGTGACTATTAAGACGGAACACTGGAATTGAACAAAACACAAAGATTAAGAAAGTGCAAGAGATGAAGGTCTAGAACAAGCTGGGAGAAGAAGTATGGGAAAAGAAAGAAGCAACGGGGAGAACGTAGAATGTGATCAAAGAAATATCTAACTCGATTGGTGCTGCTGAAGCCCTATGTTCGGCGGAGGGATAACAAAAAATATACCTAGTAACTTAAGAAACAAAGGAAATTGGTAAAGTTAGTAAAAAAAAATTATGAAGTGAGAGAGTGAAACGAACTGACAAAGGACGAAGAACTGGAAGGAGCTTATTGAAGATTTAGGCTTCTAAAATCAGTAGCGCTAAAGGATGTCAAATAAATAATTTGGTGTTAAAAACAGTACATTTACTTTTTGGGCATTAAATGCACTGCTCCAAGAAATTAACACCTTCCCATATTAGTATCGAAAAAATTCAATTTTTAGAATATAAGAATTTCGTTGAATGTCAAAGCGTTTCTAATAGCAGTTCTGCTTGACCGCTTATATTACAATACAATCTATATTTTTCGTTTGTACCGATTACTATGCCGCGGGAATTTAACACGAGATGAATGGGCTCCAGCAGTATTCTTGAGGGAACAAGGTTGGAGCTATCGCAGAATTGGACAAAGATGTGGTGTACCTCATACATCGGTGTCTTGAATGATGCAAAGTTATAGGGAGACTGGTGACCATTCCAGAAGACTTGGACAAGGCAGAAATCGCCGACGACCGTTAAGACTTTTTGCCTTAAGACGGTTTGTAACAGCTAGGAGCCTATAATGAATGGTGTTCGAATAAGCACTGCAACTGTTCGTCAACGTCTTAGGAAAGTTCATTTGGTATCTTGCATTGCTGCTCGAGGTCCAGCCTTAACCATAGATCACCGTTGAATGTTGCTAGTCTTGAGTGCATTTTAGTCACGGATGAGTCCAGATTTTGTCTGCATAACTGTGATAGGAGTGTTCGGGTAGATCGAAGGCTAAATAAGCGATACATCCAATGTAATATCATGAAAACCACTTTATTCACTGGAGGATCAATTATGGTCTGGGGAGACGATATTGAAGAATAGCAAACCTAATGCTGATCGCTACATAACAAAATATTCTTGAACAACACATTGTGTGTGCCAGTTGGGCCCTACATTGATCCAAATTTCTTGTTGAACGATAACACCAGATCTCATACTGCCTGGGTAGTGCAAAATTATCTTGTAGAAGTTGAAGTCAATAACATGGCATGGCCAGCACTCAGTCCAGGCCTCAATCCCATAGAGAATAGAACATGATTGGCATATGCATGCTTGGCGCTTGAGCACTCATCCAAGACAACCTAACAACCTAGACGAAGTGGGATATCGGCTTGTGATATGGAAGGGACCGGATCAGAATGATATCAGAATACTTATTTTAAGTATGGGTCGTTTTCCCTGAATTATTAAGCATAAGCTTTTGTAATCTTAACTTATTGTAAATTGTTGATTAATCAACATATGTATTATGTTTTTCGTTTGTTAAAATTTGGTGAAGTATTTTTAGTATATTCGTAGTGGTGCGTTAAATTCTTGGAGCAGTGAATGTTATGCAAAATATTTGCTCGGACATGGGCTTGTAAATCCATGACGTTTTTGTTCGCTGTTGCTCGCTTACAAAATATTCAGGATGAAAATGTAGATCAGTATATTCAGTTTTAAGGTTAGCAAGTACGAAGGTTCTTTTTTGACATCTTTATGCTACACTAATACGAGTTGGAAGATAATAACGAATGAAATAAAACGGGGTTATTTGCAAATCATTAATATTTTTGTCGTAATTTCTCGATAAAACACTTAGCTATTCGTCGATTAAGATCGCACCATTTTGAGCAGTCGAGCTACCACAGAAGTCACCCGTACGATATAAACAGTAATTTTCATTGCCTTTTATAATCCACAAACAAGACTCGGGGAGATAAACCCGGCACTTTATAATCGAACACCCTACATCTGGAAGTTATTAATTGGTATTCATAGACTCAGCATTCCTGTATCCACATGATAGCCTACAAATCAATGCTTGTTTTTGTTACAAAAGAACTAGTCAGGCCCCAGACCAGTCACAAACACACCGCTAATCCTGATTTAATAATCTTTGTCCTGGCTTCGGTGACAAGCGCGCGGTCCCAATCACGCCGGAGCAGCCTCGGCTTCTTGACTCCCTCGCGTTCACCTTATTTGAATAACAACGGCGAGATAAATTGTTCTATAGGATATTTACATATTATGATTTGACGCGGATTGCGCATTTTTAAGTTGTGGTGTAAGCTATCATCTCGAAATTGTCGCCCCGTCCGTGTTTTGATTTAATTTATCGCGCGTTCCCGTCTCGAATCCGTCACCCCGGAAAACTCGAAACATTTTCGAGGCCAAAGCACACAGACTAACGTGGAACAGGAGAGTCAATAATAAACGTTCACAGGAAAACTCTCTTTTAATACCAATTTTCCACTTTATTCGTTACGAATTCCCTTCTTTAATAAAACAAACGGGACAATGGTGTCATTAATCATGTTTGGTATTCCGAAGTATGCACATACGGAGTGTTTATAAAATATGCACAAGAAATAAAATGATTACGCGTAACGCAGACGTTTGTTTAAATCGTTAAAGCACATTGTGTGGTATGATATATTGTCACTTTTGTCCTGCAAGGTGCTGCTATCCACGGATACAAAAGCATAACGTATTACACCGGTTCTTTGTAGCCAGACACGGGATTTTCAACCTTCGTTCCTCTTACATGGCTTTCATTTCTATGTTTTCGCTGTTCTTTATTGAACAAAATTTTAATAACGTTGTACTTGATAATTAGCTTGATAACCTAAACCAAAAATTTTTGAACTGACCGTTGTCATTATCAGCAATCCATTACAAGAAATTTTACTAATTTAAAGTTTTAAAAATTAATCGTTAAAATAATTTAGTTTGTTTAGTTTTCAAAATGCTTATACGAATTTATTGATTAACTTTTAAAATCATGTTTGCCTTAAATATTTGAAACAAGATTAGAAATTCGCAGAACTTCAGATGGAACACAGCATGCATTCAGAAAAATAAGAAGCATAGGTATACGATCCATGAAACAAATAATTCAGAAAATCCTGCATCTATCAATCTAAAAAGCAGAATTTGTGGGACAGTCTGACGTACAAACGAAGTAATTTTAGATACTAAGGAACAAGAAGAAAACTTAAATAAGTATGTGGAACTAAACCTATGGAATGAACAAAAACGTTGAAAAGGCCAACGTAATAATACCAAAAGCAAAAGAGCAACCATTCGCTTTGGAGGAGAAAAAACAAAGCAAGTTTTACATTGTAACTACGAGTATTGAAGTAACAACAGAAAGTAGCAGAATACACGACTTAGACCTTAACGAAAGTTTTTAGAAAGGCAGTAAAAAGCATATTGCGCAATTATCTTAAGGATTAAATTGTAAAGTTTAAAGGTTCGCTCCTTTAAGGGGATTTCTTCATTAAATGCATTTAAAGGCTTTGCAGGCACGGCGAAAACACAAACGGCTGTAATAAAAATTGCGATTATTCAGTGGCCACATATTAAGAAACAAAGAAATTAGGGTTGAGTGCAATGTGCCAGACATAGTGCGGTGGACTAGACAGAGAAGAAGAGTGTGGAACCAGCATATATGTATATATCCAGAATGTGGAATGCCTCCACTTAGAATAGTGAGAGATGCAAAACATACAAACAGACGCCCGCCAGGCAGACCAGCAAAGAAATGGCGAGATTACTGAACATCGTCATCTCAGAATTAAATAAAATTGGATAATACAGATCGCAGGACCAGGAAAATGTAGAAGAAGAAGAAGAAGAAGAAGAAGAAGAAGAAGAAGAAGAAGAAGAAGAAGAAGAAGAAGAAGAAGAAGAAGAAGAAGAAGAAGAAGAAGAAGAAGAAGAGAAATTTAGCAAAATGCGACAAACATCTTTAGAAAAATTGAGGTATGAATGAGAAAAAGCGAAATATTAGTGAAGATTAAAATGATTTTTGAACACTATTTTAAGAACTAACCAATCCTAACATGTGTTTACTAGTTTGTGGGAATTTTAGCGACCAGCATAAACAAGTAAACTACGGATTCCATAAAAAAATTATTTCTGCTTTCAAACGAAATAAGAACTAGCAGCGAGATACCTACCAAAAAGCAGAAAATATCAAGAACTCGCGATAACAATATTAAAAAAATTACAAATCCTAACCGCAAGGAAAGGTTGAGGTAGCAAGTAATATGAAAAGCAAAAACAAGCAACGGCCAAAGAAGTGAACGGAGTAACACGGAAGGCTACAATTGGAAATACGATTCTACGAGAACTACAACGTCAATGAATTTTGGAGGTTTTCTTGCTCTTCTCTATGAACTTAGGTCTTGTTTTGTACCAGCGCAACTCTCCAGCCCTTTCCAGGTTTATCCGGTGATCTTCCCCTGGGCGATAAATCTCGAACATTTTTGGTTATTCTGATATCTTCCATCCTTGGGATATTGCTCTTGGCTCTTCCATTCTTGATATATGGCTCTTCAATCCTTAACATAGGGTTCTTCCATCTTTGAGCTCATTTTCACTCTGGTAATCGAAGGTGCACAACAAGAATTTTAGAGTTTATCGAGAAGAGTAGTGGGGTTGGCGGGGGTCGTCTTCAGTGTATTGAAGAAACAAGACCAAGCAGCTTGAATAAGTAAGAAGCATGCTCGTGGACCATTAAGTAAAATGCGGAATAATATAACAAAAAAGGAGAAGGGGAAAAAAGAAAAGAAGAGAGGAGAAGACGAATATGAAACAGAAGTGGACGAATGAGAATACGAAGTAAAGAAGAAGCAGAAGAAGAAGGAGCGACAGAAAAAGAAGTACCTATAAAAAGTTTGTACATACAACACAGTGAAATAGATAAACAAAACACTCGTATCGAGAAGATGAAACGGATATTAATAATTGAATTTTAAAGTGAAAAAGCAGTCAGTTGTTAAACGTTTAATAACAACGTGTTTGCATAAAACAGTAGTTAATGAAAACCTGAGATGAAAAGGTTTTGCTAGCGGATAAGTTCAAACATATAATTTTATTCTTTATTAAGAAAGTCGAGTGAAACTACTGAAATTTAAAATTAGAAGAATTATTGAATTTACTCAAAAATTAGGGAAAATTAAACAAAGTTGTGATTTTACAGCAACTACGAATATAAATTGCAGAGGAAATGGAAAGGAAATTTATTTAGTTTGCTTATAAATTAAACGTAAGCCTTACTTTAAAAAATGGAATAACAAATCGAAGTTCCTAAAAGAAGCCCATTTTCAAAGGTCCAGGAAAATCGAAAAAGTTTGTTTTTCACACTGAGAATTGAGAAGCGTAAGTGAAAAGAATCCCCGATTTGAAAAAGCATTTTTGAAGCTCAACATTGTGGAGATAGCAAAATTTAAGGTCAAAGAAAATTATGGATAAAATACTATAAAGTATTTGAAGATTGTTTTTGGATACTTGGACCTAAGATGGGTAACATTATTAGAAGAGAAAAAAAAAGAAAAGTTGAATTATCGAACAAACTGTAAAAGTTTATTTAGATAAAAAATTCTAAAATATCTTAGTACCAAACAGAAAACTATAATTTGTAAAAACAATAGCCTACATAATAATAAATAATGAAGTACTCCATAAAGAACCAGATAAACAAATAAATAAACAAGAACAGAATCATTTATCAAAATTTTGATTTTGATTTTACATGTTAGAAGTTAGAAATCAAGTTTTTTGAACTTGCAATTATTTAAATTAAAGAATTGCCTTTCTTACATTGTATCTATAAACTACATTTTTCAAAAATAATGTGAAACTTAAAAACTCAGTAATGGAAAACTTAGCATCAAAAGTTCTTGCTTATAATAATCTAAACTTTCAAATTTATAAAAATCATAATTTATAGCCTTCAGTGGATTACCAGCACCGGATTAAGGAAGTGCGGTTTTTTGCTTTGCCATTTTTGTTTTTGTAAAAAAGTTTTATGTGTCGTACAGAATGAAATGAAGCAACTTTTTTACTTTCAGTAATACGGCCCTGTAACGTACAAATATACTTTTGTTTTATTTACATTTTATTGTAGAGCATCAAATTCAGGAAGAGATGACGGTGTTGGACTATCACCGACTGACACATAAATCATAACATAATAACTTCCTAAATGTTAAACAGCAGGATGCGTAGTTAGTTAGGTATATTTTCTGCCCTTAATATGGCCACGTCTTGGTCAAGTTTTGACTGAACAGTTGTACTTTGTAGAAAATGTATTATATCACAGTCCTTGCCTTGTTTTGTAATTTAAACTGCGAAGTAAAAGGTATCCAAAGGGACCTTTGAAGAAATACTTCTTCTCCGACGCCCCGAGAGGGGGCATAAGAAGTTTATGAGAAGAAGAAACACTTCTCAGCTGACAAAACCGAATTAAATTATTACAAATGCGTCCGAAGTTTTCTGAATTCAACTCTTGCCTTAGTAAGTGTCTTATTTCTAATCAATGACATTTTTTGAAACTTTTGAGACGCTCGTTTCAGTTTAGGCTGATTTTTTACATCTATCAAAATAACTATTTAAATGTGACTCGAGTTAAGACGTACTTTCAATCATCAACATGAGTTCAAGAACTTTGGGATGTTGAATATTTTTTGTTCGCGAATGATTTTGAGATGTGGTTTTCCTAAATGAATTCGTACTAAGAGGCTTTGAAACAAATTAAATAATAGAGTTCTCAGAACTATTTATTTGTTCTTAAATCCTGAATTATTATAACTAGGAATATTTTATCGGTTAGTTTGCAAGCCAATTGGGCGCTGGCCAATTGTCAGTATCCATTTGGCACTATTTTCGTTTCCAAGAGACAGTTCGATCGTTCTCATAAATATCAAAGTTTTACTGTTAAGTTAAGATTTGGAATGAAATTCAAAATTTTAATTAAAACGTAACCTAGCGACTAACTCAGGAAAGAAGAAACGATAGTATTCTAAATTAAAATTCAGGGCAAAGACCCTATTCGAAGCACCTATTATTCAGTAAATAGTAATCCGAAGGACGTGAATAGGAGAACACAAGAGAGGACCGTGAGCACAATACAGCACCTGGCTCGTCACATATCGTCCATGTCTAATGGCCGGTTTCACGACTGATCACCGCCGCATGACTTTGCATATTGTCGCCTAAAAACTGGTGCAGAATTTCTCACACTTCGTTAGTTACAACAAACATAAATTGTCCATGTAAGCCGGGGAACTACGCGAGTAAGTAATCATCGATTTGTTATCCTTTGTTTGACGTACATCAATTTTAAAGCCAGTGATCCTTAAACTTCTGAAGGATGATCGGCTTGCTCTTGATTTTCGGAATGCATCCGAAAGTATTAAATAAACCATTTATTTTACATTGAAGTAGAACGCTTTTTTTTAGTTTTATAGTTTTTAATAAATATCAGCGAATGTTGTATTATTTAAGGCACTATAAACAATCTATCTAATTTTTACTGTAACAAAAAAGTGTTAAAAAACTACGTTCTGATTTAAAGCGATTTATTAGAAAATCCGCAAATAGGAATTTTCGATTATTTTGTCTTGTCCTATATTAGCATACTCCCTGCAAGAAAATGAACAAACGAGTTGTGAAAATGTAATTAATTGAAACCTTATTAACCAAGCAAATTAAATTATGTTAATTCGGATTTATCCTACCTGTGCAGGTGATGTTAATCCAGCAGACATTTGTTGCTGGGCAGCGGCTGCTGCTGCAATTGACGCCGCACTCAGAGATCCGTATGCTGCTGATGGATTATAATAAGATGCCATGGATTGACCCATACTGCTCGCCGCCATGCCTGCAAAAAATTACGAAGTAAGTACATTGTGGACTTTTTTATTTCGAAAATTATGCTAAGTAATTGACATCAACTGTTTAGATTTAGGATGACAACCACTACAAAATATTGCAGTCTTTGATTTATGACTAGGTTCCTGTTAATTAAAATTGACTAATTAACTTTGAGCTTGTAACAGTGGCACAAGTAGGAAATAGATTGGAGAAGAATAAAATCCAAATTGGTAGTCCGTAACTGACTAATAAAATCAAATTGAAGATTAAACTTATGTTCAGGTTAATTCGAGCTTTAGAAGATGCAACCTAAAATCCAGATTTTACGAACAGTTTTTCAAAGATTCATTCAACTTCTGAAGATTCCGTTTTGGTAGTTTTGCTCTTATAAAGACAAAATTTTGGAGTTGAGTGTTTTTAGACTTAATCATATTTTAAAGCAATTGTAAACAACAGTTTAGTTGTCTTATTTTACACTGAACCCATAATAACTCATGACGACAATTTAGCCAAGTAAATTTTTCTAAATTTGATTGGCTGTACTTTTCAGTAAATTAATAATGCACATTTTCAAATAAATCTAAATTTATTTTATCCAACATTTTATTTTAAAATCTGTAACTGTTTAGAAATTACATATAAGTTTTGGATTTTATCTGTGTATTTAATACAGTTGATCAAGTGATATGTTATATGATATGTGTTGAATAAGCAGAATTTTTCAAAACCAATTGTTTTGTGGGCCGCTTATACCTAAAACTTTTAAATTTTGTCTATAATATCAGTTTTAGGTTCACACGTTTGTTGAACCTGACTTCGTTTATTGTTGTTAATCCTAAATATTTCGTACTTTTTTCTTTATTTTATTCGGTGTACTTATTCACAACTTTAATTTAGATTACGTCAAATAAATAGATCGGGCATTAGGCACTTGGATGTCATTCTAATTGTGGACCATTTACATAGTATTTATTTTACTATGTTGATATTTAATTTCCTAAATTTTTCTAAACTTTTTCCCTTTATTTGTACTTTTATACATGTAGCAATAATAAAATGTATTTACCTTTTCCTCATTATTAGTGAAACACTAAGGCTAAGTAGGTTCAGAAATAGAATCAGCTGCATCAAATTAAACATTTACCCAAATGAACTTCATATGACGAATAAAACGTTACTAAACGATTGAAGCTTTCTTCTCCCCGTTATTTTTCATTAATTTCATATAAGTCTTATGCAATGAACTCCTAAGTAATTTTGATCTCCAACGTAAAGCTAAAACTAACGTTTATTCATATTAAAAGATACGTATTGCAATTTTTGGTTCGACAAGAGCCTTCGGTAGTTATAAATCAATAAATTCGTTATTGAGTACCTTATTTTTAATAATAAATAATTTAATAAAACTTTGGACATGCCAATTAATAATTTTTATATTTTAAGTTTGTGACTTAAATTTTAAACATTTTAATATTTTATGTAGAGCATCTAAATAATACTCTTCTTCTTCCACTTATGACCGACATATGACTATGAGTTCTATGAGCCCTCTTCGCGCATATGACGGGCAGGAGGCCAACCTTACCCGTCGAAAGAGGTGAAGAAGATTGACCCGCAGTGTTGCGAAGTTAACGGTTATGCAAAGAACGGAGAAGCGTACGACCTCTAAAATTCTGGCGAGAATATCATAAGTCTCGGGAATCGAACCCGAAATGCCTATGTGAGAAACCGAGGCGTGGATATCCACTCCTTTAATGGTCATTTATTTTAATTCTTTAGTTTCCTCGACGGTATTACTACCTTCTACAAGAAGAAGACATTCCTAATTTTTTCGTCAATTATTATATCTAGATACAAATTTCTTTTTCAATACTACGTTCTTCCTGAAGAAGGCAGTAGTACCAAAACGGCCGCCGAGGAAAATAATCAGTTAAAACAAATGAGAATCATTTAAATTAGCTAAAAAATATTCAATTAACAACTTTTTAATAATTCACTCGAATTTCATCAGTAAAAGGCATTTCAAAGAATTTTTGTCAGGCAGCCAGATACCTTTAACTACGTTAAAGTTCTAAAGTCAAGCTATATTTCTTGGGATTTAAGACGAAAAGACGATTTTTAACTGAAATATTAACCATCTTAGTTCAACCAACAAATTAAAAGGACAAATTAGTTCATATTTCAAAAAGTAGTTAGGGGTATTGAATTTTTATTTTTATTGTCAATGAATATTTCTCGTCTTATAAGCAATTGCTTGGAAAATTAAACCAAAATCCATCGAGATGAAAATTCAATTCAATCTAAAGCAAACTTAGTTGTGTTTATTAAACACAGGTACTAATTGAATCCTTTCTTTTCTTTTTAATTAAAAGAAGAATAAAAAATTGCGCCAAAATTTGAAACTTCTGGAAAATTTGTTAAATTTTCCATTCTGTATATTTTATTAGGGAACCTAACTTGAAACTACTAAGAAGAAAACTGAAAAACTTTCAAATTTGAAGTCTAAAAAGATGAATTCAAACTTCTTTAAATTTGTAAGTTAATTTTTTGGAAGAATTTTTGGTTATAAGTTATAACTAACTTACTAATTCTAAGCTTCACGAATATTTAATTACGAACTAAGCTCGTGGATAGCTATGATTTTTCGAAATCGGGTTCATATTCGGCTGAAATACAAATTTCTGTGATATTTTCTTTTTTTGCTGATAAGCTTGTGCCTTGTGCGCTTCCTTGCGCACCTCTTTTATTTAACGTAATCTAAATAAAAGTGGTCTACTGATTAAGAAATAGGTATGAATTGTTGAGAATTATCAACGATAAAAGATACGGCGTATTGGCAAGGGTTAAGCCCCCCCCCCCCTAAGTCACTTCTTATACCTCGATTGTTTCGCACGCTATACGGACGGGGTAACGTGGCAAGCATCACTCCTGTGACAACCGCCTACCTTCCTTACTTCACCACTGTGTTTCGGTTCCCAATTATTTTCAGTTACTGGGTAGGCCACCCGCCGAGCATCCGACACGGGTTCGACCTAGAGACCGCCCGCACTGTAGTCGAACGCGTTAACGATAAACGAAAGGGAAATTATGATTTATGAATTACTGCTACTATTAATTTGCTGAACAGTTAAACCAAGCTAGGATTTTCTTCGAGTAATTAATAATGATATTTTTTATTCTTTCTTAATACATATTATATACGTATGTTTGTCATTTACGTATTAAGACTATTGTGCTTGGTATAACTTTTTGAAATGATCTTTTCTTACTAAAGCAGAATGCACTGTTTGCTGTTCTTGTAGAATGGGCCCATAGCCAGAGCTAAAATCTAAAGCCGACAAAAGAAAAGTTGGCGCATTAAAAAAAAACTTATTTATATGGTTTAAACTTTACTTATTAACAGAATTATGCGGTTCAAAATCGAGTTTAAAATTGGCTACGGCCCTGTCTACAAATTCTGCTACAAGAAATGTTCAACTAAAATTATTACAAATATCAAGCCCAACACTTTTGACAAAGCAAAATTTAATAACCCCAAAAGAGATGCAAATGTAAATTTGGCAAATTAGGGCAGCTGGTAGTTTGCATATAAAAATAATTTTTCTTTGTGCGAGTGATTTTTGGGGAGTATGGTAAATACACACATTCGTTCGTAAGACAATATTAAACTGTGGCTTATAAGTAATTAGAACACTAGTAAATCTAACAACAGTGAACTAATTGGCTAAGCACCTTCAAATATGTTGTTACAAAGCATCGTAGTCAGAACCTTTTTAAGGGGTTTTTACCAGTGTAATATCTATTGCTCTCGGTATTACTTCATATTTTTATTTTAAATCCATCAATTGCCAAAGTTATAACTGATTTACCCTAACTTAATCAACAAACAGCTTTAACAAGTCGGTCTCTGTAGTATTTTTGAATCGAATCTATGTCTTCTTGGTTGCAAAGTAGTTTGGTTGCAAAATAGTTATCCAATCTAAGGATACCGAGAGACCTCTTCACCGAGTATTGTTTTGTGTGAAGATTTCTCAGACTTATTCCGAATGAAATTGTTTGTGAAGATTTCTTTATTTTATTCTAAACGAAGATTTGATTTATATTTTTCGGTTGAAAATGCAGAGTATGGGGGCCTCTAAAAGGTTCTTGTAGATAAAACGTTGAATAAGTGCCACCTAGTATTTATTTTAATACATTTTTATAGCCGGAGGTAACCTTTGCTTATTTGATTTGATTTCTTTAGCTTACTATTTCCTCAGTTGGCTAACATAATCCGTGCCTATTGACGGCTGTGCTTTACGAAATTTAAGTTATTCGAGTAACTTCTGAGTAAAGCACCGATGTACTGACGTAAATGTTACATTCTTTTGATAAAAGAGCAAACTTTGACTTTCAAACAAATTAATTTTAGTCAGTTTGTTACGTGCTTATTCTGGCCAGTCGACAATCACTTCTTTCGATTAATCAAACGTAAAAAGTTGTACGCCAAGGCACATGTTTGATGTATGCAAGTTCAATACAAGAATTTACAAATCATTGTTTAGCGAGCCTGTTAAGGACAACCTACTGCTAAACATTCCAGGCGTCGATCAATAATAGTAATAATCATAACCATAATTCCAACAAGGTATTTATTACATCAATTGCAACAATGCTATCGACCGGATGACAAGAGTGAAACTGGCTCCGCTAAGAATAAAGTCATCATTTTTAAC
Organism: Melanotus villosus; assembly: GCA_963082815.1. Taxonomy (NCBI): domain Eukaryota; kingdom Metazoa; phylum Arthropoda; class Insecta; order Coleoptera; family Elateridae; genus Melanotus; species Melanotus villosus. Next base: position 3,587,688 of record OY720420.1, on the reverse strand, counting down.
CTGCACGTATAATCACACATTTGAAATATGAAATTATACGTACACATCTGTCACTTACAAGCATTTCTGTCTTCACCGTTGCCGTAATATTATAAATCACTACGTATACCAATCTCGGCTGTCAAATCGGCCGGTTAAATGAGATATGATTGACACATAAATACGCGGTCTCATATGCGGCTATGGAAAGTAGTATTGAGGAATTAAACTGCAGAAACCTCTTATTGTTGAGTACATCTCGTGAAGTGGAATGCGCCTCTACAGATATTATACATTAATAGCCCACACTTCTGACAGTAATTCTACCATTTAGCGGGGACATGAAAATTGTCCTGAAATGGTCAAGGTTAACCGTTTTCTCTCTATCTTAAAGATTACGTCGTTAAAGTTTATGTCGCAAAATGTGGTTGAAAGACTAACAGTATTCCTTATATGATTAATTAACAAACACGGAACAGCTCGAAATATGAATTTTAATGACTCTTTAATTGTCAGACGTTAATACTAGTTGGCATTACATAAATCTTAACATTCAGGATTATTCAGGTTTATTGGCTTTTTCTGAAAAAAGCATACGTTGAAGCAAGAGCTTTGATTTACTGACAATTATTTTTAATTAAATGCAGTATAACCTCCCTCTTGTCTTGTTGAATTAAGCCTTTTATGTAAGATTAGTATGCATGTATTGTCTGTAACCTCTTATACCTTTTTCGGTGTCGAGGCTGGTGCTTTAATGTAAGATTAGTATGTGAAATAAATGGCGAAAGCATTTGCTAGAATTTCCACATTTTGCCAATTAAAAAAAATTAAATCGCCAGTTGTCCGATAGCGTACAAGTTAATGTTTTTATTAAAACATTACGCCATGTACTGCAATACGATCAAATATAACATGGCCTCTCCTGCTAAATAAATAAACAAACAAACAGTAGTATCACAATATCTTACAGTTTATAAAGCAAAGGTTCCATCAGTTTTGTAGGGTGTTAACTCTATTTTCTTAGTTAAATGCGAAATTACTTTATTAAACAAATCTTAGAAATATGAAATATTTACATCAGATGGGGTTATAATAAGATACTACCTTGGAAAAAGCAACAGGAATAGCATGGACCGAAGTTGCATAGACCAAAACCGCACAAGGTCGTTAATTTAAAATTAATTAGTAAGGATGCTGGTTAAAAATAACAATTTTACCGCCAATTTTGAGTATTTGTCATGGAAAGTGAAAAGGTTCAAACGCTGCTAACCGTACCGAACGTCCTTTTTCTTGAATGTTGTACACTGTGGTATAGAATCCTAGTCACAGTTTCGACAAAAGCTAAGTTAATTTTGGGGATACAAAATTGAAAGCTTTGGGCAGAGGAAAACTATTGTAAATAATGTTACCTAACAACAGGAGAGCAGATAAAAATAATATTTAGTTTTGGTCAAAGTAATATTAATTCGCCGACCCAAGAAGTAGTTTTTTAGCTGTTTTACTTTGTGGGGTTTATTAATTTACTTTGAAATAAAGCGGTCATTGCTAAGGACATCAAGCTATCCCAATTAACATGCTTCAAACTGCTCTCACAAGACCCCCAATGAATTAAATTGAAATTTTTACTGAACAAATTCAGTTGAATTCTTCGAAACATAGGACACATGTCTACATATTATGGCGTTTGGCAAAAATTTAGAATAAACTGAAAATTCGAATCAAAGCCACAGTTTTCAATAGCTAAGGAAGAAAAGTGCAGTCAAAAGTTGAATGTACGCTCCTTAAATAATACGTAAGATAATTAGCTCAATGTCTGAAATTATTTATTGTGTCATTTAGTAATAGAAATTTGTATTAAAGTCATAGTTACTAGGCTTGTCGAAAAAGATAAATATTCAGATTATTATTTTGAGAAAATTATTTCTTAGCTGAATTTGTAACTTTGTAGATCCAACGATTTCCCAAAGTTAAACAATGTCAATTTAAATTTGAACGAATTGCGAAAATTCTGTATATTATATGTAGAAAAATATCTACTCTGTAGGAATTTGAATCAGGGGCATTCGGGCTTACAAATCTTTCCCCAAAGGAGTGGACAGTTTGCATCGTTTTTGATTAAAATTTAAGCTTAGGTACTTGACTTGCAATTTTCAACAGTAAGAAATTGGTAAGCGAGGAAAATTTCTAATAATTATTTGGTTGTTTATTTAATGGGTATTCCGAGGGTCTCCAATATTTAGCATTTGGTACTATCCAAGTTGTAGTTAAAGTAGACTTTAAAGCCAATCCACTCAAAAGTTTTGCCCTTCAAAACATAAGGCAAACGTAAATTTAATTTTACCATCAATTACGTATATTATTAATATCTTCATGCTCTGTATTTCTTGTGCACTGTTGGAACATAGGTACTTCAGTAACAATTATTAATTAGTTAATATTTAAAAATGAATGTAATAAGAAGCATTTAACACTTTCTGGTTTTCATTTCTGACGAAAGTGATGAAGATGATGATAAAGAGATGGTCTTTATCAGGAATAATTTTCCATAAGTTTCCATAAACTTTCAAAAATAAATTTGTATGCAAACTAAAAGGAAAAGTAAACAATTACAGGATAGGTTCCTCTGAATGGACTAAAGTGTTGCCAGCATGTTTAATTTTCAGGAACATAAACTAATAAATACAGTACAAGAATCTCTCAACTGAATTAGGTGAAATGCTTCAAATAAACCAGAAAAATTAGTAACTAAATATCAAATATTATCAAAATGTTTGCTTCGATCCTCTCAGCATAGTGTGGGAAAATATTCAACTTTTGGAAAATACATGGAGAAAGGGATGTAAGTAGGCCCATTTGAGAGACCTAAAATCAAGGCAAATTTTGAAATAATTATTGTTGTTGGTTTCGAACAATAGCTTGTTAATCATTTTGGCACAACTTTAAAAACGGTAGGATTACCCTTTAGAATGAAAAAACTTCCAACAGAAATATTTTTGCAGTGAAAAGAAAATAAATAAAAGCTCAAATTACTACAACCAGGTTTCATTCTAAGCTATTTAACATTTTTACCAGGACATCAAAATTTTTTATAAATATTTGTTTAATGAAAACTGAAAACTAATCCTTCACAACTTTTCGGTTGTTACCATGGGCGTGTTGTGTCTGTCAAACCCAGTATTTTAATTTGTAAGAGAATTAAAAATAGAACTTTGTCTTCAGATATTATCCTAGAGAACTGAAGTATTGATATGTTTTTTATCTACGAAAGTTTAAGCAGATATATTTAAAGACAAGAATTTTATCCTAGAAGTACATACTTTGAAATGGAATCGAACACTATGCTAAAGTATTAAGCTTTATTTATACAATGTATATTAAAAAAAATCGTAGAAAAAGCCTCATTTCTCTGGGATTTATTATACAGTAATTATTATTCTTAAGAAGGAGTTGTGTGACTGAAAGCAAGATACAAGCCTTTGCAGAAGATCCAAAAATGCCAATGAAGTTTCACGAGTTAATGATTTCTATTCCATAACTTATCGCCGGAGTGGCAGAGCGGTTAAGGTATTCAACTACAGCGTGGACGGTCTCGGGGTCAAACCGGAGTCAGATTCTCGGTGGGTGGCCTACCCAGAGTACCCAGTCACTGCAAATAATTGGGAATCGAAACACAGTGGTGGCGTAGAGAAAGTAGGCAGTTGTCGGAGGCATGGTGCTTACCATATCAACTCGTACGCATAGCGTGCGAGAGAACCGAGGTGTGAAAGCGACTTAGGAGGTCTTAACCCTCCCTGGCGGGACGTTAGAGCCGATAGCTTTATCTTTATCCCAAAATTTACCTTATAATTGTTTACAACAATTAATCTTTGAGAAGTGTTTTTAACGCTTTTTGCTTTGTGCCTATTCCTCCACCAGTTTCCGTAAAAATCAAATAAATAAATGCGCTATAACAAACAATTTTCAGACCTAAATTTTTATAAATTAATTCAATGTTTAAAATTAGTAACGTTTTCAAAGATACTACCTAAAACATCTTATGCAATTGTATGAAGTATTCAACTTTATTTAAAGACGATTTATCAGGAATTCTTCCTTTACCAAAATGTTAATCTGACTAAATTCTAAAAATTTAAAGAAACTGCAAAGCTTTAAATCCGTCTGACAAAATCTTGCTTCCTCTTCCATAAATTACACCACAACTCGAAGCAGCACATTCATCAAACATTTTAAATCCTTTCTCGTAACATAACTACAATTTCTTACATGACAAACAAATAAAATGTAAAGTAACAGCCCATGAAATAGTCTTCGAATATAAAACGCACCAGAGATTATAAAGACGATTACATTAATTTTCCTTTCATTCACTTTATAGATTAACATTTTTAATGTGCGAAACTTAATATTATTGCACACTAACATAATTTACCCTATCTTATTTGCAAATAAATGTTCACCGACTTATAAACATTTATTATACCTTCTACTTTCATCATTCATTTATTGTATTTAAAAAAGCGATACTTAACAACAACTGTTTAAGTGTATCTGTTATACCACTTAACACATTTAGAAGTTAGGCAATTAAACTAATAGTTGGGTTGTAACATGGGTGTAGGCGGAAATTTCTCTTTGATAACGGTATAAAATGTGCGAATAATAAAGACTAAAATTAAGTTTATGATGTTCAATAAAATAATTGGGGTTTAGTAACTCCTACAATTGATATGAAAATAAATTTTTATTGTGCCTTTTATGATTTTAAACGCTTTTCTAAGAAATCCCATTGTTTGATTAAAATTGATTTTTTTGTAAAATTATTGCTTATCTACGTGAAACATTAATTGAATTTCATTCGTCTTTGCAGTCTTTGCAAACTTAGCAACCAGTTTACGTAAAGCCAAGCTAATTAATCCACCTGAAGTTATGATTGATTTATATTTGGATTTAATAAATTTCCTCTGTTAAACTCGTCAAGTTTATTAAGGTTTCTTACCATTTACATTTGCTAATTAATTTACGATGACAACATATCGGCAACCAACAACAAATAAAACGTTTACACTTGTAGAATTGAACGTAAATACTTGTTATAAAAATGTACTGAAACGTGTTTATACAATCTCTTTTCCGAATGTTGTTGTTGCTTTCAAGTTTCCACGACTAAAATTTATTTGTTGATTGAATGATACGTCAGTGCAATTGAAATCTAATTTCTTTATTGTTAAGATACCAAATATGTGTTTTTTTAAATTCTTCTATGACTGTTAAAACATACTTAGTTGTTTTTAAAAAGAAAGTAAGATAATTAAAATTAAAAACACAAATCTGTGGAGTCTAAGAGTGAACGCAAATATGTAAAAAATATAGTGCATTTATTACATATAAAACTCATTTTTCCCGAATAATATTTTCAAAGAACTTTAAAATATAAATTGATTATGAAAATATCATAACAATTCAAAGTGAAAGATAAAGAAGTTAGGAAAGCTAGAAAGATTTATAATTAGAGTCAAAGTTTTCTGTTAATTGTGTTTATATTTTTGCAAAAATGAGGTACCTATTTATTCTGTAGATGTGGTTACATCGAAGAAGCAATCACGAAGTCAGCAAATTGTATAGAAAGGGAAACCAACATTTAACAGTAAAGAACCAAAAGAAAAATAACAAAACTGAAGACAAAAATAAACCCAGATGAAGAGCAAAAATAAAATTATAAACCCCCCACCCAAACGGCTTTCATCATAAAACCAAGAAAACATTGACAAGAAAATAAAATAACAAGAACATTGAACAGGAAGAAGTAAGAAAAATCTTTTTGGTTTTATGATTTCTGGCTGTATTTCTATCAAAGAAGACGGATTAAGACAGGAGCAAAAAGCAGGAGGAAAGTAGTACTAAATTGATCAGAAAAAAATAAGGAAAGAAAATCAGACAAAATGGCAACGTAAAAATGAAGAAAGGAATAAAAAGAATGAAAACTGTTTAGAAAATATAGGATAGGATAAGATCCTTCAACAACTCGATGAAAAAAGAAGACTAAAGATGGAAATTAAGAAGAAGATAAATGCAAGTAGCCCAAAGACAATAAGACAGGAAACAAGACACAAGAGAGGTAAGGTAAAAGGAACGAGAAGAAAAAGCAACACACTAACAGGGAATTGTCAAAAATTAAAATTAAAATATAATTATGGTGGAAATTCTATTTGAATTCGTTTAAATATTTATATTTTTCAGTCACAATGCTACTCAAAAGAAATTATGAAACTAGTGATTTGATAAAAAAAAATGCAATATGACTGAAGATGGGCGAAAGCAAATAAGAAAGCACAAAGCAAACTTAAACTATAAACAACAGAAGAAACGACGTTCAGCAAAAATGGGAAAGTACCTCACAACAGAGCAGTGAAAGTGAAATAAAAAAGGAAATATCTGGAACACGATTAAAACAAATAAAAGTATCAGAAGCAGAAGAAGAAAGATGGAAGCTTACTAAAAATAAATACCGAAAGCATGACAGCAAACACAAAATCGACGAATCTAAGGAAAGGCAAATAAAATAGGTATTTATAAGGGGAATAAGAAAACGAAGAAAAAGATAATAAGGTTGTTTTTTTTAAATCATTTTTAAGTAGTTTCAATATTTGTATCGTAAAACAAATTCTAAAAGCAGTGGCACATCGTTTTCATCAACTTATACTTATCTCTAAGCAAAATACAACGAATTACTCTCCTGCAGACTACTTTTTACATTTTCTAATTCGTTATCATTCTATAAAAAGCTGTGCAATTAGAAAGGTGATTTAATTACCCTAATAAAAGGTTACTGGTACTTGCATGTTCGATTTAAGAGCTTGTAATGTTCAAATATTTAGTTCTCGTTTTATTAATTTTTTTACTGCGTTGCAAAGTGTTTGAAAATATTCCTCATAGGACAGAAAGGCCCTAATATCGTCCTTTAAAAAAAAGTTTAAAAACTCGTATAAAAATCTATAAGCATTTGAAAAATCCCAGAAAATCCGAAGCAATGCTAATTAAAATCCAACCTTTTAACATAAAAGCGTTCAAAGGGCACATTAAAATTTCATTCTCTAAATTTATAACAAGTCATAAAAGTAGACTTTTAAATTTTATCTGTAAATCCATCAAAAGTACCATAATTCTCCGCATACAAATCTAGCAACATTAATAACGCGAGCCCGACACAATTTTAATAGATATACTTTAAACTCGAAAATGCGCATAAAACTCCTGTTTCTTTGACACAGCACTACTTGAGCATCCGATTATTCCGTGCTCAGAAGATCGCGTGTATAATTTAGTACTCGTATCATTAGTATAATACCGTAATGCAGTCACTTTTGTGAAGTACAAATGTTTATTTGGCATCCATACCAAACCGATCCATTATACGTTTGTGTCAGTGCGTGTTCGAGATAATTTATTATATAAAGAGCACGCGAGGGCACTTTCAACACTGAAATATTATTTTTTTTACTTGATTATTGACGATACTTGATATAACATGAGTTTTTCTTAAGGGTTGAGAATTCTTAGAGACCGTTTCCCTCCAAATAAATTTTAATAAGTATTATACGGGTTGCTTTAAAACGTTTCGCCGAAACCTTATCAGAATTTGTGCTTTTTCAGTCTTCTGGTATCTTTGCGGCACTGAAAAAGTGATTTAGTTTTTATTTATTTGTCGTTTATTCTCACAGTAGGTATGTTAATATGTGGTTTTCTAAAGAACACTATTTAGAATATCTTTTTGTCTTTGCAGTGAGCTCTCTGCTTGCCCCTCTTGGCCATTCTTCTTCTTCTTTTTTTGACTTGTACTTCCTCTTTCGTGGTTTCTTTGATTAAGAAAATCAAATCATTTGCATTACCTTCCTTCGTCATTTGATCTTCAGCCTTCTTTTTCCATCATTACTTTTACGTTTTCCAACTTTTTGTTGTTTAGCTCATTACCGTTTGGAACAGTTCTCCATATTTTCCTTAGTTTGACATTAAATTTTTGTTTGTCGTTTCTTCAATAAACTCACAATCACAAACTGTAAAAATTTTCGAAAAAATTAGATAAGAAACATATTCTTCGAAGTTTAATTTTTCCTAAGTTTTAGTTTTGATTTCTCTTTTATTGTATGTCAAGTTCCCCAAATCTTACTGTTAAGTATGTATTTGATTGTTTTATTTATTTGTTAGTTACATCACTTTCATCTTAACCATTTTGATTTTAGTCCTCACCCATATTTTTCTTCATTTTGTAAATGAACTGTTGTTCCCTTTATTTTGGCATTTGTTTCTTATTCCATTGGTTTATTTTAGCAAAATTTGCCCCGTATGTTTTGGACACCTTCCGTTGCGTTGTTTATTGAAGGTTTCTGTTAATAGTGTCTTCTGCATTATTTTATTATAAGTCGCTGGATCATTACCCACCCTGTCATTTAGGTCCCCCATAATTAGTAGGATCCCTTTTGATTCATCCACAGTTGCTTGAAGTTGTTCATAGAATAGCTCTTTTTTATTTCAGCAGCGTCTTCGTTTGGTTTATATGCCGCTATAATAACTATCTAATATTTACTGTTTTTCAATCTTAATTTCAACATATAGTGTCTGTGATACAAAGGTCCATTGCTTTATTTTAGCGCATGGCAGTTAGCGACTTAAACAAATAGAAGATATGTAATAAATAGGAAGGAAGCTATACAAATGAAAAAGAAAAAAAGAGAGATAATAGCAGCAAAAGAACAATAATCAGCGAAAACCTACACATAGAAACGAAAATACGGAAAGCAACAAATTATCAAAAAATTTATATAAGAATAACTACACCCGCATTACACTCGCGAAGCTAAATTTGGAATTAGCGGAGGTCTTGAAGTTCTATTTCAACTTTCCTAATTAAGAGACCTAAGTGAACTTGAATAATTTCTAAGTCCTTAAATTTATTTAGTTAAATACGTAAAAGCATAGATAAATTAATTTATCTATGGTAAAAGTAAATGAAAGATGTAGGAACAGGTGCGATATCGACCAAAATATCGATGCCACAAATAGGCAGGGAGAAAGAAAAGGTGATTCTACATACCTTTGGGTACATTTGTTAATGAACAATATAATGCGAGGGCAGCATAATAAGTGGTTAGCCTAATAATGAGAAACTAATTATATATTTTTAAAATGATATTTATTTTTCAACATAGTCTTCTGACAGTGCAATGCGTTTTGTTCAACGATGTTCTAGTGTATTAGTCCCATCATGAAAGGTGTTTTCCTCGAGGTCAGTAAAATAGGCGTCCACGGCAGACTTGACCTCCTCGTCAGTTGCAAATCTCTGTCCTCCTCCCAAGAAAATTTTAAGCTTAGGGAATAAACGGAAATTAGAGGGAGCTAAATCCGGCGAATAAGCTGAATGCGGAAGCAAGTCGTAGTTTAGTTTCTTGATTTTTGCCATTGCAGTAACACTAGTGTGGGGACATTCATGGTTTTGATGAAAACTGATATCGTGTAAAACCTGGTCTTTTTTTTGGACATTTCGGTGCAATCGCTCCAGAAGGTTCACTATTTATAGTTTGCCCTTTTGGGAGATGGTCTATCATCAGAATCCTTTTGGCATCCCAGACAACTGATGCCATCACCTTGCCAGTTGAATTTACGACTATCGCTTTCTTTGGAGCTGAGCAACCGGGTTCTGTCCATTACTTCGACTGGAGTTTCGTCTCAAGGTCTCATCTGTAGTTACAAATCGGCGCATAAAATCGGTTGAATTTACTCTTAGGAAACTTGTACTCGAAGACATTTTTGATCAAGTGTAAGCAATCGCGCCACACATCTTGCTGAAAGTGCTTTACTTCTATTAAAATAGTGTGCACTCGCTTTTTTGAGATGTTTGCATTGTTAGTTATTTTGTTCAGTTTCAGCCGCCTGCCTTTCAACACCAGATCGTAAATTTTGATGACTATTTTTGGTGTTGTGACGCTTTTTGGGCGTCTAGAGCGATGTTCGTCTTAGATGCTCCTACAGTGGCATTTAAACTCAGGCACCCTATTTTTTACGACAGCATATGATGGAGCCCCTTCACTCAATACATTTTTCATCTCTTCGAAAATACAGCATGCATTTTCTTTTCAGAGTAACTAACTCCAAACTACTGGAAAGATGGCCGTTATATTTTCGGCATTGCCAGTTAAAAGATCAAACTTTCAAACCATGAACCACATGAATAAAAATTTTACCTTCGAGTGCCAACTATGTGAGGGCCAAACCACTTACTTAACACCCCGCCCTCGTACATAGTTACTTGCTAAGCAATAAATTAAGGGCTGTAACTTTAGGAGAGTAGAAAATAAGAAAAAAATGAGCAAACAGGATAAAAAATAACAAATAACTGACGAGTTAGAGGAAACTATTTATAATTGTCAACTGGACTGAAAATAGCACAGCAACGTGACACGGTAAAAGGGTAAAACACTGAAATAAGAATATGGCTTTAATACGTAAGAATATCAATGAATAACAAAGCAAAATTAGATGAAGAAATCAACCAGCGACAGCAAGAAAAGTGCAAAGTTCCAAGAGAAAGCGAAGGATAAATCCACAAGAACTGGAAGCCCAGCTGAAGCTTCAGCAAGAAAAAGCGAAAGCATTGATAAAACCTGCTAAAACATGTAAACAGATGGAATATGTTTCGAAAAAATAATATAAGAAGTCATGACAGGAAGAAATGGAAATGGACAATAAAGAAGAATAACAAAAAAATATGCCCAAAAAGCATAAACTGGAAAAAATCTACATAGCAAGGAATATAACCCATCACAGCTCTGAAAAATAGAAGAGGTTCAGGATTAAGGTCCGTAAAACGTTGTTAAGATGCAAAAATTGTAAAATACTTGTTTTAATTTTTTGTTAGAATACTAAATTTTCCAAAGCCTACCTTAAATAATACAGTTTATTGTTATTACCTGATTGAAACAAAAAATAGTTTTTCAGCACGTGTAAATTGGTTAATTTAATCGAATGTCAGAGGCACTGTTAAAACTACAATAATATTAATAAAACACATATTGTTAAAAAAGTTTAACACGAAATACGTTTGTTTTATGAATAGTTTTTTACGGGGCTTCTAACATTCGTTTGAAGCAGACCACCGGCTCTGTTACTGATATTTAATTGGTTAAATTAATCTCCATGTTTCTTATTTTTACCTTTTTAAATATTTTTGACTTCAGAACAATTTACTTTCATCAAGTCAATTTAATCTACTAATAAGCGTTAATTACAAAGGTATCTATATTCAGCTTTATTGTTATAAAATATTGTCACGTAAAAAATTATCTCAAGACATATTTGCTGAAAATTTTAACATTTTAAAAACCACATTCTTTTACTGAAACTTAGATTAAAGGTTACAGTTTAGGGTTTTCTTAAGAACTTTTCAGATGCTTAGTAAGGTCCCTGAACTATATTTTTTAAACAAAGTAATTTTTCAGATTTGTACGTATTTGAATTATAAAGTGACAACTAATTACCGATAAAAATTATGAAGTCGTAAATTCAGTTTTAATTCTACCTAAAGAATTAATTTAACTAATGTAAGTGGAAATCCAGGTAAAGCGAAAGCTCTTTTAGGCGTGTAACGTTAATAAAATGTATTAAAAGCGAAGAGCGGAATTTATGGAAATGTATGTATGCAAAATAAAAAAAAGACGTTCTTAAAATAGACCTAATTAATATCAGCTTTTATATATGTGTGGTTAGAATGGCTACTACAGTGCATAAAAATTTAAATTAGTGCCACTGTTACGGCGAAAAAATATAAAGACCTTAGTTTATTGAAGTTGGAAGATGTAAATATGGAAATAATAAAATGTTAAAATATTGCATTATGCTACGGTAGCCAACCTGTCTACGTATGCAAAGCTGAATTACTAATTTAAGCAGTAACAAGGTGAACTGAAAAGAAGTTGATATGTAAAACACACCTTGCTTCACGGATCGATAAGTACTAGAGTCGAGATATCGCCGGTTTTACATGTTATCTGATAAAATATAGCCGCCATGGCGTGTCCTGTCCATACTTGTCATATGCTGTTATTAAACTTGTTATTTAGCGAACGACTTGCCTAAAATTATCGTAAAATATTTGTTTAGTTCGTTGTTTTCCAGATATAATACGCTAGAAAAATTCAGAAGTCGTCTGCTTCATACTTTAATATTAATTTATTCGAGGAGGCATCGAACCAACACACATCTGCAAGTCATTATTACTAAATATTCCGATCATTATTTCCATTTTAGTATAATGCAGATCCCAATTGAAAATATCGAAAGACATTACAACCTTTTCTGTTCATCAGTAAAGGAATAGAAAATAAATTAATTTTTGCAACAAAATATTTTTCAGGCCCAAAGATAAATTAATCCACAGACAATTGTTGTGCCAACAATTATATTGTTTAAACTTTAATGGTAGTTTTTACCGGCAGCATTAGAGTTAACTGATTTACCCTGGCTTCCATACTGAGCACTTACGACCCTCGTTATGTAAGTAACTATTTTGCAAAAGTTGCTGAAAATCAGCATCTTACTCGAAACTTACAAAATAAGCAAGGAAGTAAAGAATACTTTTATTTTGCCACTAAAATGCTTTTCTCGTATTAAAGATTTCCTATGAAGAAACGACCCCTCAGCAATCTAAATTTCTTAAATTGCAAATAATTCAAAAGCCAGCCAAGCCCACTGAAAATTCATAAACAAATTTTGTTAGCAAGCTGTTCGAAAATTCTTTATTTTTCAAACCTAATAAATTTCCAAGCCTTTCGATTTTGAAAAATTCAACGAAATAAATTATCCACTAACGATTTGGTTTTCAATTTATTTAAACATTAACAAAACCAGTTTTCTATTATTGAATGTTAAATAGCGATATTGCAATAATTATATCCTTCTCTATAATTAACATTGAAAAAGATTAAATTAAGAATCAACAATAAGTCTGTAACTAGAAAAACATTTACTTTTTTATTCATTAGATTAATTAAAGGTGATAAATATTATCCAAAAAATAAATTATTTAACACTATTTAGTGATTGTATGGGACATTGATGACGTCGAATTAATTTTCTGTTTACCAGTTTGGTGTTTAAATAGTCAAACGTTTTACTGTAATTCCTTTAGTTAGTAAAATAATAATTTAAATGTTTGACATTTGCTCAGATATTTTTCGGTTCACTCCTTTGATGTTACACATAAATTAATTCTTTATGGATTATTTCTACAATTGGTTTTTAATTTATATGAAATTCTTCTAAACAACCTGTTTAATTTTATTTTTAGTATTTTTCAATTTTATGGATTTTAAGAAAATTTTCGTAAATATTTGCAATTCTTTTGGAAACTTTGGTGGACTTTATCACCCAACAGCTATAAAATTGTTGCTTAAGAAAATTCTAATTTTCCCCACCATTTTCCTCAGTAACTAATTACATTTGTGGAGGAAACCTTGGCACACAGTGGTAACAATAATTATTCGCAACAATCAAAAGTGAATTGAAACTTTTAACAAACATCTAATTAGAACTAAAATATAAAATATCAAGGTTATTACAAACGTAATCAACAAATTATTTGTTTAATAAATGATTAATAAAACCCTAATGTTAGTTAAATAATTGCATGAGTCAGGCATCAAAATCTATTAATTACGGTGTTAAATACGTAAATTAAGTAACATTAAAAAAAGCATGAGTAGCGAAATAACGAATGGAACCAATGGAATGTAAATATGATTTGCGTGTTTTACTGTCTGTAAATTACAAAATCATAGGTCAAATGTCAAGTTTTTTATTTATTTTTCATATGTTTACAATTGGAGAAATAATTAGGTTTTCATTATATTGGTATGAAATTGATGTGTTGGTTTTTAGAAAAACAACCAGACAGGTTTTATTTTCCATTTACATTTTGAAAAGTGAAAGTATTCTGTACTTTTGGGGACCTCGAGTAAAGAAACAAATTTGTTAAGTTCTTTAAATTGGTCTACTCTATAAAAATATATATGCTTGAAAAACGAATTAATGTGGTTCAATTGCTGTTAACATAAAAACAATTACAATAATGCAACACTAATTCGTTTAAGTGAAATTAATAATAACATTTAAAACAGATGTAACATTGCTGAAATTATCCCAACAAACATTTGGGATGAGGTATTTAATAAGAAAGGAAAATAAGCTCAGATTACGAAGATAGATAACCGGTCATTCTATAAATATTATAACTAATTCAACAAATCTTGCTTTAAAACTGCTAGAGCACTAGACATACCTTTTCAATTGCAGCCCTATAAATCAAATTTCTCGAATGGATTCATGTATTTTTATATGTGGTATAAATCTATAAATACCACTCTACAAAAGCAACCTAAATATATTACTCAAAAATGCAATATGTATAATCATTTTATGTGCGTTTCTAATATGCTCCCTGTATTTCCGTAGACTCTCATATTCTATCCTTGTCGCGATTTGCGGCGACAAACTTCGGCACGGGTTTGGTCGGGCAGTGCAGCCTTCTGTCTTTATACTCCGTGGTTCAAAGTTTTACATATTTATGTGGGTATCTTAATCACCGAAGATGAAAATAACAGTGAAGAAAATAAATGCAAAATTGATAGGAGCGGGTAGGACACAATAACTGCAACTATAATCATAATCAATTCAAAAATTTAAAAAAATTGCCACCAAAGGCAAAAGAATTTCTGAGCCTTTCCTAAGGCCTGCTGTTTTGTGAGAGTGCAAAATGTGAATACTGAACAAAGTGTACTGGATTATTGTGGGAAAAGAAAATCTTAAGGTGAATCTATGAGGGGGAAGATGAATAGAAAATGGGAAGGAAGAAATAATCAAGAACTGGGGGAACTTTATGAAGAGCCAGAAGTAACACAATAACAGCAAAGCGCATATTGAGAAATAGCAAAAACCATACTAAGATTCAATCCAGGAAGTACGAAAAAGAAAGCCCAATCAAGAAGAAACCCCTCCCTAAAAATAGGTGCCTAATAATGAAGTTGAAGGAAAGAGGAGTGGCAAAGTGGAAAATAAAGACGAAGACAGTTAAAGGAAAAGAATCATTAATCTATAGACAAATCTTACAGGGTGTTTCCTAAATATGTGGAAAAAATGCAAGAAGCGATTCCTGGCCGAAAATTAATGGTACCTACTTGAATCATAAAATGTGGCCCTGAAGAGTTGCGCCTTTTGAAGAATGGAGTAAATATTTAGTTTTTAATTTTTTACTCAAATTCGGACAATATAGAAAAATGAAAATTACTGGACGTTTTCTACTAATAAGAAGGCTCTTTTAGAATATTTTTGTCGGTCTGGATGACGTCAAGGTTAGCATATTTCTTGTCTTGTAAACCAAAAATCTTGGTTTCGATTCCCTGGCCCTGTCGATGAGATTTTTAATGCAGAAAAATACCTGAAAGTATGCCGTCCTTCGGATACAAGATAAAACTGTAGATTCCGTGCCAATACGAGAAATCCTTTGAGTTCGGCAAAATTCTAGTCGGGTAGTGCTAATAACCGTGGTAGTCGATGCGCGTTGAAATTACTGGCACCCGCAAGCCTAGATTTCGCCCAACATATATGTAATGACGTTATTACTAACTGTTTTGTAAGTTGGAAAATTGGCTTTTACTGACTGTTACTTTCTACCCGGGTGGAAAATGATCAGCTGATCACTTTCCACCCAGCCGGCGTCACTATTATTAAATGACAGCTTGTCAAAATATTAATTATTAGTATATTTAAATGATTCATATTAATTTATATGTATGGTTGAAAATAAAATAGTATACAAACCTTGGTGAAAAGTTTCATTACTGTCTCGAGATATAATAAACGACAGTAATGAACTTTCCACCTCGGTATGTAATATACTATTTCGTCTACCCGTATTCTTATAAGGCAGTGAAATTTACAAGCACTGTTGAATTTTTTCATTAGAAATTTTGAATGTACCGGATTTTCTACATTTAAAAACACTCGTCAAAAAGCCTTATTTATTTAGGAATATTTTCGTTTCATAAAATATATTGTATAGTACTAGATAACAATAGCCCTGGGCGTTGCATTTGTGCACACCAAATTTGAAATTAATAGGGTTTTTAAAATTTTAGAAAACAGAACCCGTGTGCTTTCAAAGGCTTTGCTGATCTTTTGTACAACCCGCTGTATCTTCTCTATTATAAAGTGCACCTGCCTGAAGCCGAACTGATGGTTAGGTATTAACTCATTATCCTCAATAACTGGAAGTAGCGTTTTAAGTAGAAGCTTTTCGAGAATTTTGAAAACGATAGTTAGAAGGCTTATTGATGAGTAAGATTTTAATTCAGTGGTTGATTGGTTTTAAAATGATTATCTTTGCTGCTTTTCACTGGCCCGGGAAATACACAATGCGTTGAACAGGTGCATAAGATATTTTGGCATTCTTTAAGAATTCTACCGGTGATTAGAGCTTGTCCAGGTGCTTCCTTAGAATTTAGAGTGCTAACTGCTTCTGCAACATTGGACAGAAAGTTCGAGTTGATAGGGTGTTTCTAATAGTCGAATTATTTCGTTTCCACTTCATCAGGTTCATTATCTGAGGGATGTGGTCTTCTTTTTTCGTTATCCTCCAAAAGAGGAGAATCAGTCGCTTCGGGGGGTGTGAGATTTTTCAGATATGTTTGTATGCATGCATTTTTTTTTAGCAATTCTTTAAGTTCTTGGGTAACTGTATTGAGTGATCGATTATTTTCAGGTTTTCTCAGTCTTTATCATTGCCTTCGCAGTTCTGCTTAACTAATATAGGGCAGTCATACGCTGAAGCACTCTCTGCTTATATTAGTGTTGCATTCCAGCCCTCCCATTGGATGGTACTATTGAAATTCTTGACAGCAACCTCAATATTACCTTCATCAGTTTGAACGAATGTTTCCCTTCGATTTGAAGTTTAGGGGTTAGTGTAATCATAATCAAGATTGCGGAGTCGTCTTAAGGTAGGCCAAAGCATGATTTCGCTATAGCAAAGTTTGGGGATATTTTTTGCTAAACAGAAGTTGAAATCTATTTAAAAATGGTGAAGCAACAAAAATTGTTGGCCGATTTGATACAAATAGTACTAGACAAGAGAAAAACTTATGTAAGTTTTAACTATAACGATGACCGGTCTGATTCACAAGACCAAGTCTAATCTAGGAAGGAATCGAAATCTATGGTATTTGTAAATAGTAGACTTCTGTAATTTATTTGTATTTATTTCCAGAAAGTGTTGCACTTAACAAAGTATTTCCACTTGTCTATTAAGCAACATTATTATTAAGGAATTTTCACATCCCCAGATCCCCATCAAATTAATTACCGACGGTTTGTATACCTTCACAAAAATGAGTATTAAATTACGTTTAACTTGTTTAGAATGTCTGATAACGTATTTAATTTTAACAATAATTATTGACGAGAGATTCAGTATGTAAAAGTGAAATATCAAGATCGATATAACACAGTATAAAAATAAAATTCTTTCAGATTCAAAATGGTTATTACTTCAGCCCCAACTCTTCAGCGAAAACTAGGGAAAAACGTTACGGTTATTAACGAAAACATAGAAATCCAGAAAACGTCAGCATAGTTATTCGCCTCTTTATAGACTGTTTGTCTTAAAATAAGCTGAGGAAAATGTATGTTAATTTTCTCGCCTACTTAGCAAACATGCTGTATATTTATTGAAGTAAAGGATGAGTGGTACTATTGGGTAGTACTTTAAAAACCACAACAATGCCCTGTGTTGCTGTAAACAACAAAATTCGCAGTAGCTTCATTAAACTGCTCGTATCTACGATTATGATTATTAAGTACCAGAATCAATAATAGGCAATAACAAATTCGAAGAAATAGCATAATCAAGCCAACCTTGACGTATGTATGTGAAACATAGGTTTTGACACAACTCAAAAAACAAATTGAAATGTACCTATTGCAAGAACAGTTTTATGATAAATTTATGGGCGGTTTGAAGAAACAAATGCAATGCTCAGAGAAGGATAAATTCAAAACTAAATTACTTAGTAAAATAAGCAAAGGCTGTATATTTTGTAAAACTCCAAAGTGACTAGGACATCTAATGCGAATGGAAAGTACAAAATATATCTAATATATCTTGAAAAGGGCATCAAGTTATAATAGAATACAAGTAAAACTGTATCTTCTTAGAGTGGCATACCCTTCACAGTTCACAGGGCGTTGCCGATCCTCTCCCCATATGCCTGTGGTGTGCGTGTTAAGTAGCCTACAGACATAGGGGACCTACTGTATGAAAGAGGTAAAATATGAGATACGACAATTTTTATATCGAAAAATTTTAATGTAAGCCAAGATTTCGCCGTCTATAAACTTGGATAATTCGAGGGTCTAAAATTCAAAAGCAAGTGTTACGCCGAAGAGTAAATAAGTAAGATTATTGCTTCAGGCACTTCGATTTTAATGTCAAAATAAGAAACTTGTCCCCTCTGTAAGTTCATTAAGCTTATGAGGCGATTACAGATCTTTTCATATAAAAAAACTAGCCAAAAGTTGAAAAACTTTGAAAGCAGTGCTTAGAAAACCTAATACATATTTCGATAAGCAAACCATCTCCATTAGAAGTTGCCGAAATACGTACTTGGTTTTCAATTACTGTGGTTTTTGCCACATTTTGGAATCAAATCAAAGGTTCTAGGTTAAATCTGACAGATCAATTTACTGCTGAATTTAGTCTGAAGTTATTGCCAGTAAAATAAACTTTACAATAAATATTCTTTTCCTGTTAGAATTTTTATGAAATGAGTTGATGTGTTAAAAACCGTAGTCATTTCCTTAGCAGGAAATAATGACATTTTGGTATTTAACAAAGCCATATTCCTAACTGAAACATGAAGTACTTGACCTATTGTCACCTAGCATCCAATAATTTTCAAACGCTGAAAATGCTTTAGCATTTTAGAAGAGGTATTTATTGCTACATATCAGGAGTTATTAAAGCACGTGCAAGAAAACCACTGAAATACTTCCAGCCTGCGTACTGTACAATATAACATATTGGGTAATTTATTAAGTGTGTAAATTTTATTGCAACAATATAAGCTCCCCCTGGCAAAAATAGCGAAGTGTCAAAGCAGGTGTTTAATTCGGCAACAAGGAGTGATTGGTTGACCCCCCAGGAGGTACCGTAGGGGGTATCAGAGGTCGGAATTCCAAATCTCACCTCTTAAACAATGCCTAGTGAGCGGCACTACGTTAAAAAATGCAGCGTAAAATTCTCTACGGATTAATTTAAATATTTAAGTCGTTTCAAAAGTTTATGTTATATATTTATTTATATTCTTAATGAAAATTTGTAGGGGCACACCTGTGTTTTTATTAGAATTTTTTAAAAGGATTAACTTTTGGTGATTAATTTCGCGAGAAGTCCAGATTTTTGTTTCGTTTCTTTGTACTACTTAATCTGCTGTAATATTTTTGGGAGTTTTTCTAATGTGTTTGATTTTAATACATGGAATTTATTATTTTGTTGCTGAAAGGTTTTTCACAAAGTTTCAAATGTTTTATGCTATTTTGGGACATTTTGAATCTTCATAAAACTGATGTTATTATTGTGTTAATTTAGGCCAAGGTTCTTTTACCCTTAAACCAGGAATTAGAATAGAATTACATTTTCTTCTTTTTGCAATGAAAGGTTTAGGTACATAAAGTTTTGAGATATTTTGGGACATTTCGTCAAACAACTTAAGTGTTAATTTAGGTCAAGGTCTTTCTCTTACACATTTATATATATTTTAAAGTAAAATGGATAAAAATTTGTACTTTTTAGTGTGTAGTGCTTGAGCTATTGAACTATGTAGTTAAAAGTCCGGCCTGCACATTTTGCAGCTGTTACAGAGAGGCAATGCTCATGTCGCTTTAATGTACTCGTTTTTAATTAAATAATTTTCATAAAACTTCAGAAACAATTCATTAAAAGCACAATGTTAATAAAGTGTACAATTAGGAGTAATTGTTAGCGAACCCCATAATTCACATAATTATTAAGTCTAAGAAATATCACAAACAACATCTCGTTTACTTAATTTAATGCTTATAATTAATTGGATATGTTAACGAAGAAGTAACTGGAAGACATTTGTTTATGTAACAAGCCGTGTTTCCTATTTAATTGTATATCCGTACATGTTGTTTCCATAAGCATTTGACAGCCCCACTTGTAAATAATGCGATTTATTTATGTGCAGGATGTTCAAAGTCACTAATCAGGATTACGTTGATATTTTGTATTAAATTAAATATCGCCATGCGACTGCGGACCCCATATAAGGCGAACTTTCAAGGTGCAACTTGTTCGCGGTGTTATGAAATTCATATAAATATTAACTGAACTTGCATTCAGTAGATGTGTGTGATTTTTCATTGTTGGGCGTTTTTTACTGTGCATATTCGGTATGGCAAACACAACCCTTTTGTTGGAATTATTTGGTACCGAAACTGGAATCGTTTATTTACTATCGGATTAAACATGTTTCGCTTTAGAATTTATTCTACATTTTTATATTTTACTGAATTGGTATTTACTTTCAATTTAGATTATTCAATGAATGTGAAGCAATTTTGAAAAATGAGCATACAAAAATATCGCCGGCAATAGACTGTCAAACAGCGACAGTCTACTATTTCCAGATCCGAGTTTTAAGTTTCTTTTCCTTCTTCTAGCTATACGAGGACGGTGCTTTTTTGTTAATTTAACCAGTTTATTAACTGCAGTTGTCCTTTTTCCAACACAGTTGTTTGAGTTTCATATTTGACATTGTTCTTTTACGTCGTCGTTTTCCAGCAGATGCAATCTGGTTTCCCCTAGTTGAAATTATCATGGTTGCTATTACTTGCAGTTTTAGTAATAGGTATCTAAGTTAGGTCTCACAACTTTAACGAATTTCCTTGTTGAATACCTTTGGTTACTGGTGTTATGTGTGATAATAATTAAAACCCCAGGCAAAATACCTCAAAACCCCCGTCGTGTTAGTTTTTCACAAGAAATGCATATTTAGTGGTATTTCTTAAAATAATTTATTTAAGAGTTTGAAACAGCATTTGAAAATCCTTGTGTAAATTACTAAAAATTGTGGAAAATGCGAAAATTATTGATAATAAAAAAATTTTCACTTTATAGAAATCACAACACGTATCAAGGAAAAATTGTTAATTATTCTGTCTGTTTCGTCTTTATTTGGACCTAATGTTTTTGTTAGAGAGAAAAATAACTAAAAATTTTTGAAGGCGCAGAACTTATTGAAAAGGACTGGCTTTAGATTTCTAGCAGTGCATACAAGTAGTTTAATGTTTAAATAATTTTAGGCTATAAACTTATTTGATAGAGGAAAATAGCGATGGTAAATCAGTTTTTAATACATAAATCTGGAAATTCTACTTTGTATTGATTTTAATGTTGTAAATCTCTAGATAAGCTTGACAAAACACCCATTAAAAATATGGACTTGGAAAAGGTTGACCAAATTATATATTTAGGAGTAATTATAGATGCTAAATTAAATTGTAAGAAGCACGTAGATTATATTATCAGGAAAGTAGCTCGTAAAATTAGTTTACTGGGCATGATATCTAACAAGCTTACTATTCAAGCAAGAATTAGTGTTTACAAAACTATTGCTCCACATTTTGATTACTGTGCACCTGTGCAAGCATTTTGTTTCTCAGTCAGGAAACAGAATTAAAAAGAGTGCAAAAGCAACAAAACAGAGCCATGCGTATTATACTGCAGTGTTCAAAACTTACCAAAATTACCTTAATGTTAGATATCTTGCAATGGTTAAGCATAAAACAGCGTATTTACTTTAAAACTTCAGTATTAGTCTACAAAACAATAAATTGTTTACTTCTAGAATACATGTTCCAGTTATTGATGTACAATTTAGACATACGTGATTATAATACCAGAACTCGCTCCGACTTTAGATTACCAAAATTTTTCAAATCAAAATCTCAAAATTCTTTTTTCTACAAAGGTTTAAAATATTATAGCAATCTTCCACAGGAAATAAAACATTCGCCAAATATTTATAATTTTAAGAAACAATTAAGTTTGTACGTTAATAATAGTTTTTAAGCAAATATTGGGTACTATAAACTTTTGTACGATTTATGTAAATTAGTAATATTACTAAATACATTACATATTATATTATATTATATTATATTAAAAGTTGTTAGCCTAACCTAACATAATATTCATTTTCAAACGTTAAATTTATATTTAGAAGGTCACAAATGAGCAACCATGGTCCAAGTAACGATGAAGTGGACTACGTCCAAGCAAATATATTTTTTTGAAACTCTGGGACATCAAAACACTTTAGACTGAGTTTTTCCATAAATGCCATTGTTAGGCATAACTCCCTTGTATTATTCTGTAGTTAAACCTATAAAGGCAGCTTAGCCTACAGTTGAATGTAAACTTCTTGCCAGGAAGAAGGAATATACCTATAACATTGACACATGAAATCTCTTGCCAGGAAGAAGGAATATACCTATAACATTGACACATGAAATCTGTTTCTTTAAGTTTTTCTAGCAATATTTTCTTGCACAATTTTCAAAGAGCTGTCCCTTTCTTGGTTTAGTTTTCAGCTTAATTTTGAACAAGTTCCTATTATACCTATATGCAAAGGCGTGAAGGTTATTTTTCAAAATTTAAAAATATATTTCATACATATCAGTGATGCTATTTCAAACAGCAATGCAGTACCTTATTCAAGTGTAGATCTAGATTTTCTAGCATTTGTTGCAGATGCTGAGTTGAAATAATACTGAAGAAATATCTTATTTTAGGTTAGCTACGATTTATTGGATATCACAGATACGCATGCCTTACATTAAATTATATTACTTGATTATTCTGGTACAAAGTTGATCGTATATTTAGTCATCGTAGAAAGAAGTGTTTGAAAGAATGAAACTTTAACAATTTTTCTAAATAAGTAGCGCGAAGCTTGCCTTAGTTTTCATGAAATTTAACAGTAATAACTACTACTCTACTCTGTTATAAGTTTTGAAATATAAAAGACGCGTCCAACGCCATTTAAAACGTATTTTACTGTTTGTTTATTAAGATAAGTTTCAAAAAATCTCGTGAATATCGTGAATGCATTTTTTTCTGGTGGAAAATTTAAAAAGTGGCCCATTTTATCATGTTAGAACTCTTTATTAATTAGTAGATGGGAAGGTGTGATTCCAATTTAAGCTTAGGTATATCAAGAAATTACTCCAATTCTTAAATTAGAAACTTCGAATACATCTTTAATTTTGTTTTAAATCCTTTTGTCCTTAGTTAAAACATTATATTTTGATTCTATGAAAAGTTAGCCTAGAAGATATATAACTGCTGTTTCAGTTCTTAGAGTTGGTACACTAAAAGGTTTACTTCACTAACTTAATCAACATTTACTCAATTGCTTAGCTTAATAGAGAACATTCTACAAATATTTCAGATTTTTTGAAAAACTACAGGCAATTTTTTTTAATAAATTTATTGATATCAAACATCTCCATGCAATTTAAAGGTTTTTTTACGCTACAAGTTTTCAAATCAGAATTATTTTGAACTAAAAATTTCATTAGGCAAAAGAACCTTTTAGTACAATTTTTGTTTATAAAAACTATTTTAACATCTCGTTTGTAGTTTCCCCTTTGCCCTCCTCGATTTTGCTAATGCCTTTTAAGTAATATTTAAGTGTTGAGGAGTTCTTAAAGAAAACGCAAAACTTGTAGAAACCATTTAAAGGGCTCATCTCTAAAATTTACATTTTTGCTAGAATTTTTTCACATTGACTGAATTACTTTTGTGTTAATTTGGCCACAAATAGTATAAGATTTGATCATGCCTTTATCGATTTAATATTACATACAAATTAGCTATTTTAAATTGTCTGTTTATAAGAGCATCTTTCGTATAGTTTAATATTTCAATTTCTAATCATTTTCAGAACTTTCCTGGAAAACTTTTTCTGCGAGGATCATCCCCCAATAAAAAACAAACAAGGTAAGGCAAAAGAAAGCATAAATTCTAAAACAAAGAATACTCGTTGTACTCCGAGCTTTTGACCGAACATAATTATTATTAGAATAGCGATTAACCTACAACAAATTAGAAAAGCGATTCTTCGGACTTCACAAACTCTTTGATGTGTTTAATAAAGTTTTTCTTTTATCATGAAGATGAATTAACTTTCTCTAAATCTTCCAACATTTTTAGACATTCCATAGGCGCCGATTCCGTGGCGGAACTGAGACCTATGCCCCCATAATGAAATGTTTAAAGGGACAGTGCTCCCATAAAAGCAATAGTAACATTTTTTGGTAACTGAAACAAAGGCTTCTACATAATTAAAGTGATTACTATTTTGAATATCTATTAAGATGCCTCCATAAATTAGATTAGTTTTGCTTGACTAACGATAATTTCAGTCTAAGAGCATACATAAAATAACCAAGACACTCTGACCTGTGGTTACGCTTTTACGCTACGTTCAGGACTTCTAAGATGTCGCCTTAGTAGCACGAAACTAAAATATGATAAAATACTGACTCCCTACTGCATTAAGTTTATTGTTAAATCTGTGTGAAGGTCAGTTGTCTAATCTGCTGACGTCACAAGAATTTTACAAGTGGCCACTGTAACAATACTGGTTATATAAAAAAAAATTCATGCAGTGCCATCTTTAACCGTGCTCTGAAAGTATTGATAGTGTAACCTAGCGCACATTGACATCAGAGATCTTGGTTATTTTATCTATGCTAAGAGTAAGAAAATTATTTAGCTGTGTCTCCATAAAGATCCTGAAAACTCAGTGCCTATGGGATATGCTATTATTTCTTCTAAGAAAACATTTCACGATATAATTTCTAAAATCAAATAAATTTATTAAATCTGTAGAAAATCTTTTGGATTTGATTAATCGATGAGGTTTCGATTTTGTTATAGTTTGCGGTTTAATAAGAACGCTTTGCTTGTGAAATAATAAGGGGTGGTACAGACGTAGCTTCATAAAGTTTTTGATACCTGAGCAAAAAGTTTTAACAATTTTCAGTCGAAGATATTATAATAAACTGGTTGTTATTAAGAGAAACATGAATATTCTACTTATTTTCGATAAATTCATTTACATAATTTAAAAAACATAATTTCCAAGGTTAACTAAACGGAGTTAACATCTTTTATATATTTTTTCTGGATATTTCGCCAACAGTTGCTAAATTAAAAAATTTGATACAAGTCTATCTTCGTTTTCGAACAAATTTCAAACTCGCCATAACAAACTTTCAGAAAATATTTAAAGGGTTAATAAGTACCATCAAAACTCCTTTTTGTTGTACAAATAATTTATTGAATTCGATGTGCAAGAAAACGGACAAAATTACTGTAAACGAATAAGAAATAATCAAACCTCAAGACTTTTGCAATCTGGAAGATTTAATTTTGAGCTTAATCGATCAAAAGAAAAATCAAATTTGTGGAAGGATTTACTCGTTTTGAAACAGTTTGGCTGTGAAGCTTCAGTTTTTATTTAATTTATTTTCTCAAGGTACACACCCGATTTCAATACGTGGGAAAAGAAAAGAAACTTGCAAAATATCAAACATTAAAATGATAATCCTACTTTTGTAATCTCCCCAGTTTGAAATTCGTTAGTTCGTTTCCTGAACCTATATCAAACGGGTATTTTAAAGGTATGGCTTCAATAATGCTATCAAAACATGGGTCCCAAAATAAAGAAAATTATTTTACGAACTACAAAAAAAATTGAGGATTTTGAAGGATTAACACTCGGGTTTACTTTAAGGGAGGCTTCTGTAACGGTTTTATTACCCCATTTTCTCATTTTGTTTGCACATAATCCTGCTTAAAAATTAGGAATTGGAAAAATATCTACCTATATAAAATCTGCCAAAATTAGTTTGAAATACATTTGTTCTATAAATTGTTGTGAATTCAAGGATTCAACTTTACAATGAAATTCCAACACCAAACTGTTTTCAATTAACGCAATTCAGATCTTTTGAATTCGATTTCGTGAAATGCAAATAACCATTTTAAACAATCGCAGTAATTTGGTTTAAATACGCCTTGAGGTTTAAGGTCATATCCTCTGCATGTTGTTGCTTTAAAACTTTGTGATTTTTTTACAAATCTTAGTAATTTATGTTGTTCATCTTGATTTATACATCTTTTTTGACGTCTAAATAAAAATCAAACGCACAATAGTGACTAAATGGCATCGATAAAATATAACCGAATGACATTTATACTCATAGCCTTGATTGACTTCTACGAAAATTATTGCGAGATGAACGTCTGACAGGTTCGCCAATTAATGATACTAAATCACTCAAAGTGCCAACGGATAGATATTTTTAGCGGTAGATAATGTAATTTATCCTTATACATTTCGATGGTATCTGCGGCTTCTTTGGTGTCCACGAAGAATTCCAGCGTTAGCCGCTAACCAGCGATGCCGAAAACGTATACATTGGAATCTTAAGCATGCATGTAAAAAGCGGGGGTCCTATGATATCTTCACGGGGTCCCGGTTCCAACCGCGGCTGCCCGGGATCTCACACCTCTTTGACCAGGTGTTATATGCTTCGTTGGACTTGGTCCAGAAATAAAACCGTCAAGAGAGACAAGGAATGAAGTCCCCCCTTGCTCGTTAAACGCATGAATCACTTGAATGTTGTATGTTAGTTTTTATATCGATTTAACATCGTTACCGATCGTGTAAGGAATGATTTAAGTCCTCACGGTTTAATCTATTGTTTTTTGGACAAAGAGTTTGCACTTTAGTTTGCTTACTGCGATAATTTATTACTGGATTATGGTTATGAATGGGTTTTTATTCGCTTATAAGCACGTCCTATTTGAAAGAAAATTATTTTTATTCATAAATCTTAACCTTGGGAAATTTATCACTGAAGTTGTATGTTTAGATTGAATAATAAATTTAAATTAAAAAAATATATAGGAAGTCAGTCTGCGAACAGAACAGTTTCTTTGATGATACCAGAATAAATTCCCAAAAACGATTTTCAGAAAAGTAGACCTTTAAAAATTTTCAATACATTTTCAAGACTTAAATTCCACAGTAAAAACTACTGCCGTAAAGCAAGTTCAGCCTAACTTCCTCCATTCCCACAGTATTTCTTCCATCTGTAGTGAAACTTCCATAATTTTAAGACTTATATTTGAATTTATACCTTCGTTTCTCGTACCTACTACTCGTCATCCTTTTATAGATAAAATACTTGTTGGATGCCATGTTTTAGAATAAATGATAAGTTATTCAAACAGTTTGTTTTAATGTTTTAAACCCCATTTTATGGTTTTTGATACTTTGAATACTTTAATCGATGGATTAGAAATATTAAATTATAAAACTAATAAATAATATGAAAAATTGTTATAACTGCCCTGGCAAATTAATATTAACTGCTATAAATCTTGTGCAAAAGTTGGCTGCATTTAGTTTCTCAAGGTTCGTTCTTTAAGCTTTGTTTACACGAAATTAAATCCAATAAAAGTCAATAATTGAATTAGAAGATAAAATGTTTTATTTGTTATTTTTATTTGCGTTCCAGTGGCAATATTTTGATATGGTAAGAAATACCGAAACGGGTAGGCAAGTTCGTTAGTCGATCAATGAAATGTTGTGATTTGTAAAGACGTTGGCGTAAGTTGATTGACCATTTAAACTTTTAAGGTGTTCACATGCGGCAGCGTTTTGAAAGGATGATGCAAAATCATCCTCCTTTATTACGTAAAAAATAACAAACAACTAAAAGCAGCCTAGAACATTGAAAGAATTTTTGTAAATTAATTCCGAGTCACGATCCACGAGTATCCCATAAGGGTAAATTGAATGAAAACATGCAACAATGCAACGTTTGAGTTAAAAACTAAATCATTTTTCTGTTCCCATTCGGAATTAAATATTTATATATTTCGAAGTTCGATCTACTTTTCCCAAAGCACAATGATATAAATCCGGTTGCTACCTGGATATTATAAGAAAACAGGCAAAATCGAATTTCAATGGTATTGATTGAAAAGCACAAAGCACGGATTGTATTCTTTACATTATTGTATTCTTATTCAAAATAAAGATTGCGGAACCCAACTGTCAAAGTCCTGACAATACAAAGAGCACCTGGTCGATGCCAAATAATTAATACAATTGTACTACGGGCAATTTTAATCAGAACTAACGGGTGAATTTGATTCCGAACAGGTACTAGTATTGTTGAAATTTAAACACGTTTAGAATTAATTTTAAACCTTTTGGTAGAGGTAATTCCGTTTCAACAAAGGCCTGCTCTGTTTATTCCTTCTTCATAAATTTTAAACATAAAATTCTCAGAATCCTGAACGTTTAAAAATTACTTTTTCGTCATTCATATTAGATTTGTTGCGGACGTTGTAATAAATTATGATGGACGATATATAAATGTTCACGAAATTCCTTCGCTTTCATCTAATGAATAGCGACGTATTAACATAAATTAATATCGTATAACATAATGTAGACATTAGCATTCATTTAGTTTTATTTTTATTTCTCACATATTCCACTACCGACTGTTAAGCTACCTGGTGGGAGTAGTTTTGATCACTAAAACACCGGAGCGGTCAAATAACGTCCAAATTAGTGGCTACTTTATTGGAAAATTTAAGAATTTTGATTTTTATAGCCTCGTCTTATACCAGTTCGGGCTTCCATTAACTGCTTGTCGAAGATATGTTGTTTGGTATCCTCCTGACAGCAGATTACGTAAATTTCGCCGGTTAAAGTTTTACAAGAACAAGTTTACGCCTTGTGAGGAGGCCAGATGGTCAACTGACAATTATGCTTTAGTTTTACTACTTTTTATTTCTGATTTAATGCATATAAAAGTCCAACTACCAGCATTTTTATTCATAGTTTTTAATTTTATTAAAATAGTCGGAATTCGTTTTGCTACCGAAATATTCAGGAGCAAAATATTATTTTCGGAATATTATGGTAATTTCTTTGGTTAAAAAATCTTAAACGGTTTCCCAGGAATGTTTTCGAATTTTATTGTTTTTGAAATTATAAACATTTGTAGATAGGTAATCAAGTCCACGTCATATCGGCGTGTATTCATAAAGGCTGATAACTTTGTAAAATATTTAAGAAAAGGAAGGGACGAATATTGACAATAAAATACTAAAAATGTATAAAAATACGCCATAAAAGATAAAGAAAACGATACCGCAGAAGAGTAATTCTAGCGCAAATTATTAGATTAAATTACCGTCGGCTCCGTCATTATCAAAAATATTTAATTAGCAGAAGAAAAATGAAAAAATACTGAAGCTATGATAAATGCAGGGCAATATAATTCAAAAGGCAGCCACAAAAAATACGTGTGAGGAACATAAAAACTGAGAAAACAAAAATATTATAGAAGACCGAATGTAGTACTTCTAGAAAAGGGAGAGCAACTAGCAAAGAACGGAAATTAAGAACTTTAACGCATAGAAAACTAGAAATACCTAATTAAAGGAAAGGAAAAACTGTGTGGAGAACTAAGATGGAACAAACAAGCATTAAGAAGAAACGCACAACATCGAAATGAAGAGAAACCGAAACGAAGGGAACGCTGACGGAGAACGAACAGTAAAGAAATTAAAAGTCTAAAAACGAATAAATAAAAACTTTGGAAAATCAGAAAAGAGAGAAATTAGTGGGCAAACACATTTAGACAGGTTTACAACGTGCAAAAAGTATAAAAAGTTGTTACGATTTAAAGTAAATATTGCTCATAAAGTGAAAAGAAAAGCAATAAATTTAAAGACAAGAGTCGAGCATATAATACGAATGAAGTGGTTAGGAAAAGTTTTAGAAGTGAAGCTGAAAAAGGAAAAGGACTAAAGAGAGGCAACGAAGCGAAAATTCAAAGGGAAACGAAAAAGGACGGAAATAAACGTAAAGCATAGTACAAAGAAAATAATCAACCAAAGAAAAAAAAATTAAGAAAAAACTATGAAGCAGGCTGAGAAAGAGAAAGGCGAAATGTTGAAGAAGTTTATAACGGAACTGAGCAAGTATTCAGATAAATGTGAAACTCGATAAAGGAAATAGTAAAGTGAAGAAAAAAAGACGAAAAATAGATTAGGAAAGAGGAAGTAAAGACGAACAGCTGAATAAGGGAGAAGCGAAAGGGTTTATGAAGCACCAAAGAAAAAAATTAGAAGTTTAGGCAAGTAGTGGTGCAAATACTAAGAGAAGAAGGAAAAGAATAAAATCAAGAAAATTTTTGAAGAACAAAAAGGTACGGAATTGAAGAAAGACGGAAATCCAAAAACGTAAAAATAATTAAATATAGAAAAAAAGATAAACACAAAACATGTATAACAAAAAGCTAGGAAGAATCGGAAATTAAAGAATAAAGAGGAAAAGGCATTTAGGAGTAATTTGAAAACACAAATGGACACAAATAAATGAACTTAATAGTGAAAAGGAAACCAGTAAATCTTAAAGAGAAAATTTAAGGAAAAGGGTATTGCAAAGAAACAGGAAAAGTCTCAAACCAAAAAAGGAAAAGATATGTCAAGGACGGACTGCAAAGCAAATAAGAGTGGAAAGGAGGAGGAGCTTTGATTAAATACTTGTATTTTGTAAATCGTAGTAACACAAGGGAAATAATCAAATATAAGAAAAAGAAGCAGAAACTATTAAAATCAAAGACAAGTAAAACAAAAGTAAACGAGGAAGGCCTAGGAAGGCTTAATAGGTAATAAGAAAAAGGACAAGGATTACAGTAAATGGAAAAGCTTAGTGAAAAAAGGAAAACCACAGAGATAAGCAGTAGGTATTAAGAAGAAGTTGGAACTCAGGTCGAAAAAGGAGCAAAAAGAGGAAAATCAAGGAAGGATTGGAAAAGGAACTCAAGAGGAATGGAAACAAATTTGAAACATTGTTTGAAGAAAATAGTATGATACAACATAAACATTTATAAAATGTCCGGGAAGATGGAGCAAAGATAAAAAGGTGAAAAGGGAAAAAGTTATCAAACGATTTATGAAAAGTAAAAAGCAAAGAAAAATATAATAAAAATCAGGAGAAAATAGAAATGGATGCAAATAAATAGTAAACTTAATAGCGAAAAGGAAAACAGTAAATCTTAAGAGAAAATTTAAGGAAAACGCTATCAAATAAAGAAACAAGGAAAGTCTCAAGCTAAAAAAGGAGGAGAAAAACCGTCGATGAATGACTACAAAGCAAATAAGAATACAATTTAATAGGAGCTTGGACTAAATGCAAAACGTAGGAACACAAGGTAAAAATAAACAAATATAAGAGAAAGAAGCCGAAACTATTAAAACAAAAGAGAAGAAAAACAAAAGTAAACGAAGAAGACCCAGGAAAGCTTAATAACAACTAAAAAGGACAAGAATTACGATAAATGGAAAACATAGCAAAAAAGGGAAATCCACAAAGCTAACCAATAAGAATTAAAAAGGAGACATAGAAATTGGAGCTCAGATGGTAAGAGGAGGAAGAAGAAGAAAATTAAGGAAAGATTAGAAAAGGGAGTCAAGCGGAACGGAGATAAACGTGAAATATATTTAAAAGGAAGACGAAGAAGAAATGTTCCAAAAGAAAGTCAGGAAAGAGTGAGTAAAGACAAAAGGTTAAAAAAGGAAAAGTTACCACAAGCTTCGTGAAGAATATCAAGTAAAAATTAGGAGAAAATATAGAACAAGGTAGAAATGTAGGAAAGGTAGAAAATGATGACTGGGTTAAGAGGAAGAAAAAGGAAAGGAAACGAAGGGTGACGGAAATATGCGAAACATTGAAGTAAAGAGAACACAGTAAAATAAAGAAATCAAAACCCATTAAATAGGAAGAAGGAAATAATTTAAAATGAATTCTCAACAGAAATAAACTACTTTCCAGGAAAAAAATAGCAATAAAGATGAAGTCTGAAATGAGCTGCTATTTATTTAAAGAAAATTTAATTTACTGAAAAAATACTGAAAACGCACAGTTTGAAGAACACAACTCAGAAAGAAAGCTTACTAAGTACTTCAGGATAATTAAAGTAAACTAAACCAAAGCATGAATTTCTAAACTTTTCAGTCTTTAGTTGTTAAGAATTTGACTGAATTTTCAGGAGAAATCTATAATTTTCCAAAGGAAATTCCCTACTTTTTTTCTTTCTTTCTTTTTCCCTCTTATATCTTTAGAGAGTCGAGGGAGCCGGGCACGCCGAGCAGCAGAGCGGTCACCCATAAAAGTTCTGAGCAAGCAGACTCTTGCTTAACTTTGTTTATTTCAGTATTACGTACACTCCCACTTTGCCGTACTGCCGCTTGAAATTACCTACGAAACATGATAAAAAAATTATATCTACAAAAATGAAAGTTTCTGAAAAAGACTACTTTAAAAAAAGTTAATTCATTAAAAGGCTGAAATAGGTTGATGAATCAAGGCGCAAATTTGTTACTCCTTAGTCTTTAATTTGTTAACGGTGCAACTGAATTTTTAAGAAAAAGCTACAATTTTACTGGGAAAAATTATCAAACAAATACAATTAAAAAGCTAACAGTTCAAAGGAAGTTCTTGTAAAATTTATGAAGATGTAAAGAAAGGATAAACGCAAGGAAAATAATTGCATAGAACAAAAAAAAAGAAAAACAATACGCTGTAAAGGCAAAAGAAAGCAACAAATACAAACAAAACACTAAGGTCCAAACAGAAAGAAAACAAAAAAGGAAAAAGTTGTGATAAGCTTAAAAACACAGCGACCAAATGAAGCAGAAAGGAAGGACTAAATTTGAAGTTTTTGAATACTCTTGTCATACATTTTAGAAAAAATGGTTTTCTGCGGATAAAGGTCGAAGATGCGGAAGAAGCCGAATATTTTGCCTGAAATTTGCAAATATAATATTTTTGCCCTTAAAACAGGAAGCTAAAGAACTCAGTATAGACTTAACGTCCGACAAACGTCGTATTTGTCTCAGCAAATGAAACATTATTATTAATTGCTTTGCAGTATACGTTATTATTTCTTTTTTACTTCTATTTTCGATCAATGTAATACCGTAAAAAACCAAGTGGGCTTAAATTACACGCAAGTGTTTCTACGTTTCAGTAAGGTGGGTATTTTACATATTCCAAGTCTTAGTAATTCCATATTCAACAGTATAACAAATACTGCATAGTAAGTGTTTTTGAAAGAAGATTGTGTTGGTTACTCCTGCATATTAAATATTTGCTTAGCACTCATTGTAATCTTCTCTGTTTGCATTTGTAGGGCAGGGCGAGACACCCTTGACCGAGTTAGAACGAATTAGATTAGCTCATGATAATAAACGAACTAAAACGAGCTCATTAAATAATTTATATAATTCACCAAATCATATTTATAAATAACTATTTGCAATTTCACTCGTGAAAATTACGTAATTTGTAAACAATCAGTTTGAAAGTAAAACCATAGAGTAGAAAATCGAATTTATAACCAATATAACCGCTATTGATTGTTATAGTTGAGCAAATTAAACATAGAAAGGTGTCAAATTGGGTGTTATTAGGAAATTTATGGTTTATGGTTGAAGATAAATTAACATGTTTATTGTAATATTCGAAAGTGTAATACGAAATTATTGGCAGTTAAATAGACGGTTCGGTGGGCTCTAATTACATTCTTGGCAGAATTGACGAAATTGGTTGCAAAAGTTCAATTGTTATTCTTATAGAAAACCCAATCGTATTGGCCTAAATATCTTGGGGAAATTTAAGGAGGGATCAAGTGCAAAATTGGTTCTTGGTGGGAATTTCTACAGAGCTTCCACAACCCAAATCTTGTAAATTTAAAGGACTTTCACCATAAAGCATAAAAAGCCAAAATTTTAAAAATATTGTGGGCTTTTCTCAAAAGATTGCCACCAATTCAGGTTACGTCTAACATATGAAAGAAATTCCTGGAAGCTTTTTAGCCTCGCCTGTCGATAGAGCGTTACGGTTCATTAATATTTCTGAAGGTCCGTATAAGAATGAACCTTAATGTTTGAAGCCTGTATGAATAGTATTCCTATTATTCTATCAACTTATTGTTGGTTTTTTAGTTCCAGTACAACTTGTTATGTAATGATTATAACGGGAATTTAATCGATATGCAGATTTTCAACCGAGGTTTTGTTATAGCTCAATATTAAACTTTCAACTGCGTTTTTGCTATGATCCGCGTCCAAATGTTTCCTTGCAATTTAATTCAACTAAATAAAGTTGAAACCAAACAAATAAAGAATTGCCAAAGTTAATCCAGCGGAAACAAATTGTATACAGATAATTAATGAAAACGTGAAAAATGCACTCACCTGCTCGTAGAGCATCCATGGGTACGGAAGGATATGGAATAGAATAAGGATAACCTTCTTTACGTAAAGTTTTTGGTTTACGCCTCGGTCTGTACTTGTAATCCGGATGTTCTTTCATGTGAAGTGCCCGGAGCCGTTTAGCTTCATCTATAAACGGCCTTTTCTCATCTTCGGTTAGCAATTTCCATTCGGAACCTGTAAAAAAGTCTTTATCAAAGATGTAAATACGACACGCTGTCAAAAATTAACAAAGCCAGAAGAGCGTGGCGAATTCGATTTTTTTGGTAGAAAAATGTCAGTTTTAACACCTGGTCAAGCGATTTATATAAAAATAAAGGAATGTAAAAACTGTCATTCTCGCTTCTTTTTCGGGAATGCTTTGTTGTTAACCAACAATAGATATTTGAGGCACGTTCCAAACATGATAATAATACAGATAATGGCTACAAAAAGCAGTTATATTTTCCTATAGATTTGAAGTTCAAACTGGCCTTTTATTCGCAACAAACACTCTGAATGAGACAAAAGCAGCAGCGATGTCTCCTTAGTTGGCTTTGTTCAGCTTCATTGTTAGCAGAATAGATACTTCAAGTTACATCATTTCAAAGAGATTGTCTGTGATTGCTTTATCTTACTTTGGACCACAATGGAAAGGATGCGGACTATATCGGGGATTTAGAAAATGCCAAGATAACATCATCGATAATGAACAACCTGACGAGGAAGTCGATTCGCAGATTAATGATAGTTTAATTTAATCAAAGATAAGTGTTTCAAGCGTCTATTTCTTTTAAAGGGAGAACAGAAGCTTAATTAGTAAATCATATTTGATTAAGTATAAGATATTGAAGGATGACAATACCAGTCGTATTTAATTAGCATCCTCATTGATAAATCATTACATAATTGCTTTCATCCGGATTACCATTATGCGCTACCATTCTCAGCAGATGATGATGTTTTTTATGCAAGATTTGCACTATAGAAGTAGAAGAATTCATGAAATAATTTTCAAGAAATAATTAATAAGGAGAACAGACAACAATCACTTATATCGGAACTTTCCATACAAACGAAGAAGAAGGAGGCGAAGGACAAGGAAAAGAAATTGAAGAAAAAAGAAAAATATTAGAAGCATAAAATACCTAAGATAAAAATGAATAAAAATAAGGAACAGAAAGATGAAGTAAAAATACTTAAAAAAGTAGGAAAATGCGAAAAAAGGAAGAAGGCGCAAACATCAGTTTAATTGAGCGGAGAAGGAAACATCAATGGAAATAGAATAAGAGAAACAGCCAGCAGTTTTCTTCAGAATTTGTACGTACAAAGTGAGGAGGTACAGAATGATCAGATTAAATGATCACCAAGCGACAACAAAGAGTGGAACACGAGAATCAAACAGAGCATTTCGAAGAGAAAAACTTCGAAAGCATTTTCATGGATTCACGATAGTTTAATTCAACCAAAGATAATTATGTCAGGCATGTGTTTCTCTTAAAGGGCGAACAGAAACTTGATCAGTAAATTTCGCTTCATTACTTTAATAAAATATTGAAGGAGCATACGAGTTGTATTTGATTAACATACTTTTTGTTTAGTACTAATGTAATTGCGTTATTGAACGCTGATCTTATTAGCAGACTCGCAGGGCTGCTTTTTGTCTTTTTGTCTCATAGAAGCAGCCGAAAAAAAAATCAGGAAGTATAATCAATAAGGAAACCAACAACATAATCTTATGCTACATAAAATAATTAGTTATATGGGAACTGGCTTAACTTTTCGCGTAAATGAAGAAGAAAAAGGGACAAGACGAAGAAAACAAAGAAGAATTATGCACTAAGGAAAAGACGAATGCAAATATGGAACACAATTATCAAGTAAAAGACGAAGAAGATAAAAGCGGGTAAAAAGGAAAAGAACAAAATATCAAAATAATGAAGAAGGGGAGGAGTAATAAGTTATGAAAATAGAAGAAAATAAGAGATACCAAAGGGATGCAATTTTTGAATATCTCCGTCTCACTAAAAACGGAAAATAGTTTTCAGAATTTGTACGTACAAGAGAAAGAGATGAAGAATAATCAGGTGAAGTGACCCACAAGTGGCAGCAAGGACAAAAATATGAAAGCCAATTGGATGAATGTTAATTTAGAGTATTTTTACAAAAATACCATAATTTAGATTGATAAACTTTTCAAATTCTGAAGAGCACATTTTCGAAATGATTTTATTATCATAGATTACTGATTAGTTTGATTTTATCAAAGATAATTGCGTTTTTACTTTATTGAAGGCTGCCGCTTTCAGCAGGCCAATGTTGCTGTTGTTTAGGATTGTGTAATAAAAGTTGGAGAACAAAAAAATTCAAGAAATATCACTGAAGAAAGCGAACAATATAAAATAATCAGTTATAAGGGAATTGATCTCACCTTATATGCAAATAAAGAAGAAGCAGGAGAAAACGGTGGAAAAAATGTAGGAAACGGCGCAGAAAAAGACAAAAGAAAACAATAAGAAAATAGTAGAAGGAAAAGAATAAAATAGTATAATTTAATGAAGAAGAGAAGGAGGAATCAGTTGCGCAAAAAGAAGAAAATAAAACCACGAATAATCAGAAGAAGTGATCAATAATCGACAGCATGGAGAAGAATCTGAGAGATCAAGGTTAATTTCAGCATTTTTATGAAGGTATCCCATAATTTAGATTGGCCAACCTCTGGAAATTGTACGAGAAAAATTCGAAATCATTTTCGTATATTAATAATGGTTTAATTTTATTAAAGGTAATTGCATATCACATGTGTTTCTTCTAAAGGAAGAAGATACGTGTATTTAATAAATCACCTTTCATTAACTACAGTAAATGAACAGAAGTTTTATTTAACATTCTAATTGGTTTATCATTACGTAATTGCTTGCATCCGGATTGTTTTATTATGAGCTCCATTTTCTCTTGTTTTTTAGACAAGGCACTGTAGAGGTGAAAGCACAAATAAAATAATTTTTAAGAAACACAACCGTTAAAGAGAACTATCAATATAATGTTCTAGACTAGACCATAGGTCAGTTGCATGTGATCTGATTTACCTTTCCATGCAAATGAAGAAGAAGAAGAAGAATTAGAAGAGAAAGAAAAAGGCGAAGAAAATAACAAAAAAAATTAAAAGTGAGGAAATAAGAACATCTGGATACAATTTTAATATCTGACCATTCTGAAAAATAGCTTACAAAAATAGAAGAAAATACGAGAAACCAAAGGGTTGTATTTTTTCAATATTTTAATCTAACTAGAAAAAAGGAAACAGTTTCCAGAATTTGTACGTACAAAAGTAGAAGATAAAAAATAATCAAAAGGTCTTATTAACAAACGAGAGCAAGGAGAAGCATGTGAGTATGATAATCGGTTTTGAGCATTTTTTATAAAAATATATGGTGACTAGATTGTTAACGTTTGGAATTGTGAAGAGAAGAATTTAGAAATTGGTTTTCAGAAAATATATGACTAATGATTTAACCTTTCTGTAAATAAAGCAGAAAAAGAAGAAGAAAGACCAAGAAAACGACGAAGAAAGAGATGAAGAAAAATCTGAAAAACGGAAAACGACAAAGAAAAGGCAGATGAAAACTAAAAATAAAAGAAAATAAAATAACAGAATTTAACAGAGGAACAAGAAGAACAAGATATGAAAATAGAACAAAATAAAAGAAGCCGTAGAAATACAATTTTTTAACATTTGAATGGGTGTAAAAGCAGAAAATAGTCTTTAGAATTTGTACGTACAAAAGGAGAACACAAAAACAAAATAGTCTTATCAACAAACGAGAGCAAGAAGGAGGATGTGAGAGTCAAAAACATAAAGATCAATAATTTTAAACAATTTTTATTAAAATATACTATGATTGAATTGACTTTGGAATTTTGAAGTCAAGAATTTAGAAATTGGTTTTTAAACGAAAGATAAATCAAATTTGAAGAAATATAACCAATAAGGAGGAGGCTTGCACTGCAGTCCAGGGAAAGATAAAACAACGTTGTGAAATATAACTACACAACTTCTGGAGCATAAATTATAGGAGTATTAAATATAAGGGAACGGATCTAACTTTCTCTGCAAATAAAGCAGAAAAAGGTGCAAAAAGACGAAGAAATCGATGAGGACAGAGATGAAGAGAAGACAGAAGAACAATAAGAAGTAAATGAGGAACAAAATAACAGAATTTAACGAAGAAAATTCAGGACCAAGATTCGAAATAAAACAAAATAAAAGAAGCCATAGAAATGCAACTTTTAATATTTGAATCGAAGAAATTGACGAAAATAGATTTGTACCTAAAAAGGGAGAAAATGCAGAATAATCACTTACGAAATATCGAAGAAAAATATGAAAATGGGAATATAGAAAAGGCATATGAAAAATAAGAAGAAATGGGAGAATAAAGCAACAGAACGTAACAAATAAAACAAGACGAACAAGATAGGAAAATAGAACAAAATAAATGAAGTTGTAGAAATACAGTTTTTAATATTTGAATTACTACTCTAAAGGAAGAAAATACTCGACTTCAGAATTTGTACTCAAAAAGGGAGCAGGTTGATAATAGTCACCTCAGAGATAACGAAAAAACGGAAAGAAAAGGTAGATGAAAAAAGAAGAAAAGGAAGAACAAAGTAATGGAATTTAACGAAGAAAAAGGGAGGAACAAGATACAAAAATAGAACAAAATCAAAGAAGTCATACAAATTCTAGTATCTGAATTATTCTAAACGAAAGAAATAGTCTTCAGGATTTATATCTAAAAAGGGAGAAGATTGAGAATAATCACCTAAGAAATAACGAAGAAAAATATGAAAAAGGAAAATGAACAGGAAGAACAAGATACAAAAACAGAACGAAATAAAAGAAGCTGTAGAAATACAACTTTTAATATTTAAGGGAAGAACAATCACATGAAGTTAGCAACAAACAACAGCAAGGGAGAGTCAAAGAAAAGAAAATCAATTTCGAGCATTTTTTTAAATACATTAAGATATAAATTGATTATCCTTTGCGTTCTTCAAGAGAAATGCTATAACATTTGCTTTATTTTCGAAAAGTTTGTTTGTTTTAGCTATACCCCAAATTTTACTTTGTTTTACATATTCTTTGAACAGAACATTTTAGACTTTAAAAACTAAGATTATAAGTCGAAATTTCACCTGAAATTTTTTTGTTCTGTCCACTGCATTTTAGTTTACAAATTTCGATTGTAATATGGTAAATAGTTAATCGCTGGTTTGGAGACCGAATTTTTAAGAATTCGCTTTGTATTTTTTGAAATAAATTTGTTGAATTATTGGAAAATCTGTGCACAGAAATATCTCTCTGTGGAGATAATATTTTTGTTGATTCTAATTCATTAAGCGAATCGTTGTCGTTTTCTTAAACATGGTCGTCGTTAATAAGTATTTACGCATTTCGTTAAAGGCCTTCTAATTCTAAACAAGTCAACAATCAACTTTAGTGTAAACCTAATACAATTACGCAATTATAAAAGCTTTAAATTCATTATGTAGTTAACGAACACATTCAGCAACAATTTTTAACATTTATCTAGGAAGTACGTTCAATTGTTTCGTTAAAAAGTACAGCTAATGACGCAAATTACGTATAGGAATGGATATTATTGTTCGTGATCGGTAAATTAGCGAGCCAGGTTCATAAACGGTCATAATGACAATACGGTAAAATTGTTCAACAAACATCTTTGAAGAAAACAATGGGCGTGTGAATGAATGAGAACGAAAGCTTTTACGGTTTATTACATCTACCAATATTTGTAGTAGGTACCTAGCGGAAACAGAGTTACCTTTATTGTTAATTACGTTACAACACAAACTGGAAGGAGGCTAATTTGCTTTTATGGAATTTTTTGGGTTAATTTACTTGCAGGGAATTTAATTGTTGGGTTAGAGTTAGACATACAGTTCACTTATTTGGAATATTTTTTTCTGTATGTAAATTATTGTTATGAAAGAAGAAGAAATAAAAGAAAAAGAAGAAAAAGTAAAACATCAAGCAGACCCACAGTAATTTATTAACCTCCTTCGGAAGATTAATGTTTTACAAATTTATAAAGCCATAACCAACCAGATCACGTTCTTCCTTTTAATAAAGCAGATTTAATCCAATCTTCCCATGCGAGCAAGCTTCTGTTTTGTGCACATTAAAAATTAAAATCACGTAATACAGTAGTACACCGGAAACTTAATTTTACAGTCATAATTTATCCATCATTTTATTTTACAAGGATTCGGTTAAAAAATTAGTGGGGACCACACACAACAAATGAATTACGATCTGGGTTTAAATACCGAGTAAAAGTTGGAGCGTCGGTATTACATTGACTTACATAATGGTACAGAGTGTTAAATCTATTATATTTCAAAATCGTAAATATTCTTCGATTTGGTAATAAATATTTTTATGTTCCTTTTGCTCGCTGGTTTTTATAAGGAGATATACAAAATATATCATTAACTGTCTTTTATGAAACGTGGGCGTAATAAGGCACCATTAATAAAGTAGTTTCGAAACATGTTCCTTACCAAACATTGTTTGATAAAAATACTGCGCTCGAGCATTGTAGGAAAAGGCATTAAATTATCTTTCATTCAAAATGGGTATCTCTAAGTGAACAATGAGGACCCATCATAGCTTGTAATTAATTCTTATCTCGCTTCAGGAGGCACAAAGGCTGCAGTAGCGCTTTACAAAGTTCGAGACACAAAATGACAAAACACAGAACAAAAACCAGTGTAATGTAATACAGCGTCGCTATTGGGTGAGCCAATCGCCCGCTTCATTGTTCATCCAATAAGGGAACAGGTGCTCGCATTCACAACAATGCAACGGATCTATAACGTTTTATATTAAGTAAATGAATATTAAAATAGGAGCTCTGTTCATTTTTGTAGCATTTGCATAGTCCTTTGTTCTTTTTAAAATTAGTATTTACAAAGGAAACATTCCGTTCTTCCTAAAAACCTTCGCTAATTTTCGGGGCTTCACAGTTAATTCAGACAGATTTTTCAGCACGAGAGTCCATTGTTGTATTAGTTCAGTATTTATAATAAATAAACAGATGCAGATCTGTATAAATATATAAAAGTAGTGATACAAAGATTGAAATGAATATCCAAACAACGACTCGAAAAAAGTAAAATCTTCATTTCGTAACATGTGGTGGAGGCGCCGACGATGTTTATTTTGTTACTACTCTAAATCAGAACAAAGAGCACAACTTAGAACAACACGAATCCATATCAATCAAACTTCTGAAATTAATCGCGAAAGCTTCCATGAAGGGCAACATTATGTGAAACGTTGGCTTAAACATCTGTTTTAGATGATTTCTTACATGGACAGTAATTAAACGGATATATCCAGAAATACCCAAGGTACCACAGAATAAGTCTTAGGATTTGCATCTAGAATATTAAGAAAAAATGTTCATTGAACGAAATCTAGGCCTGCGGGTGCCAAGCACCTCAATGTTGTACGTCAGCTACTTCGATCATAAAAAAAAGAGCAAGAAAGAACCTGTTCTGTGGTCAACATGAAACAGACGCACTGAAAGCTATTTCCTTAGAAATAAAAACGGGTTAATTGAAGAACTAAAAGAAAGGACTTTACCTCGCAATTACATGGACATAAATACAAATCTCATCTGTGCGTAAATCAATGTTTAGAAAATCCTGAGTAAGCAAGAGGTTTTACTATAACTGTTGCTAATTTGCTTACAGGCAAAAGGCAGAAAGA
Organism: Melanotus villosus; assembly: GCA_963082815.1. Taxonomy (NCBI): domain Eukaryota; kingdom Metazoa; phylum Arthropoda; class Insecta; order Coleoptera; family Elateridae; genus Melanotus; species Melanotus villosus. Next base: position 3,545,422 of record OY720420.1, on the reverse strand, counting down.
AGGCTTAAAAATAAGGAAATATAAGGAAATTGTGTGAGATCATTTTTTACTGTCTCCGATAAAAGGCGAATCTTAGTGGAAAGTAGGAAGTTTAATAGTTCGACATTTTTGCTTTCAAAATGATTTTTTACGGATAAATCTCTATTAAACTTGAAAAATTTGTATTTAAGAAAATGTTACCACCACAGGAATTTGAACCCTTGAATTCTGGCTTGAACCAGTGTTTATAGGTTGAAAATAATATCCTTTGTTTCGAACCACGGCCGTCTCTCGTGTTCGAACTCATTTTTAAAACCAAATTCACAACATCCACCAACTTCTTTACATTTTTTATATAGCCTTGTACGTAGAAGACGCAGAAAGAGCTTTAAAAAATGGCTCATAGGACTAATAAGTCGGTAATTTTTTTGCCGATTTTGGGAGTATGATAAATGTAAAACGCAGCGAGTCCTTAGCAATATGCTCAGTGTCATAAATTTTGTTAAATTAATTTGGTTATTAAACGTTTAGTAATGAAAAAAGCAATTCATACATACTAAACAATCGGGGAGATACCTCACACGAGATTCGCAGACGTATTCGAATAGGTAAGAATGTCATGACACAACTACCACGAAAGGTATGGAGGAAACGAAGGAGTCGATCGTTAAAACCCTTATTTTCCCTATTCTTACTATAGGTACGGTGCGGAGGCATGGACATTCAAAGAGAAAAACAGACGAAAATAAATGCCTTTGAGATATGGTGTTGGAGGAGGCTACTAAGAATACCGTGAACTGATCGAAGAACCAACGTTTCCATTGTGATCGAACTCAATATTAGTCAACGCCTGTCTTCGATAATAATTATATAAAGAGATACTTAAATTCTACGGACATATTACAGCAGAAGTTCAGAAAAATTGATAGTTCAGGGGCACATAGCATGAAGCAGTACACATGGAAGATCCCCAAAAAATGGATTGACCAAATAAAAAACATGATAGGAAAGCCTATGCATCAAATGAACCACAAAGCTCAAGATCGTATGGCATGGAAACAACTGGTGGCAACATCGACACAAACCACAAATTAATTAACTGAAGATGATCACGATTCTTCGCATAGAAGAAACGACGCAGAGGAAGAAAGAGAGAGAGAGAGAGAGAGAGAGAGAGAGAGAGAGAGAGAGAGACCGATCAATCTGACAACACCAAAAAATATTATATATTACTTTCTGTTTAAATTACATGGAAGTGAAAAAGTATTTCGTATAGTATAACAACCAACTTGAACTTCAGCTAAATGTTACTCGTATTACAATCATCATCATCATCAATTGACATCAGGTTCAAAATTTTGCTTGGCGAATCTTAGCAGGGATTTTGATGGTTTACCCATTGAACCTTGAATATTCAAATAGAGGCTTACAAGAAATCTTTTCTTTAAAACAGAAAGCATAGATCGCGTAGCTAAGCTAGATTCATAATAACTCTTTACATTTTATTATATCTGATGAAACAACAACAAATATTGGGGTTCCTCAAGGAGTGGTGGTAGTTCCTATATTTTTTCAAAAAGGATAAATTATAACAAATTGCATTAAAAAAATAAGAACAAGGAAGTTTGATTAACAATATTCAGAATAAGAAAAAACGTGTATAGAAATTAATATTAATAGTGGGAAAAAAAGAGAAAGAACAGTAAAGTTCTTGGGATGTTTTCGGACGAAATATGCATTTCTCCCATGATAACTAAATTAATTTCAATTTGTAAATGTATAGTATTAAGAGACATTGTTAAATGCAGTGAGCTACCAACCATTTATAAGGTACTATAGGTAATACCAAGATTGGCCTAAGGCAAACATTTTTGGAAAAGTAATTAGTATTCCGGTAGACGAAGTATTCCTAGTTCAACAACGAATATTGGTCCTACTTTCCGTAGACTTTTAGAAAGCTAGAAATATTTAGATTAACAAAGTTATATGTATAAGGTACCTATCCCAAAAAGATTGTCCTTCAAAGGACAGAGTAGAGTAGAGTATCTCAAAATAAGCATAAAAAGTCTTAACATATTTATTTAGATATCTTTGTCATATAACGTATTAAGGGCTCTTAGTGTTATGTCCAACATAGGTACTTCATTCCATGGATCTTTGTGTTACTTTTATTTTATGTATGGTGTTTTTGATCAAATTCAGAGTTTCAACTCCGTAGATCATCACGTGGAGTACACTTGGTCGAAGACCTTGCGTTTCCGACAAATCAGCATACCGGATTTAAAGACTTACTCGGATCTCATGACCTAAATATTTGACAGAACTTGTTCCAGTCGTTTGTTTGCTATGGATAAATTGACAATCAGAACCATGTTAGTCATATATTGAGTTTTAGAGATTGAGTGGCATGAAGGTTAGGTACTTAAGAATCGTTTGGGCATCATCTACGCGGTCCGCTACAAGAACCACATAATTTGCGAATCGCAAATGATTCAAGTGTTCCTCATTTATGTTTAATCTCATTCAAGTTTTTTAAAGTTAGATTCTAAAAGCGTAGTAAATGATTTCGGGGAAATTGTGTCACTTTGGCGCACAGTGCACCCTACGGAAAAATTTTCTGTATTTTGATAGTGGATGCGGTGGAAAGGATAATAACTCGGAAGTGGAACTTGTCCGGCCACATTGCACGAATGAGAGATGGAAGATGGACAAGAAAAATCGTTGTGTGGAAACCCAGAGAACAGGCGTACCCTAATAGAGGTCGCCCTTCCATGAGATGAACAGATTAAGCGCATTTGTTGGAATTGGATCCAAGTAGCCCAAAATAGAAAGAGATGGATGACATTACTCACATGGCTGTTTGATGATGATGATTTATATATCATCTCTGAAGGCAAACAACTAATTATCAGAGATACACATTTTTTGAAAATCCTAGATTATCTTACAACGAAACCCAAAGCTCAATTAGCGCCAGCTTCGTATTCTTTGAGTTATACGCTACATTCAAATCACTTACAAAATCAATAAGCATTAGTTGTTCAGAATTCATCTTTTTCTAGTAAAAGACGTACCTAACATGCTACGATATTTTGAAGTGTAAGTTATTTTAATGCCGCAAAGCTACATAAGCCAGTTGTTCAAATCCTTACGGAGGTAATACAGAATTAATCCAAATTCATTAAAATGACTTCTTGGCGAATATCTATTGAAAATCAGAAAGCTACAGAGTTCGGGGCGCTCTTCTGCTTTAACTGCAGGATTTTAAATGTTTTTATAAACCTGGATCACTGGCTTACTTGCATCACTCATTCATTTTTATAAATCATCAGCAGATGCAAATGTAGATCCATAAACCCTCCTAGCATTAGTCCATAAGAACCATTAATTTTCAAAGTCAGTATAAAGAGAAATAAATACCATATTTGCCTTTAAATAACCTAACCGAAGCATCTTCGTGCTTAATAATGCTTTCCCAACAGCAATAATTCATAAACTTTTTTCTTAGTTTCAAGTTCTAGTTCTGTTAATTCATAATCAGAATTTATGGACCGGGCGTTTTATATGACGTTTACTTGCTTAGTTTATTGATGCCTGCGAGAAAATACCCCAGGTGTGAAACTACATCAATATTTAAGCATTAATTTAGAAAAATGAGCCACCGGTTAATAATACATATTAATGCCGGGTATAAAATGTGTAATTTAATACATTTATTGATAAGATATGCAGCTAATAGCGTTGTGAAGATCTATTTAGTTATTTATATGTAAATTTCTTGTAATTATCAAATGATTACAAAACTGGTGCTCGGTAAATAAATATTATGAAACTATGGGAATTCTTGAAAAGATCAAAACAAGTAGAATTTGATTTTTTTAACTTATCTTGAGAAGATACCCTCTTGGAGAGTTTAAATAAGTATATCACTAAATTGAAAGGAATTATGTTTGTACTTCTTTACTATTTGTGTACCTATTAATAAATCTAGTTATTATGAATTCGAAGACTTCCACGGTCAGTGTCAGAATTAACAAAACGTCTTTCGGGTTGCGACCTTGTTATTGTTGAGATAGAAGAACTCAACGTTTCGCCCACTTTTTTAAGGGTCTTCTTCAGGAGGAAACGGGGAGCAAGAAAAAGAGATGTTCTTCTGTTTCAACAATGACACGGTTCCAACCCGGAAGGCGTTTTGTTAATAAGGTAGTTATTATTTGTAGTCGACGTTCATAATGTAAAGGATGAGTAGACTAAATGTTTTACAAATGAAGTAGTTCTAGGCCCAATTTCCAAAGTTATCCCAGAAATGTCTCAATTTATTAAAGATGTAGTTTATAAATCTCTTCGGTAAAATACAATCGGTTTAAGACAATTACTTTTATGCTTGTTCCTTCTGTATTATAACACACATTTTAGAGCCAAACTAGGGAAATATAAAAAAAGAGAAATAAAAAAATATATAAAGAAGATGAGTAACTGAGAAGAGAGCTTTATTCAGAAGGTTGACGAAGATATGCCTCTAAAGACTAACCAAATCAACTTGACTTGACTGAATATCTTGTTTGAAGGTGACTATTTTGCTGTCAAATATTAGAAGTAGTTTAAACAGCCACATGGATTTTTAGCGTTTTTCTAGTTCCACTGAAAATGCAAGGGAAATTAAAGCAAAGGTACAAAAATCTGAAAAACCAAATACCACTGAAATGCAGTAACATTCAAATTAATCTTTAATGTACGTTTATCTGAAGCGTTTAACAGCTTTTGAATTTAAATCAAAACTCAAGCCTAGACAGAAGAATTCTCAGTTTAAAATCGACAACATAATATAAGTATGCATATGGTTTGAACGATAAGATTGAATTCAAACGTTCTAATTGTTGCTTTTTAAATTGTTAAACAAAGCAATAAGACCTATGATAAAAATAAAAAACAGTTTACAAAACTAAAATTAATTTTCCAGGAGACAAATTCCCCCCCGAAATCAAATATAAAACAAATCCAAAGTATTTTAACTCATAACATTTTTAAATTACATGCATTTAGAAACAATTAAAGCGACTTAAGTAAACTCATAAACCTAAAATTTTCTAAAATTCATGATCGTCCTGAACACTCTAGTAGTCGTATTTTTAAGATTTGGTTATAAATAATTTTGAAATTTTAGCAGCTTTCTACCTAAGTTGTAACGTTTTACTGGTTTCATTTTCTTCAAGGTAGTTCTACTAAATTTTATATCTATTAAAAGTTTAGTTTAAGCACCCCAAGATTCTTAAAAAAATTGTTTTTCAGATAAATTATTTCAGAAATAAAGCTTAAGTGGTTCGTAAAGGCTAACATGGAACGGTTTCTTTTGTATTTAGAAAATGGATATCTTGTAATTATATTTTTCTGGTGCTTTTTTCTGACTATTATTTCATTAAAATTGTTTGAATTGTTACCTTTAAGCTCATAAAAAACAGCTAATTTGTTTCATTTAGTTTTCCTCTATTTATTTGAAAAAAGCCATCCTCAGGTTGAAGCCTTTCATTCGAAATAAACGTTAAATAAATAAAAACTAAAAATTAATTTAGTATTGTTGTATGACTCTAAAACCAGAAATATCTCGTTCCTTTATTAACTTTTTTCCCTAGAAGCTTAATCATATTAAAGAGCAGGTTTTTAATATTATATCTGGTGATTATCTTGAACTGCCTCATTTTATCTACCTTGAGAAGGAAATTTAAATTAATTTTGAAAATTATACACTTGGATAATACCTACATATTTATTTGAATGTAATGCTGACGACAGTTTATGGATTAATAAGATAACTTTTATCACTAAAAATATTTCAACAATTAACTACAATTTATAGTTTGTTTTATTTCACTTAAAAAAGTTTCAGCTTATACACACTTAGAACATAAATATTTAGTTTAACTTAATGACAATTTTAAGGCCTAATAAGATAATATTTGTTGTAAAAATATTTAAAAAGTTAGTAGAAATATAGTTTCATTTATATGAAAAATGGAAAAACTGAACTCAAAATAAGCTGTTTAAGCTTAGCTTATAAATAATAAATATTTGTTTGAGTGTAATGACAGTTTAAGGACTAAGAAGATAATTTTTGCCACTGAAAATATTTCAGATACTTAATTAGCAACAATTAATAGAAATATATAGTGTTTTTAAATTTTAAAAGCAAATGGAAAAATTGGAACTGTGAAAGCAATGTTTGAGCTTATTTTGGGGTAATGAATATTTATCTAAAAGCAATAATAATTTAAAGATATTAATTCTAGCAGTCGAGTCTTAACAATTTTATATTCTCGTATCTTTTAGAGAAAGACAAACGCCCTAAAAATATTTTTAACTCTTCATACCTAAGACTAATCTTCATATCTTAGAAGATGTATTTAGCTTCTTAAAAGTTTTCCTGAATATGTTGCAACTCTTTTAAATTAATTGAACTTTTTATAATTATCAAAGATCGATATTTTTCTTTGCCATTTCCTCATCGTGTTAACTTCTTAAAGATTTCTTCTTAGAATTCTGAGTAAGTTCACCGAAATATGTAAGTATATCGGTTTAAATTTGCTTCACTGCAATCTGCAGTTGGCCAAGAGAAAATTTCGGTCGTTAATATTTTTAAACAATTAAAGGGTTGATCAAAAGTAGTAAAGTGGTAATACATTTTATACTGTGAATATAGCCGTGTGTTATTTGAAATAAAGTTAAATTTGTACGATTTTTTGGTCAAATACGTATTTTGACAATTTTGAAAATCGTTTTTCACTTGCTGAATTTTTTTTGTGCAAAATATATGTAAAGTCATCATAAATGAAGATTTTTTATTTATATTTGTATACAGTTATTGTGAGGGCAGGGTAGTTTTCATACAAGACTGGAATATAATTAGTCAGGAAAAACTTTTCAAAACACCTTAATATACACAACAGTTGATCTGATTAGTACCAAAATTACCTTTTTTCGGTTGCTACATTTTTCTATTTACTTTATGGGGATGTAAGTTATGGTTTATAGGAATTAATAATAAATATTATTTTATTTGAACATAATGATAGTTTAAGGAGTAAGATCATTTTTGTCTTTAATATTTCAACAATTAATAGAACTAGTGTTTTCCCTTTACTTAAAAAATGGCTTAAAATAAAATGTTTGAGCATGTAGGTATAATGAATAATAAATATTTATTTGAGTGTAATTGAAGCCATTGTCCTATGTAGGGATATGATATCCTAATAAAGAAAGAAAATAAAATAAGAACAATTTAAGGACTAAGAAGATAATTTCTGTAGCTAAAAATATTTCAATAATAAATTAACAACAATTTATAGAAATATAGTTTGTTTTCTTTTTACTTAAAAAAATGTAGTTTTTATTTAAAAAATGGAAAAACAGAACTCAAAATAAAATGTCTAAGGTTATACGTACATAATAAATATTTATTTGCTCGTAATGACAGTTTAAGGATTAAGAAAAGAATTTGTGGCACTTCCGACGATCAACAAAAATTAATAGAAACATAGTTTTTTAATTTTATTTAAGAAATGGAAAAATAGACCCCGAAATGAAATGTTTGGGCTTATAGTTGGACAATAAATATTTATTTGAAAGTAATGATTGTTTAAGGCTTAAGAAGTTTGTCACTAAAACTATTTCAGCAATTACTATAAATAGATATAGTTTATTTTACTTAAAGGATGGCAAAATAAAAACAACTCCAAATAAAGCGTTTGAGCCTATATTTGGATAATAAATATTAGTTGAAAGTACTTAATGACATTTTAAAGAATTAAGAAGATAATTTTGAAAAAGAAAGACCATCTCGGAGCTTTAGTTTTCTTAATTTTGAAAGCGAAGTTGTGAATGCAAATCTTCATCATTTACGGAAAAACACACAAAATTATTCAGTTGTTTGCGAAATAAGGACAAGCTTCTTAAAAATATTTCAAGGTTTTTCTTAACACCTCATGAGACTAACCTTAATGTCTTAGAAGCTTAATAAATTGCCTAATGAGGATGGTAACTCAGTTATCGAAATACGTAGGCTTTTAAATATGCTTGTAATTTTTCAGGTGTTTTCCAAATGTTTCTTTTAGTATGAGAGGCAAAGTGCTCCGGAATTCCAAATACTTGGGAGAGAGCAATGTTCCGTTTTAATAGATTTATTAATTTATTTTAATTTTGAATTGCTCTTAGAAAATTAAAATCTAGGCAGTGTACTCGTTAAATTTCCTTTGGTACTGTGTACTCATTATCATTTTTGATAGGATTACTTGAAAAGCGTTTGCTTTCTTGGTATCTTTTATTGATTGTAGAAATAAACAAAAACATTTGAAGAGCATAAATAAAAACTTTGTTGAAGATTAATTTAGAAAACTTGTGAGTATTAGAAGCGTATAAACTTTAGTTTGAAGACTACTTGGAAAACAAAACAATTTAGAAGAATAGAATTCGGCCCAAATCTGAAGATATAAATTTCATATATTTAGTTTTTTTAGTTCGTCGATTAAACATGCAAAGCCCAAACTAACCTCTAATTTAAGCCTACCAACTTGAGTTACTTTAAACATTTTCAGGCAGGTTTTGACTTCTAGCGTAACGTAAAGGGTTGCGTCTCCGCTTAGTCTCTGAAAAATCGGTAACCTTAAGCAGTATCTTTAAATATCAAGTATCTACAATAAATTCAACACAAAAAAACTTTTCTTCAAGTAAAGTGAAATCCACGAGATAATAAACGTAAAGGAAACGCGTAAAGACGACCTAAAGCCTACGCAATTTGTTCCTGTAATAATGGCGTAGTAATAGGCACGGTTGATTCTGTTTAATATTGAACAATCAATGAACTGTGAACGCCTACTCTTCGTAAATGCCAACAGTTGAGCTTCATATTGTGTAAAATTGTAGTATCCGATAACATTCATCACCAAATTAGGTCAGTGGGACTTTATTATTCCATTCGTCCAAAACAGAACTTTATCGAAATATTCGCTGTTTGTTTTCGAATAGGATTTTGGAAGAAAGGGCGGGATTGTTTTTAATGAAAAGTCATAAATAAACACTGCATAATTCTACTGATTTATGAAATAAAAATAAATAGCCATCAATGCCCAAAAGCTTTTGGGGATTAAATTTGTAGGTTTACTTGCTTTGCTTGGAAGTGATGAGCAATGCGAATTTGCAAAACTGATAAAAATGTAAATAGAACTCCAAGGGGCCTGCATCGATCTGTCTGTTTGGGGAAAAAGTCCACGAAAGGAGAAATGTGGAATTGTTTGCTAATTTAGCTAATTTAGCGAAAAAGTGGATAAATAAGGGCTCTTGATTTGTATCCTTTATTTCAAGATGTAATGAATAACCAGAAAAAAATTTGTTGGCTTCGTGGTTAGTCTGGAAAAAAATTTTAGTTAGTCGTTAGTTCTTCGGGTGCTTTGGAAGCCCCAGTTATTAAAGTACAACCTAATAATAAATGTAACAGAAGGTCAAGAAAGGCGATTTGAATATAGTCGAATATTAACTCAAGTATTTGAATATGAGAATATAACAATGGTTGTCCGTCTAAATAATAATCACTTGAGTGAAGATATGGGGTCGGGTGGAAAGTAATAAACTCGGTATGAATTTTAAAACTTTATAAAACTGGGTGTTTGCATATGAAAAGGGGTTCGCATCGCTATCCTGTAAACGTCACATTTTAAATAGATTTTCACCCTAAATGGCGTATCATAACACATTGTACTCTGTGTTTATGTACCGGGGCGGCCATATGCATTATTCATGTTCATATTCAGATCATCGAGTAGACCCTGATCGACAAGTGACAGTTTACAGCTGCTGTTTCACAGTACTCTTGGTTATTCGAGTGTTTTGATATGCACCTCGTACCTTCCTACCTACTCTTCGCATACCATCTTGACTGGCCGTCACTTTTTGGGTTGGTCAGTCGTCCAAACCTGTATTATATTCACACAAAGGTTTTTTAATAACTTCTCTTTCGGATGTATAATGTGTTTAACCGGTAGTGGGGAAAACATGTCCAGGTGATACTGGGCGCAGTATTAAAGCTAATCAATTTTCGTAAAGGAACCTAACTGTGTAGGGGTAAACAGTTTACGTTGTATTATTACCGATAATCAGTTAAGCAAATAGAAAAATCTTTACCACAACCCACTCGACACGATATAAAATATTGTTGTCCGGATTTTATCTGATATTTACATATTGTATTAAATATGTTTTCGAATTTGTTATTCAAATCACGACACTTTCTCTGATTTGATTAAAAAACTATAATCGATAAATAACAATCAAATAAGAATACATTCTCGACAAAAAGATAGTGACTGGAGAAATTTAAACAGTGGGAGATGATTTATATCCTTAAATTTTGAAAATGCAATGAGCAGCTCCACGAAATTGTTTTGAAATTTAATACGTAAATGTAAAACATAACTGTGCGACTATCACCATTCTTTTAATTTAGACGGTAGATGAATCACCCGAGGGGTAGAGATCGAAAGCCGCTTCTGTAGTTTCCTTCGTTTCACCTGAAGTGTGGGTTTGGAGGTGTTGTAGTTTTCTGAAGGTTAAGTAATGCCAAAATTCTTATTATTTTAATGATTATTCTTTATATTTTTAAGTACCCCTTGGATTCTATTTTTAGGAGGCTCTAATTTTATTGCCATTACTTGTGCTTGTGTTTATCACAAAGTTTCGAGAAACCATCACTTCCATAAGCGCCAACTCCGGGGCCTCAGAACTCATGCCCACCCAAATAAAGCAAATAGCAAAATGTGATAACCGAAAATAGGATATTTTTTACAAAAATCAGATTAGCTATTGTGCCTTCAAATGTTCTTCTTTCGAACAATATTCTTTGGTATTAAGACTGTTGTTTAGTTGTGCCTCCACAGAAATTTTGAAAACTCTCCACCTACGATCACTTAACATGTAATTTGGCCCGACTAATTTTTACCAAACAAAAAATGGTTGTCAAAATACGTGTTCGGACAAAAAACCGTACAAATTTAACTTGCCTTTGTTTAAAATAACACACGCCTTTATGCCACTGCATAATCTACTACGGTCACTCTTTAGGCTTCATTTTGAGCTACAAAGATGGGCTTTTTCAGTGGCAGATTAATTACTTAAAAGTATAAATGACCTACAAATATATGACAAATTATCTACAATTTTGTCACCCAGTGCGCCCCGCTTTTAGGGTTTTAGAACCTTTGTTTAACAAGAATCGTAAAAAGTTAAATTAATTTTAAAAAATGCAGCATATCTAGAAAACCCAATACATCTACCAAGGTATTAAAAGCAACTTAAGAGGCTTTAACCCCCCATGTTGCCAAGGCTTCCTCGCGGAGCGTTAGTGCCAATATTTGTACGTTTGTAAATACATCTTAGTTTTACGAGGAGTTAAAAATATTTTTAGGGCGTTTGTACTTTTATGAAGAATAGGAGAATAAAGAATTGTTAGGACCAAATCGACAATTAAGGAAAAATGCTGTTTGGTTTGTGGTTTTAGAGGTCTTTGTGTTTAAAAGTCGAAGCTCTGCTTTTACAATTTTCCTTTGAAGATTTAGGAACACTAGACATAGTCTGTTTGAAAATTATCTTCTTAATATATTGAGATGATATCAATCGGTATTAACATATATTATATTAAATAGAGGTTACTTTTATTTTTAACGAATTAAGATTGATAATTATTTTTATGCAGTTTTAATATAAAATAAAAATGTAAATAGGATTAGATAATGTTGCTGTATTATAAATTTAATTTAAAATAGCTAAAAACGTAGAAACGTGTATTTGAAAGGACAGTATTATTGTTTAAGTGTTACCAAGAAAATTGAATTAATATTAAGTGTTACCAAGGAAAGGAACGAATATTGTAATTGGGGGAAGATATGGGAAAACCAGGACAACGGGAGTCAATGTAAATAAATATTAAGTAGAATTTTTCTTCTGAAAAAAAAGAAAGTTGTGTATTTTATCTGTGACCCTAAAAGGCAAGATAAAATAGCAGTGCAATTGTATTTCCAAAAGGAGATTGCATTCTTACGTAGAAGAAGTTAAATAAATGGTTTCTTCTAAATGGAAGAGGGAAGAATAACGTGATATAAATAAAAATAAACTGGTTTGCTGATCAACTGAAGATTTACATCGGATTCCTGTACAGCTAAATGGTAAAATTGGAATGAAAGTCAATTACTACGTATAAACTGATTTGGACTAATAAAATTATATCAACTGATTTGGATTTGAAAATTATATCAGCTGTTTTGGAGCAAGAAAAATGAATAATTGATTTGGATTGAAAACACAAAAACGTGAGCGTATTTAAACACTATTATAAGTGGGAGATATTACATTTAGGGAAGTTAGGATATTAAAAATTGTTAATAAAACTGCTTAAAACATATTTTTTATTATTCTTGTTGAACTTTAAAAAAGGACCTCATTTAACGACCCGAGGCTGAGTTAGCTTGAGTAATTAAATTAGATATCAAAATTACAATTAAAGTACTAATACTTAACAATTTAAGTTGCCACAGCAATATTTAAATTATTGTTGCTTTTAGATAAATATTCATTATTTAAGAATAAGCTTTTAGAGCTCTGATTCTTCAGTTTATTCTTCAAATTAAAAAAAAAATTATATTTTTACAAATTTTGGCTAGATTTTAATGGTACCTAAAGATTAATAACAACAGCAGTAGAAGGGCCCACCTTCCGCCTCTCTCCTTCGAAGTGCTTTTAGCATTCGTTATATTTTTGATATTCTCTTTGAATTGAATGGCATCATTTGCTGATAGGTGCTGTTCAGAATTTTACTGAAAGTGGAATGATTGCTTTTTAAATTTGTAGTCCTTCGGCATCTACCTACTCTCTTTTTAATTTTAAATAAATGTCCACCAAGAAGGTATTTTTAATGAAGTATACGTAAAGGTAGTTCCTTCACAGAGGCTTAAACAATTAGCTATAGCTTTTGAGTTACATTTGCAAAACTAAAAGGCAGAACTTTGGCGTGGTTAGCCAGAATTCATTGGTTCGAATCGCTAAGTAGAAAACATGTTTTAATTCACAGATTGTTCAAGTTTAATTCGAATTATTAATTAGAAAGGTATCAGTCCTTGAAGACTGCGCCTTTAACAATAACAATTTATTGGTTGAAAAATTGCCAGAACCAAAAATGTCAAAAAAAATGAGTTCGTCTTACGAAGGTTTAAATTGTTAATAATTACTTTGAGAGTTTTAATATTTATTCTTGAGTTTTCGGCCATCCAAGAACACGAAAACAGCATTTTTTCGTTTCTTTAGGTTTAATTTCCTCTACAACGCTTCGGTTCTACGTTCTACTAAGAAAATCGTTTCATTTTAGTCCTTGGAAAGTATTTCAGAAATTTCACGGAGAAATAAATAAAACAATTAAATTTAGCTAACTTTTGCCTGAAGACCAATAATTAATACAGAAATTACTGTATAATCAGCGAAAAGTATTAAAAATACTTTTTACGAAGTTTCTATTGAATAAATCGTTTCAGAAATTTCATGAAGACAACTAAATAAATAATAAATTCATCATTAATAATAAAATCAATTAATTATCAGAGAAAAACATTAAAAATATATATTTTAATATAAAGTTTTATTTTAGTCGTTACAAACAACTCAGAAATTTCATGGAGGACTAAATAATTTAGTAAATAAAACAATCAAATTGAGCTGTCTTTTATCTTTTTTATTTAGCTTATTTTAAAACCATTAATTAATATTAAAATAAATGAGGAACCAGTCAAAGCCCTAAAAATAGTCTATCAATTTTTGAATTTTTTTCGTCATTGCAAACCATTTGAGCTTCAGCCCTGAAAAGATTCCCCAGATAATTTTGAATTACACCTATTTTTAAAGGGTTTTGAGGTGCTCAAAATAAAATTCAATAAAACTACCTTTAGGAAAAGGAACCCACATAAAACGTTATAAATACCTTAGAAAAATATTTTGATAACCAAATCCTTACATTGATTGGTTTAAAACTGAAATTTTGGCTTCGAAGAATTTTTAGAAATCGGTGACGTTTCTTGGGCCACTTCAGTTATTTATAAATTCATGGAACTAATTTTGTTGTTATTATGGCCGATGTTAACGATCAAACTTGGCAATTAAATTAGTCCTCCCGAAAGCTAATTTAGCTTTATTTAAAACAGCTCTTAAATTGTAACACTTCAAATTAATAGTTAAAAAACTAAAAAATTTAGAACATCTGTACATCTGAAGCTCGCATTTGAGTCTTATCAGCCAAACTTCAAACCATATGGGAATACTTTTAAGCATAAACGGGTCAAAGGTGGCTGAGTAATACTCGCAAGACAATCGCCAGTGGTTGTCGAAATTGTAGTGAAGTAAGTGACGTGTCTGTGCTCAGTCGGGATTTTATGCATTTTGTTTTTAAAATAGCAAATTGTAATAGCAAGTTTTGTATTTCGTTAGCTATGGCTTTAGACTTCGATTTACGTATAATGAAAGTGTCTAACTTGCAGTGAATGAAGCAAAATGGACAGAAATTAAAAGCAAAAATTAATGCAGATTTGGGCGGATCCATTTTGATTGTAAAGGTAAGTCAGGCATGTTTTATAGTTTTGTCTAAAAGTTTAAAAATAGATAAATAAATAAAGGTTGACTGCTTTTTTGATTTCTAAAGAAATACATTTTGGCGTCGAATATCGAAAAATAGTGAAATTCTTGAAAGGAGGTTGTATAACTCTGATGGTTAGGAACAGTTTGCCTGTTCAAAAGCCTTTGAAGATGTTTAAGTCAAACCATTGCAGTTCACTGTTATCATGTTTGTAGCTTGTATCAGCATAACTATTAAGAACTGAATTGAGAAAAAGACCACTCATTGTGTGCATGTTACTCATATACTCATGGATCTTTTTCTCACAAAAGTCCTGGTAGTCGAGACGTTTATTGTAAAACAATTTTAAGGCATTCTTCAAGTAAGGCGAGCTACTGCTAGCCCATGGAATACCATTTATTTAACCTCACTTATAGGTGATGTGCAAGATACTCTCTTGCCTCATGTATAGGGCTGCATTGTTCTATGAGATGGGTCAATTTATTCAAAGAATTTTAAGACAACTATAACGCTACTGTTTAGCAGTTCGATACATCTTACTTAACGTCACTTTTAGAGGTGTTGCGTTAGACTTGTGTTCAATATCGATAGATCAAACAAGGCCACCTAGACATATTTTTGCCAAAGAAAATAAGGATGTGTGTCCGGCCAAATAATAGTCGAAGATGTGTTTGTGCTAAGTTTTATTTGAAGAAGCTTACCTAATCTTTTTGAGATCTCAGAATTGTGCATTTTTGGGTTTTCTTGAGCAATTTTTCTCCTTTGTAATCGCGACCATACCATGAAAGCGTTCATGGGCCTCTTTATATGATCATCCTGGTGTTTTTTGGGGGCTTGTGGGGCGGATAGTCCTTGTGGTACGCCCAGAGCTGCTCCGCCAAGGGATGCCATCCTTGACAAACCCTCAGCGGCGCTGAAGCCCCCGTCACACATTGGACCTCCAGTTCTGGAAAAAAATAAATGGCATTATTAAATTTTATAGAAATTAATGCTGTCTCGGTTTTATTAATTTTTGTTTAAAATTGTCTGCGTCCTCGGTTTCTATTGTTTTGATATTTGTGTTCTTTGGTCACCAAAATGAAATCTCTAAGTTTTGGATGGTTAGTTATTCTTGTTGTAAAAAAGTAAGTTTCTTTAAACACTCAGCATCCATATATCTGTGGGAATGCTTGTAATTTGGGTTGCATAGCTATGTCTGGATTATTTTCCCCGGACTTTGTTGGAAGCTAATGTCGGAGCAAGAATTCTTGTTCTAAACAGAACCACGTAATGCTTTAACAGTTGCCATTAATCGTTTGCAGCAGGAGTAACTAAACTAAAATTCGTACTTTAAACTATATCGCTGATCGCTCGCTGATTGATCAATGTGTAAATAATCATTCGAATTTCTAACACCGCCTTATTTGAATGAACCCGGTAGATTACTACAAAACCATTTATAGTATCGTACATATTCACTGAACCAATTATTACACTTAGAATTGTCACAACATAAATAAACATTGAGCTATGAGTGCTAAAACGATTATCATTCTACGTTTTTGTCACTGGTTTTTTATTAGCACAAATACCTACCCAGTTTCTGTGAATATTAGATATTATAGCGACCTTTAAATAAATTATACTAATTATTTATTAGAGCAATAAGCGCGTGTTATTTCCTTTCAGGAATGTTTTTAAAACCAAAGTCCGAGAGTTAATAGTAAATGGTAAATTTATATTTATAATCAAATTATTTCAACTAAACAATATGTTTGTTTTATGCAAAAAATACCAATGTTTAGAAATGAAATTTCGCGCCTTTTGTACCATACAAAGGTTTTAGTACCGCATGTAAAAGCAATCATATTCAAGTTATGACATAGGCCTTTGTGCCCGTTTATGAATATGGATTCGACCTGAGTAATGTTTTATTCAAAAGGTTGATCATTTAATTTACCGACGATAATTTAACCGCACGTTAAAAATTAGTGCCGAGAAATTAGGTAAGAATAATTAGAACTTTGTTAACGGCCATGTTTTGTAAACTTTGCCTTGCTTATGCCGCACTTTTTCCTCTTTTGCTGCTTTAAAATTTAATTACTCTTTTATAATACTGGGATGAACCTTGATGATTTTCCTTTACCTGTATTTCAAAATAAAGTATCCGAAGTCTTTAGAAACGGCTCCCATAAAACAATTTTTAAATTAGGAAATATTTCGCAATTTCAGAAATACACCCAATCATAAACATCGAATAAAATGCGGCAGAAGATAATCAAAAGCGACGTAAAACATCAATTCGGGCATGAGTTATGCATAGATGCGCATATTTAAGGCATTTCTAGAAATACGATGCTAACGAACTTTCCTGAGTAGTATAAGTCATAAACATAATTTTTATGTACATACGAAAATCGTTATTTACAACCGTAAGTATTTTTAATCCTGGAGATGCAGTAAAATCCTGATAAATGGCAGCAGTTAAACAATACCGCGAACAGTAATCTGCGAAGCAGAATATTAAATGTCAAATAATTCAGAGACCTAATAGAGCCGTCAAAATACAAGCTCAACTTCGTAAATGTAGCCAATTCAAATATCTTCGATGCTTTTTCCGACGGATACAAACAACCTAAACTTTAACACCTTCACGCCTAAAATTTTGTAACCAACAGACAAGTTCTTTAAACCTTGTTATATAATTCTGATTGATTATTTTAGGATTATTTATTTTAATGAGAATTCTTAGTAGAATTTAAAATTTAATGTTCTACAAGCTATTCATTTAAAGTGTTAAAGCTTCTTAGTTTTCTTTGAAAAGTATAGATATATACGATGGACAAGTCTAGGATAATTCTACTTTCAAGGAAATCCTTGCAGGTAAATTTAATGTTCTTTTATTTTATAAATTTACGATTTCGTTATGGCTTTCAACAATTTGAGTATTTTATAGATCTTTTGAATTCAACAGCCAATTGTGTAATGAATTTTTAGATTAAAGAAGTAAATACCTAAATAGATTTTCTGTAGAAATTGTCGCAATTAATAAAACATGCCAAAGCTAGGCGCAATTTTTGTAAATTTTTGAAAACTTGCAAGTATTAGCTTTTAACTTAATTTCAAAGCCCTAATTTTTCTAAAAATTACATTTGCATAATTGCAGTGCTTAAAATCTCAGGTTTAAAAACAAATTTGAAATAAGTTTTTGGTTTATAAAGTCGCAGACTTAGGTAAAAAAATATAACCAAGAATGTTAAGCATCTTTATTTAAATATTTTGGGGCATCTTAAGGATTCTTGTTTTCTTAGTATTAAATAAAGTATCCTTAAATTTTAGATTTTTGGACTTTTGGGTTGTATCCGTTTAAGCTAAAATTTTGTTGCAAATCAGAAATTCCGAATTTTACCTTAGTCTTGCTGGAAGGTAGTTAATTCGAAAAATTTAGACAATCCTGGAAATCAAAAAATTGAAAATAAAATTAGTAAATAATAGCAATGAGAGTGTTTATCTGACTGTGTCTTTGTCGTGTCAGCTCTTGTCTCGGCTCTATAAGTAATAATCGACTTAACAATTGTCTTGTAAATTGTGTAGGTATTTATTATTCCAGATTATGTCTCTTAGGTATCCGTAGATTCAACCTCCTTTTAATGTTTGTTGCCTTACTTTGTGATATACTTAGGTTGCGTCGGCTCGGTTATTGGTTCGACCACCAACTTGCAGCGAATTGGGTACTTCAAGAGTACCATGATTTTTGTCTTATCTGTGGAGATGATCATATTGTAGTATTATCTCGGTTTCAAATGGAAGCGATGGAGTAGTTTCAGAGCGATTATATGAAGGGCAATGCTGGATAGAGTAAGAAACCAGGAAATGAGAGAAGCTTGCTAAGTGAAAGTAAAGTTTTTAAAACAGAGAAGAAGATGCTGGAAAAAAAGGCAATTCAACGTTATTTCGTTCCACCCCGGAGAGATGAGGTAGCGGGCCACTTTTAGGGGGGCAAATTTTTAAGTCGAAAACGAAAAGAGTTTTTATTCAGCTTTAAAGGCCATTTCAAATTATTGTTTTAATTTGTACAGTCATTTTCAATTCAAGATTATTTAGGTTTAAAAATTCGAAATTATTTTTTGATATATGTAGAATTGAGAGAGCCTTTAAATCTGCTCAAGATAAAATTAATCGATTTGAAAAGTAAAATTCCAAATAATTTGTGAATCTTAGTTATCAAAGTGAGAGATTTTTGATTGCTTCTAAAAAGGAAATTTATTTGCTTTAGAAAGCAAAACTTCAAATCATTTTTAAATTTAAAATTTGTATAGTGATTTTCCCCATTTTGGTCTTTTAAACGATGTATTCTTCCTTTTAAAATTCGGGTATTTTGATTTTTTCCTGGAAGTGAGAGTATTTCAAAAGCTTGTTAAAGAACAATTTAATTCGATATCAAAAGCATAACTTCAGATAATTTTTAAAAATAGTGCAATGATTTTAAACCAAAAATTTCCCAATTTTGGTTTATTGTTTAAACGAAAAATTCTTCATTTTAAAATGCTGGTATTATGATTTTTGTTATCGAAGTCAGAGGTTCTTGAAAGCTTCTTAATCCCTTTAATGTACCTATTCGATCTTTTTCTCAATTTTTGGATTGTTTTTTAAATATTCAAATTTAGATTTTTTGAGTTTTTTCTGAATATTTTAAACGTTTTGTAAAATAAAAAAGTTGCCCAAGTTGCTAAGAAAGTACATAATTCTGTGATTTAACATCTTGAAATTCAGTTTTGAGATTTTAACCCCTGAAATGTTGAAAAGAATTAGAAAACCTTGAACTGAAAGGGATTTTTTTAATTTGAACCATTGGAACTATCCCGAAGCTCAAAATCAATTTTTCTGAATTAACTGAGTTGTTTTCTGCTTTCGAACGTCATAAAAATGACTTTGTGAACTCGAAAATAAATATCAAAAACAGAATTAAGGTGGTTTTTTGATTTTCAAATTTGGTTCAGTCTGCTCATGGTTCAGAAAGAAACCAAAAAGATACACGAAAATTAGCTTGTTCGCCTAGAATTATTTCAGGGTTTTAGGAATTTTCGGAGAGTTTTTTGGGAAAAAATCAAAGTCAGTAAGAGAAAGATTAATTGACCATTGGGTTTTTAATTTCAGTGCCTAAAAGGTCCAGTAAACCCTCAAAATATTAAGAATTTTAGAGATTTTGTTATGGAAGAACTGAGATTTGTTCTCAAACATAAACAGAACTGATAAATATTCAAATTTAGACTTCTTTGAGTTTTTGTTAATGTTATGAACGTTTTGCAAAACTAGAATAACCAAATTGGACATAACTTTGTGATCTAACATCTTGAAGATTAGTTTTGATTTTTGAGTTTTTAACCTTTAAAAGGTTGCAAAAATTGTGGAAAGCCTTGAGTTGGGCTTCAATTTAAAACAGGGCTTTTTTTGGTTGGAACCTTTCAAATTTTCCAAAAGCTTAATATCATTTTCAAAATCAATTTTAATAATTTTTTCTGATAAAAATGAGTTGCTTTCTGCTTTTCAATGTCATGAAAATTTCAAAAAATACTTAAAGCTCCTAATCCAAATTAAGAAGTTTAAAGTTTGATTTTGCACCTTTAAAAACTCTTTGAACTGTCAAATAAATCTCAAAAATTTCAGTACGTATTTTGGCAGGCTTTCAGCCACGGAAAACGGATACGTAAGGATAGGTTAAACTAGGCTGTGGATAAACTAGGATAAAGAGTTGCCCCGGTATTTACTCTGTTGAATAGGGAAAACCACCCAAAAACCCGATTCAAGGTAGTCGGCAGTGGGGTTCGAGCCCAAGATGCTGAGGCGAACATATTAGTAGAAGAAGCAATGCTAATTAAAATAACAAAAGATTGGAAGCCACAAGTATATCGAAACCCAGGAAGAGCACAGAAAGGATGGACAGAGAGCTGAAGAGAAGAGAAGAAGTAGAGAAGAAAAGTAGTCAATATCAGAATTTACACAAATGCGAAAGTAGAAAATCCATATTTTGAACTTGATGATGAAGTTCTTAAATTAGAAATTGTAAACCTGGTTTTCAAACTTAATCTATTGAAATGAATGAAGAAATGTCAATCTCAAATTGTAAACATCAGAATTTCCTCATTTTTTCTTTTGTGTAAGCCAATTTTCCTGTCATCTATAATGTAAGTGTTTAAGGCCATTTTAACAGGTATACTGAGCAGAAGGCTAAAATTATCTGTCGAATGAAACTATATTTAGAATTTAGAAACCTTTAAATCAGAAAAATTTTAAATTTCGAAAATGAGTTTCGATTCTTTTGAGAACGATTATTATCGGTTACTGAGTGGGTGGCCTACCCAGTCACTGAAAATAATTGAGAACCGAAATACAATAGTGGAGTAGCGAAGATAGGCTGTTGCCGAAGGCTTAGTGCTTATTACATCACCCTGTATGCATAAGCATGGGAAACAACCGGGTATGAAAGCAACTTAAGAAGTATTAACCCTCCATGTTGCCGGTCATACTCTCTCGCGGAGTGCGAGTGCCGCAATGTACCCGCAACACAAAATAAAGTTTAACGGACAAAGAATAGGATTGCTTGTTTACAGTTCAGAAAACCTTAATCCATTTTAGATATCATTAAACCTTTCACTACACTGCACATAGACCAATATTATTTTCTCAGTGATTTGCTTTTGCTTTTGTGTCTCAGAGTTAGAGTATTGGCTTGTAAAGGCGAAGGACGGTGCTTCAAATCCCTGCTGAGGTGATCGAAAGTTTTCTGTAGGTATATATTATGGTGGTTTCCAGAATTAAAATTTATTGAAGAAAAATCGTTAAATCAGAGTTCATAGCAAAATCAAATAAATATCCAATAAATCCACAACGTTTGACATAAAATGAAATTTTAATTATTTAGGTATTTTAAGTTGCCGACGCTCTTATAGGGCAGAAGGAAGCAGTTGAAGAAGAAGTTGTTAAAACATTTTTTTTAAATTTAATTTAATTTAATTTATATAAAATTTCGGTCGTAAAAATTCAAGAATAATTCTGAACCATTTTGGTATTGCCTTTCATCAAAAGAATTGTATATATAGTGGAACTTTATTAACATAGAAAAGGTACCTTCAAATCGATTGTGGTGCTTTGAAGGAAACAAAATCAAACTTGAAAATTGCCAATTACCGCAGACTAATTAGTATCTTGTCGCAAGTATACAATTTATTTACAATAATTCTCTCAAATAAACTAACAAACAAATTGGACCAATACCAGATACGAGAACAGGCTGGATTTAGTGCAGTTTTTGGTACAAATGACCATCTACAAGTAGTAAGAAACTTGATAGAAACGACCAAAGAATACAACATACCATTATACCAGGCCTTTGTAGACTTTGAAAAGGCATTTGACTCGCTTGAACTAAACACCATTTTAAATTCCCCACAGAACAGCCGCATATACCATAGATTAACAAATCTGTTTCGAAATATATATCAAAATGCAATACTAAGATACACAGAGACAAACCAACAGTTTGGCTCGAATAGTTACACATTCACCCGGAGAGGGTGCTGAGTGAAGGACCTCTCAAAAATCAAATCATGGTTTCAACAATTTTTTTGGTATGAGTAATGCGGATGTGGATTTAGGATTTGTTAATTTTATAAAATTTTTAATTTATTCAGATACAAGCACCAATAATTATAATTGAAGATTAAGCCCAACGTCAACCAACAGTTTAGGTAAAAAAAAATAAGAACAAAGCAAAACCCAATAATTGCGGCAGTAAAAAGGTATTCCTTTGTACCTAGTTAAGAAGCAGTTTTTAGACTTATTTGTTTACTTGAAATTTCATTATGTTTTTGAAATTATGATCGCTCATCTGGTTAAAACTTAGGGCAAAAGAAAATCTATGGGCTCACATTTTTAAATTTATTTTTCCTTTCATATAATTTTGGATTACACATAATAAAGGGGGGAGGCCTTAACTACGAGAACCTAGCACCCCACCCTTGTTTGTAATGCTATGGATTTTATTGAGCGTTTTATATTTTTGTGGGATATTTCAGCAGTTCCACATATTTGTCTAACAAGTTTGACTTGATTAAGGTTCTGGTTTGATTGTCCCGAATTTTTAACAGCAAAAAATTCGTTCCTTTAACTGTCGTACTATTTTCATCTAAATATGGTAGAAATTGGATTATCGAGACGTGTTATTAACGAACGCACGAGGAAAGCTGTCATTTCAGCTGGTTACATTATTTTGTCTCTGTTTTAAGACAATTTTGAAGTGCCCTTCCTTATTTATGTAAGAATAGTTTAATTGTTCCATTATTAATAATGTTTTTTACACGAGTTCCTAAAAAGGGTTACGGTAAACTAAAAACGACTTACACAAAATGCTGCCAAGAAGTGGCGGCTGGCATATAAGGGCTGCCGGGCTGCAGCTCTGACCTAAATTTTACAAAAGGTATTAGCAGTAATCAATTTCGGAAATTACTTTTTATTTACATAAGCGAAATTAAATTGCGTTTACGTATTAATTAAAACAGCAGTACATTGTATTTTGAACTTAGACATTAATTAAATCGCTTCCGAAAAGACCGCGCACATCATAATACATGAATTTAAAGCTTTCGGACGGAATACACCGAACAATGTGCGCAAATCGGGTAGATTATGGTTTAACGCATTCAGAATATTTAGAATTCATTTTTTACCGGGAGCGGCCCAAACTGACGCTCATAGCCCATACACTAGCGAGTAAATCGGACAGATTTGATCGCAAGGTATTCACCCACGGTTCAGGCTCGCCAAGTACTAAAACTGTGATTATTCACTAACGGTACATACTGATTCACATACTAAATCTTTCAATTAATGTGTGAGTTAAAAACCGTATGTTAGTGACAGAAAACTCGTCATTTGGAACCGTCTTAGTTCGGCTCGTGGTCTTTTAAGAATTTTAAAACTTTTGGTGTGATCTGTGTTGTTTTTGAACTTTTGTTTAAGGAAAATGTACAAATCACGATTAGCGTCGGGAATTTTTTTGCTAAATTCGACTAGTTCCTTTGCCTTAGTTTTTTTTTTAATTTTTGATCGTGTATTACTTACTTTTTACCTGCCAAAGGCAGGGATTGCTTCTATAAATATATATGAATTCAGTTAAAAAATCCTTTGACAAATACCGAATATCAGAAGTCATAATTCTGAATGAGTATGTTGATCAATATTAATAATAACAATTTACACAACTTATACACTAAATAATCTTAATAATCTCTGATCTGGTCGTTGCCTCCCATTAACGTGCATACAAACTACAGGTTAATACATGCGTATTTTATCAGTACATATTTCTCTGAAACTGTGTTGGGGCCTATCTCGTTATATACACACACAGTTTTATCTGCTGAATTTATCTCGTGCCATATCAAATACGCCAAGTTGCTGCTGGTTAGAGAGAACGGTTTGTGTGTTATGCATTCTGTGTTTACGTAGTGGCGATAATAATAATATAAACGTTTGTTTAGCAAAAAAGTTGCTATACAATTACAGAATTACTAGATAATTGTGTTACATATACTATTCTTACTTCTAATAATGAACGTAAGCTGTGTGTTTTGTTTATCGTTGTAGAATTATCTAAATTTAATATGAATTTCGTTGAAGAACGTTTAAAAATCCCCAAAAACCGTCGCATGGACTTTATTTTCCGCCATTAATAAAATTAAGGTAAGATTTGCTCATTAATTTAGAGTTATTTGTTCTGCAGCCCTTACCCCTAACAACTCCCAATCCGCCACTGCTGTCAAGTAATGATGTTCAGTGATTTAGCACAAATAATTTTTGGAATTATTTAACCTTAGTTTGTTGTAAATTCGCCAGTTTAAAAATTATCATCTTCAATTCTTTGTAGTCGGTTTTAGGAGCATTTCTTGAAAACATTATTAATATTGGAAAATTTTCTTTTATAAATAAACAGAAGAAAAGGGGAAATCAGGTATTCTTTTAAGTTGAAAGGGCTTTAAGGGCCTCCAGAGGTCAATTTAAGAAATTCGAAAACGATTTAGAAATAAATTGGATTATGAGGGCCCCTATGAAACCTAGAAATCTGAAAGGAAATTATCCGTAAATTGTTTTTATAACCTTATGCGCGCTTATCCTTGTTGATTATTAATTTTATATTCGTAAAAAGAATAAGTTTTGCCCTTTTGATTGTTTTAAGAAGTAATTCAGGGAATTTGCTAATTATTTTACAGTCATCGCTCTTAAAAATCGAACTATGTAAAATAAGCGTAAAAAGAAAAAGGTGATCACTTTTAGATTAATCCAAGACTGCTATAATGCTTCAGAAGAACAAACTATCATATTGCAACGTTTTACTCAACTTTTATAAATTAAATTTTGAACTAAAGAATCTCCTAAATATTTTTCTGTTTTCTGCCTTTAAAAGTAAACTTCAGAATAATTTTGGAGAATACTGACTAACTAAATATTCTCGCTCTATAAACAAATAAACAAACAAACACAGTGGCGCATTATGGTATTCAGAGGCCCCAGGCGCTACTTTAATTTGAGGCCCTTTTAAAAGTGGGGATAAAAAATCAGTAAAACAAAGATATTTTTAGTATGCACTTATTTTATTCACTTATAAAATATGCACGTATAATATAATGAACAACCGCAAAAGCAAAAATATTAAATAATAATATAATAATTTACATGGAATTAAACATAGAAACAGCTCCTCTATAAAGCAATTTTTCTGCATTTTAAATTTGCAAATTTGTCAATTAATATGTTGTAATCTAATTGCTCAGTAAATTTAGATTCTATAAATAAAATCGCTAAATTGTTCATTTTTTCTTGAGCTAACCTATTTCTTAAATAATTTTTTACTCTAGACAATACAGAGAAAGACCTTTCACCAGTTGCATTCCATATTGGAATCGTGAGAAAAATTTTTAATAAAGTTTCAACATTTGAAAAAGTTGAACTCAGCCCGTTTCTTATACTGGCATACATGTCTTCAGGGTTTGTAATATTTTCTTCTTTTGCAAATAATAAAAAATGCTTCAGTTCATCTTTGAAAATAATTTCATCTATATCAGTTCCGTAATTACTAATTATTTTTTTTACACAATCGTCGAATTCAGAGTCTGGTAAATTTAAATTTATAAAAATTTTGGGGCCCCTAAACCTCGGGGCCCCAGGCGGGCGCCTGTAGCGCCTAATGGATAATGCGCCACTGAACAAACATCGAAAACGAATAAACAAGTAAAGGCTTTCCAAACCACAAATCCCCAATATTTTCTGATCTAAATTAACTAACTAGCTTAATAAATAAATGGAAGCTGGACAACAGCTCAATTAGAGAAAGGTTGTGAAGCGGAGAATTGGGTGTTTGTAGGGTGACAAAGTGGAAGATACGCCCTTTGATGGATGATTGTATTTACTGCTGTTAGGCTGTTTTCGATTTTCCAAAAACACTTGTAGGGTAAAATTGGACTCTTTTAACATTTATGTTAAAAAACATAGGTAGGTAGTAAAAAAAACAGACCAACAATATAAACAATTTAAATAAGTCTTTTTTTTAATTTAACAAATGCATTTGAGGAAGCTGCTAAATTATGTTTTGGCATCCTAGCCTGAAGTCCATTCTGTTGTTTTAATTAAATTCAAAATAATGTTTACAATACAAAATAAATGAACAAATACCTCCAAAAAAACCAAAGTTGCCCAACTCATCCATCCAAGAATTCCCTAAATATCAATTTACGAACAGATTTTATTAACAAATTTCCCAAAATTACTAGGATGTTGGTACTAAAATCCACGTTTCACGTTGTTAGGCACGAGGTTTCAGGAACGTGTTCCTACTTTATTGTAAGATGTTGGTAACGTACAATTAATTACACATTTAGAAACACCTGTTCTAGCCAGTCATCATGACAGTAACGTATTCAGCGAAACATCTACATGAAAGGTGTCAGTTTTGCTTTTATTGAAGCACGTAGTACTACCAGTGATTAACATTAGAAAAATGAGTAGGCAGTAATGTAACCTTACCAGAGAATAATTAGGGACTAGTATTATCAGGTTTAAATATAATCCAGAAGGTTTTAACATAACGGGCTTTAGATAAAAGAGTTGTTAAGTTTGTTAAGTGTGGGCGCGTATCGATTTGAATTAACTACGAATAATTAAATAAATTACTGACGTATTAACATATATTTTAAATTAACACTTGTGCGGAACTAATGTTGCTTTCTTTGCATTTATACGATACTTTTATGGTAAAACAAATTAGATGGGCATGTAATGAAATCAGAAGGTAATATTTTATGTTTCTTTCTTTGTTTTATGGGTTAGATGTTGCCTTTTACGTACCATTTGTTAAGTGAATTAAAATTAATTGAATAAATTAATTAAGTGTTGTACGCAGTTGGTATGACTTTGCACCTTTAACATTTGCTATTTTTTTTCGTGGTCGGCTTTCGCATAAGAAAAGAGGAGGAGGGTTACTTTTATTGATGAAAACTAAAACAAAAATTTTTGCTAATATATTTGCCAGATGAGAGTGCAAACAAATTTTCCTAAAACTTGTAATCAAATATTTTTATTGCTGGAAAATGAGGAAATTGTCCCTTTAAGAAGGAACTCCCAGAAAATTTTGATGTAGTTTCTGAACAATCCCTGGTAGGAATATTATATTTTAAGAAGTTGTAGGGAAGTATTCAACCTGCCTCCCTATTTCAATAAAACAATCGCTAAATTGGTTATATTCTTCTTCTGTAGGTGCCGCTCCAACTAGTGAAGGTTGGCTGTCATTTCTGCAAATCTTTCTCTGTTCCTTGCTATGTTAAACATGGTGCTGACGCTCGTGATCCCCTTCTATTCTCTTATGTTTCTGAGCCACGATATCTTCCTTCTTCCCACTCCTCTTCTACCTTCTATCTTTCCCATCATTATTTTCAGTAGTAGGTCATATCTATCATGCCTCAGTACGTGTCCCAGATATTCGCCTTTTCTTCTTTTCACTATGTATAAAAGTTTTCTATCTCTTCCTATTCTATTTAAGACTTCCTCGTTGGTACGTTGCTCTGTCCATGAGATTTTTAATATTCGCCTGAAGACCCACATTTCGAATGCTTCTATTCTTGAGCTGGTGTCTTTCTTTAGAGTCCATGTTTCTGAGCCGTACAGTAATATTGGCCATAACAATTAACTACTCTTAGTTGTAGATCGATACCCAATTCTTCATCACATAACATTACTTTCATCTTTGTAAATCCGTCTCTGGCCATTTCTATTCTTGCTTTAACTTCCATGTCACTATCCCATTCTTCTCTTAGCCATGTACCTACGTATCTATATTTCTGTACTCGCTCTATGTTGTTACCTGCTGCCATGAGTCTCACATTTAAGTCTCTCCTCTTGCTTACTACCATAAACTTTGTCTTTTGGATGTTCATATTGAGGCCTAATCTTTCACTTTATCTAACAAGGTCTGCATATCTTCTTGCGTTGATGCAACCAGAATGGTGTTGTCAGCGTATCGGATATTATTTATTACTTCACCATTTACTTTAATTCCTTCCTCTTTCCCTTACAGCGCATTTATCATTATATGTTCTGTGAATATAAGTTGAACAGGGTTGGCGATAAAATGCATCCCTGTCTCACTCCTCGCTTTATTTCTATTTCTTCTGTACTATCGTTCTCGATTCTAACGGTTGCTGTTTGGCCCCAGTACAAGTTCTTAATTATATTGTATATCCTTTCCGTCTAGGCGTATTTCTTCCAGTATTTGAATAAGTTGTTCATGTCTTACTCTGTCGAACACCTTCTCGTAGTCTATGAAACTTATGATAACGTCCTTCTGCATGTCTCTACATTTCTGTAATTCAAATACGGCTTCCCTTGTGCCTACTCCATATCTAAATCCAAATTGGTTGTTACTTAGTGTTTCGTCACACTTTTTCCTTATCCTTTCATGAATGATGTTCAAGAACAATTTTAATACTTGACTCATGAGGCTTATTGTGCTAAATTCCTTACACCTTTTAGCGTTAGCTTTGTTCGGGAGAGTTATGAAGGTAGACTTCGGCCATTCTTTCGGTATTATCCCTGTGTCGTATATTTGGTTAAACATTTCTAGCAGAAAGTCTATATCTTCCTCTTCTAGAATTTTAAGGTTTTCTATGTTCACCTGGTCAGGCCCTGGAGATTTCCCTTCCTTTGCTTTCTTCAACGCTTTCGTAACTTCCTCTTTTAATATCGATTATATGTTTGGGATAAATTAAAATGCGAAGAAATAGTCACTGATATTTATTAATGTCCACTGTCACTTCTTTTGGTATTGAAATAAATTCAAAATTTGAGTTTAACAACGTGGGATGTTCGACCTCAAAAGCTCGGGGTGGTACGGTTTTATCGCTCTGAAATTCAAACCCAAAGTTCAAAGTTTAACTAACAATCAATTCAAAATTTAATCAAGAATTAAAATGGCTAATTTTGTTTGTTAGTGTACTGATTATTAATTTTTATGAAATGAATTCTTATTATGTTATTATTATTATTAATCCACCCATTCTTTGCACATTTCAAATCCTCTCGCTTTTAGCGAGGAGTTTCTACAATTAATGAGCATAAATTTTTACTAAGATGTCAATTCTTGATACAAAAGAAAGAACTTCGGAATCAAGGACTTTTTTTAAATTACCTACTAAATTAAAGCAAGCCATGAAATTGTTGTAGTTTATCACTGATGACTGATGATGTTTAATGGAAGTTTCTTCAATTTTCAGGCGTGATTTATAGAAGAGACAATCGCTAATTAACACAATATTTGCGTATGAAACTTAGATTTGACATTTTAAATTTTCAGGAGGAAAATGAAGATTCAATTATATGCACTCTGGTTGTCCGCGTGGCCTATATTTTTGGAGGGAATTGAACTCGATGCCCCAAAAAGCTTCTTAA
This sequence comes from Melanotus villosus, assembly GCA_963082815.1. Lineage (NCBI taxonomy): Eukaryota > Metazoa > Arthropoda > Insecta > Coleoptera > Elateridae > Melanotus > Melanotus villosus. The sequence goes on along the minus strand of OY720420.1, from coordinate 3,515,817 downwards.
ATCTTAAATCTCGCTGTTAGATACCTAACAACTGAAAATAGCTCTAAATAAGCCACAAATAACTAAATTAATTTGAAATTTCCTTCAATATTTTTATGTATGAAAATATAGGTAATCTTCGGGCAAAGTAATTTCGTCAGTTAGGATAAAATAAAGTTGACAGGATGAAGAATTGGATTGTTTACAGTTCAGAAATGCTTAAACCATTTTAGATATCTAATCATTAAAGATTATACCCCAATGTATGTATATAACGGGTGTTTATAAACTCTCAACATCCCAGTAGGTTATGATTTCAGAAACATATTTCGTAATTAGATTCATAAGACAAAGATTTGCAAAATGTCATTGTCTACGATTTAATCTAAGACTTGTAATTTGTTTTTCAAAGCAGCTGAGATGTCGACAGTTTATACACACTCGTTAGATGAATATTATTTTCTCAGTGATTTGCATTTGCTTCTGTACTTATCTCAGAGGTAGAACATTGGCTTGTAAAGGCGAAGAACGGCGATTCAAATCCCTATTGAGATGATTAGATTAGAATTAAAATCTATTTTAATTATGGGTTATTTGAAGGTAGTCTTCTGCTAACAGTTCGAATAATACTCATTCAATAAAATTCACAATGTTAGAAATAAAAGAAAATTTAAATTACGTATTTAGGTAGAATAAGTTGCCAAAAAAACAAATAAAAAAATTTCATCATCATGAACATCAATGTCAGGGATTAAACCTTTTGGTTGGAAAAAAGTTAAGAACAAAGCAAAACTCAATAATTGCGGCAGTCAAAAAAGAATGAATTGAATTAATTTTCTTTTGTTCCTAATTAAGAGTCAGTTTTTAGACTAATTTGTTTAATTGAAATTTTGTTTTATTTGGTAATTGTTTTAAAAATTTATTTTCTTTTAAATAATTTTGAGTTAGACATAATGAAGAGAGGGGGGGGGGCTTACCTCTGAGAGCCTAGCGCCCATTTTAGTCGTAACCCACCCTTGTTTGTAATGCTATGAATGAAGTGGTATTAGATAGATTGATGATGACGATATTTAATAGAAGTTTCTACAATTTCCAGATGTGGTTTATAGAGGGAACAACCACTAGTTAATACAATATTTGCGTATCAGAATCAGACCTGACATTTTAAATTTTCGTGGAAAAAATGAAAATTCTATTAAAACCAGTCTGGACTTTCTCTCGGCCAAAATTTCTGGGCTGTGATTAGATTAATTGTCGACAATTTTCAGGACCGTGGCAGCCCAGTACTTGATACTGGAAATGATCACAAGCATAAAAATGTTATGATAGCAAAAATTAAACAATAGCTTATAATCCTCCAGCAATATTCATACGAAAATCACAAAGAAAATAACATCTTTTTATTTTAAACACAGTAAATCTCGTGGCAACAAACTACTAGTAATAGACAGGTCGACAAAACACAATCACAGTGTTTTCGAGGGTAATACAATTCTGATTGGTCGATTATTAAAAATATCATTATATTGCCTTATTAGGTAGTACCTATAATAATCAGAATATACTACCTAAGTATATAATATTTCGATTCTGTATTTAAACTAGTTCTTCCTAAACCGTTTCCGCTTTTGCGTGAAGGTGTTCAGCAATGTTTTAAGGCTTTTACAAATTCATGGGAAAGTACTTTGTTTAATCCGTTAGCCCTCAGTTTAAAGTAAATTTGAAAACCGCATAATTAGTATGAGGGTTTGAGTTTAAATGTTTAAAAGCCTCAGAATTATAAACTAATTAATTATATTATAAATTTTGGATTTGAAAATTTAAAAATGTTGTATTATGTTAGTTATCATTTTCTACTCTGTTTATTTGCATACTCAAAATTAATTGCATTCATATTTATGATTAATATGAACTGATCAATCAGTTTCCTATAAAAAAGTTTAATTAGTCTTTTTTGATAATGTGCATATTGAGTATTCGTAGTGATTCTGATTAATAAAAAAAACACCTCACTGTATATTAAATAATGGAGCCGGCGCCACTAAAAAAAAAATAAGTAATGATATTTGTTGAAAGTATTTAATACGTCGAACAAATTATATTCAATTTTACAGTGCACATTTTAATTAACTCCTTAATAATACTTTCCAATTCCGTCGTAATAGGTTTTGTATAAGTATTTGAAATGTGCGCTGCCTGGGCACGTATTTGGTACATATTGCTATGTAATCGATGTAGATTAAATGCATCGAATATCTGAAAATTTAAGAACTTCCAAATAAAAATGAAAATCCCAGGCTTTGAATAAGAGTAAAATGTGGCTGGAAACGTTTATAATTATAATTTATAATTTTCAGTTTGTTTTACGTTTGTAATAGTACACTTTATAAACATGACGGTTGAGCTAAATGAATATTAATAAAACCATAACATTATCATCCTTTATGGTTTGTTTATTCACTGCGAAAGTTCTAATATCTTATAATGTCGACTGCTGCGGCCATTTAGCACTACCCGAGTGGAACTTCGCTGATCGTTTACTAAATGTTTGGTATAAACTGAAGGATGTTATCCTGACCTGTACAAAATGTTTTTGATGGTTTGCATAAATATTGAAGAGCAGTTCAACAAAGGTAGACAACCCGTACAATTTAACAAAACACAAATTAATGAACACTTTGGGAAACCCCTACTTAGGCTTTGTTTTCAATTTTGAAAAATATCAAAGCTATGAAGCCTCTTCCATTCTAGGCTTAATTTTTCTAACCTTACACAAAAACTCTTAATCTTTTAGAAACATAGGTTTGTACTTACATAACTGACACCCTTGAAACATTTGGATTTACCAGCACAAAGGACATAGGTAATAATACAAACATCGTACGTCGTACTTTTTGCTTGGTTATTCAATACAATTTCAATTTTTAGGTAAAACCTACAACAAATAAAGTCCGAATCTCTCCCAATAAATAACTAAATAAATAAATAAAAGGATTTTGTTAAATTATCGAACGAAAGAAAATGGCAAATCATGTTTGATTCACCTTATTGATTCTATTTATTGTCTCTGTTTTGGTTATTTTTTATATATTTTCTATTAAAAAGTTCAAGAATTGTACCGTGCAAATACTTAATACAGTATTTTTATTATTAATATACGAGGGAGTATCAAAATGTAAAAGGAAGTGATTCGATTGTTTAATCTAGCCCGTGTAGTTTTACGTATTTTTAGTATTATTATGTCAATTCGCAATTAACTATCATTACAGAAATATGAAATTTGAAGAAGCGCCGTGTTCTTGTGTCGATGTTAGTTATGTAAAACTCTGATAAGCAATGTATGTGATCTATACCAAAATGGCGGGCGGTGCGGAAGTTTCTGAATCTCGTACGTGTAAAAGATGCAAAAAGACAAACCTAACATCAGGTGTTAAATGTACAAAATGTGATAACTATTTTCATAACAGTTGTGCAAAATTGTGTGGGGTTAAAATACTAGAAAATAGTGATTTAATCGTGTGTTGTGAGGAAAACGAAGGTAACCTTAAAACTTGTGACATTGATGTTGACGAACTAAAAATTAGTAATATACCTATTGAACCTAGTGTCCTAAGCTATCTGTTAGGACAAAAAGACATTATTATCTATGAGTTGAGAGATAAAATTAAATTACTGTATGAACAAATAAATTTATTAAAAACTATAAATAACAACTCTAATTCTTGGAAAGAATTAGCAACCGATAATCTAAGCCTTAATAAAACTTCTAAAGTAGACTTTAATGATGCAAATCATGCAAATCATGCTAAAAACAAGGCAGAATCGAAAGAAAATATTAAATTAAGCAATGACATTCAAACTATTCCGAAAATATTGCAGGAATATGAAAATAAAACGATGACACCACAACAAATACCTGCTGTGAATGAGATTTCTGATACTGCTGCAAAAGATAATGGCACCAACTCGCATATTAATAAATGGACTGTTGTACAAAATCGAAAAATAAAGAAGACTCATAATCATAAGGAAAACATTGTTCGTGGTACAGCGAAGACTAACAACACATCTACCCTAATGGCAGCTGAACGTAAGGGTTGGCTGTTTATTGGTAGAGCCCATCAAAAAACTACAGAAAAGGACATAATTAGTTACTTACTTGATAAATAACCCAACAAGCTATTTACAGCCGAGGAAATTAAAAAACATGAAAATAACAAAAGTGTGAACAAATCTTTTAAAATTGGAGTAGAATTTGAGATGTTAGAAAATCTAAAAAACCCAGAACTATGGCCAGAAAATCTAATCGTGAAACCCTTTCGGTTTTTTCGTCAGTTCCGTAAACCTAACTACACAAGTAGCAGTTAAAGAAAACTACCCTTTATTAAACGAAGTTAATGTTAATGTAAAACAAATAAAATTTAACACAGATGATAAAACAGATGAAGCAAAAAGTGACTCATATTCTAAATTACTATACACTAATAAAAAATTAAATAAAAATTTATCTGACAAAAATGGATTACTTTCAGGTACAAAGATTGACAAATATTCATTAAAAATATTTTATGTGAATATACAATGCCTTAGGAATAAAACAGATCAATTAGAAATTTTAGCAAATGACAAAAACATTGATGTAATATGTTTAACTGAAACCTGGTTACATCAGGCAGAATTAGAATTAAGTAATTTACTAAATTATAGTATAGTTAGTGGATATTGTAGATCAACTTATGTACATGGAGGGACGTTAATTTATGTGAAAAATAATCTCGTAAGCAAAAGTATAGATGTTATTAAAGATACGATAGTAGAAAAAGATTTTGAATATTCAGTTGTTAAATTGTGTCAGCAAAATTTAATAATCGTTACTATTTACAGATCACCTAATGGTAATATAAATGTTTTTTTTGATAGGTTATACATTGTATTAAATAGTTTACAGAAGTTAGCCCAAAAATTAATCGTTTGTGGAGATTTTAACATAAATTTTAATTCCGAAAATAGAACCACAAAAATGCTTAAAGATATTCTTAAATCCTTAAACCTAACTATTTTAGTTACACAAAATACTAGAATAAATAAGAAAAGTGAAACGTGTATAGATAATGTCCTTTCGAATTTACCAAAAAATGATTTTAAAATTGACGTTATTCAACCTTTACTGTCCGATCATTTAGGTATAAATATCTGTGTAAAAATTTGTAAAAAAAGCGAAATAAGTATATTTAGAAAAATCCGCCCCATATCATATGGGAAATTAGAAAATTTTAAATTAGCATTGGCTTGTACGAACTGGTCCTTTATCTACGAGTTAGACGATGGAAATCAAATGTTTACCTCATTTTTTAAATTTTTGTTAGCGAAATTTAACGAATATTTTCCCGAAAATACCGTAAAACAGCAAAATAACGAATGTTTAGATATACAGTGGTATAATGCTGATTTGAAGAAAATGCGAAATCAGTTAGAAGCTTTGTCTGTGGTCAGTTGTTATGTGACCTCTGATAAATTTAAAAACTTAATCAACATTAAAAAAAAGGAATATAGAAATGCTTTACAACAAGCAAAAAGGGCCGCAAATAAGCAATTTCTTGATAGTTCAGACAATAAAAGTAAAGCTACCTGGAAACTTATAAATTCGCACATTAAAACTCATTCTCCGAAAACCTCAAATATTGGCCCCAACGTTTTTAACGATTTTTTTACAAATATCGCTAAGAAAATCATACAAGCGCCTACAGGTAATGAGATCGATTATAAAGTATTTTTGAATAAATTTCATCTAACCTCAGGAAATTCCTTTTACATACAGCCTACAACTACATATGAGATAATCAATGTCATCACAAACATGAAAAGTAAGCATAGCAAAGACATTTATGGGTTCAATTCAAAATTAATAAAACACGTTAAGAACGAAATATCGAGCATTCTTGCATTCATTATAAATAAATGTATCGAACAAAATACGTTTCCCAATGAACTAAAAGTTGCCAAAGTGGTCCCCTTATTTAAAAAAGGTGATGTGAATGACTTAAATAACTATAGGCCAATTGCAGTACTACCTATTATATCCAAAATATTTGAAACTTTAATAAAAGATCGAATTATATCATTTTTTGAGACAAACAACCTACTTACAAACGAACAGTACGGTTACAGAAAAGATAGGTCTACCACTAAGGCAGCAGTTAGTATCGTTCGAGAAGTATTAGATGCCCTAGATAAAAATGAAGTAACAAATTTGAGTTTAATAGATCTTAGTAAAGCATTTGATACCATCACACATGAATATCTTCTAACCAAATTAAATTTCTACGGTGTCAGGGGTGATACATTAAATTTATTCAAGTCATATTTAGAAAACCGATATCAGGCAGTAGTAACACCTAATGGCGTATCTCAAAAATTAATACAAAAAATTGGTGTACCTCAAGGATCGATTTTAGGTCCGGTATTCTTTTTAATATATATTAATGATCTACCTGTTAATGTAACATCGGAAAAAACTATCCTATTTGCGGATGATACGTCATTAGTCAATACAGCTTCTAGTTTTGAAAACGTAAAAACAAAAGAAAAACAAAGCTTAAAATCTGCAAAAAACTGGTTTCTATCTAACAAATTAAAAATGAACTCGGAAAAGACGCAATCGATACTATTTACAACAAAAACCATAGGCGAACCATCATCAGCAAAATTTCTAGGAATAACGTTAGATTCAAAATTGAATTGGCATCAACATATTGAAGATTTAACAAAAAAGCTAAACAAAGTAGTATATCAAATGAGCAAACTTATTAGACTGACTCCTATAGAAACTGTAATCGCATTTTATTATAGTAATTTCTACAGTATAATAAATTACGGCTTATTGTTATGGGGAAATTCCTCGGAAATTTTGAGAGTATTTATAATACAAAAAAGAGTAGTTAGACTTATAGCCAATGCACAACCTATAGACCATTGCAGACCTTTATTTCGTAATTTGAAAATCATGACAGTTCCCTGTTGTTTCATTTATCAGTGCATATTATTTGCAAAAGAAAATATCAACACTTTACCAAAAAATTCCGCATTTCATGATTACAATACACGAAACAAGAACTCAATAAGCATTCCATACCACAGACTTAAAGTAACCCAACATTCTATAAATTATTTGTCCATAAAACTCTTTAACCACATGCCTGTTTATTTTCAAGAAATGTCACTTAGAAAACTTAAAGCAAAACTAAAGGAAATGTTAATAGCCAAAGCTTTTTATAATACGCAGGAGTTTTTAGATTTCAATTTCATTACCTAAATGACACACAGTAAAGGTATTACTAGATTTTAAAAGTAATAATAGCTTATGTGTTTATATGCGTGTATGTTGAAAATGTATGTGTTTGTATATTTTGTATAATGACAACCTTAAACATATTTTGTATATTTTGTATAATGACAACCTTAAACATATGTATGTAAAATTGGGCTAATATATTATTATTATTATTATTATTATGCTTCAGTTTGTTGTGTCAACTATGTGTCGGGCGCGCGATGAAATACTTATATTTTAAATGTCACTGACGTATTTACATTCTCTTCTTAACTGAAAATTATTAGTTACAGTCTAATTTAAAATAAACATTTAGGGTATTGTTTTACGTTGTTAATTTGAAAATTGCCAAGGTAAAGTACCTACATAGAAATATTTCCATTGCTTACTTTCTTCTTCTTCTTCTTCTTCTTCTCAGTGCCTTATCCTTTTCAGGGCGTTGGCGAGGGGGTTAAAGTTTACTTTAATGTAATTAAAATATTGTTGTATTTACTGTTAACTTATCTTAGGTTAACAAAATTTGTATTTTACTAATGAAGCAGGGAAATCCTAAGGTAATTGGTTAATTAAACGTCAACTTTTTGCTAGATTAAGTAACGATTGAAAACAAAACGTGGCAACCGAGAACGTTCTTTATTTATGGGCCAGTCCGTAGAATTCTGAGAGAATTAGGAAAATAAAATTTCATTTTGATCCGTCCTTGTAGATTCAATAAACAAAAGGGTCCAACACAAATTTTGATATCGGTAAGTAGGTATTGAAAGAATTAATCTAACTTTATTTAAATAATCTTTGCTCTAAGTAATATTCTTGGAAATTTTTTGGATTTAGCAAAACCCTAATAATTGCAATCACCAACACAATTATTAATGCACATTAATTAAAATCTTTGGTAGTCGCAGGTCGCAGGCCTAGATATCCTACGTTAATAAAGCAAACAAACTAAATAAAAAAAATGATGAATATTTTAAGATTTTTAAATTAATTCGATATATTTTGAAAAAAGCGAAATAACTTTATTTGGAAGAAATATCGTAGTAACATTCTGACTTTTATTACAAATTAAGTTAAGCCTAATTTAAGGTTTTCTCAACAAGTACAATAATAATAATAAAAGAAGAACTTTAAATTTTAAGGTCTAAATTAAAGCTTATAGTTGGAAACTTCACAATTAAGCGATTAAACCCTGAAAACCAAATTTATCATATCTACCATGAAATATCCATAGCAACTAGCGAGTGTATTCTTTTTCAAGCTTTACAATGTAACTTGGACCGTTTCGGATTTATCTAAGCGTTATAAAAGTAAATATATCGAACTTATAACAATCTTTCCAAAAAGTCAATTAACAATCAGAACTTTTTAAATTTTCTGTTATATGTATGTTTTGGAGTAAAAGATTTTAGTTAAGTATAAACAATAGAACTGGTGTGCGGTTCATAGAAGCGATGGAGGCACCGCTTCTACTGCCTTCAGTCATAAGGCAAAACTATATAATTTATTGATTTTAACATACTGCTGAAATTAAGAAATTATATTGTTTTGCATTATGAATGAAGGCAAGGGAAACGGTGCTTCCATCGCTTCCATGGACCGCACACGCCATTGATTTTTTTAACAATAGCATTTTTAATACTTTTGGGGCACTATTTATGATGAACTTGCTTTGACTACCAAAGTCTTTAAAATCAGAGCAGTGCTTTCCAGCTAAAATCTGCATCTACGACCGGTTACTTTTCCACAATTTCTGCATAACGATATTCTATTGCTATGGTAATTCATTATCATTTTTTATTTATAAACAATGAAACGTTTAAATACTTTTGGGACACTTTTTTAATTGCTTGACTTTGACTTATACCAGAAAAAGAACTTAGGTGTTGTTTTAGTTAAAGCAAATAACCCACAGTCGCCTGGGATTCCAATATTTTTGTAACACTCGTTATAAATAATTGTCAATGCTTTATTCTATGGTTTGTTTTTAAAAGATCTGTGTTTCAATATTTTCTCTCCTTTTCTACAATAATTTTCTATTAGGTATAGGTGAGATTTTCAGGGAATAAACAACATTTGTGGAGAAACCTTAACTATAGCAATACTGGTAGATGGTATTTTAATTACTTTTACTGTTAATCAATTTTTCTAGTTTCCTATTTTGATCCTTTTTTGTGCAGTCAAGTAAACGTATTTGCCCTTATACGTCACTTTCATGTGTTTCTTCTTCTTATTTTTTTTTAGTAGGTCTTGGACCTATTAATTTGGTTAGCCAGCGCTGTTCTTGCAACGATGGCGTTGTATTTATTTTTGTCAAAATGTGAGCTTATAAGTAAAGCAAAATGTCTAAAAAAAATATTTAACTTTAGATATGAACACTTTTAAAGTCAAAAATTTAAATTTACCACCAAAAAGTTTTTAATGTATTTTTTTAAATTATTTGTTATATGGAATTATGGTTATTGTACTATATTGACTGCTTTAGTTTAAAAATAGAAAACACAACTGGGAAAACCAAATATTGACTGATTTATTTAAAGCGAATTCATCAAAAATTAATTGAAAAGAAGAAAATTCCCAAATGTGTAAATATTAAAACCTACTTTTACCTTAATTTTAACATAAAAATAACATGGGTTCTTGTAACCAAATTTTATTAAAAGAATCGTGCATTAGCACCTGCTCTGTATGGATTTGATACTTAAAACAGACTGCCTGTTATCTGCAATGTTCGATTCCACACACAATGTTTGGACTGATGTGGACACAGAAAGGTATTTGTTTCAGATTTTGAGGAACAAATCTACTTTAGAATGTGTTCCTTCAATTCCGTTAAAATGTTACTATTTCATGAATAAATCTACTAAAACCTAATACATCCCTTGATCCCTTCAGTTACTCACGCATTGTTTTCATACATTTATATTAATTGTGTATATTTACTGAAGATGATTTAAGTTTAGGTAAAAGAAAATATTTCCTTCCAGTTATGGCCGAAACTTTGGCCTGTTATTAACTTTTAAATACGAGTACCTGGTCACAAGTTTACCAGTATTTAGGGAGACCAAAGGATACAATGCCATGCTTAAAAAATTATTAAAAATGTATAAACAACTGAATTGTGTTAATAAAACTTCCGAAAACGAGAAACTCTTACATAAAGCGCCGGAAAGCTGTAAATTCCTTTTCAAAAAACAGTCTGTTAAAGACAATAATCCGACGCTAATACAACGTAATGTTAATTAACTAATTAGCTGACGTATTAAAATATTTACCCGATCAACAGATTTTTCAACAGAGTTGTAAGCACAAATTACAAATTAAGAATAATATAAATAACGGACGTTTGGAACACGTGCTTGAAAAATGTCTTTTTAGAAGACGTAATGCCCTAATAAATGCCTAAGTTTGCTAATCCCAACTTCGTTGACATTTGGGATTATTCGAAATAATCCCCTTTTTATTCATTAAAATTACTCATCAGTTTTGTCTCTTAATTCTACGTACTTAAATTTACAAAGTGACAGATTAGAAAAAACCGCAACAACTGTAAGTTACTAGAATAAACCGAAATGAGTTCCTTCATGTATTAATCACGTTTATCCGCGCTATGGTTTGACAAAGTTACGATACATTTAAATATCTTAATCTTCAAGGACCATAGCAGTCGATGCGCGTTGGGATCCTTGGTACCCGCAAGGCTAGATCTCACCCAATAATTAAACAACCAAACAAAATTTTTGTGCAAATTTGTAGATATTTATGCAGGCCGTTAAAGCTCGAAGCTAAATGTGAGGCCAAATATTTTTTAGGTTTTTAGTTTGAATAAAATTAAAATCCTGGCATTACATCAAAAAGCCATAATCGAATTCCAATAATTTAAGAGATTAATCAGAGCCTAATTTCTAAGTTTTTATTATTGATAATTCAGCGTTGAGTTAGAATTATTGATTACCCACCAGCATAGCCCTATGTCTCAAAAGGCAATAATGGGTTATAATAACAATATGTATGGACGTAGTAAATTGACTGTTAAGTACAAGAAGAATAATTTTATAAACTTCAAAAATTTTGAATTTTTAATTTGCATTCGCAGTTCAAAGCTCTACACAAATATAGCTAAAAGTCAGTGGTTCTAATCCTTTTAAATAAAAGTATTTTCATTGCAACTAATTTTTAATAAATACTGGGATAAGTCAAGTAACCACACCAATTTACACCTTCAGGCCAAACTATGAAACCGACCTTATCTATTACAACAAATAAAAAAGGAATTTACAAGCATAAAATAAAATTTAAATTCAATTTGCCAATGTTTATTTTTAACTTTGTAAGATACGGGATATAAAAATCAAGTTTTGTAGTAATTCAGAATTTACGTTACAGGTTTTGTTGTTAACTTAAGCTAATTTTTTTAAACTATAACTATAAATTAGCTGCAGAAATGTTTCACCTTGTAATTATTAAAGCGCCGTTTGAACCGAATTTATTTAAAATTTTAGCGCGGTTTCAGGCATATTACCTACATCCTTACAAGGCAAGACGAATTCTAATTTAAAGCTTTAAGGATAGTTCTATAGATGCTGCTGAATAAATTAACTAATTAGTCATTAACGAATAGGTTAACTGAAAATATTGATGAGGCGGGATTAACTTTAAAAATTGACAATTTACTGTATGAAATCAGTCTAGGAAACTAGGATTAGCAGGTATGGTCCTGAGTTTGGATTCAAACTACCTATGCAAAATTACTATAAATGTGGAAGGATAATGAGGTTTCAGAAATGTTCAGTTTAACGAAATTCAGGGAAAACTGCCCCTTTTGCTGATTATTTAAAAAAGTTCCCAGTTAAGGCTTTCATTAAAAAATCTTAGAAGGTTACTGATAACAGTGTGAACGATTGCTGATGTTATTAGGACGTTCAAAGGTTTTTGAAAACCCTTGGTTAACATTAAACGGAGATTTAACCGGCAAAACAAATGACAGTGCGACATAATCGAACTCGATTCGGTTATTAACAATCGGTTAGCATAAATAAGCAATTTTAAGACAACGTGCAACAAACTAAAGGATAAAACAAAAGGACGCACCTTATAAAGTGGCCACCAGCGGCCTGCCTATGTAGATCCAGATCAATCTTGAGGCTGTTTGGGAACCGCGTTTACAAATTATGTCCAAAACAAACACAACACCGTCACAACAATGTTACAATGCCTATTGAAGTAATAATGGCAACAATCACGGTAGACGTGCTCGCCACTGTAAAGCACAGGACTCTTTGGTCCTGGAACATGTTCTAAAGGTTGATTCCACGAAGCATGCGCCTACAGGAACTTTTCCATGCAACCAATGGCAACACTGGGTGGAGTTTGATATATTATCAACACAGGTTATGGTTAGAAGCTTTGAATGGATCCGCCTCTTCATTGTCATGTTAATTTTTTGTCTCTCATTCTTTTATACAGGTGTTTTTGAATTGTATAGCTGTAGTTTCTTTTTGTGATGTGTTTTTTTATCTGTGAATGTAGAAGGAATGGAAACGCGGATACCTCCCTGACCATAGTTTTTATATATGGACGATCGTTCAGGAACCTTATAAAATGGGCTTCTGGTATTAATAGTTACAAACAGGGTAGTCGTGCAAGCTTTCGCTTTAATAAATGAGTCTTTGGTGCTATTTATGACATTTTCAAACATTTTCTTTTGTTTTACGTGAGGACTGAAATTATTGTTGTTTTATAACCAAAACCACCCCTAATTGTAACATCAGCACCACCAATGGTTTAGTTAGTTTGATGGACGTGGAACTAGTAAACTGAATAAATTACGTTTAAAAGTTTAAACCTGTTATTTTTAATCATCAGATCCCTTTGATCTCCAGCAGGAGGCTACAAAAAATTGTTTATTTGATGATACAACCAATGGGCACTTTGATGAGCAAGGCTTCCCAACTCTGTGGTTTTCGCCCTTCTTTTAGTAAAGGTTTCCAAATATACTTTTTAGTAAACCGAATAACTCATTTATATTTTTAATTACCTATTAGATCCCTTCAATATCCAGCAGGAGGGCCCAAAAAATTGTTTATTTGATGGCACAACTAATTGGTACTTTAATGAGTAATTAGGCTTTCCAATCCCGGGTTTTTACTTCAGTAGGTAAACGGATTAACTCATGTTTAAAGGTTTGAATTTTTTATTAGGTATCATATCCCTTTAATCTTCAACAGGAAGATCCAAAAAATTTGATGGTAGAAGCAATGGGTAGATACTTTGATGACCAAGGCTTTCCAACTCTTAGGTTTTCAGCCTTTCAGCAAGGTTTACCTTCGTAACTGACTTTTTACTTTTACACGGTCTAAAACCTTTTGTAAATTCATAAATAAAAAAATTGTAAGTACAATTTGAATGGATGAAAAACAATACAACACGCATATAGTAAACATGTAAAACGAAACTGAGTGTTTTTTTTTTTGAATAGGTACCTATCAGTAATTTTTTTAACTTTAAGACTTTTAGATGGAATTAAAACCATCCTTGATGTATCCCAATTTAGGAAAACTGATTGGTTTAAGCTCCTTTTTCAGCAGGGCTTTCAATCCCTCAAATTGCCCGAACCACTTAATCAGTATAACAACCTTACTTATTTACCTACAGATCAAATAGAAAAGGTGCACACGAGCTGGAGTACCTTCAATCTCTTCCATTTTTAAATTTAAATACATCTATTAAACCCATCAACGCAGATATCAGACAATAAAAAAATATGAATAATAAAACTGCAATAATCTCTCTATTCTTATATAAATAACGAGTCTGCGGGCCCCTTTTTATTATTTGTAGCACTCCACCATACATGTAGGGTGTGCAGATATTAGCATAGTATGAATTTAGATTTAATAATTACCCTGTAATGCGCATTATGATGATAATGGTGGTGGCCGGGGTTAGTAGTGTAATAGTTAAAGGCACGCTTCACTACCCCAACAGCAAAATTGATGATCCGATGGCGCACATATGTCTACATCACTATATAATTCGCCAGACCAGTTAGTTCTTTTATGTTTTATTTATTAATTTTGTTGATGCAGAGTATTGTAATTCTGTTTGTGGAAATGTATACGGCATGTAGATAGCGAAACAAGAGTTTATTTAAATGTAGGTACCTATTTTAATCAACGGCTATATTTTTTTAAAATATAACGTAGAAATTTTTAATTTAGTAATGTGAAGCCTCTACGCACAAAATTAATTATACTTATCAATCAAAATTGAACACCCTAATTAATGTACCGTATGTCCCGTTTCAAAACGTAGTATATTAGAGAAGTTACGTGTAAAATTTTAAAGTTCAGTTTCCATCTCTAATATTTGAGGAAAGAAAGTAGAAAACACGTCCAGAATTGTTTTGCTGAAAATAGTATACTAAATAATTAATTAATAGATACCTATTGCTCATTTTAATTTATAGGTAGTAGGTAGATATCAAGATATATACAAGTTGGGCCGCTCTAAGTTGGCGAGAGCTCAAGATGCTCAAGTTAGCACAAACAGTCATTAACCAAATACTACTTAGTAATTTGTTGCAATTGCGACACTCATAAATCGTCTATACCACTGAATTACTTTCAACACTGAAACATGACCTTGAAATCGCACGAAATAAATATTCGATATGCGCCGGAGCTCGTCAACTTACAACGGTCCAACTGTACGTACCTACTTATAGAAGTAAATACCTCAAGTAAACCAGTAAACCTATAAGGGTTTTAAAAAGGAACAATGATTTACACAAACCAAAAGGTAGGCAAAATCAGTGGAATTTGTACCTACATTGACCATTATGTTTAATTTATCAGGTAATGTTATTGATGCGTATATTATAGTTTTGCAATGTTGTTTGTGCAAATTATACGGCGCTGATAGTGAAACAAAAGTGTGTTTGTTGTATTTTATGTAAGTAACTGTAAATAACTAATTAACAGATACATTTTTTTAAATAAAACGTAAAATTTTTTGTACTTAATATAAATGAGAAACTGATCTTTGAAAATTAGTTATAGGTACAGTCAGAATTTAACACTCTAATTAATATACCGTGTGTCGTGTGTCCTGTTTCAAATGTAAAATAGAGATTACATGTAAAATCTCAAATTTCAATTTGTAGATATCTATTTTTTATTGGGGTTTCATGGAGAAAATAGAAAAAGTAATAGGTGATAACATATTCTGAAATTTAAGATTTTACATATAAGTAATTTTCGTATGTTGTGTTTTGAAACAAGACATACGGTATATAGGTACAGTAGTGAATATCCCAAAGTAAAAAGTTTTTAAAAGGAAAGTTACATTTTGAAGTTGTAATAATTTATATAGGTAAACCAAAAGGTAAACAGAATCAGTGGGATTTGTTTATTGATCATTATTCATTATGCTTCATTGATTAATTTTATTGCCGGGGGATTTTGTTTGTGGAAATGTATACATCATGGATAGCGAACCAAGACTTTATTTATTAATGTATTTTATGCAGTAATTAAAATATAGCCAATCAAAAGCTGATTTTTTTAAATCAACATAGAAATTTATTAATCTGAAACTCCAGCGCAAAATCAGAGTATGAACAGAATTTAACACTAATTAATGTAGCGTATGTACCGTTTCAAAACGCAGCATACAGAAATGAATGTAAAATATTAAATTTCGATCTCCATTTGGAAGTAGTAACACCAACTAATTAAATAATATACTTAATCAATTTTTATTTAAGAAAATCCGAAATTCAAGACTTTACATGTACCTAATTTTCATATGTTGTGCTTTGAAACATTGCAGGAGTAAACATCTTAAATACAAGGCTTTTAAAAATAATGATACAGGTTGAAGTTGTAATAACTTAAAAAAATTAATAACCAAGCAAAATCAGTGGAATTTGCTTATCGATCATTATATTTTATTTATTAATTTTGTGGATGCGGAGTATTGTAATTTTGGTTGTCGAAATTTATGCACCATAGAGATGGAGAAACAAACGTTTGTTTAATGTATTTCATCTAAGTAACTGACTATAGCTAATCGACGGCTATATTTTCAATAAATTTTGATTTATCAATGTGAATCTTCAAAGCAGAAAATTGATTACCAGTCAAAGTGCTCTAATTAAGGTACCTACCGTATGTCCTGTTTCGAAACGCAATATAGGAAAAATTATTTGTAAAATCTTAAATTTCAATTATTATGGGTTTCAGGGGGATGTTTCTATTTTTTGGAAATAGCAACACTAACTAATATTTAAATAATATATTTAAAAATCTGAAATTCAAAATTTTACATATAATTTTCTTATATTGCGTTTTGAAACAGAACATACACCCAAAAATATAGGGCTTTTAAAACATTTTGACATTTGTAACTTAAAAAAATTAAAAGTCAGGCATAATTAGGGGGATTTGCTTATCGATCATTATGTTTTATTTATTAATTTTGTTGATTGTAGTTTTGTGATTTTGTTCGTAGAAATTTACAATATAACACCGATGGTGAAACAAGAGTTTATTTAATATTTTATGTAAGTAATTAAAATACCTATAGCTAATCGGAGGCTGTTTATTTTTTTCAAGTTTCCAAATTTATTAATTTGAAGCTCCAAAGCAAAATCAGAATATAATCAGAATTTAACACCCTCATTAATGTACGGTGTGTCCCGTTTTAAAACGCAACAAGATAAATTGCATGTAAATTCTTAAATTCCAATTTAAATCTGTGTTATGGGTTTCAACGGAAAATCTTTATTTGGACACTAACTTATTAAATCTTGTTAATTAACAAAACATGTAGTTTGCCTTTGTTAAAAATCAAAAGGTAAGCAAAATCAATGGGATTTGATTATCGATCATATTTATTAGTTTGGTTACCATGGTACCTAATAGGTTTATTGATAAATAAAGTTCTGATTCAGTTTTATTACAAATGTACGTTTGGCAATCGTTTCAAAAGCAGGCATTTTCTTAAAACCTGATCTCAATCTGACAGGTTTTTGATTTTGGGATTTGCATTTTAACGAACTACGCAAATTGCAATAACTTAAAAAACAATAAAAAAAGTAAAGAAAATCAATGGAATTTGTTCATGAATCATATTTTTAGTTTGGTTATCGGGTATGAAAGCGACTTAGGAGGCCTTAACTCTATATGTTGCTGGCCATACTCCCTCACGGAATGTAAGTGTCGATACCTTTACCTTTACCACGGTAATAGGTTTATTGTTAAACTTTCAAGTCGCCTTTTTGTTTGTTGAACATTGGAATCACTCAGCGATTTATGTGCTTTAAAATGCTTCGAACTTAATACCTACATCGATTTGGTAGATATTATTACGAATGCAGTTTGGCAATCGTGTTTTAACACCTGGCCGACGTGTTCTCCTGATCTCAATGTGACTGATTTCTGATTGTGGGGTTCGAATTTTAATGAACACGTTTTTCTAAACAGTCTTACGAAAGTCTAATTGCAATTTCATAACAGTTCACAGATATTCAACCAGATCTAGTGGAAAATGCTTTAGAAATGAAAATTTGTAGGTATCCGTCCTTAGTTCGCACCACATATTTAAGTTAATGTAAGTAAGTAATGTTATAATGTGTGAATCAATTCACAGTATACGTTTGTTTCAAGGCATCCCATTAATTAGTTATTTTTTGTTCATCTTGTAGAATTTTTTAAAATTTACAGCTTTAAATTACGCTGTAGAACTTGCTTAAGTTCTTATGGTTAAGTAGTAATTTTAATTCTTAAATTAGCGAATTTTTCTAAATACACCAAATGAATTGCTTGTGGTTAACTACCTGGATTTTAAGATTTGATTGCTGTGGTTTCTAGTTTCTATGATTGTTGCTACTTTTATTCTGCATTATTGCGTACCATTTTAATTGCAGTATGAAACTTCTTCGTCTAGAAAATAAGCTGAGGGTCGGCTTTCAATGACAAAGATTTCCTTGAGGATTATTTTTTTTTCACAGAAACTTAACGCAGATTAGCATTAATTTAAAATACTAGAAAATGGTGCAAAACCTTTTTAGAGACATAAGCAGCATCAACAATTTTATAAATTG
Source organism: Melanotus villosus (assembly GCA_963082815.1). NCBI lineage: Eukaryota > Metazoa > Arthropoda > Insecta > Coleoptera > Elateridae > Melanotus > Melanotus villosus. The sequence goes on along the minus strand of OY720420.1, from coordinate 3,497,407 downwards.
TATTTAACAACTCTGATACGAAAGAATTGTTCCACACTTCGATTTTCACTGATTGTCAATAATTTTGTTTCCAAACATAAATTTAAGTCTGAAGTTTATTTCCAAAAATTTAAAACCGTTACAAAGTTAAAACCTTTTTAGCCTTAATCTCAGAAACTTCTCCTTTGCCTTTTGTAAAATATGCCGAAATGCTTTTAAGAGAAAATTAACAGGACAAATATTGAAGGTACGAAATAGAATGGACTCTTATTTTACAGCCTTAAAAGGAAATTATAGGGTTGTCATAAATATATCAAATTTGCTGAGATTTATTACTGACGGTTTAAAAATCACTGTAAATTTCAGTTCTTCATGTTCTTCAATTTGAGCGGACAGTTTGTACCAATAATGCCCATTCACTTTGGAAAATCACAATTATTAAGCAATATATTGTCGACTTACAAAGCAAAACGTAGGACAAATTGTATAAATTTATGCTACTCAGACAAAATATTTTGGATTTACAACAATTCACTGCAGTTAACTTAAAGAACAGATCTAAAGCTTTTGAGTAATAATTGATTGGTTTAAGAATTACATACATTTCTTCTCTAATTTCCAGAACTGTTTTAAGTAGAGAGTATGCCGCCTCATCCTTCGATTTTAACTGTAAAATAAATTTTAAACGTTATTTTCCGAATTTCATTTCGATAAAAATTTATTTCATGCTCTTTTTGGTTGCGCTTCGCGTTAATCACTTTTTAGTGTACAATTTCAAAAATCTCTTTATTAAATTCTAAAAACTGACATTACTGTTTATATCAAAACCACCAATTACTTAAAACTCCTTCAACAGGGATGGCACCCCATAATTTTACTTTGTCTGATTTCCCTTGATTCAAATCGTAATAGCATTTCACCAACCCCAAACGAAAGGTTTAATTTGCACCCTCAACTTAAGGCATCCTTTTATAAAACAATATTGTTGTGATGCATGCGTAATGCACTTTGTTTTGACGCATATTTTATTCTCTTTTGTTTGAAGCGAATTGCTTGCTTTTTTCATTTTTTTTTGTTCTCACAATGAGCCTTTGTAATTCTGCTTTGAAGTAATTTCTTTTATTGTAATCTTAGTTTACATCAGTTTTAGTAAAGAATTCATAATAATTTATACTCTTTGGTTTTAGTTAACGCATGTTCCTTGAAAAACCAACCAGGTTTGTCTCAGCAAGTTTCTTAAAAACGAGGATTTAAATATAGGTAAAACCCAAAACCCAGATTTTAACAAGTCTTTTGTAACGCCGTTTGAATAATGTTGCTACTGCAAGATTGACAGACAGGTATTATTCTTTAAAATGCAAGTAATGTACTTAAAGTGCATTTACAACTTGAGGTTAAACATTCTTCTTCTTAAATAATAAATATAAAAGAAAGGTTGAACTGCTTTTCTGTAATGAGCACTTTGGTTTCCTTGTTCTGATATTTTTGAGATTCACTGACCTTAAATTACATTTAAATGTCCTAAACTAAGGGACAGTCCTTCCATTTTTAATAAATTCATCGCGTGATTGGATGGTGTAGCTGTAGAGGAATTAATAGCATCAAGCTTGCCTTTTAAACCAAAGGTCTCGGAATCGATTCCGGCTGATTTTTAAAACTTATGAAAAATTTTGAATTTTGTTCCTTTTCATATACGAAGGTGGGGTGGAATCGTTTTTCAATGAACTTCCTTTGTATTTGGCATTTGGTGGAAGCACCGACCCTGGTTTCAACAATAATGCTTCCATAACAACTTACCCCAGGATAATTCCAAAACTGACGTGTTATTCTATGTTTCAAAGAAAATAAGGTGATATTTTATCAATTAAAAGAAAAGATTTTCACTAGATTTGAAAAAGACTACTATCTAATAACAAGTTCTTGTGTTAGTAAATGTTCCAAATTCGCATAAAATTTTATCTTAATTTAAAAGCCCGTCGTATTGTACGTTGGTTGTTCACGTTCGGTATTCAGAGAGAGAGTTTTTTTGGAAAGTACAATTTAATAACCTCCTTTGTGCGTACAAAAGAAGAAGAGCAGTTGAGAAAATCCTCAGTCTGAAAAGAACTGCTTTATGACGGAAATCTTTTAGCGGCACCGAGTTCAAAGTCCTCGACGCATGCAGATTTGTCAAATCCTGAGATTTAGCGTGCAATGGTGGGTTTCCTAGCAACATGAGTCAATTGTTCTGGCGCAGGTGTCCAATCAATAGCACCTGGAGTGCTGCAGTAAACATTATTTGGGGAACACCGGCGAAAACTTTTGCAGACAACGTGACGCCGAACTAAACTACCACGTCCTTCCTTATTTTGCAAACCGCTTTTGGTAAATTGTTCGTTTATTATACTTAGCCTTTAAATATTTATCAGGTATTGTGCATTTTGCACTAATACTTTATACAAAAGTTTACTTTAAAAATTCCTGAAATTTCTATGGAAAAAGGAAGAAAAATTTTAGAAAAATTGAGTACTGAGTTACTGAAAGTAAAACCTTTTTCAGTTCTAATTTATTAAACGCTTTAGGTTGATTCTAATCCAATTAACCTGACTTTGTATGCCTAGTTTGGAATTTTATTTCTGCTAAAATTAACCCTAAAACAGGGCATATAATCTAATATAATAAAATGCTGAAAATAATTGCAAAACTACAATGTTTTTTTATCTGTCTAAGGTAGAGTTGCACAAACATAATTTAATAGTTTCATAAAGTCAAAATCAAAAAATTAAAATTCTTATGGTTTTGGTAAATAAAAATTTGTAAACTCTGATAATTTGTTGATTTAATAAAATTACTTGCAACCTCTCTTAAGTAGTCAAAATCCTTTTTTTTATATCAGTTTTACACAGTATCCTGTTATGTTAATTTCTGAGAATAACTTTTCGTGATTTTCGGTAAACACTATTTGCTTGCTTTAAATATTATAAAAGCATTTGATTTGATTGGCAATTTTTATACATATAAATATGACTTGAATTCGACATACTCTAAAGAAGTTTTTGAAAGTTTAATATTTATTAGAAAAGAAAAATTTGTGAAGTTACCTTTCAAGGTGTTGCTATTTTGATACCAAAGAAGGTTAGTTAGAACGTTGTTTTTCTGAGAATGTTTAAAACGATTTTTTAAGATACTTTTCAGTGTTCTGTTTTGAATCGATTTTGACATTTGCTATCTAATTTGCCTTAAAATTAATACTCGTACATGGAAATAACTAATTAATATTATGGACATAAAATTAGGTTTATCAGAGGAAGCAATCGTGCTTCAAATATTTATCGGGAATCATATTTAAAATTTAGGGTTTTCTACCTATTCACCATTTGGGTGATAAGTATACAAATAATGAACCTACAAAGTGTGGATTTTTCACACGATTTATTAATAAAAAGCTTCACAGTGCATTTTGTGGATACTTACAAGCCATGGAAGTTCTCAATGAGCCGGTCAATTGTGTAGCATAAAAGTGATTAAGGTCACTCTGAGACCAGGTGGTTTACAAAATATCATCTCTCGGTCCGTTTCCAGGCCGCTTCCTAAAGCAGTGGCCACTGTAAGGATGTTAGCCAACATTCCGAGTGGCATAACCCCACTGTACAATAGGATAAAATATATAGGCTTCCTTGAGATGCTTTATGCCCGGACATTGTGAGTGCGAATGGGTGACACAGTTCAGTTGCCGTGAAAAGATTCCCCACATTAGCATGGGTTAACTGAGATGGCCAAGAGCTTTTCAAGTAAAGCGGAGCTTTTATGTTATTTAACCTTTCCTTTGCCTACGATGATCAATATCCGCGTATACATCGAACCATAGTGGAAGCATTTGTTACGGAAATTTACCAAAAAATTGCCTGCTTAGTTAAAATATGAGTTGCACTTTTGGGGCAGTTTTATTTAAATGTAAATGTATTCTAAACTGAGTAGTAAGTAAAGCGGATTAATTTCTTGGGGTTATTTGATGTTTACAGTTTCATTTAATTAGTGAATCTGGTTTTCAAGTCACTTCATAGTTTCCTTGAAGCATTTCCTCTTTCTGCTTGATTTATTTACATTTTTATTCAATTCTTTTCTCGTTTTGTTATACGTCAATTTTCTTCGAAAAATTTAAACTTTCTAATTTGCCGAATAATGCACAGTCTTTGTAAAATCGTGAGCCTGAAAGACGAGGGAATGAAAGAAGAACTAAAAATCACACTGGGGGTAAGCTTAATTGGTGAAAATGTCTCAGCTTTCAAATATTTCTTGAACCAAAATTGTTTTAGATTTGTATAATGATCAAAGCCAACATCAAATGTAGGTGCTTATCTAAATTTTAGCATAGTTTAATAATCCAAAATCAAGCTGAATATCGACTAAAAAATTTAGCAGCCGTCCTAAACTATCAACAACTAAAACCGTCACACAAACAAATAATTTCCTCATTCTCCTCAACAAAAATTGTTCAGTGCGTGTGAAATCCTATTAACCTCGAATTCGTAAAAATACCAATAAGGGCTCTCCCTGTATCGATACCATTGTCCACGTATCGATCAAGTATTTATTTTCGATTAGACTTCAAAGCACCCTCCAGGTTTAACAGATTATACATCTATTATTCCTCTGATCTGATAAGCAATTTTAAAGATCAAGGGACTAAACCTGTTCTGATTGTGACAGAAATCTTTAACGAAGATTCATAAAAAAAAATGCCAATTGTTGCATTTGCTCCCGGATTGTATTTCGAATTCGGTTTGCTCACCTGAAAACTGACCCTGATTTCGATCAAAGGACTGATAGACTTAAAGATAGTGAAACACTGTTACACTTTTGTGAATCTATGAGGTTGCAAAAGAATCGTACACAAATCCTTAACGTAAAGTTTGGGATTTGATCGATTGGAAATATTTTTTTGTTCCTCGAACTGTGAACGGTTATTTATTGATATGGATTTGGCTTAACACAACGAAGTGTAATTAGAATTTACTTAAATATGTTACATATTTAATATAGGCAAATATAGCCTCCTTTTCTCCAAATTTTTCTTTTTAATAAATATGTGTGGCAATTCAGAAGTTTGGAAGATTTGATTGCAAAATTTCTGTCTGCATATTACTGGGTCTCTTGTACTTCTAAAATTTTTTAGTGTAGATTTTCGCTATGATTTTAGTCAATCAAATTAAGAAATTCGTTTCTTCTTCTTCATTCCTTCCTGCTCCTCCGCTTCCTTGGTATTCCTTTCCTTCGCCTTCCACTTCTCTTCCTTCTTCTTCTCCTTCTCCTCCTGCTTCGCCATAACTATTTTCAAATCTTTCTGTATTATATTTATTATCTGTTCCTTCTTTCTTCCTTTTCTTTAATTTCTGTTTGTATTCTTGAAGTTCTGATACTTTCATCGTTTTTGTTATTCATCTACTGATTGACGAAATCTAGATAATTTAAAATTATTCTTATATTGTTTATATGTCTGTTACTAAAAGCAAGTTGTTCTGATTTGACCTACGTAAATCTTGTAGGATGAATACAAATAAGAGCTTCAACTAAAACCTATGTTGGGTTCGAGCTGACTTCTGTTAAGGTATAAATTAATTACAAAGCCCTCAAAAGAGAAATAAATATGTTCATTAATTACAGCTGCGACACTGCGAGCTCTGTTTGTACTTTGATTTTTCAATATCTGGAACAAAAATTGCTGGTAAATTAATGAAATATTAGCAGCGAAAAGGAATATAGAGGAGCTTGAGATAGATGTGGAAGATACGACGATCAGAACTGTAAATGCCCCAAGATACTTGGGCGTAATGCAGAATCGCAATGCAACCATGACGAACCATAAATATTAAATACATCGTGGAAAAGGCGGAAAAAATAACGAAACAATTAGTAAGGATAATGCCAAACAAAGGTGGGGCCAAGAGCAACCGTAGGAGGCTTTTGGCCAGCGTGGTCTACTTGGTGGTTCTATATGCCACACCAATCTGGAGAAAGACTGTGAACTACAGAGATGTATTGAATAAAACACAAAGAAAGCTTATGATAGCGATAGACAGCGCTTACAGAACCACATCGTTGGAGGCGCTTCAAGTGCCGACGAAGAGCATACCGATAGATGTCTTGATCGAAAAGAGAGCTTACATACACGACAAAGAAAACATCCGGACAAAAGGAATTAGGGAAATAATAAGTACTGAATAAGTAGTAACACAGATGAGAGGCGCTGGAAGATAAAGCAAGATGGACTAAAAGGCTTATACCAGACGTTAGAATATGGATGACGGCAAAATATGTGACGGGACATGGGTGTTTTGGATCCTATTTAAAACGAATTGTAAAGAAAGGAGATGAAAGATGTTGGTATTGCGTATAGCCAAAGACCTGACACAAGAATTAATCTAAGACACTTAATTTTTTTTTCATAGGTGACCCTGATAAGACGAGTTTTCTAACACTCGTTATAACTCCAGAGAATAAAGTGAAACCTATGGTACAGACATAGGAGGCATGACAATAATAAAGACGGAAATGTAAAAAATTATGAAAAATAAAGGAGAGGATGAAAGAGAATTAGCTCGGGGAAGGAAACAGAATAGGCGGTTAAAGTAGATACGAACTGTATTAGGGTATAATACTAACATTAACAGTGTTATGTAAGTGTATCATGTAGATATTTAAATAATGGTGAATTAAATAGTTAAGTAAAAAATATTCTTCCTCCATTTTTTATTGCTTTAGTTTTCGGAATTTCAGAAGACGTAATATTTAGAAAGAGATCATCGTTTTTTTGGTTGGAACGTAAGGAACCAAGTTTTCAATTCTTTGGGCTTTGCGAAAGTTAAATTTGGATTAAGGAGTTTCTTTCTATTCCAAAAACATAAATTATATAAGATGATCCTTGTAGAAATCGAAAGTTAAGCTACTTCCGGAGAAAGTAATGTTTTATGAACTTGGTACATCATCTTTCTTCTGTACTCAGCATTTTTCAACTCAAAAATTATTCATAAAAAATATTCAAATGAGTTAAAATTCCAAATGTACGTAACGAAATAAAATAAAAGGAAATATAAGAAATTTTGTTGTTTACTAAACTCTAGAAGGGTGTACCTATATTCAATGTAAAGTTACTCCGTTTGGGAGTTTTTGAAAATAAAACACTGGATGAAACTAAAAAGACGGTTACTGCCTTTCTTGCTGTTTTACTGTTAGGAACCCCAAAATTCCGCATTTTTAAAAATATAACACGGGGCGCAGATTAAACATTAATACTTCCTTTATTATTGTCCTTTCTAGGGAGCTCAAACACAAAGAACGGCTAGAAATTTTGTTTTTCAGCCTCGCAAAAAATTAATATGACGCCCGGTTTAACCGGAAGTACAGGAAAGAACTAAGTTTTGTATGTATGCATGCTTAGATGAAAGTTTAAAATAAAAAATTATAAAATAACCGACAGTTTTTTCATTTTTATTTTAAATAAATTGAGTGTGGCTGTCTTTATCTTTTGTTTGGCGACATTGTACGCTTCTCATACGAATCTTCTGTTTTAAGAATGATTTATACATAATTGAGCTTACACGAAGGGTTTCTGTTTATCTTCTCTTACAAGAATGATGGAGAGATAATTCAGATTCACTTGTAAATATTCTGATTAAGAAGCTGTTAACAATAAAGCTTTCAGCGTACATGAGGGGTTCCTGTTTCAAATGAAAACCTAAAAAATGGCTTCCAGTTTGGCCTACTTCTTCATTTTTATTTTTAATAAATTTAATGCGTCTGTCTTTATTTTCTGTTTTAAGAATGATTAACAGATAATTCAGATCCACTTTTAAATATTTGAATTAAGAAGCTTTTAAGAATAAAATTTTCAGGCTACGTGAAGGTTCCGGCTTTAAATGAAAACTAAAAAATAAACTGCAGTTTGAGTTCTTCATTTTTATTTTTAATAATATAATTTTATCATTTTAAATTTAATGCGGCAGTTTCTATTTTCTCTTTTAACAATGGTGAACAGATAATTCAGATTAACTTTTAAATATTCTATTTAAGAAGCTGAACAATAAAATTTACATGAAGGGTTCCTGCTTCAAATTAAAATTTAAAAAGTAATCTGCAGTTTGACCAATTTCTTCATTTTTAATTTAATTTCATTAATAATAAATTTAAATCGTCTCTTTTTATTTTGTCTTTTAAGAATGGTTGACAGTTAATTCAGACTCACTTTTAATTATTCAAATTAAGAAACTGTTAACAATAAAATTTTCAGCTTATTTGAAGGGTTCCTGCTTCAATTAATACTTAAACAATTACCTGCTGTTTGACTGATTTCTTCATTCTTATTTTTGATAAATTTAATACGGCTGGCTTTATTTTCTGTTTTAAGAATGGTGGACAGATAATTCGTATTAACTTTTAAATATCCTAATTTAAAAAGTTGTCAACAATAAAGTTTTCAGCTTACATGAAGGGTTCCTGTTTTAAATAAAAACTTCAAAAATTATCGGAACTTTGACTGATTTCTTCATTTTTTTTATAATAAATTTAATGCGGCTATTTTTATTTTTTCTTTTAGAGATAGATAATTCAGGTTTACTTTTAAATATACAGCGAGCACAATCAAAGATCCCTAGAGCAATAGTTGACGCTCCATGGTATGTCACAAATCAGATGTTACATCAAGACCTCCATACCCCAACAGTCCAAGAGACAATTCAAAAGAGAAGCGACAAACATCAACAGAAACTAGAAACACACACCAATATCGTATTACAGTCACTAGTGCAAGAGAGAAACCACACGCGACTGCAAAGCAGATGGCCAGTAGACCTGATATGATGAGGTGAAGAAGAGGTCTTCTGAATGGAGAAATCAGGACAATAGTGAGCAGGGTTGGGCAAAACTTGATTTAAATAAAAAAAATCAAAATCATCGATTTAAATAAAAAAATCAGGATTTTTTTGATTTTTTTTTCTTTCTTATTGCACGGTAGGTATAATTTTTCAATGTCAACGTTCATGTCCATTTTTTTGAACTATTAAAAACAAGAAAGTGCAGCAAAGGCAAATTCAAATGCAGTGCAGAAGAATACTTAAAGATTTTAAAACCAATATCGATTGCTCTGGATGCTTTACAGGGAAAAGCTGCTACCATTTCAAATGCCGTGGAAGAATGGAAAAACTTACAAAATATTTTTGAAGAAGATGAAGGAGTAAAACTATCAGCTACACAAATTCACAAATTTCAGCGGCGATATAAACAAGCACTGATACCTTACCACTTTATATCTTATATGATGGACCCGTCTAAGCAAAAGTACAAGTTGACTGCCGATGAAAAAAATTTGGGTTTAGAAACTATAAATGCAATGTATGGTGATAGTGGATTATTACCATTACTAATAAAATTTAATGCTCGTTCTCTGCCCTTCAAAACCATCATGTTCTCTGAAGAAATTACGAAAAACGTCAGCGGAATTCAGTGGTGGCAATCACAAGCTGATGATGATCCAGAAATAAAAAACAGATACCTGTGTTGAAACAATTTCTTTGTGCAATTGTTTCTTCAGCCTCAGTGGAACGAGTTTTCAGTACCTTTGGGCTGGTACATTCCGATTTAAGAAATAGGCTGGGGGTCGAAAAAGCAGGAAAATTGGTATTTTTGTTCAAGTACTATAATGAGAATTAATATTAAGATTAAGTATGTTAATGTGAATGTCAATGTATAGTATATAGTATGATTACAAACAAATAAATTAGTAAACTGCTGTAGAGTTAGAGTATGTACTTCTATGTATATGATGTATGTACTATTACTATACATGTATGTTTTAATATTCAGCTTTCGTTTTTAGTAGTTTAGTTTTTGTTTTTACGTTTTTACTATTAAATTTTAATTTTTCTCAAAATTATCATTGGCTTTGATTTAAATAGTGATTTTTTTTTTAAAATTGATTTAAATCAGCCCAACCCTGATAGTGAGACTCTTTAACCAGTCTCCCAGCCAGAAAAATAACTTATAGAACGCAAATTCTGATTGCAGTTTATTAAATAAAAAAAGAACTTTTAAATAATTTGAATTAAGAAGCTATTAGCATTAAACTTTCCAACTTACGTGAAGGTACAACTTGAGGGATTTCTTCGTTTTCATTTCCAATGAATTTAATTCGGCTGTCTTTATTTTCTTTTTTAAGAATGATGGGCAGATAATTCACATTTTTACTGTTAAATGTTTGAGTTCCGAAGCTGTTAGTTAGCAATAATAATTTCAGCTTACATGAACGATTCCTTTCCCAGATTAAAACTTAAAAAATAATCTGCAATTTGACAGATTTCTTCATTTTTGTTTCTAATAAATTTAAAGGGACTGTGTTTATTTTCTAGAATGATCGACAGATAATTCAGATTCACTTTTAAATATTTGAATTAAGAAGTTCTTAGGAAGAAAATGTTCAGCTTACATGAAGGGCATCTATTTCAAATCGTCGGTTTTTATTTTTTCTTTTAAGAATGATGGACAGATAATTCAAATATGCTTTTCAATAATTGGATTACGTTTTATCACAACTGTTCGTGTTTACTGTTTCTTTTTCTTTTTTTTTTCTTCTTTATCCTTTTTATCTCCCACCACGACTATCGTTTGCCTTTTTCTTATTGTTCCTTTTCTTATTGTTCTTTTTCTTCCTTTTATTATTTTTTAAACTTGAATGTATATGTATTCTTTAAAGTTTTATGGTTTATATAATACGTTAATGTTCATTTATTAAACTACGCCGATTTACTATGAAAATGCAAATTTTCTAACGTTCCTGCTATTTACAAACCGAAAAGGCATACGATATTTTAGTTAAAGCCTGAAGTTTCTTACAAGTTTAAATTTACAAGGTAAATTTACATAAATACATAAGCTCTTTGAAAATTCTCCCGATAACAATATAATTGTTAAGCTTTCTTACTAACAGATGGTTGATACAACAATGGTTGATATTCAAATCACAATAATCAAAAAATCAGTTGACTGAAAACGAACAAAAATTATAATATCAAGCCAGAATTTGCGTTCAGTTAAATTGTAATCGATACTTTATTTTTTTCGGAGTATTTTTAGAGCGCATTTAAATGATCGGAGCATGTGTCCCAAATCAGAATACATGAATAGTTAATGGATCGAAGTCAAATAGTAACGATATCTAATTCGCATTAAGCAAGAAATGCGTTTATATTGCGCACGCCCCTAAGTGATTTTTCTATTTTAAACCAAATATAAATGGCATGCGTGTCTCGATCACAATTCAATCGCAAATATATCGAACAGTGTTATGTTAATTCTGATTTGTTATACGTTTTAGATTCAAGTCGCACAGTACAAGGTCGTTTATGGGAAGCGGTTCTTATAAATCATAACTTCATAGGGTTAGGTGCCCCGAATGAATATAAAATTGGATCGCGGCCCATTTTTTTCCCTTTCTTCCTACCGATAATTTTTTTTTGTATTTGTAACCCTTCACGGTTATGTCTATATATATCGACATTTTTATAACAATGGATTTTTTGTGCGTGTGCACAATTCATGACTAGGAATATTTTTTTCATTAAAAATCCTTCGGAAAGGTGTTGGGCGTACATTTTTAATGTACGATTTATTTCTATTGTGTTTTCGGCGAAGATTTTAAATGTGGTGCTAATGGGTGAATTGAGATGTCGTGAAAAAATACGTTAAAGGACCCTTAAGGGTCGTGACAAAGACAAAATGTGGAATTTATGTTCGAACCGTTACTTAAAAACAGCTAAAGTAGTAGGAATCTCGCCGAATCTGAAGCAGGCAAAAACATGAATGAAACTTATTCGAATCCCGGGGCAGGTATTCTTGTATGAACTGTACTAGCCGGCCAACAAAATGACCATACTTCAACACAAATATAGTGAAAAATTGTAAAAACCTTCTGAGAATGCGTTAGACATCTGTGACCGACATTACTACAATGGTTTATCGTTAGAAAACCACCCCTATTGTGTGATTTTTAAGGGCGCGTTTGGCTTACAATACTTCCCATTGTTGTGAGGGTGGTTCACAGGGAGGAAATCGAATTTTTCAAGCCCACTTCCACAAGCATAATGCCTTTTACTACAAATACTGTATACAATATGTGTGTATATGTTGGTTTTCAGAACAACCTACGGTAAAGTCCGTATTTTTGTAAATAGAAAAAGTTTCCATTATTGGTGTATTATATATTTTTTCGGACGTAAAAAAGATCATAATATCCGATATTAAAAGCACAAATAAATTGAGTGGATCGTACAATAGAACCTACATTGCAGAAAAAGTTTAATGATTAGAAACTGTTTTTGAAAATTTATCCATACATAATTGTCAAGAAAAATCGCTCAACTGTTAATAAATTAGAAAAAAGTAAAAATATTTTTAAAATATCGTGCTAGGACTTCCAGCGTGGATTAAATCAAAAATTTCTTTCTTTTAATTTTGATCTTTAAAAAAATCCTCAACTTATCTACAACATGTAATACTAATGAGTATGTCTTTTAACCTATTTTAAGAAGAAACTTGTTAAAACAACAAAAGTTAACAAAAATGGCCTTTCTCCCCAAACCATCAAAGATCGCAATAATTAAACAAATACAAAGTTGACTTTCACAAATTTCATTACTGTACCATGACAATTGTTTCGCCAAACATTGGCATCTTCAGATGGTGACTGTGAATAGAAGAGTCTTAGGCGATCGACGCTTGAAGGTGAGGGATATATCAAAAATGTCGGGGCTTTCCAATACAAGCGTTCGCCGGATCATCCACGATCAATTAGGCATGAATAAAGTTAGTGCAAGGTGGGTCGCTAAACATCTCTCAGCAGTTCATCGTCAGCGTCGGTCGTGTTGAACGTGCTCGATCTTTTTTGGAGCTCTCTGGAATCCTTTAATTATATAGATGATACTTTTATTATTGGGCTCCACAAAAGACATAACCTTGCTTCCTTCCAAGAGCATCTCAACAAGCAACATCGTAATAAAAAGTTCACTACGGAAATAGAATCAAACCGTTCTCTATCTTCCCATCAAAACCATCTTTAAACTTCCTTTTACTAAATTTCAGTAAAAGATAAGCTTCACCCCTGTCATCATTCTTGTGATTGGGTATACATTAGAGAAACTAGTCGTTCAGTACATACATGTATCTGTAAACACAAACGTTGCTTGAAATCACGTCCTCTTTCACATTCTACACTGGCCATAAGATCTTGTTTGAAAAATCATCAATTATTGCCAATTCTCATCATTTTTTCAACGGGAAATGGGGAATGGCGAATTCGTACGAATCCCGAACTAAGAATCGGACCACAAATTAAGAGGAAGCGAATAAAATGGCTTGTGCACGTAGAACGTATAGGACCTGATAGAGCAATGAAGATAGTATTCACAGTATGACCAGAAGGAAGGACAATAGGGAAGCTCAGAAAACGTTGGCTGGATGATGTTGAGGCAGATTTGAGGTAAATGGGAAGAAGTAGAAGGTGATGGCAAAAGTCAGTAGCAGGGCAGAGTGGGCTAGAATCATCAAGGAGGCCAGGGTCCTCGAAAGACTGTCGTCAAGGGTTAAGGTAAGCTGAGATTGTTGTTTTTTACACAAAATTCGCCACCTGTAAAATTTTACACTGGAAACAGTCGCCTCTTCTGCTTCAGTGTTAATACGGCTTATGCTGTAGAAGAATATTTACGAATTTTCTTAATAAGAACATGTACAGATGAAGTAAAAACTAGAAAAGCTTGTAAAAGATTGTGAAGCAGGCCAAGGTTCTTTAAAGGGCTAGCTCAAAAAGAAGAAAAAAATTAGAACAAGAAGAAGAAGAAAATGTAGCAGACTGAAAAGAAGAATTATGAAAGTTTATTAAATTATAAACCAAGTTGCTATCTTCGAAATGTAGAAAGTTCTTGAATTAAAACTTCTGAAAGGATTCCAAAGAAAACATAATTGTTACATTAAAATTTCGTAGATGAGGGTACGTTTCGTGGGAAATCTTTAAATTGTCAAAAATGTTATTTTGCCTTTGGAAAGCGGGCTGCTTTGTTATTGGATATATTTTATAGCAACCGAAACCTTTGCTTTCATTTACCGCTTTTCGTTCACAAATCTGTTTTCCCTTTTTTGCAGGCGTTTTCCCCCTTTCTTCTTACCACAACACATTTTTGAGATTTAGTATTAAATAATAATTTTATATAATAGCTTTCATGCGTAAAATCATCTTTATGTACTTATATCAAATACCTATTTGTATTATTTTTATGTATTTCAATACCTTTTTTAACATTACATTGTACTAAAATTAATAAAAACATTTACTAAATGTTATGAATTCATCTTCATAAACCCAAAATTAAAGAATTAACAAATCGATAACTTAAATTTAAAAGCGATGCAAACATGACAGTTCCACTGAACACGTAAATAGACATTAATTAAAAATAAATCCAATCAAAAACCACGCTAAGCGATTTAAATCCCATGCTTCCAAGTGGTCTTGAGTTGAAATAGGGGTGATGTCTAAAGCCAAAGCTTTGGTGACGCGTATAATACTTAATAAGGAAGTAATACACTTCGCAACTGTTAAATCTTAAAACCGTTTAAATACTAATTATTGTAAATTAATTTACTACTTAGTTAATTAGTAAACAACTAGTGTTAATTTTTTTAAAAGCTGGTCTGGAGGTTATGCTAATTCGATATTTTCCCCATAGTATGAGTAAGTAGAAATATTTAGTTGAAGCATTTTGTACAAAGGGAAAGCGAGCCCTAAACGAATTGGTATAAGGATGTAATAGGTTTTAGCACAAAAATATAAAAAGCAAGGTTATTAACAACCAAAGAGCATTGTATGGTGCATTATTGAGGAATACGAAACCTAAACTGTAATACGAGCTTTACATTGTTGGGGTAGTTGAGGGTGTCTCTGTTTGATCGGCGTTACGACGCGGTGTCGAATTGCAGCGGCGCTCACTTAATCAATTTGAGGCGTTTTAATTACTGTCCAGAACTAACATTGCTTAGTAATCGAAACTATACAACGTGCCAACACAAACAGTATTATTTAATTGATATCGATGAAAATTGCTGACATATTTATGTGATTGTTTAAATTGTACCTATATTTATTTTTTAACATTTTTATAGAAGGAATTAAGAATTGTGTTAAGAGACTCCACCACTTTTATAAAATATTATGATTGTGATGGAAGTAGTTGATGTGAATCTAATTTCTTGATTGGTTTTTATCTCTTAAAATAAAATGTAATTTAGGTGTAAGTATAATCAATTTTATGTTTCGCATTTCTTGATAAAGACAGAGCGCCACGAATTTCTTTCAGGCAATATCGCAGCTAGTTTCAGTTTCGAAATTCGAACGTTAATTAACTTTAAATCAATTTAAATTATGAAATAATTTTTTGTCGAATCTCAAACGTTTAAAAATTTTACCGGGGTTCGCTTGATACCTGAAACTTCTCAGATTTGGATACTGCTTGAATCCGGCTTGAATTCGACTCCAGCATGGATTTAAAAATGAATTTTCAAATAAAATTCCAAACTATAAACTTGAAATCGTGTTAGACTTTGTATTAAATATTGAGCAGTTCCAAATCTTCTTCACTTACAAATTAGAGTCTTAAATCTAGTCTGGACTGAAATCATTTTTCAATTCGATTTCTACAAATCAAATCCTCAATCCAGTTTCGAATCGAATTTTATCTGATTTGAGAGCTTAAATACTTTTGAATGTTGTCGAATCCTTCTTGAAATCTCTATTTAAAGATTGATTTTTATTTCGACTTGGAAATTCAAATTTCGAATCAAAACTTGGAAATTCGAAACATAAATCTTCCCTATTTGAAATCTTGAATGTTTTTTTGAATTTTGTTGAACCCTTTTTGAAACGTAGCGATTTAAATTTTTCATCTGGATTTGAAGAGTAGTGTCTAATTTCCACTTAAAAATTTCAAATCATCCATTTTCAGGTTTTTTTACAGATAAGGATATTTCTAAGCCTTCTTTGAGATTGAATATTTCAGTACATTCTGGACTTGAAGATGAAGATTTGAATCTTTTTAGATTTAATATCGAATCCTTGCAAATGTTTGCGACTCTACTAGAAATTAGATTTATCTTTAACCTGAATTCAAGCCAGTTTTCTTTCCAATTTGAAGGACCAAACGTTTAATCCCAGATTCGAACGCTTAAATCTTTTTATATTCGAGATCTAATGTTGAATTACGAATTTTTTAAATTGCACTTGAAAACAAAGCCATAAATCTCTTGTTTCAATTTCAAAATTATTTTTAAGTTCGGCTTGAGAATGGAAATTTGAAATCCAGACTTAAAAATTTGAATTTTGTAGGATTTTCATATTTTCATAAATTTCAATTTCCAGTCTGGATTTGAAAATATTAGTTTTTAATTTGAATTATAAATTCAAACTTGAGGATTGAATTTCAAATCAATTTATGGATACTTTTAACTATTAGCAGGTTATCCTTGAACTTAAGGATTTATGACCCGCTTGAAAATTCACTTCAGATGCGAATAATGCAAATTTTAGATTCGGATTTGGATGAAATTTAATTATTCTCAGACTTGAGATCGAATTCAGTATATATTTGAGTCTTGTGGGAAATTTAAGGTTTCAGTTTTCAATTCCGGTTGTAAAATGAAAATTCAAATCCAGACTTAAGGATTGGAATATTCTTAGATTTCAAATAATACGTTCTAACTAAATATTTTTCAACATACAAGTACAGTTTGTATTTTTAGTTACGACTTAAAAATTTGGATCTGAAAATTCAAATTTTTAATTTGGCTAGAAATAACCGGATCTCTTGGAATTAAGGCTTAATTTCGGATATTTTCGAATCTCGCGTACTCTGCAATCTAAAAATTTATCTATTTGTTTTATTTGAAATCGAAAATTCATGTTTAGAATCCAAATTAAGGGATTCAAAAATATTAAGGTTTGAAATTGAATCTCATACATTTTCAAGACTTGCCTGGACTTAATTTAGATTGAAAAATGTAAATAATCTTTTTAGGTTCCATATTGAATTTAGGTATAATATTTTTAAATCTTGATAAGTTCCGCTCTAGCTTCGACTTGAGAATTTATCGATGCTTTGACTGAAATTCGGAGCTTTTCAGATTTGAGATTGAATCGAGTATATCCTGATTAGAATCGAAGCTTTTAATTTGTACTCTGAATTTCGAGAAGAGTTTTCAATTTGTATTCGAAGATGTAACAAATTCAAAGATTAGAATTTATGAGCTGGCCGTAAAATCGGTCTTCAGTTCGAATTTAAAAATTCAGCTCGAGTCTATACTTGCAAAGAAATTATTACTTCCACTTGAAATCGAAAAACTTTACCTCAAGGTCGTTTTTCAATTCCAATTCAATCTTAATCCGAGTTATAAGATTTGAAATCTTCTGACTTTTGGATATTTTTGATTCTTGGTGAGACTCAATTGAATTCGCAGGTTTAAATATCTCGTTTCGACTTTATTACTGGTTTTTAATTTGAGTTCCAAAATTCACTTTCAATGCTTACTTAGAGATCTTCTCAGATTTAAGACCTCAGTCTCCTGTTTGGAACTAAAAATGGAGTTTTAATTAAAATTCGAAAATGTAAATGTCAAATCTGGGCTTGGAAGTTCCAGTCTTTTTGAATTTAATTTCGAATTTGGAAATTTTCTAACCTTTAGATACGAGGAGTTCCATTTGAAATCATGACGCAAATCAGTTTTCAATTTGAATTCTGTAGATAAAGCGTTTACTCCAGGTTTGAAGATACAAATCTTGGATTTAAGATCGAATCTTGAATATGAAATCTTCGTTTTGGTTTAGTCGTCAATTTGGATTTGAAAATTTAAATTTCGAATACAGATTTGGTGATTCGAATCTTGACAGATGAATCCTGGATATTTCCTAGTCTGGCTTCAATTCGAAATTTCAATAATTATTCTAGACTTTGAAGTGAGTTTTCAGTTCGAACCCGGAAATATAAACTCACAGCCAGACTTAGAGATTCGAATATTCTTAGATTTCACATCAAATTTGCTATAATCCAAGCTTGTAATTAAAAGTTTATAGATTTATTAAGTACAGGCTTGAAGGTTCTAATCTTTAGTCAATCTTCAAATTAGATATCGAATCTCTCGAGTTCCACTTGAAATCGTCGATTTCTTCACTATTTAGTCCGGCCCCAGATAATTTTTTGATTCGAATTCGACACACTAAACATATAATCCGAAATTTTTTGGGATTTTAAATTCAGTTTTAGATGTTTTCTTATTTTTTTGAGTCCCATTTAAAATCAAATATTTGATTCTCTTGACTTAATCCGGAAATTGATCTTTAATTTTAATTTGAAATCCAAATTCGAAGATTAAAAAATTTGAGATTGAATCTTGAACATTTTCAAATCCTACCTGAAATTTATATACTTGAACTTGAATATGGGGGTTTAATTCGGATTCAAAATTCAAAAATGTAAATAATTGAAAGTTCGAAACTTTTTAAGTTTAACTTTGAATTTTGACTGTTTGTACTCATCTGCTAGAATGTCTTATTCTCTAGTTCGGTATTGATAATATTCCAAATTCGGATATGAATAAAATTTGGATATTCCCAGATTTGAGACTGAATTATGTAGACGTTCAAGTCCTGTTTCATACCGAAGCTTTTAATAGGTTTCGATTTCAAGATTCGTTTTCAGTTCGGATTCGAACGTGTAAATTCACTTATGGGTACCATTTAAAATTGAGGTTTTATGTTCATATTTTTAGTATGATGTGAGTATTCGAATTTGAAAATTAAAAATTTAAATCCGAACTGGAAACATCTTTTCGGATTTAAGATGCAATCTCAGGTATCTTCGAAGCTTGACGATTTTTGCTTGAATTTCTCAAAACCTAAATCTCTAATTGAGGCATAAATATTTCATGCTTTTATCTTTCGTAAGTCACATGTGAAATCCAAATCGAACCTTTTTAGCTTTGGTACCTATCCAACCATAGATATTTATAATTCGGTTTTTTTCGCTTCTGCAATTTGAACTTGAAAAAGTAGGTTTTTGATGCAGATTCGAAAATTAAAATTTCGATCCTGATTTTAGAAATTTGAATCTTCTGAAGTTTAAAATCGAGTGCTAATGAGTTTAGTTTTGATTTGAAGGAAATTCGACAATTAATGCTTCAAATTCCAATTTTATAGATAATCTCAAATCTGAGATCGAATTTCGAATATTTTTGAATTTTGACAAGTTTGGTTTTAGAAATTTTAGTCTTTTTTATCTATGAATAAATATTACTTTTCTTATTCATATGTATTTTCAAACTAGATGATGGTCGTTCGTGAGGCGTATTCGAAAATTTTGATTTTCAGTTCTTTATTTTTGTTCAGTTTTTTAGCGTTTATGCACTTTGTGTAAACATTTAATTAGAATTTAATTTAAATTATCGAACAATTTGGCAGACATTTATAACGAATACAGTTTTCGCTTTCTGCGTTTAGGATAATGTTGGTTTGACAAGTTCCTTTTGTGTACCTATAATTTTTGTATGTTAAATGAGTAAATATTGACGTTTATCTGTAGGTTAGTTGGGCAAGTTGTTATAGGGAGTAACTTTATGGATGCATTTTCTGAATACGAAGCAAATTTCGTAAGTCCGAATGGTTTTTGGCGAAGGCAATAAAACTGGTAATCGCTATGAATTCGTAAATCCCGAAGTTAAAGTTTATACGTAAGAAAGGGCATACATAGTCGTAAAACTCATGCAAATGTAATCGTTATTCTTACGTCTTCTTTTGTGCGGAACGAACGGACAGTACAGCATCGGAATGTTACCTTTACGAATGGGAGCATTTGGGACGAAGAGATTCGAAGCATGACCGTATTGTTGCAATAATACCCTATTCTCTAATGCCACACACAAATGTATTGTCACTGGCGAAAAGACCATATGACAATGTATTATATTGGCTATTCAGGGTATTGAATCCACTGCACAGTTTTATTCTATTCAATGTTTAACAAAAGCTTCGCTAAAATATACACGCGTTACGAATGCCGAAAGGTTTTGTTCTTTTGTACGGCAGTGTTGAGCCCATTCACTGTTTTGTTGAGAAGGAAGTACGAAATAAAGACCTGGATAGGATTTGATGTTTTTCCTGAAATTTTAACGTGCAGTTGTAGGTGTTCGCAGGTAGAACCATCTTTTACCCACTAGTTAACCGTACACAATCGCGATGAATAGGTAAATACTTCCAATTTATAAAAGGAAGAAAGAACAGCAGCAGCGATATTATCTTCGACAATTGCTATCTTTGATCGATAACGTACACCACGTCGACAGAGTGACGAATGTTAGCTTTTGGACAGATTTTCGAGTTTTAACCTAATGTGAAAAAAAGCTTGAAAAGAACCAATAACAAGATCGAAATTGTAAGGCTTTCATCCTACGTACCACGACAGATGCAAGAACTGAAGAGATTCAAAAATTAATTAAGATATTAAAACAAACGTTAGCAACAATTCGCTTAGTTTATTTCCAGCAATAAATATTCCATAAAGAAAAAAGGTCGCACGTAAAGCAGGCAACCTTCATGAAAATTTATTGTTTCTCTAATTAATGGTATTGTAAAAGGTGTCTGTTTTCACACTTGGAATTAATACATCAGGTTTTATTACTTATTTTTGATTAGTATAACGGCAGTTGTCCTTTTACAAAAACCGACTATGAAATTTAACAGTTTCTAAGTTCGTGTCTAATTAGCTTTGGCTTGTAAAATAAATAATAATTCTTGAATGGATGGTAAATTTAATCAAAATACTTTAAAATATTTTTGAAAAATCTTGACCCGAAAAGCTTTAGTCTCGTCCAGGGCGTACTGGACTAAATAAGAGGGAAGTTTAAATTAAAAATTTCCTCTGTCATCTAAGAGAAATTTATCTTCCAGCTAAACAATTTTTGATTAAAAAAGAAGTACGTTGTACAAAAGCACTCTAGATCGGACAGACATCAAATCGCATTAGTGATTTATTGTGATAAGCAACCGAGGCGGGTGTATTTTCCAACTTGATATATTTCAATCAAACCAGCCCGTCGCAAACAATGATTAGTAGAAAAAACCACTCTCGTCCACTGGTCAATAATAGCTTCATTGGCCTCCATTCACCGCTAATGCACTCTGAATGATGCACCTGCCGAAGAGAGAACTGATAGCCGGAGATCTACTCGTTTCATCTCGCAATATATTAAT
The DNA here is from genome assembly GCA_963082815.1 of Melanotus villosus. Classification (NCBI taxonomy): domain Eukaryota; kingdom Metazoa; phylum Arthropoda; class Insecta; order Coleoptera; family Elateridae; genus Melanotus; species Melanotus villosus. Next base: position 3,476,118 of record OY720420.1, on the reverse strand, counting down.
CAATTTTATATCGGTTTAAAATAAAGCACCGACGTAAAAATAAATCCATTAGGATTTAATTCTTCGCTTTTGTTTCTCGACAATATAATGTGTGGGTTATCGTTACAAAAAATTATAGTTCTTTGGTTTAGTGATGAAGAGGTGTTTAAAACCTTGATTAATTGCAGGGTTAAATTGCGTTTAATTATCAGCTTTAGAAACGCTCTGAGCGTGAGTAATGGTCACGCTCGCTGAGTATACCAAACAAATTTATTTTGATTGCTAAAAACTCCAATAAATTTTAAAATTTTCAATAAATTTCGTAGTCAGTTTCATGTTACGTAAATTTAGAGTAGCTTCTGCAACGTATAATTTCTACAACATATAACCACACCCCCACTTTTCTACAAAAACAGACGGAATAGACCGTACCTTGTATGAATTACATGTCGTGCGACTCAAATTCTGTTTTTCTTCCAGTTGTTTATTTACCTTTTTTCTTAGTTTATTTTCTAACATATTTGTAAACCTTTTAAACAAAGTTGATGCTAAACAAATAGCGTTATAATTTTCACATCTGCTTTTATTTTCTTTTTTTCTATAGTGGTATTATTACATTTTTCTCCCAATTCTTTGGTGTTCTATTTTCTGTCCATGCTTTTTGAAATAGCAGTGATATCCATTTTTCATTTATTTTCCACCCCATTTATTAATCCTGATGCTATACCTCATCGCTCCCTGCGGTTTTGCCTGTTTTTAGTGATTTAGTTGTTTGGGCTATTTCTTCTTGTGTTGTTTCGTTTCTGTAGGTTCTATCTCCAAGTTTTCTTCTTTATCTTCGTTTACCGTTTGGCTTCGGTTGTTTTTAAATTTTTCTTCGAAGTATTTGCTTCATACTTCTAATATTTCCTCTGTTTCTGTTTTAAGTTCCCTGTTATGATCTTCATGTTCCATACTGCTCATATTTGTTGTTTTTAAATTCTTTTATTATCATCCAAAACTTGCCTTTGTTTGTTCGGTATTCCATCTCTATCTCTATTTCAAATTCCTACCAGTTCTTGGTTTTTGCCTTTTTCATTTCTGTTTAGCCTCATTTCTTATTTGTTTCTAAATTGTTTTGTCCCGTATTTTTTATACATCTTCCATTATTTTTCCGTTTCTTTCACTTTAGCTTTTACTTCCTTGTTGCACCATCTGTTTCTTTCCCTTTTTTCGTTTATTTCCTTTATCCTGCATACTGCTATTTCTGTTAATATTTCTTTAAAGCATTTCCATGCTTCTTCTAGTTCATAGTCTCCCTTTCCATCTATTTTTCTGTTGTGTCTTTTTTCTATTTCCTCGGGGTATCTTTGCCCTTCTCTTTAGGTTATTCTTTCTCTATTTCCATTTGAACTAGCCTATGATCTGTGCTTGTTTTTCCACCCAAACGTTTTTTCTTCAATTGTCTTTGTGTAGGTCATATCAGTATATGGAACTCTTATTCTCTCCATCTTCTGATTCGAACGTGTATTGAGGTTATTTTCCGAGGTCGAAGGGTATATTCCCTATCAGTAGGTCGTTTACTATGCAGAATTCGAACGCCGTCTTCCCATTTTGATTTATTAATTCTTATGTTCCACATATATTTTATGTTTATCTTTTCCTATACGTCCGTTCCAATTTTATATTATTAAGACCTCCTCTGTCCCTTTCTCTTGCTTCTTCTGCTTGTTCTTGAAGTATTTATTCTATTATTTTGTACCTCTGTGCCCCCCCCCCCTGGTGCATATATTTGTATACCCACATATAAATCCTGGGGTGTATTGCTTTCCAGTTCATTATTTTCATTTCTCTATTTTCATTCGTTTTGAATACCATTCCTTCAACTGCCCATTTTGTCATCTAAATTCCTCCGGATCTTAAAGTGTAACCGTACCTTAGGGTCTCCTTTCCCTGCCCCTTTTCTCTTGGCTTCGCTAATTACTATTATTTTAATGCCTCTTTCCTCCATTTCTTCTAATACGCTTCCTCTTCATTTCCATTTATTGCTTTTATGTGCCAAGTAACTCTGTTAGAGGCAATAGTGAAACTGTTTACCGGAATAATTGCCGAGACTCTAAGTGATCTGGTACCGATCAGCGAAGAACAACAGGGGTTCAGGAAGAATGAAATGAAAGGAAAACAGACACAGGACCATGTATGTATAGCCAGGAAAGTAATAGAAGGAGCAAACGAACAAGGCAAAGAACTGTACTAAGTGTTTGTTGATCTGAAAATCACATTCGATAAGGTACAAAACAAATTATGTAAATGTTTGGAAGAACTGGAAGTAACAAAACAGTCAAAGGGAAAGTGCTTATAAAGAGTAAAAGTTCCGGGAAATTCGAGATGGAATTAAACAAGGAGATAGCCTGAGCCCCCTATCGTTTATTATATACATGGATAAAGTACTAAAACTCTGAAAAAGAAACATGCCAACAGCAACAGTTGGGTACAATTACAGAGTTTACTATATGCAGACGTCATAATAATTATGGAAGAAAGTCGAAAAAACATTCAAAAAACATTAAATCAATGGAACAAAACAATACAAGAAATAGTTATGGAAATAAACACCGGATAAACAAAGTAATACAGCAGAGGATCGGCAAAATATTACGTATGGAAAGGATATACTAGAAGAAGTCACAACGATTGATTACCTTGGAACAAAAATTAATGATGATGGGAAAATAGATAGAAATATGCATAGAATAAGGACAATATATCATCGGATTAACAAAAAATTCTGGGAAAGAAAGAAATTAGTATAAGTACCAAGATCAGAATATACGGGACAGTAGCAGTACCAACCATGCTAGACGGAAGTGAGACCTGACCATTAACAACAAACCAAGAAAGTGGAATAGTAGCGACAGAAATGAAATACCTCAGAGGAATAGTGGGGAAAACAAGAATATTTTATTTCTGCTGTTAATAAATACGGGAATATACATATATTCATAAATTGGAATAAAATAGATATGTAAAGTCGTATCACGGTACATAACTAAAAGTGTGTGTCAGTGCAATGCGGGTGAATCTCGGCAGGGTTTCGCGTGCTAATGACCGTCTTTAGGGCGTACGTCAGTCGCATCCGCTGCAATATTTGCACTCGCATTGCTATTTACATTTATAAAGGACCTGCAAAGCGATAATGGGGATTTTTACTATACAAGAGTCTGCCAAGTGGATTTATTTGAATGAGAGGGGTAAACAAGAACGGAATTCAAGACTGGGGTGTTGTGCAATCATCAAGAGATGTATTTGTTGTCTTCTTGCTGATGATGTGTTGGTAAAACGATTATGTGGAGTGTGCTTTGTAGACACGTTCCTGGTTGAGATTTTGATTAATCTGAGTGGTTTTGATGTGTGATGCTTGATGAATGAATGTAGTTTATTATTTGTACTTGGTGTAATTGCAAGAGCTAACGTAAAGTAGACGGTATTCACACTATATGTTCTTCTATTCGAAAGGGTTCAAACTAACGCCCCCTTTATTATACGTAATGTTGCTACTTCGGTTTTCTTTTGGTAAATTTTCTAAAACTCTTTACATTTTACAACACTTAAACTCAAGTGATTTTAAAAATTGCTGGCATTTTTAAATTTCTTTTTTAACTTCTTACCTAGATGGTTCAGAATTTACAACCTAATTATGGCAAGAGGTTTATCTTCTTTAAAGAATATATCTATTTTTAAAAAACTTTGCTGCTTTTGCAATACTAGTTTGGTTTAGAAGTTTATCTATGGTAATTTATTCCTCCCTTTAAAGCTGTTTTTCACTATCAAAAGGTTCCTCAAATATTTTGTTCAAAGTTTGTTCAAAATTTGAACAAAATGAGTTGCTGTAGCAACCAAAATATCGAAGATACTGTTCCACTTGCACATGATTTAACTAAATACTCCATGTTTTCACTAACAATGTGTTTTTAGCCAAATAATAAGATTTTTTCATCTTAAAAATGAATAAAATTTTAAAAAGAAAAATTTTGACTTGAAGTCAGGAAACTAAAAACCATAAAAACATTTCGTTGTGACGTCAATTCCATCAAAATGAACTTGTGATACTGTCGAAGCGGTTTTTATAAAATTTTGATCCAATTCGATTCGAAAGGATTTTGGCAGATGAACATCAGCATAAGTATTCTAACCAACTAAAGCAAACTTTGGTACCTCAAGAACGGTTGCTGTTACCAAATAACGATCTGTTTTGGTTAAAAAGATATGTGAGGTTTCAACCTTCGCAATTAATAATTGAACGAACAAACATTTAATTTTTGTTATGTTAAATGTTATATCCACATTAGGTATCACTTTAATAATGAAAAAAGCACGAATATGATCTTGGCTACGAAAATCTGATAGTTTTATATGGTTTTATCAAATTTGAATTATACATAGTGTCTTAAACTGATGAGCTTCGGATTAAGTAATGTACCTTTATATAATTCTAATAAATTTAGGATTTTCGTGATTTCCAATATTCATCTTCTTCTGAAGATGGTATGCTTTCTACAGCGCGTTGCCGTATTCTCTTCAGTCTCAGTTTCAATACTAATCCTTAGAACAATAAATATTACTTACTGTAACATACCGAACCAAAACTCTACCCATAAATAGTCGAGAAAGGTCGTAAATATTATGAAAACAAAGCTTCTTCTGTTCATTAATCAAATTATTATTATATTTTATTATTGCCTATTATTGTTAGGTAATTATAGGTAATGCTAAACATTTTTCTGTAAATCTAGGACGATTGATTTAAATAAATTTAAACAAAGCAGACACAAAGATAATGCCAAACGGTAAACCTCCAATCGATCCACTTTAACTGATAAAAAATAAATCAACAGGAAGATGTTGAAATTAGCAGACTTATATCACTGGAATTAATGGCTCTTAGTAAACTGTTTTTTATACTTACACAAAAAAACTTTGCATTGAATTTGAAAGTGAAACCACTCGTATCTTGTGTATTGTCAACGCTATCATGTGGAACAAAAACAATCGCATTAATAACAAACTGTGGCCAACACAGAGGGTTATGGAATGAAGAAACTTGGATATATTAAGAGAAAAATAAACGGTTACGAGCAAAATTTATAACAAGAGCACAAGAGAAACGGACAAAAAAATTCTGAAATGTAGGCACGAACTAGGAGGAAATAGTGCAGGTTGACCACCACAAAGAAGGGCCGATGATATTATTAAAATAAGAGCTGGCAAACAGTGGATTAGAAGGGCAATGGAAGGAAACATTTAGAAAACTATAAGAAGGACTGCATCCATTACTAGATTAAAAAGGTTAAAGAAGAGGAAAAAGGGGAACAGGATTATAAAAAAGGAAAGATTGCGAATAGTTTAAAAGCGAACAATTCTTATTAAGCCTACATAACCTATTTGCTTATATTAAGATTTCGCTTATCTTTATCTCCTTAGCAGAAACGGAACTTCAGGACGGAGGCTCACCTAAAAATTAATTGGCCCACCCTTTTGCCTACCCAAGAAAGCACAATAAACTGAAGATGATCAAGCACAATAAACTGAAGATGATCAAGCACAATAAACTGAAGAGATATTCCGGGTGCAATAGTGCTAGTATACTGAACACTAATTTTACGTATTTTCAGTTGCGTTACTTCCCTTTTTTTGTTAACTCTTGTACGCCATTTTCTATGAAATCAGATTCTCTTGTTTTCTCAGTATACATCTGTTTTGTCGACGAATTGGGGGTCCTTTAAATATTTTTCAAAAATGATTTGTCGTGGGTTTAGCATTTTATATTTCTTAATTGGACGAAAAACTCCATTTTTATTTCTCCTTTTACAACTGTTATCCTCAGTTCCTTGCGAATGTCTCTGATGTATTAGGGTTTTGGTATAGCTCTAAAGTTCAAAACTCTATATTGCTAAGGTTGTCAATATTGGTTATAGAGCAGTATTTTGTTGGGTTTTGATAACTCAAATTTCCCTTCTGGCGAGCAATATATCTCATATTTTATTTGTAGCCAGTATGTTTTCTTCTTCATGTATTTTCCGGTGTAGGTTAAAGAAACATTTAACTTTTTTTTCAAGATACTTTGCTGCACTAGCATATGGTGTATTGCTGTTGTTTAGTGTTATTAGTACGTGGTCACCGTCACTATTAAAGAAAATGATTTAGTTTCTTTTTTTCTTCACCACCATTTTATCTATCTATCTTCCCCATTTGTGGCTTATTGCAAAATTTCTGTGGTTTCTTCTGTACCTTCTCCTTCTTCTTCTTGGAATGGCATGTCCTTTACAGGACCTTGCCGATTCTCTCTCCATATGCCTGTGGTGTGCGTGTCAAGTAGCCTACAGACATAGGGACCTACAGTTTTATGTGGGCTCCGAACCAAGAAAGTGCTTGCACTTCTACTCCCGAGAGGAAGTTTGCCATTGCCTTCCGAGGGGACGGTCGATTTCGGTGTATATGTAACCTTGGGAATCGAACCCGTGCCATCTCAGTGGTCAGACGCATGCTAAACTAACTGCGCCACGACCTTCTCCTACAATCGGTGAAATTCTTTAATGCAGATATTTTAACCACTAACATTCATAATTCAATAAAATACATTGGAAATAATTTTGCAGGGTTGCATTAAAACATTGCTACTATTTTCTAGTTGTTTATTAACATATACCTGGTGTACAACAGGTAAAGTATTGGTTCCAATTCACTGCCATGTAATACTCCTAGTTTAATCATTTAAATTTGAGCGTTTATCTTCCTAAATAGTCTATTTGAAATGTACACATCTAGAAATTGAAAGAACTTTTAAAGCAGTCGTAGCTTGTGGTTCACTCCTTGGTATCACACCCAGTTAAATAGGGTACAAGATAGCTTCATCTACCTCTTGGCTAAGCCATTGAGAAGATGTGGGAGATTGCTGTTACAGATTCCTTTAGCCATGCACTACTGCCCGGTGTACACTCATGGATTTTTCCTGCTTTCCTATCTTTTGTTACTTTGTGGGTATCAGTTCTAATAATTATTATTTCTAAAGCTACCTTACAAAACTATATGGGGTGCATTATTGTAAGAAGGCTAGTTCTTTTCTTTCGGCTATAGCTTCAAATGTTTTAGGAAGCTGTTTTTGAGATAGCTTTGAAATTAAAGATAGGAGTGGATTTTCGTCCAATTGCTGAATTTAAAATATTGGTCGGTTTTAATACCTATTCTATTTATCTTCATATATGTATTTGTTTTATGTGATTTTTTTGTTGCCTTTCTTATTAAGGTTAATTTTATCTCTTTTTCAAGCTTCATCCTCCAGTTTGCCTTTCTATATTTTAAAACTGTTTTTTAGTTGAGATTTCTTTTCCTTGCTTGCTTGTTGTCTTTGATTTGAACTTATCAGAAGTGTGCAAATGTACAAATTACAGCGAATGCTAATGTGATAAAGCCCATCTGTCGATAGGTTTCAATCTTCGTATCGTTTGGCTTTCTCTGATGGTGATTGTTAAAGATTTAGGAGGTAAATTTTGCTTACACATATTTATCAAACGAAATTACACTTGTTTATTAATTTATATGCCTTCATTATTTTTTAACCATATAATGATTTTCAAAATCAGCTCCTTGGAAGCAGTACTATATTTTTAATTTGGAATTTTTACAATTTTTGGCGATGACTCTAAGTTGAAATTACATTAAACTTGTTCTTACTGATGATGCTTTCTTTGTTGGTATTTTGTTCTTATATCGGGTTGTTACCTGTTTATTCTGTACTACGACATTTATAGCGATGTCAAAATCGGTAGCACGCGGCTAGACTAGCAGTGAATAAAGGGGCCGTTAGAAACACTTAAAAACCCTTCCAAAGGGATGATCGTAAACGGTAGAAAGGGCGCCACTGTGATATTTTAGTCACCCAAAGGTCTAAAAGAAGCAAACCCATCACAGAAGACTCCCATAAGGCTCGGATAAAGGGGTCGTAGCTGCATCCTGCTGCAAGATGTAACTTACCTTACTTACTGAACATGACTTACTTACTGGAATTCTTAACTTGTAGGCAGGCTAACACTTTACACGTAAAACTTTAACAAAACACTAATACACAAATATTATCGGGGAGGACTGAACACAATAACAAGACCAAGCTAAATTGACAATGAAATATTTAATAAATCAAAAGACAAGAAAATGAATACAAAGAAATTACACAAGAGAGGGCAATATGTACGTTAAAACAAATAATAAAAACTACATTTACGTTACGGGACGATGGAATTGGGGGTACTACATTTACGTTAAGGCAAATCATTTACAAACTTAGCTCCTCAATTCCCAGGCAAAATATAGGATCAATAAATCTTAAATTAACAATTCAACAAGCACCGTAGAATTTTGCACATGCAACAAAACACAAAATAGTATATTAACTTGACTTAACACTTAAACTACAAATGAAATCTCTAAAGTGAATCTGTACTGACAAACTTAAACTACAGCCTGAACACCAAGATCTAACATTAATTAAACTTGACTTAAAACTGAAACTATATTCTGAACACGAAAGTCTTTACTCAAACACAGAACCAATGAAACAACTAGTCAACTGATTTTCCGGCGGCCCTCAACCTTTACAATGTGAACATTGCCGAAAGGTGATTCACAAAGCCTTCTCACAATACCGCCGGACAAACGGATAGACCAGCAATCGACTACTTTAAGAACAGGTTGCAAAGAAAACACAAAGATAAAATAAAAGGCAGTACTTATTAAACTTTAAATTCAACTGGACAACATTTAAGAGGCCTGCCAGCAGGAGGCAAACATAAGGGGTTAAACTAGTGGTGAAACACCGACGATGAAAGCAGGTGCAGCAAAAAGGAAAGCAGATTTTACCTAGCGAGATGTTTGTACTTGAATTAGAAGACCAGGTAGTACGCGACGGACGTTAGATGGTGGCGATCGGAAACGTAGGAGATGGTGTTCTTTTCCGGGAAGGCAGGTGCAAGACAAACGACGAAAAGATTCCCTTATGCTATGGGTTTTCTTAATCCCTCGAATAAGGAAATTACGCAAACGACACTTTAACTGTCACTAATCTTTCACAACTTTCACACAAGACTATGTTTCTACGAGATTATATGGCACTCCCTGGGATTATCCGGAATATAGTTTAACGAAACTAACGAGGGGGCGGGAAGCCTTCTCGGTGGGGTAGATACCCAAGCGGAAAACAATGAACTTACACACCCGTCTCAAATGGGAGCAGCCAGAGACGTCCGCCATGGTTGAAGACTTGCCACGTACTAAGGAGGGGTGTGAAACATACGGACGACGCTAAGACATGTCACCCGACGTAGCCTCGCGTCCAGGGAATTCCCCGAACCGTATCACGAGGAGCTGCATTCAATGAAATAAGATGACATCAGGGGCTAACAAAATACACATGAATTGAGTCACCTTGGAATTTTTAACAAAGGAAAATTTCTACAATAACGAAATATACTGAAACGACTTGAAGAATTCGTAGAAAATGCGCTGACTGGCTTAAAACCTTCCGTACCCTCCAGACTAAAATGGAATTAAACTCTAGCAAAAATAACATAATTAATACGGGATTAAAATTAAGAAGGACAGGACCGTACTAAAGAATCTTACCAAGAATTTAAAATAACGTAAACTTCCCAATATAACACGGAATTGCAAAACCACGTGACAGGGTTCTGGTTATTTATTTAGTTTCATAACAGGTACTTCAATTCATAGGACAGCTTTTATTAGGTTCTTCTGTCTTCTGTACAATCTTCGAAGTTATCACCCCAACTTTCGGATGTAAACCGTTGTTTGCTTAGCTGGGCATTTATTTCTGAAGTAAGACGCACATACGAGTAGTTTTAGACTTCCCTCGTTCTTAGCTGTAGTGTGGAGTCAAACTAATCAAGAAGATTGATTTGTTTGACTCCACACTATAAATAGCTTTACGTTAATTTATGAAAAATCTTATTTAATTTAAGCACATTTGAAATCTTTCTATCAGTCATAAATGGTATTATAAAACCATTACGAATACATAGCTTCTGTTAGTTTGTTTGTCTTGATATTAAAAGAAAATTATATTACGATATTCTTAAACCTAAGTTAAAGTTCAAAGTAAATAATTCAAGGTTTTTATAATTTTGAAAACTTGGAATCTTTATTATAATACTGCAATAATAATAAATGTCCATACATTATACATCGACGGTTTACAGATGTAAAAGGGTATTCAGGATAATCAAACAATATAACAATAAGCTTGTTTAAGCACAAAAAGGATAATAAACTCTATGGTGTAATAAAACAGAAATGCTGCAATAAAATAAAAATAGATGTTTACAAAAAAAACTCACACCCTAAAGTTTTGCTACGACGAGGGGCCAAGCTGTCTAGGTTTGAAACCGCGCGGTCCTTTCTCACAGATATTCATATCTGGAAATTATGACACGGTTATTGTCCTTGTGGTTCAGGACGGAAGGTAGAATTTGCTGTGAAAGCGAACTCGATCAATCATAACTAATGTGACATGACAGTAAGCATAGGTACTTTGTCTATTGTAATCTGCCTATTGTTGTTGAATTTGGCCGGTGAGCCTTTAACTTGAACTTTTTTTCGGTTTTTATGAATTAGTGACACTGGCTGAAGGTCATTACTTTTATTTCGTTTTTGATTCATAGGCTTTTTAATCGGAAGATAAGTACAGGGTGTTCATATTTTATGTTGTCGTATTTTGTGACAACTTAAAAAGGAAAATTGCTTTATAAACCCCTATATCAAAGAAGAATCACAAAATGGTGTTTTTGGTTAAATTCTAAATTCGGCTTTCTTTTGAATCTTTGGTATTCTTATGGTCTAAGGTTCTAACAAAATTATTGGTTCCTGTTTTTTATTTTGAACTTATGAAGGCATAACTCTCAAAATGAATTCTTCAAGTCAGAATTGTTAATTTAAAAAAAATAAATTCAGACAGGTAGTTTCAAAGTTAAAGGCTATTACTTCAAATTTATTTTTTAGTCTCTAAATTTATCTCCCTTGCTTTTTGATTTGATGCTCTAGGACCGTTTGTACCGAACTTTCCTAAAATTTAACATGATTTAAGCCAAAAAATGTTTAGCGAATGGTAATCCAAGATTTTTTAAATCTTTAAAATTCACCTAGACTAGATTTTGATCAATAGATAGAAATAAAGGAAGATGCTATCTTGAATAATCCTAAAATGTATTTTCTGGATTTTTTACAATCTATTCTTATCTTATTTAATCGATAGTCGACCATAATGTTTCTAAATTTGAAAGTTTCACTTCTGCTGCATTCTAAAATTCCAAAATTTAACATTAGGATGAAGTTAAATAGTTCAGTTTGTTTATAGGTTAGAATCTATTATTTATTATTACTAAGCATTATGTTTGCTAAAAACTAAAATATTTTCTTCGATTTTGGATTTTATGTTTGGCTTGATATGGACTTCTAGTTTTACTCATCTTTACTTATTACCCAACCCACTACAAGTATCCGCAATGGATGGTCTCAATAATTTTGGTTTGATATCGCCCGTTAATTGTTTTATTTGATAAGTTTTGGGAATTGTCCGAGACTAAGCGTAAAATCTGTTTTTATTTAAATCACCAAGTTTTGTAAAAACCTTCCATGACAGCTGATATGGCCAGAATGTTGGTTTAATCAAATTTTGTGTAGTTATAAAAACTATTGAAGCTTGAATAAATATTAACATTTCCAGGGAGGGAAGGTTCTTCAGCTTTTGATTAGGTAGCTTAAAAATCGCGTTGAAAATTGGACAAAATATTAAGATTTTCAGGGAGCGAAATGTTTCCTTACCTGAAATTTATGTAAAATCGCCTAAATTTTCTCTAATTATAAAAAATATTGAAAATGCGATAAAATATTAAGATAGATAAGATAAGGGATGACTTTCCCTCCCTGAAATTCAGGTAAAAACTCTTAAATTTAGTTAAGTATTGAAAATTGGGAAGGCTTACCTTCCCTGAATTTTAAATAAAATCAACAAAATTTTGTTTAGTAATAGAAAGTATTGAAAATTGGATAAAGTATTAAGACTTCCAGAAAGGAAAGGCTTTCCTTCTCTGAAATGTATATAAAAACAATTAAATTTTGTTTAGTTATAAATACTATCGGAAATTGGACAAAATATTAACATTTTGAGAAGCTAAAATGTTTTCTTCCCTGAAATTTAGGTAGAATCAATCAAATTCTGGTTAGTTATAAATAGCATCGAGAATAATTGCACAAAATATTAAAATTTTAGGGGTGCAAAATGTTCTCTTCTGTGAAATTTATATAAAAATTAATTAAATCTGACAAAATACAATATGTATAATATCGAGGGTTTGTTGAAGAGGAGATTTCGGGGGTAGTTGAAAGTATAGTAGAGGACTCTTCTTACCTGTTTGATATTACTATTCCGTCTGGAATTTAGATAGAATAAGGCTAAAATCTAGAATTTTTTTACCATTTACAATTTTTTAGAAGAGGTTGTAAATGAAGTAAAATTAGTTAAAACAAGGTTAAGGTTAGGAACTTTTTAAATATTTAAAAATCGTGCGTGAACCAGAACTGGTATTGTTGCATCTACTGCCATGCAGTTCATACAAATTTACGGAGATTTTCTTTTGGAGAACATATCCCCACATTTAGATGAAACTAATCAAGTTTTAATAAATATTTAGTAAGAAAGTTGTATATTTTTAGGGCTGTTCGATGGTTTTCATTTTATTTTAAAGTGACCAAGAATACAAGTCTTTTGATTGTTCTAGGCCATTCTAGGGGCTTCTCTTTAAGTACGTAGCTTTTATGTCAGTTAGGGATGTTCGAAAATGATGAATCTTTAAAGATTTTTAAGAGCTCAATTAGAGTGGTCTGTATTTTTTTGACGCCAGAAGAGAGTGGCTAGAAACGATGAATTTTTACAGGACTTCTGTGATTTTTTGTTGAATTTTTATGTGTTCAATCCTCTTGGTCTAGAAATGAAACTCTATATTTGATGTACAAAAATGACGAATTTTTATAGGTCAGAAAAGATAGCTGGAAACTGGAAAGATTATAGGATTAAAGGCCTTTTTGTGGGACCTTTTAATAAGATTTTTTAGCTGCTCAATCACCTTGATCCAAAAATAGGGCGTTATTTTGGGATATCTGAAAATGAAGGATTTTTATAGGATTTCGTTTAGTTATGGGATTTTTTAAAGTGTTCAATCCCTTTCACTCAAAAATAGAATAAAAAAGTAGCGAGATGTCCGGACATGATGGATTCTTGTAAAATTTCGATTACTTTTATGTCATTTTTTATAGGATTCTTAAGGTACCCAATTTTGGGTGGTCTATAATGTAAGGTAGTAGTTTGGGGGTTTTTATGTGATGGTTATAACATTTATATGTGCTCAATCACCTTGATTCAGAAATGGAATGCCATTTCAGGATATCCGAAAATGTCCGTGATTTTTATTGGGTGCCATTTTGGAGCGTTCAAAGATAACAGATTTTTATAGAATTATGGGCATTTTTGTGTTATTTCCCTATTTTCAGTGCTTAATCCCCTTGGTTTAAAAATATAATGGCCAATTAGGTATAAATATTTGGAGTCAAGAAAAGTGACCGAAAACAATGATGTTATAAGATTTCTGGGAGATTTACCCCATGTTCATAAAATCTTTAAGTGCCAATCCTCTTGGGTCAGAGATGAAATATTATTACGGGTATCCAAAAATGGTTTTGGGCACTTATGTTATATAATTTTCTACCGGATTTTTGAGTTCCCAATCGTTAGAAATCAGAAAAGGGTCACTAAGAATTGTAAAAATTGATAGGATTTTGGGCGCTTGATCGAGAAATGAAATGCAATTTTGAGGTGTCCGAACTTGATAGGTTTTTGTAGAATTTTGAACATTTTTTTGTGATTTTTATAGAATCTTTAATGTTTAATTTTAGGTGGTATATAATTTTTTAGGGTAAAAAACTGTGACTAGAAATGATAAATTTCCACAAGATTTCGGGCATATGGCAATGGTATGTCATTTTGGTATACTAAAAGTGATGGATTTTTATATAATTTTTATAGTTTTTCTATTAACTTCGCAGCGTCTCTGAACTCCGCGGAACTTGCTTCGACGCGACGTACGTACATTTCGCAGCGTCTCTCAATGGAATCTACAGCTTCGGTTAAAATAATTCCTTTTAAAAGCGGTTTAATTAATTAAATTTATGTAATAATTATGCAAAATATTGAATGATTGTTATATTATTGATATTTTCAAGTACAAATTTAATAGGTAATTAATTTCCGTATTTTGTTCTGGGGGTGCTGCAGTGTCGCAGCGCTTATGGACCAGCCGCCACTGATGAAGTAGCTATATTAATTTATTTGGACGTATTATTTAAAGATTTTTTACATGTTGTTGAATGAAATCAACATAATGGCTTACTTTTGTAAAAACAGAAGGGGCACCTTTTAAGGGTTCAAAACAAATTGGTGCCCAAGAAACAACACCTATCAAGGTATTATTCTGATAAAGGCCACTTCCGCTATCGCCACTGCAGATAGTTTGGTATCCTCCGGAAAAAGCAATGCAGATCATAGAATCGAGTAAAGAAAGTAGAGGAGGAGGCATTTCGGTTAATAGTTTCTCACATTCTGAAAAAAAAAATTAAAATTGGTATTTACTTATATTCAACGTTTAAATTACTAGCAAGCAAGTTTTGCTAACATCACTTTAGCTACCAATTGATTCCAAAACCTCGTATTAAATAATTTAATCAGTAGAAGAAAAAGCACAAATACCTTCGTTTGATATCAGCGGCATCTTGAAGTATTGCAGTTTAACAGGCCATTTATATGGTCTTTTATAAATGCCCCATCCTGCTGTTAAAGTCATCCCTTGGAAATCCTGGTATTGCTTTGGAAGTTTAATGGGTTGTACTGCTTCTGTGAATTTGAAAGGCGAAGCTAGTTCTACTAGGGCAATGTCATTTATTAATTTGTCATCTGAAATTAATAGATTTTACAGTAGAATCTAGAAGTAAGCTGATGTTAATACCGGAGATACAATAATCTGGATGTGTTACTGTTCGTTTAATAACTGTCGCTTGTATATCCGGATTAGTTTCGTCTTGGTTAAGTAGTCCGGCTACTACAGTCAAGTTGCTGAAAAGGTCAGGGATATCTTGCCATAACTTGGCATCGAAGCAAACTCCACCAGTGACTATCCATTGTGGTGAGATTATGGATCCTCCGCAAAAGTGCTGTATATTTTTGTACTTAATAGAAACCACGTAAGGAAATTGCCTACGTTTTGCATCATGTCCTCCTATTATTCTGTTTTCTAGATTTCTGGCTTTTATTGTGAAAGCTCTAAGTTCATTTATTACAGTAAGGCCTAAATTGAGTTGAAATAGAGAAAAAATAAAACAAAACTGGTAAATTCACTTACCACACAGGACGCCCAAAAATACAGCTGGTAAGTTTTTCATGGTAACAGCCTCAACTAAACTTTCAACGGTTTATATCGACTTGACTTTTTAGCTTTGTGAGTACACGATTTCTGCTTTATTATGGTTCTTTACTTATTTTTACTAAAGTCTTATCAAGTCGTAATTATGTCATGAACAGCATTTAAAAATAGTCAGTAATCATTTTGATAATATTTACACATAGCAGATAATTTTCGTTGACAAAACGCAAAGGAAAAATACAGGTATATTCATAAGTCACCGTGCAAAGTCTAGGAAAAAGTAATTACATACTTAGTTCCTTTCTGATGTGTAACATTCGTCAACTTAATAAAAAGCAGCGCTTTTTAACTTATGTTTAAAACATTCAATGGGTGAATTTTTTATTTGCGGTGGCAAGGTGCTATAAATTTCGATACAGTTGTAGTAAGGATCTCCCATAATCATGTTGTTATATATCATTATTTTCTGAAATAAATGAAAATGTGTTCTGGCAAGCATGGTTGTAGAATAAATGTATAAAGAGGATACTGTTAAGACACCACTTTTGATGAAAAATTCTTTACAGGATGTTTCAGTTCTTTGATCTGGCATAACTTTAATTATTTTTCTTTCAGCTATAACAACTCTGAAGCTGTCGAATTATTATACCTAATACAGACACTGGATTACGTTTTGCACATAAGTATAGTAAAATAATAATCAAGTTCACAATGCTGATATTATTTTGAATATAACGCATTAGGTATGTCGCTGTACTACATTCTGCTAGAACTTTGTCAACTACACCTAACCATGGAAGAGCGTCATCTATCTCGATGCCCAAAAATTTAATAGAATCTCCTTGTATACACGATTCACCAGTTAACTTAATTAACAGAGATTGGTCTGAGGGACCTTTAAAGACTAAAAGACTAGTTTGTTCAGTGTTAAGTTTTAGTTGATTTGATTCACACCAGAATATGATGTGCTATGTACCCGTCTGCGTATTGATATACTAAATTTTTTTCTACGAACTTAAAAAGATCGTTAACAAAAATTACAAATAATAAGGAACCCAATAATGACCCTTGGGGTACTCCTCTAGTCATTGAAATTAAGTTGGATGATGCTTCGGATAATATATTGACAGTTGTGGAATTAATATATACAAACTGAAAGCTGTTGTTTAAGTAAGAAGTAAAGAATTTAAGTACTAAATCACGAATATCGTAATGTTCAAGTTTGTGCAATAGCAATTTATGGTTAACTAAATCAAAGGCCTTCATTAAGTCAAAACATAATCGCATAATTGAATTTTTGTTTTCTAAATAATCATAGCTCGTTGGCGCAGTGGTAAGAACGCTGGGCTTCTAGCTAGGAGTCACAAGACACATGGTCACAAACTCTGCAGAAGGCAACGGGAAACCTCTGCAGACAACACATTTCCCTAGTATAAGTGGGGTAGTTATAACAAAGTTCACGATGCCAAGTCGTTTAGAAATCTGGCTTTAACCCCTTGGATATGACACAGAAAGAAAATAAATAATCAAGCAGCTGAGATGTGAATTTAAATATAGCAGAAACGGCAGACTTCTTTGAAAGGACACTAAAAATATAGCAGAAACGGTAGCCTTTGAGAGGAAACTAAATAGATTAGAGATTAGACGCATGCATTGTTAGTACATTTTTTAGGTAATCGGTCTTCTTGTACACACAGGTGTCGAGGTTGAGTTGTTTTAAATTCACAACTATGTCTTTCACTGCAGTACACTGTACTGTTTTATGAATTTGCGCCAATCTTTACGGATTTTGGTCACCTCTTTTGCTTCAGACCAGGTTTTTCCCTTCTCTGTAAGTAGTTCAATAACACTTTTGTTCGACGTTGACTTCGGCCTTCCTCTTCTATTTCTTCCTTGTGTTTTGACTCTGCATATTCTTTACTTGTAGAATTTTGTTAGAAGTTGTGGAAACTAGAAGTTTTGGTTTGATAATACAGATTATTGATGGGTACTTTTAAACGGAGGAGAACCAACATTAATTATTGTACTAAAATATTGTGCATCTGAAATGGATTCACCTCATGGTTAATTTTCAAAAAGGAAATATTTTTGTCTGTGCTGCGCGCGTTATTAAAAATATTTAGTTATTTTAAATTTAAACAATTTATATAAATTCCTAACGTCGTTGGACCAACGTTTGATTTCTGGCGTAATCAAGGCGTTAGACAGATCTTACATACAGGAAAATTCATTTGAAAGTAATAATCTAACCATAATATTATAGAAGATAGCAAAATTTGTCGTTGCAATCGCTGTTATTATTTATTCATTTATTTATTATATATTTATTTGAATATATACTGGTTCACCAACAGGTTGAGGCCCTATTATAGGTGAACCCTAGAATACTGTAATCTAGTGAGTTGTGGCTGTATTAGAACAATAGTTAAATAAAATAAGTTAATTAAATACTGATGGTAGAGGCTTTGACCTCACTCCGTTACTTGCGGTTTGCTTAGATGTTGCGAGATGTATTGAATGAAAGTCTAATTCAACTAACAATTATGTATTTCCTATCAGTGCTTTTAGTTTTTTACAAAACAATATAAATATTTCCAAGTCCCAGTTCAAAGTACATTAATGTAAATGATTAGAAATCCTTCAACGTGGACAAATATGAATTACTCTAAGTTCTGATTACCTTAAAGTTATACAAAATTACGTTAAGTCTCAGTCACATTTAAATCGACTAAGTACATGAAATGCATTTAAACAGTTTACACAAGTATTTTCTAAGTCCATAGAATGAGTTTAAATAATTTAACACAAATATTTTACAAGTCCAGAATAGTAATTTAAGTTAATATAAAACAATCTTACATGTGTTTGTGTTCACATCTTGAAGGGTGTCGATTTACTGTCGGTGCTGCTTGGATAATGGCAGGTTAAGACCATATTCTAATGTGTTTATGTTACGCTTTTATACAGTAAATCGAACCCCCTCTTACAATATTTAGTACCTTATCTTACGCGCGTGTCAAGTATCATATTACATGAGTATTAGGCACTCCATACGTGACTAACTCACATTCCTTAAGAGCTGCAATTTTGCCACGTGTCGTTGTTAGTGGGACGACCTGAGTAACTGAATGACGTCACATCAACACTCGTGTACAAGTTTTGTACCAATTTAATGATAACTTAAATAGCCAGGGTGGCGCAGTGGTAGAGGGCCAGGCTAGCATTGCGCTAGTCCTTGGTTCGAATACCTCTGGTGATTATTCCTCGTTGGGCACCTAATTAACGACGCTCTCCTCCGAATACAGGCCTAGGAGGTAGAGTAACCAGGTCTTACACGAATGTATATACACATTATAGTATGGTGCAGTATGTAGGTAAAATGGCACACCAACTTTGTAACCCGCAGAGAC
This sequence comes from Melanotus villosus, assembly GCA_963082815.1. Classification (NCBI taxonomy): domain Eukaryota; kingdom Metazoa; phylum Arthropoda; class Insecta; order Coleoptera; family Elateridae; genus Melanotus; species Melanotus villosus. Next base: position 3,457,214 of record OY720420.1, on the reverse strand, counting down.
GGGCAGTGTTGTGCATTGCACGTGTAGATCCTCATACGTTAGATGAGGAGTTATTGGCAGCCTTAAGTAGTATTCTGGTTCGCTTGTCATCTGATATTTTTAGTAGTTTAATCAACAAAAATAATTAATCTGTAATTATTGTACTCATCATACCCTTGGTTTACTTAGAATTTCCTTTCGAAGTTTGAAATTTTTACACTGCTTGTGCTTTCCATAAATGTTGCAACGATGTGCAATACAATTTTTGCATTATAAAACAGAAGTAGGCATTTACTTTCTTTTGTATTTTTACTTACATTTCTGCCATTGTTTGCTGGTCAGAACGTCATGTTTAATTGTCCTCGTGTTTATTATCCCTGTGTTAATTATGTTACCTTCAGTTTATTTTGTTCTTAGTTTATTTGTTCGTTATAGTTTTTCGTTATTTGTTCTGATTCAGTTTTTGCGTTTTGGCGAAATTAAGCACGAATTGCAGGAATATATACTTAAGTAAGTTAAGAAAAGTGCATAAAGGAAAATAATAATATGGACAGTTTCTTTAATAAAATTATTGATCCACCAACTTAATCATTTCACAATTCGGTTGTCTTACTAAAACAAAATTAAGAACCTTATAACTGGTTATTAACATAATATTTCAAACGAATGCGACTTAAGTTTTTTTGTGTTTTCGTATAAATTGTTTCTGTCAAGTTTTTAAGGCTGGTTTAATTTACATAAACGGAATGCGAGTAGAAAAAAGGTGGATTTCAGTCTTTCGCACCATTTCGATTGTAAACCAAACGGGCGTGATAAATTTGTATATTTCGTGTGAATGATTTTAAATACTGGAGTTGGGTTAAAACAGATCTTTAGTTATAATGGAATAAAAGTAAAAAGAGGCGAATGGAATTTGAGAGGGTGATTGAAACGTTTGTACTATGTAAAATTTTATTTATTTTGTTTTTAGATTATTGTTTAAATGAAAGATTTAATTCGGACTAACACTGCGGAGAGTTTATTACCAAATTGTTCTTTTTTGTGCTTTTTTTTTAATTTTTCTTGGCTAAGAAAAGTTAGCCTGTCCAGCTGAAAATGTTGTTTCGAAAACGCATAGGAAACATATAAAATCCCACTTTTGAACTAGAGAATTTGACTTTTAAACTTAAAAGCCCGCCTAGGAATCAACTGTTTAATTCTCAAAAGTCTAAAAACCAGAAAAATGGGAATATCAAGTTTAAAAGTCCCGGAGTTGGACAAATTAAAAGTTATAAAAAAAAGATTGAGTTTTGGCCGTTTTAGGCTTTCAAGCTATCCATCCTTGTTGAAAATTTTCAATTAAAGGGTTGGATACTCTTACTTGTAAGATGTGGTAAACTCATTTTAAAGACATCGAGGAACTTTTTTGTCTCCATTTTTAACCCAGCAAAGCTTATTGACTTTTAAACCTTGGTAACGTCGGTGTTATCTCCTTCAGAATTGATTAGAATCAACCTGACATAAAGACAAATGAGCAATTGAACCTTTTTCTCTTCAAGTTCAAACGCCCACCCATAATGCTTAACAAAAGTCACTTCTAAGTAAACCCCAATTTATAACAGTAGGCAATCTATACGGTATTCAGTATGCAAAAATTTCATTCTGCTAACTTAATACAACTCAAGAGTAAGGTTGTCCAAACACAAAATGAATTAGGGAATTAAAACAGGTTATACAATGCACGATAATATTTCACAATTTATTCTCGTATAATATATGCACATACATTATTTTACATTCGAATCACACCGCCTTTGAAATTGGTTACAGCGGGGTAGATCTAGAGAATAAAATAATGGTGGGTTAACAACAATTCGCTTGTAAATAAACACATGGAATGTCCCATTGTGTAGGTGTAATGTTTTATGACTTCTTCAAACATCTGTTTGGGAAAAAATTGCTTGTAAAGTGACTTTCTTGAAGGTCAAAATCATATTTTTTAAATTCAAAATCATTTTAGAATTTGTCAATATTGCCAAACAAATTGCAAAGGGTTAAGCTGGAAGGTTTCAGCAAGGAAAAATTTAAATGCAAAGAAATAGGCCAACCTTTTTAAACTAATTCCTAGCAGTAGAAGATTTTGAGCTGACCAGACACAGTGGCGACGAGAATTCCACATCAGTGGCAACACCTGAGAATTCATGATCACCACCTAGTGTGAGATACACCCTCAGGACCAAGCCTTACTACAGACGCACCAAACCAGTTTCTTCTAATTTTTTTAAAAAGAAATTATACAAAAAAATAAAAAATCACAGGTCGTTACTTTTATAAAATTTAAAGTTCCCCTAACTTTGTTTCGCACTATAAAGTGTGCTTGCTTGCTACACAGAGGCTGGCCCTTTTTCCGCAACCCTTTTCTTTTTGTTAAATCAAGTTAACAATACAAACTCCCTAACTGTGAACAATCATAATGAAACGAATCGAATTGACGCAAACATTCCCAGCGGTCTATGAGGGAATTTCGCTGGTAAAAATCACCATTCGGGTTCAGACTTCTTGTATAAATATCTCAGCATGCCTTTGATGCAAGCTGTGCTTTTTGACGCTGGGACTTTATTGATGATTTCCACCAAGTGTCGAATTTAATAAAAACAGACGCCAAGAAATTAAGTATCAAAATATTTGTTTTAGCAAAATTAAGTGTTACAGTTGCATTGACATATTTTAATTTTCTGATTAAAAATTGAATTTTGGATGTATCATGATTGCGAGTCAGAATATTATTAAATGTTTTAACATCCAAAGCTGAGTACAGCAAATTAAGCTCCTGGCTCGTGAGTTAAACCACCAACACAAAATAAGCATTACGCTTGCAGTTTTCTGGAGGAAAATTAGAATCGCTAAGTGGAATCTGTTCATTAGATAAAAACTTCATATTAAAGTAAGTTTTTTCGTTAAGCCTTTAAAATATATTCCAACTTAAATATTTAGATAACCAAAGAAAAAGTGCCTTAAGGTCATGAAAAAGATTTCAATTTAGATAGTTTTGGAATTTATTTGGATCTTTTGCAAAGTTTTTGAGTTAAAATACGAATACCAACAAGCAAAACCTTTGTAAATCTTCAACATGCAAAAATCAGAGATTGAAACTTTTGCTTCAAGTCACACAGCTTGGTAATCGTCAAACCCTTCTAAAACCGAAAGTGACCTTCCTATTGTAGAATTTCGAATATATTTTGTTTAGGTTATGAAGTTTGTTAAGTTAGTGGTAAAGGTACCGAGCTTCTGGCTGAGAGTCCCGGGTTCGAATCTAATTGGTGGTACCATTTTTACAAAAAATACTCACTGTATGAAACTGATACTTGAATGAATGAAGCCATTTAATCATTTGTTTACAATTAATGATTCTATCGTTGGAATGGTTGACTGTAGATAGCAGAAAAACATAAAACAAAGTCTATTTAAAATGTGGCTGTGGCCCCACTCGCTAAGCATAACGGTGGGAATCAGTGCAGCAACGGTCTTCTCCGTTCGGATAACGATGGGATCCCAGGTTTTCCAAATGGTCCATAAGTGGTGGTTTGCACTTGGGTTTGCGCGCTTACGAACCCGAGTTGCTTCATCAGTTATGAAATTGAAGGAAATCCAAACTGGGAGTAGATAGTTCTTATTCCGTAGGATGATTACCATATTTGTACAACCCAACTGCAAAAGATTACCTTCCAACATCATAAGATTGATGTAGCCTGGTATTGTGGGAGGTGAATAGGCGCCGCCAGGATTTTGTGGTTGTTCTAACAAATTGACAGTGGTTGATAGTCCATATACTGAGGGACGGCGAAGACTCAACATACTAATTGCATACCAACCACTTGGGTACTTGCCTGCATTCTTAGATGATTTATCTAAGTCCATCACCGAATTCCTGAATTTGGCGATTAGCTTTACCATTGAAAGCGTCATGGCAGAATTCTTCGGTCGCAGAGACTTCTTCTTCTTTGCAAATAATGAAAATAACTTCTTTATAATTCTTTTCAACTGCAACAGACGTTTTCCCACTTTAAGATAAATTTAGTACCTAGCACAGGCACAACGGTAGCAGGCCTTCCATTAGAACAGAGGACATCAAAAAAAGTTTAATGGGTGTTCTTTCGGTCGTAACCTAAGAGTAGAAATCTTGACATTAACAAAGAAGACCAATTCCAAGATACAGGTTGCTCAAAGAGGCATGGAGCAAGCAATGCTGCCTTTCACAGAAAGATAGGGTACCCAATACTGAAATAAGAGTAAAAGATGTCATAAAGAAAATAACAAAGCTTCCGAATTGATATTCGTAGAAATTTGGATGTTTCTACTCGTACGTAATTATATTTTTAAGCCCTACTTGATTGTAAATTGATTTTCTGATTTTGAATTTTTAAACTTAAAGTGACAGTTAATGAAAGCGCGTTAATACTGTTAGATAAAATTCTGTATCCGTTCATAACACTGTTCCGAAGAAAATATATTTAGAATACCAAACAAACTATGAAGTTTGTGATGATTACTTTTTAGGAATGGATAGTAACGTTTTTAAAACGTTTAGTTAAAACTTTGGTCCTTGCTGTGAATTATTTATTAACAAATTTAAACAGCGTAATAATTAACACAAAACAACAACCTAAACACTAAAAACACTAATATTAACCCGAAACACTAACTAATTAATTTATACCTACAGTTTATTTATGTTCACGTATTCGTACTTAATCCGCGCACATTTATATTAACCGAGCACTTGGTCGCGACGATAGATTTTGGTAGACTCTGACTGTTCGTTCGCTCTAGGGAATGTGCCTTTTACACCTACTGTGGCATCGAGAACGCTTCAATGATGATGTAATAATGAATAGGCGCGGTAACTCCAGAAACTTCTGTCAGTGGATGAATCATACGTTCACACGTGCTTCCACTAACCGCTGACGTGTCTCATTACAATACTTTACTTGACGATATAAATGAGCTTTCATTTGTCATCATGATTATCTTAATTAAAAAAGTCACCTTTCTTCTCAAACAAGCCTTAAAAAATAGTTAAAAGACACATTCTTGGTCGATTATAACTTTTACTAACTTAATTCGGGTGCTTATTTTAAACATCAAAACAAGCCTCTACCCCTCTACATATTGCATGCAGTATTTGAATAGGAACAATGGCCTAGGTCCTAAGCTCCTAAGAGCTCAAAAAATTTATTCCTTACCAAATGTGGTTGTTTAAGTGATGCCAATAAAGACAGTATCTAATTTAAAATTATTTTAAAATGGTGCATAAGAGTTTGGTACTAAAAGCATACATTTTAATGGTGAACTTAGTCTCTTCTGAAGTTAAACCTTCAATACGAATGCACTGTAAAACCAAACACTGTTTGATTAGGTTTCGACTCACCTTAAGAATTGTTTCGTTTAGTATAGGCCGAACTAGTCTTCTAATTGTTTAATGTTCTTCAAAATTATCCAAAGTTTCTCATTCACTAAAAAATTGGATTCCAAAAGTATTACTTTCAAGTTTCAAAATTAATATTAGATTGAGATTATTATTTTTCTGCTATTTTCAAAAAACATGCATGTTAAAGTATGTAACAAAAATACGATAAAACATAAATATTTAGTACGAAAGGTGATCCATTATGTCACATTGTCTAGAATTTTATTTTCTAAAACACTTCAAATTTAAAATAAATTAAGTGCTAGTCAACTACATTATTGCCAAATCATGAAATAGCTACAAACATAGGTTTGAGTGGATGAGTTCCAAGTTCCTGTCTATAAGCTTGAAAATTACTGAAAATAAAATTTCACAAACAGAAAAAAATTCTTTAAATCAAATGTTTTGGCACTTATTTCAGGATTATAAGATTATAAATTCACTGTGTACTGTAAATTTATAATTATGAGATGTAACAAAATCCCATAAATAATACAATAAAAATGTCTCCTCGGAAACTTCAAAATTAACAAGCATAAATTTAATGTGAAATGTGGGCTTAGCACGTGGAAGTTACATATATCCATTTACGAAAATTAAATAAAGGTTACCAACATTATAAAGAAAGTAAAAGCTTATAAATATGTAATATTCTTTTCTTCTATGTCACTCTTATTTAAGTTTAAATATTTAGAATGAGTGAACCTGGTTTAAGATTTTCAGCAGTTATGAATTTTTTTATGAAATTTCCATTAATTAAAAGCTGAAGAAAAGGTTTTTACGCTGAAATAATATTTAATTACAAAAATTTCTAGTAAATTAATCACAAGTTGTAGGTATAAAATACTGATTTTTCAAAATATCACTCCAAAAATTTTCTCCCTTCTAATAAAAACAGTTTGTTGTTTAACATCAGTCTGATGTTATAAGTAATTTTATAATTAAATATTTTAATCTGATTTATTAACCTGGCTTGTTATTAAATGATTTCAGTGTACTTGCAATAAGTTTGTCGATGTGTAATAAAACATTAATCCGTTGCAGTTTTAGATTAGAAATATTTAATACCTGGTCATCAAAAATTAAACTGCATTCAGTAAAAAGAATCAATATTTACTAAACTTTTCAGGATTTTGCTACAAGTGGTATTGATAACTTTTTCGAAGTCACCAAAAATTTCCCTGAGGAATCCGAAAAACCCCGGAAGAACCGTAAGTTACCACTAAACCTAGAAATTCTCTCAACAACACAGAAAAATTTTCGATCAGAGTTATTACCACTCATATGCTTGTAGATTTTAAATTTCCAGTCTCCCGGAGGTTTTTGATAAATTCTGATGGCTTTGGAAAGTCAGAGAACTAAAGCCTCGAAAATTCATTAAAAAATGACAAAACTAGTTTCATATTTCTACAAAAATGGAGAAAAATAGATTTTGGTTTTCTTGGGAATATTCGGATCTCTTTTCGGATTCATGTAGGCTGTAGTTTGTAGAAATCACTTAGATTTTCCGGGATAATTCCCGTGGCTTCAGAAAATCAGAAACTACCACATAATCTTGTAATTAATTTAAAATAATTAAAAATTGCCTCACATCTTTAGCCAAACTAATATTATATATCCTGTTTTTATTCGTGTGGATGTTAGTTTCCTGGACTTACATTGATTTTCCTTAGAAAATCAAAGTTTTTGCAAAAAAATCAAGCAAGCTATGAATATTTGAAGTGCAAAACTTGGCTCAAGATTTTTTAGGAAAACTGTTAAAAACATATTCCCATTTTTATTCACGTAAGTTGTAGTTCACCAAAGTAATCCAGATCTTTCCCGGAAAAACAAAATCTATCACAAAATTTTCAGGAAAATTCCTAAACACATTTTCGTACAAATTTCTTACAGATTTGACTTTCTCGGAAAGAGTCAGATAAAGAAAAATACAGATGATTCACAAAATAATCTGAGGACCATAGGAGTTACTAAACAATCTTAAAATTTAACTAATTTAAAAGAAACTTACAATTAAACATAAACTACAAGAATCTTTATTTGTACCTAATTTAGGAGAAGTGCATAAAGAAATAATTATTTGCTTTATAGAAAACTTACATATCAACATCCCCTGTAATTATTAAAGGTTTTTTTTTATTTGTTATAGAGTTCAAAGCTTGATAAAAAAGACGAACTTTTTTTTCGATATTGATTAGGTTTTAGTACAAAAGTTTGCCGGAACTGAGAGAAAATTGCCAAAATATCTATTTGTGATTTAAGAAAGCTGCAGAAGGTAATGATTCTATAATTTTTTTTTGGGTAAATCTTAAATATAGTTAAACCGTAAAACTATTGAAGATTTTACATTTTTAAAGTGTTCAAAGCTTGATAAAGAAAAGGTTAAAATCATGTCTGGAATGGTTGAAGTTTTAGCATAAAGGTTGAGTGAAGTAAGCATAAATTGCAAGAAATTTAACTGTAATTTAGAATATATTCACAAATGATTTTTCCTTTCTGCTTGAACTTGAAGATTTTTGTATTTATTATAACCAAAATCATTTCCGAAAGAGTTATAATAAAACCTTTAAATAACCCCCAAAGCTAAAAGGGAATATTTTTTATTTTGAAAATATAAATAAATAAATTATTCTGTCTTATATCAAACGTTTGTGTCGAAACTTAATTTTTTTAATGTTTTCCATGGTAAAAAAATATTAAGGTCTTATCCGCAGTTAAGAAAAAATAAATTAATGTTGTGAATATGATATTCATGAAAATGATCAAAGTATAATAAAACCTTTAACTATATTGTTACAAATAAAGAAATATTCCAATAAGGTTTCTGCATATTATAGTTAATCAGTTTCTTAATTAACAGATTTTAAAATGGGTTTATTATAGTTAAAAAGGCTTTACGGTAGTTAAAAATAAAAAGAAGTAATTAATTTTAAAATAATTTTAAATAAGTGTTTGGTGGAAAAGCGTGTACCCCAAGTACTTCGATCCCAGCTTTCGAATGAGCTCCTCACAAAAGCCTTAATACGGATGGACATTTATAGCCCACTGCTTGACGCGGCAAATCTCGAATTTGCTTTCTTTTGTTGGTCCTTTGTGAGGATAAACCCGTAACTGTTGGCATTTATAACGACTCTAATGGTTATGGTTTCTGTCATATGTCTTCTACAACTTTTGTTACTTTTATTGTACACGCATGTTGCCAATAAATTATTTCTTGAATTTTATATTCCCCTTAAAAATAGCAAACAGCTTTTTTATAAGGCGCAATTAATTCCTTTTGTTGTGCAGAGAAGAAAAGGTAGTTTTGCTTGATTATTTCGACCTTTCATGCTTCTGGTTTTTGTCTACTTAATTTCTTATTCTTTACTCATAGAAAATTCTTGGCTATTTTTAAATAGGATAAACTTCTATATTAATTCTAAACGCATCCGATTATAGAATTTAGTAAGGTAAAAAAAGTAGCCAGCCAGTTACTAGTTATAAATTGACGTTAACTACCACAAATTTTTAATATAATTTCGGACGCGTAAGGAATCGTTATATATAGCACATCCAATTAAGCTACCTACTGTGTTACGGTCGTAAGTTATGAATAGTTTGGAATTAGTTGGATCTATTTTAGAGCACTAATTTGCATAAAAATTCATACGTTATACATTTTATTCACACCTCTGTTTTTGGAACGTTTGTTTACTGTGATTTTAGATGGGTATTTATATGTGATATTTATTAGAGAGAAGTGTATTACAAATAGATTAGGACTGGTTCTTTTGGTTTTGTTCTTTTAAGTTTTTTCATAGTATACAGTCGTATTTTAGATATTCTGGAAAAAGAGTTTGAATGAAGTATAGGACTTAAGTAATTTTGAATTTTAAAACTGAAGTCGTAATTTATGAAGTTAATATTCGAAATTGTAATATTAGCATTTTTCTTCAGTTCACACGGATTCTGTATAGATTTTTATATAATTATACAGGGTGTTTTTGATACTCGAGTAACGTATTCTCAGGCTTAAAAGCAAACATTTGCTTTCTGAAAAATCGTTTACATTGAAAACTCAAAGATTAAGGTTTAATCATGCCAAAGGCTTTAATTTCTATTAAAATTTATTAAAAATTTTCCTAAGGTGTGAATAATGTTTTTGAATCTCGAAGACAATGACAGCTTGATTGTTTAGCCCTTGAGAAATGTTTTAGTAGAAGTCATTCAAATAGTTTAGCTGCGAGTTACTTGTAGGGCATACACTTAGCAAGCAATTCAGTAACATTTTAATAGAAACCATCAGCTTTCAAAGGACATCCCGGCCATTTTAAAGTCATTTTTATGAAGGACAAACTGCAAAGGAATTATGGTGTAGGCCTGTAGGCTATAACGAGTATAACCGAATGAAATTCCATTAAATTTTCATGAAATTCTCTAAAATTCATAGTCCCCGAAATTATAGAGGATTATTTGATGATCTTACCATTTTCAGGCCTCTTTATTTGGTTTTTTATTAAAAGCTCAAGTTTTAAGACACCCTAAGGATAACAACTAAGCGCAAACTATTAAATAATTCACCAAAACTGTTTGGGTAGCATTAAATGAAGAACGGGCTTATGTAGTGAAACATTTTAAATATTTATTACTGCAGTTTACGTTTATTAAATTTCTCCTGTGGTTCCTAACTATTCAGTTTAGTATCAGAATAAGTAAACCGTTTAAGTAACGAAGATGGTGATTTTTGATCACACAGGTATTCTTATTTCGAAAAGAAAAAATTGCAGTTTATAATAACTGACATACGTTGAAGTACTTGGCACCAGTAAGCCTAGGCCTCGTCCTATAAATACGTTTATTTGAAAACCAACAATATTAATAAGGTGTATTATTTAACAATATTGTAGTGTAATTTAATTTAAAGTTAAATTAATTAAACTTGCAATAACTTTCTAACAGTTTAACATTTTCAGCAAGACAGTTAGACTTCGCACAGTATCAAAATCATGAATATTTAGGCCATAATACATATATCAACAGTTAGAAAATATTAAAGCCCACGTGGTTTTTAAGTTTTTCAAAAATGGCAAAAGCGCAACAATTCTTTTTTTTTACTACTACTCCGCTGCAATTAAAAATTATTGCATTTGAATCTGTAAAAATGCATCTAAAAAAATTACGCATTTTTTAGTGATCAAATATTAGGAGCGTTCATGAAGAACTAGGAGAAAATTCAGTTTAATTCGTTAGAATTTAAGCTTTGATTGGCTATTTCCTAAATTTAATTATTTAGATGGTTTCGTAATTATCAAATTAGAACAGCAAACCAGTTTGAATTTTTTTATTTTTTTATTCTTATAAATACGAAAGTATTGTTTTAAAACTTATATCCTTATATCTCTTTGTCAAAAAAAGAAACCTTTGTTGCTTTCGCATTTTCGTGTTGGAAATGTTTCCTTGAAAATTTTAAGGGAATTAGCTTCTTCCATATTAAAATATGAGACATTTATTAATACTTTAGCAGTGCAACTCCTTCGTACAAGTTAAAAATAAAGAAGAAAAATGTGTGCAATAAATACATAACATTCTCCTCTCCCTCTTTCTTATAAAAATGTTTATTTAATTAAGAAAGAAACCAATTACAGTAAGTCGAATTTATAATGAAAAGCAGTTTTAAATTTGCATTTACGTCAGTATTATTGTTGGCAAAAGGAAATATTTTCGTTATTATGACGAATTGTTTCCAAACCAACAAAAAAAGTAAAATTTGTTTCTCCATATTTCTGCATTATAAAAATATATCATCTTTTATAGAAGTTTCGGTTATATTTTAACAGCTGTCTACCTACACGGGAATATAAATACGCACTGTTGGAACGACGGTACAAAAGATAAATCATTTTATATAAATATTAACAAAATAAAAAAAAATACATTTGTTAGGAACATGTTTTCCTGCTTCCAAGTATCCAACTTCTACGGATTTATTGAAATCGGATGCAAATCGACCTATGATAACTCAATACGTGATTTATTAAGAAAAAATACTCTCTCGCTACAGCTAAAGAATTATAGTTTAGTTTCTTTTCGATTTATCTAACGTAATAACTTGCTTGGACCACTTCGTTATCGATGATTGAACAAGACGTGAATAGCTTGCTATCACATCATCGAAGTTCATGTATGTTAAACTCATATGAATAAATTGTTTGAATTATATACACATATTTGAATATTAATGAAACGACGAATTCTCTTTTGGTATTTCAAATTATTATTATTTATGATTATTATTATTATTAATGAGCGAAGAGTTTTTCTGGAGTTTTCCTGATTTACGCGACCAAAAGATGGTTCAACTTAACTAATTTAAAGGTTATTACCGAAATGGTAAAGGTAAGAAATAATAAAAAGGTGCAACTGAGCATATGTTTGTGGGTCGGTTGAATATAAAGTGTCCACTTGGGAGTCATTGTAGCTGCTTTGGAATGTAAATTGAACAACTCTTATCTTGCTGGCAGCAGCACTTCACTAATAAAGCATTGTTAGTTCAGTAACCGAATCCCCATTGTTCTGTCATAAATACCAACTTACATGTGTCTGACTTAAGTATTAATGTACTCCTTTCGAAATCGTCCCTACTTCTGGTTATTGACTGAGTTGCTTAATTTAACGTTTGAATATTGTAGAAATTTAATAACAACTAACCTAACTAAAAATTTTTTTTAACAATAAAAACAAAACTAAAGTTCCCAAAATTTCCAAAACAAATAAAACCCCTAAACGCAGCAAAGGTTAATTATTATTGTAATTTATTGAAAAAACAAATTATTAATTCGATAATCCAACATTAATATTAATGCCCAGAACAAAGAATACATTTTAGTTCTCCTCGTGTTGACATATTCAAAAGTAAGGACGATGAAAAACAAGGATTTGTCAACTCACGCATCCGACAATTAATCCACCATTTCTTTCCTGCTGATTGCGCCTATTCTTCGCACACGACATTATTCGTTTATACGCCTATCCAAGTTTAATCTATCAAAACTGGTCCTGAGCAATCTTATAACATGTCCAAAGATAATAAATGAGACACAGGAGTCATGAATGAACTTTAGAAATCTAGCTGTATCATAAAAGAATATTTCAGGAATTTGGAGGGAAACGTCCTTATTCATAACCACCTGTGAAGTATAACAAATGGACAGAGGGGGTGTCGTACGTATTAATACAATGGGGTCCGGTTTTAACATCGGTAGACTAACCGGCGCCGAAAAGGACCTTCTGTGTGTGCTGTGTATGTATAAAAATAACTAACCGGCCCATCCTAGACGGCATGGCACCCTAGTGCCTCTCGTAAAAATATTAAATAATGAATAAATTCGACTTTTATGACGGTAAATTATTTTTATTTAGGGGCCAATTTCGAATGTTTCGGTACAAAGTACCGCCGTTATTAATTCAAAAACTACTTTGTCACTCTTGTTCTACTCATAAAATTGAACATATTTTTGAAAATACTTAACCAAGATGCTGAATTTGAATATAAAGTTTCTTGACCTTGTTTATCATTTTTTAAGCTAAGCATTTAAGAAAGCCGAAACATTTTAGCATTTTATTTAAAATGTGTTATGTAAAGAACATAAAAATGCGGACAATGGAATACAATTTTTGTGGAATACCTTTCGAAATGATACAATCACACAGTCTGACACAAAAGGAAGTATTTAATTATTTACAAACCTTCGAGTAATCAGAAAAGTGTTTCCTCAAAAGACTTAAACCTAAAAAATGAATCTCTAACAGAAAGTGACATCTTGTCCTGAGTTTACCAACAGTTTTTAGAAAATTAAAGGACGAGCAACAAAAATAATTATTTTTGTATCGAGAAATATATGCGAAATATCCTACTTTAACCTTCGATAAGGAGATTTTTTGGCGCTCCAAATTAAATTTCTGAACGGCATTTGCTGCCTTATTGAAGTTCTAAATCGCTCATCATTTGCTGTTTTTAACAGTTCGAATAGGTCTTGTTCAGTGAATACAAGTTTGAGAGTCGTACATCTTCCTAACACCCGACCAGTGCGTTCGTTGGTCTGATTCCAACCGGACAGATTCTTAACTTTTGGAGTTGTTTTAAAGAACCAACATTTTCTGACTTTCGAAACGACGAGAATTTAGATTCCATAACAAATTGTCGAAATAGTTTAATATTTTATTTAAAATTTGGGAACTAAAAGGCCCAAAAATCTAAAGAATTAATTTAAACAAATTTTTAAATATATTTAAATAGAATAATCTAAATCAATTTTATAAATCTTAACTTAGCTTTGATAGGCTTTTACGTTAGAATTTGCCCTACTTTTACAGGCATGGTAAGTCAAAAACATCAAACTAATGTCGCCTTTTTCTACCGCCTTTACATAAGCATCATGATTCTTAAAAATTACTGAAATTTTATTTTCTAAATCTTACAGGATTTATTAACAAAAACTTAAAAGTCAATTTGATACTTTCAAATTATATTTTTTATTTTCAATTTATTTCAGAGGAAAATACTTGCCTGAAATTAAAGTAATTACCTGCTTAGTTTTATGAATTTCTAACAGTCGAAAATCCCCCAAACATTGAAAATCCCCTTAAAGAGCCTGTAGGTATTTCCATAAAAATATTCAACAGTAATATCAGAATTGACTAGAATTTTACCGGCAATTTTTTTGCTGTCATGAACACGGCTGCTTGTTGCGATGATTTTCTAAAGCAACAAGCAAGAGTGATCATGACGGCAAAAAATGACAATTTCTCGAATTATAATAAAATTACTAAAAAAATTTGACAGACGTTGTTTCTAAGCAACGCTGCTAGTCGTAAAATTTCCGCGGAAATTTAACTAGTAGTGAAATTAGCAGTATAATTCGATTGTGATTGGTTCAATTTACTAAAATACTGTGATTTCATTGGATGGCAGATTATGAGTGGAATTTTCACTTATAATACCATAAGTACTTAGTCATAGTATTATCGAATATTTTTCTTGTAGTAAGTATTACGAATGTTTTTGTGCTGGTATTTTTCTCTCGTAATGTAAAATGCTTCATAACGTTACTAGTATCGTAAATTACTATTTCTTATTTTTAAAAAATCTTGAATGAAATCCAATTACCTAATTAAACGAAAATTTGTAACGACGATAACTAAGGTGTTTAATTTTGGATTTTAAGGGTTTTTACGTTGTTTATTAGCTTTTTAGGTTAAGCCTTCAGTAAAGCTGAAATAATTTACTATTTTATTTAAATAAATCTAATAAATAAATTAAAATTTGTTAAGTAAAAAATAAAGACTTCTGGAAACAGTAAATTAACTATCATCAAAGATATTTAATTCATTTAAATGAATCTGCTAAATAAATAATCTAAATCAATGATTTGCAAAACTTAGATTGTGAATCCGTAATTCTTACATTCCAAAATTAAAACTTAATTTAATTCAGAACAATTTCCGAATAATGAATAAGTCAATGTGAACGTAGAAGTTTTAGAAAGATGTTTTAAAATAGAGTATATAAAAAAGTAAATTTCAAGTTCCACAGAAACAAACATTTTTAAACAGCTAAAAACAGTTTTTATCCATATTAATCTCTGCAGCATTTTTAATTTCAAACTCTCAAACTATAACTTTTATAAAATTTTCAAATTTACTAAATCCTAACTTAGAAGAATAAATAATTACGATGGATTATGTAAATTATTAGATAAACCTTCATAACCGTTTTCATACCCTTTTGCGTAAGATTTTGATTAATTTTTCAGGCACGGTAGTTTCTTAACCTTGTTTATTGTTTTTTTGAAGCTCAGCAGTCAATAGAAATGAAACATTTTAACATTTTATTTAAAATTTGTAGAGTAAAGAACAAAAAAAAAATTTTAAAATATGTTAAAAAGGGCCTTAGTAACCGGTTTAGTTGTAAGATGTTCTAATCATCGAAAATGGTCAAAAAATTTTACAAACTTCTGAATGATATCCAATAAATCAAATGAAAATCTATAACAGTTTTAAAGACTATAACCAAGGTGCTAAATTTCCATTTTTAAAAGATAGGATCAAAATCTCAAAACAGCCAAAATGTGATTTAATCATATATTTATTTATTGGGCAAAATCTAGGCTTGCAGATGCCAGGGAGTTCAACGCGCGTCGTTACTCATTGGCATCACC
Organism: Melanotus villosus; assembly: GCA_963082815.1. Lineage (NCBI taxonomy): Eukaryota > Metazoa > Arthropoda > Insecta > Coleoptera > Elateridae > Melanotus > Melanotus villosus. Next base: position 3,441,593 of record OY720420.1, on the reverse strand, counting down.
CGACTAATATTATTTTTTAAACTATCTTTTAGTTTTTACAGTTTTCGATGTGATAGATTTCACAGGAAAATATTTATTTAAATGCTTGAAATTAATTAATGTGTTAAGAATTTCCAACAGTCGAAAATGTCCCAAAAAGTCATTTCAAGAGCTTATAGGTATTCCATTAAAAATATTCTAAACCTTTTTCTTGTTATTACAAAATTTTGGTTGAAATCCAACAAATCAAATACAAATTAACAACCGTTTTGAAGACGTCTGAAAACCTCCAAATTATTCTTTTATTACTAGCAGTAAAGGCTTAAATATAAAATAAAAATAATCCATTCAAACGATTCTCAACCAAATGCTTCTCTTATAAATCCCAAACATGATCTTAATATTACTAACAGGACATCCTTAATTAATGAAATATCTGAAACAAAATAGAAACGTCACAGTCAATCAAACATCTGAACCTTTATATAACTTTTGTAAGAAAAAGGTACTTCATTAATTATAAATTTGGTCCCCGATTCACCCTTTCTGTTTCTTGAGTATCGAAGAACCGAAAAATCCAACCCAACATAATCAGATTTCTATATGAATAGAGGTCTCTTACAACCGGTGACAAATACTGAATACTTCATTCTGTAAACGCATAGAATCCGTCTTGAAAAAGAACATTCTGTATCAATGGCCAAAGTCCCAATGGAATGTTATAGCAGGTATAAGAGGACGTATTGAGGACATATTTTGTTTTCTGTGAAAACTGACCACACCTTTTATACCGTCGTAGTGATTCTTTCACACGTTTTAAGAGTTTCCGGTTTTTTGTTGTTGCATTCTTTACCGACAATATTGTTATTTTGAATTGTTTAGCTTATAAATGCCGATGCTCAACTTCTTTCTATTCTTTTCCTCCGCTGATGATGTTGAATGACTCAGCAATGCATCAAATCATTCTCTTTTTCGAGAGAGGAGAATTGGTAATTTATATTCCGAAGATACTACAAAAGTCAACAATGGAAATAGCTTGATATAAATTTATTTACGCCTCTACGCGTCTGTTTATTTATTGGATGTTAAATAATGAGGAATTTAATTTTTTTAAAATTCGAGAAACAAACATCTGCAAAGATGTGAGTAGAAAATGATCTGATAAGTTTGCAGCGCTTTTATTTGAATGAATTTTATGGTAATTTCTTACTCGAATTTTTCCGGAGCCACGTGAGTTTTCCGGAAAAATCCGGGTGACCTCCAGAAACAAAACTCTATTTGAATAAGAACAGCAATGTGCACTAATTTCGTTTTATTTTTTAGAGACAATTTGCAGTTATTTTTTGCCACTTCTTATGGATCATAGGATTCCGTAGATTTTCTGCAATTGGCTAAATCTTTCCGGAAGATTCCGGGGATTTACGTACTTCACGTGAATGTATTTTGTAGATATTTTTATAATGTCAAAAGCATTTTGGAACTTTGAAGCAGTTACTAGAATTATTAAAATCTTCCCTTATACGAAAAGAACGTGTTGTGTTCAAAATTACTCTAAATTTAATATCGAAGCTTTTTTTTGTAATTTTGAAGAAGTTACAAGACTTTTCTGAAAACAGGAGATTTATTCCGAAGCATTCTCCATTGAACCGAATGTGTTCTGTTATAATTAATATAAGTATCAAAGGTATTTTGTTCTTTTGGACGAGTTGCAAGATTTTGTTGTAATTTCTGATTTTCTGAGTGTTTTTCAGAGTCGCCCGGACTTTTCCTGAAACAGGAAGTTCATTCCTAGTCATTAGAGTCCTCATTTTTTCTTTTTTGAACACGATTTTGTGGCAATTTCTGATTACTCTCAGGGTCTTCTAGAGTCACCCGGACTTTTTCTGAAAGACCAAGTTTATTTCAATGCTCCAAATTTTTCAGTGACGCAAATATATGTTTTGTGGATAGCTACTACTACGTTCCAAGCCGTTTTTGATGAGTCATAACATTTTGTGTAGTAGCCCGGATTTCTGAAAATAGAAGGTTTGTTGCGAATCACTGACACGAATAGAATATATTTTGTTGAAAATCACTCTAAATATCGAAATAATCCAAAAAATAGTTCGTGCCAGTTTATTTCATAAGTTTCATATTTTTTGTTTTAAAGTAAAAGTGATTCTGCTAATAGAATAACAAGGTAATAATAAGCTTGTATTCGAAGAAAAGAGGAAGCATCAGGTTGTTCTTTATTCAATTGACAATAGTTCGATAACCATCGATATCTTCATCATCACTAGGAGTGGAAGCTTAAGGATAGGTACAGTGGTTAAATTTAAAACGACACTCTCAAACATTTAATAATGTAAAATTTGATGAAACAAAAAGAATGTTCGTACATTTTTCAACTTCAGATTGAAACTGATAGTATTTTTTAAGTTAAGTTATCTTCCAAAGGCACAAGGGTGGTTTAAAACGTAATTAATAGCTGAAAAGTTTCATCACTAAAAAAGGAGAAATAAATTATGTATGTCCTTGAAGTTTTGTCTATTTTCAGACATTCTTATTTAAAATACAAGATAGCATTTGTATCATCATCATTCAGAAACACATCTTCAAATAAAAATCGTCTGAACTAGTTCAAACTCCCTGTTTGTTTACTTTACAAATATAAATAATTACCTAAATAGGCCGATAATTAACATAATTAGCAGTTCATGTTATTAAATAAAGAAGTAAATTAATTGGAAAGGAAAGAAGCCCTTCATTTATGTTTGAGTATTAAACGAAAACAATTTGGTCCATTAATTTATCCCATTATAAATAACTAATTAAAAACCAAAGCATTTCGTGAGATAATCTTGTCATCTAAGCCTTTTTTTAGATCCTTTTTCGTTATGTTCTTGTAAGTTAATAGAGCCGAACAGAGGCGATAAAAATAGGTGGCCGCCTATTAATTTAAATAGAGGATAGCCTTTAAGTGTTAAAGTAAAAGTTTTTTAAGTACCTGTCGTATTACAAAATGGTCCGCAATGACTTTACAATCTATTACCGGGCCGGTGTAATCAGATACGCGTGGCCAAAATAACTTCTACCTACTTAAAGTAAGTAACCTTGCAAAAAAATCGAACGGTTGATATAGCAAAGCAACGACCATGAAGCGAGTGTCAGTTTTGTAACTTTTTAGTAGCGTGCTAAATGGACATTCAATCTTTAAATCGAAATTAAGAATACTGTCTATCAATCTAAAAGGCACAATAGTAGATTGACTTTAAACGTATCTGATTCTTTTTCTTTTGCATCGACCGCTTCTTTTGCTGCATACTTTTGGACTCTCAGGTGTTGGTTTCGGCGTTCTTCCAAAAGCTAAGATCGGAGATAGGAACGATGCTATCTCTGGACCGTGTTAGGGACATCACTATCCCCTGTTAGTAGGCGTAGATGGCCCATTGTTATGTAATTGTATGTTTTTTGTTTGAAATGGGATGTCGGGAACGCCTTAATGTCAACTGTCTTTATTTTGAAAGCCACCTGGATAACTCGCTTCTTTGGTATTTATTTGTTCCGGAATACAAATACTTAAATGTAAAATTGCTGCTGTAACATATTTTTGTTGCCATAACACTAGTCACATGAACTAAGAATTAAAAAGTGAATATTAAACGCCTAAATTATTATTACAGGTGTCATTTTATAAAAAGGCAACGTTTTCTTCTAATGTTCATTTCATTCATTTTAATTGACGTAAACTTATTTAGTATCTAACTTGTGTGTAATTCTAATGATGTAATTTTCAAAAACGCTTTGTAATTTTTAAATTATTTAATCGTTAGAAAATAGAAAAAAAATATGTTAATACCAGAAAGCCTTTAATAAAAATTCCACTTAATAAACTGCTTCTAAGCACCAAGAAAAATAGCACAAAAATATTAAACATTTAAAACAAAAGCCACTTGAAGTATTTTTAAATAACAATCTAATACACATCTATTCGGTTTCTCAAGCTAAGTACAATTGTTGCATTTAAAACGTAGGTATAAACACGAATATGCTGTGGTTTTAACTACCTGCAAAAGAGTTTTGAGAATAGCAATAACAATGCGAAAATTTTTGTGTTTGGGCATCGAAAAACTAATTTGTAAATAACAAATAACAGAAATCTTTCAAAATGTTGTTCAAAGTGCTCATTTCGAGCCTTTAGATATGCTCTCAGAATATTTCGGACTTTTCCTAAGTCGCTTGGAGATACTTGAAGAAAACCGGGCGACTCCGGTGAATCTGGAAAAGTAGGATATTACCAAAAAGTCCTGACAAAGAAGTTGTGACATTTTCACAAAAACCTTAGTGCAACGTAAATTTTACCTTCCCGGAAACACTCGGATCTTTCCGGGAAAATCCAGGTTGTTAACGAAGGGAAGAAGACGTTAAATTATCGCAATCTCTTCTAAATTGTCCGATACAGCAGAACATAATATCAAAATATCAACAAAAACCGTTTAGATTTTCATTTTTGCATATTTTGGCTTTGTAGATAGACGTAATACTGAAATATTGAGAGTTAAGCAAGGGTGTGCTGGGACAGAACTTGGATGATTGAGCGCTCTGCGCCTCGGTGTGTCCAGCCCCTTCGACACTATAAAGGTAGAAGAGGGCAAAAGAGAAAGAAAGAAAAGATTGAATACGGAAAAATCTGAGTCAAAAAATACCATCAAATGTTGCGATTCGCTCTATAAAAAATATGTGTTTCATTCCTTTTCATGTAAATTTGAACTACTCAAAGTCATATCTCCTTAAAAAAAAAAAAAACTCCGGGCAAGCCAAAATTATCAAATTGTTATTTTTGTAGACATTAGTTTTCAAAGTTTCGTTATTTTCCGAAAAATCCAGGAATTCTAGAGAACCCTAAGAGATTAGAAATCATCAGAAGATTCTGTTAATTCATTCAAAGACAGAAAATATCAGTAACATAATCTCTAATAGCAATTTAGTCTTATATTTGTAAATTTTTCCTGAATTTCCAGGAGAATTTCAGGTGACAACAAAAGTCCCAAATTTACCACCAAATCTTACAATTCTTTCAAAAAGTCAAAAATAGCTTCAGGGTCTTTAGGACAAACTGTTAATGCCGAACGGTTATTAATGAAGATTTTAATTTTTCTGAATGACTCGCCTTCTTTAGAAAATTTCCGGGTAATTCAAAAAACCCCAGAAGTCAGAAATTATCACTCATTCTGTAATTTGTTCGCTATTTAAACTGACCACTCACAGAATATATTCTATTAGTATCAAGCAACATTTTAGTTAACCAGAATAATCTTCCGGTATCCGGAAAAACTGGAGAACCGGGGAACTTTGGTTAGAAAATCTGATAGCCCGTTAAAAAAGACAAAAATAGAATAAGTATGTAGATAAACAGTCAATTTAAAATATTTTATTCGTATTTATATAGTCAAATTGTAGTCTCTCGGAGTTGTTCAATCCAAAAAAATTCAATCCTTTAGATAGACAAACAAGAAGAGATCAGAAAACAGGGTGTATATACTAGAAAAGCTGTTAAGAGGATTCTGTTTTTGGGACCACCCAAATTTTTTTGGTACAATTCAGATAAGCACGTTTTATTTTTATCCTTGTAGATTTTGGTTAAGCCAACCGTATTTTTCCAGAAAGATCCAGAACACTGCAGGAGAATCTATGATTAGGTAAGATATAAACCATCTTCAAACAATTTCTTCAAAAACCTCTGGAATAATTTCAATACCTTTAAAAAACCCTCTTGCAATAAACCTTCCGTTTCCGGAAAAGACTGGGCGGCTCTGAAAAATACTTAGAAAATCAGAAATTATTGACTTTTAATAGTTTTTCTACAATTTTACCTTGTCCTTCAGCTTTGTAACTTAGCCTACACCAGCCGATTGTAATAACTGTGATGTCTTGTATTAAATATTGTACATTTACCGAGGCGATTAAAAAAATAAGCGAAACTGAAAATATACCGTTTAAAATAAAACTTTATCCCTGGTTTCTCCAATGTACACATGGTAGATCGTATACACAATTTTTGGAACATTGGCCTTCGTTTTCAGGTTTATTCCTGGTTAGGGCTTTCCTAATTTATTGTTTTTGTGGATTTGAAAGTTCGTATTTTATACTTTTCTTCTACTCTTCGAATCTGGTCTGATATGCCCTAGGTTCCGGGTATATCAGATTAGATTAAACGCGGTATACTTTGGTTCTTCCTTTTTCCCTTCTTCGGTGCTGGTACCTCGCCTGGTCAAGTTAGATATTATATCAGGGTATCCACTTTCATTAAACCTTTTCGCGATTACTTACTTCCTTTTCCTTTTTCAGTTCATAATTATTGTCCAAGAATAGTGTTTCCGCTCATTGGTGTAGGCACTTGGCCAACCTACTCTGGTAGAATTTTGATGGATGGGTCTGTTTTCAGACCCATGACCGCTTTCCTTTCTTTAACTGAAAGGTTAGCTTTAGGAGCTCTGGAGGACTCAAAGGCCGATCTCACTTTTCATCTATATTCTGCAGCTTCTTCCGGGTCTAGTTTCATAGCTGTTTCTTCAACTGCAATTAATAGGTCTACTTTGAGAATATACCTCGGCGTTACGGCGTAGTCCAATCCTCTATTCAGCACATTCGTCTCTTATCGCTCAGCTGTTAATGCTCTTTCTATAGATGTTCTGTGCTGGCTCTGTCGTCTTCTTTGTAATTAGCACGCATTCCTGTTGCAATTGGTTTTTTTTGAAACGGTGGTGCTTTGTTTTCTCTCTCGCCTTGTAAATCGGAACTTTGATGTTTAGTCCGTTTGGTATTACATTGTGGTCACGGGCTTTGCAGAGGAATGTAAGGTGTTTCTCTTCTAGTGCGAACTTGTCCATGGATTTTTCCAGTCTTCTGAACAGCAATTTGATTTAGGAGTCATACCGAATATCAAGTTGTTTTCTAAAGATGTTTTGTATTACCTAATACCTACGTACTTAAAATAACCTCATACCTACTTTTAGAAAAACTCACACACAACATCTTTTTCTGATTTCCGGGAACTAACTGGACTTAAAAAAAAACGGTTATTTAGAAAAAAGAAGCTATATTCTTTAATCACTGAAAGAGATGAAATGTAAGAAACACCTTCCTTAGAAAAACCGTTAAAGCCTATTTTCTAGCCTTATTCAAGAGTAGAGTAGAATTTTTCAGTCAATCAGTTGTATCTGGAAGAATTCGAGGGATCAGAAATAATCTAACAGTATGCTTCACTCAAGATTTGTTATCAGCATTTTTATTCTTGTAAATTCTAATTTCCCGGACGATCTAAATTTTTCAGGAATAATTCTCGAGCTTCCTAATGTATTTATTCACAGGAGTAGAACACAATTAAGAATTAGAAAATCAGATTGATACAGCTTTTATAAATACGACCCAAAATCGAAGATACCAAGCAAGTAATTGTCTTTCAAATCTTCAAATTTTATCTCTTGTTTCTTCAAATTTTGTTTGTAAAATGGATATCCACATGATTTTTACAATCAGAAACAAATAATAATGCTGACCTTTGAACGTTTTTTTAATTTTAATTCTGAAACTTCTTAAAGCTCAGATATTTAAAACTTAATTTTCATAATTTTTTAAAGAAGTTTGGCAGCTTGGAAATTTAAATTATAGGTTTTAATTAATTTCAGGGACTTTCCAAGGTAATATTCAATGTTTAGCGAACAAAACGTTCTTATTGAAATTCCTAAAATCCTTGTATTACTAAGTAAAGAATAAAATTAGAAGCCTCCAACAATTCAGTGGAGCTTCCTTTCAGAACTACCAACATTTAAACTCGTTTGGATTTTTTAAAGGAAAGTACTTCAAATGTTAATAGATATTTATTACTATTTAATTATTTGATGGTAGTGCAAGTCCATGTATTTCAATTTAAATTTATTGGTTGGCAAATAAGTTCGTTCGGTTTTTAGAGTAAAATAAAATAGGTACATTTATTTTGACACACAAAATACATTTTAATCAATTACGTATTGACCATTTTTATCAGTGACCTATTGCCATCTTTCCAGCAGCTGCATTATGCCGCCTTTTTGATGGCCTGCCATTATTTATTGAACGTTTTACCATTAACAGAGTTCTGCAACGAACGGAATAGATGGTAATTATAAGGGGCTAGGTCTGGTGAGTATGGCGGATGAGGTAAAATATTCCAGCCAAGAGTAAGCAATTGATTCCGGGTGGTCAAAGACGTACGGGTCGTGGATGAAGAACGATTTGCCAGTTTTGGACATTTTGTGCGAATTGCTTGGTCCAATCTCGTTAATTGTGAGCAGTATACGGTCGAATCAACTGTTTTGCAGGACGGTAACAGCTCGTAGTAGATCACACCCTTGAAATCCCACCACACGGAGAGCATGATCTTCTTTGACTGCAATCCCGCTTTCGGGGTTATTTATGATCTTTTATGCTTTACTTTTTTATTGCCCAATGGTTATGCGATTGGCCAAATTGGCCTCGATTAATTCATGCGGCACCCAAACGTTGTCCAAGAAACAAGTCCAAGGCTTCTGTGGGATATCTTGGGTGCCATAGCAATCTTCCATACTAATTGGGATGGATTTTGATCGACGGTGGCCTTAAAAATACTCAAATCAATCTCGGTCCAGCGACCGGAGCGCCGGCACCTGTTTCTCTTTTAAATTTCCAGAGCGAAATTTGGCAAATCACTCTTGGCATACACGTTCTGTTAAGGCATCATTCCCATATACACGACATATTTATTTGTTTTGTGCTTCTGAAGCATGTTTGCCTTTGCCTTTTTTGAAATAGTAAAGTAAAATGTGTCGAAAATGCTCGTTATTTGCTTCCATCTTTACAGCTACGCAGCATACAGAATACGCACGTTAGACACATTTATTTACATTCACAGAAACATCAAGCTAAACATCACCTTTTACATGTGCATTTAAGTTGCGCGATCACACGGAAGACAATTAGAGATAACCGGAACAAACTTTCGCTCAGGCATAAACCGAGCGGACTTATTTGCCAACCCTATATTTAAAGCATTTTTAATGCATCGAAATTAATGTAGAAAAATTTGAATACGTATAAATAGTGATAAATACTATTAGATACTTATTTCTACAAGACATTACGTTTATTTTTCAAAGTATATCCTTTCAAAGATTTTCGTTTTGTTTTAATATTTTTTTTGTCAAAACGAATTTATATTGCTAAAGTTCTGTAAATTAAATACAAAAAAGACTTAAAAAGTGTTTTTAAAATCTTTTAGAGAGGATGTATTAAAGCTCTGAATTTTTATTAATTCTATTTTTATTTTATTTCCTGCCTATAAATCTAAAATCCGAAAGACTAAACCATATAATTAGTACCATATTTTTAAAAATCTGTTCTTAATGTGAGAGTAATTAATACCCATAAACGTAATTAACAAAATTTTATCGAATATGAAACGTCGAGATAATTTATAATTATTGCATTACAAAATATAAGAATTCTTTGTCTTTATTGTTCGGTTTAAGATGCGAACGCAATAGAAATCCGCAATAATTAAAGCGTATTATAAATATGTTCCTCGGACATAAAACACATTAATTCTGTACAAATATTTATGGTTTTATTGCAGCAGGTGAGATTTGGTCATAAAGCTGCATCGAAACTCGCGAGTCTCACACCTCGAATATTAATATTTATTATGACTCGTCTTGATCCCCGGGGGGTTCCTTTTACGGCTACTGCCCCCTCTTTAACCCGCCGTTGCCCTACAGGAATTTCACGTATGGAAATTATCTTTTAATTTATCACATATTATTCTCTATTGTCCCATTTACATCGGGGTGTTAATTTTATTTATTTGTTGTATTCATTATGTTAATTGCCCGAAAATGTAACCCTCGAATTTTATGACAGAAAACCACAGTTTATGTCCCAATTTTTACATCTTACAGATGTTCGACTCTAATAAACTTTATGTATAATTTTAAAACTGGTTTTTGTTCCAAAACAAAATATAAAACACCGGATCTATTACTTCTGTATTCGAATATGAATAGCGACAATTAGTTGAGGTTTTTGGGGGATCTCAGATCTCAGGATGGTTTTTATAATTTAGGTGGCCATAATTTATATGAGCGTAGGGAATTTACCTATTAATAGATTTCTATCGACTTTTTAATAATTTTTTCGATATTTGTTTTCTTAAAATTGCCATATTTGTTCAAACGTTAAGTAAGTTAAACCCATCAAAAATCATAAGAAATATAAAAAGCCAAAGTTAATTATTATTTTGCTTTTAAATCATACGCGTATCTTCTTTAACTATATTTTTTGATTTACAAACAGAAAACGTAAAACAAAAAAAGGTCAAGGAAACTGATAATTGTAAGAAAAAAGTTCAAAGGATTCGCATTTGCTAATTAAAAGGAGATCATTTGGCCTATGTTCCGATCAATAAAAGGATAAACAAGAAGAAGAAGAAGAAGAACAAGACAAACAGAAACGTTTTTAAATTTCCTGGTTTACGTTATTTTATAAACAAACGGAAATATTTTTCATTTTTGAAAAGCAACAATTATATTAGATGGTCTTTAACCCTGGCCTCCTCCACAATAAGCCTCCATTCGTCTCGATTTTTGGTTAGGTTTGTCCAGTTCTGCACTTGCAAGGTTTTTAAGTCGTCATTAATGCTTGGTCTTCGGCATTCTAGTGTTTGGACAAGTACCCTCTATGCTACTCTCTCAGTCTGCATTCCCCATATATATCCCAACCATCTCAATCTCTTTGATCCATGTTGACAGTTCTGACCTTCTTGTATTTCTCTTATTTCACGATTTATTAGTTGTCTCCACCCTTTTATATTATTATCATATTTAGACCCACATATTCTTCGTAGACTCTTTCTCTCAAATCGGTTTAACAGCTGTTGGTGTTGTGTATTGAAGATCCAGGTTTCACATCCGTAACTTACTACCGGGGGTAGCAGTGGTCCCGTAGAAACTTAGTTTACAACCTTTTTATTTATTTTTAAAAGTTTAGAACGCAAGAGTTCGTTCAGCGCAAGCTCTATTTCCTGCTAAGATTTGGGCTTATAATTCATTAGCAGTGCCATAGCTTTGGTTTACGTTGAATCCTAGGTATTTAAACTCATTCACGTTTTCATAGCTTTTGCCTCCGATCTGTATATATGCTGTTTCCTGTTGTGGTAATTTACATCCTGTTACCATATATTTACTCTTTATTTCACCTATTTTTAAGCCCAAAGGCTGTCCACAATCCTTTAACTGTACCAGGGGTTCTTCTAACACTGCCCTGCTTCTTCCAATCAGTACTACATTATCTGCATAAACCAGTAGTTGAAGTTGTCGATTGTATATAGTATCTCCAGGATTTAATATAATTCCTCGTATGGCCCTTTCCAAAACAAGATTTAAAACATCATGTATTTCATATCTGTGCTTTAGTTTTACAAAGTGTTACAAATTATTAAGTCCCCAATTCAAGTAAAGTGATATAATTTATTCTAAGTCCTGATTCAAAGTGAAGTGATACAAATTATTCTCTAAGTCCCCATTCCATTTAAAACGACTAAGTCCATACAAAAATTTAAATATTTTACATAAAACATTTCACAAGTCTTGAATTAAAGTTAAGTTAAAATGAAACAGTCTTACATGAAATTACTGGAACATCGTCTTGGAGTGTGTCAATTCTATCGTAGATACTGCTTCTTTGATGGCCGGATATAAGCCATGCCTTTAATGTATTTCAGCTCAGTATTTATACAGAAAATTGACTCCCTTCTCTCAATATTCAGTATCCTATCTAGTTAACTTATGCGCGTGGGAAGTGCAGAATTACATTGGAGCGCGTGTGAGATATCGAATGTCCCAGTACATTGCCCTTCATCGTACGTGCTTATCTTGCATTCTTAAAAGATGTAACCTCGATACGTCGCACGTGTAGCTCACTAGAATAATGACCTGACGTCATCCACGCTTAGATTTTATAATATTAATATTTTTACATTCGCCTTTGTTACAATATAGTTGATGAATATGTGTGTTGAATTTCCATCACTTCTCTAGTATTTGTCTTGCTATAAAGATCTGAAGTGGTCATGGCTGAGTTGGTTCAGCGTAAGGTTGACCATTGAGATGGCCCGGGTTCGACCTCCGGGGCAAACATATATACCGAGAACTCCCGACCGTTTGCCTCAGAAAACAATAGCTAATGGCTAACTACCAAGGTATTTCTGCCTAGTAAGTCTTCTCTGGAGTAGAAGTGCAAGCACTTCTGTGGTTCGGAGTACACGTAAAGCTGTAGGTCCCCTATGTGTGTAGGATACTTTACTCGCACACTCCAGGTCCAGACATATCAAGAGAAGACCGGCAACGCCCCGTAATCCTGTAAAGGGCATACCACTGCAAGAAGAAGAAAATATCTGGTCAATGGTCAATTTCTGTTATGAAGAATTATTTGCATAAATGCTTTGTATATTACTACAAGTAAGGTTATTCCCCCGAAGTTAGAGCATTTCAACTTATCACCCTTTTTAAATATGGGACATATAATGCCAGTTTTCTACTCTTTGGGAAATGTTTCCGTCTTCCATATCTCCACGAGAAGCTTATGTATAGCCTTCAATATGTCCTCTGCTCCGCCTTGTAATAGTTCTGTCCGAATTCTATCTACTCCCGGGGATTTACTATGTTTCAATTTTTTTTATGGATTTCTGCACTTCTGTTAAGGATGGTTCCTTAATGTTGATGTTTTGCATTAATCCTTCTTGGTTTTCTCTAGCGTTTATTTCGTTTACTTCTGTGTCTTGAATGTTATTCCCCATCTCAATGTTTACTTCAACTGAAAATATTGCGCCCATACGGTAATTATTAGGTGTTCTTCATTGTTTCTGTAAAAGTTATTCTTCGGTTAAAACCCCCCTTTCGTTTCGTCTACTGTTCTATAAATACATGTTCCTTGTATCGTTCTGTCGGTATAGGTTCCCAATCTCCTTTATCTTTTTAAGTAAGAAATCTCTTTTTCTTCTTCCTACGTACTTCGTGCACGTTCTTTCTTTCTTGGATTTACATTGTTTCTTGTCCTTGTCTGTATCATTCTAATTCGTATTTTCTGTCTTTTAGCAATTGCATCTCTGCATTTTACATCAAACCATTTGATATTAGGCTGCTTTTCCGTCTAGAATAAACCTTTATATATTGTTCCATATTACTTCTGCGGGCTCCCCCCGGTTCCTCTTCCAGTTTTTCACTTATCGTTTTCCCATACTGTTTTCTATCTTCTTCAATTTTTGGCCGAGAGTCCCATTTTTCTTTATTCTCGGCTTTCGCCTCGTGAGTTCTTGATATTCTTTCACTCATTTTAATTCTAATTAAAAAGCGATCTGTTGCGTCCGCCCGTCATAAGCTTCTTATCTAGTGAGGTTGTTGCGTGCTTTTTATCTATAAGGACGTAGTCAATTCAGTTATTTGTATTATCGTCTGGCGACGTCCACATCATTTTATGAATACTCTTGTGTGGGAAAGGGGTTCCTCCTATTCTAATGTTATTATCAGTACAAAATCCACTAATCTGATTCCATTATCATTTGAGTCTTCGTGCAGGCTGTTGTTGCCAATAACTGGTCTGAAAGCTGGCTCGCATTTAGGTTGTCAATTACTAACTTTAGGTCGTAAGCGCAGTGGTGCTCTGATATACTCGTTTCAAGTCCGCCTAGAACTGCTCCTTATTTTCACCTTCCTTATATTTTGAAGGTGCATCTACATATTAATGTTAAGTAATAGAAACGTCCACTTACTTTCAACTTACACATGCTTTAATTGTTTGGAAGTTAATAGCAAATTGTTGCCAGAGGTAATGGCATGTGTTGCCCAAAAACATGTTTCACAAATTGCATGGTGTATAAAGCTTTGTTGTAAATATGAAAACTGTTTTTGGAGTGTGCATGAAATTACGTCAATGGGTATTTGAAATAATTGGAAATAGGTGAACCTAAATTGTTTATAAAATGTTAACAAATGTTTATAAACTAATTGTTTTCCAATTTTACCCTTTATCATGGATTTATCAATATAATTTCTCGACTGATACAAGAAAATTCTCTAGTTGATTTACTTCAATGCGATCTAATACATGCATTGTTTTAGTGTTTTTATTTTCAAAGAAAATTATAGAAAGTTAGTTAACGTTTTGTCTAAATTTAGCATTGATAATCTTCTATACTTTTAACAAAGTTATTAGAGATTAAAGTGTTCCTATTAAATACAGTCTGTAGTTTAAACAGAAATTAATATTTTGGAAAATAGAACCAAATCTATCAGATTCGTGTGATAACTATTAACCGACTGCAACTGCATCTTATGCCTCTTCGAATCACTACAATACACAAATTTCCAGCCTCATTAATAAAACTTCTAATGTAATCCACCGTGTACTATCTTTTATTTAGCGGCAATGTTCAACAAAACTAAAAAAAAGTGTGAGATTTTGACGTATTGTACAAGAACTCATGCGAATAATTTAATTATAAAGCAATTTCAGCTGGGGTCAAATATCAGAACAAACCCGGTCTGAATACGGTGCGCATCATCCATTATGAAAAGAAGGATTACTACAAGCGTTAATCCCTGAAAAAATTCTCATGAATACGTTACAGGCTTACTAAAATAAATACCCAACAATAGACACTACTTGCACATTGCCAACCTAACAAAAGTAGACAACAAATACCAACAATGAAATAAAACACGCTCAATAGATACTACAAATCCGGCCAACAAACAGCATCCCCTCGAAGGTAATCGCCGCTTTATTACGAACTGACATAGGTCTGAAATTCGAATCCTAACCGTGGAGATCGAAGATAGGCTCGGAAATATAGCGTAATAATTTTGAGCCATATGTAGTTACCATATAGGACGTTATTTTATACATAATTCGTTCGGACATTGATGTAACATCCGATCGAGTGAAAATGGTCTTTATTACGTTCTGGAATTGGGCACGTACGCTACAGGAGGGCAGATGATGGTGTTTGCATGGCCATGGGTTCTGTGGAGTTAATGTGCCATTACTAATATGGGGTGCACAACGATACCCTGATGAAACTTATAGCGTGCTTCTAAGATTGATTATGTTTGTCTAAAACGTTGGTTACGGTTTTAATTTGCCGATTTTTCAATATTTCTTTCGTCATCTGAATAAAGGCATACAAATCGTGTCATTAGGGTATTGTGCTTTTGTACAAACAAATGTGCCCTGTCCTGAGGTGTTCTTTCACCCTTAAGAAACACTTTATTTTGAATGCTAAAACACATACCTACTTTCGAAAGATTTCTTTGAATTATTTACACTTTGAATACTTCTTGTAATTACTTTGGAAATTTTTGTAATGCTAAATATTGTAACCTTGCCCTATTTACCTCAGGCATTGACCAGTAAAAATTATTCTTGTTTATATTATTTTAAATTTTCAAAACGCTAATTGAACGCAATAATTCAATTTTTTTTTTAAATTATAGTCTGTTTGATATCTGTAAAACTCATTAAAACAATATTTTTAAATATTACTGATAGGTTCAAAAACAATTCGTTAAAAATTAAAATTTGTTTCTCTGCAACAGGATAATATATCAAATCAAATTGTAATGTATTCGGGTAAAAATGCACCTAAAAATATTATTTTTTGGCTAATAGTTAATAGAATCAGAAAATAAATCTCGTTATACAGAGTGTGTTAAAACTCGCGTACAAGCTCTCCGTAACTTTATTCCTTGGACAATAATAAGGCGAAATTCTTATAGCGAAAAAGCCACCAGATGCCTGCTTCCTCAACTCCTGCGAAGCCTCCAAAGTTCAAAATTGGCAACGCGAAAAGGAAGCCGTTTTTGCAAAATTCTGTTACTTTATGCATAGATTAAGTAACAACAGCAACAATTCTATTATTTAAAAGTGCCAAATAGGCACTAGTTTTCATAATTTCAATTCACAGAATTCTTCAAAATGTGTTTGCTTGTATCAAAAATACGTTTGGCAATATTGCAAATTAAAATTAAAATTAAATTATCTTGTTGTTACTGTTTTATTTTTGTTTTTACTATAACTAATAATCGATGAGCTGGCTGATGGCAGTGTTTGTAAATGCAAGGTTGTCAAATTTAATTTCTTAAATTGTTATTCTCGGAATTAACCCAGCGACTACGAACATCTTTCTAATAAGATTTTTTTTTATTGTTGTCCAAAGAATAAAGTTACGTAGAACTTGTACGCGAGTTTTTACACACCCTGTATATATACACAGTAGTAATATTTTTGTGAATGCTTGAGTGACAGTTTTGGTGATTCAACTTAGACAAAAACCTTTTAGGGCTGAATTTTTCGTAAAACCCTTGTTACTTAATTGATCGATTTTTTAATCAACATTTTCAGATATATCAAACACAGAAACAAAACAATTGACACTTAAAGAACGAATGAAAATATTTCAAGAACTTTTAATTTATTAATTACATATCGGAGGATTTTTAAAAGTAATTCTATGTTAGCTATAATTTGAAGGGAAATTAAATTGATTTGGGGTATACTTTGACCTAAGTGCCTTTATTACTGTTTAATAGATTTTAATGAAATTTCAATATGTCAGAAGTAATTTTCTAGAGTATGGTTTTTTTGAACTTTGTCTTTTTTACAGAATCAAAGATTTTAAAAATATTAATTATAGTGAACTTCGGCTAATACGAAGCCGCATAAAACGAACTGTCGATACTAAATCCAGGGGCCTCTTTTAACTGCCAAAAACATACTGTGAAATTTTTCCTTTTATTGCGAACCTGCTTCTGACGAACTGCCATTTATTACGATTCAATTTTACGTTTTTAAATTTAAAAAAAACACGTTTAAAACGAGCATGTTAATTAAAATGTGAATAAATGGATTACTACGGTAATACTCTTATGAAGTGTTGGTGCTCTGGCACCAGCTTACCGGGTACTTTTCCTGGATTTTCTCTGGATCTGCAGAGTTCCGTCGCCGTGTTGTTAGTTTTTATTCAGGTTTTTAGCAGAATTAAACCAACACGCAAATAATGGAAAACTCGACATCGGCAAGAAAACGTAAACAATCGTTAATCGTTTACGTTATGTAAGAAGTACGATGTACGAAATTATTGTTGATATATAAAGTGGCAAAACCCAAATTATAACGCGTCGCGAACGCAATCTTTCAAAGTCAACTGTGAGAGCCATTTGGAAAAATTAAGTTTATATTAAAGAGCGTTTGAACATGGTAACGCCATATTTAAAAAGATTAAAAAGGCAAGATATAAAAAAGTCAATAATACGCTTTTAAAGTGTTTAAACAACAATAAATTTCTTATTTCTCTGTCCTACTTTACGCGCGTCTCATTTTACGAACACCGCATATAACAAACTAATTTTCACGATCCCTTGCGGTTGGTTAAATTCCAACTCCACTGTCTAATTTAAGATTACAGATGAAAATATTGCGAATTTCAATATAAAATTTTATAAAATGGAACACTGCCTAACTGATTTTACTTAATTATATATCCAAGACTAATACCACGAAGCAAAAGGTGGCTATGGTCGAATTTTAAAGATAAAAGGTTGGCTTTAGCTTCTATAATGAATTTAAAGACTTCCACGGTTAGTGTCAGCATTAACAGAACGTCTTCAGGGTTGGGACTGTGTCATTGTTGAGACAGAAGGACTCAACATTTCGCCCACTTTCTTAAGGGACTTCATCAGGAGTAAAAGGGAGTACTAAAGGAGCAAGTGTCAACCACGCCAGAGGTGAAACTCTTCTTGACACATTGAGTTACTATGCTCTTTTAGTACTACCTTTTACTCCTGATGAAGCCGCTTAAGAAAGTGGGCGAAACGTTGAGTTCTTTAGCTTCTACTGCAATGAAATTTTCTTTATTATTTTATTCTTTCTTTCAGCTATTTTCTATCCACTGCATGATGTAGGCCTCTTTGAATTCTTTTCATGTCTCTCGGTCTTGCGTTTGTTTAATCCGGATTTTCCCGGCTGTAACCTGAATATCGTCGGTGCATCTCTTGGGAGGTCGGCCCACTGGACGATTTGATCGACGTAGTCTCCAGCATAAAAGTCGTTTTGTCCAATTTTCATATAATTTCTTGATTCGGAGTCGGCTATTCTCATTACAATATCTGTTATTTTCGTTCGCCACTGAATTTCTTCGTTTGTGACATGATCTCGTGGACCAATACCCAACATAGCTCTTTCCATAGCTCTCTGATTTACACGCAACTTATTGGCGCTTTGCACCAGACCATGTATGTTATGTCACATTTTAGGTTGTTTGGTATTTTACTCTTCAATGCCTTTTCTTTCGGAAGGAAGAAGAAATCTTTTATAGACACTCTGGCCTTGTGATATCTAGCCAGAGTAGTGTCGGATTCTCCGCCTATAAACCTCCTCTTGTTCTCGCGAAGTATTCTGAAATATGCTTTTGCATTATATTGGAGTGCTCCCTGAATTGTTACCTGGTCTTATTCATTTTTTCCTTTGTCATCATTATGTATTTTGTCATATCTTGAACTTTTATCTAGTTTGCCTCACTGTCAAGCATCGTATCTACCAAGTTCTCAGCTGTCAGTCTTCTGTCTTTTTGTTGTTCTGCTTTTGCTTTGTTCTCCCATTTCTGGCGGTAGAATAATATTTATGTTTGATCATGTCTGCGTATTCGCAGTACATACATGTTTACAATTTGACTGTAACAATTTTGTACAGATAGCTTTGAAAGCAAGCATCGCCTGTGAAAACTTGTGATAAGTAACATCCTATTTGTCCATGTTCTCGCGTGACCCATCTTATGTCAGGTATAATTTCATGCATCCAGGCACTTTTGGTGCTTGGAGTCAATTTATTCTGCCACATATCTACCGTCTGCTTTCTCAGATCATTTGTTTCTTGCGATTTTTTTTCTATCGCCCGTATTTTCTCTTCCGCCAATACTGCTGTTGGTATTGTCCTAGAAAGCACAGTGCTAACTTCGTACGATACGATTCTGAACCCCCTACACACTCTTATCGCCAGTCATCTCTGACTGGGTTCTAGCATTATTCTGTATTTTCGGATTTTTATAACTTTGTTCCAAACCGGAGTAGCATACAGAATTATGTTATCTGCCGTCGCAGCTAATAATCGTCTTTTATTTTCGCTAGGCATAATCCTGTTGAGAGATGTTGCTATTCGTTTTACTCTTTCTGTGGTTCATTGGGTATAGTCGCAAAAATTCAGAAATTTATCAATTATGGTCCAAGGTAAGTTCCTTTTGGGTTCTAGTTCCTTGCCATCTATCCAAAAAGTTACCTGTTTGAGTTAGCAATAATACTTCAGTCTTCTGCGATACCTTTTCTAGATAGCTCGTAACGCTTGTTACACTTTTTTATCATTTTCAGTGACTTCTTAACTACCGTTTCCTACTCTGTTTCGCATTTTTGTGTTACCATCAGTGCCAAATCATCGGACCGAGGCACCTGTCGGCATTTCTTCTCTTAACATGCCGTCGTATACCACATTTCACAATAGTGGCCCCAAAATTAACCTCTGCGGAACTAATTTACTATAAGTATTATTTCTTGATCTTCATCTATTAACGCCCGGTCAGTAAAATAACTATAGGTAGCTGTAATCTTCATTATCCCTTCAGAGACTTCCCTTCTTCGTAGTTCTTTCATTATTTCCAGGATGCACGCATTTTTAACATCGATAACGATCAATACACATAATTTCCTCATTCTGAGCGTTTTCCTCATTTCTTCTTCTGTCATTTCTTTTACACTTAAGGCTTGTACTGTAGACTTATCCTTCCTAAAACCATATTGTTTCTCCGATAGGCCCTGTTCATTTTTTAGTTCATCTGTAAGTCTTCCTGCAATTATTTGCTCGAGTAGCTTGCCCATTATGTCCAGGAGACATAAGGGTCTATATGAGCTGGATTGATCTTCTGATTTTCTAGGCTCTTTTATAACGACAAAGTTTAGGGAAAATACTTTCTTGCATTATCTCACTCATTACTTGCGCCACCCTGTCAGGAGTTTCTTTTATGGCCATCTTTATTATTTCAGTGGGTATCCCATTCGGTCATTGGGATGTTCCCATTTTCATTCTCTAGCGTAATTACCTTCGGGACACTTCTTCCCATTTTTTTCCAGCCAACTTACTTGTCTTTCGCTGTGTCGGAAAAAGATTACTTATTGCCTGTTTCTTTAGCCTAGTCTGCTGCTCATTCTAGTTTAATTCGTCTCGATATTTCGGCTGTTTGGTTGTATCTTCCTAATCTTATTGCATGGCTCAAATGTATACATTCATTAACGTTTTGCAGCTGCTTGTCCGTTAATTGAAATACTCTGTTTTTTGTTGCTCATGATATATTTATTCGCAATCCCATTGTTACAGAGGCATAATGTAGTTGTTCAAGCATTTCCTGGAGTTCTTGAGCGGATGGTGCAATAATAACGACATCGTTAAAAGAACGTTTTTATAACATTGACACTGATGGTAACGTAAGTTATTATAAATGTAGGTAACGTTCACACTAATGCCTCTATCTTCCCATTCAACGTTTTGAGAGCATCTTCAAGAGCTAAGGTGAAAAGCTTTGGTGAAATTTTCTTAGCCTTGTTTATCCAAAAATTATTGCCTCAAATAAATGAAAAATTGCTAAATATTATATGAATTTTCCCATATCGCCATAATCTTCCTTAAATTACCTCAATTTGCCTTGAACTTCCTCAAAAGGCCCCAAACATTATTTAAAACTGCATTCAGATTGCTTTTATAATCTTCGCGTGTATTTTGTAATCATTCGTTCCTGTTATTGAGCTAATATACCGGAAAATATTAAATCCTACGAAAAATTAAGTTTTAAAGCCCAAATGAAGAATAAAAATAAAAAAGCAGAAAATTAATGCAACACACTTCTTACACGAACGAGTCGTAAAAATAGCAGAAATAGTTTTCCTTAGTTTTTATTAATTCGTAAATTATGCACGTCACATTTATTGTTTATGAAAAATAATACGCAGAACTATAATGAAAACTTTTTCCTTACACGCTACATAATATTTGTAACAGAAAACAAAGCTTTCACACATGTAGAGCTGATAAAGGATAAAGGGCAGGGTTATAGCCAAGTACAATAACCACAATGGCGCAAAACACGTTTTAACATTACAATAGCCAGATTTAATTTAATCTAGGGAACAAAACCCAACCCGAATGAAAACTTAGCAAGGGCTCACGCTCTCTCTATAACAAACAACTGAAATAATTTTTGCTACAATAATAATATGGGAGAACTTAAAAGTACCCCTACTGACATCATATTCGAATGTATTTGACCACTTTAGGTAGGTTTTTGAGTGACAGCTCTATGAACTACTACTTTTAGAAATAAGCAAATCTAGAAATATGTTTATGCGACTAATCATTAAAGGTTCTCATTTCGTTTCATGAATTTATAATAATTGGGATAATTCGCACCCGCAAGCCTAGCTCTCGCTCAGTAAAGAAACAAACAGATTTTTGGAAAGGAACCACGTATGTTAATTTTTGTGTTGTTCACCCAACTTAAAGACAAACGATTGTTTCTGTTATTTTTGCCTACTTTTCTATTATTTACGATTTATAAACAGTGAGGAATCAGATTCCTAAACAGAAACTATGAAGTAATCTGATTAAGTTTTCGCTGATTGAAAAAGTAGTTGTTTAGGAAAAATTCTTGTATTCTTTGTAATTTTATCAGGAGTGCTGAATTTGAAGCAATATTAAAGGGTGCCCAATTTAAATCTGACGGGGTTGTGATTGAGCCACACTCGAGTTGTTCGAGCACGCTGCGCCTCGCTTAATCAATTCACATTCATATTGTATTAATCATATTAAGCTGAAGTAAAAGGGGTGACCGCAGCAGTGCGCAAAATTCTTAATGTACCACACAAATGGGTCGTTTTGTTCCCCTCAATCCATATGTTTTCGTTAATTTGCTTTCTATTGCTTTACAATTTTTATGTGCATTTTGAAGTTTTAGATTATCCAACAGATTACTTAATTTTAACATTGTCGCTTAATATTCTGGATACTTATTAGTTTGTGTTTCGAATGTAACGGATTTTCAATTTGATCCTTAATTTTAAATAATAGATTTTAATTTTATATTTGAAACGGACAAATTATAAAACATATTTTACCTCCACAATATCCAAAAAGGTTCCCTTCATAAAATCGTAAACGACCACACATCCCTCTTCACCAGCAACAAATTATAGTTTACAATGCAAATCCATCCATGCGTTGCTATAACCATTAAACTTCACGTATTTTTCATATTTCTAATTTCATTCAGATCCGTCACAAAAGGTTAAAAAAGAATTACATAAGTGCATCGATATACGATATGAATATCTATAAGTGGAGGAACGTTTCTGTATGAATGCTTTGCTGCATTGATGCATGCAATACAATTCATTTTCACACACTGCCATGTTGCTACTTTTAGGTTTTGTGCCCATTCACTGTTGAATATTATACTTGGCAATATATTATGGGCATTCGGGCATACATCCTGCCAAAAAGAACGAGTAAATGTTGGAGATTATTGTTATGTGAAATTTTAAAAGAAAAATTAGGAGATTTAGTTTTGTGCACATAAATGTATGCGTGATTCTGAACATTGAATCTACAACATATAAAATTGAACGAAGAAGGAAGTATTTTGAAGAATTATTGCGTTTACTTCATCGATATCTTGCTATAATTACTTTAATTTTGTTTGTAAATAAATAAATACTTAATATTGTATTATTTACACACTTTTTCTTCAATAAATTAAGTTAGGAGAACATGTGATAAACAAAAAAGGAAAGTAAAAAGGTACCTATAAAGGAATACAGCTCTATATAAACGTATTTCAACAAACAAAAATGTTAAAAAAAACCTCCAGAAGTTTGCAGTAGGTGAAATTATTTCCTACATTAAAATCGTAAACGTATGTTTTGTACAAATTTAAATTTACCTAAATGATTAATTAAGCATTTATCTAAATCAAGCAGCCATCAAAAGCTCTGTCTTCTAGTTCGCTTAAAAAAATGCTGAAAGAAATGCTAAGAACGAAGTTCCTTTAACGGTGCAACATATAAGAGTTTAAATATTTTTGAAAAACAAAGAGTATAAACAATATCCAAAAGGAATTGGAGAGACTAGAGCAAGAAATAAAGAAAATATAAGAGCATATAAATTGAGGGACGAAGCAATATCTAGTAAATACGGTGAAATTATCAGCAGAGAAATTGGAATAACAGAAAGTAGTACCTACTGAGCTAATGAATACCGAGGAAACATGGCAAATATTTAAAGATATAATAACAAAAGCAGCTAAGCAAGTATGTGGAATAATTAAAATTAATAATGACAAAAAACAAACTTCATGGTGGAACGACGAAATTAACAAAGAAGTAAGATTTAAGAAACAAACATGGCACGACTACCTAAATAACAGAACAGAACAAAAATACAACATCTACAAAGACCAGAGAACAAAAGTTAAAAATATTATAATGGAAGCCAAACAGAAATCGTGGGAAGATCTTAGGAAACGAATGGAGGAGTTAAATAAAGGAAATTGTAAACTATTTTATAAAGTAGTCAAAACAATTAGAAAAGGAAGGGAAACTCAATCCATATGCATAAAAAGTAAAGAAGATACACTTTTAAAAGACGAAAAATCAATAATGAGCAGATGGAAAGAGTATTTTCACGAATTACTCAACCCGAGTATAATAGAAACGGAGGACGATAACAATCAAATAGAAGAAGCTGTAACGGCTGAGGGAAATGAAGTAATTACCCTAACTGAAGTTGAAAAAGCTATCAAAAACACCAAAAGTGGTAAAGCACCCTGCCACGATGGCATAACCCCAGACATGATTAAATATATGGGGGAAAATGGAGTTAAGTTATTACATAACATATGTGATAAAGCTTGGAAAGAAGGAACGGTTCCAAAAGATTGGTCAATAGGGGTCATAATGCCATTAGATAAGAAAGGTGATAGGAAAGATTGTAAGAACTACAGGGGGATTACACTTTTAAGCACTGTAGCGAAAATTTACGAAAGAATATTGGAAAAAAGGTTGAGAACAATCATAGAACCACAATTAAATGAATCCCAAAGCGGCTTCAGAAGGGGCCATAGTATACAAGACCATATCTTTACCATGAAGCAAATCGCAAGTAAATTATTAAGTCAGGATAGAGAGGCTTATCTAGCATTCATAGATCTTGATAAGGCTTTGGACAGAGCACCAAGACAATATGGAAAATCTTACAAAAAAGAGGAGTTAGTAGGAAGTTAATGGAAGCCATAAAAAGTACGTACATACAAAATACTAACTACGTCAGATCCCACAACATGCAGTCAGAAGAATTTGATACAAAAGATGGATTACATCAGGGAGGGGTATTAAACCCACTATTGTTCATAATACTAATGGATGAGATAATTAAACAGACTGCTGGCAAGATAAGGAAATTAGAGGTAGGTTATAGAAAACTACAAAAAGTAAGCATAGCAGTGTGCGCATTTGCAGATGATGTAGTAATAATATGTAACAACGAAAACGATTTACAAAGCAGTTTAAATATATGGAAAGAGACTCTAGAGACAAATAGTTTGAAAATCAACCATAACAAAACTAAATTAATGGTAATAACGAATAATGAAGATAAGGTAATTAACATACGTTCAGAAGGAAACGTTATAGACCAAGTTAAAGAATTCAAGTATTTGGGAGTAGTGTTGGATAGCAAAGGGAATCTGGAAATGGACATTAAAGTGCGTACAGAAAAGGCAATCAGGGCATATTACAGCATGTGCAAGACGATAGTCAAGAAAAAGGAAGTATCAAGGAAAACAAAATTGTTAATATATAAAACCATTTTCCAACCCATTCTACTGTTTGGAAGTGAAACATGGATCTTGTCTAACAGTATGAAAAGTAGAGTTCAAGCAGTAGAGATGATGTATTTAAGAGGGGTGAAAGGAATAACTCGGAAAGACAGAGTGAGGAATCATGTAGTCAAAGAAGAATTAGAAATCAAATCAGCTTTAGAAACAGTGGAAGAAAAACAATTAGGATGGCGGGGCCACTTGCAAAGAATGGCTAACGGTAGACCGGTTAAGGAAATATGGGAAGCTAGGACGGTAAATATGAGACGTAGGGGAAGACCGGGAGAAACATGGGACATTGTCATTGGCAAAATACTGAAAAAGAAGAATTTAAAAAACTTTTAATACACGAAACAAATAGCAACAATGTTATCTATATTAACTTTCAAAGCAATACAAACCAATAAGAAATTCAATTTTCACATCACTTCTCATTCATGTGAAAGTGAAATTCACATTTATGAAAATATTGAACGGTGTCATCATTGGTTGATGATGAAGTGTCACTTGTAGAGAACTTGGTAACATTGGCAGAACTAGATGAACTGTTTGTAGCTGTTGTAGATGTAAATGCAATCGCAGACTTACCTTCTCGTCTAAATATGCAAGAATTACCTACCTCGAACTTTAAGCTGGTGTTTTCGCACTTGTACTATTAATAGTTATAAAATAATAACAATAGCCATATAATGGTAGTTGGTCAATGTCAAAATTATAACTTTTTTGAAATAAATGAATATTCTTCGAGTTTGAAACTCATTCACGTTTTATTTTGCACATATGCGATCAGTTGTGATATGTTTAGTGCATGGAAATCCATACCTCGTTGGTAATGAATAGGATGATCAAAAGTTAGGTAGCTCTTCTTGGATGTCTACCTATTAAGTAATGGAACGTTACAAATTGATGATTGAAAGTGATGAAATTATTATAATTGAGAAAAACAGAATTTAATACAGTTTTTACCTTGAAAATACTTTCAATTGAAATTTAAATTGATGTTTTTTTGTTCAGGTTTGTATTTCTCGGGTTTTTTTTTTTTAGTTTCAATTGGGTTTTGTAGTGGTAGCTTTCGGTGTAAACAAAGTATTATACAATCTGTAGTTTAGTCCCCGTATAAATTCATAATCAGCTTACCCACAATAATGGATATTTGTAAAGGGGTTGTAATAAACAAAGTAAACCGCAAACGTAGATATTATCAGAGCCCTTATCAGAAAGAAGCTTACAGAATAGCCCTTACAAATTACTTTAGTGTGTCAATACAATCGCAACCTAATCGTTCGATCGCACATTTAACTTTCATTGTTAGAATACACAATGAGTGTTTGCCAACCAGCGCTGCACATCTGGTCTTAATATGGGGTAGTTAAGGGTTTTCGCCCTTATGGTAAAACGTTCTAGGACTCAATAAATCCTGCATTACATAAATAGCGTATGTCGACGACAAATCGGCCGTGAATCGATAGATCCTGGTAATAGATAACATTTCACACACTCTTGAATTTAACCGACGAGATTTGCTTTGTGCCCTTACTATTTCGCAGAGGGTTATTAATTAAGTTTCTTTTATTTGCTTTTCGTGTACGGTGTGAGAAAAACATGCATATTGTTCGTGACGTTCGTCTGTTACCACGACCATGGTCAGGGACATGGGTGATTTCCGATTTTGTTTCAAAAGGTGGCTGATGGAAACTAATTTTTGAATTCAGGGCTAGGCTTCTCAACCCCTTTGCAGGCATTGTTTTCATAATAATAAAAACTTGGAAAACTGTTCTTAAGGCTGATATTTTAGGATAGATACGCCGAAAATATTTATGTAATTTACGCCCTAATTTAAGCAAGCTTCAGCTGAGCTTTTACTTAAGCCTCTACTGGAATACATGATTTCCCTCGTAAATCCAAAGGTAAGAAAGGGCCCACCATCAATAATTATTAGCAATGAGAACTTGCAATTGGTTGAACAGTCAGCATGAAGCACAAAAACCCATTAAAATGTAATCCACCATAACTTATTTCAGAAACAGAAACATCATCACCTTAATTGAAAATTTTACTGTACATCAATTAGTGAGCATGATGATATCGGTTTTGGGGAATGTGGAGACAATGGTGGCCCCATGTGGAGGTTGTGATTGCTACCGTGTGCTTCACAGCACCGTTTTTTAAAGGCGTTGCCACCAAACACGTGCAAAATATCATCGTGATTTTGCGGTTTTTTAATCTCAAATATTACCATTATTAAACTGGAAATTAAATCTTAATGATTGTTCTTTTCACATTTAAATGCTAACGGAGTTACTGAAGAAGAACAATTGTACCGGACAGCTTTTTAAAGACGCTTGTCGAGTATTTAAAAATGCTAGTTTTAAAAAGCTCGCCGGATTTCAACCATAAGGTTTGCTTAATTGTCAAATTGAAACTCAGCATAATAATAACATAATAAGTAATGAGCTTATTACAATCTTAAAAATTAATTTTCCAAGCTGAAGGTCGGTGGTTCAAATCCCTGCCAAGGTAATATTTTTTTACGTTCAAGCTTTTCATAATTCATTATTAACATTGCTATTTAGGAGTAAATCGCCTAAATAGTTCCTTACCTCTGCTTCATTATTAAAGAGTCAAAATATTACTAATTTCAACCTAAATTGCCTGAGAGCTTTTAACAGTTATTTCAGTAAAGTAACAAATTTTAACTGAAATCCTTGAGATTATCAACAACACTGCCTTATAGTTCATAGCTCCGCCAAAAGATTATAACTGAGGGTAATAAAAAATCTGTTGACTTCAAATATTTTCAACAGTCAAATCTAGTTATAAAGCTGACAATGGTTTACTGCCGGTTGTAAACTTTAGAGAAAGTCCCAAAAGAAGTACATTTTGTCATACAATAAATAAACGACCCTGCAGTTTTGGTATAGTTAAGTTATTCCTCGGATTTGACACGCTTTGCTGGACCTTTAAGGTTGTAAACCACAGATGGTTAACAATTGTCACAACATATTTTGTAACTTATAAGGAACGTGTTTAGTGCATTTCTCTTATTTATAACTTTTAAACTGATTTTACGCCGGTACGTTTATAAAGTTTAGTTGTTAAGAAGCTTCTTTGATTACAAATTTAGATAAATACATATTTATAGCTCGTATAACTTTAATATTTTAATTCCCAAATTTAGTATACAGTTCTGCCCGGAAAAACATTTTATATGAAGGATGGATATTTCAAAAAACGAACCCAATTTTTCGAGAAAGCTGTAAAAATTCCAACTAATTGTTTTCTGGACTGTAATATTTTGAAATTCAATTTAGACCTTTTAAGATATTTTTCACAATAAGATTGGTTTTGTATCGGACAAACACAACTTTTGCTCTTTCAGTAACCTGAAACACTGAAGCACGTTTTGTTCGATTTTCTTATTTTGGTTTTTGTTTTGTTTGCTTTTTGGAATTTGTGTTTTCCTACCTACCAAATCTCAGGTATTAATTTTTATAATTTTCTTACGAAAATTAGGAAAATTAAATCTGTACTAACATGAAAATAACATAAATAAATTAGAGGGTTTAACGTTTCTAGAATTTATTTCTTATTCATTCATTTCGATATTCTGGATTCGAATTTTAAAACTAAAAATTAAGACCTCCAGCCTTAATTCTAACATTGACGATTAAAAACTCGAACTGTGGAATTGAATACAAAAAATTCGAATATTAATTTTATTCCCAAATAGATAGTTTGAGTGTAAATCACGGATTCAAGTTCCTAAATTCTAATTCACTATTTCTACCTAGCAATTCAAGTTCGACGTTGTTCATATTTTAATTTTCAAATTTAATGAACAGAATTTAAAAAAATCTGTAGCTGAAAATTGTTATCAGCTTTGAAAACCAATTTACCTTATTTAAAAATTTACTTTAATACCTACTATTTGAAGGTTGAATTTTGTTCAATAATTTTAACGAGCTTTTAGTAAGACTAAAATTGTAATATTCATAAGTGAAATATTTTAAAACTTATTCATCATCAATTGACACGGAGCAAATCCCCTTGGATCAATCCGGGAATAGGCCAGACCCTTAATTTAGATTTATTAGGCTTGATCCATTCATTAAACAATTAATTTGAACTCAAACAGGAATTTAAGCTTAGAATTATGACTAGATTTTGTTTGGATAAGCGTTGAAATTTTGTTGTTATATTTAGATGTAAACAAACTATCCAGTTCTGTTTTGCACTATTTATTCTAATAATTAGAAACTGTAAATCTTGGAAAACAATCTCAAATAAAATAAAGGGATGGGTAAATAAGAAGTTCCTATATTAAGATTTAATTCTTCTGGATTAAATTTTCGCTCTAAACCCAAAAAGTTTATAATATTTACTTATTGGACAAGATCTAGGCTTGCATGTGCCAAAGATCTCAACGCACTATTCATGAAAATATATGATAATTTTTTATATTGAAAAACTGACTTTCTGAATCTTAATTTAAAACCTGAATTCACCGGTTTGGATTAGGAAACGACGATGGTGCAGTTGAAGGAACCCGCACAAACCGCAGGACTTTACATGAACATAAGCAAAAGCAAAGTCATGTCACTCAATCCAAGACAATTTAGTATAAATCACATCTGCATAGATAATATAGAAAACACGTGTACCTCGGACAACTTATAAAACTAGGCAAAGAAATCCATAGAAGAGTAAAAGACTTCGATGGGCAGCCATGGGTAAGCTCTTGACTATCTTAGAAAACACATCTATCCCAATCAGTTTAAGAAGGAAAGTTTTCGAGTCCTGTGTCCTTCCAGAAGAGTGCAGAACAGCTAATACAACACCAAAGGCTATGGGGGGAAGCATGTTGGGGATACGACTAAAGGACAAAGCTAAAAACACAGGCATAAAGCAAAAAATAAAAGTCAGAAATTGAAATGCGGTTGGGCAGGTCATGTAGCACGCCTGCAGGATCAAAGATGAACCAAACGATTTTTGCAATGATGCCCCAGAATATCAAAGAGGAGTATGAGAACAAAAATGCTGAAAAACAATGGTCTAGGAGTGCGCAAGGCCAAAAAACTTTTAAATCCTTGGGTGAGACCTACATTCAGCAGTGCGCAACTGAGGATTGAGAAAGAAGGAAGAAGGATTTGAAATACAACATTCAATTTAAAATATTACGAATTATAACTTCAGTGCTCAGATTTTATTTAAACAAAAAGAAATTAAATCACTACTTTTACCTTCAAAATTCATTACTTTCGAACTGCTTCTTACTGAACGTAACCTACGAATCATAGAAGATTCGAAATATTCGAAATAGGATTCAATTGATGGCCTGATTTTGGACTGCATATTTTAATGTTCATTAAATAAATTTTAATTCTTGATTTCTGGACAAATTTCTTTCATAATTTTGTATATTTTCCTTAGTCTCACACAGTTTATTTTAATTTTTTATTTAAATAATAAGCAATTTAAAATTTCAATCTGAAACCTAAAGAATCACATTTCGTCTACGAATGGAATGCTTTGAGGAACAAAGATCAGTTAGAGGATTTGAATCTCAAAAATTTCAAGAACAGTTTAAACCCTAATTTCGGAAGGATTTTCGATTTCGAGATTCAGAAACATTTCATGCACCAATACAAGACTGAATCAACAGCTTCCCAATATTTAATATCAAGACCCTGTATAATTTTAAATCTCAAGTATCGAACCAAAGTTTTGAGTGCAAATCCAAGTTTGGAAGACGGACAAGGCGGACAATTTTGATTGGGATATGCCAGTCAATCAACAAAAAAATGTGGATGATTCAAATTTTGAATCAGCAGCTTACGAATTTAAATCAGACTTCAATGGAAGAATGCTGTCTTTAAAATGAAATACGATTACATATTTTACGCGTTGTATATGAGTTTTTGATTAAAACAAACGTTACATTTCAACCCCCTAGATCAGCATCACAAAATTAAATTTTAATTTCATTGTTAACTCAAACAGCCCAATTCTGTACTGTTGATTTGAAGAAGAATTGGAAAATAATCCAATTTAGAATTACAGCAAATGAAAATTTACCTTCAAAGGCAACTGTTTTTTCTTACAGGATTCAATCAATAGTCTACTTTAATTTCAGATTCAAATATTCGGTTTCAGATTCAACAGATAGTCTAATTCTGTTATTCATCAAACACCAGCCTTTCCAGCAACAAAATTAACGCACAGAGAGTTTTCAAATACAATCTCTCTTTAAATAATTGTTTGAACCTGTAATTGGCCATGGCCTTTCTGCACTGACGGAATTTAAAGCTTTATTTGTAGAAGAAATCTCTGACGTTTTTTAAATACAAGGTTTTAGTAAATTGGTTTTCCATATTTCATTTGAATTTATATTAATAAGCGGTTTCAGATCTCAATGTGGCAACTGAGGTTTAAAATCTCAAAGGTTTCATTTATAATCGATTAAAAATCCAAATTTGAAAGAGATTCGTTTTTGGTAATTTCAATGTTCGGGAACCTGAAGGCTCACATTTCATGTACCATATAACTACATGACTGAATCGCCTTAGTATAACTTTGTGTAATGTTTAATATTAGAACCGTAGACAAGCATTTTAATCTCAAAAATGTGAGTAGCAAAATTCAAAACTTTGAGTCCAAATTCGGGGACTAATTTTGCACCTTCTGAGTTCTGAAACTTGCACTAATTACAGGACTGAAACGGATATTTTGAAACATAAAACTTGATTTGCAGGTTAAGACTGCAATATTTAATATATTAGCCCTACATAAAGGTTTTGAATCTCAAAAACTCCAGGGCCCATTTGAAACTTAAGTACAAACGCAAATTTGAAGCTCAAATTCTGAATAATAGCAGTAAGAATCTTGTTGAAGATATAGATATTACTATTTCTTCTGATTGTCAGCAAAGTGTAGGGTGTAAAGGTGCGCATTTGCAATTGGAACTTCTAATGGAGCACAATTTCAACGCCAGAAATTGTGAAATAAAAAAAATCCTGCCTTTTTATGACATATCCGTACATTCTACTTATAGAATTTGTCACACTGAGGTCCCTAAAGCTACTGCAATTCTTTCGGTTTCCTTTACTTCTATACAAATTGCTTACATACGCCGTTCTTTAGTGTAAAGGCAACTCTTCGCTTCTCAAGAAATAATTGGATGTGTGTGCCATTAAATCATAGATCGTATTTGGTCCATCTTTACTAATCCTATTTGTAGTCCACCTGGTCCTGGTATTTATCCATCTTTCGTTTTCGTTTCCACTTCTTTTACTTCCTCTAGTGTAGTTTCTTCTTCCTTCTTTCTTTTCCTTTAGGTTTTATCCGGTAATTACACCAATATGCCTTGTTTTTTGGGTAACTGACTTCTCCTAAAGCTACAGCAGCTGCTTCGTGCATTTTTCCAATTATTTATTCATTACTGAAGTTCGAGTCAATCAAGTAAGGCCTTTATTAAATTCAGAATGGTTGTTTCTATAGATCGTTGGAAGGGCAAAGTTGCTGTGGTAACAGGTGCAAGTGCTGGTATTGGGACTGTTATTGCTGCAAAATTGGTTGAAGCTGGAATGAAGGTTGCAAGGAAAACCTGGAAAACTTTACGCTGTGAAAGATGACGTCAGCAAAGGAGTAGGTGTTCAAGTGGATTAAAGAAAACTTAGGACCTATTCATATCCTTGTCAACAACGCAGGATTCACCCGAGATACGAATTTAGTCGTAGGTGATGCCAAGAAATGGAAAGAAGTATTCGATATGAACGTTCTCGATTTGTCTATGGCAACCACAGAAGCAGTAAAAGACATGAGGGCTCATATTAATAGTGTTGCTGGACATACAATCCCCAAGTTTCCTGGTTTGAATGTCTATCCAGCTTCTAAATATGCTGTGACTGCCTTGATCGAAACCCTAAGGCAAGAATTAAACTCGATCGGTAGCAAGATCAAGATTACGAGTATAATAAGTCCCGGAGGTGTTCAAACAGAATTTGCTGAAGCATCGGAAATGACTCTAACGCCTGAATTAACAGAATACATAAAGAATGGACCCATGTTAAAGTCATAAGACATCGCGGATGCTGCTCTTTACGTTTTGGCAACAGCGCCACATGTTCAGGTTCACGAGCTTATGATTAGGCCAGTTGGAGGGATGCTTTGAGACTCATTTACCGTTGCATAACTAACTTATATAAAAATATTACAACAATGTATTTAATTTACCGTAAAAATCACATAGATGTAAAACTTTAATTGTAATAAAGAAAAATAAATAAGAAAAGCATATATGTAGTTCCATAGCTGAAGAATAGTGTACGATATTTAATTTCAGATTTAAAGGCAACTTAGTAGACCCATTTTCAAAACTTACTATATTGTATCCAGGAATCTGTAGGTCTTCCATTGTCTTGTCGATGTCTCGTTCATCGGATGAATTTTCACCTCTATATTAGAAATAACATACATGTTCTAACCAAATGATGACCTGAACCACATTCGGCACCTCTATAGGCTCTTACGCCTTCAGCTCGTATCTGTGGCCTTTATTTACATAAATATTACTTAATCTAATATCGACTTGAGGTTTCTTGGTGCGTCCAGGTAAGCTTATGGTTATATTTTTGCTGATAATATTCATTTAAAACTTTCATTTCCAACTGGTCATACAGCGAGATCAAGCTCTTCCCATTGTCATTAATCATATCTTCACCAAACTGACCTACAATTTTACTTTTCTCTTGACAGTTCTAGCAATCATATCTCCCAACACATTTCCTTTCTGTTCCCCACTGTTTCTTACAAATTGGTAAAGTCTCCATTAAATTTTCTTTTTTCATCCTTTTCATCCACAATTACAGTGTCGTGACCTCTTATCTTTATTTTAAGTTTTATCAGTCTTTCATTCACTTGATCCCAGCTCTTCACACCTCTTGATAAGTTCGTCTTAAATAAGATGCTCACTCCTGCCTTGGATCTTTTCTCCTTGCCAACCCTGTTATAGAAATGAAAATACTTCACTGCCCTGTCCTTTCTTTTTTGTCTGTGATGTCCAGATGAAATCTTTGAACTTCTCTTAGAACTTCTTCTTTCCTTGTACTTATATGCCTTGAATATTCCACGTCCTATTCAGCATTTTCCACTATCGTAAGCGTCGTCCCTTTGCATTACACCCGTCCGGCTTATTGCATCTATGATCTTTTGCAATGCGTGCTTTTAGAAGGTAGGGGGAGCAGGCCAATCTCAACAGCCAACCTGGAGGACCCGAGGAATTTCTGTCGGGGTGACCTAGGTATTGGTTTTTGGGCGCCGGAAACTCGCCGTCGCCCTTTCTTCTAAGATAGGATTTGCTGACGACAATCTGTTTTACTTGATTTTATACGTTACTCAATATTTAAGATGCACACCTATCGACGTCAGTGTACATCCTGACACTCGTTACATCAGCTTTCCACCTTCCTCAACCGGGATATATAGTAATTATTATTATTATGTTAAAAAACACTCGAAGGTCACCAAATAACATAAATTGTAATAAATATTTATAAGAGAAATTATTTTTAAGACCAAACTGTAAGGATTGACATATTATAAAATACAATATTAGGCTCTAGGGTTGAACGCTTTGTTAGGACCTTTTGAAACAACTACGTTTAATTTGTTACTTTTTTAACCAGGTGTTACTCTTCACTAAAAATAAAGTTTTAAAAAACAAGTTGGATTCCAGTTTTGCTTCGTACGATTTAAATTTTTAAACCTTTGCATATTTCAGTAGGTACAAATTGTGGATTGAAAAATCACTTAATAAAACAAATAGTCTTTAACAGTTTTGAGCTTCTTCTGAAAATGTACAAAGTATGCATTTAGAATTGTTTAAGACCATAGTAGGATATGTTAAGGAGCAGTTACAGTAGTGTAAACCAGTCTTTTTACAATTTTCTGTGCTGCCTGAAAAATATTATAAAAGTAGGCAATTTTCGTTATTGTAGACACTGATTATAGGTTAACAAAAGCCTAAAATTTGTTCAAAATTTTGTATTAGATTACTTTAATAATTACACCGAGTTTAACAAATTCCTTTTTAAATAAAAGATTTCTATATAATGTCTGAGTATTTATGCTGTTTGTTTAGTAGGCGTTTCATTTTATTTTAATTATTATTATTATTATTTTTAAATTAAATACAAACAAAGAGTTTATTTTTAAAAGAGCTTAGAGAAGTTTTAACAACATTTTTGTGCAAGGAAATATTTCTTTCCCATAAAGTTTCGTAGAACTGCCGATATTACATAAACAGTATAATGTGCTTTTAGCAAAAGTTACCTAATTTGCATGTCAGTTCTTACCTTAAGCTGTCCTTTTCAAAAATCATAAAGCTTGTCGGTTTTACGTAAAAGTAGTAACAAAGGATTGTAACCACAGAAGTTGACATTTTTTATATTTTCTCATGAAATGTCTCTTTAAAAGATTACCTAACAGCTTACTACAAACTGTCTTCAGTCTCCCATCAAAACTTAAAGTAATTGCACAAACAAAAAACCTGGTTTAGGGATTAAAAATTGCCGAAAGTTAACACTCGGTAGGTACAGCGTGGTAGTTGCAAACCAATCGCCAGATGCCTGGCATTTCAAAAGAATGAATCTTTTTTGACATCCGAACAGTGACCCCTGGAAAATAGCCACAATAAACATCTTTATGAGTACAATTGACGTTTGGACATTATCTGCTGAACAGGATTGTAATCCTCCTCCAATAAAAATCCACCGCCAGATTCACAATTGGGTTTTCTTGTAGGGTATTTCTGAGATTTCTAGGTATTCTTTCATAATTGCCTTTGTCATGTTGTTACCTTTCATAAATTTTCAAACAATTTTAATTTTCGACATTCAATTGGCTTTTGTCACAAATACGGTTCTTTTTAAAATATATGGCGCCAATGTACTTAAAAGTAAATATAAAACTTTCTTTTATTATGGGGAGAAGTATTTATAACGCTTTATATATTAAAAGTTTTGTGTTTAACTGCGGGGGCAAAAATAAGGCCTCCTTTTGTGAAATTTATTTTAATTGTGCCGACTGGAAGTTTCGTGAATTAATTAGTGGCAATAGAAATGAAGCCTACGAAGCTCGACGAATGGTCTTTACAGAATTCATTTTACCAGTCTTTCTTGCTTGTTAATTAATGGGTGTTGAGGTCGACACCTTTATTCTATACCAATTAACTCAAATGCTTGGATATTTTACACCCACCCCATTTAAATCCCAGCGGTACCGAATAATTCACCTTCTTACAATTCGGCTGGGTATAAAAGAACCACAAATTTTCCGTCTTTCCCGCACTTCGTGCCATTTTAAACGAGTTCAAATTAAAGCAACAAAATAAGAATAATTCCGACTTGTTTCTTTTATTGCAGAAAAATGGAGGGTCAAGTAAACCAGTTGAGGACCACATCGTTGCGGCAACCACTTTGTAAGGTAAGGTTTAAATATAATTTCCCATACAGTGATGTAATTGCAAGCGTGGTTCATATAATGGCCTGTGTAATGTACTCATTTACCGAACAATAACGGCGTAATTAGAAAATGGCCGCCGTTCAGCTCGCCGTCGCTAATTACGAGGACTTGGCGGTAATTAAGTAATCTGTTTTACTTTTAACCTCAAAGCTGAAGTTCTTTTGTGTAAACATTTCCTTTACTTTGCTCCCAATTTAGTTTACCACCTTTTCAAAATAACTTGCTCCGTTTGTTTGTTTCCTCTATTTTTTTTCATTATCCCGGTGAAAATTCTAAAAGTCGCGCTTCCTGCAAAGGACATAATTTTCAAATTAACTTTTGCATGCGCGTATCTTGTGATTTTTTAAGAAATGCAAGTCATTATGACTTAATTAAACGGCCAGATGCTCGTGTCGAGGCTAACTATTATTTTTATGGTGTTTAATAATTTTAAAATTGGACCGTCGCAGATTGCTTTGGCGTATCTAATTTTTTAGTTTGACTGTTCTAAAGCTTTTGTGGCCCCATTTTACGAAAAATCTTCTATTGTTACTGTTTTAAGCGTAAAGAATATATATACCTATTTTAATGCCATACGTGTGGTCTTCATTTTTTCTAGTTTTAGATCTAAATAAAATTGAGGTTATTGTTGTTTTGAGATTTTTCAAATACCGAGTCTTCTCTTTCAAATGAAATATTAATTTTTAAAATATCAACAGGCTTTTTAAGTTACACATTTAACAAACGCAGAAAAGAATTGGCCCAAATTAATTTTAATTAAAGCAGACTTTTATGAACGCAGATTTCTCTTAACTTTAGGCAGACGTTTAAATTATTTCTGTGCAAAAATTTTTCATTATATTATTACCATAATGTGATCTAAACTTACGTATCTTGAATAAAATGTGAGATATTAAGACTTTCTTCATTTTTTTGATAATTTGTAATGGGCTGAAGTCGACCTAAAATCACAAAAAAGTCTTTTAATTTGTCTTTTAATGCTAGTCTATTATAATAATTGTTATTTTTACTGGCAAATCCCTCCCAAAACAAAAATACTGAGCGCGTCCATGTTACCTAAGCTAATTTTAAAATTTTAAGAAGTTTAATAACGCAAACAAATATTTATGTAATTTTGAATATTTCCTTCATTTGGAAAAACAATTTATTTTAAAATGTCTGAGTATAAAGTCTCACTTTTGATATTGCACGAAGCTAAATCCTTTGTTTTAGTTTAAATATGTATTTTAAAAATTAACGTATCTAAACTTAAATTAAATTTATTTAGCTTTTTTTCTTAATTCTGAGCGAAAGCTTAAGTAGATTTTTAAATATTTGAAACCTGTGAGGGTTGAATTTTTAGGCTATTCTGTTTCAGAGATATTTACAGATAAGAGGAAAGCTGAATAACGTGTTTCAGTTCACTGTTGCAATGTTGCTTTTTATGTATTACGCATTTGAAAATGCTTTTAAAGCATTTTCTTATAATTTTATGTAAGACCACTATTGCCATTGTTGTCTCTCTTAATTAATTATTAAAAACCTTTGACATTAATTTTAATTATTTTGTCCACGACTAGTTAATAATCTGTCAATTATTCATGTGCTTGGTCAAACATGAAGCTATCCATTATACACTGCCAGCAGTGAATAATCATTATTCATGGTGTCATGGTAACATCATTGTCTATGGTGTATAACGAAGGAAATAGGTTATGTTTCTAATCCTACCACTTCGTTTAACATAGTCCTACCACATGGTTTTAGTAGCGTTGTTATTTAAATTTTAATTAAAAATTGCTTGTGATAAAATTACTTAAAAATTTCAAACTTCAGAATTCAACAGGCTTCCAAAGTAGAATTTAGCTTTTCAATTTTAAAGCTACAATTTTCAACAAATGACCGCCTTCGATACAAAAGCTGTAAAATGCATCTCAAATTATTAAAAATTTTAAATAATTCTAACAAAACCCGCTATGATGTAGGAAATAGGGTGTACCAGTATTTTCTTAGGATTAAAGTGTGTTTCTTATATATTATTAAATTGCAAATCCCGAAAGTGAGTATTCTTTCTTTTAACTCCTACCACCAACCTACGTAATTGGATTATAAATTACGGTTTTTCATTATGAATTTGATATTTTACTTTGTTTCACAAAATTGAAAAGCGCATCACAATAAATAAAATTTTTTTTATATATGTATAACCTAATGGCGAAAATGAATCCTTTCATAAAGTTAGTTAAAAGCATATATCAGTCATTCCAAATCAGTACAGCCACAACTGGAGTTCGAACATGCTCCCTCTTGCTTACAAAACAACTACAAAAATCCACCACCAAGAGAAGAGAACATTTGAGTATTTGTATGTAAGAGGTTACACACTCCCTAGGGAGTGTTGTGGTAAATCATTCCACATTTTACTATATTTTTTTCTTATAAACTATAGACTGTGATGCGACTTTGCACTAATGACCTCCAAATTTCCTATCACTCAGTATTATTCTTTACCCTTTGACCTTCACTTTCTCTATATGATTTTTAACCTGGTCATCCCCTCTTGTCTTTGGTCTTCCTCTTTGTCGGTTTGTGCCTGGTTTCCATTCTGCACCTCTTCTCAGTGTAGCCACTGTGTATATTCTACAGACGTGACCGTTCCACTTCAAATGTTCACCATTTAGTGTGTCCTCCATTTCATTGCTCATTAATCGTCTATACTCCCTTCCCCTACTTTCTTTAATCCGTTAATTCTTCTTATTACTTTTCTTTCAAATATTTTTAAAGTGTCTACGTCCTTCCTTGATAAGCATATTGTTTCTGCTGCATAGGTAGTAACAGTTCGTATAGTAGCTTTGTATCCGTAAATATTTTACAATAGTCCTTTGTATGTGTAGTATGCTCTATTTCCTGCTATCATTCGATTTTAAATTTCTTTGTTTCTTTTATTAGTTTTCGTAATTAATGTATCTAGGTGGTTGAAGCTTTCTACTTCTTCAAACTGATATTTATCTATCTGTATCACCCCTAATTTGTTTGTCTGCTTTTTGAAGCTTATACTTCGTTTTATCTTGATTTATTTCTAATCCTCATGTTCGTATCTCTTTTATCATTTTTCTAAACTGTCACGCGCTTCTGGTCTGTTGCTAGCACCACGACATCATCTGCGTAGACTACTATCTGTACTTTCCGACTAATTTCATCCAATTGCTCAGTCTAGTACTATGTTATTTAGTGTTGCAGAGAGGGCCTCTCTTTGTCGCACATCTTGATTTATTGTGAACCCTTCAGTGCTTCCTTCTTTTGCTACCACAGCAGTACTCGATCCTTCCATGGATATTTGTATGTCGCAGCAATTTTGTTGGCACTCCTAACTGCAATGCATCTTCGTTTATTTTTTCTTGTTCATAGTCAATCAACAGAATATGCAGTCAGATTCCATGTTCGTAACATTTCTTTATCGTTTCTGTTATGATAAGTATTGCGTCTGTTGTTGAACGTCCTCTTCTGAATCCATAGTGGTGCTCTCCAATCTCTTTTTCCGTGTGCGTTTGCAGTTTTTTTTGGATCAGTGATGTTAACCCCTTATGCGCTGTATGCACCAGCATTATTTAATTAATTAATTGCTGCATTTGTTAAGCATTTTACCTAACGAAAGCTGTGATGTAAGTTAGATTTATGTTGCATTAAACTCAACAAGTTCTTGTTTTTTATCATGTGCCACCGACTTACCTAACTGAATTATTTATTACTGTTTTAAATTATGATTTGGTCAACTTTTAATTTTGCAAGGTTGCCAAGCATATCACAATAAAATGCATTGGGAGAACTTTGAGTGTCGTAGTTTTTTTAATATATTTTAAAAATTTTTGTAAAATTAGTTAAAAGCATTTGCGTATCAACTGCCCCAAATTAGTTCAGCTACGATTGAAATTTCCGTTTACCTGTAAAGCAGAAATTTAATCCACTCCACCACCAAGAAAATATTTGAGTGTCCACTTAAATGCTTACGCTTTAATGTGATTTTCATTATTTTTCAGAATTAAAGAAAATGTTTCCAAAAAATTAATAAACTTTGTTTTGTTTCGGCTTGTAATGCGAATAACTTTAGCAGCGGTAAAATAGAGCTAGAATACAGTGAACGTCATTAAGAACTCAAACCATGTTCAAAACGTTTGATTTTGGGCAAAATTAAAGAATTATTTTATACTAAGGAAAAACCTTACGCTTTATTTTTAGCTTATTTTTTTGTTGTTAGTTATTTTAAAAATCTTCAAGGTTTAGTGTGCATCGCAGTTTAAACGATGTCTAAATATTAACAAACTTCGATGCAAACCTTTGTAAGTACCTTGCTTATGCTTTAAAAGTTCATACTTTTTAGTGAATTTTGATACTTGCTTTGATGAATCTGTCTGTCTGTATCTGTAACCTATTTTACCTTAAGGTGTCGAGGCTGGTGCGTTACACCGAAAGGTAAAAGAGAATAAAGATACAGACAGAGTGAAAGATCTGAATGTTTTTAATTTAATTTTTAATTTAAGAATTTTCCGGATAAACTGTATTTTTAAATATTAAGTTTCTAAACATTCTCGCTCTTTAAAATTTGAACCTGTAAACGGTGCTTTTACATTTGAATACCTACTATTTTTGACGTAATACTTTATCTTAAGTAGCTTGAAAATTGAAGTTTAAAATCTGTTAAACATCTTTACCATTACTGGGTTGTTGGATGTAGAATTTCTTCTGTGTGTGAACTGCCCAAGAAAACAAAAATGTTTATTCACATGTGTAATATTTTGCTGTCTATTGTTCTGCTACATCAGCCGCATGCTATGAAAATTTAGGAATTGGAAAATCATCTGTTTTGGACCGTTTATATCCAGGTAAAGATTCTACATTTTTATAATGCAAAGATCTTTATAAAGCGGTTTTGTCATTAATTTGATATCTAAGATATCGAAGTTTAAAACTGAAAGAAAATAATACTCAGAAAATTACATTCCTTAAATGTAACATATCTAAACTCAGTAACTCATCACAAACTTCAAATTATTTTTGGGGTTAAGACCCTAATAATTCGAATTTTACATAAAAGCTGTTATCAGAAATCTCTACCCAATAATCTTATTTCCTATATTTAGATTTTCAGTTTTCAACTGAAATCAGCAGCAAGACTAAATTTCAACTTGTAATATACCTATTGATTTTAAAATTTGAGTAGGTATATTAAAAATATTAAATGTTTTGTAGGCCTTTGAATGCTGTCAATGTAATAATTTAAGCTGTTTACAGAAATATTTTTTTGAGTTTCTGTTGAGAACTGAGTACTGCATTGTGTTTTAGTTTTCTTTTTCTTTTTTTCAACATGTTGACTTGTTCATTTGCTGTCGAATGTTGACTGCTATTTATATAGTAAAAAAGCATAAAAACATTTACACAATATTATGCAAAAAAGTATTTATGCTTATTAGGTACTTAGAAATGAGTTTATGGGTTTTCTTTTCCCTATATTCTTAAAAACCTAGAACGCAATCCCAAGAAATACGGATCCTTTCGGTTTCAACTAGTTTACATTACAATCCACCAAATTACTCAAA
This sequence comes from Melanotus villosus, assembly GCA_963082815.1. NCBI lineage: Eukaryota > Metazoa > Arthropoda > Insecta > Coleoptera > Elateridae > Melanotus > Melanotus villosus. The sequence continues at coordinate 3,399,512 of OY720420.1, read as the reverse complement.
CTGAATTGTAAACTTCCATTAGAAAATCCTGAAGTTTCAGGGATTACTCCAAATCTCCTTGAAATTTCCAATTTCTTAGAGTATTACGGTGACGAAGTGGGTGGGAAGTGTTTTCTGTTATTTTCCATCCAAGAGATTGTCATTACAGTTAGGAATGACAGATTTCCCAACCTCTAAAAGGTTAGGAATCGATACGTTACTATAATGATTGTGAATAAAAATATATACCTAGAGTGTTTCATTTGGAAAAAGCAAGTTGAATACAATTTCAGTATTGAAACGAACACCTTGTACTTAACAAATATATCTTGATGATAGTTTGCTTAAATCTAAGAAACTTTATTGTGGAATTATAGTAGCCGTGGGGTCCGGCGTTCATCGGGTGAGTGAGTGTAGTAAGTCGGGTGCGCGAAATGCACGACAAGTTGGAAAAATACTAAAGTGTGAAACGTAATTTAATTTAAATAAAGAAGTTGTGCAAATGCTCCGTTTATATTTCCTAGAATCCCACATTATTTTAAAGAATTGTTTGCAATTCTTTACGGTTTAAAAAGTACTTATTTGGGCGCTAATTTTTTAATAACCCTTTACACGTACAAATTTTAAGGCGTTAAATATCTTGATGCGATAACTTTAAAACTGAAGATCGTGAATTTTCTAATTCAAATTTTCTCTTCAGAAAACCAACATCTGGAAACATGAATTACCAATTTTAATTATTTTCTGAATGTTTTCTAAATTCTCTATTTGTAGTAATGTGGATTTTTCTACTTAAAAGGGGCTTTTAGAGGTCTTTCAGAAAACATTGTTGTTGTATCTTTTAACAGTATCTAAAGAATGTCTAAAAAGTTGACATTTTTATTTAATGTTCGCGGTTTTTTGGTTTAGATTTATTATTAGTTTAGAATGCATGTTAAAAGTAGGATTATTTTCCCAACTTCATATCCTTTCACTAACGATAGATCGTAATCGTACTAAATTTATTGTAAATTCATGGTATACTGAACGATTTGATTAAGATTTGTTAGTAAGAATTTTTAATAATGCTTTTGAGAATTGAGCCGTAGTTTAGAAAATAAATTATCTCAACACCTGACAGAGGCGTTCTAGAAAAATGCGAGAGCTTCTTTTCGGCGTTGTTTATAACATAGATTAGTGCAGTTGAATGCTTGATGACTGGTCGAATTCGACCAATTCCAAGCCCATTGTACACGTATTGTAAAAGAGATGAAAAGACTTCATTTGGCTCCCGTGAGCGGTACAAAAGTCAAGCATTCCATTCCAATATCTTGGCTTCGATTTAATTGAAGTTGGCTACTGTACAAGATTGTGATCGAAGAAACAACTTTTGGACAGTTTGGGTTTTCAATCAATTCCATTGTTGCCTATGCAATAACGCCTCTTCCTTCCATTGATTACTATTTTCACCAGCTGAAAATGAGTTATTGTGACATACAAATTGCGGCCTGCCAGCCCGTGTTTATAAGTCCGTTGAACGCCTCCTCATTTGCAAACTAAAATGTTCGTTTAATATTTAAATAACTCACTTTTCGACGTTTTATTTGTAGTAAACTCGAAAATTAAATGCTACCACATCCTTAAATAATTTGAAAATTCGTTCCACCGCACAAAAATTATAATCTGCAGTTTAAATTATGTAAATTTTATGGTGTTATGTAAAAAATATATTATTAACTCTCCTCATTAACATACAAAAGTGTGAAATAATTTACATAATTTGTTTTTTAAAAAGGAGCAAAATATTGTTTACGAATATCAGGAACGGACTCAACAGTTTAAAGCGGAAAACCGTAATTTATTTTATACTTTTGTAGAATCACTTTTCATAATTTAAATTTGTTTTGAAATTTTCTGGGTTTTGGCTATAATTTTCATTTATTTAATCAACTAAGGATTTTGATCTGGTTCATTCGATTGTTTAATTCTCTCTGTATTATTTCTAAGCGAATATTTAGTGTTTGATCTTACGTAATACATTGGGAAACTCAGCCTCAAAAATCTCGAAATTCTTAGCTTATTTCAGGAATTGCAAACCAAAATTTACTGGTTAAACCTTAAAAGTTTAAATAGAAATCTTAGTACTGAAACGTTCCTAAACTTGTGACGATTAAATTACATTTACGTTTTATTATTTTCTTTTTTGTATTTCCTTATGTCCTTTCGAATGGCTTTTGACACTTCTTTGTTGTTGGAATTTATTGTTTGTCGGTCGATATTTTCCCTTTTTAAAAGTATCTTTTTCTTCCATTTTTAATTATTCTATCAAGAAGTAAACCTTCCCAAATCTATAAACTGCACAAATTAAACACAACAGAGCACATATACTTCTAAATGTTACAGTTATTTTTTAATAATTGAATTAACATCGTCGCTTTTTTGTTTCATGGCTAAGGCAGATAACATAAACAACGCTCTAGTAGTATAGGAAAAGGCAATACATATCTCCAGGGATATGTAGTGCAATTTATACCGCACCTTGAATTTTATGTACTTACCAACATTTAGCCTATTAAGTCATATCTTGATCAACACTTGGATTTTTTTGGCTAACTTCAAGACAACATTGCCATTTGGAGGGTTTTCTTTAATAATAACTTATTATGTAGAATATTTCGTTCGAAAAGCATTCCAAAGACAATTATATTAGCATTACACAAAAACCTTCGAAATAAAATTTTATTTGTATAGTAAAATGGAACATTTGAAATCGGTAAATGTCGATTTTAGCAGTATAGTGGATCGGTAAACGAGACGTGGTTTGCAAGCTAATTTCCTGCCAGCAGCCTCGCGGACAATCGCGTCATTAATCTTGGTGCGACGTCAATGCAGTGTTTTGTTGGGCTCTCATTTTAAACACACGTACTCCAAAAACAACCGGTGACAAGTGACAAGCGATAGATTGGTTTTTTAGATTCCGTTTAATGATTAGCGAAGCTTTTTGTCATCTTTCTTGTGCTGCTCGATATTCTCATTCAAAGGATTCTTTCTGTCTGTTTAGAACCATTCAACAACAATCTGCTTCTACAAAGCCCTTTACATCGCATTATGCCCGATAAGAGTAAGGCGAAAAAAGCTCTGAAGAAACGATGTGGTAAAGACGTTTTAAATAAGGGACAGGACCACGCCAAATCGCCTTTTTGATGTTCTTTGCGAATTAAACACGTTCATATTTGTTACCGTTAGAACTGAAAGCCTGAACGCTTTATCTAACGCCTGCAGCTTTTCAATAATTGTATAACGCATTCGCGATCTTTTCACCACGCCATAATTCCTAACGTTGGGTGTAAGTTTATTACATGATACGGAACAACCTCTTATTTTGTGGGATGTACTCGTAGAATGTTAGATGAAAGCGAGGATGCACTAATGTCAAATACTGTTAGAGTTACACGTAATCCTCTAACTACTAACGGAATCAAGTTTACAGTCCTAACTTGGACCATAATCTTCAGTTTAAAACAATGCGGTTTCTACTCCCAAGCCAGATTTATGCCAAGAAAAGGAAGCTTTTCCTAATATGGTCTCTCTTCTCCTCTGCTTGGTTTTCTTTTGGCTTTATTGTTGTTTCTTTCCTCTTATATGCTGCTTCTGAGAAGTGTTAGAGAAAGTTTCCTTTATAAAAAAGGTCGCTCGAAGAGCTTCCTTTGAACCTTAGGTTTTTCACTAGTCTAAGATCACTGTTAGTAATAAAAGCTACTTAGAACTACAACGTCCTTGATTGTGTATACGTATTATGTGTGATGATATAATATAATTATCTCATTTTGAGTTTTCCCGGCTGGACTCTCGAGAAAGTTCAGTGTTCCTCGATGCCCAGTCCATGCTTCCGGGTCCTGCCGTATACTAAGCTTGGCGTAAAATCACCCATTAACATGTAATACCTAAATTTTGTTCCTTTCTTCTTTCTGTGCCTTATCCTCTAAGAACGTTGGCAAGAGGCTCAAAGCCACATTTTTAAACGACTTGGCGTCGTGAAATTTGTTATACCCCCCTTGTTCCTTTAGATATTTATTATGTCGTAAATTCTTCGGCTTTCTCGTCACTATGAACTTTGGTTGGAGTATACTCTTGTATTACTTTTAGTACTGTAAAAATCCAACATTTATAAACACTTTACATAAGTCTGAAAGGCCTTATTTCCAAATTTTAGTTTGTTTTCTTCGAAAAGAATGAGGATGATCATGTCCTCCCATTTATGAAGAAGACCAAAAAATTTTCATGATTAAAGTCCCTGATTTCTGTATTTCTGTAAATTTGGATTTATACCTATACTTTATAGGTTTTCAGCGAAGAACTCTAAGTTTTTTAAATTACAGAGAAAATTGCCATTTTCTACCACTAATAATTTGCGTTTGGAGTAATAACATGCAACAATACTTTATGGATTAGAAAGTTAAGTTGTCGTAAAATTCAGAAAATAAATAAACTACAACCAAATTATGTAATGTAAAACATTAGAACAATTTATGAAATTTAAACACTAACATTTAAGTAAATAAAATAAATCCATAAATTTCAGATAATGAACAATACTATATAAACAACCGTTAGTATGCTTTATTTTCCTTAAAAACCACATTTGTGAATACCAAATTCGCCCACTCTCTCGTAAAATTTGGAATTACAACATATTAACTTCATAAATGTCAATTAGAAAAGAAAAGAAACTAGAAAAACTACAAATAACAATTTAGTCTGAACAATTTATGGGAAAATTAGAATTTAATACGAATTTGTTTTTTAAACAAGGACTTCATTGGCATACAAAGCATTAACTAATTTTCTTGTGTATTTTAGCTTAAGTTATAAAAGAGTTCAGTCGTAAGGAAACAATTATGGGTTAAAAAAATAAAATCTAAAAGAATTTCATGTCAAATTTTCAGGTTTCTATCTGAAGCTTTTAAACATCAAGAATATTATTTTAAAAATTAGCACTTCAGAAATCTCATTATCCTTACACTCATGAGTTAACATTTATACACTTATACGAAAGATGCTATTCAGTGGAATTACAACACATGTTTGTGGTCAGCTTGAAGTTAAGAAAGATGATTTAAAAGCCCCAAGAATGGTATAAACCTTTGAAATTTATGTAACCACGTTATGAGACATTGTATGGGAACTTGCTCAAGAATAATTAAGAGATAATACTTAAATGGCGTGTTGGCGTACTCGTCTGGATGTAAAGTTGCATAAAATATAACGCAGTATTGCATTCATTGTCAACTCATAGTTGTAATGACTTAATTGTGTGTGTGTTAGCGGCGTCTTTATTTCTACAAAAGGTTTTAAAAAGGCACCATATTTACTGTTGTTTATGTATAATTTTTAAAAGTTTGAATTTTTAACAAATTTTTAAAAAATTAGGACTATCGACGATTAGAGATTAATCGGTTAACCGGTCACTAGTGTTAACAAGAACCGCAGCTTTTTATTCAATAAAAAAATTAGTAATACTGACATTTAATCCCAACAGTAAATCGCCGATGATCCAGCAACAGGAACTAAGTTACATTCATTTTACGCGGTTAATTGTACTTCGCAAAAGCATAACCCCAATGAAGTTCTAATCACGTTTTTTAAATTTGTTTTACCCGACGACCTCTTTTTAAACCCTGATATGTCAGTAAATAATATATCATACCCAGTTGTTAACCAGGATCTAACAGAAATTTTATTTCATTCATTTGATTCTGACGGAGTATTCTAGCACCCAAGCCAAGTGGAACATTTTCCGGGCAGCGACAGTGGTAGTGAGTAAATACTATCAGAAGAATAGGGAAGCACGGATAAAGGAGAATACGAAAGAGAACAAGCCCAAGGAAAGCAAGCAGAAGGAGTGGATGAAAGGTAAGTTGAAGTTGAGCATAATGAAAAACTGGTAAATAACATAACGGGCAGAAGAACAAAAAGCGCAAAAGCAAATGATCCTTCGCAATGGAAGAGGGCTAAGAACGCCCAAGCTATATTACAAGGCGAATATTACACAGGATTTTAAAAAGCTTCGGAAGCTACCAAGGAAAACGTGGGAAAGAAGAAAATGGTCATATTGTAACAAAGGCGAATTAAAAATATTAAGCAAAGTTTAAAATGAATTTAATTTATTTACGTGTACTTGAAAGGGCGTCATTAGATCAGGACATTGACTAGACAAGCCGCACGCGCCGTTGAAACCTGATATCTTGTAAGTACTTTTTTCGCATTTCGTACTGTAATGTATTACTTTACGAGACTCAAAATCGTGATGTAATGGGCCACTTTACAGCATAGCAACCATTACAGCATAGCAACGTCAGGTATCATTAAAACGCAATTTGATAGCTTCTATCGGACAGCATTTAAAATATCTTCTGAATGGGTTTACAAGTTATTTTTGTCACTCAAGTCCATTTCGGAATTAGATTTCCAAAAATAAATGTATTTATTTGTTTGAATTGAATTCTGTTATGTCAAAAACAGTACTGTCAGATCGAGAATCCGCCTACTTTTTTCAGTGTTTTTATTAATTTTATTCAGAATGTATCTCAATAAATTTAGATAACTTTTTATGTGAGAATATAAAATGCGAAAAAATAGTATACGCGCCGCGTCCGAAAAGTGAGTATGGCAGGTTTGAGTACGAGCGATAGCGAGTACTTAAATGCCATACTCGTCTAGTAAAAATCCTAGCATGTCCCATTTGATATGTCTGAGCTTCTTTTCCAGTTCTTCTAGATGTTCATGTTGTTGCATTGTTCTTATGTTGAAGGTTGCCACGTATAAGTTGTTATTATTTTTTAGCTTTTTAATCAGCCCTTTGCTCATCCCAGAATTCATGGGTGGCATTTGGCACTGCTTGCAAGGCGTCTAGGTGCGTTGGTAAAGGGTGTAGGAAGGGTAAAACAAAAAACAAAAATATTTTGATGGGTGGTATGACGGCTGGAGACAAAATTTCCTCCAGGTTTTTGGTAGATGGAGGAAGAATCAGAAGCTCGCATGGGCAGGGGCGCTAGTTTTATGAAGCAGGCCAGTTCCTTCCGGGATCGCAGGAAGTATCCACCCGTTACCAAAAAGAAAGAGAGACTTACTATTATTAGTTATTAGAATAATAATTCTTATCAAAATAACAAAATATTAATTCTTATTAAAAAATAAGTGTATCTTAATTTATAGAAAATTTAGCTCCTAACAGTTGTAACAGAGTTGTTGTAATAGCAGGGGGCATTGCTGTTATATCTCTACTAAAAATATGTGTCTACTTGTGGATTAATAAATCGAAGAACATTACAGCCTTAATGTATCGATAATAGTTTTAGCATTTTCTAACTGTACCTATTTTTATTTGTGAAAAATGTTTGGATAATTAAACAGGTAACCCTTTTGTCATTTTTCATTAAATAAATGTAACGATAGAAATGTGAGTAATTTTTCTTTGACATTGGCATTAATTGAGCCAGGAATTTCTGCATGTCATAACTAGCACCATTCATCTTACAAACTACAAAATTTGAATGCTTTATTTTTTATTAAATATTAGACAGGATGCAGCCATTGTTTGGGGTAGCTGATATATTATTGTCATCATACGCTTGGGGCAATAATGGCCCGTACAATCTCACCGACAGCTAATATTGTACAGAAGATTAATTTAATACAAAGAACACGATGTAAGCCTGAAAATCTGGCATGCAGAAATACTATTAATATCCTTCCGAGTGTTTTCCCCGGGGTGGGGTGGTCGAATTTTACCTTATTTTCCGAATCCTTACCGGGAGAACGAACAATCGTCATTTTAAATTCTTTTTCTGATAATAAGTGTTTTCAAAACTGGATTCTGTTTAGTTTTTGACTTATGGCCCAGGCGACAAGAACTAATATTATTTGTAAACTGTTCAGCAGGCGTGAATTAGTTACGTATTTTCTTAAATTTTATATTATCGTTTGTCTTTGTTGGAGGACTACCTGTAGTAAAATTGGTCGTCTGGTCACTAACGACCGGAGAGTTTGCACTTCACTTAGAATAAGTATGAGAAAAGAAGCGCACTAAGTAAACAAACGTTGTAAATAGCTCTTGCTACCTATGGGGCCTTTGTCCGGGGGAAATGCTTTAGATGGACGTACTAACGGCATCCGACACTCTTTTTATTTCGCTTTTGTTTCCAGAATCCCTTCACATACTATTCTACCAACTCGCTTAGAAGTTGTACTATTATAATCGCGCATTATAAATTATCTTATAAAAGACAAGAAAAAACTTATTCCTCCAGAAATTATAGAACAATTGTTTACATTTAAATTACATCAATGCTAAAAATTGTCGCAACAGGGCTGAGGTACTAAAATCTTGGAAACAGCTACGGAAGTTCACTTTATAGTGCATGAAAAATGCAAGCAATGATTTAGCTAAGCAAACGTACTAATATTTATTCAATCATAATATTTTCTATGAGGCAAGTCTAGAATTATCAAGCGATTTTAAATCAAGATCCAATGTATGCAGACTTGTCAGTCTCGAAATGTTTATATTTCTAAAATTTTAAGCCCACCTTGAATGTTTTGTTTGTTCAGAAATGCTAAAATTTACAAAAGTTAAGTATAGTTTTAAATTGAAGTAAATTTTTAAATATTTAAAAATTTAATTTAATTTAACATATGCTAGTTTTAAATCACCGATATTGTTAAAGCCTTAGTTGCAAATTTTCGAATAAAAATTCTGACAAATGTTGTGTTCAAATATACAATGTTATTATTGTTTAAATTCAAAATGTTCAATTCCAAACTCTAATAACTGCTTGATAGAATTGAAATTCAAGTTCGAATAGTCAAAGATGTCATATGAATTCAAAGTTTAAAATTCAGACTCCAGCAACATCGCTGATTTGAAGATACTATTGAAATGAATTGAAAGTAGAATACGGGCACTTGGGCGGCCATTTTGTTTTTAATTGGGTCAATCAATTTAATCGATTGCGCAATCAAGGTCGAATTAATGGGATTAGCGGTTTAATTAGATCAATTCGCGGTTTATTTAGGCCAATTTAGATCAATCCGCGGTTTATTTAGGTCGATTTAATGGGATTAGCGGCTTAATTAGATCAATCCGCGGATTATTTAGGACAATTTAATGAGATTACGTCATAATTAGATCAATCCGCGGTTTAATTAGATCAATCCGCGGTTTAATTAGGTCGATTAAAAGGTTTAATTAAATTCTCGATTAAAAGCGGCGGCCATCTTGGAATTAATAGCTCGATCAATCGATTTAATTAGGTCAATTAAATTCTCGATTAAAAGCGGTGGCCATCTTGGAATTAATAGCTCGATCAATTTAATCCATCAAAATTTCGATTAAAAGCGGCGGCCATCTTGGAATTAAATCAAGTATTATAGCTAGTTCAATCAGTTTAACTGTTTAATTAGATCAATCTATCTCTCTCACCCTCTATATTGTACAAATGGGCAGGGAATCGGCGGGTGCATAATTAATTATTCAGAGTGCCATATTGAATTAACCTTTAATCAAAGTTATCAAATTCAATCAGGTTAACTGTTTAATTAGATCAATCTATCTCTCTCACCCTAAGTGACATATTGAATTAATCTTTAATTAAAGTTACCAAAATTCGGCGTTATCGCGGTATCAATTCAGCCGATAAAATTAACTAGACTGAGTACAGTCATTTTTTTTTCTCAAACAAGGTACGTCTTCGACAAGTTGGGACCTGTATGTTTACAATTCAAAGCTTATGACGTCAATAGGGATTAATTTATCTTAACAATAGAAACCTCGAGGGTCCAGCTGTGACATCACAGAAAAACACATGAGTCATCAAAACGTCAATCACCCACTCGGGGTGTAAACAATAATAAAAGTAACTTATTTCAAATTCCCGGAATACAGGAAATGACTAATGTGACAGCCATTGTGTGATTATCGCAATCAATAACCATTGTTCAAAGGATCTTTCTAGATTATTCTACAAGTTGCGTCATGAAAAGGCATGTTTCGACTTGTATGTGAGACATCTCCCCTTCCATCCTACACTACGGTATAAATAAGCGAACAGATTCCTACTCGGCCATTCAGAGTTCCTATCTGTGCTTTCTACCTAGTGACCTATTGAGTAAGTTATGAATAACCAGCAAGAAAATTCAACCGTTGAGGCCAGGAAGCGTTGGGCTCCATATGATAAATCGCGTCGAGGTGGCATCCAGAAGTCTACATCAGTAACCAAAGAGCGACCCCGAAGTTTTTCGCCACAACGCCATATCACCGAAGAAGACGTGCGTGTGTTTCAAGAAGAAGCCCTGCCTGCATATGGTGTTAAACCCTCTGAAGATGACGCGCAGCAGAGAAATCTGGTACGAAGCGAGAAGAAGCGTCTACTTTGCGGGTCTTACATCCCGTTAAATAATTCTGCAAGTAAGTTGATACATATTGGAATGGATCCGTATAAAGATTTTGCCCCGGTTGTCCGCATCGTTAAAAGCGGTATTGAAGCTGGGGTAGAATTCGAAGAAGAAGCGTTCAAGGAGTTCGTTAATGTTCTACCCGAGATATTAGTGTCCTTGCGTGAAGGTAGTTTAAACTTCGATTTGCAGCGTTACAAAATGCTCTGTACGGGGTGGCAAACGTGTAAATTTGTACCAAAAACTGGTACAGAAACATTTGAACTTTACGCAATGTATTCTACGCTAGCGAAAATTGTGGACATGAAAGATTTTCTCTTTGTGCGCCTAGAGACATTGAAAAGGAGTGCTATGAAGATGTCTGTGTTATTTACTGAGTTTTATACAAATGTAGCATGTATTGTTGAAAATTCTGGAAATTTTGACGTATTAGACGTTTTACTTTCAGACACCTATAAAATAGATTATAGGGGTGAAGATGTTTTAGGTGAATTGATTTATAATTTTAAAAATTTTGTTATTACTGTAATTCAAGGTAGTGTAGGGTCTGATGATCGATTGTACATTGCTGGTGGTGTTAATAGATAAATAAATAAATATTGTTTCCACGTATACCTGTCTTATTATTTATATAAATTTCTAATTCTTTATCCTACAGCCAGTTTAACTCTGACGTTGATGCAATAAACATGGAGTGCCAGTTTCAACATCCGTTTTCTGCAATTGTTGCGGGACCGTCAGGGTGTGGAAAGTCGTTTTTTGTAGTTGATTTTTTAAAAAATATGCACAGTGATAATATATGCAATGTGAAATTTGAAAAAGTAATTTGGTTTTATGATGAGTGGCAACCTTTATATAAAGACTTAAGCTCCATAGCTGAATTTCAACAAGGACTACCAAATATGGACCAGTTTGACGGGGTTCAACCAAATTTAATAATTATTGACGATTTAATGCGCGAGCCAAACGGCAGTATTGTAGATATATTTACTAAGGGGTGTCATCATAGAAATTTAAGCGTGTTTTTCATAACACAAAATATATTTCATCAGGGCAAAGGACAGAGGGATATTTCCCTTAATGCACACTACATCATATTTTTTAAAAATCCGCGAGATGGAACTCAAATACGTCATTTAGCGTGTCAAATAGTCCCTTCAAACATTAAATTTCTACAAGAAGCGTACCAAGACGCAACTTCCAAGCCTCACGGCTATTTACTCTTCGACTTAAAACAATCAACACCTGATGAGTTTAGATTCAGAACATCTATATTTCGAGAGGATGGTTCATGTTATGTGTACGTGCCGAAGAAGGAGTATAAATACAACAACACCTATAAATCTAACGTCATTAGTGCATGATGCCTCACGCTGTGATTAAAAACTCTGAATTGCTCCGTGCCCTAGCAAATCTCGGACCTAAGGAGCGAGCGGCTCTCTTAAAGGCCGTGGGTGATAAAGAAATTCATTGTATTTGTGAATGTATTTATAACACTTTAAAAGGAAAAGTTCCATTAAGTATTCATCAGAAAAGGCGACTCTCTCAACACAAACACATCCTAAGGCGATTGGTGAAACCCGGGGAACCTATATTCAAGAAGAGAAAATTGTTAATACAAAAAGGTGGTGCATTACTACCGTTAATTCTTGCTCCACTAATTAGCGGAATTCTGGGAAGTTTGCTAAAATAAACTAAAAAATGGAGCATGCTAAGAAAATGATGATTGTGCCTCCCGAGATGCTACAACGGTTAACTGTTTCTGAAAATACACAACCAAAAATATTATCTCAATTAGACGAAGACATGCAAAAAGTTCTTGGTTCCAAATTATCGGATCATGACAAATGGGCCCAGTACAATCAGGTGTTGCAAAGATATTTACACTTTACGGACCAGTCTCGTCAGCCAGTCAACGTGCCTGTGGAAGTCAAACAAGAATCTTTACAGCATTCAGACATACTAGCCACACTACCCGATACGTATAAGAGAAAGGCGAAGAATCTTATTAATATTTTATCTTCAACTGGCTCAATTGATTGGGATGATAAGGGAACCGTTTCCATAAAAGGTGAAATTCTACCGTCATCAAATATTATCGATCTAATAAATGATACACTAAGACCTCGCAAAAGTTCAAATCCTGCAGGCTGGGAGCAGTTTGCATCCTTTATGAATGAGAAAAATATACCTCATGAGCTAATAGGTAACCCTAAACGACGTAATGTTTCATCTTATAATCAATCGCCAAAATTTTTAAAATCAGAAGTGAAGCCCGAAGACTACGATGCCGATTCAGAAGGTCGTATAAAAGAAGTTTCTGGAACTGTCTCAACCAGTCAACAAACACCTGCTAGCACACGCTCTAAAAAGCGTAAAACTTTAGGCAATACCGCACGCTCAGCTAAATCTCTGGGCTGGGCAAGACTTAAACTTTAAAAATGGTTGATTTGAATACCATCTACTACGACCCTTCAAACCCTGTTGGATATTCTGGTGCCGATTCATTAATAAACTCTGTAAAAAATCAAGTTCCAAAAGCAGACGTAGAAGAGTGGTTAAAGAAACAGGATGCTTACACTGTTCATAAACCTCTTAGAAAACATTTTCCAAGAAACAAGTACGTTGTTAGCAACATGTTTGAATTATGGCAGGCTGATCTTTGCGACATGAGGACTTTGACTAAATACAACGATGGAAATAATTATATTTTAACAGTAATAGATGTCTTTAGCAAAATGACTTGGGTGAGACCTTTAAAATCTAAGACTGCAGCATCAGTAGTAGAAGCTTTTAAAGAAATATTTAACGAATGTGAAACGACTCCTTTAAAAATTCAAACTGACAAAGGCAAAGAGTTTGTGGCAGCGCCCGTGCAGAAACTGTTTAAAGAACATGACATTAATTTCTTTGTTACCAATAATCCCGATGTAAAAGCGGCCGTAGTTGAAAGATTCAACCGAACACTTAAAACAAGAATGTGGCGTTACTTTACCTATTCAAACTCGTACAGATACATCGATGTACTGCAAGATTTAGTTTCATCATATAACAATAGATATCACTCGAGTATCAAAATGCCCCCGAGTAACGTAAACGAACAAAATGTATTGGAAGTATGGAACAACCTTTATCGTGGAGGAGTGGGGGTGCAAAGAAAACCTAAATTTAAAGTGAATCAGCATGTTAGAATCAGTAGAACAAAACATACATTCGAGAAAGGTTACGAGACAAATTGGAGTGAAGAGGTCTTTAAAATCTGCGCGACTATACAGCGGAAGCCGCCTGTATACAGAATAGTTGACTTAAACGACGAAATTATTGAAGGAACTTTCTACGAGGAAGAGCTACAACCTGTAACGTTAGAAAAAGACACAGTATTTAAAATCGAAAAAGTGTTAGCTGAAAAAGGTCGTGGCAAATCAAAATATTATTTAGTGAAGTGGAGGGGGTACAGCGACAAATTTAATAGTTGGGTAGCAGCTTCAGAACTTAAACGTTTGTGAAAATGGAGAACGAATTTTATCTAACTCTCTTAAGCAACAGTTCAATGAAATATTTTCCCAAAAACACTACAACAAAGTTTATTACACAGTTACATAAACGTGTAAGGTTAACTAGTAACTGGGTTGTTGGAATTGCTGAAATTCAATATCCGTGCTCCTTTTTAGCTGTGACAGACACGGATAACTTAATTTATTATCGTCTAACGCCACCTAACGCTGAAGACAAGGAAACGGTGCTAAAAAATGCTAGCAGCCATTTCAAAGACAGCTCAGAAGTTTTATACGAAAATGACGGATGGTTTGTTTTTCACATACCAGCCGGGAATTACGAGAATATTGAAGATGTTATTACGACGATTAACAGTCATCAATTACTAAGTAGGCTGTTGGAATTTAAGTACAATAAAGTTACTAAACGGGTGTCGTTAAACTTAAAAGAGCAGCTAGCCGTACTGGGATTATCACAAAGATTGGCTCTTCAACTTGGATATAAACCGGGGACAAACATTGCACTCAACCAAGCCCCGTCCCACCCCTCAAATATCTGGGTAGGCCTGCCATCTCAAATGTTTGTATATTGCGATATTGTAGAACCTCAACTTGTTGGCGATGTTTTATCACCACTTGTTCGTATTATCAATATAACCTCAGACAATTATAATTACGGATGTCATAAAGATGTAATATTCTCGCCCACTCACTACATCCCTGTGATGAGAAAAGAATTTGAAAATCTCGAGATAGATATAAGGACCGAGACCGGAGCCTCGATGCCATTCGAGTTTGGAACTCTGAGCTTGAAACTACACTTCAAGAAAATTAATTAATGATGGATTGTCCCTATCAACAATATTACGTACAACAGGCAGGGAGTGGTATTGGGGCTATTTACAGAGGAGCTCCTTATCAACGTGGACATGGAATTGGATCATTTCTGGGCGGTATATTTCGCAGCATCCTTCCTCTTTTTAAGACTGGTGCTCGAGTGGTGGGGGAAGAAGCCTTGAGAAGTGGGAGTAATTTTTTAAACGATCTAGCCGACAAGCGCACCGTTAAAGAAGCCTTTCACAATAGATTAGAAGAAGCTGGAAAAAATTTAAAACGTAAAGCCGATGCAAAAATCAGCACTTTAATGGACGGATCCGGGTATAAAAGACCACGCACATTAAACATTACTCAGTCTATATCAAGATCTCCTGGAAGGGTCGTCAAGCGTAAAAATACTACGAGAACAGAACATAGTGATATATTTACTAAAATTTAAAAATGTCTTTTCTACATGCTCATTCTTGTGAATGCATTAAATCGGAGCTGGACTTGTTTGCTTTACCTTCGACTCAAACTAGTATCGAAAATGGACAATGGATATTTTATAAACCGCTTTCTTCGCTTACTGATGACGCACCTATCGAATTTATTGTACCCGGAAATGGAAATGATTACCTGGACCTGAGTCAAACTATGCTACATGTAACCGCAAAAATAGTGAAACAAGACGATACACCTCTAGGCGATGAGGACAAACCAGCCCCCGTAAATAACTGGCTACATTCTCTTTTTAGTCAAGTGGAGATATATTTAAATCAAAAATTGGTATCACCTCCAAACAATACTTACGCCTACCGTTCATACATAGAGACTCTTTTGAATTATGGGCCTGAAGGCGCACAAAGAGAAAATCTTTCATGTCCACAATTTTCGCTAGCGTAGAATACATTGCGTAAAGTTCAAATGTTTCTGTACCAGTTTTTGGTACAAATTTACACGTTTGCCACCCCGTACAGAGCATTTTGTAACGCTGCAAATCGAAGTTTAAACTACCGACATTGACGGTATTCAATGGCTGAATACACTCGTCCGGCCTGTCCCAATTTAGAATGATCGTATCATCGTCCACAGGAGTTAATGTATGGACTTCAACCGAAGGATCGGTAAGCTTCTTGAATAACTCATTCGAGTCCGTGATGATAGAGGACTGCATTAGATTTTCTCTCTGGGCAAACTTACCCCAGAAGCTGTTTAAACACAATTTCGCAATGTACCGCATACCCGGATTTGACGCGATTTTACCTTTATCTAATGCAACCCCCTCTCGATCAGCGTATTCGGAAACATACCGATCCTTGGCCTGGTCATCCGTACACCAAGAAGGCCATCCACTACACTCCTGCTTTATCTTCACGAAATTGTTTACGTAATCCGAAAAGAGTCCCCCTGTTTTCGTTGCCTTGTTGTACTGAGCGACCTTATATTCCCAAACCTCTAAAATTTCTATCACCCTGTAGCCCAGCGAAATAGCTTTCCGGAGTTCATCCGCCACGTAAGTACCGGTAAATTGACGCTCATCCTGCGTATGAGCACACTCGCCCATAAACTTGTCCTCAGCACAAGTTCTACACAGAACAAACATCAATTTACCGTGCATTCTAAGAGGTAGAACAGGATGGTATAGATCGGTTGGTGGTACAATCGTACACTTGACAATGCCCTCTACAGAATTAAGATCAATCTGTTCACATTTATCCCTGCCCACATGAATTTTAGGATGCCCTATGGGGTATTTCCCATACTTATTAACAAAGGGATACAGTGAACAGACGTCTAAATACCTGATCTTCTCATCCTTTTCTACCTTGTGATGCAACTTAATCGCATTGGTACGCCCACCGAAGAAACTATTTCGTGGGTTTAAGGGTTCGTGTCTAATAACGTTGTGATTTGCCAAAAATTCTGCGGCCTGAATATTAGTTTTTAGAAAATTTTTAAAACGACATTCTTTCATTTCAACGAGGTTATACCCGTAGGATCGGATGCGAGCTGATGTGGCCTCTGTCTTCTCACGACGCATAAACATCGTTTCATTTTTGTCACCACCAAGTTGCGCCGTTTGATCAGGGAAACAAGCTTCGCAACCGTGGTAGTAACAACCCTGGAACTGGTATACAGTGTTCGTAGCCTCGCAGAAGCCATCGACCAAGCAGCCCTCCCTAAGTTTAACCTCGCGACTATTACCCGCGTGTTTAATTTGAATATCCAAAGAGTGTTCAAGATATAACAACCATTTGATGGCGATAGCTGATTGCTTGTCGGCCATTCTATAACCGTTTGGGGGTATAAGGCCTATTGTATCAGCTGTAAGAAACTTACGTCTGAAGACTGCATTGCAGGAACCAGCAATCGTGCATGCTTCACGGAAGGGATCAACACCGTTTGACGTGCAATAACTACGCCAAAACTCCAAGCAAGCCTTCCTCAGTATATCGACGTCAGAAATGCAGTATCTAACAAGCTCTTCTTGCAGGTTGAATACTGCATCTCGCTCGACCTCGCCTCTATACCAAGCAAGAAACTCACTTCTAGTCGACGTAGCCATCTCGTCAGCCCCGTAATAGTGTGTAGCTGGCATTGGCCCAACATAATTTTGATTACCCAGAGTATTAAAGAAGTGCGGGAAGAACCCTTTGGAACCCTGGAAACCAAACGTCTTGGGTAACTTGCTAAGCGGCATCGGCATGTAGTTCAGAGAATCTAAAAATTTGATGTCTTCGCCGCAGGAAATGGACATCAGCTTAGTGCCATTGGATATAATTTTAGGGTTCCACCGTTCCTTCTGATTAATAATCCGGCGTAATACAAATTGGGAATCATAGCCTTTAGCGTTGTGCGCCAGAGCAACTACGGATCCTACCGATTTCTTGAATTTTAAAATGAAATTTAACAGTTCATCGACAGGATTCTCTCTAAAAATGTGCTGGCGCTTTCCGCACTTGTTGCAATCTTTATTGATATCGGCGTCGTCAATACACGACTTACACACGTTCTGTACAACACACAAGTTTGGCTGATGCAGATAAACATTATCTGTACCATCCACGAGAGAGTCCTGTCGGCATTCAAAATCATAAAAGACAAAACCAAAATGTTTGTCTAACTTTTTCTTATTCGCGACATTCTTTGACATATGACAAAGATGACGTATGGGTTGCTCGGACCTACATCTACTGCAGTACTTGAATCCACATTTATGATTGGACTTTTTGTCAGTCCACACACTATACAGACAGGTTGGGCACCTCCGTAAAGCCTTACACAGATTTTTGGTATGCTCAGTAAAACAGGCTTGACCGCGAAAATCTCTGTGGCACTCGTTGCACTTAACGAGGTCCACATTTACATTACAGGGGGGTGATGAATGACAGGACGGACAAATGTATTTGCAGCCTTTATGGTCTGTTTTGTTACTAGTACGAATACGGCACATCTCGCAAAAGTAGGTAGTTGAAAAAGCTGAGCATAAATTAGTAATAACATTGTAGTGCGCGTTTTCAAGGATTAAATTCAGGACTGGCTTGTCGTGATGCCGGGGTCCTTCATAATATACCGTCTTACCCAGTCGGCTATTGTACACGACTATTGTGTGATTTACCAGATATTGCTGAAACTGCTCTATATGGTCCCTGGTCCCGCCCTGGCTGAGGTCCACTCGGGCTCTAGTGCAGAGCTCGTGAGTGCGCCGGTCCATCTCGGGATACCCCTTCACTAACACGGGGAGTAGGGGGTCGTTGTCCCTCCAGGCCATTGCTAGCACTAGAGCCCTGGCCAAGCACTGATTGTCATCGTTGTTGACCACCATGATGCCCTTCTTGCGCCGACAAAACTCCTCGTAGCTAACGCCAGTTAGTCTGTCTCGGCCATACCCCACAGGGAGCGAGACCCTGTCTAGCTGGATTCTCAGCGCGTCCTGGGAGAAAAAACTGGCGTTGCTTTGCAGGATCTTGTCTAGCACCGCCATCACAACCTCCACGGATAACTGGTCAACACGGCGAAATGATATGCCTATAGGTTTCTCAGGGAACTTGTCGCTGTGTATGACCAGCCCCACACGGTCAGATGGCGATGCGTCGGCTACCATGTGGTCAATAATCTCAGTGAATGCATTCTAAAAATAATATTTCTTAATTAATAAACACCCTTAAAAATATAATTGGTTTTTCAAAAGACTATAAGTTTAAAATAAGTTATTTACCTTAAGCCATAAAGCAGGCCCACTCGCTTCATTGCCAACGTCGGCAAGCTTCAAGGTGACTGTCTTGGCCATGAGGTTGAACTTTTTAACCAACTTCGTGCCTTGACTAATCACCTTGAAGTATTTAAAGGCCTCAACTGCGGGCTGCTGCTGGCGGATACCTACGTTGTAGGTCGGCTCACGCCTCCGGGTCAAATTGGTAACCTAAAACAAAAATTAAATTGAATACTTTCATTCACCTTACTCCAGTTAAAAATTTGTAATTTATCGTATAAATTTTATAACATTTACCTGATTGCTAGCAGCCTCAGGTCTAGGCGCCTTAATGGGTGTAGACGCTGCCTGCCTCGGTACTTGCCGTGACGTCGACGGTACACCGGCCCCGAATGCCTGAAAATAGAGTTAAAAGATTAGAAATTTGCCTTACTTCAGACATGGAAACTTAAATTTCTTAAACTGATTTTATAAGAACTGTACTCACATTGACAGCGTCTCTCGGCTCATCCCTGGGATGCTGAACGGACGTGGGCGGTGCCTGCATAGGCCGTGAAGTCGAAGGCTGACTTTCCCCTAATGCCTGGAAGTTGAATTAAAAATTAGAATTTGCGTTACTCCAGACATGGAAAACTTCAATTTCTTAAACTGATTTTACGAGAAGTGTACTTACATTGGTAACATTGTCTACCGACTCGTGCTGCTGCTTTTTAGACTGCATAACAGCCCCTGGTGATTCAACAGTTACCTATAAAAAATAAATAATGAATAAGACTCGCACTGTATAAACGGTTGTTAATAGATAATTAAATTCCCTAGCGGCAAGTTTATAAAACTGAATTATTTTAAAAATCCATTTTCAGTATTTACAATTTTACTTACCCTTCGATTCTCTTGCAGCTTCAGTATGTAGCCTTGCAGCTCTTTAAGGCAGCTGGCCTCAACAGCCGTTAAAGAGTAGTCTTCGTATACCATCTTACGACAGATTAGATCGTAGATGGTACACAAGCCTTCCTCGGTACGGATAAGGCCAGAGGCTACAATCTGCAGGAGTTCGTTGACGGTAGACATGGTTCTTGACGTAGTTGATGCTGGAGTCGGAGCAGTGAAGTGGAATCAGTACAGCGATGCAGCTGGTTTTATACGTTTTTTCAATCCCTACTTTCACGATTTTTTTCTCACGGTACACACACAAAGAAGTTTAACAAAGCTGATGAGACATTAAAAATTTCAAGAAGATTGAATCACGCATTGTTCTTGGATTTACGCTTAAAGATTTATTTAACTTCCCTCCCGGTACAGTCACAGAAATAACATAAATGCACAAAATTACTTTTGTTAGAAAAACACTGTTTACTGACAAGTTTTATTTAACATATTTCCATTTTACAAAACTAGAAAGAATAGAACGTTGGTCTTTCAAGTCTTGTTTTTTCAGCTTAGATTAAAAATCCGTAGAACAATCCTTTTGTTATCGGATATTAGTCATTTCGTTGCAAGAAATTTCCCATCATTGTGAAAGTCAAATATAAATTCTATTTCAAACTGTAGCCGAAAAGTTTGAATCACGTATTGTTCGTGGATTTACGCATAAAGATTTATTTAACTGCCCTTCCGGTACAGTCACAGAAATAACATAATGCACGTTTTTAAAATTGCTTCGTTAGAACACACTGTTTACTGTCAAGTTTTATTTATCATATTTCCATTTTTACAAAACTATAAAGAATAGGACGTTGGTTTTTTCAATACTTGTTTTTTCAACCCAGATTGTTTAAAGCATATTAGTCATCTCGCATTTCACATCATTGTGAAATCGTTTTTAAGTTTAACAAAAGTTGCGGCGTTAGAAATGCAATGAGTTTTAAAATGCTTCATTATTTAAAAACGCTAATTTTGGGATTTATTGTAACAATTAAAATTGAGTTATTTCCATCTGTAGATCAGCTGACAATTAAAAATAGAATTAACGGCGATAGATTGTTATTTAATAAAATGCATTCCGAAGATTTAAGAATACTAAGTCACATGTTAGTTTTCGGGTTTTGTTTACGCTTTTTTTAAAAAATGCGACGAACCAGATGAGTAACGTTTGCTAGAAAGGTTTCTATTGTTAAGAAAAATTATTCCCTATTGACGACATAAGCTTTGAATTGTAAACATACAGGTCCCAACTTGTCGAAGACGTACCTTGTTTGACAAAAAAATGACTGTACTCAGTCTAGTTAATTTTATCGGCTGAATTGATACCGCGATAACGCCGAATTTTGATAACTTTGATTAAAGATTAATTCAATATGTCACTTAGGGTGAGAGAGATAGATTGATCTAATTAAACAGTTAATCTGATTGAATTTGACAACTTTGATTAAAGAATAATTCAATATGTCACTTAGGGTGAGAGAAATAGATTGATAACCGCTAACCTGATTGGTCTAGTCTTGATTTAATTCCAAGATGGCCGTCGCTTTTAATCGAAATTTTGATGGATTAAATTGATCGAGCTATTAATTCCAAGATGGCCGCCGCTTTTAATCGAGAAATTTTAATCGAAATTTTAATTGACCTAATTAAATCGATTGATCGAGCTATTAATTCCAAGATGGCCGCAGCTTTTAATCGAGAAATTTTAATCGAAATTTTAATTGACCTAATTAAACCGCGGATTGATCTAATTAAACCGCGGATTGATCTAATTATGACGTAATCTCATTAAATTGTCCTAAATAATCCGCGGATTGATCTAATTAAGCCGCTAATCCCATTAAATCGACCTAAATAAACCGCGGATTGATCTAAATTGGCCTAAATAAACCGCGAATTGATCTAATTAAACCGCTAATCCCATTAATTCGACCTTGATTGCGCAATCGATTAAATTGATTGACCCAATTAAAAACAAAATGGCCGCCCAAGTGCCCGTATTCTACTATTGAATTTTAAGCTGAAAATTTAGAATTAAGACTTTGAGAGCACCGGAGACTTGAAGGGATATATTAAAATGGAGAGAATTACTAATTTCGAAACAGCATATGTTAACAAATTCCTGGAGTAATTTTTCACTTTCCTGTAATCCTTTTCTGCCTGCTGAATTTTAGAATTGGTAACTTTACTAAATGTATACACACTTTTAGAGAAATGATAGAAATAATAAACTTGTGAAGATTAAAAAACTAAATATATAAGCTGAAATTACTTTGTGTGTTATTATTATTACTGTTAGTAGCAGCTCGTTAATTTCAAAGAATATTTGTATTTGTAGCGAATTTGGTATTTTATACTTATTTCTCCACCAATTGCTAATATCATTGAACAAGAAGATGTTATGTTCTTATTCGTATTCAATGCTAATATAGAAATTCTTCTTCCTTGAGTGGCGTGCCCGAATCACGGAAGGTAATTTAATATGGTAGCCAAATACCCAAAAAGGTATAAAGTATACCTGAAAGGAATTTTTGACTTATTCATAAAAGATTTTAGGTTATTAGTTATTACAAATACGAGGGTGAGATAAATGGGTCCCACGGTAGCCAATATATGGTGCAAATTATCACTAATTGCGTATAGTTTTGTACAGTTTTATCCTTCATAAATTTGAAATTCAGGTTTTACGAGTATAATATTTGAACAACTGTTTTGCATTTGATGGTCTGCTAAAACGAACAAGTATTGCATTTCATTAATCATGCGAAAACGTACGTAGTCGCAGGGATTAAACATAGTGAGAGTTTTTCCCCAAATTAAATCAAAGCTGAACTATTTTAGTTGAGTCTAATCTATAGCTTTAAACAGTTAAAACGTCAATTGCAACCCTTAAATGCGGCTATACTTGGTTGCAGACAATATTCTCGTAGACCAACAGTGGCTAGTTTTAAGAAAATGTTCCAGAAAGTGCTCGTACATAACATTGTATTGAAAGACCATTACTTAAAGGTCGTCCAAATAACTTAGGCGTTGAGTGCTCCAATTACTCAAACGGAATCAAAAACCCAAGTATATGCTCATTTATGAGCAGCTTTTCCGCGCTGGTGAAGGATAAATTCGTATGCAGTTGAAGAGACTTGGATGTATCAGAAACTAAGCAGGAATCAAAATATATTACCCCCCAAAGAAGGCGAAAGCAAAGTCCCATGAAGCAAAATTGTGATAATAGATAATAGGCATTGTGTAGGTTTGTTTAGTAGGAAACCTTTGTTACTCTTCTTTCTTGTATATACATAATTTTTTGATTTAATGGATAATATTTTTCTCCTTTTCTACCACCTTCAGGTACCTAATCGATTTTCTAATAAACAAAATGGGCTAAAGTCAGTTATTCAATTGTCGCGGTACTTTTCCGGTTATACAGTTGACTATACATTTATCCAATAGGCATAAACTGAAGATTATTCAAATATACGTACAAACGGCAAGGCATGAGAAGAATGAAATACAGACTATATGAAAATGCTGATATGACACTAAAGCAACAAAAAACAAAATATAGCCTAATAACATGATACAATGTGATTTTTTAAAGACTCAATTGCAGCAAGCCGCATTCTGTCTTAATAACCTTAGAACTGTCTGTATTAAGTCAAAATACGGCCTGCTGCAATTGAGTTTTTAAAAAATCACATTGTATGTTAATGCACAAATTAGAAAAGTCAGCAAACGGAAATTGGAAGATATGGGATAGGAGTAAGTACGCAATGAAAGACGATAACACTTTTTGCAGAAGCATTAATTGAAGGTTACTAATACACTTTTCTGCCAAAAATAAGAAAGGAGAAAACTGACGTAGTAGAAACCTGATTGATGGCGAGATAAGGAACGAAACTGATTTCATTACCTTCTTCCAGAAATGCCCAATAAAGATGTATTCGTACTACTTTCTATCTCAATTAATGGCCATAGATTTATTAGATCGCAGCTTAAACCATAATAAATTATAAAAATAGATAATCAAATCACCAAATGTTCTTAAGAAGACTTCAAGAAGTTCTAAATGCAACGGGCATGGACCAATTGAATAACCACATCATCGAAAACATGCTGAATACAGCAACAAGTACCTATAAAACAAAATGCGGGTGAAAAATCCGAAAAATAGAATGGCCACTGAAGCAACAAGAAGAATATTAAACTAGAAGAAAGGGATCAGGAAATAAGTATCAAAAGATGTGGAACAATACAATGAGAAATGAATGTAAATATAATTGAACGAAATAAAGGGCGAAAGTATTCAGAAGGAAGAAAAAAAAGAAGACACAAGCGTGAAAATTGAAATCGAAACACTTTCGAATTACTGCAGCGAAATAACAATAAGTGATTCTTAATTTTTGAATTGTTTGAAAACGGTAAATCAAAAGTCTACTTTAAGGCAAAAAAGTTCAAAATGATACCTAACTGTTTAATACCCTAAAAAGGCAATTAAGGGCAAAATAAAGATCAAATTTTTAGAAATTTAGATATTTCAAGACAGAAACACTAAATTGAATTGTGATTTGTAAAATATATAAATTCGATGAAAAAGTTCAAAGTGATTCTTAATTTTTCATATTGATGAGAGAACCTAAATTTGCATTTCAAATACTAAATTCGATACTAAAAACTTTTTGTTAGAAATTTTAACCTCACCTCGTAATAGGGATACTCATTTCAATTCAATTTCACTGTGCGCATGCGTTCCAGCAACAGCTGATCTTTGTTTTTCGTACCACAGGATCGGATTGTCGCTATTACATTTCCCAAAGATGCAGTGCTTTACTGCACCACGCATTTTAAAAAGCTTTAAATCTTCTTTTCCAGTAGAAACCAACACAATCTTAACAAACTTATAACAGATCACACATAAACAATCACATGCTTGGTACGAAACTTGCAACTGTCACGCGTGGAAAAGTCGCGCATGCGCCACAGCTCTTTTGCGAAATGAGTATGCCTATTACTATTCTTGAAAATCATTAATCCATTAAGTTGAAGAGTACATTAAAAGTAGTTCCCCGAAGAAGTGAATTCTTAGAAATTTAACTTCCAAAATAATAAATTATTATAAAAACTCCCATTGGTTGATTCTGTATAGCACTTAAGTAATTTTAAGGCATCGTTATAACTGCTAAGTATGGAAGGTCTAACAAAGATTCTTCGCCGTTTATTTATGTTTATGAGTGCTAATCAGATACGGCCAGATTTTTAAATCAAATTGGCATTTATGTCTCTTAACGCATGAAAGTAAGACACAAATCCACAAAGATATTGGAGTATAAAGCAAAAAAGGTATAAGTATAAATTTTGAGAGTCGCCATATTTTATGTCGCCTATTCAAAAGTTACTATCTGCCGCATCCTTGTAACTTACGATTATCACGCTGTCACATAAATATTTGGTTAAATCATATGACATAAGTAACAACAACAGCGAGTATGAGGAGTTTCAGACACAGTCATCTTCATTCCAATTTATGCGACGTGTATGCTTTCAATTTCGATATAATAACATTCTGTCGCTTTTGTGCCGATAATTGTGTGTTAGTGTGAGATAAATTCGGTAACAAAACACGTCTCCTCACAATGCTGATTCTAGTGAAATAATAAGATGCTAGTTACAGCTTCTAGAATGGCGGCAACTTGTCAGTCTGGCTGAGAAAACAACCCTCGCGATTCTCTCCCTGTGGCTCTACTACAATGTATTATGTTAATACTGTTTTGTTTGCAAACTCAGAAATTAATATTGTAGTAATGGGATCGCTTTGTCAAGTACTGCATACGATGTTAATGGCGTGACATTCTTATGTTTTCTATTATTTGTAACAGATTTTTATTTTGTCATTTATAAAATTTATTGTTAATAGAAGTTACATTTACTAATGCAATGTCATCCTCAGGACTGTAATTAAAATTATAGGATGTTTCACGAATTCCATCAAAATTAGTGCTGCGCCAACTAACAATTATATTGAAGGGTGGATAAATTAGACTTTTAACGCCTTTAGAAATGTAATATCTAGGCATTTCTACAGTGTTTCGCAATATTTTCCAACAAATAATTAGTTTTCGTTCGCAGAAGCATGAAGATTATTTGCAAAAAGAACTTATATTCTAATTTCGAAAACTCTCCTAAAAATAAAATTATACTTTCTATGAATGTTCTTTTTCTCTCTTTCTTATTCTTCATTCATATGCCTTTCAGGGTCGTATTAGGAGTTGGTGCAATCCCTCTCACCCATTTTTTCCATGCTTTTTGCCCCTTACTAGTGTTTGCATTTCTGTAAAATTTTTGTTCTTCAATACTTTTCTGCCATATTTTCCTAGATTTTCCTTTCCTCTTTCTACCTTCTGCGTTGCTTCTAAAGTCTTCTTTATTAGTCTATCTGTCTCCATCTTCATTATACACCCGTACCTCTCCTCCAGCTTTGTCAGAATTGGTTTTTGTCCTAATTATTCTCTTATTTCCTCGTTCCTCATTCTATCCCACTTAGTTTTTCCTGCAATCTTGCCTAGGAATTTCATCTCCATCGCATTTACTTTTAACTGTAACGCCTATGATTCACTTCGGTTTTGTTTCTTGTTCTACTTAATCCTTTCCCAATACCGATTTATTGATTGTATGGGCTATTCTTGTTGCTTTGTTCGCTCTGTTTGCTATTTCTGCATTAATGTTTCCGTTATTCGATATATACCACTTTCTAGATATTCCTACGTGATTACCATTTCTAAACTTCTGCCCTTGCATCATATGTCTGTAAATCTGTCAGTCATATTTTCATTTATTATCATAACTTTCTTCTTGTTTATGTTTGTCTCTATTTTTATTTTCTTATTTCTTCCATCCACAGGTTGACAAGCTGCTGAATCTTTTCATGTGAATCTGCAATTAGTACTATGTCGTCAACACATAGGGTAAATGTGGGATATATGCCCCACCTAAGCGTTACTTGACTTCCTCTGCAAGTTAAGCGAGATAGACGCATAAAATATATACCATTTTTGAAAAAGATATCTATAGTATTCATAGAGAAAGTTAATTTATATGTTGTGAATAATTTTGAAATAGAAATACATCCAAATCTATATTCACTAGTTTTGAGTATAGTTGCCCTTTACTGTGGATATTTGCCCCAGTCTCAGGGATATTTGCCCCTTATGGATATAAACGCCCCACATGAATAAAATAATCTCGAGAAATATCAAAAACAATCTATTAAACCATGAAAATAATACAAGACAACTTTATTAATTTAAATAAAATAAATTTGTGTCGAAATAATGTTAATGAAGGGACAGTAGATATACCAGTTATTAAACGACGTCTTAACGTCCTGGAGGGAATTTCATATAATCTGCTAGCTTTATTTATTCCCATAGATTTTTTTGAAATTTTGTTTAATGCCTCTCTTAGGTTTTCTTCGGACCACGTAGCCCGGGCAACTGCATTTTGTTTCCTAATATATTTTCTAGGCATTTTGAGCTAGAAAAGTAATATACTATTGTAATAGTTGAATACTACTTCGATATAAATACTTAAAGTACATTAGGGCATATATCCCCGAATAGCAGTGAGGCATCTATACTCTACACATATTTTTGAAGGGGATAGATGCCCCTACGAATTTTTAAACATCGCGGGCGATTTTGCCGTACAATTTGTCGATAAAACCTAACCTTAATATGTCCTACGATGTATTATAGTGAAATTGACTGAATAGTACTAATAGGAACAATGCAGTAGCTTATAGTATGAATCATAAAAAGTACAAATTTAATAGTAAGTGTTTGCTTACCTCATCCGTGATAAAAATTAACAGCAACTTTACACTTTATTCATATACCGACCAGCAAATTGATACAAGACTTCCAAGTTGCACATTGTTCAATTATAAGACATGTCCGGGGCATTTTTTACACAGCTAATTAATTATAATGTACGGAGGCGTCTATCCTCGTGGGGCATGTATCCCACATTTACCCTAATAAGCTGTCCACTTTTATTGGTATGCGGTTTCTATATACTTATTGCCCTTTGCGATTTTACATTGGTGTTCTTTAGTATTCCATGCATTATTATTATGAACAGAAATTTTCAAATTTCCTAATATTTAAAAAAAATTTAGTTTATAAAGCAAATCTAACTTCAGAACTATTTCAGAAGAGAAATTAATTTTTTGGAAGTTTTCCTAATTGCAAGATGTTCAAAAGGAATTTCTAAATATTTTTCAGAAATGGATTAACATCTTTCAGGTATTTTCTAATTTCAATATACTACTACTTCTTTCAAACAAAAAATTACTTCCAATTATTTTCGAGAGAGAGAAAAATTAATTTTTTTAAAATTCCTTAATTTCTGATTTCAAATAAAATTTTCTAATGTTTTAAAAAAATTAAATTATGTTTTCCAGTCATTTTCTTACCTTAGAATAGTTTTTTCAATAAAAGTTTTCTTTCACAGACAATTAATTTTTTGACGGGCTTTTCTAATTTTAAAATTTTCCAAAAGGAAATTCCAAATATATTTCAAAAATAAAATTATGTTTTCCGAATATTTTGTAGTTGCAAAATAGGTTTTGAAAAACTTTCCTAATTCTCGATTCTTCATAAAGAATTTACAAATGTATTCCAAAAATGAAGTATCTACCTACTTTCCAGACATTTTCTATTTTCAAGATATTTGTTAAAAAGGAATTTAGTTTGCTTTCAAAGAAAATCTAACTTCACAAAGAATATTGGAAGTGCCATTAATTTTTAAAAGGTCTCCTACTTTCAGATTTATTAAAAATAATTTCCAAATATTTGCCAAAAATAAGATTATATTTTCCAGAGTTTGGCTAATTTCGAAAAATTTATTTATTTTTTTAAAGCAAACCTTCGCAGAGGAAATAACCTTTTGAAAAGGTTTCCTAATTTCAGATTTTTCAAAAATAATTTCCGAATACTTTTAAAAAATGAACTTATTGAACTTTTGGAAAGAAATTATTTCCGAAGGTAACCGAATTTTTTCTGGAGCTTTCCTAATTACAAATTTTTAAATATTAAGAAAAACTAAAATATTCTAGTTCTAATTTTGTAATCTTTTCAAAATAAAATATTTTTTATAGGATGATTTTCAAATTTCAAGATATTGTTTGTGACGTACCTTTTAATAAAACTTTTGCAACAACTGACTTCCTATAATAAATTTATTATTGTGCTGCGGATGAGCAGTCTTTCACAACCAGCTACATGGGGTTCGATAGTGTTGGTAGCTGAAAAAGTTTGGAATATAAACCTTTGTTAGCTTGATAAAGTAACTCTAGCAATAGATACCGCGAATTAATTAAAAACACGAAGCACAACATAGTAGAAAGGCAGAGTTGATAAAAAAACATGACGTGGGTTTATTATAACAACTGAAATTTGAACCTCTGTCTTCTTGGTTGGGAAGTAGTGTCCAAAGCGTTAAACGATCAAAGTGAATAGAAAAAGTTTCTGTTTTTATTCAGTAACAAATTAAAATATAAGGATGAAGGATTTCGGTTTTTACGTGCAGTGGTGGTCTCCTGAGTTTTAGAAATATTTTCCAAATTTTTTCAAAGATTTCCAAAGGGAGGAGATTTAGAGTTAGATAGTTTTCACGTACTAAATATTGAAAACAATAAATTTAATATAAGACGTTTATCAAAATGAACTAAACGCAATCCACAATAATGAATTTAGGGGATTTTGATCCTTGGTGGTTTTAGCTGATTTATTTTACAGCAACTTTTTGTAAATAAAATCTTCTAGAATAGTGCTTTTTCACATTAAAAAGTAGTAAAACTTAACACCGTTAGATCCTTAAACAAGAGCACTTGCTTCGTATTTGTAAAGAAACATCTAAGTGGCTCCCTTTGTTTGATTACCCAAAAAATAAAGTCAAAAAAGGAGAACGCACGTGAAATCCTTGGGAAAGCGAAATGTGTAACGAATCAATCAAACCCGTTAGCGTCTAACCGGAGAACTTTAGAGACTAATGTATAAACAATGTTTAACACAAGGCCCATTATTAGCTAAATAACTACTCGATACAGAACCACTTCACACTTCGACCCTTCCTAATACAGTGGTCAAAACGCATTCCTACAACCCCAGAGGCGCGGTCAGCTAATTATTTTAGACCCTTACTTGGCCTCTACGGCCACGGCACTCGTACTTGTATACACACATAAATACTATTTCGGGCTTCTGCGGCTTCTACTACGTACTAACTTACAATGCAGGTGACCCAACCTGTACAAATTAGAACTATTAAGAAGTTACTTACTTGTATTTGTACGTATTATCTGTACTAAAGCTGTTTGTTTTCTTATGTATGCACTTCCTAACAGAACACTGTAAACCGATAATTGTTTTCGAGAAGGAAATTCAATTTTCAGATATCCATTGTTATATCTCAACGTCTGTGAGAATTTTTTGTACTGAAATATTAACACTTTCTGGGATTATTAATAGAAATAGTTATTTGTATAACTAGGGAGGAAAGCCATGTATTCTCTCCCGCGGATGAAGATAGACGACATTCAGCAACGGCAATGAATGTATTATTTAGTGACCCCGAATTGGCTTGTACAGCTTTACTCTTAGACAAAGACGAGCTTAAAAATTTCCCAAAGAAACGGAACCGAAAATGGGTAGGTACATTCAGTATTTAAAAAAAGAAGACCAGGGAGAACACTGTACATTGTACATTGTATAAAGACATGCTAAATTATGATGACAAGTTCTACCAGTATTTTAGAATGCCAAAAAGTAAATTTTACGATTTACTGAAATTGCTAGAACCAATGATGTTGAAACAAAATGCATCATTTCATGAGGCAAATTCACCGACTCGCGACACGGATCGTAACGTACCGTCAAAACATTCTTGTTTGTCGGTGTCGTTCCGTGACGTTGACGGAACGTGTAGGTCGCTACCGCTTAGTGTGAATCTACAAATAAAGAGAAAGAGGAAGGAGCATAACACCAACATTCTGCAATTTAGATGGTGTATCAATATGGCGGATTTTAGAAGGTCATTGGCTGCGAACACTAAATACGTCAGCTGTCAAAAAAACGTAAATAAACAGTTAATCTACCAATAAAAATTGGTGCTGGTTGGTGACTCAATATGGCGTGTGTGACGTATTTCCGCTGCACTTGTAGTTATGCACCATAATACCTTAGTCTCCTTCCTTTTTCTTTTTATTCGTAGGTGTGAACAGTCCTACCTGAAACTCACATTTAAAAATTTTGTCGTGTCGGTGCCGATACGTGTCGTGTTGTTACGTGACGGTTCATGTCATATAATGTGAATCGACTTTTAATGGCTTCACTCGCTCGGTAGGGAATTCTTTGAAATTATTCTTACCATTGCGTGAGATTCGAACCCAAGACTCCTAGCGAGGAGCCCAGAACCCTTACCACTGCACCTACGAACTTTTCTGTACCAAAATTATCATAGTTAAAAGTCCTCCGTGAACGTAATATTTCCCCAAAAAATTTCACCTCAAAAATCACTGTAGGAAAGAAGGGAAAAGTAAATTTTCTTAATGTAAACATGACGCAAAGATAACCAATTGCAATTTTGGGGTGAAAAATTATAATCGCTCTTCTTGCTTCAAAAACAACCGAGTTGCTTTTACCGAACCTTCAGTAGTGCATATAATTTTTTTGGCAAGTTCTAGGAGATACAGATTTCCTCTAACAATTGTTAAATTGTAGGAGCTTTAAGTAACTCTTTTTATTGTGAGATAAACATGAAAACTACAAAATTAAAAAGCACTCAGAAATGTAAAGGTAATACGTACATACATTAATATAAGAATTTTAATATAACGTATGAAGGTTACAACGAATGACTGATGCCTCTATATTCATCTCAAACCAACATGTGCAAGATGTGGTTTAAAATTGACACTTCAAAAAATCGTATTGCTCTCCGTTCTATCAAACTTTCATACAAAAGTTCCGACATGATTAATTTTATAGTATCAAAGAATAATTTTGTAGCAACACGTTGAGGAAAAAAATTATAAAGGAAACTTTTAAAATCGACATCTTAGATAATTAATTATTAATCACCAAGTATGGAAAATCTAGCGACAGTTTTCTGTCAGTTTTAAATTTTAAAATTTAAAATGACTAGTACTCTCTCTTCTCTTCTGATCTTTTATAAACAAAACTAAAAAAAACTGTTGTTTTGTACCATTTTATTTACAGGTTTGGTTCCTACAGCAAGTTAGCACAATTTAATCTAAAACAGTAAAACAGTTAACTAACTGTTTATTGGCGAATACACAAAAAACGTATTTACTACATCATGTACTGATTACAAAATTAATTAAGCCTAAGTGTTTCGTTAACGATCGGTTAGTGTATTCTTGCTAATACGTTGTTGTTTCTCCTGTACAAAATTAATTCTAAACTAATAAAAATTGTTTCTAGTTAATTCCACATATTATTTACACTTGTACAAGATTAGTTTTCAAAGCAAATTATAGATAAATAACAGTAGTTATTTTGCGCTAATTTTGTTTAACAATTGTGTTATTAATAAAATAAAGTCAGATGTGGGTTAAAATGAAAATTATACAACATTCAGGTGTCATTTTAATCAAGTGCTTGGAAGAAAATAAAAGCTATAAATAAAAAATTAAATAAAAACCACTGAAATACACTTTTCAAGCTTTTTAATTTAGAATTATTGAAAACCCAAAGAATAATAATAATTCGTTCAATTTTTCCTTGTCTTATAAGCAATATGGCACTTTATGAACGACATTGTTACAATGAAATTGAAAATATCCTTGCAAAATTAAATTTGTTTATGCTGCCTTTGAACTGCTAACATGTAAATCTTATTCTTGTAAATATAATCATTTTAGCACAAACACGTTAACTTACACAACCTACGTAATTGTATAAACTGCAGAATAAAATAAGTAAATAAAATGTTTCTCAAACATGTTAGGATTTTACTTGAGATTGTGTTTCAAAACATAAGACGTGTTAATCCATACATAATGGTTTTTCAAGTGAAGCATGATAAACACGGAAAATGTATAGTGATAAACGTAATTCTCGCATTACAGAAAACTTAAGGCTAGTAAAGTGGTTGATTTTGAAAAAACAATTAGTATGTACTATCGTCCACAATAGAAGGGCAAGTGTTATGCCTTTTACGTTCTTTTAATTGCTGTGAAATTTGTAATTATTTAAAGAGTAAACTTTTTATGTAACAAGGACTGATTCACAATAAACAATTTTTGTTTGCGAGGATGGTACATTTGGAAATATTTGCAATTTTTATCCAATCAGATAGTGAAAACACATTGCGATTATAATTTTTAGTTTACTTTAGTTTACCAGAAATATTGTAGTCTGTTCAACGAACAGAAGGAAAGTGCAAATTGATCTTAACCTGATGCACAAATAATCTGTTTTTATACAGAATTCAGATTTGTTGTCAAACAAGTTGTGATTTTATTTAAATAAACTTATATAATGTTTACCTACGTTTTGAATTTTGTAAAGTTCTGAGAGTTATTCTATAAATTGTTGTGTTTGATAAGATTTTAGAAAACACAATAAATAATTAGAGAAGATTAGACTTCTGCAAAGCGAACATACTAAAAGGGCTCAATAAAATCGGATTATTAGTTAACAGTAGGACCAAATTTTAGACCGAGAGGAAAATACAAAAAATCGAAATTCTGAATCTAAAAGTCAAATAAATATATTCGAAAAATTTCAAACTTGAGAAGGTAAAGTTGTATAATTCTAAAAATCCTACAATTTGTTGATTTTGAGGAATAATTAATTTAGTAAAGCTGTTAAATCATATTTGTGCATCCCAGTCTAAAGTCACATGAATAAATCGATTAATATTGTTGCTAAATACTATATTTGGCAAGAATATAACGTAGTTGTTATTCATGGTCGAATATTTTTGAAAGCATTGCCTAACCTAATTACAAATACCGCCATCTAAGCTTCAAAAAGCTCCAAGTTTAACCCTAAAAAACGTTATCCTTCTTCCACCGATATGTTTACTTGAAATTATTAAAATCATGTAAGATTTTTTATATTTATTAGAACCTAAAAATGCCGATTCCAAGCTTTTATATCCAGCATTAAATTTACTAATGGTTGTTTCGATCGGCTTAATAATATGTGCCCTAACAGGAATGGGCCCACCACACCTCCTTGTCTTAGATCTTCATTTCGTATAAATTCTTGGTATATCACGTTATCTGTTCCTGGCTTGTTTCTGTTTTTCTTTTACATAAAACGCGGCGTTATGTAGGATTCCACACCGCACCCATAATTATATCTTTTTTAAGTTGATGTAAGGAAAACAATTGGGCATAGGGCTTTATAGGAATAAAATGAAAGTCAAACTAACGTGGAGCACCTCACACAGAACAGTCTTTATGAATATAAAATCGCTTTTCTTAGATTTTTATGTACATCGTTGGGCAAGTGCCACGCAACCAATTTATTTTGCACCCTTCTTTATAATGACGTTTATGTCAATTTGGTATTGACTACTATGTAGTTGAATGGACTATTGATTCCTTTAAAGTTTAAACTATATAAAGCATCTGGTCCTGATGGAGAAATTATGCCTTTACTATTACAGCAAAGGAAAACAATCATCATGCCAAAGTTTTCCAGACTATTAAAGGAAAGCGTGGCAACGGAATTTATTGCTGCAGCCTGGAAGCATTCAAGAATTGTCTTTATTCTTAAATCTGAAGGAGACTTCTCACTGGCAAAGGGGTACAGTCCTATCACTTTACCATGATTATCATACTTCTCTCGAGTCAATGATAGTGGCAGTGAGGATTAGTGGAGTAAAAGGCGCCATCTGCAAATGGAGTAGCAATATGCTACATGATAGAAGAATACAATCAACCTTATCAAGTAAGACGATGGAGATAATAGCTACCAAAGAATGCCCACAAGGGGGGTCTTCTCACCGCTACGGTGCATCAATTCCTCGTCGAACTATAAATGGTCAGGGGTATGTCAATCATTTGATGACACTCATCTCAGGCAAGTTCAACAACACAGGACAGATTCTTCTTTTCTTGTATTACTTTATGAAGTAGATACAAGGACTCTTACGAAAACAGCTTGTAAACAAGTAGTGAGTTTTGACACATGGTGCTTAATATTTCTCGGGCATACTATGTCACTAACGACAACGTAACGCAAAAAAGAGATTTAAAGACAATTGAAGTACAAGAACTTCAATACTTGGGATATGTCCTCCGTAAGGAACGATACCAACTACCGCAGCTCATTTTACAAAATAAAATCGAGGGTAGAATAAAGCCAAGAAGAAGACGTACGTTATGGTTAAAGAATCTAAGACAGGATTGTCGTCGACGAAACTATTCCCTTTAGCAATGTCCTCTGGCGACATGGCACTATAACAAGAAGGACTTCTTCAATAAACAATTACAGGTGAGTCAAGAGGCTAAATACTTAGGTATAAAATTGGATACTAAGCTAATCTGGAAATCACATATTCCAAAAAGCATTAATAAAAGAAAGGCAATTCTTATGGCAACAAACATGCTTGGTTCTATACTGCTGTGGTGAGAGCTATGGTTACCTACGAATCTGTGGTGGCGAACCGTTAAACAGAGGCAAGCCTAACTGGAGCTATCTAAACTCCAAAGACTTGTGCTGCTGGTGTATTATAGGAGTGATGAGAAGCACTCAAACTCCTACCGCGGAAACTCTATTATGTAAGACTACCTCGCTGCGATATTCTAATCAAGGTACAGGATGGTGGCGTACAGGTTGAGATACAACGAATATTGACAAACCAATTATTAGAATTGAGCAGTAACGAAATATCTGTAATAAACCCTTTCACATCATGTTTGACTGGGAAGAAGGATTAGTAAAAAGAAGCAGGAAGGTAAAATAATTTGGTAAGTATACAAATGGGTCCAAGACTAATAATGGTAGTAGAACTACTATATATGGGAAATTTTCTCAGTTTCGTGCATACGTATTTCTAGGGAAATATGCTACAATATTCCAGGCAGAAACTCATGAAATAGAAGTCTGTCTGCAGGAGAATATAAAAAGCAACTATCAAGGCAAAAACATCCTTCTGGTAGCAGATGGCCAGGCTGCTTTAAAAACCCTAACCACGAGATTAATTCAAAATTTGCTCATTTTTTAAATTAAGTTTTCAGCTTTCTTATTACTTCAAAATGTAAACGATTTAATTCAAATTATACATATATTTGGAAGCTAACCTAACCTAGTTTAACTCTGTGACAACGAAGTTACAAAGTACAAGTAAAAGCCTAACTGAAGCTTAATGTTAAGTTCTTTTCTTGATATAAAACGATTAATTCGGGGAGTTTTACTTAATTCCAATAAAAGTTTTTGTGTTTTCCAATTTTCAAACCTCTTAGACGAATTCAGGGTTAAAGTAGATTTGAAAATAGCAGTTATTGGAGTAAAATTTTGAATTTAGACCACAATAACACAACATTTGTCAGAATAAATTATTTTGGCAGTAGAAGCGATTTGATAAACGTAAAATTTATAATTTCAGTTTATAATTTGTGTTTTCCATAAATTACAAGCACTTTTAACGGCTGCCTGTAATAATTCAGATTTTCATGAAAAAAACTCGTTTCGTTTAGGAATTATTAAAGACGAGTTGTCGTATGAGACAAAAGTGCTTCAAAATATTACTTCTCGGAGAACATTTACGATTGTTCATAATTCTTACCTTTATATTCCTCTCAGCTGGTTGTATTTTAAGTGTGATCGACAATTGTCTAAGCAACGTTAA
This sequence comes from Melanotus villosus, assembly GCA_963082815.1. Classification (NCBI taxonomy): domain Eukaryota; kingdom Metazoa; phylum Arthropoda; class Insecta; order Coleoptera; family Elateridae; genus Melanotus; species Melanotus villosus. The sequence goes on along the minus strand of OY720420.1, from coordinate 3,362,774 downwards.
GCCGTGGAGCTTCTCTTCACAACGCTATTAAGACCGTCACCTTGGCGAGGTCGTAAAATTTTTATTTATTAGCGACCCCAGGGAGAGCATAATTCTACTGCCAAATTTGTTTGCTTGTAATTTTGCACCATGTATTAAAGCTATTGACACTTTTATATTTAAGGCCATTGTACCCCACGCGATACTCTTTTATGCCAGTAATTCGGGGAAAATTTCGTTATAAAAGCGTGCCAAAATAACAAAATTGTTTCTAATGCGGTTGACATGTAAAAAGGAAACCACAAAAACACCAAGTAAATCCGTTTAAATGAATCGGATTCGATTAAATTAATGGGAACTTGCGGGTGTCCTTTGTTTAGGAGAAACCTTAGGTTATGTTTGTTGATTTTGATGTATTTCGGACAATCAAGGTTGAATTTGAACAAACATTCTAATTAATCACATTTTTGTCTTGTGTAGGTGTTCGGGTCACTCGGGATTTAGGTGAAACTGTTTCTAAATTTAAACTCTCATTGTGGTTGGCACATTGCGAAAGATCGTTAACTAACAGGAACATTGAATACAAGTAAATTTTATTTATTGTCATTAATTCTGAATGAATCTTTAGTAAATATTATTTCGTCGCCTAAAGTTTCGAATTTTTTTATTGATTCGGAATTTTATCAACTAACTAAATTTATTAGGGGCTAACCACGACTATTTTTATGTGGCAAATTAATACTAAAATTTAGGAAAAGAAAACCACGGTAGTCTCTGCACAGTTTAAAATCTTAAAAAATTGTAAATAAATTCACACAGGCTTTTTTTGGAAAAGGTATTTAGCTGTTAGCTTGTACACGCATGCATAATTGCTATAAATTATCTGTTCGCTTTTATAAAGTCTGATATATTCTCAAGCAAAAGAGAAATTTTATTAAATGGCAAATCCTTATGTTTTCTTAGAAAACAAATTTTTGAATGGTAGGATATTCAAACAATTTCTAGAAATAAGCATTCTAGCTATCTAATGCAGTTAAACCTAAACTAATGAATAAATATGATCAATGCTATTTGAAAGGTGACTTGGCTTAAAAATTTGATTGTATAAAATTAGACTTCTAGGCATTATTTACAAATCTACTGCTCTGCTCCTATGCCCTCATTCAAGAGCCGATTATTTAAAAATGAAGTAAAATTGGAAATTCTTTTGGCGATTCTTGCAAAATAGGAGTATATATTTATATTTTATTCGACTTTCTTTCCATAAATGGTTTGCGGTCCTATTTGGTCGCCGATTTGGTAGTAAAAACTTTAAATTTCTAATTTATGAAACTTTTTTAAAGTTTTCAATTACATATTTGTTCTAATCGGTATTTTCATGGTGGATGATAGACTGACAAAAATAGTAAGGAATGGAAAACCAAACACAAAACGACCAACTCAAGAAAACAGATGACAATGACACCAAAGGAACAGGTCTAGGACCTAATTGGAAGTCGAATAAGTAATTTTCCTCTATAAAGCAACTTTTCTTAATGATTTTATATTCAAATAGGATCGGTTCAGAATTTTGAAAATAGGTATTTTGTACAACCCTTCACTATAAATTAGCAACTTCATTTAGTCTAAGCCACGGTCTAAGCACAGTTCCACACTCAACGCTTTTTAAACTTCTCAGACAGCGATTTTGTAATTTTGCCTTTATTTACTAATAAAAATTGGAAATAAAATTGAACTTAAAGTAAAATCACCAGACTTTACTTATTCAAAAAATTCAAACTTTGATCTAATTTAAAACAAAAATTCGCACTAGGGTTAAGACTTTAACGGCATCGGAGGTTTGAAGATGTGATGTTTGGAAATTGTTCGAATTCTGAATTCGAATTTTCAAATGAATATTCACAATTTAGACCTTAAAAATATTTGAAAACAGCATCTGTTGAAATAGATTTAACTTTAAATTAGGAGTTGAAAGATATAGATTTATAATTAATAAATAATTTATCTGTATGCCAGGGCCAAGCGTCAGGCTAGCGTTATGCTAGTCCTTGGTTCAAATCTCCAGATGGGCAGGATTTTTCTGCAGTGTGGAGGTCGGTATCGAGTCCTGGTGGTCCTGGCGACGCTCTACTTCGAATACAGGGCTAAGAGGTAGAGTAACAAGGCCCTACATACATGTACACAAACTTACACTATACACAAATACACATGGTTCAGTATGTAGGTATTAAAGGGCACACCAGGGTGGGACCGGATTGTACATTGTACCCGTAAAGACCACATACGCTAATACACCAGCCTCGACCCCGAAAGGTAAAAGAGGTCACAGATACAGACAGACAAATCTATAAATCTTTAGAATTTCGCAGATTTAAAGACAGCATTAAATGTGTAAAGATTAATTGAGATTTGAACTTAAAGTCAAGCATTTCAATGTCAAACCCTAAACATCAAAATTTACATTTGGGAACTCAGCAGTCAAATTTTAGCATACAAAATTTGGATAGGTATACTGCTAAATTTTAAGGTCTGAATTACTAATGTTCAATTCAATATTTTGACTTTTGGATTTTATTAATGCTACTGTCTTCAAATTCCCATTAGTGTTAAGGCCTTTGTTCTAAATTTTGAGTTTAAAATTATACATTCCCTTTTACAGTTGCTCCAAATCTACGATGTTGTTAAAGACCGAATTCTAAATTTTCAATCCTAAACTCAAAAGGTACCTATATTACTTTAGCAAATGCTACATTCAAATCATCGAAGGTGGAAAGATCTGAATTAAAAATGTCCAATTCCAATGTTAATCCATTTTAAGAGACCCTGTTGAAGTTTAAGGTTTGATTTTCAAATTTTCAAATAAAAAATCAGAATTCAATTAATTTTGTTTTTAAGCTCCAAGTACTTTGAAGGTCTAAATTCATAGGCTTTAATTAGAGGTTTGACTTTAATAGAAAATTTTTCATAAATTTCATATATTTTTAAAGTCTGAATTTGGAATATTTAATTTTAAATTTTGAATTCTATCCCTTTCAATTAATACAGTCTTCAAATTTTCGACGTCGTTTAGCCTTCATTCTAAATTTTCAGTTCACAATTACATTGGTTACAGGTTTGAACTTTAAATTTCAATTCAAAATTCAAAATTTATTTCATTTTAACAAATTCTATGTTAAATTCTTCGCTGTTATAAAGATCTAAATTGGGAATTTTTAACTGCAAATTTGCAAATCCTTAAGGTCTTAGACCTTCCAAGTCAACTTCAAAGATTTTTTAAAAAAGTCTGAATTCAGAATTCTCAATTCCAAATTCAAAATCCAAGTTTAGCCCACTTTAAAGGAGTCCTTGCACGATCAATCGGATCGACATTCTGACTGAATCAATCATACTGACCGTCCTGAGTTCAATCACAAGGGACCCTACACCATCAGTCAGACTGACAGTCGAAATGAGATAATTTTAGCTAGGTCGACAGCAAAGTACCATCGAGTGTCGAGTAAAAAGAAGTAGGCTTATTTGGCCATTGTTTTGGCATTTGTTACCAAAAGAAAGGTTAAACGCGGATGTCGGGTAAAATAATGGTACAAAAATTCGTGAGATCTCAAAGAGCACTGCTGAAGGTATGACTATAAGAATTACTACCACATGAACGAGCGCCTCTTCAACTCTTCAACAAATTGCTCAGCAAGATAGATCCTCATCTATTTAGAACAGATACAGTCATGAGAAATTCTATATTGGTAGAGGAAAGAATGACAGTCGTCCCCCCACCACCCGTGTTTGACGCTTGGATTTCAAAATATCCAGAAATCCGTCAATCCATCAAGCTGGACTACACGATCCATCAGATTGTCAATCCTTGGCCGGACTGTCAATCCGATTGATCGTGTAAGGCCCCTTTAACAGTTTAACACATATTCTGTTTCCTAATCCTCGATATTTTCAATCTTTGAATTGTGAATTCGATTCCGAATTAGTAATTGAATCCATCCTAACAAATCTTGCCTTCAAGTCTCCGATGCTGTTAAGGTCCTAATTACAAATTTTCAGTTCAAAATTCAAAATATGCTTTAGGTTTGCGGTATTTTTAAATCTCTAATGTTGCTAAGTTCGAATTACAAATTTAAAATTCCAAATTCAAAGTTTAATTCGTCTCAATAAATCTTCAAATCTTCGATATTGTGATGCGAATTTTGAATTTCCAATTACATATTCAAAATGCAAATCACTTTAATCGATGTTATTCTTCATCACTTATGGGATTTTAAATTTAAGGACAAATTGATTTTTTTTGAGAATTTGATTTCTTTATTGTTCTTTTTTAGTGACAAACTTCGAATTCCACGTCCCATATTTATTAACTTAACGCAAGATTGAAACTCAAATTTAAAACTTAAAAGTAAATTCCCTTTGACGGATTTTAACTAAAGTTGATGCTCAGATGCGAGTTTAAATGTGACTGTAATTTTATTGAAATTAATAGCAAAATACTGAAAATAAAATGAAAAAATGTTAACACTGAATTTATTTATTTATGAGCTTTTAAATGGTTTTTCTGGTAATTGAGTTTTCATGATTTCATGATTAATGTCTTCAATTTTGAGATTCAACCTAAATTCGCAATGTTAATTTAAACTGTCTTCAAATCTTTGGTGTGCTTATGTCCCGAATTTTAAATTTGCTCAATTCGTAATTCCCTTTTCAAATGCTTATTGTCTAAATTTTAAATTTTCGATTAGAGATTCAAAATTAAATCCTCCATTTTAATTGTTGTTAATTCAAGCATTCGACCATCTTCATGGTGTAAATTCCCCACTTTCAATTCCAAATTTAGAAAAACAGTTTCAAAGATTTAATGATAGCCACCCTCCGCTACGAGTGGCAACCAAAGGAGAAGAACAGATGCTAGCTTAAAAATCATATCGATATTGTTAAATTTTTGACTCAAAATTTTAAAATTCATATATTTTGACAAATATTGCGTTCAAATATGCAAAATTTTCAATTCCAAACTCAAAAGTTAAGTCTACTCTATTCGGAAGATTTTATGGTCTGCATTGGGAATATTGAATTTCAAATTCGCAATTTTCTCAATCTGTTTTCAAATATCTTATGACGTTAAGGTCTTTGGGGTTTATTTAATTTTATTTTTTCTTTAATTTCCTATACTTATTAGATAAAGTCTGAATACTGAAATTTCCAAAACAAAATCAAAATTTACTTGGCTTTAAGAAATGCTATTGGGGCTATTAAAGTCTAAACCCCGAATTTTTAATCCTCAATTCACAATTTTATCCAACGTAATAGGCGCTATGTTTTTACGGTCTCAATCTCAATTTTGTAAATCCAAATTACAATTTTATTAAAATTAATTCGTGCTATTTCCTCAATTCTTTAAAAATATGGTTTGAATTTCAACTGTTTAAATCAAAATTTAAAATTTAATTATTGTCGACAGATGTGGTCTTGAAATCTACGATGTTGTTGCGGTCTACATTCAGAATTCACAATCCTAGTTCAAACATAAATCTGCTTTAAGGCATGCTGTTTCTAAATAACCGATATTTTAAGGTTTAAATTACCAATATTCAATTCCAAATTTCTAATTTTATCCACTTTAAAAATACTGTCTTCCGATAGTATTAAGGTTTTTGTTCTAAATTTGCAATTAAATATTAAATCCATTTTTGCAGTAACTCCATATCTGCCATGTCGTTGAAGTCCGAATTCTAAATTTTCAAAATGCCGTCTTAAAATAATCGATGTTGGGAAGATCTGAATTATAGATTTTCAATTACAAGGTGAATGCATTCTAACAGTCGCTATCCCGAAATTGTCAACGTCGGATTTCCAAATTTTCAAATCGATGTTCAAATTGCAATTAATTTTAACAGATTTTGCCTCCAAACATTCGATATTGTTAGTATCTACTTAAATTCAGAATTTTTAGTTCCAAATAGGAAGTGTGACACTTGGATTTTATCACAAATTTACAGAGCATTTTAATTCCTCAATATATTTTCTGTTGGTAATTGACGCTTATTCATTTAAATCAAATTTGCGTCGAAACCTTAATTCTAAATTTCTACGTAACAAAAAATCCAAAAATTACATTTGACGACATAAAATAGAGTTAAAAATCCATGAAAAAAGTAGTCATCCAAATTTAATGTCAACAGAATAAACTGAAATCATGGTCTATAATAAACACTTTCCCACCAAAAAGTCTATTACTTTCTGTTCAAATAACTAGCCAACCAAGTAGGTACATAAATAAATTAATAAGTAAACAAATAAATAAATAACAAAAAAATAAAGCCACAAATAAACAAATAATTAAACGAACACGTTTTCCATACCTACACAATGAACCTACAAAATACACTTATTGATCGCTAAAATAAAAAGAAACGAATCGAATCTCGTTCTTTTGATATTAAAATAATTATAAAATTCTTAATCAATGCAGCCGGCAATTAATTTTTGACGTCTCAGTGAACCCAAAGAGCCTCTTCAACGGCTTTAGAAAGTACGCAACGTATGCGTTTAATAAAATGTAATTATATTTAAATATTGTCGAGTAATTGAGGGGAGCAAGGAAAGTTATGTATGATTTATCGTTCAATATGGTGCTCGTAGTGTCGAGGGCAACCCCTTGATTTTGTTAATTTTATTGGATCTTTTATTGCGGTTCTATACATGAATGAGTACACTGCTAAAGAGAAGTCGTACTTTTGCCTTAGGTAAATTGTAGAAACGAATTGGATAACTCATGGAGTTGTCAAGGATTCATTCCCTTGGGGAAATACTTTTATCTGAAGATTGGCGGTGCAAATTATTTTTCTATACACTAAAGTTGTTAAAATACCATTCTGTTGAAACATTTAGCAAAGGCGGCAGAAGATCGTAAAAAAATAAATCAAAGGTAATCGCTATTTTACAAACGTCACTAAGCATATTAGAATCTCACCACCAATATTTCCTCTTTTGCATGGTAAAAGCTAATTATTGACTACTGCTCTTTCGGTTTCCATGAGAACGACTTTGATGTCTTAAAATCTCAACCCTTTCCTTGATTTACAGGCAGCTGCAGTAAAACTTTAAAGTATAGCTGAAAGCGATTACCGAAACTACTAAGACGTAGACAATGTAAAACACGCAGAGTTATCTCTAAAGCTATTGTGTCTCGGCAAGAAATGCAGATTTGAATATTTAGTTTCTATAATTACATGCAAAAAGGGTATCCGTTTTGAATGACAAACTTCGTTTTCGGCGCCGAAATTTTCCAGGAAGATTGGCCCTGTGAAAGATGAGTCTGCTGTTAACAGGTATTAAAATGTCTTGAGCTTGCTGAACTTTATTTAAAGCTTTGTATGAAGGGACATCTGAGGTGAAGAAGTAGCAATTTCTATAAGGAACAAAGTTTTAGGTTTACGTTTGCTTTAACCTAACCCAAGTAACCTCATAATTTTAATGATATGTTCAATAAAGATTTCTAATTCAAAATACATTATCCGAAGTGTATTCTGCTTCTTTAAAAATTTAGAAACATCAATAAAATTTCCCTCCAGGCAAACGTATAATAAATGCTCGAACATTATTAAGGAATACACGTTTTTTTTCATTTGATATTTTTATTAAACAGTAATCCCTGAACGTAATACATGCAGTAGATCTTGATAATTATATTTTAGTAAAATATACTAAAGCAACATGATTCTTATTCGAGTACCTAGATTTATGTAAGTGTTTAAGTTTGAAGCTTCTCCAAAATGCCAGCCAAGTACAAACATTCAAAAATCGACACCTTTTAGATGGAAATTGTGCTACCAGAATTGAATTTTTTTTGATCGCATAGACTTTCAGTTCAAATTTTAAATATAAAATATTCAAATGATTTGATTTATATTAGCTGTTTGTAAATGTGACTGAATTTATTATATTTTTAGGGACTTGGTGGCACATTTTAAAACCCTTTTTGGTGTTTGCGAACTCCTTGTTTCTTTCTTTCTTACCATATTTTCTTTTTAAGCCCACATTTTAACTTTTAACTTGAGTAGTAAAGGATTTCAAACATTTTGAGGAGTTTTTGAGAAATGAGAAATTTAAAATTAGTAAAATCACCCAGTAGCCATCTAATTTTAATTTTAAACGATTTTACAGGGTTAGTAAAAATTACCGGTCCATTCTACCATTAATTATTATAAAGAAACATTTTTAAGAGAAAACGCTTTATGTTCTAGTTACAAGCAATTATTGAAAATTAATGTAAACTCCTACACTTCAAGTTTCCGCAGATACAGAGCGTTTATTTTAAACAATTAGTTAAAAAAAAACAAAATAACAGAAACTCAATTAAAAAAATTACTATTACTTCTCATTGTTGTAGAATTTACAATCAGCTAGGTGAAATTGAGTTTATTTTGCATTTCAAAATTATTAATAATGACTGATCATCAAAATAATAAATCTCACAGCTGACGTTTATTTGAAGCTGCATTTAATATTAATTTGCTACGGTTCTATTAACACTTGTGGACCCAAAACTAATTTTAAATAATTGCTTGTCACACGAAAACAAAGGGTTTTCGAAAAATAAAAATAATTCCTATAAAAATTTCTTAAAATTAATCTACAAATGTAATAATATACCGAGTGTTTTTCATTTAAAAAATAAGAAAAAGTGTAAAAAAATAACAGCTTGCTTAAATCTAAGAAAAGTTTGTCTGGCAATTGATGTGCAATATTTTCTAAAGGTTAATTTTGAATAATCCTGTATGAATGTCTTATTTATTTTCTGTTAATATTCAGAATTTTTTGTAAACATTTATGCGTCTCGCCCACTAACTAAATAATGTTACAAAATGTAATATTCGAAACAAGTCTCATACCCCACAGAAAATAGTTATTTACGATATGAGCATCGTAACAACTCGTATTACGATACGAGATGGAAAGTTCCATCCATTGAGGATCGTAATATGAGGTTACGATATGAATATAGTACAAAGCTTTATCTACTGTCATGAAATTAGCAAAAAAAATTAAATATTTGTCAATAATTAATTGCCTGATGCAAAAGTTGACTGTTCCAATTTAGAGACTTAATTCTAAAATTAATCTTTTTGAACCGTAATTGAAACTAACAGATATTTAGCAAGTTTTTTCTTTAAAATTTTGGAAATTTCCTCAAATACATATTTCGTCGCCTAAGTGGAAGATACACTCTTGATAAAACTGACTGGGGAGAATGTTTGAAAATATTTAAAGCTGTTTGGACCAGAATACCAGGAAGTTTGCTGTTCGCGAAATTATCAAGTTATATCTCAAACAATTAGTAGTAAATTACGTAAACACGTATTTGAGTCTCCAAGCACCGTCGTTTTATTACATTTATCATCAATTTCCTAAACTTCTTAAAAAAAATAATTGTTTTTGTAAATATAACTATTGAATGTAAAAAAATGGTAAATTCCTATATGATGTCAAACAGGAATGTAAAAGAGGGCCGATGAAAATGAATATTGTTCTCAGAATAATGAGAATGTAGGTTATCACGAGCTATTTTAAGATTTATAAAAAAGTTGAGCAAATGTATTGGTGTTGTTATTGTTTCTATTACTAACTAGTTTGATTTTTTCCTCTTAAAATTCAATGTTCTCACAACAGTATTGTGACCACCCACTTTGACCAGTACTGTTAAAACTGGTTAAAATATTGATAATAAACAATAACATTTGAAAATATAACAAAATTAAACTTAACATTATTGTACTTATTTTTTAAATACAAAACTAAGCTTTCATCATCTTTTTCTAAATTTTGAAGGAAATCCAAGCTCTAGCAATAATCCTAGAAAAAACTCAGATATTAATAAAAATCAATAAACAATAACTTTTAAACATAATATACAAGTATCTTCAATCAAATTACAATGAAAATTTTTAATATTTACTATTGTCACCAATTTGGTTGTTACTTGCTGACAGATTAAAACTGACAGATTAAAAACAAATTTAAAGGAGTTGTATTGTTAACCGGACTTTTGGTATGCAATTCTCCTTAGGTTAAATACAATAAGCAAATATCGTGCTTTAGCTAATTATATTCAATATCTATTTTAGGCAATTTTTCAAAAAATATTATCTCACTCTGGTAGTTTACGTTACGTTTGCGATTCTGCGTTATTTGCTATTACCACTGCAGGTTTTTTCTGTTCAAGACTGGGGGATAAAGATTTATGCAAAAAATTAAAGAAAAACTCGACCTAAGTACCACTACCCACTGTAACTGCCGGTCCTTGATTTTTTAGATCGACTGCAAAAATTACATCTTAAGTCATTGACGGTTTCTTGATTATACAGTTGATTATTGATAATCCCTTTAAGTTTTTCAGTTTGTATTAAACTCCTCTACGCTTTAACATATTCTGTTAAATAATGGTAGCGCTTAAGTTTGACTTGACATATAATAATATAGGTATTTATGTTTTTTTTACGACCAAGCAGGCCAGAGCTTTTACCTGTAGCGTTGATAAAAAGTGCAGATTTGGTTATATTTTGATTTAAAGTAAAGTTATTGAAATTAAATATCTACTTTAATTTACTGAATGGATGATTGCGGCAAAGTCCTGTAACCATGCAAGAAGTGAACCTTACTGAAGTATATTACGTACAATTTTTATTAAAATTTTAAAACTTCTAAGATTATCATTAATCGAAAGCAAAAGCCTAGTTTGGGTTTCCAAAGGGACGTAAGTTCACACTTACTGCTGTACTGTTACGACAACCCATAAACAAATGGTGAAATTAATCCAAAATTCCTTCAGCTTAACGACTTGACAAAAAAAACTGGTATGAAACTACATCTCATTTCATTAAAAATAATATAAAGGAGCCTGAGGTATTTACATGGGTAAATCTGCTAGACTCAGTGGTTTACTCGATGATGATAGATAAAGTGCCGAAAAACACACTAACTCGTATTTTTTAGCATATAAATAATCTGTATAATTTTTCAGTGCTTTTCGTACCTCAACAGGATATATTTATATTCTAAAAGGAATCAGTTGAATACGCAAAGTATTCGCAATCATCCCTTTGAAAAAGTAGGTATCCCATTTGAATGTAAGTTTCTTTATTTAGTTTAGCTCGGGCATTACTACATGGTGCATAATAGACTACAGATATTTGTGATAGATACAAGAAACGGGCTATTTTCATTTCCCTAGCAGGGGTACAATCTTTACAATGGCGATCGATGCATTAGGGCGACTACAATGGACAACAATCGATCGGCCGTCTGATAAACATGAGTTCATTACCCGATAACGTTACCTACACTGCTCAAATGCCTACTGAATAGATCTACTCTTAACTGAATTTGTTTTCTAAAAAAAAAAGGGTAGAATGTGATACCTTTTCCGAAATTTAAACTGAGTTTCTTACACAATTTTTAGCAAATTTTGGGGCATGTTTTTAGATGACCCAGAAATCTATATTAATTAGCTGAAGCTGAAAATTCTTAAAATTGGATTGCTATGTTAATGAATATGATAGTTTGTGAACGGAAAATTCAAATGATCAAGTTGAGGTTCTTGGTATCTGTAAGTGTAGATCTTGCCTAGTGAAACTGTAAAAGGCGATGTGCACCAAACTTGCTTAAAATTTAATCATGACTTAAATTACAAAATTGTACTTAACCGTTGAAAATTTTGGTTTAAACCAAGCTAAAACCTTTAACAACAGCTGTTGTAAATGGTTGTAACGATGTGTAATTTAAAACAAGCACCTTCGTTCGATAAACGTCGGAAATATGTCGTGTGTAAAATTCCATCAACGTTGTAAATTCCCCAGAATTGTAAAAATAGTAATTTACGCCAACGTAACAAAAGCGAAGGTTATGTAAAGTTAGAATTTAGTAATATTTTTAATTGAGGAAATTGGGTCAGTTTTTTTTTAGTTGAAATGCGATTAACCTACGTTGCAATTTGCAATAAGGTTTCTAATTTCTGATTCTGTCGTACGTAATGCTATGAGCTAATGAGGAAGCAAAATCTTTGCACCGGTGTGAAGACAGCAGCCAAAAGCTAGCAGCCGAGACCTACGAACATTGCCGAACGGTGCATAGAATTACCAAAAAAGGTAGATTAGCGGCTAGAGCGCTACTTAATATAAACCTAATAAGTAACTGAACGTTGCTTTCGTTTACATTTAAGATAATTACAAAAGCAAATAATAACCTATAACACATGTAACTCGAACGAATTTTTGTGTGAAACACCCACTAATATAGAAGATTAAGAAAAAATAAAAATTTAACACTTGCCGAACTTCTGACGGGGGAGACTGGGCGCTTAAGCAAATAAATTGAAAAATTCGCACCGTCAAAACGGCACATGTAACTCGAACGAATTTTTGCTAGAAACACCTACTAACATAGGGGATTGAGGAAAAATAAAAATTTAACACTTGCCGAACTTAGGGCGGGGGGACTGAGGACTTAATCAAATAAATTCAAAAATTCGCACTGTCAAAACGGCACATGTAACTCGAACGAATTTTTGTTAGAAACACCCACTAATATAGAAGATTAAGAAAAAATAAAAATTTAACACTTGCCGAACTTCTGACGGGGGGGACTGGGGACTAAAGCAAATAAATTCAAAAATTCGCACTGTCAAAACGGCACATGTAACTCGAACGAATTTTTGCTAGAAACACCTACTAATATAGAGGATTAAGGAAAAATAAAAATTTAACACTTGCCGAACTTAGGGCGGGGGGACTGAGGACTTAAGCAAATAAATTCAAAAATTCGCACTGTCAAAACGGCACATGTAACTCGAACGAATTTTTGTTAGAAACACCCACTAATATAGAAGATTAAGAAAAAATAAAAATTTAACACTTGCCGAACTTCTGACGAGGGGGACTGGGGGCTTAAGCAAATAAATTGAAAAATTCGCATCGTCAAAACGGCACATGTAACTCGAACGAATTTTTGCTAGAAACACCTACTAACATAGAGGATTAAGGAAAAATAAAAATTTAGCACTTGCCGAACTTAGGGCGGGGGGACTGAGGACTTAAGCAAATAAATTCAAAAATTCGCACCGTCAAAATGGCACATGTAACTCGAACGAATTTTTGCTAGAAACACCTACTAACATAGAGGATTCAGGAAAAATAAAAATTTAACACTTGCCGATCTTAGGGCGGGGGGACTGAGGACCTAAGCAAATAGATTCAAAAATTCGCACTGTCAAAACGGCACATGTAACTCGAACGAATTTTTGCTAGAAACACCTACCAACATAGGGGATTAAGGAAAAATAAAAATTTAACACTTGCCGAACTTAGGGCGGGGGGACTGAGGACTTAATCAAATAAATTCAAAAATTCGCACTGTCAAAACGGCACATGTAACTCGAACGAATTTTTGTTAGAAACACCCACTAATATAGAAGATTAAGAAAAAATAAAAATTTAACACTTGCCGAACTTCTGACGGGGGGGACTGGGGGCTTAAGCAAATAAATTGAAAAATTCGCATCGTCAAAACGGCACATGTAACTCGAACGAATTTTTGCTAGAAACACCTACTAACATAGAGGATTAAGGAAAAATAAAAATTTAACACTTGCCGAACTTAGGGCGGGGGGACTGAGGACTTAAGCAAATAAATTCAAAAATTCGCACCGTCAAAATGGCACATGTAACTCGAACGAATTTTTGTTAGAAACACCCACTAATATAGAAGATTAAGAAAAAATAAAAATTTAACACTTGCCGAACTTCTGACGGGGGGGACTGGGGGCTTAAGCAAATAAATTGAAAAATTCGCATCGTCAAAACGGCACATGTAACTCGAACGAATTTTTGCTAGAAACACCTACTAACATAGAGGATTAAGGAAAAATAAAAATTTAACACTTGCCGAACTTAGGGCGGGGGGACTGAGGACTTAAGCAAATAAATTCAAAAATTCGCACCGTCAAAATGGCACATGTAACTCGAACGAATTTTTGCTAGAAACACCTACTAACAGAGGATTAAGGAAAAATAAAAATTTAACACTTGCCGAACTTCTGACGGGGGAGACTGGGCGCTTAAGCAAATAAATTGAAAAATTCGCACCGTCAAAACGGCACATGTAACTCGAACGAATTTTTGCTAGAAACACCTACTAACATAGGGGATTAAGGAAAAATAAAAATTTAACACTTGCCGAACTTAGGGCGGGGGGACTGAGGATTTAAGCAAATAAATTCAAAAATTCGCACCGTCAAAATGGCACATGTAACTCGAACGAATTTTTGCTAGAAACACCTACTAACATAGAGGATTAAGGAAAAATAAAAATTTAACACTTGCCGAACTTAGGGCGGGGGGACTGAGGACTTAATCAAATAAATTCAAAAATTCGCACTGTCAAAACGGCACATGTAACTCGAACGAATTTTTGTTAGAAACACCCACTAATATAGAAGATTAAGAAAAAATAAAAATTTAACACTTGCCGAACTTCTGACGGGGGGGACTGGGGACTAAAGCAAATAAATTCAAAAATTCGCACTGTCAAAACGGCACATGTAACTCGAACGAATTTTTGCTAGAAACACCTACTAATATAGAGGATTAAGGAAAAATAAAAATTTAACACTTGCCGAACTTAGGGCGGGGGGACTGAGGACTTAAGCAAATAAATTCAAAAATTCGCACCGTCAAAATGGCACATGTAACTCGAACGAATTTTTGCTAGAAACACCTACTAACATAGAGGATTAAGGAAAAATAAAAATTTAACACTTGCCGAACTTAGGGCGGGGGGACTGAGGACTTAATCAAATAAATTCAAAAATTCGCACCGTCAAAATGGCACATGTAACTCGAACGAATTTTTGCTAGAAACACCTACTAACATAGAGGATTCAGGAAAAATAAAAATTTAACACTTGCCGATCTTAGGGCGGGGGGACTGAGGACCTAAGCAAATAAATTCAAAAATTCGCACTGTCAAAACGGCACATGTAACTCGAACGAAGTTTTGCTAGAAACACCTACCAACATAGAGGATTAAGGAACAATAAAAATTTAACACTTGCCGAACTTAGGGCGGGGGGACTGAGGACTTAATCAAATAAATTCAAAAATTCGCACTGTCAAAACGGCACATGTAACTCGAACGAATTTTTGTTAGAAACACCCACTAATATAGAAGATTAAGAAAAAATAAAAATTTAACACTTGCCGAACTTCTGACGGGGGGGACTGGGGACTAAAGCAAATAAATTCAAAAATTCGCACCGTCAAAACGGCACATGTAACTCGAACGAATTTTTGCTAGAAACACCTACTAATATAGAGGATTAAGGAAAAATAAAAATTTAACACTTGCCGAACTTAGGGCGGGGGGACTGAGGACTTAAGCAAATAAATTCAAAAATTCGCACTGTCAAAACGGCACATGTAACTCGAACGAATTTTTGTTAGAAACACCCACTAATATAGGAGATTAAGAAAAAATAAAAATTTAACATTTGCCGAACTTCTGACGGGGGGGACTGGGGGCTTCAGCAAATAAATTGAAAAATTCGCATCGTCAAAACGGCACATGTAACTCGAACGAATTTTTGCTAGAAACACCTACTAACATAGAGGATTAAGGAAAAATAAAAATTTAGCACTTGCCGAACTTAGGGCGGGGGGACTGAGGACTTAAGCAAATAAATTCAAAAATTCGCACCGTCAAAATGGCACATGTAACTCGAACGAATTTTTGCTAGAAACACCTACTAACATAGAGGATTCAGGAAAAATAAAAATTTAACACTTGCCGATCTTAGGGCGGGGGGGACTGAGGACCTAAGCAAATAGATTCAAAAATTCGCACTGTCAAAACGGCACATGTAACTCGAACGAATTTTTGCTAGAAACACCTACCAACATAGGGGATTAAGGAAAAATAAAAATTTAACACTTGCCGAACTTAGGGCGGGGGGACTGAGGACTTAATCAAATAAATTCAAAAATTCGCACTGTCAAAACGGCACATGTAACTCGAACGAATTTTTGTTAGAAACACCCACTAATATAGAAGATTAAGAAAAAATAAAAATTTAACACTTGCCGAACTTCTGACGGGCGGGACTGGGGGCTTAAGCAAATAAATTGAAAAATTCGCATCGTCAAAACGGCACATGTAACTCGAACGAATTTTTGCTAGAAACACCTACTAACATAGAGGATTAAGGAAAAATAAAAATTTAACACTTGCCGAACTTAGGGCGGGGGGACTGAGGACTTAATCAAATAAATTCAAAAATTCGCACTGTCAAAACGGCACATGTAACTCGAACGAATTTTTGTTAGAAACACCCACTAATATAGAAGATTAAGAAAAAATAAAAATTTAACACTTGCCGAACTTCTGACGGGCGGGACTGGGGGCTTAAGCAAATAAATTGAAAAATTCGCACCGTCAAAACGGCACATGTAACTCGAACGAATTTTTGCTAGAAACACCTACTAACATAGAGGATTTAGGAAAAATAAAAATTTAACACTTGCCGAACTTAGGGTGGGGGTACATCTATGTTAGTAAGTGTTTCTAGCAAAAATTCGTTCGAGTTACATGTGCCGTTTTGACGATGCGAATTTTTCAATTTATTTGCTTAAGCCCCCAGTCCCCCCCGTCAGAA
This sequence comes from Melanotus villosus, assembly GCA_963082815.1. Lineage (NCBI taxonomy): Eukaryota > Metazoa > Arthropoda > Insecta > Coleoptera > Elateridae > Melanotus > Melanotus villosus. The sequence continues at coordinate 3,346,093 of OY720420.1, read as the reverse complement.
GTTCGGCAAGTGTTAAATTTTTATTTTTTCTTAATCTTCTATATTAGTGGGTGTTTCTAACAAAAATTCGTTCGAGTTACATGTGCCGTTTTGACAGTGCGAATTTTTGAATTTATTTGATTAAGTCCTCAGTCCCCCCGCCCTAAGTTCGGCAAGTGTTAAATTTTTATTTTTCCTTAATCCTCTATGTGAGTAGGTGTTTCTAGCAAAAATTCGTTCGAGTTACATGTGCCGTTTTGACGATGCGAATTTTTCAATTTATTTGCTTAAGCCCCCAGTCCCCCCCGTCAGAAGTTCGGCAAGTGTTAAATTTTTATTTTTTCTTAATCTTCTATATTAGTGGGTGTTTCTAACAAAAATTCGTTCGAGTTACATGTGCCGTTTTGACAGTGTGAATTTTTGAATTTATTTGCTTAAGTCCTCAGTCCCCCCGCCCTAAGTTCGGCAAGTGTTAAATTTTTATTTTTCCTTAATCCTCTATATTAGTAGGTGTTTCTAGCAAAAATTCGTTCGAGTTACATGTGCCGTTTTGACGATGCGAATTTTTCAATTTATTTGCTTAAGCCCCCAGTCCCCCCCGTCAGAAGTTCGGCAAGTGTTAAATTTTTATTTTTTCTTAATCTTCTATATTAGTGGGTGTTTCTAACAAAAATTCGTTCGAGTTACATGTGCCGTTTTGACGGTGCGAATTTTTGAATTTATTTGCTTAAGTCCTCAGTCGCCCCGCCCTAAGTTCGGCAAGTGCTAAATTTTTATTTTTCCTTAATCCTCTATGTGAGTAGGTGTTTCTAGCAAAAATTCGTTCGAGTTACATGTGCCGTTTTGACGATGCGAATTTTTCAATTTATTTGCTTAAGCCCCCAGTCCCCCTCGTCAGAAGTTCGGCAAGTGTTAAATTTTTATTTTTTCTTAATCTTCTATATTAGTGGGTGTTTCTAACAAAAATTCGTTCGAGTTACATGTGCCGTTTTGACAGTGTGAATTTTTGAATTTATTTGCTTAAGTCCTCAGTCCCCCCGCCCTAAGTTCGGCAAGTGTTAAATTTTTATTTTTCCTTAATCCTCTATATTAGTAGGTGTTTCTAGCAAAAATTCGTTCGAGTTACATGTGCCGTTTTGACAGTGCGAATTTTTGAATTTATTTGCTTTAGTCCCCAGTCCCCCCCGTCAGAAGTTCGGCAAGTGTTAAATTTTTATTTTTTCTTAATCTTCTATATTAGTGGGTGTTTCTAACAAAAATTCGTTCGAGTTACATGTGCCGTTTTGACGGTGCGAATTTTTGAATTTATTTGCTTAAGTCCTCAGTCCCCCCGCCCTAAGTTCGGCAAGTGTTAAATTTTTATTTTTTCTTAATCCTCTATGTTAGTAGGTGTTTCTAGCAAAAATTCGTTCGAGTTACATGTGCCGTTTTGACGATGCGAATTTTTCAATTTATTTGCTTAAGCTCCCAGTCCCCCCCGTCAGAAGTTCGGCAAGTGTTAAATTTTTATTTTTTCTTAATCTTCTATATTAGTGGGTGTTTCTAACAAAAATTCGTTCGAGTTACATGTGCCGTTTTGACGGTGCGAATTTTTCAATTTATTTGCTAAAGCGCCCAGTCTCCCCCGTCAGAAGTTCGGCAAGTGTTAAATTTTTATTTTTTCTTAATCTTCTATATTAGTGGGTGTTTCACACAAAAATTCGTTCGAGTTACATGTGTTATAGGTTATTATTTGCTTTTGTAATTATCTTAAATGTAAACGAAAGCAACGTTCAGTTACTTATTAGGTTTATATTAAGTAGCGCTCTAGCCGCTAATCTACCTTTTTTGGTAATTCTATGCACCGTTCGGCAATGTTCGTAGGTCTCGGCTGCTAGCTTTTGGCTGCTGTCTTCACACCGGTAATCTTTGCTGTGGCGTTGTGGCATTGTGCTGAGTTACCGTGCCTAAAAGGCATTGCTTAAAATTTGTACTTTTTTTAAGTAGGAGATTCAGTTAGTACGAAGAACATAATCAGGAACTCTTGCAGAAGAAAGTCCAACAATATTAGGCGTTATTTTTGTTACAAAATCACCGACTTTTAAAAGATTTAATTTCAAAATTTCGGTTGCTTTTTTTTGGGAAGATTTGCTGCATGCTTTAAATATTTGCGCCTAAAGTAAACAAAGAATGTCATGTAATTTTAGAAAAAGAATTTTTGGGATTCTTTTTAATATAATTTACACCTTAAAGTCAGAAATTAAATTAAAGGTGTTTCCCAACAATTCTTTTGTTAAATCTTGTTTTATTAAAAGAAAAAATCCAAAGTACCTTGTTGTATGCCTCTATCAATAAATTAAGTAAATGAACTTGTAATAAAAAAAAAATTAATCAACTTTGAAAGTTTGCTCAGAAAATCTTATAAGGAAAATGCTAACAGCTAACTTAAATGTTTTTGAAAGAGTATCATAAGAAAAATTGTTTATTTTCTCTGAAAACATCCCGGGCTTTCTTTTCTTAGTGATTTAAAAGCTATATAAAAGAAAACTATTCGAAAAAAACCGATGCATATTTTTAAACGCTTTAAGTGGCTTCTTTATAAACTCGTTTTTTAAAACTAATGTTTTAAAAATATAAAAAAATCGAAAATGTATCTTGATGTGTGCTGTTATAAGTAAATTAAATGAAAAAGCTTAAAACAAATACATACATATTGGCATATCGATTTAAAAAGCTGAAGGGGAGATTACTTTTCGAAAAACTTAATTTTTTTAACACATTTTGGGGAATGTTTGTCTAAAGACTTATTTTTCAACAGAGTGAAAAATCCACCAAGCATCAAAACAATATGATGAATTCGACGGTCGGTGTTAGTGTTAACAGAACGACTTCCGAGTTGAAACCGTGTCATGTTTGAGACAAAAGTACTCAACGTTTCGCCCACTTTCTTAAGGGGCTTCTTCAGGTTGCAACCCGGAAGTCGTTCTGTTAACATCAAAACAATATGGCCTTTTATGAATAAACCAAATGAAGAAGTTCAAAATATTCTAAACATTTTTGAAATGGTAACTTGGGAAAATTAGTTTGGTTTTCTTTAAATATTCAGAGCTGAATTATTGATCTGATAATTTAATAACAAGTACCTATTCTCTTCTTAAAAATTTGTTCTAATTTTTAATTAATGATTTGATAAAGTATAAAAAAATGAAAAAGTTATCTTGACGGAAGTTGTAAAATAAATTAATAAATGAAAAGGCTTAAAATGAAAAAACAATTAAACGCTTTTGAAATCAGAACCAGAAAATCTTATCGGCAAAAGAAATTTAAATTTTTAAAAATGTTTGAAATGAAAATATAACAAAAATGGATTTATTTTTCCCCGAATATTGGCTCAGTAATTTTAACCACTAAAAGAAAAATTACTTTTCAAAAAAGTTTTTCAATTCACTTCAAGTAATCTTCCTTCTTCTTTTAGTATTTGCAGCTATGCTTGGCTTAATGGTTCAATAAACTAAACAAAAAAAAGGAAAACTGTAGTTTTTTCTAAACACTTTAGGTAATGAAACATTGTTCTAAATCTACAAATATTTTTAAACAAAATTTTAAAAATTCATTAAATAAGTCAAAAGTATCTGTTAAGGAATCAACTAAGAAATGCAGAAGCTAAACCAAAAAACATCAGACATTTTGAAACGTTTGCCCGAAAACCTTACAAAAAAATGAATTTTCTAAAGATTTATGAAGTGGAAATTTTGACTTATTTTTCCGTATAACAGCTTGAGTATAATAGAAATCTGGAATTTTCTTTTGCTGCGCCTCCTTAATTCGAATTTTTGGTTAACTGAAGGCAAATTACTACCGATTTTCATGCTATAATGAATGTCTTCTGAAGTCACATTTTCATAAAACTGGATATTAAATAATACATTGATAAGTATTTAGTAATTAAATTTTTATAGGAATATATACGATAGAATTTTCATAATTCATTAAAAATACATTAATATCCAGTTGTAATTTCCGTAATACATATGAGCTTGTGAAGTTGTCATGAAGGCTTTATTCTTGTTAAATTTGGCCTTTAATGGGTGAGCCCTGAGCAAGCATAGTTAGACTTATGGAGAAAATTGCCCGAGTGACACTATCATTTGAGATAAAACAGTATTTTTTATGTTTTTTAATTAATTAAATTAACAACCGTAATTAATAGTTTTTTCCAAATTTTATTCTTAAAATTCTAATCGTAATTTACTTATCTTCTTAAGTTAAAAAAATATTAATTTAAGAACAATACGAATGTAAAGGTTTCTCCAGATTTGGCTGTTTGTTGTCATCCACCAGATTATTTATTTTATAAATCAAGAAGTGTTACTCAATAACAATGCCTTTAGTTGCCGAAATTGAAAAATACAAAGAGGATTAGTTTTTGCATTTGCAGATTTGTCAAGTCCTGAATTATGACCTTAAAGCCTATTTATTTTAAGAAGCTTTCGAACAACAGGCTACCATTGAATGCTTTGTAAATCTAAACGAAGTGCCGATTTTTCATGTGGGAAAATTATTTCAGTCTATTCACCAACGTTGAGAATTTAATAATTATATTTTCTTGTTGAAAACTGTTTAACTTACTTTTTAGAGGACACTCACACGATTTGCTAAAGTAAAAAAGTAAAAAGTATTTCTGAAACATACGAACAATAATTGAAAGTAGAACCTCTTACAAGAGAAGGAATAACTTTTCACTTAACCCCCTTGAAAAAGGCTTTGAATGGTTCTTTATAATTGCAAAGTCGAAAGCCACAGTATTATTCCATTAATTTCTCAATTACTTTCGCCCAATGGGGAGTAAATTCAAAACACAAAGCCTAAAGAAATCGGAATAAAGGGTTCTCCTTTAGTTTTATACAGAGAACTTCTTTTTGAAAACAATGTTTTTATTGAGAACAAAACAATAGTTGTTTTTCGAACGAATCGAACTCGGTCCTTTTCGACGATCGCTATTGTTATAAAAGCAAGGGCGACGTATTCATAACAGTTTGCGCTTAATGAAATTTACGTCGAGCTAAAGAACACAAAGGAAAAAGAGGACGACTTCTAGAATTGCGTTTATTGGTTTAATTTGTACTAACTAAGAAATATCTAAATATATTTACATGCGTAAAACGAAATCATCAATTAATAAATTAATAACATGGTTAACATCAGCCTGAATAAACCTACGTAATGTTTATACAATACATGTTATTATGTACAAAAATCAGTCGTAAAAATCACAGAGAACACAGAGTTAAAATCATCTTACAACAAATTACGATTCAATTTTTTTCATGTATTTACACGAGCAAATTTGCTTAAAAATAAATTCTTATAACGATCAACATAATTAAGTCTTCGTTTTGATAAACTAAATAAAACTATCACTCACAGATCACAACTAAAATATGACAGGAACGGGCCTTCGCAATTCGATTTCCGACGAAGCAGGACTCGATCCCGGACTGGAAGACGCCGAATACATCATCGGCGGTGTTGGAATCGACGGAAACATACCCATAGGTGCCGGCGGGAAACTCTTGGGACTGTTTTGATAAAACGGTGGGTATAACGACGAGTGAAACGAGGTTACCACAGCATTTTGATTCGTCGGACTCTTTTCCGCTGGAGGAATCATCCGGGAAATGTCGAAAGCGTGATTAAAATAAGGATAATGCGAGTTGAGCGCTTCCACAGGTGGAAAATACGGAAGCTGAAAGCTCGGAAAACCTAAACTCGCCTTTATACCTGACGATAGTTGACCTTTTGGTTTCCTTCGTGGTCGATATTTATAATCGGGGTGTTCTTTCATATGCACAGCTCTTAAACGCTTCGCTTCGTCAATGAAAGGTCTTTTTTCTACCTCGGATAATATTTTCCACTCGGCTCCCAGACGTTTCGAAATTTCTGAATTGTGCATTTTCGGATTATCGAGGGCGATTTTCCTTCTTTGTATTCTGGACCATACCATAAAGGCATTCATGGGACGCTTTATATGCTCTTCGTTTCTGTTCGATGGCGGCTGGCAGTCTTCCATCATGGAATTACAGAACCCGTACATGTTAGACATCACAAGCACACTCACAAACTGGATGTTGAAGGACGACTGACCGTGTCGCGGTTTGGCTAAGGTAGCATGCACTAGCAAGTTTCGAAAGGCGGAGCCGAGGACTAGGGTGAATTTACAACCCCGCCTGTTTTTTCACCATTGGTTCTACTACCCCCACTCTTTTTTTCGAAAATGAAAACATGTTTTTAGTTTCCTTCTTTTTGGTTTTTTTGTGCGGCAGTGCACTCGTTCTTGTAAAATTGTTACCTACCTGTAAGGTGTTTTCTGATTTTATTCGTTTTCCTGTAACGATCCAGAAAGTAAATTGGGATTTTTTTAGGTTTCTTTAATTTTAATTTTATAATTATAATTCAAATTATCTTTGAAAACCATTAACTATATAATTTATTTGATTTTTCAAGATTTAAAATCATAAAAAATTAACTTTAGAGAGGATTAGAAAAAGCACAAATACTTTACATTCAAACATATTTCAAGAATTAACAATTAAATGTACAAGTAGTAAACCAAAGTAAAACAAAGTTACTTCTTTTTCTTCAATTTTTAATTAAACGAACTCCTTTTGGTATTTCATTTAACTTATCCTGAAACTTGGGACTATTTGTTTGTTAGGTTAGATATGTGAATAATTGGTTTTTCGTTCCGTGGCGAAAAGCCTATTTTATTTTTATGATAACAAGGTTTTCAATTAATTTTGCAAGCCTTTAATTATTACCAAAATTTTAATTTTAGAATGTGCTGAAAGAGGCACAAATCGTCTTAATTTGTGTAGAGAGTAATAAACCAAAGTAAAAATATACTCTTTTTCATCCTTTCTTCAATAAATTAACTCATTTTGGTATTTAACTTGAAACATCCTGAAGCTTGGGATAAGTTTTCGATATGTTAGATATGTGATTACCTGATTTTTCGTTACTAGGTAGGTAGGGACGAAAACCCTTGAAAAATTCTTCTATTTTTATTTTATTTCTGTGATAAAAACGCTTGAAATTATTTTTGCAAGCCTTTGATTATTCAATTTACTAATTTTTAAGGGTTTAATTATTAACAAAATTCAAACTTCAAAGAGGCACAAATCATCTACATTCATACCCATTTTAAATGCAAAAGGTTGCAAATCGAAGTAAAACAAAACTTCTTTTTCTGCGATTCTTAAAGGAAACGAACTCCTTTTCGTATTTACCTTTATCCTAAAACTTGGGATTGCTTTTTGTAAGGTTAAATATACCTATGAATATCTGGTTTTTTGTTATTTCGATTTTTATTTTATATTTACGATAACAAGTCTTGAAATTATTTTTGCAAACCTTTAATCTTTTAGTTCACAGTCACAGGATTTTTAAAGGTTTAAGTATTAAAAAATTTAAATATAAAAAAAATATTAATAAATATTCTACAATCATACCTATTTGAAGAATTATTAAATGCGGAATTTAATAAACGAACGTAAAACAAAACTACTTTTTTATTTTATTCTATTCTTTAAAAAAGGTGTCGTACGATTTCGGCCCATGCGATTTCGGCCCATGACCCTAATCGTGCTATTTCAGCCCAGCGATGGCAGATAAAGATAATAAGGTGCACTTTCGGCCCAAGTCATTAGCATCTACTCATACCGACATCTGCTAAAGATAATCCTCCTTTGTAAAGGAAATAATCGTTCTTTCTGTTTACAAAATAATGTAACTTTTAAACGTCAAACCAGGAAAAATTAAATTTGACTGAGGAAAATTACATTTGAACATAAGCATACGTTTAGAGTACCTAAAGGTACTTTTATACATAAAATTTAATTTTTTTATATCACTTGAAACGAAGTCGTTAGGAATGGGAATTTTTCTTAAACTTTAGTACAGGAATGCAGTTAGTACTTGCATTCTTTTTTTTTCTTAAAATGGAGTAAAGGTTTTTAAATTTTTGCGAATTTTAAACGTGACCCAAACTAACGTAATCAGTCACACTTTAACTGTGAATGTATTAAGGCTACATTTTATTTTTATAAAAATGTCCGATTCTTTAAATATTCTGGAGACGATTAGAGGAAAGCCGCGTTTGTTTTACGAAAATTCTGAATATAGAGTTCGGAGGCAAACAGAAAATTACGTTAGTTGGCGGTGTTTATGTGCACATACTAAAAAATGCAAAGGTGCTCTATTAAAGACAATAAAATAATCACAAATACAATGGAACATTTTTGTGTTCCTAACACCGCAAAATTGGAAGTGAAGGAAAGAATTGCACAGTGTAAACGAAGGCGAAGAAGATAGAATATTAATATTTGCTGGAGCTAAAGTCGAAGAAATGTTACAAAATGTCAACGATTTTTTTATGGATGGCACCTTTTACAGCTGTTCCAAGCAGCTCCAACAAATATATACAATTCACGGAGACTTTGGCAGTATTTTTTATGCATTACTTGCAAATAAAAAACAGGAAACTTATAACAGATTGTTTACGTTATTGAAAAATAAATATCCTCTCTGGAATCCACGAAGCATCACTCTGGATTTTGAAGTAGCTGCCTACAAAACATTTGAGAACATTTATCTTTCAGCATTTATTTTGGGATGTAATTTTCATTTTAATCAATGTCTTTGGAGACAAGTGCATCATTTAGGTCTTGTACAGGATTACATAAATAACGAGGACGTCAAAACGCACATTCGAATGTGTGCTGCATTGGTCCATATTCCATTAAATGTACTTGATAAGGGATGGCTTGCTATAATGGAAGATTGTCCTATAAATTTGAAATTAGAAAATTTTAATGACTACTTTGTTCAGCAAACTTTACGAACAATTTAGGAAAAAGCTCGGCTAGGCTCGTTTCAGCAAATCTTAGGTTCGATTTTGCTCAAAGCTCAAGCCGAGTCTCGCCGAGCTCAAACTTCAAGGCCTCATTACCCTCTAATTCGTTACTAAACAAATTATTTATGGGAAAATTTCCATGCTTGTCTAAAAAATGGAAATTATTAATTTCCCATTAACGACTAGTTTTTCCACCTCTTGGTAATTTTAACTTCCAGGTATTTTCCTTGCTAACCTTTGTTAATACAATGGTTTCCATGGTAAATACCCGAAAATTAAATTTATCAGAAGGCGAGAAACATGACAAAGAAGATCGTTTAAAATGTATAAATGCTAATTTATGGTTTATCTAAATTTCTTACCACAGGAAAATAATGAAAAATGCAGTTTTTCTTAAAATTTCACCGTTAAATACAAAACAAAATCACAGAATCCGTTTTTTATAACTCGACTACGATTCTGTAACAAAGTAAAAAAAAATGAAATGAAAATGTTGGCAAATTTGAAAACTATCGAGTTTATAGAATTTACAGTTCGAAAAAACAATAGAAAATTAAATTTAAAAGTAAGAAAACAAGATGGATCGAAGACAGATGCAGGCTCCTGTGCTGACATCTACGGCGACTAACCTAGAATGAGATTGTCTCTCGCACTAAGAAAGTTTCCCACTGTTTTCCAAACTGAGGTTTTCGCAATCTTAGTCTGCGCCCAGGAAATCCCCGCCAGAGAGTACCAAAACAGGCATATCTATATTATATGCTCCGATAGTCAGGCAGTACTCAAAGCTTTGAGTTCTGTTAAAACCATATCAAACCTGCCCAAGGAATGTTGCGTGGCTCTGGTAAGGCTTGGCTCAACCAATTGGGTTTGACTAATCTGAGTGCCCGGTCACAGTAACATTCCTGGTAACGAGGGGGCAGACCGCTTGGATAGAGGGGGCTCTTTGGAGCCCTTCTTAGGCCCTGAACCAGCCCTCGGGCTACCTAAAGCAAGCATTCGCCAAGCAATTAGAGCCTGGACCCACTCTCAGAGTATCTCATACTACTACTATCCATCCACAGACCAAAAATCAGGTTCAAACAGCTTTTTAGGTTCAGCAGGAAGCACATCAGGATAGCTACAGGCCTCCTTACGGGCCATGGACTCTTTAAAGGGCACCTGCATCTGATGGACCTCTCGGAGGACCCAATTTGCAGATTCTGAAACGAAGAAGATGAGAGCTCCCTTCATATACTTTTACGGTGCCCCAGACTACTTCTTCTGAGACATCAACTACTTGTAGTACTGTTAGAGCATACGGAGCGCCTCTATGGGCAAGATCCTTGCCTTTGGGCTAGACGTCGGTCTGTATGAAGGCATCCTTAAATGTGCGGCTAAAGCACAATAGGCCTAGGTCCTGAGTGCTGCTACTTTGCACCGCCGAAGAAGAAGAAAACAAGTACGAAAGATTTACCTTAACATTGATTCTTACAATACGTTCATACATTACAAGAAAATACACGTACAAGACTTTGTATATTCAGCAAACAATTAGAGATTGGACTCACTCTCAGTTCATCTCTTAGTGGGTTTTGCGTCCTGAACGGAGACAAGCGAAGATACTCATTCACAGACATTCAGAAACCAGGTCCGAACAGCTTCTTAGGTTCAGTAGTCACAAGCCTCTTAACAGGATGAGGCCCCTTTAAAAGAAACCTGTACTTGATGGGCCTCTCCGAGGACCCAAGATTCTGTAACAAAGCAGATGACACCTCTCTTCATTTTCTTTTACGATGCCCCAGACTACTTGTTCTGTGAAATGAACCACTTGAACCGGTCTTTTAGAGCCCGACGATACATGGAGCGCCTCTATGGATAAGAACCTGGCATTTGGGTTGGGTGCCGATCTCTTAATTTGCGGCGGGTTTCATAATTACCATGAAAAAAAAAATGGCAAATTCAACCTTCCTTCTTTAAATATTACATGGTAAGTGAAACTTACAGAATCAGCAGTGGAATGACACGTTATTGGAATAATTTAGCTGCAGCCTTTGGTTGCATTTGCCATTATGTTCTTTTATCAAAGGTAGAATCCCTTGGCTACAGTGGAATTATTCATTACTGGCAACCCTTTTTTCCTCATAGAAACAGCAGATTGTAAGATATCACTAGGTTTCAGATTAAGCTAATGATTCCGTATGGAGTGCCGCAAGGATCACTCTTGGGACTTTTTCATTTCTGTTACAGACATGCATATTTAAATGATTTCTCCGAAGTCGTAAAGAGTACAAGTGTTATTTCATTGGTCGATGATTCTTAAGTGACTTAGAACCTGCACGACTTCCACACTTTTATTAAGATGATGAACGGCAATTTTGTAACAGTAAACGCGTTGAATTAAAAAAAAAATGTATACGTATTGTAAGTGGCGGCTCGTGAGTTTTTTAGTGGGAGGGCACATCAAAATCGAGTTGGAAACAATATCTAAGAACACTTACCTCCCTATTTAAATAGAAAGTCCATCCTTCCGTTCTTCTTACTGCTGGATACATTAATAACTTTATTGTCGAAATCGTAGATCGATTGTATAAACTTTTTTTCAATCGACAACACTGTTAGACGTAACCTTATACATGTTAATTGCGTCGAAATTGGATACGGACGAAGGACGCGGGCAAATTCTCGGAATGATTATGCTGGACTACTATGTTTTGTACAGATTATTATTTTGTTTATACATATTTAATTATAAATCTGATTGCAGACAATTAGCTACCGAAATTTTGTAGTACGATGTACGAGATCGCATTTTATTTCATTCGCTTAATGTACTTAGAAGTTTCCAAGACATACATTATGATGTATGGATGTTTGCAAAAATTAAAAAATTAGTTTTGAAAATTGAACTTATTTATAATAAAATTAAGTCAAAATACCGATACGTATACAAATACCTAATATTTGATTGTGTCTAAAAATTACAAACCTTTAAATACGGAAACTTGCCTAAACGAACAAATTTTTTCGGTCCCACGAGTTTTAACAAGTTTCCCTGTAAACAACAATAACCAGTAACGAACAAACAGTAACAACGTAACAACGAACAATCCACGAAAGCAAAATAAAAACAACAAATTAAACAGAAGGATCACTAAGTGCGCGCTTAACACATTTCACTCTTACACGCACCTTTCCACTTGTCAACTAAATAACTTCAATTTGTGACGTGCCAACGGCCGCGATTTAATGTGCCCTTACCACGCCCCTGCGCCGGTCAAGCAGCGGCGAAATATTGCTGCAATTTTCCACTGCGCTTGCGCAAATAGGTATCATTTTCATCTAGTCCCCGGACAAAAGTTTTGATAACTTCGTTTCGGCAGGCAACGCGGCTATGGGCTATAATATTGATATTATAGGTATAATAATAGATTGTTGTGTATGAAATACAAATGCAATTTAAAAATGTGTAAATGTGTTGTAAAATTGGAGAAAAATAATTATTAAAGAATATAAAATTTAACACATTCAGAGTGTATGAATACATTAAATTTTCAGAAAATATCCTTTTGAAATCGATTTTAATGAAAAAAACACACAATCAGATTTAATGTACCCCCTGTAGTGGAGAAACCTTAGAAGGGAAACACATTTATCCGGGTAGCTTTTAAATTCAAATAATGTATTTTAACATTCTGCTCCTGGTTGTGTTCATGAATGGCGTGGGCAAAGAAAGAATTAAATTCAATCGAAAGTGGATAAAACTTCCCGACTTAACAACACGTTTCTGACATAACCACGTGACTTGGAGTGCACAAGTGTAAATTTTCATCACAATACTGAATCGCCGGCTTTTCACTCGCATTCAGTACACAAATATCTGCAACATACAGAACGCCATACTGATGTATATATTGAAATCTTTTCAATTGCTTTGTAAATTCAGACCACACAAAGCCCTATTTTTGTAGTTTATTTGTAGCACAGCACACGTTCTCCGCACTGGGGAAATAGCTTGCGTTTTCTTGGATTAAGAATCTTCTGTGCGATAAAATTGGGTTATTATTGTTCGTTCGATTCACTATTTTCTAGTTTTCTATAACAGATTTATGCTGAATATTGTAAATAACTTGCCATACACGAAAATTATATAATGGAAAATTCTTTAAAGCTTCGGAAAATATTTGGGATACTTCGCGTTAATTTTTTTTATTAAGCTTAATGGAAGCTTTCTTTTAGTCTAAACAAAATAATATAAATTTTGATGCAAATACTGAATATTTCAGGCCAGATTTAGCTTTAGTTGGCTTAAATTGCGGCTTACGCAGGTTGCAGCTTACTCAAGCTTACTTTCATGCAAGGTACTTACATTTTGGCATCATTTATGCCAAAAGAATCCTTAAATCACAACTAAGTAATTTTTCGCCATACAATAGACGATGCCAATGTCCCTTACATATTTCTAAATACTGAAATTTAAGCGTATTTGAGTTTAACAACAACAAATTAACTTAGCTTTTATTTTTATTAGAAAATTCAACTGTATGAAGTTATGATGCTTCCAAAAAAGCACAAAAGATAAGCTTTTGGGATTACTAAGGAAGTTAGCTATGTTAATATCAACATTGTTAGTAACATTTGTTGCTGATACTAAACGTTTCAAATAAAGTTTTTTTTTAAATCATTGTTCTAGGAGTGAAAGAACTATAAAAATTTATATGGAGCTTCAGATTTCTGTCCTCAAAAGTTATCTTCCGCGAGATTTTTCTGATCTTCGGTTTTTTATCTAACTTTATTTGAAAGTAAAAGAATTCATACCTTCACCGACAACAAAAGACAAGAAAAACTGGCCTGATTATGATTTTTTAATCGTTTATAGGACACTTACAAAACCATGATAACAATAAATGTTCGTATCTAAAATAATTGCTACTTAGTGTAACTGTACCTTTTGTTCGGAACTACCCTTTTACAATAAACCCAAACTGAAGCAAAACAAAAGGACATTGTGACCGTTATGCAGTTAACAATGTCATTGTCACAATATGGACTACAATAACTTACTGTCCTTGCCCAGCCGCCTGTCCAACGCTTACATGCTATGGAAATTTAGATTGATGGGGCAATTCATTAGGGGCACAAGAAAACTAATTACATGCACAGTTATAGTTTTTAGCTCGTCAGAATGTTGGCAATCTTAATACGTATAAGCGAAACGCCTGAAATTGTCGGCTTCTTCTACATTCAAAAGGACTGAAGGGACAAATTAAACCGGAAGCTTGTATTTAACGATGTGTGCTAAAAATGACATGGGCGGAGGTGCAATTCACTCCCGTGGGATTTATCAATGACCGCACGGGGTGCAATTTGGCTTGTGGGTGTGTTAACAGTGGCGTCTGACCCTCTTGATGGTTTAGCGTGTTCGAAACACCCACTGAAATTCTGTAATTATCCTGTAATTTGTTCAACAACCGTTGGGAACCGAACAGCTTGTAAATGACAACAAACGACAAAATTTACCAAAATTGCATCTCCTGACAAAAGTTTAGGAAACGAATTACTTAAAATTGCTTAAGATTAATGAATGAATTCGAAATGCTGAATTTTAAGTGTTCATGTATGTATAATGAAAAAGCAATAGATGTCTTACTTTTGTAATTATTATAAAGAGCTTTTTGTAATCTTGGAGCTCATCAGGTAACCTTTCCTTCGGTCATATTGATGTTTTCCTGTTGTTCGAAATGGAAGCTAATAAATTAATTAGCAAAACAATTATAGAGAGATCAGCCTTCTGAGGGTTAATTTTAATGTAGGCTAAATTATGATCGACTACAGACAGTGTACTTTTTTACTTTTTTACTTTTTTATAGCAAAATTTTTAGAGCAAGTTTAAAATATAGCAACACTTTTCACAAAACCATACATTGAAAGCATTGATTCTGGCTCCCTATCTTAGGTGGTGTCACTAAAAATCAATTTCCACATCATTTCCAACTCGTCGCTGGCTGTCACTCTTTCAAATGCAGATGTGTATCGTTGTACCGCGACACACTTACACCGTGGGTGTGTATTGAGATGTCCACAATAGCAGGGCATTGTCGTACCTCACACCGCGCCTTCAATATCACTCTATCTACCATTGTTACAAGCGCTCGTTATTGAAACCTAAATTAGTTCTGCAAAAATGTGCTGGTTTTTCTATATTTTTATTTTCTTAAAGTGTAGTGTTTTATCATGAAACTTGAACTTCTTCAATAGGATTTGCATTAATTTGTATGAATGCTTCGGAGTTGATTCTGAAATAAACTTGTTTTATCGAGACGTTTCTTGGTGATCTTATAGTAGAGCTTGTGCAATAAGCTTTATTACTTAGGTAGGTATGTATGTACAACTTAAAAAAGCAAAAAATTTGAGCTAAGAGATTGCAAAGAAACCCTGCCAAAATTATTGGATTAAAGAAGGTCCAAAATGTAAAGCTCTGTTTCTGACGTACGCCACTGGACAATCCGACAGTTATTAATGTAATCAGCGCATAATTTATACGTACCTCCTGATCTCTCCGTCCTATACAAAATGCTGAAAGTAAGATTTGGCTGTTTTGTTAAATTAACCGTCGAAATTTCTGTGTTTTTTTAAGGAATTCGTTGTTGAGGCCCTTTGGGTGGCTTTTTAGCTCTTTCTAAATCTTTCCATTTTCTTAATTTTTACGGCAAACCGCAAATGGTGAAACGCACCCCAAAGCTCTTCTTAAAATAAGGGCATTTCAAAAATATATCACCATCATCGTAGATAATAAATAAAAATTATTATACCAGTTGGTATCTCCTCAAGTTTAGTTAAAGTCAAGGCACGCCTTCTTCGCCATCTTGCGGGCGCCGAATACATCAATCTAATTGATAAAGATCATTACTCATTGGCAGCATCTGCCACACAATTGTGCCTTCCTCTTCTATAGTCAATCAGCTAGACTAATGGTGCATCGTTCCTTCCATCTTTTAACTATCAACAACTTTAAAAATTACAAAACCGATAGTTAGGCGATTCACGTTTAAAAAAAGGGCAAGCCATATGCCGCCACCTCACTGAAAAAAACTGATAATCAATTTACGTTTGTTTGCCCTGTTCCCCATTACGACTGTTTGGGGTTTTAACAGGGGTGTGATTTAGATGTTATCATGATTTCATTATGTTTGCGCGAATAATCTAACAAGTGGTGATTTTAGGGAACTTTAAACAATATGGACTTTAAGAATTGAATTTTTAAAACCCTTAATGTACTTTCTAGAATTTTTTGGTTTTTAAATATGAGACTTTTGCAAGATGTTTTTACATCTGCGTTTGATGTTAACATTAACGTTATTTGTTATAAAATAAGGCGTTTGCAGTGAATTGAAGTAATCTGCAACTTAGCAACGACATTTTATCGGAGAACGTTATTTGGCAACGAGTTTCTCAAAACCTCCCAATGAGTTTTATTTAAAATTTATTGAAATCAGGAAGCCCTTGCGTAATATATTGCACAATAACGTCTTATGTTAAAAATGTCGTTACCAAGTAACAGGCTATGTTATTACAATAACATACTTCGTCTAGATATTTTCCCACTAGTTAAAGTGTTTTAATAATTCCTAATTCTGTCAATAACTGGTGATATACCTTGAAAAATATACAAAATGTCAAAACTTGCCGGAATAAACTTTAAAAGTTTTTTTATCTCAAATAAAATTTCCAAACTACTAATTACCACCGTTTTTCTCTCCTTCTTGTTTTCTTATGCTTTCTTCTTTTACTGTTCCTCGAATATAAATCGTTCCTGACAGGGCTACCCAAGTAGAAAATTTATATTGGTGCAATATTGGTGAAAAATTGGCCATTAATGGCTAGATATTGCCTACCTATGTCGCGCCAATATTGAAGTGTTAACATTTTACAATCATTACCCAATATTGTTATTCAATAATGGGTAAATACTGCAAACCAATATTGGATATTATCATTTTACAATAATTAACCAATATTGTCATTAAACAATGGGTAAATACTGCAAACCAATATTGGAAATATATTATCTAGTTTATTATTTTTTATTATTTATTTATATTTACGGGGTCATGCTTTTAAACTAAAAAAGGAAAAATTTAGTGCGCGATGCCGTCAGTTCTGTTTAGTGAATCGAGTTTTTGAATTGTGGAACGATCTTCCTTCGGACGTAGTGAATGCTTCATCGGTCAATGCGTTTAAAAACCAGTTTGACTTATTGTTTTAGCTATACTGCATGTATTTACATAGTTATATGATCAACTGAGTTCTTTTTTTCCTGCCATTGGTGCAATTCATGTATTTGTTTATTAATTGTACATACACACACATTATTGTTTATTCCTAATAACGGATCTTATAGGACACCTTGTCCTCTATCCGTTCTCTTGTTGTAATAATAATAATAATAAATTATACTACAGGGTGTAGAAATGCTTTACGCACCATAGGGTTTTCAATGGTAATTTCTTTATATGAAAATATTTGCGTCCCTAATTATTTTAGAGCTTAAGTGTAAATAAGTTTTTTGTAGAGAAAAAATTCTGCATTTTTATTTCGTTCATATGGATGGTTTCGAAAAATGGAAAATTGTAAATAATAGTTTAAACAGATGCAGTATTTTTTCTCTACAAAAGAACTTATTTACACTTAAGCTCTAAAATAATTAGGGAAGCAAATATTTACATATAAAGAAATTACCCTGTATGGGTTCAATATGAACCAGTAAATATTGGAACAGAATTCAAATAATAATTTCAATTATGCTTAACATATTTTATTTCACTTACATACATTTTAAATTTAAATATGTAAGTGCAAAAACTATTCACTATTCCACACGGGCCTTCTTCACTCGTTCCTTCTGTCCACCCTCCCGATCACCAGCAGTAGCTAAGTGAACCCCAACATACCGCAGAATAGTTGAATCCGTGGCATCAACAAACTTGATTCGAGTGGCTTCTGAAACACATTTAAGAATAAATTAGTTTGTAACTTATACATAGTGACAAAAAATTTACTTATGATAGACGAATTAATTTTGAGAGTAGAAAAGTTTCTTTTATTCTGCCTTCCTTGCGCCGAGAATTTTAGTGCCATAGACTTGTTTAACAATTTCTTCATCATAAAATTTATGTTCTGTTTAATGTGTTCTCCACCTACTAGTGCCAGTTCGTGGGCCTAAAATTGTAAAATATTATTAATTAAATCTAAGAAAGGATTACATATTTTTATCTTACCAAATCATCAATTAAAGACTCATCGGAATTTAATAAATTTCCCACCGTTTGTAGTTCTTCATCATCTGTTATTGGCAACTTAAATTTACTAGCTGCTGGACGAACTTGCAAGTGTGATGTAGTGTGCAACATATTTTTCACATCGGAAACTTCTTTTCTAAGTTCCTTTATATCGAACTGTAGGCTTCCTAACACCTTCAGAATTTTTGCATTCATTAAATTTTGTGAAATTATATCATTAGAGACCAAAGCAGAGTTTGCATGCAAATTTTTTGTTGATGGAGTTATCACGTTCTGTGAAATACGTTTAGTTGTTAATGGGGAATCTGGCCTAGAAACTCCTGATTGAATTGCATGCGAAATTAAATTGTTAGTAACCAGAGGTGACCCCGGACTGCACATCGGACTAGAAATTCTTGAATGGTTCTGACTGGAACCTACTGAATGGATGTTCTGCAATTTTGATGGGACTCCAGCATGTTTCAGCTTTGCATTGTATTTTTTAACAGATGTCAATTTTGGTTGTGAAGCTTCTTCAGTGAAATAACCATTTTCAGTTGATTGGAGTAAGTCTAGATGTTCGTCATTAGAGTCATAACCTGGTGGTGTTCCAGCATTAATATTTTCATCTGCATTAATATCTTCATCATTTTCTTCATTTGATTCTAAATGCGACGAATAAAGAGCTTTTTTTATAAGTTGATTTGCCACTTTTAAATCATGAACAGTTTTATATTCAGCTTCACATTCGTCGTACTCAATTGAACTATTCGGTGGCTGACACTTATCAATTAGGTTAATTCTCATAGCATTCTTGCACTTGGGCCATAAATAGACAGTTTTATCATCATTAACTGCCCAACTTGATGGTATGTAGTCACACGCCCCCTCTTCCGGCCAAAATACAATATCCCACGAAGCCATATAGCCTACAAAAATTTAAATTACTAATAGGTGTTACAAATTACTCTTTAAAACGCAAAATGAAACTAATATACAAATAATGTGTGGTGTATACATTATCGATAGTTTCGATAGCGCCCAACAGATGGAAACTATCGATATTATCGATAGTAAGTCTCCTGTAGTATAGATAAGGGCGCGTTTACGTAAGGGACTTTTCAAAATTTTCCTTTGACTTTTCCGTTTTAAATATACAAAATTTCCAAGATCTTTTTAATACCTACAAAAATAAATAAGAAATCAACTTAATTAATATTTTTACACAGAATCTTAAATATTTTCCACAACTTTGTATAAAAATTGTTTTTTTACAAATTATTTTGGCGAGCCCTTGGGTAAATTATAAATTTTCCTAACAAAATAATGTTTTGTTTTCTAAAGCTTTTTAGAAAACCCTTATTTTTAAGTTCGCTTAATTTTTTGCTGTAAGGAATTTCCCTTTTTTTAAGGAAACCCTTTTCAGTGTTTTATTTTGTTTCAAATGTGTATTTTATGTTTATGTACTTGGAACTGTAATAAAATGAGAAATAAAAATCTTTCTTCTTCTCTTGTCGGAGCTATTGTTTGTGTGTTTATTTATTCAGCCATATTTATAGGCTTGCGAGAGGAGACTGCTATACTCATTTGGTTTCAAGGGTAAATGAGTTTCAGATATTTCAGTTACTCAGCACGTTTATTACTACCAAATTTCAAATGTTACAGAAAACTAAACCTCTAATTAAGAATTTCATTTTTTTAAAATGGTATTGCACCTGTGAGAATTTTTTTTTCGAAATATAATTTTACCCGACGTCGTGAAGCAAAAGGTATTCGTTGGAAAAGAAGAAGAAATATAATTTAATTTTATTCGAAATTCACAGCCATCTCTCCTTTTTCAAATTATTAAAATTCAGTTTTCATGAAAAACACAATAACTTTTGATTTGCTTAATTTTTTAATCCACAATTTCAAAGAAAAATCAGCTTGCTTCAAATTTAAAATTAACATAAATAGCCAGTTGTGTTACTCATTCAGAGTACAAACTACAGCTTACAATGGCTTTATTTTCCTAAGGAATTATTGTGAAGCTCTTTCACTCTTTTCTATTTTACCTTTAACGTTCACGTCCATTCAAATTATTTTAAATAAGAAACGATTAATCTAATAGGGTGCCATTAATACTTGCACTTCATTCTATAAGGGAGTGTGGCTTACCATAATCGAGGTTGCAAAGTGGCCTCTTTATACCGGATTGACCCGATCTTGATATGCACTTTAGTCAAGTGGGCTGTGGGAACCCCGTTGCTCCCAACCACTTCTTAATTACTGTTAAAGGAGAGGTGACTCTCGTATTGTCCTTTATTGCTTTGCTACGTCGGTTGAAAATGTTCTTCAATTCTCTTAATCTTTAATTTAATGCTTTTTAAGGAACTAGCTTTGATATATCCTAAGCAAAGGGTTGAACTACGTATATCCGGAGATCTTTGCTATATTGCTTATGCAAAGCTTATAAATTGTCTAAATAAGAATCAGGATAATACCTGAAATCTGTAAACTTTCATTTAATACGGTAATAAAAAGAATCGTTACTGTGCTAGAATGTCTTTTTAGTTTTGAAATGAAATAATCATTATCCGTTCCTCCATGTTTTAGAAGCGATGTCCTCATAACTTCGGTTTTATTATTTATCCTTTTTGTGTATGCCCCTGATTTTAAGTTTTCATGCTATATTTAAAATGATGAAATGGATCGTTAGTTTACATTCTGTGACATCATTGTGGTCTCTACGAGTCATTAGCGAGCATTGTTAAATCGCGAGGAGGACTTCTTGTGTGCTTTGAAGAGTTAATGATTAATTATTTTTATAATTTTGTAATCCTTTTTTAATCAATTAAGTTACATATGAATGGGACGCTAATGCTGATGTCAAGGGGTTGATTGTCGAGGCCGCATTTTGAATAGTTTCTAATGGTAGCCCTTGTTCTCTTTATTTTTACTTTACATCTCTTGTTTGGAATTTACCAAACAAAACTTGATTTGATGGCGCTGGTGTCATTAAACGTTTGTTTGGTTTTCTCCGGGAATTTTGTCCGTTTCACAAACAGTTTCGCTTGATTTTTTATTAGAAAATCTCTTTAGGAGGGCGTAGTCGAGTGATTAATTCGTTTCTGAAATAATAATAATAAAAAGAATTAGCATAATGGCGAAGAGGTCGGCCTTTCGCGAATGATTTTTAAAAGAAGATTCGTGTCATTCTTGAAAAGCAATTGCATTTAGATTCAGAAAACTTGAAAGCGAAGAATCCATTACCAATATCTGCATTATTTCTGGAGCTTTTCCAACGCCAACTTACATAATGAAAGCAGTGATGACGTCAACAATAGCTTCGTCGAGACACTTCGACAAAAGCTGGCGGTGCCGTGCGTTTGACAGATATAAAAAAGAACGCGCATTTTGATAACGGGCAACAAATAGAATAAAAAGCAGGAGAAGCACAGGATCCTTTTAAATATGAAGGAGGAATTGCGGTGTTTGTTGTATTAAGATCGATTATTGCTTGCTGTTTCATGTTGTAGGTATATATTAATCGCATACTTTTTATTACTAAATATTTTATGAATATTTTAATCCATTGCCATAGAATTAGTCACGACGGAAAACGTAAAAAGTCCTTTAAACTTAGTATCCATATTTGTCAAGCATTGTGTTTAAAAAATCTATAGTAAACAAAATTATTTTCTGCCAACTTTTTTGAAAATTATAATTGTTTCAGTTACATCAAGATCAAAGCTTTTTGTGTAATAATTGGTGAATTTAAAACAATGCCATTATTTTGCAATTTACAGAAAATCGCAATTTCTAGAAATATAAATAAGCTACTAAAGGGTAAACACCAAGACGAGGCGAGGAGGTTGTTTTTCTTATTTCTTGGTTGATTATTTTATAACCTGAGACGACTTTAGAAAATTGGTAAATTTTTAACAATTGAAATCAGTCTACTTAATTTTAAATTTTAAAACACTTACACGAAATTTTGGTGGTAATAAT
Organism: Melanotus villosus; assembly: GCA_963082815.1. Taxonomy (NCBI): domain Eukaryota; kingdom Metazoa; phylum Arthropoda; class Insecta; order Coleoptera; family Elateridae; genus Melanotus; species Melanotus villosus. The sequence continues at coordinate 3,323,980 of OY720420.1, read as the reverse complement.
ACCACGTACTATAAAGAGTATGTACATTTCTTGTAAGCACGATTTTGTGACAATCAGTAATGCAAGCGTGTATTGTGGGTCGTCGTGCTCTGTTCCGAATACCATTAAAATTTAGCTGGCTTCTCGATCTATTCCATTTTTAGTTTTGTTAAATTTTTGACTATTAAATTTAAAGAATAATTTTCTTGGTTTGCATTTTAGCAAATTCCGAAAAACGTTGCAAACAACAAAAAATTATGTATTTCGACAAGTTCTTTTTCTTAGTGACAGTGACCTCTGACAAGGTTGGCTGGAATCATTCTTTAAAGATAATTGCATCGCCAAATCATCCGTCGCAACCAGATAAAGAAATAATCTTGGTATCCAAATGTCAAGAAAGCCTTCTAGAGATGACAGTGGTGATACTAAGAGGGGGGGGGGGGTGTAATGACTCTCATAACGTAAATGTACATTGTTCTAAAAATAGAAACAAAAATTTATTTTCCCTGCTTTCTTCGATTTCTTATTGTCTATATATTTCGGGGTTTAGTACTTCATTCCATTAATCTTTATTAATCCAGGCAGCTGTTGGATTCTCCACTTTTGTAGAAGGACTTGTATTTCTTCACTTCGGTCTCATCTTGAATTTCCCTTCTTCCTTCTTTCATTCCATTGCTCTTTTTGGTGGTTTACCATTGTGAATCTTTTGGATAGGTCCAAATCAAAGAAGTTGCCTTTTTCCAATTGCTTCTTTCTCTGTCTGCTTTGTTTCGCGTATTCTTGTGTTTCTAACTCTATCTCCTCAGGATATTCTTACAACTCCCTTTCAACAATCCACATCTAGAACCCTTATAATGGGTTTTGTGTTGTTCTGAAAGCCCTCAGATTTTGGTACCACCGTCAGACGAATATTATTATTAGCTCACACATCTCTACATAGGACAAATGTCTCCCTCTTTCTTTCATCCTTTGTAATTTTTGCAAATCTTTTTACTTTTTGTGAGAGGTTTTGATCTACTCTCCCATAGTGGGAGTATCGCGTTAAGGAAGCAGTCGGGCCGCCCAGCTCAGTACTGATCGGAGAAAACGATGCTTAACTTTCCTTGTCGTGCAGGAATGGAACCTAGCTAACGTAACTCGGGACCTTAGTTTGATATATTTGTTTTTGTTTTAATTTTTGCATCCCATTTCCAACAACATATAGTACGTGACATATAAACACATGTGAATTATCAGAATATCCAAACTTATTCAGATAATTTTTGGATACAGTTATAGTTATTGGTATTCTTCTTCTTCTTGTAGTGTCATGTCCGAGTATGAGACGTTGACGACCACCGTGGATACTATTTCTTGATAACGGTCTCTATCATGTGCAGCATGGAGTAGCTTTTCCGCTGTTAACTCGGTCCATTGTAACAGGTTCCTAAGCCAGGACATCTTCTTTCGACCTATCCATTTTTTACCTTCTATCTTGCTGTTTAGAATGAGCCTCATCAGTAGTTCGTATTTGGGGCCACGTATTATACGTCCAAGGTATTCCAGTTTTCGTCGTGTTATTGTTCCCAAAGGTTCCCTTTCTTTGCCTATGATGCTAAGCGCTCGTTCGTTGCTGGTGTGACTAGTCCAGGTGATTTTTAGCATACGCCTGTACACGCACATTTCGAACGTTTCTAATTTTTTATTCATGATGTTAGTTTTGATTTATAATTATTAAATGTTTTTAACTTCATGTCACAATTACATTGTTTAAATTAATGCAGTTGTTCTTTAATTGCTTATAAAAAATTAAAGAAAACTATACATGTCGAAGGATGGTATTATTAAAAAGGGGTGAAAATAAGCTTTCTGGTGATGTAAAAGTAAAACATTTTCATTTAAAAAAACGTAGGCATGTATTGTAACTGAAAATTAAGAACGTTTTAGTAAGTTTATCGAATTCTAAAATAAAGGTATTAGAAGATGATGTAGTTGTAGGTTGTTAAGATTTTATATTGTATAACAAACTTTGTGCACGACTACTCAATAATCTGTCAATTATTCATGTGTTTGGTCAAGGATAATGTTATCCATAATTCACTACCAGCAGTGAATAATCATTATTCACGGTGTCATGGTAACCATCATTGTTTATGGTGTATAATACCCACTCGCAAATGTTTATAATCCTACCACTTCGTTTAACATATAGTCCTACCACATGGTTTTAGTTGTTATTTAAATTGTAATTAAAAATTCTTCGAATTTGTAGTCGTGGACAAGGTGTAGTATACGACTCGCTATAATGGCTACGATTACCTCGGACAATTGCAAAACTTGCTCGCTCCGATCGCTCGTGTTGCAAACATTATCCTCGGTAATAATAGCATTCATTATAGCATCGTACATAATATACTATTATGTTTTCTGTTATTTTCTTAAGTTATTTCTAAAAGACTGAATTAGACACGGTTTTCATCTATAAGGATTCTTAGTACTAGCCTCATCCATAATAGTCCAGAGAAATTAGACAAAATAAAAGCCCATCTCCCGAAAAATTCCCGGAAAGCTGAATTTTGGTATGGACCTTGATATTGTGGTTCTAAACAAAATGTCAAAAGTCCCCATCGATCCGAGTGCCGCTAAAAATTTCATGCGTGGTCAAATGTCACTCAACATGGTTTTTCGTGAATATCTCGTTAACGGTCACTTTTATAGAAAAAATAGTTATTATCAAATTTGTAACTTAGAAAGTTTCCTACAAAAAAGATACAATGATTTTTATTCATAGGAGTAACCATTATGGAGAAAATGCGATTTATAAAGTTGTAACGAACAGTGTGCACCCCTCAAGAGATCCTTGTTTGTCAACGGATGTGCTTACTCAATATTTTTATTAATTTTTATTGCTGATGTGGGGACTACTGCGGCCCACATCAAAATTGCTTGTAGATTACAATTTGTTTCGTTTTGATTGCTATTATAGCAAGAGTTTTGTTGATAAATTTTTAAATTTAAATGTAATACACGTTTTCAAAGTAGACAAATGATTAATATTTCGAGAAAGATTATTTGTAAGGAAAGTTAAAGAAGTAACTAATTGTAGGGCAGATCGTCACACATGTCGCGTAAAGCGTTTGAATAGGCTCTTGAATAATATTACGATTTTTAATCAGTTTTAAGGTTCTAGTCTTCAAGTGTGTTAGGTCGTAGTTATTTTGTGAATGAGTAAAGTGATAAATTAAAGTTTTGTTTAATATACCACAAAACGGCCTAATTTTTTAAAACAAGGTAGATACGCGTTTTGGTGTAAAGAAATTTAAGAAATTGTTGTTAAGTAGACTTATTTAATTCAAATAGTTTTATAACTCTAGAAATTAACTACTGAAGGAGTCACTTCTTTAATATTTAAGGTCAGTGATTATTTAAATCTTAATACATCCCATAAAACAAATTGAATTCAACTAGTTAAAGCTGTAGTAATTCCACTTAGCAAATTGTAATTTCGGAAGCAAGATCTTTACCAAAGTGTCATTTCTAAAACAAATGTTGCTAGTTTTCCAAAACGTTGTGTATTTTAATTTAATTCCCAACGGTAAACGATTTGTAGTTTATAAGACTGAAAATTTCCTTCGCCAAATATTTTGTCTTAATTTAGAAAGAAAGATTCAAGATAAATAACCTGCAGTCAATGCAAATTAAAAACTATTTCAATTGCTTAAAAACGAAGTAATCTTTTTTGCATTGAAGATTAACAACTGCCTGTTCGCTTATCTACCAAAGCAGGTCGTAACAGGTACTTCGAATAGATATTGATTATCACAATTTCTATAGCATTTTCAATCACACATAAAACAGTTGGTATTTTAATTCAGTATTTGAAGAATTCTTTTAACGAGAAGTTGCATATTTTTAAATTGTTAAATCGTCCATAATTAATTAATCAAATAAGAGCTTCTCGTTTTTGTTAGTTTTTTTACAAGTAAGCTAGTGGTAAGTGAAGGCAGTAGTATTATTTTTTATCTATCACCGTGGGATAAGTTATATCATATCACACTCATTTTAGAAATGTAATAGTCTTGTCATCCCAATGAGTGCCATAATGAAATTATTACGACACTAGTGGTAATGAAATTGACAATTCATTCTAGCTCCAAATTTTTGCCGGGGCAAGTCCGGAAATCACGTTCTCTGCAATTCTTCACAGTACACGTGTGTTAATGATGTATATATCCCTCTTAAAGCGTAAATAACTATTATCAAATTACGATGTGTTGTTGGCAATTTTTTTAAGATATCGTTAATACTTACTTTAATGACATTTTTGTCTAATTTAGCGTGCTTTTCATTAGAAAATATACTTTTGATCGTCATTCACATTTCTTAATTTATAAAAATTAAAGCAGGTATTTGGATAATATTTTATGTGCACTTTTAAATTTGAAATCCTTTGACATTGGTCAAATATTCAATAATTAATATAACTGTCGATGTAATGAACGATTAACTTTATTTTCGAATGGCTTTCTTGTCCGGGGTGTCTTAGTAAAAAATGTTATGCCACAAATAACACACAGAGAATATTAAATTAAGGTATCTAATTTAGCCATTGTTACAGAAAGCAAATTAGTAAGTACTTAGCTTTATCAAAGCAGTTTTAATGAAATTTTTCCTTAGCAGTTCGATATCGCTGCGACATCCGCGGAAATCGGACCTATTGTTGTAGTGAAATTATGGCAAACTAAGTGTGTTTGTCAAATTTAAAAAGAATGCATCGTTAGAAGTAAAATTCTGTGTAATAGTAACGTACCGAAATTTTTATTACCCAAACACCTTGGGTACAACCAGTGTTTTTACAGTGCCGTGCTATAATAAAAAGTAATTATTTAACTTCGGGAATCTTAAATTTCTGTGTTATCGGGAGTGTCGGTTCGGGGTTTCACATCTTCATATGGTTTCTGCACTTAACCTGCTACAGGAAATTCGTAATAAAGGTAGGTGATGGGGTCAGTTACTTTTTAAAATTTATTTGTCATTATTTGATTTGATAGTTCTAGTTTTACATTTTTGAGCTTAAAGACAAATTAATTTTTTTTTTTAATAATCTGAAATCCAAAATCATGCAAATTACTGCCAAGCTATGGTTACTTAAAAAACCTTTTTCTGTTGTTTCAGGTAGGTCCCATCTTCGAGGGATGGCAGTTCCTAGGATGAAACCGGCACCACAGTGAGTTATATTTATTCTTTTTTTGCCATAGGGATAATTGTAGGGATTACGTTAGCCACTTTCAAACACAAACTATTCTTGAACCATTCATTTTCTAAAATCAATCTTACATTACAATTACTTTCGTATTCGTGAATTAACTTTCGGGTAAATATTTCTGTTCTAAACGGTTTTAATTCCAACATTTATCGGGAGTGTAGTTAATATTTGTGTATACTTGCCCGACAATGTTGTATAATGCTGTAAGTAGACAAATAAACGGTAAGTAAATACAAATGGCAAGTAAATAGTATGTATAATAGTGGGTTTTAAAATTTCAGCATTAATTTATTACTTTCAGTCTTATTATCACACTTTCTTTTCAGCACTAACTTCTTATTTTCAGCTCAATTTCGGGGAGTTTTTCTAACATTACTCCCTTTTCTCTTTTAGCTCAAACGGTGAAGTATAAATATTCTTAAAATTAATATCCTCTTTCAAATTAATAATTATTCAGGGTTAATTTGTAATGTTTAATTTCAGCCAACTGGTTTACACGTTACCTATTGTTTGATGTTAGTTTTTAGTTTAATAATTATCATATTCAATGATTTCAGTTTAATTAATCACCTTTTCGGCAGTTTTCCGTGTGTATCCTTTATGAGTCCGCATAACGAGGTAACATTTTATATCATAAAGGTTGTTCATTAAAAAATTATATTTAAACTGGTTGTGGTAAGGAAAAGGCCTGAACAATTTTCAACGTCGCATGAGTTGGAAATTGTTCAGAGGGGAGTTGGGAGGCCTTTCTTTTTAAAAAACCTCTTCAGGGTTTTTTAAACTTAAATGTTTAGAATAAAATGAAGAACATTGTTACATGCTGCTTTGTACTATCAGCAGATTGTTCCTTTTATTTTACTTAAACCAAGACTTCCTTACAGTAGCCTCCGTTATCGAAACGCCATTCGCGAAAATCGGTTTTCTTGATTAAAGTGACTATATGGCAAACTAAGTGTGTTTGCTAAATTCATCTAGTTTTCGTTATCGTAGATAAATTTGAGTGAATAAGTATCGTACCAAAATTATACTACCCAAACACCTTGGGTACAACCAGTGTTTGTACAGTGCAGTGTTTCAAAAAGTAATTATTTAACTTCGGGCATCTTAAATTTCTGTGTTCTCGGGAGTGTTGGTTCGGGGTTTCACATCTTCATATGGTTTCTGCATTTAACCTGCTACAGGAAATTCGTAATAAAGGTAGGTGATGGGGTCAGTTACTTTTTAAAATTTCATTGTCATTATTTGATCTGATAGTTCTAGTTTTACATTTTTGAACTGAAAGACAAATTAATTTTTTTTTTTAATAATTTGAAATCCAAAATCATGCAAATTACTGCCAAGCTATGGTTACTTCAAAAACCTTTTTCTGTTGTTTCAGGTAGGTCCCATCTTCGAGGGATGGCAGTTCCTAGGATGAAAACGGCACCGCAGTGAGTTATATTTATTCTTTTTTTGCCATAGGGATAATTGTAGGGATTACGTTAGGCACTTTCAAACACAAACTATTCTTGAACCATTCATTTTCTAAAATCAATCTTACATTACAATTACTTACGTATTCGTGAATTAACTTTCGCGTAAATATTTCTGTTCTAAACGGTTTTAATTCCAACATTTATCGGGAGTGTAGCTAATATTTGTGTATACTTGCCCGACAATGTTGTATAATGCTGTAAGTAGACAAACAAACGGTAAGTGAATACAAATGGCAAGTAAATAGTATGTATAATAGGGTGGCCCTTAATTATGGTTGAAACAAATTTTGACCGGGTCACCCCCCAAATCGATTCCAAAAAAATTAAAAGTAATTTTAAGATTTACCACACCTCCAAATTCCAACGTTAAGGGGTGCCCCAAGGAGCCTGCATTTTCCCATTTAAATAGCATAGGCTTTCAGCACACTTCTGGTTTTTATTTTTTTACAAAAGTGTGTGTGTCTGAAAAAATCCGGAGAGTGCTGCGATTCATTGCTTACTGATGCCCCTTTCACGGAAAAAATCATGGGAGCCAGGTGTCATATCATAACAACTCGTTACAACCGAGAAAAACGACAATATTTTAAAATTACCACTTTCTTCACCCCCCATTTATTTGCTTAAGATATGACACTTGGCTCCCATATTTTTTCCATGAAAGGGGCATCAGTGAGCAATGAATCGGAGCACTCCCCGGATTTTTTCAGACACACATACTTTTGTAAAAAAATAAAAACCAGAAGTGTGCTGAAAGCTTATGCTATTTAAATGGGAAAATGCAGGCTCCTTGGGGCACCCCTTAACGTTGGAATTTGGAGGTCTGGTAAATCTTAAAATTACGTTTTATTTTTTTAGAATCGATTTGGGGGGTGACCCGGTCAAAATTTGTTTCAACCATAATTAAGGGCCACCCTAATGTATAATAGTGGGTTTTAAAATTTCAGCATTAATTTATTACTTTCAGTCTTATTATCACACTTTCTTTTCAGCATTAACTTCTTATTTTCAGCTCAATTTCGGGGAGTTTTTCTAACATTACTCCTTGTTCTCTTTTAGCTCAAACGGTGAAGTATGAATATTCTTAAAATTATTATCCTCTTTCAAATTAATAATTATTCAAGGTTAATTTGTAATGTTTAATTTCAGCCAACTGGTTTACACGTTACCTATTGTTTGATGTTAGTTTTTAGTTTAATAATTATCATATTCAATGATTTCAGTTTAATTAATCACTTTTTCGGCAGTTTTCCGTGTGTATCCTTTTTGAGTCCGCATAACGAGGTAACATTTTATATCATAAAGGTTGTTCATTAAAAAATTATATTTAAACTGGTTGTGGTAAGGAAAAGGCCTGAACAATTTTCAACGTCGCATGAGTTGGAAATTGTTCAGAGGGGAGTTGGGAGGCCTTTCTTTTTAAGAAACCTCTTCAAGGTTTTTTAAACTTAGCTGTTTAGAATAAAATGAAGAACCTTGTTACATGCTGCTTTGTACTATCAGCAGATTGTTCCTTTTATTTTACTTAAACCAAGACTTCCTTACAGTAAGTAGCTTCCGTTATCGAAACGCCATTCGCGAAAATCGGTTTTCTTGATTAAAGTGACTATATGGCAAACTAAGTGTGTTTGCTAAATTCATCTAGTTTTCATTATCGTAGATAAATTTGAGTGAATAAGTATCGTAGCAAAATTATACTACCCAAACACCTTGGGTACAACCAGTGTTTGTACAGTGCAGTGTTTCAAAAAGTAATTATTTAACTTCGGCATCTTAAATTTCTGTGTTCTCGGGAGTGTCGGTTCGGGGTTTCACATCTTCATATGGTTTCTGCATTTAACCTGCTACAGGAAATTCGTAATAAAGGTAGGTGATGGGGTCAGTTACTTTTTAAAATTTATTTGTCATTATTTGATCTGATAGCTCTAGTTTTACATTTTTGAGCTGAAAGACAAATTAATTTTTTTTTTTAATAATTTGAAATCCAAAATCATGCAAATTACTGCCAAGCTATGGCTACTTCAAAAACCTTTTTCTGTTGTTTCAGGTAGGTCCCATCTTCGAGGGATGGCAGTTCCTAGGATGAAAACGGCACCGCAGTGAGTTATATTTATTCTTTTTTTGCCATAGGGATAATTGTAGGGATTACGTTAGGCACTTTCAAACACAAACTATTCTTGAACCATTCATTTTCTAAAATCAATCTTACATTACAATTACTTTCGTATTCGTGAATTAACTTTCGGGTAAATATTTCTGTTCTAAACGGTTTTAATTCCAACATTTATCGGGAGTGTAGTTAATATTTGTGTATACTTGCGCGACAATGTTGTATAATGCTGTAAGTAGACAAACGGTAAGTGAATACAAATGGCAAGTAAATAGTATGTATAATAGTGGGTTTTAAAATTTCAGCATTAATTTATTACTTTCAGTCTTATTATAACACTTTCTTTTCAGCACTAACTTCTTATTTTCAGCTCAATTTCGGGGAGTTTTTCTAACATTACTCCTTGTTCTCTTTTAGCTCAAACGGTGAAGTATAAATATTCTTAAAATTATTATCCTCTTTCAAATTAATAATTATTCAGGGTTAATTTGTAATGTTTAATTTCAGCCAACTGGTTTACACGTTACCTATTGTTTGATGTTGGTTTTTAGTTTAATAATTATCATATTCAATGACTTCAGTTTAATTAATCACCTTTTCGGCAGTTTTCCGTGTGTATCCTTTTTGAGTCCGCATAACGAGGTAACATTTTATATCATAAAGGTTGTTCATTAAAAAATTATACTTAAACTGGTTGTGGTAAGGAAAAGGCCTGAACAATTTTCAACGTCGCATGAGTTGGAAATTGTTCAGAGGGGAGTTGGGAGGCCTTTCTTTTTAAGAAACCTCTTCAAGGTTTTTTAAACTTAACTGTTTAGAATAAAATGAAGAACATTGTTACATGCTGCTTTGTACTATCAGCAGATTGTTCCTTTTATTTTACTTCAACCAAGACTTCCTTACAGTAGCCTCCGTTATCGAAACGCCATTCGCGAAAATCGGTTTTCTTGATTAAAGTGACTATATGGCAAACTAAGTGTGTTTGCTAAATTCATCTAGTTTTCGTTATCGTAGATAAATTTGAGTGAATAAGTATCGTAGCAAAATTATACTACCCAAACACCTTGGGTACAACCAGTGTTTACTGAGTGCAGTAGTAGTATTCTTATAAATAATATTTTCGGTTAATAAATTTAATAGCGATTTCGGGAGTGTCGCGTCGGTTTGGTTCGGGCTTCGAAGTCTACAAGGAAATTTTTAGAAGAAAGGCACAAGTGGGGTGACTTCAATAAAGGTTAGTTATATTTTCTTTTATTATTGTTTTTGTAATATTAGGTTTTGTCCGTATATCTACAGGAGTCTTTTTAAGGAATTGGCATTTTAAAACCACTTAAGAGGTTGTAGGCAGATTATTTTTTGAAATTTCGTAGCATGTTTTGTTTAATTTGTCAAAAATAAAAAAATTTAACAATTTTGAAAATAATTAAAATTGAAGTCTTAGGTTACTTTAGCAACGTTAAAGCTTTGAAAGCTGATTTTTATAAATTCTTTATCGAGAGAGGACTCTACTAGGCAGAAAACACTTCGGTGGTTTGTCATTGCCTTCCGAGGGAAGCGGCCGGGTATTTTCGCTGTATATGTGACCCTGGGGGAATCGAACCCGGGCCATCTCAGTGGTCAGATGCACGCTGATCCAACTGACCCACGGCCGCCTTCTGTCACTACTGCAATTATAATTAATGATTAGGAGGTTGTTCCAGATACAACATTAGCGAAAATACTGTATGCTTGCTATTGCATTCTAAAGCAAACATTTCAACATTTGGGGTTATGACAATGAAGGCTTGCCAAAAGGATCTTAAAAAGTGACTCAGATACGGATTATCTTAATCTGTTATTAAATAGGTATCTAATTTTATATAGAAGTAAAATCAGCGTGGCGCAGTGGTAGAGCATCAGGCTAGTGTAACGTTACTCCTTGGTTCGAATCTCCCTATGGGCAAAATTTTCCTACAGTCTGGAGGTCGGTATCGAGTTCTGGTAACCATTCGTCGTTGAGCACCAAATTAACGGCGCTCTCGTCCGAATACAGACCTAATAGGTAGTTTATCACTGCAATTTGACGGCTGTGTATGCATTTCTATATATGAAGTTGATTTGTTCAGCATCTACTTTGTTATCAACGCAGCTTTAATAAGTCGTGCCTTCTGAAATCAGAAATGCAAATTTCAATGGGTGTTTTCCAAGAAACAAATTTTGATTATAATTAAAGAATTAGGTAAAATTTAGAAAAATTTTCTAGGCGTGTTATGCGTTACGAGACAGACGTCGGCATTGTTTAAAAATCGTCGAAGTGGTGCTAGGACACGATCTGTAAATAGCAAACACATGTAAAAGTAGCCCTAATATTAAGATAAAACCACTGAGAACGTCACGTGCTCTAGTTACGCTCTTAATATAATTGTTAGTGGTCAAACTTTTGAGCGAGGACCGTCGCTACGAATTTTTGGAATGTTTTTCAGGATAAATTTAATATTCCACTAACGAGCCTAGTGAACTTTTTATTTATTTTCTATTTAACTATTGTTCGATCATGGTTCTGAGCTTTGTATTACCTAATATTTCGCTTGACTTCTTTTATTATTTTTAATTTACATGTTAAAAAATTTAATATACCTTTATTATTGGAATATAATTTCTCAACTTACTAATTATTAGTAAATGAAATTAAAACAACAATTTGCTAACCGCAAAATCCCTTCTTTATTAATATGTATAAAAGCTAGTCAAAGATTTTTTACCATGGATAGCGTGCGCGCTTTAACGTAATTTTTCAAAGTAAAAGACGGCATGGAAAAGTTTTTTTCAATTATAAAAACAACGTAGAAAAATATAATCAAATCGGGATATCAAGGAATAAAAATTATATGAATTTAAACCTTCAACTTATGGTTTGGTGATATTGTTTTTCTTCTAATTTTCTACTTCTAAAGTTTTCCATTTTGTAAATCTTGGCAAGTAGTGAATAACTTAGGTGAAAGTTTTTTGTAGGTAGGTACTTACTAATTTTCTCGTGTGATGTTAAAATTATATAACAATTCTTCGAAAATATTTTGTCAAGAATGCTTTGTTTAGGATATTCAGTTTTTGGTTCGAGTACACGTTATTTCCGTTTATTATTTGGTATTTAGAAGTGTAAACTTAGCACAATGTTTGTCGTTAAACAAGTTAAAATAACGTATCCCTATACTTTAATAAATGATATAGAATTGAATGAGTTTATATAACCGGCGAAAACATAATGCACATTATATTCCGCATCGTTGCAAATCCACTTAGAGTTCCCTTTGTAAAAAGCTCGTAGAATAGATGACCGGCACAAACAAATCGCCGAACGTCCCGCCCTTTTATAATATAGCTAATAGCCACCGGAAACGGGTGGCGCTGGTGTACGTTCGGAGCGTCGCGGCGCGGCCATTTAGAAGAGTTCCGGCGGTACCGGAAACATTAGCCGTTTGTTATAGGTTATGTTGCGCCATTAATCATATCTTATTTTCAGCCATAATGCTTCTTTGTTGTCAATATCATTATTGATATTCTTGTTTGCTATTTCTGTTCCATTTCGTGTTATAAATGGTATTTGTGAACTAAAATGAAGATATTTCTCTTTTAATGCTTGGACTGAATAGGAGCTTATGAAAGTTTCTTAATAAATAGCTCTGTATTTTTCTGGATGCCCTTTGTGCCCATCTTAGTACAAACCATATTTGTTGTGAAATATATCCGGCGGAGTGTGAGGTCTCTTTACTTGCAACTATTATAAATTTAGCTTGTTGACCCTATTCGTGTATATATAACTGTTAACCCTGTTTTAAAAGCTACGAGAGTTGTTAATCTTGTGTGTTACAAAGGAGAAGGAACTTATAATATTTTCCTACTTTTGAGATTGTTTTCTTAAAAAACTTCAAGTTTCTCAGGAAGTTTAATTCGTTATAAAGACGAGCGAATTCAATTTTTAGGAACATTTTTTTTCCAGAGTGAAAGGAATACGCGTTATTCATCCTTTGTTAACAAAAATAACTTTAACAGAAAATAATGGAAGCTTCTTAGAAAAACCTTTAAAAAAATCACTTGCTTTAATTTCAGTTTGTTTTTTTTAAGTTTAGTTCAAGCAATTATAAACATGTTCTTACAAACATTTCGTCAAATGAGAGGACTTCTCAAGTATTTGTACAATTCCATTGATTTTCGAACTTGCTAATAATAAAGGATTAGAAATACCCTAATAAATTAAATTTTTAGGTGTCTCGAGTTTAATTTTAAAATTCTCATTTTTGAATTAAAATAAAAAGCGCCAGATTCATAAAACAATAGGCCTTATTTTTGTTTCAGTCTTAATATTGCATAGGTCCACCATGCTGTTCTTCAATAAGCAACCATGTTCCTGTACTGTGAACATCTGAACATTTTACAGTAAATCAGTTGAACATCTGTAATTTGTTGCGTAATGGAAATTGTAATCTGCATTCTACAATAGCTATAAGATTAGTTAGAAAAACTTGTCTCATATACAAACACGGAAGCCAATCCCAATACCAATGCAGGACCGAGATCAGGAGAACGCGGTGGCCATATGTTAAGTAAATACTTATGAATCATGATTTGCCAAACGTCCAGAGTACCACGGAATAAAATCATTTCGGACTGCTAGTCATAACCAACTTTAAACCCATCACTTGATCCATGATGTAAAAATGTACAGTGCAAAACTATGACTTGAAAATCTATCAAAAAAATCTGTTACCAACCTAATCTAAATTGAAAAGTATGATGGAGGAAAAATGCAATTGCTTTACAAATAATTGCAGATGTGCTGTTCGTTTATTCGCCTTTTGATTTTTTAAAATTTGTTACCTACGAATGTATTATTGATCAAGTTTGGGAACAAATTTCCAAGTTAATGAGAGACTTTTCGTAATGCTTTTGACTAATGATTTGTTCCACAATTGTTATTAAAAAAAATAGATCTTTTTACCTTCCATTTTTATTGTTTATTTTGCATTATTTTCTTCATTTGTAATGTTTTTAAATCCTTTGCAAATGGAACCGAAAAATCCGTGAGTCTAAATTGGTGGTGTTAGTCCTAACGAAATAAAACCTTAGACAACGATAAATATTATAAACATTGGAAAATTTCTTGGAGATTTGTTTAGACTGCGTAAGTTCTAATAATCAACGATAATTACCTAATTCAGCCTTTTAAGTTTTATAGGTTCGGCACAAGAAATCAATTTTTGAAATGAAAATGTTACAACTAAGGGAAATATTTGACTGTCACAAATAAATCTAAGGCTGCGTGGAACATCATAAATGGTGACATTAATGTGTAAAATGTTCTGACATAGCAGGGAATTCATTTACTTATTATTACTATAATAAATCGTGAAATGTAAGTCGTATTTCAGTAGAATCATTATCAGAATGTATTTCTTATTTCATAGGTTGTTAAGTCTAAAAAAGGGGATTCGCAAGATAATATATGGGGCCCAGTACTATTCATAACGTTTATAAACTTTACTGGTGCTATGTTAAATAATGACCTTGTCATTACAAAATATTACCGGTTGAGTCGTTTTCTGTTTTAAGTAGACAATCTTCTGATTTTCTACTCAATTTCCATAAAAGTGAAATGATGTTTTATTTACATTGCAAACTATTAGTTACATCAAGGAGCAGAAAGGGCGTAGCGTCTGTATTCTTCTGCAAACCCATGTAATTTGGGTTGCATAAGCATAATTTTTACTATTTTTCTAAATTTTGTTCGAAGTTAATACCGTAATAATACCTCTCGACAAAAGCTACGCCAAAATAAACCTGGAAGCACTAGAAGGCCCAACAAAACAACAACTGACAAGCCGAATATCCTTGAACAACAAGAATCCGAGGAAATTAACCCATAGACACATTCCAAGAGATGATACTGTAACCAACAAAAGAAGTGTTGTACCAAAAAGGTACAAGAAAACCCAAAATAGAAGACCGCCAACTGGTGGAACGAAAATGTAAAAACGTAAATTAAAGAAAAGAAAGGTGTAGCAGGCCCGTCTAAGAGAACGATCAGAAAGTAGAAGAACCTACATAATAAAAAGCAATAAAGCAAAAGAAGCAGTTAAAGAAACCAAGAGAACTGCGCGGGGAAGAAAATCGAAAACCAAAGCAATTCTGGAACGTAGTTAAAATACTGAAGGGTAACTATTAACTAGAAATACGTAATGACAGGAAGAAATTACAGAAGAAATACTGGAAACTTGGAAAGAATATTATGCAAACAAATTTAGAGAAAAGGATACAGAAACTACAACAGAAGAAGGAACTGAGGAAGAGGCAAATAACAAAGTAAACCAAGGCGAAAAAACTGACCAAGCTCCAAAAAACAAAAATGGGAAGACGACATAGATCCAAAATAACTATGAAGGTAGGGGTAATAATAATCCAGTGGCTAAAACGTATATTCCAAGAGGTATGGAAGACAAATTCTCGAGCAATTGCCGAAAACCAAAATAATACCCATCTATGAACAGGGTGACTCCTGAAGTTGAAGATAAACTGGAAGGACAAGCAGCCATTCGTTAGTGCATGCAAGGTCTTGGATTCGAGCTGTTGAACCGCCCTAACTTGGCATCAAGTGATTTCCACCTTTTGGACCATTGAAAGAAGGGCTGCATGGATAAAGGTTACATTCGAATGAAGAGGTAGTTAACGGTGCAAAAGCGGTTGTGTACGAGACCGAAAAATTTTTCTCAGGAAGGAATTCAAAAGCTTTTAAAGAGATGGACTCAATACATAGAATAAGGGGGATCATTTTTGATGCACACTGTAAACTTGGGTGTATGTACAATTAAGTCCCTTTAGATTTTCATTTTTCATTATAGTCTGAAGAGAGGAAAATGGAGCTCACCTTCAGCCAATCCTAACAACCTGGAGTAACGTACTTCAAAAGGTTTAGAAATTTGTGGGGCAAAAAGAAAGGTAATGGTGGTCTACACAAAATGAAAATCATTGGTAATGCAAAGGTATAGCAGGTGGCTACATACAAATAATTGAGGGATAAGTTGAATCAGGAAATGATATCGGAGTATGAGAATAACAGCGAAATTAGTTGGACAACAAGGACAAAGGTTAAATCCTTGTTTGGGAAAAAAGAAAAATTAAAATAGACTAAAACGTGAGTTTATCTGGTACTGACCTACGAGTGTGAGTCATGGGTTTTATCAAAAAGGAAAAGTATGGGAAATGACTGTGCTGGGAAGAATTGACGTGCGTCCACGAAGAGACTTTAGAAGAAATGATGAAACCAGAAAAAACTTAGAATAAAGTTGGGCTCAAAATAACAGAAAGTTTAATCATCTAGTGAGGAGGCCTGATGAAAGAATGTGTAGCAAACCCAGTAAAGCGTGAAATAACAGTCTGGTAACTGCGCTTTCTAACTAGTTGAAGATTTGCAAAGTGACCAAGAAGCCAAAAAAATGATATTCACAATGGGATTTCTGGCCATACTACAATAATTTAAGTTAATAATTTTCCTGTAAAGTTTTAAATATTGAAATGCAAGGTGTTTGAAGAGCAATTCATAGTCTTGGAACCGGAATTTTAACACTAACAAAGCATTCTCTAAATTTACCTCTATATTGGAATTCCTCCGAAGTAACATTTCGTTTTTAGCAACAGCATTTTTTGCATAAAGCAAGGAACAATAAAGTTTGGAAAAAATCTTTAGAATAGGTCTTTAGAATAGTTGAGAAAATTAATAAAATAATTCAGAAACGTTAAATTAGAAGCCCATATTATAATTACAAAAAATCAAGGCTAAAAGGGAATAGTAAAAATTATATAAAAAACTATGAATTACTATCCTTAGCTTTCATTTATATGAAATAAAGCTGCTTTTTATTCAGAAGTGTGGTCAGGAATAATTGTCAGGGATAATGAGAAAACTTGAGTGCAATGCAACGTACTCTGCGCTTTAGAAAACTCATAAAGCTCTCTGTAATCAGAGTAATGCGTGAAGCTGGATATATAAACGGGTAATTGGAAAGCTTTATCAGGTCTATGCAAATGTTATAGCCTATTCCTCGAAGTAACCATTAAATTACTCGAATGTACATGAACGCTTTTAAAACATATAACCAGAAACAAACCGTAAGTTTTCCAGTCCAACGTTGCCTCGGTAAACCGCACGACAAAATCCTGCAAACAATTTGGAGAATTTCTTCCCGATTGTTGAGCACATAACGCTCGGATTCAGAATACCGCATATTTTCGCTTAATGCAATACCTTTCATCTTAAAAGTATGATCTACCCATTAATGCCATAACGCAATTTTCGAGGTGTGATACCAATTCATCACAATTCTGTTATGATAGTAGTTAGTCTAAGAAGTATTCGGCCAAAAATAAGCGGTTCTTAGGTAGTATTAAACTGACTAGACACGACAGCGCGTCACAAAACTTAATACGTGCATTAATATGTCACCAGAAACGCGAAATCAATTTATTTCCACCTTTCACCGCGAAATCGTATTATCATTTCAGATTTCAGTACGAATTTATCATGCAAATGAATGCATATGACGTCTATTTGGTTAAGATTGTGGGGAGACGTGTATATGTGCATAAATTTAATTTTGTCAATTCTAAGGGGAATTATTTGATTCAATGCGTTTATATCCACACTGTGCGAAAAATTCCGAACCTCAAAATTGAAGACCGTATTTTCATATATTTCTTTAAGATGTCGCTCAAACGTACAATAATAAATTTTGCATATCCTTAAATTTTTCAACACATAAAAACCCTTGCAAAAAGATTGTCGGTTTCTGTTTCGTTATTCTTCCTTTAGTTTAGAGCATCTCTAATAAGCTTCCTAAGTACAACTATTTTGCATACTCTTTTTGTTTGAAGTAACCAATGAATGCCTAATAATAGGAATCTTAGGGCGGATTACACAACTTGGTCAAATCAATAGCTGCATACGCAGGGGAAGATTTATTGGGAGATTTGAACAATTTATCTGTAAGTTTGTCCAAATTAACAGATAAATCTGCAGGTTAATGTTCTTGTTGAAATTTGAAAGATCTAACAATAAATTGGCGACAGACAAATTGGTCCAAATTATTCGGTTACAAATTAATAACACAACACACACTCAGCGATAACTTCTCCAGGCATCAGAGAAATATCGGCTGATAAAACGTTACTAAAGACAACCAATAGTTTTAAAAGTAGGATCGTCTTCTTTTAGCTGTTTTAGAAGCAGCATGTGGTGCAGTTCTTTCCTCTTTAACCACGTTTTAACTCACTTTCTGCGATCCTTATTTCTGCCCATTTAACACTTTTCATTTTATTATCTTAACTATTCTAAGGCTTAAACATTATAATCATTTATTGCAGCCTCAAATCAAACTTTAAGTTAAAATTATGAGTTTTCACATGTAAGATTTTGAAAATTCTACGTTGTAGACTCCAAAATTAAGATTCCTTTGAATTTTAAACTCTTAGCTTCTATTTAGAGAGTTAATTCAAGGAATGTAAGTGCAAAGTTTCCTTCTTTATAATTTTTTTACTTTTAAAAGAAATGCACTGTAATTTATGTTTGACGTTGAACAAAATGATTAAAAAATCTGTACTAATGGAAAGTTGAAAAACACTAAAAACTATAAAAGGGCATTAAAAGAAAAACTCTAAAATTAAAAAATAAATTAGAAGTATTTCTGAATTTGCTTTCTTGAGACCAATGAAAATTTACTGAATGAAACTTATTGAACGCTTACAATGTAACTGTAAGAAAACACATGGAAAGTTAAAGAAAATTAGGTAGCAGAAATTATTGGTTTCGGTGATTTGGTTTGGTTATCAAATTTATTATTAATGATTCATTCTTTCAAGGAAAATTTAGTTTAACATACCTTCTTAACTCATTTGAATACAATTGTCATTTGTTGAAATTCTTTAAAAAGTTCCATTCGGTCGAAGTAAGATAAAACCTACAAGCTGGTAATATTCATAAGTATCATCTAACTGAATTAAAACGAAATACTAATGCTTAAAATTTTAAAGTAATTAAAGACTTTTACTGGAATTCACAGGAAAATTACGACGCTGAAACAGTCCTAACAATAAAAGAACCCAGCGTGATTATGTTACCACCCAAGAAATATTTCCTAACAAGCATTAAAACAATGTACAAATGAAGGCATTTTACATTCAGATTCGGATATAAAATATTTAAATTTATTCAAGCTGACGATGGGGTATAAACACGCACTTTTAAAATTAATTAAGACTTAACCCCGGGGATTTCGTACAAGTTGTAAAACTATCAAGCCGCGCACGCCACAATATTTACAGCATTATTTGACAGAAAGTGGGTTAATGTCTTCATTTAAAAGCTTTTCTTGGAGCTTGCCTTTCAAAAAAAAAAAAAAAAAAAAAAAAAAAAACAGATATGAACAACAAAAGCACGCCGTACTGGGGTGGAACAGTTAATTTCAAACTGCATAAAGCCATAAAAGAGGCCATAAAATTATTATATTGGATTAATCAGGGCGCAAATATTTTCTCTGATGATGTGTTTAACGTTTTGTTTATTTAACACGCCCTTACAATTGAACACAATAATAAAATATAATGGCCATTGATTAAGGTTCGTGTTGAATTAATTTTTAATTCTTCTTTATTTTCAGGCTTCTCAATCTGCTGATTTTTTAAATTCACCGGCTCAGATCTGTATAATCTACTTAATATAAGGATTCACTCAAACATTTTTTATTACTTTTCTCGTTATTTTCGAACACAAAAGAATAAAAAACATCAACGATACGAACTGAAATCGAGGGAATTAATCAAATTTTTAAAAGCAAAGCAATTTTAGTTTCAATCAATCACGAATACATCGATTGACAAAGAAGGTTCTTGATTAGACGGACCTGCATCGAGCAGGGCCGGTGCAGGGGAAGGAGATCCATTGTTAACTCATAGATCCCCGATTTTAATCAAGGGTGCCTCTTCTCCGTGATATGTGGAATTAAACGTCATTCAGACGATATTGTGCCCTCACAAACAGATTTGCAGCGTATGTGCAGGTCAATGTAGTTGGTTTTAGTTTATTTTTTTATTGTTTCACTTGAACTTTATTTGTTAGCTCCCTGTTTAATTTACTACAGACAAGCTGAAGGACTTTATATGGGAAGACTGTTTGAATTCTCTTACTTAGCGACTTTAATGGAGAAACTGGTATAGGAATCACTAGAAACAATTATATAAATGGGCACTGACTACCTTACTATAGAAGTTTATTGTAACTTTCATTCTTCTTCACTTTCTTCAAATAGATTAAATGTTTTTATTACAAAGAATGCACTTAAGTTATATTAGGAATTTTCCTCAGCAACTTGTTTAAAATGCCTTGGTCTTGGATTTTCATTCTTAAATTGAAAACTCTAACCTTCGAAGTTCAAAATTCAAGCGTTGACATCCAACATTTTTAAAATTAATGAATTCGAAGACTTCCTCGGTCAGTGTCCGGGTTGAATTAAGTTCTTCTGTCTCAACAATGATACGGTCCCAACCCGAAAAAGGTTCTGTTAGCATTTATAAAACTTTTTTTTTGGAGAACTAATTTTTGGGACTCAAATTAACCAATTTTTAATCTTAAAACCTAAGAATTCCTGTATGTAACTCTGTGTCTTAGTCTATTTTGAAATAGTTTTAGTTCAGTCTTTTCAATTCTTAGGTCTACTTTTTGAAATCCAAAATTTAAGTTTTGAAATCCAGTAGTTAAGTAGTTTTAACTTTTTTTGGGGGAACTAATTTTGGGGACTCAAAATAACGAATTTCCTATGTTAAAACCTCAGAATTTCTGGCTGTAGCTTTGTATTTTAGTACATTTAAAATATTTTTTCTTCAAGCGTATCATAATTGTAACATTTTGCTGCTGAATACACAAGGTAAAAATACTCCATTATGTTACTAATACAATATTTAATAAACTGTGGCTTTGTTGTGTTCTACTAAAAATGTTATTTGATTTCCCCTCAATGTACCTAATTGAAAGTGTGATGGTTCCTCGTTGAAGTACTCTGAACTGTATTCGTTAGGTTATAACCTCAGCTTAAAATAATTACATAGCGTTTATGAGAGTAAAGGCGGGAACCAGTACGGGATATTTACACATATAGAAGTGGCAGAATTGGAGAAAATGGTAAACAAATAGACACAGGCATGTCTCGAGAGACTTGTGCTAATCCAGATGAAAGCTTCATTGTGTTCGTCTAATGGAGGCAGAGCCTCTATGAGTGCAGCATAAAACTTACACAATGACGAATAAACTTGCGTCTGAGAAATTGTGTTGATTAAAATGCAGAGAAATAGCATTGTCGCGAATTTAAAATAAATCCATTTTATGGTTTTAACAGAAGTGAACGAAACCGTTTCGGAGTTTAACTTTAAAGACGGCGTTTTGTCACGACAAAATATTACAAAAACGTAATTTCTGAAAAGTCTGCATCTCCTTGGAAAAGCTCTAAGTGGAAAATTATTGTCATATAAGAATCCTTTGAGAGTGTTTTTCTCTCGTGAAAAAACCAAGGCGTACTGAATATATCAAGCGAGATTTCAATGCGACCAAAGTACAAAACTGCTATTATTGTCAGCAGTATCGGAACTGAATAACGCAAAAGCTTCTAGAATGAGCTTTGTTCTTTCAGAACCATAGGAAGAAATGTAAAAGTCATACAACAGCGAGCTTGCGATAGAAAAGCTCCATTGTCGTGTTGCCGTATTCTCCAGAGATTTTCAGAAAGAAAAGAACTGTGGCTGCTATTTTCTGAAAAGAATGTTGCTGTATTCATCTCGCCTATCTATCATCTAGAAAATAACGGAAAATTATTCTTATAGGGGTAACAATTATTGTTAGAATTTTTTTAAACTTCCTCGTTCCCATTTTCTAAAAAAATAATTAAATTAAAAGACAGTCCCTGAACGAAAACTTAAATTAAAATACGTATCCACGTATCCTCTACAACATCTTTGGAAATAATTTTAATTCAACGATATTCAATTACTTCCTTCACTTCAAAGTAGGACACTGAAGTGTATCCGTATGGCTTCTATAATTACAAAACGAAACGAGTTGTTTGCAGTTAAGAACGATTTAATCTTTTACTTTTCTTCGTAAACCACCGGTGATTAACTGAAAGGCTTCTTGATTTACTGTCTGAAATTGAAACTTGTCATCCGAACTGGGGAACACCAATTACAAAATTTAATTTACTTCAGAAATTAATTGTTGATTTTGTATTGTTGCGGTCCGATATCCTGACGGTACAAAAAAAACTCCCTCGTTTTAAAATGTATTTCGATTCATTGTTAATGGATTCGATTTACAGAAAATGGTTGCTTTCAGTGCTTGAAAATAGATTACTTTGAGATAATGTATTAATAATTATTGCTGTAGTAACAGCGGTAATACATTAAACTGTTTTACAACAATTATAATTATATATTTTTTTAATAGTTTATGAATTACTTTAAGAGTTACCGGAATTTTACTGAATCCCAAACGTAAAAATGTATGTTTTGGGTCTCTAGTAATCGTTTCTGTTCTTTCTTCAGAAGAATGTTAGCTTTTTATTTATTTGTAGTCTTTCGCCCAATCTCATCACATCTCAATTCATGGCTGGCATACAACCGACCTTGATTGTTATTTTCTAATTTTTATTTCATATTATGATAGTTGTTATTTAAAGCAAGTATCAAGAGAGGCGCACAAGTGGAAAACGTAAAGAAAAGATTTAAAAAGACGACAGCTGACAACACCCTTATACGGCTGGGTCGTGTAAATTCATCGTCACCGTATGAATTTTTGAAATTAGAAGTTTTGCTTTAAACGTATGCGTAAAGTAGGACATATGATTTCACTGCGTCAGAGCCCTTTAATAATTCAAAGAATTTAATACACGTTATTTTATATATGGTCATATAATCTTTCATCTCACATTTTGTTATCAAATCTCATTTCTGGCATACAACAGACCTTTGTTATTATTTTCTTGTTTTTACCTTAGTCTTTATTGTGCAAAGTTGGTGAAAGAATTTGAATGAGTGGGAGTCCGTTTAATAAGTCTAAGAATTCAATCGACTTTCTTTTATTTATAATATTTTATCTCGCATTTTCTTATCACATCATTTTACAACCCCTTGATGTGTTCATTCTATTTAAATGCCCTAGCCACCCCACTCTGTTATTTTTGATTGTGTTAGCTATACTTAGTTCTTAGTTGGTTGTACATATGTACATTATTGTATGCTTTATTTTGAAGTTATATCTTGCTCTCTATTCTCCATTTTTCATCATATTCTTCTTGGAATTTTTCTTTCCCATTGTTTAAGTGCACTTTCTTCCTTTGTGTTGAGTGTCCATGCTTCTGCTCCATATGTTACTACCGGTCTCACAACTCTTTTATATAGGCCAACATTTTTGAGTTTCTTGAGATGTATTGGGATTGAAATAAATTCCGTAATGCATAATAACATCTATTTCCAGCATTGCATCTCGCCTCGATATCATCACATATTATATTCTTTTCAGCCACTACTAACTGCCCCTAAATATTTTTCTTCTAGATATGCATTTTATAACACTTTTAGGACTCTTACATGATAATATTATTTTTAGTTTGCTATTAGAGCTTTCACAAGTAATTTTTAAATATAATTGGGGTCATATACTCGTATAACTCCAGTCAAGTCCGGTGTAAATTTTTAACGTGTTTTCACTTGCAGTTTTGTATGTTTAGTTATGGCTGATTGCCTATTACAACATTAATTTCGCGGCTGGGTATAGAGCCGAGCAAGAGTTAGAAGATGCATTAAATTCGGACTTTGAAATGCACGGAGTTAAAGGAGAAGCATCCAACGCAGAAGAAGACTTAGTTCTGGATGAGCTAGTTGACAGAGATGAAGTAAACCAAGAGAACAGTGACTCATCGGATGAAGAGGATAAAATAGGGGTTATTATATGAACAAAGACGATTGAATAAAATGTGATACAAACGAGACTCTACATAAAAAAGAATGTTCTTCAAATATTCTAATACAAGCTGCTGAAATACCGACGCAATTATCATTGAGTTCTCCCGAAGAGTTTTTTAGACAATTTATATCAGATCAAATGCTGGGGACAGAATGTCTAAAAATTAAGAACCCGACATGTCTAAACCATTGACAAGACGTTGATTTTATTTATTTAATCTAAAGTCCATTTGTACCGTTAGGTTAGGTGTTGGACTAGACTAAACGTTGATAAAGTTGAATAATTGACGTTTCTTGCTCTACTTATTACTTAGTTAGTTGTTGAAAAAGTACGTGGGAAGCTTCTGCCTGAATATTAACTAGTCCATCGAATATGGGTATCCAATATTCAGAGCGACAATGCCTGGATACCGTTTTGAAGACATACTGCGATGCTTGCGCTTTGATAATACTAAGGTGGAAGTAATAGCTGAAATTTTCGAAATGTTCGTTGTCCAATGTCGTAACTCATTCGTTCTAGCTGAGAATATCGCGGCAAACACTTGTGTGTATTTCGAGGAAAGTACAGGTTCAAAGTTTACATTCTTTCAAAACCTGGAAACTGTGGTTTAAAAATATAAGCAGCCGTCGACTATGAAAATAAGTACATGGAAAATCAGCAAAAAAAAACAGATGAAGTGCGTGAACAACAGCAAGCAAGAAGGGCAGACAGAGACAGTGGCCGCAACATTACAAAGCTTAACTTTTTCACAAGTTACAATTTGGGACAAGAATTGCTGAGCTATAGTAAGACTCTAGGTGGGACTGTAAGAAGCACACGGAAAGAATTACCTATGGAGATGTTCGCCTTATCTTCATGTGAACAATACTCCATCGTGTTTGCTACTACTAGCTCCTATGTCATTATGATTTCTACCCAAAATTACACATTTACTGTTTGTAATGATACTGCGATTATAACTCTTCCAAATTCAGTGTTGATGCTATAGATCAGTTGGTTCGTCAGTACTTCATCAAAAGAGGAATAAGGAAATGGCCGTCTGCAATTTTCTTCGATATAACTGACTTGCTAATATAAATGCCTACAAATTATGCTTAAAAGGAAACAACGCATATCAAGGAAAATTTGGACGGAGACGCTACCTGCTGGATGTTGGTAAAGCACTAGTGAGACCAGAAGTATCTCACCGAACGCCGAACGCAGAAAATTCAACAAGCGGTAGAATCTGCCGCACTGCCAGTACGAGAACAACTCTCAGATCAATCAAAATGGTGAGCCATAAACGTGGTAAATCATCATCATCATCATCATCATCATCGTCATCATCATCATCATCAATCGACATGGAGCAGATCCTCGTGGATCAATCCTGGATTACGCCAAGCCCACCCCATGCCAACAAGGAACACTGCATAACGTTAACATGCCTGTGACGCTAGCCGCTAGACACCGCTTCTGCAGTGCAAGGTAGTTAGTAAGTCACATATTCAATGGGAGTTGGACATGTGACTGAGATGGTTAAGCATATTTTGTCATCTTATACTGATAGTATTTCTAGTATTACCGCTAATTTCCTAGGTCTATGATATGAAACGCCTTCACGCAGACATGCCTGCTCTGTTACATGTTACATGCTAGTTTAGCCTAATCATTATTTTTATCATTATTAATATCATTATTAATATCCTTATTAATATCCTTATTTTCATTGTACTCCACAGGTGATATTTGTTCCTTCGCCGTTCTTCTGCATTTTTCGTCGATATTTGTATCTTCTTCCACTACTTCTATTTCCTCGTTGTCTGGTTCTTTTCTTGAGTAATACCTATATGCGGTTTATTTCCTTCTTTAACATTTTTCTTGTCCATTCTTCCTAAGTTTGTTGCGATATGCCCGATCGCCCTATATCTTGTTCCAGTGTTTTCTCCCCCCCCGAATTATTCCGTTCCCAAATCTTCTATATAGGCGTTGGCTTCCATAGCGGGGCCGAAACTGTGATCCAGGTGATCGTATTCGGGGGATATGTCTTGGATATTTTCTCCCAGCTGCATTTCTTCTTGGTTTCACTCACATAATTTGCGATTTCTTCTCCTTTAGTTCAGGGTTTCTTTCTTGAATTTTTCTTTCTTTCTTCTACCTTCTGTTAATTGTTCCGTTATGTTGTAAATAGACAGTTCCTGCCACTTGCTATCGCATTTCTTGAAATACTTGCTATGCGGAGTGTACTTCAGATTCTAGCGGGTAGTTGTGACGTCAGAATTTAGTTGCATCCTTCCTTTCCCATTCGCTCCCTCATTTCCCCATTTGCGCATCTCGACTAAATTTATACCTAAATTTTAAATATTGTACCTACAGCTCACAGAAGCAAACAAAGTCCCTGAAGGGCCGTGTCCTGGTGGCTCTACATTTGAAGAGTACACTCAGGGTAAAATGTAAAAAGTATCTTGGCGGTAAATTTAAACGTTTTATGTTTTATGGATGGTGAATTTAGAATTTCACGTAGTTATAAAGTTTGTGCAATAGGTACCTATATGGACTGAAACGTGAACAAAAATCTGTAAGTAAAAATCATTGTGAAAGATAAATTACATGCTTCAAGAAGTGCACAATCACTGAAGACTCTGAGACACACTAAGTTACGTTTTATAAATAATGGTTATATTACAACTGTAAATTTTAATATACCTACTGTATCTTTGTAGTGTACAATAGAAGTTAAAGTTGGCAAACATATCACTTTGTAATAAGATAATCATATTATTGCATATGTACAGGCTTATTGCAACTCTATTTGTAATTGACGTTTTGGTTACTTTATTTGGTGTAGGGTGAGATTGATTTTGCTGGAATTAAATGCCAAGAGAAGGCGCCCAAGTGAATAATCCAAAAAGTAACTAAAAAAAGAGTGGGAGCTGACCATGCGCCTATATGGCTGGGTCGCGTAAATTCGTCAACTTCTTCAGTATTTTTAAAATTAAGGGTTTTACTTTAAATCAAAACAACGCCAGACAGGACGACTACAATTTCAGGAAGCGAGGGTTAACTGTTAGTTGCTAAAGTGGTGAATCTAATTCTTATTGCAACTCTATTTGTAATTGACGTTTTAACTACTTTATTTAGTGCCAAGAGAAGGCGCACAGGTGAATAATCCAAAGAAAAACTAAAGAAGGAGTGACAGCTGACCATGCGCCTGTTTAGCTGAGTGGTGTAAATTCGTCTTTTTTAGTATTTTTGAAAGTAAGGGTTTTACTTTAAATCTCTATGTAAAGTTGGTGATAATATTTGATTGGGTTAGAACCCGTCTATAAGTCCAAGGATTTAAAAATAACTAAAGATTTCGTGCTTTTTTTACTTTATTTAATTTTTAATAATTAAAATGACCCATTTAGTTTCCAATAATTTCCAATAAAATATGGCATGTTTGAGTATAAAATAATAATAAAAGTTTATTAAAAACTTAACAGAATATTAACAGTAGTTTTTAAAATAACAATAATACTAAAAAGGTTCCTATTTGATAATTGAAATTAGTTTAAAATGCTAATTGCTAATTGAAAAATATTTAGAAAGATAAAAAATGATATTTTGACGATTCGGTTTATTCCGGAAGGAGTTCCTCGGCTGGGATTATCGAAAGTGCTTGTTTCAGTGTGAAAGTGTAAGCTTCCTTTAGGGTGGCTTCATAGAACGGATTCATGGCGTCCAATGTTCGTTTTGGGTTTTCGTTGAAGAAACTTGTTATTAGATCGGCTGAAATATTTAAATTTGCTTTGTCAACATTGCAATTACGAGTTATTAATTGTTTACTGCAAGTACGAGTATATTAATTTGCGTTTGTAAACCTTTAGTTTTCTCATTTGCAGATAAAATAGTGAACAAACTAACAAAATTAACCCAAACTTCAAATTTCAGTAACGAATTTCGTCTTTAATATTAAAAAATCCAAATTTGGAAGTTTATTTAGATCATTAAAATTTGGTCTTTTAAATGATTCGGTGTCCAAGGTTTATACTTGAATTTTGATTTAAGCAGCTTAAATCGGAAGTTTAAGCAAAATTGAAGGCTTCAGCAGAATTTTCAGAACTAACAAATCCTGAAAATTAGGAATTTCAAAATGAAATTCTAAGAATTAAAATACCAATCGAAAATTCTTACATTTTTAATTTTGTGTGGGCTGCTGAAAATTAAAAGTTGGAAATATACATTGTCAACAATTGACAACGAAATACCCAAATAAAATTCAGATTTGATAAATCAATCGCCCGAACATTCTGAGATTAAATTATTTAAATTTACGTTTCAATTTTTACAAGCAGTGTTAAAGCGCTAAGGCTTTAAATAGGAAATCAAAAATTTCAGGATTTGAAATTCCTTTTGAAAGTTCTTAATTAAGATACAAATACCAAAATCAAAACTTACCTGCATATTGATCTATCGAACTATCAGAAGTCAATTTAATAAAACCATCACCAATTCTAGCTTTGACCCTTAATTTATCCAAAGTGAAGTATTTAATTCCGTCTCTTTCGATTTGTTTGCAATTTATTTTCACGTATGTAGTAACATCGGCTGAAAATGGAATATTATTAGTGTTGCTGTTTTTTGCCATTAATTAATTATTAGTTATTCTATAAAACGTGAGTTCAGTAAATCCTTAAATTGACTTACAAAAGTTTCCTTTGAAATGTCCCTGGCTTTGTAGAGGAATTGCAAGTAAATGTCCAAGCACGTTGTATTCCATTTCTAAGGAGAGATAAGGATGTGTGTATCGAATTTCTAAGGATAATTTATCTAAGTCGGTCCTGAAATTTATTAATTTGTATAAAAGCTATATTGTATTTACTGCTAAAAATACGTATAAGTTAGCGGGATTTGAGAAAAATGCATGCCCAGCTGTTTTTATAAAATTATTTTTACTTTTAGAAACTCACGAAAATGTTATAGAAAACTAATTAAGCTTCAACTTTTGATTTCAAAAAATTGTATTGGGCTTTTATGAGCTTAAACTTATAGTTATGATTCTGAACAGTTTTCTTGAGGAAATATTTAATTTATAACTTGAATTGCAAGCTTTAACGTTCAAGATTTTTACTTTTTTAAACTTAAAATAATTTTAGCCATGAAATTAATATCTACAACTGGTAAAATTAAATTCAAGTCTAAAAATTCGAAGATTAAAATTCTAATTTTGAAGATTTTATTTAACTCTAAATTAAATTTCAGTTTTAGACTGAGCAATGGTCTGATTATAATTTTACATTTGACTAACTTTAGTTTTAAACTGTGAATAAGTAATATGAATCGCTGCATTTTAAGTTTGAGTTTTAAAGGAACAAAACTGAGTTTTCTAATTGAATTTTGAGAGTTCTAATTATTCCTAAAGCTGTAAATAGCCAGTATTTTATCTTCAATGATTGAAGTTTATGTTTAAACAGTCTTTAAATGTAGGTTTTTAAAGGTTTACTTATTATCTTCTGAATGACTACAAAATTCGAAATTTTGAATTGAAATGGATGAGAGAAGGAAAAACTGGGTATTGAAGATATACGTATAAGGCAGCATGGAGGATTAACAAAATATCAAAGGAATGGGAAGAAAACTTAATAAATCCAATCTATAAGGAGGAAGAAGAAATATGCTGCGAAAACTATAGAGCTATATGCTTATCTTCAATTATACACTCAAATAATTGAGGGCAAAATAAGACTAGAACTTGGCGAACAACTA
Source organism: Melanotus villosus (assembly GCA_963082815.1). NCBI lineage: Eukaryota > Metazoa > Arthropoda > Insecta > Coleoptera > Elateridae > Melanotus > Melanotus villosus. The sequence goes on along the minus strand of OY720420.1, from coordinate 3,294,416 downwards.
GATAAAGGGCAAGCAGCTTTTAGGAAAGAAAGACAGACAGACGATCATATATTCATCTTTATCTTATGCTTTAAAGACGTAGACAGAAAAATCGAAGTTCAGATTTATAATAATAATAATATTTACTTTACTACTAATCTCACTATACGCTAGTGAAACATGGGTGACACAAACCGAGCACGAGAGGGCCATTACAGCGGTAGAGATGTAACATTTAAGGAAGATTAGGGGAAAAACAAAGTTAGACAGAATTAGGAACGAAATTATAAGGACAACATTTTACATCAGAAGTCAATATCAATATGATGAACAGAAGAAAACCAAATTGGTTTGGACATATTATAGGAATGGACCAGAACATATTAGTAAGGAAGGTGATGTTTGCTAAAAGAAAAAAAGAAGAATACGAAGACCAAGAAAAATATGGATAGAACAAATTGAAGAAATAGGAAAAATGAAAAGTAAAACAAGCTCGTTTAAAGAGCATAAGAATATACGAGAAAAATTGAAATGATAAAGGAATGATGCCAGAATTTAGAACTTAAATTAAAATTGAAACTAGAATTTGGAGTTTGAGTGCTTAAACTATACTTAAACCATTTAGAAACGTTAAATTTCAACATTTCAGGCTTTACTTAGAATTTTCATACATAACTTGAGTTTCCGAATGGAAATTCAAAATTCCAGGATTTACAACTAAAGCGGAAAGCTTGAACTTCGAAGGAATTTGAAGAAGTGCGTTCCTAATCTTAACATTTCTAATGGATGAACTTCAGTCAAATCCATTATAAGTGTTTACGCCTTATATGTATTTGAATTTGTCACCCTTTGGCGCCCGGAAGTACGTTATTTTAGTACTCAGTACAGGGTGCGCCACCCCCAACCGTAGCGAAGTGCGCCGGTAGAGGATGTGGTCAGTTGGCTTCTGAATCTCCGGTTAACAGGTATGGTTGATCCTACCCATTTCACTTAAGGTAATTTAGCACGTGTTTGTAGTTTAAGTGATTTAATCTAATTTGTGTATATTCAGTTTTGAATAAATATTCGTTATTTTAATATAACAATTGTGAACATTATTGTGGTTTGAGAGAAAGTAAAATCCAGCGAAATCCCACATGGTCTTCGAGCCGGATATTTTAAGTTCACGGGGTCCTTCGAGTTTAATATTTCAAGTTCAGGTCGAAATAATATAAAGCAGACCTAGTTTTTATCAACGAGGATAGATTAATCAGTGAATTTCGTAAAAATATATTACGATTATTTAAATAAAGCAAGATTAGTGTGTGCACGTGGTGGTGAGTCATCAGAATTCCTCGCGTTGGAGCGAAGGGAAGTTAAGAATATCAAGTCTTCGGCAGCATACAGGAGATTCGGAAAAGAGCAGCCACTCAACTTTATAGGATACAGAATTACAGAAAATATTAACACGGTGAGTCAATCCCCGCACTTTATCTTTCCTTACATTTCAAATTTTCCTTACATTTCAAATTTGCACAAGTACGAACAAAATGCCGCAAGATGCAGAAACTATGGAACTGCAAACGCTTAGACGAAAACGAGGTTCGATTAAAAGCAGACTAACCATTTTTAAAACATATGTTGATCAAATTAATGCTCCCTTAAATGATGACTTAATCCTTGGATTAGAGGATCGCTTAATTAAAAACTCAAATTTAATAGATGATTTTGAGGATGTTCAAATGGAAATTGAAAATTTGGATCCTCAAAATGCGTCCAATCTTGATGAGCGTGCCAATTTTGACGCCATGTTTTATGAAACAACAACCAGATCTAAAAAATTAATTGCAAAATTTAGAGAAGGCCAAGGCCCTTTAGCATCCTCTAGTTCAACCAGTTCAACCTCCAATAGTGCGCCTTTGCAGGGAATTAAATTGCCAACCATCCAATTGCCCAAATTTGACGGAATATATGAGTGTTGGCTTGAGTTTCGTGATACTTTTCAATCTTTAATTGACGCTAATGCAAGTATAAACGAGATTCAAAAATTTCATTATCTCAGGTCCTCCCTAACTGGTTCCGCGTCGCAGGTAATTCAGTCGTTAGAGTTTACTTCAAATAATTACGCGGTAGCTTGGGATGTGTTGTGTAAAAGATTTAATAACACTCGTTTATTGGTACACAACCACATCAAATCGCTTTTTAATTTGGAATGCATTAACAAGGAATCGGCTTCTAAAATCCGAAAATTAATTGATAGTGTTTTGAAGCATTTGCGCGCTTTAGCAATGTTGAATCAACCCACATCGGAGTGGGACACTGTAATCATTTATTTAATATCTACTAAATTAGATAGAACGACTTCGCGGGAATGGGAGGAATATAAATCAGATAAAGAACTCCCAACATTAGATTATTTTATGCAATTTCTACGATCACGAGCTGATCTTTTAGAAACATTAGAAATAGCGCACACAGATAAAGTTCGTGATAACAAAGAAAAACCAAGCACTCGGGCTTTTTTCGTGGCAAATGAATCATGCGTTTTCTGTAAGGGTGACTACCGTTCATGCGATTGTAATGAAGCGTCCAAAATGTCCGCCCAAAGACGCACCGATTGCGTGATAAAGGCTAAACGATGTTTAAATTGTTTTAAGAAGGGTCACTTTAGTAGGTCTTGCAGGTTAGGTGGATGCACAAGGTGTAACGGTAAACACCACACTTTATTACACATTGATAGGCAAGTGACTCAACCAACCCCAGCCGCGGAAACGCAAAATGTCACACTTTCTTCGCATATAACTTCAGTTGGGCACGTACTTTTATCCACCGTGCGTATATTAGTGTACGATGCTGATGGCAAAGGTCATTACATTAGGGCTTTATTAGACAGTGGTTCGCAGTCGAGTTTCATGACTGCTGACTTGTGTAAACTGTTACGTTTACCGGCCGAGAAGATTAATTTGGCGATATCCGGTCTAAATCAATTGATATCGCATAGTAATATGAAATGTATTTTAAAACTATTTTCTCATCGTGGTGTTTTCATTTCCACACTATCATGTTACGTATTGCCTCACATAACAGGCACACTTCCTGCTTCGAAATTTAGCGTTTTTGATATGCGTATTCCCGAAAACATAACGTTAGCAGACCCAACTTTTAATGAACCTGGGTCAATTGACATGTTAATCGGAGCAGATTTATTTTGGAATTTAATATCCATAGGCAAAATTAATTTAGGGAAGAATAAACCTATTTTACAAAAAACACAGTTTGGGTGGATTATCTCCGGCCCAATGGATTTCAATTGCGTGAATGAAACGCGTTGTCATTTGGTTTCAAGTCTTGAGACCCAATTAAGTAAATTTTGGGAGATTGAAGAATGCCCGAGTGAAAGGGTGTGGTCCCAAGAAGAGGTTGATTGTGAATCGAATTTTGTCGATACCACGCGTCGTGATGAGGACGGTCGTTTTATCATTAAGTTGCCGCTGAAACAGTCCATTTTTGAATTAGGTAGTTCCGCGATTCAAGCAAAACGTCGATTCTTCTCGTTGGAGAAAAGATTGCAAGCCAACCCTCAATTAAAAAATTATTATCAGAAATTCCTAGAAGAGTATGAATCACTAGGGCACATGTCAAAGGTCACCACTCAGGCAGATGCGCCGTTGTGCTATTACATGCCACATCATGGCGTTTTCCGTGAAGATAGCACTACTACAAAGCTTCGCGTAGTATTCGATGGCTCAGCGCAGACAGATAGCGGTCTTTCTTTGAACGATGCTCTCATGGTAGGTCCAACAATTCAAAACGACCTTCTTACAATTATTTTGAGGTTTCGCGAACGTCGCTTTGTAGTATCCGCGGACATATCAAAAATGTACAGGCAGGTGTTGGTAGATCCTTCGCAAATATCGTTGCAAAGAATATTTTGGAGAGCGAATCCACATGAGCCATTAAATGTGTACGAGCTGAATACCGTAACATATGGAACCTCAAGCGCTTCGTTTTTAGCAATAAGATGCCTGCACCAATTAGGGCTCGACTGCCAACTAGAGCTTCCAGAAACAGCCAAGATAATTAAAAACGACTTTTATGTCGACGACATGCTAACGGGTGCGGATTCCGTCGAAACTTTAGTAACGCGGTGTAAATCGGTAGCAAAAATATTAAAAGGTGGCGGTTTCGATCTACGAAAATGGAAGTCTAACTCTCCGCAAATCGTTAATGAGATTACTTCCTCGCATTTAGCAGATAATATTTTAGAGTTCGGTTCAAACGAAGGTTGTAAGACGTTAGGGCTCTCGTGGTCGTCCGCAAAAGATGCACTTTTTTATAAAATTAGCGCTCCTAGTCAAAATTGTGTTACTAAGCGCGCTATTCTTTCTACTATTGCCAAAATTTACGATCCTTTAGGTTTGCTAAGTCCTGTTATTATCAATGCAAAGATGATATTGCAAGGTTTATGGTCGGAAAAATTGTCTTGGGATCAAACCTTACCACCCCATTTGTATACGAAATGGCTCAGATTCACAGACGAATTGCCAATACTGAATAAATTAGAAATACAGCGTCATGTTATTTGTCCACAACCAGTTAAGGTAGATCTCCACGGTTTTTCGGACGCGTCGCAATTGGGCTACGGTGCCTGTGTATATTTAAGATCCCAAAATGAAAACGGGGAGGTTTTTGTTAATATTCTATGCGCAAAATCCAAAGTCGCCCCCGTAAAACCGCTTACTATTCCTAGGTTAGAACTATGCGGCGCTTTAATTTTAAGTAGATTGGTCGAAAAGGTTCTGAACTCCCTAAGTATTAGCATAAATACCGAAACGCTATGGTGCGATTCCACCATCGTGCTGGGTTGGTTAAACACCTCCCCAGCCTCCTTAAAAACCTTCATTGCAAACCGGGTGGTTGAAGTGCATTCTCTCACCAAACCTGGAACGTGGAGACATGTTCCCACGACGGAAAATCCCGCCGATTTACTATCCAGGGGTGTTAATCCGCAACAGTTAAGTAAGTTAGATATTTGGTGGAAGGGCCCTCAATGGTTGACCCAAGAGAGTGGTCATTGGCCACAGGATAATTATTCAGCCTGTGAACTACCAGAATTACGCGCACCAGTAAAATCCCTATTAACAACGGAAACCGATTCATCCAGTATTATTATTAGTCAATATTCGGATCTGAACAAATTGGAACGTGTTATTTCTTACTGCTATAGATTTAAGAGCAACTGTCTAAGCAGCAAGGCAAACCGTGTTACAGAGCCTATTACGTGGACAGAGTCGCGATATGCATTAAAATGTTTGATACGAATTTCCCAAAGGGAATCATTCCACAATGAAATTAGTAGTTTAAGAAAGAGCGTTGGTTGTCAAGGTCGCTTATCGGGTCTGAATCCATTTCTTGATCAAGACGGGATACTTCGTGTGGGTGGTCGATTAGAAAATACCAAATTTAATTACGACAAGAAACACCCGGTAATACTGGATAAACACAGTCATTTAACTAAGCTGATTTTTAGGCGCGAACATCTACGGTTATTACACGCTGGGCCCCAACTTTTATTATCGTCTATCAGGGACAAATTTTGGCCTATTTCTGGCAGAAATATTGCGAGGGGTACGGTACGCGATTGCGTAAGATGTTTTCGTGCTCAGCCTAAATCTTCAAACACTTTAATGGGCGAATTACCTGAACGACGCGTGAGTCCAAACTTCCCGTTCAAATCTGTCGGGGTCGATTATGGTGGCCCACTTTTAATTAAAGATAGGAAGGGTCGTGGATGCAAAACTTCTAAGTGCTATATTAGCTTATTTATTTGCATGGTTACAAAGGCTGTTCATCTTGAATTGGTGACAGACCTTACCAAAGATAGTTTTCTGGCAGCAATGCGACGGTTTGCTGCTCGTCGCGGAAAACCAACGCACATATATTCAGATAACGGTACTAATTTTGTAGCCGCCAATAAAGATTTGGTAGAATTAGGCAATTTTTTAAAGAACTGTAAATTCGATTTGTTACAAGCCTTTCAACAGGAAGGTATAGCTTGGCATTTCATTCCCCCAAATGCTCCCAATTTCGGAGGCCTTTGGGAAGCAGGTATTAAAGCCGTAAAGCACCATTTAAGGCGAGTCTTATCAAATTCTTTGTTAACATTTGAAGAACTTTATACCGTGCTTGTGCAAATTGAATCGCTCCTCAATTCTCGTCCCCTTTCTCCCCTTAGCTCCGATCCAAGTGACCTTAGTCCTCTCACTCCAGCTCATTTTTTAATTGGGCGAAGCCTTGTGTCTCTGCCCGACCAAGATGTAAAGGACGTTGTCGAAAATCGGTTGGTACTTCATCAGAGGTTACAACAAATGGTTCAGCACTTCTGGAGTAGGTGGGCCAAGGAATATGTGTCCGAATTGCAGCAAAGGTGCAAGTGGAAGCGAATGGGAGTTAATATAAAGGAAGGGGCCTTGGTAGTGGTCAAGGACGATAATTTGCCACCCTCAAGGTGGTTATTAGGGCGAGTGACTAAAGTGCATCCTGGCTGTGATGGTGTAGTTCGGGTAGTGACGATAAAAACAGCCTATAGAGAAGTAAAACGTGCCGTTTCCAAGGTGTGCGAACTGCCATGTTCAGACAATTAATGTTATAGACTTTAATTTAGATTATGTTACTTTTTTTTTTATTTTTAGGTTAGATAAGTTTACCTTTTATATTAACGATTGTTTGTTTTTTTTTTGTTTTGCGTCTTGAAAGCGCAGCCTTTCAAGGCGGGGGGCATGTTTACGCCTTATATGTATTTGAATTTGTCACCCTTTGGCGCCCGGAAGTACGTTATTTTAGTACTCAGTACAGGGTGCGCCACCCCCAACCGTAGCGAAGTGCGCCGGTAGAGGATGTGGTCAGTTGGCTTCTGAATCTCCGGTTAACAGGTATGGTTGATCCTACCCATTTCACTTAAGGTAATTTAGCACGTGTTTGTAGTTTAAGTGATTTAATCTAATTTGTGTATATTCAGTTTTGAATAAATATTCGTTATTTTAATATAACAATTGTGAACATTATTGTGGTTTGAGAGAAAGTAAAATCCAGCGAAATCCCACAATAAGTGTTTCCCAAAGGAGCGAAATCTCAAACCTAATTTGTAATACTAAAAGCTTAAAACTTCAATTTAGAATTTATATTTTAATTTCAGCTTCAAAATTTGAATTTGCAGTCATTTTAGGTCCTTTCAACTTTTGTCAGATTTCGAAAGTCGAAGCTAAAGTAAAATTCAAAGAACGAAACTCAAAATTCGAAGAATAAAATTCGTCCCTGGAAGATTGAAAATCTTTAAGTCGAAATTTAAAATTAAGGTTTAACCTGCCACTACTATTAAGTATCTGACGTACGCTGCATTTATTCATTTATTGATATGTGTAAACATTCATCTGTGATTAATTACTTTGCCAATTTCTCATTCAGAATATCGATTAACATTATATAATACATGAAGTTAACACATTTCCAGTTCTCAGTGTTACGTTTTTCTATTTTACTTCCTTGCCGTTGGGATGCAATTTAACTAGAGTAAGTGCCTGATTTTTATATTTCCTGTTCACTAAACCCGGAAAATTATTTCTAACCTTTTAAGTTTTATGTGTTTCCTTAGTGATGCGAATGTTCAAGTTAGCTTATTAAATCTGTTGGAAAAAGTAAGCATCCCTTCATTAGGCTACTGTTATGCCAAAAGCCTTTCGTAAAATATAAATGCGGCATTGTTTATTTACTTGTTTGTTTATTAGACGAAATTTCTCTTATAAACTATTACTTTAAGCAAAATTAAGCACGCCAGAAGATGAAACCTATCAAACTTAATTAATGTCATTAATGTTACTACTTTCGCATTACTTATTTATTTAGTTATTTATCTATTTGTTGATCTGTTGATTCATTCTCATAGTAAAAGTAAATTAAATGAAGTTTCCGATTGTCTACTACTTTTGTCCGAATTTCGTATTTTAAATTCGGCATACACAGGAAAATTTAATATTGAATTCTGAGTTTTGATGTATATCTTGAATTTCTTTGGGAATTTCTTCTTAATTAAAATTTCTAGGGCTTTACTGTCACGAAAAAATTTCATTTGGATGTCTTCTCAAATGTTTACCTTCGTTTTGTGAAAACCGAACAAAATTTGTCAATTAAATTAAGCTCTTCGAAATGATTAATATTGTAAAAGAAATATTTTTGATACTTACTTCAGGTCATCGATGTGTGTCTTAGCAAATCCATAAATTTTAATATCTTTAAGTAGACAATCGACGTTTAAAAACTCGTTTATGGTTCTGTTTACGGATATGTTGGGTACTTGCAGAGGATCAAACGTTGGAATGCTATATTCTGGAACTCCTTTTATTATGTAATGAGCGGTTTCGTTAATGGCTCTCAAAACACATCCGTTATAATCCGGATCCGATCTATGACAAGGCTCCGGAAAATCATCGGCTGCGAAATTAAAAAATAAACCATAAGCTCGTTTGAATTTCATAAATTATTATCTAATGAATGAAACAAAACTGCAGAAATTATTAATTTTAAACATTTCTGGCCAAATAAGAACAAGGAAATGAGAAGAAGCAGAAGAAAAGGAAAGAAGACATTGCGGAGAAACAGAATTAACTCAAATTTGTAGTTAAACAAGGTTAGAATAGAACTTTTAAATTTGAAGGTTTTTGTTTTTAATTGTGAAAATAAAGAGAAAAAGAAGAAATCCAAATTTGTAGGATTTAAACAAGATTCGAACAAAACTTTCAGTTTCCATTACAGGGTTTAAAAAATGGAGTACTTTTGTGAACAAAAGAAGAAGGACCAGGGGGGGGGGACCAAGACAAAATTGCAGTTTGTTGGAACTGAACAATTCCTATTCATCAAAAACTTGAGCAATCCTTGTAGCAAAGAAGAATATTGAAGACGATGGGTTTGGAACCCATAAGTTTAAGATTGAAAAAACAGGGTTTCTTTGAAAAAGAAGAATAAAAACCAAGAAGTGAAGGATGAGGAAGAGAAGAAAACGTAGATTTGTGAAAAAGGATAAGGAGGGAATACAGAAAAACTGAAATATTTAGTAGTTAAACAAGGTTAAAACAAGATCTTTCGATTCTAAGATCTTCTCTTAATTAAAAGTAGAAGATTAGTTTTTATTCCTACATAACAGAAGAAAACCAAGGGCAAGGACTAGAAGAACTAAAGAAGGAACCAGAATTTCTAGAGATAAGACAATGTTAGCAGAAAACTTTCAGATTTTATAATTTTAAAAATCATTTGCTTTTTGTCAAAAAAATAATGGGAAAAAGAAGAAAAGAACAAGTTCAAGTTAGTACCGATTAAACAAAGCCAGAACAAAGTCTTTAGATACCAAGTTTTTTTTTATTGAGACTTTGGAAAACGGACTAACCTTTCCTGTAGCAAGGAGAAAACAAAGAAGAGGAAGAGAAGGTGAGAAAGCATTATAAAACAAGAAAGAAATTTGTACAAATTAAACAATTTATAATAGAACTTTTAAATTTCCCCTTCAATTGAAAATCTGAAATAAAGAAAGGAAAATGGGTAGCTAAAAAACAGAAAAAATTAGTACCGATTAAACAAAGTCAGAACAAAACATTTACATGTCATTTTATTTATGAAGACTTGAATGTACGAAGAACGAGGAGGAAGAACAGAATTTGAAGAAAGCATAAGAAAAGCAAGAAGTTAGTAAAAATTATACAAAATTACAGTATATCTTATAAATTTCAACATTGTTTTTATTTGAAGGTTTGACGAAATCAGTCAGTTTGTGAAGACTAACAACGAGAAGGAAATTGGAAAAAGAAGAAGAAGAAGTAGAAACTAGGGTTTCCAACAGTTAAACAATGCTAGAATTAGATTTGAAGCTTCTCTATTAACGCAAATTTTGAAAATAACTTTTGTGAGACAGAAGATGAAGTGGAGGGAAAAGAAGAAGAATAAACTTGTACCAATTAAACAAGGCTAGAACAAAATTTTTAAATATCAAAGTTTCATTTTATTTAAGAGTTTGAAGAATGTACACATTTTTTGAGAAGATTGTGAACGTGTAAGAGTAGGAGAAACAAAGAAAAAGAAAAAATCTGTAGGAGTTAAACAAGGTCGTAAACAAAAATGTTGTTGCCAGGTATTCACCTTAATTAAACATTTGAAAAAGTAAATAATTTCTGTCAGAAGAAAGAGAAGGAAAATCAGCAGAAGAAAAAAAGAAGTAAACAAAGTCAGAACAAAACCTTTAGATATCAAGTTTTCTTTTATTATGACTTTGAAAAATGGAGTAACTTTTGTTAGAGCGAGGAAGAAGAACAGAAGGCGAAGAAAGCATGAAGGCAAGATATATGTAGAAAGTAAACAAAATTGGAATAAACCATTTGTATTTCAAGTTTTTCTTTTATCTGGAAGGTTGAAGAAATCAGTCACTTTTGCGGAAACTGGCAAGGAGGTAAACGAGGGGTAGAGTTTTTAACACTTAAACAACGTTCGAAGAAGATTCCAAAGCTCTTTACTTTACTAACGCAAATTTTGAAAATGGAATAACTTTTGTGAGGCGAAAAAGAAATAGAGCGAAAAGAATTAAAAGAAGAAGAATAACAAGAGAAAAAAAAACTTGTACTAACGGGTGTTCACAAACAGTCGTCATCCCAGTAGGTTGTGATTTCATAAACATATTTCGTAATTTGATTCAGAACACAAAACTAAATGTCAAGATTTGTAAAATGTCATTGTCTATGATTTAATCTAAGACTTGTAATTTGTTTTTCAAAGCAACCGAGATGACGACTGTTTGTGAACACACGTTAGTTAAACAAGATTAGAACAAAATTTCGAAGTTTCATCTTAGTTAAGAGTTTGAAAACTGGAACTTATGTGAGGCAGAAGAAGAAGAAGAAGAAGTAGAGGGAGAAGAAGGAGAAACATAAAAAATTAGTTAAGCAAGGGATTTTATATTTCAAAGTTAGTTAAGAGTTTGAAGAATCGAATATTTTTGGGGAAGACAGTGAACGTGCAAGGGTAGGAGAAACAAAGAAGGAAACTAAGGAATAGAAGGAAAAATTTAAATTTTTAGGAGCTATACGTGGTCGCAAAACAAAAACGTTGATGCAGCTATTCTTAATTAAAAGAAGATGATGAACCAAAAGAGAAATAGCAGGAGGAAAGGAATTAAAGAAAAATGAAACTGAAATATGTGGGAGTTAGGCAGGACTAACATAAAACTTTTAGACTTTAAATTTTCTTCTAATTAAAAGTTTGAAGAATAGCCCATTTTTATGAATAACTGGAAGAACAACGAAGAACAAAGAAGAACTGAAATTTGTAAGAGTGAAAGAAGGTTGAAACTAATAACTTTTAGATTCCAAGGTTTCATTTTAAGTGAAAGTAGAAAGCACTAGGTAATTTTTTATGAAGAAGAAGAGGACGAGGGTAAGAGGAGGAAGAAAAAGGAAAAGTACCTTTAAACCAAAATTTTAGATTTTATGATTTCATTTTAAGAAAAAGCAAAAAAAGTTAGGTAATTTTTTTATGAAGAAAACGAAGAAGAATGAGGATGAGAGCAAGATGAAGAATCAAAAGAAGAAACTGAAATATATGATAGGTAAATAACATTAAAACAAAAATTTTAGATTTCAAAGTTTCATTTTAAGCGAAAATAGACCTAGGTAATTTTTTACGAAGAAAACGAAAAAGGAGGATGAGGGTGAGAAGGAGGAAAAACCGAAAAAAATACTTTTAAACAAAACTTAAGATTTAATTGTAGGTGAAAGTAGAAAAACTGGTCAATTTGCGTGAGGAAAAGGAATGAGAAAGGCGACGAGGACAAAGAAAAACAAGAAACTACAATATGCAGGAGTTGAAGGCACAAGAAAACCTTTGGATTTCAAAGCAAAATTTGAAAAATTACGAATCGTTTTTTCTTTACATTCGGAAAGATTTAGCATTAAGAACTGTATTTTCTTGAAAGCAAAGAAGCAATTACAATTACATTTAAATACTTACGAAGTAGCGTATCAGATCCAACAATAATAAACCTCACAAAGAAATAAACCACCACAAGATACTTCATTTTTTGGCAACTAACCAGAAGACACAACACTTAGGAATGAACCAGTTGCAATTATAAAGGTCTTATATTAGTTTAAACTTTCTATAGTTTAGAATAATGTAAAACCGTCCAGGAAATTTGATTGAACTTCTAACTTAGCTAAGATGAGATTCACCGTCACTTTCGACGAGCGTTTAGAACAAATATCTAAATGAAAGTTGGCTTAATCGTGAGAGAGTGAGAGAAATTGCACTTGATATGTTTAATTCCTCTTTTACAAATCCGGTTTCGTACGAAAATCTAATCTTTAGTTGCCTTCAATGTCGACCTTCTTCTTCTTATGAAAAAAAAAATTAAAACATATTAATTTATTTTGGCCGAGATCGTTGACTTGTTTACATGGGAGTGTTCACTTTTACTTTTTCTGGTAAGTGTATCACTTGCCATGCTTTCTTCGTTCATTAATAAAATAATAACACAATTTGTGATGTAATATTTATAAGTCCTCGGTTACTTTTACTAAATGTAGCTTAATTGTTGTAAATTTTTGAGAAAGTCATGTATGTAATACATATTTATGTTGCTACTAATTATTTTTAAAATTTTCCCATGAGTTTTTGTTGATTATTTTAATAATTTGCTTTCGTTTCGTTCTTCTAATTTTGTAAATTTGGACGAACAAATTAATTTACAAATTCTTTAGCTTGGTTTTGTCTGTCTCGTAAACTTCAATTGTATATGTTATTTCCGGTTTTTTAACAATTGTTTCGTCAATTCACATCCTATATTAAATTTAATTTGTTAAAATGAAATTCAAAACACCTCAACAAAAACGAAAAATAATATATTGAAATATCCAACTATAATTTTAACAATAATTACATAATTTGATAATTCATATAAATAATAATGGAAATATTTTGTTGTAATTATCACAGTTCGAGGAATAGTTACATAATATTTTGTAGCACGATAATTTCCGGGATCATATTGTAGTTTCTATGGCATTGTTGTGTATGGATGCTGAGTGACAATGCATACAATTGCATGTTTGCCTTCATTGTCTCTATTATGTATATTGGGTTTACACAATCGAACTATTGATACAGTGAGGGTGGAACTACTATAGATTAACTATTCTGTAAATGATACACCTATTACCTATGTAAATTGATTGTTATTATATACGACACTAGGATAGGCCTTTGTATTTTGTACTTGCTTGCAGATTGCTCGATCGCTCGTTTCTACACAAAAGCTTTAAATAGGCTCAGCTTCATTAAAAAAACCTTCTGAAATTCTACATTCAATTTTGGCGATTTTAATTTAACTAACTTTTTTCCAGATTTCGAAAATCACAATTCGAAGACCTTCAAGTTGAAATTTAAAATTAAGGTTTCACTGATAATTTTGGCTTCAAATTAAAATCTGATCAATCAGGGTTAAAATTAGTACAGTGAGATCCGAATTTTCACCTAAAATTGGCAACTAACCTAATAACCTTTCCTTTAAAATTTCGAAGCACAATAACAAGAGGGCTGATTTTTAATCCAAACTGAGTAGTTTCATAATTTAGGCCCAAATTAAAGAGTCTTCAGTGTGATCGTCCGGAATTTAATTTAAATTAATTAGAAATTTCACCTTACTTTTCAAATTTCCAACTAACCTAACTGTTTTGTCTTGCTAAATTGCAAGAACAGGCGATCAAATATAAATCATAATGAAATTTTTAATCTAATAATTTCGGACCTATATCTTGGGCCTAAATGTAATTAGGATTTGGGTATAAAATGAAGGTATGTACGTTACATTCAATTTAAATGTTCATCTCATAATTTTGGCACTAAGAACACACTTTAAGTTCTAATATAATCATTGAGGCCTAAAATTATTAAATTAGGATCAAAATTCTTACTTTAATTCAGACATTTTAACCTAACCTAACATCTTTACATGTTTGCATTGTAAGATTATGCATGAAAAAGATTGAATTTAAATCCAAATCAAAGGATTTGTCTCGGAACTTAAGTTTCAGACTGTAACGTGAGCGTTTAATGAGATAATTCAGAATTTAATTATATTATAATTAAATTGCAACCCTAACTTCCAAGTTTTAAACTAGCGGTTCTGTCCTGAAATTACGAGAACAGGCGATCAAATAGAAATCAAAATTAAGTTTTTGATCTAATAATTTCAAATTTATATCTTAGGCACTAGAATGTACTGTAATTAGAAAATAATGTAAGTAGGATTTAGGTATAAAATTAAGATATGTAAATTGTCTTTAATTTAAAATTGCAAACACCAACGACATTTAAGTTGGAATTTTCTTAATTTTGGCACTAAAAACATACTAATATAATCATTGAGGCCTAAAATTATTTAATTAGGATCCAAATTATTACCTTAATTCAGATATTTCAAATTAAACTAACATTTTTAAATTTACAATAAAGATTAAGCATGAAAAGATTGAATTTATACCCAAATTATAGGATTTGTGTCAAAACTTAAGTTTGAAATTATAACGAGAGTGTTTATTGCGATAATTCTGAATTTAATTTTTTGATAATAATTAAATGGCAAATTTAACTTCCAAATTTCCAACTAACCCAAACTTGCAAACAAAAGAAATGGCATTCAAATCCAAATTGATCTTAAGAATTTAAATCTTTAATTTATTATAAGGTCTTCAGTGCGATGATTTTTCATTTAATTTACGATACTTAAGTATAAACTTGAACCTTAGTTCACAACTTTAGAAATAACCTAAGAATTTAACCTGAAAATTGCAAAGATGGACTGTAAAGCGGAAGCTTAAATAATCAATATAATGATTTTCTTCTCTTAATTTTAGCTCATTTGATATTGTGTAAATTGTAGTAGACGAACGATGTCTAGGTGGGGGACCGACCTGCATCGGATGAGTAAAGGGAGTAAGTCGGGTGCGGGATTGTAGGATTCCAATATGGTCTGTCACGACTAAATTTATTATATTTATATAAAAATGTAGATCTTAAGTTAGAAAGTCTAACCTAACCCACAAATTTAATCCTTAAAATTGTAAAATTACGTCCAAAAACTAAAAATTGATTTAGAAACTGATGGGTTCAGCACATATTATTTTGGTTCTCGATATAAACTTTAGGCTTTAATTTATTCATTAAAGACTTTAATTGTGATATTCAAGAAATATCAGTCTAATCTAAAATTGCTGACGTAGCAATGAAGGTGTTTTCCTTGTTTTCTTAGTTGTAAGTTTAGCTTTAAACTTAAAATTTTCCAAATTAATTTAGCCCTTCTTTACTTTAGACATAAATTTGGACGTTAAATTCGAAACTTCAATTTAACTACACAATTTTAGCCTGCAGATTATCAAGTTGGTTTCAATTTCACTATTTGAGGTTTAAATTTTAGTCTCAACTTTTACGTTTAATTTCAATCTAACTGATAGTGGTCTGAAATAAAATCGTACATTCCTTGATTTTATTACACAAAAGTATAGACAAAAGGCAACACAACCAGCGTTATTAACCGATAAGGTTTCTGATATCCAAGATTTAATCTAAAATTAAATGTAAAATTTCAGAATTTTTAAAGCTGTAGGTAATTAAGCTCTTCTACATTTCATTAAATTTACTTAAAATGTTTCTTGTGGTTTAAGAACCATTAAATAGCTTTAAAATAAATAGGAGTGGACGTAGAAGCAATTTCATTACAAGCAGAAGCATAAATCGAAGCTGCCCGTATCAAAGCTCGATGTTGTAAACTTCCAGCAAGTGTAGTGTATGAAGGAAGAGTTAATTTTTCTTGCTCTAGTAATTTATCTTGCTGTATTATTTTATCGTAATGAAGCTGAACTAATTCCTGGCAAACTTGCTGACCTTCCTCAAGTTCACCGTACTGCCTTGTGGTTGAATCTTCCTGTTTGTTCTGTGTGTAATTAACGGATGCTGCCAATGGATCCGGAAGCGTCGGCGATGGAATGTGGAATATTTTTGTGTTCATGCTCGGAATGTGTTTGTTTTCTTGTAAGGTTGGTAGTGTCGGAAAGGCTGCGTAGTTTTCTGTAATGAAGATGAGATTATTGGATTTATGTTTTTATTCTTATTAAACTATTTGTTGTTCTGATTAGTAATTTTTTAGAAATTTTTACTCAGAGTCGGCATTTTCATATATTATGCCGAGAAAAAAGCTTTGTTTAAACCAGCTTAAATCATTGCTGAGGTGCTAATCTTAAAACTTTTTGTGACGAGTTTCTTGCGTTGGAATTTTGTGTCACATATAGGCGTTCAAATTGTATTGCAATTAGTGTATTGAAACAATTAATAACAATTAAATATAACTAGAATTTTTCGATACAGTCCCCTTTAAGTTCAGTACATTTACCCTTGTTTTTCTTCATCGACGCAATCCCTAACAAACATATTACCCTATAAAAGCTTCCTGTTTAAGGCTTGCATCGTGGAAACCAGCATCAGATATTTCCTGAGTTATGGAGGGGTTTCTTTTAGTAGAAAGTTTGAAACACTAAGTAATTTGTGGAAAAGAACAAGAAGGAAGAGAAATAGAGGGCGAAGGATGATAAAAAGAATAAAACAAAATTAGCGAGTTTAAAATGAACCTTTTAAATTTTATGATTTTCTTTTAAAAGCTCAAAGAGTTAAGCGGATGAGTAGGAAAGGGAAGAAGAAGGAGAGGAAATTAAAATTGGGAGAACGTAGGATAAAGATAGAGTATAACTTTTAGGTTTTAATACGATTGCTGAAATATTGAATAATTTTGAAGAAAAAAGGGAAGGATAAGGGGGAGGATGAGAACGGGGAAGCAAAATAGAAGAAGGATAAGAAGAAGAGATAGAACTTTAAAAATGAGTAAAGGTAGTTCCTGCGATTTTCAGATAACTACAGTTATATTTCAAATAATAATACCCCTTTAATTCTTCTTTTCAGAGTGGCATAGCCTTTAAAGGGCGCTACCGTTTTCTATCAATATGTCTGTCAATTATTTTACAAACATATGGGGACCTATAGTTTTGCGTGCGCTTCAAACCACGGAAGTGCTTACAATGCTACTTCAGAGAAGATTTACTAGGCAAAAATACCTCGGTGGTTTGCCATTACCTTCCAAGCGAAGAGGTTTTGTGTTTTCGGTGAAAGTAATCAGGCGCACGCTGAACCACCTTAGCCATAACCACTGCAGCGTTTAATTGTTCCATTTAAAGACAAATCAACGTAGACAGCATAAACATATTCAGCTGAGAATCCAATTAACACAAAATTAAGCTTCAACGTGGTCAACGTTGCGTTCAATCCACTTAAGTTATCAGGTCAGAAAACTGGCCAAAATCTGTTCTATAACTTTAAAGCCGATTTATGTCCGAGGCTATTTCCATCTAAGTTGTTTTTCATGGGCCTGAATAAATAGAGACCTGCTCGGACTACATTGGGTCTGTATAGCGGGTGGGGGTACAATTTACTCACCCATTTTCACAAATGTGTGAGTTGTGGCAAATAACATAGACATGGAGAAGTATTGTCCTGGTGCGGTCGTATTGCATATCTTCTCCAGATCTTTTCTTCCTGGCAGCTTCCTTTAGTAACGCATGTTATAAGTATTGCGCTTGCTCGACTGTCCTAAAACAATATTATCATGATTTTCTGAGAAAGCCTAACGGTTTTGAGTCCTTTTGGACTAGATACATCGTCATTTTCCAAACTCATTCGCATCTTTCGGTATATACTCGTACATATAAACTTCGTCCCCAGTGAGTGTGTTGCTCTTCAAACAAATCGGGAAGTTCTTGGAAAACCTCCGCTCCTTTATATCGTAAATCCTGGACTACTCAAATCGCGAATAATTGCTTGTGCTGTTGGCCCTTAGGGCACTTGTAGGGTAATGATAATCTCATGAGCAATAATGCGATAGTTTTCGCGTACTAGCATATGAGCACGCAAATGGTTGCATCCTCAAATGAAAATTAATAGACTCCTCAGTTTGTTTTTGCTTTCCATTCTTTAACCATTACGTGGATTACAGAGCTGATATACACATTTTTGTAGTAGGAGTCAAAAAATGGATTAGTTGTGTCGCTGTAACATAAGCAACCAACAATACTTGCATATGGAGTTTAAATTTACGCGCTGACAGGCATTAGTATTTGATATAACCTCGTAATGTTGGTGAGAGACAGGTCCAGGTTGCAAGCAGGATGATTAAGTCGTTTCAAACGGAAATTCTTCAACATAGCCTATATAGCTGTGACTTTATGGTCTGAGGCATTGTCACCAATAAAAAATGATCTCTTTTTGCTTAAATACACTGAGCAATTTTTGCAAAAATTGTGCATAGTGCTTTGCATTAAATATCTAATAGTATATTCTTCTTCTTGAACTGGCGTAGCCTTTACAGGGCGTTGCCGGTCTTCTCTCCATATGTCTGTGTAGTATATACTTACCCGATTAGGAGGAGCCTTTAGCATATTCAAAAAACCGATCCCCTGATCTTCCCAAGAGAGGACCATTGCTTGAATATTTACGAATATGAACATTCATATTCTTATATTGCCTCGTTTTAGAATTCCCGGGAGAAACCTTGGTTTTATATAGCGTCGCAGGTCGAACCAATTAAGAGATCGAGAAGCTAGCGTGATCCGTCTTTTCTATAGTATTTATTATTCTGAACAGAAATATTTCTGGGTGCTAATCTAGATATACAGAGAGCTATAAAAATGAGGTTGGAAACACTCTCTTGGGCAATCGTTAATACGGTTGCAGTTGTTGATTCTGCGGACTTCTGAGGACTCTCCTATGCTTAAGCGGGAAACAACTTGTTGGATGCTAGAAGAAAAGAAATCCTTTTGTTGAGCCACTCTTGCATCCCAGACTGAACATTTTCATCAGAATTGAATTTGACTCAAAAACAAAATGACAACCAGACAGTGCCAGGTCTGGGGAATAAAGAAGGCAAGATCTCAAACGTCAAGTCATGACATTATCTTGACGCTGTTAGACGTGAGATCTCCACACTCGCTGCGAATAGCTGGACTTAGATGATTTTGCAAAGTTCACAGTAGCTTCTGCTGTGCATAATTTGCCCATTGTGTAGACTGTAAATAATGTCTAACAACATTCAATTCGACCTGCCATGTTTGACACTCAACATGCAGCGGCTTTGTCAGCGGTGGGCGCCAAACAACATCTACCATCATAGTCAATAGATGGCAGCACATGCCCTACCTGAGAATTATGCAAGCCAGTTGTTTCGTAGTAAACTTATAATACTTTTCCGGTTATTTTCTGACTGCGCTTTGTGTATGCTTTCGAGGAGCGGCCAGAAAAATTCTTGGCATTTACATATCTCTTTTGCTAAAGATTATTGATTATACCCCGATACCTTAACTCCTTCAAACTAAGTCTGTCACAATCGATAGAAGAAAAACAAAAATAGATTGCTAGTTTGGTTAATTGGTTCTAATGTGAAGAGTTGCATGAAAATTATCTTTCCTGAATACCCCAAATTGCAACACACTTTGAATCTTTAACCAATGAACGATGTTCTAAATTTACAAGGTATAATAATTTTCCTTTTATAGAAAAACACTGGGGATCCTTCCATACCCTCTATTATTCTGATTTAGCCCGAGTGATTTTCATTTATTTGATTAAATAATTCGTTCTCTTCCTAATCAAATTTGAGATCAAAACTGAGAGAGAATTTTATTTCACTTTGACAAAAATGCATTAACATTAATGTTGTAAAAATGGAAAAAAATGCAAAGAAATAAATAATGTACTATTAACCAATTGCTGCCATGGAAAGTAGTTTTTTTCGGTCAGCCTTTTCTGTTCTCCCTGTATAATCCTGCGCTGAACTTTTGTTTCGAGATGCTTTTAAAACCATACAGTTGTCATGTCATGTTTCTGTTATAGGTAAACATCGTTTAAACGCACCCACTGTATTTACATACAGACTGCACAAAAAATTATACTTTTGAAAGAATGATAGATTTATGTCGTGAATAACAAACTTCTTATACATTTTATTTTAAAGAGAACATCTAAAAGTGTTTTTATTCCTCTATAATAAAATACTAATGGTTGTTTTGAACGCCTTTAACTTTTTTTAAATATAAAATTCACACATTTAATGATAAAGCATCAACATACGTTTATATTAATAGAAATGAATTTGTGGCCAAGCGAACTGAATATCTAATTTGCAAATGATAGAATATAAGTTCGAATAGCAGTTCTAGACAGATCTTGAAATTCGATACAAGATGTACATCCATCTAAAGTGCAAATTATTATCGTATGAGTTATTCGTATGTTAGTTCAAATTTAATCAATGAAAATGAATAAATAACTAAATAAACAAATCTTTAAATAAAAATAAATTCATAGATTCCAATTTGACCAAAGCGGAGTTAATCTACGTAATCATTGTTGGGTTCGTTTAAATCAGGCATGAGCAACCTTTACTACTTCTGTCTCCGAGTCAAGGGCCGGACCAAATTATAAAATAAATTAATATTAAATGAATTAAAATAAATTGATACTTCTTATTTCATTTATTTATAATATAATGCTTTGGTATAAAGCTCTACATTGGCAGGCACCTTAAATGCTATGCTAAAGCCCTGATTATTTATTGGTGTCTTAATATTGCTTATTTTTATAATTTTATGAAAATCCAACTAACTTCGTTAAGATAGATCAGGGTGGCATCAAAAGAAGTAGACGGCCGGATACGAACCGCGGGCCGGGGGTTACCCATATGTGATTTAAATACTTCGATAAGCAAAGCGTTAATTTCATCTCGTTTCATTTTGGATTTGTCTTTTAAATCTAAAAACCTCA
Organism: Melanotus villosus; assembly: GCA_963082815.1. Classification (NCBI taxonomy): domain Eukaryota; kingdom Metazoa; phylum Arthropoda; class Insecta; order Coleoptera; family Elateridae; genus Melanotus; species Melanotus villosus. Next base: position 3,273,509 of record OY720420.1, on the reverse strand, counting down.
GAATATTTCTTGGACTACGTTTTCCATTCTCTAATGTATCTGGTGTAACTTTAATTTTTAATTGACGAGCTATTTGTGATGTGATATATGTTTATTATTTTTAAACTATTTTTTTAGTGGTAAGTATAATACAAAAAGGAAGGTATTATACCAGTCGTCCCAACCACCTGGAATTTTTCGATGGCGTCTTTATTATCACATATCAAAACGTTACCAAGGAAAGTTGTAGGGATTGATATTCTGTATATTTTAAAATTATTTGCCGATGTATAGGGTCTTCAACAAAAACGTAACAACGTAGAGTATATAGTTTTTTATTGGAACGCCCTATTCCGGGTGTCCCAACGATTTGCGTGACTGTGAAAATATATACAGCGACCGGCAAAAAGTTGGCAACATATTGGAATTTTTTAAATTATTAGAGTAAGAAACTTTACTTTGCCGGGGGATTTTGCATGGCCGATAACCTAAAAATCGAATTTGATGTATGTTACGTGACTACTGGCATGGCGGCGAATTTGAAAAAATCACAGTGAAGTCGCAAAAAGTACTGTGTTTAATGAAGGTTTCGATTCCTTTTTCTAAAAGAAAATCGAGCTTTGTTCGGCGGTGTATTGTCACAATGCAAAATGAAATTTCCACCAGTCAAATGAGCACAAAGTTTGTTGATCGGTGCAAGCCTGTGCTAAAATAAAACTTGCTTCATCCCAAAAGATGGTATGGAGAACTTTATTGTTTGCTTGAATTTTGTTGGTGGGGTAGAGTCCGAATGTTTCCACTGTTTTAATTGGCGTTTGCTTTCAGGATTGAAATACAGTTTCCAGGTTTAATCCATGGTTATCAGACTATTATTCAAAAATGTACCCCAGCTTGCCCGATTCTCCTTGTTAATAAGGCTTGAGAAATGTCGACATGAGCTTGTCTTCTATCGTCAGAAAGCGTATGAGGAACCCAGCAAACCTCCAGATGATTTGTTAAAATTCGGTTATTAGTACCGTGGGAGAAGCCTGTAAGTTTAGTAAATTCTTCAGTACTCAGTAGTCATCCATCTACCATTCTCAAATTATTAATTTTGTTAATGTTCAGGCAAAATTGCAGAGATTGGCTTTCCAGAAACTTTCTGCCTGGTCTAAATAAAATTCATTCATAAGACACACGCTAAAACATCTCAAATTATATTATATAACTTCCATGATCTTATTTTAATAGTGAGACGCTTTAACGTATTCGAAGAGAAAATATCTAAATTTTATTTGTTATGTATGACATTTGCGCATTTACCAAGCTTTCTTTCTGAAATACGCAATTCTGATAAGGAATTCGTATTACTTATGTCGGCCTATAACATAAGACTTTTTAACTATTTCGTAATACGAGGGGAACTAGAAACAGTGACAACCTTTTTCTACTTGTGTGTCAAATTTGATTTAAATTCCTTCATTATTACATTTTCTATTAAGTGTTTTGAAACAAAAAATGACTGTGAAATTATAACATCGCTGTGTCATAAAATTGTTGGCAAAGGAAGGTACTACTCCCAAAAATACTCATACAAGGATGATTTCAGTGTATAAGGATGAAGCTCCATCATATTTTACGGTAAAATATTGGCCTAAACAATTTCGGTGGGGTTGTGAATCCATTGAAGATGATTCAAGAAGCAGAAGACCTTCAGAGTCACCAATCCTAAAGTCAGCAGAAAAGTGAAAGCCATGGTTCTTGGAGTAAGGTTTCAGCGAGATGGGTTTCAAGATTGTTCACTCCCGAGCAAAAATTGCGTAGGCAGGAAATTTCGCAAGCTGACCCTGACTTTTTCTCTAAGATCGTCACTGCTGATGAAACTTGTGTCCTGGGATCCAGAAACAAATTGGAGTCTATGGACAAAAAAAAGCTCGCACACAGTCTTCAGCTGGGAAGTTCATGGCCACCGTCTTTTGGGATCAAGTAGGAATGATTCTCATTGAATACATGCCGAAGGGCACTACAATAAAAGCAGCCACCTACTGTAATACATTAAAAAATTTAAGTAGAGCTATCGACCAAAAACGCCGTGGTTTGCGTCATGAAAATGTCCTCATTCTTCACGACAACGCCAAAGTCCACAAAGCAATTAAAGTTCAACCAGTTCTAGGCGAGTGTAATTTTTCTGAGCTAAACCACCCGCCGTATAGTCGTCCAGATCTGACTCTGTCCGACCTTCTATTAATTAGAAATTTGACGAAACATCTTAAGGGACGTCAGTTTTCGGACGACAACGAGTTGAAAGAGGCTGTTGACGCCTATTTTGAAGACCAAGAAAAATCATTTTTTTCTACTGGTATAAAATCGTTGCAGGGCAGGTGGCGCAAGTGCATTGAAGTTAGGGGAGATTATGTTGAAAAATAAAAATAATAAAAATATTGAATGTCTTTTGTTTCATAGCTAGGTAGATAATTTTTCTAGTTCCCCTCGTAAATTAAAATTTTAATAGTTAGTCTGGATGATGTAGAGAAGTAGATTGTCGACGGTACCGAATTCGATCCTGGTCAAGCCCACGTGTGGTTATTAATTCGGAAAAATCTTAAGCTCTTTTGGATACGCGGAGAAACAATAGATTTCAAGTAAATATAATGCGAAGATTCCTTACAGGAAGGAAAATATTCTGGGTTCGGCCAAATTCTAGTTGGGTAGGGCTAATAACCATAGCAGTTAATGCGCGTTAAGATTCTGTCGTTACTCTAAATCTAGATTTATTAGGAAGTGGAAAAACTGGTCATTAATTTAATTTTCTTGAATTTGATTTAAGATTAAGATGTAGGTACTTCTGCATTTTGTTTTAACTTTTTTTAGTAAATTAAACGATGCTCAAGTCAACTACAACCGCTTCGGTTTAAACAAGTACCATCATCAGTTTTATTCAATAAAGCATGATATTTTCAGTATTATTTTTAAATAAAAATAATCTGCGCTAATTAATGCATACTTATAAATAGTTTGTATAATGACCAATTACCACTACCTATTACGAAATAAAATATTATGTTGTTTAATATTTATAAAAAAAAAAAACATTCCGTGCTTGTCTGCACCATTTCTCAAAACTACTGGCAATGTGTTATTATTAACTTTAATAATTCTCACCTGAAACTGGAATGGTTCCATAAAAAGCCCTATTTAAAGCTTGTTGTATAGGATCGGCATATTGAACAACACCAGGATACATGAGCCTTCCACCGTTCTTCGAATTATCCTTATCCGCTTTTGGTTTCCTTCTCGGCCTGTATTTATATCCAGGATGATCAAGCATGTGTTGACTTCTTAACCTCTTGGCTTCGTCTATAAACGGCCTTTTCTCTAACTCAGACAGCAGTTTCCATTCGGCTCCTAATAATTTAGAAATTTCCGAATTATGAAGCCTAGGATAATTATTAGAAATGTGTTTTCTGCGAATCCTGGACCACACCATAAACGCATTCATAGGCCTTTTGATGTGAGACGAATCGGCGGACATTTAGGGTTCTCTTTCGATGTTTGTGTCACTAAATATCGAAATAAACTGACCCATTGAAAGGATGCGCATTGTGCTTAACGCTGTATAAACACTGATTCTAATCTCTTCATTCAATTGACAGTATATTGTATTGTAAAAGGTGTGTTGTCACTGTGGCGAAAAAATTGTCGTGCTTTTATTTCGATTTCAAATAAAATGTTTTGTTTGAGTGAACTTGTAAATTATGTTTATTGCGACAAACATATAAAATTATGCTTGTCATTGAAGGTTCTTATTGATAGTGCTCGTATATCTGTGTTGTTACCTATAATTATATATACATAAAATTATTGTTATTTAACTGTCGGATACTGTGAAAAATTATTTTGTAATTAATGACACTTCAATAACGGCCAGTGAATGAGATTATTGTGAAAAACAACGTAATATTTTTTTTATTAGCATCAGTTCTGATTTCATATAATATTATTCACAATGGAACTGTAAAAAATTGCAAAAAATACGGATTTTATAATTTATTTTGCTTTATGAAGAATTACAAAAAAGCAATGCATGCCTTTTTATTATATTTAATATTTTCAGTAGAGAAGTTGATTAGATTACTGTAGGTATTTGAGTTAACTGTAAACAGTAAAAATTGCTTTTATATGGAACAAACGGTTAAAATTGACACACTTTTTTGAAAATTGCAATTATTCAACAATTTTTTGTTTCAAAAGGGCAAAGTAATTTTAACCAATTATAGAAAATATATCTAGCACGAGGTCGGCTAACAGAACGAGTACCAATAATAACTAGTTTTGAAACTTATTTAATGTTAAAAACTTAATCATTTTCGTTGCTCAGCATCAGTAGTTCAGTCAAAAAAAGGCATTACATAATTTTAGAAATCGAATAAAATAGCAGCGGATTAATTAAATATGCGTATGTTATTTGTTATTAATAATTTATTTAACGTTTCGGCAGTCAATCAATACTCTTCTTCCGATCGTTAAATAAATTAATAATGAAATAAATTACAAATGTAATCAATCCTTCTAGATTTCTTTGGCCGAGATTCCATTAATTATAAAACGGCCAAAAAGGCATTCCGATATTGTTTATGTATGAAGATTTTAGTTCAGAATTAGTTTTAGTAAATAAAACAAAAGTTACACAAGTAGAATAAACAATGTTTATTTTAGGATAATTACAATATTTGCATAACTGAGGTTCGTCCTTTTTCTATATTGCACAACCCTTTAAGACCTTTTTTTAGTTGTTTATTAACTAATTTATATATTTATTTATTCATCTATTTTGACTTAAAACGTGACTCCTTAGGTTTTTGACAGTAATGTAATGACTTGCTTAACGTCTTGTGTTTTACAGTTTAACACCTTCGTTTTGTTCTGATTCTGATTATTTTCCCCCCTTCTATCTGAATTCTGTTTCAGATTCCCCTTTCCTTTAATTGGTTTTTCTTTCTTGTTTTTTCTGATTTTCCCTTCCGTTCCTTTATACGTTATTTCTGTTGCATCTTCCTATGTTTAACAGTTTGATATTAATTTTATTTAGTTATGATTAAATGTAATTCATTTTTGTTTTCATAATTATTCTTGCTTTTTTACATTTGTACATCTTATTGTTTTACATTTTTTTTTTGCTTTTCCTTTCCTTTTTTCCTCCACCTCTTTCTCCTTCTTTTTATCCTCATTTTGTTCTTGTTTTTTTCGGGATACTTATTCCTCTTTTTCTTCAGTTTGGCCCCCTCTAATTTTGTTTCTTCCTTTTTGTTTATTCGTTTTCTTTCGCTTCTTATTTCTCACATTTTTCTTCTTATTTTTTGTTATAATTTTCATAGCTTGCTTTACTTTTTTCTATTTGTATTATCTAGTTACTTTTCTAAATTCTTTCTCTTTCTATTTTGCTTTTTTATGATTATTTAGTATGAATTTTGAATGAGCAATTAGTTTCACGTTTCACTAAAACAGATTCCATTACCTGGCTTTAACAATTGGTTTCCTCTTCCCTTCTGTTTTATTCGTTAGCTTTCTAAATTCTTTCGATTCCTTTTTCTTCCTCGGCCATTCTACTTGTAACTCAAAACTCATATAAAATTAAATTAAAGTCTATTACTTACCCAATCTTCACACTTAAATTGATTATTTTTCTCCTTCTTCTTATCTTCCCCGTCATTTTACGCTATTTCTGTATTTGCTATTTAGGGGAAACTCGGCTAATTCCGTGCTAAGGGTAATACCTTGTTTTTTGGTTGGTTCTTCCATTTACATTATTTTTCTTGTGACTCTATCGGGTTCCATCCTTATCACATGTCCTTAAAAATTTAATTGTTTCTTTTTTATTTTTTCTATTATTGGTTCTTGTTTTGTTATTTCTCTAATGTTTTCGTTTTTATCCTGTCCCATTTAGTTTTCCCTGAGATGTTTCATTTCGATGGTATTTATGTAGTTTAGTTTCGTCTTTTTTCCGTAGTGTCCAATTTATGTGTATCTTGTCTGACCTTCGTCTTCTGTGTTTACTAAAGTTTTCATCCTAATCCTCAAATTAACGGTGTGTTCTGGCTTGCAGTTATTAATTCCAATGTATGGTAGAGGAAGATCCAGGTACTTCTCCCAAAAAAATGGAAAATGCATTCAATGTCAGTAATAGGACTGTGTGAAAAATTTTGAAGCAGCAGTGTTTGTATCCATACCATATTCAGCGCGTTCGGGCACTTATTCCTTCTGATTTTCTCCACGTATTGCATTTTGTCAATGACTTCTGCATAGGTACATTGGTTCAAAACCCTCATCCACTGGCGCTGATTGTTTTTACCGATGAAGCAAATTTCTCCAGAAATGCAATTAGGGATTTCCATAATAACCATGTGTGAGCTGATGAAAACCCACATGCGGCACTTGCAGATCGTTCCAACATCAATTTTCATTAAACATTTTGATTGAAATTGTGGGTGACTGGCTAATTGGACCTGCATTTCTACTAAGAAGACTTATCGGTGAGGTGTATCGAAATGTTTGGAAGAATCACTACATGGGTTTCTAGAGGATGTACCATTGGCAACGAGGTGCACCAGCACATTTTAGTGTGGTTGCTCGTGAGTTTTTAAACGCATAATATGAACATCGCTGGATTGGCCGAGGTGGATCTCACTTATGGTCTGCTCGATCCCCAGATTTAAATTCCTTGGAGTTTTTCCTATGGGGCCATTTGAAGACATTGGTGTGCACTACTTCAGTGGAAAATGAAGAAGATTTGATAAATTCGAGTTTAATTTTTGTTCTTTATATTTTAGAATGTATGAGATTTAATATCATTTCGCCTCATATCTAACATGCTCGAAATATTAAATTGTTTTCATATAGCAATTCGACATAATTTTTCATTTAGAAATATTTCTGTTTACATTTAATTCCCTTAAAAATATTTTTTTTAATTGAAGCTTCGCATTAAAAATTACAGATTAATTTATTAAATAAAGCTGTTCATAAAATTTTTTTTTATAATCGAAGAACCTTTAAAGCAACAACGAGCCCGTATAAAAAGAAACAGCTTTTATAATGATTACCGGAATTAATTTTTCATTAAAAAGTTCGCTGTTGCTACAATTTATTTGAATGAGCAGTACTTTCTTTAACAAAGTACAATATATTGGTGTGCTCCGTGACTCCATCGCCCCATTCTCCCCGTGATTATATTATTGTCCGTTCAGCTGTGAGAACTGCGGCGGATTTCACACCGACTTCACCCGCTAATTACCAATTTAGAGTAACGCAGGTGCACTCTGAATACCCCGTATTCATTACAGAATTGCATTGTTGCATATACACTAGTTAATAACTTAGTTGTGGATTTTACTGAATGTTACCTGCACTGCGAACATTTTCAGGGCGTCACAATTGCTCGCTTACATTCAACAACCGCCTAAGTTTACCTTATTATTAACTAAATCGTCTTGCAACTAATATTCAGTTGAATCACGTAGATTTCAGTTGACAAAAGCACAAATTACAAATTAAAGTAGGCCACGGCTTGGAAAACCCCCGGCTTTTAACGTGTTTCACATAAAAATCGAGTCATGCTACGATACAATCGGAACAAACATTTTCAATCATTTGAAATTAATCAAATATTTATAGACACCGCTGCACTTCCTCTGTTATTAATTTTAATCAAATTACAGACTGCAACTAGTCGTAATTAATTCCTACTAATTAATAATAAACAGCCCGTTTAATTACATAAACGTTTCGTAGAAATATTCAACAATTATTAGAACAAAAAGTGCAAGAGCTGCAGTGCAAACGGGTAAACAGAATTTAATTAAAAGCTCGATAATTAAATATCAGACGCAGGTTTTCCCTAGAAAAACATCCATTATTGTTATTCGTTTATCGGGTCTAGTTTTCTTTACTTGAGGGGTGTGAGGATGTCATGTGTCTGGTAGAGTGTGATAAGGAGATTCTCCAGAGGGTTTTGAAGTTTGTTGTTGTTATGCCTTATTTAGGGTTATTTAATACCCGAACTTTGGTTTCCCTCTTATGTTGTACTCTGAACTTTCGAAAGGTAGGTAATAATAACGCTTCAGGGGTTTGTTTTTAATACATTTTTAGGGCGGTTTTAATGGATCTTTTGTTGTTTAATTTAAGGGTTTTGTAACTGTTAATGTTTCATGTTACTTCGCTTCGCAATTGTTTTAGTTCATAATTTTATTGTAACTAAATTACCTTTGCAGCTTGGCAAATTAAAGAAAAATACGGATTCTCAAACGTCGCTTTGCTCTAAACACAAATAGGCCATTAATAAACAATTTTAGAAATGAGAAATTCTTTAGTAAACGAGTTTCGAAAGTTTTGTACAGTTTTTGTACAGAAATTTTTCCGCAAGGCCGAAAATGGGGATTAAAACCTTTCTAAAGCTATTTAATAAAACATTTTCAAAGTGAAATATTAATTACAAAATTGTGTAAACAATGAGAAAATTTAAAAACAGATGTGCTCTCTAAGGCCGTTTCTTAGTGGATTAGTGGATTAGAAACCCGTTTCGCAGCCAAGGAGACACATATTAAAGTCCTAGTTGTAGCCCAATTTAGATCCAGAATTTCTGTTGGGATAAAACAGGTTGGGTAGAATATCCAACAACCTCAGCAACCTCCAAGAAGGAGTTTTAATATTTGAAGAAATCTAATTGCCCAAACTACATTATGTTAGAAACTGCTGCATTTATTAAAGGTGTTAGGAATATTAAATTTAAGGCGACATTATGGGCTATATTCAATCTTTTATTTTACTAGCGGAGATGTTCATCTCTACCCCTTTTCTTGAAAAAAGCAAGCCTTCTTCGGCAGTATTTTTGAGACTTTTGAATTTTTAGCAGCTTGGAAATCTGCTTACAATGCTTACCAAAACCACCCTAATAATTTCTCCTTCTTGAATTCGCCCTCAATATGCTGAAAAAACACTAAACTACTACAAGGCATTCGGAGTATATTTACCCAATTTCAAGTTTTAAGATTCAAAAAGCGCCGTATTTTTTTTAACGTTCATTCTTTTGATCGATCTTTCAAACATCATTCCCAATAACGTACTAGGTATATAGTATACAACCCTTGAACAGCCAGATGAATGTAATACCATTAAAACGAGAGAGAAGTTGTCATTTTCAACGCTTTAGTTCTGCTTTATGTCACCTAAGTGGAAGATCATAGCCCAGGTGGGGCGAACAGAGAGATATCGCCATTGTGTTCAGATAAAACAATTATTGTGGCGGAAATCTTCTTCCCTTCGTGGATTGGCTACACTCAACGCACAATCATAAAGGTGCGACGATTTCCCCAACTCACATGTTAAATCTCTGTCTCAGATCTCTTGTTATGATCCTGTATGGAATTTAATATGTTTACTGATAAGTGCACTCATCATTTTTTGCTTTTGAATCGGTTGTCCTTTCAGTTATTATGATTTTATGTTCATAATCGAAAGGACGAGAGGATATTTTTGACATTGTTGGATCTTTGGAAGATTTTAAGAAGTATTTATTATTTGATAAATCTCAAGAGACTTAGGTTAAGAAATTATTTGTCAGGGTATATTGACAAACGTATTTCTGCACGTAAATCAGTGGAAAAAAATTTAATAATGCTTTTCCAGATTAACTACGAGATTTACTGAACTGTGGAAGCAAGGAAAGAGCATACTTTATTAATTTGTTTATTTAGGTAATACGAGCGTTATGAATATGAACAAATTTGAAAGGGTTAAAATAAGCTATAATTACGCATCACATATCCCTAAAATTCTAAGCTTGTCTAAACTATTCTTAAATCTTAAATAAGTTCGGTTCAAATTGCTCAAAAATTGTTAAAATAGAAGAAGTCACTTAATTAAGGAAATAGCTCCTTGTAAGCAAACCTTAAGGTGATTTTATTAGCAATATCTTTAAATTTTTCACCTAAGGACTGCTCAAGTGCTGGTCTGATTTCATTAACAAATATATCAGAATTTTCACTAATCACATCGTCTGAAACCTGGCTTAAAAGCGGATCATTACTAAACAAATTCTTCAATCGCAGCTTGGATTTGCCGATTTGTAATCGGAGATGTATTTTATCAAACTTGAGGTATTCTTCGTTACCCTTCACGATTTTCCTGCCTTTCATTACTACGTCCGAACCATAGTTGGCTGAAAATTTACATTATTTATTTATCATCTTTCGCATTTTCCTTCTTGTTTTTTAATTTACTTACTAAGATTTCCTTCTATTGGCCCCTTTCCCTTCACATTAATTAAAAGAATGTTCATATCAATTTCATAGTGGCCCTTGAAGTACAAATGAGGCAGCCGTATTTTAAAATTGAACCTATTTTTCCGCACTTCTGGCCTGAAAAATAAAACAATAGTTAATTAGTAATTCAAGACTTAGTACATGAATCACTGTTAAATTTAAATAAAAACAAGGGGACTGTCTTTTTCAAGGTTGTGTTTTTATTTTATTATCTTTATTCACGTCGTAATCATCACTTAAGAATACGTGATCAAAAAGATATGCTTTGATTTGTCCTTTAGTCAAATTAATTTGTGTTTTATATTCGAATCAGGTATTTTTATAAGATATCATTGTGTGCAACCGCCGTAACAATATTAATAAACAAGTTGCAGTGGATTAGTCCCTCCAATTCTCACTTACAAAAATAATACTCTATGTCATAATAAGTAAGCTTCCGTTTTTTTCAATCATATTATGAATTTTACTTCCCTGATATCCTTTGTTTATACAAAGGTTTTTAGAAGGAGCTGCTTGATTTTATTCAGTCTTAAATATGTTTAATTTGATGGCACCATAGGTTAAAAGCTTGGTTTACAAACAGCCCACATAGGTTCGAACCCCGACGGCATCGTGGAAATTTCCACGACCATTCAAAAAAGGCAAGTTTTTAACTTACAATTATTTTCTTTGCATACAAACGTTTCAAAAGGAAGTATCTGCTTAACATAATAAAATTTCCAGAAGGTGGATGGGGCAATCAAATTAATTCTAACATCGTAAAAAATATATAGATAAACCTACTTAAGTTCGGTAATGACGAAACTAGCAGGTCCCCACACTTTCAGATTAGTAATATTACAATCAATGGCAGCTGCTGATGGTCCTCTCTTCAGTCTTATTTCGTTTAATATCAAAGGTTCCATGGGTGGCACGTCCAGTTCAGGGATTCCCGCTTTTAATCGTGGTCGTATATAATTCACTGAATTATTGATGCATTGGGCAATATTTGGGTCATCTCCTTTACATATGCGAATGTATTCGGCTGAAACATACGTTGAATATTGAGAAGTATAAAAATTATATTATGCAACATAGGCCATGATTTTGGTTTTTGGTTATAATGAGGCTCGTTAATTGTATTAGGTACTGATTTGACTTATTGTTTGTAATCAACTACTGAGAATCGTCTTTATATTTAATTATTGGGCGAGAAGGTCCCGAGTTGCGGTAGCTAGGTACCATAGTGTAGTGCGGTGAGGAAAGTTAAAGCTTCGTTATCTCCGGTCAGTACTAGAATGGGTGTCCCGATTACTCCGTTAACGCGGCACGTCTCTTTCACGAGGACCGGTCACTATGGGAGAGTAGACCAAAACCCCTTACAAGAAAATCAGTAAAATTTGAAACAGTGCAAGTGCAAAGAATAAGGGTTGTACAGGCTAATAATAATATCGGGCGAAATTTAGGGTTGCAGATGCCATGGATCTCAATACACATCAACTGAGAGTTATGTTTCTTGTTTTATAGCTTATTGTAACAAAACTTTAAATATTAAGTGTATGAATGCTTGCTGAGAAATAAAATTAAATTAATTACTTTGGAAATGTACAGTGGAAGGTGGCGTACTGTGAATCGGTAAAATATTTTGCCCACGATTGTTTTTGCTTTTGTAATAAGTTTCTAAATAAATTCGCGTCGAAAATATTTATAAATCGAACTAAATTCTGTCTTGCTGTCAGAAAGATCTGGAAATTTATCACAGATGAAATGAAAAATAGGATTTCTGTAAAAGCCTTTCTTGCTTTCCTTTTCTTTAAGTTTCATCCGTTATAGCAGTGGGTTTTTAGATAATATCAGGGCAGACATACTCATCTACGCCCTACATATCTACCTACAATATAAGAAGGAGAAGGAAAAGTAAAATATAAAAAATTAAAATAGAAATCAAACCCATAAAATAAACACTCAGCAACCATCAATTCTTTTCGATTTTGTCCCACATAATCACAAATTTCTTAAATGTCAAGTTTTTGTCAAAGCTTAAGCTAACAAAATTATAATTTAAACTAATATTAATGCAAGCCTGCCCATACGAGTCACAAATAGCGTTTGAAATATCTCAAACACTTTGCTGTTATTTCTGAGACATCTGATATTCTTAGTTTTTCTTTTAAAGAATTTTTTTGGCTTAGCTGATTTAAAGATTTATAATTTTTCAGCAGCAACATTTATGATTTTAGCTTTTACACTGAGTAATGGATTGCTTAAGTTGTTTTTGGTCTTAACTAAAAAAACCGAAGAGTAAAGCTGGGCTTCTGATTTATCAGAATTTTGGCAAGATAATTAGTAGGTTAGTTCAATCTTATAGAATAACATATTGTAGTGTTACATATTTCATAAATTTATTTTAACCAGGATGGAATTTAAAAATATTATGTGTTACACAATAATTAAGCTATATCCTACAGATTTAAAATTCAATTAACAAGAAATGTAAAGAAATAATAAGTTAGATAGCTAGGAATATTTAAATTGAATTATGTACATTAATTGTAATGTGTAAAAAAATGTAACATTAAGTTAGCTAGAAGGATGTGGTTTAATAATAAAAATTGTATTTGAAAGTTCATGTTGAAAATCAAGTAAACGAAGGTGGATAAAATTAACCAGGACAACGAGAATTTTAAAACAATAATAACAGATGAAAATTCTGAAAAACAGTTTATTCTAATTTTGCGAAAGAAAAGCTTTGAAAATAAAATAATTGTAAACAAGATGAGTAAACGATATTAATTATCGATATTAAAGTCACATAGAATACGGTTTAAATATAAAAATAATTATCATAATAAGAAAATTAAGTGATAAATATTTGGATAGTGGAGTTTATAAAGGAAGATTGGAAGCTTAAGTAATTGAAGAATTTGGAGTGTGACGTATATTTAATTGGACTGGAAGGAGTTTGAAGGGTTGTTCTGAATTTGAAACGTGGGAACATTAAAGAAGAAATCATATCTTGAGAAATCAACAAATGTGAGCGACTTTATTCATAATTAATTTTAGATCTTGTTTAGCTAGGGAATATAGGAAATTTATATTCTTTAACTTCAAGAAATATTTTTGTTAATAAATCTGTAAAATCCGTTTTGACTCGACATTATTAATACAAAGTAACTGAATGCAGTAAGAATTTAAATAAACACCAAATTAAGAAACTCATCAACGCCTAAGAGATATTGAGTTAGCCGGAGCTTAAATAAAATTAGAAAGTAATAAAGATTCTGTCAGGGTAAGTAAATAAACAAATTGGAATTAACTTATAATGCTAAAAGAAAACCCGTCATAGCATTTAATGGCACCACAACGTGGAACGTCATAGCAATATATTCAACTGTAAAATTTTGATTTGCAAAATTCAAGAGAGAAATGGCAAGCCTTAAAGGCGATGCTCAACTAAGTAGACATTAACTATCATTAGCATTACCAATCAAAGTAATGAAGTGGTAGCTGGGGTTCGTCGAAAAATTTAGAAAAATCGACGGATGATCATACCCAGGTTGCCTTTGAACTTGCACTTTCCAAAGTGTCAGTTTAGAAAATGGTTGCTAACCACTTCATCAAGGTTTTTGAACTGAGTTACTAAACTTTTATCTGGTTAGTTGACGGAAAACAGCATCAGAAATCAAGAGCCCTTTATCATCAAAATAAAGGAAAATTTGAATAAACTTTTGTGATTGGGTCAAATGTTATGATCAAGAAACCAAAAACCGACCAAAACAATGAAATCCTTACGATTCACCAACCCATAAATAAACGAAGTCCACGCCATCAGCTCAAAAAGTGATGGTAACATTCTTTTGTGATACCAAGAACATTCTGCTAATCAACTTCATAAAAGTGAAAACTATTACTGCTGTTTATATTGACCTTCATATAAAACTGAAAGGATAAATTAGGAAAAAGCATCGAAAAACGTGACCAAAATGGGTGAACTTTATTGCATGAGTTCAAAACGTTAAAAGTTGGGTTTCAAAATACTTGAACGCACAGCTTATTAGTCTGATCTAGCACCTCCCGACTCCAAACCTTAAAATAATCTTAAAAGGCTACCGTTTCCTTAAGGCAATTGACTCTTTATTTGAGACCGGGGAAACATTTTTTGCAAAGGAATTTTCGGATATTTGTTTGACTTCAGACCACGGCTGGGAGGACGTTATATTGGTCTTTAGACTAAGTATTTAACTAACGAACCTCATATTACTACGTTAATATTAAAATATGACAAATTAAACAGCCTGGTAGTTTGGCAACTTGGCAAATGTTAAACGTTTGGTTATGTCTGCGAGACTCTATTGCCATATACGTCCTGTAAGAATGAAATTTAGAAATGGTAATGGTGGCTCTGGCTCTATTGTGAGCCATTAGCTTAAAATTAACTCAAAGTAATTTTCATTGGCAAGATAGATTTATACAGGTGATTGAATCAACGTTTATACCATGGAAGATCTTATTTACACCAATGAAACTGCAACTTAACGTGGCCAACTGTGGCCAAAAAGTCACAAATTCATTTATGGACTTTTAAAAGTCCATACATTAGTAATGGATTAACTTGAAAATGATTTTTTACATTTTCTTTTCTTTGTATTTCTGTATTACATTTTTTTAAAGGTTTTAGGGCGAGAAACTAGCTTTGTCATTTTAATTTTCTTAATATGTTTTAATTTGTTAAAATACTAATAAATACTGAATTGTTTTATTTAAAGAGTATATAATGTCCAAAGTACAAACTGTTGGCAAACCATTAGTATTTCCAAAAATTTTGTACCAATTGACACAGTACTTCAAAACAACCTACGATTTCAAAAATCAAAACAGAACTACTTACGTATTAAAGCAGATGCTAACAAAAATACCGCTGAAGTTACAAAAACCATATAAACTTGTGCACAACCCATTTTTGCTTTCTAATATAATTTTATATTTAATCACAATATTTCCAGTAGTTCAAATTCGCGCACAATTTTCCACAGACGCAGGCAGAGTTGTGAAAAAAGCTGCAACGAATACGAACACACATCTAATGATCTAACTGAAAACAATACACCAATTGTTTTGTTAATAAAAGGAGAAATAGGAACCTTGAACTGTATAGTGTGACTTTGAAGAATCCGATGCTTGCATAAAAACGTGATACGTATTTAAACTAATTAATAAGTTTAGTCCATGCAGGACACGCTCTGTTTGAATTACAATCATTCCTGTCAATGACAATAGCACGATAATTAAAGGTAGTTGGTTTATTAAAATGCACACGGCGTTTAAATAGGTACAATATGTTCGTTTGTATCAGGGGGCACTCTTGTTTTCAATGTTTTCGATTTTTAATCTAGAATCGTCTGTGAGGTTCTTTTTATTATTGATAACAAAAAATCCCTTCAGATAAGAGAGCCTTACATAATTTTATAAAGGATGAAAATGTTTTATAATTGTACCAATCTTAAGAACTCCATCGTGTTGAACACAAACTTTCTGTTTCTGGATGTGCAAAACGGTGATAACAATATCCTTTTCAACATTTCTGGACTAAATGTATTACTTCGGTTGTTTGAACCTTATACCTATACTTTCTACTATTACTGACGTTATTATACTTCGATTGTTTCAAGTTCCCTCTGAAGTTTTCCCAAGATAGAAGTAACTTCATACTAAAAAATCAAACTCAGAAGGTCTGAAATCGGCATGTCGTCGGCTATACCCCTTCGTGAGGTGTTTGTCTCAAAGTCTCGTCTCTCTACAGAAGGTGCACTGTTTAATCCTCTAGCCGCCAGCTTAGAAAGGCACTTAGGAAAATTCATATTAAAGAGGTGCCTTTAGGTTATTTGAATTTAAGTAACCAGTAGAGATTCAAGCAATGAAATCAAAACGTTTCAAAGATGTTCATTTAAAGGATGTAAACAAATGAATGTAGAAACCATTTTAAATTACATTAAATTTGGTTTTTGTAAAATAACGGCTTCCTTCAATTATTTTCAAAGTTTTTTGACCTTTTTCTTGTCCAACCTTTTGATATTAGGGGCAGTAAACGTTAGCTTGATTTTCGGAGAACTAGCAGTCGCCTCTTATTCTGTTTTTGCATTTCAGTTACCTTTTTCATTTTCATATACAGTGTGTCCCTGGACGGAGTTGACAAGAGGACCAAAAACGTTATTTTCGATTTTACGACAAAAAGTCGTTCTTTATAAAAAATTCTGCTTGTCGAATTAACGAGTTTGCTATTGAAAAAAATTAGATTAGATATACAGGGTGTTAATAAACTCAGAAAACATGAAAATGCTTCAAAAGAGAATTGCAATTATTTTGCATTTTAGAGTTAACTGTAAATAAAAAAAGTTCCTTAAAAACACACATATAGTTTAAATACAAAATTTTAAGTCTAAATTTAGATTGTTATGGTTTTATCGTTTTAAGTGTAATCAAGATAAAATAAATTATCTCAAGAGAATTCCGGAAAAATAGTGTGTAATAAATAAAACTGAACAAATTAATTTTGGATATTGTGTTATGTATTTCCACTATAACAATCAATCTACCAAATAATGGCACTTCTCTCTTGAAGCATTTTCACGTTTTCTTAGTTTATTAACACCCTGTATATCTAATCTAATTTTTTTTAATAGCAAACTCGTAAATTCTACAAGTAGAATTTTTTATAAAGAACGGCTTCTTGTCGTAAAATCGAAAATAACGTTTTTGGTCCTCTTGTCAACTCCATATGGGGACACACTGTATATTATTTTTTTGATAGTCGCTGGCAATGTTTATGACTGCCTTCAATTAAAACAAATTATTTTTTCTACAAACACTACTAAAAACTGAATTTTTAACACGGCATACTGCAATTAAAAATGTAATATTAAATCGCAGCGTGTTAAAAGTAGATCACGTGGTTTACTTTTAACACTAGTATTAAAAGGATGCTGTCACAATGACAGCGCAACTAAAATATTAATCAAATACTGATTTTACCTACCAAATTGACAAATCTAACGTTGCCCTACTAGCAGATTCTTCTATATCGACCGAAATTTCTTCACTTAGATTAGAACTCATCTTAAATTATTCTTTTTCACTTTTGACAAGCATATGTCAAACAATACATATGTAAGCTCAATTCTAAATTGTTTCGTAAATGTCACAGAGTACTAGATTTTTAGGTAACCTTTGGAATCTCTAATAAGAGAGTTTAAAATGCTTTCAATGGCGTTTGGAGAAAAAATAGTGTATGATATTCGTGTTAAAAGTGATTTTATTTTGTTCGTGGGGTTGCTTAACTCGCTACGCTCGTTTCGCAATCTCCCCCACTCACAAAATAAAATCTCACTTTTAACACTTGTATCATAAATAGCTATTATAGCCCTCAAATTCTGAAAACTGTTTTAATAACTGCGTTATTGGTAAAATCTAAAATGTGCATTTAATTTAAATAAATCGGAACCAAAAAAACACGAGCGAAATTATGTATTAATATTATTAGTCCTTACGTCCTAACATTTATCAGAAGGTAACATTTGTTCATAACTGAACTGAAATCTTAAAAATAATTTTGATTCAAATTTATGTATAAAAATAAAAATGTAAACAACCATAATTGTTAATCTAGCAAAGTAAAACTTGTGGTCTTACTTTATTCCTTTAAATTTAAAGCAATACACATTTACAAAATAATTGCTTTAAGAGTTATGATAAGGCAAGAAATTATGATTTCTAAGTTTGGATGACGTATATGCAGATAATAAAATCAAAATAATTAATATAAAATATTGATAATTTAATAGAAAGAAAATAAAAGCACATTGAAGTACATCTAATCGCAAATTATGCCACGTTGACCGTGTGGCCTAATGGATAAGGCGTCGGACTTCGGATCCGAAGATTGCAGGTTCGAGTCCTGTCACGGTCGCATAACTTTTTTGATTTAATTCTAAATTTTAAAATTATCCTCCTAACATTTAGAAATACAATAATTTTTTAATCAGTTTAATAGTAACGCTAAAAATAATTTTCACGATTAATAGTAAATTATAGAAAGTTATGCGCCATCTACTGGACAATAGCTACACTTTTTCTGCTGTTGAATAAATTTTGCCATAGAAATCTTATTAATTTGTACAGATTTCTTGTTACTGGTCTATTAATATACGTCAGATGGCCAAAGAATTACTTTTATTATAGGTTTTACTACAAGGTATGAATTAACTCTTGAAATGTAAGATGGCAGCACTTACATTAAAATTTGTAAATTGGATCAAACTGATTCAAAAATTGATTTAAGACTTCCCTATGTCTATCTCAAGTCATTTTTTTAACGGCACCAATTGTTAGAATCAAATCGGCATTCCATTGATTTCCTGCTTAGGTTTTTCTGTTTCGGACCCGTTTAGGCTAACAGGATTCAAAACTTCGACAACTCTTGGGCATATTCGACTCTAATAATTTACAGCAAGGCAATTTCGGATTGTAGCCAGTGTTAGAAAACTCGTCTCATCAGAGTCACCTATGAAAAAAAAAAATTAGTGTCTTAGATTAATTCTTAAATATCCACTATTCATTAGAACTACTGACAGCTGCTGTCATTTAACTAATTGTGATTAAGTCTACTTGAAAATTAACTTAGGTACCAATACAGGACATACATTTTAATAAGCACAGGTGACCCTGATAAGACGAGTTTTCTAACACCCATTATTAATTGTATTGTATTATATATTACTATGTGGAATTTAGGGATTTTAAAAATGTGTTAAAAATTAATTTTCCAATTCCTACACATAAAGTGGTATTTTAATGTGTCAAATCTAGTTATCAAAGCAACATTTTAACATGAAGGGCGGATAAAGTGTTGCTATAAACATTTTATCCACACTTTCCTTGACAACAATGTTGCTATAAACATTTTATCCACACTTTCCTTGACGACACTGTTGCTATAAGCATTTTATCCACACTTCCCTTGACGACACTGTTGCTATAAACATTTTATTCACGCTTTTCTTGACAACGTGAATAAACTACTTACTTTAGAATAAAAATCATCTGTCTTTAAATGTAGGTTGCTAGGTGGGTATTGTTTAAAAACTACTGTAGTATTAATATTTATGTAAATAAACAATAAATTGATAATGAACTGTTTTTTAAAAAAATTAATGTAGAAATTGGAAAAAATATTGTATGCTACACTTGAATAAAGAGATTTTTCCGTATCCATGGTATGTAATTGACAAATTATTTATCTCATTTGAGGTTAACAATGGCGGATGGCGGGTAAATATGAAAAAGCGGGACGATATGAACATTTGCGGGTTTTTACCGTGCATGCTATCGACGTGACATCTACCGATAGAATTTAGAATCAAAATTATTATTTGATTATACAAAAAATCATCATTTAAGTGATTGATAAGTGTAATTATTTTTTAAAATTCAAGCAAATACGATTATTTTTTACATAAATTCATTATAGAAGTTATTTTTAATACGAAAATTGGACATGTGTAATTTGAGGTTATATGTCAAAAACGTACGTACGTATTATATTATAACTATTTTTATTTAATACGAACTTCTCATGGATGCGGAAAAATAACTTGTGCCCTACGGGAATCTAACGGCATATTTCATCCCTCGGCTTTTGCTGCCCTCGCTCACTACGTTCGCTCGTGCAGCAGAAATCTTCGGGATGAAATATGCCTATATCTTCCCTTATGACGCAATATACTATTATCCACTCAAGGAAACTTTTCCTTTCGTGGATAAAATTTCTCTTTATTCACTTGTACCATTAAATAGCTATTTTTGTAAATTTACCTAAGAAATTTCCTAAAGTTAATTTGATGTCAAGTTAGATTGAAATCTATGTTACAGAGTGATGAAATGACGAGCTTACCTGATTTAAATAAAATTGGGGGTTTTAAAATCTTTTGCGTAATTTTTGAATCTCCAAATTATAAGGCATCCAACAATGTTTCTGATCTCCTGAGAACAATCAGAGTTGATTTCCAAATGTCATCATAAATGGCCCTTATGTCCCTAGCTGGGTCTTGGCCAACTTTACAACAGCTCTCCTGTGCAACTAATATCTTCTGTTGATACCACTGGCGTGCGGTCCATGGAAGATGTGGAAGCACCGCTTCTCTTGCTTTCATTCATAAGACAAAACAATATAATTTATTAATTTTATTTTTGGTTTAGTAGTATGTGTTGGCCACCTGCGCGTTTATAATTTTAATTTCTATTTTTCAGGGATTAGATTTTAATATATTTCATTTTATTCGAAGCATAACGGTGTTTTTTCTTGGACAATAATGTGGCAAGAAAGTTAATTTCATTGGAAACTAAAAAGAGCAGTCCAATTTGGTATTTATTTCCTCCAATACCTTTTCCATGGTGTTTTTTATTGATGCTTTTGGACAGCTCGTGAGTTTAGCCGCCAGGTTAAGCTTCTTCTGGGGAATTAAAATAATAAAATTCAGTTTCCTTTGTGTCTTTACTCTTGTTACTTATAACCGGTTTAGTAATACAGCTTTCTGGCGATATAGCTTACATGAACTGTTGCTTTCATTTGGCTGGCTTTCGATATCCTTTGGCACTGATTTCATAATATTGTGCAAAATTTTACTAATTTTATGGAACATAATGTTTTTTCACATATGTACTTTGTTTCTATTTACTTCGTTCTTTTTCAACACCACGTTTCTGACGTTTTTACGTTGGGGGGCAATTTCATTATAATAAGAGTTTTGCTTAGATGATTCATAATTTTAATAGTTTGAATACTTATGATTTTAGTATAAGTTAGGATTTTATAAGCATCGAAACTGTTTCCTTCAGTTTCTTAAAACTTTCGTATTAAAGTTTCCTAACTTGATCTAAAAATGGTAACTTTTTAACAGGACATCAATAGCACTAATTAAATATTAATTATGTAACAAACTTAGAACTATAACTGAAGGAAGTTCCCCTTAATGCAATATTCGGGAACGCTAGTAACCATTACCATTTACGTTTAAAACCATTACTCCAAATTAACTCTACAAAATATTAAACTACAAGTACAAGTGGTACCTTTCGCACCGTGTACTTAGTCCTAATTTGAGTGTCGTCTAAGCCTATAATAAATATAAATGTTAAATCCAGCCCCTAAAGGAATAAAGGGCTAAGACGTAATATTTAAGGTAATTCACTCTGCACATAGTGTTACCCCAGCGTAATTCCTGCAGCCCCCTCGAAAAGATATTTTCCTCGGGTTATCCAGCTAGCGCGAGGATAGATCTCATATGTCACCATAAGAGTCATACATAGTTAAACAACTCCACCTCCGCCAAATTCAGACTAAACGATACAGCCGGAGCGCCGTTGAAATATTAAAGTAGCAAAACTACAGGTGTAAGAGGCATGTTAAGTTAACACCTGCGGCCCATTTAGTGATTTATTAAGAGGTCTTAACGGTGTTCCTTGGCTCTGTTGACAAAGGAAATGATCTACGAGATAAGTCGGGACAACTATACGGTTGTGAATCAACAGTCATGTTTTCTTTGGGCTGTTACATCCTTGCAAAAACCTCTAAGTACACCCTTTCTAGTTTGATTTATCGTTTCGTTATTTTAGACTACATATATATTTAGAACAATACTTGCTGGCCTGCGAGCTAGATCTGGAATTAAACCACACCCTCCCTAAAGTTCAAAATCGTGTATTAAAATTCAAATTTTGTAAAAAGGCACCTTTTAGAGCATAGTTGATTAGCAAAGATTAAATTTACAAAGCGGCAATAAAGCAATAACAATTAAAATTTTTCTGCTTTAGAAATGGTAGCCCATTTCTCCTAAGAAGCAAGGGGTCTAAGGGATGGTAATTAGATTTGAGAATAGTGTTTCAAGGGAGAAGGGTGAATTAGAGATTAATTGGAAGTTATGACTGCAATAACACTTTGTGTTTTGGTCCATTAAATAATATATTCATCCTCATAATTTATAACAATTTGGAAAAAATTAGTAACCTTGCTAAGCCAACCCGTTAATAATTTATAAATCAGCTAAAGGCTAAAGGGGGAACGTGTGAAATTACTTTGGTGCCGATATAAATTTGGAAAGGAAATTCATAGTTTTGGAAATTGAGCATGAATTTAAAAAAACCTGAAAACCGTTAGTTTTATAGGTATTTTGAAAAATTGCAATTAATTTTTTAGTAAATAAAACCAAAAAAAAACCGAGAAGGTTCGTTTAAAACTGTTGCCTTGGCTATATTTACGAATCTCTAGCGTACATCAGTTATAACGAGCAGCCAAGACAGCGGAATTACAACACTGAAATTTGCGGTAGAAAAGAAAGCTAGAAAAATTAAGTTGATCGTAAATTATTCATTCTGCTGTCTCACTTTTGACAATTTTTTATTTTGAGACATATAAGCAAACTATAACATAGCATCTTTATAAAACGGGTAAAACGAGTCCGCTAGTTGTTGACGTGAAAATGCTCGACTGTAGCAGAATATTTTCCTTTCCATATCCCTCAGTCCACATGAAAACGTTTGCTTAAAGATCATTCTTGATCTTTTTAAAATTTTTCAGTTGAAAGGTGTTTCGATTTTTCCATGCTTAAGAAAACTTTGGTAATTGTGTGAATCAAATTAAATTAAATCGGGAAAATGTAACTGACTGAACATCGAGTTCTGTTTTATTTATTTATTTTATTATTTATTATATTATAAATTTCGCTTTTGTGAATTTAACTTAAGTTACAAAGTAATATTTTGTGCACGCAAATTCGCTATAACCAATGTAGAGGTTGTTCCATTCTAAGTGGCGAAGGAACGGTCAGAAAAGGTGGTCACGTTCACCAATAACTCCACCCTCCACTGCCACCCGTGCAACTGTGCTTCGGTACAGCGTCTTTTTAAGAAGGTTATGTTGCTCTTAAGTATCTTAAGGCGGCCCACTTGGTCTACTGCGCAACCAAGGGTTTCGCCATTCAGAATGGAATAGCCTCTATCACCTCTATTCATTACTAAGTATTTCCTGAGTTTAATTATAACTTTTTAAAATTCTTCGAAATTTTCTCGTGAGTTCCTTCTGAAACTTCACTAGATCTAATAATTCTTTAGAGTTTTTTAAGCAGCTTTAACACTACTCAAAGATTGTTTATATTAATAATTTTCTGAATTTAGCGACTCCTAAAGGTCTTTGAAGATACTTTATTGGAAAATTGCGAGGCAATTTTGGGAGGCATGCCGAACTTCTTTAATATTTTTCAGACTTTCATAGAAAGCTTCAGAATTATTTCTCGAATATTTAGATCCTTTCATTTTTCGAAGTACTCTAAAATGACATTGAGAAATATATATGAGCTTTCTTTAGGATTTCCTGTGCTTTTTATCGAGCTCCATAACGTCCCTAAAAACTTTTTTAAATTTTGTTAAGCAGCTTTAACAGTACTTGAAGACTGGTGATACCAAGAATTTTCTGATGTTAGAAACCCCAAAGGACCTTTTTATGGATCTTTTAAAATTATATTACTAATTAATTGGGCTCTTCTAAGAATTTTTGTTAAGGATTAGTGAAATTTTCAAAAACTTTTGGGGAATTCTTAGAATTCCTGAAGCTTTTTCAAAGCTTTCTAATGTTTATGTCACGAATTACCCGGATTTCTTTAGGAATGACTAGCATATTTCTTAAGATATTAAGAATTATCAGGCATTTTGAACAATTGTCTAATTTTATTGGAAAATTGTGCGGCAATTTCGCTAAATAGTTTGTTTTAAATTTTTATAAGAATTTTAAGAATTGCTCTATTGAAGAATTTTCTCAGTTTTCTAGGGAATTTACTATATATTTCGGGGCAGTTCCAAATTACTCTAAGAATTATTTGGGCTTTCTTAAGAATTTCCCGCACTTTTTGTCGAGCTACATAAAGTTACTAGAAATATTTTAAAATTCTCTTAAGCTTGACGACCGAAAATTTTTTGAATTTAGGGGCTAACAACCTTTCTATTGGCATTTTAAAATGAGATTTCTTAGAATTCCTCAGCTTTTTCAGATTTTCTTAGGAAGATTTTTTTTAGCTTTTGTGGGAATTTTTATGGAATTTTATACAGATTCATCAAGTTCTGAATGACCTTAAATTTGTTAAAGCGGCTTAGTAGCCAAGGATTATTCATCGAAGAATTTTCTAAATGTCCCAAGGCAAAGAAGGATAGGTACTTCAAAACTACATTTTTAGGTTCTCTTAAAAAATAGGTTTCTTAGAATATTTTTAAAAAATTACGATTTTTGACTGTTTTCTAAAAAAAGAAGTTACAAGTTACAACTTTCGGCTAAATCTTGAACTTCTCAAGCATCATTTGATGAAGATTCTTAGGATTCCTTAGTGTAAAATTTTTAAACAAATTTTACGTTGTTCAGGAACTATTTAATACAAGAATTTTCGGAGGACCTTTTAACGACTACCAAGTACTTAAAAATAAATAAAGACGAACATAGGATGGCGTTTTTTATGTTGTCTACCTAGCCATGAAACAAAAAAGCGACGATGTTTAACCAATTATTAAAAAGTAGCTGGGACATTTAGAAGTACATGTGCTAAGTTGTGTTTAATTTGTGCGGTACATAGAGATTTCTGAAGGTTTACTTCTTTATAAAATGAGTAAAATTAAGGTGGAATATCGCAGCGTCATCAGTGGGACTCTCCCACTAAACAAGAATCCATGCAGTGGATAATAAGGGCACTCCACCACTCCATCACCAAAAAACGAAAAACGATAAAACACAATTTTCTGGAAAGGAAGCTGATGGCAGCAGTTTTATGGGATGTTGAAGGAGTCTTGTTTATTGAATATATGCCAACGGGTTCTACCATAAATGCAGAGGCCTATGTAAACACTATTCAAAATTTAAAAACTGCTCTGGAGAAAAAGAAAAAACTTGTTGCTGCACGACAATTGTCGAGTTCATAAGGAAAACAAACACCAGTAGATAAACAATGATTGTGGGTTCATAGAGTTAAGGCATCCCACCTTATAGCCTCGTCAGACTTCATTCGATTCAAAAACTTAAAAAAGTATCTCACGGGAAAACGTTTTGCATCTGATAAAGCGCTCAAAGAAGTTGTTGAAAAATATTTTCTAGAGTTGCCGAAGGATATTTTTTTCTGAGGGTAGTATTATTTTCTAGGTTTTTCCGACGAGCATAAATTTGTTAAAAAATTTTTTACATAATATCGACGAAGCCCTAAATATATTCTACAATTTCTGCAAAGCAGTAGCTAATTGTTTAGGGTAATTTTTGCTTTATCTGGGGTTTTGAAATGTAATCTATTGTTTGAAATTGAAAGGAATTCTCTTGGGAAATGAAATTAGTGAATTTTGTGACATTCTTTCAAATTTGGGCTTTCTAAGACTTCTAAAATTTCTGTATATTCTTTTCTTTTTCAAAAATTTTCAACAGATTTCTTATCTCGTACAAGGTTGTTCTAAAAGATTATTTTTTGAGTAATCAAAGTACGAATATTTTCCAACTAAATATTTATTTATGATATCACTTTGAATTATATATTTAAAAATTTGATAATTTAATAAGAATAAATCAAGAAAATCAAAAGGTAAAGAAAAAATCGTAAGGCGTGAAGTGAGTAATTCGCTATCTCCCTTCAACACACTCCACAAGAATTTATGTTATAACTACAGGTACAATTCTCTTCGCATGACAGCATACATATTTTCGTTTGTCAGAGAAGCAGCAATACTTCAGTTGCCAGTGTAAATAACAGCAAAATACGTGCCCAGAATAACCAGGAACAAAGTTTCGCGTAGGGGAGCCCAGAATTCTCGTGAGTTCTACAACAGGAGTGCAATGCACACAACAATCAGCCCAGGTCATCATTAGCCGCTACCCTCTAATTACTTCCTTAAACAAACACTTCAAATAGTTCCAGTGCTCCCTGAAAAACGCTAATATGATACCGAGTTTCATAATTAGTCTTGTTCCCGGAATAGTTCGAGGATTTACGTGAGGGGTGATTTTTATTAGATCCACTTCGTTCTTCGAGGGTATACATCGTGGTTTATTAGGTTTTAAATGCCTGATATGTACTTTTTAGTTTACACATCGATGTTAAAAGTAGATCAGTTGTGGTCATTAATACTCCCTCAGTTAATATTTTATACTAAATGACTGCCGTAATTTGCATTTTTGATTGGTTTTAGTTTATAGTTATTATTAACTAGCATTATTATTTAGTTCTAACAGTACGATTTAAGGTAGTTTATCGAAATTGTTAACAAAATAATCGCAACTGAAGCTTATTTAAAGCACTGTAACAATACGAGGTCGTAATTAGAACGGTTAAGGTTAAGTCCATTTGGTTATACAAAACTTTCATCGTCTTGAGTTTATGTTTATTAAACATTTTAGAACAGAATAACTTGGGTAATAACAACGGGAGCATTTAGCCTCAGGAATGGAAAGATAATTTAAATACCACACAACATATCCATTGGGATAAAATATCAAAATAAACAGCGTGGGTTAGAATAAAAAATCAAATATGTTAATAAATTGTTTAAACATGAACGGTAGTTGGCGATGAGCAGTAGTCTACTTCCACTACTCTACCACCGAGTGAAATTTGTGTCAAGATTGGAAAATAGATTTTTAGATAACAACAAATTTAGTGATAATAATTCAGGAACCTTGAAGATATGTTGTTTGTTTATTGCTAGGTAATAAATAACTTTTTTAAAATACATTAATATCTGGCATAAATTTATTAGGTTTACTTTCGAATTATCTATCAAGAATAATAGAATTTAAATATTGCAATTATAAATAATAAATTTAATATTTCTTCTCTTTCTTAAGCTTCACCTGTTATATCCTATTTAGGGTGTCGATGTATGGAGTTTCGTTGATCCTTCCTCATCTCTCTTCTTTCGGTCCGACTTTATATTCTCTGCTACTCCCCAACTTAAGTTTCTACGGGTTTTTAGCAGAAGACTTGATAATTTTCATCGCATCGCCTAGCATAGCTTTAAGAATCATGCCTTCTAAGCCTTCAGTGGAATAAAAATAAAAAGATTTACTGTAATCCAAATTTAAACGATGTTGCCCGAAAACATGCTGTCCGTCAAGGAGAAGTTTCAGAATTTATTTTTCATTTATTTGTGTCATTAGAAGGCCGAGCAAAATTCATCTTTTGCATTATACTTTACTTCTTGTAATTTCGGGAGCAATTTATTGTTTGGAAGTCGTATCTGACGTATTTTGGTCATGTTAATGCGAATATTCATCCATCATCCTCTATTATGTAGACTATGGAATTGTGCTTTAGAACCAGTCCAGCAAAGTCATAAATCCGTGACAAGTAGAGCGTTAATGGCGAAGGAAGTTACAAAGGACTCAGCTGGACTTAAATGGAAGGACCTTAGAACTAGGCACGGAAACTATAAAGAAAAATTTCTCTCGAAATGTTCTCAAAGTTGTCCTTAACACCGGTTGTAGAACGTGTAAAACTATTTATTGGTCGAATTAATTTTACTTCGAAAAAGAACGCCGGATTTTTGCTAAAATTATGATTTTATCCCGCTCGATGGCCCGATGGACGATTTTCTAGAAATAATTTAATTTTCTCGAGGTAGCTGTTTAGAGAAGCACAGATAAAAATCAAAAATAGTCGGAAACAAGAGGACATTTTGGGATGGAATTTCAAGCGACAGGGAGTACAAATTACGACACAAATTATCTCCTAAAATTGTCATATTACTTACGCGCCACCATTTACAATAACGTCAGTGCACCCCCATTTAGATAGAGATAAAAACGGCTACTTTATCTTCTACAACTAGTAACGTCAGATTATATCGGAGAGTGACGGCTAGACTTACGTTAGAAAGGGCAATTAATCCTTGGGAATATAAAGCAACTGCAACTGGTTCCGCACCGGGCGTTGCTGCACTTTTATCTAATGCATTCGTGATTGTTGAAACGTGCCGACGTCCAATTGAATTACATCTACTTAAATTTACACTTTATAGCTTAGCTAGTGTACAACAAAGCAATTAAGTTTCAGTCGGTTGTCAAAGGGATTGCGTTCTCAGTAGAAATACAATTATCCTTGGAACAAAGTAAATAGCACAGTTTGACTCTGGACTTGTCCGAGTTTGAGCGGCTGCCTCCTAAAGGCAAACTTTATCATTGCTGCTTCGAAATTCCTAGAATTGCTCTGATTGTAAGGCATTGCTTGTTAAACGTACTCCATGTTACTCTATGTTTTTCCCTTGCGATAACGACCGGAAGCGCGTTCACAAAACCTCTAGTGAGCTTGATATATTAACTCTATGTTGGACGTTCCCACTAATTGCTTTAACCGATAGATAGTAAAAGTGCGGTTGTTTAATTTAGTTGACCCTTTCGAGTTTTCCTTCAGTCAGATTTTATATTTTACGTTAGTTTTTATAATAACTTTTAATCTCATAACAATTATTGCTGCAGCTTTATCAATCATGGCAATGGTTGCTTAACACATTCACTGCCGATCCCAGATCGTATACTTTCCCCCATGCCGGCCAATTTTTTTTTTTATTTTTTTTATAAGAAGGATTAAATATAGTAAACAATGTCTTTTTATATGTGTTAGTTCTAAATTTAGTTAGATTTTTCCGAAAATGTTTGTTTTTTTGTCACTGGAATCAAATTTCGTGGCGAAAAGTCGTATCCCGGGCGAGCGCATGGCGGAGGAAATTTAACAAGACTTCGAAAATGTATTGTTTATTATGTAATATTTTGAAGACTCAACTAACCCAATTCTTTTCAAACAAAACTAACAATACTATTCAGCAAAAAAAAAGTTCAAAAAATAGCACTCTACACGCTCTACACGCTTTACAGCGCATAAATAATACTCGAAGCCACGCGTCAAAAAATTTCGCTGAAAAAAGCCTTCACACCGTGGCCTCTACAAACACAGAGTAATGCTACAAACGCCGAACAAAATGGGATGGCTTTAAACAGCATAAGGCGGATCACGCAACGTGTGTGTGATCGGCCTTTTGACCAAACCATCGATCACGCAAACGGTGCGTTATCGGCACTCAACGTGTTAAGTATTTACTGCAGTTTTAGGAAGTTCACTTATTTTAAACACGTAAAAAGAGAAAACTAAGTTATGTTGTTCTGTTTTTCTGTATAAAATATATTCGCGCTCTAACTTTAAAATTAAATAATCTTCACAATTAGTTAATAATGTTGTGCTCTCTAAGAGTTCTAAGAAGTTTAATCCTGTAGTTTTCCTTTTTTATAGTAAATAAGTTAGAGAAGACGAACCAAAAGACAAAGGCCTGAGAAATGCAAATATTGAGTTTAATCATTGAATAAGAAGATATAGAAAGCTTACGCATTTTGTAATTTTGACGCCCCAAATTTACAGTCTCCGCTAGAAATCCACAGAGGGGACACATATTCTTTTAAAAATAACTATAAGAATATTAATTCAGAAAAATTTAGCTCACTAACTTATTGTGCAAGTTGATACTTTTGTAACGAGTGTATTATACTATTTTCTCTGTTTCGACTTTCAAACATTATTTATTTATGTTTCTTTTTATAAAAATACTTGACAATTTCCAGTTGGGGAAATTTGGTAAAATGGTTAGGTTGGTAACAGGGATTTTGCTTGACAGGTACATATTTTATGTACTATTTAATACAGCTTCACCGATTTCTGAAAACAAAATGTGTCACTAAAAATCGTTTAAGAATGAAACTCATTCTAGCGTCAAAGCGGGTGCTAGAATAGTGTCATTCTAATGCCGAAACACAGAAAAATATGGGATTAGATATCCGGGAACAAATTTTAATAATAAAGAATATATAATGACACCAGTTATAATAACTTCGAATGCCTCAAATAGGGTTGAAACTTATAATTTTTACATCATGTGGCAAGATGGCAACCCAGGAAACATCTTGCTTGTAATTAAATTATAAAAGTTAGAAAACCAAGATAATGGAACAACTGTAATTAACCCTCTAATTTTACTACTTGAAATACTACAAATACAAATAGCCAGTGCTTTCAATATTTACGAGAAATGTTCGCTAATTTATACTGGAAATGACTGTTACTATAATAAGATTTAATAAAGAATATGAAAACATTATCACTTCCTTCTGGCGCTCATCTTCAAAAATAAAATAAGAAAGAAGGTGGAGCTGGAGAAGGAACAACTGGAAACTGTTATAAAAATACAGAAACTGAAATTAGGAGAAGATTTCAAGGACAAATTAAAGAGAAGATTGAACAACATGAAGAAGAGCTACAAACAAACGATATTGAAACATTGTGATATTATTTTAAGAAAATATGCATCAGTTGAACTGAAGAGATATGTGGAAGAATGGTAATGTCGAACAAAATAAAGAGAACAGTATGGCGGGTGGAGGAAATACGGGTTAGTAGCAGTAAAAATGAAATGATAAGATCTAACTATGACCGAACTATTTCGGGTACACTTCCCTGGATCAGTAATTGTTGACCAATCATTGCTAGATTGGAAGAACCGGGGTCTCAATGCTCGTATAGAGGCACCTAGGGAAGACTGGAAAATTGCGAGAAAGGTTATCACCTTCGCTAAGATCAAATGGGCAATAGACTCATTTGAACCGTAAAAATCTCCGGGACCGGACGGGTTCGGACCTTCTGCTTACTAGAATCTGTATGGTACTCAAAGCCAGCTTAGCTCTGAACTACATGCCTAGAATATGGAGACTAACTCGGGTGGTTTTTATACCAAAGATCGGTAAGAGGAGCTATTCTCAGGCAAAGTCATTTCGACCCATTAGCATTGTGTCATTTGTACTTAAGGCAATGGAGAAACTGTTCGACAGGTACATCAGGGATGGTGTTTTGATAAAGAGTCCTCCACACCAAAACTAGTTTGCCTATAAAGTAGGGCTATCAACAGAAACAGCGCTCCACCATCCTTTTCAGAAGGGTGGAGAAGATGCTGGAAAACAAAGAGATCCTTCTTGGATGTTCCCTAGACATAGAAGAAGTATTTGACACACAGATCGTGGGCTAAAGGAGACATGCTATAAGTGGATAGGCTGCATGCTGACAGGAATGCTGACAGGAATGCTGACATACGCATCACTGCTGGATGAAAATGCAGCAGTTCGGGTGGCAGGAGGGTGTACAGAGGGGGGAGTTCACTCTCCCCTGCTATGAAACCTTATCATGAATGAATTTCTGCAAGAACTCTTAAATAAAGGATTTTCTCCCTTAGGATACGCCGACGATCTTGTCATAGTAGTAGAAGCGAGATTTGCCAACATAGTCAGGGAGCGTATGCAATAGGCTCTGAATGTTGTATCTAGGTGGACTGAAATGAAAGGCCTTAAAGCCACCATAATATCTTTTACAAGAAGAAAAATTTTAGAGAGTCTGAGACCTCTATCTAAGAAACCGTTCTGTCGGGGAGGTAAAGTACCTGGGAATCATACTGGATTCCAAACTAACCGGGTACCAACATATTGGCAAAATTATCAGAAAAGCGGAAACTACGCTAGCGATAGTTAGACGAACGTACGATAATTCTTGGGGTCTTAAACCAGGAATGGTGCATTGGCTATACACCAGAGTGGTCCGACCAGCTATTATATATGCGGCCTTGGTGTGGTGGCCTAAGGTCAAGCAAGAATCCACTAAACTAAGACTAAGCAAGATACAAAGGTTTGCTTGTCTTGGCATGACAGTGGCAATAAGCACGACGCCCACTGCTGCTGTGGAGACTCTTTTAGAACTTCCTCCTCTATATATAGTAATACAGGGGGAGCCAAATTGGGAATTCATAGATTACAAAGTTCACTGTACAACCCTCACTTAGGCACAGAACACACTAGTATACATACAGGGCCCTCTACTTGAAATGAGGGTGGACTATATGCCTCCCAAATACTGTGTAGGCTCACTCTTCGAGGTAGTAATTAAGGACCGGGATGAGTGGAAAGATCCCAAAGGGGATATTTCTCCTGGACAGTTCCAAGACTGAGACGGGTGTCGGATCAGGACTTTATGGCGAAAAACCAGAAATAAGGCTCAGATATTCATTTGGTAAACATGCCTCCGTCTTTCAAGCGGAAATATACGCGATTTTACAATGTGCGCAGTGAAACAATCGGAGGGCTTATAAACATTTGCGGATCTACATAATGTCAAAGAGCCATGCGGCTTTGAAGGCTCTCTCGAGCAAGACTTCTTTCAGAATGGTATGAGAATGCCTAGAGGAACTCAATGACTTGGCAGAACAGAACGTCGTGAGACTGTTCTGGGTACCAGGTCATTGTGGCATAGATGGTAATTAGAAAGCCGACGAATTAGTAAGGCAGCGATCGACTGAGGCTTACCTTGGCCCAGAACCAGCCTTAGGAACTTCAAGAAGTGCCATTCGGGGATATGTAAGTGACTGGATTGGCACTCAACACGAAAGATACTAGACCAACAGGCCAGGACAAAACCATAGCAAAACACTTATAAACAGACCTTGCAAGAAGCGAGCTGTTGAACTACTTCTCATG
The DNA here is from genome assembly GCA_963082815.1 of Melanotus villosus. Lineage (NCBI taxonomy): Eukaryota > Metazoa > Arthropoda > Insecta > Coleoptera > Elateridae > Melanotus > Melanotus villosus. The sequence goes on along the minus strand of OY720420.1, from coordinate 3,240,632 downwards.
GGTAGGGCACAACTCAGGATCATCACAGGTCTACTAACAGGACACGCAACTGTTAAGGAACACTTGTGGAAGTTCAGTAAATACAATGGAGACCTTACTTGTAGACTCTACAATAAGGATCTACAAAACAGGGTATGCACAATAAGCCTTTCAGGCTGCAGTTCTTCCAGAAGTCATGGACAGACGGGCCCTGATACCTCTTAAAAAAAAACTTGAACCAAAAAGGAGGGTTAAGTGGAAAAAACTCGGAAGGAAAATGGAGGACAGCAGAGGAAACCAAGTTATTCTACCGTCAGCCGTGTCTGAGAAAGAGATACAAATAAGCAGCGAAATATATTAGAGATAAAGATGATAAACTGGTTACAGATGACGAGTAAATTATGAATGCATGATGTATGGCAAGATAATTTTAAATGCATTCTGGTGGGTGATCAAAACATATATGAGATATGTGGATTTCTGTAGCTGTAGTTTCTCGTTCTTTCATTGTTCTTGTATTTTCTTTATTTCGTTATTTAATCTGCGGATCTCTGCGTTGTTCATTTTGAATTCGTCCGCACTTTTTCTTTGGGCGTTTTTGTTTCCTTCGTTAATCTTTTGTATATATTTTCTGCCCATTGTTTCATGATTTTAATCATCATTTTCTCCATTTCTTCTAATTCAATTAGAGATTCTTGGTCTCTGAGTTCTTTGTTGTTTTACTACGGGTGATCTAACTATTTTCCCCCTTTCTGAATATTTCCTTCTCGGAATATGTTTGGGCGTATTTTCTTTTTCGTTTATCTGACAATTCACTTAAAGTTATTTCTTTTATCTCAACTTCTGTGTCCATTTGTAGTAACACACTTAATTTCCTTAACGTTGTCGCGCTGTGCGGCTCTACTAATCCAGGATCCAAGCAAAGTTAATACTAAGTTATTTATGCTTGGATAGCAAAGTAGTTGTTACATCCCTAGGAAGGTAAGTTTGGACTTATCGCTATACTATCATGACAAAAAATAATCATATAGCATAAACGACCTGTCTCTTTCAAATATTACGTAGTATCTGTAACGTAGAAAATCCGCAGTAGAAAAAAGGGTTTAAAAATTTAAAATTCTATCTGTTCATAAAAAAACACAACTTAGGATAGTTTTCTTCAACGTTAAATTGTGGTAAATTTGCACCTTGCATTTGCTAACAAGAAAATTTAGTTTTGTATCAAAAGGAGTTATCTCCTAAAGGGTATTTATAACGCTACGCAACCCTAATTTAAATTTACATTGCTACCATTTGCTATTTTATGGTAATCATTTTAAAAGGCTTAATTACGTTTCACCTGTAAATACGTAAATACGTGAAAAGTCACAAGAATTGATAAATTGCGAAATTATTCGAATATTATTTACATTTAAACGTAAATTAGTCGTAATGCTAGCAACTGTGGAATTTTTGTAAAAGTTAAAAATAGGAAAAGACCTTGATATTAATCATCTGGGATCAGGTATTAAAGGGTTTAGATAAGAAATTATCAAACCGAATCGTATGATTGCAGATGAGTGCAGTTATTTAATTCTCAAACTGTAAATAAAACTTGCTAGAAATATATTTAAGAGGAAAATTCAAAGGAAAGATTAAAATTACCCGTTTTACTTTTTAAAGAGTACGATATCAACATAAACGATAAAAACTCCTCGGAATTGTGCGAAAGTCATTTCCAGAAAAATAACAAGAAGATTTCAAAATAATAATTCAGATAGGAAAATGTCAGGTTAACGATAAGCATCAGCGGTATCCCTCCCATTTTAGAACATGTTCCTACTTCCTGCGTCGTTTTAATCCGCTTTTTATTAAATAACTTAGTCGAGTGAGTTGGGTGAAGCAATTTCAGTTGAAAGTATTTTCTTTTGTCCCCTTAATCCATGACAAGGACATCGCTAATTGTTTTCTTTTTTCTACCATTTGTCCGTCGGTGTAAATAATTTAAGAAGTTTCTACAAGGTGACGGTAAAAGGAAGCAACGGAAAGTTTGTTATAAGGCACAAAAGGAAAAGTTTCCCAAGAAAGTTATTAATATTTTCATAAATTATTTGTATGCTTTTGAGGAAAACTCGGTGTTATTTTAATTAACCGCGGGTTTTGTATTAATTAAAATTGCAACGTCACATTTTTGGTTCCTTTGTTCGATGTTACAACCACCAGAAGACTTTCCCTTTGTTTATTTATTTATTTATTTCTCTTTACGAAAACTTTGTACAATTAAGTTAAGTGAGAAAAGGCGAGATGGTTTTAATTATAAACATTCAGATAAACAGTAAAATTCTTACACTGTAATGTGTATTGAAATCCCCAAATTAAAGGAGCTTTTCTTTGAAGTTGTCAGTTGCCATCATATTTCTTCAGAACAAATGGATTAACTATAATAACTAATTAGAACGGTGAAGATGCGGGAAAAGGCCTCGGTCTCTCACGTAGGCATCTTGGGTTCGATTCCTGAGACCGGCGATATCCTCGCCGGAATTTAGAAGGTCGTACGCTTCTCCGTGCTTCGGAGGGCACGTTAAGCCGGCGGTCCCGGTTATCATACTAACACCTTTGATAACCGTTAACCTCGCAACACTGCGGGTCGATCTTCTTCACCTCTTTCGATGGGTTAGGTTAGCCTCCTGCCCAGCATACGTGCTAAGAGGGCTCACAGAACTCGTTCTTACGAGTTTCTAACAGGCCATCGGCCTAGGCTTCGGCCATAAGAGGAAGAAGGTGAAGATGAAATAAGTCTGGCAAAATATCAAGAGGCTAAAAAAACATACAACTGGTTTCTTACTATTAGGCTAACCAGCTAACCACTTATCATCCTGCTTTCGTATATTAAGCAAAGAAATTTTTTTAAAAGTTAAACTTGTAGTTTTCATGACATCTGGTGAAAGCGCAATCCCGAAGAACGAACTTCTTAAAAGCAGATTGAATAGCATATAAAAGACAAGTATTCGCAAAAAGCGATTTGATTTGTGGCCATACTTGAAGTGCAATTTATAATTAAAATTTGCACTTCAACCAAATTGTTAAGTTTCAAAATACCAAAATGTGTTTAGGTGAAATTTTTAAGCGATTAAAGAGCCAATTCAAACATAGTTTCTTCTTTTTTATTGTTTACAAACTATATGCAAACCAAAGCCATTAACCTTGTCTGCTATAACAATTAAAGTTTTCCTCTGTCTCAGTCAACCAACGATATCACTTAAAAAGTCACGTGTGTGAGTCAGTTGTTAGTTTTAGTTTGCTTACTGATAAGTTATATTATTTTTTAACTAAACTTCCTAACCCAGTCTAAGTTCTCTTTATAGATATGACCTTTATAGATTTAAGACGCAAGCTTTTTGTTTTCGATAGCACTATTGCAACAACGATTTTTGGCAGCCTAATGGTTAGACGTTTATTTGGTCACCAAGGGATCGTTTGTTCGAACATCAGTCGTAGTTAATGACATTAACGGCCAATTCGTAGGTCTAATTACAAAAAAAGTAGCCACAATTAAAACGAATATTTTTTGCTTGTAGTGCAAGGGAAAAATGGCAGTAAACAATAAGCATTGTAAATTTCCACAAGTGTCTTCTTTAATGATCTGTTTACAACTCAGATCTTAAACGATTATCAAAAATATTATTAAGAGCTCTGGAAAACAAAGGTTTATTATTACAAGCGTAGAAAACTTAAGTGTTTGTGGGAAACTGATAAGATTCTTACGTTTCATAATTCGAAACTACATGAAATCAACTGATATTTGATAAAAACGTAAAATGTTTGACGCACTTGATAAAGTCCTTTCTCTGAACATACTCGAACCTGCATTTGATCACATATTTCCTATAACATTTAATTTAGGAGAAATCAAAATCCGTCCAAAGTATTTTGCTTCCCAAAGTGCAAATCGTAATGATAACCACCTAAGATCTTCCAAATTTTATAATGTCGAAAGATGAATAAACACTAATAAGAAATATTGAAAGGTAATTCAAAATTCAATTAGGTTTCTTTTTGTAGAATTTGAAGTTGGACAATTATGATTATGAAGTATTTTCAGTTTTAAAATTTAGAAATGTGGAAAATAACCAGAAAAAGGTAATTAGAATAAATATTAAAAGAAGAATTAAGAAATCTTTACTTCTTGTCCCAGTAATTTTTATTTATATAATATTATTGTTATTTTAGGCACTGATTTCTGTAATCACTGGTCATGGAATGCGCCAAGAAGCATTAAAAGCCCAATTAAAAAATTTGAAAAATTCACACATAACTGCGTTTCGAAACTGTATCCCCCTAGTTGCAAAGCCTACGTTTAGCCACTAGGTCTCCAAAATGCGCTCCTAGTATTTATTTTTTGATTTTTTACCGAACAAAATCTTCATTCAACTTATGAAACAAATGGTATCTTAAATTATTATTACATTCTTACGCCTTACAGAATGAAAAACAAAGCAAACTGCGGTCAAAGCGAAACCTTATGATTAAACATACCCTGGATGTATTTCTCCGTTCCGTTTATTCAGGTGTAATATTTTCAGGATTCCAAGCAGTTTGCTTAATATAATATTTTGCACACCTACATCTGAAACCTACATTTTAAACTTACAGCTTACATAACGTAAAATTTTGCGTAGGTTTAGTTCGAAGGAAGTAATTCATATTTAAAAGCAAGGTACATTTACTTCAAAGCATTTATTGGATTATTATTCAGAGCTCTTACGTCATGCGAAGCTTTTGATATCTCTTTTAATTTTGAAATCAATTTTGGAGCTTCTGGGAAGCTTTTGAAAGAGCAAGATTGTGACGTAAGATAAACTTTATGAATGACTTTAGGGGTTTAAATGTGAATGTTTTTTTTTTGGATTGCCGTAGGTTTTTGTTATATTGTATTGAGGCAATTTGTTTATTTATTAAATATGTCAATTACACTTACACCGTGTTAAGCGTTTTTAGCTTAATTTAAACCTGAAATTTTCTTGGTTTCCATTATATTGTTGGTAGTTTTAAGTTTAAACCATAAATTTTAAGAAAATGCTCCTTAAAAATTGGTAATAATTATTTTTAATAATAATAGTAAATATGAACTAAGTTTGCTGCTGTACAGAAGTAGCAAGCAAGTTGTAAACCAAAGGATTCTGGTTCGATTGGTTCCATCCCGGTCAAGTTTAGGTGATCAAAGTCACGTAAAACCGATTCACCTTGAGTCAGATAGTGCTAACTGGTCAAAAACAGTCGACACACTTGGCACCCGTAACCCGCAAGCCTGGGTTTCGAAATAATTAATAATTAAGTTTATTAAGAAACCAATAAATGTATCTTAAACTCAGGAACTAATGAATAAGATTTAATTACAGTAATGCTAATTTGGATGCTACTTGGTAACTACTTCATCAGATAAATGCTTTCCTATAAATGAAGTGTTGTGTATTGTTTACAAGATTGTTTTCATAAGTTTCTGATAATGAAAGTTCGAAGTAAAAGTGATTCACAGAGGCAACCTCTGAGATTGTGTACGAGTATTAATGCTCTTCAAATTTTAATTTGTGGGAAACTTAACGTTTTATATTCAGTAAGATATTTTTAAAAGTTTTAAACATTTCTTGTACTAAACCACTGAACTAATGTTTTTACTCGAAATAGTAGATTTCTTTTTATTTGACAATTTGCAAATTTACAATCTACTTCCATAGGAGCATTGAGTAAATGTGATGCATGTATGTACAAGGGAAATATCTATTGACGTTTCTCCTTAGCGAATGTTATTTCTTAGTTGTATTAGGTCTTGAGGTCAGGTTCTACGTAATCTTCTTGAATTGGGACTATTGTGTTATAATTGCCCTATTATCAAATCGTTTTCATAGTTTGTTATTTGATCTTGGTATTTGTTAGCGATTCGTCCGTAATAACAGGGACTTTCAGGTTATCATAAAACATCCGATTGCTGACGTACCATGGAGCATGTACTAATATTCTAATCACTTTGGACTGGAACATTTCTATGATTTTTAGGTTTGTTGATTTAGCGCATCCCCATAACTGGAGCCCGTAGATGTACAATGTGATTTTTTAAAAACTCAATTGCAGCAGGCGAGGAGAAAGGGAGACCTAGAAGAAAATGGTTAGAAGCAGTTGGAGAAGACTTAAAAAGATTGAATATCAGAAAGTGGGAAGACAAAGCAAGAACACGAAAAGAATGGAGAAACCTTAGCCCTCCAAGGCCTGTAGAGTTATAGGTACAGATATGTATATTAAATTCATATAAAAATTAAATATGTATTTTCAAATACATGTTTAATATGCGACCTGAGTGCTAGGCCTTATTAGAGCAAGATTATCAAGTTTACATCCTACAACCCCACTCCGATCCTAAATTAACCTAACCTTAAAAATAATTTAATCTGATTCATACTAAGAAAGAAGCACTGTTTATTATGTAAAACAACAGTGGTTTTTAAGGCCACATGTGATTTAATGTCGATGAACTAGATGTATCTTTGGAATAAAAACATTTACAATATAGAAAGGGGGATTGCAGTAATGCATCGACGAGGTGGAGAATTCCGTGATATGCTTAATGGTTTAAATGCAATGCGATACGGCAAACCGGTGCCATTATTCTTAGAATTCCCGTATATGGGCACTGGTTTCCTATATCAAAGGATATACATAATAAGGGCTCTTTATGGTTCGCGAAGCCATATCTTAGAAAAGCTCCCTACGATTTTAACGTAAAATAATCTTTCTTTATTTAGTTTTATGACATTAGAGTTTGTCAATCATATTTATTAACCTTATTATTTACTTCTTTTAACAGGAATTCAACATTTATATATTTAGAATTATTTTGTAAATTACAAATGTTTCTCAAATCGTATGCAAAGGTTTGTTCATAATACGTATTAGTTGGAATTAAATTATAAAACCCTCGCGCGGCATAGCTAGATAAATAAACCAGTAAGCTACAATATTTTTTCCAGAAAATCTTGTTTATATTTCTCACTTACACAGCCTCCTATATTAATCTGGCATGTATAAAGGAAAATACCTACTTTACCTACCTTAAAATATTTTAAATTATGCCCAACAGGCAAGTGTTATTACTCAAGCAGCAAATTACAAATACACTCGAAACAAGAAATCTGCTTTTTTTTGTTAATATAATAAGTTGCAGCTAACTACCGCAGTTTTAAAGGTTTTATTAACATTCCCTCTTCATATGTTTCTATTTATTACTAATAAAAAAGATTACCTGCTCGATTTCCCATTTACTGATTGTTACAGTAACTACAAGTTTCCTTAGCTATCTCTTTGTAGATAAACTCATACTGAACTTTACTAACAGTATCTACTTTATTGCTATATTAGTGTTTCATGTTTCAAGTTTATAGGGTTGTTTAGTGCAAATCTAAGACATAAAACCGAAAATAGGCGATTATCCCCCGCTTTATACGTAGTCCTAACATACTAAAAACAATACTTAGGTACTTTACTGCGTATATTTATTAGCTGAACAAATAAATAATATGTGGAAATACTGATAAGGTTATCAGTAACTTTTCTTTTGATGTAATGTGAGTTTTTAAGGTAGATAGATTAAAAGGTAGAATTAAAGGAAAATATGAACACTTAAGTTGTTTATTTTGCAGTTGGACCTGTTGCAAAATACCGGTGGAATTTTATCATGATTTATCTTATAAGAGCAGTTATAAATGTTTTCTGGGGAACTTACAAAATTTGGCTTAAAATATTTTAATCTTAAACTGGTTTATTGTTGGTCTTTATTCCTTTACTTATGTCCTTGTGTCTGTTTATTTACTGATTAAAAATACGAGGTGCTCTCAGAAGCCATCTTAACATGTTTTTCAATCATGTATTTAACTAAAAGTTTATCATAATTTAATAATTTTAAGGTTATTTAAAGGATTTCATATTGAAATTGCTGTAGCTTCTAAAAAAATCAGCTGTAAACGAATAAACAGCTGGACACAAGGAAAAACCAATGCAGAAAATCTAGATCAAATGAGAGAGGAAAGAAAGAATTTAGAAACATATAAAAATAGAAGAACTCAAGTAACAGGGCACATCTTATACAGCGAGGGCATTTTAATAGTAATTATAGAAAGCCAAATAAAGGGGAAAATCAGTCCAGGGCGCCCTCATCTACAATACGTAAAACAATTGACAGAAGACATGAGAAGCAAAAGCTGTGTGAAATAGTAAAACTTTAAATAGAATGTAGAATGGGCCGATATTTTAAACCAGTCTGAGGACTGAGGATGAATAGGGTTTGTTCGTCGATCGCAAATATATTTTCATCATTATCGAGTTTGTAAATCAATCACTGTTCATCAATTATTTCTGTTTTTAAAAATGGCTTTGGCTTTACCAACTCCAATCAATTTGGTCGGTGTCACTGATGAATGCACGTTTCATAAGCAAACATTGTTTCTAATATCTGGTTAGCGCGTTCTCCTGATCTCAATCCGACAGAGTTTTGATTTTAAAGCTTGAACTTTGCAGAACAAGTTTTTATAATTAATCCTACGACTACCGAACAGCTGAAAATATCACTTTGGCAAGAAATTGCAGGTATTTAAATTGCAAAATATTACAAGCAAGATATATAGCATAGAAGATTGTTGCTTACCAAAGATCACCTTCGCTAATATTTAAATAGAATTAAATAACTCGTACACAAATGTGTTTTTATTTGGTGTACATTTTATTTTTTGTTTAAATTATGGCAACTTCAGAATGTAATATTTTCTAGAATAACGTTGTAGATAGATGCATATATACGAGGTGCTATCTGAAAGTTTTTTTTTCAAAATTGTATCTTAAATTAGAATATTTCATAATTTAACAATTTTTTTTATTAATTTATCGCTCTGCTTATTTTTTAGGTTGTTTCTTACTTTTAATTGAACCAGAAAATATCTTCATTAGCTTCAATTTAACGTTATCAATTTTTGCAGAAGCATTTTAACGCACAGGTACTTTGCATTTTACAATCATTCATCAATTCTGATAATCGAATGCATGCATGCAAATATGCTAAACTGCTTCACTTGCTGTACAAATTGACACAGACTAGAAGTAATTCACGATTTTGAAGTTTCCTTCGTAATGCTAGACGTGAAAAATAATTTTTCATGTAACCAAAAATTCGGGCTTTAATTTTAACACAGCTTAGTCTTCAAGTTCTACTATTAAAAGTATTCAGTTGACTTTGGTAGCGAAATATATTTTTGAATACCTCCTCTGAATTTTATATTCCATGACCTTAACATTAAATTACCATTTATTTAAATTTAATATCACCATACTGCTTGTTGTGGTCTACAAATATTGTGAATCTGACTACATGAAATAACTTTGTGAGAACTAAACAGTAAATTCAGTATGGCGAAGGTGTCTCAAAATGCCCAAAAGCTTACAATAGTTCATAAACTGCTTATTCTACATTGTGAAGACAGCTTTACTTTTTAATTTTGAAACAAAAAAAATCTGAATTGCGTTTTAAAGTATTTTCTGTTTTAAAAAAAGACGTAATTTATAATTTTCAATTTAAAAATACCAAAAGATGAAAAGCGCACGTACGCATATTTCTAACTACGCAAAACTTCTTTATTCTCCAGAAAAATATTAAACAGATAAACAACTCATGAGAATTAAACAATGTTCGAACAATAGCTTTTCAGAGTAGTTTACTGATAAGAGATTAATAATAGATTATCTGAAGGATACCTATTTAAACCTTGTTTATTGCCACGCCTCAATCATACTCAAGTAAATCCCGTGTGAGAATTTTAAAAGTTCAAAATGTCCTCCCTTCGAACATCAATGTGCGTCCTTTTCTTCTTCAGTTTTGCTAATGCTGAATATATTGCTGAAAAACTGAACAAGACTTTGGCCAAAGAACCTAGTTTAAAGCCACCACCAAACGTAAGTTACTAATTTCATTCTTTTATTCTTATTTTATTTAAAATACAGAAAGATTTAACCATACATATTAAGAAGAGTTTTTGAATTAGAAGGTACCAACTCGGCCGAATAAAACTAATTAATCTAGATTTAATCAGTTTTTTCCTGTTTTAAGTAACGTGTGATCAAAAATATTGTTCGTCTTTTCGTGTTTCGAAATCATGTTTTTTTTATCAAATACACTTTAGTTTGACAGTGACAGTTGGCAACAGTTTTATATTTTACTTGCTTGAAATTAACAGTGTACAATAAATAAATACAAACATTTTACGATCTAAAAATCTTTGGATCACACGTTACATAAACGAAACGATTTATGTCCATTTAATAATCACGAATTGTTAACTTATGAAGAAAAATCATTCCAAAAATAATAGACCAACTAATGTATACGCAATGGATAAGTCCTGAGGAATTGACTTTTAAATTTTGAAAAATAATTTCGGGGTAAACAGTCTCTTAAAAAACAAACAGAAATTTTCTACTAACAATAGGGCTGTCTCAAACTTTCAAACCCTTCAAATATTAAATATTGGGTATTAACATGTTAAAATACTTTCGATGGAAAAGCCGTTCTTAACTGAAGTTAACTTTAAATTACAGGACGTTCCAGTGGAAGTTTGGAGCAGAAAAATAAAAAGGAAGGATTATTCACGTCAAAACAGCTTTGACAAGCAACTACCCAACGCTGACTAAAACTTTTCAAGTAGTTTTCCACGTTGTTATTAACAAAGAATTACTGAAATTAAAATTAAATATAGCCTAGGGAAGAATTGAAGGCCTAATTTTGCAAATCTAGTCAGTTCTATAATTAAAAATTTAAATAAATATAGGCTTAGTTTAAATTTAAGAACTTTTATAATTTGTAGCAGGTTGTTTTAATCTTTAAAATATTATTATAACATTCGCGTCTAGAAAATGTTTAACACTTTAAGTACTTGTAGATAAAATTTGCAGCGGCATTAACTGAAAGGTATATTCGCATACCTTAAGAAGGTTTAATTTAAGAAAGATGCCAAGACTGAGTTGAAATTATTCAATAATTTACCGTAAATTGTGTATGCTGTGTATACTTGTATAAAAAGCTTATGTTAAGCTTGTTAACTTCAGACCTAATTATTCACTTTATTGTTTAGAAATTTATGATAAGCATGTTTAAAATAAAAGCTTTACATCGACCATTTGTTTAGTTATTGAGAACTACCTAGGCTTGTGGGTTCCAAGTATCTCAATCACGTCTACTGTCACTATTCAACTACATTTTCTGACAGAGCAATTTGCTTAAAAATCACTAAGTTTTATAACAAAAGCTTACGAGTACATTAGTACAACCACTATTTCAAATGTTGTACATAGATACATTGTAGACACATGAAAATACATAATTCAATTATTCAATTATTGGTCCCAGTATCAAATGGATAACTGCATCACTAAAATCTTCCAAATGAAATTAATTATCAACAAAATATTCATCCAAAGACTAGTAAACCTTATATTATACTAAAAATTATGTTAATTTTGATTAATAGGCAAACAACGATTTAATTGACATATCTAATTTGTTATACTCGCAACTCGAGAGCCATAGCGAATATACATATTCCTGAGGTCATTCTGGATCAAAAAGTCCTCGTGAACATTTATCCTTAAATGGACCGTTTCCAAGTTATGTGTTCATTTAAATTCCAAGTGATTGTAACAGTAACATTTATTATTTAAGTACATTTAACGTTTGAAATTTAATTTTTATTTAAGTTTGACGTTATAATTCCGTTTTCTGTATTGATCACCTTCAAAATTTGGTTTTTCTTTTTATGTTAGAGCTTAATCTGGGCCCATAACCTGTGAAGGTGCAGAACAGCACACCAGAAAAACGAGTTACACCGAAAACGTGGTATATTAAAATGAATACTCACAAAATAATGTAAATCTTTTTACATAACAACGGTAACTAAAACAAACTAAACTAGTAACTATAATGCCTTCGATTGTTACCTTAACACTTTTCGTGCCGATTTCTTGTACCTGCTTTCGTGCTTGAAGGACTCTATGTTATATCTTAGTTCGTATTTTGGTGTTGATGGTGTGGGTTTTGGCGTTTTATACTTAATTAGAGATATATAACCGGTGGTTGCATTTCATCGCTTTCTAACTGAGACTTGAGTTAGTTAAAAATCAGTCAAAACAAAAATGTCCATATGATCGGTTTTTTAAACAGTGGATTTAAAAAAGTACTTTTTGTGACGGTTCCTACCATTTTTCACATTCCAATTAATCACTACATTCGCAAGAGTGTTAATAACAAAAATATAACTACGGCAATAAGTTTCGTTTAATTCCAGCTCAACTCAATGCTTCCAGTGCATTTTTACCAATTGGAATTATTCACTTTTGGGTTTTTATGCATTTCATAACGCTCTAATAATTTCAGTCGTCATACGTGTGTAAAATCGTTAATTTCACGATTGTATGTTTCACAATTCTTTTTATTTACGAATAATTTCCATATTCCAGATTAGTTTCAACTCTAACGGATTAAATTATATTCGTAAATTCCTGCACCGGTGGCCGAATAATGCATTACCTACTGCATTTTAACATAACGACCAAGAGCTTGAATTGTTAACAGTTTGCTTACCACGTAAGCTAGTTTTTAATAACACCGCGGACAGATTAAAATGTTAAACGATTTAATTTGCATGTGCTATTATTGTACAAGTTTGCTGAAACTGAATTTTGCACTTGATTCTGTAAAATTTATATGCTCTATTTTGCATAAGCTGCAACTTCACTCCCATGACAACAATTTGTTGGCTGATGCAGTAATCGGATCAAATTTACGAGTCGGAGATGTTCAGAAGGCAAATTGTAATTTTTCGGTCTGTTTTTTGAAACGAATTAATTTAAATTTTAGGGATTGCATTGTGACCTTGTATTTATATATGTTTTTCTAAAGTATCGAACTTAATTTTTGATAATTAACAGGTTCACCAAAACAATCACCTCAAGCTTAATAAAGTGCATCAAAATAATCTAAAATAATATCTCCGTTCTTTTTATTTTATCAAATTACTATGCATTTAAATGGTTGCCGTGTAAAATTCTGTGAACGATGAGATCAAATAAATTTACAATTATTTATAGTAGGCCGTGATTAGTGTTATGTAGTTAGTGGCAGTGAGTGACAAGCCAAACTGGACAACATGCAACCAGTCAACTGTCAGTTTTGGCCCACATACAAACAAAGCTAGCAATTCAAATTTAATGTGTCGAAGTTGGGCAAGTCAATGTAAAATAAATCAGGGCTTACTCTAATTCTAAATTTATTTGATCTCGCTATACGATTTTACATATGTATGTAAAAGCTGTACTATTTCGAATGCAACTCGCAAGTAACATGATTACTATCAAATGAAGTCTGCAGTTTGTTACTTTGTTGTTTCGAAAAGTTTTAAAATGCAAAGATTTTCTACTATTTTCATAATGGTTAAACAGTATAGCGTCGTTAGGAAACTAAGTCTGTATAGAATACCCGTTCCAATTTCTTTGCAAAGTAGAAATAAGAAAAGGCTAACTCAATAAGAACGCAATTTTAAGTTTGCATGCAATGGCGGTGCACAACACGAGCTAGGACAATGGCGTCCTCTGCGGCTTAGAATTGAATCAGCGGCTGTTTGATTAAAAACTTCTTCCAACTTCAGAACTTCATTGCATAGTCTGGTTTAATTGCATCACATCGGGCTTGATTTATTATGCGTTTCTAAAGACTCATCTAGTACCACATAAAACATGTCCTTTTTATTACATTAAAGCCGCTTATTTTAAAATGTAACGGTTTTAACACGAACATATTTCCTCTGAAAATACTTTTAAAACTTCTTTAAGGTAAGTTTAATCTTGAATATTTGTCTGCTGTGGATGTTCTCGTTTTATAAGTACTATAAAAGTGAATTCATGAACGTAGTTCGCGACTCCTCGAATTTAAATTAGTTATACTTGGATTTCTTTTACTTCAAATAAAATTTAAAATTGATTCTCGTACCCGGAACAACTTGAAATAAAACACATTGAATTCCAACTCGTTAATTGAAGTAATCAATTTAATTTTACGATTTTTGTTACTGTCGTTAATGAATTTGCTTGAATCTGTCGATATTTCGAAACACCACATGAACACCAACAAAATAGTACAAAGCAGACTCAATAATCCGAATCTATAACATTCAGTAATCCCAACAGAATTTCTCAATCTCAATTATCCGAACAATATTAATCCGAACTTGTTTATTTTCTTTATATACGTATAAACGTTCCAAAAGGTGAAGTCTTCAGAATAGTTTTCGATTTACTTGTACTTTACAGTGTAAAAAATTGAGAGATTATTGATAGATTTCACGCACAATTTCCAGGCAAATCTGAAAAAAAAAATTGAAGTGAAATCAATCAATTGTATTTAAGCTATTTATTAAAACTTTAAGCAGCTGTGTAATATTTTGAAATAGGTATGTCTCAGCAAAGAAATCAGAATTTCATTCCAGAAAACATTTTTTTGTGTCTATTTCCGAAATTAATTCGGTCGTGGCCGGTCCCAAGCCCGGTTGAAAAAGGAGGAGGGTTGATTGTACTGTAAAGCATGACAGTGCAACGATGTCACACCCACTTAGTATGAGGGTTTAAGGTGCTGAGCAGTACTGAAATGGACACGAGGCCTGGGCCTCATGATTGAGGCACCATCAATCTCCCTAACCCCAAGGTATGGTACGTGCTGAAGGCATGCATAGTCAGTATACAGTCTGGCCGCTAGCGACCAACCTCGGGGCAACCCCGTTGTATGCAGCCCTGCAGGAGACTCCATGCATGTCGAGTACTTTCCCCCATACTCGTTGGAACTCAATGGACATTGACATTTTACTCAACAACACTACTACTTCCAGCAGGGATGAAAAAGCCCAGTTGAATTCACCAAACCCATAAATTGCTTAAAAAAAACGTGGCTGAGGAAAAAACAACTACAGATAAGGAGGCTGAAACCCTAACCTCGACTATCGTAAAAGTAACAATCAAGTGGCCTTCTGGTGCTCAACGAAATAAGCAATTACAACTTATCTAGTTGGAACCGGAAGATTCTTTGCACCTCTTGGCCATCAGAGGCCTGCCCAGGACTAGGGACCTTTGTGTTTTCTTCCAACACGATAAGAAAAATTACAGGCGGATGTCCTGGGGAGAATAATGTGGTGGTTTACCTTTTGCCTTCCGCATCGCAGTAACTCAACCTTGTAGTTGATGCAGCTTTACTTGTGGAAATTCAAAAGAAGAGCCGGTCCAGAACTAATATGAGTGCCTGATGAGAGGCAACAACACAAACTGCTAATCACATGCTACCGGTTGATCATGTTTTTAAAAATTTCCAGAGGTCGACAAAATCCCTGCACATGAAGATGTTAGACCTTTTTGGGATAATTATAATCGTTGTTATGGCTATAGTAGCCACCCATCACTTCGACCTACATAGACCTTTTGTGAATTACCCTACAATTCTATGTTGTTTCCAATATTTTTCTTTTCATATAATCTAGTATTTTCTTGGGGACCATTTTTCTTATTCCTTCAGGAGTGACTATTACCTTTCCAAAGAATTTGAATCTGCCACGGCTTCATCGCATTTACATAGTACGTGTTCTGAAATTTCATTAGAAGATCCACATAAGCTGCATGTTTCACTGTCAGTTTCACCCATCTCTTTGAAATGATATCTGAGTGGGAAATTACCAGTTAGAAGACCAGTTACTAGTTTTAGATTTGTTTTAAGTGTCGAGTTAGAGAAGCTTTCTGGCATTCTTTGTCGAATAACTAGTTAATAAACTTTTTTGTCTGGTTTTGCCGGTGTCTTCAGTTGGACTCTTTTTGCTACTTTTCCCATCTTCGGACCTCTTCCATTATGATCGTAGTTAGTTAGGGCCTTCCATTTTATTTTGTCTTATGATTAAATTTAAATGCCTAATCTGATACTTAAACTTGTAAATGTAATAGTTCGAAAATTTCAAAATTATGTACTTCACAATTTTTAAAATGTTTGAATATCGACCATGTCAATGCAATATCCCATCTACAAAATGAGCGGAAATGGGTTTACTGCAATTTGGAGTTAAGAAATATGCATTATTATTAGTGCATTGGCACTACGATCCCTTTGGCTTAGCGAATTCACGTAGGGAAAGTGGCATGTTTGTTGATTAAATGTATTTTGTTAAAAGGATGTCTTCCGGGTTGGGACCGTGTCACTGTTGAGACAAAAGGACCCAACGTTTCACCCGTTTTTTTAATGGGCTCCATCAGGAGGAAAATGGAGGCACTAAAAGAGCACGGTAACTCAACGTGTAAACCACGCTAACCAGCCTTAGCAAGAGGGGGAAGGGAATGGTTACTCAACTTGTAAACCAAGCTAGGCGAAACCCTTCTGAAGAGAACAGAAAAGGTAGCTCCTTATATCGGCTGTAACTGGTTAAGCGTATTGGACGAAGACGACAATTGGTCAGAAGTGGAGGGGGCAAAGTAAGACTTCCAAACAGAAACAAAAAAAATTGATATGCAACTTAGTATCACAAAAGCATGAGCTATTCGCGTGAGTAGAACGATGTATTTAAACACATTTGATCTGTGAGAGTTGTGATAGAGTTGAATTTGAAAGAAAATAATGATTTTATAAGAATTTCTAATTGCATAGACTACTCAGCTACCATTTTAATAGGAATTCAAAAAATTGTTTTTGTAATTAAATTTCAAAAGTTACAAACTAAACCTTGATCAAACATTTTTCCACTGTCCCACAGACAGTGTATATACCAAAGAAAATTGAAGCATACGAGGTGGTATCAAAAAGTTCCCGGACTAGCTCCGTTTAAAAAAACAATATTTATCTAAGTTTGAACATCATGTCCTTCCTTCAGCTTGTGCAACAATGCACCGGTTTCAGCTTTCTGCCACTTCTGGAATGTGGCCTCGAAGTCATCGTTTGTAAGCGAGCTAAATCTGGGGAATAGGGCGGGTGCGGAGGCGATAGCATGTTGGGCTTGTAGACAAACTTACAAACGAGGAGTGGTCGGTGACAACGTACTTTATCGTGGCGGAGAATCCAATTCTTTCACCGAATGTTCTCTCTCAAACGCCTCAGAACGTCACAGTAAAACTCTTTGTTGACGGTCTGGCCCTGGGGGACGAATTCTCGTTGAACAATGATGCAGACGGCGAAAAAGACGATGAGCATGCTGGCTCTGCCTTGCCTTCTTCGGTTGTGGAGATGGTGAGCCCTTCCATTGCGATGACCGCTGCTTTGTCTTCGGGTCGTACCTGTAGACCCAAGGCTCGTCACCGGTGATGATTCCCGACGTGAATGATGACTCATCTGCGGTACGCTAATCTTGACAGACTTTGACGCGATGTTCCTTCTGTTCCGGGGTTAGCAGGAGGGAGATAGACACGTCGCATGTTCAATGCAGTCGTTAGGATTGCCTACACTGACCCATACGACACACCAACAATATCAGCAATGTCTTTGATCGTCCTCTGACGATTCTCATGAACAAGTTGCCAAATTTGTTCCAAATTTGCGCGGGTGGTTCTCGTAGAAGGTCGTCTATAGATGGCTCGTCGTCTTCCAGGGACGTTCGTCCGCTTTTGAAGCACCCGTGCCACTCGAAACATTGCGTAGGACCTATTGCCTCATTGCCGTAAGTTTGTCGAAGCATGATGTTCAATGTCTCTGTGGCCGATTCCCCAAGTTTAATACAAAATTTCACGTAGGCTCTTTGTTCCAACTGGTACACGCACGTGATCACAAAAACGCCAATTTAACAACTCCCGAGGTAAATACAGCGATTTCACTTAGCACACTGCCTTCTCAAGGTTACGACTCGCTATCGTTGCGCGTGCAATCCTGCGCTGTCATCTGTTGGGGCGCTACAGAGCTACTCCGGAACTTCTTGATACTACCTCGTATCCAAGGTTATTTAAAACAAAGTTATCGATTACAAAGCAAAAGTTTTCACATCTTCAAGAAATTCAAGCCCAATGACCTAATGGCCAGGTTTAATTAGGTTTACTTACTGTTAATTAGACTCAGTGTGTAATCTATGTTCCCACAATATCCTTATTAGGATATATATATTAAAGGAGAATCTTCACTGGAAGCATCTCCTGCATGTCATTTTTGTATGTACATATCTGTAATTAACTGTCCAACCAATTACTTATTATCCAACGGACAGATTGTAACTATCGCGGTGTTAAATTAAAAAAAAAAAGAAAATCTTCAAGAAATAAAGTTGAAGATCAATAAAAAAATGTTGGAGCTTCTAGGATAATTTTGTTAAAAAAGTATAATCTAACAATAAAACTTTATTTACTATATTTTACTGGAACAATCATTTATTCCAAGTAGTACCTTGTATCATCAACTTTTTGCCAAATGCTAAATGCAATACCTCGTAACTAGGACAAATTTCAAAAACATTTAAATTTTGAAAGGATATTTAAAGCCGGCAGCACGGCAGAGTGGGAGCGGACGTAGTACTGCAATATAGAAAGTTAAGCAAAGACCTACTTGGTTAGAACTTGAATGAGTGGCCACTCTGCGGCTCGGTGTGTTCGGCCCCCTCGACATTGTAAAGGTATAAGAGGGTAAAATGAAAAGAAGAAGAAGAAAGTATATTTGTATCAATCAAACAAGATCAAGTTATTTTATGTGTATCAAATTGATAGTCCTAATTAGTATACTTGTTTCTCATATCTCGTCAAAAAAATGCATTTCTTGAAAAACATCAATTTTGCACTTATGAAGTGTTGCATTGACATTTTCGATATACATAGAATTTCAAAAATTTTAGCTCTTGAAATAAAAACAAAAATATTTGTATACTTCTTCAGGTTTTCAGAATTACAAATGTTCAAAGTTATATTTCGTTCTTGTATTTAATTTTTCAGTAAAATATATGGCGTTTCATAAAAGATTGTAATGTTTAAGGATATTCTCTAAACAACTTGATATGTAATCCAGTTTATTGACGTTTAGTCTTCTAAGGAAATATTTACCACTAAACAGTTAAAGTAGATTTTCTCATATGCTACATATCTTAAAGATCGTAATATCCAGAACAATAAAAACGGCACTATTAAAGAACGAGCATGTAAGACCAAACCATTTAAAGGAGGTAAAAACAACGATTTTTAGCTGTTGGCTACTTTGTATTAGATTAAATGATTGTATTTACTATTTTCAGTTTTGTAACATTGTAGAATCCTTATCCATCCTCAGCTACAGTTTTTTGAAAAAGTCAGCCTATTTCCTTAAAATTAATTTCATGTTTATCGAAGTTTAGTGATATTGTAGGGTTACATCTACAAAGTTTCTCGGATCTGTCTTTCTATAATATTGTCTCAGAGCAAGCAGAGTGAAGAGGAAATCGTAGAGAATATCAACAAAGGGAATCTACATACGGGATTGTTTCTTTAAGGGGTTTGCTTTAAACGAAACAAACCCAAATAAAAGAAATAGTTATTCAATATTTGGGACAGCAGGCGCGATTTCTGTATAGGGGCCATGCAAGGCAGCATTTCTAAAACAGCACAATTTAACTGATTCAGCTGGAATGGTCCAAAGGAGCTGATTTCCATGAATGAGGTTCACAAATAGCGAGAATATATCGAGTGGCACAGTTTGTATCTGGGAATCTAGACCCGAGTTCGCATCCTTGCTGACGTGCTTGGAATAATAACGCTCGTTTTCTCGCACACCTACTTTCATTTTCATAAATATCCCTTTTAAATTGCTTATCGACTGGAATCAGTGCCTGTACGTGTGAAGGCCGGATTATGCACTATGTCAATATTGGAACCGCCAAAGACGACGGCGGGGGACTTTTCTCCTTAATACGGTAAATATTTTTTGAGAGCCTTATTAGTTACCTCGAACATGCCCCCGATCCTCCAGCCACTTTTCGTATAACTTCTATAACTGAGTTCGGTTCGATAAGGAGTTCTGTTCCGACTCCCGTCGAGAACCCCGGTTTCATTTCTTTGATGAAATGCTCTTGCTCAAATTAAAACGAAATGAGGAATAAAACTTAACAACATATAATACAACTTCTAACTCGTCGCTCCTACACTAACAACAAAGCGCGTTAGGGTAATGTAGCATAAAAACTCTACGAACGTGCCGCTTATTGTTAGCTCCGGAATTGTATTTGATATTTTATCATTGTCCCGTTTCCGCCATCCATTATCAGGACGAAGGAAGTATTGTGAAAGCAACACCAAAAATAAAAAAAAAACAGCCCGAGGAAAGCTATTTATTACCAAAAAACGAGCAACCTCCTAAGCGGTTATTATTGCGAGTTAAATGCGGGAGTATAAAAACCTGATACGATCTTCACACAGAAGCAAGAAAAACGATGTGAGAGGCCTAGTCCGTACTTGTGCGTACTGTCACACATGTTTCGATATAAAAAAAAAGATTAAACGTAGAGGTTTGGAAACATGAATTACTATAACTGTTATTGCCCTCGTACAACACATTTATTTTATTACCGACATTATTTTCTCCAGAGGCTCCACCATATTCATTTAAACACCATAACATATTAAATATTTTTTTAATTGCCTGCTATCCTTAAAATAACCTTCAGGCATTAATTTGAAAAACATCGGCGAATAAAATATTTACAACGAAACCTCTGAAAATCGAAAATGTGAAAATCAAACAATCCGGACATAAAAACCTAAAACTTACCCTGTTGCAATAGATGAGTGAGCCCTAAAAATACAGCCCTCCATGTGAAATAAGTCACTAAAAATGAGGAAGATACAAATTAACCATTGCAGCCTTTCCAAATGCCTTTTCATTAGTTAAGTATAAAGTGGAGCAGTCTGATCTGATGGAAATCATTTAAAATCTCTTAAAAACCACGATGACCTTCAAACCTAGTACATCCGCCACAGGTTGTACCTATGTGGTCCCAGTCAGATTTTACGTATGGATTTCGACAACTAGATTGCCATCTCTAGTGGAACATTAAAATTACGGTATTTCACATTTTAGAAAGTTTCCTTTCATAATTTAGGAAGAGTATATCTTCAGGAGTGAATTATGCATAATATCTTGCTGGGGAGAATGTTTTCAAAGATTAATTCGAATCTTGTCGGAGAGTATCTTGCTTACCAGTTATCGAAACACGATTTTTAACTTCTGATAAGGTTTTTAAAGGTTTTTCAGTTGTTTCTATTCAAATACTATTATTATATCGCCTTCCGCAGCAGCATAATTTAATATAATATAATATTAATTAATATAATTGCTATTTGTTATTATTAATTTGTTAATTAGCTAAGACGTTTTTCGGTCATTCTCTCAGCATGTTGTTTGGATCTCGAATTATTGAGAAAACATTTAGATCTTGTTTCGCTTTTCAAGCATGTTTATTAATTTTTCTACTACTTCATCTTTTTTGAACTTACAATCCCCCTTTGGAAACTTCTTGGCATCCAGTTTCTTTTCTTTTATTTAGACAGAAAATTGTTGGTTTTATTTGCTACGACGACCTCACTTTGTATTTCATCTTCCTACAATTTCTTTGCATTTGAGAATATTCTTGGTAACCTGTTTTTCTTTATGACGATTTTCTGAAGAGTTTTACCTTCAGGAGCTCTGTCTCAGTCAACTTTATTATAATCTGGTGAAGAGAACATTATTGTCAAGGTTTAACCCGAAATAGGTATTTGGTTTTATTAATTTTCGTGGTTTTTACAGGGTCTCTGACGTTCGATTGAATTAGACTACAGGCTCTACACCTAGGATTTAATCCCGTTATTATTGTCTTCAATTAAGTAAATTTTTAAATGACTTTCAGACTTTGAGCTGACCGAACTTTGAGGGTAAGTTTCTAACTTTACCCTCCACCTTTATTTGGGTTTGGGTTCGGAAACAGTACTGCCAAGCTCCTCAATCCACTGAGCAATTCTGCTGGCTAATCCACAAAGCGACAATCAGATCAATTGTGACGAACAAGTCAGAGACAAGACCAAATATATCAAAAACATAGCAACTTCTAGAACCTATAAAAATTAAAATTCTTCGCCAAAGATAGGGGACACCTAACTTGAATAAGAAATGGCAAAACACAACGGAGGGCGGCTCAAACAAAGGAAGAAGAAAGCAGTGACAATTTAGATCTAGGATGAGGGCTACCCGAAGAAGCAATAGGCTTTACGCTTATCATAGAAGAAGAACAGGAAGACTTTCAAAGAATTTTTGCCATTCATTTGCTTGATTTAACTTAGAACACCTTTTGCCTTATTTTTCTGTTTAATGCTAATTTGTTGCTGTCTGTTTTCCTTTCTTCTTCTTCCTTTCTCAGTCTATTAGGTTCGAATTTGTGTTCAACGATAGTATAAACCTTCGTAAGGTTTGCGTTCTGATTCGATGAACCATCTTTGTTGGGGGATGTTGGATAGGAGACTCAACCACAGATGGAAGGAGAAAGAAAAGCTACTCTTCCTTTCTTGTTGATCGGAAGTTTTCGGCAAGAAAGAGAAATAGTTCTTCTTCTCACGGCATTCCTAGTTCCTATATATAGTGTTCAAAAGGAATGTCAAATGTTTCTGATATGTCCTTCAAGATTTTATGTTGATTGGGAAAACTTTGCTTCATTTACTTTTTGAAAATTTTTATTATTTTATAAATGATTCGCGCACGTATTCTACTACTTGCTAAATACTCACGCCAAGGACCAAAAATAAAACGCTAATTAGATGTTAGAATGCCACTGCTTGCAGAAATGTCCAGCTGTGATTTTTTACAAATTCTTTTCAATTTCTTCAAACCGTAACAATCCATAAAAGAAGGAATTCATTTTTATGCTGGCCAATCCACGATTTTTATTAAAATATTCGTAGCGTAAAGCAGTTCTAAAAGCCACTTTATTATTTTCCATGTCGCACATAACTAGATTTAGGCACGCAATACTTTAATACCTCTCCGTATATTTGCTTAAGGTCTCCTGGCATAATGGAAGCTTTAATGTGGCTAATAACACAATCAGCGACGCCCTTGTTTGAGAAATAACGACTGTGAAAATTAAGTGCATTACTTTAACGTCCATTACGTGGCGAACGTTCATGTCCGAACTTCATATCTCAAAATAGTTCTCGTGTAGTAAATGGCTTTTGTTTCCTTGCGGGCAAATTTCATGCTCTAACTTCTGGTCTGCCGTAATGACTATTGCACTTACTTCCGCTTGCTTTCTGCAATAAAAGTGATATGCTACGAATGTCACGTTCCTAAAACAAAAGAAACACTACGAATTGTGAAATTAACCGTAGACTTATTTTTGCTGGCGTTTTGTTAAAGTTACTTACTCACAGTTAACTATGACAATTTTCTCCTATTTTTAGAAAATTCCCGTAGTTTCGGCTGATTTCAATATTTACATTAATGGTTATCATATTTTTAAATACTTTAGAAATGTAAATCATTTATTGGACTACATAAATAACAATAAATTAAAATTTAAAATCTTTAAAATGTTTATAAAAATTTCATCTAAAAACTAAGTAAGAAAACCTAAATTAACGCTTTTAGAAAACTAAAACCACTTTTTGGGCTGTTTGATCTTCTTCGAAACATTTCTATATCATGGATACTGAAGCTACTAGGTATTTAATATTATTAAATCTCTAATACTATGCAAAGAACTAGACCTTAACGGCGTCAAGCCATATCACATCCTTTGTTGCGTAAGCAATATGGCCTGGATCTATAACCAAAGGAACAGGCGTTTTCTTATTTAAAGTAAATTTAAAGTTCTTTAATAGGACTGTCAGACCAACTTTCGTTTCCATCATACCAAACCGCAATCCTGCAAAATCAAAACCTCTTAATTTGTGTATCATGATCATCCAAGACATCAACACAGAAACAGATTAAAAGACAGTAATAAGCTGGCGAAGGGAAATGGAAGAGCATCAAGGAAACGAACGAACAGGAAGAATGGGAAAAAGGACAGGAAGGAAAAATGAATACATCATGAGAGGAGGTCAGATATAAGCGTAGAAAGAAGATGATGATAAAAGATCAACGAAAAGACACCAACGGAAGAATGAAAGAGCAAGCACCAAGCCACCAAGAAGTATGACGACCAGAGATATAGTAAGGGCAAAGAAGAAGGTAAAAAGATATTGAAATAACAGACTGGGGAAAACATATCACCTTGTAAAAAGAAGTCATGAAAATCTACCAGGATCATTAAAATAAGACTTTGATCAACAAAACTCAATTTTGTATTTAGATGGACCGAAGAAAATACAGTATGAGAAAAGCAAGGAAAGCAAAAAAAAGCAAAAAAGTGAGAGGAAAATTGGGAATCACAGAAATGGATAAAGTAAAGGAGGATGGAAGTAAATATTCTTCTTCTTATTGCACCACTGCTTTACGAAGGAGGTTGACGATCTAGGAGATCAACTTAACTTTAACAGTTCTAAAAATGGAAGATGTTGCACATTTGAACTAGCTACTATCTACTAATGTAAGGAAAATAGAAAGAAACACGAAAACCCAGCAAGTGATAGAATGGAAGAAGTAAAGTGAAAAATACAAAACACAGTATTCTAACTGCAAACTGTTTGTGATTTAACCCAAAACCAACAACAAATAAGAGTAAATATCTCAAATTTTACCTATGCAAATCCTAGGACCACTACCGAAAGGTATGTAAGTAAATGGATGTATATCTTTTTTATTTTCTTCAGAAAACCGTTCAGGGTCGAATCTATCAGGATCTGGATGATATTCAGGATCTCGGTGTAAACCTAAACACGATATAAACACAGGTGTTCCTTCCTCAATCACAGTGTCGGTTCCAGGAATGCGATAATCCTTAACACACCTTCTGGTTATATGAGACACTGGTGGATACAGTCTAAGAGTTTCTAAAATTCGAAAATTTAATTAAACTTGTTAAATAAAGAAGTCCTGTGCTTACCATCGATAACTTGCTCCATATATTTCATATCCGTTAAAGAGTCGTACGTAAGTGTGTTACCGTGTTTCGCGAGTACTTTATTGATTTCGTCCCTGACCTTCTGCTGAATTTCGTGATTTCTTGATAATTCGAAAAGGCAGTAGGTCATGGTCGTAGATGAAGTTTCAAATCCAGCCAGGAAGAAAGTAAACGCTTGTGCGGCTACTTCTTCTATAGTTAAGGGTTTTCCATCATCGCCTCTATTCTTCCTAAGGTCGAGCAATAATTGCAACATATCATTACGAACGACTTTATTGCAGTCTCTATATTTAGCAGCATCTTTGACGGCATTCATGAAAAAGTCCGAACTCTCCTTGGGCATTATTTTCACCCCCAAGGCTCGCCCAATTCCTGGTTTGGCAAACAATCCTATCATGCCCAGTAACCGAACTTTACTTATTGTGAAAACCTGTTTACCACATTTTCTAAATTCAGGTTCTTCACCTATAAAACTGTTGCAGTCTATGCCAAAGAAGCACGAACCGATGATATCAGTTGTAAACCGTGCCACCATTTCCTTAATATCAATAGGTTCATTTTGTACGACGAGACTCTTCATTTGTTCCTCCAAAGGTTTGCTTGAAGCTAGCACGAAGTCGTACATCATCTTCATTTTTCCAGATGTAAAACTAGGTGTTAACTTTGTACGGATACGTCGCCATTTTTGTCCGCCAATGGCGAAAAGGTGGCCGCTTAGTGGATCATCCTTCTCATTGTAGTAGATTCCACGATCGACGAAATGTTGAAAATGATTTTGCATAACATTTTTTACGGAGTCTGGATCGACGGGCATGTACACTGGCCACAATAAATTGTAAACTCCTCCGTCTTTAACGCCTCGAGCTTTGAATTCATCATAGGCAGCTTTGACCGCAAAGGGAAGGGATATTTTCGGAGCGAAAGGATTTTGCATATTCCCGAATGGAAATTTAGGTTGAATGTATGGTAAATTCCTTCTTGGCCAGTATGAGTACCTCCATTTCACGTATGTTACGAACACAGCAAAGATTGCAATGATAACAGCAAACGAATCAACGAGACACGAATCAAATAATACACTCATTTTGTTGAGTTCTAAGTGAATCAGATACATCGGTTTTTAACACTACACGTTTAATATCAGATTTAGAAATTTTTTTTGTCTTTATACCTAATTTTGGGTTAAGATATGTATCTTATCTGCTTAATGATAGTTGTATGTACGCAATAAGAGGAATATTATTAATTCAGTTTTGGGTTAGGATATGTATCTTATCTGCTTATTGATAGTTTTATGAAATAAGAGGCATGTTATAATAGCTATTAAGACAACAAGTGTTTTATAGAAGGTTTAAAAATCAAGGTCGTAGTTCAAATCCGAGCGAACGAAGTGAGCCGAGGATTTAATAGACCGAGATTTTTAAACTATAAAACACGAGTTGTCTTCAAGCTTTTTTCTAACACTAATATCTTTCACTAATATATTATTAGAAATTCTAATAAATAATTATTTGAGGCGCGTCCCAAAATGCGAAGATTGCTAGGCAACGACATATTTTATAGAGAAAGGCGTATTTTAAAGGCCTATAAAATACGTTGTCATTGACGACGTATTTTATAGAGAAAACGTATTTTAAAGGCAACATAACAAGTGAGCTCTTATGCACCATACAAACAGTATAAAATATTAGTGTTAGAAAAATTTAATAATTCAATATTCACTTGTTCTTGTCATAATTTTATATTTGTATATTCGTGTATAGAATTCCTGTTATTTTAAACAGATCATAAGAGATTACTTAGATATACAGGATGCAGTGGTCATTCACGCATCCTATTAATTGTTAAGTGAACCCTACAATGTGATTGTTTTACACTTTCACTTGATTCCTTCTAGAATGATAACCGTAGAGTATAAAAGCTACAGGACAATCACATTCATGGTAGACACTAACAAAGTAAAATAACAAAATATTTCTCTTAACCGATTCCGACTTTTGTTATTCCATCGTAGCAAATGGTGGAGGCGTTCGTGCTCTTTCCTTGTTTTCTCCTGCTGATTTCCCATTTGTCCTAATGAGTAGACAAAATGCTATAAGCACTCCCAAGTATCATTATAACACTCGCCGAACAGTTCTTAAACCTTAGTCAGAACTTGATAGTACCATCACTTCAAATTTTAATCAACTTGAGCAAAGGTTACGTTCTGAACCTTTTCATATTATTGAAGTACATTTGTTTAATTGCGAACAAAGTGTCTTAATAGCACCGAATCCTTTTACATAACTTAGGTACAAAATATATTATGCTCGAGAATAAATACGTTTTATAATTGAAATGAGCGTTTAAATAATGCATGGCACTGCAACAGCTTCGTAATTTATCAAGATTTCTTAAGGCTTTTTTACTAAATATTCCACTAATAATTAGTTTAGATGTACAAAACTTCTTCCTGAGTTAGACCAATCAGTGATACCTTTGTCGAAAGGGGGGATATTGGGCATTTTATTCTAAGCTAATGAATTAATAAAAGACCATAGCAGTTTAAATTGTCAGTGTTAAGGGAGCTAGGTGTTAACAATGGTGGTGTTAATTATCGCGAGAGCTTTGACTTCAACAGACAGTAGAAACCACACCACTCACTACATTAACGTTTAATAAAACTATGTATAACTAGGAACATCATTAAGTAGTGTCGAGCGGTAAAGTAATAATAAAAAAAGTAACAAAATTCCAACTCTGCAAAATTAGTAAATTTAATTTGAATATTCTAATCATCAACATATAATTACGAAGACGAACCTGAAGGAAGTTATTAGCAAAGTAAAGAGAGGGATTGAGCGAATTGCATGAACATAGAAACATGGTAGCATGGAGCTCAGTATATCAAGAAGAAAGCAGTTAGGAAGCCACAAGGGCATAAAAAAGTTGCGGAAAAAAGTGAAAAATGAAAGAAAAAGAAGCAAGGAGGACGGATAAACAAAGAGTCAGAGATATAATAACAGGAAAAGGACACCTAAATGTTAGAACGGGAAAAAACAAAGCACGCGGTAGAAGTAGGTCATGAAAAGCCAC
Source organism: Melanotus villosus (assembly GCA_963082815.1). Classification (NCBI taxonomy): domain Eukaryota; kingdom Metazoa; phylum Arthropoda; class Insecta; order Coleoptera; family Elateridae; genus Melanotus; species Melanotus villosus. The sequence goes on along the minus strand of OY720420.1, from coordinate 3,212,520 downwards.
CAGCAAAATTACTAGAGTGGAGAGCTCAGAAAAGGACAGCACTTTATAAATCGTTCAAAATGTAGTGGAATTGATATAACAAAAACTTCAGGTATGTGGAAAAATAGAAAAGAAGAAGGCCGCAAGCAATAGCAAAATCAGAAGGAGTACTAGTTCAAAAAATAAATAAATAGTCTGAAAAAGAAGGAACGAAAGAAGGTCATCATACTTTTATTTAATCTTAAATTTGTTCTTCTTCTAGCCGTTTTCTATCAATGTTTGGATATAGGCCTTTCTCAAGTGCTTTCATCGATCTCTCATGCAACATTGTACCAATTAAAACCGCCAATTAGCCCACCGTCGCTGCAGGCTCGTCCAATGTTTCGCTTCTCTCCCCAGGATCTCTTATTGTCATCAGCTTGGTTTTATTCACGATAACGCTGAGACCGTATTCTTTTCCTACTATATTGATATCATTTACGGTTGTTTGTAGATGTTCAATGTTTTCGGTTAGTATTGCTGTATCATTAGCGTACCCTAGGTTGTTGATATGGATGCCATTTATTTTTATTCCTTTTGAATTGTTTTCAAGTGCCAGTTGAAAAAATATTTCTTCCACATACATTTTAAATAAAATTGGTGAAAGTATACATCTATACATCCTTATCGGACTCCTTTGGTTATCCTGATGTTATATGTCTGTAGTGAGTCGTGAATTCGAAGTTTTTCTGTTTGGTTCCACTATAGTTTATGGATTATTTGTATGTCCTTCTCATCGATGACTAATTTTTGTAAGATAGATAATAATAAATCATGTCGCACGTTATCGAAGGCCTTCTAATAGTCGATGAAACATATGAATACATCTTTTCGTTGGTCGCAGCATTTCTGCACCAATAGTTGCAGACAAAATAGGGCCTCCTGCATACCTAAACCGTTTTAAAGCCAATCTGAGTTTAGCCTGTCCTTTTTCGCATTTCTGGTATATTATTCTTTTATGGATTATTTTTAGGGACGTTTTTAGTACATGCTCTTCACATGTTTTGGCATTTGTTTTTTTTTTGGTATAGCAACAAAAGTAGACGTTAACCAGTCTATGGATATATCGCCGGTGTCATATATCGTATTAAAAAGTTCGCATAGCTTTTTATGTTGATTAGTTTTAGTATATGTATATATGTTGTTTTAACCAGACGCTTTTTTATTTCTGAGTGTTGAGAGAGCATATTTCACTTCTCATTTTAGTATAGGTTGTCCAGATGCTTCGTTTGAAATCTCGTCGGGACTACGGTGCGTATATCTTCGAATAAGTTTTGTATATTATATTCCGCCCACGTTTTACAGAGATCCCGAGGGTTTGTCAAAATTTAATTGTTTTTTGTGATTTTTGAGATCTAATGGTTTTCTTAAGTGTGTTAGTTATCTCTGTTAACGTTTCACGGAAGTGAAAATCATCATGTTTTGCGTGTAGTTCTTTAGTTTCACTTCATTGTTCTGATAACCATACATTTTCTGGGTCTCTAATTTTACAGCGAATATTCCAGTGAATTTTGTTATATTCTCGTGTGTTTCCCTTTGCCAGTCTCCTTTCTTTCATCATGTTGAAGATTTCGATAGTCATCCATTCCTTTTTAACTTGTCTCTTTTTCTATCCCAGTACAGTAGCTTTTTGTATATTGGTTTTCATATTGTTCCATTGTCCTTCAACGGCTCCTTCTGAATGTTTGTTCGTGGTGCGTCTGCCTAGTTCCTTCTGTAACTTTTCATGTTTCCCCCTGTCGTTGAGCGCGGCGATATCGTATTTGATGGTCTGAATTCTGTGGGTAATGAACTTTCCCTTAAATTTAAATGTTTCTATTAGAGAATTATAGTCCGACTCAATGTCAGCTCCAGGATATGCTTATAGGCCTATAGTTTTTTAAATCCCCGGTATATGCGTTTTTCTGTAATAAAATTATAATTGAATTTTCCCATCCTGTTTGGTACATCCATCTTCGTCAAACACTCATTAAACAGTTCGCTCAGAACAGTATCTCCTCCATTTGTAAGCATCTTAGATATTATTTCATCCTCTCCCGGTGCTTTATTACATGTTTTTCGTGGGCGCTTTAAAATTTCATAAACTTCGATAAGTAGTACCTATATTTTCGGAACTAACATTTATTACTGTTCTTTCCCTAGAATTCTTAATCTTCTAGATATTGTAATATACCTACAAACCCACAATATTATAATGATGCAAAAGGCATTTACAACATTTTTAGGCTAGTGTGAGCCATGAGTTACCGGAATTAGCTCCAACTTCCAAGGTTTCCAACTGGCAACAATGGTTCCGCTTTTAATCATAACCTCAAAATTAAATGAGCGTGATTATTGCGGAAGCCGTAACCGACCACTGCATATTGCACATTCAACCAAAATTCATAATGAAATGCATTTTTTCAATCGAATCAGTTGGACCGTTCTAAGGGAAACAATTCAGTTAAACTTCATACAGAAAAATATAGCAGAAGGAAATGACGAAAACTAAAATCCATGAAACTTTGTTTTAATTAAAAATGTCAGGATCAATGGTCAACAACTACTTGTTATTTTAGTCTCTTCTAGTTTTTATCAATTTCCGTTAGATAACACTCTAGTTTGGCTCCGGTAGATTCAGTATTTGCTATAAAATATATTTTATGATAACATTATTATTCTTAAATTTTATCGTAAGTATCTTGGCACATTAACCCTAAAAATTACGAGACACCAAAACTATTTTGGTTTGTTTGATTTAATTGCTTGGCACCTAAGTTTTTTTTAAGTGATTGAAACAGCCAAATATTATCGATAGTCGTTAATTTGAATTGATAAAAGAACAATTTGTGATAGTTTAAGATAAGCAAAAGCTAACTTTTAAAAACTTCTGAATAAAAAACCTTTCGTGTTAAAAAATCTAAATTCCAAACGTCTTGCAAGTAACCTTGGTCACCATGACTTATTAATAAATAATCGTATTATTTTAGGACGCTAAGTTGAATTTCAAAACATTTGAACAATCGTTGCATTACAAGACTATGGTAAACCATTGGTCTCTTGTGTGTAATATATGTATATAAAAGGCATGTTGCAATTTATCAAACGGTATCTTTCAAACTGAGTAAAGATAACGTTTAATAATTTAAACTCGAAATAACACTAAAAAGTTTCTGTGTTAACTAATTCACGAAGAGGAATAAACTTCCCCTAAAGTAACAAAAAACTTTCATTTTATATCGCTACAAGTAAATAAACTTCCTTTCGTCTACATAAGGGGCAACAAAAAGTATCAAACTAAAACTAAATGTAGAAATAATGAGTTACAAAAAGTCACACGTCCGTTGAGTATAGCAACACTTGTGATGAAATGTGTCCGCATTTGCTGCCAACTGTGCCAAAACAAACCCCGCTGTGACGTCAGCGCGTTGATATAATGGCATTTCTCATTAGGGGAGACAGATATGAGAGATTTTCTACAAAAGAATTTTGCTCAAGTGAGCGTTCGGTTTAAGTGTGACAATTTCAGCACAAGAAAATTATTTCGTTAGATTATCAAATAAGGGACATTTTTTCAATCGACATTGTTTTAATTCTTTATTAATCAAATTGAATTTATTTGAGATAAACAATTACTGAGAAAAAATAGTGATGTACTGAACGTAACAGTTTTCTTTTCTGAAAGCTTTAACTTCACATCATAAATTTAATTGAAGCTAATCTTAAATCTATTTAACTTAGGGTGGATTCTACAAAAGTTTTGTTAAATTACAGAATAATCGGCGAAGTAGGAAGTGAATAAGCGCATTCGTTTTGTTTACTAATGTAACTAATGTAACCGTGCAGCCTAACCTACACTCTTAAGATCATGCAAAAGTAAGAAATTAATGAAGTTAAATGCCCTTCCTGTAAATCAGAGTCTATCGGACAAACAAAATATAACTTTGATATTCGAAATAAAAGTATACATTAATGGATTATATCAGTTACAACAGGATTGAACAATCGTGAGTAGTCCAACTTGTTTGTGACATAAGACATAGCATTAAAACCTGTGAAGGCGATTTTGTTTTAATTAATTTTTGTGATTTTACAGGGCATTTGGCAATCGATAGTGGTTAAGAGACATTATCTACACCAAAATATCTAAAGTATTTTGAGAGTAATATTATTTAAAAAAATAAAAACAGCATTTTGAATCTCAGGCCGATACTAAGTTCTGGTTTATTCAACGACTTGAGTAGACTCAAAACGAGCATCAAACTTCAACATGGGGTTGGGCGGCAATGCAGCTTCCTGTCTTTTCTTTCAGATTTTAGCTAGGCACCATCTATTCTAGACTCACTACACTGCTTGATCACTTCTACAATTTAACATTATGGCGGCTAACGTATGTCCCAAAAGTTTTCGGAAAAAAATAAAATTAAAATTTTTTATCGCAATATATATTTTTTTAATTTTAATGATAATACAACTTTGTTCTTACAACTTCTCTTAATCAACATAAATATTTAGAAAACAGATAACGGTCCATTTTCTTCTATGGCACGTAATTTGGTTCTCACATCTTTCATTAGTCCTTGGACGGTAGCAAATTCGACGACATAAGTCCGTGATTTATGAAATATTCTGCGTCTTAGTTTTTCCTCATTTTGAGCTTCCCAACCACCATCGTAAACTTTTCGGCTCAATAGCGACCAGAATTCGTCAATGGGTTTCGCCTGAGGGAAATAGTTTTCATCGTCCAATAGATAACTTTATCCGAAAAATAAACACGTCTCAGAGCACGGTAACATCTGGGGATTTTTCCCAACTGAGCGGGGGTGTATTTTGGAGCTTTTTTCTTTTTCGAAACTTTAATCCATTTCTGGAGACAACTCTACTAACAGCTGAGCGTGAAACACGAATTCTTCGAGATAATTTTCGAATTGAAATTCCCACCTTTTGTTTTTTGCTCTTGCCACCAACCTTGGCCAGTAGCTCGGTTTCAAATTTTGGGACGTCCACTTTTTGGCTAGTTTATACATGGAAAACCTTCTTCGCAATCTTTTATTGTCTGATAGATTGTCGAAATTGAAATATTTTGGTTTCTATAGATTTGAACAATATCCCGTTTAGGCACTTGTCCAACTAACTGGTAAATATCTTTGCGAATATCGAACTTATACGACATATTAGTCAATTTTGTTCAACAAAATTGACTTGCCAAATGAAAGGTCAATTAATTTGCTAAATTTTGTTTCCAGCGGCGACAGGGTCCAACCACGTTTACTATGAATAAATGTGATTCGAAAATTCTTGATGCTGGCAGGTAAATAGTTTAAGATATCTGCATATCCTTCAGCATTGTTGTTGACACCAGGTTCTTTAAAATCTAAGAGCAGTACACCTTGGTAATAAAAAAATACCATTACCTTTCCTGCTGAAGGTTTAGATCGACGTCTTTTTGCCTTCGGAGATTCTGCATGCTTCCACTGCATATTCTGGCGTTTGGATTCTGGTTCGTAGTGATAACACCAAGACCCATCACCGGCGACAATGTGGTGTAAAAAGGTATTACCTTGTTGTTGATAGTGTATCCAATGCTGTAGTGGTAAGGCCGAACACAAATTCTCCTGCTCATCAGTAAGCAGTCATAGAATCCCAGTAGTATAACTAAAAATAATTTTGGGCAACGTGGTACTTTCAGAGGAGTGCCTACTGATAAACTTAATAAATCTGTAGGTCATACGGAGAGCTCACATAACAAATTTTGTTATGTGATCGATAAACATAGATTCTGTGTATCACTCAAGTTTTAAATGTGCACTTATTTGGGCTCTTAAACGTAATTTAAAATTTTCCTTTCATATCAAGCTTGGCCATGAATTATTATCAGTTATATTTAGCTGCATTCTACAGCGTACGAATTTGATCTTAGCAAAAAAAAAAGTATCGCTTTCAAATGGTGTACTTACTGTAGTTATATTGCCCAATTTGATATTTATCTTCTGGTAATCAAAAACGTGTTACGATGCAACATCACGGTTGATAAAAAATGTATTTTACCGTAAAATCTTTTTAATTCTTGAATGTTCTACTCTGAGTATCCCATTCGATAAAAGGGCTTAATAAACAAAAGGCGTTTGTTGTTCTTACGAAAATGAAAAGTAATGCTCACATGGTAGCAAGCTTTAATTATGTTAGAAAAAATATTAAATCAAACTTCAAGAAGCCGTTGCTTACGAAAATTTCAAATTTGTAGAACCTGTAGCTTAGGCTTCACTTCACGCAGCTGACTTTTGATAGCTAATGTGCAACCTGCTATCCGTTGCTACACGATCGTTATTGTTATCTCAAACTATACTTTCTGTTGTCCTGAATTGAGGATACGTGAATATTGTAACGTAGGTTTTCTTCTGAAAGGTGAAGGATAAAAAAATGGTTGTCTAACTAATTCAAACAGAAATATCAAAATTTATCAAAAGTACGCGATTTAATTGGCATCTCTAACTCTAGTTTACTAAAAGCATCTCAGCCAATGAAGACATTAATTATCAACAACTAAGAAAATATTAAAAAAGTATGTTAATTTTAATAAAATACCTCAAAGCCGTAAAGTTAAAAAGAAAACGAAGTTTGCATTATATTAATGTAGCAAATGTCCTAAAATCAATCGATGACTTAATAATAAAGCTTCAAATGCATAATGCAACGAACAAGCATGTTCTCGAATATAAAAGTATATGCTAAGAAGAACTACTTCCTTTCGTTTCTGCATTTTATTTTATTTCGATTTATTTTATATATGCATTGGCCTGATTCGATATTCTGTGCTAATATTTACCTAAATCCAAGGAAAGTACAGCGAGATAAATCTAAAGCTAACTATACGTCTACTTTTTATTCAATCTCTTCTTTATATTCTTTTTTGTAGTTTTACGTGGAGTAATATAAAATGAAAAACTTTTTTACGACTGTACCAACCTACCAACGTACAAAGTGCGGTTTTACAGCTGAACCTTCACAAATGTACTCTTTTTTGTTTTCCTTATTTCGTTTTTATATCATTCTTATAACATACAAGTACGATAAATTTGCCAAACTTGTTTAATTTTAAATGCGCACTGCTTCGAGGGTATTTCTATCAGAACGTGAAAAATAAAAACAGTAGGCAATTAAAAAATCACAGATATTATGATAAATGGGTTACTGATTTTAGAGTAAACAATGTTGGTTGTCGGATAAAATGCAAAACTATCAGCTGAATTTAATTGTTACGTTGATTGTAAAAACAAAATGGACCAATCCATTACAAAAATCCAGCAGACTTTTAGCTTAAATTATGTGTATTTTATTTATTAATCATTTTGTTCAAAACTTACTACGGATTGCTTTGGCAAGTGGCTAATACGCGTATTTAAGCAAAATCGGTTAAACAATTCTTGATGTGAGAACTTATAAATAATTGCAGCAGAATTTATTTAACAAGACCGATTTTTTATTTTAAGGTTCTGATATTCAAATATTTAATTTAATTAGTTTTTTGTTTACCTTTTTATATAGAAAATGAAACAAAAATAATAAAAACGTTCTAGTGGGACAAATGTCTTCTCCACACTATTATATGGAGTCGAAGCTTGGACCACGAAGAAAAGAGAAAATAAAAGACTAGAGGCCTTCGAAAGATGGTGTTATCGAAGGATGCTTAGGATCTCTTGGGTGGATCACATAGCGAACGTAGAAGTGCTTCGCAGGATGAATAAGGAGGAAGAAATAATATTAACCCTCAAGAGAAAGAAACTAGAATATCTAGGCCATGTGATGAGCGGAACACGATATTCCCTGCTTAGATTAATAATGTAAGGGAAAACACTGGGAAAAAGGAATATAGGAAGAAGGATAATGACGTGGCTCAGGAATCTAAGAGAATGGTCCAATATGAGCTCCAACCAATTGTTTAGGGCGGCAGTGGACAAGATAAAAATCGACATGATGATATTCAACCTCCGTTAGGAGAAGAAACCAGAAGAAGAAGGGACAAATGTGATTGGACTTAGGGATAGAATAAAGATTTTAAAAAACTACAAAATACGGCGTTTATACAACCCAAATATCTTTGGGATAATCCGCCTCCTAAGAAATGGCAGCTCTTTGTGATTGTATTTAACACTTCTAACACAAGAAGATGAATTAGTAAGGGAGACAGTTATCTATAAATAGTACATGCTTAACAGGTTAGCATCATTATCTTCGATAAACGTATTTTTTTTTAGTTCACATCATTTAGTAAAATGCTTTTCGTATTTTCAAGAATATGTATGTATTTTACCTAAGCAGACAACAAAAATAATAAAGAGATGGACATACGTTAAATGTGTTATTTAACTTTTGAGATTATACTTTTTTTTTGCGTTTGGACTTTCAGCTTAGGAAATCTCAGGAACTCTAGTTACCCCCCTGGAACATATAACACCTGCTAAATAGTGAATTAAATAGTTACTGCTCCATGTGTGATGTGTACGTATGTGTAAGATCGTGTTGCTCTACGTCCTAGGCCAGTATTCGGAGGAGAGCGTCGTTAATTACGTGTCTAACGACGAATGGTCACCAGGGGCATTCGAACCAAGGACTAGGACAACGCTAGCTTGACGCTCTACTTTCATTAAAAAAGGGTTTAAATAATTTTTTGAAAATTAAAAGCTTTGCAGAAGTTTGTTCAAACATAGGTTAAACATTTTCGGGCTGAAGATTATTACGCTGCTTAAGAAATAAGAAATTTCAGGTGGCTTTGTCTCTTTGTAGTTTAAAATTACTTGGAATTTTAATTTAAAATTAAGGTTTTCTTGAAATCCAAAACTTTTCAGGACGTTTCTTCAAAAATATTCAGATTTCTGTATGCTAAAATTTTTCAAGTTGACTGAAAATTGGTACTGATATGTTGATTTCAATAATAGTATCTTCAACAAAACTAGAAACACTGAATAGTAGCGCTTTTCTGAATATTATATTTCTGATCAATCCAGCTTTCTCATAACTTCCCCACTTCATGTTCCGATACACATCGCTTTCTTGGACGCCCAACATCGCTTCGTCCTTTTGGTTTGTAGTTCAAAGTAGCTTTCGGGATCTTATCTTTTGCCATTCTGTTTACACGTAGACTCCAGTTGTTTCTATATTCTTGAATTTTTTGCTTTGAGATTAAAGATATCTAATTCGTCCCGAATATCGACCTTTCTAAGCATGTCTGGTTTTGTACAGCCTTTTACACTACGTAGGAACTTCATTTCTGCTGACTGAATATTTGATTCTTGTTTCTTAGAGGGTACCCATGCTTCGCTGCCATAAATGATAGTAGGAACCACCATAGTTTTATAAAATTTGAGTCGCGTTTCTTTGTGGTTTTATTTTATGTATTGCACCATATATTGTTATAAACGTTGCCACTTTATTGTCAGGATCTTGTGATATCTCGCATCCTAAGTAATTCAATTTTGATACTTGTTCAATTATCTCGTTGTTTTTACGATTTTAGTTCTAATTCTGTGTTTTCCCGAAAATGCAATTGTTGTAGTTTTAATCCTTGACATTTTTAGTATGTATTGTTTTCATATATTGTTTAGACCGAATATGGCTCTTTGTAGATTACCTTTCCTGTTTTGTATTATCACCATGTCCTCTGCATATAAAATCGAGCTTAAACGTACCTATATCTGGGTTTAGTTGTATTCCCGTGTCGATGTCTTGTTTCCATCTCCTAATGAGTATTAAAAAGAATCTGAGAAATACAACAGCCCTGTCTTACTCCTTTAATGGTGGCCACTTCATTTGTCATTTTTCTCTTTTTATGATAATTGTTATGTTTCAGTAAAGACTACGTCTTGCTTCAATAATTCCATATTAAGATCATCTAGTCCGGCTGCCTTTCTGTTTTTTGCGGCCTTTAGTGCTTTTGTTATTTCTTGCATTTTTATATCATCCAAACGTATGCCGTCGCTTTGCGTATATTCTTGTTCTGCTATATTATTTTTGTCGTAACATAGATCTTTATAATGTTCTACGCAAAGGCTGTTGTCTATATTATCTACTTCTATATTTTCTCTTTCAGTTTTTCCAGCATTTTCATTGCCTTATATGCCATTACTTCCTCTCCGTGTAGGTCGTGTTCAATGTGGTTAATGAATCTATCCTAAGATTCTTGTTGTCCTCTTCTTACTATATTTTTAACGTAATTCTTAAGTATGCTACTTGTTTTGTTTTTATTGCTTCTTGTACCTCTTTTGTCCATATTTTTAGACCATCTTCTTTCCTGTATCCATTTTTAGTTCCTAAGGATTGTAACGGTACTGTTACTTTTAATATAAATAAGTAAATAAGGAAGCCCGCCTGCTTATAAAAGCCTCTGTTATGCTGATACGGGGTGACTAACTCGCTGACAGGGTTGGGTCAGTACCTGCTCTTATTAGGTATATTTGATCCTAATATAAAGCTTAAACAAAATAAAAAGCCCATGCAAGTTATGTTTTACTAAATTTATATTTATGTAAAGACACCCGAACAACTTAATTATCTAACCTTATGCTACACTTAATGTTCGTTTACGTAATATTCTTAGTAAGTGCACTTACACGAGGTCCGGAGGGCGGCGTGGCGTTTGAAGCATCGCGTCGTGTTTGCAATGGCGTGGCGTCTTATGAGGAAGCCGTGGCCGTAGCGTCGTTGTTGCAATAATGACGTGGCGTCGTCTGAGTAAGCTGTCTTCTAAACGGACCCGCTGGTCTCGTTTTCTGCAGTCGACAGTGGCTTCTTAATACTTCGTGCCTTATAAAATGGACACCACTGGTCCTATATTTTATAAGGCTATCCCCGATGTCTGCTTAATATTTGGTTGTACACGCGCACAATACGCTTGTCTTGAAGCGAAGCACCTCTGGCTTCTTTCTTGGTGTCACACCAAGTGTCCTTTTTTTGCCGCCAATTTACCGTATCACCCACGCCTGTGCCTTTTCCATACCGCACCCCGCAAACAAAATGACCTAAAATTGGTGTTACTAACCCCAACATCTGTATGGGGTTTCGGGCGCGTTACAGGATTCTTTGGCTGGTGCTTTTATTTCTTCTTTTTTATTTTCCCATTCTGTTTCTACGTTTTCTGTTGTTCTTTTTTGTGTAGTTCAATTTTGGATACTACTGAATAAGTAAAGCGATGTCGTAGCCTATGAATACGTGCGTATCTTTCATTTGTTTTGGATGGTTTGTTGGTATAACTATCTATGATATAGTCGATTAATGATCTTCATCCTCTGGCTGCCCAAGCGTAATTATGTATATCGTTTTGCGATAAAAGGTGTTTGTTACTTTTATTTCATTGAATGAGACAAAGTCTCTGAATAGTGCTCCATTTTCATTCAATACTTCTCCCCCAAATGTTCATATTAGTCCTGGGATTGGAACTTTCTCCACTCTTGCGTTTAAATCTCCGGCTAATATGAGATGTTCTTTGTTGTGTCGATCTATAACCTGTATGGAAGACGCCTTTTCAGAAAACAGTATAAAATCTTTCTAGATTTTAAGACGGATTAGAAGATATGATTTTATTTTAAATTTCTAATTTTTACGTTTTGAAAAAATGTTAACTGAACAACTGAACTTGAAGTGAAGTGAAAGAATAATATTGTTCTAATTTCGTAGGTAAAAGCAACGTTCTTTAGAAATTCAAATGCACATAATTAAAATATAACCAGTTGGTTGTGATATATAAAAAAATTATTTACTCTTCAAAAAGAAATTAAAGCAATTTAGTAATGAAGTTCGAGGGATAAATTATAATTTGAAACGCAACACGTTGATGAAACAATTTTTTCATTAAAAAAATTCGATTAGTGTTTAGCGTTTCATAATTATGCTTTCTACAATTCGTATTTATGAGTAATCAAACTGGCCTGGAAAATTCGAAAATTACAAATCAAAAAGCGAAAATGTCGTGCGTCGGATATTTATTACACAATCAAACACTTGTATCAGACATGAAAATGGGTAAATCACGTTCCCAATTAAAAACAAACCCCAACTCAATATGTTTTGGCGATCCGGTGGCACAAGGTAGTTTTTCAGGTTACACTTTACCATTTGTATACTGGAGAAACAATAAATTACTATAAAAATGTAGTACCGCCCAGCTCCTAATGCCAAGGAGTAATACTAATAGCGTGTCTGACCAGTTTACAAACTGTCTGGTTACTTTACAAAGTGCACCAGCATTTTGCTAACAGATAACCGAGCAAGGATAACACTTAATCAGGGGTAAAAAGGATTTCGATCTTACACGCTTTATTGCGAGGATCTGTCATGTGTAATGGGGTCTGTGGCGTGCTAATTTCACATGCTGCAAAAATTATAGCAGGTTATTCTACGAGAATTATTACGAGAGATTATGTTGTACGGCGTGATGAAGTAGTACCGTCCTCTTGTTTTCATATTTTAGAGTGGTTTTATTTTTATTACGTCTTGTTCGCGGTAAGCTTTGCTCACACATACCGTTTAATTTTCGTTGCAAATTTCACCTCATCGTAATATAAATTGCCTAATTCTAGAATTCAAATGAAAATTAAATTGTACGCTGACTTTGTTATTTGTCTTTTTAACGCTTCTTGATAAAGTTGTCGCTTTCATGAATATTTAAACTTTTAGGGAGCGGTCGTTTTTCGGGCTTTGTTAACGTTACTGGAAAGGAGATACGATTTCGATTAGATATGGGAAAAAATAACTCGCAGTAAGTGTTATTTTTTCTGTAGTTTTAAGCCATTAATCTCAAGTTAATAATTTCTCCGTCTCAAAACATCATCAAAATTAGTTCAACGCAAAAAAGGAAACCTCAGTAGGCGCCATGCATTTAACCAACAAAATTCCCCAAATTTCCCCACTTTTTCTGCCTAAATAAATTTTTGCTGTGATACTTTTTAGAAATTCACACTCCAGAAAAATAACCTTAAATTTTTTGGGAATAATAAACATAAATTTGCAGCTTAATATCTAAATCACAGTACAATAATGAAATTTAAACATACCGTTGAGTTATTTGTTAATGTTTGCTGTTTTATGTCACATAATTTAGATACCTGAAAATCTATTTGTTGTGTAAATTAAATTAAATTAGATAATGCATTTGGTTTATGTTTCGAAATTGTTGGATTTATTTGGTTTTCACTGCAATGCAGGTATCACATAATTTGTTGAATTAAATATTTTGAGTGCTCCGATAAAACGTTTACAGTTGATAAATAAAATTACTAGAAAATCGATACGTATATTGTACTGTAAATATTTGATAATAATAGCAATAAGTACTTAATAATTATTTTGATAATTTTTTCAAAGATTATTAACCATTTAATCTCCTTAAAGATTTACTGTTACTTAAAGTTTACTACAAAATTAATAAGTGAAACAAAACTATGTAATTACTGCAAAAATCTTGGAATCAAAGTCATCAAAAATTACACCAAATAAAAAATTCGCGTATTCCCATACGAAGCTGAAAAATCCAATATTTGGTACTCCCCTGTTTTGGGGGATAGAAATTCCAATAAAAGTAGGACGGCCGTTCGTCTTTCCGTTTGTTTTTATATTCCGTAATCGTTATTGACAGTTTATAACCGCTTCCTGCTGAGTTTCGCTGTACTTGTGTAAGTATTTGTCGGTTACGGATGTTCATAGAATGGAGCTTTGTCAGTTATCCTAGGGTACCTAATGATTGATAGATTTCTAGCCTTTTAGAAAAGGGGGAACGTAGCGTTAAGGATTTAGTTACATATATTTACAAGGGCGCTCGAATTTTAAAAATAATGGCAATACTTGTAGCTGAAAGCAAAAATGGAGATTTTGATTTGTTTTATTTATACTGCTCTTTGGTTTTACTCTTAAATCTGGAGCAAGTATCAATCAAATTTAAATTTACGGAAGTGTGTTTTGGTATAAGGAATTCATGGTCCTTTTGGATCACAGTAGGCCATGATTTCATCTCGTTATTAAATTTACTTGAGCAATAAACAGCCTTTTATTAATTTATAACGTTGACAGTTAAGTTCAATGACGGATATACTTTTGACAAATATTGGTTGTTAGAGCTACTATGAGTTGAATGACAGAATCGAATTTTCAGGTGTTAATGATGGTTCTATCTCGAACCATAACCCAATTCTTTTTATCAAATTTACTCGAAAAATAAACAGTCTCTTATTTTAGGCCGTTGAAGGTTATGTTCCAAGGAGGATATACTCTTGACAAATTATTGGTTATCACGGCTTCTCTGCCTTGAATTACAACCGAATTTAGAGCTATTAATGGTGGTTCCATCTAGAATCATAATCTAGTTTTTTTTTTTAATAAATTTATTTGAAAAATAAACAGTCTTTTATTTTAGTGCTTTCAAAGTTAAGTTCCATGGAGGATATACTCTTCATAAATATTGGTTGTTAGAGCCACTCTGACTTGAATAGCAGAATTGAATTTATAGCTGTTAATGGTGATTATATCTTGAACTATAACCTAATGCTTAATTTATTACATTTACTTGAAAATAAACAGCTTATTATTTTAGGGCGTTGAAAGTTGTGTAGGTTCCATGGAGGATACAATCTTGACAAATATTGGTTGAATGACAAAATTAAATTTACAGCTGTTAGAGGTGGTTCCGTCACGACCATAACCTAATCTTTTTAATAAAACTTTAGTTGAAAATAAACGTCCCTTTATTTTAGGGTGTTGAGAGTTGAATTCCATGGGGGATTTACTTTTGACAATTATCGGTTTTTAGAGCGAGTCTGACTCGAATCACAGAATTAAATTTACAGTTATTAATGGTGGATCTATCTTGAACCATAAACTAATTTTTTTTAATCAAATTTACTTGAAAAATAAACAGCCTTTTATTTTAGGGCATTGAAGGTTAAGTTTCATGGACTTAACAAATATTGGTTGTTATAGCTACTCTGACCTACTAGGTTGTTTGAAAAGTCCCGGGCCTAAGTAAGAAAACAGTTTTATGGCAAAACCATTTTTATTCTTCAACATAGTTTCATTCGAACTCAACACACTTAGTCCAGCGAGACTCCTTTAGAGAAATAGTCGGCACCGAACTCCTTAAAATAAGCGTTTGTGGCGGCTTCAACTCCATCATTCGAGTAAAGTCTCTTCCTTTGGGAACAAATAGTAGTCGCAGGGGGCCATGTCCGGAGAATACGGAAGCAATTCGTAGCCCAATTCATTCAATTTTTGCAATGCAACTTTGGACTTGTGAGGCGGTGTGTTGTTCTGATAGAAAAAAATTTTCTTCCTCGCCAAATGCGGCCGATATAGTACGGGCCAGTGATGGTTTTGCCGGTCTCAAGATAATTTATGAGAATTATGCCACGTGCAACCCAAAAAACAGTGACCATAACTTTTTCCGCCGATTCTTGCGTCCTTAGTCGTTTCGGAGCATTTCCACCGGGTTCTACCCACTGTTTTGACTGCTGTTTTGTCTCAGGTGTATAGTGGTGGATCCATATTTTGTCTATGGTAACATATCGACGCACAAAACATCCGCTAGTTCAAGCTTTTGGTAGATAGTGAGCATGCACGCCACCCACCGCGCACAAAGTTTCTTCATACCCAAGTGCTGATGTAATATGTTGAAAACCCGTTCTGATGAAATGTGTACCGCTTTCGCAATCTCACACACTTTCATTTTCCGGTCTTCAACAACCATACGATAGATTTTTTTGAAAATTTTTTCATAGTCACGCCAAAAGACCTCCCAGAGCGTGGTTCGTCACTTGTGCTCGTTCTACGCCGTTTAAACTCAGCCATCCATCGTTTGACCTTTGTATTCGACGGAGCAAAGTCACCATAACATTTATCGAGCTTTTCTTTCGTTTCGTTGGCGGTTTTGACTCGCAAAAAAAAAGTTTTATGATCACACAAAATTCACTTTGTTCCATGGTTTACAAAAATACTGAGGTGATGACCCTTCGATGACTGTTGACACCAAATTACTTGTCAGATGTTAATGAAATTTTATATTTGGCCTTTTAACGGTTGATACTTATTGCAAATAATAAGCATTCGGTACAACTACCGCCATCTCTTGGTTAGGTCTGGGACTTTTCAAACAGCCCTTGTATTAGTTCAATGACAGAATTGAGTTTGCAGCTGTTAACGGTGGTTCTAGCTTGAATACTTTTTTCTATTAAATTGATGAGGTTGACTGTTGGCTTCTTACACTACCTAACAAGAGTTGCATCTCAGTCGAGTGAAATTCTTTTAAAATCCGACTACAACTGGGATTGGAACCTGTGGTCTCTTGGTAAACCTTAAAATCGATGCAACATTATTTTAATTGTTAAGGTACGTTTATGCTGCTTTAAACAAGTTTTCATTAGGTCTATATTTAAAAAACAAGTGATAAGATAACTGAAAATAAATATTTAATTTTCTAAACTTGGCAAACATAAGTAAGTGAAAGATTACAAATTCCTTAAATTGTTAAACAACACAATAACTGCAGCTGAAATTCCGATGTGTTTATTAAAGGCTTTGCTGAGCTTTCAGCTTTGCATTTAAGGATAATTTTTGAATTATCTATCAAAACTGCTACTTTTCCTGAATTTTGAGAAAAAGCCTAAAATTCTACATACTATTTTAAAGACTAGTGCTAAATGCTTAATAGATAACTATAGACCTATTAGTAATTAACTATATCTCCGTTTGCTAAGGTTTTTGAAAGAACGATTTACAATAAGTTATACTGTCTGGTGGAATAAGTCACTTTTTTAAGTCAACAATATTATTAAAGACCGAGATACAAGTACCAAATTATTGACCTTTTTGGGGTATGTTTTAAATTGCAGATATCGACCAGGTTGCATTTTCACCGACCTTTCGAAGGCATTTGACACCTTGTCGGATATAATATTTTCGAACGAGCTTGATAGTACAGTTTAAGTGAAAACTTTGTACTTTTTGTTATAAGTTACCTTGAGAATAGGCATGTGAACAGTCCTCTTACATTTTCAAACCATCATGAAGCGTTCCCCAAGGCACTATCCCAGGTCCTCTGCTGTTTGTTTAGTATGTAAATGATTTGTGTGCGGTTTTGTTTTTGTAGGTTATTTATGCTAATGATTTTTAAACATAATTTCATATTATCAAAAAATAAAACGGTAAATGAACGTCAGTATCTTGAAAGTGGTGCAATGGGAATCGTTTAAAACTCAATTTATTTCTTAAGTGCAAAGTTATAAATTTTGACAGAATTAGAAACAAAAAGGATTCATTTTCAAATTAATAATACTAGTATTTCTAGAGTGTCCAAGGTTACAGATTTTGGCGGTTTATTTAATTCTAAGACGTTCTTTAAGGATTACAATAACTGCTGTATAATTAATAAATCTCAATACAATTTTTAATTTGTGTTAAGAAGCTCTACAGTTTTACAGATCTAAATGTGCTAATTTTGTATTGCTTGTTAGTAAGACCTTTGGTTGAGTACATTCTTGTAATATGGATGCCTGGCACCTATTCATTAATTAATAAAATAATAAAATTGAAGATGTACAAAAGTTTATAACCTTTTAAATGATTTAGAATTTAAGCAGTATATCCCAATACTATAGCGTAACTAAATTAGTTACTAGCATTATGTAATGAAAAATGTTTAAATATCATAACATCAGACTCTAGAAGAAAATTTTGATGTTTAAGCCTTTTATACAAAATTGATACCTACTGTAAGATTAATGAAAGTAATTTGCTATATTTTATCAAGGTTTCTAATATCATATTGCGGAATATATCATAAGTGGTGAATAACCGTAACAAATTAAATTACGCATAATTTAAATCTTTTCAAAAATTGTTCACGACCTATTCCAGTCATTAATGTATGGTTGCTAATCTAACAAACATTTTTTCGAAATGAGTCATTTAACTAATAAATTATGAAAATATTATCCTTGATAGATTCCATAATGCGTTTTTAAAAAGTTCCTGACTGGAGATGCCTACTTAATGCGAACTAAATGCCCTTCAAATTTAACTTTCGGCAATCGTTTGAACTGATTATGTAAATTTTATCTCAATCTTTATGAAGTGGGAAGTCGACTTAGGGATTCCTTGAATTTTAACCACTCACTTAAAATCGGAGAGGATCTTGATGTCAAGTTGGACTTTAATTTTTCTGAATAATAATCGACTAATTTTTTATTATAGTTTTAATCAGTATTAATGATTTATTTGTTTATCCGAAAATTTTTGAACTCTTTTGCAATATCATTTTGTTTCAAAAATCTTACAGCCAAAATTTTTTAATTCTTACTTCGGCTCCAATTAGAGAGCTGTTTGAGATTGTTTATTGGTTGAACTTGCAGCATCTAATTCCTGAATAAATCCCTCTTACAAAATAATTTATTATTTACACGTTAATGAGATTCGATATTTATACCATGTTCTACCACTGTTTATAGTCGATTATGCAAAGCCAAATAATGTAATTTTAGTTTGGTACTTCCGCCCCTTAAATATTGTAATGGTTTTAAAACGTTTTATTTAAAACTTCGGTTCGTAGTGTGAATTATTTATTAACAAATATTAAAATTATTAAGCAACGAAGAAACACGAAATAACAACTTATCACTAAAACACAACACTAATGTTAATTCTCATACAAAACACTAATATTAACTCGTAACACTAATTAATTTATTTGTACAGTTTGTTTATTTATAACTATTCACGGTCATTTATACTAACTTTACCGACTCACATATTCGCGACCGTTTTGTAGGCTGGATTAGACTAACTGTGTTCATTTGGTCGCGCCTTATATATCACAGCTTCGTCCTTCCAGAACTTCATTCCAGAACGTTCTCGTAGTCGCGCGACCGTTCTGGAAGCTTTTCGGTGGATGACGCACATGATCCCATACGTGTGCTGACGCATATCGTTACAATATACTTCGTAGCCACCAATATTTTCTTCAGATGTATGTTACTCTTAATTCTTGATACATGCCATCGATTACTTTTATAAACATATAGTAGGGTTTTTTATAATACAGAATAAGTTATAAACTGCATAATAAAACTTTTAATCCACCACCGAAAATTAGAAAAGTAATATTTTTTTTTAAGATTTGAGAAGGTCGAGAAAAGTCGGATCTTCAATATTTTCTTTTTTGCTTTAGGTAGCTATATGTTAACATTTAAAGATTTCAACTTATAAAAATAAAAAATATTTCTTTAAATAAAAATATGTAATTACGCTGATTCTAACACCAAACAGTTAATGATAAAAGGAAAGCGAGAAACAGATGGTCAACTACCAGAACAGTAGGAAACAAGACTACATTCAATAAAGAAACTGATACGTGAAATTAAAAACAATTTGATAAAATAATATCTTAGCAGGCTATCGGCTACTGAGGCAACTGAGTAGATGACTAAGAAGATAAAAACACCGACGATTAGAAAACAGAACAATGAATGTGCAAGAACAGATAAAGAAATAGCAGAAGCGTTCGCGGAATATCTAGGAAATGTCTTCCAGTCATTAGCAATAGAACCAGAACGACGAAGATGTTGAAGAACTTCTAGAAGCACCAAAGCAGATATATTCTCCAATGGCAAAATTCAAAATCCAAGAGGCAAATTCGGTCGAAAACAAAACCAACTGAAGGGCCAGGATTCGAGATTCCGAAAAAGCCTATCAAGCCATAACACAGATCTTCAATGCAGCCTTGAGAACAAGTTACTTCCTAAGCAAATGGAAGGTCGATCAAGGCATTATGTTGACGAAACCTGATAAAAAAACGGAAACAATACCATCATATAGACCTATTAGCCTTTTTCCGGTGTTGTCTAAATTGATACTAAATCAAATGCAATCTATTTACGATCAAAAGGAACTTATCCCAAACCGCCAGTTGGGTTTTAGAAACAAACATGGGACAATCGCTTGGTAAACAAGATCGACAGTAGTTTAGAGATCAATCGATACTGTTCAGCAAATAATTTGAAGATCCTTTTTCGGAAACTATTTACCAAAAGTAGCATATGTTAATTGAAATTTTTGTCTACTAAATTATGAACAACTGCACTATATTCTCTACTCTGTGACAGTATAAGAAATTGATAAAGCTTCACTGATACGCTGAATGAAGTAGCTCCTATATTTTATTTAATATCTCGCTCTTCCACTATGTGACTCTGGTCTCCGGAGTCATACGAGTATTCAATTAACAGTTAGGTTCATTTTACAATATGTGTGTATGTAGATTCCTATCATGAAAAAATTAAATATTGTCATTTTGCAGTACGTATTTAATTGATCTGAATTGCAGGTTTTAAACCTGAGATATCTGTCGCAGGTGTAGAAATAAATTACAATACATATATTATCTTCTAAGGATTTTACCGCAAGTTACATCAAGCCTTGAATCCTTTTATCGTTCTACGTGTTCAACAAATTAATATTCTTGTATAATAAATTAAAGGGAATCTGGGCGTTTAAAAATTTTCAAAACAATTTATTTGTTGTGCAGTAATAATAATAATAACTACAAATACCTGCTTTTATGTAATAAGCATTCTAAACCTCTGAATAAATAAATCTGCGATTTTATAAAATGTAGTAAATGATGAAAAACAGAAGCATACTTTATAGTCCTTATACCCTTTCTAAAACGCACAATGACATAAAAAGGACTTTAGAAATGTACACACAATGCACAAGGATGTATTTTCAACGTTCCTTATTCCCGAGAACTTTCCTCTTCAATATTAAACTTCATGGGTTCTCGTTCCTGGGATCAACTCTGCTCTGTCACTCAGGAACTGGAACCGAGCCGCAATCTTTGTTATCCAGGCTAATGCCGTTTGACAATGGCGTAATCCCTTAATCCTATACCCTATGGCCGCCGTCTACTCTATACCCATAGATTTTCTTTATAAATCCACTGTTATAATAATAGCACACATTCCGTTTTAATGCAGGCGCGTACTTTTCTAATGTAACTTGAACATTTTTACTTTATTAATAACGCTTAGCCTTTCAGGATCATTACCCGCTGAAAACACGTACTTTATCAGAAAGGACGGCGGCGTCCGGCACTTCTTAATATCTCCGTTTCACGCAATGACAAATAAACGGGTTGGCAGAAGCCACCTGCCGGATTCCCCGCATGCATATATGCGGTGTGGTGACTTATTAGTATTCCGGCACTGTGATACATGACCACATTTTATAGAGTGACCCGCCCCAGTTGTTAATTACTGTTGTTAATAAATCTCCATTTCGCGCCTACAGCTACTCCTGTTACACAAAGCTTTTGAGCACACCGCCTACAGCACGTTTTCCCATTTTTAATAATATTATTTCGCATTTTGTGGGACGCGTGTATAAACTGTCAGTCCGCGATAACTGACCTAAATAAATGAGATTTATAACTAACTTTGAAATTTTTTTTCTCTGTTTCGGCATTAGAATGACTTCATTAAAGCACGCATTTTGATGCTTTAATGAGCTTCATTAATACATGATTTTTGGTGATATTTTGTTTTCAGGAATTGGTATGCTACATTGCATCTAAGCAACTAACAAAATAAATAAAGCCTGTCAATAAAGCTATGAATACTTTTTGATATTTTGATTTAGCAAAAACGTAAATGAAGGGGTTAGAATTTCGATATTTAAAACTACTATTTATTTGGTGGCAAAACCCGCAAAACGAACCAAGTGATTTTCGATGTTTTAAAGTCAACCACCGAGATCGACTAGTTAACTGAAAAGGCGTGGAAACGCTTTAAATCGTATTTTGGTTAGGAAAATGAGTGAAAACTATATTGCTAAAGGTAGGACTTTATGTTATAGTATAAAAATTGTTTTATAATTTGATAAAATTTAAAAAAAAAAACCGTTTCAAAGGTGATTGTTGGCATAACCTAAAAATAAGTTTTTTAGTATAACTTCTAGCTAAATGCAACTATAATTCTAGAGATTCAGACCAATCCAAATTGTTCCCTAACCTGAGGTCAATCAAAACCAGGATAATAGTGAATCGTCAGTAGTTCCGACACTAAAATTCATCGTAAGTTACATTTAATTTCAAAATATTTTTTAATTTAATAAAGTTGGTTTAGTTTGGCTTAGATTGAATCGTTTTTATTGTTTATATTCCTAGTTTTCATTAGATTAAAAAAAACATTTAGAAGCTAAAAAATATCTTTTATTTTAGTTTCCGTAAAACGGGGCAACATCGTCAGTTTGGAAGTTGAATGTACGACACTGTAAATATAACCTGCACACTATCCGTTGTGGTTGCATTTCGTGTGTTTGTTCTTCGTAGGATTAGTACCTTTGTGAAAATAATGCCGAAAAGAAATAGAAAAGTGTTGGCAGGTAGCAGTTACCAGCGTTATGACCTCCACTTAGTTGAACACGCACTGCAAGATATTGGAAATGGCCTCTCGGTGCCTGCTGCTATAAATCAACTTTCGGCTTGGTCTTATCCGTTAACAAAGTTTGAAATAAGACTGATTATCAAAGGTTATCTCGTTAAACAGGGAGTTGCAATTACGATTTTCCTGTGTGGGTTAATAGAACGAAACAACTTGACCCAAAGATCAGCGACCAACATCAAGCGTAACCTATACTGTAGCCATTTTGTGCTTTAATATAACTTAAAAAAATAAAAACTGATGCCAAAATTTATATATTTTGTTTATACTATGTCGAAGTTGATTTTACAAACGTGCAACTTCGTCTTTAGGTGAACACAAGTTAGGCGAAGAAGTTGTCCCAAAATCGGTACAACTTCGTCAGGTTTTTTTCAGCAATTCTTCAGTCGTGTAAACGTTATTTATAAGAACTAAAAAATGGGTAATATTTGCCGAACTCTAATTGTTATATATCACCTACTTTTATTAGCCTAAAAAAATCCTATAGAGATACAGCGCGGTAAAAACCTGTCGGCTCCACTTTTAGGCGAAAACAGTTCAGTTTTAAGAAAATGTCGACTACATTATTTTCTTTACCAACTGATAAGTTATATGCTACGTATCCACTAACTATTACAATAAAAAAAACTACAAAATGTGTCTTTTCTGACGGACAAATATGTACCCAAAAATGATAAATGGTACTATGATACTGTAGCAAAAGCAGAAGAACCTGTAACCGACGATGTTGAAGTTGAAATGGGTTAAACATAGAGAAACTATTTTTTATAGCTTTTTCCTTAATAAACGTTCATAACACTCATTTTCTTTCGTTGTGTTTTATTCTTGCGGCAAAAACTGGACAGCTCCATTTGAGAAAAGAAAATTCTATACATTACTCTTGACAATAAAATCATTTTCCCTTATAACTATCTTAACCCTTCTCTTACCGACCTATTTTTTTTACGATAACTACCTGGGGCCCAATTCTTGAAACCACTCGCTACCGAAACGTATACGCTAGGAAGCGAGTACTTGATAGCGCATTGGCTAGTAGCTAATGCGCTATCAAGTACTCGCTTCCTAGCGTATACGTTTCGGTAGCGAGTGGTTTCAAGAATTGGGCCCCAGGTGGGGTGCACTTGCACCCCAGTTGTTTTAAAGCCTAAAACAAATTAAAATGGCCAGTTTTCCTTATTGTGAGAACACTTGATCCCTATTGACATCTAGTAAGACCAATTCTATGGAAAGAAAACTTTATTTAGCAAAAATATCAAAAACAGTAATTTATTAACAAGTTAACGCTTATTCATCAATACAATTTTGACAAATCAATTTGTTTGTGAAATGTTCAGTACAAATAAACTTTTTGCAGAGAGTACACTGTTGCCTCGTATTTCTGTCACATTTTCAGTCGCAGAGATGACAACGATCTTGTACTTTTGTTGCAAATGCTGTTGCGCTCATAGTGGATTGGGGCACCCCGCTCTACCAAAAGTAAACTATTTTTTTAATGAGTACTGCTTTAAGGATATTTTCAACGGTATTTAACCTAAAAATCAATTAAATGAAGCTACTAAAAGGCTCAGGTCCCAAAAAAAATTCTAAAACACTTTATTCTAAGAAATTCAAGTCTGGGGTGCACGTGCACCCCGGCTAGTAGGACAAGGGTTAAGATAGCAATATCTACATATTCCAACTATTTTTGTTAAATTTTTCTTATCGTATTTTAAACAGTTTGTTTTTGATACCTACTGTAAAATTCAAACAAATGGATCTGATCGGTTGTTGCACCGAGCCCTTCAATTGTTCATCCAACATTACAATTTAGTTAATTTTATCAATATTAATAACAAATTCGAATTTACAAAATGCGTACAAAATACACATTCCAATAATATTAATGTGCAAAACCATAAACGTCAAACATACCACTGTTACCAACCTAACTATTCTACCAAAAAATTCCCTAATGGAAATTGTCAACTAATTTTATAAAAAATTATAAATAAATAACGTAAATGAAAGCCGAAACAGAGAAAATAGTATAAAAAACTCGTTACAGAAGGCAATTCGGGCACTCGTCCGTTCGGACACTCGCCGCAAAGCGGCTCGTGTCCAAATTTCGGACTCGTCCGCGAAAATGTTGCCTTCTGTAACTTGTGTTTTAATATACTATTACCGTGAGTTTTAAGCAACGGACTCGCTAGTACATTTTAACGAAACAAAAGGTTATAAAGCTGTCATTTTATGTGCGGACCTAAATTTTACGCCCCTAATATTTTTTATTTTATTTAATATAAATGTTTTTGACCTTACATTTTTAGCATTCTATTTTATTCCCTTAGCTGGATCAAATATAATGGGTGCCCATTATAACTCGCAACGCCTTCTGAATCGGCAACCACCCATATTTTCTGTAAGATTTCCTGTGACCCGTAATGTGTGTTGCCTACTTTCGAGTCAGTAAGAGGTTATGAAAAACAACTAGCACGCTGTATTTTACCTTCTTATCATTTGTTGAAGTATTTCGCTCACCATCTTTGTATTTCATACCGATTCAAATTTCTGATGTGCTTATTATTGCAAGGGAATTGAGACAGGTCTATTGAATTCCGTAAATCTCACGCTGAGTCCTTTAAAAACACGGAGATTTATGAAAACCAAAACTTTTGATGTTTTCTTAACAAAGTTGGATAGAACTCCTTTTTTCTCCTACCATTAGGCTTATTGTGCTCACCCTAATGTATTTCAAGCAATTTTGTCCTTCGCTGGCTACATACTCATATCTTCGGGTTCCATGTTAGTGGGCCCAAATATGGGCTGCCTGCATTTTATCGAAGCATTACACCTGCATAATATATGCATTTCTGGTTCCTGCTTGTAGATCTGCAGTCAGGGTCAGCTTTATAATCTCCAATCTTCCACAGGTGGTCTTTAACAGTCAACTACCCTGTTAGTAAACATATGCAGGCTGACACAACGCAACACCATAAAAACATTATGCATAGTGGCGCCATCTCTATGTAATACCCGAAACCTTTCACTCTGCCCTAGTAAGGTTATTTCAAAACCAAAAGAACTTGATTGGGGAAATACAAATGCTGCACTTTTAGCAATATTTTCAAGACCAACAAAGTAAGATTCATAGTTTTACACAGATGATTTAAAATTGATACTTGTACTGGCCTGGGTGAAAGCTATCCTATATGCACCTACCTTTCAACTATTGCCTAAGAATACATAGCAAGGGAGGTAAATACATTTACTCTTATTTCTTCTACTGTCAATATTAACTGTTATCAAAAACTCAAAGAACAAATTTTACTAAATTAACTTATTGTCAACAAAAACAGTAATCTTAAGGCGTGCCAAATTTCAAGTTTCTATTTTTTTGCGTTGGAAGAGGGCAAAATCGGTTTGTTTATAGCTTCAATTCCAGAGACTTTTCTATCGGCTGGCATTTACATGCAATGACATTCTATCTGACGTATCTAAAGTTGCATAACTACTTAAATAAGGACGGATTTGTGTTGACTCAAAACTGTAGAGCCGGGTAATAACTGACAAGTTGGGATGCTTAAATTGTTTCTTGGAATAATACGAAATAGTTTGCCTTCGAATTGTGTTCATATTTTAAATATTCCCTATCATCTAACGCGCTCTGTTAGTTAAGTTGCCTACACGCTACATTATGAATAGTGAGTTACAACGATATTTCTAAAACCTTATTTCCATTATTTCTATATTAATTTGCATTTTGGAAAAATGTTCGCGTGTCCATTGAAAAGGGGATGTTTTTATCTATCTATTGACCTGGAGATTTTTTCGATATCTCAATTTTTGCAAATACTATTTGAATTTTTTAAAGTAAAATAGAGTTGTACGTTTTTTATTGCTAAAACGTTATTTTTTTTTACTTTGACCAAACCGAGGTGTCTATAGACAGACAAAAGATAAATTAGAAGCAAAAATCGCCCGCCACCCCTACACTAAAATTGATTCTCAAAAAATTGAGCAAACTCTGCATATAATCGACTATTTTTCAAGGTGTAAACTCCGCCGTTAAGGACGTGCCAAATTTCAAGTTTCTATTTTTTTTGCGTTGGAAGAGTACAAAATCATTTTGTTTATAGCTTCAAGTCTGTAGGATTTTATATCGAATACTCATTTTTACATAATCCTGCTATGTTAGAACTCATAATTCTTGGAAGTTTTATATAGTACGTAATTCCGTATTACATATAGATTTGTTTCCATTATGAGGTTGTCTAAGGAAATGTGATGCTAATTACACAACTAACATTTTGTCTTGAAAATCTTCCTTTAGTTTGTAGAAAAAACATTCTGTTTTATATTAACATAAAAGGAAATCGAGAATGGTCGAAGCATTGGTTAACGAACAACAAAAAAAATACAAACAAAAGGTTTTTACTTGTTAATACATACATATGTACAAATAACACTTCAGTCTCAATGATATTGCTGACTTCTTAGAACTTATCAGTTTATCAAACTTAAACAGGTAATTCCCCTAAAAATCGCTGTGGGAATACTCCATTTTCCAAAGCAATTACGTTTGTTTATTTTTTGTATATAAAACTCATAAACAAATATGTAAGTAAAGTTGTTGCACGCATTTTTTTACGTATTACAAACATCCACTCCTCCAAACATTCAGTAAAACAGATTCTTTAACTACTTATTTTTGCCTACGCCTCTCGCGATAAAAACTTATCTTATCGTATTCAGTAAACCGGCAGTGCGTCTCTACTAAACGGCTAGCATTCAACAAACAAATAGGCAAATAGTTGGAAGTTGCAAAATACCCATTAGAAGATGTCTGGTAAGTAATTTTTGTCTAGCATTTTCAAAGTTATTTTAATTAAAAAGTATTTTAGGTTACAGCTGGGTGCATTCCGCCCCTGGACGTTCAGTTCCGGCAAACGCAGTTAAAGGAGGAGCAGATGCTGATGGAAGTACGATTTATGTTGGTAGAGCCCACTTTCAGGGCGATCAAATACCGTGCAAAATAATCCCACAAAGAAGAGTAGCCTATGTTTCGCATAACTGTAAGGAACACGTCGTGACCAATTACGAAGTGAGTATCATTATTTAATTTTATACCAAACCTAACCGACCTTAAATCATTTTAATACCTATGAATGCCATCGCTTTAAATTAATCATAGAATGAATAATGATACAAAATTGCTTTTTGCTGGTTTCTGGTTTGCAAAATATTAGGAATTAATGGCAGATTTCTTAAATAACAAATTTGGAATTTAAAGCTGAAACCGAGATTCGTAATTTACGACTAGTTTGGGAATTGATTTTTGTATTCAAATTCCCAGATTGAATTTTGATTTTAGAACAGAAAAGGTAAACTTCTAGTTTAGATCCCAAATTTTTGTAATCTCAAAGATAAAGATCAGAATCTAATGTTTTAGAATAGAATCAATTTATAGATTTTCAAATCTTTATCCAAGACTGCAAAACAATTAGCATGAATCTAGCTGATTATTCTATGGGGAAATGGGATCGGATGACCCCAAGTAATCGGCGTCTATGAAAAGTGAATTAAATAAATTATTCGCTCTGTATATACAATTTAGCAGAAAATAATATCTGGTTTTGATAAATATAAAATATTCATTTCACAGATTCTTTGTCAACAAAAATTAGAATGGATACGTAATTCCGGCGGTAGGGTTCCTGCAGGAGCCATAACAGCTGGGCATACGCGTCAAGGTGAAACCTTATACGTGGGAAGAGTTCGCCATGGAAATGCCCAAACTGTTGGAAAGGTAAATTTACTTTGCCCATTTTTGTAGTTTCGGTTTCTACCCAGAATATTTCTAGGTGCATCCTTCCCATGGATGTTTATACATTCCTTTCGGTGGCCAGGAACTCTCTTATAAAGATTACGAAATTTTAGTTTTTAAATAAATCGATTATTTTAAGATTATTTGTATTGCGACCATAACTGTATTATAATAATTAAATAAACAGTATTTACAGGGCTTCCATTTTTATTAGAGAATTTGGTTTTGGTTTTAATGTTTTAGGTTTTAGTACTTAAAAATTATTTAGAAATATTTAGTATAGTCTGGTTATTTGATATTAAGAAGTTGCTTACAACTGGAAACATTGATTCTATCGCGAACAATTATACCAAAACCAACTAAATTAGAATAACAAGTTTCCTTGTGAATATGGAGACACATGCCTTAAAGACTTCAAATGCAACCCAACATACATGTTTTCAAAACTACTAGATATATTTGCAAATTAAAAAACAAAATTTGGTCAAGGGGATATGCTCCCAAATATTTATTGTTTGTTTGTTAATTGGAACAAATCTAGGCTTGCGCGTGCCAGGGATTTCCACTCCTAGTTGGGATTTTTATTGTACCAAATATCGTATTGTCAGGGAATTTAAGGTTTTATCTCATACCAGATATTTTTCCGCACTAAAGATCTCACCTGACCTCAGCTGGGAATCGAACCCAAGGTCTTTGGATTATAATAACATCGAAGCCGACACTTATTGTTTACTTATTAAGAGGTGACGGTTAGAAAATGTTCGTCGTGAAAATAATTTTTCCTTAAAATGATGTAGGTACCTACATATAAAATTGTTATGCAATGATGCTTTTGTATATTTCTGTACTAACACTTGATATAAATGTTTTTTCTTTGATAATATTTTAGTTATACCGGGTGTCCACGGCAAGACATAATTATAGATCAACGCTATTTCCGAATTTGTAAGATTGGTCGTTTATTAATACATAGTAATAATAATAATCAAAAAATATTGAGATGATATTTGTGGGTATTGAAGATTATGAGTTAAATAATTGTTAATGCGTATTAATTTATAATTAACTGCAAGTTAATTTTGTGCAGATTTAATAAGATCATTAATAAAAAATGTAATAAAACAAGAATCTAGATAGTTAGGATAAAATAAATTAATTGTTAAGAATGTTCTATTGTAAATATAAATTAAGTTAGCTAGATACCTAGTAGTTATGTACCTAATAATTTTATTATCGTCAAGAAAAATCAAAGAATATTTTCATCGGACGAAAATTATAAGGGAACCAAGACGACATAAAACAAGGGAGGAAAGTAAATAAAAAGATTGAAATCGTCTTCTCAGAAGAGATGACGTGTTTTTCTTTTAAGAAGAAAATAAAAGTTAATAAGTGTAATTTTCCTTGAGAAGTGGTATTATTTCCAAATAGGAAATAATAGAAATATAAGCGAAGTACCAAAAAACTAAATCAAAGCTAATTATACGAATAGGCTTCGACTAACCTTAAAAATTATGTTTTCAGCTTTAGGTCGAATTAACCTATTTTAAATTTTAAATTCTACATTGTTATCTTCCAAAGTTTCCTTTCCAATTAGTCTTTGAACTAAAGTTTATTTATACATACATACATTAATCCATTTCCTCTTCTAGCGCAATGCAGTGTCGAGGCTCATTCACACTTACTGGTGTGCGGTGGAAGCGATGGGCCAATCTTTGGACCTGCATCACGCTCCAACCAAATCCCAATCCAAACCCAAATCGCCTCCATAATACTATGGCCGTCGTTGGAATCGAACCCGTGTCAGCCGGCTAGCTAGCAGGCACTTATCTAGCTGAGCTACCCAGGCTGCCAGGGCTCTTCTAATATTCACACCTTCCCTAAATTAATCTTCAACTAAAGTTTTATGTATGCCTTTCTTATGTTGTTGATTATTTTTTAATCAATAAAAATTACCAAGAAATCAAAGGGGTCCTTGAAGCAATACGATAAAAAAAAAATAAATATTCGGTACCAGTACACTGCCCAGATTTTTATTTTCTAAAACCATTCAGCTTTCCAGTTTTTGTATAGCTACTGCTAAATATTTTTAAATGATCCGGCTCTGTAGTTCTTTATTTAGTCTACTTTTTCTCACAGTAGATTATTATTCTTAAGAAGTGATTTCTATAACGATTTTGCGACGGTTAAAAGTATGCACTTTATGGTTAATTTTCCTACATTGCATTGCAAGTTTATCATTTTTTGAACTTTCATTGCTCTCTCGACAATTTTTTTTTAATCTAGCGACTTTACCCCGTTAAGAGTTTTCTTTAATAAATAAACGTGTGACTTGGAATTTGGCCCATAGCCAAAATACATAGGAAATGATATTTTCCGGATTTTTAGTCCGTAGGTTAATTTAGTTAAGAATTTAAATCGTCTTAGTTATTTTTCAAGCTATTTTGCCGATGGTTCAAGTTCCATGGAAACCCCGTACACTTAGTTTTTGGTTTATTTTGCTTTAAAACAAGCATTTTATACTTTGCAGCACACTTGCAGAAAAGAAGTGATTGTAACGTTAAAAACGATGTGGGAAGATTAACTCTATTAGAAAGTATAGACAAAGATGTTTCTGAAATGCTATGTGGATTGCGCATTAAAAAAGTCAGGCTCGACGTGTTAAATGAATACCCTGTATTTCGAGAAGGAAGAATTTCCTGTAAAAAAGCCCTGCACGATTTAAATCAAAACTTCACGTTTTACATGAAGAAAACTACATCTAAATAAATTTTTCAATTTGAAATAGAATGCCTTTAAAGTTCCAGTTAATTCACGCGGATTATACACAAATCCATTTATGCTCTTCAAAAAATTGTATTCATTAAACCCATTCATACGAAAGCAGTTCGGTTCACGTACATAGGTACGATTTTAGAATTAATTCCTAATGCCTTGAAATAACCAAAAGCCATATTCTATCTCATACACTCTCCAAAACAAGTTGAATTTAAAAAGCGCTGAAACATATTTTTTTAGATTCATGAATTCAGTGAAGCTAATGAAATCAACAAACTCGAAAACAAAAAGCCCCTACAATAGAATTAATCCCGACCTTTGAGTATTCATGTAATCAGAAAATGCGTGGCGTATTCAACGGGCGCGGCCTGCCGTGATATTTTAATTACTGGGAATATAACGACCCGCTAGCTTTGTTTTCTTTCCGGAACACGTCTCCGAGGTCCCCGCTGACCACAACGTATAACCACGGCAATTCTTCCTGTGCAAATTAAATCCTATTATACGGAAATTTATATGTGAATACTGCAAGATACGCTCGCTCAAATTCCCGTCGTATTTATTTTAATTTTTTCGGATTTTCTTGCACTTTTTTCGGTTGATAACTTAATTAGCCTTTATTAATATTGCGAAATGGGAGCTGTTTTTGTTACTTGGGACACTAATTAATTAGATGTGTTCAGCGGATGTGTATCGCGGTGAATTTTAAGAGGAGGATGTTGTAATTTGATGAAAGAATTTTCAGTGTTTTTACTTAATTATTTATTTGTTCATCTACTTATTTAATTACTAATTCCAAATAATTACCCTTCAGTTTAAAATTTTGTTATTAAAATAGGTACCAAATAATAATGTCCGGAGTTATGTTAAAATAAGTAAAGCACTAGATGCACAAGTACGCTGCAGGCATTGATGTTGGTATAATGCATTTTGCAGGATGAAGTTTATCCTGTATACTGACTAGCGCGATGTAATGTAGCAAGCTCGTGCATTGAGTTAATGCGGGTGTTCTCCGTTTCAAAATAAGCTATACCCGTGTCTAGGTAAAACGTTTATGATGTTGCTCTCAACTAACGAAGAACACCGTCATGTTTTTGGTTAGCATTTTGGAAATTCAAAAAGTTCTATTTGCATAAAAGTGCATTTTGTATGCACTCGCGTTCAATACAGAAAGCAGACAAAAATACGTTTTAAAGGAATTTTTATGACCAGAATGGGTTAAAGAAAAAATATCTTCCTCAAAATAAGAGAAATTTAGTACATTGAAGCTTTAATCTCAAGAAAAAGCAAATTAGATAAATTATGAAGATTGAGTCTGAAAAATCACTTTAGATTTGTTTTACATTAATTGGGAGTAGGATGTCAATAAATAAATGAAATTTTACTTTCCCTAAGGATATTCTTGTAACTTCAGGACTATGATTATAACTCATATGACAAAATTATCTTTATACATAGCTACCCTCAAATTTTAAACAGAAGAAGTTTATAAAGATCACTTAGAAGAAGAAAACGTACTCAATTTTTTCTTTTCTGCAATTTTTAAAAAACTTGTTGGAGTAATCTATTTAAATGAATCGATTTCAATTTTTAATAATTTACAAACATTGCCTTAGCAGAGGCTTCGTTAAAATTATTGAAATTCAGAACTCCCATTTATCAAATTGTTGGTAACTAAAAACGAGGAAGATTATTAACGTAGATTGGAACACAATTGGAAATAATTATCGTTTCAGCAAAAAAAGGATCTAACCAGCACTTTCGTCAATCGGTTGAAGTGCCAGATTTCTTTAGCAGACTTGTTTTTGTGCTCCTCTGACCAAAATGGCAGTTCTAGAAGTTATTAGGCGATTACTAAGTGGCGCAGCTTTAGGGAAACTTGACCTTCCAAACTTGGGCATTTGAGTTTCAGGAGTTGGTAGCGTGATTAATACGGACGTGTTTTTAATAAAGTGTGTTTCCGAAAGAGTGTGAAATATTATCCGGGAGTTAATTAAATGTGAGCACGTCTTCGCTCGAGTGTGTTTATGAAATATTCGTCGGTGCGCGGACCTTTTTTTCTTTTCCTTATATTTATATCGCCAACGAGTTAGGTAGTTATATTAGATGTGACGATATCACATCAGTACGTGCCAGGGATGTTTAAAGTTTAAAATTTATTTTTATAAATAAATGAGACAGGTCGTTTATGCCCGTACATGTTACCGTTTTAATGTAGAATGAAAACGTGACAAATTCTGTAATTTAAGTAAAGTTTTAATTGGAAAATTAAGGATATTCAAATTATTTGTGTATGTAAGGTTTATGCAATCATAAGTCACGGTGTTATTCCACTACTCCAGAAGCAACAAAATGTCCTTCTAAAACAGCTTACCTCTCCATAATTACAAACGATTTTATGAAATTAACCTTAACACTTAGGGTACGATGGTTAAACAGCAGTTTTCAATATTTTAAAGGTTCTCACCAGTCCTTAAAAACCAAATAGCATTTGAGGTGGCTGTCCCGTGCTTTAATTTTCCTAATATTAAAACAAAAATAAAACAGCTACAGGAATCTACTCGGCAGAAACCGCTTAACGTTTCCATTATCTGCTATCTGAGTGCTACACCGCAAAGAGGATTGTCAGTAACGCTGCCACCAATTTTCACATACTCGAGTTTTCCTAGACCGGTCATAAACAGTTCGTATAAAATTCGAAAGGTCCAACATAAATAGAGTGATTCAGTCAAATCAGTCTCAGTCAGACGATAGCTCATTTTAAAAAGCCTTATCCTGCGAGGTGCAAGCCATATCCGGCTACGCGGCTCAGTAGGCGGTGAACGGGCATTTGTCATCTCCTAGCGTAGTACGCTGTCACCAATCAGCATTTTACGAGCGTCACAGCACACTGGAGTACCATAAACCGATTCCGGGATCTCCATGGATCTTTTACACCGGAACATGCAAAGAGACGATTCTTTCGGATTTGTTTGGGGGCACAGGAAGACGTTTAGGTTTGCAGGTTTTCGTGGCGTGGCATTTGCTAAAAAGTAATATTTGACGAACCACCGGAGTTTTTACCGTTCCGAAACGAAATAATCGTAACCGGAATTTTTAAAGGTTCCATGATTCGAAAATAATGTCACAGGCCTACGAAGTAAACAGGTTTTAGGCTGAATTGAGGTCACACTTTATTTTTTACAAAAGAATTTTGAACGTCAAATTTGTTGAAAAATTGGCAGTTTCTTGGGAAATTAAGGTTAAATTAAATTCGGCCGATATAAAATTAAGTTTCGATGCAGAATTTGCATTTAACGTGCACGAAATTTTTGTAGACAAATCGATTTCTTATTACAGAGGTCTGGCTTTAAGAAATCATTTTATACGAGGACGATTGGGAAAACCAAGATTAGCAGACGGATTAAATATTAGCAAGTAGCAACGTATGTTAATGCGGCTTATTAAGGTAAATATTTATTAATGGCAAGCTGAAACAAGCTAATGAATGTAAAGAGGTCAGCACATTACGTTGATGTAGTTGTATAATGAGACTGTAAAGCTTTAACTCATTTAGTTTACTTTTATTACTTTTAAAAAGGAGCATAAAAACTAAGTAATGGCTTTGCATTCGTAACTTAGTTCAAAATTAGGGCACGCAAAAGGCTTCATTTGCCCAGTTTTAAAAAACCTATAAAAACCAAAGAAGTCCTGATTAACAATAAGAATAAATAACAAAGAAACCATAAAAATTTCGAAATACAAGTCAGCTTTATGTTTTTGTCAATTGTTTCATACGTACTCGGAGTACCTCAGCAACTTTTAAGTTTGAGTAATAACTCTAAATGCGAAACTTTGCATTTACAGAAAAGTTTACCTAATTTGTTACATCTGAAATTCCCACTACGGTAGCATTCTGGGTAGCACTGGTTTAACCAAAGGGAATTTAGTTTATAGCAGATAAAGTTTAACGACTTGGAGTCGAGTCAACCGCCATTGGGATCAGTAAGTTCGGGTGTGAATCCATTTTAGGTCAAAATTCGGTTAGTGCCGTGACGTCAAAATAATATAATTTTATTATCAAGCAGCTTTGAAAACCATTCAAAACTGATTTAAACTTGTCAAAACCAAATAAAGTTCCACCTTCTTCCTTAACAGAATCTGCAAGCAATTCAGCGATTACGACATCAAGCTTGTAGAACTGTAATCTATGACAGAGAATTTTATTTTCTCAACGATTAAATTAAAAAATTACATCAAACTCTGAATAATATTTATTTACAGGAGCGTTGTTATGGGTTTCCTAATAATTGGCGCCTTTAACAGAGCCTAATTATGTAGCGTTGTGTAGAAAATTACTTAGTCAGTCTTGTCTGGCCTGCACATTTTATAAGTTAAGGCTCTTTTGCATATGTTTAAGGCGTTGCAAAAATATATTCCCTAAGCAAGCTTCAGTTCAACAAATTCCGTTTCCCTCTGAGATGCTTCTGAAAATTTCATTGATTTAATAGCCTCCCCTATAACTAACCCATCACCAGCATCTTAATACGTTATTATTTATTTAACGTAAAAATAAAGTATAAAGTTCAGCAAATAAACCCAGAGTCAAATTTGTATCCATAAATAATGTATTTTTCATTTAACGACATCTAAAACATTAAATTATCCCAGAAAGAGCAGTTCGATGGCAATAAACCTAGAAAATAGAACGAAACTGATCCTGTTTTATAAATTAAATTAATAATTTTATAACCTACTTCGTTGCAACGCCATAAAATTTTTAACACATGAATAATAAAATTGCTCTTTTCTCCGCGTACAGTTGTAAAACAACGGTGTATTATTGTAGAACAAACGTTGCAGTTTATATTCTGTTACATCATAGTTAGTGAATACGTAGCTTCAGGACAACGGAGTAAATTTACCTGTAGTATTATTCGCTCGTATGCAAACGCTTTTTATACGCCTGATTGTACAATGCAAATAACTAGCTACCATTCTTTTGTTACGTATATACAGAAAAAATTAAGCACAGAATAAATACCAAAATAATTTTCATAAATTCAAAAAAATTCATTGTTAGTAAAATGAGACTTGAAATGTCTGTTGTGGCGTTTTAGCCCAAGCGCGCGTTTAACAACTGTAGAGTTATTACCGTATGTTAGAAGTAAAGGGAGGATTGTTGTCATTTTTGGGCCATTTGTCAGGTATACGTTCGTTTATTAGTTAGCTATGTTAGTCGGTTGTGTAAGCTCACCGCTAACATCTCGTCTTATACGTAAAGGGCTAAACTGAAAGCGCGGAACACAAACAGCGTAGTGCATGCGACATCCTTGCAGCGTCAGTGGCGGTGCATTTCGCATTGCCACAAAACAAATACCACAGTTACTGCTCTGAAAAACTCACCATTTTAAGGTGTACTCACTGGGGCTCTCGACCCTCTTGTTTCGCTGCGTACCTCACTGGATACAGGTTTGCACCTACTACTACTTCTTCTTCATGGGCTAGCCCCTGATCACCAATCACATGGATCTTTCGGAGATACCTCAGAGCTCCCTCCCATTCTTCCTACCCCCGGATTCACACAGCATCGGGTGTAGGGGTAGGGTCAATAGGGATTTCGTTCATGCTCTCAGCAATATCTTAATTGTGAGTCTGTCCGGACAACTCTCATTCCCCTATCGCAAAATCTGACTGGGACCACACATGTACAATCAGGAGCAGCTCCGCTATCAGCCAGTACGTCTTTGTAATGATCTTTCCTAAGATAATTCTTTGATTAGACATGCACATCATGCAAGCTTCCAACAGCACAAGCAACAATCACTAAGTCAGAGGTATCACTTTGTTATTACTGTCATGTCACAAATGTAAAACGCAAAATGTAATTCTACAGTCGGGTGTGCCGCCACCCCTGGTGCTCTACTAATCGTCAACCACCTTCGGTTACCGGAGCACATACACACCGCTTCCTCCGTATGCGTCTTAAGTTTTCTTGTTTTTTCCCCCTGGTGCTTAGGCAAACCCTTGTGATAATATACGGCTTTCGTCTGGGGATTAGTAAACTAGGACATTCGTAACTTCTACATCTGATTTTTGTTAATTGCTAATACAATATAAATGTAAGTAAAATCACATTAAATAATTCAATCTCGGGAGCGTGGTCATTTAACCTCTTTTCTACCCAATTCCCATTTTTCAATCCCTATCCCTATTAAATGTTTTTGCAGTTCTTCGACCATCTAATCAATTAGGTATAAGTACACATGTGGGGGATACCCGAGGACAAAAATCTGTCACTGATCATACAGTATCGAACGCATCTGAATTCTGCTAACATCGGCAGTGATTACAAATTGTTACAATCCAAACTTCTATTAGAAATTCAAAAATATAGGAAGAAGGCCATAGTATACAAAGAACAAATTAAGAGGAAACAAATGGAAGATGAAAGTATATAGCTCTTATATCAAAGCATTTTAGGCAATCATTTAAAAACAACGAAATACATAATACTGAAGTTTTGGACACCAACTGGCGAAAATTATAGCAGT
Source organism: Melanotus villosus (assembly GCA_963082815.1). NCBI lineage: Eukaryota > Metazoa > Arthropoda > Insecta > Coleoptera > Elateridae > Melanotus > Melanotus villosus. The sequence continues at coordinate 3,174,940 of OY720420.1, read as the reverse complement.
GTATCTTGAATGCAGAAGTGGAAGCGTTAAATATAAGAAAAGTTTACATTTCACAACAAGATAAACACAAAACACCATGGTACTGTTACGAAATTGAAGAATTAGCAAAAACAAAAAGGGTCGGATATCTTAAATATAAATCACTTGAAACTGCATAACAGTATACAGAATACTAGAAAATCAAAAATTAGTTAATACCAACGTAAGATGAATAAAAATAGAAGATAGGGAAGGATATAGCAATAAACTACAAAGGAATTTCTATGGATAACAAAAGCAGATCTGTAGGATGATCTGAACTCAAAAGAAAAAAGTGGCAGAGTACGTTCTCATTAACAAAATAAAAGAAGAAACCTTGGTAAATTACGTTAAAAAGTTATATGCCAGTAAACGTGAAGAAGTACCGACGATGAAAGAACTCACAAGAATAATAGTCGAAGAAGAAATGAATAATGCCATGAAGAAGTTAAAGAACAGAAAAGGGATGTCGATCCTGATCAAACATGCACAGATGTTGACCTTGACCAAGCATACCAAGATGTTGATTTCGCTTAAATGTACAAACACGTCGATTCTGATCAAATATGCAGAGATGTCGATTTTGATCAAGCACAACAAGACGTTGCTTGTAAATGTTGATCGGATATGCAAAGATGCTAACCTCGATCCAACATACGCAGATGTCGATCTTAATCAAGCATACCTAGATGTCGATGATGAGGTGGATTTTCCGAGCGTATTTATAGCCCGAAAATCCTATGCTGCTCTTCCACTGGTTGGCGAGCGGTTGTAGAAGTGGCCAAAATCCCTGTGTTTTCATTCTTCAGAAATAATTATTCCAAATGTAATTGCTGATGTGCATAGTGGTTGTGATTGTCCTGCTGGCGTCATGATGCGTCGTTTGATACTTCACTCGACGTGGTTGTGCCGAGTGAGAAAATGGTAACGCATCCCGCAAATAAAGCCGCAAGATTATCCGCGGCGGTGTTTTATACCAGGTAGGTGTTTAAAAAGTTACGCAAGTAGTGGAATTTAAGCAAAGTATGATATTAAACTGTCGCCTTTTTCAGTTACATTTAGATAACATCAATTGCTTCTTGCAATTAGAAAGTTTGGTACAAGTAATTGCCATTATTTATTATTTGGAAAATTATTTCCACGTAACTACGGGATGAAATTTGATCTCTGCGCACCGTGAGAGGGTAGGCCCAGGCGGCAGGTCGCCCAGCTTTCGGTCCATGACCGTTGAGGCGTGACGGAATGATTTTTGTATGGCAGACCGTTTGAGTAACGAACCTTGGAAACGTTTTTTATGGGGTTAAAGATTTGAAAAGTAAAATACCTTCGAACTAGTAATTAAGAGTTGACACATGTCTTTTGATCGCCAGATGAAGGGAGAATTTATAGGCAGGGGTTTTTAGAAAATTTAATCTTCTTGTGAAAGTGTTAAGGTTCTTTTGAAGGCTAATTAAAACATATCGCCGGCAAGTCGAAGGCATAATATCGAAGATCGTGTTAACTATATTTTCTTCACTCCGTTGCTTATCCATGGTTTCTGCTTTCTCCTCAAGAAGCTTTATTCCTTCATTCATTTGGCGTTTTTCTGTGCTTAACTTCCTCTTGCTAACTTTTCTTATGGCTTTCCCTTTCCTCATCATTTCCTTCATCATTTATCATTTCTTTATTGCGGCATCCGCATGTTTCTCTGGAGACCTACCTGTCTTCATACTTCTTTTAACCATAACGCTGTCTTCTTCATCATCTTCCACAAATGATTTTCATTTTCTATTCTCTGTTGAGGAACACTCGCTATATCATTTAACTGGTGTTCTGCACAACGGCACCTCGTATTCCTGTTGGTTTCCCGGCCTCCTAAAACTTCGACCTATATTTTTAATATTAATTGAAGTGTTATTTTGCAAGTTCTCTATTACACACTCTTACTATTTGACAGAACCATGCCGTTCATTTAGTTCAGTATTTAATAAAGATAAAAATATATAAACGGACAAGCAGTCAAACAGACAAATACCTTTTTGGAATTTCTCCGATTCGTGATATACAGCCTCAGATCGGTGCTCGTTTACCACTTTACGCCTGCAATTTGTTTCAAAAATTTCGACAAATAGCTAGAAACTATGATGGGGTCGTATATAAATAATTCCAAATGTTTTTGTATAAGGGAGGCTATGCTTCGTGTTGTTAAGCAGGTCCAACATTTACGTTTTTTAAAAATTATTACTTTTTTGCTTCTAAGATAATGTGTGCTTGTTGTGGATAATTGTCTGTAATTAACAAAAGGCACGAGAAAATGTCAATCACCCAATTTATAAAATATTCGGACTCATGTAGAATACTTAAACCATGGTCAAACCTTATCCAAAAACATTTGGGATGGATATTATTATATGTGTTATCTATGCAGATATTCAGATTTATCTTTTAGTAGGTTGCACATCGAGATGTTTGCAGTTTTCGGATTCCGTTTGAACTTACGATTAAACATCGTAAATTTCCTTCTAAGAGAAGCAAAAGGTAATCAATAGAAATTCAGATCTTTGTTTTCTAAAGTACCTGAAGCAGTTTGGAATTGCCAATAATATTCCAATATTCTGTCGTTTCCCCTGAGGCTTTTGATTCATAGTTCGAACGTGATCGCGAGCTATCATGTAGATTAATTATGAAAGCTCGGCTATAACACAGCGGGTGGTTAGCTGAGCAGTAGTTGCTGCTTAAATTATGTATTTGAACTGACCGTCACTTTACCTAGTGTCCTCTAACAATTAGTTTATATTATAGAAGTTAGAGTGGCTGTGAAATAGTGCCGAGTTAAAGTTGGTAGTTTAAATGATGTGCAGATGTTTAGGTTGTTAATTAAAAGCCTTCATTTTGCGGTCGTCTTTGATTAAATTAGGTTTATTACTCAAGTTCTTACTTCGCGAACTTGCTTCGGTTAAAATTGAGGCTATCTACTAACTTTACTTGTGTTAAATTATTTTTAATTCATACATATCAGTTATTTTAGTTTTTTATGTGTTTTTACCTAACCTGTAATTCATATTTTGAGGTCGGATTTATAATGCTATCAATCATGTATGTATTTTATTAATTAATCACGAACAGTCCGCTAGAAACAAATAATAAGGTGTTCCTGTATGTTATCTGCAAAAAATTTATTTATAACCAGTGAATCTTCTCTCGGAAATATATAAAAATGATTTTTAATGTAAGCTAAATATTGGCTCAACAGAGAATTAGTTACTAATCGATTTGATATTGTAATTGCAACAGACGGGCCATCGGATAATTCTGACGCCACCCTTTTCATACCCTCAAAATGCTCCAAATAAAATATAGCGACTTCATACTATATACCCTATTTAGTTAATACAGGTTTTGGTAGCAGACGAATATTAGATAATATTGCTCTCTACAATTAGATGCTTTTCTAAATTTCTTTTTTACATTATTTATTAAAACGTTGACTAAAAGAAACTGATTCCTAATTTCCGGCTATTCTATTTAACCAATATGCTAAACATAGATTATGAATAAATTTGGATGAAAGAAGCGTAAATTTTGGGCCGTTTTTACCATGGAAGGGGTTGAATAAATCTTGCAATTGTTACGGGATTGGTTTTGTTTATTGATTTACAATTAAAGTATCTTAATATGATTTATTGGAAGTATTTTCATCTCAAACAACTATCACTAAATCTGCTATGTAGGTATCTACAATGGTTTCGTCGGAAAAAATATACCGGGTGGTGCATTGTCTCACGCACCATAGGGTTTTCAATGGTAAATTTTTAATTTGTAACTATTTGCTTCCCCAATTATTTTAGACCAAAAGTGCAAATATGTTTTTTGTAGAGAAAAAAATACCTAATCCAATGATGCTATTTTGCAGTTTTCCAATTTTTCCGTAACAGAAAAGCCGTGGAAATTAATTCTTGTACTTTGATAAAAATCACTGATGCCTTGGAATTACTGAAACAGTCTGGCTTGTCAGTTAGATACACTTGTTAAAATTGTCACATAATAGTAGATTTCATGACAAGTGCAGAAAAGTGGATTTTTACTAGACGAGTGTGGCAGGTTTGAGTACGAGCGATAGCGAGTACTTAAATGCCATACGAGTCTAGTTAAATCACTTTTCTGACGCGGCGCGTATACTATTTTTTCGCATTTTATATTCTCACATGAAAATATTTTACTAGTCCTGAATTGCATTAAGTTCTGATTACATTTAAAATGACTAAATCCATAAAATGAATTTAAATAATTTAGACAAATATATTACAAGTTCTAAATTAGAGTTAAGCTAACATAGAAAACAATCTTATATGTTTGCACTGGAACAACATCTTGAAGGGTGTCGATTTAGCGTAGATACTGCTTGTTTGATGGCTGGATATAAACCATGCCTCTCATGTGATTTCGCTTAGCTTTTATACAGAAAATTGGCCCCTTCTCTCAATATTTAGTGTCTTATCTTATGCACGTCGCAAGCGCAGAACTGCATTTAAGCACGTACTAGGTGTCAGGTTTCACCGTTCATTACACTTTCATATACATGCATTAAAAGATGCAACCTTGAGACGGCGCGTGTGGCTGACCGGTGAATGCCTTGATCGAATGACGTTATATCAATTACACGTATAAGTGAATTGAATACATGAAATGCATTTCAAACTTCGCTTAATATTTTTACATTCGTCTTTGTTACATTATTATTATTATATAGAATCAATTAAGAAACTAATATAAATTATGCACTACTTATCATTCACTCTTGCACAATGAAAATTTTGTCTTGAATGCATGTTGCATATTGCTTGTATGTTTTCAATTACAATAAGGTCAAGATTTAGTCTACTGTTGCTTTTCTTGTAAAACGCTTGCACCCTTTTGAAGCTCTTGCATACATGCGATCTAAAGGTTCTGCGTTTATATGGCGAGACTGTAATAAAATTTGAATTATGTGGTAGCAGGGCAATACTGAAAGAGAACCTTCACGTCCTTCAACTTTTTTACAATCCACTCTTGTCGTGTATTGCTACGAAATATGCACGTATCCCGTTGTATTTGGTGGAACATCAAGACAAGAGTAAAGAAGGCAAACTGTCAAATATATTACTGCTGCAAATTTAAAAATTATTGATAAAAAATATGTTTAAAGATTAAACATTTCCATACTTTATTAGATGTTGGATGCCGGATAATCTGGTGCCAACTAACTTACATAATCAAGTTATGATTACAGCTAGCAGTACTAATTCTCTATTAGCCGTAAATCGTAAAATTGCTTCCATGACATTTTTATTAAAACGACACATATGGAAAAGTTATGCCAACAAAGCTGTTCCTCCAAAGTGGATTAAAAAATTATAAATGCATTATACATTTTCTTTTTGATTCCTTAGTCTATCAAACGCCTTTTCATTAACTATTTCATTTCAAAAGAAATAGTCTCTCATTAATCCGCAGTATTATTTGTCTGATATGTTTCCCATTGCTTGTTGCAGGCACTTCTGTAACAATAAATAATGGCTCATGCCAGACACTGAAAGTGCAGTTTTACGACATATTTAAATTTTTAAAAACCATACCATTAGACAACATTCGGAGTGTGCTAGTTTTACGACAGTATTACTAATGCAGCAATTGTCTTATGATGTAGCAACGAGCAGTTTTCTAAGCTCTTCGTTTAAATTTTTAATAGGAGTTTGGTATGGGAGGTTGAGATACACATAAGATTGTTTAAAGAATATTGTTTTAGACTCATATTGACACAATATTTGGAAAGAAATTAACAAACCAAGGAAATTACTTTTTGGAAATGTATTAAGTGGAAGAAAATTTTCTCTCAGCATATTTTTTTTTATTGAAACCTAATTATGGCCATGTATAAAGTTCATTGTGAATGTGCCAATTGACGGTGGATTTCATTATAATATGTGCGCCGATATTTTATATAAATATCCAGAGGGGTTAATCCTAGAAGAGCTTCCATAGACGCAGTTGGAGTGTTTCTCATGACACAACGCACAAACATGCCAGTCTTTGGATACTGGTTAGTTTCGTAATGGCTGTTGTAATACGGAAGGCTACTTAAATGACGATTAACAAAACTCAAAATATTCAGAAGCAATATAAAATCTGTCCTGCTATGTAACAGCAAAACGTGGAAAACAAAGAAGAATATCACAGGCTGCAAACATTCTTTAATAAATACCTCCGGAAAAACTAAAGATTTTTTGGCCTGAAAATATCTTTAACATTGATCTTTCGAAGAAAGCATAGGAAGCTCCAATCGATATCCAGATTAAAAGGCGGAAATGGAACTGGATTGGGCATATGTATGTTAAGATAAGGACTAACCGCCATCACAAGATTAGTCCTAATTTAGAATACGGAAGGAAGTCATAAAAGAGGACAGCCCAAAATAGGTGAGTAGAGAAATAAATCAAACAAGCAAAAAAAACTTAAAACAAAATTAAAGAAATAGCCAAAAAAAAATATCAGGTGACGCTACTTTGTAGAAACCCTATATTCCGAAGTGGAAGAACAGGAGATAAATCAAGTCAATATTTGCTATGCTTTTCACTTAAAGAATGCTTAATTTCTAAAGACGTTTAATACAAGTATTCTTAACAAATGTAAGGAAAACAATTTAACTTATAAACGTTTAAGCAGTTTCGGTCATTTTGGATCAGGAAAGGCCACGCCTTAGTTTTGTTAAGTTGCATGTCCAAAATTTACAGTTTTTTAAAATTGTCATAGCTGGCTAAGCTACAAAGAAAAGGTGTGCTTTTTATGGACAATGCTTCGCAATTAATAGAAATCATAACCCTACAGTATAGGAAATGCCCATCGCATTTTAAAAAAACAATGGACAAGCCTTATTCAAAAATACTCGGAATGGATATTATAAATATAAATATTTGGTTTAGCAATAAATAAATAGAAATACTCATATGCTCGTTAAAGCATTTTCCCTTCATCTATTTAATCTAAAAATTCAATCATTTAATGTCTTTGTTGTCTGAGCCAGGATGAATTTAATTACGTGTCGCATGCTCCAATTTCCCTTAATCTGTTGCTGCAATGCAGATTGTGTGCACCCTTCTATCATAATATTTTGATTAGCAGAAAGCAAAAAAGCGTAAAATTAGTTTACAATCTAGATTAACATTCGTCTGTTTTTATTTTTGTCATCAAACTGGATATAAATGGTTTAAGTTACAATTACGAATTAATTAGTTGGTTTTCTGGAAATTCAAATTTGCGCTTACGGTGTGAAGCCTGGATGTAAATATTAAAAGGCGCATTAAATCTAAATGCTGTGTAATTACATTTACGCTATCGCTCTTGTCTATCACGGTGAAATATGAGCAGAAGCAACCCTCTGGATAAAGCCACGTGATTAATGGAGAGATTCAAATATGGTGCCTTCCTACATACATTCCATTGTGCATGCAGAATATTGCGCTGATTACGTATGTTAAAACTCCGTTGGAAATTTTTCGTTTGTAGAGAGATGTTTGAATTCCATTTTCCAACGGCTTCATTCGGGTATATCAACGTTTTTACTTCGGTTTGTACTTCTAAAAGAATTTGATTTATTTCGTTAAATCAGATAAACTTGGCTGATATTTTTCATGGTTTATTCTTTCTTTATTATTTTTGTCTAGCGTGCTTTAGTAAATTAGAAAAATATACGTCTTATAATAATTGTAAAAATTCCACTTTCGCAAAATTACTTTTCTGGAATTCTTTAACTTTCAACCTACGTATGAAATTGTTAAATAATTGGTAGTTTTTCCGCAGAAATTTAAAGCTAAAGTTTTAAAAGTATTTAAGATTAGAATTTATTACGAAACGTAGTTTTCATGTTTAGCTAGTCAGCTTGATTTTACTTAAAAAAAATTATAAAATCCTGCATTACAAACAGATATTTTAGAAACTGTAATTTTTTAGTATCTGTAAGTGACAAGTTACTGCAGTACTGAAATTACTGAAAACAGTATCGAATGATGGAGCCCTCAATTCTAAAGCACTACGAGTACTTTCCGCTATGAAGTAGGTATACCCATACTGTAAGAAAGGTTGAGAGTTCAAGAAATCATTCGAAAGGTCTCGAATGAGGTCTGAGATCGAAATAAACTGAAGATTTGTATCCATGGGGCTGACAATAGTTATGCTGTTCTTTTAGTGTCACAGTTAAAATCACTTGTGGCCCCTTTCTTTATATTTATTTACGCTTTTAATTCTGCAACGATTTTCTTCTAGCTTTTTAGGCATTCGAATCTTGTTCTTCTCACGGTGAACTTTTCATAGGTATTTTCCTTGATTTCCTTAAAGGAATTGTACAAAAACCATTCTTTAGTAATAATAATAGCACTCTTTCATTCCTTTTTAGCATCAAATCATTTTTTTAAAATGCCTTTTGTAAGTCTGATTTGAAGTTTCACTTTCGTTTATTGCCCTTTTGGCTTCCTTTTTTTTGCCACGACCAAATTCGGCGAGTTGGCCCAGATTTATCCTGCCTGAGTAAGGCCCTATTAGCTCGGAAGCTAAAATGGTTCTGAATTGCAATTGCGTCAATGGCTTTGTTTTTCTTGTGGATTGCTTCGGCGTGGTTTCATATAGAACTATTAACAATGCAAGAATCGATGCAGTAGTACAAAACTCTTACCCACCAACGCCTGCTCTTCCAAGAAATACTGTATGCTGAATTTATTATAATCGGCAACCGATTCTGGGCAATCTACTAATTTTCTTGTTGCATTGGTTTGCGTTCTTAGTACTTGTATAACTTTTAGAGGGTTATACATTGCACTGAGTGTGCATTTCGATACTGCAATGTTTTCATCTATTACTCAATCCCAGACTCCAGATTTAAGCTGTTTATCATCTTTTAGAATTTGCTTTGGAAAGAACTTCCTTGTTTGTCGTGTAGTGGGCCAACAAAAAACTTCTTTCGCAAAAGATTTTATGCCAAGGTAACTGATGAGCAGAAATTGTCGAAAAATAAACAGTAGCCTAGCTCTTCATATGCGGTAGATAATTTATTTACGACTCTCTCGCCGAGAGATTTACTTTTATCAGCAGTTTCTTCTGCCCCTTCATAAAGCGACATACCAAGTCAGTACCCTGTAACTGCACATGCTATAACCCATGCCTTGAAACCGCGTTTTATGGGTTTCATAGGTATGTACTGCTTCAGGGTACTGCGTCCTTTATATTTGACCATAGATTCACCAATTGAAAGATACCTTGATGGCTGGAAAAGTAGCTTGAATCTTTTGGTTACATAGTTTAGAAAAAAATTTATCATACTCGGTTTCTCCTTTTTTTGACATGAGCGTATTACCGTTCAAATGTAAAACACGTGTAATCTTCAGAAACCGTTTCAAGGCATAGCGCATTAAATTCGTGGAACATTGAAGTTGCAATTGCTACTCCAATATAACCTCATACTGGGCAATGAATGGAACCCCATTATTATTAGCATTCCAATGTACGCTTTCAGCTCCTCTACATTCAAATGAAGCACCTGATTGTTTTGAGAGGCATATAAGTTGCTTTGATCTACAATATATTGTAGAAATAAGTATATTGGTTAGAACATTCAAAAAATACTCAATGCGCTGCTAATATCAAATTGGGCGTATCTTGAAATTCCAAAAGGCTGTTCGAATTGAGCGGGTTGAAACTGTTGCGGAGATGTTGATGATATTTTCCAGTCATATACCTCTTCATCAGAACTACTTGCTGAACTCTCGTCTTCAGTGTCACTAATGCTAGTAGCTCGGGCACTAGGAACTCCATCATTACCGGTAACCAGCGGAGTTGCGTTGAAGATATCCATGTCGTCATCTTGACCGTCGAAGTCCGTAGAAATTTCACCAGATACTCAACTTGACACTCTAGAGAGAGGAATATTGTCATCAGCATCTTTGCTTCCTTCAGCATTAGAATTCACAGCCATGTCATCGGTAACTGAATTCAATAAATACTCGACATCTTTGGCATCGCTTAAGTTGTAAACATTTTTGCTCTCCATCTGAAAAATATATTAATCCGTAATATAAACAAAACCGAGTAACAACTAAGCCGTATTACTAATGATATACGCAAAAACAGAAAAAGACGAAATGTTCTAAGTATACGCTCACTGGTACTTCTATGTACCACTGTATTTTTTTGTTTGATTTCTATCGACGCGGTATGGGTTAATTTCTACAATCGAAAAGTGACGGAGCTAGAGAATAACAACTAACAACCATTTATATTCGACCGACTCATCTCTATTCGATTTGAGTCATTTCTATTCTAGTTTAAGGTAGAGAAAAGCCTGTTTGACTGTAGTTGGTGTATAGTAGATACAGCAGCGGTTCCAGTACACTACCCTGCGATACTCCAGATGCGATTTTGTGATAGTCGGACACTGTATTATTTATTTTGGCGTGATAGAGTGTCTCGGTTACATATGCCTTTAGTAATAAGTACAACTAGCTTGGAAAGTGTGGTTTAATCTTGCATAACAGGCCCACATGCCTCACTTTATCAAACGTCTGTTTACCTATATCTAAAAAGGGGATGTACATACTCCTTTCGTCTTTAAGCTCTCCGTTAGGTACTCGTATATGAGTAATAATGCGATGACCTTGGTGGATTGTTTAATGATATTATCAAAAACCAAATTGATAGAATGGAATTATATGGTCGAGATCTACAGCTTCTTTAATTATTTTAAATAAATAGTAGTCTTCCAAATATCTTGGACATTAAGATATGAGGCTGAGTGGTCAGGTTCTTTGTATTCTAAAATCAAAAAACAAATCTGAGACTATCGCATAAAAAGTAAATGGCTAATATTGTAAAACGAGTATTTTGTTGGATGTAGGTAATTCTTAAGCTTTATTTAAGTTGCATTTAGATTAATGAATTTCATTGCATAAAATATTCCAGAATTTTCTTTTATTATTTAAGTAGTAATTATGATTATTAAAAGCCTTACATATTGATAACGGGCAACAGCTTTCGTAGTAAAAATAAAATTTCTTCCATGGAAAAGTTTATCAGCAAATCATAAAAATTTCGGTCGTTATTCGAGGCAAGTTCTAGCTCCACCCTTTAAAAGTAGGAACTTTCCTCTAAGTATTGATATCAGGTCTACTTTCATTTTACATTTAGATGCAGGAAAGATGTTGCACATTTTTTACATATAAAAGTTTTCTCGCAACATCTTGTATCTGAGCGCTCACACCGTCGTCGACCTGAAACTTCTCTCGTAATCTCCGAACGTTATCTGACTAAAACAAACTTATATTTCTCTGTCTAAAGCCAATTTCCTGTAGATCCTTCTTAAGACAAGTAGTCGGGAAGAGATTGTAAAAAGCAGGCGAATCTTGATAAATACCGACCGGCCAGCGCAATTAACACCGCCTTAGTTGGGAAAATGTTATTTCCACAGTGGACAGACGGGAATTCTGAAGAAGATTTTTGGAAATTCATATTTTTCACTTCTGACGTATTGATTTATATTTACATTTAGGTCGTCTAGGTTTATTACGGAAATTAGGAATATTTTCTTATTGAAATTTGCAAATTTCAGCATAATAATTAATTTGACAAATTTTAAACTGGAATTGCTTATACTTAGCAGTAAGAAACTAGAATGCAGGTAATTCCGTGTAAATTCGGCTAACTATTTTCACACGTGTAAAAGAGTGAAATCGTGGTGGAAATCTGAAGGGTCAAAAGTTTTCATTGCCCTTACGGAGATTCACATCTAGGGTTTTACAGTGTGGCCTGCACCGACGTTGTTAGCTAGCAATACCCCAGTGCTTAATCCTTTGCCGTTATATTTTATTTGAAGATTCTATCTGGAATCGCTTTTCCGATAACTAATAATTTTAAGGCTGAAGGAAGGCGATAATGATGAGGGATTTTTCCTTATACAAAATAACAGAAATGTCGGCTGAAGTTTTATCTTTAAATTTATTTCCGCAATTTAATTGGTTTGTTCCTCCGCGAATTTTCTTTAATTATTTTTAAAATTAGAATTTTGTCTTCCTGATTCTTTTAAATAAGATTCTGAAATTTATCAAAATTAAATAACAAATAGCAAATTTCGTCTGAAAACTTAAACATCTGCACCTCGATTTTCACCAAACAGAGAGCTTGGTAGTTGTTTTACGGATAGTTTTGGAAAACCTATAGAAAAATAACAAATAAACCTAATCTTGCAAGTGAGAAATTGTGGTTTTTGTTACCGTAACGCATGATGCGAACTTCGATGTATGATCCATCGAAAAACCATAAACTTTTTTATGCGATCATAAATTTTATACTCACTACGTCTGTTTACGTTATCTGAAATTACACTCAGTTCTGAAAAAAATCAGTTGCAAAAAAAAACTCTTTTGCATGCAAGTGACGCTCGTCATGCACTGCTGTAATCGTGTTTATGTCCAGCAAAACTATGAAGTTTTTAATTAAAATCTCATTTTTAACAGGTCGCTTATTTAAGGTTTATTTTAAACTAGTTTCATAAAGTTAAATTGCAACTTGAGCGTTTTGAATCTGTATTTTCAGCACTGGGAATTGACTGTAAACCATTGTCTTATTAATGATCTAAATTGAATGACGAGTGAGTGCTTAAAACTTAGTCAACCTTTTCTCTAAATAATCTTCAACCATTTTCTGTGTCTTTGATGACCATTTAAAAGAAATATGAAAAATGAAACTTGGTTAAACTAGCCTAAGTTTGTTGATTTTTGTATTTTATTCCTGAAGTTTTAGTTTCTTCTTGAAAAGGTAAACCCGCAGTACCAAAAAAAGGAAAATTTCAGAATTAAAGTAGGTGAATCGAAGATCTCTGTTTCTTCGCCCTCCTTATAATTATTTTCATTGATAAGATCTTCTGATTTGTTGACTACATTACTTTATGAATGATTTTGGGTTGAGAAGCATAAGGGTTGAGAGTTAAAATTTAAATGCAAACTGAACTCGATTAAATTGAATGCGAATGAATCAGGCTTCTAAGAAGCATTTCAACAAATGAAGAAAAAGTATTTAAATTTTACAGAACAATTATTAAGCGAATTTAATTTGTTTTTTGTTTAAATAATGTTGCATAAATCAAATTAAAGGGGCATTAGAGTTTATTTTTATTCCGAAGCAATTTCTTACCATTTTAACCACAGCAAATAAAAAAATCCTCATGTGTACGCTGTCGTAATGTGTGTATCTGTCAGGAATTTCTGTTTGTAAACAGAAGCTTAGCAGAATCGACACGTCTGATGTCGGAAAGTGAGAGTCCGCTGCCTGAGGTGTTATTTTTAGTGTAAATAAATGAGAATTTCTACATCGGCGAACGTGGTTGATCTTCAGAAACAGTTTGGCATTAATTAAAATATTTAGAATACACTGTTTTTGCTGTTGTATATTTTTGCATGATTAATTAAGGAAAATTAACAAATTTAGAAGATAGGTTTTAGACTTTGACATCCCTTTTTCAACAGAAATGAATGGCATCAAACTAGTTTAAAAATTAATAAAAGTATCTTAATGAGAATCACATTGAAAGAGTTTATTTGATCCATGTGTGAGTAAAACATTCCCTTTTTAATTTAAGACTTTGTTTACAATCTTCTCGAGTCTTAAAGCAGATATTTGCTGAGGGCGAAAAGGGTAAGATGATAATTAAAATACTTACTCAATGAAAAAGGAGTTCCCTTCCGTTTTATTAAATAAAAAATGAATTCCAAATATTTTTAGATGAACCGAAAGATTAAAGCCAAAACGAGCTTATTCATTTAATATTGCAAGGCTTCGGGGCCAGCTTGTTTGTGCTGTATATTAGTTATTCCCGAACAGTGCCCACAGATAGACAACAACGCGTGCTTAGGTTACTGAATATTTTCTGGCAACAAATTCCAGAAAATCTACTAGGAAATTGTTAATTCAGAAACGATTTCGAGCTTCTTATGAATAACAAAAGCGGACGAGGAACTCGAATACAACCTAATTAATGTCTACCCCTTAATTTTCAGCGTTTTAACTGTTGAAGTGTATTTTTAGTCTGATCGTGAATATTTATGGTTTCGTGTCGAGTCATCGATTATCGGATATACAGGAAAGCTATGTTAAAAATTATTCATGTAAAAGGGCTATTATGTTATCAGAATTCTGCCTCGAGGCCCACGACACACGAATTATTATATATCGACATATAATCAATGCGCTACGCCGTAGTTGTTGTACATCACATAAATTAATGTGATAAAACCGCAGATTAAAATCACATTCTCTAATTGTTAGCGCATGATTGTCTCTCTCCCGCGGGGTGATGGATCATCACTAGAACACCACATCACTGCTTTTGATAATAGCACGCGAGGGGCGTCCTTCCATTTTGCGATTATTAATGATGCCGGGGGACATGTATACAGATTTCTATAGATATTGATTAAATATGGATTTTAGTAAACACGGATATTCTATAAATTATTAGACGGATAATTTACAAATGGGGCTTTCCAGCCAACGAGGTAATGCACTTCCATGATACATTTTTCGCCTCGCCGGATATTGAAGGAAATAACTTATAGTTTGGGTTCGTTAAATATAAAATTGATTCTTCTTAGACTTTCACTATTGGCTAATATTACCATTTATAAGGGCTCAAAAACGTGACCTTTAAATTAAGTCCGATATAAAGAATTTTATCTTTTGATTGAGTGTTTGATGTTTGATACAAGAACATCGTAAGCTCCTGCACTATTAATATTTCTTCTTCGGTTTGTAAATATTACTATTAATATTTATAAATCAAAAACCTCTATTCTAATAATAAGTAGGTTAATTAACTAAATCATAAAAGAAATGGCAATAAGTATCACTTTCATTTACGGCAGCTAAAACGAATGTAAATATAATAAAAATATCAAACACCAAAACAGCCACGAGGGTTAGGATAAATAATAAAATAAAATTTAGATCTGAAACTCTTCGGGTTCCGTTGCATTTAAGTTGATTGAACTCTTAGAAAAAGTGAGAAATACAACAAAGCACCCCGAAATCGACAAAGAATTAATCAGTCATGCTGATAATGCATGCATTTCATTTATTGAAAACGCTGTTCACGATATTGTAACATAGTGGTTATCACCAAAAGTAACGCTAAAAGTTAGCAAAAATAACGTAATTAAATTTAGTAGAATTACTGATAATTCTTAAGTACTAACGGGGTGGTGTATTTAACCAGCTACGCCAAGTAGGGGTTTGCTGCAACTAACATAACATGTATTGTCCGCCTTTGATTAAATTTTACAAAATGTTATTTACAATTAAAGTTAAAGACAAAACGCTTAAATCATTTTAGACATAAGTTCCAAGTACGGACAAACATTAAAGTTAATCAAATGAAATGCAAGGTTTGATCCAAACTGTTAGCAAGTCTTACTATCAATTGCATTACATTAAATTCAATTCAGAAGAATAGTCTTACGTAAAGCCGTAGGAGACATCACTAGTACGAAGGCCTGACTTCTTAAGGACGTGATTGTTCGACGACTACACTAACCATAAAGAGCGCTTGCTGAGCAATTCCTTATATAAGAAGTCAGCTCCCATAGCGTAGTGATACTACGTGTATTCACCTTGAACCATGAACGTGCTAAGCTGTGCATTCCAAAGAACGCCAATTCAGCATTTACACATCTTTTCAGTATCGTGTTTTAGTTTCACAGGGGTCATTCATGTGCATACCCGGACGCCTTTATCTTGACTCGTGTAATGACTAACATGTTATATCAACACACGTGGCGATTCCTGAACATCGCTTCATTACAATATGAAGCAACAGTTTTACCACTAAATTAAACTAAATAAACCGTTTTTTATCAATAGATCTAAGCTAAATTTTTTCATTTATGAATATAAAAATACGCTTCTTTTCTGTAAGGTAGGCGAACTGAAAATCCGCACTATTTTGAAATATTATTTATTTAAAAACACGTGGTAAATACAAAATAAGAACATTTTTAAGTACATATACTTAATAATATTCTTAGTTTGTATCTACCACGTGTTTTTAAATAAATAATATTTCAAAATAGTGCAGATTTTCAGTTCGCCTACCTTATAATTTAATTGTTTTTTAATGTTGTGGTTATTTGAAGTGTGAACGCCTTTACAATATCCTTATACAGGGTTTAAATAAAACATTTTCACATTTTGAGAGGTCAGAAAGTATAATTTTTATGAATGTTAAACTCGTAAGTGTATAGGAAAATTAACTTTAAACATTTTTATGACTGAAATATATGAACTGGGCAGTTTTTAAATCATTAAAGAAGATATTTAAATTGCTGGATTTGTTCTTATGGGCATAGTTATTTTCGGATACTTAGTTTCTAGGTATAAAAAATAATTCTCTTTCAAATGCATTTACTTACTGAGATTTCTAGATGAAATATTTGGAAGAGCGTTGATGAGTTTGGGGTCTAATGTTTGTTAGGTTTATCCCTTTTCTGACTTATACGATGTCTTGCTGGCGTACTGATTCTTTCAGAAATTTCGTTTACTTGATGATTTTGTATGATCCAATTATACCTATTTAACCTATTTACCAAGTTCTGTTGTGAATATTTAGCATAATTATTTATTTTTATTTCTTCAAAATTAAATTTAATAGATGTGACTGATTTTCCTGGAGTTACTTCAATTATTTTATGGTCGATGATTATTGGGGCATCAAGTACGTCCACTTTTAAATTACAGTCATTTGTTATTACTAGATCTATGAGTGTATCGCTGTTTTCCATAGTACGTGTAAAATGTTCTACCATTTGCTTCATGCCTAAATTTTGAATAACTTTTATTAATTTTGTACTGTAATACCGGCTCTTTGAGACATCTAAATTGAAATCTCCTATTATTGTATGTAAACTGTTATCTGGAATAGTATCCTCACACCATCTTTCAAAAATTTCAATGAATTCAGCGTCACTCGAACTTGGTGAATGGTAAATAGCTGTATAAAAACCCATTTGAAATCCTTTCGTTATTTGAATACAGCAGCCAAAGGTTATTATTAATTGTAAAGTTAACAATTAATTTGTATTGGATGTTATTATTCAGGATAATTGCAACACCTCCGGTATGTCGATTATTTGCATTGCAGCGAAGTATTGTGTAATCTGCAAAAGCGACTTCACAAACTTGTATGTCATCAGTTATACGAGTTT
The DNA here is from genome assembly GCA_963082815.1 of Melanotus villosus. Lineage (NCBI taxonomy): Eukaryota > Metazoa > Arthropoda > Insecta > Coleoptera > Elateridae > Melanotus > Melanotus villosus. The sequence goes on along the minus strand of OY720420.1, from coordinate 3,157,673 downwards.
CGCTTAGTAACAGAATATTTGGCTTCCTATCTTCAATTAGGACCTCAAGTTCTTCCATATGTTTAATCATACTTTGTGATAATTAAAGAAATACAAAGTTGATTTTCACAAAATTCTTTATTGTTGTCCCATAACAATTGTTTCGCCAAACGTTGGCTTCTTCAGATGGTGAGTACACGACTTTGTGAGTTTAAGTATAAAATGTCAGATTTTCTTTTATTTACTCTAAAAAATCAATTTTACTTCTTTCGAGTTCCAGTTTACATTTGAATACTGCACATTTGAACTCCATGCTGCATGGTTGACGTCCAGCTTTATTTTGAGTTTATTGACAGTATGCATACAATTTATGCATCTTTGATCCTCATCTCCAGCTTTACATTCGCTTAAGTGATGTGGCCCAGCACATTTTGAACATGCTTTTTGGGATTTACACTGGGATGCTTTATGATTGAATATGCTGCATGTAAAAACATCTCGTAATTTCCACAGCATCATAGATTTTGCATCTATCCCAACCTTCTGTTCATCCAGCATTACGCGGTAAGCGTAAGCGTTTACTTCAGCAAAAGCAGTATAACTTCTTAGATCTTTATTTGCTTCGATGTGCACAATTTTATCATACACATTTTCAGAATTCAGAAAATTATTTTGTGACTTTATTTTTTCTTCGATTGTTTCCAACGATATTTTTTCAGGCAACTTTTTCTTTGGAATTTTTATTTCGTATTCATCCCCTAATTTAGTTTCTGCCTTTTCCTTAAGTTTATTAACAGATTCTGTATTTTTACATTCTATCACAATGCCTCCTTTACTTACGAATCGAACTCCAGATATACCTAAATTAGTGGGATCAATAGACTTTCTTACTTCTTTCTTCGGATCTAAACTTTTTTGTTCCTAATTTTTTGGTTTAATGATGACAACAAGTTCGTGTTTCTTCAACTTAAGCTTTTCTGCATAAGTATGTTCCTTGCGTTCTTCGATTATTTCTTTGATATTAGATTTCAGGTTGTCGTTGCACGTTGTTACCTCATTTTGTAGTTTTTCTATCTTTTCATTTTGCTTTCTCATTCCTTCTCTTAAGTTGCTTAAAGATTTCATACCATCCACTATATTTCGTAAATACTTTTTCTTCTCCATACAAGAATCACAAAACCAGCCAAAATTTTTCTTGCTGTCTAATAGGGCGTACTCATCTGAGCTTACGTTAGCACACTTATCGTGAAAATACCTTTCACAAAGTCCAGTGCATGGAACGATGTTATCACCACTTTTCACGTCTTTATAACATTTTCCACAATTAGCCATACTTTTAAGTATAGCCCACAAAGGGGCCTTTACTTTAATAAATCCTTAGTCTATAATACGGATAAGCGGAGCATTCGATAACACGTCCGTTCACCGCGACGGTCGACCGACTAATTGAAAAACAGAACAGAGATCTTTTCCGGAGACTTTCTAGGAGGTAACCTGTAACCACTTCATTTTATGCAGGTGTGCTCCGTTGAAAAGAAAACAGTGCAATTTCGGGCAATTCAACTATATAGGAATTGAAATATCAAAATTACGAACTGTCTGTGACTTAAAAATTGAAATCGACACTCAATTTTTAGACCGAGGTGTCATCCACGCTTAAGGAAGGACCCCAAGGCCGGACAAATCATTTTAAGAGATTTGGCCAATTGTAAAATTTATTATACCTACCTTCTTTAATAGCCATCCTTCGTCCACTCCTGGATAAGCTCTCCTAAATTTTTTCAATTATTTCTGTCGTGGGCTTGTTGGTATTAGCATTTTCCACCTACTTTCCGTATGTTAGAACTCCTAGGATTATATAAGTCATACTGGACTGCAGAATAACCTTGCAAACCAGGATTTTTCAGCGTTTCAAATCAGACCACAGACTCGATTCTTTAAAGACATTTTTCTTAAAGCTATTTAATATGCTTACACAAGGATTACGTTTGATTTTGTTCGCCAGAATACATTCTGAACATTCGTCTGAATTTTGTAAAAATAGAAACGTTATTTTCTGAAAAATTAACTAAAATCTCGTTTTTCTTTCCAAAATTAGTACGGAATTTCTGTATCCCCGCTTGTCGTGTCGCTGAAGGCTTGATGTGAGGGTTGAGGGAGTAAAAGTACCCCTGCATATTGGACAATTTGTCGAATAAAGCATTCCATCTATACGTTAATTTCGAACTAATATTACAAAATGACCATCGTGGAACTAGAATATCAGTATTGTCCGCTTGGTTGCGCTGCAGGCGTCCGCGACGTTCCCAGTCCAGTGCAGATTATTGAAGTTGAGCTTAGACAATGTCAGTTCCTGTCTCACTGTGTTTTATCATTCCTGGAAGTAAAGACATTAGGGGAGACATTGTCTCACCCTCGTGAACGCTTCAACGGATCTTTGATGATATGTTCTATGTAACGAAGTTGCAATCGAATAGATGATGTAATGTAATGTTCCTTCCTCCTAATCTGATCCGACTTTGGTAGTTTCCCGCTGCCTTCTGCACGCTACTTGTTTCCACCCTCTGATTTTAGTTTTATCTGTGTTTATCCCTTTAGTATACAAGCTTATATGTGAATAGCGTTCTGTCTGGATGTGTCCAGTAAACAAGAATTTTTAAAGGGTTTAGGCGAGATCAACGTCTCCTTTCTGTTGTTACATTAAGACGATCAAAAGCTCGTGTCTGAGCTCCATGTTTCATTAAGGAAGTGCTTCCGCTTAAATTCAGGGCTAATATCGAAATTCAAACCATAAATTTTTGAAATAAGGCCTATTATTTAAATCTTTTGATAATTAATCTTAAAATTAGGTAACATACTATGGGATTCCTACCTCGTTTGGTGTTTTTCTTTTTTGGTATTAAAACTTCGTTTTAAGAACGATTTCTTCCTATAATAGCGACTTTTAATTCATTAAACATCTTCACCTCTTAGCCTTATTTAATATTTTGGTCAATTTTATCGTCTGGTGCAGCTGTATTCTTTTAGGAATCATTATTATTCTCATTCATATATTTCAAAGTATAAGCATTTTTCAAAAAAGTATTCACTGTATTTAGTATTACTTTCAGTTATATTGAAATGTTTTCAGTATTTTATTTAGCTGAATAGGTACAAATAAATCAGCTTTAGTTACGGGAAATGTATTTAGACTGTTTCGAAATTTGATTTTGAAAGGCTTCAAATTTATTAATTTTAATTTCTTGATGAAATTTAACCTTTGCAATAAAATATAGCAAATTCAACTTTTTCAGGGTTTGTATTTTACGTAGAAGGTACAACAAAATTTCCATCGAAAGTAATTACGTACTTTAATAAATCCCACAAATGCAATTTATATTCTCTGAAAGACTACAACAGCTCTAGAGATTTCCAAAAGCAGTAAAGAATTTCTTTTTTATCCCCAAGGGTGTCCTACTTGCAACTAAATAACAGAACGGTGCCTGGCGTCTCGCAGCAGGCCGAGCCTATTATACAGTCCTGCAGGATACAGCAGTGAATCATTCCTGCTGCTATTATAGTGTGTGCTATTTTGAAACCCACATATGACTAGCTATGTGATCGTATTTTCGAAACGCGTCCTATTTTACTTTGTGTTGTTTTATTGTATAAGTTGTGGGAAGCAGACGTCGTAGGGAATTTTGTTTATTTACGTTTTGAATAAGCTTCCCTTTTTTCGTTGTTTGGTAATTTAAATTTAACCTTACGTAGCTGAAATTTACGGCCAAATTTTACTGTTTTTGCTTAAAACTGCGTGCACAAACACCAATCAATCATTTCCGAAATTCTTGTTAGTCAAAGTGATTTGTACAGTTTTAGAATCAAAATATTAAAAGTGAAATGTTTAAGAAATTCGTGATTAAGCTCCAAACTTACATACCCGTGATTAATAAGAAAATCCTCAGGAGCACAATCAAATTTCAAATTCAAGTTTAAATTTATTTCTAATTTGAAATATCAACAGTTGCCCTAAGACATGCATTTTGAATCGTTTTTAAATTAATTTGGAATCCGTTTTGATTTTATTCAGAATCGTTTTGGACCTAATTCTGGGTTCTTCTTAATTTGTTGTTGAGTTTTCCTTGATTTCATTCTAAATCGTTTCTAATCGATTAAATCTAAAATTGAGCAAGTCTAAAGCCATAAAAAACGATTTTGGAATACATCTCAACTTTCCATTTTCTTCTTTAAAATATTTCAGTGTACGTTTAAGCAAGAGATTTAAGCAGATTTAATCTACGACTTGAGTCAAGTCATGATTTAATTTAAGTCATCTTAATCTAAATTTCAGCTTAAAGCCGTAATGAAATACTGGTTCTAAAGCTTATAAAAAAAACTCATACTCAGATTCAAAGTTGTATTGACTTTAATAATCATGAAATCTGGACCCAGTTCAAGGATTGTAACCTAAAATTTAACTGTTGTCGCCAGTTCAGAGTTTCAAGTAACTGAAGTTAACACTTTTATATTCGAACTTACATTAATGTTCTGATCTTATATCTATTAAACTTCAAATTATAATGCAAACTCAATATTTAAATTTTGAGTTGAAAATACTTAGCCTGAATTAATTCGGGATTTCACGGGTAAAGTAAAATGAGCTTATTCCTCCTTGACTACTTATCTTATTTTCTTGTTTCTTTTCAAACAGAATCGTTAGAAAATGTGAACTTATTTGGGTTTTAAATGTGCCTTATGTGCGGACTAAACTTAATTTTGATTTTAGTGATTTTAGTAAAGCTTGAAGGTATTTCAAACTATTGAAGGGTAAGTATTCGAAACATCTGGCAAGATAAAAATCACTTCCTCGTACAAAAGCGTTGGTTTGGTAGGATTCGAGTCGTATATTATTACCTTCTCCTTCTTCGAGGGTGCTTACCAGCCACCGCATGTATAAGAGATGTACTGGATTTTTTATTTAACAGCTAGCGTCTGCATGAACTATTTGTCACATTCTATCTAGTGGAATATTTAATGGGACGATATTTCGCCTCCTTAAAACTTTAGCTGCAAGCGCTAGAGTAACACTTAAATATTTATTCATCCGTAGATCCCCGATGCACCTATATTTATGTATCAATTTTCTCACCGGGGGAGATTTGAACTTTTTTTTATTGCAGGAGGCGTGAGTAATCGGTTCGAGGTTTATAAAATTATAGATTTCGAACGATCGGTCAATATAAACAAATCAGCAATCAAGCAATTCATCATTTGATTTAGCTAATCGGATATCCCTTGTCCATTCAGCAAAGCTTCTGATTATATAGACTTATCAGAGTCGATGACTCAGTTCGACAAATTTATGACTGCTCTTACTTGACCGTTTCTTCGTTGACTTTACGGGGTGTCACGTACGGGGTCAGCGTGGTCAAGTAGCTTCTCTTGGTTAGTTAAGTCTTTTGTCCCCTCGTAAAGACAAATGAAGGGATTTGCACTCATTTTATGGAAGACGCGCGTGGGGAAGGAAGCTTTGATATTTAGTCCCTTTGGAATGAGGGTATTTATTCTGAATTATCGGCTGCCAATTTTATTTGGAGATATGGGGATGAGTAGGATGACATCTGCTATTTTTAACAGACATATTTATTAAATCTATTTCGAATTGACAGGACGCACATGCCTTGTAATGATTCATAATCCTCAAGCACGTTCGTGCTTTGAGGAGATGGTTTAGAATTGTAAATATTGTAATATTTAATAATAGTAAGGATTTAATTGTGAATCGGATACGAATTCGCATCTTTGGAAACGAGATTCGAATGTATTTTAAGGCAGAATTTGAACCATTTGGATTTTTGTTTAAGGGTCTTATCTTTAAAGTGTAACTCCTAATTTTGCTTGATAACCATTGTGTTGTAGCATTTGGTGGTTTATCAATTTAAATTTAAAGTTCGGTACAAATAGCCCTAAATTTCAAATTAGAACCAGTATTCTATTGCAGCGATTGTCTATGAAAATAATAATTTTCAGTTTTTACTCATTTGTCAAAAATTGTTTCTTGACGACAATTAAATGAAATATATATTTTTGTTTTAGGAGCTCTGCAATTACTATATAAGGTTATTACTTTAACAGAAATTGGTTCAACCTGGCCATAATATTTTGATTAACTACTGAAATCCTTCTTACTACGGTGTATGTTTATTTTGGAGAATATTTAAGGAGTAAAAAAGATCCTGAAAATGAATAATTAGATTAGAAAGATGCGTTGTTACTTAGGATTTAGGGCAAATCATAAAATCACGATCCATTTTAATGAAGCAACAATTTTAGTCTTAAGTATACAGTATAATAAACTATTTTCACCAATAGAATTCAGCATGGCCACCGTCGGTTTCAAAACCTTGCTGCGGACGATGGATAGTTGCTCGGAAAATATGTGTTTTGCAACATTAATAGTGTAACTCTTTTAGTTATGTTTCATCTGCGGTTTTTAAAGTTTACACTATCGTTGATCTTGATTTTGTGTACTTTGGATTGATATAACTTCATACAAAAAAATCTGAGGGTGTAAAGTTGGATGAAGTAGCTACTCATAGTCTTTACAAGTCTTGACCTACCCATAGTACCCATCTAACAGGGAATACTTCATTGATGTAAGCTCTAACTACGTTGGTAAAAGACACATGTGCTTCATCTACAGTATTAAAATCTCTTAGTTGCAGCTCTAAAAATTGTTGCAGAATGTTTAAAAAAAATATTTTTTCATCGAACAAAATATATGTATAAAGCTTAACCAGAGTACTGTAACATAAAGGTAGCGATGGAGTTGTATTTAAAATTACGAAAGCGTAGCAGCGCCACAAAGCATTCTTATATTTGACTAAATCTCGATTTCGGCTTTTAGTCTCGGGAGCCTGACTTTGAAATTCAGGATTTCGGCTTTTAATCTCGGGATCCCGATCTTTAATTTCCGGATTTCAACTTTTAATCTCGGAATCTTGAAATCGTAGACGGGGCACAACGCATTCTTTTATTGGTTTAAATCTCAACTTTTACACTTGGGATACGAACTTTTCTCTCAGGATCTCGACTAATTTACTTGGGAATTCAAAGTCGGCATGCTGAGTTTAAAAGTCAGGATCCCAAGACTAAGAGTCGAAATTCAATGTTTAAAAGTCGAGATCTCAAGTTTAAAAGTCGAGATTTAGTCAAATAATATCCGGTTTTAGATCGTTCTTCGATGTTTTCCGGTTTCCAGTCCACATTGATCTCGACCCACGCAGTCTCCGTCTTGTAAATTTCTTTCAGACATTGTTCTTCTAATATCACCCCTTCAGGTATAAAATAATAATTATTATTATTAGGCCACACATCCCTACATAGGGCAAAGGCCTAAGGCCTCTTTCTTTCTATCATCCTTTTGTAATTTTTCTCACTTTTTGTGGGGCGGTTTAGTCTACTCTCCGATAGTGACCTGCCCTAGTGGGAGAGAGGTGCCGCGTTAACGGAGCAATCGTGCCACCACTTGAACGTTAGGCTGGTAAGCTTCATAACAAAATCTTTAAAAACTTGGTTTAGTAAAAATGCAAACTTCAAAGCCAATAACTCTGTGGGTGCTTTGGCCATACAAACACCTCGCTAAAATGTAAAATATCGTTTGGTTAAACTTACTTAATAATTGTAGGGCTTTCTACAATTCTGGACGAATGGAAGGTATACACTTAGGCCACTTATGCCAAATATTTTGTATAAATAGGTACCTCTGTTTTTCTTTTCCAATATAAATGAAAGTCTGGCAAACTTCCAGAGATGTTTCTGCTCGGCTATGATTATGAGCAAAATGCCCCCTAAGTAATTATTACCTAAATGTTGTTTTTGGTAATCGTTTTGGCATTTTTTTCTTTTGTCTGGGTATTTCAGCAACATATTTTTACTGCCTCTAAGCATACATTCCGATACGGCCTGTAGTTACTTCAACAAGTTCACCACACCACGATTTAGATTTTTATATTCAAAATATATTATCACACCCGGTCTCCCCCTACCTGTCTAAAGAAACAGGTGAAAACCCGTATTACAAAAATAGAAAGCAGAACTTAGGATTTAGAATAAAGTAAAGAGAAACAAAGTTCGACTTCAAACTGAGAAGGACGATAGTTGCTTAGATACCAAAATTTATGAAAGGTTATCTATCGTTCAGCTCTATTAAAATTCGAGTTCGAGCATTTAAACAGTTCGGATGTGTGCTAAGCGATATCAAACAGCGAACCTTGAACTAACATTATTTATCATTCACTTAAAATATTTTGCTTTATCAATATTACACTAAAATTCAAAAATGTAAGTAATTTATTACTATTTTAAAATAAGAAACCTTAACTTTAATCAAAATCACGCACCTACTAAATGAAAATGCTGCCGGCCGGCAACGGCTTCAACGGCGGATTTAATGCTTATAGCCAACAGCAAATTAACAGAAATCCTATGTTATCACAACAATTGCCGTTTTCACCACATACACAACCCACACATCAGTATCAACAAAGCCAATACACATTCCAACCATCTCCTAATCCAACTTTTTGTCTACACAATATCAACCAATTTCTCAAACACTACCTCAGCTACAATGCTATCTACCTCAACCCGTTACCTAATGTGCCAGTAATTCAATCAATGCAAAATAAAGAAATGGCAGATAATCCCGTCAATAGTTGGCAACGGGTTACAAACAAAAAGCGTAAACGATTAACCAATCCTAATGCGCAAACGACCAGCGCTGAAAAAGAGACAGAAATTGCTCACGAGGACAGATATTCAGCGCTAAACTAAGAAGATGGACCAAGTACAGAGGTTGATAAAGAACAACTACACCTAAGCCACAGCTCATTTTCGCCCACGGTGTCATATATTATAAGAACATGGCGGAAAATCACTTTCAGTTGCTGAAGAGGAACAATACTCGACTAAAAGTTTATATAATAATGTCGTCAAAATCAATACAGCTACCTCCGACACATATCGCAAGATGATCAAGCATATGCAGGAAAAACAGATTATACATCATACATAGCAGATGAAGGAAGACCGCCCCTACAGGGTGGTTTTAAAACACCTACATCATATACTACCGCTTAGAGAAGTAGGATATACAGTACGCAACAACATGAATTTAAAACATAAATAAACTAAAGGCCCTTTACCAATATACTACGTAGATCTAGAACCAGATACAAATAATAAGGAAATTTGCAACATACACTCGCTACAAAACAAAGAGGGCCTTTTCGAACAAAAAAAATTGTGCAATGTACCCGTTGCCAGAATTATGGACATACAAAGAGATACTGTAATAGGCCATTTGCCTGTGTCAAATGTGCAGTTTGCAGTACCATATGATATAGAAAGCTGCTCTGTGCGGATGTTTACACCCAGCAAACTATAAGAGATTCACAATTTACCGAGAGCTACAAATAAAATATCAGCCCGATAAGCAACAACCAACTCCAAACCTAACAAGACACAAATTGGCATTCCCAAGATACCACAATAGTCAACCTACTACTAATCAGTCAATGCATACATGCCACCTTTATTCACAAATGGTACAGAACCCTCTCACCGAGGATGTTAGTCCTAAACAATTCCTCGATGAATTTAAAAATATGTTTAATCAGTTATTACAGAAGAATGGCATTATATTAAATATGTTAACCACAGTCATTAATAAACTAATTCAATAATGGCTAAATTTTTAAAAATTGCGATGTGGATTATGTGGAATGCCCACGCGTTACAACAACAGAAGTTAGAAGCTTATACATTTCAATAACAAATATATTTTACTAATATCACAAACCCATTATACTTCAAGATCTCATCACTAATCATACCTCAGTATACAATATATTATTCAGAACGCCCATATCCCACGGGGATTCCGCTATATTAATTCGTAACTCTATAAAACAACAGAATAGTAATATCAGCTGTCTACTGTCCGCCACGTCATAATATAAACAAATGTTATAATCCTTTTTCGAGCTCCTAGGACCTCGAACCTGATCAGAAGATTAAACATTATTTAGTTATCACCCCCATAAAGAATTTTACTCTCCATGAAATTGAAACCATTACATAACAAAAAATCACCAGGGCACGACCTTATCACAGGAACTACTTTAAAGCACTTACCTGAGACAGGATTCCGTTATCTTCAAATTTTGTTCAATGTAATATAACGCCTCGCATATTGGCCATTATCACTCAAATTCGCGAAAATCATCTTAATACTTAAACAGGGAAAACCTCCTACCCAAATCAAGTTCCACCGCCCTATCAGTTTAATACCGACAATCCCTAAGCTGCTGGAAAAATTAATACTAAAACGTGTAAACGAAAGTGAACTTCAAAATGAATACCAGATCATCAATTCGGTTTTCGACCTGAGCATTCAAAAATACAACAATACCACCGATTGACATATACAGGGTATTGGGAAAAGGTCGCACCGGCACCATACTACCATATTTGCCCCTCAAAATTAATCATAAAACTGCCTTCAAAATCTTTCTACCTTATCTATTTAGTTTACTACAAGAATTCCTAATCTAAAACTTAAGACGAGATTACAGCATCTTGACTTATAAATATATTCGATTTTATTAAAAAGTAACTCTTTATAACACTAAATCATTAATCTTGAACGACAATAATAACGAAAATCTGTAAAATTCCAAATTTATTTTGTCTTAAGAATCACCAAGAAGGACATTAGTTCATCTTGACAACACTGCTAGGGAGGATTTTCAACATCAGATTCATCTTATTTAAGTTGCCCTTGACGCTATATTGCTACTGAGGTGCGACCTTTTCCCAACACCCTGTATAATACGTGGAACATTTGAAGACAAAATCTACTATACTGTGGTGTTCCTGGACGTGAGTAATGCGTTTAATAGATGCGGCACAGAGGTCTGCTTTATGGAATACAAAGTCTATTACCATCCCAATACTACTTACTTTTACGCTCTTACCTGAAATATCGTTTCCTTCAAACTAAATTCGGTAATAAAACCTCCCAGAAAAGAAGAATTAATGCCGGTGTTCCCCAAGGCAGGGTACTTGGTCCTCTAATGTACTTGCTATACAGGTATGATCTACCAATCACAGCACAAACAAGTATAGGGACGTTTGCTGGCGACACGGCAATTCTTTGGTGTAGTGACAATTCGACAACAGCATCAGAACTATTCCTAGAACATCCAAACCAGCTAGAAACGTGGTTATAAAATGGAAAGTCAAAGTAAATTAACATAAATCGGTGCATGTTACGTTTACGACGAAGCATTCAACGTGTCCTCCAGTTATTCTCAACAAAATACGGATTCATCAGGCAGATGAAGTCAGATAACTGGGCCTACATCTAGGAAGACCCATGTAAATAAAAACGACGCAAAGAAACGTATCTAAGACTCAAAGAACTGTAATGGCTCATTGGGAAAAACTCGGCAATTACATTGAATAATTGATATGATATACGAAAGCATAATCCGTCCGATTTGGACCTACTTACGGCTGCGAACTACGGTGATGTGCTAGTCCAACGCCCCATGGTTTGTGTCAAACATAACCCTCCACAACGATTTCAACATTCCTTTTGTGGCAGATTTTATAAAAACGAAAGCAGTAAAACATCATGACACTTTAGAAAATCATCCGAATGCAGCAGTTAACCTAACTATTAGCTGAATTACCTCAAGCTAAAAGATGAAGAAGAAAGTGGCCAATAGATTTAACAGACTAAATTGGGGCGTCACCAGATGGTGTTTTCCCTTCTTGACTTTAACTAATTATAAGTACATAAATTGATTTTTTTAAATCACCTGTTTGGTTATTAAAACTGGTCTAAAAGACTAACCATTAATTTTTATCTAATACATCCTATACTAAGCACTTATCCACTGATGTCCTTTAGATTCTTCTAATAACTATTTACATTTCACTCACGCACTGTGCTCTACTTTTATAGATAACACACTAGGCAAGATCAGATGGTTTGCTTCTCTTCAGTCCTCGGACATGATGTTGATTGTCCAGCAGTCGAAGAACCTCTGCATTAACGTGGAGGTGTAACCTGGGGTCATGCTTACCGGTAAACCTTTTGATTTCTTTTGCAATACCAAGATCTCCATTAATATCTAAGTTGCGAACATACCACGGAGCAACATAAAATTATCTCATAGAATTATTGTTATTATTCTGATTGGTAATAAGCCGAAGTACAAAAAAAATCTAATAAATTACTTAACAAACAAAATATTGACTGTATGCGGAGATCTAGCTATAAAACAAATACAAAATTTGAGTAAAACATACTTGAGAGAAATGTCTTGCACAGCTTAATAAATAATTTTTACATTACAATTTAGTGCATCGTTTACTTTAAATTATGTAACATTGTAACATAACATACTATGATAAACGTAATAATGCACTCAAGTGCACCGAATAGACTTCGGACCTTTAACAGTTTATCTTAGATGCGAATAAAAAAATTACCTCCAAGGATTTGAAATCAGCCTAACTTAATGTAAATGTAGCGAAATGAAGTGGTATTTGTTGACGATTATTGCGACAGCCCTTATTAGCTTTTCGTTTGTTAGAAGAGGTACCAATAATGTGTGCAAGACATTTGAGGATTATTATACAAATCGTGATCAAAACAAAAACTGTTTTTATAATCCAGATCATGAATTGGAGGTGGTAAGTATTTTCTGCATTTGTTTAAAAAAACTTTCAATGCATGTATTGAAAATTTTTATTAATATAATTAATATAATGCTCGGTAATATAAATCATATTTGTAATTATAAGCTTAAAAGCGTGTCGACTTACAAATATGCTATATGATTATCATAAATAAATCAATGCTTGAATTTCTTATTAGCTTTTACACATCTATTTTGCTCAACAATTATACTTATTTGTTTAACCAATAACAAGCCTTTGTTAGGTATTAAAAATTTTCTTAGATAAAGGCTAGTAAGTTTTGGGAGTTATCAGCTTGTAAGAATTATTTACAAAAACTTAAAATTTTTTTTCTTCAAAATTCAGTTTTAAAAACCCAGAAAAAAGAAACGCTTAACTTAAACCTCAGAATTAAAGAAATACAAAGCTGAGTTTCGAAATCCATAAATTAAAATTTAACACCTCTTTCTTAAATTGAATTTGCATTTTTTATTGGAGACTATTTTCTATATTTAAATTCTAATCTAGCTTTCGAGCCGGTTCAGATAATTAGACGCGATCAAAAATTCTGAAAAACTTCTGGAATTAACATCATATTGTTTGGGAAATTTGAGCCCCTTCTCTATTTAAAATTAATGCTATGAATGTATTCCTTATGACTAGCATTGTTAATAAAAATAAGAAGATTTACTACCTAAAAAAACACATTAACGAAAACTGCTTTACGTTACTCAGCCCGACATAATAAAACGACACGGATATCCTGTTGAAACTCATTATGTGACAAACGAGGACGGATATATTCTAACCCTGTTTCGAATTCCACAAGGAAAAGGACTTAAAACTAAACCTGGTAAACCTGTGCTCGTCCTGCATGGACTATGTTTAAATGCTGGTGCATTTGTGACTTTAGCACAAAGATCCTTTGGTAAGAACTTTCCCCAATTTCATATTAATTTCTCTAACTTTTTGTTTACGGTACTTTTACAGGATTTGCATTAGCAGATGCGGATTTTGACGTATGGTTGGGGAATTTTAGAGGGTCTAAATATTCTCGAAATCATACGCATTTAAACACTGGAGAAAGTAAGTTCTGGGATTTTAGTTTTCACGAACATGGAATATACGATGTGGCAGCCAAGGTAAACTATATAAATCAAGTTACTCGTCAAAAACTTATTTATATAGGTTTTTCAATGGGAACCACGGCTGGATTTGTTTACAGTATTGTGCATTCCGAAACTGCCGCTGAAAAAATTGAAGTTGCTGTTAATTTAGCTCCAGGGATTTTCTCCCGGAATTTAACTCGCTATCAGATTTTTGGGTTCTTTTGGACGCACATAAAGGTAAGTATTTGAAATTTGGAGAGCTTGTTGAAAAAAATTAAAAATTAAATTTTTGGTAAGCTTTTGCGGAACTTCAAAGTTTTAAGTGTTTAAATTATAACATTCTTCTAGTTTATGTACATAAATTCTGTATTCTACTTTAGTTTGGTGAAGCTTTATAACAAAACATTTACAAATTCGGTTTAGTTAAAATGTAGACCTCAAGGTTTCTATTAAAAACGGCTAATAGTTCGGTGGATTCTTTGGCCATATAAACATCTCGCTAAAATGTTAAAACGTTTGGAATAATTGTAGGGCTTCATACAATTTTGGACCAATGGAAGTTATACACCTAGTCTATTTATGTCAAATATTCTGTATAAATACATCTGTTTTCCTTTTCCAATACAAATGAAGATCTGCCAACTTCCAATGATGTTCATGCTTGGTTATAATTATGAACAAAATGATCCCGTAAGTAATTATTGCCTAATCGTTGTTTGTGGCGATTGTTTTAATACTTTTTGTTTTGTATGGGTATTTCGCTAACACATTTTTACAGCCTCTAAGCATACATAGACCAAACGTTCCAATACGGCCTGTAGTTACTTCAATAAGTTCACCAACCCACGACTTTTTATTCAATATATATGTATATATTATCAGAAGATTCCGGCTCTTTCAGCAAAACTACACATTCGAAGAAAGAAACGTAATCACAGACTACTTAAGGATTAGTTTTAATATAATTTATTTAGCAGCGTCATAACCCAACATAGACTCAAAAATGACAGGAAACTTTAAAACAAAGCAACACCTTCGGAATCTTCTCTTTCCATTAAAAACCGATATTTCCAACTCAATCGGGGGCGGTCTCGTGGTCAAATTCGAGTAGGATGCTCGGCAGGTGGCCTACCCAGCCACTGCAAATAATTGGGAACCGAAACACAGTGGTGGAGTAGGAAAAGTAGGTGATTGTTGAAGACGTAATGCTTATCACAGCACCCCGTCCGTTCGTACAGTGTGCAAAACAACCGATGTATGAAAAGCGACTTAGGAGTCCTTAACCCTCCATGTTGCCGACCATACTCCTTCGCGGAGCGGTAGTGTCATATCTTCACCTTTATTTCCAACTCATCAAAGATTTTTATTACGAATAAGATTTTGGATGGCCATGGGTCCTTTATCTCCTCTCATACGGAAAGTATTAGAAGACTTTGAGAAACATATGCGCATAAATACATAAAGCAATGATTCGGTACACTATGTTAATGGACTAAACAATTTTTTATCCTTTATCATTCGCCAATAAAAATCCTACTATACATAACAAGGGGCAAGATACATTAATCGAACTATACCATACATTTCATGTATGCCTGATAAAATAAATCGAGCGCTTAAAAGATCAACATTAGAAAAGTTTTCAAAGCCAAAAATGCATTAAGATCAAAGACGGGCATTATTAGAATGATTGGTTGGTCAAAATAAGGGCATGGATTGCGCTAGTCATGGATGAAAAGGGTTCCAATATTCAGGTGTTACGGCTCATTGAATTATTAGTATCTGTTTCAAAAAAATGAAAGGCCATAAAAGCAAAAAGTATTTTTATTTATAAAAGGTGCCGAAACAATGAATGAGAGCGTGTAGTTTAGTTAACGGTGGACATTTTCGATAACTTCTGCTAACATGAATTGGGATTGTGGCATTATTGAGAAAGAAGAATTCAACATTTCCCATTTCTCGCTTTCTTAAGACGAGCTTCATCAAAAAGAAAAAGGGGACCAAAAGATCAAGGTAGGTCAACGTGTCTACAAAATCAGAGGCGAAACTCTTTTAGCAGAAGGAGAATGGGACCAATAACTCAAATTATCTACCAAGCCAGAGGCGAAGTCCTTCTAAAGTAACAAAGGAAAGCAACAACTGAAAATGACTATTGGTCATGAGTGGAAAGGGCCGAACCTTTAGCGATGACTTCTATATGTTCGAAAGATGATAACCAGCATCACGATTCAAGTTGTTAGAGGTTAATTTCAGTAGCCTCGCCGATTTCCCTCTTGAAAAAGAACAAGAGATGCTACAGACGGCTCTTGATGATAGAGGGTGAGGTATATTTTTTACAGAAGGGAGTATCTGTGACACTTTTGGAAGGAGTTTGAAGATGGTTTTCATATTATGGTTTTCATATTATGGTTTTTTGAGAGTCCTACCTATACTAACCTGGCAATTCCAGAGTGTGAGGGGTGTAATCGCTTCTTTAGGACCTCCCTAGCGTCGCCTTTGTTGTACCCATTCTTGACGAGATGGTCTTGAATATGGGCTAACTCGACATGAAGACCGTCGGGTTGAGACTGCAATAGCATAATGAGCGAGAGAATCGATTACGGAGAGTTTTTGTGTCGGATGATGATGTGAACTGGCATGAAGAATATGAAGATCCATGTGCGAAGGTCTACGATCACCTGAGTGTCCAAGATGATCACTCGGTTTGCATATTATTAGCACGCCGAGGAAACGGACAGATCCATTTGGTTCCATGTCCATAGTGAACTTGATATCAGGGTGCTGATTGTTGAGATGTTCTAAGAAAGAAGCAAGGTTATGTCTTCCCTAAGGCCACATAATGAAAGTGTGATTTATGTAATGGAACTAGACCTTGAGCAATGCAATGCAATAATAATCTCAACATCTTTCATTTTAAACAACTTGTGGCAAAGCACCCATACAAAACTACAGATGTCGTAAATAATTTATTGTAACACAAAAATCTAAAGAAACTATGAAATTATAAAACTGTAAGATTAAAATTAATATACGCTGTGGTTAACTCTTCACATTCATTTTAGGAAACATTACCAATAAACATGGAATACAATCTTGACGCGACTTCCATCAGAACCGTATCGCATTACGTCCAAGAGGCATACTCAGGTAATTTCGAACAATATGACTACGGTATACAAGAAAACAAGAAAATTTACGGTTCACCCGAGCCACCCCATTATGATATTTCTAAAATCAAGGTTCCTCAGTACTTGGTTTATGCCCCAAATGACAGAGCAGTAACAAAAGAGGTGATAATATAACAAACATGTAGTAAAGCGTAAATTTCAAACTTATCGTTTTCAGAATGTGGAACTGTTGCACCAGGTCCTTCCTGACAAAACAAGAAGTGGAATTTATCGAATTAAAGATGATAATTTTAACCATTTCAATATAGTTATGGGAAAAGATGCCAAAACCCTCGTTTATGAGCCTGTAATTTCGTTTCTAAATAACTTCGGGAGGAAATATAATTAAACGTAACAATTGATATAAATCTTCTGTATAAAGAATTCTAGTTATAACCTATGTATTTATGACTTTTTAGACTGCAATAGTAAACTATGTTAAGAGAACAGTTTTAATGATGTTGATCTTTCTTTATTAAAATCCGCCTATTATTAATTTTTGAGAGCAACCTAGGTGGTGTAGGAGTGCAAGCTTGCTTTGTAAATCACAGGTTTTGGGTTCGCCCTGACCCTTATTAGTGAGATTTTTAATGCGGAAATTCAGAAACGTTACCCACTTTCACATACAAGGTACAATAATAGAACCCGTCCAACAAATAAACAAAGAAGCAATTAATTTTAAGGGACTTATTATTTTCATATAAAATTACAGTCCTTTTCAGTTTTATTCGAGGCATGGTTGATCATGGAAAATTGGATAATTTGCTAAATACCAATTTTGGTTATCAGTTCTTATATACATGGTGATATGATGAATCCTAAATGATGGATAATACCCGCATTACGTGATTGTGCATCAAAAACAAAGCAATAAAATCTTATACCAATTTAATGTTAACTTCTTCGATGAAGAGTTATTGGCAGCCTTAGGTCATATTCTAGTTTGTTTGTTGCGTCATATTTTTTTTATGTAATAATGATTTTTAGCTGTAGTTGAATCAACAAAAGAAATAACTAATTTCTAAGCTGTAATTGAACTCATCATACCCTTTTGGTTTACCTCCGAAAAGTCTGAAATTTCTGCTTTTCATAAATGTTGCAACGATGTACAATAACATTTTTCTCTCTCTATGGCTTTTAGTATAGCCGGTTATGGTTACACAAAACCCAAAAAATTATTTATGGTATTTTTGATAATTATAAAGATTAAATGTATTATGTTCTAAATTAAACCAATCAGAAAAAAAAACAGTTTATCATTTGTCTAAAAACTTCAGAAAAGTGCTGAAAAGTCCCTTTCTTATGCAATTCCCAGTTCAGGTAAACCATATCTGTTTATTATTATGTACCTAAATACAGAAGTAGAAACTGCAGATATATAACCGACTGATTCATACACAGGTAAAAGGAAGTAATCCATTCATTGAACTTTACATTCTAATTTTAGGCACAAACAATTTTTAAGGTAACGTGACAGTAGTTTTATATTATGTAGAGTAAGTGGACACCTCCCAAATGCGGGTATCTCTCAAATGCCGGACACTGTTTTAAGTTTTGTTTGGTTTACTATCTAATCAATGTAATAAAAACCTCTAAAATACGAACACTCTTAAATACGGCTTTGGTCGGCAATGCAGCTTCCTGTATTTTCTTTCAGATTTTAGCTAGGCGCCATCTATTGTCAGTGACGGACTGGCTCATTAGAGCGGCCCGGGAAATTTACGGACCAACCGGCCTTCTATTACAAAAAATAAAAAATACGAAGTATAAGATTTGCACTTTTATTAAACAACAAACAATATTATCTGGCAGCAATATACAGAGTGAGGAAAAAGTAACGCAATATCATTATAACTCTTTTATTGTCGACTTTTAGAAAAAATATTTTTAACAAAAGTTGTTAGATGGTAAGTAGGTACTCCATATATCTGTGGCCTTGAATTTGTCTTAAGTCATCACGTCTAAGTACAGGGGCACCAGTGGCGTGCCTACAGAGGGGCTAGGGGGGCAGTCTGCTCCCCCCCCGCCTTCTCCCTTTTAGCGGCTTCTGCGCCGTGCATATTTTTGATATTTTATTTTTTAATTCAACCAACATAAAAAATATAATTATTCTTATTACATAATTCTATAGACGTGATAAAAATCAAAATGGCAAAGTGAGCAAGATCTTTATATTCCTTATAACAACCGAGCCCCCACATTGTATTTATTTTAATTTTTACCGCTCTGATAAATAATGTCTGCATTCATTTTAAATATTCTTAAATAGGGGCGGTGTGGCCGCTTTAATTTTCTATACAAAGAAATAATTATCTAGAAACCTGCCGATGCCGTCACACTGGTGGGCGTCGGCATCGGTAACTTTTGTCCTTTGTCATCATATCGTCGCGGCGGCAAAGAACCCTTATATGTGCAACTTTATTTTTAAAAGAGCCGCCGATCCGTCAAAATGCTAACGTAATATACAAAAAATTAATAAGAATAAAGCAGTGTTCTGTTTTTCATTTCGACAATTTGCAGTTTGATTTTGTAGAGTTTAAAACGTATTTTAAATTGTTTTAACCGAAGTAGAACTAGTATATTTAAAAAAAACAAAAAAATTTTTTTCCTATAATATCTAAGGGTCCTAAGGCGCCTTCAAGAATATTGCCCCCTCCGCCTCCCAAAGCTAGGTACGCCACCGAGGGGCATGCAATTTTACTTTTTTAAATGGCAACTTATGATTTTTTTTACATTTCTGGAATCGTCAAATTTTTCTGCTTCTGGTAGCAAAATTTTAGTAGATTACATTAGTAAAATTTTGGGAAAAGTTTAAGTTCAATCTCGAAGTGCATCTCATATTTCGGGATGGTCATAAATTCGACTTCTTTATTGCTATCGGAAGCCGCTTGACACATTCGTCGGTGTCGAGTGGGCCGATTCGTTTGTTTCTATGTACCAACTTAGGTACAATTTTTTTAATGACCGGCCAAGCGGCCTCAGGTTCTACCGGCCTCTCGGGAAAATCCCGTTTTCCCGGCGTCCCAATCCGTCCCTGTCTATTGTAGACTCACTACACTGGTTGCTCACTTCTACAAGTCAACATTATGGCGACTATTTTGCTTTTATACAGAGCTTATGAGACAAGCTTCAGTCAAGAATAGAACTCAGAACGTTGGATCAATCCTAATTTACTTTATACTATTTGATTTATTTATTAAAGAAGACCGGTCTAATATAGTTTAAAATTCAACCATGTGCTTTATTATGGGTGTCTTTGGCAACAAAAACTGTACTTCTAGGCTGCTAGTTGTTATTTTTTAAAGTTTCTAGAATGTGTTTTTTCGAATAAAATCTATATCAGTCTCATCAGCACACCTTCTTAAATAAATGCAGAAAAATTTGTAATAAAATACCCAGTGGTTTCGATCCTGATCTTGACAACAGCTGCATTTTGCCATCAAATACCGTAGCCTTAATCTTTGGATTTTTGTATCATATTAAAGGCACTAGTGAAAAATTGTAAGAAAAAATTGTTTCCTTACAAACCATTTGTTCAGCAGATTTAGAAGAATTACTTAAGGACAAAATTTTAAGTTTCGAACACTTGTTAACATCAGAATAGGTACATTTTAATATTATTACCTAAAAGCAACACTTAAAGACTAATTTTTTGACATTAACTTAATTTGATGACTTTTGCCACAGCATACTAATTTTTTAAATCATCAAATTAAGTTAATGTCAAAAAGTTAGTCTTTAACTGTTGCTATTTTTATTTTCCTTTCTGTTTTGTATTGTTGATATTTTATGTTTTAGAATAATCGTTGAATTAAAATTATTTTGATATTCCACTAATTTTGATTTATTTTTTATTTACAAATATGAAACATAACCTTTACGTACCACGTGACGTGACGTTTATAGTGTATAGTTGGTTGCCTACATATTGCGTTTATTGTAAAAGTATACATAGGGGATATGTATACTAAAAAGAAAATTTCCCTGTATATGATTTCTGCTATTAAATTAATATTCAACTATTTTAACCTTATTTTTGTAAGAAAGCATAGCCTACTGGAGATGAACTGTTTAGGATCACCTCATTATAATTTCCTCTATGTCAAAACTAAATTAGCTAAGAAACAAAAATGTGAAACGTCGTATTAAAAAACAAAGTTCAGCGTCAAACTTAGAAGTACGACAGTTGCTAACAAACAAAAATTTATGAAGGGTTATCGTTCAGCTCCATTAAATTACTTAATTACTTAACAAACAAAGTTACGATAATCAAGTATTGATTGTATGTAGAGTTCTATAACATAAATTCAAAATTAGCGTAACCTGTTTTTCTATACTGTAAGACATCCTTGGGTTTTCGACAAATAATGTCTTGCACAGCTTAATAAATTATGGAGCTTTCAGTAACAATTTTTACATTACAATTTAGGGCATCGTTTACTTTAAATTTTATGACATAACATTTTATGATAAACGTAATAATACACTCAAGTACACTGAATAGACTTCGAACTATTAATCGTTTATCTTAGATACGAATAAAAAAATTACCTCCGAGGATTTGAAAGCAGTCTAACTTAAAGTAAATGTAGCGAAATGAAATGGTATTTGTTGACGGCTTTAGCGATAGCCCTGATTAGTTTTTTTTATGTTAGAAGAGCTACCAACAATGTGTGCAAGACATTTGAGGATTATTATACAAATCGTGATCAAAACAAAAACTGTTTTTATAATCCAGATCACGAATTAGAGGTGGTAAGTACTTTCTACTTTTGATTTAAAAAAATTCAATGCCTGTACTGTATGTTTTTAACAACTTTATTAATATAAAGCTCGGTAATATAAATTATTTTGTAATTTTTAGCTTAAATGCGTGTCTACTTTACAAGTATGCTGTGTGATTATCATAGATAAATCAAGGCTTCAATTTTTTTTTAGCTTGTAGACAACGATTTTGCTCAATTATATTTGATTAACCAATAACAAGCCTTTGTTAAGTATTAAAAATTTTCTTAGATAAAGGTTAGTAAGTTTTGGAAGTTATCAGCTTGTAAGAACTTAACAACAACTTACAATTTTTTATCTTCAAAATTCAGTTTCAAAAACCCAGGAAAAAGAAACATTCAACCCACCCAGAATTAAAGAAATCAATAAATTAAAATTTAGGACCTCTTTCTTAAATTGAATTTGCGTGTTTTAATTGGAGACTATTTTCTATATTTAAATTCTAATCTAGCTTTCGAGGTGGTTCAGATAATTAGACACGATCAAAAATTCTGAAAAACTTCTGGAATTAACATCATATTGTTTGGAAAATTTGAGCCCCTTCTCGATTTAAAATTAATGCCATGAACGTATTCCTTATGACTGGTATTGTTAATAAAAATAAGAAGACTTACTACCTAAAAAAACACATTAACGAAAACTGCTTTACTTTACTCAGCCTGACATAATAAAACGACACGGATATTCTGTTGAAACTCATTATGTGACGACAGAGGACGGATATATTCTGACCCTGTTTCGAATTCCACAAGGAAAAGGACTTAAAACTAAACCTGGTAAACCTGTACTCGTCCTGCATGGACTTTCTTTAAATGCTGGCGCATTTGTGACTTTGGGACAAAAATCTTTCGGTAAGAACTTCGTTCAAATTTTGTATTAATTTCTCTGACTTTTCATTTACGCTGCCTCTACAGGATTTGCATTAGCAGATGCGGGTTTTGACGTATGGCTGGGGAATTTTAGAGGGTCCAAATATTCTCGAAATCATACGCATTTAAACATTGGGGAAAGTAAGTTTTGGGATTTTAGTTTTCACGAACATGGGATATACGATGTGCCGGCCAAAGTGAACTTTATAAATCAACTTACTCGTCAAAAAGTTATTTATATAGGTTATTCAATGGGAAGTACAGCTGGATTTGTTTACAATATTATGTATTCTGAAACTGCCACTAAAAAAGTTGAAGTTGCTGTAAATTTAACTCCAGGGATTTTTTTTAGGAATTTAACTCGCCATAAGTTTATAGGGTTCTTTTGGATGTACATAAAGGCGAGTATTTGAAATTTGGAAATTTTGTTTTAGTCTTCAAAGTTACAAAAAAAATTATTTTAGGTGAGGAAATGTTTTAAATGTCCAAGTCAAATGTATGTAAAATATAGCGTGGTTAAACTTATTCGATAATTGTAGGGCCTTCTACAATTCTGGACCAATGGAAGGTATACACTTAGGCCACTTATGCCAAATATTGTATATAAATTCCTTTGTTTTCCTTTTCCAATACAAATGAAGGTCTGTCAACTTCCCGAAATGTTTATGCTTGGTTATAATTATGAACAAAATGACCCCGTAAGTAATTAGAGTCTAAATGTTGTTTGTGGCGATTGCCTTGTCTTTTTTTTGTGTGGGTATTTCGCCAACATATTTTTACAGCCGTCTAAGCATACACAGACCCAACATTCCATCATAGTTAGCTCAATAGGTTCAGTAATCCACAACTTAGTCTGAGATTTATTCAAAATACTTAATGCATTGTCAGGAAATATAGGCTCCTATAATATCGATAACACATATTTTCTTAAGAAATTCAAAGAATAAAACAAACACAAACTACTTAATGGTCATTATTGTAGTAAGTATATTTATCCGCGTTCCTATTGTCAAAACATTATACATAACCAAACACAGACTCAAAAATGACAATCTATTTTAAATAGAATAACAGTTTCAGAACAGAATGCTTCCAACTCAACAAATCCTTGTGTCAATAAGGTTTCGGGATGTATATCATATACACAGCAAAATAATCAATTGCTTTTACTCGACACCGATAGAGGTAATTTTAACATACCGGAATTCCGCAAGGAAACACCATTCTAGCAGATACTTGCACTACCCTTCTAACCATCACCAACATGTTAAAATGGGTATTATAAAAGGCCCCTATGGTTGAGGAAATCAATCTACTCCAGTACAAATTTTCAAAAAAAAATTTTTTTAATGTCCTAAAGGACAATGTACATCCCAAAATTTGATATAAGACACTTTTTCTAAGAGCACAACAAAATAAAACGAGCCCACAGAGGGCAACATATAATTATCTTACAGTATGATACGTTCCAGGTACATTTAATAAAATAAAAACGAGTTATTGAATGATCAGCTTTAGAGGCGTTTTCTGTCTTTTCTTTTCGTTTTACCCTCTTATACCTTTACAGTGTCGAGGAGGCCGAACATACCTAGCCGCAGAGTGGTCACTTATTCAATCAAAAATCCAAATAGCTGTCAAAATCAGTAAATAGATTGCGCTAGTCAAAAAAGGTTTTCATAGTCAGGTTTTACGATTCATTAAATTACTGATATCTGATTCAAAGAAATGCAAGGCCATGAAAGCAAAAAATATTTTTATTTACAGAAGGTGCTGAAACAGGAGATGGAAGCACGGTTTAGTTAACAGTGGACATTTCCAATAACTTCTATTAACATGATTTCGAAAACTTTAGCAGTCGGTGTCAGTATTTAGAAACATCTTCCGGGTTAGGACCGTGCTATTGCTGACAATGCAGAACTCAACGATTTGCCCGCTTTCCTAAGAGACTTCATCAGCAGGAAAAAATGAACTAAAAGATCACGGTCACGCGACGTGTAAACTACGCCACAGGCGAAACTCTTTTAGTAGAAAGAAACTCAACATGTCAAGCAACTCTTCTGAAGAAATCAAAAGAACGCAAGGACTCTATATACCGGTTGTAACCGGTCAAGCGTATCAGATGAATATGACGATTACTTATGAGTGGAGGAGGCCAAGCCATTAGCGATGACAGACTTCCATATGTGCGACAGATGATAACCAGCATCAGGTTGTTAGAGGTCTTGATGCTTTCAATAGCCTCACGAATTGTCCTGTTGAAAAAATGCAATGATCGATGATTTGTCAGACATAATCTTAGAGCCAGTGTCGTGATGATGTTCAACAGTAGCTGACCTCGTTTTAAGCAACGTTTGTGTTCACAGATGTTCCAATGTACACTAATCCACAAGAACAAGGGATGTTGTAGACGCCTCTTGAAGAGAGGGGCGAGACTTACCCTTTGCTGATTTGTGACACTTTTGGATGGGGGTTTAAAGATGGTTTCGATATTATGTTTTTTGAGGATCCTATCAATGTGATTGGTAACCTAGCGATTGTATAGCAAGAAGGCAGTAGCCTGGGGTGTACAGGTGTTCTGAGAACTTCCAGAGTGTGAGGGCTGTAATTGTTTTCCGATGGCCTTCTTAACGTCCTCTTTATTGTACTCATTCTTGACGGGACTGTCTTGAATATGGGGTAACTTTACATGAAGACCATTGGGTTGCGACATTGTGATAGCAAAATGAACGAGAGAATTGATTACCGAGAGTTTTTGTGGCAGATGGTGATGTTAATTGGCATGATGATACCTATCCATGTGTGATGACAATAAGAACCGTTTGATTCTATTTCCATACTGAACGTGATATCAAGGTTTTGATTGTTGAGATGTTCCAGGAAAGAAGTTGGGTTATGGCTTCCACGGGGCCAGATAATGAAGGTGTCATCTAGTTACATAACGGAACCAGAGCTTGGGTTTTAATTTTTTTCTCCTGATGAAGCCCAAAAAAGTGGGCAAAACGTTAAGTTCTTCTTTCTCAATAATGACGCAATCCCAAACCGGAAGACGTTCTTCTGTTAACAATAATATTTTTTTGTTACTGCCATTGCATCCTATTATCTTACTAAAAATTCAAAGAGTCGTGACTCCTAAAGGGATGCGTTTTTGTGCCAACGTTTAAAGGAACATCTTTTATCCTTATGACCAGCCCAATTTAGTCTCTGATTTTGACTATTTCGGGACCAGTCTATATAATACTCCCCGTGAATGCGCGAAGCACTATATCGGTGAAACAGGTCACTAACTGTTAGAAGTAAATAACACAAAAACATGTTTCAAAAATTATCAAATTGAAAAATTCCCAAATTGCAGAAGGCGTGTAACAACAATCACACCATCTTTCATTTTTAATAACTTGTGGCGAAACACTCATACAAAAACCACAAAAATCTTAAGCAATCGTTATGCAAATGGCTATACGATTACAAACTATTTATAAGATATACAACAGCATAAGTTATTTGGTTGCCTCTTTACATTCGAAGTTTCTTTTAGGAAACATTACCAATAAACATGCAATACAATTTTGACACAAGTTCCATCAAAACTGTAACGCATTTGGTCCAAGAGATACAATCAGGTAATTTCGAACAATATGACTACGGTATACAAGAAAATAAGAAAATTTACGGTTCACCCGAGCCACCCCATTATGATATATCTAAAATCAAGGTTCCTCAGTATTTGGTTTATGCCCCAAATGATAAAGGAGTAACAAAAGAGGTGATAATATAGCAAACATATAGTACAGCGTAAGTTCAAATCTTGCCGTTTTCAGAATGTGGAACTGTTACACCAGGTCCTCCCTGAAAAAGCAAAACGTGGAATTTATAGAATTAAAAATGATAATTATAATCATTTCGATATAATTATGGGAAAAGATGCCAAAACCCTTGTTTATGAGCCTGTGATTATGTTTTTAAAAAACTTCAGGGAGAAGTGATCTACGAGCATGTAATTAAATCAAACAATTGTTATAGATTTTCTGTATAAAGTAATGCATTCATGAGTTTTTAGACTGCAATAATAAACTACGTTAAGTAAACAGTTATCTTCCTATTAAATCTGCCTTTAACTAATTTTTGAGAGCCCACCTAGGTGGTGTAGGGGAGTGCAAGGGGGCCTTGTAAATTAAAGGTTTTGGGTTCGATTTTAATGCGGGGAATCGTATCTTTCGTCCAATAAATAAACAAAGAAGCAATTAATTTTAAGAGACTTGTTAGTTTCGTACAAATTAAAATGTTGTTATGGTCCTATTCATGTTTGGCCGAGGCATGCCATAGAAAATTAGGTAATTACCTGAATATCATACTGGACATAATTTTTGGATACCAGTTAATATATAAGTTCATATAAGTTATTCAATAAACGATATATTAGAAGTCACCCATTAGGGATTATTTCATAAAATGTTGACAAAGATGACCGGGTGTTAACATGTCTTGCACATAACCAATCACAATTAATAATAGAAGACTATCTTCAACAAGTATACTTAAAGAAGGTTAATGAAACATTATCTTCGTTGCAATTCGAATTTTTAGGTAAAGCCTTTTGTCTATTTAATTATTTTTTAAATTTAATTTTTTTCTATAATTCGGTATACACACTATACACAGGATATACAGAAATATTTAAATAAATTAAAAAACGTTATTTTTGTTTTTATTATCACTTATTATTAATAAGTGTTTGCTAAAAAAGGAAAAAACTTCATGAGACTTGAAGAAGCAGCGAACGCTATGTTACCTAATCAAATTAAAATTAATCCAATTTGAATCACGTGCTTAAGTCTTAGCTCTTGTTTGCCTGTTATCATGTTACTGAGAAAAAGTATCTACAAAACAGGTATCGGTTGGATGTTGGATTAAGTGTTCTAATGGAAATCAGAATTGTGGAAAACAAATTTATAACATCAAACCTCTTTGTTCGGACTTGAACTATATCGCCGGTTATATCGGCTTCATATTATGCCTAAATAAGTACCGGTTTTAGTGGACTTCGAGCTTCTTTATTACGTATCTAAAACAATATTTTTAACAGAAATACATGAGTGGGTTAGTAAACCTAGTGTAGACCTGACAGAATGAAGCGGAGCCTCTTTTTAGCTCTAATAACGGCTGTGATTAGTTTCGTATTTTATTTATATTCACCACTCTTTACAAGCACTAATAATGTATGTAAGACATTTGAGGATTATTACACAAATCGGGATAATAACAAGAATTGTTACTACAATCCGGACCTTGAGTTAGAAGTTGTAAGTTATTTCTTTTATATTGAATAATAGAACGTTTCCCTGAGTTTAATTGGGTAGTACAAATTATGTAGAATTACACAAATCTCTTTAATGTTTAATTGGATAAGATAGTTTACGTAATAATTCATTCCTGTTTTGGTATTTACTCATTATAGCTATTTATCATTTTATTCGAGTTGTAAAGTTGCCAGTTTTGTTTTGTAATCAGTGATGCGGGATATGTTTATCTTTCATTCGATAATCCGACTTTGGCCGGAATTTGTCAACGATAAGATACTACCGTGTTAATCAATAAAAAAATATTTAAATGTTCTTGAAACTTGAACGTTTTGAAAATAACGCTTGACTTTTTTAAATTTTTTTTTTTTTTTTTAATTTCCCATGAACTATTTACAATCTGTCTTACAAAGACATTCAGTAAATTTAATAACAATGAGGAGTAACATGCAAGAGAACTGCCCATCGACGTGTAAGACACTTGTACTGTTTCGTTAATTTGTTTATCATTTTCATCTTACCAGAAGCCTTGAAACTGATGTTTTCACTAAATATTTTATTAGTACGTTCACGCGCAATTCATTCTGTTGTGCAGCGAAATTTAAGATGTGATAAGTGATAACATTATATTCCAAAATTAAGACGAGGTATGTTAAACACAATCTCGTGCGGCCACCAGGACCTCGAGTGTCCCATTCCATGCATGAAATCTCGACAGAAATCAAAATTTGGAACTGCGCATCAAAGATACAAATGCATTCTCAATTGCATAAAAATAGGCGAAAATTCGTCCGTTAAAGCATTTAAATATAGCCTTGAACGCGTGAGATTTCAAACACAAAATATACACGGTGCGTTGAAAGTAATAAATTCTCAACAGAATAAAAGAAAACGATACAATTTGACTCATAAAGACGAAAAATTGTGACAGTGTAAGCTATTAAACAGGGTATGCACAATAAGCCTTTTAGATAGTGGTATTCTCTGAAGTCATTGGAAAAATGGGCCCTGTAATTGACAAAAATTCGTCGAGATTTTTTGGATGCAAATTCATCTATTATGGTTGATATGATACGTCTACATTTTGACTAATACCTTGTTCAATTGAAATCATCGCAAGGTTTGTGGAGTTTGTAAAATTTGATATGGAAAAATGCCGCTCCCGAATTTCTGCCGCCCCGTGCAAGTGCACGTGCCGCACCCCCGCTAGGAACGGCCCTGATGGCAGAAATAGGGAACGAAAACAATATTAATAGAATATTTAAGAAGAGTATGCCTATCATGGAAGTTAAAATACATCAAAAGTGAAACACTCAGACAATAAGCAAATGTGTACGAGATACAACTTCGGTCAAGTACTCGAAAGGTAGTTACAGAGTATTTTTCTAATTCTAAAAATAAATGAACTCTAACTTGGGCAATAGAAAAAGCGATTTTTTTTTCCGTTTTTTGCCAATAACTTTTTAACCACACCTCGTATATCAAATTTGTTTACATATATCACTGACTTCCTCATAAAATACTGCACTACTTCGCCTATCTAACCGTTTATCTTTACAAATAAAAAAGTTATCCGTGTAACATTCCTGAAATAGGGCATAGGACATTATGTAGTTAATACTTGGTATGAAATAATGGAACTTGCTGGATAATACCAAAATTAAGTATAAACGTGTTGCATAAGCGAAAGGTGAAGGTGACAAAACATCTGTACTTGACAGTACATTGTCGTCACTTAACAGTATTTTAATAATTGATTGTGATTTGGACTTTTCTGGAATCTGAAACAATTTTGCTACGCCTTTAAAAATTTGTAAATAATTCCCCAAATTTATAAAATACAAGAAAAAAAATTAGTGCTCTAATGTTACAGTTAATTTTGTTTTACGCACAAATTAAAATCAGCCGTTTTAATCGGCCTCTTGAATTATTTTTTATCATTTACTTTCACAAATTTTAAGAAAAGCATTCTAATTACTATGTATTATCTTGTTTCCGGCAACAAAAAATAAGCTAAAGTAAACTAGGAAAATAAAAAATGTTTAAATTATTTTATCGGTATTTAGCCCGATATCATAAAAAGGCATGGATATTCGTTCGAAACCCACCATGTAACAACCAAAGACGGTTATATATTGACGGTATTTCGAATTCCATACGGAAGAAAATCGAAATCTAAACCAGGAAAACCGGTGTTTCTTCAACATGGGCTTTCCATTAACTCCGGTGCGTTTGTAAATATCGGAAGAAAATCGCTAGGTAAGTCTTACATTTTGCTTTCACTAGTTCAGTTTATTATTATTATTTTCATTATATTCTTTCATAAGTAAGTCAAAACGCATCATATTATGCTTTTCGAGTATTAGATGTTGTCGACCGTCTTTCCTGATTTCATTCATTCATTATCATTCTTCCATGTCATAAATTATTGTGAGTTAAGGAACGGACTCTTTCTAGGATTCGTCCTAGCAGATGCTGGTTATGATGTATGGTTGGGTAATTTTAGAGGTTCAAAGTATTCCCAAAACCATACGAATTTGGACAACACAGAGAGTAAGTTCTGGGACTTTGGCCTTCACGAACATGGAACATACGACTTATCTGCACAGTTAGACCTTGTATACCAAGCAACCAAACAAAAGATTGTTTATATAGGTTTTTCTATGGGTGCTACCGTAGAGTACATTTACACTAGTACTTATCCTGATATTTCTGCTAACGTGCTTCAAGCAACCGTTAGTCTTGTTCCTTCTGTTTATACAAGGAATTTGACCTATACTAAAAACCTCCGGTATATTTGGAATTATTTAAAGGTAAAACATTTCGTTTTTCTTTTAATACAGAAATTACAAGATAAAAAGGCAATCATATTTTTTTAATTAAAAATAAATAAATCAAGCTTTCTGCAGGGCCCGATACAAAGTCTTACCAACGGCAGAATATATCCAAGGGTGTTTATGCCCATGATGTTGTTCAGATATCTATGTTTCCCTCTGCCAATACAGATGAAAATATGCCAACTGCCTGATATGTATCTTTTGGGTTTTAATTATGACCAAAACGATCCGGTACGTAATCATTACACTCGGTTATTTTGCTTTTGTAATTTATTGTATCTTTGGATTTATGTTCTGGCTTTCCTAACATTTGTATTTAGTTCTACTATTCAGCAATTAGAGATCCAAATCTGAATTATCTTCAGATTCTCAACTGAGACTAAATTAGTTCCCAAAAACGTAAATTGATTTTTTTTTCGTGTGACGGTATACAGGGTCCTGCAGCTCACCTCCCGTCTTATGTAGCTCATTTATTAATAGACATAGAATTTTTATATATCGCAGACGTTGTCTGTACCCGAGGGCGCATTTCAGGAAAATATTTTTGATTATACAGGATGTTCTCAAAAAGTGTGACGTCATTATGATATATTTTTTTAGATTACATGCCCGATATTTTTTTGCATATTTGGGTTCCTCTTGTGGTTACCTACATACCCCTAAAATTTGGTTGAAATCGGTTCAGCGATTTCAAAAAAAAAAAAGAAAAATAGATAAAAAACTGTTTTGCACTACTGATTTTAAAACTTGATAAAAGATACAAATAGTGCCTCGTTAATAAAATTAAAAGAGGTACCTATTAAGTAAGGTAATATCAGTTTCGTTAACCTAGTTTGGTTGATCCGAATTATACAGGGTGTCCAAAATGTAGTGTCAAACTCTTCAAATTTTAAAGCAATTTATTTCCCTTATTTTCAATTGGAGCCCCTGTATATTTTTATGTCATTCGATGCTAAATTAAAAAATAAACATTTTTTCTAAATACAACCCTATCAAAATTCCTAACACATTAAAAGTTATTCGGCGAAAACTCGTTTTGGTAACAAACTATTCCAATTAATGCCTATTAATATTAACGGATTTTGACATAATTTTGTAATTACAATAGTAGATTACGTGCCAAGTGCAGAAAAGTGGATTTTTACTAGACGAGTATGGCAGGTTTGAGTACGAGCGATAGCGAGTACTTAAATGCCATACTATTTTTTCGCATTTTATATTCTCACATAAAAAGTTATCTAAATTTATTGAGATACATTCTGAATAAAATTAATAAAAACACTGAAAAAAGTAGGCGGATTCTCGATAACATAGTAATCTGACAGGAACTGTTTTTGACATAACAGAATTCAATTCAAACAAATAAATACATTTTTGTTGGAAATCTAATATCGAAATGGACTTGAGTGACGACAATAACTTGGAAAACCATTCAGAAGATATTTTAAATGCTGCCCGAGAAGCTGTCAAATTGCATTCTAATGAAACCTGACGTTGCTATGCAGTAATGGTTGCTATACTGTAAAGTGACCCATTACTTCACGATTTTGAGTGTACTAATGTAATACATTAGTGTATGAAACGTGAAAAAACATATGATATCAATAAATTGTTTTTCAATGCCACCTTTTTTCATTGAAATTACTATTGGAATAGTTTGTTACCAAAACGAGTTTTCGCCGAATAACTTTTAATGTGTTAGGAATTTTGATAGGGTTGTATTTAGAAAAAATGTTTATTTTTTAATTTAGCATCGAATGACATAAAAATATACAGGGGCTCCAATTGAAAATAAGGCAAATAAATTGCTTTAAAATTTGAAGAGTTTGACACTACATTTTGGACACCCTGTATAATTCGGATTAACCAAACTAGGTTAACGAAACTGATATTACCTTACTTAATAGGTACCTCTTTTAATTTTATTAACGAGGCACTATTTGTATCTTTTATCAAGTTTTAAAATCAGTAGTGCAAAACAGTTTTTTATCTATTTTTTTTTTTTTTTTTTTGAAATCGCTGAACCGATTTCAACCAAATTTTAGGGGTATGTAGGTAACCACAAGAGGAACCCAAATATGCAAAAAAATATCGTGCGTGTAATCTAAAAAAATATATCATAATGACGTCACACTTTTTGAGAACATCCTGTATAATCAAAAATATTTTCCTGAAATGCGCCCTCGGGTGCAGACAACGTCTGCGATATATACAAATGCTATGTCTATTAATAAATGAGCTACATAAGACGGGAGGTGAGCTGCAGGACCCTGTATAAGCTCAGCACCTTCTTTACTGCATTAATTTTGCCTGATTTTCATTTTTAGGAAACGCTCCCTATCGTCATGCAATACAACTTAGATGCAACTTCAGTCAAAACAATGTCCCATTATTCTCAAATGTCCCAGTCAGGAAATTTCGAACAATACGATTACGGAGCCGACGAAAATAAAAATATATATGGGTCACCCGAACCGCCACGTTATGAACTTTCCAAAATCAAGGTTCCTCATTACCTTCTTTATGCATTAAACGATCGCGCAGCAACGAAAGAAGTAATTTTTTAATATGCTACAATTTAAACTATTGCTAACTGTAAACTGTTTTCAGAACATGGAATTGTTGTACAACTCTCTTCCAGAAAAGGCCAAATCACATGGTATACATGTCATCACAGATGAAAATTTTTCGCACTATGATGTTATTACCGGAAAAGACTCAAAAGCTATTGTTTATGATCGTATTATTAATTTTTTAAATAGTTTAAAGTATTAGTTAGTATTTTGTTGACTTTAGGTAAATAAATGATTTTAATAAACTAAAAGGAAGATGCTTAAGTACTTAGTCTGAAAGGTTATTAACAGGTTGGAGCTAAATTAACTGTGCTCACAGCGCATGCTCTGTTTAAGTAGTGTTGACGTCACTATTCCCGCTCACTGTATAACTATTTCTGTAGTTCCGGCGAAGACTTTAACCTTTTAATGTCTTTATTTCGGCAAGCCCCACTACACAATATTGCCATACTATATGATTTTTTAATACAATATCAACAGATTCTAACCTAAAAAAAATCATTTCAGTTGCGACTACTTTTAATCAATTAACTAAACCTATTAGAATATTGCATCACTTTTATCTTTTTTGGAAACATTACCTACTTAAATCTTGTATTGAACAGTATCGAACTTAATAATTGATTTAACAAATGAACAAAATTGTTAAAAAATATTTTGTTGCAAGTTGCAAGGGCCTTTTTAGTTCGAGACTAATTTCCATTTATGATTATAATACTATTCCTATGTACCAGTCTTTTGTTATGTAACTTATTGCACTTCTTCACTGTTTTTATTTGATTTTGCCTCGTTATTCCATAGAGCTATGGGATGATGGCACTTATGATTGTAACCAATGCTTTGATGGTCTGCTAGGTGGTGATCTTCCTTGTGCTAATCTGATATTCTTCCGTGTAACATAATTGTACCACCAATGTCTCCTTACTCGTGCCCAACTTACTAATGGATTACCAATCTTCTTCTTATTTCAGAGCTTCGGATTCTATCTCTTAACGTTACATTCGCTATGTTTCTGAGTGTTTTCATTTCTGTTGTCCTCATGGTCTGTTTTGTTATGGATGTTTCGGTTCTCGTATCGTTGCCATATGTTAGTAGGGGTCACACCGCTGTCTTGTATATTCGGGCCTTACTTTCAGCAGACATAAAATTATTTTTACAAACCCTATATATTACGAAGGCATCCTTTTATGCTTTGGTGCTTTACTTCTTCTTGTATGTTTTAATCCCTTGTTAATTCGAAATACTCCTAGGTAGTTAAACGACCTCACCTGCTCGATAATTTGATTAGTGGCTACTAGTTTGCATCTGAAGGACTCTTTGCTACTACCTTGCATTTTGTTTTGCGATACAGATTTGCATGCTATGCTTTTCAGTTGCTTGTTGGAAGTTGAGTGAGAGTCTTTGCAGCCCATCTCCATTCTCTATTAACAATTAATGCCGCACCTTCAGCGTTTTGATGTCTTTGTTTCCTAGTCTAAAATCCTCGTTTACTGTTCGTACATTCTCTACTATCTCATTCATAATTACATGAACAAATCAGAACTCAAGCTGTCTTCTTGTCTTATGCCAGGCATTTCTTCCATTATGATACTATTTACTAATATATTTGTTCCGTTGGCCGGGTTAATTTCTTTTACGACTTCGATGATGTTCTGATGGATTCCATTCATGTTTGGGTTCACATAACTTCATATAGTTTCACATTGTCAAACATTACATCAACAGAGCATATGTTTGCCGGAAATTGGTATTCAATAGCTTTCTCAATTATTTGTCGTAGGGTAAATATAGCGTTCGTTTGGGATCTCATCCTGCCCAGGGGATTTTCTAATTACCCAATTGTCCTGTAGGTATACACGAGGTCCGTACCAGAATTACATATCGTTCTGCTGTAGAATTAAAACCACTTATATGTATAATTTGGAAAATGTATGTACTATTTTTCAAGATATACTCTTATTTATACGTTAATCCTAACGCTTCATTCAATTTTCGTAGCACCTTGTGAAGCTTTCTGCGGCAGTACTTTGAAATACTGATATATCACTTGCTAATGCAGACCGTAATAAAAAAACTTAGTCAAAGTGAATTGAATCCTTAAGATCTGAAAACTGCCAAAAATCACTAGAAGCAAGATCTGGTGACTTCGAAGGGTGAATGACGGCTTCGATTCTAGTTTCTAAAAGCGAATCGGTAACAATTCTAGCTTTTTGCGGCGGTATGTTATCCCAATGCAAAATAAAACTTCCATTGATAGCGGGCAGCAAGCTATCACGTAGAAGATCACATGTACATTATGTACAATGGGTGGTCAGTGAATGGAATGGAATGATTAGGAATTTTGTTCAAGGTATTGTGTGCAAAGAATAATATCTGGATGTGATAAATGATAAACGAATAATTTAAATGAAAGAGTGGCGTCCTAATAATTATGGTATTTTCTTATAAGATTTGACCCCTTGTCACACTGCTAAAGTTGTGATTAAACATCTTGCTAAACAAAATATTCAGCTTCTCGATTGGCAATTAAACTTCCTTTATCCCAAAAGACCGCATAGAGAAATTTATTGTCTGATGGCTCTTGCTTGAATTTTCTTGATGGGGAGAGTCCTAATGTTGCCATTGTTTTGATAGGCGTGAGGCTTCAGGATTGATATACGGTATCCAGGTTTCGTCCATGGTTATCGCATTATGCAAAAAAGTACTTCGACTTGACAGATTCTTTATTAATAAGGTTTGACAAATAATGTCACTGCGAGCCTGCTTTTTCTCGCCAGAAAACATGTGGCGAACCCAATGTCTAGTAACCTTGCTAACCTTCAAAGATATGTTAGAATTTGTTGAATAGTATGATGACAGAAGCCTGTAATTTCAGTCAATCCTAATTTTTCCAGTGCTTTCCATATGTTCGCTCCAGTTCGCTCTTGATACTGCTTCGAATACTACTTGCAGGTCTATGAACACCAGGTACAGAACTTCCCCCTCCTCCATCTTTCTTTCTGTCGTTGTCCTTATTATAAAGATGTGATCCTGTGTTTGTTTGTTTTTTCTGTAAGCCTCCTGTTCCTCTTGTAGTTCGTCCTCTTTGTGGTGTCTGACCTTCTTTTCTAGTATTCTAGAGTATATCTTTCGCACATAGGAGGACAGAGACATATGGCACGGTAGTTTTTGCAGTCGTTAGTGCTACCTTTTTTATGAATCGGTATGTGTTCTCCTTCGTACACTTGTTGGCATATCTTCCAGATTTATTTTTCCAGTTTTTCTCCTCCATAGTTTATCATCTCTGAGTTTATTCCGCCTCTTCATGCCGATTTTCCTACTTGTATGTAAAATTGCTTCTCTTACTTCTTCTTTTGTTATTATGTCATCTTCTTCATCTACTTGTTTTGTGGAATAGTTTTATGCCTTAATGTTTTTTGGTGCCTACAATTTTCTGTATTATAACTTCCACGTTTCTAGGATGATTTGTAATTCTGATATTGTCTCTCCTTTGTTGTTTTTAATACTTCATAGTTGTTTGCCGTATTTACCCCTCAGGTTATCGACAGTAGTCTAAAACCCCTCCTTATTATTCCTAGTACTTATCTCTGAATTTCTGTCCGGCTTTTCTTCCAAATTGTACCCATGTTTGTTCCTTGCTTCTCTTGAGTTTCTTTCTTTCTTTCTTCATGTGTAGGTATATCTTTTCTTATCTTTGCTTTAACCTTCTTCTTTACCTTATCGTTCCACCTCTTTGTTCGTTTCAGTTTGGGCGCTATTTTGCTTTTACCACAGATTCATGTTGCTGTTTCTATTATGATTTCCTTCAGTCTTGTCCATTTTCTTTAGCTTTCCAAATTGTTCCTTACCGTTGCTCTTATTGCACATATTGCTGCAGTGTTGACTCTACTTTGTTTTCGTAATCTATTATTTTTTGAGAGTTTTTCAGTTCAGTTATCTTTACTTTTTCATAGTTTTTTATTGGTACCTTTTTTCTTGTATACCACCTTTTGTCCGCTATTATTAATTTGAGATTAGAGTGGATTGCTGTACCTTTTATGCCTCTCACAACTAGTACAGTATGCTTAAGTCCATTTGTAGAGTACTCTTGGAGTCTCGTCTTCTGCTGTAAATCTTAAGTGTTCAGAAGGGTTCCGCCTCTGGTTTGGTTGACAAGTTTGGTTACCATTCCCCTTCTGCCTCTTGGTAAAAGGGTTTCGCCTCTGGCGTGGTTGACACGTTGAGTTACCGTGCTCTTTTAGTGCTCCCTTTCCTCCTGAGGAAGACCCTTAAAAAAGTGGACGAAACGTTGAGTCTTTCTATCTCAAAATGGCACGGTCCCAATCCGAAAGACGTTTTGTTAATACTGACAGTGACCGTGGAAGTCTTCGAATTCATTATTGGAATTTATCCTAAAGACAAATTACGCTGCGGCCCTTCTACACTTTCGCCATTTTAGACATTATTAGTTACAGGATTTGAGATTTGTTTGAATCTATTAAAAATTCATCTACTAGGATACATTAATTTTAAATTATATAAATCGATTTTTACGTGCTTAACTTCAAACTGTTCTCAAAAAAAGTTTTTACTTTTATGTAGCTATGTTATGAATAATTTTTACATTATCTATATTAATTTGCATTAGCAAAATATACTGATCTTAAATTAAATCTTCCTTACCATTTATCTACTACGCAAGTGTTTACTAATTAACATGAAATATAAATTAGCAATGCTGCTTCAAATGCATTAATTGCCAAAAAAGAAGCATAATTTATCGGAAACCTGTTAAGCGTAACCTTTAATTCCGCATTCAGCATTATCACGTATTATTCATTGTTAACTGTTTATCTCCTTGAACTTTGTTCACAGATGTAAATGTTATCATTCCCACTGTTAAAAAAAAATCGATTTAAACTACATCGAATCCGTGATATTAACGTGTATTTACTGTATTAAAATGAAGTGGCCCATTCTTTTCGCCGTCGTAATAGCCTTATTTGGCGTTTATTTATTACGAAGAAATACAAATAACGTGTGCAAGACCTTCTTGGATTATTACTCCAATCGCGATAAGAATAACAATTGTTATTACAATCCGGATCATGAATTAGAAGTCGTAAGTACCGCTTCAGATAGTTAACAGTTAAACTTTTGTGAGATAACGCGGTAAAAATAGCCAGCAAAATGTTTTTTGAATTTAAATCACTTCAGGGTTTACAAATTTTAATATTAGAATTTTGTTTAAATATTCAATATTGGGATTTTTAATTTTGAAAATGTATGCAAATGTATGTAAAAACGCACGGTTCAGTAAAGTGGAACTTAAAGAACGGGAATTAAAGTAAAAAAATGTTTAAATATTCAACAATATTCAGAACTAGCTAAAATAATTAAAACGATAAAAGTAAAAGAAATTAAATATTAGCATTGAACCAATTTTTTCGGTATTGTTTGTCAGAATGTGTTCTGTGACTTGAAAAAAGATATTCAGACAAGCTTTTAAATTTAACCAAATAATTAAGTTTACATTAAAATGCAATTCCAAAACAATTCTCTTGCAGACAGGTTTAACAATTATTTCGCGTTATTTGCACGTCGTTTAATTTCAAATTGTGGTTCACCTCAGTTAACCGATGCAATTGTCGAGATTTACGAATATTAAAATGCTTGTCATCCATGTTGATATGAGGTATTCTAATTGCAATAATTAATATTAACTAGTTAATGATTTTCTGAATCAATGTTAAAACCAGATCACCGTTTAAAAACGTTTATCAATTACGGCACTGCCTAAAACAATAGTTTGAAGCCGAATTAAAATTTTTAATTTTAATTTGTAGCCAGATATAGTGAAAAGGCATGGATATCCAGTCGAAACCCATAATGTAGTTACTGAAGATGGTTATATTATTAGTGTATTTCGAATTCCACATGGAAAGGAGGCCAAACGAAAACCTGGAAAGCCAGTATTTATACAACATGGCATCACACTTAATTCGGGGGCGTTTGTGACAATTAAAGAACAGTCATTTGGTAAGCTTTACATTCAGGTTATTATTTTTTGTAAAAGGTCTTGGTTTTTCCCATTTCCATTTGGGTATGTTTTTTCTTTCTTTATTATCTGACAATCTTAAACACCCCAACTTCCTTTAATTTTATACAAAGCGAGCAAAGGGTAACCCATCATCGGTGGCCCATCAAAATAATTTTTACAGTAGGACAGCTTCAATTTGGCAATTAAATATGAGTAAATTTTCCCCGTCGCGTCGGTATTGCAGACAATAACAAGGGTGCTTTGTAAAATAAAAATCTCGGGTTTGATTCTAGCGAAGGTCAGCCGCAATTTTTAATGCGGAACCAATCTGTGCCTTTGTCCTCCTTCAGATTCGAGAAAGCAGAAATACCCCTGTGTTTGGCAAAATTTTAGTCCGGTAATGCCAGTGGACATGGCAGTCGAAGCGTGTTCAGATATTTGGCACTCACAAGCCCAGATCTCGCCCAAAATAAACAAAAAAATTATTTTCAAGGGTTACCTTGGGCTAGCTTTAATTATCTGTCCTAAAATCGCACTAAATTAAAAATATATTTATAAAACTAACAATTATTGTAGGTTTCGCTTTAGCTGATGCTGGTTACGACGTTTGGTTAGGTAATTTTAGGGGTTCAAGATATGCACTAAATCATACTCATTTAGACACCAAAGACCGCAAGTTCTGGGATTTTAGTTTTCATGAACATGGTATATATGACGTAGCTTCACAATTGGATCTTGTAAGTCAGGTTACTAAGGAAAAGATAATTTACATTGGTTTTTCGATGGGTGGAGCTGCTGGTTACGTATACAGCACTACATATCCTGAAGTTGCGCATGAAAAAATTGATTTATTTATTGCCCTTTCACCGGCTGTTTTTCTGAGAAATATGCCACTTCTTGGGTTTTTGGCTTATTTTTGGCCAATTTTGAGAGTAAGTATTGTTTATTAGCTTAAAATACGGAATCAATTTTTTTGTACTCACAAATCATTAATTCGTACATTTACACCCTCAAAATCAAAAGTGCAGAAAAGTCCCTTTTAGACTCTGCGACTAAAAAGACGTTCTCGTGGCGTTAATATATCAATAATACATTAAGTTTGTTAATTAATATAAAAAACATTTTGTGTACCACCGCTTTAAAGTACATTCTTTTTGGTCATTTGCTGATTCCGTTTACCATTTCTTCCCTTGGTACATAAGTAATAAATTATTTTATGTTTGTAATATACAGTATGTCCACGGATTGAGTTACAAAAAGGTATGATTGACCATAAGCAGACACGACTTCATAAAAGTTGGCCGATCTTTCTGAAATTTTGCGTGGATCGATGATTTTACATTGCGAAAAACTTTTCTTAAAGATGTTTTGCCGTAGTGAATATAAAAAAGCTACTTTAACTAAATACAAAATACTTTTTTATCTACCACCAACGCCTCCTTGATTTGAAACAATCAAAAATATTCTTAAAATTAGTTTCAAGCCAAGCAGGGGTTAATCCCCAAATATACAATTTAAATTTAAAAATTGTTTGTAACTCAGTCGGTGGACAAACTGTATAACGGGTGTTTATAAACTGTCAACATCCCAGTAGCTTATGATTTCAAAAACATATTCCGTAATTAGATTCAGAACACAAAACCAAATGTCAAGATTTGCAAAAATGTCCTTGTATGATTTAATCTAAGACTTGTAATTTTGTTTTTTAAAGCAACTGAGATGTTGACAGTTTATAAACACACGTTAGTACTTAAACGGCTAAAATTATTAATATCATTAAGACATTACTGAAAACAAGTATCAGAAGTATTTCACTTCTAAAAGGTTTGATCTCTATGCTCCACCCCTGTCCATTTTCTGATACAAAATGTATAAAATTTTATCTCATTTATCAATGTAAACCCCGTAATGGTTCCACATGGCCATCACCTTCTGGAAAAAAAATATTGTTCAACGATTGTAAAACAGTCATGCATCGCATCTTTTGCGTTACTATCTGATGGAGATTTTGGTTGCGCAGAAGGTTGAGAGCCTACTTCATGTTCATCCCATATAGGTTCAAATTACTACGGTCGACGCTTGGTCACTCTGTTACGAAAGCTGAATGACTCTAGCAGTTTGTGTTATTTAGAATTTTTTGGCCTGGTTTTGTTTTACATTTTTCGTTCAAAACAGACATACATTTTTCCTTTGGCACACAAATAATTATCTAATGTTTGTAAAATACGTTACTTAAATGGCTTTAATCCTTTAGTAAAAAAAGGCATTTGACTTCTATAAGAGGTTTGATCTTTATAATCCACCCCTTTTTATTAGTATATAGATACAAGGTATATAAAGATTTTAATTAGTTTTTCAATATAGACCCCTTTAGTGTCTTACGAACTGTTCTATAACATGTCTACAGCTTTTTGGAAAAAAAAATTGTTTAACGTGAAACAGTCATGCACCGAATCCTCTGCATGACTACCTAATGGGAATTTTGGTAGCGTAGTAGACTGCGGGCCTGCTTTATCATCAGCTCATATAGATTCGAATTCAGACGGTCCCTGTTTGGACACCTTGTTACGAAAGTCTTTTTCACGCAAATGTCCTTTTAATTTCGGGAACAACTAATTACCTTCTTCTTCTATTCTTGCTCAGCCTTTTTTCATCCACTCATGGATATATGGCTCCCTCATTGCTTTGCATTCCAATCTGTCCTGCATTTTATGCAATCAATTTTTTCTTGCTATCCTCTTCATATCATGTAGCAAATTTTTCTGTTGTTTACCTACACTATTTTTGTAATATTTGGACACCAACGTACAATTCTGTTAGTCCATCTTCCTGAGTTTAGCGTTGCGACATATCCTACCCAGTTCCATTTCAATTGGGATATGTAAACTACTCAAAAATGAATAGGGATATTTTATGTATTGTTGTTTATGTAAAAATTATCCCTATTCATTTTTGAGTAGTATATTTTATTCTCAGGAACTTTAATTCTTCGGTGAATTTTTACATCTTATCTTCTCTCATAAACCAGTACCAAGTATGCCTCGCTACATTGATTCTGGGGTTTTCTCTGTGAGGGTTACAATTTCTAAGCCATAGGTACTGACTGGCCTAGTGTATAACTCGTAGGTACATTTTCCTCTTCAGGTTGCTAACACCTCAGTTCTACAAACGTTGCCGAAGCCGAATGTGCGGCCGAATGTACTTTTTTCGCCCGAAGGTGGCCGAAGCCGAAGTCGAAGTCGAAGCTTCGGTCGGATACTAGTTTTAAGGCGTCCACCATTGTATTACTCCTGACGGACGTTTTCCGGAATTCGTTTAACTACATACGTCATAGGAAACAATATGATTACCTAGAGTCCTGGTGAGTTACTGTAGGACCCATTCGAATTTCCAAATATTTAGTAATAGTGTTCTAAACTCGTTCCATTGTATCGTAAATGAGTAATCGAATCACCTGCCACAGTATAGACCTGTAGTGATTTACCTGCTTTACCATACAGTGTCTGAGAGTGTTGGTACACTTCAAAACATTTTAATCAATACCAAAATACGTCAGGGGTGGAAAATAGAGATCAACTTTTGTATAAATTCCTTAGATTTTTAACATAATGGTTTTCAGACTGCCCTTGATTTCATAACATACGGCGAC
The DNA here is from genome assembly GCA_963082815.1 of Melanotus villosus. NCBI lineage: Eukaryota > Metazoa > Arthropoda > Insecta > Coleoptera > Elateridae > Melanotus > Melanotus villosus. The sequence continues at coordinate 3,114,657 of OY720420.1, read as the reverse complement.
ATATACCCAAGGCCTATCATTCCAAGTATATTTTTTAAATACTCCTGTCTACCTTTACCAATTCAGATGCAATTTTGTCAAATTCCCGACATGATTACGCTGGGTATAAGTTACGAACAAAACGATCCTGTAAGTATCTTTTGCTGATTGATCAGGTTTTGTCTTAACAGAAATGGCAAAACAGAAGAAAATGATTTAATCTATATTATTTATAACTTATAGGAAACTCTCCCAGTTACTCTACAATACAACTCAGACGCAACTTCAATCAAGGCCGTAACACATTATCTTCAACTAATACAATCAGGGAATTTTGACCACTTCGACTATGGTGCTGAAGTTAACAAAAGGATGTACGGCTCTTCAAACCCACCTAGATACGATCTTACCAAGATTAAATTTCCCAACTACTTGGTTTATGCACCTAACGATCAGCTTATATTGCAAAAGGTAAAACTGAACAAGCCTTTTCAGTAAAGTCACTATTTAAATTAATATACTTTTCAGAATGTCGAATATTTACATACAGCCCTTCCAAAAGAGGCAACGTCATATGGAATGTATGCAATCAAAAATGAAAATTTTAACCATATCGATGTTGTCGCAGGGAAAGATGCCAAAAGATTAGTTTATAATCCTATAATTGAATTTCTAAATAGACGGTAATGTTTCTATTTAAAAAAAAACTACTTATTTAAAATACTTAATTTATTACTTACTTGTTTTATTCTTGTTCCTTTGTGTTGTACCATAGGCAAACAGGAAGATAATGTTGTGGATTCTCAATTAGCTGCTCCAAAGTTCACACAAAAGTTATTCAAAAATCAAAGAATTCGGGGAATCTGCTAAAAGGGTTTTAGGTGAATGTTGAAAAATTTAGCCTTAGGGTTTTCAGTTTACAAAAGAATTTTTTGGATTTTTTTATCTACCTTATGGCTATTAGACACATTATAAAACACATTAAAGATTAAATATATTAAAAGTATTGATAAAAATGTAAAAATATATAACACACTTTAAAAAGTGACAAACGAACATCTAGTCTATTTAATTGTCTATCGACTCTTGAGTCGCCAGTAGGAAGTCTTTGGGTCTACCATTAAATGATCTTCTTGGACATTCTTCTATGATATGTCTGATGGTTTGGGTTTCTCCGCAATCACAAAGTGGGGATGGTTGTTTGACCCATTTGTGTAGAGAATATGCACAATGCACACCTGCCATGTTGGGTTCTGATTCTGTTAAGCTTGGGCCGTATTTTGTGTGGTAGGTCGAAACCCCGTGGCTTTTGTGCAGTCCATTCTTAAATCAATGTGTTGATAAGGTTGAACTCATCTTTCACAGCTATCCTGGCCGTTTTTGTTGGTGGTCGTCTAGAGCGGGGTCGATTATGGTCGGAATCTTCGGTATCTTGATGGATTGGTAGGTTTCTATTGTCCACGATCTTTTGATACTCGCTTGTAAGGGCATTTACTCGTCGCAGTTGAGGGGGTGTGATGTGGCTTAGAACTGACAGCCATTGCGTGGGAGTTGGTTTGATAACACCAGCAATCATTCTCATGGTGTCTATCAAGGGTCACGGCCAGGTATTTTGGTAGTTTTTGTGGGTAAGCCTGGCGTTTTCAAACTGTATGTTGAGTTCTCTTCTGGCGAGTTTATTATTTAGGTGGAAGCAAGTACCTTCTGTTTTGGTGGCGTTTGGTTGTATTAATTTTCGAAAATACTTTCTCACTACTTCTAGATCTGCCATTAGGATTTCTTCTGACTGTTTGATTAATCTGCCCTTTGTTGTAAGTACCCAGTCGTCGGCGAAACCAAACTTTCTTGATCTTGTTTCTGGCATGTCTGTAATATACAGGTTAAAGAGGAGCGGAGCAAGAACCGATCCCTGTGGCAAACCATTCTTCCGTTTCCTCGAGGAATTTATGTCGGATCCCATGATTACTCGAAACACTCTATCGTTTACCATGCTGTCTATTAGTTGAGGTATTGGTTTGCAGGGAATTACAAGAAGAAACTTGTATTGCATGCCTTCTCTCCACACTGTATCGTAGGCCGCTGATAGGTCGATAAATGCAGCTGAGGTTTTAAGTTTTCTTTGAAATCCTGCCTCGATATAAGTAGTGAGTGATAGGAATTAATTTACACAGCTTCATTTCGGCCGAAAGCCTGTTTGTTCGACTGGAATGCTTCAAATAATCTTGTACTAAGTCTGTTATAGATAAGCCGTTCTAGTAGCTTGTAGGTTACAGACAGCAGAGCTATTGATCTGCAGCTCGTGGGGCTATCAACTGGTTTGCCTGGTTTTAATATAGCAATTATCTTCGACCGTTTAAATTCTTGTGGGATATTGCCAGTTTGCATAATGTTTGTGAAGAAGTGAGCCGTCCAGACTTTTGTGTACTTGCCACAGTTTATTAAGGATTTAGGGTGGATATTGTCAAACCCTGAAGCTTTTCCTGGCTTAACATCCTGAAGAGCATTTGAAACTTCTTCGTAGGGGAAGGGGCGGAAATGTTTGGTTTTTGTGACTTCAGCTTTTAAGGTTTTGAGTTATCGTTTCACCTCAATTGTATTAGATTTATCTTTTGGTGCTCTGGATGTCGCCACCATGTGTGAAGCAACGGAATTTGGGCTAACAGTTGTCTTTTGTATTTGTGTGGAGGCTCCGTTTCCTAGTTTCGTTAATAATGTCCATGCTTGTCTGCTGGATGTCTGGAAGTTCAGGCTTTCTACAGTTTTTTGTTTTTGTCCACTTTTTCCGTCTCGTCGCATTTAGGCTGTGAAGTAGCTCATCTGCTATTTCTTGATCGCCAGTTTCAAGAAACTCCTCACTGTTTTGGAACCAGCCAGGGATTTACTTTTTGCGGTTTTCTGGAAATATGGCACAAAAGGATGTAGAATATAACAAACTAAAAAATACAAAGTTTAAAGAACTATTTTCAGTGTTACAAAAGCCATAGACGCTGGGACGGTCAGTAAGTGCCATTATGATGTTTAAATGTGATAATAATAGAAGGAGGTGAGTGTTCTAAAAGCAAATTGTTCTTTTATCTACTCAAAATTTTAACGGCTATGATCTGTATTTTAATTTAAATCTTTCATTGTAGTTTTATGCTGATACATACATCGTGGTGTCTAAAAATGTTTGGTATAGCACTTTGACCAAAAATGTTTTCAATTTTCTCGTTTTTTTTAACCGATTATGCAAATAAATTCTCGCCCAATTTATTTATAAAAAACGCTATCAAAGTTCAATTTCTTAAAATGCATTTCTCAATAAAGTTTGCTTTGTTTCAAAACCGACGGCGTCAAAGGGAAGGTCAAAAGTAAATTTGAATAAGCCGTTCCTGAAGTTTAGTGCTTTAGGCGTTTGACCAAGGAATGAATTTATTTATCAAGAATATGGACTTTTAAAGTGGAACTTTTATGGACTTGATTCAAAAGATATTTCTATCAAAAGCATTTAAAAGAGAACCTTTCCAAGAGTTTTTTTAAGGAACTCCGTCGAGAAGTCGATTTTAGAATATTAGCGATGACAGCTGGAATAAAGTAAAATGGAATTAAGGGAATGGTTTCTTTTCGAATAAAAAGAAAATTAACCAGCAAGATTGATGTAGGTTATGTTTAGTTCTGAAAAAGTAAATTATTAAGTTGATACGGTCAGTGTTTTAAGTATACGGGATCTTTTACATTAGCCTGATTGTCAAGAGTACAATGGGAAAAAGGAAATTTTCTGGAGTGTCTGAAAGGAAGGACTCGACAAAAAATAAATAAAAAGCAGGAAAAAAACATTATTAATTTATTTTCTGGTTACCATTTGAACGTCAACTTGTTATCATCAATCTTTTAGGTCGTTTGTTTCTTGTCACTGACCGGAGCCCGGGTCTCTGCGGTCTTTACTTGCTCGGAAACATGTGACAAGTTTGGTTTTTTGTACAGGTACGGTAAAAATTACTTCCCCAAATTAATTTTTTCTTAGGAGTACTTTAGCGAGTGTTTCCCATCTAGAACTAAGTAAATTGATTAATCGTTCTTACTTCCTTTATTCTGGAGTTTTCGGAACGATAACGGCGTAAGTGACCCGCTATAATCGAATTTTCCGCGTAATTCTTGTTGAATCTTTGCAGTTATGGCATCATTTTGTTAGAGTGCTTGTTTTACGAAATAGCGTAACTAGAAAAGCCTTATTGTATTTAACTTTTATTAGATTTCTCAAACAGGGAGGCGTTTGGTGTTTCAGCAGATATTCAGAAAAGGCAATTTTCAATTAGCGCCCCCGGAGTTAACCTAAATATTCAACGACTGCTTAAAAAATAACCAAATAAGCTTAATCTTGATTTAATATACTTGGTGACAGCGCAGATTGATAAATGGCATGCTGACATTTAATATACGGTACAATTTAAGGGGACGATTGATATTTCGAAAACTCAGAATTGATTGATTATATAACAGCAGGATGTAGTTTTTTATTGAAAATATAAATTGTACGACATTCGTCAGAAGTAAAGGATATGTCTTATTCGTTTTTAGATGGAAATTGTTATATCGTCTGTTTGAAAAATTTTAATTTTGGTAATTTAGATGCTTTTAGCGAGCATTAAATGACGGCTTGAGTTTCAGTTCAGTGCAGTTTTATTTAATTTCAAGGACTGTACAACAACAGCGTAGGGAGCTTCAAGAAAGTATACACATACTATTATACGGCGTGTCTCTAAAAGGTCTGTACAAACGCTATCGCATATTCCTGAACCAAAATATGGCGATTTAACTAAATGGTTCCCTAAGGCGCTATCAAACGTCAAAGAGTTTCTGAAACATTCTACCTTTTTTAAATTTCCAAATTTTAATCAATAAATTTGAGTTCCATGTTCTTGTTTTAGAAATTTAATTTTAATTTTGTTTTAGGCGGAATGCATGATGCAACTTGGATTAAAGATTCAAATCGTTCCTTACAGGTCGTTCGAATTTCATTCATAAAGGTTGCAATTATGATATCACTGACATTTTATTCTAATTAGGATTTTTATAATCTAAAAGATTTCAATCCGAATTCGAAAGATTATTATATTAAATTAGAACCTTAATCAATATCAGGAATCTGAATTTTAATTTTAAGGTTAAATATTGGTTTAACGTTTATAATTAAGGTTTGGCTAACTTTTTGTGATTACAATTTACAAATTAGTGGAAAATATTAATTGGAAATTAACTTTATTAGCTTTACTTGAAAAATTTGATAAGAATTTTAGTATTTTCCAAAAGTTTGTTGTGGCCAGTTTGACATTTTATACTTTTTTATTCGGTATTTCATCACAGTTGCTAAAATATAAACGAAATTGATAAACTATATTAACTCACTGAAGACAATGCTTCACAGGTAAGTTTAGCTTGGTTTCCTAACAAATCAAAAAAGATTTAAATACACCGTTTTGTGATTTAATGTGACATACAAAACTAGTGTGTTTCTGCCCCTCGTATATTAAACTACAGGTAGGAGGCTACATAAAACAGACGTGACACCAAGATGGGTGTTGCATATGGATGGGGATACGGATACGGATACGGGATACGTAAACCTTTGAATATAAAATACTCAAAGACGTAAGCTGACAAAAAATGTAGTAAAAGTATGATGAACAAAAACTGCAAGAAATAAAATATTATAATACTGACAGTTAAAACAGTTTCTTAAATATATATTTTGCAAAGTTCTAATCTATATAAAATATGTATGTGACGCCCATGATATTCACTCTCGACCTTTCTCTTGACATTGACATTGACATTAAAATTATAACCTCGAATTGACTACAAATGAGTTCTGCATAGGTGTTCGAAATGGCGACTTCCATCGCATGTTTTTTATAGCTACACTCCTTCCTGAAGTTTTATATTCAAAGGTTTCTACCTAAGGTCGTTATGGAAACAGTTGTAAGCAACGAATTGCGCGGTTTTGTTCTAAGTTCTAACTTTTTACCACTTAGTTTTATTTTTTTAGATATACCTGGAATGTATAGCATTTTGAAGTTAATGTAGGTATCTTTCGATCTGTAGTACGGTTTGATTTTGATCTGTGATACGGTTGTGTTAGTTCATTTTCAATTTCGTTGAAAGTCAGATTTCTAGGATAGTTATTTTGTCTCGAAGAACATTTGTAATAAATTTGGACATTAGAGCAGATTGTTTTTTCTCTATCATAAACACTTTTTACACCTTTTGACGTTTTGGTGATGGTTAGAAGTGTAGTGTAAATATCTGTTGATGTGAGATTTCTTGCGGTAAACTGATCTGATGGCGCAATACCCAATAAAGCAAAAAATAAATTTTAGTAGAACCAACACATCTGACTTGAAATCGCCATTAAAAATTTAATCCCTTTTAGTTTATTGTTTAAATTAAAGAATTCCATTCTATAGTTAGCTTCGAACCTAACATACGGCCAAATTTTAGTTATCTAACCCATAAGCTCGAATTCGAAAGTTTATAATGGGAGGGAGATTATCCCAGAATTTTGGAGTTTCGTCATATTTTGAAGTTTTAAATATTGAAATCTTTTGAATATGGAAACAGTTAATAAATAGTATTAAAAAAAAAAAAAAAACATCTACGACAAGTTAAAAAGCAACGATCTTACTAGCAATACATCAATAAATACTACACAGATTAGCTATATATTAAGTAAAAAAAAGTGAAAAGGGAAAAAAGCGAAAGCAACGCCCAGAAAAAGCAAACATAAAGTTAAAAAGTTGGGAGAAAACATAGAAGAATAAATAGTTGGGTTTATCACTGTCACTACAACTAAGATAAAAGAAGATAAAAAGGTTAAAAGAGGGTAAAAGGTTTCTCCATACATTTCTAAAGAAATTGATATCTACATAAATCAAGTTTACATTCGCATGAATACATATTTTTAAATTTATTGTTTATATAAAAATCTGATCAAATACTTAAGAAAAGGCAAATTGTGAATTTTATTCATGGCAGTAAATGCAAGATGTAAGTAGAGCTAAAGAAAGTAAGAGAGTTTATTTCAAATTTTCATTAATTAATAATTATTGAACATTGAATTCGTCAGCTTTACCTGAATAATTAAATACGAATTTTAGTATATTCAGGCGATTCTACTTGAAATCATAATTAAAAATGTAATTTTGTCTTTTAGTTGGAGATTCATATTTTGTAATTAGCTACAAATACAACCTATACTCGAATTTTAGTTATTTTTCCCATAAAATGTCAATAGTTAAAAGGAGACATAACTGAACTGAAAAAGTAATAGGCTAGAGTTTCAGGTATTTTCTCGAGACATAGGAGTCGAATTTTTAAATTTAACTGAATAGTTTCATTAGACGTTTTATGTTGAAAACTTTTCAAAAGAGTGGGAATCCTTAAATTTTGATAATTAAAATAAAACCCCAACTTAAAATTCACATTCACTTGTTTAGATTTGCTGCTTATACAATGTGATTTTTTAAAAACTCAATTGCAGCAGGCCGTACTCTGTCTTAATAACCTTAGAACTGTCTGTATTGCGTCAGAATACGGTCTGCTGCAATTGAGTTTTTAAAGAATCACATTGTATTTAAACCTTAGAACTGATTCTAGAAAATATTTGAATGAAAGAGAATTCCAATTTATGTTTTTAACTAAATTGGGCCAATTTTTTCTTAATTTAAAACACATTTTAGGAGCTTTCGATTATGTGAGTAGATTTCTTCGTAGTTCCACGTGGGTCCTTCGAAAAGTAAGGTAAACGACGCAGAAATGGCAGCCCCATGATCAAAATCGATTTTTTTGAATTTCTGAGACTCTTATTTTTTTAACAATTCGTTGCGCATGTCCGTTGTTATTTTATTTATAATATTAATTTGACAAATAAATTTTCAGTTAGATTTGTTTTTAATGCAGATTTATTTTTAATTTTCAACCCTATCAACCCTATCTTAAAATTCTAAATTTCGCACTCACAATACAAAAGTTCCAAAATTATTTTCAAATTCCACTTATTTTTAAATATTATTATAATTCCAATTTCTTTACTGTCAATCCAAATTGCCTCCACTTGCAGTCCAAATTGCCTCGTCTTCTAATTCGTATTGTTTTCGTTTCCAGTTTAAAATTATTTTATTATCTTTCACTATTTTAATTGTTTATCGTATCTGTAATTGATTTTAATTATCTTTTAACTTATTTCAAGTTAAATATCTTCTTAATATTTAATATTTTTGAACTATTTGAAGAGCAACTTTATTTACGTCTTACACTTTCAAAAGCAAAAATATCTCTTATTTATGAATTTGTTTTTTCTCGTCTCCCCGGATTTTTTTATAAAATGTTTTTTAACCATAACAACTATATTTACAATATTTCTAGAACGACTAATTTTAGCTAATTAAAATCTAACAATAAGAAATTTTAACAATAAATTATTTACATTAACAACTTAAATTTTATCTAGTTACTTACAATTATATTACAATTTTTATAATATAATCTTTAGAAAATAACCTTTATCAACAAATTACAAATAACAGCATCAAAATCGGATATCACTTTAATTATATAGTTTTATTAGCAATCAGAATGCAGTGCATTCTATGAGCTAATGTGTTAACCTAAAAAATCTAAAAATAACATTCCATTTTATAGGTCAGCTAATGGAGCTAGAAAAACGATACGAAGTATAGAATACGTACTTGATGATTCATTTTTCAAATCCAGATTCCCCTAAGGGGGGTCAAATGAAGAAAAAGTTTGAGGAACATACAAAATACATTTTATAGTTTCAAAGAAATTAAAAATATCTGTTTTGATTGTATTTTCCTTAATAAGTTTCCTGCTAAGAAAAATTCTTAATATTTCTTTGAAAGTGGGCCTTTCTAAAGCGTTCCTTATTCTTTAACTGAGATACATCAGAGACAGTCCATTCTACGAAATAACATAATAGTTTCTCGCCGTGGTGATAGTATATCCATTTTTCAGTCCAGATGGTGTATTTGTAATTTTATTTGAGTGTAGAGATATTGCGAAGAGTATTTTTATATAGGTTCCAAGGAAAAGTGCTTTGTATCGTCGTCCATTAGAGCATATTTGTCGAAACATTTCAATCAGCTGTGTTTACTGGAAAACCTGAATAAAAAATAGATAACACCGATATTGATCACAATAAAAGAAAAAAATGGCATATGAAAAAGAGGGCAAAATATGATCTAAAAACACTCTTTGTATGCCTCATCTCCAAGCAGCGTCTCGATTGAAGAAGACATTCGCATAAAATATTGCCAATACTCAATCGGAAATTGTTTTCTTTCCGAGCGAACTACATAAGTTGTAATATATCCGCCGGTTTCACAGAGCATAATAAATGATCGACGCATTCGTCGACTTCGAAGACGTATTTTGGTCCAATCGATCGTAAATGAATTACTTTTCAATGCACGGGAATAAATTTACTTTTCCGATCAGTCAGGGTTTGAATTCCACGGTAATTATATAAAATGTAAATGGATTTCGCTTTTAGGATGGAAATCACTCATTTCATGCTGACTCAAACGTTTTAGTCATTTTCGTGTTGCTCTGGCAAAAGTGAAAAGAATTTTTTACTCTTATTTTTTTCTCTCCTCAAACACATTTGCATTTGATTAAATTCTACTCCCGAACAAACTTAGGAACTCCATTAAATTAGGCAAATTAAGAACAATCCATTTTAGAATTTCAACTACGATAATTAAAAAATCGTAAAATTGTTTCTTCTTACCAATTACTGATAATCTACTTCATCTCCATTTTCGGCACTCTTCTCCATAATTACGTAGCCTGCCTCCTGGGCAAACTTCTTGATTTTCAAAAGAAACAGAAATTCTTAAAACTGAACAGGCTCGAGTTCTAACCTTTTTTAAAAACCTCTCAACATATAACGTAAAAATTCTGACAATAAAATACAGATGTCGTTTGAAAAGCCATCTCGGGCAGAGAGCTTCTCGGTGTTTCGAGGACGTGGCAACTGTGCGAGTATTAAGAAGTGTTGTACTTCATTTATTACGTCTCGCTATCGTATTACTAATACTTTACGACGGTCACCCTGCAAGTTTCGCAGTAAAGCTATATGTTTTCAGGCTCTTGTGATTTCAGTTACCGTACCGGCTAGACACTAATTTACTGGAAGCATCCATTTTAAACTTTGTTAGTAGCTCGTCAGCTCCATTTTCTTTGAATAATGCATTACAAGTTGCTATACATTAGATTGTTTTAATCAAATATCCTTTAGTTCGATTTTATTTCGCATTTTTGAGATTTATTCGGTTTACAATGAAGATACGATTGATATGTACAAATCTTTGATGTTAAAGATTAATTTATGATACTCATGAGAATCTTAAGCAACAGCAATGATATCCAATATTTCAGTTTTATATTTCAAGTTTCCATTAGGGCCGAAGATTGGTTATTATTTGCCTATTATTCAACCTTTATTTACCGTGGAGATACACAGATCTCAAAATTACTTCACATTTTTAATTCAAAAGTTTGCGGGCTAAAAAAACGTTTGAGATACGAAGATACGAAATCCCAATGGTGAACGTCGAATTTTGTTTTTGTGTTGTTTCTGTTTGTTTTTCCATGGCAATCTATTGAAATTTACTATTTTTGTAAATAACAGCAGTTTTCGGAAGTGAAACGCCATCGTGTCATACATCGTTGAAATCACCATTAAAAACTCTATGAGATGCTATAAAAATTCAACATGGCGCCCATAAGAAAAAACGAACCTGATGATGATTCCGAAAAACCGAAACGCCATAGAAAATTTTGGATACCACTACACTGTTACGGCTAAAAAGTTGCCTAAAGAAAGTTTTAACAGACCTGAAAAATTTTTAATAACAACCAAATTATGCTCAAAAAACCAAATTGGCATTTTTCTGTTTTTTGCTCTTAATAAAAAAACTAAGATAGGTAGGTTAAATTTCTTTTTTAAATATTAATCAGCATTGTATAGCGCAAGTTTTCCCCAATTTAACCTTCTCTGTAACTATTACTGTTTCCGAGATCCCAATGGTGAGCCTCGAATTTGAATAACCCTGTATATAGCGATGTCGAAATCGGTAGCACGTGGCTACGCTAACAGTGAAGACGGAGTGGGCCATTTAAAATCCTTCAAGGGGGATGATCGTAAACGGTAGAGAGGGCGCCACCACGGAAAAAAATCACCCAAGATGTTGGGGAAGAGCGTACCGCAGATTGTCCCTCTGGGCTCGAAGGGGATGGGGGTTGCTGCACCCTACTGCTGGAGGTTCTTACCGTTACTTACTAAAATAAAAGACTGCTACTAGCAGAAAGGCTCACAAGGCTATATACCAATATCTTAAAGTGAACACAATAAACACAAATAAAAAGGCAAGAATGAATTAACACTGAAATTTAATGAATACAAGTAAAATTCAAAAGGGGTTCATAAATTTAATCTTGTGTTATATGCAAAGGTGATTAAGGGAAACCACATTTATTTAGCGCAAGGCAAATATAAATAACAACTAGGTTCCCTTAATCGCAGCAAACGAATGATGATATCAATTGCAAAACTTAAACTAAAACTTCAATTACAAATGATTAAACACATGCAACATGAAATACGTAATCGTCACACCAATTCGCAATGTTTCTAAATTATTAACACTAAAACAAAACGTAATACGCACTGGTTGAAGACTTAACACTTTACCGAACAAAATAAACGAAAGAAAAAGAGTTCTTGAAATACCTGAAATTAGTGACAATAAACTTAATTAATGCCAATCCACAAATAAATCATCAACACCAATAAAACAACTAACCAATTCTGATTGACAGCGGTCCTCAACCTTTGCAATGTAAAATACAGATTCCGTAAGGTGCTTCAGTTAAATTTTCCTGAAATGCTCTATTCAGTGCCTTAAGTAGACTATACAATATTAGAAAAGTCCTTTGAAACCGATGCACGAAGGGTAGCTTTTAAGTAGAGACCACAAGCATAATGACAGACTGCATAACCTCATGCATTCCCATAGCAAAAGCATAATTTGCTTTCCACGTATCCTGCTATTCGTCGACGTAATGCATTCATTAGTATGTAATTTACCTTTGCATTTACGTGAAAAAGCTTCGAGCTTGCTATCTGCATAACGGAAGGTTATATTAATTTCAAAACCTATATTTATCTTGGTACGTCGAACGCAAAACCTGTAATCAAGCAAAATCCTACTGTTTCGTTTAAATAGACGCTTAAACTACTTTTATTAATTATTGAAGGTAAAAAATTATTAACATTTCAAACGAAATCAATTAAAATTCTGAATATAAAAAGCTTGACTAATTTTTAGGGCGTATTACACGGTCGTCTCTGTATTAAAATAGGTACCTACTGAATATTTAAACGAGTCGGAACATTTAAAAATACCTTCCTTGAAGCGTTAAAAATTAAAACTCCGCGGTCTAGTCTGCAAACTAAAGTTATATAGAGAACTTTAAATATGTAATCAGATTGAAATTGCAACTTTTCTTAATAGTATTATGCGGTGCTCAGTACTCAAGGAAAGAGGTTGAATACCAAATGAATATTCTTTTGAAGTATTTGCAAAGAGTATTTAAATAAATATTCTCATTTTACGAACTGCTTTAATTACTGGAGCACTATTAGTGGAATTTATTCATAATTTATCAGTCTTTGAATATGATAGGATGTTAATTGTATTGAAACTAACGTCTAATAAACTGAATATTGTTTATACATGTTTGAGTTTCATAATTTTACGTTTCTGTTAGAATGGTTGATTTTTTCAGTTCATTACTGAAATTGGGGAATTTCAAATTTCTTAAATTTTGAATTTTGACTTTACTTAGATCTCTTAAAGGTGAGTTTATTACCTTTTAGATTTAATTTTATTATTCGTTAATTTAAGGAACCAAAAAAGGCAAAACAAAGAAAATCAATTTCACATGGAATCACAAGGATACCTAAGGAACTTTTCGAATTTTTGAAAAAGAATACAAATAAGCAGTAGCTCTGCTAGAACTCAAATAAATGACTTCGAACTTTCGAAAGATTTTCCATACTTGCAACAACAAATTGTTACAATATTGTATCTTATACTGCAATATTTACTCTGCGTGAGAACGATGTGCAAATATGTACATAATTTACGTAGAGGCTTATCTTTGTATATAATTCTTCCCACAACCTGTCAAAGATTTACTTACACGACAGCTATCTACCACCATATTTTTATCTAACTTAATGACTTGAGGGGTCGTTGACTCGTTGCCTGTGTTAAAAGCAAAAATTTGGTTCTTTTCTGGGTTGTCCCATTCGGTTTTAGAATTTACTTTGAGAGAAATGTTTATTTAGTTGATTTTGTGCTACTAGAACTAAAAGTATGCCAAAAATTACTTTAGCGGCTATTTTCGTTTTAGAAAAACGCCACTGGAGAGGTATTTTACTGAACTATTAAGGGAATTTTTGAAAGCAATAATCAAAAATATAAATACACAAGATACAATCGAAACAAATGTGGGCCACTTTCAAGAAAGTATTCTAGAGGCAGCAGAAAAAACCTGTGGAACAGCATGAATGACAAATATATACATTAAATCAATACACTGGTGGACTGAGGCCATAAAAGCCGCAATTAAGGGAAATACTACTTAAACGCCAAAGTTCAGTCAGATTATGAAAAATACAAAAAGGACAGAAAAGCAGTCAAAAGGTTAGTAAAGCAACAAAAACAAAAGTCTTGGGCGGAATTTTGGGGTGAAAATGAGCAAAGCATATAAAAGAAAATCACAACCTTTTTTAGGGGGCATTGGAAATACAAGAAAGAATAAAACCCTCAACAATATTAAAAATAAAGAAGAGATGTACTTACAGCTGGTTATTACCTAATTTTTAATGTGTTTTCTAAATAATCCTAGAAAAACTGAAACATTAATAACTTTCTGAAATATCCTTAAATGTACATATACAACAAAGAAATGAGCACCATTTCTTTGTGTAATTTTCCACCCCCATTTTTAACATCTGGTTAGATATATTGCCAGGTTCAAAGCTATTTCTGTCTTAATACTTCTGTAACCTTCTCTTCTATTATGTCTAACGGGTTACAACTAAAAATCCGCACAACAGAAACACATGAAATTAAGCAACAAAATTTGTTCATAACAAAACAGTATTTTTCTTCATTGTAGATTGTTCATTACATATCAAAAAAATGTTAATGAATTTCTGCATAGGGGCCATTGTCCGCGATGGTTCATAACCTGGAAAATATTCTTCCGCAATTACGTTGGACGCCACTAGTGTCAATTTCCCTTATACATTTTTTAATGCCCCGAGTGAGCTGTTTTATGGTTTGTCCCTTCCACCCATTACGGTAAATCATATTACCAAGCTCACCAAAAAAATCTTCGATTGGACAGCACTGTGGCAAGTTCGTAGGGTTTTTATCCTTCGGGACAAATGCATGAAGAAAGTGTAAAGTGCTTTTGGCATAATGGCTCGATGCTTTGTTAGGCCAAAATACGAAATCGTCATTATTATGTTATTTTTTTTTGATGGAAGGTAGCTTGGTCTTCTCTAAGGAGCAATTATCTGGTTTGTAGCGAGACCTGATGGCTTGAAATACGGTTTTGATATGCCTTTTTCGGAAACACCAATGTAGAGCATTATTTTAGGCCCCAATTTGTTTTTAATTTTGTATTTGACGTTAGATGGTGTTCCTGACAAGCCATCAGTGTAATAAATATCATTTCCGTGCATTTGAGGTGCACTCAAGGAAAAATAATTTTCATCATCCAAAATCAAAACTTTTCCACTGTAATTTCCATACGTTCATCGACAGGTGGATTTTAGAGATGAAATTTACTCTGATGTGTAACCTGGATAACGTTGCTTCTTTCTTACCACAATTGTAAGAGTTTTTAAGATTTTTGAAATATACTGTAGGGTTCAGTAGAATTTTTTTGCAGCATCATTCCGGCTCATGTTGTCTTTGTTCAAAAATGCATCTTTCAAGCGCTGTTGTTCTTTTTAGTCATTATCGCCGATTTCCTTCCAGGTCCTGTCTTCCTTTTAATATTATTCGATCTTAATATATCATAAATGGTTAATTTTTGGGGTCCCTTTCGTTTAAAAATGGTTCACTGTAAAACTTTTAGCGCAACTTATATATTTTTTTGGTAAAATTGTACAATACACTAATGCGCAAGCTTCTCTTTCGAAGTTATTTTCTCAACTAATTGTTGCACAAGCATTTCCTAGTTTACATATCATAAGTGCCATGCAGACTAGATTGCAATAGCAGAAAATTAAGATCCCTTTTAATTTGCTTTGTAAAATAAACAAACTCAAACATTGTGCGGATTTTTAGTTGTAACCCGTTATTGCTATTTCTTTTTCTTTTTCAAATATTAGTTCCTCGTCGTTTTCTTCTTCTTTATTCAAGCTTTCAAAGAATTTTTTCAATTCCTCTATTGTGATTTCGTTTGTTTCTACAGTGTTCGTTGTCTCCTTTTCGTTCCTTTTTAACATTCCTCAAATTTTCTTCTGACTTCCATATATATCATTTTTTAATCCTCCAGATATATCTTTTAATTCTCGGGAGAACCATCTTGTTTTGTTAACTTGGTTTTTATTTACTGGTAGTTTCTATATAGCTTCATTAGTTGCACTTAGGATATTATTCTTTAGAGGTGTCTATTGTTAGTCTATATGTTGTTCATTATTAACTGTATATGGATTCTTTTTAGGCGATTTTCGAATAAATGCTTTGTCCTATGATTTTCTAATGATTCGATATTGTATTTGTCAATACAATGTGGGTTTGGTTTTGTGTATCTGAGAACATTTAAACCTCACATTGGCTTCTATAAAAGTTCTTACATCTGATATCACTTTAGAATATAGGTATTGCCCTGTTTGTTATGAAGGTTATGATATATTTCGTACTTTGTCATGTATGTTTATAGTTTTTGTCATGGTCGGAGAATGTATTATTAATTCTCATTTCAGTTAGTCCACAAACATATTTTAGCAGATGACCATTGCTATTCTACTCTTCCTCGCTGTACCTTCGTCTTATACCAGGCAGTATTTCATTGTCTACTCTGGCATTTAAGTGTCCCATAATTATAGTTTTACCATGCGCTCCTGTTATATTAACTATTAACCAACGCTTGAAGTTCCTCATATAAATGGTTTAATACGCAGCTTGTAAAACCTCTACGCAGAGGTCTTTTTATATCCAATACAAAAATTACATCTTCATTTATTGACAATATCTTGATTATTATTATTGCGTGCTTTTCACGTTGTTCGGTATGTATTAAACTGCTTCAGGACCTAATATAAGGCTTACGTTTAAATAACAGTGGCGTTAAATTGGTATAAACATACGAGGAATGGACTATTTGGGACGCAATAAATATTTTAATAATCGGTTTAATGAATACACTTTTTTTTATTTATCTACATATGTTAGATCCTCTGCCAAATGATGCAAATTCCGTAAATGCAAAAGTATTTTGAAAATAATAATTACGTATGTATCAACCACTTATGCCTCCTCCAGGCTATACCTATAACACATTTTTGTTATTCAATTTAAATTGTTTTATGGGTATTTCATCACGTCAAGAAACTCGCCAGAACAATAGATATCCTTTATAAGTAATTTGTATAATTCGGGTAATAACCTGATCGCAAGCTAATGTTAGAATTTCATGTTTAGTCGAGTCTCATTTTTTTGTATATTAGAAAAAGGATGCCTATAACATGTCGTATTAAGGCCAAAGAAGGCCCAGTACACTTAAGCTCAGCGTTTCTGTTAGCTTAAGGTGGTTTAAATTAGGGCTAAAGTGTAGCGAGATTAGGCTTAAGTCCTAAATAAAGTCTACTTCAGCTGAGCTTCAGTTAAATTTGTACTGAAGCACCTCATATAATAACTGCCTGTTACAAGCAATCCTCCCAAACGAACGACAAAATGCAGTAATTATTTTGAAATATAACAAACACTTATTGTGATATAAAGTACTATTAGAAAACTCTAAAGCTGTTTGTTGTTTTTACTAAAGTAAACTCGTAAGCCTACAAAGTGCAGATTAAAGTATAATTTAAGTGCAAATGAAATACAAAATAAGATCACTCAAGCTCAAAATGAAGTTACTCATGGTGTAGTAGGTAACAAGTATACCATTCAGTTTTTAACCTTCTTTGCGTTATGACTAAAACTAGATTTTAATCGTAATTACTTTTTAAAATAGATTTTCCTCGCGGCATAATCTCATTAGGTACGGAAATTAATTTACTTGAGTATTGAGGATAGCCCGAGGACGAATTTTGTTGAAGCTTATGACAGATATATTCTACCCTAACGTCCATAATCCATCCGTCGTAAAGAGTAACGACATCGTTCAGCGCTCACAGGCAGTTGCGGATTTACGGTAATGTCTCGTAACAGACTTGAATAAGTTAGCTACTCCTTTACTGCCCTAATTTCCTCCACTGCTACCTACCTTACTTTTGAATCTGATCGAGAGGTTTACTGCCCGAATTTTACGATTAACCATAACTAGCTGCACTCGAAACGCTTACTAAATATGTTAATAAGACACATCATTGTTAGATGCTTATCATTTCTTTAAATGTTAAATTTGAATCTTCTTAAACTCTTCTTAAAAATACTTCACCCAACATAATCAAAATTAAATCTAATAAAGCTGGGTGTTTAGTGCCACTTCTGTAAATTTTCCCAAAACATTAGGCTAAAGGTAGTTTGTAAATAATACAATCGGTGACCATTATTTATGCAACAAAATCTGACATACAATCAATGAAACTTCATTCATAAGGCTTAAAATTGTTATGAAAAGCTGTAGGTTCGGTGGGTATTTATTTATCCCCATATAAATTAATTTTCAATGCTTTAGCCTTTAGATGCTCTTTATTTAATTCAGTGCAAATAAAAGCCGTAGAGATTTTCACAAATGCAATATCAGCATAGAAACGCATGCAATTGCAGCAAACTAGAAAAGCTACAACGGTCGCTAATTCCACAGAATGCAGCATAATAACAGAGAGGAATAAACCAATAAGCAATTAAATTTCGTTTCACTCATAATTACAGGGTACAAAAGTGGGAATACAACACTCAATTAAACCTTTTCAGTGTTCACTGCACCGTTCGTACGAGGGTAGCGCTAGTAATTTTTAATTTTCAACAGTAGCGAATACAAACAAGGGCCTACGATCGCTGAGTCAACGATATTTTCTTCAATTCAACGGTGTTAACGGCTTTAACAGATCGTTACACTGGTTGATGGTGCCATCCCCTTTATAATTTTTTACCCCATTGTGAAACTGCTATGAAAATTCTTAAATTTAATGCATGTCCTCAGCAATTGATTATTAAAAGAACATCGAAAAACTAGCACAAAATCGTAAGTCTCAATATCAGCCGGTTGCTTCGATTTATGTTTAGTACCTGAAAGATTTCTTTTCCGATAAAAAGGTAAATCCTTCATAAAAATATTGTGTGAAAAATTCATTTTTAAATCATCAGCAAACGAGGAGAAAGGAGAAGTGATCGTTTAACGTTTTAGAAAACCCCGGTAATGTGTTCGTCCTCATCAATAACCAGCTCCGAAGTTGGCCCTTTCAAAGCCAAGGAATTCATGTTAATACACATTCGAAAACACACTCCTTCGAGCGAAAAATATCCTAAAACTTCTGCAGGAAATCCCGTGGGATCGAACGCTTCGTTAACCTTACGCTGTCAAACACAAACAATTCCGGGTAAACCGACACCTCTTGAATATTATATGGAATTTTGAATCTTACAAATACGTCGACTCAATTGAAGCGGAATAAAAACTTTTTCCTGAAAACCCGTGAAAGTTTAGATTCTTTTGGGCGAACTGAAATTTTACACTTAAATCGGTTTAAACTGCTGACCGTAGATCAACGTCGATTCTAAACGAAGTGTCGACTTCCGCTTTGTTTTCGGTTGGAACTTTTTTTGCTTTTCTTTTACCACTTCCGCTAAACTTTAGAATTAAAACTGGCGACACCTTTTATTTTCACTCTTTATTTTAACATCTTTGAATTGAAGCTCTGAAGTTAAAGGGAAGTTCTGCAAATGGACTTTATTGTTACCCAGGAAAATTAAGGTATTTTAAAATATTAAATCTAAAAGGAATAGAACTATTGTTGACCTACGCTATTACAAAGTATTACAAATCAAAAAATATCGAAAATTCTAATGCAATTTAGGAAGACCACCTAAAAACAATTTAAACGTGAAATTATGTTTCACACCATAAATCTGAAATTTTTCAATAAAGATAACAAGATTTTCTTCTTTAGAGTAGAATCAGTTCTTACAAGAACAAAAACATATGTGTTTTTTTATTTTGAGGTTAAAGGCCGAAGGCCCAACCAAGATCTGATCTGGACAGAATTGATTTCAAAGAATAAGAGGTCATTATTTTGTCGTCAAAAATAATATGAACAGTTATGGATATTAATACTAATCAATCTGCTTTTGCATATTGTGACAAAAGCGAATGTAAAAATATTAAGGGAAGTTTGAAATGCATTTAATTTATTCAATTCACTCGCACGCGTGGTTGATATGACGTCATTCGATCATTGCATTCACCGGAAAGCCACACGCGCAGTGCCAAGGTTGCATCTTTAATGCATGTTTGTATATGGCAGTGCAATGAACTGTGAAACCTGACACCTCGTACGTGCTTCAATGCAGTTCTGCACTCTCCACGTGCATAAGATAAGTCACTGTATATTGAGAGAAGGGGGTCAAATTTCTGTATAAATGCTAAGCGAAATCACATGAAAGATATGGTTTATACCCAGCCATCACAGTAGTAACATGTACGACAGAAGTGACAACCTTCAAGGTGATGTTCCAGTAAATACATGTAAGATTGTTTTATTTTAAATTAACTTTAATTCTGGACTTGTAAAATATTTGTGTAAATTATTTAAATTCGTTTTATGAATTTAGCCGCTTTAAATTCAATTGGAACTTGTTTCTTAACTGTTAAAGAATTTATTTTGAATCTGGAATTGTGTTGATTTAAACTTAGAATAATTTTGTATAACTTCACTTTAAATTATTCGAACCATTTGTATTATTTTGTAAAACTAAAGCACCAGATAGGCATAAAAGACATGAATGTTAGTTGCATTTGATTTTGAACGAAAACCTCTCGTAAAAAGCCAAGCAATATTTAAGTGGCGACGTTGGTCAAAGACTGTACCTAAATTATTAAAGTAAACTTATTTATATTAATTTCTATCAATAAACCAACCCCCGACTTCGCCACAATATCATATTTTAACTAAATATCATAATTTCGATGCAACCAAAAAATTTTCAAATTGTAAAATGCAACTGATTGTAATAGAAAGAGCGTGAAATAGTGTTATTATAATAATGAAAATTCTTCAAAATAAATACCACAAATACCTGCGGTTTCAGATATTTTTCTTCCTAAACAATATAATCAAATGGAAAGAGAAGGGATACTAATGCAAATATATTAATTCATATTATAGACAATATCATTTAAACTGCAACACTAGACCAGAACGTCTTTCTAGTAGGAACCAAATATAGACCGAGGATTACCTGCGAAAAAGTAAAGATAGGAACACGAAGTATAAAGTATGAAATTAATTTGCAAATGATGCAAAAACGCAGGAGTAAGATGCAAGCATTAAAGACAGATTAGAAGAATCCAGGGAAGGTAAGAGGACGGAATTGGCCGGAATAAAGTGGAAAGAAATAAAAAGAATAATAATTACTGAAACAGTAAAAAGAAGTTTTAATCGAAAATAAAACAGAAGAAACAGTAGAAATGATACCACGAGGGGCATGAGGATTGTAAGTGTATGAAAGAAGAAAGAAATGAATATTCTAAACAACGACGCAGGAGAGTCGATTAAATAATACAATACCAAAAGGAAACAAGCAAAAAAATGTATCGAACTAAAACCAATAATACGAAGAAGAAAAACCAGAAAAAGCTGAAAAGTCTGAAGGAGGCAAGAATATTGAAAAATTGTTTTATCAGGAAGTGAATTTTCAAGAAAGAGGATATTAGTAAAGAATAATGATGTCTAGAGATGGGAGAAGAATCTGATCGGCAGTAAACAGGGGATTGTTCAAAGATGGAAACGGTTCTTGAAGGAGTTACCAAACACACAAAATATCAATAATAACAAAACACAAGAGAGTCAGAATCAACACACGAAGGAACATATGTCAGATTGACTTTCCCTAACAAATGAAGAACAAGTAATAAAAGAAATGATAAATTATTAAGCACCGGTGCAAGGTGACAGATATGGAGGACAAGCCATCACAACAGGGCTACATAACATCATAAGGAAAATCTGGGAAGAAGAACGCATACCAGATGATTGGAAAATTACCACCATAGTCCCAGTTCATAAGAAGGGTGATAAGACCAAGTAAGAAGACTACACAGGGATGGTTTTACGAAATGTTGGTTATGGAATACTCAGCAAATTATTAGACAAAGAATTAAATGTATGTATCGAAGAAACAGTAGACGAGTATCAATGCAGGTTCAGAAGAAGAAGATAGCCAATAGATCAGATTTGTGCGATAAGACAATCCAAGAAAATTTCTGTGAACATAATACAGAGTATATCAGCTACTCATTGACTTCCAGCAAGCTTATGACAGGGGTTCTTCTTCTTCTCGCGCTTTATCCGTTCCAGATGTTAGCTACCTGCACTTTATCTACTGCTCGTCGAAAGATGTTACACCAAATCATTGTCGCACGGCTATTAAACAAAAATTATATAAAGCACCAAGGGAATTAGGAATACCCCCGAAACTGATCAAGGTAGTTAAAATGCAAAAATGTAAAACTCTACAACATTTTTAGTGAAATTGATACAAAACTTAGCAATTAGTCAGTCCTAGGGGAGCTAGTTAATTTCAATAAGTAATGTCAGATCTTAGCTTATCCAGCTTAGCTACGCCAACGATATCGCCTGAATCTGTGGGACTAAGAGAGATCTTGAGAATGTATATAGACACTTTGAAGAAGCTGCAGCGTTACAAGGCTTAAGAGTGAATAAGACAAAAACTAAGTATATGGTTACAAAAAAAAATAAAGAGAGATACCAGGGTATTAAGGAAGTAACGATTAGTAAGGAGAATTTCGAAGCAGTGGATAAATTTATGTATCAAGGATTATTGGCAAAAGCAAATAATGAAGTGTCAAGATGTGAACTCAAAGACAGAATCAGGAAATAGGTGTTATCACGCGTTGCGAACAATGTTAAAATCAAAAGTGCTATCCACAAACTCCCAGTTAAAATTGTGTAAAACAGTTATGGTAGTAGTATATGCAGCAGAAACGTGGTACCTCACAACTAAAGAAGAATGACAGTTAGAAACTTGGAAGCGAAAAATCCTGTGGAATATATTTGAGCCGACACATGACAATGAATTATGGAGAATAAGGATGAACCACGAGCTGAAATTAGAAGCAGAAGGATGGTATTCGCCGCAAGAGCTAGCAACAAAAATGGGTTTTGGAAAAGAAAGACCAGGAGAGAGTTAAATTGAGGAGCTAGGAGACGATCCGCGAAAGCTTGTAATTCCAAATTGGAATCAAAAGGCGAAAAATCGGAAAAAATGGAAAATAATCGTAAACAAGGCTATGAACCCCCGCAAATAATTATAACACAGGAAAGCGCCATATTCAAAGTATCAAAAGAAGATATCCTCAAAAATTTGTTCAAGAGGGTTGGAGGAGCAGGTTGCCATTGCCTCCTGTAAAAAATTTAAGATTAAGGCCCTTTTATGGGCTTATAAATCAAGGAGTACTGTACCAGAATTAAGGTGAAAATTTGCAAGCCATTTACCTATTTCATAAGATAAAGGATCTGAAGAAAAATTGTTAAATTTAATCGAATTGAAGTTTGTGCAGGTAGAAACCAAAGATTTCTTATAAGGCATTATTCATTGAAAGTAACAGTTACAGCTACCAGTAGTAGTTACTGATATGGCTACAAAAATAGCCATATCAGTAACTCAATAAATATTAATATAACAATAAGATATTATAAACATGATGATAAAATGATAAAATTTTACTAGTAATCGCGCAAATCTGGGTTATCTATCGCATCTGGTATAAAACAATTTGTGGCTGTAAGTGGCGCCGTGCGGCACGGCGCATACCTGAGACTTGTATCTGAACAGGCCGTATAAGAACATTTGTTGTCAAAATCGAGCAGGCCGTGTGTGAAAGTAGATTTGACAGTTTGACTGATCTAATCTGATGAGCGAGCAGAAAGACCCACAGTTTTTTGAGCCAGAGCAACCTGATCTAAACAAATGAATTTAGGGTTAATTAAAATAAAACAAATAAACAATTATATACAGTGCGTCTCCGTCGAGTTCTCACCTTAAAATCTACAACCCATACAGCATGTTTCATCGGTAACTGGATTGCTAATCCAACCCTATAGTAAAAATGTTTAGATCACAGAATCAGATCGTTCAATTCTGTATATTTTTACAGTGAGTTAAAGAAAAAGTTTAGATAAGGGTTGGACATCAGAAACAAGAATAATGTCTATTGCTAGATTTAGAATTTATTAACTGTCATAATACTGTTGTATAAATATCAATAAAATTGTAAAAAATAATGGTTTTCACAGTGGGACATAAAACATTTATGATTGAATCATGGCCAACCTTTATCTAAAAAATTTTTGAACTCACGGTATAACCTAGTATTTTGACAAATTTGGCAGTACATAATCGAGTCAGGTTTGGTAAAATTACTTAAAGCATGAAAGAAAACCAATGGCCACCTCAATTTATATTTTATAAAACAATCATTTGCCTAGGAAATTTAGAATCTGTGCAGTGTGCATGTACTATGGAATAATGGTATAAGGGATTCTGAGTATTTATAATTGAGGGTTGCGCTATATACGCTTATGTTTAGTTATGTATTTTAATGAATAAATATGATTATTTAAATGCAGTGCATTATTTATAACAAAGGTAAATCTGTATATGAGAATTAATTGATGAAAACAGAGAGGCGAATTAAAATTTTGAATGGAAACATTAGCAATTAAAACAATTGGGCTCACCGGCTGCATTTGGAGCAAAATTAACGAACCGGGTAGAAACTCAAATAGAATATGATTCATATCAAAGGAAACCGTTCGTTATTTGAAATCATATTCCGTATAACAACACAATGCATTTAAATATGCTCAGTGGCCACATTCTCCGCGTGTGGTAAAACAGAATTATCACTCAATTTGATTTTCTCGTACCCTTTAATTACCGCGAACCGCAATCCAAATTGAAACGCTACAAACAAAACGCAAATCGCTCTGATGGACGTGAATAAGTCAAGGGAGTTGCCCCATATGGACGGTGCAAACGGGCATAATTTATACCGTGTCCACCGTACATTGTCCTGGGAAATCCACCTTCATCCATTATGGAGAAGTGTAATCGACGTGACTTTGCCTCAGACCGCCTTCGTCTCGAGGTGCACATTTCATTCTTGTCGGTTCCCGTGTATCCTTTTGTTAGAATTGGGAGATCTCACTGTAAGCATCGTTGTATTGATTTTGAAGGAAGTCACAAAGAAAGATTCCCTCTTTCGAATAAAAAGCCTCCTACTTGTTTCAACACAACTCAAGAAACAAAAACAATCCACGAACCACATCAAACCACAATCTTCAAGAATTACTCGACTATTTTATTGGCCTAGCTTCGGCGAAAACGTTTATACTATAAGCTTCTAACAAGGAGTTAGGATTGAAAATCACTTCCAACATCACACACATCGACAAATTATTATCGTATCATGGCAAGTATTTATAAATAATACTTGTCCTCTTTTTTCTGAAGTAAAAGCCATTTAAATATGATCTTAATTTTAATTCTTGGGTTTTGTATTTTTAGAAAGCAGTTTTTACATGTTGGAAGAGTGTGCACGTTGTTGTAAAATTTTTAACTCCAGTTAGTCTAATTAAGGACCCTGCAATTCCACGTTCATCAGAATTCAATCTAATCTGCTTCCCAGTCCGAACTAAACTGATTTAGAGTAGACCATTTCAACCCCCTATCATTCAAATCGGCTTGTCCATTTCGGCTTCACCAAAAACAATTAGTCTGAATATGCATAAACAGCTGTTTAGCAGTTTTACTGTTACAGTAGCTTAAATACACCACCCTGTACGTATTATTATTAAATTATAAATTACCTAAAATACACGAATATCTAACTAGAGTGAATCCTTTCTCCCTGATCAATTCGTAAATTCACCTGGACCCAGTCTAACTTTTGCTTTTTGGTTTGGCTCACGCGATCTCACCTAAAGAAATTAATTAAAAGGTCAAATTTCGTTCCAGAATATTGTTTAATATATAATCACATCAATCCTAAACTTTTAGCATTCTAATACGTTAACTTTAAATTTTTTTCCCTCTTCACAGGTTTAAATCAGTGTTTAAAGTCAAAGTGCCGATAACGCAAGTCAATTTTTCTTCTTAATGACACCATTAATGTTGTTTGATCTGTAAATTTAAAAATTCGCATTTGATACGATTCCTGTTGCGTTTATAATATGAGGGACAGAAACCTTTAAAATGAATCAATATGCAAATAAACGCAAATCAAGCATTCAGTTCATCAGAATCGTTTCCGAGGCAATTTCCGAAACATTTGCCCATTGCACGTTGTTAATAGCTTTACGGCACCCCCTCAATGCGCTGTGGATTAGTGTTTGGGTGACTAAGCTATTAAACTAGTATGAGTATTTTATTGCTATGTTTTAGATTTTATAATCCAATAAATAACCGCTTTAAAAGCATCATTTATCTGTCAGCAAGATTTAATGACGTTTGTTTGCATCCGTTTCATACTGTTTAAACGGTTGATTATTAGTGGCCATTGTTGTTTCGTGATCATTACAAAAATTACGATATATTCACAGCGGAAAACAAGAAAGGGTGCACAGAAAAGGAGTAACTTTTTATGTAGGTATACACGTTCAATCATTTCCCACCGAGTATTATCTATGTTGTTAGAATGCAATGAAATATTTTAACTGCAGGATTATCTGATTGTTTGCACGTAGTTTTAAGCGCATGCTATATATCGTGTTTAATACATCACGAATCGTATGGATTATTATCGTGTTATACATGAACTTTTGCACTTTTAGGAGTACTTATGAATTATAAACGGATATAACAATATTTCTTGTTTTATGCTGTACGTTTTAATGATCCTCTTAGTTTTCCTCCCATTCAAAGATTTATTGGCATATTAAGAATATTATCCTTAAATAGTTATTCACTAGAAAGTTAGGGACTTCCTCTTATAACATCTTATAGGAGTTGAATTTTTTTGTAAAATAACCAAACACTATGCACCAGAAGAGGTATGAAACTGAGAAGAATACCAGACCTTTGAGGGAAAATCAGACGAAAAGGTTTAAGGGCTACAACATCTCAAATTGGATACTCATCAGTCAGGGTTTCCACTGCAAATAGATTTTCCATTTCCCTGATTTTTCCGTGATTTTCCTCATTAAATTAGTTTCATGCCCTTGACAAAGTACAATGATTTTTATAAATGATATTTATTGAAAAATAAAAAAATGTAACGAGACCTATGCTTGCTTGCTGGAAAAGAAATGGAAAGTTGCGAATGAAGGATTAGTACATTCGTTTTTTTGGCTTGACAATCTGTTATTTTTTTTTTAAGTATAAAACAACTTATAAAATTATGAACGATATTCTAAGCAATGTTTGAGTAATTTTCAAAACAAGATGCAAAAAATACGAACAACCATAAAACAAACCGAAAGGATACATAACTTTATACTGTAAACCATACTGCAGAACATATGGAAACATAACGTAAAAAAAATTACTGAAGATAAATTGTAGCTTTGCCCATTCATTTCAATTTTCTCACTTAGTACACATTCCCGATTTTGAAATTTTAGGGTGGCAAATTTAAAACTGCATGTGACCATGAACCTTAGGAAAGCTTTCCCTGACAACCATTTATATTTCCCGACTGCATAGAAAAGAATACAGTTCCCTGATTTACCTGGCCAGAATTTTTCCCGGTTCCCGGTTTCTCAGGTTTTCCAGATTAGTGGTTAACCTATCAGTTACTTAAAAGACCCTTGCCGCTTGAGATACAGATTGTAATGAAGTGATGTTAGGAAATGAATCGTAAAGAGTAGCGACACGCGTTGACACGATGTGTTATCTAGGATCATTAGATCATTACACGAAACAGGAATGAAGTATGCGAGATGCACGTGGATGACCACCGTGAACCAGAAAGACGACGCTCGGCTGAGCTGCGGAGTCCGTAGGATACACGGTAGAACCGAATTGCGCAGCTCTGCACGTTCACGGCAGGATGAATATACGTAGCACGGTATGGCAAAGTGCATGCTTTTGTTTCAAAATATGTGTGCATGGAAGCTGGCTAATTGGCCAGTAGAGCTCATTATGGTTGGTATGAAGAATCATTTCTTTAGGAAGTCAGGTCTACTTTAGGCAGTGTTTAAGACCAAAAAAAAACAACAAAGAACTGTCCCAACGTTCCATTTTATTCTATCTTAAAATTATAATTGGCTTCATATTTTTTTAAGTAGTATCTGATTAGAAAATGATGCACCTAAGTGGTCAAGAAAGAAGAAAACGGGAATTTTATTGCCAAAGGAATGAACATAATTATTTAATAGTGGATAATTTAATTTTTGCAAATTGCAAGTGAAAGACATAATATGTTATTGAGATATATAGTAATAGAAGGGAAGAGTACTCGAAAATTCAAAAGGCAAGTACCATTTACAGGGCCTTAAAATGTTATATTCATATTTAGCATTGAAAAAACGATCGAAACAACTTTATCTTGATGAGTAGGTTTTCAGAAAATTTGATAATGAAACAGGTGGCTATATTAGCATTAGGATTCTGATTTACAAATATTGGTCTAGAATTATGAAAAATGAAGTTAGAATCAATATTTCGACGTTTTGCCTTCTTAGTTGTAAAACAGATGACCGGTTCGATAGGTGAGCGTAGGCAAAGGCTGAATATTAGTAAGAACGGAGTGCTTTTTTATATTATCTAGGATCCTTTTAAAATTACCCGAACTCTATCAAGAGTCATCCTATCCAACATTAGCTAGAACATTTCTCTGTTGATGGTTTTATGGTTTTGCTTATCCATCAACTCCAACTATTATTTTCTTCCACATGCTCCTCGGTCTCACTCTATCTCTCCTTCCCATTCTTGGTCTTCATTCAGTCCCGTATCTTCACCGCATATTTAAATTTAACATCGTGTTTAATTGCCATGGCAATATTGTGCAACCCGTTTCGACAAATTAAAACCTAGTGTAAACATGGGATGAGTACATAACGGCTAATGTCACACAAATAATGGCTGTTTTCGCCCTCGCAAGTATGTACCTTTTCGACAGCATTTTCAATGACAGATGTCAGTGTTGCTGGCCCTAAAGCTCCAATTTCTGCCTGGATGTTATCATAGACCTCCTGTATTGTTTGAGACTTGCTGATGTATTGTCGTTTCTTCAAATAAGAATGAGACAAATAGTTCACGGAAAAGGGGTTCAATCAAGTCTCTAGTGATTGTTGCTAAAGTACCATCTTCTTTTTCAAAGAAGTAGGGACTGTTTCTGCAGTCATACTCGTTAATAGTCTCTCGGTTTGAATTGTTATGCTGATTGTACCTTGTACAAAAACATATTAATTTAAGCCTTTCAAAATACGTCTAAAATGCTTTTTTAGGTGGACATAGTTAGCTGGAAGCTAGGAAGAAGAAGATACCAGTTCTCCCAAACTGTTTACTATTGCCTTGACAGAGATCTTTAAAACGCTAAACTGTGAAGAAATCAGGATCAACATAAGTGCAGAATACTTCAAGAATGCCTTTTCAGAAGTAAATAATAAATATTGCTAAACATCGAACAGCCTGCCTAAAAAGATTCTCGTACAAATTATTTGAAACTGTGAAACAACGAAAGAATACATTCTTAATGGTAAACCTCTGGTTGCAAGGTTTAACTTCTCCTGTTTTGTTGTTTTAGATCTAAATAATTATGAGAGTGAAACCAAACAAAATGAACAAAAACATCAAAGATTTTAAAGAGCGACCTTCAACTTATGACGTTGAAGGATAATTGCATGTTCCACCATTCGGTTAGCAATAAGTAAAGCATTCATCATAAAGTCAACTAATTATAATGTCACAGATTACTAAATATTAATCATTCCTCAGTCTTAATGGCCAAGTTCACTGAAAATTCATTTTCTTCGTCTTCGTTGAGTGTGCCTGGAAGGAGGTTTAAAGCAAAAAGTAAAGTACAAACGAAATTCTACTCATTCATCAACTCAGTGTAACCCAGTTTGGCACAGTCAGCATATATAAAACGAGACAAAACATTTAGAGTTAGCAGAAAAGCCGTAAATATTTCACAGCAATCGACAGGGGTTGGCGGACAAAGCGACGGCGGCCAGCGCCGCGGCGCGGGTGAATAATGAACTAGCGACCGCTAATTAAGACTGGCCTACTGGGATCCTCCGACACCTGCCAATATGGCCTGAGTAGATTTATGTTAACCTAACTGAGAGCGCCATAAATACCCATTACTAGGAACGGTAATTTGCTCTACTCACTTTTCAAAAATGGGGCGATCATTACTTCCTGATTAATTTATAATCCCATTGCTTATTCAGGACTGCTATGATTTATGTTTTCCACAAGCGATGGTGAACTCTTAAACCCTGCTATAGTTAAGATTGAATTATGTTTCCTAATCTGATGATTTGTATGTTTTCTACATGATTTATGAGTCTATAAAATCGAGTTACCTTATTTTCTACAATTTTTTCTCTAAGCCAATAGCTCACGGTAACTGGAAAATATCTCTTTCGATAGGTTTGTAAAAACTGTTGCTAATATTTGGTGTTGTTTTTATACAGACAGGTTGTACGTAATTTGCTTATCATAAAACTGAGCGCTTTCGATTTAATTACTTGAATTTTATTCATAAAAGAAGCTCAGCTTCAACGGTAATTTTTTGCTAAATAAAGTGAAACTAAAAATGTGTCCAGCACATCTATCTTTAATTAAAACACCATCCTAAAGTGCTTTCCACTTTTGCAAAAGTGCTAAATAATTCAAAATTTTAGATCAACGTTAACACAACCCTTGTCCATAAACTCCAAACTAAACCTAAACATGAATGTTCGATTTATAATTAACTGGTGCGTGTTCTTCCCATCAATGAAAGTACAGAAATGAGGTTGGCACTTCAGGAGTAAATTTTTAATGCCGAAGGATCACCAAACCACAACCGTCGTTTTTAGAAAAAGGGTTTAAAATGACGTCATCAGAGTTCACAGTTTTCATGAAAAGGATCTTATTTAGCATATTTTTGGGAGTCTGCTTTTCAATAATTTTTTCAGCGATGAATTTGTTTGGTCAAGTTTTAAAAATTCCTTCAAATGGTTGGCGAAATCGTCTAACTTTCTAAGGGTTTGTCTTTACAAGTTACATCCTCAAGCAATTCATTAATTTTGGTTTTTTTCTGAATCTAACTTTTGCATATCCTGATTAATTAATCAGAAATCATCTAAAACTTATACCTTTGTTAAAACCTTCCAGTTATTCAGTACCTTTTAATACAACCTTTGTTGGGCCGAGCTTTCACTATTTCTCACTGGCTGCACAAAAAGTGCCCAAGAAAAATTTTAAAACTTTGCCTTTTGCAACCAATTCGAGAATTATTCGAAGATAATCTGTAAATTTAATTTGAAGAAAAGTTTTCCTTCCTTCACAAGTTTGTTTGCTTCTTTGAAAATAACACAATGATTTCCTTGTTCGAAGTTTGCTATTATTAAAAAGTTCATGTCAGAGCGTACTTCTTAATTTATAATTACTCTTACAAAAAACAAAGCTTGTAACTTCAATGCTAAAGGTAAAGTTAAAGTATTAATTCTCGGTTGTTGCATCAAGAATTTATTTTTCATCTTAATGCGCTTATATTTTCCCCATCCGTAAACCAAAGCAGCCGGTGTGGTATTTCAGTACCTCTGAATTTCTTTGTAAATTCCAACTTAAATTCCTTAAACAGAAAAGAAACAAAAGTTTGGTGCTACAGAGCCGGGATACTTTACCTCGACGCCTCTATTTTATCCTTTAAAATATTCAGAGTATATTATTCATTGCGAGACTTGTTAAGAACATCAGGCCGAGGTTGTAGTTAACACAGTCGCGCAGGAACCGGATGTGACGTTTAAGAACTTTGCAAGAGCCGGAAATAACTTCTTCTTCCTCTTAACTTTTAGTGTATATAAAGCTTAATGGCTTTCTGGAGTTGCTGTTGTTATTTTCTAATTACGTTGGATGCACTTCGTAATTAACGTTTTTAAATATGCATACCGTCTTAGTCTCCTCGGAATGCAGTTTGGAAATCCAACCGCTAATGACAAACGCCAAGAGAAAAGTTTGTCTTCTTTTTCAATTCTCGGTACAATTTTTATATAAGTCGTATAATTTATATTTCTCCTCGGTTAGATGATTTGATTAAAAGTTCGGGGAGCTCGTGGAACTTTACATTAATTTATTAAAAGTGCGGCAGACGAAACAGTCTGAGATTTCATTCAGAAAAAAAAGGATTAAAGTGAACTTTTAGATTCTTCAGACGTTAGTGGTCCATTGTGAAATAAATGCATTAAATCGCCAAGCTGCGCTTAGGCAATACCGGCTTTGATCTTGTATTACAAACTACTCAGCAAAACCAACCCTTGTAGTTCTGCATGAGAGAGAATACGAATAGTATGGCCACGCTCACACATTTTCACAACACAAAGGCCGTTAATGGATTATGAGATAGATATAGGCTCTAATGGCATTATCTTAATTATAACATCGCCCGCTTTGATTTCTGGTTTTAATATTCGCTGCTGTAATTGGCTCGGTAATTGTTTTTGCGGCGGAAATGTATAGGGATTGGCGAGGAATTATTAGCGGGATTGTCGTGAAAATGTAAAACGCTCTTTGTGCGGAAAAAGGCTTCGGTTTTTATCTGTTTTTACTTTTGTTTTATAACTCATTTGTGGATTTCTAATTAATAATCCCGAGAACTAATTTTTCCTTAAACGAAGTTCCGTTTTCGGAATATTTAGGTTGCCAGAGTTCATTTTACATTCATAATTTGCAAAACTTGACCTACGTTCGCCGTTTAGAAATACCGAATACAGAACAGGACTGGAGATTTAATCTAAAATTTAAATGAATACACCAATTCCAAGTTAAACCTTGTTAAATTCTGTTTTAAATTAAAAGTTAAATTCTAGAAAACGAAAACCTTCGAGTTATTTTCGGAAAGAAAGTTGTTTGTGAATCACATCAAAATTAACATTTATAAATAAAAGGTTTACAATTTTACTCTTGCAAAATTCACGATTGATGCGTCGTACAAAGTCATCACAACACCCCTCAATGACTAAAATGTCAAAGATATTAAATTATTATATAATATATAACTAATTAAAGCTTTTTCTTTTGGAGTTCCGAGTTTCTTACAAAAAAAAGTGAAAATTTAAGTTTAGCATCGCCACTACTATTAGTAAAACCCAAGAGCTTGCACCACTAGCTTGATTTCAGGACCACTATAAGCAGTCAAAAATATGCAGATAGTCACCCAAAATTTTAAAAGTAACGAGGACATCACCCACACTTATTAAAACCAAATAAGTCCATAAATCCATGAAGAATAATATCGATTATTTCTCTCCTGCATATAAAAAAGTGTCAAAGCGACGATTAAAATATAAAAATGGAAAGTTAAAAGTTAAACGAAAATACAAAAGAAATGAAGAAATACAGAGCCTTGTTAACAGCAGGAAATAAATAATACAGAATTTCAATATATTTAGAGAAGACATAAAAAGAAGACAGGAAGAAGAGATATAGAAAGTAATCGAAGAAAACAAAAAAGTGAAATGTTTGACGAGAAAAGACAAATCATTAGCCTAAAGAATGAAGCTATATATATAGAGCTTAAAGACAGAAAGAAAGTACTGCAAGTGGCAGAGGACTTTTATAAGAAACTATACAGTTCCAGTTTACATCCGTAGCTTCATATTAGAGACTAACTAAAACAGTAAATAATAAACGTCAATTCAAAATAAAGCCCCAGGAAATGATAATATTTTGTCACAACTATCCAGCGATATGGATCGACCCCGAGAACAAAGGGAAAGTGGAATTTTACCACTAACACATACAGAGAAATTTTCATCCAAAGTTTTCAAAATATAAAGAAATAAGTATTCATTTTAACTAATTAATTAACTACTGGTGTTCATTACACCTGTGAATTATGAGATATCAAATTAAATTTAATGTTTGCTGTAACTAGCAGCTTTTGGTTATTTGAACATAGGGTTAATTAGAATTAGGTGCGACCCACACATCATTAGATGATTAATAGTCTAAACGTCAAACCGTTGATTTGAAATTAATGGCTTTCTGGCCATGTGTTAGATGGAATAATAAAGCTGTTAAATTAGATTCTGCTATTCTAGAGTAATAATAGATGTAAATTATATTAATAAATTTCAGATAATAACTAGTACTGTTTGATGTTAACTAAAGACATCTTAAAGAAATAAAGTGTCAAATCCAATTATTAGGAACGAAAATGTTTAATTCTCCCATAGGATACTTGTAGTATTAAATTGAAAAACGAGTAACATTTTAAATATTCGAATAAATTAATGGGATGGCTACGTCTGCAATTTTAAATATCCTATTAATTGATTATTAAGAGAAAGGATTGTCTCTTTCAGGAATATTTCAGTATTAACTAAATTCCGATTGTTTAAAATTGAAATTATTAAGGCTTCGCTCCTTTGACGGTATATTTTGATGACTTAACAAAACTATCCTGAATCAATTAAAGATTTTGTTATTGATCAATGCAAATGTAACTTTAGGATTTATAAATTTCTATGAAACTACAAAGGTGACTTATTTAAGAACTAAAAATGAAATTGCACCAGTCATATTGTAAGGTAGTGGGTTCAATTAATAAATAATATATATAAATAAATTAACTAAGTTGGCATTTAGGTGTGACTGATATAACAAAGTTTCGCAATCATTACAAAGTAAGAGATAATTAAATTTGTTTACTAGTTAAAGATGCACTTGTATAAGTATGAGTTAGAGGGACAGCTGGTTGTATTGCGCAATCATAACATTGTAATACAATGTTACATTTGTTTATACTAAATTAACGTGGGTTGCGTGTGGGAACATCATGACCTATATTCATACAATGTAAAAGAATGAATGGAACCCTTGTACTAACATAGGCAGACGTTTCAAATGTAAGAGAGAAAGAACACATCTTGGGAGTATAAATATAGGAAACCTACCATAGGGAATTGAGTCTCTTGGTGGAGTCTCACATACGATGTCTGATTAACATCCAGACGAGAGGCCCTTACAGGACCGACCCTGGCCATAAGCCAAGGGTTGGTTTACATATACTTTCCAACGATGGTTACCAAGATGTGTGCTTCTTAAAGGTGTTCATGTAGTGAACTATACATTTGTGACAAATTTATAGTTTACGTCAAATGACGCCTGCGTCCTTGCTAATTGCGTCTTGGCTAAATGAAGCGGTAAGGCCTTATATATGCAATATTAATTCAGAGGGCCTTGACCAGAGTGCTATAGTTTTGGTTTTTTACATAAGATGGCACTCATTCGTAGTCCGAAGGTCTGTGTTTGATCTTTTCTTTCTTTCCTTCTTTCTGTTTTACCCTCTTATATCTTTACAGCGTCGAGGGGGCCGGGCACACCGAGCCGCAGAGTGGTCCACCCATTCTCGTTCAGACCAAGCAGGCCACTGATTAACTTTCAATATGTCAATTTTTACGTGTAGTCTCACTCTGCCGTACGGCCGGTGTGTTTGATCTTTTAAAAATTTAAAATATTAAAATATCAAACAAGCTTGATATTTAAAAAAAAAATTAGATTCGAAACCTGAAACCGTTCGTTGCTGTTTTAAAATTTAAATTGAATAATCTTTTTTTCACAAAATAGCTTGGATTTTTACATTGTCTTTGCTTTTATAGGCCTCTCCAGAAGTTGTATCTTTCCATCCTAAGAAACGCTTGAAAATTTAATTAAAAATTCCATGACTTTAATTAAGAATGTGGATTATTATGAACTAAAAATGCGACCTTCGCCATTTAAATGACGTTTTAGTTTTAGCTAATAATGTGACATTCAAGCCAAGAATTACATCTAAAGATCATCTGGGCATCAAATATTACAATTGTTTACGTTCAATCTATTAACTATATTTATTTTTTTAATAATATATAGAAATATCAAACAATTTCACGTGGAATTTTTTTAAAAATTTAGTTTGAAGTCTTTCCTGTGTTGAATCTTGAATTTGGAAAAGCATTTTTATAGATTGATTTAAATTTTCAAATTACATTCGCTTTTAGAAAATTAGAAATTTAGAGCTTTCAGTCCTGAGGTTTTCATTGAAACATCTGAAAAATTTATCTTGATTTTCCTAACTAATTGAAAAATGTGAATTATTAAAAACATTAATGAAATTTTCCCTATTTAAATGACGAAACCATTGCCTAGACTTTAATTGTAGTTGTAATCGCAAAGTTCAAGTTTGCATCTATGAACCTATCGGGAATGGTATAATTATTATCAAATGTTCTTCGTTTAGTCAGTCTATTAATTTCTTTCATTCGTTCTACTTTAATGTTTAGTTTCAGGTGATATTTAAAATTTAAGATAGCAAAACACCTAACCAACATGCTTAATATTTTGTACCAAATTTAGTTTGTAAATGAGGCCCTTCTACGTTGTTTTGAATCTTAAATTTCGAAATGTTTTTTACAGATGGACTTAGATTTTTAAATTGCCTTCCCTCATAGAAAAGCTTGAACTTTCAGTCCTAAGCTTTTCATTAAAATTAATTTCGACTTTCCTTAATTTTCAAAAATTCTAATATTTTTGATACTTTTCAATAATTAAGCACCCAAAGCGCATACTTATAATTTGACGAACGACCATTATGTTCCTGAATTTTTATATGGATTTTTATAGTTACTAGCTTTTCAAAATATGCCCATCAGTTTTGTTCACATATTAAGAGTAACCACTTTAAAAATATTTCCAGATTTGTAGTTTGAAGGTCTTTTGCTGCAGATCTTCTAGTTTCAATTTTTTATTGTGGTTTTTTCTACTAGCCTTGCCTCCTTTTTGGCTTTCCTTGCAACATCTTTTATTGTAATTTTCTATAAAGGATATTTCATATCTGCTCTGTTAAGTACATAAAGTATTCTTTGAACGTCCATGCTTTCATTTCACGGTGGTTGACTAAACTAACAGTTAGTTTCAACAGTATTATTCGGACGTGTACGCCTTGGTTTTAATGACACGGCTACAATAACTGAATTTCCACATAGGGTTTCTATATAAATACGGCCACAAATTAATTTCCGTTCTTTTCCATTACAGCTTTTGCAGGAAAAAGCTTTCACGCAAAATATTTTTTTGGGAATAAATACAAAAGCGTCGTCCCGTTTGATGTGTATTTAAATTCCTATTTAAACTTTGTAAATGTCCACCTTGCCTCAGGTTGTGTTCGGGTCCGCTCGATGTCAAAGGATAAATTGAAGTTGGTTTCATGTTTACAGTGTCGCATTTATATACTCTCGTTACACATAACACAGCTTAAGCGTTGAGCTTTGGTTCCTGTCATTGAAATTTACATTAGTTTTCAGTTAATATGTTCCGGGAAAATAATTATCTTTCTATGTTATTTCCTCCTTCTAAATGTAATTGCTTGTTTATATAGCGAAATCCTTTTGAATTTATGTTTTTTATGCCTTTGAAGTATTAATTTACTTTCATATCCAGGCGACGATTAAATTTAACCAATTAAAATTTCGCTTTCACACGTCAAGCTCGTCCGCTGAATAGAATTTTTATGTAGATTTTCGCTCGTACAAAACGATTGAAACCGTAAAGGGAAACCGTTCGTACAGTAAATATCAAGAATAGAATAATGTTAGCAAATTATATACTACTATAAAAATGTTATGAAAATTTATTGGGC
The DNA here is from genome assembly GCA_963082815.1 of Melanotus villosus. Taxonomy (NCBI): domain Eukaryota; kingdom Metazoa; phylum Arthropoda; class Insecta; order Coleoptera; family Elateridae; genus Melanotus; species Melanotus villosus. The sequence goes on along the minus strand of OY720420.1, from coordinate 3,077,355 downwards.
GATGTTGGTTACGCCATCTACAGCGGCACTATTATCAATAAAAGTACGAGCTACTCATGAAATAGCTACTTAAAGTTATTTATAGCCCACAAGTTACAATAATAACTATGCATTCAACATCTGAGACTGAACGTTTCAGTTATTTATGTACCAGAACAAGAAATTTTCTGAAAATAGGAAGTAATTTAATTTCCTTTCAGCCAAGCTTAGCACTTTACAGGTCTCCTGGAGTTACTGGATAAAAATAAATGGTTTTATCATAGTCAGGTTTACTTATTACTCTGACAGCAGAGACTTTTCGGTTCTCACTCGCTAACAATGATATATAATTCCTAGAATTCCTTCCAAACTTTATCTTCATTGATTAAACACCGCCCTGGAATTTTTGAAAGAATCTTAAGTGCCGAAATGTTTAATTATTGCAAGATGTAGAAGACTTCAGTTTGATCGAGTTTAACTATTTAAAACTCAAAATGTTAACCTTTAAAGTTGTAGACAACGAAATATTTCGAGATTTATCCCTGAATGTTTAAGGCCAGAAGTTGATTTTAAGAAAATAAATCTTTTATTGAAGCCGTGTTGCAGGAAAGTATGTAAGATAGTTGAAAAGCAGAAACCTCAACAACACCCAAATCGGAAAATTGAAATAAAGAATTCCTTCACTTTCCTTTCTTTAAATATCAAATACCTGAAATTCTGTTTTATTAAAGGCGAATTACTCATCAAGTGTTAAATTTATTTTGAAATATTCGTCATTGATATCAATATCTGTTAAACCTATTACAAAGCTTCTTTTGTCTCCGTATCTCGATATACGCTTTAAAATGATATTTTGCTTTTCAACCACCTGTTCTTTTGACGATTGGCGAGTTTTACGGCGATTCGCTTAGTTCGATGTAGTGATGGACCAGCAATTCTTCTTGCTCTGCAGTGATTCTTCGAAATACCGGTATTTTTGGCTGCGTATCATCATTTCTGATTGCTTAAATTTTAAATACATTATTTTACCACAAATACTTGAATTTTCTAAATTCTAAAGCGTTTGCAATTTTTAAAACTATCTTGATTTCCTTAAATTTATGAACCTTCTGAATTTTTTACTCTTTGGATGGAAATCTCCTTGAGATTCTTTAACCTTTCCAAAGAAGAATTTCTTCAGTGAACTAGTAAACCTTTGAAATATGTAGAAATCTCCCGCGTTTACGAAGCTACTTTACATTTTATACTTGCAGAAGATTTTCCAAATCTCTTTAGGTTTTGTCTATTTTTCCGGAATTTTTCCATTATTTGAATATTCGGAAGCAACTTTAAGTTTCACAAATTGCCTATGATTTAGAATCTTCTCTGATTTTCTGAAGTTTCTTTCGTTTTATGTTGGACTAACTTTTTCAGATTTTCTAACGAATATAAAATTTTTTTAGCAATTCTTGGGATTTTTCAAATTTCCTATGAACAGAATTTTCCGAAACTTTTCAAAGAATCTTTCGGATTGTAATCTTCTTAATATTTTAGTAGCTCTACTGCAGTTTTCCAATTCCAGAGGTATAAATAATAAACAAGTTGAGAATATTAAAAAATGTTTAATTTTGAAAACAGCATTTTTTACACTTTGTTGTATTTTATCGATCTTGTAAATTCGATTAGATTTTTCTATTTCACAGAGGTTTATAAATCCTTCTAAATTTTTAGGAATTTTGTTCACCGGAGTTTTATTGAACTTTCTGAAAAATCTCTGACTTCGAATTTTTCTGAAAGTTATAGAAAATGTCTTACAAATTTTAAATTTCTTATTCTCTTGAATGCTACCACAATCTCATGGACATTTTACGAATTTTTCAAAACTTCGTAAACTTACTTTGGAATATCAAATAACCCAGACTTAAATTTTAAATTCTCTTCAATATTTTCATAGTCTCGTGCAAAGTTTGAGAGTTTTTCAAAACTTTATAAAATTCCTTTGAAATCAAAAAACTCCTAAATATTGTAGATTAGCTTTAAGCTTTTCTAAATATTTTGGGATAATTTGTAAATTTCGCTAAGATTATTTGAAGTTTAAAGCTTTTTTGATACTCCAAAAACGAATCATACAATTTTTTTTAACTATTTCAAAGGTTCTGTTAAGATTTTCATATTCACTTTCAAGAGCTATTTAAAAGCAAATCTTTACGCTTTTTAAGATTCGGAATTTTTAAAGCTTTTTTGGATTTATGTCGAATCCTTACATTTTCATATTTGAGTTTGTCTTTTTGCAGCGAGTTCAAAAAATTATTGGATAAGGGTTGGCCATGAGAAACAAAAATTATGTCTACTGCTAGAATTTAGAATTTATTAACTGTCATCACTGTGTTGCTGTCATAACACTGTTGTACAAATTTCAATGAAATTGTAAAAACAATATGGTTCTAAATTTTGCAATAAGTAAGCATTATTTTAGTTGCTCATGGCCAACCCTTATCTAATATTTTTCTGAACTCACGGTATAAAGAAGTCTCTTCCAAATATTTCTTGGATTTTTCAAGTTACTTCTAAGTTAATAATGTCATAGATACTGCCCAAGTTTTCCAGGGCTTATAATACCTTGTCCAGAATACTTATCTCTTGTAGGATTTTAGAAATGGTACTAATTTCTTACTTTCTTTAGATTACTTAACATCGTTAAAGAAAGACAAGTATTGCTTCTTTGTCGGTATATCTATTTCATGATGTCTGTCGTGTTCTCTAAATTTCCTAAAGTATTTAAGAACCTCTTCAAAATTCATTGAATTTTTTTAATTTCTTAAGAATGACCCAGACTTTTCAAAGTTCTTCTGAATGAGAACCAGTCTAAGTTCTGAACATATTAATTATTTCAAAGACTTTTTTTGAATATTTTAGGAAATTTCTAAATTAGGCAAAATATTTTTCTGTACTTTGTAAAAACCCTTCTGGGCCCTCCGACGTTTGAACGATTTTATAAATTTCTTTTTCAGGTTTTGTAAGAATTTAATATATTAGGGCTTTACCAAAGCTTTGCAATTCCCAAAGATTTCGAGAATATTCTATCACATACGCAGTAAAAACTGCCACGTGGATTTGCAATTCCGTGTTATTTGGGAAATTTAGAGTCCTTTTAAATTTGTGATAAATTCTTTAATACGGTCCTGTCATTTGTAATTTTAAGTTCGTGCTTTGTTATGTTATTTTTGCTACAGTTAATTCCATTTTAGTCTGAAGGGCACAAAAGGTTAAGCCCGTCAAGGCGTTTTCATTGCAGTTCTACGAAATCTTCAAGTCATTTCAGTATGCTTTGACGTTGTAAAACATTTCCTTTGTTAAAAATCCCAATGTGCAGTTTCTCGTGATACGGTGCGGGGAATCCCCTGTACGTTAGGCCACGTCAGCTGACTCGTTTCAGCGTCCTTTTGAATTTCCTTCCGCTCCCCTCTTCAGTACGTGACAGTTAGTCAACCATATCGCACGTATTTTAAGAGTTTATCGTTTCCAGCTTGGGTCCTTAAACAACCGGAAAGCCTCTATACCGGTAATCCTCTGTGAGGATTACAAATTCTGACTTGGTCGGATTCACAAAAAGAGTGCCCTATGCTCTGGAAAGATATAGTTTTGTGTGAGAAGTTTTAGTGATTGTATAAAGTACCGTTTCACACAATTTCCCCAGTTGAGGGATTCAATAAACCCATAGCCTGTAGATTATACTTCGTCGTTTTGCACCCGTCTTGGAAGGAAGAACATCATGGCTCTTCCCAGTCTCATGTCCGTCACGTTACTCCCTGACCAACATCTTCTCAGATAATTATACCTTCTTTACGCTGCTCCTACTATGCCGTCTATATTTCAACCTCAGTTAAGATTTTTACGATTGCCGCTTGTTGGCAGCCATTTTTAACGTTTCTCAGTTGTTTTAGAGTTTAATAAGTATCGCCTTTTTGTTGTATCTTTGTGTGTTGTTTGCAACTTATAAAGTAATAACCGATGGCTGGCCAATCTCCGTTTGTCCGGTGGTATTGTTTGAAGGCTTTGTGAATCTCGCCTTGGGCGGATCTAAAATTCACATAGTAAAGTTTGAGGCGCCGCTGCCAACCAGAATTGACCAGTTGTCTTAGTAATTTGTGTTCAAGTAAAGACTTTTGCGTTAAGGTTATAGTTCAAGGTTTAAGACAATTCAAGTGAATATTTTGTATTGTGCTGCATGTGTAAATTTAAAAGGTGCTTATCGAATTGTTAGTTTAAGATTTGCGTTTTGCCTTGGAATTGAGGGCTTACTTTGTAAATATTTTGCAGTAAGTAACGTAAATATAGTACCCTCAATTCTATCGTCCCTTAAAGTAATCGTAGGTACCTTTATTATTTGTTTTTAACGTAACATATTTTTGATTGTCTCTTGTGTAATTTCTTTGAATTCATTGAATTTATCATGTTTTTCTTTGCAAATCTAAATACTAAATCCTAGCACATCCAACAAGCTTATATAAGTTTGCAAGTCCTTCTATTTAAAGTAAAAGTAAATACGAATTTGAAGACTTCCACGGTCAGTGTCAGTATCCGGAAGATGTTTTGTTAATAAAAGCAAATATTCTTAAAGATTAATTTATTCAAGTATTTAGGTATTCGAATGCTGGGGATTTTTGGAATTTTTCAAATATTTTCAGTAATTTTTAATTATTTCCAGATATAGGTATTAGGTGTTAGATGTTGAACATTTCATGATTTTTTTACAAACTTTCTGGGCTGAATATTATTTGCTTGAGATTTCTCAATTTTCTAGGTTAATTTAGAAGTTCTTGTACGTCATAGCAAGTTTGTAAAATTCTAAGTTATCTACTGAATGTCTCGGAGCTTCTCTAATTTTCTCAAGATTTCCCCCAAGTTGGCTGCTAAATTTTTTAAAGTACTCTTTAAAATTCTAGATTTTGTGTATGTTGCTAGAATTCATTTTGCTTTTATTTTAGGATGCTATGTTACGGCTACAGTTAATACCATAAAGCAATTTAACTTCGGCTAGTTAAATATGGATGACGAGACTTACCTTGCAATGAAGTTGCTATAAAGTAGTGAGCTTAAGTAACAATAGGAACTAATTTCAGAACTGAAATGCTTAAATAATATCGAACTTTACAGTAATATTAAGTTATAAGCTAACACAGTTGTATTTAGTTAAACGATAATATTCAAAAAAACATATAGTTTGTTGTACTAGCTCACCTGTTGGTTTTAAGAGGGACAATTTAGAGATTAGTTAAGTGCCGAGTACCTTGGTTGAAGTTCTTAACAACTAATTGTTGTAATTAAATGGTATTTAACATAAGCCAGATATTTCATTCCAAAAACGTTGCTAACAGCTTCGAATTCACAATTACAGTTGCCTTGGATTTTGCCTCCCTAAAGAGGCCCCTTGGCTTAGGATAAACTGCTGAAAACCGCTCCATACGGCAACTTGCCAATAAAAGGTAATTCTTGTGTCATTTCGCAAATGCCAGTTAATTAAAGGCATTGGACAAATGCTGTTACCATTTTAACCATTTCATATGGACTTTTCAATCATTCAGGAAATTATTTTTCGCACACAGACATTAACAAGCAATCCAATTTGTTCGCACTTTTTAGCGTGTTTCAACCTCTGCCATTTAGGTTGTTCGGAATCTTGTGGTTCGCGTCCAGCGTTTTGAATGCCGGGAGATTTTACTTAAGAAAAAAGGAGATTCGAACGCCTTAAGCGTAGAAAACCTTTCAAACGGAAATGTTATTTAGGAAGCAGAGAAACAGGCCGCTTCAGTTATCCCCTCCATTAGCTTTATTTAATTTTGCAAGTTTTTCTCATATATTTTCTTGCTTTTCTCCAATCCCAGAAATGTACGAGTTTTTGATATTTGAAACTTCCTAGAATTTTTTGACTTTCCTGGGAATATCCAGGATTCAGGCCGATTTAAGCCTTTCCAAAATTTAAAAATTGTGAACTTTGTTTGTATTTATTATTGGTTATTCTTCTGAATACTTTGAGCATCCCGTCAGTTCCATTAGGTTTGTAAGTCTTTTTAGATCTTTCGTTGACGTTTAGCAATTTTTTACCAATTCTGGATTTTTAGAAGTTAACTCTCCCTTTGCATGTCTGAGGTGAAGGTAAATATTTTTTCGTATTTTTTAAACTTATCGGGGTCGATTGCTACTATCATTGTCCTCCTAAATTAATATAATTCTGTTTAACCTACACGGGTTCGAATGGCAACCACGCTCCAGGCTAAGGTCTGGTCATTGGTAATGGTTAGGTCCGAACTCTGGACCTCTCGATCGTGAAGCAGACACTTGTCCGCTACACCACCGAGAGGCCCTATTTTCGTATTTATTAAAGGTGTTACAGAGATAGGTGAACGTAGCAGAGATATGTGAACGAAAAGGGAAAAGAGTAGAAAAAATGAAAGTTCTAGCAAGAGACAGGAAGAAATGGTTAAAAGAAGACATATCCTAATTTCCGACGCTGGTAAGGGCACAATTATCAAAGAAAGAAGAAGAAGATTAAAGATGCTAATAAAATCGAAGGTACAAAACTTTAAATTCGGAACGAAAGTGTATTGTATTGTAAAAATGGAAACTATTTAAAGATTTCTTAAAAACAATGCTTCAAACTATCTTTTTAAGATTTATTTATACCTTTGTATTATTTCAGGTTTGTAAGAACTGAACTGAATAGCTTTCGTTGTGGTGAAAATATTCCAGTCCTAATCAATGAATACATGTTTTTTCATACATAATAATTTTATTAAAAATTGAACTACAACAGTGTTCTATCTAAACTTTACCATTATACAAGATTATTATTTTAATTAATTAAATATTATTGTTCAATACTTTGTAAAGCAGATACGTATTCTTCTGATTTCTTAATCTTTTCCTTAAATTTAGCGCAAGCCTTGGTGTCCTTGATTTGATCTTCGGGACATTTCATTTGCATTTCCGTGGATATGCAGTGTGCTACCTTAATAGTAGCAGGATTACAAGAGTCCGTATCCCTCTTGGTATGGCTAGCCGTGGCATTACGAGCTTCGGCTAGACATTTTGATATTATAGTGTCCAGATGAGGAACTAACCAAGTTTGCTTGAAGTTGTCCAAAAAATGTACTCTGAATTGTTCTTCGATAATATTCCCGTCACTTCCAGTCTGTTGAAATAAGATTCGTTATGAGTACGTTTTGTTTTGAGTGACAATCAACTGTTCTTTAAGGCTAAAACCTAACTCTAACTTCCTGAAAAGCTTAAAAGCCTTTCCATTTTATTCTGTAAGTGTTGATTATTTCTAATTTCACCTGGTTAAATAATCAATGCTACGGAAAAGTGCAATTTCGTAACATTTATATAAATTAAGTTTATCAAGACCCCTATAATAACTTTAAACGGTGTGGGTAATCGGAATTAACTTTTCATTTCCGGATGTTGACCGTCTCACACCTAGATTTCCAAACCAACAGTAATTTCACTTACTCGACACGAAATCATTTACTCAACGTGAGAGTGTTTTCATTAATAACACTACCCGTATTTTACGAATGGATTATGCCAGTTTATCGTTTTAGTTTAAATAATTTCCACGTATATAATTTCAAAAGTTATAATAGCGCGTAACTAGAAATTTTATAACTCGTATGTAGTCATTTCATAATATAATCGTCGTTTCGTCAACGGTAAATAACTACATTTTCTGGTTAAATACAGGAAATTCGAGGCTCATAGTGTTATATAACACATTCCATATGTATTTTGTACAAACTATAGTATTGCAAATTTAATTGTATGCAGCTTTGTATTCGCCGTCCAATTGAATTGGTGTTTGAAACAACTCAACATTCTATACTAAAAGCAATCGACCGTCGTGTAATCACGGCACAAAAGGGATGTGAATGCTTGTTTAAATTACCAACTTAAGTTTGCTAATTATGTTAAAGGATTTGTGTAAAACTGTATTAGTGTTCCAATGGAAATTTATATCAAAGTTGAAGTTTAAATGTGTGAAATGCAACTTTGCCAAATCACTGAATTATAAGGTGTTTAAAGTAGGGTTTGAAAAGGATAAATATTCTATTAAAGTGTTTACTTTGATTAGGTCCACCAATCTGTTATTTTTGATTTATACTCGTAGGTTAAAATTGTAAATACATTTTGACTGAAATTATAGAAACCCACATCTAGAGAGAAATCTGGGATTTTGGCTTCAGTTTTTTAAAACTCAGATTCAGTTAAATCATTAGAGAGAAGGACAATCTTTATTTCAAATTTAAAAAGATATATTTATATTCCAGGAGATTTATTCAATTTGCAAGCAGTTAATAAATTTACTTAGTTTTAAAAATAAAAATGTCAAGTTAGTTTTTTTCTATGAAATAAGTTCTAACTTCTACAGAGTATTTTAGACAGTGTTCAGTTTGTTATAAAAATTTTCCTTAAACTGCTGTATTTTTATGATTTCGTAGATAATTTTGAAAATACAGAAATATTGTAGGGCTATTCTTATTATGGATGTAGTGTAACGCAATATAAACATTTCGAAAATTCAAAGCTGAACCGTTTAAGGCTTCTCTGAATTTTACAAAATTAATTAATACAAATTTCTTATACATAGGAGTTTCGAATGCCTAAGACGTATATAAATTTTTAAATGTTTTGATAATTTTCTATTTTTCACTAAGCTTATAATCTAGGATTGTTTTTCTTTGTGAAGGATTTTTTTTACTTTTAAACACTTGAAAACCCCAAAAATTTGGGAACTTGGAGAGGTGGTGTTTTTCTATACACAGATCTATAAACTTATTGGAAATATTGAAAGGTTCAAAGTTTTGGGGTTTCCTTTATTTATTCAGAAATGTTCAGAGTAGTTTCAAGGATTTCCATTTCCATAAAGATATTAAATTATTTTACGAAAAACAAAAGGCTGCCTACTTCTTTCTTGGGTCTTCAGTTTTCCTAATTCTCTGAGGGCATTTTAGCTTAATTTAGGAGTTCTTGAACGTCGCCCAATTTTTTTTTAATTCGGCATCATTTGCTGAATTTATCAAGTTTTCGTAAATTTCCCAGGTTTTTTATCCTTTTTATTTTTTTTTTTAGTTTTGCTACTGTGTAGTCTATTAATGGTGTAAAATTTGGCACCTTAAATAATATTAGATTTTGATAATCTTGTCAATATCGATTATTTTGTAACTCAACCTTATCTAAAACATTGGCTGTTCATGTCATGACATAATTAGGTTAAAGTCAATCTGACACTAAATCCAGTTCGAGTATAATATTATCTATGTATGTATGTGCTGTCTGTAACCTCTTATAACCTTTCAGTGTCGAGGCTATAATATTATGTAAGAGTTGTAATTCGTCATTAATAATGACAAAAAGTATTTATTCAAAAGAACTTCATAATAATCATGTTCTGCGCCAATCTGTGAAAATCCTGAACGTTACTCTAAATAACAAAATCTAAAATAATTCGAGTATGATGATAAAAGTAGCCCGGAAACAATTTAAATTCCGGACCATGTTGAGCCGTTATTGCCTTTCAAAAACAAATTAATAAAGACTTCCTATGTAAACACGTTTATGTTATGACCTTGCAACCATTTTCAAAAATAGCAAATCTACAGGAAGTTTTAAAAAAATAAGATTTTATCTCTTCAACTTCCTGGAATTTTTCTTTAAATTTACCACGATTTTTAAAATATGTTCCAAATAATAAATTACCGCAATAAAATACTAAATCTGTGCGTTGACGTAGGTCCAAAGTGGACAAGTACAGGATATAATTCATTGCTCAATTTAACCTTGGCTTTGAATACTTACCAGATTCTTTTTTTGCGATATGCATTGCAGGTAACACTGGAACAAAAAGAAAATTCAAATTAATTTTGTTTAATCACTTGTGACCGAAATTAAACGTTCGAACTCATATTCATATTAAAATGGCATTGGGTTCAGTAAACAATTTTCCTATTTATATTTTAACAACGTATTCATTTATTTATTCAGGTTTTATAAAACTGCAATATGTGAAAACTCGTGCATTTAAAACACACAAAATTTAGGTTAAACCAAATCGTGTGCGTTTTAATCTCAGCTTGAACATCACCTGAATCTTAATATATTTACTAGCAAATGTAATTAATTAGTTAAACATTTTTATGTGCAACGCAGGTTGTTTAAATGTTAAGAACTACAATTTATATAAAAGAATGTTCGAATGAACATCTAAATCCTGAATTAAATTACCTGCGTGCATGGCTATAACCTGTTAATGTAAAAGAATGGCGATATCACGTTATCACAAGAATAAAACAGTGAAATTTATTATAAATTTATGTGACAAACCACGCCTAGGCTTGATATGGAAAATTTTCGAGGTGTTTAGGGAAAGTTTTCGGGGTTAAGCTATTGTTTACTTCTAAATTTATTTCTCAAATGCATGCTTGCTTTATTTATATGTGGTTATTTATGTGTTTAGTGTGTGTTTTTTCTTGTTTGTAAATTTCCTTTTACTATAATTTTGGAACGAACTCCCAACAAAGGGCCATTAAAATAAAGGCTGAAACTTTTGTAAAAATTTGTTAAAATTAGCAAAACGTTGGACTTGAATTTATAAAGAAGATTTTGGATTTTTTTATATTTTTGCCCTTTTACTCACATTAACCCTCGCCCGGCGGAAATAATTTCAGTTGCGCGGAAGGCGGAAATGGGTCTATAGTGTCTATATGTTAATGAGTTTGTAGAATAACAAACATTTCAAGTATGCAGATCAAATTATTCTTATTACTAAATTTCTTTTTAGTCGGAATTATTCTAAGAAATCTTAGAGACCTTAAAATATATATAAAAACTCATGAAGGAAGGGTTTTGCATATGGCGGATTGACGTTGCCGGTCGCCAGTCAAGTGGTACTAACCAAACTAACCTAATCTACGACACTATCGCACTATTTACACCGCCCAGTATCTACCATATTAGTGTATTTACGCACTATGCTCACCAAAATAATTATCAGTTCTCATAAATATCTATAAAACCTGCGAAATCTAACAGAAATGATCAGCCATATGCGGGAAACAACCACAAGAACACCCGACAATGAGTCAAACATGGGTTTTCAAAATGGTTGCTTCCGTCGCAAATTTGAATACAGTCGCTAGATATTAGTACTCCTTTCTGAGTTTTTATATTCAAAGATCTTGCTAAGGGGGTTTTGGATTTAAACCATGTTTAAATTTTTACCCATTATACATGAGTCGATCACCGCAACTTCGATACTTAGTTCCTTTTTACTTCGTAAATTACGATATTATCTATTCTTTTTATCTTATCCTGTGATCTAACTAACACCCGGCCGCTTTCCGCGGAAGACAATGGCAAACCACCGAGGTATTTCTGCCTAGCTTTTTGACACGCACACCACAGACATATGGAAAGAAGATCGGCAACGCTCTGTAAAGGACACGCCATTTCTAGAAGAAGAAGCAGTGATCTAGCACTTGGTTTTTATACCATAATTTATGCTTTTCTTCTTCCCTATTTTCATCATACATCTATTTCCGGTTTGCTTTTACCAAACCCTTGGGGTATAGCCTTTTCCATAACATACATAATATAGTAAGTTCATTTTTTCATCAATTTCTGCTTTCAACATATTTTGCTTTACTTAGTTGCACAATATCTTTTGATCCCTTCGTATTTAAATAGTTTCTTTCCCTTTTCCTTTTAAACAGTTGTTGTTCGAATTATTAGCTCTCCCTCGGGCAGTTCTAATTTCATTCTTGCACTCAGTATCAAAGCGGTAATGAAAGCACGTATGTGATGTTGAAAAGTCAGAAACTACTGTTTAATTGTGCGAGTAACATGGAAAATGCTGGAAGCCATAGCAATAACAAGGAAAAGAAAACTGTAGAACTGTTTTATTTAAGCAGAGAACAGCTCATTGACAGGCCTACCAACATAACACATAGCTGTCAAGCAGCACCTGGGAAATATTGGCAAGTTTATTGGAAATTTTAACTGTAGAGTCTGCGGCAGGAGCTAGAAAGAGCAAGGCACATATTGTGTGCAATTGTGAAGTGTTGATTGGCAAAACGTTTATTCGGCCTACCATTACTGGTATCGATGGCCATCCATACACATACAGGGAGATTTAAGCTAAGCTAACACAGGTTCTCAAAGAAAAAGAAGAACTGGATGTGCAGCCAGGGTAGGTTACCAGAAAGTAACATTGCATTATCAATTATTTATATATATTATTTGGAACGATACGCAGCAAAACCTTCTTTTAAAGGATATACCTTCTATGTCAAAATAAAGGGAGGATAAGTAATAGAGGTACCATGCAGCAGCCTTAAAAGTATTTCCCAAGACTGGAAAATGAAGTGAAGCGAAGAAATCAAAATATATTATAATTATGTTCTGTGCGAGTTTGGTTACATCCTAGGACGTTTCTCGCAATCCGGTAACCATGCTTTCTTGTCGACCCAATCGTCATCGTTGAGACCTCTAACGGTTACTGCTTATTCTACTCTTCTTCTCCAAGTCAATTTGGAGCTTCCTCGCTTACATTTACATTTGACTACCCATTCCCATAGTTCTTAAGCCATCATTCAGCCGTTGCAAGTGTCCATACTATTTTGCCCTTTATCTTTCCATTGTTGCTTTTACTACTCCTCTTCCCTACGTCAGTTTGGCCCTTTTTCGTTTACGCTTGTATTTGCATACCCATTCCCATAGTCTCCTAAGCCATTATTCAGCCGTTGCAAGTGTCCATACTATTTTGCCCTTTATTTTTCCATTGTTGCTTTTTCTACTCCTCTTCCCTACGTCAGTTTGGCCCTTTTTCATTTACGCTTGTATTTGCATACCCATTTCCATAATTCCTTCGGCCATCGTTCGTCTTACGTCCGTCGAAGGTATCTAATCTATTTTAACATTTTTGTTACTATTTCTTTTTGTTTCAATTGTGCTGATTTCAGACTTCCTCGTTTGAAAGCCGATCAAGTTTTGCCAGCCTACAACTATATCTCCAGAAGTCTATTTTGCTAACTAGTAATTTCTCAACAGGTGGCAACACTTTCCACCATCGTCTTATACTTACTTATATGGCCCGTTTTGTACTTTTCTTCGGGCCCCCACCCCATATAATGTTGATTTAGAATTTTTTTTAAATTCCTCACTGCTAGTTCTCAATCTGGAAATAGTGTTTCTTATATTTGTTCTACACCTTCAACCACCATATACGGTGTTTTGTTAAGATTTTGTTCTAAGTAATATTGAGCATATCCTTCCATCAACTTGCGCATTATGAACTCATCTCCACTTTGTCTTCTGGACATACTACTTGACCGTCTGTGAAGTAAAGTATGTGAAGGTAGTGTTTTCCAATTTCAGTACTCATATTTCGACGTTTCCGCTTCCAAACGGGTATCGCATGTTGCAGATATATTTTAAACAGCGCTGATGCAACACAGCAGCTATGGATTAATCCCTTAAGAAAGGGACGTAGGTACCTATCCTCCAAAATTACAACATAGAAACAAATAAAACGAACCGGAAGATATTGACTGTGGGGGAATTGGTAGATATGGGGATGAGCGTGATGAAGAGATAAAATGAAAAGGGTTCAAGGATGTTAAAGTACCATCGATGCAAGGCAGAAGGGGAATATGCAAGTCTAGTTTCCAATTTTTTCGTTAAGAAATAAATTTCTATGTACCTCAGCATTTTTTCTTTAATAAAGTTATTTTTATTATAGCTTAAAAATTTCAAACCCTTGGTATGTTGGAGATAGAATGGAAAGGGCCCAAAGAGGTATATGCAGGGCAGAAGGCGGATAAAATTATCAGTTTTGGTTTAATGTTTGGATTTTAGTAATATTAAAACACACTAAACAAGTCGATTTAATAAAAAGTTTCTTAATTTTCCGAAATTGGAAATTAACTTCCGACATAGACATTGACAAAGGAATTTTTAGGTTATTTTAGAATTTTTTGTAAAAACAAAAAATATTTCTTTGAAGTTTAAAAATTTTTGGTTTAATCTTAGAAAAGCTATTGGCTGTTGTTTAAAGCTCTTTAATCTTTAAATTTTAGAATATCTAAACATACTAAACTAATTGATCTTATAAAACGGTCCTGTTTTTTTTAAGTTATTCTATTTTTAAAAATAAGATTTACTTTGCTTTAAACTTTTCTTAATGAAGAAAATTGTGAAAATTTTATAACCTCAGTATTTCAAAGAAATAATGAAGCGTGATTTACATGAAAAACTTTATTTAAATTTTCGGATTTTGAAACATTTTTAAAAAGGAGAACGTAGACGCTCGTAGTAATCAGAGTCCTAAAATCCTAAACCTTTCTTAAACTACAGTAAAAGCTTTAATCTAAATTATGGATCATAGATGTGGAATTAAATTAAGGACATTTAAAGTTACGTTTAAAGTAAACAGACAACGATATACAGATGTTACCATATTATTAGAAACTGAATTAAAATTAGTAGAAATCTCAGATAACACGTTTCATAAGACCTTTAATTAATTTTAACATTAAAAATAGCTTTAATATTTGTGAAAGTATTCCTTGGCAGACATTAGAGCTGGAATTCCTCTTGACATGCTGTTAATGTCTTTATCATTGACTATTTGGTCCCTTCCCCCGTAATTTTGCTTTTGAAGTATTCACCAAATATTTCCAATTGGATTCATATCCGAGCTATTTTCAGGCAATTCAACTAGATCAATTTGTTTTTGTCTTATATATTCAGGGATCATTTTCGATTTATGACATGCTGCACCATTTTGCATGGATACTGTATCTTTTCTAAACCATTATTTCATTTTTGGCATAAGAAAATTATCTAAAGTACTTTGTAACTATTATAATTTATTATACCATCCACATTGTAAATAACATTAAACCCTTTTGAAAAAATGGCGGCCCAGGCCATCACTTTTGTATATTTTGTTTGTCCAAGTTTTAATGTCAGTTTCTAATACATAATACGATGTAGGTTAAGTAGGATTAAGTTTAGAAGGCCAATGATTATAGCAATCGACGCCGGCAAGCATAATTTAAAAAAAGTTGTTTTTTGTGACGGTTAGTCGCACATATTAACAGTTCATGAACAGCTTAAATATACAACAATTATTGTATTAGGCTAGTGAAGAAATACTGTATTAAACAGTCCTAAAAACTTTTTAGAATTCATGTGTTTTAAACTTTACGCACTCAGCTGTACAAAATATTTTTTATTAGTAAGTTTTGATGTTAATATGACCGAGCTAAACCAGCAAACTTAAAAAAAAAAAAAATTAAAAATGTGTTTCAGCTCAATAAACTGGGGTATTTTAAACTCCAATCGATCCTCGAACCAACTTCGTTTGTTTTTCACCACATCGAATTGTTATTAAACAGGGTCCTTCCGGTTTTCACCTTTCGTAGCCAATAAATCTAAAAAATTACCCACCGTTACATTTTCCCTGCGCTTGTTAACTTTATCGCATTTGAAGGGATCAGGTGAAGCGGTATCGACATCCTTGTCTTTTCCATATATTTCCTTGTAGCATTCCTTTCTGAGTTGTCCCTCTTGGTAGTAGAGATTTTCCATAGAGTCGACATCGCAGCATTTTTTGAAACGTCTCCTGCGACACTTATCGGAGCTACCAACAGCTTCCTCATCACGACGGGCTCTGGGGTGTTCCACGATGCTGGAATAGTCAAGGGAGTCCTGCATTTCCTCTAAATCCGTCGCCAGGATCTGATCTGAAATATGTTAACAATAAAGGTTTCGTATAATACCTTACCAATCGGATTCGTGTGTTGGGTTTTTATTTCTTAATTCTTGAAGGAGATGAGAAATTTGTCGTCTTTGGCACGGCGTCACCTACTTTATTTAGTCAATTTAAAATGTTTAGCAACTTGAGGAAATTTAATCTTACAGTTTTGCGCTCCAGCTTTTTAGGAAATTGACGACATTTAAGGCACTTTAATTAAGATAAGAAATTTCTGTATTCTACTAAATAACTAATGTTTTACATGCTTTGTCTTAAACGATTATGTTTGTTTATGGATTATCTGATATACTCAAGTTTGTACTCTTGCAATTTGGAATTATACCCCGTTTGTTCGTAAATTTCTTAACACGTTTATGAGAAAATAAAAGCCATTTTATTTTCTTGTTTAGTTTTAGTGTAATTTACGTCATAATTTATTAATCTGTGCAACAAAGAAATGTTTTAATAAATTTGAATCCAGTATAACAGGCGAAGCCGCCTTTCTAACGAAAGCTTGTGACAAAATAAAGGAAAACTCATATTTAATTGGATTTTATTCCATGTTTAAAATAACTTATGTATTAAAATACGAAAACAAATTATTAAAGTAAAAAAATCTAATTCTGGCCATGAATAGTAATTTACAAGTTACTAATTTAAATAAATCAAAAAACTAATCCACGAGTTTTAAAGGAAATTTTTTTAAATCCAATCTTAAAAACCAATTATGTTATAAATAATTATAACCTATTTTCCTTTGTAATTCAACAATTTTAAAAATGTCAGTCGCAGATTAATTTTAGTTTTTTATTTATTAATCCAAACTGGCGCTATGCAGCAAATTAAACGAGAAACTAGGACCAAAACTAAATTTACATACGGTTACAAAGAATTTATGAACGGGTTTTAAAACAACAAGTAGTTCAACTGTGCAGCATGTCAGGTAATTTTTTTAACCCAAACTAATCCAACAAGTTTTAGAAACTTGAATGGTGCAGCAAATTCTTAAGAACGTGTTATCTATTTAATGTCTTCATTTCTAAATATAAATTTGTTTCTTAAAATGAAGACAGAATTTTTTACAGATTCACTTCTTTCGAGATATACTTTTGTGGTGTTTTTATGAATTCCGCGAAATTCTGTATAGTGGGATTTGAACCACTGACCTACAGCTTCATAACATTATTATATAAGTCATTAAACGACATCAGTTGTTTGACTTGATGACTAGCAATAAATAAGAAATTTTTAAAGTTTTTTAAGGTGTTTTAAGCCCATTTGCCTTGAAGCTTGATATCCTTTGTTATCGTTTTGGGATTAATTTTAAGGGGCTCTTAATATTATTAAAATGCTCTCTAAACCAGTTCCCCCTTTTTCTGAAGTAATCTGTTTTCAAAAATAAGAAATTTATTTTGCTTTCGTAGACGAACAAACCAGTTGTATTAAATCAAATCAGGTAACCAAAGCTGGCTTGTTTTATTTTTTTTATAACTGATAATCTTTTCAAACGAAGAAAGATCGACTTGGGAAGGAAGTAAAAATTTATTTCTGCTTTACTACTGACAAACAGTGATACGATATCTGACAATCGAATGCTTTGAGTGGCAGGATAAAAAGCTGATGGAAAATTTATTGCCTGAATATTTAAACTGTTTTGATTTTCTCTTAAAGCATGCGAGTGCCACTGTTACAAACATGAAAGGTTCTAAAGTGCTAAGAACCTTGAAAGGCACTAAATTTTAAGCTCAAAAGTAAACATTTTAATAAATGATATTTTCTACATTGTTTAATTTTTATTTATCTTTAAAACTTTCATTTATTTTGTCTAATTCGGTTTTTTAAATTTTTATTTTTAGAATCTCTTCGAATATCGAAATTTCTAATATGTTTAGGAGAGAATTTCAAATGGGTACCTACATGCTGCAAGTATTTAATGACAACTAAAGTGAAGTTTCTACCTTCAATGTTTGTAAGAAAGTTTAATTGCACTTCATTACAAGTAAAGAAAACGTCAATTTAGAACCAGTTTTCTATACGAACACCTCAAGTAAAAGAAATTGAAAACTAATTATGTCAACCTATTTTCTTAAATTTGTTCCAGTTCTATGTCACGAACGTAAAAAGTATGCCAGATACTTACAAATTGGCTTGACCTGCATTTATTTAGAATTTATTTTGATTTCAGGAAAAATCAGTAATTTCTTAGTTATTATCATATCAATCAAAGTCAATAGAAAGAACCTGCATGTCGCTTGATTTGATTTATACTAGAACTTAACATAGCTAAATAATAAGAAGAAATTACTATAATTATTAATAAAGAATATTTTTAACTCACTGTAATAAGGATCTTCAAAATTATAGCAAAACACAGTGGCGGTCATCGCCATGAGAATACCACTTACAATCACTAACTTACACATGATGCAGGTTTGTTGTGTACTGGATCATCACACCGGTTGTCCCCTTTTATAGTTAACTCATACCCATATATGTCAGTCATCAAACGATGACCTGACATCGTTAATTCAGCTCGCAAAAATTGCTGTTTTTATGAAAACACCAAATACACTGAGGTTAATTATTTGAGTGCTGCGTTTCAACAATCGTTTTGTTTTTTGGTTTAATTATTTAGCTGAAGGTATGGGGATTTTTAAGGATTTACCCCTTTGGAAAAATAGATTTAATTTTTTTTTATAATTTATTAAAGTTGGTTAAATGTAAAAGTAATTTTATAAGATTTTAAATATTCAAATGAATTTGCAATTTGGATTTGAAAGATGCTTGTTTTTTAATGAATTTGATTTAATTTTAGATACAGAAAAAGCACCTTTGATTTGAACTACTTACTTTGTCTCACTTGCATTTTTGAATAAAAGTTCTTACTTCGCTTCGTAGGTCTTAATTTACAGGGGAAATGGATTTCATTTTCTTATTGTAATTTATTCTGTTGATGAAGTTTTGAGGATTTTACTGTAGCATTTTTGCTGTATTAATTGGAAAGAAAAATTTGTGGAAAAATTACTGTGAACCGCTGCATTTAACTTTAAAAATTCGTGGCTTTAAACTGTTTTTTCTTCCAAGAAATCAGGCTCTCAGATCTTGGTTTTGGGTGAAAAGCCATAATTTTTCCTAAATCTTGATGTTGATGTTAATATCTTTTACAAAATCTTGAGTTTATTTACAAAACTTTAACACTCAACTTAAGCTGCCTGATGGAAAAGCAAAAAATGATTAAATTAAATTTTCTAAGTTCTAAGCTAGAGCCTTTTAGAAAATTTATTTTAAATTTTTTTTACTGTAATAAATCCTAAAGCGAAGGTTTTTAATTTATTTGAATCTTCTCCTATTTTACGAAGAAAATATTGCAGTAACTCTTCTCTTGTGCTTTCCTCTCTTTCTAAAATTCTTTGAAAATTCAAATAATTCAGACAGAATATGACAGGGACCATAATCATATAACCCAAGTATGCGAGATTTCAAGGGTTTTGCGTATAGTGTTATGTACTTGTTGACATCTTTACGTCCTTCCCTTCACCATTATCTTCCTTTTTACGGCCTAATTGGATTTATTTATTCACTAAGTTTATTCGCGAAAATGTTGTTGATCGTTAAGTCCTTGAAATTACGGTAAAGGCTTTTTGTTATAGGTTTTTATAACTTATAAAAGCTTTAGGATTAACATAAAACATTTATTTTATTTATATTTGGTGTACAATAAGGTTTGACCGTTTTAATTCTTGAGAATTTTGAAACATTTTACTACAATTGGTGGGAATCGTAATTATATGTACATATTGTTTATAACAGAATAAAAGCTTCACGTATGTAGAAAAATTGTAGATAAACATTTGCTACATCTTTAGGAAGGAAATAATAATTCTAAGTTTATTATTTATTTAGGAACATAATATATGTACTTATAACCATTTAACGCTTCAGTTCTTTTTAGCGAAAGCTTTTAATTAAGAATCGGCTTATTACTTGAATACTACTAGAGATCCTGTATATATAAAGATAAGAGTTGGGAAAACGCCGTGATACAGTTTGATTGGTTTGGATCAATTTTTGCATGGACTACTTAATTAAAATGCATTTACTTGAAATCTGTTAAAATTGACAATTTTGATGTTTATTAATTAAGGGACAAATACGACAAAATGATTGGCTTCAGCGTCAGAAATTGTAATAATAGAGCTAAAATAAAGGAAAATAATGTTAATCTGTTCAAATAAATCTTGTGTTAAAATATTTGCGGTTTTTATATTTGACTGGTTAAGTGACACTGCGATGACAATTAAAATGACGTTTGTGTTGATCACGTGTTTGGATCAAAAATTGCTGTCAAAATAGTCTCATTTTCCCAACTCTTATCCTAATATATACAGGGTCTCTAAATACTACTTAGGAAATTTCATTTGTTTAATTCCAGATTCAAACTGAAACTGTTTGGGCTGACATTTGTCAAAAACACAACGAAATTATGTGGATATGTTCAGTAAATTACATTTTTTAAAGCAACAAAATTCATCTGCTTTGGCAAATGAATCCCTGAATTACATTAACCTAAATAATGTTCCAGGAAGTTGTTAAAGGTGTAATGATCATATTTTTTCCGTATCCATGGTATGTAATTGACAGATTATTTATCTCATTAGAGGTTAACAATGGCGGATGGCGGGTAAATATGAAAAAGCGGGACGATATGAAAATTTGCGGGTTTTTACCGTGCATGCTATCGACGTGACATCTACCGATAGAATTTAGAATCAAAATTATTATTTGATTATACAAAAATCTTCATTTAAGTGATTGATAAGTGTAATTATTTTTTAAAATTCAAGCAATACGATTATTTTTTACATAAATTCATTATAGAAGTTATTTTTAATACGAAAATTTGACATGTGTAATTTGAGGTTATATGTCAAAAACGTAGGTACGTATTATATTATAACTATTTTTATTTAATACGAACTTCTCATGGATGCGGAAAAATAACTTGTGCCCTTCGGGAATCTAACGGCATATTTCATCCCTCGGCTTTTGCTGCCCTCGCTCACTACGTTCGC
Source organism: Melanotus villosus (assembly GCA_963082815.1). Lineage (NCBI taxonomy): Eukaryota > Metazoa > Arthropoda > Insecta > Coleoptera > Elateridae > Melanotus > Melanotus villosus. The sequence continues at coordinate 3,056,511 of OY720420.1, read as the reverse complement.
TCGTGCAGCAGAAATCTTCGGGATGAAATATGCCTATATCTTCCCTTATGACGCAATATACTATTATAAACTTTTTGATAATGCTAGCGAGGAAATCCCCTGTGCCTTGCTTTTGTTTCTACATATTTTACCGTCCTTGAGAATAACACGAATGTAAAATCAACATTATGTTACGTAAGTTGGGATTGACAAAAAAAGAGGAAAATCCGCTAAACACTACACTTTGTAAACCATAACTAAAACTTAAATTTGAAAGATTTCACGCTATGATATTTTGATATTTATTTGTGTTCGTTTGCAGTTTTCTATGATCGTTTCGTTGGCAGTTTTTGAACTGTGAACAGGTATAATTTGGGAAATTTGTGCGGTTTTATAACCTTCGACATTGTTTATATTTAAAATTCTGAAACGCTTATCGTTTATTAAAATCTTCTTTTTCGCTATAAAGGCAATTTAAATACATTTTTAACAATTTCATATTTAAGACAGGAATTGTTTCGTAACATTTGGGAATATTAGTAGTAATAACAATGCTTATTTGTTTTTGAAAAGCTGCACCACGCAATAAATAATTGTCAAAGGTCATAACTAGAGACCGGATTTTAAGCATTATGCTTTTTTTAAATATTGTAAGCATCAACAAAATTTCTTAAAATATGCACGAATTACACGAAAAATAATTAATTTTCATCAATTTTTTTCGTGCTTTTTCGCTTTTTTTGAATGTATATGCTTATTTTACTGTTTAATGCTTATTTGGGGCTTATTTTTAGTTTTTCGCACGTCCTTTCAAGAAATATACATCTATTTCCTTTTATTTTTCATTTCCTACACAAATTCTATGCGTCTTTTGAAGTCTTCTCGGGAAATATTTTCAGCGCATTAAGAGCAACTATCTAATCCTTTCCAGAAAGCCGCTTATTGTTGTTAGTGGCCGGTAGGTGTAGGAGAACTAGCCAAAATATATGGACATTTCTTTGCTACATTTCTTTTTTATTGAAATATATTAATTTGTTATAGAATTAACACTGAATAAATTTTGTTGCGGTATGTGTGAGCCTTTTACATCGCATTTTAGCAATTTTTTATGCTTTTTTTTATGCTTTTTTATGCTTTTTTGTGCTTTTTTAATGCCTTTTTTTGCCAAATTTTGGGCTTTTTTAAGTGCTTTTTTTAAACTTCTTTATGCTTATTTATCCGGTCTCTAGTCATAACTTAACGAAAATTTGTACTTTATCAAACAGTGATGTAAAGCTCCTGCCTAGAAATTCCTTCCCAATATAAACATATTAGTCAGTTTTTTTTAATAAAACTGCATTAAATACTCAGAACCAAGAAACATAAACAATAATTAATAAATTTTGTTAAATATGTTAAAATACCACTCAAATCTATTTCAGTTTTTACAAGTCCAGCTTATTCTTCTAGAATTTGGCCAACCTTAATAACAAAAAAATCATTCCACTGTCATTATTTTATTAAATTTTTTACAAATTTATTTCGGTTTTAAAATATCGAAATAGGAAATAGGACTTTGTCGTTTTCGTTTCTACTTCTTCTTTTATCCCTTTTAAGTTCATGTTTAGAAGTGGACCTCCATTGTTAATTCACTTCCTTTGCACGCACTCTACATTTAAGAAATATTGATTTTATTTTAATATTATCTACCTTTTAGGGAGGTAGTGACCAAATGTTCCAAAATTTCCGCATATAGTCTGAAAACACTTTAGTCCAGGCAATGAAGGAAAAATGAAAAAATCAATCGGAAGGTTTTGAAATTTGGTACTAATGTTTATTTGAGCGTATTATTGAATGTGTAAAAAGTCCTGGAAAATTGAAGATAGTCTCATGCCGCCATGTTGAAAAAAAGGGATTTTTTGTAAATAACTCGTTTTTTATTAACTTTACTGCAAAATACCTATTATAAAAATTAAAGAACATTAAATTCTCTATGAAAAAGATATAGTTCATTTTTTTGTAAGAACTATTATACGTATATAAAAATGCAAATTTATATCACATAATTATAACATAAAGTAAAAATAGATTTTTTGCCAAGTTTGATCATCCATGAATTTAATAAAAGTTTTCCTTTGTCTTTTGATAGTAGAGGTAGAATATTAAGTTTTTATAGAAAATACCTGCACTTCCATTGGAATGTGTGTGAGAATTTCATTACTTCTAAGAAATAAATTACCTAATAACAACTGTTTGAGCGGTATATGGCTAATAGTAACGACGCATATTTAACACATGTATAAAAAAGCAGCACTTTTAAAAAATAAGGTTGACGTGTCCAAAGATTTTCTGTGAAAACCTTTCTAAAATGTTTTATCGAATTTATCCGCTGCTTTACGAAAGCACTGTATAATGCAATCAGCAATCACAGTACCAACATTGATCTATGCAAGCGAGACATGGGTTAGAAAGAAAAACGCAGAAGTACAATAAATGCGACAGAAATGAAGCAATTAAGAAGAATAGCGGGAAAAACAAAAATGGATAGATGTAGAAGTGAAAACATCAGGGAAGAACTAAAACAAGAAGCTATAGAAATAAAAATTAATAAAGGGAAATTAAATTGGTACGGATACACAGTAAATGGTACGTGCACATTGTAGACTTTTTTGCTAGATTTACTCTCGCTAGAGCCGCCTGAGAACAAATCTAAAAGTGTACACAGTACTGAGAGCACTCTATCGAGAGTTACTCTACGAGATTCGTAGACTGATTAAAGTCTAGCTAGAGTTGTAGTGGACACACGCCCTACGCTGCGCTGTGAGAGTGATATCGATCTATTTGTCTGGCTAAATAGACTAGTTTACTCTACGTATTTATATTATAGTGGGTACCATGGCATCTACGTCAAAACAAGCAAGTGATACTTCAAAAAAAGTTATTAAGTGGGAAAGTGGGATAAAGATAGCACTCACTCCGAAGTAGAAATTGGAAGGAAATTGAATTACAGAATTCGAAAAATAAAAAAAAACTAATCCGGTGAAGGAACTGATGAAAGAGTGTGGAAAGGCACATGGGAGTTCTTTGATTCTTTGCAGTTTATGTGTGGAGTATATGATAGTACCACACAAAGTAGCGCCACGCCAGTCTGAACTGAGTATCATGGGCGAAGTTAGGGGGGGGCTTGGGGGAGCTAAGCCCCCCCAAAAACCGAATTAGCCCCCCCAAAAATATTCGAACATTCTCATATTATCGACATTATTATCTTTAGCTCTAGCAAACATTGAAAATGGCATTACAAAATCCCCGATTCTAGATGATGTTCTGAAAGAATTTATTACAACAGGAAATCGAAAACTGTTGCTTCAATAAACCCGTACTATCGGATGCGCGAAATAATGACGAACCCATAATCAAGAATTTTGTACCAATAACTTTTAAATAATAAATCTTATTAATTTTGAATAAAAACAATTTTTTATTTTCTTATTTCTTTTAGTTTTAATATTTATGGATTGATTGTACGGTAAAAAATATACTTACTACTTTACTGTACCTTACCTTGACACACACTTAAAAACGAAAAAAATATACGTCTTTTCATATTAGGGCTTTAGACCCCCCAGGTCTGATGACCTAACTGCGCCCATGCTGAGTATCTTCCTTTTTTATTATTGGCTCCACTTTCTTCAGTAAAAACTCATAGTCTTTAAGGCACATTCGCAAGAATTTTTTATCTGATGTTAACTCTTCGTCTTTGTCAATATGAGAAGGCGTGATTGTTACAATCTGCGTTGAGAGAATAATAAAAAGTTAAAAAAAGAAGTTTGTGTTGCTACGTTTTTACGAAGTACCCAGTATATTTGAAAATAATTTTAAAATATGGATCAGGTGGATACCTTCATAAAATCTGGATGTAACCCTAATAACACTCCGCTGCGACACACCGTATCTTTGATTTATTTCAAAAGAAAACTTAGAATTCAAAAATTTAAACCAAAACTAATTCAAATTATTTCCATTATTGATTTACAATTTAAGGTTATTTCATTCTTTGTTATTTTATTATTCTTGCAGCTTTAAAATAAATTATAACAGATATTGAAAACTTCCGATTTTTATAACTTGCAATGTAAAATCACCAAAAAATGTGGTTGTCAATCAATCCCATCGTTTCTTAAAAATTTTTGTTATTTGTTCCTTGAATGTTTTTCGTTTTTATATTCGCTGCTTTTCATCATGCATCCAGAATATTGGAATAGTTTTCGATATAATATAAAAGGAAAACTTTGAAATATGATCCTTCTGCTGCCGATCACAAGAGTGACTTCCATAATGCACTTTGGTTGGAATATCTCATGAGAGTAGATGAGTAACAAATAAGCTCAGGGATCTTTGAAGTTTCTAGTATGCACAAAGTCCCATGCTAATCGAATTTACTTGTATGAAATTTGCAGTGGCTTGTTTTACATTTCAAAAATATTCTAAAATCAGCTTTAATTAAATTAAATTTTTTTTTAGAATGGCCATGTGGGCGATGTTTCAGAACGTTAAAAGGTTTTGTTTCTATTACAACTTGAATTTTGCCCTTATGATAGAGGGTTTTTCAAATGTTTAAATTTTTATTTTGAAGGTTGTTATAATTGAAAACTCGAGCAGTATCCAGAGGTTAAGACTTTCCTGGAAAATTAAAAGAATGTTCAGCTTCAGCAACAATATGTAACCACATTTCCTATAATGAGCTTTACTGAAAAAAAAGCAAAAGAACACCACTTTAATTAAATCTCGAGCAAAAGCACAAAACCGGGCGATTATTTCAGAACTATCATTTTAAGCCGATTAAGTTTGTTCCGTATAAAAGCAGGGGTTCTTAATTACTAACTAAAAAGCGAACTAAGATCGTGTTGATATTATAACGTGGTTGTTAAGTTCATCACTGATTTATGGGCAAATAATTGCGTTTCTTGCCGTCCGTTTTTGATGAACTGGCTATGTCAAACTAAATTTGCCAGTCACGTCGAAAAAACAGGCAACTCTTTTGATTGCTTTGGCGACTAACATTAACTGTCAAGTTGATAGATGACGAAGTTTATCGGTAATGAATAATTCTTAATGATACGTGATTTGCTGTTCTATTATACAATCTAGGATAATTAGATTTTTTTGGTGTTGCCCTTTTAGCTCAAATTCTTGATGGAGAGCTTCGACACTTTATTTAGTGAACTTTACACTTTCATATTATTTTTCCAGGTCGTAGGTACTTAATTTTTCGTCCTTTACTTTTCTAGAGATTAGATTTAGACCTTTGGTAAAGTGAAAAAATATTTTTCAGAGTCAATTATAATTTAGAGTTTTGCTCTTTTGAAAATTTCCATTTATTTAATGTAAACTGTTTTAATTTGGAAATCAGAATATATAATATATAAGCAATTTTAAATATTCCACTTGAAAATAAGTAAGCTTCAGGATAAAAATTATTAATTAAAGAAAATCCAATATTTAGAAAATTTTGCGTTTCATACGTAAATTAATTAATTATTCGCGTACCTCGTGGAAGCTTGTGTAATTACCTTTCTAATAATACACCTTTTTGAATTTGTGTGCGTCATGGACTGAAATGAGATGGAGTACTTTTTGTAATGCCAATTTCCCTTTTTAAGGGATATTTTGTTATTAGCTTTTCTCGAGCGTAGCGTAACCGTGGTGAAATTAAAGAATCTAATCAATCATTCCAATTTACGTAAATAGGGCGATTCGTTAAGCGTCGCCTTCTTTCCCTGTTTTACAATATCTTTTTCATATCGTTCTTGTTGACAACGGCTCTCTGTTTGTAATCAATTTTATTTGATTTATTACTGCAACTTGAGAAAATTTATAAATTTTTACTTCAAAGGAAATGATACCATCAAATTCGTTTGCGTTTTTTATTGGACATTTTTTAGAGTTTAGTTATTAAATTTCGTATTTTTTATTGGAGCCTTGAATTTTATAGAGATTTTTAATATTTTATTTATTTGTGTAAGCTTCCCTTTAAAAATATTTATTTGATTTATAATTTATCGTGCAAAGAAGAGAGTAAATATTTGTTTTTCTATCTTGAATTTCTTTTGCCATTTTTTTTATGTGCTTAAGAACATATCATTTGGTGGCCACAAAAAGTAGATAGGTATAATGCTAAATTCAACTCAAATATTGTCTGCAATGAACAAATAAATAAATAAACTAACAATATCTTTGAGAAATAATTTCAATGAGAAGGATATCAATACCATATTTGAAAAGTTAAATGTGAAGGTATTGAATTGTTGAGTTTCTCTAAACCAACGAAATAAAAAAGAAGGAAGGAAACTAAGGTATTATGGTGCATAACTACAAGTGCAACGGAAATACGTCACACACACCATATTGAAACACCAACCGGCACGAGTTTTTATTGGTAGCCTAACTGTTTGTTTACGTTTCTGTCTTTGACAGTTGACGTATTTAGTGTTCTCAGCCAATGAGCTTCCAAAATCCGCCATATTGATACACCATCTAAATTGCATACTGTTGGTGTTATGGTCATTCCTTCTTTTTTTATTTCGTTGCTCTAAACCTACAGCTTTCGAATTTTATTTTTAGTCTGACGGCCTAATGTTGGAGGTAATTTTGATATAGGAAGTGATGTAACTTTGGGTTTTAAAGAATATTTTATAGGCCTCCAAATTGAGTTATCGTAGGTATCTATTTAAATTCGATACGTAGTACCCTCTTGCTCTAAGTTGGTTGCTTAAGTTGTTAGGTCTTGTTTTGTCTAGTGAGTTGTGATTTCTTTGGCATTGAGCTCTGGCTTTTCTTTTTGATTTCCAAAGAGGTGTTGTTAGCTTTTCTATAGCCTACAGGGGGAGTGGCTTGCTAAACTGCTGTTTGTAGCAATGTATGAAATTTGTTGATAGCTTCTTCTATTTCGCTTACGTTTAGACCTGAAGACTCATTTATTTTATGTCGGTATAGTTCCCAGAGTATTTTTGAATTATGTAATTTGTTAAAGCCTCTGTATATATAACACATGTACTAATTGTTGCTATAATTAGTGACTGGTCTGATTTTAAATCGAAGCCTACTGAAATATCTGAATAGTTTGTCAATGTCGCTTCCATTGATGACAAAAAAAGTTGAGAATGTGGAGTATTTTGTTGGGATCCGTTGGCCAGTATGTTAAGGTTCCCGTTGACAGGAAATCTAATCTATTTTCTTCGATAAAGAACTATAGCTATTAACTTGAAATCAGACATTTTCGGAACTAAGATTTGAAATTAGTAGTTTTTATTTTCAAGTTAAATTTGCAGAACAGGAAGGGCTTTTTATTTTTTAAGGAGTGAAATTGGGAGAGGAAAATCATTGCAATGTGAAACATTTACCAAAAGTTGTTTGACCGAGCTCGGGAATAATGAATACCTCTATTTGCATTAAATAAGTTTGCAAAAAGTTTTCAGTAGATAATGTTTCACAAAAATAAGAACATTTTTAATTTCATGAGATTTTTATATACCAATTTAGTTATTTACTTGTTGTTAAAATAAAAGTGCTTTAACAGAATTAAAATATGAGAACACATAAACCACAAAAGAACTGGACAAACTCCTAACTAGAAACGTTATGTTTGTATAATTTAGGAAATATGAAATTTTACAAAGTGTAAAATTTATGTTAATCTTAAAGATTACTAGGGGAGAATGCAAACAAGTTCGTAATATCTGCGGCATGTAAAGTTAGAAATCCTCTCATTGTAATTCTCCACCATCAATATGCATGAGGTATGTCCGATGGACGAACATTGCTCCTCTATTTAATTCAGTAATAAACGTGTGCCCGTTTTAACTTTTGTACGAACAACGCTTTCGTATTTTAAGAAAATATTTACTGAGGTGTTGCATACCCATCCAATTTGCATATATTAAATGACTTAATTACTTAGGTAATAAAGCTATGCAGTTTCCGTTAATTTAACGTTTCTCGTTAACGTTCTTAAGGGAGAAATTGTAGTTGAACGGGAATACGAGCAAAATTTTATTGGGACCCACAGAATTCCTAAAAGCTATACATTTGTAAATAATTGTGGCTTTAAAAAGAATCGACTGCTACGAGTAGGTGCCCCTTTGGTTTAATTTTAACATCGATGGTAAAGCAATTCACATCAGATTGGCCCTTCACTGGCTGGCGTGAAATGTTAATTAGAAATTTTAAGTATTAAGAGGTTCTTCACCTAGATTTTTGTAATTTAGAGTACCACAGTAAAACAAAGGGAAAGGAAAATAAAACGTACAGAACAAGAAGATATAAAAAAGCGATTACTGCCCATATCGACTTTACAGCCCCCTAAATCTAATAAAAGCGTACGTTTATACAACCGCAAGCCTACAAACGTCAGCGCAGTATCTTGGATAACAATCTGACAAATTTACGTTCAACTCCCGTTCCTTAAATGTGGATAAAGTGCGGGAAGCATTCCGAGAATACTTTTATAAGTGCAGGCTGAGTTTGCGAAACACCTCGGATAAATCAACACGTAGTTCGAGATAATCGCCACACCCAGTACCAAGAGCATCCCCTGCTTATTTACCGAAAAAGGCTTAAAACAAATCTTGTAGATTTATTACAGAGTATCAGGTGATTTTTTTTTCTCTGGAATTTATGTGGGCAAATTTTGTGTCAGAAAAAACTACTCACATTAAAATATAATCGTGGAGAGCGCCTGGGAAAAACTTTGTGGTTTCCTTTTTACTCTGCAAAACTTATATGAGCCATTTAAATATTAGGATTATTGTAAAGAAAATTAGAAACGTCAAAATCGTTTCGTTGAGATTTAATAATCCCCTCTTGGAAATGGGGCGGTTTTTGACTTTTATTTAATAAAAAAAGCTAAAACAGGAAAACCATACAATGCGGCGTCACATAGCATATAACATTGTGACAACTTTCTTTCGTGCATTAAAATTTCATAATTTCATATTAATTCTCTTAAAGATTGCTTTGCATATTTTAATATAGTTGTTTTACTTGAATTTTGAACGAATATTTTACAAGCATTTGTCAACCAATCACAAGTTTATATCGTAGGTTACAAACTGGTATTTAACTTTGTTGAGATTTTATTTGAATTTAAGACGTTCTAATGGTGATGTCTTCCTCTATGTATATGTATACAATATACAGGTATTATCTTGGCAAGATGCTTATGAAATATGATTATGCCTTTGTACAGTTTCTCTATTTTCATTAAATTACATTTCATTCTTTAATATTTTTCAAACTGTCGTGTGCCGTCGTTGTCGTGCTTTTCGCGCGCCCGACTTACTATTGACTCACCCGATGTACGCCCGACCCCACCTGAACATCGGTGGTCTATAATTTCCACATTATTCATCTCATTGTTATAAATATTATAAATAACTTTTCCCAGATATTATTTTAAGCAAGTGTCAGTTGTTATTAGTTGCTTAACAATAAATGCATGTAAAGTCATATTATAAAAAGTTATTAAATAATTGGGAAGAAACAAAGTTCTTTCTTTTATGGTTAATATCTTGAGATGAATTTATTAAATTTATTATGTTAAACAATTCTTTGCAAAAGCTAAAATCTGTCAAGGAGGTGGGATTAGAATCAGCTATACAGTTTGTAGGTGAAATACCTACTTCTGTTGCCGAAAAAAATATGTATTCTCTTTGTTAAGTAATTTTCCAGAGATCTCTGCAGTTGCTTCTACAGGTAATCTAGAAAAAAATGAACTATGATTCTTAAAATCACTTTCACTGAACGTAATGCTCCCAAATTTTTTTATTTAGAGTTTACAGTATGATTTGAAGTGCTTTTTAATCATCTGCCCAAGGTGCTATTTTTAGGATTTTCAAATTCACATGTGTTTGCTTAATTAATGTGGACCTAACAAAAATAGATTAGAATTTTCACAAATAAGAAAAGCGTTGCCTATATTTTATATTAGCAGGTAATGTAATTTTTAACTGTAGCTTTACAAGACAGGTGAATTAGAGATAAAATGATAAATGAAGCATCGTTAGGGAAAATTAAACCTTATCTTGCTTTTAGAGTTTAGTTATTAATGTGATGAATGAAGTGTATTCATTAAGTACATCTTAAATATACTCGTAGAGTCATAATTCGTGCAGATACATAATGGTTTCATTTCTCCTCATGGCAAACATTATAAATAAGGACGCTTGAATAAATGAATAACACATTTTGTACTTTCCAACGCTCGCAAACTTTAGCGAGTACAATAGGCGCAAAGATGTTTAAATTATTCCGCACATCTCGTACTTTGTGAAATTGTTTTTGAAGCGCCACAGTAATCTGCGTTTGCAAGTTACATCTTGATTACAACAGTGTTTCTTTGTTTTTGCGAAACTTCTCTCCCCTTCACTTCTATTTAGGTCCCGCAAAAATTAGTTTCTGCCATAAAGCAGTTTTCAGGCAAAACTTTTTATTTTCCCAACTCGAAGTGAGAAAGATATAATGCTATGAATAGGAATTTATTTCATTGTGAAATGAAATCCCTCCGGCTTTTTCTTACAAAAGCGTAATTTTCAGAATTAAAAACAACAAGAACGACAGAATATCAAAATAGGAAACAACAAATATTCATACCACTCGTCATTGTTCTTTAGTTTTAAAAACCTCACATAAAGCCTTGTTTTTTAATCAACAGCCAAACGTATATGTAACATTAAATGGAAACGTTCGTTATTCTATATATAAGAAAGGCTCAAACTGAAAAACATAAAAGAGAAAAACTGCAATAAATTAATTAATGTATTACAGATTGATTTTCACAAATCCTTCTTGTTGCATATCGTTTGAACTTTTGCAGAGCGGTCAACCACTACTGAAAATTGGTGTTCAAACTTAGACGAAATTCTCAATTTGAATGTGTTTAATTGATTCCAAATTGATTTGTCTCGATTTGAACGAGGCTGCTAAGGTTTGACAATAAAGAAACCAGAAATCGTAATAAATTTGCAGCAACTAGACAAATGGTTGGAAATTGTTAGAAAATCCAATCCTGATTCATATGTAACAGTTGATGAAAAACTGGTTGGGTTGAGAGCTAGGTGGCCCTTCAGGCAGTACATGCCAAGTACACCAGCAAGATATGTCATAAACTTCTCGGTATTTTGGATAATGTTACAGCAGATGTATGGAGTAAATACTTAATCTTATATTGGTAAACCTCCTGGTAAAACTAAAGAAAAGAATAAGGAAATGAGTGTTGTTTTAGATTTATATCAAGGTCAAAAAGGCCATAACATCACTTGCGACAATTTTTTGACAAGGCATGAGCTTGGATAAATGTTGCCAAAAATTTACCAAAAATGACTGCCAAATTTGCATTTCTTGATATAAGCGCATATAATGCTTACGTTTTATTTGAACAAATATGTAAAACAGCAGAGACAAGCAACCTGCCAAGGCATGGACACATGGACAGTCGGGAAATTTTGATGTGGCACTGGTGAAGCCATACATTGAAAGAAGGTCTAACCTTACTAGATTCAAAGCCACTAAAAAAATAGTAGAAACGAAAGAAGAGGTCTAGTAGCAGAAAAAAGAAAAGCACGAAGAAAATGGCAACAGATAAGTACATTGGATGATAAGGACATGACAAATATTTTGCATAACGATTAAAAAGATAAAGAAATACAGCAGCTGAAGATTTACGATATTAGGAACTACCTAAAAGAGCTGACAAATGATAAAATGGCAGAGTACAATAATAAGAACAGCAGATAATAATTGGGCTAAAAGGAATCAATAAAAAGCTGAAGCTTTTGCAACACATTTGGAGAAAACGTTTCAGGAAAATGAAGCAGCGGAAGGTGCATACCTTCCTAGGAAGTAATAGAATTACAAGAAATAGCGCCAGTACATAACTCCAAGAGAAATTGCCAAAGAAATTAAGCTAAACATCAGTTAAAAAAAAACACCTGTCTACGAACTAATAACAGGAGTAGTACTAAAACACTACCTAGGAGTTGTAGAACTCACCAATCATATTAATACAGCATTCAGGTTAAAACATGTCCCAAATTTCTGGAAAATGGCTGAAGTAATTATGATTCTCAAATCAGGGAACTTCTGATAGGCCTATATCACTATTGCCAATTATAGCAAAAGTATTTGAAAAGCTGCTGTGGGAAAGATTCAAATCTATAATCGATAGGCAAAAACTAATTCCATTGCACCAGTTTGGGCTTAGATTACAACATTCAGTGATAGATCATGTGCATATCACGAAGATCAGAGAAAGGTCTATGAAGAAAAAAGAGATCTGCTCAACCTTGTTTTTAGACTAGCCCAAGCTTTTGATAAAATTTGAGGGATTACTACATACAACTAGAATAAAGCATTCCAAAAGAATTTGTGAATATTCTAAAATCCTACATAACTGAAAGGATGTTTATGGTGTGTAACGATGCGGGATGTTGAAAATGCACACTTTTCAGTAATTGGTGAAAAACACCGCAGTTTTGGACCCTCTCGTGTGTTTTTGGTTGTGTATGTGTAACCTCGGTATCTCTGATAAAGGGTAGGAAAGAAAAGTCACGATTCAAAGTACAACTTTAAACTTTATTAATATAGATACTTATATTCCTGCACAGCATTTCTTAACAAGTGTTCGGCGTAAGTCGGGGTCCGTGCCCGAGTAGGGATTTTGGCGGCGAATCTCCTGAAAAAGAACGATATAAAACAAAGGGGGTAGGCAACGAATGGAACCTTCTCGTAGTAGGGAAAGGGTTATGGAATCTCGCAGGTGCTTATCAAGATCGGTAAGATCGCAGACTAGCACTCATACAAGGGAAAGGGTTAAGGAATTGCCGGTGCCTATTAGAATCCGTAAATTCCAGAGTAGCACTCGATACAATTAGAAAGGGTTAAGGAATTGCCGGTGCCTATTAGAATCCGTAAATTCCAGAGTAGCACTCGATACAATTAGAAAGGGTTAAGCAATTGCCGGTGCCTATTAGAATCCGTAAATTCCAGAGTAGCACTCGATACAATTCAAAAGGAATCCCTTTTGCTCCGGCGATCCCATGCATTTATACCATAATTTTGGACAACCCACAAATAGAAAGGGTGCCTTTTATCAAATCAGATTGAACTCCAAACTGAAGTTTAGCCGTGGTTGGCTGAGCGGTTTTGTAAACAACCCGGCATAACAGCAAGTTTCCCATAGCAATAAATTGTTTCATATTTGTGACGTGATTTATGTCCACATCTGTTGAGTAACCTGAGATTCACAATATCTGGAACTTCGCTGCGTTAACACGCTTGAGTGCATATGGTCACGCACCAATAACTTAGCTAGGATTAAGAAACCTTTTCGGACACCGTCCCTACAAAGAAATTGCCTGAAACCTAATTAAAAGAACAGAGAAACATAATTTAAATCACCAACGAAACGTTTCGGTTTACGGATAATGTATTTCTTAATAGTCTACATAATTCTTATCCTAAATAATACAGATGTTTGCACATATGGGAGCATAAAGTAAAAACAAATATAGCAATCAGTCTGTGTGTCTTTATTAACGGAATTTTCGGTTTTCCACACTTGCACAACTTTACATTCTCCCCGTGGTTTTTTTAAAAATTGTCCTTCGCAATTCTTTACAAAGCCAAATACCGCACGATCACAAACACCGCCTCACATCACTTTAACAACTTCCCCTTCTTCGTGAAGCGCTTCCTGGAACATCGTCCCCGTCTAGTCTTCCTAGCTCGCACCGGACTGGATGGCTTGTGAATTGGAGACCATGGAAGGAGCTCACTCCTTTTAGGTTTACTTCTCCCCGCTTCGCCGGCATATGCATCAGGGATCCGCGTCGGTGGTCGTTTTGCTGGTGGCAGTCCCGTTTTTGTATTACACTTAGGTCCGCCTGGTACTAACTTCCTCTTGTCTCCCAACCGGAAATGTTTTGCTAGGTGGAGTGCCTCTGCTGCCCTTGCTGATGGTTCCCCCGGTGTAGGTGGCCGTAGATTATTGAATAGTTGTCCCCAGTCGGGAACTTCCCAATCTAGGTAACATTCTTTGTTTAGCCCCGGTAGGTCATCCGTGCTGACCTTGCTATCGAGTGGTTGCGTTTTAGTAGTTGTTGTACACTGGTTGCCCCCTGGTTCCTCCGGTAACGCCATCTCACCCTGATTAGCTGTTGTCGCTTCGCCTGGGTACTTTATACCAGTAAGCTGGTCCTCGCTGGACATGTTTAGCTTACTGCTGTTGTAGCTGCACTGTCGCTCCGGATCCTGGTGGTTCACACCCTTGTTCCACCTATCATAAATTAAAGTTCCGACAGCCCTAGCTGTCAGAACAGCGCTCGAGTGGTAACGTTTCAGATTTTGCACATTATACGTCCCTTTTTCACGCCCCTTTTGGTCCACGAGCTTGTAGGCGTTATGTTGAATCTGTTGTGTTACCCGAAATGGTCCGTCATATAACAATTGTAGTTTCGCAGACTGACATTTTTCCGCATTGGAGATCGGGTTGGTTTTTAATAATACTAGGTCCCCTTCCCGAAGTCGTATATCCCTTGCATCACGATCGAAAAATTTCTTTCGCCTCTCCGCCTGCTGCTGCAAATTTTCCCTTGCTATAAGATGTATTTGCTCGAGCGTTGGATAGTGTGGGTACGTTAGGAATTTTTTTTAACAATTTTTCCAGTTGTACTGGGGAAGGTTTTCCTCGCACTATTTCGTGGGGCGCGAAGCCCGTGCTGGTATGTGGAACAGAGTTAAAACAGTTTTCTATATTTTTGATCTGCGCTGCCCAAGTGGTGTTTCGTTGGTAACAATAGGCACGAAAGATACGCCCCAGTTCTCTATTTACTCTTTCCACTGGATTAGATGCCGGATGTCTTATTGAAGAGTAAGAAGTCTGTATTCCCGCTTCTTCCATTCGCTTTTTCCAAATATGTGCCGTAAACTGGGACCCATGGTCCGTCAGTATTCTTACCGGTCTTATGACCTTCGCGAAGTCAATTATACAACGTGCAGCTGCCCTAGCGGTGGCCCTTCTAAGGGCATATAATGACACGTACTTGGAAAAAACGTCCAATACTACGAGAATGTAACTGACTCCCCCCCGACTAATAGGCAGCGGACCATAAAAATCAGCCGCCACTAATTCACCCACTTGCTGCGCTAAGATTGGTCTCATGAGGCCCCTGGAGATATGATTATTACACTTGCTTTTCTGGCAAATATCACAAGTAGCTAAGACGCGTCTTGTATCTTTGTATATACCCTTCCAATAAAAATATCTCCTAAGGATGGGATATATTTTCGCCGTGCCGAAGTGTCCAAATTCTTGATGGTGTTGTAAAATAATTTCACGAATGAGGCACTTGGGTACGACTATCCTTTCGTGTTCATTTTCCCGCGGTTTATAAAGCAATATCCCTCTTCTTACAGAATATTGCTGACTTCCCTCTTCGGTTTCACAGGTTTGATATATTCTTTTTAGTGCAGGATCCTCTTTCTGTAATTGTGCTAAGGTTAGCAATTTTCTCTTCAAACTAGGTAGATACGTGGTTTGAAAAACGGCTACAATGGGGTCTGAGTTCTGCCTCAAATCTTGCGGTGTGAGGTCGTGTGGATGGCGAGACAGAACATCCGCGGCGATATTGTCCTTCCCTTTCACAAATTCAATCTCATAGTTGTACTGATCTAGCATCAAGGTCCAACGCGTGAGTCGGTCACTCAACAACTTGCATTGTCTTAAAAATTGGAGCGCACGATGATCAGTGCGTATTATTAATTTTGCTGCTAGAATTAGGGTACGAAACTTTTTTAAAGCAAATATTATACTCAAAAGTTCCCTTTCGGTTGTAGTGTATTTTCGTTCGGCGGCATTTAAAGAGCGACTAGCAAAAGCAATAACTCCTTTATCGCCATTCTCCTGTAACTGGTACAACTCCGACCCTAGTCCGTAACCTGACGCGTCCGTTTGTAGGTAGAAAGGCAGGTCCGGCTTAGGATATGTTAACATCACTGCCTCCAAAAATAATGTTTTAATGTTCTGGAACGCTTTACTCTCGATTGGTCCCCAGCGCCACTTAGCATCTTTCTTAAGCAGTTGTGTTAAACCTCGGGTCGCATCGCTGTATTTTTTTGAAAATCTTCGGTAATAATTACACAACCCGAGAAAGGATCGTAGTTGCTTTTGTCGACAGGGTACTGGGAATTTCATAATAGCCTCTACCTTTTCCGGGTCGGGTTTTATTCCACTAGAACTCAATATGTGACCCAAGAATTTCGTTTCCGTTTGAATGAAATGAGATTTTTCCAAATTTATAGTGAGCCTAGCGGTTTGTAGTCTCCGTAGTACCTTTCGCAAATGTTCTATGTGTTGTTCAAAGCTCCTTGAGACTATCAACAGATCGTCGACATAATTTACAGTGAATTCGCGAACTTCGGGTCCCAATATAATGTCCATGGCTCTCGAAAAGCTCCCTACCGCTGTCTTCAAGCCAAAGGGTAGCACGTTGAAAACATAACTACGGCCGTTATAGAGGAAAGCCGTGAAGCGTTTGGAGGTTGTCGACAGGGGTATCTGGTGATAACTAGCACGCAGGTCAATTGAAGTTAGGAATTTTACGTCATGGAAGCGCTGTAAAAGTTCCTCCACCGGTGGGGCATCTCGCAATCGCCTTCCATCCGTTCGTTTAACGTCCGAGCATCGAGGCAGATGCGCACATCGTTATTCTTCTTCCGGACTACCGTCAGTGGGCTACAGAATGGTGAGGCTGTCCGTTCAATGATGCCCGTCGCTAACATCTCTTGAATCGTTTTCTCTACAGCCGGCCGAAGCGCAAAAGGAACCGGATACGGTCTTTTTATGAAGGGGGTTTCGTCATGCATTTTGATAACATGCTCATACATGCGAGTTAACCCCGGCCTTTTCGAAAACACTGGACGGAATTCAAGCAGTAACTGATATAGGGTATCTCTCTGTTGCACCGTCAGTGTCGTGCCTTGAACCGACGATTGTAATGCTTCCTCATTCTCTAGCACTCCGGGGTCTAGCTCTGAAGTGAGGGTAGTGAGTGAATGCGGTGTGCCCAGCTCATTGTTAGGTTCAAAATTGATTTTCAAGATCTGGTTCGTTTTCGCGCAGAGGTCAATGGTTCGAGTTTCATAATTAATGTTAGCTTTATAATATTCTAACCAGTCGGATCCCAGGATCAAGGGTTTTATTAAATTCTTCACTATGAAGCACGGTACGTGCAGGATGGACTCTTGAATGGTAACTGGCACCAACACTTGTATTTTTACCGGACTTGTGGGCTTACCGACGGCCCCTCGCAAAGTTAGTGACGGAACCGGTAAGCATTCCATCTCATGATACCACGGCTGCAGTTTATCCCATTCATGCTCCGCCAGGCAAGACACTTCGCTTCCCGTATCTAGTAATGCCGTAATTTCGCCGCTTTTTAAACCGATCCGGATTTGCGGTAGCGCCCCAACTTTAATCGGGTCTATTGTGTCTTCGGGTCGCACAATGCGATGTACTGACATGCTTTTGGCCGGACTGGGTTCCGTCTGCTCTGCCCAAGAGTCCGTCGCCGGATTCCAACTCGTATGATTGAATCCGGTCCTGTACAATATTTTGGGTTCGGCACATTGGAATTTAGGCGCCTTACCTACCCGAGTTTTGCTTAGGGTGGTGTTAGGCTTTACTGTGTTGACGTGTTTTGCCCGGGCGCTCGTGTTTGTTGTTGGGGCGTGCGCGGCTGGAACCGGCCCGCCCCTTGACCGTTTCCCGGCTGTGGCGCTGGCCTCCCGTTGTTATAAGGGTGCGGGCGTACGAATGCCGGACGATGGCGCCACCGATCGGTAGTCCGTCTGGAATTATGATAAAAGGTTCTTGTGTCTGTAGCATCTGGTCCAGGGAAGGGTTTTGTTGCCACGCCCGGGTGTGCACTGATGACGTTAGCGTGTAAGTGTTGTTGATGCCAATTCGTGCTTATACGACGATCATCTCTTACGGCATCTTGGCGACGGAGGAACTCGGCCGTGCCGTTAATGCTTTTGTCCGGCTGTAGTTGATACAATGATCGGATGTGGTCGGGATAGTGTCGCATTAGGTCGGCCATTAAAATACTATCTGGGATTGGCGGCGTGAGCCGGCGGGCTCGGCTGACAAAGAAGGCGAAATGGGATAGCATTGATTCTTTCTCCCTTTGGGCTCCAGCGGGTAGTGCTTAGCTTATTTCGCACTTTTAATTGTTCGACCTCTCCCCAAAAGGTCCTCAGGAAATCTTGCTTAAAGTCTCCGAATGTGGTCCATTTATCCTGGTAAATAGCCTTCCAATACTTAGCCGGCCCCTTTAAGCATTCAAGGGCAATTTCTAATTGCTGTGGCTCGTTCAGCTTTAACCGTTTGCAATACACTTGTATTTCGTCGAGAAAGTCGAGCGGGTTTTTAGACTCGTCTCCCTTAAATATAGGTTTTTCTGGTAGGGTAGCCATTAATAGTGAACGTTCCCAAGGGTAGAATGGAACATGCTGGGTAACCTTGTTAATTTTTGCTTGGGTCGTGTCTACTTGTGCGGATGTTACCATCGGGGGGTTGTATGCCTCGTTTGTGCTTAAAGTGTCCTCGCTGGGTGTCCTGGAACCTCCGGCCGGTGAGTTGGTACTGGCTGCTAATGGTCTGATCTCCTTTAAGGTGGTTAGAACACCAGACATAAATTCTTTTAACGAATTTACCCTCTCTTGTTCCATAACTTGTTGGGACCTACTCCATTGGAAAAACCAATCCGGAACCAATAGTTCGTCGTACTCCGCGTCCTGGTCATCTGATGTGGCGGCTCCAGGTGCCGGCACATCTACAGGGTGCTCCCCGATACCTTCATTATCGCCGTCAGCAGGATTCATTTTCCTTTTCTTTCCTTTTTTAATTTAACCCTTTATCCTGGTCACCGCGCACCACTCTGTAACGATGCGGGATGTTGAAAATGCACACTTTTCAGTAATTGGTGAAAAACACCGCAGTTTTGGACCCTCTCGTGTGTTTTTGGTTGTGTATGTGTAACCTCGGTATCTCTGATAAAGGGTAGGAAAGAAAAGTCACGATTCAAAGTACAACTTTAAACTTTATTAATATAGATACTTATATTCCTGCACAGCATTTCTTAACAAGTGTTCGGCGTAAGTCGGGGTCCGTGCCCGAGTAGGGATTTTGGCGGCGAATCTCCTGAAAAAGAACGATATAAAACAAAGGGGGTAGGCAACGAATGGAACCTTCTCGTAGTAGGGAAAGGGTTATGGAATCTCGCAGGTGCTTATCAAGATCGGTAAGATCGCAGACTAGCACTCATACAAGGGAAAGGGTTAAGGAATTGCCGGTGCCTATTAGAATCCGTAAATTCCAGAGTAGCACTCGATACAATTAGAAAGGGTTAAGGAATTGCCGGTGCCTATTAGAATCCGTAAATTCCAGAGTAGCACTCGATACAATTAGAAAGGGTTAAGCAATTGCCGGTGCCTATTAGAATCCGTAAATTCCAGAGTAGCACTCGATACAATTCAAAAGGAATCCCTTTTGCTCCGGCGATCCCATGCATTTATACCATAATTTTGGACAACCCACAAATAGAAAGGGTGCCTTTTATCAAATCAGATTGAACTCCAAACTGAAGTTTAGCCGTGGTTGGCTGAGCGGTTTTGTAAACAACCCGGCATAACAGCAAGTTTCCCATAGCAATAAATTGTTTCATATTTGTGACGTGATTTATGTCCACATCTGTTGAGTAACCTGAGATTCACAATATCTGGAACTTCGCTGCGTTAACACGCTTGAGTGCATATGGTCACGCACCAATAACTTAGCTAGGATTAAGAAACCTTTTCGGACACCGTCCCTACAAAGAAATTGCCTGAAACCTAATTAAAAGAACAGAGAAACATAATTTAAATCACCAACGAAACGTTTCGGTTTACGGATAATGTATTTCTTAATAGTCTACATAATTCTTATCCTAAATAATACAGATGTTTGCACATATGGGAGCATAAAGTAAAAACAAATATAGCAATCAGTCTGTGTGTCTTTATTAACGGAATTTTCGGTTTTCCACACTTGCACAACTTTACAGGTGAAACAAGAAAATGCATATTCAATTATGAAGACACCTAAGGAATAACAACAGAACGTTGAATTGAATTTGAACTCTCCTCGTACATACATAATCTGTGGCCAGATTTTGGCATGCACAACCCTTACTTCGGAATGAATCTTGATACAAAACTCAAGTAGAAGGAGCATATCAAGAAGAAACGAAAAGAACTGGATGGACATAACATATCGGAAGAAAATTCTAATTGTCGATACACAACAAAATAATTTCATAAAAGCAATTATTAAACCCATTAGGACATATGGAATTTGACTATTGGGATGTGCAAAAGAACATAAATATAAACAGAATCATAATCCTAAGAAATATTGTGAGTATGGTATGTACGGAATGATTGCATACATGGAGATTTGAAGCTTCATGTCCTGGAACGAAGACTTGAAAGGATCAAAGCTTTTGAACTTATATAGTATATACTGTAAGGAGGGGGCACGGTAGTGAATATTGGTACGGCGTATCACTCTGCAAAGTTAAACATCGGTGCCCATGGTCAGAACTTGGAGGGGTGACCCGAACTAGGCCCAGCTTACTCACTACGGCTCGGTGTGTCCTCCTCGACAAGCTATGGGCTTTAATAACCTGTTAAAGCTGAATAGGTACATACTAGTATATAGTGTAGAGTGTGTAATGCCAATAGTAAGTAAAATGGTTAAAAAGCAGAATATAGTGAGCTATAGTCAGACCTGAAAATAGTGTTAATATTTAGAATCTAAGGAAGGATCGATCTTAGTAGATAGCAATTAGGGTGATAAGACTTAAATTAAGGTATTAGTTCAATAAAAAACTAATTAGTTGACGCAAAAAACACTATTCTTTGGTTAAAGTAAAATAAAATTTGTTCAGATAAGGCTATAGCCAGATAAGATACATCAGCCTTTTAGCTTGTTTATATAGAAATTTTGTTATGGAGAATTTGAAAATGTATAATAGAAAAATCTTATGAACTGTGAGCTTAAAGTACTTAAATGAAACTTCAAAAATTCCAGGCAAACTAGAAAATGGAATTACGTGTATTTGGGGATATGGACGAAATTGTGGAAATGATTGGAAGTATTATGGAAGTACTTGCAGTTTACTTTTTCTGAGAATGATTTACTCCCCAAACTATGCACCAACTGCAATTTTTAAAATAGTTTTACTTTCAAGGAGAAATTCCCGTACTCTAAGAGATTATTTAGGCGTCCCATTTCTATTAATACGCAAACATCAGCGGAAGAAATTCTTGCAAAAAATACGGTTATACAGATATACACCCATTCAGTAATGAAATTCCTAGTGTTCATAGTAGAATCTACGAGTAAATGCAATTTTCATAAAAGCATTGCATCAAAGTTGCCTCGTCTTACGTAATTTCAAAACAAATTTCAGCTTTCCATCGCACTTTTTATAATTTTAGGCTGGAAAAACTTCATTTTCATAAAGCTAAAAATACTTATATTTTAGCGTTATAAGTAATATAAGATGATTAGATGACGTCGCCGTATAAATAATTTCGAAAAATTTACTTCTCTTATATTAAACAACGGGGTAATCGGAACTCGAAAGATGTAATAACGTTTTATCATGATCTCAAAAACGAGTTCCACTTCATGTACTTAAGTTTAAAGCATACGCTTTAGAGTGGCTAAAGGTGAAAGAGTTAACTTGCAAATGCAAAACAGCCCGTTAATTTGCATTTACTTCATCTTTTAAAGGGGAAAGTCAGGAAAATGTCAAATTCGAGTTATCGTAAAATGTAGATGTAGGTCGTATCTAACTTTTATCATAAGCCCGGTTGTCTTTCGCTTTTCGCCGAAGCTTGACGATGCTTTAAAAAAATTTCTACTCGGTTGTCGGAAAAATTCGCCGAGTATAAAAGAAACAGTAATAAAAGGCGTTTCTAATATTTCTGTACTTTGTGAGTTTTTTGTATGTCGAAGTGACAATTAAGCGAGCCCAAAAAGAGTCATCAGTACAAAATAATTACAGTAGAAAAAGGAACCGAACCGAGCTTTTGTTAAAACAAGTTTGCTTGGATCTTTTGTAACCTAAACCAAGCACGACCGCCTGTCACCAACAGCTGACCGTTTAACTCGTTTCTTTCAAGTAAACGTGATGCGAAAGTCTGAGCTTAACGCGAAAAATGATACCCATTTTTTATTCCCGGTTGCTTGTACGATGTATAATTTTTTTGCTGTATTTTTTCTGACACTCAATTCCTTTGCCAGACGGTATTATACCCGAATGTTGGATTATATGGCCCTGAAATATGGCTAACTGTTACGGATGAAAACACGGCCTTATTAAGAATCTCAAACACAAATAAAATGTTCTTGCTGTTTACACAATTTACGTTAACTTATACGAGTTAATAGTGGTTACACGGATTAAACATTTGTTTTTAACCAGCATGCTGAAACTGAAATATTCGTTTCAGCAACAATCAGTATATTTTAGTTTACAGCTAATCCGAGTACGTATTTACGTACCGAGGGCTGTAAGCAACAGCACACGCTGTTTTTAATATGGTTTAAAGAGATTAAAAATTTAAATTTTTTTGAAATCTAGTTTTATAGTTAATTTCAGCTAAGTATTATTTCAAGATATGTGCCAACATGAATTAAAGTTTTATAAAAATATTTTTTCTGGTCCTTTTATTTTCCTTTTCTTTACTTTTCGCCTCATTCTTCTCCCTTTTCGTATTAGCCTTTCCTCCTTCTCTTGCGCCTTCTTATAACTCTTCTCCTGTTCTTCGCCGTGATTTTTTCTTTTTCCTCTTCTTAAATTCTATTCCTTCTGCTCCTCTTTCTTTTATACTTCGTGTTCTTCTTTTTATTTTTCCTTCTAACAAATAATTCATTATTTACTTAATTCAGGAATTTTTTAAGCAACTTAAGAAGATGAACAATTCGAAGAAGTAGCTTATACGCTTGCCTTTTCTCCTGCTCCTCTTCCTTATACTTATCATTCTTCTTCTTTTCCTTATACTTATTGTTCTTCACCGTCGTCATGTTTTTCTTTTTCTCTTTTTCTTCTTCTTCATTCTATTCCTTCTACTCCGCCTTGTTTTCTAATTCTTGTTATTCGCTCTGCTTTCTCTTATTAAGAATCATCCAAATATAATTTACTTAATTTACTTGAGAGTTTATTAAGGATTTTCCTCATTTTGAAAGTGTCTGTTCTTCAAAATTTTTGCACGAAAAGTGCCTACCTTTTAGTAGAAGCCGTTTCATCTAGATAAGCCTTTTCTTAACAGTATTAACTATGGGTACCTAATAAAATAAACAGCTACAGCTCTGTTGCTTCCGTTATGTCCTTCGTTCTGCTTGTTCTTTTACCCCAGTGTTCACACTGAATCGATCCTGTTATTAAAATTTATATTTTTTTAAGTTAAAGAACAAGAATGCTCCGTCTGCACCGCTACATTTTCCTTTATTTCCTTCGTTGTGCTTGTCCTTTTTTCTAATTCTTTGAGTCGATCCTGGTATCAAAATATGTATTTAAGTTACAGAATAAGGATGTCCCTTTACACTTGTTGTTTCCTTCATTTCTTTATTTTTAAGTTACTTGTACTTCTAATAATTTTCCTTTTGCCTCCTTCTTTGTATGAAGCTGGCTTGCATGGCCGTGAAGCAGAGATACGTTGCTTGGACTATTTTTAATATCCAGCATTAGCCATTAAGTTTCTTCCTTCTGTTATTGTTAACCAAATGCAAATTAAGGTTAATAAAGGAAAGAAATATTGATATATGATGTACCTACTTCCTTTGTTTTCGTTCAGTGGAAACCGAAGAACATTTGTAATGTTTACTCTTTAGTTGGTTCCGTGAAGACATCTTTGTTAGAATTAAACGTAAATAATTTTTTGCGTGGATCTTCTCTTATATCTTTAATAACGAAGATGTCTTGTCAAATCAATGAAAATATGTCAGTAATTTTAAATTTGTATTTATTCATATATCGACCAAGTGACCGAGTGGTTAAAGCATTTAAACTACGGCGCGAACGGCCTTGGGATCGAACTCGAGTCGAATGCTCAGGCTACCCAGCCATTGAAAATAATTAGGAACCGAAACGTCCGAAACACAGTAGTGGAGCAGGAAGGGTTGATAGTTGTCGAAGGGGTGGTACTTGCCAAATCACTCCGTACGCACAGTGGATTTAGAAGGCCCCAACCCTTCATGTTGCCGGCCATACCCTCTTGCCGATACCTTTATTTATTATATTATTCATATAAATACAAAAAATAAAAAGGTTTTACAATTTATTATTATATTTTGAACCGAACTCATAAGTTAGTACTATTAATTTGGTGCAAATAAACAATGTTAGATATCGCTTAAACCTGCATTAAATTTGTTTCTAAGTGGGCTTAGTCGATCATATTTTTTTAACTCATGTCAAAGATGATGCTAAAATGTATCATCAATACAGTTCCTTAAAAATTTTCAAAGAAAAATGGTGCGACTACTCATACATGGAAATACGACACAATTTTATTCATTGTTGTTACGAACCCAAAACGTAATTATTTTTCCAAAATTTCGTATTTAAAGAATTTCTGAAATGTGCAGGAACTAATTTCCAAAAATTTCAAATGAAATGCTTAAGATTGCCATGGAATTGTCTAAAAAATATCGCAGCAAGTTTTGAACGAATTCAAGCCGAGTTCTATCAGTTAATTTTCAAGTTGTGTGCGCATCGACGATGCTTGAAACAAACACTTTGTAGAATTACAATAAAATTCTTAAATATCAAAATTATCAGTTATAGTTTCAATAAAACCATATAAACCGTGCACTTGTTATGTAAACAAAGCAAGTGATTCGAAATTTATTTGTTACTTTAAATAAGAAATGCTGGACTTGATTTGAGTTAAATAATTGTATTCCTTATTAACGACTTTGTTTATGACTTTTACACTACAAATGCAACTAAAAGCAAATATAGCCAGTATTAAGCGAAGAGAAGCATAAAAAGTTTAAATTCAAATCTTCGTTTCGGAACCAAATAAAACTGTAGAATTTGATAAGCAAGCTGTGCCCGCAAACAAGTTGAAACTCGGCTAGTAGCTTTGCAGGTGTTTCGGAGAGTGCATAGTGTTAATGCTGTATAAACTGCTCTAATTTGTGAATTATTTGTTGCTAATATGTGCGTTAGACTTAAATATAAACTATAAAGTGTGCTAATTTGGGACTAAGTAATTAGCTAACATTTGGAAAATTGCCTGAAATGAAGGGAAAAGCTTCGTAGTTTGACTCGTTCAAAAAGGTAAGCGTTTTGTTTCTACGTTTAATTTTTTTAATAGCGAATTTTGACATTTGATATATTCTCATAAACTTAGATTTTACTCATCACTTTCTGTAGTTCTTTGGCACTCCTTGCTATTACAGCAACATCGTCTGCATAACCTAGGACTTGATGGTTTTTGTACAGTATGTACCCCTTTCTGTTTATTTGACTATCTCTTATATTTTTTTCCAGAAACATATTAAACAATAACGTCGTTAAGAGGTCCTCAAGGTCATTTGAATTTACCTTGTTAACTTCCCTGATTTAGTGAATTCTTCCACAACTTTGATTAATTTGTTCCTTTTTATTGAATTGTATGCTTGTTTGAAGTCAATGGACAGTATGGCTAGTCGGATCTTGAATTCATAGCGTAAATATTTGCTCCGTAGTCCCTCTTTTTTTCCTGAAACCCCGTTGATAGCCTCCTATTTGCGGTTCCTGTATTGCCTCCAATCTTATTTTTATTAATGTTGCCAGAATCTTATAGTTACACTATGTACATCCAATAGCGATATCCCTCTGTAATTGAAACATTCTGCTGTCTCACCTTTTTTCAAAATAGATATACATATTTCGCACATTATTTCATATATCTTGTGTCTTAAATCCTCACCAACATTACGTTCTCTGCTATAATTCAATTTATTCCTGAACTACTGTTGTTATTGAGCTTGTCGATTATCTCGTCTATTTCTTCTTTTTTTGGTCCTTCAACCGTTTCCCCATCGTACGCTTTTGTCCTTTGTTTCTCGTCTCCTTCTTCTTCTTGCGCTTCATCACTTAGCAACTCACTTTTTTTTAGGTAACAAAGCAAAGAATATTCCGTCGTCACCTCTGCTTTTTCCGTTCTTTGGCTATCCTTATTCTTTCACCTCCTTCTTTGTTTCACTTTTTGAGTCAATTAGCAACTCCGTGAGTCGGTCCTGGTATTAAAACATGCTTCTTTTAGACAACAAAATAAGAATATTTCTTCTGCATTTCTACTTCTTCCTTTATATCTTTTATTTTGATAGTTCATTTACATCGGTCTTCGTATTTTTTTTTATTTTTCAATTAGGTACTTATCAATTTCATGAGTCAATCCCAGCATCTAAATTTGCATATTTTAAGTAACAAAAAACAAGAGTGCTTCCTCTCTGCTTTTTCCTTTATTTTGTTTAATCTGCTTGCTCTTCCACCTCATTCGTTGTCGAAGTTGCTACTTATTCAAATTTACTTTTTTAAGTAACAATAAGGATACTATACAAAAGGCGTATTTCTCCTTTGATTCCTTTGTTTGGCTTATTCTTTATATTTAAGATGCTTAATAATTCTGTTGAAAATATGCATGTCTTAGGTAACAAAACCAGAATATTTCTTCTGCGCTTCTACTTCTCCCTCCATCTTTTGCGTTTTTCTTTTATTTTGCCTCCTTCTTTCTTTTATTCTCTTTGTTTTCAAACTAATACCAAGAGTTAAGCCTTGTATCAGATACGACTTTTTTTAAGTAACAACCCATGAATATTCCTTGCATTCTTCTTTTTTCTTTTATGTCAATTAGCATTTCCGTGAGTCGGTCCTGTTTTCAAAGTATGCACTTTTTCGCCAAGCATATTTCTCTTGTACGTTTCTTGCTTTCTTTATCGCCTTAGTTTTGCTTGTTCCTTTACTTCCTTCGTATTGTTTTTGCTTTGAAATTACTCAACAATTCAACGAATCAATCTTAGTATCAAAATGTTTTATGTAACAAAACAGCACCTCTGCTTCTTTCTTTATTTTGTTCAATCTGCTTGTTCTGTCACCTCCTTTATTATATTTCGTTCTTTCTCTTTAAGTTACGCAAGTCGATCCTAGAATCAAAATATGTATTTTAAAAACTAACACAAGAAGAATGTTCCCTTTCCATCTCTGCCTTTTCTTTTATTTCCTTCATTCTGCTTGTTCTTTAAACTTCTTTGCGTTTTCTTCTTTTTATTTTTTTAAGTTACTTACTAACTTTACTAGTCGAATCTTGTATCACGATATACATTTTTAAAATATCAAAACAATAATAAATATTTCCTCTGCTGTTTCCTTTACTCCCGTCGTTCTTCTTGTTCTTTCACCTCCTTTGTATTTTCTTCTTTCTTTTTGAATTTCTTGACAATTGCACTAGTCGAACCTGGTATTTAAATGTACTTTCTGTAAGTAACAAAAAACAACAACGTGTCCTCTACACCTCTGCGTTTTTTTTATTCCCTTTGTTTTATTTGTTTCACTTCCTTCTTTATATTCCCGTCTTTCTTTTTAAGCTACTTAACAATTATACAAGTCGAACTTAACATTAAAATTTATATTTCTTAAGTAACGCCACTTTCCTTTGCTTTCTCCATTCCGATGGTTCTTTCACCTGCTCCTTTGAATGTCATTTTTTTAAGTTACTTAACAAATAGCACGAGTCGATCCTGGCATTGCAATTTACAACTTTTATGTAAAAGAGCAAGCATATTCCTACTGCTTTCCTGCTTCTTTTTTATCTTCTTCATTTTGCTTTTTATTTTGCCTCCATTTTTGCGTTTTCCTTTTTCCCATTTAAGTTACAACAATTTTTTTACTTCTGTCTCTCTCCCGCCTCTCTCTCTCACTCCCTCTCTCGTGCCTTCTTTTTTGAGGTTGGCAATTATCATATGTCACTGTGCTCTGAGCTGTTCATTCCTTGAAATATATTTTTAAACCAGAGGATTATTTTCTTCTTCCCTGTCCTCTTCTTTCTTCTGTCTTTCCTTCTTACATAAGTTGTGGTAAATTATATTCACGGTGTCTCATTAAGTGACTAGTTTTTCTGTTCTTTATTATTTTACCATTTGCATATCTGTATCCTGTATCTATTCTTTTTAGTACTTCGTTGCTAGTCTCTTCTGGCGGAAATACTTTCAGCGTATGACTTATGAAGGAAATTTTCTTTACATTTCCTAGCTTTGGGTTTCTTTGGCAAAGCGACAAATGTAGTCTGAAGCTATTCTTCAAGTATGATTTCCTCCTCATATATATCATTATACAATTTTGTTAATACAGTTAATGTTTTGATACCCATGTTGTTGAGGTATTCCACGGTAATTTCGTCATTGTCTGCTGCTTTGTTACCTTTGCTTAACTTAATTGCATGTTCAACCTCTGCTCTTAAAATTTGAGGTTCATGGTTTGAACTAACTTCAGAATATATTTCATTCCTGTTGTCACCAAACAGTTGTTGAATGTATTTCTCCATCGTTTGTTTTTTTTTTCGCACTTATAACATTACCTAATGTTTTAAAATTAGAAATTCTCGCCGAATGGAACACAATTCTGTCAAATAATGATATCTAGTAAGAGGTTAATATTTTTAGCATAGTCAGTAAATATATGACAATTGCCGAAACCCAAAGTGATAAAATAATTCTACTCAATGAAATACCAAGTGACGATCACCGAAATTTTGTGACGTCACGAAAAGAGATACCTGCAAAACATGATTCTAGCGCTGATGTCAAAATATACATATTTTAAATGACCTTTAGAGAAATAGCTTTTCACCATTAAAACCTTGGTATCTAATTAAAAATCAGATTTCAGGGTTGCTAAAAACTCAAAAGTGTTAAAAGACTATTGATTTACAAATAAAGTGTTTAGTATATTTAAAATTATTAACTGTATTACTCAGTTTATCAAAAATAGTATTTGTGAATCAATTTACTTATTCAAGATTATTGATCAGAATTTTCAACAGTAATTTTACACGTTGCAGTAACAACCGCATTAAATCCAGGCATTAATAATAAATAATCCATCAACGCTGCCGTAATTACACATCAAAAATGACCAATAGCAGACACTTTAATAACTGAGGTAAACCCCATTTAATATCATCTGTTAATTGAGGTAAACCATAGCTTTAGCGCTGAATGATGTGCGAATTAATATACTCGATTGGTTGTTAAATTAAATGTTAAAGTCGCTTCACTTACATTAAAGTTTTAAAACATATTTTTGTATTATTTTGCATGAGATTCGGATTGTAAGGCTGAATTTTCCTTAAGAAAAACTAAGAACTTCAGATTACATTCTATTCTTTAAATATTTCCAAATCATAATTATTAGTAGCTTTTCTTCCAATCATGTTTTTATTAAAATGTAAGGAGTTATATTTTTGGGAAAAGGGCAACCATTCCTTTTGATATTCTTTTCGTTTAGTTTTATTCCATTTAGTTAATTTAACTAGCAATGTACAAGGTTGTAAAAAGAATGGTTTTGAAGCTATGACATAAACTTGTATTTTTTCTTATTGCTGTTTCTAAAATACTATAGATGAATTTTGTTAATCTGGAGTGCCATGTTGAACAATAAAACGAAATAAACTTACAGCTGTTATAAAATACATGTTTAAAAAGCAAAGTAGCAAGTATTTTATATATTTAGAAAAAGAATATGCAAAAATATATAGGGTAGTCCATAAGCAAAAATACAAGTTTATGTCATATCTTCAAAACCATTCTTTTTACAAAGAAACTTGGGACACCATTGGATTCCTTTAAAAAAAGTGCCTTAAGAATGTTTTTACAGAAACAAAAAATATTCATAAATAAATAAGTTACGGGGGTGGGTCAAAAATGCACAAAATTGAAAACCACCCTATATCTTCTAAACAGTTCAAGATATCGATGTGCGGTTTGCGGCATTCACTTTCTCACAAAAATCGAGCTCGTAACATGTAGGTTAGTTTTTTTCTATCTCCTCTAGAAATTGGTGTTTCCTATCAAAAGTGTCCAATTTGGACCACCTTGTACGTTTAATACAGAATATCAACGGTAATAAAAGCCAAACGAGCGGTGTAATTTACAAATGAAAATGAAACAGAACAGCACCGGGAGACAATTCAGTAATTCTCTGAATGTTGAGTTTCGTACTACAGATAACTTCCTGGACACAGAAC
This sequence comes from Melanotus villosus, assembly GCA_963082815.1. NCBI lineage: Eukaryota > Metazoa > Arthropoda > Insecta > Coleoptera > Elateridae > Melanotus > Melanotus villosus. The sequence continues at coordinate 3,026,157 of OY720420.1, read as the reverse complement.
TATCTATTCATCAATTATTCTAAAATCAAACCTAGTTAGTAACTTTGACTCTGGTTTCACCAACGGCAATTAAATAGTTCTAGCTATTGGGGACATATTTCCTGCGTTTATCATGATATATTAGGTCTCACTGTAATAAACCCGAGTTTATTCAAGATTAGTTAGTTCCATTTAGGAGCGTCCTATTTATTTTAAAAGATCGTCTGGATTTCCATGTTTTATATTCTCTTGTGAAGTGTAAGCAAAAATTTTCAGAAATATTATGTTTTTCACTTCATTGTAGTACATAATCAACTATGGTTAGCAAAATGCATCAGACATATCGCCCATATCGGAAATATGCTGCCACGACACTAGAAGTACCTACCTCTATCTGATGTAGGATGTAGGTACTGGCTTAAAGTACGTAAATGTTTAATATTTAAATGAAAAAGCCTTTTAGGCTTCGTAAATTCAATTAGTGGCACTTTAATGTGTAAAAAGTCTAAAATTTCGTAGAAGCTTATTGTACGACACAAAATTTAAACTATTTGAAATTGGAATCACCGCATTATCGGATACATTCCTAACTTATCCCGTTTATCCCTCACAATATCAATCCCAAGCGAGTTTCCGCCACTCACAGTCTATCAAATCCATAGCTGAAGGCATTCTGCAAGCATTCTCTTGAGGTCACTGCCGTACTTTCTTAATTAGTTAGCAAACTTTGTTAATTTGAGTCTTGCGTTGTCAACATGACTGCTGCCGCTTTCTCGGCGCCCCTTCTTAGTTACTCCCTAGGCAATAGTGCACATATTTTTTTCCTTCTTTATTACGTATAACAAAACAAAGGTTCTTGGTGGTCTGGTTTTGCATACAAGCCTTCCTTGCGGGAATTTTATTCTGTGGAAGGTAAACTTTGTTTTAGGGGTTTGTAATAATTAATGTGTGTTAAATGCGTATCCTTTGTGTTTGTTTCTGCTAGCATGCTGTAAACGTAAATATATTTTTAAATATACATTATTGACTTTAGGTGAAATACGAAACGTAAAATGTTCTTTTGAATAATGCATGCAATGGTTTTACCTCTCTTGAAACACGATTCTATAACATTATTTTTATAGCTATATGGATATAAATTTTTTATGTATACAATCACAGGTCGTTTATAAATTTTTATTACTGTGTATTCGAAACCTACTGTTTTTATTGTGCAACGTTTATACTGTACTACATACTTTAAAAGTTCTACAGCTTGAATTTTTCTTACAATTTATCAAAATATTTAATTCGCGAATTAACAACTTAATTAAAAAAGCATAGCTAACAATTGAAAAGGTAAAAAACCCAGCTACGTTAATTTTAAAAATTCTGATAAAGCATATTTCAGAGTACTGAAGCTGTTTGTTGGATCTAATTTGAACAAAAACATTGAAGTTTCAAAGTTTGTAACTTTATACTGCAGCTGCTATAAACTTATGTATAGAGCCAATATTTCTTTCTTTGACTACATTTAAACCTTTAGAAGACGTTGATATTTAGTTTCTAATAGCAAAAGCTATCAACAATTGTATGTATTTGACTTTATTTCATGTTAACTATGTGTTCAAGTGAGATAGGTACTAAATCCAATGTATTTATTTGTACATCAACAATTTATTTAATTTCAATTGCTATTACTGCAGATTTATTTTTTTAAAGGTTTGTTGCAGCGAGTTTGCATATTTATATTTCTTAGTTGGGTTTTTCGTTAACAGTTATTGAATAGAATTAAATTAATAAACTAATAACTGGCGTAACTGCAGATTTAATTTTAAAGAGGATAGGAGGTATTTGGACCGAGTTTAGGTGTTAATCTGATTGATTTGTCTACCTTTTGTAGAAACAAAAACCAAAGATTCTGTTGTTTAAGTTGAAGTTCATTTAAGATTATTTAAAATTGTTGTCGTTTTCCTACTAACTTTTTGTAAATACTTTTATATATATAATTACAAATAAAGGTATGTTAACTAAAAATACGCACACAATTAATCCTAATGAAAAATGTAATCTAGCAGGCTATACAGTAATTATTTTAGTTTTTAACAGATGTTAATTAGTATTTGCAATGTGATTATTTAAGTTTATTGGAATACGTTAGCCTTGAGGAACGCAAGCACATAAAGAAAATTATGGCAAAGAGTTGATTGGCGAATTTTGTAAAAAGAACATTACGTTGAGAAGCAGTTAGAAAGGATACAGATATTGCACGGCTGACTATAGTTATGACGTTATGGAAAAGTTTGAAGAAGAAAAAAATGTATAAAAATTTAAAGGAAGTGAAAGAAAAGCTGAAAAGGTAACGGATACTAACAAGTAAAAACTTGAGAATAAAGCATTGGAAAGAGGTAAATCACCTGCGTCTGTGACACGATCGGGACTTTGTATCACAATTGAAGCCAATTGAACGATTATTGCGTCAACTCAAATAAAAACTATTGAGGATCATAAAACACTAAAGAACTAGAAGAAATTTAAACGAAATAAACTAATTGCTGGAAATACTAACTAAAGGGTGAACTCTACAAAATCCGGACACTCTTAATTGTATTTGTATCTTACCAGCTTCAATATTAGATTACTAATATTTGATATCCAAGTAGCTAAAGCATGCAAGAACAGATGCTGTTAATAAAAGTTTTATATGTCACGAAATTATATTGTCAAAATATATCTTTTTTTACGTCTGCAAATTTTCTTCGCCTCATCTTTTCTCTGTTCTCTGTACCTTTTCTTATTTTCCCCCGGGTTTCTAATTAATAGTCCGAATCTGCGTCAGCACCACGCTCTCTAGCTCTCTAGCTTCGAATTTTCGTTATAAGTATACCTACTATGAATGTCGTTTCTCAGTTAATACGTGGTCTATCTGATTCAAAGTTACACCATAAGGATGGGCCGATGCTCCTTTATGCATCTCTTTTAGTTCAAACTGGGTGCTTCTTATCACCAGGTTTTTGTTTAATGCAAAATCTATAATCCTCTTCCCATTATTATTATTATTTGTTTATGTTTGCTGTAAGGTCCTATCGTTGGCATGTAAACTCCTCCCTCCCTATCTTCGCATTGGAATTTCCTATCATGTCGTACTTTGGCATACCATACTCGTTTGTAAAATTCATGCTTTTTCTTTAATGGGGCATATAGTATGTATAAGATGCTTAATTTGTTATACTTTTGCCTCTATACATTATATTCTCTTGCTCATAGCTTGTTGATAAGCCACCCACTTCTAATTCTGTAATGGAAGAATGGTTCTATAGAAAACGACCTTGGACATTAATTTGTTTCATAAAAATTATGAAAAGGGATATCCACAAGTTATTAAACATATATGGGCACAATGTATTTAGACTACTCCCAAACAATTATCGATATAACCTTATCGCAATGGAGTCTTTGTAAGATAGATTATAACAAACAAATAAGTTAGTGTCCTTCACCTAAAGACAGAAACCCGAGCTTTCGGCAAGACGTCCTTTCAACATTTACTGGGGGATGCGGTAAAACAATGTAAGACACTGTGAACTAGCTAAGATTGATTGGGCAAAGTACATGGGAAATTTTGCCGTGCAAGGTATCCCTCCTTGTAATTGCTTTAGGTTAGGGGTGCCTGATTCTGAATCAGATATTGACTTAGAATTAGATTCTTCTACGGAATGTGTTGCAATAATCATGTTCTTTATATTTATAATCTGCAATTACTTGTATAACAATGCTACACTTCATAATACTTGTTATGTAATAAGTATAATAATTTATCAAGAATATTTTATTTAAGGAGTTATTTGAGAGTTTACGAAAACGTTTAGAAAAATGCCTCAGGGTAAGTTATAACAAGTTAAAACTATGCCATATAATTAAAAACAAATGTTAGTAATTCGAATTCAATAAAAATAAAAAACTTTAAATCAAAGCCTACCCTAAAAGTTCCTGTGTATCTTACGTATACATTCTTTCCACTTGTATGTCACCTTAAAATTGGGATTTATTAGCACGCATTGGTTGTGCCATTAAATGTGTGAATTGTCACAGAAGTTCGGATTTTATCGGAACATCATTTATAATAAGCATTGCAATAAACGCATTCGCATTCACCATGTTGCCCATAATAATTAAGCCCAAACGGCTGGCATCAATTCGAAGTGCAAACAATAAGGCCCCATCATCAACGGTTTCATTGATAAATGCGCGAAATAAGCAGGAGAGTAATACCGTAATACGGGAGTTGATATTGACACAAGTGTCGTGCATCACCAGGATTCCCGTAAAGTTGCCCCTAGTGTCATCAAACCAATAACTGCATCGCACAAGCCGTTTTGCATATTCCATATTTAAAATGTAAAACAGCCACTCAGTTTTTCTAGTCGTTTTGACACACGATTTATCTCGAAGTTGGGTTGTTATTAATTAACGGTGAATTTGACAAGGATCAATTTTAAGTTGGAAGTTCCATTGTTACGAAGTAAGTAACGGTTGTTCGCTCCTGGAAGTGCATGGGATTCGCCGTGTGTTTGAAATCAATCACGTAGATGTGTCACAGACAGGGATATGCTATAGGAGGGCACAATAGGATAAAGTGGTGTTCTCCATGAACATTATCTACAGGCGTTTCTTCAAACAGCTCTTGCCTATTTACTAAACTGTGAGAATCCGGAAATGAAAAATAACAAAAATATAAAGCTTAGGAGATAAGTGAAACGTTGAAAAAGAGAGATAAAATCGGCGTCATATTTCTTTCGTTATATGAGGGCATTGAAATATAAAATAAATTGGTTAATACTTTAAATAGCCCACAATTCGTTCGTGTTTAAGCATTTTTAATTCAAGTAATTGTTAAAATTCTATAAGTGTTTGTTACAAACTTTTGCTCTCTTGCCTGCTTCTTTTATTGGCCTTGCCGTTTTGCCCGTTATTTAAACCAAAACTATTGCTATTGTTAAATATGCATTCAAGCCTGAAAAAACTGAATGCAACCGTCGGCAATAAGTTTAAGAGTCTTGAGATTTGTCTATTCTATTTTCTACGTAGTAAATAAGAAAGCATTATCCAGGATGTCCCGAAAGGTCGGGATAAACCTTAACCGCAACTTGCTTATGTATAGAAATAATAATAAACTAATAAAACATTAAAATGGTAATCTAAATTTGCCTATTCTGCATCTCCTTACGGAAGCACTAAGGTACTAAGCTGTGTCTAGCTTGGGCAAATGAAATTATAGTTAAAAAACACCCTCTGTATTTTTTTTTAGTTATTCCTAATTTTTTACTGTTTTGTTTTTTAACGTCGTGCTTTTAGTACTATAGGTTAATGTTCCGGACTTCTGAACATACGACAGTTTGTTAAAGGCTATCTATCCAATGTTATCTTTCTGTTTATTTCTGCTTCTTATTTTTCTTTCCCTATCATTATAGTACGTCCCAAATAAGTGTATGAATTTACTTTTGTTCGTCTTGTACTATTTAGTGGGTGTTCAGATTCAGAATTGGAGATCACTTTCATCTTCCTTCTGTTCATATTTAGACCAACTTCTTTGGATTTTCCTCTGCCATCGACATTTATACCCATTCCAATCCAATCGCGGTTTTTAAATAAATTTTCCAATGTTAGGGTAAATAGCTTCGGCGATAAAGTGTTGCCTTGTCTAACACCTCTCCGTATGTTGACCTTTTCGGATTTACGTCTTCGCTTTATTCTACTGGTTAGATATTTAAATATATTTTTGCACAGGTTTGAGTAATGGATATCAATGCCAGCATCGTCGAGTGCTTCTAGAATTACCATCATTTCTATTGTACCGAAACTGTTTTCATAATCTATAAAAGCCAAGCTGTCGGTATGTTGTATTCAACATTTTTCTACCATTAATTTCAGTGCTTACAGATAGTCGACAGTTCCAAAGTCCTTTCTGAATTCCGATTGCTCCATTGGTTGATACGCATCTAACTTGATTTCTAATTTGTTGGTTGTTTTTATGAACAGTTTATATTGTACGTGTATATGGGAAATGAGACTAACAGACCGGTAATCTGCGATATCCCTTTTATCGCCTTTTTTGTGTACCAAGATAATTATGGTTTCAATCATCTGGTACATCTTCCTCTGTTTAGCATTTGTTACATAACACTTTAGAGTTTGTAGTCCTCCTCCATTTTTGATGTGTTAATTTTCAATTTTTAGTTTGATTTTAAATATTTAATAACTGTTTCAAACAAATTCCATCTTATGAAGTGGTTCCCCTTTTTCCTCCGATTCCTTTCAATTACAATTTAAAATATTAAAAACCTGCGATGTTTTCGTTACTTTAATAAAATATTTTCTTTCATTTCACCCGTATTTATTTTAGAAAAAAGGAATTTGTTGAAAGCAAAACAGTTTTCAAGATTTTCATCGTTAAAATTTCTCCTTTAGCACTTTTGATATCTCTGAAAAAAGCTCTTCCAATTTAATGTCATCAGTAACAAATACATAGTTAATTTTAAATACATGTACCTATAATGTTTTGAAAGCGATTATTACGTATTGTCGATGCTCATTGGAAACTTACTTCCTCTTCTTCTCTTCCTCCCCTTGCTCTAGTTATACCTTTTGGGGTTGCGGTTTCAAGCCATCTTTTGTATGTTATTTTATCACTTGTGAGTAGCTTGATTTGTTTTAAGGTCTTCCCTCTTTTGATTGCTGCTTCTCTAATGTTGACTTCCCAAGTACCTCTGGGTCTTTCACAGGGCGTGTTTCATCCACATTTCATACCAAATATTTTTGAGGTCATTCTATTCAGAGGCACGTACCATTGAAGATGTCTTATCTCAACTGGTTTTAGAACGAATTCTTCCCAAATACTTCTGTCTCATGTTTTTCCAAACACGTTTCTGAGATATTTCATTTCCGATGCTGTCATCTGGGATCTGTGCTTATCCCATATTGCCCAAGACTCCGTCGTATTGTATAACACTCTCTTGCTTATTTCTTTTTTCCCTATAAACGTGTTATAAATTTGGTAGGCTGTATTTGCTTTAGTTGTCTATTTTTTATTTCCTCGTCTATTTCATGTACGGTATTTTAACTGTTGGGCGTTTGGTAGCTGCTTTCCATCTATTTGATTTAATATTTGTTCATCTAATTGTTGATAAACAGGTTATTTCGCGAGCCTCTGCCTACATCCTGTGCGTTGCATTTTCATTTGATATAGTTAAGTGTACTTCGTTTCCAGCAGTAGGTAAGTATTTTTTGTTTGTATGTCATTATGTCCTAAAATTGCAGCATCAAACGGTTGCACACTGAGTAGGTGTCACTCCTTCGAAAACCAACGGATATGTTAATTTTTGTCACAAATACTGTCCTATTTTGTAAGTAATGTTAGTTTTGTACTTTTCCAGAAACGTTGTATAGGTACATCTACTTTATAGAGAGCCTTTCGGGCAAGAATAACCAATCTGGATTTTTGAGCTTTGAACAATGATTCTGCAGGGCTTTACATGATTGAATGTGCTGGTTCACAAGATTTTTTGCTACTTCGAGTACTTTGTTACAGCTGTTGGGATATGTCCCACGTTTATTTTTAGGTGACAAACCACTTTTAACAAGAACTCTGAAATCCCTATCATTGTGGAGCTCAAAAATGCTTTAAAACGGACTGGAATATTTTCGTTATTAACCCATACTTTGAAGGTATTCACTAAACTGTTTGCAAACTTTGTTGCAATTCAATCGGCATCAGATGATTCATTTTTAGATCAATTTTCTTTAGTGGGTTTTCTAGGAAGAGGAGCATGAAACGGCCCATCTAAAAAAGTGTCTTGCTCATTCTTCGTTGTCATTCCATTAAGCTGTTGAAATAAAGTTTGTCACGTGCCTCTCCAAATTTTTTGAAAGCATTTCAACCTCGTCATCTAAATCCCAAATATCCTTTTATAAAAAGAATTTAAGTACTAGAATGCTAAACACATATAGCTGACACATACTTGCAATCTAGATCTGTATTTCTAGCGTGTACTGCTTTTCCAACATGATTAATGTGAGCTTCACCTGTTACTTTATTCGTTCTTACCACTGCTTCGTTTTTTACATTTTTCCTTTCTACGCCGTGGGATTATTGTCATCCATATAGTTTTCCGAATCGTTCATTCTTGCACCCATTTTTGTTACCATGTTAAAAGCACTAATCTCACAAATTGACAGATTTGGACAGGCTTATCGAAGGTTATGTTACTCGATGTGGTTTATTTTGTCTAGCACTTTTCTGGCAAAAACAGCTATTGTCTTGGATTATGACAGTTTTTGTAGAACTGGCCAAACTTTGGAAAATTATAATTTGTGACTAAGGCGATTTTTGCCGAACCCGGCCGCCCTGAAATTATGTAATCCAATGTAACTCTAAGGTTATAAATCCCAGGGGTTTGATAAAATTCTAATGGTAAATGGCCATTGCAGTCGACGTACGTTGAGATTCTCGGCATGCGCAAGCCAAATACACAAACATTTTTAGTATTATTATTGCAAGAGCAATGTCCCTGAGTCGCATCACGCTGTTCTTGAAATTAAAAAAAAGTTTTTATTAGATCGAATGCTCTTGTGTATTTTTTATGAATTGCAATAAAGAACAACAATTTACTTGACCAAGTTTCGAATTTATTTAATACTTATTAGACCCAACTTTTAGTGCTAGGATTTTCAGGTATTTAAGAACAATATTATCATACCACAAACATGCCACCATATTGAATTATTTTTCAGTGGAGAACTAAATTTTAAAAGATTTAGTTGCTCGTTTAAACTAAAAAGTTATCAATAATTGACACTATAATGATCAATGCCATCTTGTTAATCTCTAAAGGATCTTCTGAGTCTTCCCCTTTTTCTTCTTCCTGCTGGGCTCCATTCCGTCACCTTTTCTACCCATCGCTGAAGTGCTGCTCTTCTAACGTGATCGTACCATTGTAGGCGTTTTCCTTCGATGTAAGTAAGCATGTCTTCCTTCACTGGTATCCTCTTCCGTATTTTTTCATTAGAAGTCCTTGCTCGTCTTGTTACTCTGTTACATCTTCTCCAGTATTCCACCTCCGTGGCAGTAATTTTATTCTGATCTCTTTTTTTATAATCCAATTCTCTGCACCATCTGTCATAATACTTTGTCTTACGGCATTAAAGGTCGTCTTTTTGTGTTCTTTGTGATGTGTGTACCCCTGGAATTTCATTTAATTGTCTAATGTATGATCTAGTTTATCCTAGCTTGTTCTTCGCATCTTCTATTGTCCCTTCATTTGAAATAGTAAATCCTATATACTTAAAAAAGAGGGGGGCTTTTTCCTTTCATTTTAATGTCTTCTGTGATTTCCAAATCAGTGACATCATTCGTTTATGGAACCAGTTTTGTCTTATTAAAATTAATTTCCAATCCGTTTTTTAAATATTTTTCAGTAGGTTTGAGAACCATGTAGTTAAGGTCCTCTTCATCCTGTGCTATTACCATCAGCAAAACTTAAGGTGTAGATGTGAACATTTCTAACCGGGATTTCCTTGTCTTCGCATCTTAAAAAAAATAGGCGATTGTAGTAATCCTTTGGATGTTTTAAATGCCTGTCCGATCCTATTTTTCACTTTTACCGACACCATTTTCTCTTCGTATAAATTTACCTAAGTTTATTTATTCTAAAATATTCAACAGTTATTATTCATAGATATTTACAGATGTATGAAAATTACATTTTTAAATCTTAATTTTAAAAATAGCTTTGTAAAGGGTTTTTAGTAATTATTATTCTTTGAACATTCCGTAGTCTTTAAGGTGACTTCTACCCTAAGATGACGGAATGTGTTTCTATAAAAATAAAGCATTAGGTTTTGAAGAATAACTTTGTAAGAACTCATTCGTTCGGGAAATACTTTTAGTGAGTTTAGTTAAGTAAATTAATTTAGAAAATTCACTAGAAACTCTGGGTTATTCATAAAATAATTTGATTATAAATAAATGTAGGTCTATAGATTTTTGGATTAAGTATAGCCTGTGAGAGTAATCACACACGCACACATATGCTCGTACCCAATCCCTAAGGAATTGGAAATCAATTTCCCAGATTTTACCCTGAAGCTCCAAATCTAACTTGATTAATCCATCATTGTCCTAGTAACATCGCGTGTTATTAATTCCCGGCATAAAATTAATAACTTCCCGGTTTATTTCGTTATTCGACTTTAACAGTAATCGATTTAAAGTTCACGTACGATTTAGATCGGCTTTAATATTTAAAATTTATATTGCGATGCAGTTTATTAATGTTGTCTAGACTGAATTTGATTTTATAAACAGAAACGGTATCAACGTGCATGCGATATTAAGGGTCTAAAAGTCGTATCTCTTTATCGCCGTTAACTGCATGTGGTCTGAATTTATCAATATCCATTGTTCGGAATCTAAACTAAATAATCCATTCTGTGGTATGGTGTGTGCCGTAGCCCCTCACGTTATTTATCAATATATGGCTTAAATTAGCGGTTTGCAGACAAAGAGCCATAAACTCCAACAAAAAGATTCATTATTTATTCCTATTCAGTTTCGCCAATTTCATAAAGTAGGGGATTTTATGTTCATGGAAATCAGAGGAAAGAATGGAAAACTGATTACAGGAATATGATAAATACAGCGTCGATTTCGGATTAAAATTCTCGCATCTGTTACTGCTCGCTTTAAAATGTAACCTTGTCTCCTTCGATATCTGAAAACAAAAACTGTATTAATATTAAAATTAGGACGGACGAAATTATTCCGTTTGTTTCCGGTCGTGCAGATTTGTATTCAAGTAAATTACTTAAATTTCTGTTGTTTACCATTCTTTAGCTTAGTCGGACAAATTTAATTACGAACATTCTTTGTTAATTAAAAGGAGTAATGAATTGGAAAAAGCAAATATGAAAAGCACCCCCCCCCCCATGTTTCGTTTTAAATCCCCAATTTAATTTATGTACAAGTTCTTTAATGAAAGAACTCGAAGAAATTTCAATTCGATATTGTTCAGTTTTATAAAGTTTTGCATCCGATTGTCTTTTATGTAGTACCCAAGCTAACGTACATGGATAAGACTGTAAATTCGCAATGTGGCTCAACGATCTTGTTAAATGCCATTGTTTGAAACGGTTTCTGTTCGATTGTAGATTTATGTTGGTTGCACTTCTGTGCACTTGGAATTTAGATTGTGTTATTTGTGAAATAACGTGCCCTGCTTCAATTACAAGTATTGAGTGTTTTGATTTATGGTATTGTTTAGTTTAATTGAATAAGTGAAGGATGATTTTTCAATTCCTTACAATATTTTATTAAAAATCTATTCGGCATTAATATTTTCTAACAATTTAACTGAGATTTATTGGCTCTCGCCATACACAAGTAATTTTTGGAATGAAATATATGTTGAGGAAACTCAATTTGGAAAATTAGAAATTGTATTTTCTAATAATTTACAGAAAGTGCTATTCTTCTCACAAAACTTTAAACAAGTTCTTTTGATACTAAAGTGCTTTCAATCTGAAATTTCGTGCACCAATAGTTTCAGACATAATACGGATTTTATTTGTTTACTCTTTTCGTGGCGTTCTTACATTCCTTGTTGAGGTATTGTTAATGATTCTAGATGTATTCAACTTGATTTTATTTATTTAGCGCATGGCATTTGTAGCCAAGAGATCACGTAGTGAGAGTTTGGCTGCCAGTGGTGCATCAAATTATGATGATAAAATTTATAAACAAACTAAGAAAAGTTACTATTTTCAATGACAGCAATAACTATGCTGCAGCATAAAGATTTTTTTCTAAATTATTCTCTTAACTAAAGCTGCTCATTAACTACCTACACATTATTTTTACAGCAACTGCAAATTATTATATTTTTGGGCCACAATGTTCTTTACAAACAAAGTTGGTACAATTGTCGCATCTAGTGCTAAACTGTTTATCCACAGAACGAGGGCAAATTTTACAATTCTAGATTTGATGCAGATTCTTGATTAACATAATTAATTATCTTCTACCTGTATTTCATCAGGTTTACCATTTAGGAGATTATCGAAATAAATTCCCCATTGTTCCAGCCTTCCTTTTCCATTGTAAATCGTGTTACCTTATGTATTCTTAATTGCCATTTCTAAGTTTATCTTTGTTCCTTTTCCTTTGCGAATTTCCCTGTAGAACTTCTTATTTTTTCTGGATCTACTTCTATAATATTATTGTAAAAATGTCGATTTTATAAAATGTCGGGTGTGTTACTTATCTAAGACCATTCAAGCTTTACGTTTTAAAATTTCCACCCTGTATATACAGCTGTTGATGCTACAGTATCTTTATTCTAGCATTTGGGTTGTGACGTCAACTTGCCCCGCCCAAAAACTGTTTAGACACGCGTTCGTGCGCGGTAGGGAATGAAAACCTAGTTTAGAAAGAGATGAAGTATAGTTGGATTGTGAATTTATCAACAGCGCGTTGACGTCACAACCCATATTGTATGTGTTTTGGCTGTCTCAGAATGTTTAGCTTCGGGCTTTTAAAAATGACATTCAGTACATGTTTGTTGTTCGATGTAATAATAAATGGTTCTTTAGAAGTCTCCTTTCTGGTTGTTACGATTCCTTTCGGACCAAATACTACGAAAGTTGTTTTAGTTAGTCGTGAGTACTTCGCCACTAGTTGAGAAAATTAAGTTAAACATGAAACTAAACTAGTAAAAACAACGTAGGCTACATGGCTTCCGTTTTAAATGAAATAAAAGTTTTGTAAAATTGAAAGCCAGTGCCACACGCTTTGATACTTAAATTTAGAAAGTAACAAACGTTGTATTCCCACTTGGTGGGTTAAAATATTTATAAGTTATCTTGTGATGTTAGAAAATTTAAGACTTTAGTGAATAATTACAAGTGAGATAATTTTGACTGTTCGTTTTCATGAAATTTCGGTTCAAGTTATAATTATTTATATCAGTTGGTATATATTTATAAAACGTAATGACGTAAATAAGTAAACTCCCTGGACGTATTAAAATATTTTAAATTAAATTAAAAATTTGTGTCGGGGTATCCACTTTAATTTCGTATTTCCACCCCACGCATACACATGCTGTATCTAATATGAAGACATTTCGGGAGCGGACATCAAAAAATGTCGTATTACTTTACTTAAAAGCAAAGCAGAAGCAAGATAACAAGGTTATGTACAAATACGCAAATTCATTTGAATATTCAGTACTCAGCTTTCGAAATTCCTCAAGAGACGAGCTTAGTCAAACCTTTCATTCTATTTACATTTTGCACGACAAATTAATGCATGCTAATTAAATATCTGCCGGAATAAATTAGTGCCAAGTATGTCAATTTGAATTAATTATCTCCCTTTAATAGCGAAAAATTAAAAGGCGCGCCTCAAATACTATGTTTACCTTAGAAAAATATTAACCGCGGTGCGAAAGTTTCGGCTTCGAATTAATTAATAACCAAGCTTAATGATGTTAACGGAACAGGGGTGAGACGAGGAGGGTGCGGCGACAATTAGAAGAACATCACCTCCAGGTAACGTAAATGTAACATCGCCAGGGGTATGTGATGTAATGTAATTAATGTGTTTGTATGATTACGTGCATGATTGCAATTGCGTTGGGTTGTGGAGTCGCACTTATTGATCTCACGCACGTCCCTTGAGGTCTTTAAGAGGGTTTGGACAGACGGGGTGGAGCGGTCTGTCTCAAGGGTACTTCACTATCACCATCATTCACCCGAGAATAGAAGTAGTCGTCCTGCAGAGGCACTAAACCATAAATAATTCGAATTTTCAGGTTTTATAAAAATTTTACATGCTCTAATCGAAGCAAAAAAAGGAAAATGGAAGGGCTGTATACAAAGTGAGTGCACTTTCCTCTCCAAATATAAATTTAAAGCGTAATTTTCGAAAAAAATTCAGAGTTTGAAAGCTACATTTTACGCTTGATTTATGTAAAGAACGATAGTCAAATACCTATATGGTTTTGTCAATATGTACACTAGTGATTTTAACGTTTTTCAGCTCTTCGGCTAGACGCAAACGATAGTTTCTAATTTAGGTTTTAATGTTGTGATTTATAACTTTTTCTGTTTTGCGTTTTACATCTACTAGAACTGAAAACACAAATTAGGGTATTCAGAAAGAGCTTAAAATAAAAATAGAAAACTGGAAACTTCAATAGCACTTTCTTTTAGTAAAGCAGTCCAAATTAAAGGGTAATAAATCCTTTTTACCTCTCTGAAAAAAGTTAAAATTACGCCACCAGCTGCAGTAAAACGCAAAACTAGCAAAGCTTCTGTAATTGCTGCCTGTCAAAATGTTTCTCCAATATTTTGTAATAAGTGCTTCAAAAGAACTTATTTCTAATTTTAAAAATGCCCAAATTGATATGAAACTTATTAAGTTTCAGAATTTAATATTTGAAAACTTAAGCTTTCGAATTTTAATTTCGAGGTAAATAATTTCACCAATTATACTTATTTCAGCGTTTCTTTATTCTATGTTTCCAAAATGAATATTAAAGTTTAATTTTCAAAATAGAGAACTTTTCAGATTCGTTGTGACACCGAAAATTTTCATTTTTAATCACGAGTTGAACTCACCTTTAAACTCAAATTTTCAACATAAAAATTCGGAAAATGATATGAAAATTATATCAGTTTTTAAGTTTCCAAATTACACATCGACTCTTTCAATTTTAATTTTGAACTTCAGGATAGTTTCACAAATTATGTTTAGATTTCTGCCTTCTGAAGACTCATCTACTTCTAAATTTAAAATTTTGCATTTTCACAATGGAGTATTAAAATTTTACTTTCAGGATAGAAAGCTCTGAGCTTTCGGTTTGCCATCGAGAATTTTAATTTTTAAACGGGAGTTGAATATTCCAACAATTAATTGGAAGTTTCGAATTTCGAACTTTAAAATTCGGAAATTGATAAGAAAATTATACAAACTTATGAGTTCCAGAATTACACAGCGAAATATTTTGACTTGGGTTCATAACCTTTCTAATTTTCAATTTCAGGGTGAATAGTTTCACCAATTATATTTCAAAATTTGACTTTTGGGTTACGAATATTAAACTCAAAATTCCAGCCTTGAATACTTTTAAATTGAACTTTAAAGTAAGAAAACATCGTTTTAAAATATTTACGTTTTCAGAAATAAATATTGAAATTAAATTTTCAACTTTCAGCATGATATCGAATACTTTAATTTTTAATCGAGAGTTGAATATTTCAACAATTCGAAATTCCAATCTTTAACCTTTAAAACTTCAAACTCCGGAAACTAATGTCAAAATTATATCAGTTTATAACTTTCAGAATTACTCACTTACCAAAATATCAAATTTAATTTGATTCTGCAAGCTCTCGTATTTTAGGTTTTGGGGTAAATATGTAGTTTCAGCAATTATGTTTCAGATTCGGACTTATAAACTCAAATTTCCAGCTTTGGAATCAAAATCAGTTCTTTGATTTTAAAATTAAAAGCATCGTTTCAACGGTTTTATATTTTTACAATGGGATATTAAAGTTTAATTTTCAGAATACAACGTTTTCAGCTTTAGAGTTTCATTTTTAATCGCGCGGCTAACCACTGAGATGGCCCGGGTTCGATTCCCAAGGTCACACATACGCCAAAAACACCCGACCGCTTCCCTCGGAAAGCAATGGCAAACCATCGAGGTATTTCTGCCTAGTAAGTCCTCTCTGGAGTAGAAGTGCAAGCACTTCCGTGATTCGGAGCCCTCGTTAAGCTGTAGATGCCCTATGTCTGTAGGCTACTTGACACGCACACCACAGACATATGGAGAGAAGATCGGCAACGCCCTGTAAAGCGCACGCTTGAAATTATGATACTATAGTTTATATAAATCCAAAATTAATTTCAAAATACAATAGAAATAAAAATATTTATGCTTCTACCGTGTATTAATTTAGCCTCTCATTTGGTAATTTGAATTTTTTTTTGTATTATTTTTTAAAGCTTTAAAATTTTTAAATAACAAATACACATTAAGTTAAATATTTTATAGTTGTTTGGTGTTTATAGATAATCCTAATAACTTCAACAATTGCGCCATTTTCCTAACAGAAATTCTCATGAAAAAAGATATACAGAACTAGGTAATAATTGTGATATTTGTGTAATGTCCCAAAAACTCTGCGGCATTAAATAATTAATCAAACAAAAAAAAGGATTCATTGATGAATTGTTAGTACTTATATTCGTTTCCAACACCTAAATATACAGTTTTGCTTACTTTAGACAATCATAGTAAGTATATCTAATATTGGTGAAAAGAGAGAAACTCTACAGAAGATACAACGCCTGAAAAAAGGAAAGAAAAAGGCTTACAGTAAAGATAGTTAGTAGAGAATGAAAGTTTTCTTCAAAGCTCGAGGGATTTGTATAGAATACAAATGGAGGAAAAAATTCATTTGTTATTGGTTCACTGCGAATTGTTGAGGTAAATAGAAGTGCGTGAAAAACGCCTTTCCCCAAATTTAACTTGTATATTTCTTGAAACTTCGACCATTATCGCACTTCAATGTTATTTAATTCATCTGTTACGAAGCAGATAAAAGATAAAAGAAAATCCGGTTAACATTTTAAGGATTCTATACAGAATTTCGCGTTCTAAAATGTTGGTTGGGAAATTTTCCGCAAAATTATTAAGACTCGTAATCTCTCTTGGTCTCTCGACGATGATAGCTTCAAGCATTTCGTATTTATAGTTCTCCCGTAATACGCAGATTACGAAACTCGAGCATAATTTCCAGGGGTATCTTAGACTGTAGTTAATTGTGTTCGCATCATACAACTCGGGCAGATTATACGCGGCACTTAAAATCGCAACAAAATAATCTCATTGTTAGTACGCAACGCTTTTCGGTTTTAATACAATGAAAGTAAATTCTCTAAAATCCTGTCGGCTTATTATGAATTCCTCGATTTTAAGCATGAATATGCAAGTTATATCTGTTTTCAAAGGGTCAAGTTGTTTAACTCCGAAGCCGTACAAGCTCAAAGGGCGTATTGTTATACGCAACGCATATAACTCCTCTAATCCTGGGATGAAGGGTCACCTGATATCAAGGATCTGTTGCAGAAGTCGTATTTAATTAGAATTCTTTCCCAACTCCCTCTACGCCCTATTGAATTTTGGACGACCCGGAAGACTTCTTATATTTTTTACGACGTTCGAATACTTGACTTGACTTTGTTAAAGCTAAGAAAATAAATAGAATTAAAATAGTTTATTTGTTTAGTTAAACCATTTTTTGCTTGATTTTATAAAGCAATTTGTAGGAGAGGATTAAATTCTTCATAATTTTCTGATTTTCTAAAAAATTTCAAGCTGTTTTTAATTTTTCAAAACTTTACTGCAAATTATCAATAAATCACGAGTTCGTATTTGAACAATATAGTTGACCGTAATTTAATCCATATTTGGACAACAGTTGGCCATATTTTCTATTTATTATATTGCAATGGGGTAACGGATTTAAACAACCTGCCTTTCTTCGTCTCCTGCTTTCCATTTTTCCTCTTTGTCTTCTTTTTCGTCCTGTTCCTGCTCCGCCTTCTTCTTCTTCCTCATCGCTCCCTTCTTCCTCCTTTGTCAGCTGTTTCTCATCTTGCGGATCTGAATCTCTCCAAAGTTTTGACAACCGTCACGATTTTGTTATTTATAAAACCATTATTTAAGCTTCTTCTTCTTTTAGAAACGCTTAGCTTTTTATTTTTCGGAAGAAAAATATATTTTTCAAGGGCACTGTCTAAAGTTTCAATTTAGTTATTGATAGCTTTCTTAAACAAAACGACGGTGATTGATAAAGTCACAAGTCAGTCCTATCTTAAAATACTGAATTCGAATTTTCATCATTTAAAATCGAATTTTGCTATGCATATTTTGGATATTAAAAACATTCAACTATGAAAAATTTACTATGAATAATTTTATAAATGCAAATGTTTGCAATGTTGGTTTCCAGTGGCGTGATAAATTGAAAATTTTCAGAATTTAAATTATAAACATATTATTTTAATTTTAAAAACACGAGCCTTTGTTATCGTGAATTATTTAAAAACCAATTAATTTTAATTAAATGTCCAAAGGCGGTTGCGGTTATAAAAACATCAAAAACAAGATAGGTGTAAAAACACGGTTGGGTAGACAAATATTAATTCTTTGCTTTGTTATTAAATGCTAATGCTAATGAATTAAAACACGCAATTCGGTTAAATTGAAATGTACTAAAATTAACTCTGCATGTTGGGCGTAAACAATAACGAGTTGTTTGTCTTTGACATAATATATTTGTTTTTAAATTTGATATTTTTTATGTTAAACCTTGAGCTTTCAGGAGAAATAATGAACATTTTTATTTGTAATTTTTCAAAGTTGATTATTATTTCATTTGTACGGGAAACGTGTGCTAAATGGTAATTTACTTTAACTCTTTAAACTGAACACTTAATAAGAGAAAAGAGTCTGAAATTTTACACGAAATGAATGCGAGATTAGATAAAAAACAATACAAGCACCTAGTTCCGTAGGGGCTTTTATAGCGTCCATTTTTCAAACTAAATTGTCTGCCACGAAACTTTAACTTACGGTCCTAGGTAGGTAATACTCCATTTGACATAGGTTTAATTCCGATTTTTAATTTTCACGATCTATAATTGCTAAATTCTACCATTTTTTGTAGAGGACTTTTTCGGAGGAATTTTAAAGGAACTTTTGAAGCGTTTACGTTAATTCACATCTTATTTAATTACCATAACCTCACTTTGCATGTTCAGAAAGGGGTAAATGTGTGCAAATTGATAAATTAGAAACGGAACAATAGGAGAGTAGGCGTTTAGGTAGGTCAAACACTGAGGGTAATGCAAATTGTTACAAAGGAGAGTTCGATATCAAACTGACATGAATATTGATACTTGCCGTTGTTGATTTATTGGAGTGTAACACCCAACCGATTAGTATTATATTTTAGTAAAATATTATGAAGTGTAAATCGAAGGAAGTTTCTATCAAAGAGGATTGCAAAAAGTTTTATGTTATATTAGAATTTCTTCAATCTAGAGTGGCCTAAAGGTGAAAAAAATTTGAAAAACATTTTTGCAATATACCGTTCATGTTATTAAGTGGGATATAAAATCATTATTATTGGATTTGAAAAATGATTATTAATTAGTATTTATAAGTTTGTTTAGAAGAAAACCGGGACAACGAAGAGAATATAAGAATTTTGATGAATTGGAACATTTTGAATTTGAGTTTAGTAATAATGGTAAATGGAATTGGAAAATGGAGGAGATTAAATTTTATTATAAGAAGTGAGAATCATAACAAAGAAGCATTAAAAAAAACTGTGAGTGTAAATAAGTTTAATTTTAAGTTAGGGAAGATAGGGAGCGTTCAGTTGTAATAAATCCACATTGTGTTTAATTGAATATGAAGAACCTCAGTAACGACCCTGTAATAAAGAGTTTTCATATAAGCATTAATGAAGATAGCGTAATATTATTTAACATTTTATTTTAAATTACAACAACAGTGCGTACATTACAATATATTGTGATACCTGTAACAGGACTTTAGACCGGCCCATCGCTGAACAATCGCTCTCCATATCTTCCTGTTTTTCGTCGTTTTCCTCTAGTTCCGCACATTCCACTCCTTTAAATCCGTTGACCCTTGTCCCATAGCATATTTCTTGAAAGCTCCTTTATTCTTCTTCCATCCGGCAGCCTTTCGTTATGTCCCAGACATGTTAGTCGTCTGGCTTTTATATGGTTACTGATCGTTGCTTCTCGATATAACTCTGTTACTTCTTTATTTCATCTGCGTACCCAGCCTTCCTCTGCCTTTCCTCCTCCGTATATTTTCCTAAGAGCCTTGGGTTCTTATATCTCCAGTCTGGCTTAATTTTCGATTTGCGCCCACACTTCGTATCCATCTGTCACTATTGGTCTTAGCACTGACTTATACACCTCCACCTTCGCAGTGCGCGACACTTGTTTGTCCTTTAGAAACGTAGTTAGTGCCCCCATTGCCTTGTCTGCTTTCACTAACCTAGCCTCTATTTCGTTTGTTTCATTCCATTTCGCTGTTATTAAGGTCCCCAGATATACAAACTGTTGGACTTCTTCTATCTGTTCCAATTCAATTCTTCTTATTCCTACCACCACTATATTTCTCTTTCCTCTCATTGCCATATAGTTTGATTTATCTTCGTTAGTTCTTAATCTAGCCCTCCTTGATGTGCCTTCTAACCTTCCAATTTGCTTTGTGGATTCTTGATTTTCAAATTTCATGTCTGTTTTTCTCATTATTCCTTCCAAGGTAATATTAAGGCTCTAATTGGGAAAGTAAAAATCGAAACATTATGTTTAACTGGTTGCCTAAATACAATTTTATTTTTGCGATATAAATGTTCAATAACCATCTACGAAAAAAATCTATTAGAAGACCTCAGTAGACCGTGCTAATAATTATCCATTTGTTCAAACTTTTTTTGGTTTCGATCACAAATAAATGAAAGAAACTGCAGAAATTATAGGACGTTTTCAATTAATTACAGCAAATTAATTGACCTTTTGACACCAACATATCACCACATCACTACCTTGCCTTCTACAGAACCTTTATAAGTGTCGATCAGCTCTTCAAATTTAATAATAAAGCCAAAAAATATTGCGATTTTTGTCAATATTTCCGTTAAGGAAAGTAGAGCCTTAAAGAGTATGATTGAGAGCGGGCCTTAAACCTCTGTTTATTGCAAAACCTGATAACAGATTTCATTTGCCTTCACTTTGCAAACTAAATTTCTGATAGTCATTTTCGATAATTTTATTAATTTTTCTAGTATCTCTCTCTCTGTATCTCTCTTATAATATCATACATGTATTCTCTCTCTATTGCACCGTATGCTTTTCTTTGGAAGTAAAAATGTTGTCTGTTGCCGATCGGTTTCTTCTAAAGCATCCTTTATATTCTCCTATTTTACTTACGGTATATTCCTGTAGTTTGTCTTTAAGGCACGTCTCCAACACCTTGTAGGTCGTATCTAACAGCACTATACCTCTGTAGTTTTTGCAATCCATTTTGCCGCCTTTTTTATGTAGGGGTATAATGATTCCCTTCTTCCAGGTAACTGATTTGCTCTTTTAATATTCTTTATATTAACTGTGTTATCATATGGCTCAGAGCTCCATACCTCAATAGCTCACTCTCGATTCCGTCTTCACCGCCACTTTTCCTGTTTTTCAACTTCTTTCAGATATTTTTAATCTCTTCCATGGTAGGCATTTCAACAATCTCCTCATTTGGTGCATGTTCTGCTACATATTTTCTATTTTCATTTTCTTCGCTATCCAACATATCCCGGAGGGATTCCTTCCTTCTCGCTACTATTTTTTGTTCATCTCCAATCAAATTCCCCTCCTTATCTTTACAGAATAGTGGAGGTGATACTTGTACTTCTCCGTGTGTCTTTCGTATCCCTCAATAAAGACTTCGTACTGCTTTTCTCTTACATTTTCTTTCAGTGTTTCGTAATTCTGCCTCATTATAATCTCTTTTAGCTTTCCGGTGGACTTGCACTTCTCCATGTGCATTCCTTATTCCCCGATGAGCCCGTTTGCAGCATCCTCTCACTTGCTTTCTACTTTCTATTGAGTCCCTGTTTGCATTCGTCATTAACCAGTTCCTCTTCTTTAAGTGGTTCCTTCCTCATCTTGTTTCTATAAACTTTTCATCACTTCCATTATTCCTCCACAGATGCATTTTCCTTTCTACACCTCTCCTCTTTTGATTCTTCTATTTTTTCCTGATATTCTCCCTCTTTCTTTCCATTTGTAGCTGCTTTTTATTCTATGCTCTCTTTCTTCTTTGCTTTATATATTCTGTCTTCACTATTTCCTTCTTCATTGGCATTCGCACTAGATAATAGTCCCACTCCATGTCAGCCCCTCTGCAACTTCTCGTATCCATTACATACTTTATGAAACATTTTTGTACTAATAGATACATCATGGTCTATTTGATTAGTCTTATTTCTTCCTGGTACAACACAGACTCCATTCTGGGCATCTCTATATTGAAAAGATGTACTTATAATCTTCATGTCCTTCGCTACAGCAACACCAATCAATTTTTGACAATTTTCGTTGCTCTCTTAACGCTTTCTTTATTTTCTTATTGTTGCTGTGTACACTTCTTCCCTTCCTATCTTGGTGTTAGAGTCCCTAAGTGTTACTTTACGTTTGTATCTTGGTAGTTTATCATAGTATATATAATATCATACTCTTTCTGATAGTGGACTAAAAATTTTTATTATAAGTTTTAGTTCCTTGTTAACCAACAAAGTGTTCTAAAAATACTTTGTCTATCTCCACTATTGGACAACACGAATACATCCATTTCTACTGCAGAATTGCTCTTTTGTTTCATTTCCTGGATCGCTACGATATCTAAATTATATCTTTGTGATTCTCTTTCCAAACTATATGCCTCCGCGTAGATTGTTTCTCTTACACTCAATGTTCCTGGTATCCAATATTTTCTCAAGTTCCTGATGTTTTTCCTTTTTCTCACCTTTCTGTGCCTGTTTTCTCCGATCATGCTGCATCTTTTCCTCCTTGATCCCAGCTCCTCAATTTATGCTATGTCAACCTTCAAATCCTTTTCGCTTTTTCTGGCCGTTTGAAGGCCGATCACTTTATTTTTACACATTTTCCGTTTTTCTATTTTTTCCTGTAGGATTCTTAATTTTGTGTATGGATATTTTCTTTCCTTGTCAATTTCTTCTTCGTCTTTTCTTATTTCCTTTATCATATTATTTAATTCTTCCATCCTACTTTTTATTCTAGTTCTAATTTTCAGATTGCAAAGTTTTCATCTTTGATAATAGCGACCGCAATTCTAAATGCGTTGTTTGTTATCTTTTCCGAATCCATTTCTCCGGATTTTCTTGCCTTGCCTATTTCACCCTAGCCCGGTTCGTTCTTATTTCTTATGCCCCACTAAACACGACCTCGCTCGGCCTTCGTCTAAACTGTGATAATGATAAAGAACTGAATTGTCAATACTTGCTTTAAAATGTACTAATTTCGGGTCCTTGCGACTTGTCCTGTGTGTACCTTTAGTGAGATTTATTATTTACCTTCCCTTCACTTTCTTGCTCACTTTCTCAAAATTTCACGAGTAACGGAGCCGCTTTATACGGTTATCGCGTTGAATTATCACCTTGTGGTGTGTACATTATTACATAGATAGGTTTGCTGCCATTTGAGTTGTAAATTGTTGAATTTTTAACCATACAGTTACTTTGTTTTACAAAGCAAAACTCTATCAAATTAATTAGATGCTAAAGAACATGCCTACTTTTTGCACTACTTTGAGGTCACCATAAAGTTCAAATTGCGTACTAACAAACAAGGATTAAATTAATTTGAAAATCAGATAATAAAGAATTAAAAAACACACATTTCCGGAAATTCTGCAGGCATTTTAAATCGATCTTGATTTATCGGCGAATAAATATTGGCTTTTTTCTGCTTCAAAACCCGTTTAAATATTTAAGCTTCATTCTTGTAGAAACAAAATAGGCTCAGGGAAATATCATAATTTTAAAAAGTTGAATTTGTATCGGTCTTTTATTCAAAAGTCTCCCCAACAGCTATAATTTCAGTAGGTTACATTTTTCATTTACGGATCATTAGTAAAAGCTCAGGAAAAAGCGTTAGAACAGTTTAAAACTATGACGTTAAAAATATTCAGAAGCAATTTATAATGTAATAAGGAAGCAAGAAAATTAGGTTCTAGTTTGCAAGAAAAAAACTTTCATCAAACACTTCTGGGTTTCTGAATTCAAGCACTGATACCGTTCTTCATTCACGGGCAATTGGAGGAGATCGAGGGATGAATACAGATTTGAAATATTACAATTCGCGGGCACGCGCCTCTGGGGATTCGAAATCCATACAGCTCGCGTTTGAAATCCACTTGTGTTAATTACAGAGCCATTCGTTAGCGATCCAACCTGTTTTTATCGGCTTGTATCTGGGTTTATATAGCCGACTTTGACAATGGGTCAACGTTGTGGACGTAGGTGCGAAGGTAGATTAAATAAAATGCAATTCAGGGTATTCTTCGTGAGAACGTCCGTTCGCGGCATCAATAGAACGAGCCTACGCACAACAAAACAGGTGGGATAAGGTTCTCTCCAGAGAACCTTTTGTTCGCATCGCCAGAATTGATAAGAATGAATGGTTAAAAACAATTTTGGACAGCTATACACATTTCAAACTTCCCCTTTTTTCAATGAATAATACGCAGACGCATAAAAGCGTTGATATGGCTTGTTTCTAATTTAAGTTGGAAAAATTAATACTGAAATGGCTATAAAAAGGAACTGAAATCATGTAAATATTAGTAGATATCTAAACTACACATATTTTTCAATAAAACCTGACAAATTGCGCATAAACGTACTTCATGGTTTACGTTTATGATTGAGAATAAATAAAATTCTTGAATTATCCAAAGCAATAAAAACAATCAAAACCAAAAGTTCGGAAAACCTATGTTAATCATCTCCTAAAAGCACACAAAACATAATTTTTTCTGGTCTTCTTAGATCACAGTTAGTAGCATTTCAAAGACGACTTTCTCTGGCCTACAACTCAGTTTTATTAGTAATAATACCAACATAATTAACATAGGTTAAAACCATGGCCTACACTGCCTACAGGACCTAAAAATTTTAGCCTTTAGAGTAAAAACCTACATTCTCGAAAGCTACTTGCCTTGTCTTTCTGATTTACCTTTCTCTCCAGTTTTGAAAAAGTATTCATGTATCAAACGAAGTCAGCCATAATACTTAACAACTAACAAAACAAGCTTTCAATAATGCTTTTATAACAGATGCACTTCATAAACAATCAATGACAGATAGGTTTTAAATTAAAACAAACATTAATAATGCATTCTGGCTGGTGAATTGCAATACCTACCTACTTACCTAATAGTAATTAGTAATCAGTGCAGTCAATAGCAGTTTGAATATAATTACAGAATACTTTAATTAATTTCAGTTGCGCCTTGCAATTAGTAAATTAATAAAACAAATAATCAAATTATTTATACCTTCAATTACATCCTGTGATATATTTATGAACCTATGCTTAGGTACTGTTTATTCATTTGTAATAGATTAAAATTTCTTATGAACAATAATTGAAGCCTGACCTAGAGGGTCTAACTCCTTAAAAGGTGGTAATTAAATATTAAATCTTAATACTAATACTAATGGATTCAATCAGTTAACATGTGATTTAATAGTTACCCGTGGAGTTACCAGATTGAGCAGCAAAGAATGCCTAATTTCCGAATGGTAGGCTGGCATCTTGATAGGCAACAAGAAATTTGTTGAGTGGCGCTGCAGTACTTATAAATGCAAACGCGGCGAAATCAAATAGTGCATCAAAATAAACAAAGTATAACAGTTACTAAGCAGGTGGATTTTAATTTAAATTTAATTTAATAAAGTGAGGTTTTATTAAACCTTCATTTGATTGTCTAATTTTCAATCAAATGGAAATTTCTTTTGAATTGGTGTTATATTTTTTGAAATTCAAGAATTTGCCCCGAATAAATCAAGGGCTAATAATGCGGAATTGATGTCGAGGGCTTTACTTTTTTAAGTATAAATGGTTGTTCACTGCTTCTGCATTTGTTTATTTATTTATTTTTGTAAAATGTAATCCATCAAAGTAATTTCATAAATCGATATGGAAAATCTAACCTCCTTTCGTTAAATTTAAACCTTCATTAACAAATTATAACTTAAATAATGAATATGTTCCTTTTCTGAAGTAGTTTATTTTGTGATACTAAAATTTCTATTTTTAATTTACTCAAACGGTTTAAATAATCAAGATAAAAATGTTATCCTGGAACTATCTCATTGAATGAGATTTTGTATTTTTCCACAAAAAATAGCAATACCTTCAAACCAAATTAAAAAACTTGAAACTTGAAACTTTAATAGCTATGTAACAAACTGAAATAATTCCAAGTACCTACTACGAAGGAGTTAAAGTTCCTTAATTTCCCAGTAGGAAAATGAACTTGTAAAATTACACAATCTTCGTAACTCTATCACATTTTGTATTTCTTTATAGTTTTTCTTTGTGGCTCTCCTCACATTTTCTGTTTTTAAATTCCTAGAAGTTATTAACCTTACACATACACATCTAACATGATTTGACGAGACCCGCAAACTAACGTCGGTCTCAGACACCAACTGAAAAAAACTAGGCCTCAAATTAGAAAAATGATTAGTAGACATTTTTTATGTTTAATGTAGGGTATCAGTATGAGTCTAATCTATTTTTTACTTTTATTGAGCAGTTTTAAACGATACAAACTTATTTTAAAGTAAAGAAATCATAAAAAAACTAGGGAAAAAATCAGGAAATTACAATGCACCTCTTCTGTTTGGAATTCAAAAACAACATAACGTTCTTGAAACATCAGCAGTTTATAAAACCACAACGAAACTGTATCTATTAATGCAACTGAAACGCTACTGTTAAAGTTTATCCGCAATTTAGATGAATTCCTTATAAAAGGGGCTTAAATGCTCCAAACACATGAACTTTTTGCACTTATGGCAGCTATGTTGTAACGTAGTAGTTATTTCCAAAAGTAATGTTAAAAGTTGGCCAAAATCAGTTGATTAAATTTAGATAGTAGTACCAACGTGATGGTGTACTTAACCAGCTACGGCACGTGGGGGTTAGTTTCTGCGAGAGGTTTCATATCTAAAGTCTGATTCATAACATAACATATATTGTCCGAACTATGATTAACTTTTACAAAATATTATTTAAAGTTACAGGTAAACACTTAGACATTCGTGCATCCGGTATTAGTTGTTTGGTCCATTTTGCCTTTGCGTCCAGCCTTTGCCATTTTTCCTGCCATTTATTGATTGTGTCTGCTTTTATATGGGCCTCTTCTTTGTTGTCCATACGTTGCCTTTCATCAGCAAATAGTTCTAAGGGTGGTACTCCTGTTATTACTTGGAGTGCTTCTAACGACGTGGTGCGGTAAGCACTGCATATTCTCAACAAAGTTATTCTTTGTACATGCTCCTGTACTGTGCCTACTTCATTGCTTGGCTCCATGTAGGTGCGCCATAAAGCAGTATTGAATACACTGCAGACGCCAGGATCTTTCTTATGCTGCTCCGTGGTTCCCCTAGGTTGGGCATTATCCTAGATAATTGGGTCGCTGTTTTTTCTGACTTCTTTTGTAATATACTCAATATGGTTGGTCATTCTGGTGTTATAGTCCAGGTAGATCCCCAACTATTTTATGGCTTTAACTGTTGCTACCTCCTACTTCGACAGTTAATTCTCTTGTCGTTCTTCTGGCTACTAGCAGCACCGCTTCTGTTTTTCGGGGCGCCAGCTTAAGCTTCTTTCTCCTTATCTCTTTTGAATTCTTATTACTGCCGTGTTTATTTTATTTTGTTCTGTTGCTGTCCTCCTACATGCTACTACGGCGAGGTCGTCGGCGTAACCGATCAATACAGCATCCTTTGGCATTTCAATTCTTAAGATGCTATCCTAATGTATGTTCCATAGCAAAGGACCAATTATGGACTCTTGTGGGACCCCACGCGTCACTTCTATCTCATGTTCTTGGCCCACTTTCATCTTCCTGTTCGTGAAATAGCTACAGATCAATTTTATCAGATAAGTCGATATCGTTTTATGCTTCAGTTCATTTACGATGCCTTCCCATGTTGCACTGTTGAAGGCGTTTTGGATGTCAAGTGTAACCTTTGCGCAAAATTGCCTTGTTCTGAAGTCTCCCGTGTTTGCCTCTCTTGCAATGTTCTTCACTCTTTCTATAGCGTCTATTTTAAAGCGGCCTTTCCTGAATCCAAATTGTAGCTCTGCTAGTCCCCCTTTCTGCCCAATCTCTTCTTTAAGTCTTTGACTTGTGAGCTTTTTAAACAATTTGCCTGCTGAATTTAGCATATATAGCGGGCATTTATTGTAAACTTAGGAGTACAGTAAGCAACTGATATGGTTAATAGTCCGAAGCAACCATCTGCAAGTATACTGGTTTCCTGCAGGTACTCTTTTTGATATTTATAGTCACCGTACATGCATGGGCAGTGCCATCAGTGTGAATGATGTTATAAATTAAATATTTTGGGAGTCTGAAGAAACTTCTGTTGGCGGAATGAGTTCAGGTTGTGTTTTATAATAAACGTTTTTAACTTGTCAGCATGTTGTGTCAGCCCGTTGGCATTCCATAAGGTCATCTGTTAACATGGTTGTTAAAAGATTTAACAAGATTTAACTCAGTGAGGGTTTTCATCATTTCTTTTAGTTCAGAGAAGTCATTTAAAGGAGCATTGCCATTTTGAGTAATACTACTATTGCTTGGTACCTCTGGTTGTTGTCTATTATTTAATAAATCATAAGACATATCAGGTTGAGTGATCCTAGGTTGTAGTCCAGTGTACAGATTTTTGGGGCGCAGGGCTGAATACTTCACCTTCAACTGTTCAGCCTTTACAATTTGCTTGTCTTAAATAGCAATATGTTTTAGTGTGGCCATCCCGTTGGAATCTGGCGCACTGTGATATTTCTCTCTTTCGTCTAGGCTATTCTAATTTGATTTTAAAGCTTAAAAACTAGAGAAGAAAGAAAGAGGCGAAACTGGTTAACGAAATTGTTGATTCCTCCTCTTAAGATATAAGATATACCACTCACAGCTCCATCCGCAGTAGAGTAGTTTTATGAAATAAGTTTTATTTTTAACTTTAACACAGCCCGTTTTTATGTCTTTGTCTATTAACGTGTTACCGTCTTATAAATTTTTAATTTTCATTGGGAAGAGATTTCGAATAGTCCTAACTATCATGCAATATTTTTATAGATATTCAGCTATTAGCTAAAAATCTTTTCTAAATTGTTCTGTAATGATTTACTTAGAGAAGGTTTGTATTATTTATTTTACTTACATATTTGTGAAAAGGTGAATGTAATGCTTGAGAATTACGTATTTCTATAGTTTCCTTTCAAAAAGGCGTAAAATTTTTTGGTTTAGGGCAGCTTAAATTTAGGGAAAAGTTGATGTCGTATTTTGTTTATTCCTTTTTAAATCAACACATTTCCTTGTTTCGTTGCGTGTTTTCAGTTTTATATGCCTGGGCATAGACTAAAACATGGACGTAACGTAATCCATTAATTCAGAAATTTCAGTTGAACAGAATACGTATCTGCATGTGGTAGTAACAGATTAAATTTCATGTACGTACCAATCTATGAATAATCCACTTGGGAAACAATTCAAATGTTTGTTGGCTAAGGGAATTGGGAGAGCGTTTGCAACTGCCAACCCTTGCTTACCCTTCTGTCAGCAAAACGCGAATGCACCCTGCACTTTACATCTTTTACAGCGGACATTGTTTACACACCATAATAAGCCTGATTAAGGAAACAAAGCAGGATGGAAGTCATGTCGATTAGTGGGAAACACATGAAATGCGGCACAAATGCGCGTGGCGGCCCAGACGACCGTAAAATATTTAAATTGGGGCTGTTATGCACACATCTCGTGATACTGATAGCGGAATGAACACTGGCTTCAAAATTTTGTTTTACTATGCAAAACTCCCGTTTCTATATTTTCTACCAAATTTATCTTTATTTAGGTGTTTTTGGATTATTTCTCGTATTTAATAACTAACTCGCCTGTTGGTCCCTTCATTAATTAAAACCACACAATTTTTTATAATCAAACTTGAAGGGTGCAATCAAACATAATTTCAGTAATCACCAAAATTAATGTGACGTGCTACCCAATATCAAAGATAAAATTTATAAGAACCGCGAGAAATTAAGCGTTTCTAGTTAATCATCCGCATGAAAACTATGAAAACGATTCGTAACTGTCCCACGGAACGATCTTGATAACTCGATACTGTCTGATTTAACTGTGACCTACGCCATAAAATATGAAGAGAAATAAATCAATGGAATAGAATTTAATGCAGTATTATTCGGGGGAATCCAATCAAACATTTAAAGAGTAATTTAGGGAATCGATTCCGAACAACTACAGGACAAAAATTCGATGATGTGCACGTTTCCTACCGGCGCGGCGCCGAAGTTTCAATCGGTTTCAGTATTTATCCGCTGAAAGTCTCTAATCCCATGTCACAATTCGGATTTATTATGCACGAGGGGGATTAAAGAGTGCAACTAAATTTTAGTACAACGATTCAGTATCCATTAAACATTTTAATTATGAAATAGTTTGCGGCGTGTTCGTACAATGCATATTTAATCCGTTAAATAAATTAATAAACATTTCGAAGGTCGTAATTTAATGAAATTGTCAATTTTGCAACAACAGTAAAGTGCATACGTCATAAAATTCTTTCCGACGGTGAATCAGCAGACAGTTATATGCAATGCATAAAGCAATTAAAGCTAAATAAATATTTGGAAAGCCTGCGATTCACGTTACCTAACAGTACGTGCGCAAAATTGTTCTCTTTAAAAATTCAAATTTTAAATAGAAAACCTTGCTGCTGACAGCTCTATGTGCATGAATTCACTGTTTGACCACTGAAATTACGAAAGGATACACACATACATGTAAATGCTATTTATCGAACGTAGCTAAGCTTTAATGAAAATCTGTAAATTAATAACGTTTGTTTGACAACAGAACAGAAAATAAGTCTGACGTTTGATATTGACTTCTACAAGTTGGATGGAAGAAGAGTTAGATTTTTTTAACAAAAGCTATATTATTAATTCAGTTAAGACGAAGCACACGGTGAGCTGCGGTTTTTTCATTGGTGTTTAGTGACATTTTGAAAATTTGTCTGAAAAAGTTAAAAAATAAACCCAAATAGCGAAAGCCCAAACAAAATTACTAAGGGTTGATTTACTACTTTTTTCTATCAAATGGAATATTCAATAATTTGCTTTCAACTAATTAAACTGTTTTTTTATGTATTTGGAGTGACCTTTTAAAACTTTTTAATAAAGGAATAATTACGTAAATTGGTATAAAGAAAGGTGGTATCCGGTGAGATAAAGGCTGGAAAATTTTAATTATTGCTTAAAGCAGTACAGAAAGTAAGGGAAACGGTGATTAGTATAAACACGTGGAAAGAATACTATAAGAAACCACCACTTGAAGTAAAAGCAGCGTTTATGAAAATAGAAGACGAAGAAGAAGTAGAAATAAACAAATCAGATTTCACAAATACAGGTAGCTGATGTAGTAAAATCCATAAGCAAAATGAAAAATAACAAGGAACGCGGGACTGCGAATATTCCAATCGCAGTCATAAAGGCTGCTCCAACACAATTATTCGCTATTCTAGCAAAACTATTCAATAAATGTCTGAATGGTGAGAATGTGCCCAGAAATGGAAACAAGCATAATATACTGGTATATCTTCAGTTTACAAAAAAAGGAAACAGAAAGGAACAGAACAGAAGGTTTGTAAAAATTACAGGGGAATTAGTGTGAATATTTCGATGTCAAGAATATACGCAAAAATAGAGGAAGATAGCAATAAAGCAGAATGCCTTGCTTTTGCGGATGTTATTGCCATCCTGACTGACAACATTAGG
Organism: Melanotus villosus; assembly: GCA_963082815.1. Classification (NCBI taxonomy): domain Eukaryota; kingdom Metazoa; phylum Arthropoda; class Insecta; order Coleoptera; family Elateridae; genus Melanotus; species Melanotus villosus. Next base: position 2,994,422 of record OY720420.1, on the reverse strand, counting down.
GATACTAAGGTATATCTTAGAACATTGAAAGAAACAGCAGAAAAAGCAAGCCTACAAATCTCTTTCGGGAAAACAAACTGGATGACCAATATCAAGGACACCCCCAAGAAACTAACAACCAAGTATGGTATCATCGACAAGACCAAGTAATTCAAATATCTAGGGGAAATTATTCAAAATAATGGACTTGACAGCGCTTCCTATAAGAAAAAGAGGGACCAGTTAGCATACATTTAATAAAAGACATCTACAACAAGAAGAATATCTCCAGAAATGCTAAACTGAGACACTACACAACAGTCGTAAGACCAACCGCCATATACGTATCAGAATACCCTAAAAGGAAAGATTGAATCCTGAGGAAAATCTATGGACCAACGAAAACAAATGAAGGATCTAGATTACAAAGCAACAGCACGATATACTCCCAAGTAAATAAGTAGACTGAGCACGGAAATGGGGAAAAGGCATTTACGGTACTTTAGACACTTGAGTGGGATGGATCCCAGCAGACTCACACGCCAAGTGTTTGATCACTTCAACTCCAAACACAAAACGAACAATGTCTGGATTACAAACTACAAGAAAGACTTACAAGCTGTCACGTGCTAAATCGGCACTACGGCAACTTATAGGGGACGTCGAAGTACTGAGGCTCGCAGCTAACAAGCACAGTCGAAAAAGAGCGGTTCGAAACGCTAAACCCTTCATATGGGGGTCGTAATCGGGACGAAAAATGGGCGCCACTACGGAAATCACCCAAGTTGGTTTCGAGGAACGTACCGCAGGTGGTTCCTTCTGGGCTCAAGGGGGTTGAGCTGGCTACACCATACTGCTGGACGTTACTTACCCTTTACTTACTGAAAGAAATACTGGTACTGGTAGCCAGGCTCACAGGGCTATACACAAATATTTTAAAATAACACAAAACCCAAATAAAAGGCAATAATGAATTAACAATGAAATTTAATGAATGCAAAGAAATATTTAAAATATGGCACAAAATAAATTCATAAATTCTATCTTAGGTTATTATGAAAAGAGGATTAAGGGATACCACATTTACTCAAGCTGCGGCAAATATAGCTAATAGCTAGGCTCCTTTAATTTCAAGAAAATGTATGGAAATGACAAAATTTAAGCTAAAAATCTGACTACAAATGATTTCAAATATGCAACATAAAAGTGGCTAAATACCGTGACAATTCGCACTGTTTCTGAATTGTTAACACTAAAGCAAGTATAATACGCACTGATTGAAGAATTAAACACTGCGCCCAAACAGATTACACTAAAAGGGGCGCTTAATGTACTTCAATTACAGACAATAATTGACTAATACCTGTCTACAAGTGAACCGCAATATATGGTATTGATTGAGGGTTGAAGCTGGTACAAATACAACCGGCAAGTAAAGGGATATCCTAAAATATCGTTACCTGGGAAAAATCTTTGTTGAGGGTGGCCCAGATGGAATCGATCGTAGCTTCGAGTCCCATGGAGAGTTAGCAGTGGTCGGTTAAGAAAGGGAGGGTGGTGTCCTTTCCCGGAAGCAGGTGCGAAGACGAACGGGCTGCCCTTGAACTGGTAGGTTATTTAATCCAAAACGAAACCAACGGTACATCAACAAACACTAAACTTCAACGAAAGTTTCACATGCTACGAAAGTTTCACATGCTACTCTATGTTAATCGGACAAACATGTCGTAAATAGTTTCCCAAAACTAAGACGAGAACGAGAGGCTGACAAACGGATTTAAAATAATTCTTAACAAAAGTGAAGTTTCAAAGGTACGTAATTACTTCTGGACCATAACAAGTGACCTATTTACCGAAACATATTAATTTTTATTTGTATTCAAAACGTAATTCACATTTAAATATGTTTATATGGATGTCAAAAAACGCTGTCTAACCTCAACGATATGCATGCTGAAATCTCGGTGGGTATTTATAATTGAGATTGTAGAAAGTACACACTGAGGCTATAGTACAGAGTGAGAAACAAACAGTTTCCTAAACCAAAGAATGATTACGTGCTCTTTCTTTAAACTGATCAAACTAATGAATCAGATACATAAAAATGTTAAAAAGCATAAAGAAATAACTGCTTAGTTTAAGTCCATAGTTTAAATTGACTCTTAATAACTTTCAGTTTAAGTAAATCTTTACTGAAATGTGAATTGAAATATAGGAAATGGAAGGTTTCCTCCACTTAATTTGTGGCAGGCACACTATATTCACGTATGGTGCTCAAGTCATTGTAAAAGCTTTTATTATTACTCCTCCTAGTTTCTGTTTATGACTTCATTAAGGGGGCATAAAAGCAACATTGTTTTGTTAATTTCAATCAGCGTTAGAAGGGCAATTTTGCGTAATGTTTTAGCTCCAACAATAAACTTTAAATTGACCTTCAGACTATTTCCAATGCGCATTCGCTGTTTTTTCAATTGCAGTTTAAAAACGATATTTCTAGGTTTATACAATAATTTTTAATAGACTTCAACAGATTTTATTTGAAAAACTGTTAAATGAATTTATAGATGGTGGGAATTTAATTAGTGTGTAAAAGCTTGCTTTATTATGAGAATGTACCCTTTTATAAAACGAAATATTTATATGAATTTTTAGAAGACCATAAAGCTATCAGCAAACGTTCCAAGCTGGTACAGAAGATTGATATTGCAGTTAGAGAAAACGATAAAATATATCAGTTTTAGAATTTGACAATCAATTTTAGTATAGCAGAAATACGTAAAGAAGGAGAAAAAATAGAAGCAAGAAATTGAAACATTTTTTATGTTACAAAGGTCAAGGAAATAGATAAGCCGGAGCAGATACTGCTATTACATCAAGAATGATATAGGAATGTCAGAACACATGGCATACCTCAAAAGAAAACAGAAAAAAAACGCGTCTATCTTCCAAAAGTATATGCACCAACTGAGAGCTCAACAGAAGACGAAATTAATTGCTTTTACAATAAACTGGACCAATAATTAGAAGAAAATATCAACAATAATAGCATCATTTTAATGGGCGAACTTAATCGCAAAATTTGATAATTTACAAAAAAATACAGGCGAAGAAAGAGTTAGAGGGGCGTATATACTTCATAGGCAAAATAAAAGAGGCAAAAAGCTGATTGACTTTGCTCCTTCAAGGAATTTGTTAACAGGAAATCCATGTTTCAAGAAAAGGCCGGGAAAGAGATGAATGTGGATTTCTAAAAATGTTACTTTAGAAAAATGAAGTAAATTATTTTCTTCTAAACAACGTTTCTAATATAGAAACAGTAAGCTACCACATTCAATAAACCAATAAAATGGAAAAAAATTAGTGATGAAGAAATAAGAGAATGCTTAGGAATAAACTTACGAATAATTAGCATCAACAAGAAAGAAGATATCCAGAAGGAATACAAAGGGGAAAACCAGTCCACATTTAAAAAATGAAAAACGGACCTAAGACAATTAATACACATTTTCACAAGGAACTATAGTGCTAATGGAGGAATGGGGAAAATCAAATAGGGAAAAAACACGAAATAGCTTAAAATACATTGAATGATATTAAATCAATAAAATAGAAATATAAAAGGAAGAAACACCTACAGAACAAATATTGTTCCAAACTAATTTAACAAAAAAAAACTTAAAAAACCAAAATTAAAAAACAAAGGAGGAGAAATAGAAACGGATAGAAGAGAAATAATAAAAATCGTCACTGAGTCTCACAGAGAATTATATACTTCCAAAACAATTGAAAAAGAACCAAGAGAAGTAAAATAATTATAGAAGATTAAGCCACAGTTCCAGAAATACAGAAAACATAAATAGGAAGAAATAAATCAGAGAAGCTCGTTGGGGTAGTACTTAATAAGAGCGCTGGGCTCCTAGCTAGGAGTTAGGAGTCTTGAGTTCGCATCTCATACAATGGTAAGAATTTTTACAAATAATTCCCGACTGTGCGAAGTCGGTACTTGAGCGAGTGAAGCCACTTAATCGATTGGTTACAATCAGGGCCGTATTTCTAATAAGGCTAAGTAGGCTGCAGCCTAGGGCGGCAAATTTTGGGGGCGGCATATTTTTATAGCAGTTTATTTGTACGTCATAATTAATGGTAAATACGTTTTGGGACTTGGGAATTAAGGAATAAGGACCAATAAAAAAATCGGTTACAAGTTTCAAGACATTAACATAGATAGTTAATGTCTTGAAGAGAAGAAAAAAGAATATTTGCCCATACGCTTGTGGTTTATTTTGTATTAGTTTTTTTTACGTAGGTCGTAGGTACCTACTTCAGAGGAGAGTGCATGGGTGATCGGTAGGGGGATGTCAGTGGGGGGGGGGGGGGAGGCAAATTTTAGGTCAGCCTAGGGGCGGCATGAAGCTAAATGCGGCTCTGGTTACAATTAACGATTCTGTCTGCATAGTGGTCGACTGCAGATAGTAACAAGACACACACACTACATACGCTTAATACATAGTTGCAAACTCTGTGGACGACAACGGGAAACCACTGCAGAAAACGCATTTCCCTAGTATAAGGTGGATACAACAAAGTTCATCACGCCAAATCGTTCAAAAATGTGACTTTGGTCTCCCTCGCCAACGTCCTGAAAAGGATATGGCACTGAGAATACTTTTTCAATAGATTCTTAAGGAAAGATACTTTTAATTAAAGATAAGCTACGCTTTCAATGAAAGATAAGCGTTTTTACACTTTTTAATGTTCCTTTTATCATCTTTCAATTTATTGTATTCCTGTTAAATAATAGTTTTGAATACACAGAATTATATTTCACTTAGAGATTTTGGTTTCATTTAAGAGAACATTTCATTTAACAAAGCACACTTAAAAATGGAAACAAAACAAAGACCGGCAAGTGTAAAGTACAAAACGTTCCTTATTCAAAGCTGAACAAAGTTGAGCCTTGTAAACCCGAATTAAACTTTCTAGCATCAAGTTAACACTGCGGAGAAAAATATGACAAGCTAGTAACTTTAGCAAATAAAATTATAACATGCACATTAGCGCTGTTGTGCCAGGAACGTCTTATACTAATGATGTCAGACGTCGCGTCGGTGCACGCTGTTAAGATATCTTCTGGACGTCTTCAGGCATTAACGTCACACTAACAATAGCAAAGTGCCGCTAGCGGAGTCCTAACACTATTGTAGAAAATGCGTAGATACTCGTCATTCTCGTTTTCTACCTCTTCCACTTCTAAACACTTACTTGCTTTAATTATTTGTCCTTAATTACATTTTGCTTCGTACGAGCATCTAACTATCAGGATGCTAAATAGAATTAAAACCCCGAATTGGCATTTATTTAAGTAGATTTCCTTATTTTATTTTCTTTTAATTTAGAAAATAATCTTTTTCAGTTAACATTTCTCAACAAACAAGCGTATTTCTGGTTGTTCTGAGTGTATCTTTTACTTCCTGAAACTAAGTCGAATTATTTTTTTTTATCGAAATGTTATCAATTTGTTGCCGGCAAACTTCTAAGAGCGGGATAAATATTCGAGCGAAATTTACGGTTCTAAAAAAAGCTCCATGATGGAAACTTCAGTATTATTCTAGTTTGAAACTTTGTACCAAGAAGTTTACATTCAAAGGGTCTTTATTCACTCAAAAAAACTTTATATTAAGTTAATGCATTCAGTCTTCTAACTTTAAATGTTCTGCATTAGTTGAAGTTTCCACCACCTTTATTAAAATAACTGGAATGCAAATTAATCTTTTTGTGGTTACACGAAGACAAAATGGGATCGATATTTGCAAGACATACGTTTCCCAATGAAGAATCTTCGGCTTTCATTCTAAAATAGTTAGAATACGATTCTTATGAAATATCTTTGAGTTTTGTTTTGTGCTGTATTTTTTCTCTTTGTTTTCAGGTAGGTTCACTTCGTGCTAGAGAAGTTTCTTGTGAGCTTTTTGCATATTGGTGAGTACATTTAAACTGTTGTTTCTGTGAAGGAAAACTACTGCTAGCTTAGGAAAATACTACAAATAATTGGCCCAATTTAGGGTTTCAAAGCTTTTCAAATGATGAACTTCTAATGATCAACGTCCTATAGTATTTTTGGCTTGAAAACTTTATGAAAACTTTGAGATTGTTCAAATTAAAACAAGATTGTTGTTTTTAGTACACCGCAAATCAGTTGAATATTTACCTTTCTTTTTTTAATTTTTCGGACATGTGCTCATTCAAAGTTTTAAATTTTTAACTTTTACTAGATGTTTAATTATTATCTGAAATGAAAATGGGTGTGCGTTCTAATATACTAGACTTTAATTTAAATTTCTATGAAATCCTTAATAATCTTAATTAGAGATTGGATTATCGGCACATATTTGGTTAAAATAATATAATGTGAAATTGTTTTGGTTTTAGATAGGGTGAATCGCCCAGTGAATGGACAATTAAGGACTACTCTTACTTTGAATAGCAAAATTTATCTTACTCTGTGATACTATGTTATATCATAATTTTTTTTTGCATTCTTACATATTTAAAGTATGATTACTTACAATAAATACTCAATTACTTTGTTTTCACTATCTAATAAAAATTAAAGTTTCAAAAATGTCCCAAAATCTAGTGAATGAACAAGAAAATCTGGTAAATGAACAAAAGAAAACCAGTAAATGAACAATTTTTTTATTTTTTTATTTTAATTTGTAATTTATAAAGAAATGTATCAAAACGATTACAAAAATATAAATGGCAATAGACATATCTACAGTTCAACGTTGTAAAAACCCCTAGAGTTTAGAGGTTCAGCAATTTTTTTTACTATTTGGTTTCTTGTGTACCAGATTTGGTCGGTAATTTTTGGCCACTTCCATTTTCCATTGGAGCTTTTTTCCATAACACTTACTTCATATTGCCCTCGCTCAACTGTTTTAATTAATCCTGGATAAAGCTTATCATCATAATTTACAATCACGTAGTCTCCTACTCCCAAAATATGGTTTGGAGTTTTTGCTGTATTCTTAATAGGAGTTTCTTTTGTACACTTGCTCCTAGTACTCTTTTCCATTTTCTCTTCTACTGCTGTTATATAATATTCAGAACTACTGAAGCTATCTTCTTCTTTCATCTCTATCATCTTTTTAGTCAATTTCTTGGATTTGTTGTTAGCACTGTTTCTTTGTATCACTTCTACTTCTGTCTGATCAATTTTGGAACTTTTACAGCTATCCGCGTCTTCTTCTCTATCTCGTGTGGCTCTTACTCTTTCATCTTCATCTTTTTTCTCTCGCTTTCTTTTGAGTATCTTTTTTTTCTCAGCTTGAGAAGTACTCGCTTTCTGTTCTTTTTTTAGTTTTCTGATCCTTATTGCTTCTTCCTTTTCTTTTTTCACCTTGTCTTGTTGTTCATAATATTCTAACCATTTTAACGATGTAATTGCAAAAGGCATTTTTGTAGCAGTCTTGCCTTTACGGATTTTTTCATCTTGATGTGGCCAATGTAAATGTTTTGTCCAGATTCCACTGTCATCAGTGTTTTCTTTTATAACAACGTTTGAAAGAATTTGTATTTTCTTATCAGTCTTATCACGTTTAATATTTTCGATTACTCCCTGTGGGGAATTTTCCGTATAAATTACAGATGGGTGGGATATTTGCTTCTTGTCAAAAGTGTCAAATACTCTGTCTAGAATAGAGTCAATGATAACTTCATACATTGATACATACTCTTCTGAAGACTGTAAATCCGCCAACTCTGTGGTTGTAGGGATTTCACTTAAAGCATCAACAAATTCTGTTAATTTCGAGGTTGATTCGTTAGTTTCGTTGACACTGTCGGCAGGTTCGACTAGATCTTCAATATTTTTGTTCATATCACAGTCAGGAAAGATGATTTGGTTTACATCTAGCTGAGTATCTAGGTCATCCAACCTCTCGTTCTCAATATTGAAATTGTCATTGTTGTCCAGTGCTCCATATATAACTCCATCGATTTCAAACGGCAAATCATTTAAGAATGTTTCAGTGAGTTTTTGCTCAGCAATCAAAGTATTGTCAAAAATAGGTTTCGGTTCAGTTTCTGTAGAAGGCAATATTTCAGTTGTATTTTTAAACTCTGTACAAAACTTCCATAGTGCATAAGTACTATCTTCACTTGTAGATTGTTCTTCTACTTTCTCGTATCCAGCAAGTTTTGCTGAACCAAAAAAGTGATTCATTACTTTTAAACACGACTCGTAGTCTTGAGAAGTCAACTCATTGTCTACTAGTTTGGATTTTGGAAATAACTCATCCCGTCTGGTCGATATGCATTTCGAATAATCTACTTTATCTGGATTTAATGGATAAAGACCGCACCTTTCAAAGCCATGTATTATAGTACTGGGCTGCCCTGCCTTTTCAAAAGCTTCTGCAAACAGAGGGCAGAAGTTGTATCTAGTTATAGATGTACTAGTTCTTTGTTTATGGGCTTGGCAAGCTTTTTTCCATTCACTTTTCAAAGGCTTAAAAATCGTAACATCGCACGGTTGCAGAATATGCGTAGAATTCGGATAAAGACAATATAAAATAATATTTTTGTCAATACAAAATTCGTATAATTCGATGCTGTAGTGGCTCTTGTGCCCGTCAATGAATAATATGACCGGAAATGTGATTTGATTTGCGACAAGCCAATTGTAAAACACATTGGCAACATATTCAAAAAACGTTGCTCCGGTCATCCAGCCAGAGTCCGACCGTCCAGTTCCCCAACTTCCTGGAACTGACATAGCCAACTCCTTGGGAATCCTTTTATAAGGAAAAATTACCATCGGCGGGGCTGCAATACCAGATGCGCTGTAGGTACATAAGACAGTAATGGATTCCTTTTCATTACCAGATGAGATCTCATACAAGTTTTTGAAATTTTTTGAGACAGGTCCCAACACCAGTCCTGATTTTACACACGTCCTCACTCCAGTTTCGTCCGCATTATAAATTCGCGATGGATTTTCCATCATGTCCAAAAGGTCATGTTCTATAGTTCTATTAAATACTCTTTCAAGTCATGAAACCATTCTCTAATAGCAGTTTCAGTTACGGCAGCACGCGACTTGGAAATTATTTCAGTGTTACGTTTGCCAATGATTGGATGCCTTTGCAAAAATAGTTTGAGCCACTTTTCTCCAGGCCTATTATTGTTAAATGGATTTGGCCGACTAGTTTCCGTCAAAATCTTCTGTACAGCATTTTTAAGTTCCGACGGATGCATCGGAAATCCCAATTTTGCTTTAGCCAGAATCCAGTGTTCCAATCGATGTTCCTCAAGCTCGTTTAACACTGGCTGAGGGCCCATTTTTCTAATGTTAGGTGTCTTGTTAGTCAGTTTATTGTGAAGAGTTGACTTGGGAATGACATATTTTTTTGAAGCCGAATTCAAAGTTTCAGTGCCGTCTTGTATGTCTTGGACGGCTTTAGCAAGTACTGCTTCTTCGTACCAAAATCGACAGTATTTTCGGATTGGTTTTTGAGCTGATTTTCGGGCAAGTTTCTGTTCACTCATCTAAAATTTAAAAACTTTAGTTAATGAACACAACCTGTCCAGTGATTGAACAAAATCTAAACGGTGTTCATTTACTGGTTCACTGTAATTTGTGTTCAAACTGAATTTATTAAACGATGACCCTATAAGCAGAACAACTTATGGCCGAATTTCGCTTGTTTTCATACAAAGCTCAAAAATCCAGTAAATGAACACGGTGTTCATTTACTAGATATTGCACATTTTTCGGAGCCAGTTATGGAACATGCCATAATATTGTGAATTTACATGAAAAATCTTACTGTTACTGCAGATATTGTTCCCGTACTCAATTAACCGTTCTTTAGTTGCTTGAAGTTTTATTATTTTCTTCTAATTTAGCGTTCAAATATGGTATTCAAGATGAGTGCATGTGACTTACCTTAAACAAAATGGCTTCGATGTTACCTTCAACACGCTTACAGTACTTTTGACAATTTCCCATAATGGTGGTTTGAATGTTAAAATTTATCCAATGAATGAACAAAATAATGCTCATGCGCATCTTTCACTAAAATCATTCGCGGGTTATTTAAACGCAACCGATTCCTTCTTTTAACCGAAAAACCAGGCATTCGTTCATTTACTGGTCAGTGTTCATTCTCTGGGCGATTCACCCTAAATCACATTAATTGAAATTGATTGAAACTGGCGTTAATTTGTACGTTTTTGTTTATATGAAGGTCATACTTAGTTTATTTTTGATACTTAGTATGTTTCTGCAAATCTGATTGATCTAATTGAGAATGTTCAAAATAAATGTTCATACTTTTTAATTCCGTTAGGACAGAACTCAATTTATTTTTAATTTTGTGGAAATCTCCCTAAAACTTTAAACAGTATCTCAGAATGAAACGATTGTTCAAAGGATTAGGACTAAAACTTCAAGGAAAACATATAAAGAACCATTATTTATCTATCTCCTGAAGCTAGCTTTATTTAAATACAAACTATTTTCAAGCTATTTTAAAGCATAGTAACACAAAAGAGATCTGTTATATTTTTTATTGTTTGTACGAGCAAAATTTTTATTATCTTTATCTGGTTAAACGTATGTTTTAATCCCTTTGAGTGGACTTGTACCTGTTAATTTATTCTCATTAAATTACGCACCTATAAATCCGTGTTCTAATTCTTTATCTCTTTATTCAAATTAATTATGTTCTTCAAAACAATTTGTTTTTGGGGTTTTTCTTTTAATGGGAGGATGTTAATAACTAGAAATGAAAATAATTTATACATTTACTATAGTTAAATGCTGATTTTCAGTCGAAACAATTTTTTATACAAGAAATACCTAGTTAATTGTATCGGGTGTTTAATAATACAACCATTTGGAATCGAGCATGACTTCAGAACCATATCTACGTTATTAATGACTACAATTTAAATTGAAAGACGTAAACTAATCAACCAATTTCCTAGCGTTGCTTAAACTATTAAATTACTCTTTACTAATAATTAAGTAAATCAAAATTGTGAAATGTGTAAATGCATTAGAATGTAAGAATTGAAAGTATTTTAGAATTATAGAAATGGACTTCTATTGTTGTTATTAGAAACGTATTCATTTGACACTATTCAACTGGTTTTCATCTAAATTTTCAACAAAATAAGGCCACAAATCACAAGTTATTATCAAAGGAATTTCTGTGTTTCTGCTAGTCTAATGCAATCAAGGAACTTCTTCAATTATCGTAAAATTTCTAGGTTTCTGATTCCTCCCCTGTAAAAACAAGAGACTTAATTACTTTTCAGGATCGTTAGGAGTTTTCAAAGAAAAAAAGGGTTCTCAACAGATGATATTCAAAGAGTTTGTGAGGTAACAGAAGCTCGTTTGTAAAACCAAGCTTCATCTGTGAAAGACTCTGTTAGAATGCTTCTTCATAGTCTTTCGACATATTTAGAAACCTCTCACATAATTTAAGCCCTCATTCAAAGATGATATTCTAGTAGCAATTTATGACTCTTGTTATTCGGTGTAGATTTAAGTTCACATTTTGTATGTGACATTTTGTGATATATCCGATAGAAAGGTTTACCTGCTATATATGATTTGTTTCAAAATCGGTTTATTGTTCTTGGTTCAGACACATAGATTTGAGTAAAATAGAACTATAAATTCCTAATAGCAACTACCCATGATACAGTGCATATGGACCTAAGAAATTAAAATTGAAGGAAATGACAATGTAAAGCAATGATAGTCAATAGTAAAGCATAGAAAGGAAAGAGGAGAATGCTCAATAAAAACAACAAGAACTGGAAGAAATAACTAGCCGATGCTTAATACATAAGGATTTTGGGTCATACAAAAAGTGAAGAAATGATGATAATGACAAACGAGTCAACTGGTAAACCAAGAGGTAGTTACAAAGGAGATTAAGAAAAGACAACTAAGTTACTATGGACATATTATAAGAATGGATCAAAATAGGTTGGTTAAGAAAATAATGGGGACCTTCGGGAAGTGATGAAAGGCCCAGGAAAAATTGGCTACGAAACATAGAAGGCCTAAATATAGAAAAGAAGGAAAACAACTGAAGAGGCACAAGACATATTAACGGCGAACGTCAGAAAAATGTTGTAACTATTTAAGCGTGAAAGCTCGTTTACTATATGTTCGTAAAAATAAAAATATATTTAACAAAACAAAAATCTTCATCCTCTTTCACTATATTAAAAATGCGAATTTTGTGGCAGTTCAGCATTTTAGGGGTACAAATAAACTATAAAGGAATATCACGTTATTACGTCAAAAATGATCGATAATAATATCGATTATTAGAAAGAGATGATATTACAAGAAGGACGAAATTCTACTAGTTAAGAAGGTGCTTAATGTATTCAAAATAACATCAAATATAAGATGGAAGATAACAGTGCCTTTAGCGAGGTACAACATCGTCATTGTTGCCTTTCCAATAAATTTTAAAACTTGTTGTATTTTGGTATATCAACTGGTTTTGTTCACGTGATAAATATTAGTTGTAAGTATTGTTAGGTATTATTAAATTAAGCTACAGCTGTTGGAAAAATCTTGATCCATATTACATGTTTAGAGACTTAATCTTCAGTTGAACACCCGATAATAATATTAAGGTATTATAAACCTAAGGCAGCCGAACTAACTCTCTCTGCGGCATTTCAAACTTTATACATAAAATTGCATTAACGGTTAAGTTGAAGGACATATTTATGTTATCTACAACTAATATGATACATAACAAGTGCCATGCCTATCCGTTATTGATAGATGTTACGAGTGCACCGGATTATAGGCAGGCTATTAAAGTTTTTGTAGAATATTAAGGACAACAATATGAATGACCTTCAACGAGACAGAAATTTCATTATAAATTTAGGCCAACCTATCTAGAATTCGTCTGAAATCAATAAAAGTAAGTAAACTAAACTCAAGATGCATACCAAAATGATGTTACATTCCTCCTTAAAAAGGTTGAAAACTGTTGAAAAATAACATGATACAGAAAATGACAATTTAGGAAAAAATTAAATTCAGTAAATCATAGCTAACTAACAAACAGTTCTATTATCGAACACTTTTTTTAATTCTTAAATTACGAACTTTGGTTAAATAATATCATAAAACTCGTCCGTGATTATTTAGTAAGAGATCTTGTTTAGTATTTTAGTTTCATCAAGTTTCAGAACATAAAGAATCCGTCTAACGTAACATTTTAAACATTTTATTTGAGTAAAGCTAGCTGAAACTGTGCAGATTTTTTTCTTTTCTTCTAGTTGAATTCTGTTTTCCGCTTTTTATCTTTTGATCCAAATAATGCAGACAATTCTGTAGCTAATGTTTCAAAGTGCATACAAAGTGTGTCTGATTAGCAATGCAGTCTGCGCATTGTTTAGTTTCCCCACAAATGTGTGTCTGCGTCTTTTTTTGAAAAAAAGGCACGTCAAATTAGACGAGCAAACAGGTATCGAGAGAGTATGAAAGTCGCGTATTGTAATTTCCCAAGAACATCACATATCCGCAGCGAGTTTATCCGCATGCAACACAGACATTCCTTCCTATTACAATGCCGCAGGTACACCGCATGCAGTTTATACTACCCTCAAGAGCACTTCGTGCGGCACCCTAATTGTCTTTCCAACTTGGTTCTTAGAAGAGCAACTCAGTCATAGACCATTCCCAGTACTAACGCTAAACCGATTGTCTTTACTACCAATGGCCCATTATCTTTGGTTCCGTGTTGTAGAATTATGGTGCTGAATGTGGCGGTTTTAGTAGTTTCCCCAGTTTCGCTAATTGCTCTGTTCCGCGTCTATCCCACTATACTACGCCGTATAATGTGTAAATAGAAGTGACTAAGTGTCACTCTTAAGACATGGTAACCACTCTCAATACGGATTCTCGATGAAGTGTGTAGTTTCGAATTAATACATTTGTCGGTTTCCCTTTTGGGAATTACAAAGCTAACTGCAGCGTTAATTTGTCAATCTATGTAAATGCACGGAATTGAATGGAACGGCAACTGAAACATTTATTATGCTTACACATCAGATCTGAGGGAATATCACGATAGACTTTCACGAATGTCAATGCATGCCTTTAATAGGATTTCGACGTATTAAAGTCACTAGAATGTAAAGGAGAACATCTACTACGTTTTTCTAATAGGTATTTATACTGATGTCATTCTACTGAAAGTAATGGTACTTAAAGTAAACAAATTACAAGTGCTGGAATGTATTTTAGTTTTTAAAAAACAAATTAGGAAAACCAGATATTCCAAAATGTGATTTTTTTTTAAATGAACTATTTTTGACATTTATTTTAGGAATATTGCGATGTTAAAAATTAAATAAATACAATCTGGAATTTCGATTATTTACTTTGAAACTGTTTTGAGGTTTGTAATTTCTAGAATTTATATTTAACTTAAGAAATAGAAAGAGTTCTTTATACATACGAGTCTCGTCTTTAGTTGATCATAATAATTATTAGTACGTATAGCCGAAATGTATTTTATTTCATGATATTTTCATTTTTTTGGTACTTTAGCGGATCATAGATTTGTTGTACAAATCAAATCAAATATACATAACAGTAACAGTAAACACAATAATAAAAAATAAAATAATAACAGATAGCATTGCACCAAACCCATAAATTAGAGGCGTACCACAAGTTATCATCTAAGTATTCACTAACCAAATAGCAGCATTTATTTAGTGGTAAGACATTTAACCCAAATTATGTAATTACATTTATTAAATATCTCTGCATCCACATAAAACAGCACTTTCTCATGTATTATTGTTTTATGCCCAAGCACACTTATCATATTATTTCTGGTATTATATTCATATCATAGCATGATTTTTTTATAAATTTACTTAAATTTCCTTTAGTTAATAGTAATGGATTAAATATCACTATTCACTTAAAAGTCATTATTTTATGTTCCACAAATGTTGTCGTGCACGATTGCTCGTATCTGAGATTACATTAACATTAATCTAAAGAGTTTTTGTTACTCTGCGAACCTTTACCCCACAGGCCCACAGTGTTACATTGTATACTAAGTTTATTTCTTTGGTAATATAATCTAAGTGATCGTTCCAAGTGACTCTACAATCTAAATATACACCTAAGAATTTGATAATCTTGCTTTATAGTACTACTGACGACATATTTTATCCATCCCTACAATTTGATTAGAAACTCGTACACTGGTGGTTTTATCTGGATTCATCATTAGATTGTGTTAATGCTCCAAATGTAAAAATTATTATTATATGCTTTACTAACCCTTGTAGTTATCTTCAGTTTGCCTGCAATAAATTAAACATGAGTATTTTTATTCAAAAGAATGAAGATATACGAAAAAACAAAATATTTCGGGGCATCAAAGGACTGCTGTTGCTAAACATCATCCCGACGCTGGACATAAGATCTTGTTTAAAAAATCTTCGATCATCGCCAACGTCCCTTATTTTTTCAACGGGACAATTCGTGAGGCTGTTGAAATCATCAAGACCCCTAACAACGTGAATCGGTACAGTGGTTATCATCTATTGCCCCCTCCATTTGCTGCCTTTTCTGTTTTTCTTCAGAAGGATTTGTTTTCGAGTTTGGATGACAAGCTGAGTTACCGTGCCTTTCTTCCTCTTGCTGAAAGAGTTTCACCTCTGGTGTGGTTGACGCGTTGATTTACAGTGCTCTTTTAGTGCCCCTTTTTTCTTTCTGTTAGAAGCCCTTAAAGAAGTGGACGAAATGTTGAGTTCTTCTGTCTCAGCAATGACAAGGTCCCAACTTGGAAGACGTTCTTTTAGATTAATTGAATTCCATGAAGTCAGATATATAAATTTATTGTGAGTACTGAAAATACAAGAGATGCGTAGAGTGGTTCTGAAATAGGGGAATCAGGGACTGGATTGAATTCGTCATAGGAATGAAAAAAGGTTCTGTAAAGAAAAGAAACCAAAAACCTATATTTTTAGTTTCAGATGTTGTTGAAAACGCTTAACTAAAACACGCTTTTCCATTCGTCTAACCACTGACTATCAAACCTATCAAAGATGGCGTATTTCTTAGCACTTAGCATAGTAAGTCCGGTTAAAACTCTAAAAGTTTTTATTCTTCAAAACTGATAATGAAATGAGGGATACGTTTTTGAGCCAACGTTGACAGGAATTTTTTCATACCTATTATGAACCCTGACTTCCCTATTTAAGCACTACACTATATATTTTGGTCGCCGCGTCGAAACTTGTAATTATTAACAAACTACTCAACACTGTGATGCCTTGAACAAAATAGTTAAAAAAGAATCAACCCAGCAATAATGCCTAAAGAAATCTCAACGTACTTCAAAACTAAATTCGCAATGTTTATTACCGAAGTTACAAACTTTCGAAACTAGAAAATTCAAATGAAGCAGCCGGAATTGTTGTCCTTAAGGATTAGACTTCAGTTATTCCAGCTGCACTGCATAGAACAACATTTGGTCCTGAGTGCATTACATGCCTTTTATCAGCCTGAAATATTTCGAATATTCGGTCCATTAACAGAATAGCATGAAATCTCTTCCAATAATTATTTAACCCTCGCCGTTGGATATTGGCTACAACTTCAGTATTTAAATGACAATGTCCCATTATCACACCGTGGACTGTATTAACATTTACTCAAGTTGCAGTAGTTAACAGAACAATTCACACCTGTGGCATGCTTGCAAATAACCCTCTATAAACTAAAACAATTTATTGGTCAGTTTATGGAGTAGTTTCGGATAATTGCTTTTCAATATCAAGAGTTCATGTCGGTTAGAAATATTTACGAATTTAGAATATCCACAAAGTTGAACCCTTTTGAAAAGGTCTGCATTTCTGAAATTGTTTCGACGTGTCGCGACAGTTTTCATACAATTTTTTTAACATAAATAATCTATTATTTTATCGCCAATAAGGAAGCCTTCAGTTTTAACCTTTGAGGTAGAATTTAAGTTTTCTAACTTATATTTTGACACAATTTCAACTGTAACATGTATTTTTACCTGTAACATTCAGTAATTGATAAACGTTGGTAACATGATAATACTGAAACTATATCTACCTATTTGGATGATTATAATATTGGTTTCATTAATAAAACAATTGATTATAATATAGCCACATTGTTGGTAAGCTTTGGTATTCACAATCAATACCGTCAATAACAGCTTCCAGAACAATGTAATAATGGAGTGTTTGTTTAGGGTGTTTGCGGTGAGGATACCGTCATTCCGATAGGATCCAAGCAAATTGGTATCACGATACGAGGTAGTTGACGTAAACAAATCAAAAACCTGGCCCCAAGGATTACACGGACGGAATAAATTATTCCGTTAACAGGAAACAAAAAAATTCGTTATTTTCTTGTAGAAAACACACGAACCTTTGTAGAACAGGCCGCATTTTCTAAGCAACCAGTTGTAATCGTGAATTCCTTGAAACGGAGTCTAGAAAATGTAGTTTACAATAAAATTGGGACTACAGTTGCTTTCAATGCGAATAAATCATGACGAAAGGGACATTTAGCTTAGAATAACATAAAAGAACATTCAAATTCAAAACAACTGTTACATTTGCATATATCTTTTCTTTAATGCCTAGGCTTGGAACCTTTCCAAAACTATTATTTTTCTTTCGCTTTTAGCCACTTATTTACAACGTCCATTACCTCATCATTACTCGTCTGCTGTTGCTTCCCAAATGTGATATTAAATCTAGATACAGAAAAAATAGCGGGAAATAAAAGACAGAGTTTTTTGAACAAGGCCATCTAGAATTCTCTTGCCATAAAAAAGATTCACGTAGGCTACTTAGTTTCGTATTTTTGTGCAAAAAGTTTGGAGTGGCTCGGTTTAAATTCTTTGAAGAAGTTGTCAAAACAACAATTTATTAGTGTTTAATTACTCAAATTATTATTAATATAAGTTGATGTTGTAATCATATTATTCCACAAAGCACAGTTTAAATGGGGTTTCTTTTCATTTTAAAATAGATAACAGACATGACATATCACAAACCGCTACGTTCCTAAATCAAGAAAATTAAGACTAGAGCACCAATGAAGTTCTTGTAATTAATCTGTTCAATTAATGAGTAGTAGTAGACCCGCATTCTCACCTCATGTTTGAAGTTGTTTCCAATTAAAGTTTAAAGTAAACATAAAACGGCATAGCTTTATCTAATTTTAATGTGTAGAACAAAGACGAACGATGTTATCACGGCAAGTAAGTTTGTTTTAATGTTTTCTTGTGAAATGGCAGTAAAAAACGAATGTAAATGTTAGTTTCATGAAGTGAAAAAGCGAGATAAAATCTCTACCAGAAAATTTGAGTAAAAATAAAATATCATATTACTATCCTAACTTAGTCGTTTTTAGATAGTATGTAGACGAATCTGATCTGGAAATTAAAAATTCAAGGCGTAGCATATGTAAAAGGATTTAGTTTTCTAAAATTCGACCTCAAACTCATACTAGGAACTACAAACTTTTTCAGTGGGCATCTCAATCTTTAATAAAAAAAAAGCAATACACCTCAAATAATATCTGATGTTTGGGTTGAAAGAGAGAAATTTATTTACTTATTTATCGGACTGCGGGTGCCAAGGATCGAATTTATCTTTGGTTTAGGAGTTGGTAGTTTCATATTTACAGGATGCCTATTCAATCTCGTAGACTCTTACTTATTCTGGATAGGCAACCAATGCACTTCTACAATAATTCACTTCTATCTCCATGGGGTTTATCTATTAAATGTAATGTGTGTTGCCAATGCGAGCTCATCAGGCGTTTGCAATACATAGTACGACGTGATCAAGTAACATAGTTTAGTTTTAGTTGGCACTACAATTCTATTGAATTATTTTGCGAATCTATTAGAAAAAAACGTCAATTTATGTGGCGAATGACAATGATTTTGAAATCTAAAAGAATAATGTTTTCAAAATGCAGGAAAAGGTTAATGTCTAAAGATGCTGCTTGAACTTTGCGTCGTTATTTTGTAGATAAAGGGTGAACTCTACAAAATCCAAACACGCTTCATTCCTTGGCAGCTTCTATTTGGTGTAGGTCGTCCCGGAACAACATATTTATTCATTGTAACTTCCCTTTACTTCGATGATCACTTCAATTTTGGCCCGGTAGTGCGCATTCCTTGGCCAGGATCTTCTTCTCCGTACCTGCGACGCAACATTGGGACGGGGAACTTGTTGGAGTGTCGCTCAATCACGCTCCATACAAAGCAAGACTATTAGGAGGCCAAAAGTCCTTCTTGCTGAAAGACATGACATGGCCTTCCAGACGCCGTAGTGTTGACCCATTGCTTCACGACAGTTTGCAGAACACTTACGTAAACTTCTTTTGTGACATTTTCTCTTTTTTGATAAGGTTTGGAGTCTTCCCAGTCTTTTCCCTAACCTAGATCTTCCGCGCAGTGTGTATGAGTCTTCATCGGGCCCCTCGGAAGCCGCGTAGCAACGGGAAATGTCGTAAACCATTAGCCTCAGGTAACTGAAGAACTTTTTAATTTCGTCCATCACAAAGACTTTCGACATTCACGGTTCTCCGGTTGTACTCCGAACATGACTTAACTAGCTCGGCCATGACGGGATTATATTTTTGTAGTCAATGGATCAGGCTTACTTTAGTGCCATTTAGTTGCCGACTACACATTATTATATGACGGGAATTTCAATTTGAAAATTGTCAGGATTCTACTGGTACATCCTGTATATTAGATAAGAATAGAAAAACAGAAGCTGTTAATAAAAATTTTATATGTCATGGTCATGAAATTGTCAAAATGTTTTCACCTGAAGTGGAACGAAAAAAATTGTTTCTGCACGAACACAAGTATTCGTCAAATTGCTAAAATACTAAAGTTGCCTAAATCCATGATCGAAGATGTTATTAAGAAGTTTCAAAGAACGTCTATCTAGTGACGGTGAACACGGTAGAACAAATGATAAGATGGCCAAGAAGGTTTTCGAAGTATATGCGAAGAATCAAAATGATTCTTCTCGCGAAGTTTCTGGAAAAGTGAGACAGCCTCAGACATTTGTGCAAAAAGTCAAAGCTAGAGCGGGAGTAAAAAGTTTCAAGGCTCAAACTGTACCAGACAGGGATGCGCAGCAAAATCTCCCTACAGGAAGCTTTACGAAAACAAGTTGACGTCATCCAAATGCGTCGTTATGGATGCTGAAACCTACTGCTTCACAATTTTAAGTACTGTGTTGTTCAGGATTTTTGCATAGTACCAAGTCGTCAAGATGCTCCCGAAGACTGCAAACGTAAGTTAAAGGGCAAATTTACACAAAAATTCTTTGTCTGGCAAGCAATCTGTACGTGTGGTCTGAAGAGCACCCCTTTTATCACTTCTGGAACTATGGACGCAGATATGTACCGTAAACAGTGCCTTCAAAAACGTGTTGCCATTCCTGAAGAAACACGACACTAGTCCACTATTTTGGCTAGACCTAGCGACGTGCCATCCCGAAGGACACGATTCAATGGTATCTTAATAACAATGTGAACTATGTACCTAAGGA
The DNA here is from genome assembly GCA_963082815.1 of Melanotus villosus. Taxonomy (NCBI): domain Eukaryota; kingdom Metazoa; phylum Arthropoda; class Insecta; order Coleoptera; family Elateridae; genus Melanotus; species Melanotus villosus. Next base: position 2,973,797 of record OY720420.1, on the reverse strand, counting down.
ATTCAACCCACGAAATACCCTGGAACTTACATCTATTGAAGGATATTGGTCTATTGGGAGGGGAATCTTAAAAAAGACTGCCGAAACGTCCTTAAATATCGACAAATTTCGAAACAAGTCACTTTGGGTGTTTCAGAAGGATGACAAAGTCACCGTGCAATAGCTGATGGTAGCTTATTCCACAAGATCAGAATAATTTAACTTAATATCGTGTAATTTTTATTATTAAGTGTTGCAGTTCTGCTTTACAATCATTTTTAAGTATCTGGATTTTGTAGAGTTGACACTTTGTAAATTAAATTTAAAAATTTAAATCCAATGCATGCGAAATGGAATGCTGAAGAAGAGAAGTTGTAGAGCACAGCGAATAGACAGAATCTTTAATGAGGAAATAAGGAGCAGAATGCTTGTAAAAAACAATGCAATAGATAGGATAGAAGAGAAACAACTAAGGTGGTATGGACATATAAGAATAACTTAATAAAAAAGTATCAGACTGTAATCCTATGGGGAAAAGAAAGAGTGGAAGATCCAGGACATCCTGGCTAGACGACGTGGACAGCCATGGATAAGAGAGGATTGGAAGAAAGAGATTGTGAAGGCAAACAGGAAAGCAGAATTTGATTGAAAGAAGGAAAACAGCGCCACTGTAAAAACCGTTATTTATATACCGGGTGGGAAGTTTCAAAACGAAACATAGCAAAATTGCATTTGAAACTACGTTAGTGTATACTGTTGCTCCCCATTTAAACATACAAAAACGGTAATGGTATCCAATGCATGGAGAAAATAGTGTCCATAAGATGCAGCTAAAATTTTTAACTAAAATAAATTATATTTAGAAAAATCGGTATAGTCATCAGATTTCTCAATACCTTTTAATTTACAAAAAAACTTCTGGTTGAATCTCAGAATTGTTATACTTTTCGTCTTCGAAATGATATCTACTGAAATATAAGCATCCCAAGTTTTCTTATTATAGGCTTTGATTTCGAACAAATTCACAAAGCAAATCTATTCCATATAATACGTCGTATTTACCAGATTTCCCTTATTAATTATCTAAGGACCAACTACTCTCTAAAGCTCTCCAAAACAATTACCATTCGAGAACGATATTAGAACTTGCCGTCAGTTCAGCTTTTAACACTATAAAGGGTAACTATCGCAAAGCATCTAACACATCTATTTATTCTCGTCGTTGCGCTTCCTATACATACAGAAACCCTACGATAAACCCCTCGCATCCATCCATCGACAATAGTAATTTGAGCTGATGTAAGCAACGGCACGTGAAAAGAGAACGTTCGGATGTAATTCCGAATAAGAAATTTAATTTTAACTAGTGTAAAATCATAATGGCTTATTAAAACTTGGAGAATCAACAAACCTCAACCCTAACTTATTCCAATTAAACTGGCCTTAATGACCGCAATAACATTATCAAATCCATTAAACGATCTCTATAAAGTCCCTCGTTAACATTTCGTCCGAGTGCAATAATTCAAGATGCTCCAGTATATTCTGATATTTACTTAATGAAACTGGTATTAATTAAAGCAGCTAGGAAAAGATCTTTTTCGTCTATTTTTCAAATTAACTTACTAACGGAATTAAATCTCGTTAAGGAATTTTCCCGTTACATACCGCATAATTAAAAGCAATAAATTTATTTGCTTCTGATTTATTCAAACCCCTTGATTGCTTTACTAACTGTCTTAACTTATGTGGGTAAATGCTAAAGTTCTGCAACAGCTACTGCCCTAACTTAGGGTAGAAGGACTTCATTACTGTACGTAGTTTAGCTTGCAAATGAGTATTGTAGGCGGTTATCGAATAAAAGGGGTCGCCTTAAGATTAACACTTCTTATCAACTAGTAAATATACTCAACTTTCAGGAGTCCTTTTGTTTCGGGCGGTTTTAAGGAGAACAGTATCAACCTAATTTATAAAGAAGGCAATTTTCCCTTTTCTAAAAACGACTCGCAAAAATGTGTTAGAACCCTTTAAAATAAAAGTGGGTCATTAAAACGTTGGGGGCGGTTCTGTTTACGAAAACACCGACAGGTTAAAGGAAGTCGAACCACACGATTATCTGTTGGTGGTCGAGCAATTAACGCTTACAGGGATGAAACGGAAGTGGTTTTACCTTTCACTTTTGTTTAAAACCCACCTTCATTCCCCTTTTTTATTGAGACCCTTGATGATGCACTTTTTAAATTGGTTAATTAAGTGGCATTAAGCAACTCTTATTTAGTAAATCAAGTTAAGCACGTGGCATTTAATTATATTTAAATAAGGCTGAGTTTACCACCATTTAGGATGTCATGGCGGTATGGAGCTAAATATAAATTTATTTTTCTAGGGGCGTAAGAACTGCTTCCACAGGTAGACATAGGTAGCTACTGGTTATATTTTCTCAAAGGTAATTTAAAGATGGTAGTATGTCAAAAATGTATAATTGTAGTTTATGTCAGTAGTGGCAAAGATATCGTACAGTATATATCCTAAATTCTATATAAATGTATGGATAACCAATTACCTACACTTAATCGTACCGTACCTTTTTTGTTTCCCTTCTTAATTATTAATAAAAGCAATTTTATCTTCTGATAGCTCTTCTACCTCTTTCAACAGTTTAATCGAAAAGACTTGCTAATATCTTAAAAATGAATACTTGGCCCAAATTTTACTAGTTCAATTGCGCCTGCCATTTTTTATTTCTAATGCTGCCTTTTTCACTTCCTTTGGAGAGATTGTTTGAGCAGTCTCTTCATCTGCTGTCACCATCTCATGATTTACTTCTGTGTACTCTTCTCTATTCTCTATCAATAGATTCTGATAGTGTTCTTTCCGACTGTTCATATTAATTACTTATTAGTAATTTTTCTATCTTCTCCTTAATGTCACCCAAGCTTCGTTCACTCTTGTACCACCCATATACCTGTTCAATTCTTCGCATTTTCTGAACCATGTTTCTAGTTTAGCTTTTGTAAGTAGTCTTTACACTTCTTTGTTTGCTTCCTATCTTCAACTTTCTGTGTCTTCAACCATTCTTGAAATAACTCTGTTTTCTTCTTAACTTTTTGTTGTATATTTCCACCAATCTGATGTTTTGTTTTTATGTCCTCTTGTTTTTCTAAAACTTCATATGATGCACTGTGTATACATTGTTCTACTTCTTCATATGTCACATTTTGTGTCCTTCAATTTTTGTTGCTGGTCTCAGTTGGTATAGAAATTTTGTAAAGTCCTGTTTTAAACTTTCTAAATTACATTTATCTATGATGGTTATTGTCCCTTGTTGCTCTGTTTTAACCCCTAAAATTCTGTTCTTATAATTTACAAGAACAAATGCTTTAACCATATAATGATCAGTACTTCGCACTCCACGCTTCCATAGACTCTTATATCCTGCGTTTTTAAATCAGAGTTTTGGCTACATACTCAATTATTAATCTTAAGTTTTCGTAGGTTGGATTCAGGTATACTTGTGTTTGCGTTTGTTTGGAAAGAATCCATTCACTATTCTAAGGGAATGGGACCCACAGAAGGCTTTATCCACTATTGTTTTTCGGTTCTTCGCCATAGTTTCTGACGATCTTACAATTTTTGGCCCTACTCGTACGCTCATAGAAGTTCCCTAACAAATACAGTTGTTTTCTTGGATTCACGTCACTTAGAACTTCTATCAAGTTTTTATATATAAGATATTTTGTCGCAGTCGTGGTTCAGTTAGTTCAGCATGCGTCTAACAATTCAGCTTAAGATAGGCCCGGTTCAATTCCACACATACAGCGAAAACACACGACCGCTTTCCTAGGAAGGTAATTGCAAACCATCGAGGTATTTCTATATAGTTGAACTAGAAGTGCAATCACTTCCGTGGTTGGACGCGTGACGCGTACTATTACCGGATCGTCGCAGGGGCGAACTCCCGCTACCAAAGACCGACCACCCTCATTGTGCGCCGGCAACGGAAGAGTAAAGGGCACAGCAACCTGACATCGAGAATTTTTCTAGACCATTCAAGAGTAGGCAGATTGAGGCTAGCATCGAGGGACCAACAGTGACTAGGGAATAGGCAGATTGAGGCCCTAGTCATCCCACCGATCCTTTTCCTGACAACCACACCGTGGACGTCACGCAGGCCTATTATTTTGGTTACTCTTAATGGACATTAGACCCCTGTACTTTTATATTGTTTCCCCTTTATTATACATTATAACCCCTGTATCTCATTTGTTTTTAAATCTTCCTTGTGTATATTATAACTTATAACCTTGAATCTGTATTTATTTTTGTGTTTTTAATTAAATTGTGACTACATCGCTGAACGTCTCGTCATTTCGTCACACCACAGATGCCGGCACATCGCCTCCAAGCAGTCTGGTGACAGTACACTACAGATATATGAAAAGAAGACTGACAACGCCCTGTAAAGGGCACGCCACTTCGAGAAAAAGAAGGATATTATGGATATTATCCTTTCCTTAATTACTTGCCATTCCTTTAGAAATATTTTTTGTTCTTGATGTAGAGCTATTGACACACCTCTTTTTACTCTATCGCTATTGCTTACATCGCTGTAGAAATGGATATATTGACCAATTACCTCATTACCTGTTCCGTTCTTTTTTGCCTTTGTTAAAACACATACGTCAACTTTCAACCTTTCTAATTCATGAAACACTTCTTTTTGCTTTGTATTCAGACCTTGAATATTCCATGTTGTCATGCTCATAATCTGTTTCCTCTACCGAAGCCGTTTAATCGAAATTCCCTCGAGTTTCCGAGGCTTATTTCGGAGGTTTTTAGTAACTTTAAATGTTTTATAAGGAGTGAAGAGGTGATTCTTGATCAAGGTTTTCTTCCTCTATATTGGCTGTCTTTCTGGACTCGAGAGACCGATCTTCCCATTTGGTTCTCCGACCTTCCAAATAAATTTGGGAACCGTTGACCGGTTTTCAACTGTAACCCTAGTCAGGGCCCTTACAGGGACGGAGCTAGCTGAACCCCTGAATCCCTCCTCCTACATAATCTCTTGTGTGTTAAGGCCCCAAGCTTGGGACTAGTATAGTGGAGTTGGGTTATAAATATAAACTCCAAATAAACAATAATCGAACAAAGCAGGTCTTAATGCAGTCTCGAAATAAATTCGAAATTTTTAGTAGTTTTCTCAAATAAAAATCTTAGGCAATAACATTCTATCGTTTTTTATAAGAAGTCAGCTTCCATAAACACGTTCTCTAACGATAATGACACTACATTACCGTGCCGTACGGCATAACTGATAGCATTTGCCATATTTTTCATTTCATATTTCCATTTCGTGCATCATGTTTGGAAGTTAGTTCTAGATAGATTCGTAGAGCGCAACGCTCTTTTTTATTGCAAATTATCTTATAATTATTTATATTACTCTTAATTTTTGTAATTCCTCTGATGACTAAGCTTTAGCATTAAAGAGATTTGAGTTCTATTTATCGATCAATCGCTTTAATCATTTATTAATAAAACGTTGTACTCTTCACTTAAACATCCAGATTTTCCTATTATAGCTCCAAATAATGCTAAATTAATTAAAAAGTAGCTTTATTTTCCAACAACGTTTGTTTTAAAATAATCATTTTACCGAGTCAGATATTCTGATAAAATTTTACTGAATTGTTGTAAAACCTTTCTACATGAAGAGTCAGTGTTAAACGTAACAAAAATCGAAACAAATTTATAAATAAAAAATTCGCCCAAGGCAATGTATCAGTCTGAACGTTTTTCTGTTGAAACAAGCGGTAGTAAATCAAAGTTTAATGTCTATCAGCTATCAGACATTCTTTATTTTTATTGAAACTTTCCTCTGTACTGTTTCGGTTTACATTGAAAAGTTTTGTTATCTCTAATTCAATTTGTACTGTTTCCTTGTAAATAGAATGTCTTTAACTCATTTTAAAAGTACGCGAATTTCTGTTATTGCTTTAAATTCGGGTTTTTAAGTGAGTCACCTCGTATTTTTTATCTGCGAAAATTTATTTTTCACGCCCTAAGAAACTCACGAGGTAGAAAAAAAACGCGCGTTGAATGTGGAATTGGTTTGGAAAACGTCGGGAAGGAAAACAGAAACGTTTCTACAAAAATTTTAATTACTCCTGTGGGAAATTAAAAACGTATTTATATTTCAAATGCGGATCTTATTTAATGAGAAGCATTTTAAATTTTATTGCCGTTTTCAATAAAATTTTATTCGGTATTATAAACCGTATCTATACAGTTATTTCAAGGGTTTTAATGAATTCTAAATAAAATTTTCCACGGATGCACCCAGCAATCATATTATATTGAAATTTAATCTCGCATTAAGGTCCGGAAACCCTTTCGATACGTAATACCATTACGTTTCTTTGTAAGCTATAAAGCGAGGGGTTATAAGCCCAAATTTTAACAACACTACAATCGAGAATTAAATGTTGTAATTGAACATGCACTGTGTCAATTTAATGGCGGGCGAAAAACGTCCGTAACAGTCGTTGAGTTGGGTTTAAAATTGACAAATGTTTTACACACAACGTCCTTCGCTAAGCTCAAAGGGTGAAACTGGTAGGGTTGGAGGATCGGTAATTCCCTAGGAGATGCCCGGAACCCTTGTAAATGTTCATAGATCTGGCTGAAATTTAGTTTGATACGGTGGCAGTATGTTAATATTAAGTTTAATTGTCATTATTAATGGTTATCACTGCATCGAATCCGAAACCGATTCGATTAATTCGATCCAGTTTTCTTAATTAGAAATGATTGCGTCTATTTCCATTTTTTTTTTAGTTCAAAAACTTTCTTTATGCATCTTATTTAAGAGAACAGAGAAAACTTGCACAATTAAATTTGGCAGCACTTGAAATCGCTCGAAATTCGTAAGCATCTCTAGTTCTTTTCGAATTGTATTCTATTACAGCAGAAAAGGAAAATAAGAAAATTCCAATCAAGATTTTTTCCCGATAATTGTTTTGAAATTTCGAACAGAGAACTGACAATCCTAGTAGATTAGCACGCCATTGAAAATTGTATTAGTAAAAGAATATCCATTTGTCGATTGGTTCGTTCGGTTTCGGTGTAAATTCGATTTATCTCAGGTGTGGGTCATCAATCATTATTTCGTCGGTAGAATTTATCTTGTTCTGTATAACGAAATGTTGAAATACACGAATTTTTGTATTTTGTTCTGGTACATGCAATGTAATTTTTTTCCTTTCGTGTATAATAGGAAAAGCAGGTTATTTGGTTGTTGTTTTTTAAGCTTTTTTTTAATTGTTTGAGCTTTGACTTCTTTTAATAAATTGTTTAAAAATTTTAGTCGTATTTTTTGTCATGAATTTTGGAAAATGTCTCCTCTGCAGCAAGGATTTGAACCCAACCTTTTCTGAATACAGAATTTTCCCAACTCGTTAAAATTCTTTAAAATAGTCACCCAAAGATAATTCATTGTCTAAAATATTTACCTGTACTGCTGCTTTCTTCTGGTTTTCGTTGCTTGGAATAAAAAGAAAAATCAAGGAATTTTACGATTTCTTGGGAAATAAAATCTCAGAAAGAGATAAGTATGAAGTTCGCCCTGCTTTTGTTTGTATTTTGCAATCCAAACATTATTTCAGTAATTTTTGTCGTATAGAAACGTTGAATTTCTTTAGGTTTACATATTAGGGAAACTTCAAAGGGGCAAAGGTCATAACGAAAATGGGTTTCCTGTGCTAATAGGACCCCATCTAGGTATATTCATTAAGAGCACTCCAACGTCTATACTACTTAACGTAAATTTTCTTTATCTTTTGTCTTTGTGGGTTAATACACATTAGTCCTTAACTAACGTTATTTGGAGAAAACACACTTTGTTCTTAACTCACGCAAATTTAAACTTTACATATGTTGATAATTTGAGGTTAGGGGTAACTAGGACAGGCTTTGTGTGTTAGTAATTTTCTTAATGGGTAATATTCGTCAAGGATTTACCAAAAATGTGTGTCAAATTTGGAATAATATTAACAATAATAATACACAGAAGAAAACATAATAAAAGCTTGGGGATTCCTTTTTAATACCGAGAAAAAAATTAAATAAATAACAATAAACCTCAGACATCCACTTACCAGACATAAAATACGTTTTTGCGTTTCTGGAACTTTTATTTATATTTTTAGTAAAAAAACTAACAGGATGTTAATTAAAAGCTTCATCAAGAAATGCTTCTAACTATAATGTACGACAGGGTTGTGGAAAGCATACACTTTGAAATAAAAGCAATTGGGTCAAAAATTAGGTCATGCTCTTAAACGTCTAATAGCCTTACTGGCAAGAAGCTAAAGTTATTGTTGTTGAAGCACACTACAAGAACTTGACAGATTATATCGGCAATTGTTTCTAATTTTCTGCTAAAAGGGTGGAATTAAAACATTTGTCTCGGTGGTAGATTATTTTCTTGGTCTGTTTTTAATTCCGTTCTTTTGAGGTTTGGTATTGTACGAAGTTGAAGCCGTATAGAAAAACTGTACTTTTGGGAACAAAAGACAGTTTGATGTTTAAATTTTTTAAATGTAGAAAATCAGGGTTCTTTGCTTAGGCTTTCCTATTTGAAACCTTAGAAGACTATAAATAAACACAAAATTACAAACTTTCCGTTTCTGTCGACGTAATCTCGTATTATTTTCATTGTGATCGTTTAAGTTTGTGGTGCGGACCTTAACATTTCTGTAATACAGGATGTCCATCTTAAGACATCACGCCTGAAAGTTTGTTGCTGTATTCTTGTTTTTAAAATTAATACCAGCATCCATTGTGGTTTTAAATTGTATCAGTATTTAACTAAACATATTGGTGACTGCTTTAATCTTAATTTTTAAAACTCGCAGGCTTAACTCTTTAAAGTAGATGCTTTGTATATTGCAATAAAGGACGATATTGTGTAAAATAAAAGTTAAAAGAATTCAAGACTTCACTGAGTTTAATTCATTGGGAGAATGTTTTTACTTGTCAGGAAACTAACTTAGCAGATGATAATTTCTTGCAAACTCTGTCATATTATTTTGTTTTGCATTGTCCGATATGTAACATAAAAATTTGTTCACCAAATAGTACCTACTACCAAAAAGAAAGTTTTCAACTGGGAAACTCCAGAAATCATTGAAGAAAGTAAAATAGTTAAATATCTGTACTTATTAAGCAAACAATTACAAAATGAGAAATTTACGGACTACTATAAGAAAAGTAAAAATAAATATAAGAAAAAAGTTAGTAAAGCAAAGAAAGCTTTTTATACTTCGTTCATTATAACATCTAATAATAGGACCAAAGCTGTTTGGTCAATAGTTAATAAAAAGTTAAATAGATCCAAGGAAAGGAAAGAAATTGTCCTAAATATCGATAATTCTTTGTTAAAGATACAAGGCAAATTGCAAACAGCTTTGGGCACTATTTCACAAAGCTGGCTCAGAACAAGCTTGTTAAACATTTTAGCAGGCTATATAATGAATGTACGACAAGCAGGTAAAAATATTATTATTGAGTAATACGTTTTATTCTGTAGAAGAATTTTTACAATTTAAATTTGTGTAAGTGTTAATGTTACTGTATATGTACACATATGTATGTTTTTAAATTGACGATTCCGATACACTGTAGTGTCTAATGGAACAATAAAATTATTATTATTATTATTATCTCCATCAACAGTTAATTCGATGGTTTTGCTTTCAACTGGTGTAAATGAAGTTAACAATGTGTGTAGACAAATATGTAATAAGAATTCAACTAGCCTTGATGGGTTTAGTTCAAAAATATTAAAGGAAATTCTGCCTTATATCTGTGAATCTTTAGTACACATAATAAACTTATCATTTAATCAGGGTGTATACCCAGATAGTCTAAAAACGACTGTAGTTCATCCTCTATTAAAAAAGGGAGATTCTTATATAAAGGTAAACAATCAGTATTCTAATAAATTCGATACCGAACTTGGCGTACCTCAAGGCTCAACCTTAGGCCCTTTAATTTGTATTTTGTTTACTAATGATCTAGAATACCATTTGGATAGTGAATATGTTGTTACATAATATATGCAGATGATACGTGATTGGCAGTGTCAGCTGATACTGTGGATGAACTGCAGCTTAAAGTTGACAGTATTGTTCATAGATTCAAAAACTGGTGTTACGGAAACAACCTCATTGTAAATTTACAAAAAACTTTATGTGTGTATTTCAATAGGAGAAAACCACTTCATGGATTGTAATTTAAATGTGGTGATATCACTCTTACTCCAAGTAAAAGCTGCTTGTTTTTGGGAGTTATGGTTGATGAGCATCTTGACTGGTGCGCTCACGTAAATATGATCTGTTGCAGATTAACTAAAGCGTATTTTGCTATACGAAATATAAAATCTTGTATTTCCCAAAGGGATCTTAAAGCATATTAAACAAATTCATGGAAGTAAATTTAAAATCCATCTAAAGCAATATTTGAGCGAAAATTGTTTTTACACTTTAAATGAATATCTGCAGCGACATTAATTTTAAGAATATTGTATTTTTTATGTATTATTTTGTATTGTGTTGTTATCATTTATATTATGTATCTTATTAAATCTTATTACTGAAACAGAAACATACAAATATGATAACAACTCGGAGAATTGTTGTATTTGATATCCAAATATTCACACTGGAGCCAAACTATGTAATTGGGCTCGACAAAACAGTACCATTATTCCTGGATAATGTACGAGATGCCGAAACTGACTTCTTATATGAAAGGATCTAGCCAGTAAGGACTGTTTACGGTTAATATAGTCGTTGAAGCAGCTAACATCTCTTCAAAAGTCAGGTCGTTCGTTGTATAATAATGTTCCCTATGATTTTAATTGGGAGTAAAATAATCGTATTTTTGTTTATAATTTAATTATGTTGATACTTGCTTCTAATTTTTATTGACCTTTATTATTAACTTGATGCAGCAATTAAGGGGAAATTATTATCTATTAGGACAACGCACCATCTCACTTTCACAAGTCCAAAGTTGCATTGCAAAAATTAGACGAATTATTATTATTATTATTATTATTATTTATTACAGAGTAGGGCAGAGGTACCCAGTACCTATTATGCCCATAAACTAAATTGTATATGAGAAAATATTGAGAAAGCATAACAATAATTAGCAAAAACAAAATAAGCGAGAAAAGACATAAAAGTGTGACATATCAATAAAGTTTTTCGTAGTGCAGCATTACTATGCATAAAACCCTTTGGTGGAACACTAAATTTTAAAACTAAACCACGAGAAAGGCCATAACCCGCACTCGCACATAGCACTCACACTACCACACAAAATCAGATTGGCTGGGGCAGGTTTACATAACCGTCGTATCTCCTCTTGAAAGCATCCACAGAACCAGCTGTTACCACTTCTTCTGGGAGAGAGTTCCACGCTGCAAAAACTCGATTGGAGAAGAAATGTTGCCGGGTGGAAGTATGGAATTTTTCTCTAACCAGTTTGAAAGAATGACCCCTCAGGCGGTTATCGGTGCTTCCACATCCACCGTATTCTCCGGACTTGACCCCCTGCGACTACCATTTATGACCAAACTTGAAAAGATGGCTCGCTGGAAAGAGATTTTACTCGAATGATTAAGTTGAAGCCGCCACAAACGCTTATTTTGAAGAGTTCGATGCCGACCTTTTTTCTAAAGGAGTAAAAATGTTAGAAAGTCGCTGGACTAAGTGTGTTGTTTTCTTACTTAGGCCCGGGACTTTTCAAACAACAGGAATGAAATTGTAGATATAAGGGTTAAAACAGAAGCGGAGTCGCCACTACTTGTTGGTAGCAACATTAAAGCCAGTAAAATAAGCAAGAAAGATCAAAGTGAGACATTAAAAGTATATAAATTAAAAGATGAAAAGGTAGCAAAAAGGTACAGAAAAAAAATCTAATCATAAATAGACAAGATATTGGACAAAACTCCCATATTGAACCAGAACAGACATGGGTAAATTCAGTAAAAAAAGGAACATGCAGAGCAGCCAAAATTAATAAAATATTGAAGCAAACGATTTGGTGGACAACAGAGATACTTAAAGGAGAAAGTAGAAGTACCTAACGAAAAGACGATGAAAAAAATATTTGATTCATAAATCGAAGGAAGCATATGAGACTTATAAAGGGCAAAGGAAAAATGTTAAAAATTTAGTAACAAAAGGTAAAAGGAAAAAGCAATCAACTGACACAATTAAAAAACAAAGACGGAAAAATACTTAAAGAGGAGGAAAGTACATATAATGGAAACATGGAGACAATAGTTTAGATAATTGCTTGGAGAAGAAAATGGAGATGAAGTGTTACAGTGCTTTGAATTATACAGTGTGTCCCAGGATTGGGATTCTGGACAACTTTTCTTAGTAAAATTTTGCCATATCATGAACAAAAAGGGTACTTTACCTGAAAAGAAAATAGTTTTCGCTTCAATGTCAAGGCCGACTTGTTCTTCAAAAACTGAAAATATTCTTAAAATTCTCTTCAAACCAAGCAGGACTTATTCCCACAATCTTAAAACAAAATTCAAAATTTTTTAGTCTATCGCACCTATTGTAATATCAATCCTGGGACGCACTGTATATTCAATAATATTCGAAGATCAATATTAAGCTTAGGAAATTTAGCTCTGGCGGAGAAAATTGAAACATTTTACGTTTAAATTTTTACATCTAAAGTTGTTCGAAATTGTTAATGCTTTAAAGTAGGCATTTTAATATTTTCAATAGTAGATAACTCGGGGTATTTGTTTTTATCAGTAAATTGGAACAACCGAATGAAGGGTTAACTTTGGCAAACGTACCTAATGCTTCTAATGATGTAATATGTTAAGTATGACATTTTAAGTAACTTGCATCTCTGTTGTGGTAATTTTTTATTTTACGCTAAGCCAGCTAGTCAGGAATTTAGGATTACATATAAATTTGGAAGGTTTTTTATTTTCTATTATTCACAGTACGGTTTTAAATTTGTAGCCGTATTTATCGAATTTCAACAAGTAATATTTTTCTTAACAGCATTTTTTGGCTTATTAAAACTTTAAAATATTAAAATTTGCGTAGTAATCTAAACAAAATCTTTATGGGAATAAGAAAATAAACATTCCCTGATGACTGCGTTTTTAATGCGCTAGCTTTAAACGTACAATCTAAATTTAGAAAATATAGTTTTTGTGCAAAGGCCTGACATTTTTAGGTATATCAGGTAATTCTTGCAAAACGTTTTAACGTCTACATTTTACGTCAACTTTAACGTTATTTGACATAGAATATGCCATTTTGAATTAAATTAACTTGAACTGCAATGCTGAAATATTTCCTACTTTTGAAGACGTACGTTACAAAAATGATCTTTTTGAAGTTTCGGTTGTCGTATGTTAAAATGAATATCGATGCTTTAACTTGACAGAGACTGAAAAGTCACCTGCAAAGTTGGAAATTTTTTGGGACCATGTTGATTATTATTTTAATCGTTGTTGCAGATTAAAATGATAGATAGAAAGGTATCTGAAAGCTAAGACGATAAATCCATAATTTCTGTTTTCGTGTCCCAGTCTTCTGCAAAAAATTTGATTCTGTCTTGTATTGAAAAATTTACAATACAGCTATTCTACAGATGATTTTGCTGTATTTTATTGTACTCCGGTCATTTCAAACTAAATAATAAGTTTTTAAAAAATGTTACAGAAATTAATTCCTCAAACACCATATTAAATAGGAAACGAGTTTTTAAAAACGTTTCTTAACAGTTACGCCTGAATAAAAGTTCTACTTATCGTTTGCCCTTTTACGACCATATAGGGATATAAAAGTTTAATGACTTCGAAACATAAAGATAAAATGTGCAAAATTATTTATAAGCACTCCCTGGCAAACGCATAACTTTAGATATTGTGAAAATGTTGTAATTTATTTTCAAGAAAATGAAGATACAAGGGTTTAAAAAAGTATGTTTGTGTTTAGTGGAGTTCTTATTGTGGCTTTCGGTTGAATTTATATTATAAAATTGTCCTAGAAGTCTTGGTATCTAGCAAGATTTGCTATTGTAATTTATTCTAAGGCGCTTATTTTAATAGTGACTTTCATTTACGCCAAGAAAATTATTTAAATGTGATTTAAGTTAAAACCGCGCTCTTAAACCCATACAACATATCTAAATCTAAATTTAGTGCCTTTGATAACAAAAAGCAATACTTCCTATATGTGAGCTTTGAATGAAAATATTATAAAGTCTTTGTTTAAGGTTGAGGTTTGTGAAAAAGTAAATCCAAAACTGTCGGCGCTAATTCTGTATTGTGCCAGCCCCGCCGTATGCCAGTATATTATATCTTTTGCAGTAAATATTATTGTTCGTTTACAAACTTGATCAGAAAAGCTTCAGCTAAGATTTTTTTTGGTATTTGTAAATTTGATGGTAATTGAGTGGATTCTTCGATACAGGGTGTTTCCTAAGTGGAGAAAATTCACTGGCACGTTCCATGGCGTATTTTAAGACAAATATTTTCTGCAATATGTGTCCGCAAGTCCTTCGTTTTTTGAAATATTGTATGAAGAATACTAGGAATATCAAGAGGCCTGTAACATCTATTCCACCTTTCGGTAAAGGTATAGGCCAGAGATAATAAGCAAAAGGCTTTATTTATTTGCAGAATATCTAACCGACATTTTCACGCCTAACCAAATACAAGTGGAGAATATTTTAGGGGAAATCGATAACCAAAAATCAGAAAACATCACCCCTGTTACTCCGAAGGAAGTGCCCGAGAAGATTACAACAAACTTGAGTCCGAAAAAAGCACCAGGATTTGACCTGATCACCGATGAGATCCTGAACTAACTGTCAAGAAAAGATATAATCATGCTCACATGCCTTTTCAATGCAGCATCTGGGCTTAAACATATCCCCACTCGTTGGAAGATGGCTGAGGTAAGCATGTTGTCAAAAACAGGAAAATCGCCAAACGATGTTAAAAGTCTTATAGGCCTATTTTCTTACTACCAATATTTTCAAAGCTATTTAAAAAGGTGCTGCTTGAGATTGCAACCTCCAATAAATGTGAAACAACAATTAGAAAACAACAACCTAATTCCTGATTCGACTTTAGGCAGAAACATTCAACGACTGACCAAGAAGAAAAACAAGTATGTTCGGCAGTTGTTGCTCAAGCTTTTGACAAGGTGTGGCATGAAGGCTTAATATACAAATTGAATGGTGAAGCAGTATGTAGAGATATTGACTTCATACATTTCGGACGGACTTTTTAGGATTAAACAGGAGGACGAATATTCTGTCTTCAATGAAATAAGAGCGTGTGAGCCTCAAAGGAGTGTCCTTGGTCCCATTCTTATTTTACTATACACCAGCGATTTCCCAGTTTAAGAAGATACAGTTGTAGCTGCATTCGTAGATGTCACTGCTGTTCTTGCAGTTGATCAAAATCAAGAAGATTCTACTACTTCAAAGATAAAGTGAATCAATAGTTAATTCGACCAGATAATCGAAGATCAAGCTCAATGGCCTTAAATCTATCCATGTGAACTTTTACTAACAAAAAACTAGCAAAATCTCCCTCTGGAGATTAACGGTACAATTATGCCTTATAACACGAATGCCAAATATCTTGACGCTTGACACAAAACTTCGATGGAAAGCGCAAAAGGAAAAAAAACTGAACTTGGTCTACAATACAAACAGCATTATTGGCTCCTTGGTGGAAATTTAAACTTGTCAATGCACAACAAAATAGTGATTTACAATCAAATCCTGAAATCAGTGTGGCTCTGCGGTATTCAGCTACGGCTGTGCCAGTGATACTAACATCAAATCCATCTTAAAATTCCAAAAGAAGGTGCTGCGTAACGTAGTCAATGTCCTATGGTATGTTCGCAACACTGATCTTGAACGTGTCCTTGGTATCCCAACTGTTAAAGAAGAGATCAAAGGGCTTGCTAGGAAGCATGAAGCCAGGCTCCACCTTCATGTTAATGCTGGACAATCAACCCCATGTCCGAACATTGAAGAAGACCAGTTTTGATAGGTTTTTTTTTTAAATTCCAGCAATAAAACTCTACGATCATTACGATTTATTTTGTTTATACTCAAAAAGTATTAGTTTCGCAAAAAAAATTGTATTTTAAACTTCATCCACTTATAAGAATACAGCTAGATGAAAAAATACTCTTAAAGAGCTTTCATGTTGTAGAAAACGTCTACTGATTTTCAGTTTCCTTTGGGATAAAAATTAAAAACCAAATTTTTACTCCATTTTTGAAGGGGTTTAAATCGTCAGGGAGAGGTTTTAGGGTAGAAATTTATATATGAATTCTTAATTTTCCCACAGGAAACACCCTGTAGACGTCTTAGCTAGAAAGCATTTTTGACTTTCATCAATCACCCTTGTACAAAACTGATGTTAGTGCACAAAGGTCATCGTTTTGTGTTTTTGTTGCGTATTCGGGTTTACCTATTCAGAATTTAACCGTAGGCATATTTGAGATAGTAAACCACGGCGTAACTGTTATCGCGCATACTCGCAGAAACTGCATATATCAGTTCCATATTTTATCAAGGTCTGTCGGGCAACATAACCAGCGGGTACAGGATATTTCACTGTCACAATACAGCTTCACAAATGATTTGTAAATACATATGTGAGTACGAATCCGTTTGCACGGTAGAATGCCCGATTCCGGTAATGGCAACTATTGTTCCAGACGCGTATTTGCCTAGATGTGTATACCACGAGTGCATACAAGACAATGGGGAATTATTGAATTATTTCTACTATTTAATACCGATTGACTAGCTTTTGTAGCGCACACGTTCAACTCTTTCAATTTAATACGTGGATTAAAACTTATTAACTGCATGTTGCATATGAATTGTTAATTTTCGTTTAATTGTTACATTTTATGGTGATGTACATAATTTGCTTTTGCGTTTGGGTTAAATGTTTCAAATTCACTAGATAATTGTTAACCGTGGTTTCATTGTTAAAATAATACTGATGTTCAATTTGCTTTTATAACATCGAAGTGTAAGATAATATTGTGAGAAAAGTTGGTTCCAATTCACTTTTGAGGACAAAGATATGCTTTTCCTCAAGATTGTTTTCACCCACTCAACAAAACCTTTATTAAAATCTACGTCAACTGCTACTGAATATCAGTCATTCTACTTTAAAAAACGAAAAATAGCATAAAACGACCTAACTTTCTTTAAACTGCTTGAAACTACCCTTAAATAGTTCAAACTGCTTCGGAATACCTCGAACTAGTTCAGCCTCATGGCGCTACAACGCCTTAAACTGGCTCCATTGACTAGTTCATTAGGTAATGCATGTAATACAGTTTATCAATATATCAAAAAATCGATTCGTTTTTTATATTTGGTTTACAAGTCGTTCGGAGTTTGCTTGCAACAACAAGAGAAATGCGGCCCAAAGGAGAAGAATAAATGTAGATTTTCCCTTATTCAAGCACATTTAAACAGCTTAAGTGAATGGATGTATGGCAAATAATAATAAGTGAAACGAAGAACACAAAGAATACATATGGTACACAGACTACATCATGATGAAGAGATAGGCGTAGGTAGTTTAGGACCTAGATATTTTATAGGATCATAGCTATATCAGAAAAACCTTTAATTCTGATAAATTTTACTCTAACATTTCCTGGAACTTCAAACGATCCGTGAAGCAAATAGTTATAAATTACACAGTAGCTTTAATGGGGATGCCAAGGCATGCGGGAATTAGAGGAAACGAAATATTTACACCCTTGCGAAAAAGAAGGAAGAATCACATTTTTTCAAAACAGGATCGTAGAATAGGTAATCAAAAACTGCATAGCGGAAAAAATATCAAAAAGAATCCTACTGCGAAATTGCTTCCAAGCAAAACCAGACCGGAAAGTTTATAAAAATTTGTCAAAAGAATTCTATTGATAACTAATGTCACAAAATATCACACTAATCAAGTGGAAAAGCTGACGTTGCAATTTGCAATCTTTATGAATTTGTTGAAACTGCAGAACTTATATCATGCAACTATGATGTCTTAACTCGCAGCAAGCTCAAATTTCTTGAAAATAATGCCTGATAAAACAAAAATGTTTCCCCTTTGCGTCTCCACATCATAGATCATATCTTCTTCTTCTTCTTCGTTTTCTTCTCCTATTTACCCGTTAGCGTGTCGGGTGCTCATAGATCACATTAAAAACTTTAAAGCTCGGCAAAAGTCAAAGTGCTATAAGGCCTCTTATATCCAAATAACCCCATAACAATCTAATCTGGCCTAACATAAAAGAAATTAAGAAAAGTATTAAAGAAATGAAGGACAAATGCGAAAAAATGAGAAATGAAATCACAAAGAAATAGATGCATTATTTCGAGCAGCTGTACGATGATGGTCAAAGAAACGAAGATGATAAAGTTGAAGCCGAAGCAGTTAGGGCTGATCTATTCACTTCTCCCTGTCTTTGTATATTGTGCTTTCGCGGTCATGTCATTCCATTTTATTTCTATGGACAATTTTTATTTATGTTTTGATCTGATGTTTTTGGTTCCTCCCATCTAAAGATTACTTAACCATTCTAACGTCTTCTGCCGGACGAATGCATCCACTGATTTTATTTTGAAACCCTTCCTACCTTCTTAATTTTTTTAGTGCTTTACTGTCTACTCTCTCACTGTTTTTCTTAAAAGTGTCATTCTTATACTTGCTAGGCCTGCTTTTGTGCTTCCTTGTAGTTATTCTTGATTCACAATATTGTAAGAAGGTATTGAAGTCACCACTTTCTTATACTTCCAGTTTTGTTTCAGCCGTACGTCTTTTCTTTCAAAATATATTGCCCTGTCAAGCTGAAGATTTAATTGGCCAGTTACAACTTTATGAGGTAGAAAGTTTTTTCTTGTTCTTTGCCTTCACTTTTCCTTTTGTCATATTGAATTCCGTACCCTTTTGAGCCCATTGTTACCATTTTCTGCCATTTCTTCCATTTTTCCGACCATGCTCCCTCGCAGAGCATTAATGCCGTTTCATTTACCTTTTACCTATTTCTTGCTAATATTTTCGTTTCTTCGGGTGTCTTCAGTCTCCTTTTTCCTAAATCTTCCAGTTTCTGTTACCTTGCTACACATTCTACCCTGTTTCATCACTATTAAATGCACGTACCAATTTAGCTGTTTGCTTTTTATACTCTCAGTATTGATTTCTGACTTATCACTAACTCGTTTCACATTCTTTGTCATTTTGTATTATCCGCTAATCTCCTTAAATATTTCCCCTCTATTGTTAGAATTAAGAATACATCGGTAGATCGCTAGTTCGAATTCGGTAGTAGAAAAATCGGTTTTCATATTATCTTTATACCTAACATGGACTGAATTAATTTAGTCTTTCATACTTTAATCGCTAGTTCTGCCTCATTTTTTTAATCTCCTTAGTTCTTTTCGGACGTTTCTTTATTATTCTGTCTATAAACAAACTATCTCCGTGTTTTAATCCTCTATCTGCCCTGAACTCAATCGATTTGTACCTTTCCTTTTACCCTTTTGTATATATCATACCTCTTTATAGCAATTCCCTTCCTCCCATCCCATTCCTCAGGGAAATATGACAGAGAAACGATTGCTGGGGTGACAAAGTCACCTCACCTGGCCATCCGAAGGTTAAGGGGCCTCATCAAAAGGAAACAGGGGAACTATAGGAGTATGGCACTCGACGTGTCAACCACACCAGATGCGAAACTCTCGTAATCTTCTTGGTCACATTTTTTGTATTATTCTATTTGCAATCGCTTGGGATTTCTTCTTGTTCCTATGCTTGTTTGCAATTTTCCGATTTTGTCCTCTCTGTCTCATTTTAATGTTTCCGCTTCCATGTTATCAGCCCGACTCCCCTTTTCATTCCTTTATTGCTTTGTACTTTTTCCATTTCTATACCTTCCAGGATATCTTCTTTCTTCTTTTGGATTTCATAGTTTTGCTTTGCTTGCTTTCCTTTTTTAATTTCTTTTCTATTAAACTGTCTTCCAATTTCGATTCTAAACAGCAAAAGGGTCACACCAGTGCTATGTGATTTGAACCACAAATTAATTTGAGATATGAACCTCTTCAAAAACATATACAGAATTCTGAAGTGTGATTCGAAAACTGTTAACGTTTAGTCAACGAAATGTAATTTCTTAAATTGTTAGTCGGACTTCATTCATTTTCGTCTATTCAACACGATTGTTTAGGTCTCTGGTTGCGAGTCTGAATAAGTATTCACTTCATAGCTAAGAAATTTTTAATATTGAAAATATAAATTCTATTACGAGCTATGAAGTGAATACTTATTCAGACTCGCAACCAGAGACCTAAACAATCGTGTTGAATAGACGAAAATGAATGAAGTCCGACTAACAATTTAAGAAATTACATTTCGTTGACTAAACGTTAACAGTTTTCGAATCACACTTCAGAATTCTGTATATGTTTTTGAAGAGGTTCATATCTCAAATTAATTTTGAGATATGAACCTCTTCAAAAACATATACAGAATTCTGAAGTGTGATTCGAAAACTGTTAACGTTTAGTCAACGAAATGTAATTTCTTAAATTGTTAGTCGGACTTCATTCATTTTCGTCTATTCAACACGATTGTTTAGGTCTCTGGTTGCGAGTCTGAATAAGTATTCACTTCATAGCTAAGAAATTTTTAATATTGAAAATATAAATTCTATTACGAGAAACTTTGAAATTTAAGTCTGGAGCCTCGGCTCATTTTCGATGAATTCGTGTTTAATGCAGTTTCCTAAATTAGAGTTGCAAATCAAGTCAAGGCCCAAGATTCTAAGTTTGAGTTCTATGAAGATTGAGAATTCGAACCTGGATTAGATATTCGAAACTAGAATTCAGGCTGAGATTCGAGTTCAAGACAATAATTCGATTTTCAATCTTAAAATCTCAATACTCTCCACTCTAAGATTCAGATTCGAAACATGTCGATGAACCTATCAACAACGTCTTCCAGAAGTTGCAGAATTTGGCCCTTTAAACAGCAAGTTTAAATATTTACGGCATCGTTATTTAAATACAACCCTCACCCCCTTCTACACAAGGAAAAAATAATTTGAGCCAAAATTTATTTATTGTAAGAAAAAAGGTATCAAAAAACCATGTTTTTGCCATTGCATAATAGTTTAATATGTGGATTCGGTATAGGTGTTTTTATACAGAAGTAAGAAAATGTGTGAGCCCCCGAATGCGAAGTCGTACGTAAGTTCTTTAGGGGTTGACGGATATCGCGCGGGATATATGGTATCGATTCCGGTCGGATGCTCGTTGGGTCTCAGTGGCGGTGGCGGCGCAAGCGTGTCGCCGCGACGCTAAAGGCCCACGACGGCGACTATCAGCTGCCAGTTCTTCAGCTGCCGTGTGTACTGATTGACCAACCTCTCTCTTCGCTATCAACTCGATCGCACTACCCCGGCGCACATGTTTGATTTTCACGAATAATCCCATTCGAACTTTATTAAATATTTATGTGAATATATGTACTTTTGAATATCAAATGTTTGTGGTTATGAACGTAACATAAAAATATATTCACACATGATTAATCGTAAAAACCCTGCCTGACAAATAAACATAAAAAAACATATTTAATCCCTTAATGTTAATTAATAATTAATCCCATGTTAACGTACTAACGAATTTAAAAAACGTATTTTACTGTTAATATTCGCAAATTTGCGGGTAAAACTTTTTAAAGTTTAGTAAACCGACGTGAAAACTTTTACAGACATTTATTAAAGTGGTGTAAATATAAAAAATATAATTTTGTGTAACTTCTTATGACCAGTTTAATGTAGAAAAACAGCAGCTCGTATTTCTGCAATCACAAGTAAGTAACGATTTTGAAAAGGTCTTTAGAGAAGCAAACTTGAAATATTTCCATCGTTTTACTGCCTTTCTTCAGTTTAATATAAAATGCGAGTTCTTAAACTTTATATTCTATTCAAACCCCTTTAGATGTTGCAGATACTCCAAACTTGTATACAAGACTGCGAATAAGGTGTTTTTGTCTTCTTATTTGTTGTTCTTTTCACAAATACTGCTTGATTTGAATACGTTTCGTATTTTTAGCACGATTTTTGTAGCATTTTTGCTTGGTTCCTTTAGATATGATTTGTTTCTGTTGTGGACGGTTTCAGAGCTTTCTCTCTGTAAAGTTCGTCTGTAAATTTAATCATACTGTTAACATCCAGAGATTTTTATATCTAAGACTTTATTGCTCATATTTAACTTGATAATAATTCATTAATCAAAAAGCGTGTGATATGTGCGGAAGCTTTGGACTTTTGTGAGCTTAATCCTTAATGTTTAATGTTAAATTATTTATCCAAAATAGTTGTAAGATGTTTTTAATGTAGAAACTCAGATAGCAAACTTTCTAGTTTAAAAGGTTTACAAAATTGGGCTTAGTTGTGTATTGATTTATTCCTAAATTTGCACAAACGTTTTGACAGGATTGCTAATTAAATTTTTCCAAAATTTCCCACAAAGCACGAAAATATAAAATTGGGACGAAGGATTCATGTTTGGATCAAAATTTAAAGCTTTCGGCCTGTTTTGCGCCTATTTTGAATTAGAGTTAATGACCCGACTTTGCATGTGCCTAAAAATTGTTACAAAAAGAAACCATTCGCAGATTTAAACATTTAATCCTGTTGAACTGTTATCAGAATTTAATTTAACTCCGATAATTAAGATTAACTAACCGATTTAAAGCTCTAACATTTTTCAAAATGCCAATAGCTTAAAAATTACAAACAAAACTCAAGCTAATCTCGGCCTCTCAACGTAAGATTATGAACTTTTAAACTGCCAACCCATTGTACTTTGTTTCAAACTTAATACTCGATCTTCGGTTAAATAAGAACCGAAGATGTAATGCGGGACTTTGAGAAGTTTTTGGTATTTTAAGAATGCGAACAATCTCAATCTGACTTTCAGCTTTCGTAATAAATCTCGATATTAAGATATAAATAAAATCCCGGCGCCTATTGTTACGCTGTTGTTTCGTATTTATGAAATTTTAAAAACCAAGAATTTAGGAAATTATCTCGATGCTGTGTTTTAACTTTTTAAATTTTGAGGTTTAAGCTAAGGTAATTTGAGTTATTCTTTCCAATGAAAAGCAAACATACTATTTTAAAAACAATAATCCATGAAATAAAAAGGCAAAATGAATATTTAATCCTCACTTAAACACAAGGCCATTTTTAGTACGAAAAAGAGAAAAGCTGTGGAGGTTTTTATTGAAAACCTACCACAGGTTGAACAAGCAACATTAAATAATAATAATTATTATTATTATTCCGAAATGTAATTAAAGTTGTTTTTGCTTTTGTTACGTTTACAGCACGAAATACAAAAGAGTTCTGTAATAAACTAAAAGTTTTATAAAAAAAAAAATAACAAACAAAGACATTGATGGATCACTGCAAAATGTAAAGCAAGTAAAACAAATAACATTAGTTTGAAGGGCACATTAAATGTTAGTTGGTACCTACATCCGTAGATTGTAATTGAAACTGTATAATTTAACTTTCAGTTGTTGGAATTTATATATTAGCTTGTAATCAACGTTTTAATAATTTTCTCTTTATTATCATAAATAAAAATTAAATTCGTCAAATTAAATAAGTAAAATAAATAAAAATAAATAAATGGAACTGTAGTTGTGGGTAACGAATATTCGTGCATTTAATTCGGATCAATAGCGTTCCACTTATCTATTTTCGAACCGTATAATTTAAGTTTCTTGAACTATATATTTTTCTGTCCTATAATTACGCGAGTAAGAGTTATGTAATATAAAGTAGTCGAACAATAACCAGTATTAATGTCAGATCATAATTTGTGTCAACTGGAAATGGTTGTCGATGTCTTTGTAAATAGCCGAACCACCATTAATTACCGAACAGGGGGAGAAATAAAACATTTTGTCCATTGACGGTCGTGAAAGCACATGCACGAAAAGGTGAAGTTGAAAAACCCCGGCGTGATTTTGACACTAATGGGCATTATTTTTAAAACGATTTTATTTCCAGACTTGTTCGCTTTTTATTGTTGGCTAATCTTATTAAACGTCACGCTACGAGCTCTAGTAAAGGGATCATTTTGAAGTCACGATATCTCCTTGTATGCCAATAAAGAGTGTTTGTTGGTTTTATGAGCAGATATTTGTTTTTATGGGCTTTCGAGATTTTACTTAATGTTTGTTTAGTATTTTTGTTAA
Organism: Melanotus villosus; assembly: GCA_963082815.1. Taxonomy (NCBI): domain Eukaryota; kingdom Metazoa; phylum Arthropoda; class Insecta; order Coleoptera; family Elateridae; genus Melanotus; species Melanotus villosus. Next base: position 2,949,439 of record OY720420.1, on the reverse strand, counting down.
AGCTCGTTAACATAACTGAGCAAATACATTTTCTGTTGATAGTTTTCCCTTTCTTCGTCAATAAACCGATTTTTTTTAATTTTCTTGAACTTAAAATATTAATTTTTATTTTCCTTTCTTGTTCGTAGAAAATTAGGCAAACAAAACACTTTTTATGTTTCACTATTTATTTATTTTAAATGCATTTCATTTGCTTGAAAAATCAGAATTTTGTCTACACAATTAGCACCGATATGGGGGGCGTCAACGTGCATAAAAATAAAAAGTTGTTGAAATTTGATTAAATCAAAAAATCAGGAAATCAATTTCTGACTTAAAAAATGCATGGAATTTGAAAAAATCTTTTATTACGTAAAGCTAATGAACTTTCAGTTTATCATATTATGATAATCCAGAAAGAGAGTTGTCTTTCCTTACTTTCAACAAGGTAGGTAGCTACCGTAAAGAAACCTCAATTTTTAAAAAATTTAAAATAATTAACTGGAAGTTAAGTAAAATACACAGGAATTTTGGAATTTAAAAACAAATATCTTCCCCTCCTGTTGTACTTTGGTAACCTTCCAGAGTTTCCAAATTCACAACAATCGCATTACGTCCTTGTTGGTTGCATAAGTTACAGGGGAAATGCACTCTTACTTTATGTAAGGAAACTTTGAAATTTGGAAAAACTTTTAAAAGTATGGATTGTTTGATCTGCTTTCAGATTATCTTATTGAAAATCCAAATTATAAGGCTGTAAAAATTTATTTTAAAACTCAAAAACGCGATTCTGAAAATTGAACGATCCAAATCGTTTTCTTGGACTTTCCAAACTGAAACAAAATTGTCACTTTTTCCAATAAGTTGGCAATTTTGGAAACATAATTCTGGATTATTTGATTTGCTTTTAAGATGATTTCCTGAAAATTCCAAAGGTACGAAAGGTGTTACAAACGTTTAATACCCATTTTTATTGGGAAAAATAACGGTTTTGAAGATTTAGCAAAATAAATCATTATCTTAAACAAACAAAAGAAATTCCCAGATATTCTGCCACTTCCAGTAATTCAATGCTCAATTAATTTGTTTGGTTTCAAGTAACATTGTATTAAATTCAAAATTTGTTAAAAGTAGAACTGGAATACCGTCGCTTTGAAAACCTCTGCACAGCTTTCAGATTCATTTACTGCAAATTCCAAACGAGTGAAAAACAGAAACGCTAAAATCCTTTCTTAAATTTAAGAAAAATATCTAAATTGCTTTGGCAAATTCAGGAATTTAATGCTTGATTGCTTGTCTTGCTTTTAGCTTAATTTACTGAAAATTCGAAATGAATAAAAAATAGAAACATAAAAATCATTTTCGACTTGGAAATACTTTAATTTTGAAATTAAATAAAATATTCCCATTTTCTTTAATTACTTTGACAATTTCAAGAATTTATAATGTTTTACAGTTTAAGAAAATAATTTCAAAATTACTTTGACAACTTCAGGAATATAACGCTCGATTTACCTTGTGTTCAGGTTAATTTATTGAAAATTTCAGATGCCTGAAATCATTAAAATCTTTGGAAATTTATTTTTAAGAATAAACCTTAGTTTTGAAACCGAAGAAAATATTCTCATTTATTCTAAATTACTTTGGCAATTCATGCTAAATTGCTTGTCTTTTTTAGGTGAATTTACTGGAAATTCCAAATGCTTGGAAACTAGAAACATTAAAGCCTTTTAAAACTAATTTTCCAATTCCAGGAATTCGTTTGCTTTCGTTCAGGTTCATTTATGAAAATTAATGTTTAGTTAGAAGTCGAACCGTAAAACCTTTAAAAAATTAATTTTGAACTGGAAAATTTACAAATCGAAATAATTGACTTACACTCGATTATTTCACCTGATTTTAGATGAATTACTGCAAATTTCAAATAAGTGAAAGGTGAAGTATTGAAAATCTTCAAGAATTTATTTTGGAGATTTGGCAGTTGCAGTTGTTGTCTTATACCTTACAAGCCCACTTGTATCGACTTAGCTCAGTAATTTAATGCTTGATTATTAGCTCGTTATGCCTTCAGAGGCCAAACGTATGAAAAGTAGAAACATCTTTGAATTTTTGTTTGTAAATTGGAAAAACCTCAACAGCCGAATTCGTTATTTTAAATTTCAGAAGCCGATGAAATATTCTCACTTATTCTAAATTGCTTTGGCAATTTTAATAATAACCACCTGATTCCCCACTAATTTGCTAAAACTTCTAAATAAGTGAAATCTTTAAACACATTTTGGAAATGGGAAAACGACAGTCTTGAAAAATTGTAACTCTTTAATTTTACAGGTTTAGCTTAGCAATTTCAGTAATTTAATGCTTGGTTCTTTCACCTGCTTTCAGATTAATTTACTGAAAATTTTATATAAATAATCCTTGGTCCTTTTGTTAGTTGGAAAAACCACATTTTACAAATTTGGAAACCGAAATTATCGTCTTAAATTTTACAAAATATTCTCAATTATTCCAATTTTGCTTAGGAATTTCAATGACTTAATGTTCGATTGGTTTGCCTGCTTTCAGGTTAATTTACAAAAAATTTCAAATGAATGAAAAATGAGATTAAAAATAAATAAAAATTTTCAAACTGAAAAAATACCGAACACGCATTTACTGCCATATGCTACCCATAAAACCATCTCCAAATCTTGTTTCAAATCAATCTTGAAATTTGAGTAATTTAATATCGGATTGCTTTTAGATAAATTTACAACAATTGCAAAGGAGTGGAAACTGGGCCGACAAAAGTTAATTGGCAAAGTCTTGAAGCCCAGACAACTTCTTATTTACTTCACGCAAGCTGACATTAATTTATTGAAAATTTCAAATAAGTGAGCGATGAAAACCTAAAAACCATTAAACATTTATTTTGAAATTGAAAAACAAAATTTTCCTCAGGAATTTCAGTTAAGTAGTTAATATTTGATTAGCTTGTCTGCTTTCAGGTTAATTCACTGAAAATTCCAAATGACTGTGAAATGAGGACAAAAAGTTCATATTTGTTAATTTTAAATTTGAAGAAGTAACAGTTTTGAAATGCAAGCAATAAATTCGTTACCTTAAACTTTCAAGCTTATAAAAAATTCCGATTTATTTAAAATTTAAAATTAACCAAATTATTTTACTTGCTTTCAGATTATATAACTAAAAATTGCAAATCGGTGAAAAGAAAAACAAAGAGAATCCATAAATTTGATTTGCAAATAGAAAAAAATCACAGTTTTTGAAAATTCAAGAAACGAATTCATTAAGTATACAAGCTCAAGAAATCCCATTTATTCCCGTTTATTTTGACAGTGTAATTTAAACACCTGGTTACTTCGGTTATTTTGCCTTTTTTCAGAATAAGTTACTGACAATTCCTCATAATTGAAAGTTGGAAACGAAAAAATTCTTTTAATGTAAAAAACCTTTTTAAAAATTTGTTGTTAAGGCAGTTTTTGAGGAAAACTATATAATTTAAATTATGAATTCTTGAAAATAATAACATTTGGAAGCATTTGTAAACTCTGTTAAGAGGTTCATTTAGCTTTTGGTTTAATTGAAAAAAATATTTCTTAAACCTAAAGCTGTGCCTCCTTTGATTCGATCCAAATTTCAAATTTTTAACTTGGATTTTGAATTCAAATTTGATTCTTGAGACTGTTATAAATTTAAGTTATTATTAAATAATTTTTATCTGAATCAGTTGAAAGACGGGTATTTATAAAACTTGGAATTTATTTCTGAATCAGATTAAATTTCGTTTATAAATTCGAATTATATTCCTAAATTGTGTCTTATAACTGGAAGTTTAACTTAAACTTTAGTTTAAAAAATTTAATCCCAAATTAAAATACCGAAGTTTGATGGCGATAATCGACACCAGTTTTAAACTGCAAATTTGGAAGTTTCCCCGTCAATTTTGAATCAATTATTGAATGCCCATTTTTGAATATTAATATCGGAAATGTGAACCCCTTCATCCACAACATTTACTTTCAATTCTGCATCAACTTCTTTTCTTTATATTAAATTTAAATTCGAATTTAGAATCGAATACTATTAAAAATTGAAATCAATTGGCTATGTAGATAAGCTTACACTGAACATATAAAATAAATTATCCATCATGGATTTTGGGCACTGCTTTTACAAAATTTGCATGAATATTATTTTAATAATAATATATGCCTAGTGTGGTAGAAGTGGTTTCATTAAATGAGATGAGTTTTAGCCTCTTACCTTCGAAACGTTATTAACGTTTCATTATAATTTTCTTCATTTTTTCGCTCTGTACCGAAGGAAATCAATTGTTCTGTTAGCTATATACACTCCATAACCACGGTCTTATTTGTCGTACTTCTGTTATTCAGGGATTTAACGAAAAACATTATTAGAATAGGCATTACGTTTTTAATTTACATGGCATTATAGAATGTTGTTACAAAATACTTCATAGATGTGATCAATTTCCACATGAATATTTATTTTACTGTTGTCAGACAAATCGTAGTTACACTAGTGACTAGTGGAACATGATCCGATTGTAGGTCGATTCCTGGATACGTTTTCATAAAGATACAGTTGTTCCTGTATCTTTTGTTTGATTTATAAATATTTCTGATTACTTAGAAACTGGGGAAGCCAGGTAGCTCAGTTGTGAGAGGGCTAGGCTTGCATGTTGCAAGTCACGGGTTCGAATCCCTACGTTAGTGGAGATTTTTGCTCAGGCCTCTGGGATCGGTACTAAGCCTGGTGAGACCATTCACACACAGTTGGGCTTAATTAACTCTGCTCTTTAAATTAAATAGATTGTTTCAAAAGACAGCGTTAGAGCAGGAGCAAGGATGAATGAATAAATGGAAATTTGAAATAGAAGATAAGCACGGAACTTCAAGTTTATCACTGGGATTCCAGTTGGAAACTTGAAAATTCTTACAAAGAAATTCATGGATAGGTTTTCGTTTTCATAGTCTTGGTGCTTTAATGTCAAGTTAGTAAAAACTAAGAAATTACGTTACCTAAATTAAATGCTAAAATTTACCTCAAGTCTTTTAACCCGGAACACGAACCAAATACTTAAATGAATAATTATACCTAACCAGCGTTTTTGCAACTATAAAAATTATTTGGAAATTTTAGTCATTCTTTGCTACTGACTACGGTAATTATGCAATTATTACAACTTTGTATTTGTAAAAATATGAAATATTTTTTCTTCAAATTTAATCGCTTTTTATTGGTCGTCGTCCCATATACATATTTAGAACATTTAATGGAACCACATGGTCTTCAAGAACTAACACCAGCCACTTTCTTAACCCATTTACTGCCAAAGGTGCATATACGCACCTTTTTACTATAAATATTTTTTTAAATGCCACTTTAATAATTTGAAGAAAAACGTGTTATAAGTTTATTCAGGAAGTCCTTACAGGCCTGTAAAAAAATTTATTCAATTTTATTTTAAACGAAACAACGTTTTTATAAATTCTAATTGTTGTCAATTTATAGCAATTTTGCAGCATTGCTGGTATGAATAATTTTAAGTTATTTCTTAGTAAACCACTAAATTGTTGTATAGCAAAACAATGTCACGATATAGATAGACAATAAATTTTTAGAGATTTTGATTTTTGTAATTGTATATAACGTGGAAATATGAGAGGTGCGTTTATGCACCTTCGGCCAATACCATTATCTATTGCAACAAGTGCAGGTGTTAATTCATTACGTCATTCTGATGAGTTGAGACCTGCAGTAATTCGCGTCGTGATTGTATTCAGTTTACATTGTGTTTTTGTGAGTGTTGGTTTGGATAGTTCCGGCATTTAGAAGTTACGTTTATTTTACACTGTGCAGTAACATAGAAAAGGTAAGGTAAATTTTAAAAATAATTACAAACTTGTAAGTTCACATTTATAAAACAGAAATCATGAGTTGACATGACAAGGCAAATGTGCAGCCTAAGTGGGAAATAAATAGCACACCTAAATTCTCTAGTTCGCCTGTAACTAACACAAATGAGTTATTAGAGAATATACAAGCCACTTATGGAGGAAAGCCAACTCCATATTTTGGACGACATTCATGCAAAATGTTTATTCGAGGAAAACCTGTTAGATTTGGTTTCAAGCTATGGTGCCTCTGTTCGTATACCGGTTATTTGTGTCAATTTATTCCATATAGTGGAAAACAATCAGTAAATACTGGCCTAAGTTTGGGAACTAGGGTAATCATGGAATTAGTTTCTGTGATTGAACAACCTAGCCATCATCGAATTTTCTTTGACAATTTTTTTTCCTCTTATTCCCTTTTTGCCAATCTAAAAGAGCAAGGCTTTTTTGCGACTGGCACAGTTCGAGAAAATCGCATAGCAAAGTGTCCTTTGGAAACTAATAAGCGACTGGGAAAATTAGCTCGTGGAACCTACGTATATGCTTTTGATCCTGTTCTGGAAACAGGATCAAAAGCATTTCACTGTAAATAATAAAAATAGATTAAATATTACTATATTATTTGCTAAAATTACCTTTATTTACTACTTGTGTGTTACTTAAGTTTGTTAGGGTATTTTGCCAAAGGTGCGTATACGCTATATACGCTATACGCTTGTTAGATTTTCATCAAAAAATAAAATTCATTTCAATCTTATTTAGCGAGAAAATAAATAATATTTTTTTTTTTGAGTGCTTGACCATTAATGGGTTAAGGAAGTCTTCTAGCGCGGATTGCCGAAATACGTATTTGTTTGTTTAATATGTCTTCTTTGTGGTTTGAAGGGTTCTTCGGCATTTTATGGGAGTCTATCGGGGTTCAGTCTTAAGTTTAATTAAAACTAATTTATATATCTAGTATTTTCAAGTAGACTTTTACTTCTTGTAGCTAAAACACAAATATTTACATGCGGGCAGCTTTTTAATTTTTTTAGTTTAGGAGCTGGAAACGAATCTAACGCATTTTGAGCTTTTAAGATCTTAAATTTGTAAAGAAATGCTTTAAAGTTGTAATGTTAAAGACTTAATTATCAGCTGCTAGGTTGTAAAGCAAAAAATAATTAATATTTAATTAAAATTAATTCTCAGTCTAATATTTGGTCGTTTCTTCTGTTCTTCCATTATTCAGAAAACCAGATCTTAATTTAAATTTTTTAAATCCGCAGAGTTGACGAATTTTAATCATATGTAGCGATCTTCATGTTGCGTGTTATAGTTTTGATTTAGGGATTTAACTGTTCGTTATTATCCATTTTTGTTTAAGGTACCAATGTTTGTTAACTTAAATATAAAGATGATATCCGTTCTGATAGCTTTCACAAAGTATTTATAATTTCCTAGGCTTCAGTCCACTTTAATTACGAAATAATTTGATAAATTTCTCCTATTGAATATTTCATATTCTAAAAATAACCTCCTGTTAAGTAGGTCAACAATCATTAGATGAAATTCGTCTACTTATTCTTTCTGGAGTGTTTATTTGTTTGTTTATTTATAGATATCCTTTTATGTAAGTCTGTGAGCTTATCCTTAATTATTTTACGTTCAGGATAGGAATTCAAATATTTCAAACTGAGAATGTTAGTCGAACAATACGCAAACATAAACAACTCAAGTGATATATTTTTGGGTATTATGAAATTTCCTAATTTGTTTCGTTAACAAATAAAAGTTAATACAAATGTTTGCACCTTCTTCTTACTGGAAGCAAAGGATTTTCTTAGAATTTCGCAGCTTTTATTGGCTTTATTCCAAGTGGAAGTTTTGAAGAATGCTACAACCTGATTCTCGCTGAAGGCAATTTTTGAGTACGAAAACCACCAGGCTGAAATAATTACAATAAAGAAAATCTCATAAAATCTAAATTCATTTCGAAACACGATGCTCTAACTTTCTATAAAATTTAATATTGTACCGAAACAATGTTGCAACGTACACTAATTTAGAATTCAGTCTGGTGTGCAACCACTATTTGTTAAATTTTATACCCCAGAACTTATACGATTCTTTGGGAAACTCATCAAAACTACTCCAATTACCTATCTTAGTTTTATGATAGGAAAGCTTTAGGAACGTAAACCCATTTAAAATACAGCCTACTATAAAACCGACTCTCTCTCCGAGCAGGAGAACCACTAAAAAATTATCCGCATTAAGAATATGGGGCAAACAGAAATTCGAGCGCACTAAAAACCTGCATCGAATTTGCATGACGTAAAATGGCCGACATCATTTGGTCTAATGGCCATCGTAATCGTGCACTGAGCCCATACACACTGATTATATGGCATATACTGAGAGCCAAATTAAGTTTTTCTAACTTAGTGCACCATTAAACCGAATGGCGATGCTTATCGATAGTTATTAGCCACTAGAACTTAAGGTGTAACGTCATTATTAACCGGATTATTTTCTATTGTATGCAAAACGATAGATTTTTATAAAATTCACCTCGACAATTTCAGCTTTTATGGCATTTGGGGTACAAATCTGCGACTAATTAAACAATTTATAAAAAAAACATTCAAATGTATTTTAAGAACATTGCTATTTTTATATATTATTAGGTCCAGGAGCAATACGTGCATTCTGTAGTTTTATTTATTTATCGAAATTGAAGAAGTGGGATGGACGCTTTGAAATGGGATTTCAATTCTCTTATACACAAGCTCTGATGTTTGCTATTGTGCCGTAATAATACCAGTTTCTAAGGTGCAGATAACACGAATTTTCTGTTCTTTATTTATTCGACAAGAATCCCATTTGACTGATGTTCTGATGAAAGTGGAAACTCACTCGATTCGTTCAGTTTAAATGAAGTTCGGTTTCTTTAGAACACACACACAAAAGTCCCTATCAAGGGCGATTAATTTTTAAAATATTATTTTTAAGGAAAGACTGGTTATTTTAGTTGTAGCTTTTGATTTATTAATTGTACCATAATATTCGTTCTTAAAACTGCCCCACAAAGAAAAAGGGAAATACGAAAGTATTTACCGTTATTACAAACATAAAAAATTTAATAACCCAATGGACTGAGCTTTGTGTTTTCTGAAAGCAAATTCAAGCTCGCATTAAATATACATACGTGATTACCGTTTGTAATATCAATTTCAGGATATGAAAGCAATACAAACATTGGCATTTTAAATCAACAAGAAGGTATACATGATGTAACGCTGAAGTTTTCAGTACATAAATGCTTTTTTGTAGGAATGTTAAAGTTCTGCTACTTCATATTAAAAAAAGGAGGAAAATAGCGGTTAATTCTGAATAACAATTGCGATACCAAAGTAACAAAAGTTTTTAGATATTTAACCTTTACTACGGAAAAGTTGTTACAAAGGACATGGTTAGGCTTATTTTAAAGTTTAAAAAACAAGTCAGCGTATTTCTCAAAACACCAACTTATTCCGAAGCCTTCGCCTGAAATCTACGTGTCTCACAATCGAATTCACCCTTGAAACTTAGACTACAAACATCCAATCTAAACGAATAAATTCCCGTTGACTCCACTGATATTTAAAATTAAAAAATTTAAGTAACAATAACTGCTATTAAGGTGAGGATCAAGGTAGATTTTCTAAAAATAACTTCTTCAACTATTTAACAAACGATGATTAAGTAATTAGGTATAATTTTTTTCACACAAACCTGGTTAAATTTTTAGTATGCTTCAATTACGAAACTGTGGAACAACTATAAATGTATTGTACACCACGTAAGTTTTCGTTTAAAAAAAGGTAAATACCTGTGTTTATAGTGAATACTAAATGTTACGTTTTGCTACTTCCTTTAAATATTAAAACTTGGCCTGTTTAACGAAGCTGAAACATTTGGAATTACACTTGTTTAAATATAAATTGATTTTAGATATTTTGTTATTAGAATGACTTTTGCTTGTATTGAATGATGGAAAAGGCTTTTCGGGAGAAAACTCCAAGATTTTATTTTTAAATTTTCAGGAATTAATTTAGCCTACTTTGATAACAATCAAGATAAAATTATACTCCATCTTAAGGGCTTTTTATGCAATTATCAGATGTTTCATCTAAATTCCTGTGAGATTTTGTTAATTATTAATAACTGAACTAGTTTATAATTTAGTCTGAGTTTTCAACTCGTTTGAAATAACAAATAAAATCTTTGCATATCTGATTTAAAAAAGAAATCCTAATACCTCAACTTAGATTCGATTGGACTTTTGGGAACTTTAAGATGCATTTATGAATTTCAAAACCACATATCTTTGAATATTAAAACAGTTAACAAATTTTAAAAAAGAAAATCTAGGACGAGGCTCAAGTCTTTCAAGTTAAAACTAAAATATTTGAAATTTTTAACTTTATTTCAGATTATAAATTAGACTAACTTGTTTTCAAAATAAAATTGAGGAATATCAGAAAGAAAGCTGTCAACAAATATGATTTAAGAAAACTGAAAGAACCCATAATAATACAACGAGCACTAGCAAGGATCTATAATGAACTTAGTGTAGTATCTGCTACTTCGATTCATGATTAAGTTATTGACAAAGTAATCAGTAACCAACACAGTAGAAAATATTAAAAAGGATCAGTTGCCGCTAAAAAGGAGTCATGGATGACCAATGAAGTCTTCCAGATGGTGGATAAGAGAAGACTTGTTAAAGATAATCCAAATATGTACAAAGACAGCAACAAAATAAAAGAAAATGAAGCAAAGAAAAACCGTCCAGAACCATCTCAGATAAATTGGAGAAAAGGGCCTAGCATCATGGACGAAGAAATATAGATCGCATTAAAAGCACCAGGTCCAAATAAAATAGAGGTAAGGTTTTTAAAACTTCTACGTGAAGATAATGTAAAATGTATGACTTCATACCTGGAAAGAGAGGTGTAGGAAGGAGAGGAATCTTTTGGCTCAAAAGCCTTCGAGCCTCCCATCCATCACAGGGTTATTTAGAGCCACAGCCAATAACGTGATGGTAGCTAATATGGTTGCCAACGTCCGGAATGGATAAAAGTCAATAAGAGAAGATTTATACATCGTTAAAGGTTCGAACCCTTAAAAATTTTATTTTTAAAACTTTGTAGTTTTACATGACTTTACAAAACAAAGAACATACATGGCGAAGATGGTAAGCGAGTTCTAGTCGGTTGAGCCTAGGAAATTGCAAGCCTATCTATTTCCCATGGTATACACAACAATTTTTCCAGTATTGATAAGAACAGACTGTCCTTAAAACTTTTAATCGTTTTTGACGTAATAATCTGATTAATTATTGAGAGATTAATCACTTCAATTGACAGAAAGTTAACTTTTAAGTCATACTTAAATGTACTTCAAAAAAGTTTTTTGAAAAGAATAGGGACACATTTATCATTATATTCAAAATTAATTGTATACAACAATATGATCTATCCTCATTTTACATATTGCAGTACTATTCTTTTCTTACTAAACGACAGTGAATTACAGAAGTTACAAAAGTTACAGAACCCTGCTACGAGAGCACTACTACATTGTAATAGATTTACTAGAATTATATTCATGTTAGAATGTTCAAATTTCTTATCAGTTAAAGACCAACTTCAGTATAATTGCATGGTCTTTATATACAAAATTGTAAAAGGTACGTTGCTCAATTATTTGGAAAACAATCTTGTTAAAATATCTGATATTCACTATTACCAAACTAGACAAAATGATAATTACTATATTACAACAAAAAATTCACAGATATCGCAATCCTTGCACCTTACCTCAATTACAACTTCGAAATTGTGGAGATATCACACCTCTGAGAGTAAATTAATATTTTTTTCCTAGTCTTACCCATAAAGTGGCATTTTAATGTGTCAAATCTAATTGTCAAAGCAACATTTTAACGTGAATGGTGGATAAAGTGTTGCTATAAACATTTTATCCACAGTTTCCTTGACGATATGCATTTTAGAATGAACATCATGGTGCCTTTAAATTTAGGTTGCTAGGTATTGTTTAATAAAGACATTTTATCCACTCAAGGAAATTAGCGCCTCGTGAGCTAAATTATTCCTTTCGTGGATAACATTTCTCTTTATTCACTCAAGGAACACTCGGCTGCGCCTCGTGAGCTAAACTTTTCCTGTCAAGGATAAAATTTATCTTTGTTCACTTGTATCATAAATAGCTATTAAACCAAATAAACAAAAGAAAATATATATTTAATCAGTTTGTATCTGTTTGTAATACGACTATGAGCTTTTTTCAAACTTTTCTTACACCCTAATTTCTTAAATACTTTTTTGTTTCGACGGTCAAAGCAACGTTTTAACGTGAAGGATGGATAAACTGTTGCTATAAACATTTTCCTTGGCGACACTGTTGCTATAAACATTTTCCTTGACGACACTGTTGCTATAAACATTTTATTCACACTTTCCTTGACGACTTGAATTTTAGTATGAAAATCATTAGCTCACTCGGCTGCGCCTCGTGAGCTAAACTTTTCCTTTCACACATAAAATTTCTCTTTATTCAGTTATACCATAAATAGCTATTCAACTAAATAAACAGAAAATACATATTTAATCAGTTTGTATCTATTTGTAATACGACTATGCGTTTTTTGTAAAATTTTCTTACACTCGTTGTTTCGACGGTCAAATATAGTTATCAAAGCAACATATTAACGTGAAGGATGGATAAAGTGTTGCTATCAGTGGTAGAATGAAAATCATGGTGCCTTTAAATTTAGGTTGCTAGGTATTGTTTGATAAAGAGATTTTATCCACTCAAAATGTAGCAGACCTTGTCTATTCTTCTTACGCACTGTTTTATACGAATAATTCGTTCGCAGCTGTTCGGCGTTCTACTCTGTTCGATAACTTAGACTGTGTGCGGCGCGCATACAAAGTCCCGCATACTATTCCTAAGACTGTGTATTGTTTAGACTGTGACCTTCTAAGATTTGACCGACACTTTTGCTGTCGCGATAAACTACTAAAATTCTCGTAACTCTGTCCAATATACCAGCCCATAAACATTTCCAATGTTAAAATACGAGTAAGACTCAAACAATGAATAATATATTCCACAAGGGTTTGAACTTGTATAATCAACTGCCAGCAAATGTAAAAAACAAAAAAACATTACATTCCTTTAAGAGTAGTCTAAGAAGGCATATTATTACATATAGAACAGGGTAATTTGATTGTTGTAGATTTAGAACTTATTATTTTATTTTATGCTAGCAGTATTTATGTTAGTGGAATATTATACATTCTTAAAATGTTGGTGATATGTATGTTATATGAATATATTATATGTAACCATTGAGTTGAGTTAAATAAATTAATAATAATAATTACTAAATTCACATTTACTTTGCCCCTGTTATTATAACTAATAAACATGGTGAAATAGTAAAATCAACTTCTTTGTCAGGCCATCATATCCCTATATAGGGTAAAGGCTTCCATCACTTTTAGTGGGGGGGTTTTGGTCTACTCTCCCATCTCTCTTCTGATCATGCTGGACTGGGGTAACTAGCTACTGCATCTCGGGACCTTCAATTAACTCGTGTCTTTCAAATATTACTAAATATGGCACAACAAATACAAAAAGTCGAGAAAAATACGTTACCTTAGATTTAATCAAAAATTAATCTTGATACTTAAATCTGAAACATCATAGGTACCTACTTGGAAATGTTCTATTTTCCGTCAATTTACTGTAAACTGTAAAAGTTTAAGTTGAAAGCAGAAATATTAGCTTTATTGCCAGTATTAACATAGCAATTCTTTGCATAAAAATAAAGAAACCTAAATTAAAAACATAACAATCTAGGTAGGTTACTACAATCTGATTAAGATTTGCAATGTACCTATAGAACTTTGTGCAAACAATTCCTAGTGAGATTGCTAAAACTCCAAACTAAAGTAATTTTGTTGCATGTACGACTGTTATTTGAATCCCTGTAAGTGCAATGAAAGTAAACGTAACATAAAAAGTAATGTTTCTTTGCTTCGTTTACGGTCGTCAGACTAAAAATGCTAAACTTACATAAAACAGATAGATGTCCCGCCATTTTGTGCATCTAATGTAACGAGTTTTTAAAAAAGCAAGCTCAGCAAAAAAGCAGGAGCGAAGTTGAAGTTAAAAAATTTGAAAATAAATTACACGAACTCTTCGACGTGAAAGTAACGTAATGCAATGCTGTTTGAATATTCTAGCATGAAATCCGCCCTAGAAATTCCTTCCTGTACGAAACCGAGCGGGATAAGCGCCTTTTTGATAAATGACTTAGCACTAATTTATATTCACTTAGTGAGTGAATCTTATACAGCTGATATTAATTAAGCTGTGCAGTCATTTTTCATGTTACATTCGGCTTTTTCTTAAAGGAAAAAAGTAAACTGCCAAATGTTACTTTTGCAACTTTATCAAGTTTTTTGCGTTATCAACGTAATTTTAATTAAAAACCCATTCTGAAGGAAGGCCTCGTAAATAAAACGAGTAATCTGTCATTTGATTCGGCATAAGAAAAACAAGAGGAAATTTCATTTTCAGCCTTCTGCGGTAACATCTGGCAAAGCTATTTCCACACTTTGAAGTGAGAAAGTCGCTCAAACAAGTAAGCAGCCTTGAAAAACTTCCTTCATTAGGTTTCTACCAGTGACCGCTTTTCCTCTAGACACTTTAAACCCGCAGGATAAATTCGAATTCCGGGTACAGTTCAGAATTCCCGAACAATCGGGAAATAAATATCTCCGGGTGGGAAAGCATTTTCTAAAGCATAACGAATAAAAATTGTTGTAGATCCTTCTTTCACCGCCGGTATTAACCTACATTAAACCATTATTCATTAAAATGGGGGATAAATTTTAAACGACTTGTATGGAGTATCCATTTAGAGATCGTTATGTTGTAATATTAGCGTATAACACTAGCTACACATTAAAGTTTCACGGAGAATTTAATATTTAGTAATAGTTTACAAGTAAAATGCTACTCATAGATAGGGATTATAATGCGGATTTATAGGATAACGACCAGTTACGGTTAATAACTGCCTGAAGTGTTTTTCCTATTTACGAATTTAGCAACAAATCTATTTCAGAGAAACCTGCTGATCGTGTAAAATAGAAGGCGAAACAATAGTTTGATGTTTAACAAATTAATCTACAATTTGCTTATAATACCAACTTTCCAACAGTTTGTTTATCTTTAGGTTGGAATTGGCTATGTTCAACATTTATGTTATATTCAAGTACAAGCATTTAGTTTGATTGGTTACTAATTTGCTTTTTGGATTTTAAGCACTTTGATTTAAGCTTTAAGCTTCAGCAACTATTTGAAAACTTATAATTTAATAAAAACTTAATTTTCATGATGCTGTCCAATTTTAAACTCTTTCTTTACCTCCAAATTTTTTATTGCATTTATTGTTACAAAGCCTAAGCTTTATGAACTGTTCAAGAAATTATCCAAAATCGTTTCAGACCATTCTAAACAGTTGTTTTTTGTAATTTTTGGAAAAATTCGGTTCTTTAATTTTTGATGTTGGATGGTCGCGATTGTGGCTCACTTGTTTCAGCGTGCGTCTGACCATTGAGATTAAGACTGCTCCGGGTTCGATTCCCAGGGCCACACATACACCGAAAACACCCGACCGCTTCGCTCTGCTTAGTAAGAGAGTAAGACTTCTATAGAGTAGAAGTGCATAGTACTTCCATCGTTCGCAGTCCACGTAAAAGCTGTCTCCTGTGTCTGTAGGACACTTCACACGCACACCACAAGCGTATGTAAAAGCCATATCACTTCAAGAAGAAGAAGATGTTGGATGGTTCTCATCTTTGCATATTCGGTGGCTTAAGCAGGTTGTAAAAAATTTAAACGACTAAACTGTTATGGGAAATAACATGTAACATGTGTCATGGATACCACCTGGGGTAAATAAACCCCGTACCAAAAATGTATGATAGATTGATAACGACGCTAGAATGGTCAAAAGCTGACATTTGAAAACCCTTTAAAGTAAACAAGCAATTAAACTGATCTATAGCATCAATCACCTATCAGTTTAAATTTAAAAAATGGTAGTTATTCATTGTTAGATTCGATTATTCAAATAAACGAACCTGTTTTAAGGATGAGTTGCTTAGAAAAAGGCATTTGACTTTGACACTTTCTATCACATCTGAATGTTAGCCGGTCAAATTCTGATAAACCTGGTATTATATTCAACCGTTTATGTGCATATTTAATCACAACTGGATATAAATCAGTGGAACAATGTAGGTTAGTTGATTTCTGGGTATCTCTGGTTAAAATTCTGTTTTCTAATTACTTGTCAGCCAAGAGGAGCTTAAGAAATTATTAAAATTATTTCCCAAAATTTTGTACAACAATTTCATTAACAGATATTTGAAACATTCTAGTTTCAATTTAATCTTTAATTTTAATTTTTGCTTTCGAAATAATAGCAAAAGACGGTTGTAGAAGACGTGGTGCTTACCACCTTACCACCTTAGGAGACCTTAACCTTCCATGTAGCCAGCCATGCTTCCTCGGGGGGCGTTAGTGCCGATACCTTTAGCCTTTTACATTGTTTATTCTGCTGATATTACCAGAAATCTTTAAAAAAAATTGGACATTTTTACTTTTAGCTAATCATATTTATGTATACAGGGAAATTTTCTTTTTAGTATACATATACCCTATGTATACTTTTAGAATAAACGCAAATAGGCAACCCACTATACACTATAAACGTTAAAAAATTAGTATGCTGTGGCAAAAATCATCAAATTAAGTTAATGTCAAAAAATTAGTCTTTAACTGTTGCTGTTTTTATTTTCCTTTCTGTTTTGTATTGTTGATATTTTATGTTTTAGAATAATTGTTGAATTAAAATTATGTTGATATTCCACTAATTTTGATTTATTTTTTTATTTACAAACTTGAAACATAACCTTTACGCTCCACGTGACGTGACGTTTATAGTGTACAGTGGGTTGCCTATTTGCGTTTATTATAAAAGTATACATAGGGGATATGTATACTAAAAAGAAAAATTCCCTGTATAATAATCAGTGGCCTTAATCTACTCTAAGGTGTTATGGGTATTAGGTTCATTTATAAATAAGATTTGCCCACTCCTTGTTTCTCGCCAATTCATTCGTCCAAGTCTTTTCTTCAGACATTGCGACACCACATGTTTTCCTTAGTCTCCCTCTCGTTCTTTTCTTCGACGTTCTTGCCTGCCATACTCGCTTCGGTGGTCTGTTCCCCTCCATTCTTATTAAGTATCCAAACCAGTTTAAGTGTTGCCTTTTTATGTATGTCAGGATCGGTTCCACTCATCCTTGCTCTTCCTCTCTTACTGCTTCATTACGGATTCTGTTTCTTCTTGTAATTGTATATTAGTTCCGCACCATTTCTATGTATTTTTACGCCCAAGTACTTCTATTTGTTCTATATAGCACTTCCGTTTACCTTTATTGATATTGTAACGAAGTGGTTATCACCAAATGAAACGTAGTAATTAATAAAATTGAAAAGTAAAGTTAATCAAAATTATTCTCATAATAATTAAATATAAGTGTGGTGGTATATCTAACCAGATAGGCCACGTGGGGGTTTGCTGCGAGAAGTATTATATTAAAAACTCTGATTCATCTAACATAACATAATATATTAACACACTTTGGAAAAGTTTATAAGACTGTTTACAAAAAACCACCAGAGTTAACAAACAAATATTGAAAATAACTAAAATTAGTCTTCAAACAAATAAAGGATTAGAATGAAAGTAATATAGATTGAAATTATTAGCAAGGCTGACACATAGTCAAACTAAACAAAATACAAAAAGAGTCATCTTGCATTAATCGTAAAGAACATCACTAATAACACGAAGGACCTGCTGACCTGACCGTATCCTTTTATATAAGAAGTCAGCTCCCACGCACACGTGTTCCAGAACAAAGGTGTTTACTCTACCGTACCGTGCTACGTATTTTCACCCTGCCGTGAATAAGTTGACGTGCCGAGCAACGCAATCCAGTTCTGCCGTGAATAATAAGGAACGTTATTCCAGCATTCACCTTCACGCACTACTAGCATTATTTGATCTTGCTGATTAGCTGCTTCTACATATTCTCTCCTTCCTCTGACTAGTTTGTTTCTTGGCATAATAAATTCTCCAGGTACTTTCTGGGGATGTTTTGATCCTATTTTCTTTAATTTTATTTATTTGAAGCTCTAAGTTCTCATTACTTTTTCCTTTTACGGTCCTTCCGCCTCTCTCCACAGTTCACACTTTTTATTCTTATTTTTGACATCACCAAGAAGTGGAGTGGAGTAGATTTCGGCCCATTTCTCGCCCTTGTATCTTTGACTTCCCTCTTAAACTCACTGCTTAATATTACATAATCTATTATCGGCCTTTCTAATCTTCTTCTCTTCTCGCGTGCATTTATGTATGTATATCCTTATGTTGAAAATAAGCGTTTGTAATTATCAAATTGTGCTTTATGCAAAACTCAATCAAGCTTGAACATCTTCACCGTGCATAAAACCCGTCTCTTCGTTCTTTTCCCCTACAGGTCTATCAAAATCGCCCAGTAAAATCAGTCTGCCTTCAAAATTCATCATTTTCATTTGGTCCAGACATAATACGTGATACGTGCTAATGTTAACGAACTTTATTTTATTTGTAATGTACAAGTACTTTTTGACATTATTTTATAGTGGTTTGGCCACAGGCTCAATTTAGCCTAAACTTAATAAAACAGAACTAAACCATTTATATTCAGAAGTTCAGTTCCCTTGGTTATTTGAGTTCTGGTAGTTTCGAACTAATCATTTTTTTCTATTGTTTCTTAATAAACCTGAAGTTTTATGAAAATACCATTCCAATTTGAATGAAACGTAACTAAAAAGTGTCAAACGCAGACTGTTACAGCTTTTTGCCATGGTTTAAAAAACTTTATCCGAAACTGCTTTAATTACCAAAACTTGTTGATTAAAGGTTCAAAAGCTAAAACTAAACAATTTACAAAAGGAGTTAGTGTTTGAATTATATTTAATTTTAGTAGTTTTCAGTTTCATGTAAAATTTGTGTATTAATTTGTTATAAAACTTTACTGAAAAGTTTAGAAAATAAAACTCTAATCCCAATATATTTAAGTATTTAAAACAAATGTTTCTGTTCTGTTCTTTTCTCTTCTGTTCTTTTCATTTCTGTTCTTTTCTCTTTGTTTTATCCTTTTCTTCCATTGTTTCCTGTTCTTTTTTCTTCTCTTTAGTTTTCTTATCGTTGCCTTTTCTCTATTTATCCCGCGTTGTTTCTACGTGCTTCGCTTTTCTTCTGATCATTACTCTTTCTCTTCTTCCCTTCTTTTGTTGCTTTCACTCATCTAGTATCTTTAGTTACATGTCTCAAAATGCATTACGGAGACATCAAAAACACTTTCCTTAATCCATGGTCAATGACCTCAAAAGTCGATGCCAGTAAATAAAAAAAAGTTATATTTACTTTTACATAATTCAGCTCATTTTGTTGTACACACACGTATTCGGAAGCAGAATATTTCCCCTACGTTAGTAGTAAAGTTCGATATTGTGCTCTAATATTAATTAACCACCTTTGAAATTCTTATCTAAAGAAATTATTTGTGTTTCGCTAATTATTTATAACGATTTCTCTACTTCCTTACAATTATTACAAGTGTAGTAAATCATAAAAGTGCGATTCATTTTCTGGGATTATTTTCTTTTTTGCATTAAAAATTTTAATTTATTTTAGGGGCATTTTTCTACTTTTGTGCAGAATATTCGTAATTCATTAAAATGCATTGAATTACTATTCGAATAAACCCAGTGGTCGATATTCTCACCTTATGTTTAAATTTAACTTTGGTTGTATTCTGCGTCCGTTCTTTACACATTAAGGCAGTATAAAGCTATATCGTTTTATGTTTACCTTTAATACTACCTTGTTAGAGACAACTTTAAACATGTGGCGGGAAAACAAGCCATCGTTTCTATTGTATTGGGAAATTATAAATCAAGACTGAACAAGAGATGTGTATAGGCGAAATACTGTTTGATTTTATTTGAGGGTCAGTTTTTCCATCTGCTGATAATTTCTAGTGTTCTTGCTTTCATGATAAATATATTAAAGTTAAATTCATAAATTGAAAACAGACTCTTATCCAATAGAATTGACTTCGGATTTAAAAATTTGGCTGCAACGGGCATTCGAATTTGTGTCGTATTGGTTGCAAAGCAGAGGATAATCCACTAATTCAACCAGTGATTTTCCAATCTTTGAGTTTGTGGGTTACGTAATGTTCTACCACATTTATATTTAAAGCAATTTGAAATTTATTGTTCCAGTGCCATTACTTCCTTGCCAAAATTATAACAAATAAAACAGATGTATGTAAAACGAATTTATTTCAGAAAATAACCTTTTCCAACTGTAAGAATCATGCAAACTAAACGACGGTATATTTTACAAAAAATTAGCATTGAAGCGAATGTCTGCATTCGTTAGGTTCAATAGAATCTCTCGACCTTTTAAGTTTACTTATTTTAGGAAATTATTAATTTTGTGTTTGAAACCTTTGCTAACTAAAAACCGGTATACGGTGGAACTGTGCGTAAATTGAGACAAAATTTCCCGAAATAAACTCGTGAATCTCTGACCAAATAAACGTTCCTATTACACTCTTGAGGAATTCCATTGTCCCGTTTCGGTTAATGTAAGTCGTTGATGTAACCCAGAGAATCTGTCATAATTATGAACGTCAGAATTTCTGGTAAACATGCAACATCATTTCCATTGTACTTAACTTTTACAATGTTAATAATACTTTGGCTCTTTAGGTTTCCTAGTAGAACAAGAGAACAAAACAGGATGCAGCATTGTTAGTTTTAATTAATAAAACGGCTTTAGTAGACTTGCACTAAATGGGGCAAATATAGTTATAATTACACGGCTCCATTATCTAATTCGAGTCCCCGTTGCCCACCTTATCCTCACCTAATGGTTACGTCTAACATCATTTTGCTTTTAATGCTGAGTTATAATGTATAGTTTTAAGGGGAAGGAGAATAGGATAATAACTGGAAATTGCAGAGCTGCATGCTACGTCTGTCTTAACAAAAGGAAAAGTTGTTTGTTTATTAAAAGAAAAACACTTAGAGTTAATTACGAAACCTTGTCTTACTTACCTTGCGGCGTTATGGATGAAATCGGCTAAGTTGATTTTCTGTGTAGCGGACAGCTCGGTTCCGGACAATTCAAACCGCGATAAGGATTACTGCGAAGCCGCTGCCAACTACAGGGTTTTTATTTTAACAGTTAGCGTGCTAGAATTGCTGTAAGATCCTGAAATTGTCTGGCTTACGTTCACCGTTTTTAATGCAAATACGGGGACGCAGTTATAAAATACCTTCGTTTGATTACTTTCGTAATTCGCATGAAGCATCCCGTTTATCTTGATTATGCTATTAACTTAACGAAGAGAAAAAGGTCCACCCTTGATAAATTAAAACCTTTAACAAATAGAAAAGATTAATAAAGGTAGGCGATAGGAATTGTACGAGTATGAATTTAAAGAGTTGGGGACTGTTTGCTTTAGGACTTAACGATTTCAATTTTTTTTCTTGGCTAAAGTAAATCTACACTCCTTTCGTTGGAAATTCCCAAGATATGTGAGGATAATCTGATACAACATTTAGAGAATTTACAGAACATTCATCTACTCGCACAACTTGGCATAAATCAGTGCCATCCTCAGTTCGTTGTTCCAGTTTTCAAATTTGCTATGTAATTTAATTTCAGGGCGTTTTCAAATACATATTTTAAAGGGAAAAAGCTCTAGGGTACTTAAAGTTTAAACATGTGCATGCCATACAAGTTCAGGAAAACCAAAAAAATATTAGTTTAAGAACAAAAATATTTACATTTTTACTGCTGAAAAAGTTTCAGAATTGGTTAACAAATAGCTTTTAATTATCCTTTTCATTCTGGCATTCTAACGCTATTCAGCTCCATAAATGTTTTATTCCGAATGCAAATTATTCTAAAATTCGATAAATTGGCTTTGGAGTTGCTGCAATTTTTGAGACAGATTAAGATTACTTCTTAATATTCTGCCTTGAGACTTAATTTGTTGCTGCAGTTGTAAACTTCAATTATTTATAATCTGCATTTTTAAATACGATTTCCTTGTAAAAAGTCAAGAAAAGCGTACAACATTTCATTCAACTGATGTTCGGATCTATTTTGCCATCCCATATTTTTAATATGCTGAAGAGCGATCATTTCACCTACGTTTGAAACGTTTAAGAGATTTATATTTGTTTTTTCTTTCATAATATTTCTTTGATTTCAACTTTCAATCTGCAAGGCAGGCTTAAGACTACTGTGGTTAGAGGTTTTAGAATGCCAAAACTGATTTGGAATTTATATTAATTTAACTTTTTTTGCTTTCATTCGCGACATATCTGGATAAACTGTAAAATTCCAATTAAAAAAAAAGGTATTCGTGAAGCAGCAAATTAAACCATAATCCGTAGGTTATTTTCGATCTACATCAAAAATTTTTACTTTGTAAGTCGATGGAAAAACTATACGTTTAACTTATTTAAACGCAAAGAAAGCATTTATCTTCCCTTAATTCAAGTAAATAACTTCTATCTTAAAACACACTTCTATCAAAACCCGAGCGTTTGAATTATTGAATTTTTAATTGGAAAATTTCGAACTAGTTTTAATTAAATCTGAATTTATGGATCTGAGGTTAGGTTTATTACTAAATTTACTACGGATACGACGACTGCATCCCTTCATTGCGACCTTTGCTTGGTAAACCCGGCGTTATGAGGAAATCAATGATTTACCAAGGTAAGTATTAGATGGCAGTCTGTGGGTTGAAACTGACTATCACTAAATCGGTAAAATCGGAGTCGTTCCGGTCCGATGCAGATACACAAAACATACTTTTATGTTTTTGCTTCCAAACAATTTCCTGTAAAAAAGGCGACCTCTTAAAATACTCAAATTTTGTCTGTTTATTTCCAACAATCAGATCGTTCTTTGTCTTGAAAAAACAGGAAAAAATATTAAGTAGCTTTCCTCCCCCTATTTTGATCCCACGTTGTTCAACCCAACTGGAAATGACATTCTTAGTCATGTATTTTATGGTCCTTGCATATGGTTATATATAAAATAAAATTCTGTTTTTTTGTGGAAAGAAGATCTTTTTGCTATCTTCGATGGCATTCAGGAAAGTGTCGCACCTTTTCTTTTTCGGGAAAAAAAGTCGACGTTTCTGTTAACTTTGATAATATGATTTGTCACTTGCCAAACTGGCACTTCGACATTATAGGAGGATGGTAGCGTCCCTCAGGTGCGCGGCTAGCTAAAACAGTGGAGAAAGGCGGTTCGAAGCGGCAAAACCCTTATTCAAATAAGGGTGTAGTCATAATGGGGATAAAATTGGGCGCCACTGTGATATGATACCTTGAGGTCTAAATAGGAACCCACCACAGAAGATTCCCAAAGGGCTCACACAAGGGTTGTCGTAGCGGAATCCTACTGCAAGATGTAACTTACCTTGCTTGACTGACAATTACTTACATTACTGGAATGCTTAAACTAGTAGGCAGGCTAACACTGTATACATAAATCTTTACCAAAACACTAATCCACAAAATATTATCGGACAAAAATACCAAGACCAATTTAAATTGAATGAATACAAAGAAATTACACAAAAGACAATCAGAATATGTTAGGTTAAAACAAATAATACAAGACTACACTTACTTTAAAGGACGATAGAATTGAAGGTACTACATTTACGTTGAATACTGCAAAAACATTTACAAACTTAGCCCCTCAATTCCAAGGCAAAAACATAAGGAACAACAAACATTAAACTAAAAATTCGATAAGCACCGTTAAATTTTACACATGCAACATAACACAAAGTATTCACTTAAGATGGTTTAAAACTTGAACTATAATCTGAACACAAATGATCTTTACTTGAACACAAATTCAACGAAACAAACTAGTCAATTCTGGTTTACCAGGGGCTCTCAAACTTTACAATGTGAATTTTAAACCCGCCCAAAGCGAGATTCACAAAGCCTTCAAACAATACCTCTGGGCAAACAGATAGACTAGGACTTTACTCAAAATACAGGTTGCAATCAAGACACAAAAATACTAAAAAAGCGGTACCTATTAAACTTCAAAACAAACTGAAGAATGTTAAAAAGGCCTGCCAGCAAGAGGCAATCCTGGGAATTGAAACTAACGTTGAAACACAACGGCAAAGCTGGAACAGCGAAAAAGGAGGGTAGATCCACCTGGCGAGATGTTGGTACTTGCTCGGCACAGGGAGTGACGTGACGGACGTGACTGGAAGAGCTAGGATGTTCCTTCTTCCAGACGGGTGCAAAACAACGAAGAATAATCGTTAGGCTTTGGGTTTTCATAATCCCTCAAACGAGGAAATTGTGTGGAACGGTACTTCGACAACTATCACTGTAACTTCTCACACAAAACTATATCTTTCCAGAGTATATGGCACTCTTTTAGTGAATCCGACCAAGTCGCAAATGTAATCCTCCCCAAGGATTACCGGTATAGAGGCCTTTCGGTGATTTAAGGACCCAAGCTGGAAACGATAAACTCGTACCACGTCTTAAAAGACGTCCGATATGGTTGACAGACTATCACGCATTAAAGTGGGGAGCGGAAGAGGACTCGAAAGGACGCTGAAACGTGTCAGTTGATGTGGCCTAACGTACAGGGGGTTCCCCGCAACCGTATCACGAGAAGTTGCAGTAACGGAAATTAGTTTAGAGCAGCTTAAGTTAATCTTCAGGTCAAGCATACATTTGAAATATCAGCTCTAAAAATCGCCGTATATAAATGACGTTTACAACTGACGAAAATCCAACTAGCTTTAAAGCCCTGCTGCAATAATGCAAAAATATCTCGTCTGCTCAAAATAAAAATAAATATTCCTGATTTTGAAGGTTGCATAAACACAGTTCTTTTTTCTTTACAGAAAGAAATATGAAACTTGAACTTAAAAATTAGAATTTATGTTAAAAAAATGTTATCTGGAAAATCTAAGAAAAAGTCTGAATTTGCTTTCCCTTAATTTTCAAAGTAATTTTCATTCGACAATTTAAATTTTAAATTATATAAATTATCAAATTATTCTCTATTTCTATAACTTTTTTTTATTGGAAAATAGGAAATCACACGTACACACAGGAACTTAACATGCAACAAACCGTAATTGCTCTTAATAGCGCCCATTTATTTATTTAGGAAGTAGATCAGACATAATTATTGACATTTTCATAAGTAATTCCATCAATAAATCCACGGGCATGTCTCAATGTCTTGTTTAGTTTGACGTGTAATTTTAGAAGAGGTCAAAAAATGTCCTTACTAAATATAAACTCTTCCATTTTTTATGTACGAAGTTAGAATCGTAGTAACAAAGGAATTTCGAGATTAATTTTGAAGATCGCCAAACTTTATTGTAGATAGTCAATTTTAATTAAGGATTTGCGACATTTTTCTAATTTCTTACATTATTCATACTCTAACATCGTATAAATCGGTTTTCAGTTAGTTGGTGAAAGTAATAAACCGATCAAATGTATTTAATAAAGTTGTCGAAATATAACTACGTATATAGTAGTTTAGTGAAAGATGCTTATTCATGATTTAATTTAGCTGGTGAAAATCAATGCCTACGTGAATAAAGTTATTCCGGCTTACGCAGCCAGACCTGGTTTTCGGTTTGCGTGATTTTCAGGCAGGGTGTGTGTGCAAAACCACAATTCATATCAATAAATTATTATTGCAGGGAAACGTTTACCCTTAAGACACGAAACTAAGAAATATCATTCCTTAGTTTCGCAGTTTGTTGAATCGTTTTAATACAAAAGAGGAAGCAATCCTGGGAAATATCTGCTTTATTTATGTTTGAGAAATTTAAGCTGCTTTTGTATTTTATAGAGTTGAAAGGATTAACTTAGGTCAAGGTAAAACCCTTGTCCTTGTCGTCTACGATTTAGTGAGAGTTTTCCGTTGTAAATACATTTCTGCCAATGATTTTACAATTCTGTTAATTCAGTTGGTGGATCTTATGTTTGATGAATATCCTAATTGAAAGTTTTAAGAACTTATAATAGAAACCTAAATGTGTTCTTTGAAAGTCAGCCGTAAGTTAAAAATCTCAGTAAAAGTTTCCTATAAATTTCGCTACATCGAATTTAATAACAAACAAATGTTGAGAAGCGACAGCGGTAACAAAAAAACTTCCCGAAGGGTAAAGAAACACAAACACTTTAGAATCCTTCAGAAGTTGATAGACGTCTATCCTGCAAGTTGCGGTATCGAACTTTTTACGGAAGAGGTTGGAATTCGCCTGAAATTTCCTGGCGACATGTGGTTTTTGTGAAAACCAACTTTTAACTACTGTTGAACTCTAAGGAAAACTGAAATTCTGTTCGACGTATAACGTAATGGATTTTTAACTTGGGTACAAACCGTCGGTGCTTATCATATGAATTCTTTATATCGCTTTTGGAAGTTTTTCAATTACGGTATCATAAAGTGATAAAATATGTGTTGCTATCTCGTCAATCTGTTCCTGTTACGTTCAGATAAGTGATTTCGTGCGAAAACCTACGCTACTTTAGCTGTAATAAGTATCTTAATATGTTTTTGGATAAAGTAAATAAAAACCACTTTTACGGCGAGACTTTCTTCTTAACATATTTTTAGTCACTTTAAACAAGAATTTGATGTTTCAAACTGATAAATTTAGAACTAACTTCGGTTATTAAATAGATTTGGGGTTACCTATTTTGGAAATACTGCTGGAATATGCGGCTCTGGCAAGTACAAATCTCTTTATTTTAAATAAAGCGTTTTTCGGATGCATGCAAAATTATTTAAAATAGAATTTGAATTTTCATGCGGCAGTTCGGCTTCCCTTTTCAAGATTTTGGTATTAAACGTACAAATAATAATTATAGAAACTTAATTTGCAGTCAAACCATAAAGAATTGGTGGAAAGGGCAGGTAAATGCAAAGCTTACAGATAATCTCTAGTTTTAGCTCAGTCTGTGATTTTTAAACTTTTGTCTGAGTAAGAATCTACTTGTAAATCAAATTTCATAATACTAATACTAAAATGTTTAATTTTTGAATTTTCTATCTCGGATTAGTTTAGGCTATTTTTTATATTTTAAACGTGCTCTGAAAAATACATAGAATTATGAATGAATGAATGAATCTAAAATATTATTACAAAATAAAGCTTAAATGTAAGCATTAATTTAAAATCTACTCAAAGACCGTTAAATACCAATCTAAAAATTCAGCACATTTTAAATAATATAATTAACGTTGACGATTTTCATGTTAGAGCTTTTACGGATACACCTATTTTGGTAAGCTAGAAGATCTACGAACTTCCGTTTTAGAATTTTTTTCAAAAATAAATCGAATTCTGACTTATATAATTCATCTGAATTCAGAAATAGGTAGTATATATTTCATGGACTATCAAATTCGATTGCTAAATAGGCACACAAAGCAAGATTTGTTAATTTCTGAGGTTTTTAAAACCAGACCCATAATCTCCAGATTAACCCGGACTTTTTCCTGGTAATAAAACCCAAAAATTGGGAACTTTTGATGCGAAGCTGAATATTTCATTTAGCAAAGAAAATCGGAAATTCCACTTCTGTTTTTTTAAAACTTTAAGCTGGTTACTACCAACTGAAAAAATCTGAAAAACAAGCTTTACATGTGAACAAAGGAACAATAAGCAGAATAAAGTTAAATTTTAGTTCTGAAAATCTCAAGTTTATATCTGAGAACTTTTGTATTTCTAAAATCCGGTTTCTTTTTTGCATTATTATATCATTATGGGCCATTTTCTCCTTTTGGGACATAGGGATGTGCTTGCGCGTTTTGTATGGACATCCTCTATATCCAAATAATTAGTCAGTAACATTAATTCATTTATACAAAACAATTATAAAAAGTAAAGGTTGAGATACACGAAAGCCCTTAAATAAACAAACACAGTAAACAGTTTAAACTTCGAAACTAAAAACACATCCTGTGTTTTAAGAATAATCCCTAGGATTAGCTTAGGTTCAGGTTTCTTTAATTTATCTGGCATTAAAAGTGGAAATATATTCGAAAAGCCAACACGTATTAATTAACTAATTTTATATTTTTAAACTACATATATCTGCTATTACCTATAGCTGAAAATCAAAATTCTATGAAAATTGCAGTTTTTTAAATTTGAAGATTAGCCATAATAATTATTTACTTGATGAAATTCTAGGAACACGTGAGAACTTTCTCCAAAAATAAATTATATATTTTGAGTTTTCCAATGAAGCCATAGAATGCTCAAAACTACGTAATATTTTTTAAATTTCAACATCCATGAAGTAATAATAATTTTTGCACTATATTCTAGTTTTAAAAATATTCAGTTGTTGCCACTTCATTTTCCAAAACAGTTTAATGATAATAAGTCTCAAACTAAATCCTAAAAAATTAACATAAAAAAATGACAAAGCTTGAAGCTCAAAGCCCTGCGTTAAGCAAAATCTGTAGGATTTAACACAAGATATACTTTTCATAATTTATTTTCTAAATTTTTTTAAAATTGATGCCACTAATGTCCAGCCTGAAAAGATATCCCGAGGAGCCACCTACAGCAAAACTTGGACACAGAGTACAACGATTTTGGTTCATCTACTACATTAGCACCTCCCTTCGAAATGTTGTAGAACTTCTGGTTTAACAGATTGTCCAGGTCTGGGTCAATTTTGTCACCAGTATAGAGCGTTGATAACGCCAGATCATTTTTATTACTTTTTGGTTTGTATGAGACAAGAACCATTTGCTGGCAAAACCCGAACATACTGCTTAGCAAACCTGTCTTTGATATTTACAAGGAGCGGTGGTAACTCGTTTAGTTTTGATCAACGTCCCAACTATAATTGTCTTCATTTCAATCTTAGCTCTAGGCAGTGAAACTGAGATGAAATAGTTGTCCATGGTTAAGCTTGATACCTGTGTTCAAAATTGGTTGTGTTATCCGTTTTACTACCGAGCTTGCAGAGTTATCGAGCTTGAAAGGGTTATCCGGTTGTTTTCTGGCATATATCTTCAAATTTGACGTGTAAAACGTCCTTGAATCAATCAGAGCTCATATTTACTTGGTTGGTTTGTTTGCAATATATTATCTAAATTTCCAACGACCATTAAAATTTTCCAATATTTCGTCAACTGTACAATATACGCCACTCGGTGCCAATCTATCATCTATGTTGGCTGAGATCTGTTCACATCCGCATATTGAAGTCTGTCGAGTTCGGAAATTCGTTTACCCCTACTATGTTGGAAACGGTTCTAATGAAAACATAAATATTCTGAGGTAATTTAATCAGAACTAACGATAAATAATGGCATCGACTTACGATTTTCATGAACTCTCTTTCAAAAACAGTCTATTATAAACACCATTATTCCCACCTTTGTGGCACTGGTACCAGCAACACAACTTAAATGCAATTGAAAAGGTACAAGCATAAAACTGATGCAAGGTTACTTATGGCAAATTTATGTAGAGCAGATTCATAAAGTCAGTGCGAGAAATGCTCCCTACGCACTACGCAGGTAAACCCATTTTCTAAATATTGGCACAAACAATTTGTTGATTATCAAATTTTTGAGATTTGTCATTAACTTTGGTACACAAATTATCCGAGAATTTCAGTTATTTAATCCTAAAATTTGTTTGGATATTAAAATAACTACCCACCAGGCGAAATTTTAGAACGAACCTGAAAATTTTATTCAAAAAATAAAGTTTGGAGTTTAAACTTTTATGCTAAACCACAAGCTAAGTTCAAAATTGAGATTTTTAATGTTCAAACTGAAAATACCTTATTTGCATAAAACTTTTTTACGCAATTGCTTCGAGAAATTGAACTTCATAAACCCTTATTAGTCTCTATGAAAAATAAATGTTAAAACGAGCCTATTAAATAGATGCAGTCATTCAGATTTGAGATTGTTAGATTAAGATGTATACAAGATAATAAAAATTAAAATAAGTTTCCCATTTTTCGATTATAAATTTAAAGGCAGTTCAGATTTTCTACTTTAAACATTACATATTTAATGGTTTGGTGGGGGTAGGTTTCAAATAAATTTGCACTTACTTTTGAGAAATCTGTATATAGCAAATAATACCTCCACAATTTGAACTGTAAACTTCGACTTTTTCTAAAATCATCTTCATTTTATGATTTTTATAATTCATCCAATATCAAATACAAAACTTTCTTGGACTTCTATTTATTAAAATTTTTTAAACGTCTACAAATTAACTGCAAGTGCTCTGAAAATTTGAGTTATTTAAATCTGAAAATTTAGAATAATATTATTATAATAAGATACTACCGAGAAAGATCAATGTAAATCATAAATTTTAAGTTCTCGGTTTAAATCTCCAAAGCTGTTTATATCAATTAAAAGGACTAAAAAATAGCTTTGAATGTGCCCGCGGGCCGTATCCGGCCCTGTCCTTCTTTTGATCCGGCCCTGTCGATAATAATCTTTTTACTTAATTTAAAATTAAAAATATCATACAATAATTCAATTTAAAAATATCATAGCATTTAAATTAATAATTTCTAATTTTCATAAAATTATAAAAATAAGACCCGAAATAGCTCATAGCAATTTTATGCCACCAATTATTATCAAAGCTTTGGCACAGCATTTAGGACACCCTGCCAACGTAGAGCTTTATACCAGAGCATTATATTATAAACAAATGAAATAAGAAGTAGCAACTTGTTTTAATTCGTATAATATTAATTTATTTTATTTAATAATTTGGTACGGCCCGAGACTCGGAGACAGAATGATAATTTGGCCCCAGAACTAGGAAAGGTTGCCCATCTCTGATATAAAGAATACATAATAAAGCATTCAAAAGCATTTCGTCCGACATATAAACCAACATCAAACGTTAAAGTTTAAGCTTCAAATTTTAAAACTATTATGAGCTTTAGGGATAATCTCCAGGATTTAACTCAAGCTCTGATTTTCATAACTTATCTGACATTTAAAGTAGATATATGGCTCAAATATGAGGTTTCTAAAACTAACATAATTCAAAGATGTACATTTTTGGATGTTTAGATTTTAATTTTCAAGTTAAATGAAGTTGCTATGAAAGTTCAATTTATGTAAGTCTGAAAACTAGTAATGTTGCCAAAGTCACAAAAGGGGAAGTTTTAGGACCAAATTCAAAGATTAATACAAAACCGGTTCCAACACCGGCAAACCCAAAAAAAATCGAAATTAATATTTTTATCCTCGTTGTTAACGAAGTATTTATTAGAGAGATGAGATTTAGTTTTAAAAACCCAGCTGTCTAGGTAGTGTGTGAATTTTTAGTCTGATTTGTTAACACATCGAAGTTATCCAATAACTTAATCTTAACTTCTCTTTTAACACTAACAGAAGTCTGTTTAAAATCTATGTAGAATATTTGTAGTCCAATATTGTATGATTTTTAGGAGTACTTGGTTTATGATGTGTATTACATCTATAGTGGGTCTGTTCCTCCTAAATCCCTATTGGTACTACCCTGCTATCCTATTTCTCTCTGTATATTCCACAAATTTTTTGTTTATTAGCGTAGTAAAATTTTTATATGCTATGTTTAGCAAACTAATTCGTATATAATTTGTGCATATACTTGGATCCCCTTTCTTTAGTATCTGAATTATGAATTTGTAGTCTTTGCTTTATATATTTACCTCCATGATGTATCATTTAATTTACGATATTATTTGTCACTCCTGCTTCGTTTTGTTTTAGATTTGTAATTACTTTATCAAACTCTTCTTCTGTTGGTGTCTGTTTCTTCATCCCACTTCCTCCTCTTCGCTTTTATTAAATGAATGCTATCTTTTCTGATTTTCTGGTATATTTTGCAGACTTCTTCCTTTCCTGTTCTTAAGCAGGCGAGTCTGGTATCCCACTAATTCTTTATTGCTACCTCGCAATCGTGATAAAACCAGTCATTTTTTCTGTTGCTATTGTGTCTATTACTTTTCGTATAAAATTTTCAATACTATTTTTTATATTATTCCACTCTCCTGCAATGGTTTTATCCTCTGTGTTTATGCATAATTGATTCTTAATTTCTTTTTCGTACTGACTATTCTTTTCTATGGTCTCTTCAACTTTCCACCGGGAGAATTAGGCTTGGGGGGGTGCCAAACATCTCAACGCTCATCGACTGCTACGATCGTTAACACCACCTGACTGTTTTATTTCGTATCCAAAGGCGATCAAAGTTATAGATTTTTTATGCATTAAACATTTTATCTGCCGTCGCGTCGCGTTGGCTGGAATCGAACTCAAGACACCAAGACCGACGGGTTTTATGATTTATCAAAACAAAAGTATTATTTGGGATTAGCTATGGGTTATGGCGACCACCATGTGATAAACAGTGCTTGTATAAATAAATATTCACAAAAGTAAATGTTCAGGTTCTGAAGTAATCAAAGACATAATTTCCACCATCCTACCCTAATAATTATATTTGCGTTGGATATCACGAAATACGCGAAAATAATCTACAACAAAATTTAAATTTACTTCC
The DNA here is from genome assembly GCA_963082815.1 of Melanotus villosus. NCBI lineage: Eukaryota > Metazoa > Arthropoda > Insecta > Coleoptera > Elateridae > Melanotus > Melanotus villosus. The sequence continues at coordinate 2,916,693 of OY720420.1, read as the reverse complement.
CTAACCGAAAACAACCGAGAAAATTCTGGCTTGACGTATACAAAACAGAGAAAACGGACTAAATTAATTAAATATCATTAACGATAATATCATTTTAGATAAAGTTGTGATACGGAGGTACGGTAATTTTTGGCATTCACGTGTTCTCGGTTACCTTTTGTGTAAACGGCATTCGTTAGGGCTTAACTAGAAATTACATGATACTACTAAATTATGGCTATTGTGTTTCTGTTGAAGCGTTATGAATAGACTGTTTATGGAACGGAAGGGTACTATTCGTAAAAGCTGATTAGTACGTGTAATAAACTGCGTGTAATAATAGCAAAATTTGATTTTATGGGATGTTAATATTAGAAGTGGGATACTAACTACGTTGAAATTGTTGATCGTTAGTTGAACTGTAAATATCAAAACTTCGACACCGATTTTCGAACGGGACGTTTTAAAAATCACGCCAAAAATCTAGTACTTCACGGAAAAATAAGAAGCTTTCAGAAGATGCTAATCGTTACGTTTTTATTACGTATTTATTCTAACGAAATAATGTAAATTCCATATTTATTCTGCTTGTCATATTAAAGAGTTTCTCTAAAAAGCGGAAAGCCTTAACAAAATAGATTTTAAATTTCCGACTAAAAAAGTATTCAAAAATTGTTGCAGCGTTGATTGATTGATTAAATAGCAAAACGTGAATGGGGTTGGGGTAGGCCCCTAACACCGCACCCAATTATTGGCTTATTGTGTTGCTCATCATATCGCTTGTTAGACAAAAAGTTTTGTAACCTTGATTAGGTTTAATAGTCTTTTTACCACTTCTTCTTTTGTTAGAGTTTCTCGAGAGTAAGCTCCTCCCAGGAGTGCATGTCTCCATCGGGTAAGAGCCTCACACTCCAAGATGTTATGAAAGGCTGTTTCATCCTCCTCATTACATATCCTGCATATGGGTTCCTCATTAATGATGCCCATTGTATGCATTTGTTTTCTTATGTTACAGTGGCATGTTGTCAGCCCTGCTACTAGCCTAATTTGCTGTCTGTCTAATTGCAGTACGTCGTCTGCTAATTTTCTAGATGGCGCTCTTAGCATTGACTTGCTGTGTCTCATGCGATCCTCACTAGCAGCGTGAGAAAATTATTTAATTAACTTTAACAACAGGCAGGTTGTTTTGAAATCATGAATTAAAATTATTTGATTTGTTATGATAGGCGGGGATTGGGAGCACTGTATAACGATAACATGCATGTGACGCCAGCCGCACGACACCGCTTCTACAGCGCAAGGTAGCTAGTAAGTCACATATATCCAATGGAAGTTGAATATATGATCGAAATGGTTAAACAGCTTTGTCATCTTGTACTAATAGTATTTCTAATATTACCGCTAATTTCCTATGTCTATGATATAACGCTTTAGCACAGACAACAACAGACATGCCTGCCCTGCTACATGTAACTTTATGCTAGCTTAGTCTAAGAACAAAATGGTGGACATATTCAACATTTAAACTGAATCCAGTAAACCCTATATCTTTATGAGTATAAATGTTTTTTTTATTTTGTATAGGTATATATGATAATTCTTACAAATGTTATATCTACTTCAAAATGTAACTTACTTTTGAATAACCTTATATAATGTACGGAGTGTCATAAATTATTTAGTTTTTTAACAGTATATAATTTGTCTGCTCAATTTCTTCTTCTCGTTATGGCCTTTGGCGCGTTTTCAGCTGCTAATAACTACCATCGCCAAGTTTGGATAGTCAGAGCGGCCGTCTCTGCGTGTCTGTTCAATTAATATATTTCTTCGGAAATTTCTAAATTATAGGCAGCCTGATTAGCTCAGTCAGGTAAGTGCCTGCTAGCTAACCGGCTGACACGGGTTCGATTCCAGCGGTGGCCATAGTATTATGGAGCCGATTTGGTCGAATTCGTTAGGTAAGGCTTAGGTTATAAGGTGGGTGAAATCAGTATAGAGCGTGATGCAAGTCCAAAAATTGGCCCATCACCTTCACTGCACACCAGCAAGTGTGAATGAGCCTCGACACTGCATTGCGGTAGAAGAGGAAATGGATTATAAGTATATGTATTGTTATGCTCTTCCACTTAAAAGAATTACATACAATTTTTAATTATTCTTCCGGCTAGCTCAATAATAAGATTTAATTAATTTCTTTCAGAATCTCCTAAATCAAGGTCTTTAAAGGGTTCCCTTTGACGAATTTCAAAATTTATAAAAATTCACCAAGATAAAATTTTAAAAAATATAACACCTTTCAAAAATTATGATAAACTTTTACAAAGAAATAACAATAAATAATTCTAATAACAAACTAAACAATTTTTTAAAATTTAAAATATAAATTACCTTTTTCACTTAAACAACTTGAACAAAACAACACTTCCTGCCTCGACTTCCAATTCACCAAGCGCTGCTCTAACTTCTTTCAAACAATACACTTTCCCCTTTTGACTCCAACTCCACCCAAAATCTGCCTTATCCTCCAACCAACAACAAGCTTTCCCCTTTTATTAAATTAATTCGTCACCAATATCCAAATTTATAAAGCTTCTTCAGAAATAAATTATATTTCATAAGATTTTTTTATTTTTTTAAAAATCCAAAATTATATTTTCATATAACAACAACTTTCTTCATACAGTATTTTAACTAATTATATTTTTAATCTGCTTTTAAAATATTATTTTATGGTAATTAATGAAGTTTTTTGATAATTTTCAAAAAAACCAACTTTCGTTTACCAAAATTAATATTCCACTGTTTGTTTTTTATTTGTTACCCTAGTTTCTTAAATTTTAACACTCTACAAAATTATTTTTATGACATATTTACAAAATTACTATCTAGATTCTATCCTACTTATTTACAATATTCATTTTCTAACTTATAACTATTTACAATTTTATTTACACTAAATTTTCATACTTTCAAAAGGTGTTCATTCACTTTATCCAAATTCAACTAAAACAATATCACCTCAGTATGTACATATGTATGCCAGGCTCTGCTACTTATTTCTGTAGAAATATTGTTTAGTTTTATATTTTATATACAAATTTGTTCGTTTAATAAAAACGATATAGGAGATCGCTTCCTTGCTAGACTTTGCTAGACTGCTAGCGTGGATTGCAATCCTACTTGGTGTAGGTCTATATTCAGCGATTAACTAAAAATATAATGAAGAAATTAATGAATCCTGAACGTATTTAAAAATTTACCTTTAATCGTAAAATGAAATAAACAAAGCAATTTCCACAAATTAATTTGAACAAAAGGTTAGGTACAAAAGCTGCCCTAAAAATGAAGGCCAACGAAATTATTACGAAGGTTAATTAGTCAGACCTAAATTTTTTTGTTAAATTTACGAATACAGAGATAATTAGAGCAGGCGTGCTAATGAAGTAGGTGAGACTGTCGACAAAATTAGGATTGTACCGGAGCACTGATCAATTAGCACAGACTGTCGACTGAATTTGGGGTGAGCTAGTGTTTGTCAGGTAGGTCGGATCGTTGACAGAGTTTGCATTGTGGGGTGACACAGACCAATACAGCAGATTTGTAAAATCTATCAACACCGTTGATATTAACCACTTTACCTTAAACCTCGTCGTTAGAACTTCATTAATCGATTTATTTTATTGAATCCGTATTTTACGTCGGATAATTTTTGGATATCTGACAACTTTTCTTAGCAAAAGAAAATGCAGAAATAATATTTTGAGGAAGTAACGAGATTAGATTTAGTTGCGATACGACTAAAAATGTTTAGAAATAATTTTCTTAAATTTGCATCGAAGCAAGTAGGCTCTTCCTGCAAATTTGTCTGCAAAACCTTAAGAAACAAAATGAAAGAATGCCAGTTTTGTATGCCTTTTTGATGAATGCTGGAGCATAATTTCTGAATTCCAAACGTCAAGACTTTTAAGGTTTTATTGTTTAAAAACATGTTTGTATAAATCTAAAACCCACGCTTTGTTGATCCTAAACTTTCAGCCATGCCTATTTTCAGATTTACCTGATATATCTTTGGTTTTCTAAAATTTTCTTTTGATAAATGCAACTACAAAGTATTGCCTTCTAATATTGCCTTTTGTATTTCATTATTACAGTTTTAAAGTGCTTGTGAGAAAACAGCTGCTAAATATAAATTTCAAACTTAAAGTTCTCGAAAATCCAACAATCGTTTTCCAAATATTCCTGCGGTAAAAAGGTAGGATGGGTTTTCCGGTCTTAAAAAGTGGTTTATGCCAGGATAGATTTTAATTCTCCAATTTTTTTCCCAAGAATGTCACCTAACGGAGATTACGAATTCATAAAATCTTCAGCTTGGAGATTTTATTGCGTATAAATCACTTTCCGTAAAATCTAACCTGGAATTCCTTTTTCGTTTTGCTTCTCTATATCGGTTATTTCTGTAGAACGCAGAGCTTCATAAGGCAACATTCAGCAAAATTCGGCTAATATTGTTGCGTACGTAAGCGGTAACAAAGAGCCAGGCATTTCCGCTAGCGGTTTCCCGGTTAGAATTGAATTTTCCTCTGAAACGTATAATCATTTTTGTTTATTTATCATTATTATCCTTTTTGGCTAAAGGTGAAGTATATTAAATTTTGGTGTGAAGCGGATTAGTTTCGGTGTTTTCGTAATTGTCGCCTAAATACTACGTGGAAGAATTTAAATTGGAAAATTAGAGTTAATGGAGTGAGTTGAATAGGAGGATGCTTCTGATTTAAATTCAGTTTTTAGATTAAAATCAGGTTACGTGGGTTTTTAAATTAAAAATCGTAATTAGCACTTGTCAGATTGAAGATTAAGGAATTTTTCTTAGTTCCCTGGCAATCAAGTAAACACGTTAATTAATTAATTTAATTTATAGTGGAAAATCAGTTTTGTTTTATCCCGACTGAAATAGTTCAGCTACATATTTTTGTATAAATGTATCAAGCTGAGGTTTTGCAATCGTGAACGCTTCAATTGTGGATTTCTGACTATTGGATTCCTTTCAGCACAAAGTAAAAGCTGGATCAAAGGTGCACTAAATATAATGCATAGTAAAATTTGCGCAGCATACTGAATTTCTTTGACATATTTCAGTGGTGCATTACTCACTTTTTTCGCGAAGGTAGATGCGTTCTGTATCAAAGATCAGAAAATAGGCACATCTGCAATGCCACTCATAACTATTATTTAATACTGTAACGAAGGTTGTGTTGTTGTTATTTTACTGGATGATGGCGTGAAATAATACGCACAGAGCATTCACGACCTTTGTAGGCCAAATGATTTCAGTTCATTATTTTGGCATTAAGTTTGGTTCCAAACTGAACATCCTGTTTTTCATCAGATATTTAATTTTAGTTTAGCAGAGAATATGTTAACAAATTAATGTTCTTGTTAGATTACTCTTATACATATAATAATAATAAATCAACCTCAAATTAACAACCATAAACATAATTCACAATATGCATCAGCCACTCTTTGGCGAAATTAAAGTCGAAATTAAAAGAAAGCGTACAGAAGCAAGAAAAAATTTTAAAATGCATATTAATTTCTTGTCCTGAATGATCTTAATGGAGCCATACCCCGAATATAGGTTTAATATTAAAGTACATCGCTGATTTAACAACTTGAATTTTATGGAAACAAAATCTTATTTCTAATTTGTAGGATCCACCCGGCACGTATGGAGGATATTTGGATAAATTTGGACTGTAGTTAGCAACTACATAGATTCCCTACGTAAAAATAAATGAAACGCACTTTTAATGTTTGTAATGTCCTTTCATTACCTTCGCAAGTGGACACTTCGAAGAATTTCCGTAAGCGTACGAATTTTGTACACTAAATTCATTATCAACCATTGCTTTACAAAAATCTCTGGAGAACACCATGCGAAAAAGACGATATTCGTTACTCATGAATTTATATCCTTGTACATGTAACGCTATTTCGACCCTTTCTAAAATCGCGTCATAATCATGTTGTTCGTACTAAAAGTTAGAGATTAGAGTCGTTGATATAATAATTATTCGATGCCTCGCATACCATTAACAACAACCTAAATGTTAGATTTAACCAGAAATCTAATTTCCACATATTTATATGTCTTAAAGAGTTGCAAAGAGAAGTAGAATCGTTGATATAATTAATGGATTTTTTACATAACCATTAATGATAATCCAAACGTTAGTATTACACAGGTATCTATTTTCCATATATCAGAAACGAGGATTGCTTTGACTCAGTGTGGGAATAATAGGAGATATCGATGTTTAGATAGATAGCCTTCGTTTGGCATCATTTGTTTTCGAAATTGTTCAATATAAAATGATTGTTTTTATTGTTGTACTCAGGCTTATTACTGTTTTTATATTACCATCATTATTCTTCGTCCTGTTTTTGTTATTGTTGTAACCTGATTTCCTTATTTTCTTTACCAATTTCCCATATTTGTGCGTGACAATCAGTGGTTTTATTATTAAGCAAAAAAAGGAAAACTAAATATTTACTACTTTTACATATTTCTCTAAAATCTCTGTTATACTGGTGATAAAATTTGAATGATATAGATTATACCGCTATTGTCAACTTCAAATCAGATAAGTTTATTATCTCTATTTTATGATTGCTTTTCATACATTTGATTAAGCACAGAGTGCAGCTGTGGTTAAGATTTACTTAAATGGCTAAAACTGAGTTCAACGTTACTTAGAAATAGAACATATATTTTCTTTTAGCTCTATTTCAAAAGAAACAATTTTAAGATACATCCATGATACTCCAAAATTATATTGATTCAACACTAATTTTTTCAAATATTTGAGTGTAAGTACTGAAGTGGTACATACTAATTTGTCAAATTACTTTGTACCACATTCCTTTTTAAATAAGTTAACGATTACGATGAAATACACATATATGAATTTAAGCCCCGAAATAAACAAATAAACGAACGAAGAGCTGGGAACGACCTATAATCGATGTTTCTCCACTTCCATATGTAATACGTCTACCAAAACGATTATCAAATAGCTCAAGATTCGTTTGATAAACGTTGTAAATACAAAAAACAACAAGCAAATATTTTGTGTTACAACTTTATTTCAACAAACAAGTATATGCTTTAGAAATAACGATGAGATTTTCTTGTTGTAAATTTCTCTAATGGTGCAATACCCCAAATATAGGTTGAATAGTTAAATAAGCTTCTGATCTAAGAACTTCAGTTTGGTGATAAGAAAATTTTCCGTCGAATCTGTAACGTCCACCTGGTACAAATGGAGGAAATTTGGAATAATCCGGACTATAATTTGCTATTGAGTACTTCCCCTGTGAAGAACATTATTATTATTACTATTATTCTATTTAATCTGCGGATTACCTTAACAATTGGACACTTCGAAAAATTTCCGTACTTATAAACATTTTGAATGCCAAACTCGTTTTCAGAGACTATTTTGCAAAAATTTCTCGTGAATTCAATGGGAAAACGGCGATATTCATTACTGGTAAATTTGTAACCTTGTATGCCCACCTAAATTAAAATTTTAACATCTCATAGGTAATTTATAAGGTTTTAAAAAAGTAGGATTTACGAATACCATTAAGTCGTAACCAAAGCTGGCAGTTAAATTCACTGTACAATTAAGACCGAAGTGGGTGCGGTTGTATTTGAAATTAGTGGTTTTTGCAAAACTTATATAATCTTTGTTATAAAACGGAATCTCAATCCTTTCTAAAACCGCATTGTAATCGTGCTGTTCGTACTGAAAATCAAAAATCAGAATATTTAGTATAATTACTGTAGACCAAATTTACCATAAACGATAATCCAAACGTTAATATGAAACACAAATTTAATGTCCACATCTTTAACTGGTGGAAACTACCAAGAAATATTGCTTTGATTCAGAGTAGTGGTAGTAACACCCAATATCAATCAATGTTGAGTTGGCTCTGGTTTGATTTCAAAATTGCCTTCAGCATTAAATAATGATGATGAATATTGTACGTAAGCTTGTTAGTTTAATGCAGCTTCGTTGTTGTCATTATTGTTGTTGCATTGTACTTTTATTATAATATAATCGAATAAAATAAAAATGATTTATATATTTTTTTACTATCTTATTTTATATCTTTGGTATTTTAGAATAACTCTGAACAATACGAAATGTATTGGTAAAGCTGTAAAGATAACTTCCTGAGAGATTGTTAAATTTAGCTATTTCTTTATTTGGTTAATAATACCGACATTTTGGATATTTGACCAAACTACACGTTCGTTGAACCTAATCCTCACTAACAGGATTCATATCTCATAAACGTTTTTCATGTCACCGGCGAGTTCGAATCCTGTGAGTTGAGAAAAATCCGAAGAATAGTTTTGGATGGGTAGTATTAGAAGTTGTGAAAATAAATTTCTAATTTTATTTTCGCATCTCTTTCTGAAATTGAAAAAATCAAATTCTCAGTTGCTCAAACTCTTTAAAAAATTTAAATTTAAATCCATCTTTGAATTTCCGTTCACCTCGCACGCCGTAGTACAATTGATTATGCTTATAAATAATTTTAAATAAAACAATATTACTCTGTATTGTTAACTTACGCCAGTGTCGGCTCGTGGGTCAAATAATAGGTGAAGTGCTATTGTGCTCAGGGGCGTCGTTGGTTGGTTTTTAAGTAACCCTAGTAAGAGTTCTTTTTGAATTGAAATATTCGCCAAAGAGGAAAGTCTATCGTGAGATATTGTATTCCTTAGGTATATAATTTCTATAGGACTTCTTGATAAAATGCTGCTAAAAGTTCCACTACCCTTTAAGTCCTTTTTTGCAAAAATTGTTAAAGCCTTTGTTTCATGTTTAAAAACACACACTTATTGCAAAGCAAACACACAAACAACAAACACCAAAACAAGACATGAGTTTCAATTATTTGAAATCAGTGATAACCGACTATTGGATAATTAGGAGCCTGAAGGTATTTAATAAAATCACAGATATTTGATTTACTATTATTTTAATACGTCCTTTGTACGACACATATGCTTCAAGACTATATCTAGCATTTAACTGACTAATAATATTAATAAAGAATAATAAGTAGGGTAGCGTCTCTCTCCTTATTGCAGAGACGTGGTGTTTATATAAACAAGTAAACAAAAAGGTTCGCGTGTCGATTCATTTTCGTCCAGTAATGAATTATAAAATAAACCAACACCGACATGCGACACGATGTGGATGTAGTGAAATGGTTCGCCAATACAAAACTAAACACTTCACTCTAGCGATTCAACATGTGTCAACGAGCCGCTCGCAGGTATGCGTTACCATGGCAACGAGGCAGCGTTAAAGCCAGTCAATTCCAACTCTTCCCTTCAGGCGCGTTCGTTTCATTGGAATGCGGTGTAGACAGGGACAAAATAGGCTAGTGGCCAGTGGCGTATATTATGGTAAATAATATGCATTTATAATAAAAAAATCCTCTCAATACGTAATATTGAAGTGTCGATAAATACAAAATAATTTGAATATAAAATAATTTGGATGCACAAATTTTAGGTGAAGAGGCACTTCACCTACTTCACCTGGCGAGCCGCCACTGACTTACGCTTGTTTAAATTAATTTGGATGTGCAAAACCTTTTCTTTACTGTTTAAAACTTCTTCATTATACCCTAATTATTTTCCTTTGTTTCAGGTAAGTCCCACTGCTTGCCTTACATTGCGTAGATGTAGTATTTGGTAAGTCAAGTCGAATATATTTGGATATAAACCATAATATAATTTATTATCTCTATGTTTACATCGATATTTTAATTTTAATTTTTGATTTTAACGAATTAGCGAAGCAGTTTAGTGCCATTTGCATCAATCTCACTTAATATGCAATGCTAGTCTAAACAACACAACAATTTGTTTATTGGGGGAAATCTATGTATGTACTTAGATGCCATGTGGATGCCGTGCGTCAACTACTAGGACAATTAGCACTATCTGATTACAAGTTGTTTGAATCCAAGGAAGTGTTAGCCACAAACAGTGTCAAAAACACAACAGCAACAACATACATTATTGTAAATACTAGCGTACCTCAGGGTAGAATACTTGGCCCTATCCTTTTCTTAATTTTCTTCAACGATAATAGTGAAGCATAGAAATTATTTTACTACGTTATTCGCTGATGACACGTCCACTATTATGAACGAACCGACTTTAAGTGTGCTTAGCAAAATGGCATCTTAATGCTTCTACGATATGTGTCAGTTTTGTCTTAAAAATAGTCTTGTTTTAAATGAACGGAAAACCGAAAACTTCTTTTTGACAATTCTTAAGATTTGGGTCAATATAGCTTACCAGTTAAAGGAAATTGCCACTCTTTAGTTCAAAGTAAGTATTTAAAATTCCTAGGACTCACTATCGACTTCAAATTATCCTGGGAAGCCCATATAAACGAAATTTGTAAAAAGCTTGCTTCTAACAACTGTAGACTCTCTTAAAGCCTTTTATTATGCATGTATTAATTCCATACTATGTTATGGTTTGCTTTGTTGGGGAAATTGCTCAGACATTTATCGTGTCTTTGTTGCACAAAAGAAAATTATTAGGACAACGTTTCGTATTCGCCCTAGTGGTTCCTGTGTTTATTATTTTAAACATAATTGTATTCTGACTGTTTACTCATTATTTATCTTAAAGTCAGCATGTTATGTGCGAAAACACTTGAATCTATTCACAACTTGTTAAATTAACAATCATATTACCCGGTCTGCAAATAAATTATATATTCCTTCTCATACACTAACAAAAGTTTCAAAATGATTACTTCAACTAAAATGTACAATCATCTGCCATTAAAATTTATGAATATTCAGAGCTTCAAACGATTTAAAGTAGAACAAAAGTCATTTCTAATCGAAATATCTTACTATAATTTAACTGATTTCTTTAACGAAAGGTTTTGATTGGTGTCAGTATGCATCTACTAGTTATTGTTATAATCATATTTTTCTATTTCCTGTGACAATTTGCAACAATTGTTAGGCAGATCTTAATGGAAATAATTAAAATAAATAAATACTTCGAAATTAGTGAAAGAACAAATTGCAAAGGGTCAACGAAAACTTTTGTAAAGGTTTATGAATGCTGTAGTTGTTCAAATGGCAGAAAAGAACGTACGATCTCCTCTAAAAATATTTAAAGGGAACTATTTTCTGGGTGTATCAAATTAGTACATGCACTGGCAACAAAGTATTCTATTTTCCCAATTTTATTTTATAATAATAACAATATAAAGTTTTTATAAATTTCTTACCTTAAATCATCCTAAGGGTGCTATATTCGGAGAGGTGTAATAGTAGTAATTTCATGATAGCAAAGTTTGATGTCTACTTTGTAGCGCCCACCTGGTATACAGGGTGATTCAAAAGTATTGTCATTAAATTAAATTGGTATATGTTGACCTTAATATGAGTAGTACATTACAGCAAAAATTTGAAGCTTATCGCGATTTTTGTTAATTTGAAATTTTCTTAGACAAAAATAAATGAAACATTACACAATTATGTAATTTACAGGTTTCACTTTCCCCTCACATTTTTTCTGGCTTGAGACCGGCAGTAAACAATAATAATTAGTGGCATGTTTAAAAAGTGATAGTAGTATTACAAATAATTGTTGTTAATAAAAAGATACAGAACTTACAAAAATTGTTCAAATGTTCCTCCATGAACTTCTACACAAACAAACAGCACAAAACAAACAACACAAAATTGTCTTTCCGAGCTGTTGCACTATTCCGAATTCCATTAAAACGTTCGATGAATGCACTTTTGAAGCGAATGAACTGGGGGTCTTAACAGAATCAACGAGAAGACCGTTTGATAAATTTAATCTTCTGTGACCACCAACCAATTTTTGTATTAATGTTTATAACTTTTTTCTGAGGTTACCGCTTACTTGCGACACATGGTTTATTGATAGAAGTTATTCTATTTGACAGTATATTGAAAGGCAAGTGTTACAATGACCCTTATTGTAATATGAGTACAGTTTGCGTAAACGAGCTGTTAGGCGAGTTTCGCAATGTACGAATATTGCAACTCGTCATTGTAACACGTGTTTTCATACTATTTTTTCTATTTCGCATAATTTATTTTTCCTATTTCGCATATTTATTTTAATTAAAAAAATTAATATTAACTAGCAATATTAAATGTCAAGGTTGGTAAGATTGACAGTTCCAATAAATATTTGAAATTCAATTACCAATTTATTTGACGTTTATTAAAAATATATCCGAAAGTTACATCTAACAAGATTTCTATCTCAAACTGGACGGAGAATTACAGTGCACTCCTTCTGAGGTAAGAAACATTGCTTCTAATACAGTTAAATAAATTTAATTGCAGTATTTTTACATATGCATTAATGACAGATGTGTTTGACATATAGACTCAGTTACGAACATTACAGATAAAATATTCTCTAAAAACAGTTGTAAAAAATTTTCATTGTAGCACTATTTTTAATAAAAACAGTTGTACAAAATTCACTTTGTGAACGCGATATAGGAAATAGTATATTGCGTCATAAGGGAAGATATAGGCATATTTCATCCCGAAGATTTCTGATGCACGAGCGAACGAAGTGAGCGAGGGCAGCAAAAGCCAAGGGATGAAATATGCCGTTAGATTCCCGTAGGGCACAAGTTATTTTTCCGCATCCATGAGAAGTTCGTATTAAATAAAAATAGTTATAATTTAATACGTACCTACGTTTTTGACATATAACCTCAAATTACACATGTCAAATTTTCGTATTAAAAATAACTTCTGTAATGAATTTATGTAAAAAATAATCGTATTTGCTTGAATTTTAAAAAATAATTACACTTATCAATCACTTAAATGAAGATTTTTGTATAATCAAATAATAATTTTGATTCTAAATTCTATCGGTAGATGTCACGTCGATAGCATGCACGGTAAAAACCCGCAAATGTTCATATCGTCCCGCTTTTTCATATTTACCCGCCATCCGCCATTGTTAACCTCAAATGAGATAAATAATCTGTCAATTACATACCATGGATACGGAAAACATAATTTCCACATATTGATGTACTTGAAAGTGACAGAGAACGTTTATTATCTATAATTCAGGGTGGTAGCAAGAGCTGATATTAGTGTTTGGTTGATTTCCGTTTGGCATTTAAATAATCACACGGAAGCTTGTAATTATTATATGTATATGATCATTATTACAGATTCTATTTTTGTTATTGTAGTTTTATTGTTTCCTGTACTTATATTTTACAAACCAAACGCAATAAAGGATTGCTATTAGTCTTGAAAATTATAAGCAAATTTGTGTATATATCAATCTACAATTTGGGAACTTTATTGCTGCCTTTACTATTTCTGATAAAGTTTGAGCAGTACAAAATATGTTCGTAGTATCTGCTCAAAATCATGATATTAGTTTCTGATAATAATTATGAAGTTTAATGTTTGTTATCCTTCGTAAGTTTAGCTTTCGATATTTGGTTCATGTCACTGACCTGACTAAACCTACCTTTAATCATGAAATACGGAATAATCCTAACTAAAAGGCAGCTTATGAATGGTTTTTCTTACCGCCGCGCCGGCAACCTTCGAACCTTGTGTGGACTGATAGCAAAGTAAATCCTGAATCCAGGAATCCTCGTAAGTTTAATTAAGCATAAGACAATTTTTTTTTGATTTAATCAAATTTTAATGAAATGGTTAAATTTGAATCTACCCCTGGTTTTAAAGAATGTTTATCAAATGTATTTGTACACAGTGCGTTTCTTTATTATTACATCATAAGGATTTACGTGGTATGAGGTTTACCTCATGTTAATGGTTTTTTTCTAATTGTAATAAAATAAAAAATATTTAGTTCGCGTCATTCCTTATCAATTCTGATAATCTTCACAATGTAAGAAATAAAAATGTTTTAAATAAAATAAAAATAGCTAGACTCACGATGAAAATAATTACGAGAGTTTAATTTTGTAAATAATGTTCTAACATGCTGATTTCTAAACCTTTTACTTCTGATAAAGTCTGAAAAAATCTTATAAGATATAAATATATTTACATCATCCTATAACATTATCATGCTAATAACTCCCTCAACGAGTTATGTTAAGATACCTTTAACAGCACTAGTGCTGTAATAGTAAATTATGTAACGAGCACTTAATGATAGCTATTAAGACACGAGTATGAAAATTAAGACACGAGCCGCAGGCGAGTGTCTTAATGAATACGAGTTATATGTTGACAAAATTTAGTGATGAATTGGTTTTCGTTTACTTTTAAAGTGAGAAACATGTATGTACGTATTTTAACGCACTATTCAACAGCATGACAGTTGTAAGAAGTACAACCAATATTAAAGGTGACTAATCGTTTATTTTTTTCAAAAACGTTTCTCAAATACAATACCTTAAAAGTAATTGAAGAAATATAAATTAATGGCTAAAGGTAGTTGTTATAAAAGGGTCGGTTATTGCTTGCCTACAACAAGTGTTCAAAGTGTCCACCATTTTTTACGAATACACAATACTACTCTACGCTCCGTGTAATATCGTTGCATTTGATTCTAAAAAGGGTACGTTTATGCTGAAGCATCGAGCATCGCGACTAGCATCGCTGCGAGCAACGCAAAAAGAATGCATACGTGTATCTTAATACAAGTGTTTATGCTAGCGCAACGCGCTGACATAGCATCGACATGAAAGCGTCGCTGCGAGCATAGAAAATGAATTTGTTCATTTTCTTTGCTCGCAGCGCTCGGGTCTTCGAGCAAAATTTTGCCGAAGTTAATACAAAATTCACGTGGAAAATTCTATTTCTAGTATTTTCGTACGGTCTTCACTGTGGGATCAGAAATATGATCATCACCGCAACAGATATCTTCTAGATCTAGATAAACTATAGGAAGAAGTGGCCAAAGAATGTGGAATTAGAAATACCTAATAGTGTTTTTTTTTCAATATTTTACTTAAGTGTTGCTCTGTTGCTATAATATGAGCATGTAATGTGTAATATTAGCGTTTTAATTATTGATTGATTAAATTTTTATATTTTTGATAATAAAATTATTCAGATTATATTTTTATTTTAGGGGAGTAACATTTATTTTTCGTTATCACTCATTGCTGCTTACTAAAAATAACAATAAACAGTAAATACTGCATACCACTTCTTCGCTCTTTTCACTCTCCAGCTCTGAGAGGTGCAGCGCGGTAAAATACCTTCAGTATAAACAGTTTTAGATAGAGTTGCACATCGCTTTAAAACATCGATGTATGCAGCTATGCTATGCGCGATGCTCGATGCTTCAGCATAAACGTACCCTTAATGCACTCCATCAGTTCCCCTAAGATACTAATCCTTTCTTTGTAGACCTCATTTTTTAAACGTCCAAAGATGGAGTAATCTGATGGAGTAAGGTCAGGTGAATTCTCTGCCCAAACCCTTCTGCTAATTACTCGATTGGGAAAACACTGCTCGAGAAATTCAAAATTTCCCGCGTTCTATGCGCAGTAGCTCCATCCTGCTACAAGTAACCCCCCCAAAAAGGGAATTAACAGCTGTTCTCAAAAACGTGGACCGTTTATGGCGTCATGGAAAAATATTGGTCCTATGATCGATCCTACGACGTGACACAGCTAATCATACTCCAACTTTAACATAACATAAATTATGTGGATTATCGACTGACCACATTCTGTAACTCTGTTTGTTTACAAATCCACTTAAATAGAACCGCGCCTTATCGCTAAAAACACTTAAATCAAGAACGTCGTTGTTGTTTAAATTTTCTTGGAAAGAGTTGCAATAATGTATTCGACTAGCATGGTCCCTTGGTCCAATTTCATATACGACAGACACGCATGTGAAGTAGCTTCTTCAAAATGTTTTGAACAGTACCTGCAGGGACATCCGTCTGAGCTGAAATACGACGCACTGACATTTGTGGATTTTGTACAAGAGCTTCTACATTTTCAATAACGTTTGGGTGAGTGGTTGCTCTTCCGGTAGACTTACCTTTTTCTACACTTCCTGTCGCCAGTTATTTTTCAACACACCAACGAATGTGGTGCCGGAAAACAGTTTCTTCAACAATTCTTCAGTCGAAACTGCTACTTATAAGACACATAGGAATATTGCCATTCCCAGTTTATTAACTGCCCTGATCAAAAATATACCTCAATAATAAAAATGTTTTCCTGCACGGTGTACATTTTGCGTTGTATTAACAAATTTAATGAAAACTATTTGAAGTGAATTAGTTTACTTTTTACTTTTACAATTAACTAAGTACTAAGTAATGGCAGCTCTTGACAAGACAATATCAATAACAATGTAGTGGCACAGAAAAGTTTACATCCAAACAAATTTCAAAGGTGTAATTATCTTTAAACACCCGGTATTATTAACTAATGCATTCTTTCTGGCCGTATAGTTAATTTACAACCGGTCTAGCGGATACTATTTACTCAAAAATAGCTTGCAAAATTCTTCCACGTCGGAAAACAAAATCAAATTTACAACTGATAATACTGTTTCTGTTATGAACCATAACTAAAGAGAATTAAATGTGATTTTTACCAATTTATAGCCGCAAATATGGTGTTTACACCAGCCAAACTGTATCCATTGGATAGCCAACAGTGGTTTAAAAACTCAGGAATTCGTTACATATTCCAGCTACTAAACTGAAGAAATGAGAACTACCTGTTATCGATGTTTCTGCGCTTTCGAATTGAACGCGTTTTTCTGCCAAAACAATTACCGGGAAACATTGCAGAAGGTTTAGTTTAACACCAAGAAATAAGCAAATATTTTGTTTTCCAATTCTATTTCAACAAGTAAAGAAGCTTATAGGACAACAATTTAATATTTGTCGTAAATCGTCTTAATGGTGCCTTACTCCAAATATAGGTTTAATTTCTAAGTAAATTTCTGTAGTAACAACTTCAGTTTTGTGGTAAGTATATTTTGCATCAAATCTATAACGTCCACCTGGAACATATGGAGGATATTTGGAATAATCCGGACTGAAGTTGACTATCGAGTACCACCCCTACGGAAAACATTGTAACAACCTGTTTGCTCTATGTTCTACTTATATTTATTATTTACCTTCTCAAGCGGACATTTTGAAAAATTTCCGTAAGAATAAATATTTTGGAAGCCAAACTCGTTTTCATATAATATTTTGCAAACATCTCTCGTGAATTCGATGGCAAAACGGCGATATTCATTACTCAAGAATTTATAACCTATCACGGCTACCTACAAAAAGTTTTTAGTATTTCATAAGGTTTTAAAAAGTAAAATAACAAATACCTTTAAGTCATTTCCAAAGTTCACTTTAAAATTTACTGTTGCGTTAACGCCGAAGTGTGTGCGATTATATTTGAAATTAGTAGTTTTCGCCAAACCTACATAATCTTCGTCATAAAACGGAACTTCAACCCTTTCTAAGACTAGGTCGTAATCGTGCTGTTGGTGCTGAAAATTCAAAATTAGAAATCTGATGTAATTACTGTATGCCAAATTTACCGTAAGCGATAATCCAAACGTTAATATGAAACACAAATTTAATGTCCACATTTTTAAATAGGTAGCGGAAACTACCAAAAAGTATTGCTTTAATTCAGAGTGGCAATAACAGCGAATATCAATGTTTAGCTGGCTTTGATTTGATTTCAAAATTGTCGTCAGCATTAAATAATGATGATGATTATTGTACCTAATCTTGTTATTGAATGTAACATTGTTGCTAACATTATTACTCACTTTGATTGTTTTATTGATATTGCATTGTAGTTTTATTATTTTTTTTCCACAAAATCGAATGAAATAAAAATTATTTATATATATTTGATCTACATTTTGTCTATTCTATACTATTATTCTAAAAAATATACGCCTAAATGCCATCAATACATTTTTCTAATGCGAGCTATAATTTTTGTATTATATTTTATATCTTGTTTTTCTGATCAAATCTGAATAATATAAAATGTGTTCTTAATGTTTTTGCAAATAAGTGAAGTTAATTTCTAAATGTAATATAAAGCGTACGACATGTCGACATTTCGTCTGGGATCTACCGTCGAATCAACTCAGTAAAATTAGTATTTGGTACAACTGAAAAAGTGGAAGGCATAGAACAAACGGCATGGTGGATCGAAGAAGTAAAGAAGCAAGTCAAAGGAAGAAACGACTTTGGAAACAATATTGTAGCACAAAATTGAGGATGAATTGAGGATGTTGAAGAAATAAACAACTTCGGCTATTACTGTGTCGTTAAACAGTGTAGCAGAATACGAAGAAGATGTAGCAGAATAGAGGCCAGGACAAAACTCTGTTATAGATTAAGTAAAGATTTTATCAAAAAGCGATAAACATCCGAAGGAACAAAAATGTTTCAGATTTTTCACTTGTCGGTTGCTGCTTGTTTCAACCAATTCTTATCTGACAATTACAAAGTACCAATAATGTCTACTCATTCAATAGAAGAAATAACTAGAATTATAAAAACTCTTTGTTCAATCGAATAAGTAACACAAAACACTACCAAATAAACACGGCTTTCTACCAAAACCAATGCCCAGGGAAAACAGCTCAGTTTAGTGTAACGATGGTTGTAGATACAAAAACAACAAGCGAATTTTTGTACTCCAACTTTATTTCAACAAGCAGACGGAATTACTGACGCTAGTTTTTAAATTTAATTAATCCTTGCAATTTCTTCTTGCAAATTGCTCTAATGGTGCAATACCCCAAATATAGGTTTAACGGTTAGATAAGTTTCGACACTAAGAACTTCAGTTTGGCGATAAGAAAATTTTACATCGAACTTGTATTGTCCACCTGGTACATATGGAGGAAATTTGGAATAATCCGGACTATAATTGGCTATTGAGAACTTGCCCTGTAATAAGCATTACTAAAACTCTTTATATTTTACATTTGTATCTTCCAATTACCTTTACAAATGGGCACTTCGAAAAATTTCCGTAATTATATATATTTTGCACACCAAACTCGTTTTTGGAAATTGCGTTGCAAACATTTTTCGTGAATTCGATGGGAAAACTGCGATATTCATTACTGGTGAATTTGTAGCCTTGCACGTCCACCTACATTAAAATGTTAACATCTCAGAGCTAGTTGCTAATTTATAAAGTTTTAAAAAAGTAGAATTAATGAATACCATTAAGTCATTTCCAAAGTTGGCAATGAAATTTACTGTAACGTTAAGCCCAAAGTGTGTGCGGTTGTATTTGAAATTATTAGTTTTCGCAGAACTTATATAATCTTTGTTGTAAAATAGAATTTCAGTTCTTTCCAAAATCAGAATATAATCGTGCTGTTCGTACTGAAAATAAGAAATTAGATTATTGAGATAAATTAAATTTTCCGCCTATTTACCATTAACGATAAAGCAAACGTTAATATTAAACACAAACTTAAATTCCACATATTTATGTATTTAAATATTTCAGCGAACCAAAGATGAATACTTGGGCTCGGACCGATAAGAACTGATTTTGTAAAAATTTGTCATTATACAAGTAATCATAACTATTGGTTTAATTTCGCGTAAACATGTTATTGTAAGAGACCCGCTAAGTGGAAATGTAATGTTCCGTATAATTATTATCTTTTTTTGTATGAATACCAGAAATATCACTAACGGAATATAATATATTCAGATGATAACTATTAGTGGTATAAAAATTAGTATTAATTTTAATGTTAATGCAGATTTAATTAAATAATAGAATATGAAATTAGATAGGCAGGATAGTGTAGTGTAGTGGTAGGCAGGCAGGATTGTGTATTGGGAAAAGTCGGTATTTAAAAGTTAAGGGGGTTGAAAATTTAACCGTTGTCAAGCAACAAGAAGAAATTTTTTATTGGAAGGAAAATGATGAGAAAAACCGGAGAAAACAAGCAAGTAAAGAAAAGATAAGTAAACTGAAGATTTTTCGAAGAATTTATATAATAAAATGAATTGAATTATTAATTAAAAACATCGACTATAATAAGTTATTTGTTAGTCAAACTTACGTTGCATGGAATACTGAGAATAAATTTAAAAAAATTGGAGTTGGAATTCGGGTAATATTGAGATGGATGGAATTGAAATTTCTGTGGTGATTTTTCAAAATTCGTGTGGAGATTCATGCCCCTCATCCCACTCTCATCCAACTCATATTTTTAAAGCATTTCCTTCAATTGTTGCAAATTTTTCTTTGGGTAATTCTGTAGGTAATAGAATGCGATAGGAAGGGTATGATCTTTTCGAGAGGCGCTTCGTATAATTAAAATAGAACTTCACCTTTAAGGTAAGATCGTTTAATTTTTTTAATTATACTCGCGGCTCTCTCCAAGGTCATAAGTGTACATGTTTAAAGCTAATATTGCAACAATTATTTGAAAACAATATATTTTATTGAAACAAGTAATATACACTTGCGTGCATAGGAATCGGCCCACAGTAAACTTTAGACTTTAACTATTTTTTTTTTAGAAACTATTCATCAAATCAAAACAAAATATGCTGTTTGAAAGACAATTTAATATGCTTGAATATAAGTTTAAATTTATCAAGAGTCCTTATTGTTTATACGCGTAGCAACCGGTAAACAAATGAAACGTATTTATATGGTGGTTATAACGAGAATAACAAATTTGAGAAAGATTGAAATTATTGCCTTTTCAATTGAAATTTGCACATTATTCGTTTTTCATAATTTGATTAGTTTTTAAGTGTGTTAGTGTAATGCATACTACACCGGAAAAAGCCGCCCAAGTAATTGACTTAATCGACAATGGACTTAGCCAGCGAGCTGTTGCTCGACAACTGGATATGACACGAGCAGCGGTTCGAAGAGTGTGCCAACGTTATGAAGAGACTGGATCCTTTCATAGGCGACCGGAAACAGGCAGAAAGTGATTTACAACGGCTCGTGATGACCGCTTTATTGTGTCAACAATATTAAGAAATCGTCGCCTTACTGCGGTTCAAGTGCAACAACAGCTCCGTGAAATACGAGGAGTAGCTATTAGTCAGTGAACAGGAAGACGAAGACTGCAGGAAAGTAACCTGAGACCCCTAAAACGCCTGCGATTGGTCCAAAACTTACACCAGCTCATCGTCAAGCACGCTTGCGTTTTGCACGGGATCATCTAAATTGGACAGTGGAACAGTGGGGGTCTGTTCTGTTCTCAGATAAGACTAGGATATGCCTCTATGGTAGCGACCGAAGAAGAATAGTGTACCGGAGACCAAGAGAGCGATTTGCAGAATGCTGCATTGAGGAGCGGATTGCTTATGGAGGTGGTTTCTGCATGATCTGAGGTGCAATTTCTATGGGAGAACGAACAGACCCTGCTTTCATCTGTAGGAGCGACCGTAGTCACGGGAGAGGAGGTTTAACGGTAGCTAGGTACATCGAGGAGATTTTAGCAGTTCATATGATACCTTACGTCGACTACATTGGAGACGAATTTCTTTTTATGCATGACAATGCGAGGCCGCACACCACAAGAATCGTGCAAGTTTACATTACAGAAGTCGGTTTTCTGGTTATGGAGTGGCCAGCATGCAGTCCCGACCTAAAGCCGATCGAAATTTATGGGATGAGCTAAAACGAAGAATTCGAGCTAGACTTCGTGTCCCAACCTCGATCCCAGAGCTTATTGTTGCAGTAGAAGAAAAGTGGCTTAACATCCAACAAGAAACAATAGCGAACTTGATTCGATTTATGCCTAATCGTATGAGAGATGTTATTAGGGCAAGAGGGTGTCATACCCATTATTAAAAATTAAGTGTTAATTTAGATAATTGTCAATAACCATACTTATTTTCGTAATAAAAAAAGTTAATTTGTTTCATGTATTAATTTCACTATATTAAGCCTAAGAAGCCAACATACATTTTAATAAATTTTAACTCATATTAAAGCATATTCAATTTTCTTTCAAACAGCATACAGGGTGCTGAAAAAATGGCGAAACAACGCTATACCAGACTATTCAGGGACACCCCCTGAGTACTAGAAAAATGTTAAAAAAAATCTATCTCGTGATTCCTTGAAGATATGGAGGTTATAAGATCGGAATTTAACATTTTTATTATTAACCAATTCTGAATATTTCAACAACTTTTGTAGTGAAAGACATATTTAAAATAATGTTCAACAATAATATTTATTTAAAATCAATAAATAGTACCTTTAGGTATATGAAGTTTTATTTTTTATAATGATTTTTGTGCAAAACATGAAAAATAAAACTTCAAATAAAAATTTTTTTAACATTTTTCTAGTACTCAGGGGGTGTCCCTGAATAGTCTGGTATAGCGTTGTTTCGCCATTTTTTCAGCACCCTGTATATATTTTTTTGATCTGATGAATAGTTTATAAAAAAAATATAGTTACAGTCAAAAGTTTAGAGTGGACCGATTTCTATGCACGCAAGTGTAGTAACAATTATTAAAAAAGAAACAAAAACAACCTCTAAGTGTAACAATAAGCAAGAACATTCCTATACATACAGAGGAATAAATTTATATAATGACTGTTTCCGAAAACCCACGTTTTCTGTCTAAAGGTCTCTGATAAAACCTTTCAAAGACCTCAGAACGGCTTCTAATTAAATCCATGCCAACATATATTATAGCTGCGGCAGAGGTTGATGCATGTCTTGTGCTATGTGCAGTGAAGACATTAGTGTCTAGACCAATCTTGTGCAACATGGTTTTTGGGTTTTGAGGTTCTGATCCACCTTCTAATAGATTGTAAAGAAACCTTGTGATGAGGTTTTCTGTAGGTAATAAATAACGATGTTTTATCGTCCCTTCTCAAGCAGTCTGTCCTTCTTTGGTACCTAATGCAATAATGTCGTCGCTGCGCATACATGTGGATTATTGAAAAAGAATGTCAGATATAAAGACGGTTGATCTTTATTTGGTCCATAAGTTTTAATTCTAGCTGGGATGTTAATTTCGATTCCTTCAGCGGTTGTGACAATATCCTGCACGTCAACTAGGGCAAAGGTTTGTACCCTATGAGCCGTCGTCAGGGCTAATAAGGTGACTAATTTCTGAGTTAAAGCTTCTAAACTTAATGTTTCATTCGGACCCAATACTGTTAGGTATTCTAGCACTATCGAAGGATCCCAGGTAGTATTATATTTAGGTTTTGAAGGTCTTAAATTAGAAACGATACTGTACAATGAATTTTGCCTAAACCTGGAGATTTTTTTACATAAATTTTTATAAAAATTCATTAATGTACAAGCAAGGATAACTATTGTTCTAATTGCACCGATACATGTTATTGTAAAAATGGAAATGTAGTGCTCCGTATAATTATTATCTTTTTTTAATTTGAATATTTGAAACGTCAATAACGGAATACATATTCTAGTTCGTCTTGTTTAATCGCCAAAACAGAGTGATCGAAGCTGAAGTTCCTAATAAAAGCTTAAAATCTTGGAGCAGTCTTTTCATCTCCTGGTGCATTGATCTCTCAGATATTCGTATAGAGTCAATTCTATCAACAAATATTATTATTAATAATATATTTGGTTCATGTTACTAGACTTTTCTAAATCAAACTTCAAAAATTTGAAAAAGCTTCCATTCTTTCAGAAAATGCTAAACATCACTATTATTCCTTATAAACCTCGATTGAGATCATTTAAAGAATTTTGTCGTCATTAGTTTCCTCTGTAGCCCGATGATGGGCTAATTTTTATCTGCCAAAACAAGTACCAGGAAAAATTGCTGAAGGTTCCGTTTAACACCAAGAAATAAGGAAATATTTTATTTTCCAGTTTTATTTCAACAAGGTAAAGAAGCTTAAAGCTCAACAACAATTTAAATTTGTCGTAAATTGTCTTAATGATGCCGTACTCCAAATATAGGTTTAATTTCTAGGTAAATTTCTACAGTACCAACTTCAGTTTTGTGATAAGTATATTCTACATCCAATCTGTAACGTCCACCTGGCACGTATGGAGGCAATTTGGAATAATCCGGACTGTAGTTGACTATTGAGTACCTCCCCTACGGAAAGCATTGTAACAACTTGTTTACTCTATATTCTATTTATATTATTTATTAGTTACCCTCTCTAGTGGACATTTTGAAATATTTCCATAAGAATAAATATTTTGTAAGCATTTCTCGTGAATTCGATGGGAAAATGGCGATATTCATTACTCAAGAATTTATAACCTTGCACGGTTATCTACAATCAATTTTTAATATTTCAGAAAGTTTTAAAACAGTAAAATAACAAATACCATTAAATCATTTCCAAAGTCTACTTTTAAATTTAGTGTTACGTTAAGGCCGAAGTGTGTGCGATTATATTTGAAGTTAGTAGTTTTCGCCAAACTTATATAATCCTTGTTAAAAAACGGAATCTCAACCCTTTCTAAAATAATGTCGTAATCGTGTTGTTCATACTGAAAATTCAAAATTAGAATGTTTGATATACTTACTGTATACCAAATTTACCGTAAGCGATAATGCAAACGTTAATATGAAACACAAATTTAATGTCCATCTTTAAATAGCTGAAACTACCACAAAGCATTGCTTTGATCAGAGTGGTAATAACAGCCAATATCAATGTTTAGCTGGCTTTGGTTTGGTTCCAAAATTGTTTTCAACATTAAATAATGATGATGATTATTGTACCTAAGCTTATTGCTGAATGTAATATTGTTGTTATCATTATTACTCATTTTGATTCTTTTATTGATATTGCATTGTAGTTTTATTATTTCCTTTGGCAGTTCCCTTTATCTTTTTCCACAAAATCGAATAAAATAAAAAATATTTATATATGTTTTATCTACATTTTCTCTATCCTATTTCATATCTTTGTATTTTTGAATAACTTTGAACAATACAAAATGTATCGGTAAAGTTTGCAGAAAGTTATGAGGATAAATTCCTATAATTTAAGTTTTTTCGTCCTTCGTAGGCTTAGCTATCTATTGCTTTATTTGGCTAATAAGTATCGCTAGTTTGGCTATTTTACAACAATACACATTCCTTGAACTTAATCCTCATTAACCTGGATTCATATCTCAGAAACATTTTTCACGTCACCGACGAGGTCCGAATCGTGTGTGATATTTTTGTATTTCTAATAAAATCCGAACAATATAATTCGTTTTGGATTGTATTCAAAATTGTGAAAATAAATTTTTGGTTTCCTTTTTCTTTCGTTGAAAAAATCCAATTTTCATTTGGTCATACTTTTAAATATTTTAAATTTGAATCCATCCTTGGATTTCAAGAAAATTTAGAAAATATATCCCATTCAGAAATCAAGAATTATGCTTTATCTCCAAAATCACTAAATTTATTTTAACCACATAAAAATTGCTAGAAGTAAAAAACATTAACTCAGCCTAGCACACACAAAGAATCGTCGTTCCTCGATATTTCTAATAAAGATATTCTTAATGGAGTATATTTATAAATATTTTTAAATAAAACGGTGTTACTCCGTATTGTTAACTTACGTGTGTTTAAATTAGTTTCTATTTGTAAAATCCTTTCATAGCTGTTTCAAACTTTTTGACTGTATTAAATATTTTCCTTTCAGGTAAGTCGTACTGCTTACCTTACATTCCGTAGATGTAGCATTTGGTAAGTCGTCAAGTCTAATGTGTTTAGACATAAACGTTAATTCAATTTATGATCAAGGAGTTTGGCTTCTTTTTAACTTTATATCGATTTTTTAATTTTTATTTTTGTTTTTAATGAACTAGCGAAGTACTTCAGTACTATTTGAATCAACCTTTCTTTACATGCAAGGATAGTTTAAACAACACAATAGTTTGTTTATAAGGAAAAATCTAGGCATGCGGATGTATCACAATGTGCGTCCACTACTGTGCCCTTTCTGAATACAAGGGTCACTTTTGGAAAGGATTTTTAAAGTGCCTAGTAGTGTCAAAAAATGCAATAACAACATACCCTGAAAGTAACAAGAGAACGAAGTTGTGCGAATGGCAAAAACGAACGTGCGATCTCCTAAAAAGACATTTAAAAGGAACTATTTTCTGAAAGCATAAAAATGAATTCGCCGATATTTAATTGAATCGGGTATGAAAACTATACGGCCCCTCGAAAAGCAACTTTTAAATTAAAGAATGATACAAAACAGATTAGATTATGCAAAACATCATATAGAATGGGACCCCAGTAAATGGAAAATGATTTGTATACAAAATAGTTCTTTTTTGTATATTTATTATACTAATAATTGATATACATACATTTATTTTTGTTTCTGTTAGTATTTTTATTGAATTTGTAGTTATACATAGGCTATGAGTTTTTACTTTGGAATATAACCTTGATATGACATTTAATTATGTCTAATCGTTCAGAAGTAAACCACCTCTGATTATATCAATTTGATTGAGGATTAACATATTTAGATTAACATATTTAGGTCAACGCTATTTCTGAATTTGTAAGTTGGGTTGCCTATTCCAACTGCTAAGGGGCGCGTCTTAGATAATTCGCCCAGTACATATCTAATAGAAATGAGAAAGAAATAAATCACTCATTTTAATATTATAGCACAACTCCGATTGAACAAGCTGAATATTACGGTAACAATATTTTAGCTCCAATTTGTAACGTCCATCGGCATGTATATGCACTTTTCCTATAAAATAATGGAACGTGCATTTCTAATTTCCATTGCATTTTCTATTTACCCTAACAAGTGAACACCTTACAAAATTTCCATAAGAGTAAGAATTTTCGTACGTCAAAGTCGTTTTCAGAAAATGCTTTAAGGAAATTTCTAGAAAATTCTGTAATTTAACTCTTTCATATCCTTGATAAACTTTCAACGATAAAAATGTTTGTTGCTCCCAGTATTAGTTTAAAACTTTAAAATATTACAGATAAAACTCAAGCATTCGCCTTGTTTGTTCTTCCTAAGTTTAATTACATAATCGATTAGTATAGCGTTTTGAGTTAAGTGATTCAATCTGAATTAAGTGGTGATTAAGAAAATTTAAAGATAGATAATGGTAGATGCTAGTTTATTTTAAAGATCTACTCTTCCGGTGGCAATTGATAGTCAAACTGTTGCTAAGCATTGGCTATTAAAATTGAATTTGCAAGTAACAAATAATACACAAAATAAAAAAAAATAAATAAATAATTTAATCGATTTCGCAGCCAAACAAATTACAACTGGAGTATTCAACTTAAATGTTCAAATAAGTTTCCATTTACTGCCATATAGTATCCTAACCTATCATAAAAATTACGTCTAACATTATCTAACAATCGGAGACTAATATTAGAACACACTTCGGTAATTTTATCTTTAAGAGAATCTAAATTAGGATGAACTCGGGAAGAGTAAACTTTAGATTTTAAGTAAGGCCATAAGAAAAAATCGTTCGGAGCCAAATCAGGGGACCGAGCGGGCCAATCAATTGCACCTCCACGTCCAATCCAGGTCTCATGAAAGGTATTGCTTAGGAATTCTTTAACTACTGCTGAATTGTAAGCGGGACAGCCATCGTGTTGGTACCATATCGGTCGCTCATTTACAAGCATTGTAT
This sequence comes from Melanotus villosus, assembly GCA_963082815.1. NCBI lineage: Eukaryota > Metazoa > Arthropoda > Insecta > Coleoptera > Elateridae > Melanotus > Melanotus villosus. The sequence continues at coordinate 2,888,997 of OY720420.1, read as the reverse complement.
GTTCAATTGCACGACAAATAGTTTCAGTTAAAAGTTCTAAATAAGTCTCTCCGGTCAACGTTCCGTTAACAAAATAAGGTCCAATTACAACGTTATTTAATATTCCACACCAAACATTAACCTTCTGTGGATATTGTGTGTGCGTTTTTACAATTAAATGAGGATTGTCAGTACTCCAATATCGAAAATTTTGAGAATGTTTACGTATATATGTCTATTGCTTTCCCAAGTTAAACATACGTACCGAATTCAGTATAAGTGAAAGAATAAAAACCGAAAATTGTATTCCATACGTATAAACGTCGATAAAGAAAAGTTGGCCGACTCACTTTCCGTTCTTGAACGATCTTTCAATTATCCGGCAGTTTATAGGTATATCGTGCATCCGTATCTTGTTCCCTCAAGGATTAGCGATGTTTCCTGTTTTTCTTGTGGCGTATTTACTTTTTATTCTAATGCATTTCGTTTGGGTAAATCTGAAAGCAATGTAAATTTTCGTCCGAGTTAGTTGAAACTGTTTGGGTTGTTAATTTCCAACTTCCGTTAAATTTCAAACTTTAGTTCCTGAGTTTTATTTAATCCACTAGGTTAGTTTCAAATGCAGTTTTGATGCTCGTGTCTCCTATTAACGGAGTTTTCACAAAGTTTTAAATTACTCCCTTTCTTAAAACGCAATTTTTTAAAGCGAATTTTCTTCCGATGTAGTTCCTTAAAGCTACCGCTTTTAAAAGATGGAAAACTAAAATATCGTTTTTAAAAGTTCGCCCCCGCATTTCCGAAGTAAAATTATATCATCGTGCTCCAATTTTGTAACACTTATGTAGTCGTATTTCCAACCGATAAATTTGACCATAAAGTTTACATAAATGCCGAGACCTCTCTAGAGTAGAAGCTCATCGTTGTAGGTCATGAACGAATATCAAATATTCATGTCTCTATATGAAGGAGCACAATATGTGCTTTAGGGTCGGAGATCGTCGTTCAGTGTTTTGTAAGTAATTTGAAAAAAGCCACATCAACATACCGAATTTATTGCTAGTCACTCTACTGTGTAATGGTTGAAATAGTCTTACGTATTGCCAAAGATTATTAACAATTCAGGTTGATGCTAATGTTCTTTGGAATTGCCACAGGTCAAAAATGAATATTCCCGTCTATAATAAGCATTTCCTTTCAAATATATCACAAACTGAGATGTTATATCCTCTATAACATATACAGAAGTAGTTTGCAGCAACGATAGTTACCTTGAACGGTTTTCCACTTCTTAAAATGTTTAGAGTTTTTTTAATATCAATTAGGTGGTTAAGCATCCTTCCGTTAATGCTTACCCATTTTTGCTTCCATTGGTTTTTAAATATATTCTCTAGTGTAGTTATAAATAATTTAGAACTCATTGAGTCTCCTAACCTAATGTATCGTCTGACTGAAATAGCCTATGCCTTCGTGGAGTTGTGCCACCATTTTTGCCTGTTTATGTATTTAATTTATAAGTTGGATATATCCAGCCAGACATAAGGGGAGGTCATATTCCGTGTTCTTATTGCGAGTAACTATAAAGTGATTTTTTAAAAACTGAATTGCAGCGGGTGGCCTGGATCTGGATAACCTTAGAACTGTCGGTATTATTATTAACTGACTAAATGCGAGGTTTTTATTTATGAAACTGACAAATATTTTTGTTATTTCATATTTCAAATAGCTAGGGGCGGGGGGGGGGGGGGCAAAAGCTTAATACAGACAGTTCGAAGGTTATCCAGGGCCTGCTGCAATTCATTTTTAAAAAAAAAATCGCAGGTGCTGAATTTTTTTCTAAAACCAGCCTGTTTGACTAATATCTTTGTTAAAAATTTGGAGACTTGGGGTAATAGTGATTTTCTAATTTACCCTTGTCGCCCTTTCTATGTACTCGTATGAGTACTATTAAAGCACTACACCATTCTTCTGGAATTCTACATTCTATTAGGCATTTGTTTAGGAGTAATTATAATGCTTTGACTATTTCATCGCCGCCTTCTTTTATAAGTTCTGCAAATATTTCATCTCGTCCTGGTGCTTTGTTTCATGCTGCGGATTGTATGATGTTGGTACCAAAGTGATTTTTGGTACAGTAAAATGTTTAAATGTTTGTATCCGGCTCGATGAACCAATATTTGTTGATAATACCAAATTATGTTTGATATTAGTATATATTTGATTATTTATAAAAGATGTTTAATTATTTGATGTACCACAATGCTTAGCACAAAGTGTGTGTTGATGGACCACAATGGTCGCTAGGTTTATCATGGCTCCTTTACACGATGGCCCATGATGGGCCAATATGGTGGTCGCCATGATATCCACCATCAATGGCGACCAGTTCCATTCACACGCTGGTCGACGATGGGCCAGTGTGATGCGCCAGCAACTGGGCCATTCGTTCGTTCGTATTAGTTACAAACTACGTATGTTTGTTTGTTTGTTGTTTGTGTTGTTCTTCAATAAACTAATAAATAAAAAGTAATTAAATAAATGGAATTCATGTAAATATTTTTTATTCGTTTATTCCAAATACAAGGCACTTGTTGATATAGTTCAATCAATTTGAACGTCTCGTTGCTCCACATTGTCATGATTAAGTAGTTGTACGAGCAGATAATTAGCAACACAATCAGAATAACAACAATAAATAAACGGAACGGAACGGAGTCAGATAACGAGTGACAATCAAGTCGGGAACTGAATGATGGGTCATCGTGTGGACGCACCGCTGGCTCCCTTTGATGTGGGGAGAAAAACCGCTTCCAAAGCCATCCTCCGCCATTACCAGCCCATCATCGGCCACTGCGTGTCAGCCCACCTTCCACACGATGGCGATGGCTTGTAGTGGCTCATCATGGGCCATCGTGTAGAGGAGCCAAAGTGTTTGTTTAATGGACCGCAATGGTCGCTTAGATAGTTAAAATATAGATAAAAATAAAACAACCTGCCTCGGTAGAAGTGAGTTTAATACTAACTGTGCTAAGTAAACTTTGTGCGCTGTACGCGGGTGACGGAGTCATCCTCTAGGTTGAGTGGAGGGGTAGCATAGACGCAACACTAAAATATTGGTCAATATTTCTTCGTCGCTAATATCTGGTATTTCTTCTGAGTTTACATTTATAGCTTTTATTTTAATTTTGTCTTTAACTTCGTCTGATACCTACTCCTTGTTTTTGTACAAATAGGTCTTTGTGAAAACTTTGCTGTCCTCGATTTTTAATTTCAATGCCATTTTTATCTTTAACGGCGGTAGTATTCGTCTTATGTTTTCCAGGTTTTTATTTCCTTTGACAATCCTTTCAATCATTTCTTCTAGCTGTTTTCGTTTACCTTCTCGAATTAATGTTTCAGTGTTTCATTGGTGTCGTACCAGTTCTCTTCTTTTTTCAAATAGTCCTTTTGTTTTAGAACTGTAGATAATAATAATAATAATAATAATAATAATGGTCTTTATTGCCAAAAAAAAAAAAAAAAAAAAACAAAATAGATATTATAAAATGATCATACAAAAAGATAAATTTGACAAAGGCGGAGTTCAGATGTTTTTAAATAAAACATCTGTTCTTCCACTCAACCTAAAATAAATATTATTTAAACATTAATAATAAACACAATATAATTTTTCAAGTAACATAAAGTATAAACAAACGGAAAGGAAAAAAAGAACAAGAAAGAAGGGGAAAAAAAAACCTATACTGAAAATAAAAGGAAAAAGAATAGTTAGACACCGTTCTGATGCACAAAGAGTTGTTTTGCTAAATTACGTTTGAATGCTGAAAGTGGTAGATCTTTAAAATGAACTGGAATAGAATTATAAAGTTTTGAAGAAATATATGAAAACGACCGTTCAAACATTGCAGATTTATGAGGCGGTATTGTCAGAAGTCCTTTATTTCGAATATTCGATACTCTTTCTCTTTCTTTTTTTAAACTTTAAACTTTAGCAGCTTCCTATCCATTTCTGGTATTGATTTTCTTACTAATTTTACTAAGTTTTCTATTTTTTTATTATACTATTTTAATCGTAGTTGCGTTATAGTCTCCTATTACTAGGCTAATGTTGACTAGGGCCATTTTGCAGTAATATTTTTTCATAAAACATTTGTATCTCTTCGTCATGGTACGTTGACATTGGAGCGTAGATCTGAATAAGTTTAAGTTTACAGAATTTAGATGTATTTAATACGATGTATGCCACTCGGTTTGAAATAGCTTTATAGATTTTCACATTTTGTATTAATTTTTTGTGAATCATGAATCCTACTCCTCCTATGTTATCATCTGATGCTATTATTCCTTTATACTAAAGGACGTTTAACGTTATACACTACTCTTCTCTTCTACTAACTGCGGAGTTTCTTATGACGTCCCATTTTATTCGCTTAAGTTCTTCTAGCTCGTCTTGTAGTCGTTTTTTGTAGATTTTATGTTGTACCTTGCGATCGTGTAGTTTCGTCGTATTTCGGTAGCCAATCCCGACGTAGGGATTGTTAGCACTCTTTGCTCTTTCGCTAACTTGATTGCTACTGTGATTAACCGGCTCGGAGCTGCTACGGACTAAGGACCCTTCCGTATTTGATACTATCATTATCTGTAGGAGATTTTTGGCAATAAAACGCCTCGCTTGCTAGGCGTGTTGGCGATTAGTCAATAACCATATTTGCACTTTGCGACAAATCCGCACAGGTCCAAGTCATCCTTGGCGCGTTTAACAGCCCCTTCCCAACATTGGATGAAACCAGAGCAAGTTCGTCACACTTGCGGCTGGTCCTGTAGATGCCTCACTCTCTCTTTGATTGCATGCCATTCCTTTCTGTTTCCCGATTTCACCTTCCAGTTTCGCGCACCCATCACTTCCAAGTCTTTTCCCACCATTTCCCTCGAAAGCACCCGCGGTCGTCCTTTTGACCTTTTCCCAACAAATTCACCTCTAAAAATCCTTTAGTGATTCTCGTTTCCTCAATTTATACCGCACTCTTCACTCACCATTATTCTGCATTGGCACAAAGATTCTTCTTAAAATCTTTCGCTTCAAACTGTTTACCTTTTTCTTAGCTAACGCCCAAGCTTCGGAACCACACATAAACGTTGGTCTTGTGTTTGCCTTACATATGTTTAATTTAGTGTTTATCGAGCTCTCCTTCGATTTAACTAAGTATATGTTGCAATGCATAGTAACTCCTATTGGCAGCTGTGATCCGTGCTGCCACACCTTCGGAAATCACAACTTTGGCAGGAAATTATTCCGCGAGCTTTCGACGTGTCTGATTTAAAGAAGGGCATAGTAGTCGCTACCATTCAAAAGATGATATACGTACACAGGGTGTATTAGAATGAAATGGGCAAAATTTTAAGATTAATAGACGATGTCAAGGAAGTTCTGTGGATAAATCCTAACTTGAAAATGACGATGTCAAAGACATCAAAGGAACTTCCTGAAAACTTGTTGAAATAAACAATCAGCCATTTTAATATTTAAGCTTTGTTGTAGTGGGCTTTTAACTTAAACTATAATAATATGCTTCTGTTTGTTTCAGGTGAGTCCACCATATCAAACCTTAACAGTTTTTGCTTATTCTAGAAGGTAAGGAAATATTTTATTTGCACTGGTTTTCGTGACCTTACAATCGCAATCACGTTAAAAAAATTACCGTCTTTTACTAATACAAATAGGTAATCCTTGCAAATTTCACTATATTTTTAATTTTATGGCTATGGCGATTGAAATTTAATTGTAGGATTATCCTTTTATAAAAAAACAATCTTACAGGTATGCAAGAATAATTCGGCTGATGACAATTGTTTTCGATATCCATAGTTTATTCCCTATAAACTTTGAATGTCTGATTTTCATAAAATTCAGTTTAATAATTTAGTTTAGTCCGGAATACTTTATATACCTTTGAATTTTTCATAAATATTTTGACCTAATTTTCAAATTATCCCATCCTATATAAATATGGAGTGAGAATACACTCGGCGCTAAATGTGTTAGTGGTTTTAAGCTTTTAAGGCCTAAAATACTCTCTCACTCTTGAATTTTGAAAGTTTCCCTCGAGATATACCGTAAAACCTCAGTATATGCGGTTTTGTTGTGACCCTGTTACCCTGCGGTATAATTTTCTTAAGAACATTCGGGCATCAACCGTCCCTGTTTAAGAGATAAATTGGTGTTTATTCTTTCTAGTGATATTTAGGTTAAATATTAAGGTTATGCCAGGTTTTAAGTTTTAATGAATTCGTAACTTTTAACGCGTGCAATTTTCGGAAAAGTTTTTTAATAAAAGTTACCATTTCCCCTTAACCTTCTACCTTTTTAATCTGGGATCATTTGAGGGTTCCTTTGTTTGTAAGTACGTAAATACCGAGTTCTAAATTTTTAATCTTTAGTATTTATTTTGTAGGATTGTGCGTTTTGTTTGTGATGCTTCTTTTAGTAAAGTATTGGTTAGAATAAACGAACTTGCTGGAGTATTTTAATGTCTAATTAAAGGACGATATTTTAGGATTATTGTTAGAGTTACTTCAGGACAATGACTTCAAAAACACCTTTGTAGTCAACCCTACTCTGTAATAACTAATTAATGTCTTATAAAAGGTGTATAACAAGACCCCAACTACAGAGACTCGACTGTCTTAGACTCTTAAACAAAGATGTTACCCCCTTAAAGTGACTCTGAAAGTACTTTACTAAATTTTAAGTCCTTCTCGAATTCCTTTTTAACCTGTTGCCGAAAAAATCAAATTAAACTGAAGAATAATTTTATTAAGAAGTTTTGGTTGTTAAAATTTCCTTAATTTTAAGCTCAAAAATGACAATTCTAAGTCGAGGCTTTTGCTTCTGAATTTTTAGGCGAAAAATCAGAATGAAAGTTGTACGTTTGGGTGTTGTAGTTAATAAAGTATATTTGCGAGGCAAAGCACACCACTGTATTACATTAAAAAAAATTGAAGATAAAAGCAGTTAGTAGCTGGTTTGTTCAAAGTAATGTAATTAATTTTATGTTTTAACAGCAAAAACAAGCACTTTGTTGGGAACGCAAATTGGTGGTTCAAATGGAAATTTCAACTGAAATAATTTTAGTGGTTGGTAATTCTGTAATAGGCACCTTTGTTGTATTTTTCACGTTACAAACGCTCGAAATATCGAGTTACAAGGCCCTTTTTTAATTTAATCCTCTTGTTAAAACCTGGGAAATTATACGTGTACGAACTTTTGTGTTACAACTTTATTCGTTTTGAAATTAATTACAACTAAATAATTACCCACTTCCGTCTTTGAAGAGTTCAACGGCTAAAAACTGTAAATAATTAAAATGGATAATTGGATGGGGCTCCGTTATTATAAATCAATACTACTAATTACTTGAAACAAGCAGCAATTTTGTTTTTATTAGGAATTTAATTGCATGGCTATTTTCTTCTAATAAGGGCATACACTTGTTTGATTTTCATTCGTTTCGTGGTATTTAATTCGGATCAAAAAGGATTGAATCCAATTAAACTTTTTTTTTTAATTTTCAATTTGTTCAGAATGAAAAATCCCGACGGAGTTGCTTCAGACAAAGTTTAAACAAAAGCTTAGTTTAAACTGGCTTGAATCATTGTTTAATCAAACCTAACCTTCACTTTCGTATTTTAGAATTTTTTATTTATTTAGTAGGATTTTCAGATTCAAAAGGTTTCAAACAATTGTTCTAAAAGCAATCGGTGTAGGTACATAATTTACCTTTTATATAAAGAAGACCGACTGCCTCTTAAACACAAAAAACCTAATTTAAATATAAATTAATTAAAATCAGCCTTCCTTAAAATGAGTCAATCAAATCTTATCTAGCGAAAATCTTCATTTTGATGTAGTTACCCCATTTTACTAATCCAAGGGTCGAGAGAAGACGATGTTTCCACGAACGCAATTCAGAGTTTCAAATCTCGTATTGCCAATCTAATCAGGATGTTAGGTACCTTCACACAATTCCAATTCTATTAGCAATCATTCAGACCTAGACTGCCTAGGGATTAATTTTCACTAATCATAGTGTCAAACGCATAATGCCGTTCAAGACTTGCCGCTTACGTAACGGATTATAAATGTTAAGTTGTTCTTATTCTGCGCCAGAGGCTTATTAATTAATTTTGGTTAAATTTCCTCTTTGCTGTAAATAGAATTTCTGATTAGTGCAAACCTTCGGATTAGATGTTCGTGTGTTAACAGTAAAATTTAGTTTTTTTTGCATAGGTTGAATCTTATGACTAAATATTATGGTTAACTTAGTTACAAAGTTTTGGTATTAATGATTGCATAGAAATTTCGTTTTTTGCTATGATCAGCCTTGATTCAAAGCTAATTTGTACATTTATGCAGGTATAAAGTGAAATGTGAAGCATTTGGTGGAGGTATCTGAACATTATTCTGGCCATTAGATAACAATCATTTCACTGATTTAAATAATATCAAGCAACAACTGGCCTGGAAATATTGAATCATTGCTCATTTGTCAATCTCTAGTCGTTAACTCTGATTTCCACAACGTATATGCTAGTATTCTAGTATTAAGTACAAGCCCCATTAGATTAGAGATGGAACTATGTGTTAGTGTTATGTCGCATTCCGGCCCAAAAATTTTCAACGATTTTTTATCAATATTATTGGATTACTTTGCAATTTTAACTTACGAGACTGGCTTGCTTTTAAAAAATATCATCAATGTCGAGACTAACTTATAGAAATGTAGCCGTCACATGCCTTGTTTCTGCTTTTGCTAATATAATAATAATGGTAAAACAAACAGTTCAATATTCCCGAAACACAAATATATGACAGAAAATCTTTCTCAAAAGTGATACAAGAAGATCCACAAATCAAGTTTAAGAAAGGGTTAAGACGAAAAAAGTCAGAAGAAGCGAAACAACGACAAATCCAAATAATGGAGGAGATATAGACAAGGAAGAGAGCTCTGGAGAATACACAAGCAGCCCCAACAACTTAAGCTGCAAATCTGTTTAATTAACTTTAATTATAACTAACAATAATAATAGTAAAATATCTTTACCGGATATCTAATTGGTGGAGAGTTAGATTTCCGTTTTTTATCCCTGCCTATGGTTAGGTTAGCAATGAACATATTATATCTTCGTTAGATTTTTAGAACCCAGTACTGGACACACGCCTCCCTTAGCAGTCTCCATATTCCTCTCTCCTATGCATTAAGCAACCCTTAACCACGGCAGTCCTGCAATTCGCTTAATATCGTCATATCACCTTGTTAATGGACTTCGTCTATATCTTTTTTTCGTCCACCGTCTCCATTGTAGGTATCATAGTATCTGGTGTTCCACTTATTACCTCTAAATCCAGTTCAGTTTTGTCACTGTTCTTATTACCTACATCTGTTATTCTCGTTCTCTTTTGAATGCATTCATTTTTCTTCCTCACGTATTGTAGTCTCTAACCTTGACCTCTACATAGCCCTTTGTGTGACTTGTAGTTTCGTTACCATTGGTTTGTGGTAGTTCATATTTGTGCTGAGTAAGTCATAAGAGGAATGACTCACTAATCGAATACAGTGGCCTGTAGATGCAAGTGAACTTTCTTACTTCTTAATGTACCTCTAAGATACTTTTCCGAACGCTGCCCATTAGTGATCGTCTTCTGTTTTCTATTTATATTTCTTTGTTTTCTTTGCCTAATGTTATTATTTATCCAAGCTATATACTATATTTATACTTACTGACGTTTTCTTTAATATTTATCTCTGGATTTTTGGGCACATATTTTTTGTTTTATTTGTGTTGATTTTTAAATAAGACAACGTCTCCAGCAAATCTTAAATGTTGATATGTTTGTCCGATCAGTTTAATTCTTTAAAGATTCCATCCAGAACCAATGCAAGTCATTTTGGAGACATTGTGTCATCCTGCCTTATACCTCTGTCTAACCGGAAGGCTGTTGTATTTTTATTGATCTTCAGCTGGCCGGTGTAGATCCAATTTTTTCGTTATTCTGTTTGCAATGATCCTTGTTAACGATTGAACGATAGTTTTATAAAAGGATGGATCTCCATTTGTGGACAGGATGACCACTACAGCTTTATTCTAAGATTTTGGGACCTTTCTCGTTTCTAAGCATAATATGTTAAGCAAGATTTTCAAGTTTAACATTACTATCTCTTCTGCTTCTTTTATTATCTCTATTGCAATATCGTCTTCTCCAGCTGCTTTGTTATTTTTGATAGTTTTTAGGACAGATGATTTCTTCATTGCTTAACGCAGGTGCCTCTTCTGAACCTACATTAATTATTTTCTAGATTTTATCTTTTGCGTAGGGGTTTTGGATTTGCGATCTGCAGAGTGTTTTATAGAACTCTTGGATGACTATCAACAATTCGTATCTGTCTCTACTTTTACACATAGAAAACACATACTTTTCTTTCATTTCTAATAAGTTTAATTTTTTGTAATGTGGTGTAACATATAGTTGCATTTAATTGAAAAGTCTTAAACATGCATAAAACAACAAAACAATTTGAAAATGTTTGAAAGCCTTTACTTACCTTCATTCCTCTTTCGATAAACCAAGCTTAGAAGAATTATATTCGTCTTCTTTTGATATCATTTCATGTGTGTGGTCATCAGCTCTTAGAGCTGGCTGGTCGCTGGCTTAAGCTGTTTTTACTAGGGAAATGTGTTCTCTGCTGTTGGTTCCCGTAGCCTTCTCCAGAGTTGGTGGACGTGTATTAGGTGTACAGTATGTGTGTCTTGTTACTATCTGAAATCGACCTCACCGCAGACAGAATTGTTAATTATAACCAAACGATTAAATGGCATCATACGTTCAAGTACCGACCTCGAACAGTGGGGAATTCTTTGTAAAAATCCTTACCACTGCGTCAGATTCGAACCCATATCTATGTAGTGTGCGTGTCCAGTAGCCTACAGCCATAGGGTACCTACGACTTTACGTAGACTGCGAACCACGGTAGTACTTGCAAGTTTACTCCAGTACTAAGCAGAAATACCGCGGTGGTTTGCCATTGCCTTCCAAGGGTTGCGATCGGGCATTTTCGGTGTATGCGTGGCCTTGGTAATCGAACCCTGTCCAGTCTTGATCTTAGTGGTAGGACCAACCAACAGTTTGAAAATGTTGCAGTTGAACAGTTCTCTGAAATTGCTCAACAAAGGTATCGTTTTGGCATTTGATTTTTCCTACCATAATCACTGGTAACAATAAATTCATATGTTGTTCCTCTCACAAGTCTCTTTTTTTAATTTTGCAGATATAACTATTTTCAAAATTTAAATTAAACAGCGGAGTGAAGTGATGTGATATACTGCGCGCCGGATTAAGGGAAGTTGCCGCTAGAAGTAGGACAATTTTTTGTGTCACACGGAATGAAATTAAGCAAACTTTTTTATGTAAAATTTGCTGCCTTGCTGATATCATACTTTTAGGAATTAAGTTTGAATTTTCAAAAATATTGTGTATATTATATTTTCAATGTGCTCACTCGTTCCTAACAGTTTATAAATTATAACTACCTAACCTACCATAATAAGTACGTTATTATTAGAGACCGTATGTAGAAAAAATTTAGTGAGATCATTTCAGTGGAGCGGCACACTCAAGTAGTAAGTTAAAACAATTTTTAAAGCGGCTGTTTACTATTGCCGCTCTCTAGAAATTATAGTGGTGTTTCCTAAGTCATCTGAAAGTAGTCAAATCGATTTAAGCAGGATATCACAGTTCAGTAATCGTTATAGTGCAATATATTTACAATAGGCATGAGTGACCAAACTAATTCTTTGTTATTGAAGATCATAACCGTATAGGTGGGGGTAACAGCAGAATAAGGAATAATAGTAATAAATAATAAAAATGAAGTTGAAAAGAACTTACTTAAGTTATATAGTTAATACTTATTAGTTATTATCTCACTGTTACTATATTATATGAGTATAATTGTAGCAACATTTTTTAAAAATTTTGCTAGAATTACATACCAATATTTAGTACGCTTATGGATTTACCTATATGGCTGACTCATCACCTAAAATCGGTCTTTAGTTATTATACACCCATTTGTTGGTTTGAGCTCCAAACTAATATCACCTGCAAGGACGAGACATTGATTAGACACTTAATTTAGTTTGTTTCAAAAGATAATCATTAGGTCTGCTATACCTGAGGATCTACAGGTAATCAATATTCAGACTTCAAATTGTTTTCCTGAACAGAATGAGTCTGGTTTAACGGCTTTTCAGAAATAAACACTGTATTTCGTTGCAAATACCCACAAAAAAATTCTAAGCTGACGGGTTTCAGGAAAAGCAACATACCAGCGTCGTACCATTCTAACAACTTTAAGACGTTTCTTGGCACAAACATTAATAAAGTTAATGTGCCACTGTGTACGATAGAACAAAGACAGCATTAACATAACGCTAAAATAAATCACAACTTCGAAATGACTCCTCGTTTGGTACAGTAACACTCATTGTTATAAGCTTATAAGGACTAATTTGACATATTATAAAAGTCGAAACATAGGAGATCATTTAATGGTGTTTGGCAAGTATAAGAATAAAACAAGAATAAGGTAGGTACGTCCTAAAGTTGTCAGAGTTGAACGAAAAAGGTACATTGTTTAATCGGCAACCCGTCAGCTTAGCGTGGAATTCGCTTTAGTTTATAATAGGGATATCAATTTTTCGTCCTATTTGTCAAAATACAGAGTATTTGTGTCTCCTATATAACTACATAAAGTGCGTCTAGCGAATATACAGTTCCGGGTTGTTAGCGCTGCTAGTTAAGCGAAGCGATGTCAAACTAGTGGCATCCTCTTCTGCATTACTGGTTTACTCGCCGTAAAATAAACATGTTTGACTCAGTCACGTCGAAACTGAATCTACTGCATAAAGGAATTTGGAGCCCTAGAGTTGTATATTGGTTAGACGTACTGAAGCTAGCATTTGTAATGCCTACCATCAGTGTTTGGTGTTTTAAAAGCAAAACTTAGGAAAAACGTGCATCTTCCTTTAGAAGACTTGTTTAATAGTTTTTGACATACTAAAATTCTTTTTATGTGTAAGAACCAAATGATCAAATGTTTTAATTAATTTTTTTTGCATTTCACTTAAACAAATGTTAACAACTGAGTATTTACAGCAATTCTTAGGCCAAAAAAGGGTATTCAAAAATTCAAATTTGAGTTTTGCAATTTAAATGCTGAAACTCAAGATTTTTCAAATTAATCATTTTTAAAAGCTTTGCGGGGACTATTTTTATATTTGAAAAGGAAACGTGAAGTGCCAGAATTCTCGAGTATTTCCTTCCCCTTGTTTTTTCTTTGGCCAAACAGTTAAAAATTTGAAATGCTATTTTTAGCTAAAATTATTTCCAATGTATTATTTTTGTAAGCAACATCTTGACCAACAATATTTATTTTGTTCATTTTCAGAAAACACAGGAAACCTCATAACTTTTCATAAAAAGCAGGTAGATAAATGTTTCTTGCGTGAACAAATAGTTGTTTCGTCTGTTTCCTCGTGATTTCTTTACATTCTGTGTGTTTGTGAATTTAGATTTATTTGTGAACGTTTTACGGATCCGTATACTTTGTTCTCATTTCTTTATTTAGGTCACATTTGTTGGTTTACGTCCATTCGTATCTGCCAAACACAGAAGCGACGTCTGTAAATATTTTTCGATTAAACTGTAGTTTGAGCGATCGTTTAGGTTTTGTTTTATTGGTATTGGTTTTGTATCTTTTGAAACGAGGTTCCCATTTTTGCCACGTATTTTTATTCATTTACCGGAATCTAATTTATTTCGTTTTTTTCTTCGTGTGGTTCGCCAGCTTCGCTGAATTACGTCCTGTCGGGTAATGGATTTGGTTAAATAATTTATGTTCCTTTTTCAAAATGCTTACGCCAAAGAAAAATGTAACAACTTAAGGTATTACCAGAGTTTTTAATTTCGGAGGATTATACAAAACAGAGTTTATTTATAACTCAGTTGTACGTTTCCAGTTTCATTTTTAATGCAAATCGTTAGTCCTTTGTTTTACTTCTTCTCGAATACAAGTCTTCGTTATTTCCGCTGCGTAATTAAAAGTTAAAGCAACAATAATGACTTCAATTACGATAACCAAATTTAAATTTTCAGATAATTAAGTATTCTTTTAATTAATTTGACTAATTGATTTTATCCATGCGCCAGCTTCTTAATCACTGTCATGGCCTAGTTAGCTCATATTCCAGATTTTTGTTAACGTTTTCTCTTGAAATTCCCCGGTTTTTAATGAACTAAATGATTTTCATTATTTCTAAAAATGGGGAGAGATATTTAATAATTTTTTATGTTTGATAAAAACACTGGAAAAATTTACAAAAATTCACAGAGAAACCATTGCACACTTGCTCAACTAAGCTTTATATAATAAATTTGTTACCCAAGCTATGAGACTACTTGCTGGAATTATTTGGTAAGGCCCAGTTTCAATCATTGGAGTTAGGAAACACAGCTAAGCCTATACAATGAAATTAGAAGTAAAAAAATCGGACAAAATCAGACTAGTAATATAAATTGCTATCTTTTAAACTTCCAGGAAAAATTCAGGGATGGGAACGAGAGCAAAGTAAAATAATCAATATAAGTGAAAATAATAAGCAACCAGATGAATTTGTAGAGTGTTCTTTCTTCTAAGGGCCCTTGAAAAAAGTTACTGAAGAACCTTTTGAGTGCCACGATATAACCGAACTTGCTCGTATTTTGCTTCTTTTTACATATTTCTCCGTCTCCGATATTCGTCTTTCCACTTTTGCAGGAACTGCGACTTGTTTGATTCAAATAATTTAAGTTTGGTAATGGTTTTTAACCATTAAAAATTTATTTTACAGTACACGGGACTGTTGCTAAATTATAATTATACTTTAAATATCAAGACTTGAAAAAGTGTTTTTTACTGAAAATTCAAGCATAAATTAAACGTGTTACTAAGATTCCAACAGGTAAAAAAATATATTGTACAACTTTCTAGTTTCTTCATAAATGATCACTGTCTTCGGTAAAATTATTTAAAATAAATTTTTAAGCATGGTGGGTCTAAGAAAACCTTTATGAAAATAATCAGAAGTTCAACATTTTACTACCAGAGGGAAAACAAGATCATAAGCAAAACCGTTAAAAATTTTATAGAAGTAATCTTTTATTTACGTATTGTTTCCTTGGACATCTCACATGAAAAATTAACTCAGTGGACACGTGACTTACATTAAAAATTAAAGTTGGAGAGTAGTAATCTGAAATTGTTTCTTAAAATATTTATATCTTGCATTTTTGTATTTTTAACACTATATAGTAAATAATAAAATCAGAAATCAAATATTTTAACGGGCAAATATAATATAAAAGCTTTTGCATTTGGAAAACTTTAAATTTTCTTCAGGAAAGTTTTATTTTAAACCACTGGAATAAAACACTTCGAATTGTTTATTCAAGATTACTACTGCTTGAAACTGAAATTTTCAGTTTGTGTATTTGATTTTTCCCTTCCCAGGAAGTGCCCAGAATTATAGTACCTCAAACTTAATTTAAATTAAATCAGTGGTCCCCAAGACGTTATTAATCTGATCTAATCTAACTTAATCTGACCGAACTAATTTAGTGCTGTGTGATGGCTTTCACCTTGATAAGCTTCATAGTATGACGGATTATCCAAAGCGACAGGGATTGCTCCTTAGGTCATCTAGCATCTTTAATATCTTTGTATTTTGTACACCTATCAGATTGGAATTATAGATCGTTTTTCTTACATTGGGTGTTTAGTTAGTTCAACATTGTTACAAAAAAAAAACTGTAAAATGTTATCTAAAGTATATAAGACGTTCACGATCTTTGCAAACCAAAGTAAGCCATGATTTCGATTAAAATTTGAACGACCTACTTAGTTCTAAGTTACATAGAAAATAACATGTTACCAAATTTGCATGTTAGAATATACTCTTATGTAGAAATATAGAATCAATTTTAATTATATAAATCAAGGTGAAATTATCCAAAGGAAATACTCGTATAATTAACTTTAAAAATTAAGCGTCCAAATTAAATAAGGCCATATAACGAAATCATAGCTCGATTTACTAATATATGTCCACGAGGAAGTATGGCCGGCAATATGCAGTGTGAAGTGGAGCTTTTATACCCGTCTGTTTCGTCTGTCTCGCACGTGGTGGTGTGATAAATACCATGCCGTCGACAACCACACACCTTCCCTACCCCACCACTGTTTCGGTTCCCAATTATTTCCAGTATCTGGATAGGCCACCCGCCGAGCATCCGACTCGGGTTTGACCTCGAGACCGTCCGCTCTGTAGTCGAATGCTTTAACTACTCAACAACTCCGACAATATGTAGTTATGAGTTATGAGATAAGTGACAGAAAATCAATTTCCAAGTTGACGTTTCTTTGTCACTTCAAAGTATAATGTACTTCTTATTTAGGTTACCTAACATTGTTGGTAAATTTTATGCCATTTTGTAAAACACATCATTTAAATATTGTTACTTTTTGCATGAACGAAACAGTTTCCCTAACATGGTCTACTTGGTTGTGAATGTCTTATGTTGGAGATTTGCACAATTTAGGGTAGATTTTATATTTCCCCAAATATTTTCCTTGTAATCCTTGTTAATATAATGTTTTCCGTACACAAGCTCCTGGTTGTTTTAAGCTTGGTTTAAACTATAACATAGTGATGCTACGATTTTTTTACAGCCATAATAATATTATCGACAATTTCTTGTTTTTATTTAAATAAATAGTAAATAAAAATAATTTATTTCTTTTCCAACGGAAAAATTACATACGGAATGCAGTAGGTGTAAGATATAAGTAAATCTCAGCGATTGTATTTGATTACCTATTTAAATTAAGGAATGGAAAATTCTTATTCAGAGACCCACCTTAAAATGTAATATATTTTTCAAGTCACTTAACTGAGGTGTAAATAAGACAAGTCTCTTTTTGAAACTTATTAGTCTGAGCGTATGGTTTTTAATACGTATACATATTATGTAGAGCAGCAGTACAGATCATTTTCCTGTCTTTGGCAAGTTCTTTCCAGTCTCTAATTTAACACATTTCAAGGTCCTGTCTTACTGCATTCATCACTTTCTTCTCGGTCTGCCTCTTTTCGTCTTGTACTACTATGATCTTCGCTATTCTTCCTTCCTGTAACCTGGCTATGTGTCCCAACCATTGTAATCGTTGCCTTTTGGCGATACTTGTTTTTTTGTACATTTCCTTAATTTCTTAGTTAGTCCATCTTGTCCATACTTCTCCTTCCCTTCCCACTTCATACATTCTTCTAGGTTATCTGCGTTCCTATATATTGTTCTGTAAATTCTTATTTTTGTGTTGTTCAATATTTCCCTTTGCCAATCTTTTATTAATTTCCTCTTTCTCTTCATTTTTATTTGTTAAAATGGCGCCTAAATGCACAAAGTTCACTATTTTGAAACTGTACTTTCTTCCTCCTCTAGTTGTTACTTTAAAAACGTGTCCCACTTGACCATTGTGTCCCCTCATTTCCATATATTTGGGCTTGTGTTCATTTATTTCTAGCCCAATTTCCTTAGCTTTCATTTCAAAATTTTGGAAAACTTTGGTTCCCCTGGTTTGCGGGTCAAGCGTATTAAATCATCGGCATATATGCTACTCATTGATGTTTATAATGGTATACAGTGCCTCTCCTTTTCCAGTGCCAGATTTCATCTCCTTGTCGTAAATTCCTATTAATTTTAAAACTATCTGAGATCCTTCCAATGTAACCTTACATTTTGTGTCATTCAATATCGCTTTGACTGAATTAATTATTATTCTCTAAAGAATTTAAAATATTCCAATTCTTCAGATGGCTTATACCTTTTAATGGTATGGTATGCCTGTTTGAAATCACTGAACAGCATAAATAAGGACAAATTAAACTCGTAGGAGCTAGCAAGGATCCGTTTAACAAATACTTGCTCCTGTTCCCATACTTGTTGTATTAGCTTTACCATTTCTTCCTGTTGCATTTCCCCCCTATTTTTTAGGAATTTTGGTGTTATACCATTTCCCCCAGGCGATTTATTATTCTTTTATTTGTTAAATATGTTCACAATTTCGTTCCTATTTGGTAACTCATCCCATCCAAGGGCCCTCCTCCTCTGCCTATTTTTTTTGTGCAAACCTTCTAGTTTTGTACCCTTTCAACATGCCTCTTTGTCCATCTACTCCTAAATTTCCCTCGTCATCCTTAGAATATCTCGTCGTATTTTTATATATGTTTTCTTCTTTCTTTGCCTCTTGATAAAAATTTCTAATCTCCTTATTAACATGATAATCGTCAAATTTACTCAATTTATGTTCCCAAAACCATCTTTTCTATTTTCTGTGTATATTTTTCATCTCTCTCCGTGCTTAGTTAAACTTCTACTTATTACATCTTAATAAAGTTTTGTAAAACAGACAAATGGACACGTACAAAGAATGTAAAATAGAGAATGCCAAAGAGAACTTAGAACTTAGACAAAGAAAGTGGACAGATACAATAAAAGAAGGGCTGCATACAAGAAACACATATCCAAAAGAACAGATGAAGGGATAGAAGGAAACTTGGGATCTGGAGAGAGAGCACAGTCTCCATTAACCACAAAAGAAAGAGGGGGGCAGAATAGTAGAAAAAGAGAGAGGGGGACAGTAAGAGAAAAATAAACCGAGAGAAAGAGGAGGTGAGATTGAGAGAGATTTGGAAAATTAATTGTAGAATTAGAAACAACAGCATTCTGATCTCTTTCTCGATTAATTTATAAAAATATAAGACTTCAAGGGGATGGGATGATCAAGGATCTGCTACCCACCTGGATAGATATTTATGATTAAATCGTGCTTAATTTTTCAAAAAATTTGCTGCAAGAAGTTTCACTGCTGTTATTTACAAAGGGTAAACTTCAATTTTTTAACAATCCTTGTTAATCTTCTTTCTTCAAATGTTGACTTTCGTCAGTCTTCTTAGTAAAACTTAAAGCGATGTATATTCCTGTTAAAGCCACCAAAGAGTTTATTGGTATTTTTTATTAATGAGTTAGAAAATTTACAATGCTTGATAGAATTGAATTTAATTCACTTGAAATTTTTATTTCTTACTATTTTTAGTTACAAAAGGACGATTTTAACCTTTTATTAAAGTTTTTCGGTGGCTTTTATTTGTAATAATCACCTTATAAAGATATACAGGATAGTACGGAAAGTTTACAATAAATGGTAAACATTTTATTATTGATGTTTCAAAGAATTCTATCCTAGATAAGTTTGTGCAGTCTTTAAAATGTAAACATAATTTAAGACAATTATTATTACATTACAATTTCCGGATTCGCGGATAATTTGAGCTTTTAAAAGGAGGATTGGAAGTAAGCTGCGGCTTTCTTTTGGAACATTTTTAAGAAAATTTGTTAAGGAAACGTTGTTATTCCGCATAGTTAACAGATATGCCCAAATATGGAATTCTATTTTCGTTCTTTTCCTGTCAGTTTAAGATATTTGTGAGTTTAGTAATAATGTCTTTATAATTATCAGTGCATACTCAAAATAAAGTAACTGTATTTTAATTCTAATTTGAAGGATTTTGCGAAATAATCTAATTTTGCTGAAGTTAATCACTGAAGAGGCTCTTTTTGTAAATTTAAATAAATAGTTAAACGCAATTGTATTTTCCTAAAACTACAACCCCATTTTTATTTTAAAACAGGTAAATGAAATAGTTTTGTGGAAGAAAAGCATTGGGTATTTAAGAGTCGTAATTTTAAAAATGCTATATAAATCGAAATTTCCTCACTCTGCGTATAATAGTTTATCCTGTCATGTAAGGTTTAGGAAAAATTCATCCCTAACTTTAGCAAGAAAATAAATTACATAAATTTTCTAAAATTGCTGCTAAAGTTTTTTTCGTAATTTTGCTTGAGGAGAAGGTTCCTGCCTTTATTACCATTAACCTTCGAGGATTACAAATTTCAACAGCACTTTCTTCAAGCTTGCCAGTAAAAAATTGCAAAGCCTCTTTAAGGCTAGCAAATTACTACACAGAGTTATTCAAAATTACCGGAACACTTAAATGTTTTTTAAATCGTAAAGACTTTCTTGTATTTAAACAAGCTATTATTATCAATATAAGTACTTACGTTTTTTTTTGTAAAAGATATTCTTTTTATTATCGAAATGGCATTCAACTCGGTTTGTTCGATATACTATTTATACTTTTTTGGGATTTTACGATTAATTCTAAGAAGCTTTTGTAGAAACCAATATTTTTTTCGATTTATTAATTATTCAAAATTAGTCTAAATTCCTAAACTATGAATTAAGAATACTTCCCCACAAATACGGCGTTTACTTTAACTAATTAAGTAACAAAAATAGCAAGAGGACCAACAAATAAGAAGAACGCAATTAATTAATTACCAATTTACTACTATCTCCTATAGTAGTGAAAATTACAGTCACCTTAGTGAAATTGACTTTATTTTGCATTTAACAATATTATTATTAAATCATCAAAATTATAAATCTCGCAACTAACATTTATATCGAACCGTATTTGATATTAATTTCCAAAAGTTTTGTCGATACTTGTGGGTCTGGAACCAACTTTGAATAACTGCTTGTAACTCAAAAATAAAGGGTGTTCTAAAAAAAATGTTTTTTTTATTAATCGTAAAATTGAAAATGTAAAAAGGCAAGTTGAATGCAATTTCAACAATAAAACGTACACGATGTACATTAAAAATATGTTTTGATGATAGTTTACTTAGATCCAAGAAGCCTCTTTAAACAATTTGTTGGGATCTTTTCAGATTTAAAAAATATTTAGGCGTTCCGGTAATTTTGAATAATATTGTAAGTAAAATGCACTCAGAGCTTTATTTTATTTTTAGTTGTAGGGAGATTGGTTTTACATCACTGAGACAATTTTCAAAGGTGGATTTTGCCATGCCTTCAAATGACAAACACTATAACTTTCAAGAATATTTCCTTTTCAATTCCTTTAATATCTCGCCAGTTTATAAACATGGATTGACATTCAGCTAACTTGGAGTTGTTGATTTTCGTTCTATTTATAGCTACCAAAAGTGTTACTTCATATTTTTGAAAGCTTATTTGGTGGTTATTTAAATTAAATGTGGCCCTTCAAAAACTGTATAATTATTTGACAATCTTTTTATCGTTATTGAAAAGAAAATATACAAGCATTCTATTTTTTAAAAATAAACTCATGGAAAGAAGATATTAAAACAGTGAAATATAATCTTGAGAATTAACTTCTGAATAGTTAAAAGGCGAATTTAGTGCTTTAAGGAATTATACGCAGCACATCCATTTGATTTAGTTACATGTGAGCTTTTACATTACAGCTGCTAAGTTACCCCCTTGTGTGACGCCCGTGTCATAACATGAAAAATAATATTCTAAATGAAAATTCCAACAGAAATTGAATTAATGTACAGAGTCTCGGCTCAGTGATCACAAATAGCCGTATTATAAAGGTCAATAATCATTCCGTTACCGTTTCGATATCGAAGGCTGAAACATAAATTATCATAGCTCCACGAGCAGAGATCTTCACGAGGCTGTTGCCCAGCAAGCCAACAGCCGGTAATCCATTTACCAGTGCCAAGCCACGCTCGACCTGGTATGCAGGGGCGTCTTTGGAACAAATTGGATTACTGCAAACTCACCATGTATGGTTCGATTAGGGTTTCTTATGGCAACGTTCGACTTATCGATATTTTTATTAATACGTTGTACTTTTTGTATTAAGGTCAGTGAGAATTCATCTTCTGTGAACCCCTCGCGCCTAAGATTAAGGAAAGAAATATTAAAACAGTCACTTCACTTAAAAGAAAATCTATCACACACGTTATAATGGGATTCACACTCAATTTATATGGTTCTGCTATGCTTACTTGGTCAGTGACAACGAAATATTAGATTAGTTTTCCACCCAATAGCATTTTTATAAATTGCTTGTAATGCTGTTAGCACGAGATTAAGTGATTTATTTCGTCGCTTTCCCCCTTTGTTATTATTTAACCGAAACGAATCCAAGGAATGGAACGAAATATAAAATAAAAATCAAGAACTGAAAACGTTTATTTCGAGATATCTATTGTACGATAACCGCTGTAACTAATACATACTTTGCATCCGTTTCGGAAATCAAATTCCGAGAAGATCACAGATGTTCTTTGATCTTTTGAAGTCAGTCGCACCCTTCCATCGACGGGGATTCCGTTCAAACCTCGTTACCCAAAATAATTTTATGTTTGGTTTATCTGGAGGCATTCAATATTCTATTTCGATTTCCCACTTAATTAGCTTTGATATTTATAAACAATTGAAAAAATATCCTGTAACTTTTAGCTTTAATTATTAAGTGGAAAATGGGTTTTAATTTAATTATTTAATAAGAAGATTCTTGCAGCGACGAAAGCTTGAATTCCAACCCATGGGAACACGTCCCGTCCCGTATGTCTTTATTATAAATTATATTTATGATTAATGCGTCTCCTCGGCAAAATAAAAGCAAACATTTTATACTGAATGCTAATATACTAATTATAATTCACAAATTCCAGAAGTGAAGGATGATTTATGCTTTTCCCTAAATTAAATTCATAGAATACATATTAAGTATAAAAAGTCCCGCATTAAATTTTTTTCACGTCCAAGAGGCAATTTAATAAGAAATTAAGAAATGCCTGGTCTCATTCTGAGTGTTTATGGTTGTTTTTATCTCACTCCCATTTCATTAACTTTATGAGTTTAATGTAATTTTTTTATTGTCGTACCGCTGTAGTTTTGCACTTTCTTTGCTTTGCCACGTCCTAACGAATGTTTTCGTGTCGCTTGCTTATTCTGTAATTACTTTTGATGTTCGCTTCTTTATCTTACGTGAATAAGACTTGAAGGTTTCTATAAAAAGGCGTCAGATATAACAGTTACGTCTTAATTTAAAACGTAATTAAGACGTGTCCTTATAAAACGTAAAACCTTTTCAAAATATTGTTTTAAAGCTAATTTAAAGGAAAAATTCTTTAGAAAATGTTTAATGAAAATATGACGGAAATGAGGAACGTTTCGCTTTAGTATTAAGTTAGAATTTTCTAGTAAAGGGATTATTATAATAATGACAGGTTAGTTTATTGATTAAAATGGAAAAACTTCTTATACATGGTCATAAAAGTGCATTAAACGTCCATAAATGCAAATTTACGTACACCGACATGAAAAGTGTAATTTACTACCAAGAGTATCGTGGAAAAATATCGTTTTATGGTGAAATAGTGCGATACATTTGTAATAATTTTTCCTAGACGTTTTATAAAGTGGTGCTAGTAAATCTACTTGGTTGACACAAGCAGAGAACAACACGAGATGAAAGTCATATGCATATTTGTATTTCCTTCCAAGATATAAATTTATATTTTACCAACCAAACCGTCTTTCATTAATTAACAAAATTTAAATTCCAAAAAGCTTCGAAAGACAACAGAATACAAATTAAGATATCAATCTGGGAAGCAGATTTTATGAATAGTAATGATACAAACGATAAAACAGAATGAGTACTTCACCTCTGATTAAGAGCATTTAATAAGTCTCCTGGTTTAGTTCACACGTGTCTCGTTTATTTTGTAACTTATGTGGGGTTTAATCAAGCTAGACATGTTTACGAATATAGAGGTTCTTGGATTGCAATAACGTTAGAAGACTAGCCTAGCTAATGAAAACGTTAATCTACTCTACCGTCAGGCCTAAAGCCCAAATTTCTACTGTGTTAACCTAGTGAGAACTCTCATTTCGCTATTAGAAACTCACATAACTAACATATTTCATTATAAATACTGAATTTAAATGTAATTAATTTGTTTCTAATCTGATTATAATTTCTGTTGCTTTGAAGTTCCAGTTTATTTTTATCTATTCGCAATTTTTCTTTGATGTAACTCTCACTCAGGAAGAAATTTTGAAAAAATGCTAAACAGTATTTTAAAACTAAAATTCATCACCTCAATGAGTAAATTAATTTTCTTATTTGCTTAAATCATGAAACAACTCTTTTTTTGTTGCTAGAAAAACAAAAATAGTTTATTTCGCCACAAAATTGGTTTTGGGTCGTAGTTACGATTAATCTTTGGGAGCAAATTCTGCTTTAGAATGTCTTTAAAATTACCCTTACTTCCTTGCGAAAGTCCTTTCGAAAATATGCGAAATACCTTAAAAGGGGTGAAACTTGATAAAAATTGCTTTCGCTTTCGGCTTGGAATGCTCAAGTTACCTTGGACTGTCCCGGATTATACTGAAACTTCACAAACTGTCTATCTCAGTGGTTTATGCCTCAATTTAAATTTTTTTAACCTTAGTTTTAGATGCATTAAAAAATAGATCTTTTCTTTGGAATCCTAGAGAATTTTTTTTTACTTCGATTGGTTGTTGTTATATGATTTTGGTTAGCTGTGGTTAATATTTTTGTATTTTCGTTTCCTTCTTTGCTTATGTTTCTATTTATTTACTTGCTTATTCATACTTAATATTGTTGTAACAATTTTACCTTATCCTTTTAATAGTTTAAAAATTACAATAAAAATTCGTTGCTCATTCTGTTCTGAAATATCTAAATTTTTCGATTCTGTGTTTCAACCGTTTAGACAAATACTGTCATTGGCATCGAATTTTATTCCACCCGTAAATTTTATTAATGAAAATCTACCTCAGAACTAAAGCATCTTTACTATAGGTAAATCTCTAAATACATTTTCTTTGGGCTAGCACCTGACTTAATTAATTTATTGTTATTAAAATAATGTGCTGGTTTAAATTACTTGCTTTGCGCAAATTATAACATTTTACGTTTTGAAATTTTGTAAAACTAGTATCTAAGATAACTAGCTTTTCTTTTAAAAACGTGCTTTTATCAAAGAAAACTTGACTTAATATGCGTAAAATTAAACTATAAAGTTTATTAATTGTACATAGATACAACATAATCCGGTCCTCTTCTATCTTTCGGTGTCGAGGGTTGTCAGGGTTGTTGGAGAGTTGGTCTGGTTTGGTTTTCGCAGAGGTTCTACCATGCCTTGCTATGTTTCGCAATTATTCTTGCTCTTCCCCATGTAATTCCTTTTTTCTGGAGTACTTTGGCAACTACGCCGTTCAACGTTTGTCTTGGTCTTCCTCGCCTTCTCTTATCAACTGAACCCATTCCCCAGACCTTTTTTGTAATTTGGCAATCTGTCATCCTTGTTAAATTACCAAACCATCGTAGCTGGTTTCTCTGTACGTTCAATCTTCTCCTAATTTCTTCATTCCTGATCTTATCGTTTCTGGTAATTTCTTCTATTCTTCGCAACACACGCATTTCGCAAGCTTGTAGTCTAGATTTTTGCCTTTTGCTCAATACCCAGGACTCATTTCCGTATATTATGGCAGGGATGAATGTACTTTGGTAGATTTTAACTTTTGTCTATTTCGTAACTTCTTTTTTGTTTAGAAATACTTTACTTTACTTTCCCCCAGGAAAATTCTGCGCATCGGGAGATTCAAACCGGGGACTAGAGTAACGCCAGCTTGACGCGCTACCACTGCGCCACCCTGTCTCGTACTGAAATATACAAATTTAAACCTTATTTATCGACATAGTTCCCTTCTTCTTGTTGTGGAGCGAAAAGCTGGCGTGACGTTGTTTCGTTGTTTCTCAGCAAACTGTTGTAATACTCAGCGTTGATGGTTTCTACGGCCTCCAAGAAAATCACCAGAGAAGATTACTTCTGATGAGTCCCAGAACACGAATTAAATTCCAGGACGGCTGCAATAAAAAGAGACATAATTTAAGTTAGACGAAAAATTTATCATATTTATTCAAAGTAATCTCCATTTACATGAATACACTTACTGCAACGATCTAAAAGTGTTTGGAAACAGTCGAAAAAGCTGTCCGAAGGAATTGCTTTCAATTCGGCGATTACATTTTTTTAAATGTTTTCCATGTCCTGAAACTATATTCCTTTGAGAAGAGTTTTCACTTTAGGAAAGACAAAAAGGTTTGGCGGTGCTAAATCTGGCGAATAGGGCGGGTGCTGGATTTCAACAACGCCGTGTTTCATGAGAAATGACTCCACAATCAGATTGTGCTGGCAAACTTTTCACTTTTCCAAATCTTCATGTAAATTTGTCGAATCGTCTACTTATTAATATTCAACTCATCTGCCATCATTCGGAAAGTCAGTCGGCGATCTTTTGCCACAATTTCACTGAACCGAATCTGCGTTTCGAGCGGTTGACGGATGCCCGGTTCTAGCATCATCTTGAACATTCTCACGACCATCTTTGAAACGTTTAGACCATTCAAACACAGTAGTGCGACCTAAGGTGTTATTACCGTACACATTTCTTTCGCAATTTTTCCTAATTTACAACAACTTAATATTACTTCGTTGCTCCATGGCGACTGACCCTATTAGGTGTTTCTATTAGCCAAGCCTTCTCCAGCAGATGCACAGCTTTGAATTTTTTAGACGGAGGCGATGGCGAATGTCACCATTCCATTGAAGCCAATTTGTTAATTTGGTTACGGACACAAAGTGGTAAACCCAGGTCACCAGTGACTAAGCTCTTAATCAATCCATCGCCCTCTTCTTCAAAGCGTTGGAGTAAAGTGGTGCAGACTTGAACTCGATGGGCTTTCTATTTGGAAACCCACCAAACACTGACTTTGTTGAACTGCAGTTTATCATGGACTATGATTTCCACACTTCTAACATTGAAAGAATCTCAGCAATAATTCTTACCGTTATTCGTCGATTTTCACGAATTAAACAGTCAACACGTTGAATACTGAGTTCATTCACAGCGGTGCAGGTACGCTGAGTACGTGGCGCGTCAGTTACATCTCCTCTTTCGTGGTTTTACCCGTTCTTCAACTAAAAAATTTATAATTATTGTTTGTGCAACAGAACTTGAAACGTCCATGTAACAATTCTATTAAACAACTGAATCACTGAGAATCACTGATGTTCTGATTGCAATTGGATTCGGTAGTTTTATAGCAACTAGAACCTAAGAAAAATAATTATTCAGGATAGGAGTTGAACATCCCTCGTAATTCATATTTTCTCTGTCGAAAACAAACTTTTGTTTCGTCACTTCAGTAATCGTAATACAAACCGGCGTTGCGCAAAAGTTGGCGGTAGGTTTTATGCGGGGTTGAAAGCTCGCAGCAGCAACGTAAGACATATATTGATTAAGGATACACTTTTCACGTGCACGCAGCTATCGGTGCCGGAAAAGGACTTATCTGGATGGAAATTGAGTATGGAAAAGGGCTCATCTCTTCTCAAAATGTTTCTAAGCTTACCGGAGCTTAGCCGAAATCCTTATCAGCTATGTTCAACATGTTTACTCTTAAAACATCCAGTGAATTATGGGAGGATTTAACGGCATGCGGGAAAATTAATTCCCTACTCTTATACTATAAACCACACCTACTTGTAATGTTATACTATTTTGTCATCAGAATTTACTTAATAAGCAAATTTTCTAAATAACTGCAAGGCAAATGCAGTCCTGTTAACCAAAGCCGGGTAACAAGAAGTTGTTTCGCAACCTAATTAAATTCGTTAGGTTGTTTAAAATCAAAGGTGAAAATCGGATAAATTCCCTCGAGTTAAATAATTAATCATAATTTGAAATTGAAAGATAATTCCTAAAATAGATAGGAGGCAGGAGTAAAACTTAGGAAAATTTATCAGTCGGTGTAATCAGAAAATTAGATGGCACTTAAGTAATTAAAGTCCCTGTAATTCGATAAAACGAATCTTTCGAGTTCTACAAGTTGCCGGTATTTAGAGATCGCCAAACTTATTTTAATTTTTGCCCCATCCGTTCGCGAAGCTCATAAAATTTCCAATTAATCCCGAATTTTTTAATTACCAGGGATTTCCAAATGCGTTAGTCAAATAAATAAATACCGGAGGGAAAAAGCGTTTGAAACGAGGATATTTTTACCTTTTTATCTTCTTTTGGGGTTGCGTGCCAATTTTCAACAGAGAAGTTTTTGATCCCTTTTCAGGCAAACCAGAGTCAAATTAAAGTTTCTCCCCCGACAGGTGTTGGGAAGTTTGAAAGAAAATGTTCTGTATTCATGTGAGTCAAATTCGTTCGGAAAATTTGTCGTTTTCATGGCATTTTAAGGGGATTGTGCAGTTGATTGTGGATTCAAAAATGACAAGTTACTTAAACGTATATTTTGTATAAATTTTTCCTTAAAATTCCAATATTTTATTGATTTTACAACAGTTCTGCTAAATTTATCCAAATGTTCGTTGGCATTTTGTATGTTAAAGGTTTGAACGGCATCTGATATTAAACAAATTATAAAGAAGTAAAGGCAAATAATAATAAGAAGAAATTTATCATAACGAATTTGAATTTATCTAATTTCTGAGTTTTTGCTGAAACAGCCCAAAAAGAGGACTCAACTGCTGTATAAAGTAAATTGGTATTTTCAAAATTGATAAAACTGATAAGATCGATTATTAAAAGCTTAAAGTATAAAATTTAATATTTTAAGTTATGATAGAATATAAACTTTAAATGGGCCGTATTTCAAACTTTAAACGAAGCCTTAACAACGCACTTAGAAGCAACACTTCGTATAATTAATAAATTGGGTTCACTTATTACCTAATATAGGTTGAAAACCCACTTTTACACTTTTATGCGCAAATGTGAGCTACGGCCTACTTTGCATAAAAGGGGTTTCATAAGTTAAGGGAACCCTTCCGAAATAAGTTATCGAGATACATCTTGCAATTTCCTGAAAGGTGCTATATTTAACGTAAACGAAAGTAGGTTTCATAAGATTTCTGGTGCAAATTATGTACGTTTTTAGCAATTCGAAATGGATTTTTCCTGTTATGATGGTCGACTATTTTTAAACTCTTCTTTAGCTTTCCATTTGTTGCTTGCTTATCATTAAAGAAAGTTCAGTGTGTTCAACAAAATTTAACTTTTGAAGACGTAAATTCTCTCGCCCAGCTGAGTGCAACCATCATAATGACGTTTGGAGGTTTTGTTACTCTTTGGTAGATGCTGTTTATTATTTTTTGTTTTATATTAAAGCAATCAGTATTGTAGGAGGATTCACAATGACGTATGTTTTACCAACGATCCAGTTTTATTGATCACATGGTATTAAAACACGAAAATAACCAAAGTGTGCTTGCTTTTAATTTTTTACCAAGGCCAAAGTATAAAACTGTCGCGGATTTCGTAATTTTTTTACATATAAATTATATTTAGAAAACTCTCAAGATTTATAGGCGTTAAAAGTGACATCAAGCTGCTTTAAACCCTAAATTTATTAAACGGAATTGCGAGATAGGCAAACCTCCTTTCGGTAATCAAAATTAAAATTGGATATTCAAATTGTTTTCGGTCCTGAACAAATACATTTCTCATGGGCTGCCGATTCCTATAAATAAATTTTAATGTAACCCCAATTATTTTACACCTCCCTTTTAACCCTAAATTTATTTTAATAATTGCCTTTATGGATTGAAATTTTCCGTAGAAGATTTTGAGTATGATTTTTGACTCTTTTTATTCCCACTTACTCTTCAAAGTAGCATTTATAAAGCTGACTTAGATACTTCTAACGTTAAAAAATATTTCGTTTTAAATCTGTGGTGGACGGTTATTGGTATTTACAGAAGAATAATAAATTCGGTGTGCTGTCAAGACATTTAATGTAAGCGTTGTTAAATATTTTGGTAGCGCCCTCTACAGCTGAATTAAATATCTTAATTGCTTGCTCGTAAAACACCCTTTTTATATATCTTTTTACAGGGTAATAATGTTGTTTGAAGTCCTTAATTATCCATGATAATCATGCACCCTTTTTACGTGCTAATTACGTTTCATTCGAGAAACGATAATGTCTGTTTACTTTATGGTCACTCCTAATTATGTCGTGGAGTATTTCTTTAGATTTAGGTTCCCCTCTTGTTTTTTTATTTAGGAGTAAATTTAGTGTTACGCAAGAGCGCCCCCGTAATATAACGGGAATGCGGTTCATGAACAATTTTAGGGAAAGTGCGAGAGATAATAATCTTCTAAAGCTGCTTCCTTGGAATATACGAAACCACCGGCAACGAAATACGCATACGTGCACGCATTTACGCATTTTAATGAATTGGGTCGGCCTCGTTTGCGTATTGTCCTTTGCAAATTTTCTAAGTGAGCGTGATATTAGCGGATTATGACGTCACTTTTTAAAGGTTATGGGATGATTTAGGTTTTTAAGGAGACATTGTCAAAATGTGTTGCTATTTTTAGCTCTTTGGTGTATCTTAAGCTTTAGAATAAACTTTTCCACTAATTGTATTTCCTCGGGTGTTAATAACTATTAGGGGAAAAACTTGTTATTTAATATCATTCCAAGATAATATTATTTATGGAATAGTATTATGAGCCTAATAAGCCAATGGTTGCAGTCGCTACCTTCTTTCATTTGTTCTTATTCCTAGCTTGCTCCCTCTATTCGATTATACGGGTATTTAACTTTCTTTTACTTTTCTGCCCCTTTCCTCTATCGCTCTTGAGAACTTCGTCTTATTTTCTCCCTCACACGCTGCATGTCATTATCACATTTCATATCCTCTTCTTCATTCCCTCCCTCATCTGACCTTTCATCTATTATTATCACGTTAACACTTGCTTTTCCATAGACTTTAATCCGCTAAGAATTTGAGCTTTTTTCGCAAACTTCATTTTTTATCTATTTCCTGCAAAAAATTATCTAAATTTTTTTTTTCTTTGCCGCAGTTCCAACACTTAGTTAACCCGACTTTCTTAACACAGACAAGCAATATCATATTATATTGTTTCCTAATTTTTTTTTCTCATTATCCATACAATCTGCCCCCTTTCGGGACATTACGTATTTCATATGTTCAAAACGATATCGAAGAACTAAAGATAATATTAGTACTGAATCGAGCATCTCAAAAAATTGGGCTGGAAATAAACTTAAGTAAAACTAAGTTAATGTCAAAATGTAATACGCCTTTATGTGTATATTAATAACATCATAATTGAACACGTTAAGCAATTATACTTACCTCGGTCATCAAATCAAATTGGGCAAGGACGTCCAAATTGTAGAATTAACTAGCAGAATAGGCCTGTCATTGTCAGGAAAAGTAATGAACGATGGACACAGAGACTACTATTCTGGAGACTAAGAATTTCATACAGAAGTAAAGGAAGACCATAGATGCATTAGCTCGATGACGTTAAGAAAGTGGTCAGGACCATAAAATTTGGAAGAATTCGAGAGGTCTATGTCCAGCAGTGGACTTTAAGAAACTGAGAAAGAATGAGAACAAGATGTTCAAAGCAATATGTACCATGCAGGGAGAGAACCGAGTGGACATCTTCCTTTATTATACCAACCTAAATTTTATTAAACCTAAATGGAATTAAATAGTTCTGCTAGGGAATTTTAAATTAATTAAGTTTAGTTAGTGGGTCTACAGGTTTAAATCGATTCAGTCGTAGTAATTCCTCTAGTTAATCCATTCGGCTGATTGCAAATTTCCAAGGATGCACTCTCACTCTTCTTCTGTATTTCACACTGAATTGTGGTGTTTCTTCTCACTTTATACAGTCGCTTTCGACATATACCATAGCGCGTTTATTATTACAGGAAGTACTTCTTTCTACAATCGTTGTAAAATTGCAATATTTGAATATCTCGCCAGTTCCCACAGTTGAATACCATCCAAATATACTTCAGCACAGCTTTGTGAATTAACAATTTATTCTCCATTGATAATTGAGAGGAGTAACAATCTCGTAAAAAAACCTGGGCTTAGCTGGCCCGGCTGATAGCACCCTGTAAGGGCCCCTGTCTAGGGTTACATGGTGAAATACGGTCAATGGCTCCTAGGACGGATGATGACAACATTCACGACGCCAAGTCGTTTAAAAATGTGGTTTTGGCCCCCTCTTTAACGTCCTTAAGGGGGCATGACCCAGGTATGTCCCTCGTTGCAGTAGCTAGGTAACCCCATCGCGATCGAGAAAGTTAACCATCGTTGCCTCCTGTCGGTGCTGGAATAGGTAGCCCGATTGTTCCGTTAACAAAGCACCCCTCTTCCAGGAGGACCCGTCACTGTGGAAAGTCGACCAAAAAAACCTTCACTAAAAAGTGACGGAGGCCTTTCCCCTACATAGGGATGTGATGGGCTAATAAATAAAAAGAAAGAAGAAGTGGTCTTTCTATCGCTATTTCTCAAAAGCTCTTTTAGCACATTTAACAGGGATATGTGTATATAATTTTCATGATTTTATATGTAACTGGCACAGTATTGTCTCCGACCATTCCCACTGCATCCTTTCCTATATGTAAATTGTGTCTGATGATGTACTACATATTTTAACGGCAGTTCTTTTCCCCGATACTTAAACATCTTCCTGCTTTGATTATTTTGGACGGAAGTTCCATATTTAAATTTTCTGTTGCATATATCTCTTAGCTTTGCCTCCAAGGGTTCCATATATTTTGACATTTCTTCTTCCTTCATCATTCTTATATCTATTCTTCATTCTTTATGGTTAGTTCTGTCGGTGTCATTGATTTTTACAAATTTCGTTTAGAGTGTTTGATTTATTTTTTTGAATATGTCATGCTATTCTGTGTAACCAGTTTTCATTCCTGAGTATGTCAAATTCAAGCATTCATTCGTACCTTTAAGCAGTTGCTTAAAAAAACATGTTTCTAAAACATCTCCTGAACTATTATTTTGCTCGCACTACCGGAATAATAAAAAAAGAACGCTTGAAGCAACAAATTGCATACTGAATATTTAAAAAATTCACTGTCCCAATACGATATTTTTATAAAAGCATCTCAGTATTTGTCCCTTTGCGTATCATTAGCACCGTTTACCTCGTTATCCTCGGCTCCAGAATCGTCCGTCTAATAACAGCCCGATAAATAATATCTGAACCTAAATTTATTAAATCTTGTTAGTGCATGAGAATATAAATACGAAAATAACACGGGCCTTACAAGTTATAGTTTTTCTACCGAAAAAAAAATGAGTCAATTTTTTATTTTAAGCTTAATTTATTACCTTGACTTGAAGTAAAGCTTGAGTGGTTTTTCGTATTAACCAAGGAAAAACGAGGACTTACACTTAACGCTCTGACGTGTAATACTGAGTTTGAACGATAAATTTTTTAACGGTGTAACAGATTTTAGTTCTTGCACGCGATTGATGTGTTTGTAAATACTTTAAGGTTCGTTAGCAACTAAGGAAGCTTTTTTTGGATGAATTTCTAAATTTTCTGGCAAGTTTCAATTTCATTTTAGTGTCCTTGGTAATTTTGTTAAAGCAATTATTGTTTCACAGTAATTGAAAGTAAGATTTAGCAAGGGTTGCGCCTGTTTGTCTTGATGGTTTTAAGATTATTTCAAACCAGAAATTTCCTTGGTTATCATTGTCTTGCTGTGGTGTTTTTAACAATGCCTAAATTTTAATTAAATTCAGTACAAATAATCACAGGATTTGAAAAGCCTAGCCCTTTAGTTGGTGTAATTATAAAAGAGGTAGCAATTAAAATTTGGAACAAATCTTAACATAAAATCCAATCTTATCGGATTGCTTTTCAAATAAAAAGAAGTTCACTAAATACACAAAAGTTTGTAACAGGCGTGTTGTGTTTAAGTGCACTAAACAAGAGATAAATTTTATCTAAAGCACTAGTGATAAATACTGTTTGTATTATCAGTAGATTCTAAAAGCGTTTTTCCACGGAGATTTTATTAAGCTTAACGATTCCACCGCACGCGATTTTCTGTCATGAGCAAAGTCAGAAACTAATAAATTTAGATTAAAATTTTCCGGAAGAAAAGCCCAATAATTTATTTTCACTCACGACTACAAAAACCACTCGGATAACCCTTGCCATATTTGCTGTAAAAAGTGGCACTAACAATTGCAAATTTAAACAAAACAATTTGCCTTCCAGTGTTGCATATCAGAACAAATACGGACGTATGCAATTCATAAAAATAAACGCGAAACGATACGGTGATATTTTCGAACCATGTCCGTGGCGATTATATTCGAACCAACGTTTTAAATCAAGTCTACATATCTGCATATGTAAATGCACAATCACGAGTCGCGTCGCAGCATGATAACGTGTCCCAAGGCGAACTTTTAAATCCGCCATTCGAAAATTTCACTGTCATATCACGGTGTCTTTTTACGACAGGATAAAACGACATTGGTGTATAACATCGCCATGATTCGGGCCTATTGTACGAGATGGGTTGCCGCTGGCCATGAAAATAATTCCTACCGTTCTAGGATAATGCAACGGTCGAGAAGTTTCTAAAGCCATTGCTACGACGATGTGAAATGCAGAGGTGTATTTATAAAGAAAATGTCAACCTTAGATGAGAGTAGTTTTCATCGGCTATTCTGGGGAAAACTCCTTAAGGGCTTCTAATTTACCTTAATAATACGGAATGTACAAATTCAGCCTTTTGTCATGCCTGCAGGAATTAAACAAGGCGACAGATTTCCACAGAATATCACAACAACATAAAACTCATATTTTATTATACATAGAACTGACTGCTAGGTTTTTAATTTGTTATTCTTCTATTTGACTAAACCGACAGTTTGAGATTTTATTTTAAAAAAGTTGGGCCACTTTTTTGAGATATTAAAACCTTAAGCAATCTGTGAAATTATTTATATTATCTTACACCTAAAGCTAAGATTACAAATTTGATGTCGCCCGCCCCAAATGACAGTTGTATATCAAATCTGAGATTAGATGAGATTCGTTCAAACAAGGATGTAAGTGTAAGGTAACTTTCAGTCGGGCGAAAAATATTTGTAACAATTTCCAAGGGGGCTTTAACTCCACTGGACTTCTATTCAATCCTAAAAAATTATTCTTTAATAAACTATTTGACTAACCTAGCAGTTAGAGATTTGCAATTAAAAAAGAAGTTTCGGCCACTTTATTGAGATATTTTTCATTTGTGAAATTATTTATTTTATTCCTTATGCCCAAAGCATTTGTTTCTTGATGGCTGTACATCAGATATGAGATGAGATGATATTTAAGAAGAAACAAGAAAAATATGCCTTTAGAAAGAATATAAATTAATTTTGAAATGGAGATCCTTCTCTCGCCAACTATATTTGTAACGATTTACAAGGGCAGTTTTAATGCCACTGAGGCGTCTTAAACAATTATCCCTTTGTGAACCATTTGACTAATGTAATCTAATCTAATGTAGTATAACTGTGATGTTTAATCTTAAAAAGGAAGTTTCGACCACTTCTTTGGGGTATCCTTCAGGCTTCTATTGGGTATTAAAATTTTGAAGGAAGTACTCGTATTTGAAATTATTTATTTTATTTATTATTATATTAAAATTTTAATTTCACCCCAAATGACAATTGTATATCAAATTTGAAAGAAGTTTCATTTCGAATTCATTCGAAGACTTCCACGGCCAGTGTCAATATTAACAGAATGTCTTCCGGGTTGGGACCATGTCATTGTTGAGACAGAAGAACTAAGAACTAATTTCATTCAGAAAACAATATAAATTGTATTGTTTCAATCGAAGAGTATTTTTCTAAACAAAAATTGAAGCTGAACTTGTAATCATTTACTTTGAACTGGGACTTGGAAACATTTATATTGTTTTGTATACTAAAAGCACTAATAGGAAATACATAATTGTTAGTTGAATTATATTTTCATTCAATACCTCTCGCACAGCTAAGCAACCCCCCCCGTAACGGAGTTGAGTCAAAGCCTCTACCATCACTATTTAATTAACTTATTTTATTTGACTTATTATATTATACAGCCCCAACTCACTACGTTACAATATGTTGTGTTAATTGAACCAGAATTTTAATATAAAACCTTTCGCAGTAAACCCCCACGTGGTGTGGCTGGTTAAATACCTTACCCCGTTGATACTTAAGAATTATCAGAAATTCTAATAAATTTAATTAATTTATTTCTACTAGCTTTTAACATTATTTTTTGTGGTAACCACTACGTTACAATATGAGTTAGAATTTGAAAATCAACATCTAGGCATGTATTCCTTCTGGTCCACTGGCTCTATCACTTTTCAAACTCATAACAACTCTTTTCACCGTATCTATCTCAACATTAATACCTTCGCGTTGTACTTGTATCCCTTCTCCTGTCGATTATTTGAAGTACCCTAGTCTTGTTTCTTGCAGTAGATTCTTATAGTGTTGCTTCTACTCTTCCGATTTAATAGTTTCTATGTAAGCTCTGTCTGTCCCTTGATGTTTTAAATTTCTTATGAAGCTTCTGAACATTGTCTTCCTCATGTATGTTAATTTCCTTTTGTTCTGCTTTTCTCTAGATTTATTAGTCTTCTCAACTGTGTTTTAGTTTCTTTTTAAGCTTTCTGATCCTCACCTTTTTGTGCTCAGCCACTTCAAGTACCTCTGTTTTTTCTTTTGAACCAACAGTTTTTTGTTCCACCATACTTTAACTCACTTTGTTTTTTTGTATTCCGACCGCTTCTTTCGCCGATTTGTATATGTTTGCAATGATGTTTTCGTATATTTCGGTGAATCTGGAATCTTGCGTATTTATACATTTTTCGTCTACTCGTCGTACTTTATCTCCCAAAACTATCCAAGTTCTATTTGGGGGATTCAATTATCTCGTCATTCCACTGCAATGTTCAATTTTGTTTACTGCTGAGATTGATTTCAAATTACGTCTGTTCTTTATCCAAGTACCTTTAACGATGAATGTCCTTATGTTTATAAAAACCATCGTTAATTTTTAGATGATGGGTTTTACACAAATGGATTCATCTTCGACCATTACCGTTAACTGTCTTCACCAAAGGGACCCACTATTTTATTATCTTTCTGACATCCGGTTCTACCATTGAAATCACCAAGCATGGCCCCTTCTTTGTTACTACCTATTTCTGTTAGGGTTTCGTCGATTTTTTCAAGGTGGTTCTCTCGTCATCCGTAGGAGCATACGCAGCTATCACCGTGATATTGTGCACATATAGTTAAATATTCAGTTTCAGAATATTCTGATCAATTGTTTCCCAGTTACTTCAAGATTTAATTATGAGGTTTTTCCGTATATGTAAGGATACTCCCCTGACGGCTGTTAGGAACTCTAAAATATGTGGATGTACTCTGCAACAATATCGGTACCAGTCCCTTTTTTCTTAGTTTCTATCAACGATACAGTATCCAGATCGAGCTTTTACAAATCCGATGCGATGATGACAATCTTTTGTTTGATACCCTGTACATTCCACGTTGCAAGCATTAACCGTTTCCTTAGCTTTATTCGTCTTCTTGAAGACTCATCCGTAGCTCCGAGGCTTTGTTTAGGCATTTTGGTAGGTTAAATCTTTTACGAGTAATAGAGAACCAGTCCAATGCCTCAACCCCCAACCTGGAGGACCGAGACAGTTTTTGTTTCCTCACTACGCACCGAATCTGCTGGATTGCAGAGCCGGTGAGCGTCCCTCAATTCCCATGAGGACGCGCCCGATTGGGTTAACTGACAAATCCCCACATGGGATTAGAGATTTTTAATTTAAATAAAAATCGTTTCGGCCACTGTTTGGAGGTATGATTCAGGCTTTTATTGGGTGTTAAACTTTGAAGAAAGTCTGTGAAACCATTTATTTTGTATCTTACACACAAAGCAAAGATTTTTGAGGTATTTCAAGTTTTTATTGAGGAAACTATTTG
Organism: Melanotus villosus; assembly: GCA_963082815.1. Classification (NCBI taxonomy): domain Eukaryota; kingdom Metazoa; phylum Arthropoda; class Insecta; order Coleoptera; family Elateridae; genus Melanotus; species Melanotus villosus. The sequence continues at coordinate 2,851,055 of OY720420.1, read as the reverse complement.
AAAATTTATGTTATAGGTATCTTACACTCAAAGCTAGCATTATACATTTTGTTTCACCCCAAATAGCTGCATATAAAATTCGAGATAAAATAAAATTCAAAAATAGACAACAAAGGTATACCTTTAGATTTCATGTAGAAAAGAATGTAAATTAGCTTTCAATCGGGGAATCTTTCTCCAACTAAAAATATTTGCAACGATTTACAAGGGCATCTTTAATACCATTGAGACTTATTTCTCGGGCTGAAAAAATCTCGTCGAATAAAAGAAAATTACACAAAATAAAGACCTAAAAATAAACTATTATTTACACTCGTGTTGAAAAACAGTCGTAATTTTCTAAATACCACAAAGGAAAAGGAAAAAGTGGTTTTCGCGTAAATAATTCCTCGAAAGCTTCTACGAAATACGCCTCTTTATTTTTTTTTCTTCTTATTTAGTACTTTGGTGGGATAATATTTTCCTATACAATTCGCTAACAAAGGATTCTATATTCATGTATTAAAAAGGAACTCGTATATTGACAAAGTGAAGATCAAACACAAACGATTTATGATTATATGATTAAAGCTAATAATGATGCTACAACTATTATTGAGAATTCCATAAATATATATATTAAGATTACCCTTACAACGAGGTAAATTATATTTTTTTGTAAGATCGACGGATATAAAAATAAAGTGATTTACTACAATGTACATGTGAAATATAAATAGCGAAAAGGAGAGAGCGATTTATCGTTTTATTGTTAGTTTATGGACTTATTATAGGTATTTTAAATACTAAACTTTATTAAGTTGTGAATAATTTAAAACCAAAATCGTACTTCATCAAGACAAATCTCCAGCTTGTATATTTTATCTACAACGCGTGATCAAATAATTTCAGGTTTGTTGAACCAGAAAAGTTGCTTGCAGTAAATACCCACCAAGTTTCTTCTCTAATTTCAAATAATAAAAACCTAAACAACATCTTTAACGTATAAATATATGAAACACAACTTAAATAGCCCTTCATTTAATTTCTTATGCCTTGTCAGTTACGCTTTGCAGTTCGTTTCTTGGGAGAAAATATTTCAAACTTCAAAATGTTTATCTGTTAAAAAACAGATAATCTACAGGCAGTTAATTTTATTTTAATAATATTGAAGTTTTAACTACCAATCCAATCCTTTATTAGGTTTTCTTAAGCGTGTTTCACATTATACATTTTCCAGCTAGAAACTTTGACAAGTTTCTAAACTAGATCTACTTGAAGAAACTTGTATAATGTAAATCAGAAAAATTGCATCCAAGTTTCCATACTAGAAGCGTCTAGAAATAAGTTCCAAACTAGATCCAAACCTATTTTTTCGTCCAAGTTTCATATTAGACCTGCGCACTACCGCGGTTTCCGGCAGTGCCAATTGCTGAAACTGAACTGAACTTGTTCACTTCGCTAAATAAATCACCTGCCCAAACTTTTATGTTTATGATATTGGCAATACTAAATATCATTTATTGCCGCGTCTGCGCACAAGTAAGAAGTAGAAGAGGGGATTGTAAACTATTTTTAAGTGAAATCTAGTACGCAATCTAGTTTATAAACCAGCTAGAAACTAGTCAAAGTTTCTAGCTGGAAAAAGTATAATGTAGAACAGGCTTTAAACATAGGTTTCAGATAAAAATGGCTTGATAAAACAAAAAATGAATTTTAAAGTCGCAACTGACGCAAAAGCGTATTTCCTAATAAGCACAAATTTATTTTTAACATTTTTCAATCTCCAACTCCACCCACAACCATTAGTTTCGTAAATTCGCTCCGATACTTTTATCAGCAATATGTAGAGAATAATACCGTTTTGATGTAATGGGACTTAAAGGTTTTAGGTAAATTAAAGTCTAAATATAATCTAAACTAAAGTAATGTTTCCAGAGAGAGCTCTTTGTAGATATAAATAATTTTGTTTTGCATAAATATCTCGAGATAATGTTTTAAACTTTCGAATGCTTTTAATGTAGCTGAAAATCTGAAATTCATAATCTCGACGTTTAGTCACATTAAAACTCTGTTCTGTTTCATTATGCTTTATATTGTGTTGCTTTGTAGCAGGTGTAAATATAAAAAGAAATTCTTGTAATTTTTGGATTGTTAAACGTTTGTCAGATTGTCAGCAGTATATCGACAAACTAGCTTGACCATTTTTCAGTTTAAATCTACGACTGAATAGCAGATTTACGTATTTATTGTTAACAGTGTACATTTGAAATTTGCAGTTTCAGAATCATTCTTGTGGTACTTAGAAGACAGTTTGAGCAAAGAAAACGAACCTCATTTTTCCCATCCGATACTTATCTTTTCAGAATGCTTGCTGTTTTATACACATTATACAGGATGAGGAAAAAGTAGCGCAATATCACTATAACTCTTTTATTGTCGACTTTTAGAAAACATATTTTTAACAAGGGTTGTTAGATGGTACGTACTCCATATACATGTGGCCTTGAATTTGTCTTACGTCATCACGTGTAAGTACAGGGGTATGCAGCTTTACTTTTTTAAATGGGACACTCAGTATATTTTTAAATTTTCTGCTTTTCTAAACCTACTATGAAATACATAATGAAAAACCATTTTATCATGCTATTTTTCTACTTCACAGTTTTTGGCAACAACTCTACGTAGAGTTCTATTTTCTTGTAAAGCCTAAGGCCAGGGCATTTTAAAAAAGGTTCTGAATTGTGGATTGTCTTGGAAACTCTAAAAGCAGTATGAAACTTGTTTGGTCTTCCAGAAAGTTTTTGTTATTGTTAATGTCTTCCTTAAGTAAAAAGTACACCACAGATTTGCGCAAACCATTTGGAAAGTTTTGGTTATGTAGTCACCGTTTTACCTTACTGTCAGAACTGATAACAAATAGTATACCAATGCAACTAACTAACAGCATTAAAGGAAACAGTTAAAAGTGATAGTTAAAATATAAGTCTGAAAATGTTGCAAGACATACAAAATCCTAAGACTTTGCGAAAAATTCTTGCACAATATTGCGTTGGTTTAACGAAATCTTATAGAAGAATGAAATTATTTACTTAAAAATGCTGATACAGCAATAGTTTGATATATAGCTTGTTACAAGCGTCTCTCTTTAGTCCATCAACCCTCGAAGGGGTATGGTAATATTATGTTTCTATAGCTTTGATGTTATTTTCCCAGGCATCTCTATCTTGTGCAGCTTGGACTACTTCATACGGCTGATGACCAATTAGTTTCTTGACTTGATCGGCCCAGCAGGTTGGGGAGCTTCCTCTAGGTCTTCGTCCGTCAACTTTACCTTCTGCTATAAGTTTTCCCATGCCATTTCTTCGTCTGGCTAGATGACCAAAACTTTTAGAAAGGACTGGTTAATTCTAGTTGATCATCTATTGTGAATGGGTTATTGCATTAGGATCGATGCATTTGCTCGGTGTTCTGTGTAGGACATGTCTAAGCATGCGTCTATACAGCCAAATTTCAAAATCATGAATTTTTTCCCTGTTATTTACCTTCATTGTCCATGTCTCTGCAGCATAAGTTACTATTGGGAACATAAGGATCATGACAAACTTTAACTTTGTGTTTTGGGAGATTGCAGAGTCTTTGCATATGTTCGCCAATTTCATAATTAAGGTTCTGCCGACCTTCTTTTGATTTCATTGCAGCCACCTCTGTTAGCAATCCATGATCCGAGATAGTCAGCCACTCCCCGAGTATTTCTGAGATTGTTGGATCGATCGATGATCATGAGTTCAGTTTTTCTGGCGTTAAAAAAGAGGCACATGTCTTGACATGCACGCTTCAGTTTACCAGCAATTTTTTGTGGTTCCTTTGCACTTGCAGGGATTATCGAGGTACCTTAAATTGGTTAAACAGGAGTAGGGACAGGATGCAGCTATGCCTCGCTCCTTTTTCAAATTTTAAATGCATTTGAGAGGATGTTGTTTGTTTTCACCCTTGCATTGCTGCCCAAGTACATATAATTTTAGGATAAGAAGAATGAGATGTTTATGTACTCCAAGTTTTTTTAAGATAAGCCACAGTTTGTTCCAATGTACGCCTTAGAAAGTATACAAAGCAAAGATATGTTGGAATGTTGAATTCATAGGTCTTTTCGAAGAGTTGTCTCTTATTAAGTATTTATCTACTCTCTGATGTCTTTTCCAGGCATAAACCCAGTCTGTTCTTCAGATATTTCTGGAAGCACAGAAGCTTTCAATCTATTATTTACATGAGTAGTAGAACTTACTTGCGTGGTTGACCAAGGCGATTGTTTTGTATTTGCTGCAGTTACTAGGGGAGCCCTTCTTGAAGAGTGGAATAAATATTGTCTCACACCATTCATCTGGAAATATTCCAGTTTCCCAGACTGTACTAATTTCTCTCATCACCTTCATGACTTCAGCAGTTATACCACCTAAACCTGCTGCTTTCCTGCACTTGAGATTTTTGATGGCATGTTCCACCTCAGATCTACGAATAGTTATTTCTGTTCTGTCAGTGCTCACGGGTCTGGATGGTTTATGTGTGTGTGTCATTTTGATAGAGCTTAGAGCAATGAATTTCCTATACCTCAGGAACTTCCTTCACATCGGTGACATGTTTTCCTTTTTCATTACGGTTTACACGTGTTTGTGCTTTAAACTCTCTTGATAAGTATTCAACTTTTACCAAAACACGTTTGGTACCACACACATATTTCTAGTAGTAAGATATAAAGCAAAACTTTCTTGTACGTTACTCTTACCATTATTATGATTATACTCAATACTGAATTCCCGCAGCCCAATCATGGCATGCGAGATTTTCTAAATATGAAGCAATCTCTGTTACAAAATGGCAATTTTTTTTGAAAATTCGTTAATTTGATTTGATTAAATTGCAGAAATACGAAACTGATATATCTATAAAGACTGCTAAACTGCCAAAAACTGACATGAAGCTTGTTGGAGACAGCTGTTTAACCAAGTTTGAAGTTGACCTAACTTTTTCCTGAATTGTTGATAAGTGCTAAAGTGCTTCATAAAACTGTAAGATTTTCCAGTGTTTCGTAATAATTCAACGTCTGCTTTAGTTTGCTTTAGTTTTACTTATTAAAGTAACCAACTATCTATAGTAGCTTCAAAAATTGAAATAGCTGTAATGATAGCCAACCTTCGATAAAAGCACACAAAGAAGAGGAATTCGTTTGAGTTTCAACAACTATCGTATATTCACTATCTATGCTAAAAATATTTACCTCTTAATTCAAATTCAATTTAAAAACTTTAGGCAATTTTAGAAGTGCGGAAATTGTTGTGGAAAACTTAGCTTGATAGCAATTTGTCGTCTACAAGGAAACATTATTTGTTGCTAAGCAACGTGCCTTCGGATATAACATGATCCGAGGCACTGTTTATCGTTTATAGTTTGCATTCTTCTCCGGCAAGGAATCCTGTCTTAATCTCCAATTCTGTTGAGGTATTCAATAACGGATAAGAAGGCGAACTTTTGTTACTGCCTTCTTTGTTTAATCCTGCTGACTAAGAATGTATAAACTATGTAATAGTCGAACTCCTTACAACCAAAACTTAGTTCTTCCAGGAAGGACAAACTCTTCCTGAGTCATAAACAAAACGTAACCATTTTTAGATAATTTCTTACTTCAAATGCTACTTTGAACAATCAAAGGACTGTCTTCTTATTATTCTTATTCAACCTATAATATATCAGTCTACGTGTGGTGGACCTAGTTCTCTTCCAGTTTGTTCAATTTTTTTTTCTTTCTTGTACTTATCAGACCATCTCGTCAAAAGCCACTAGCTTTTTCCTGTACGTTGTCTCCGTCTCTCGCGTTGGGATTTCTAAATGTATTCCACTCGTTTCATCTTTAATTTGACAATTCTGAAAAATGTTTGCTCCGCCAATTTGTTTTCCAGCCACACTGTGTTATATTTAACCCTTTCCAAAGCTCTTTGATTTATCAATATTCTTAACAATTCAGTTATTGGTGACCATGATTCGGAAGACAGGTACTTTAATTTTGAGATTAATTTTAACACCTTGGAAAACATACGATTATTAGTCACCACTAAATACCCTTAGAAGGTTAATCTGAGAAGAACTGTTGCTAGACTCCATTCTATTTTTTTTAAATTACCCTTCGAAATGCTTTGAACTGCCTCAGTCTCTGAATATCACTAGTGCTATAAAGTGCTTGGTTCCCCTATTATTAAAATTCCTTCAGAAATAAATCTCTTCTCCTTTAATATCATAAAAAAATTTCATGACGATTACGAAATTTCAACTAAATTTGCAGATTTTTGCCCTCTGCTGTTTATTATAGTAATTGATGGATTTTGGGTGGAGAGTGACTTGTATCACGTGCACTTAGGCCTGAGATGGGCTATTAATTATAGTAATGGATACATTAATAAAAAAAACACGAGAGGAAAGGTAGGACAAACTATACGGTACTGAAACCTTAACCCCACAAAATTAAATAGTTTACTCTATTCTGATGATACAGTATTAATAGCTAAGACACATGCAAAAATACAAACTATAGTAGATGTACACAAGAAATCGAGACACTTAGAATGGAAATAGGGACTAATAAAAGTAAATTAATAATAATCAACGACATAATCAAAACAGAAGAAGCAAGAGTAATGCTATGTAAACAAAAACAGTTAGAAGAAGTAACAGCTTATGAATATTTGGGAAGCGTGATAACAAGAGATGAAAACCTAGATCTAGAAATAGCGGATAGGAGGCAGAAGGTGACGAACATTATACCATGTAGTGCAACTAAATGCAATAGAAATGAAATATCGGAGGAAAATAGCGGTAAAAACAAAATTTAAAGTAAGAAATTCGCAAATAAGAAATATGGCCGGACAAGAACCAATTATGACTAAACCGGGAACAGACAACCGAACTGATATTGGTAATTTAACAAGAATGGGCCCAGATGGTATGATTGGGTGAAAAGTATAGAAGAAATAGTAGCACACAGAGAATGAGAAGCTTGGAGGGGAACCGGAGAATATAGAAAAATTGTGCAAAGAAAACAGGAAGCAAAGAACTTAATTAATGAATAGAGGAGAAAAAAAGAAAGAAAAACTATTTTGCAGTTTTCGTATTTTTAGCTGTTTTTCTTTCATTGGTTTATAAGAAAAGCGTTTAAAACAAGGAATTTTAAAAACTTTAAATTTTTTATGCACTTTAATTACACAAGAAAGTTTCAATTTAATAGTGTTTCTTCCTTTTCATTAATCTAAAGAAATACTTCAATCAGAAAACATTATTTACTGATTAATTTGTTCTGTACATATTAGTGTTGTCAACTGGAAGCCCTTAGGTTATTAAAAATAAAACAAATGACCTACAAAACATACATAATATACTTGTCGGTTCGTTCCGTTCTAATGACCTTTATAAATGGTAAATTCTTTCTGAACATAAAACTGAAAGCATTATCGTAATTCTTGTATAAATATTCCAGTCAGCTTATAAGGGATTATTTTTAGGTTATATAACGTTGTAAGTGTGCTATATAAAATTTTCTTTATTTTCGTTACCTCCTTGAAGGAGATTTATATTGTCTCATTAAGGATACCTGTGCCCTGCGAAGGAGATTAGCGTTTTAAGGTGAGTAGAGAAGGTAAAGCTTTAAAGCGTATATAACAAGGAGCCCAGCAGCAGCAGCTTTTAAATTACTTTTACTTAATTGTAAAAGTAGAAATATAAACGAATTCATCGGGGAGCTTTTCCCCGTTGCATCCATTTTAGTATTTTATTTATTTAAACCGCTCATTTGTGCACCGTAACAAGATACTAATTAAATTACTTCTCCTTCCGGGCTTTGATTACGTTTAAGGGAAAGAGAGACAAGAGCGTCGAAAGTGTTCCATCAATACTAAACGTTTCGGCGAACAAAGTAGCTTTTCTTTGATACTTCCCATTACTCACCTGCTGTAAATTAGCAAGTTAGGTATAATTACTGACACAGCAGAATCGTTCTGCAGATATTAGTTGATAATGCGACTGGCGGCCCTACTAAAAACATGGCCGCGGGACTTGGGTATGATTAATTGCTATTAATTAGACGGGATATCAGCCAAGCCAGAACGACCCTCCCGGCCTACCAAGTTTAGAAATGCGCCTTGTCTTTTGGGACCCATTATTAGGGACTTCCGAAGTACCTCCTTTGAGCTTTAAAATGAAAAATGACGATACATTTGCGCTTTATCGAGAATGCCTTTTCTCTTTTCCGTATGTATTACAACTCCACTTAAAACTAACAGATGTTGCGCTTCACGTACGTTATAAGAGGCACGTACGTTTTATATGACCTTCATAATACTGATAAATTGCTGGAAATAGAATTCAACGTTAGTAAGTGACCGTTTAGTTTAAATTTTGGAAAGCAACTTTCTTTTACTGTACTTTCAAACTTCCCTAAATAGTTTAAAATAGTTTATCTGATACTTCCGGTTACTTTAACAGAAGTAAAGAGCCTCGCAGTTCTCAGTAAAATAAAAGTGCAAGGTTGGCCACTAAGACAGTTTTTGTCTTCTTGAGGCCGTCCTGAAGAGTTTATGATTCTAAGACTCGATTAGTTGGGGTCCCTGTAAAGTATTTCAAGACAATTCAGGGTAGTCCGCCTGTTTGATTTGGCCCATAATTGTTTCCGAAAAGCATTTTGAAGCACACAAGGCAGTTTTACATTCTTCTCAAGGCAATATAAAACAAAAAAAAACCTGACATTCAACCATGATAAGCTAGATCCACGTTAAAAATTCACAAATAGACGAGAACTACATATTGAATAAATGCCCAATATGTTACATAAGAAAGAAATATCGATGTTTTAACGAATACGTTCAAGCCGAAGACCTTAATTTACTAAAGTGAAACAGCCCGAAAAATTATATTTTTAAAAAGGACAAAGGGTCGTACGTAAATAGAAAGAAACAGTTACGCCTGATTTATTGTTACGTTAAGTTTTATAATTAATTTACAGATGAGCTAAAATACTACAAACAAACAAAATTGATATTGAAAAGAATTTTAACCTTCGAAGTTAAAAATATTCAACTTGACTTTTTAGCTCCAAGGTTTCCAAGATTTCATTGGCCAGTATACAATCTATCAAGGTTTGAGTTCAGGGTATAAATAACAATATTTATTTACTAAGCACTGTCGCATAAAACTGAAGATCAGTGATTCAAATACTTGCGGAGATGATATTTATTTCTACTGAGTTTTCAAAATTTCCACTACCTCGATCATTTGGCATTTGAAGATTTTTATTTAATTTCGACTTGTAACAGTTTAAAAAAGGGTGGCCTCAGGGAAATTGTTTAATTATTTCGGAAAAACTAAAAGAGCTGAAATATCACTGAACTTAAACTCTGCTTGTTTTTATTATAAATTTGCTTCAGGCAACTTTTGCAAAACGATGTTTGATATAGAAAAGCACATGTGAGCTAGTTTTAAAATTGCTTTGTACGTACATTAATTTGATCAAAGCCACTCGTTTCCAAAATTAACTGTCAGGTACATAAAAAGGAGAATTTATTTAATTTCTATTAGGAGTTTGACGTTAACAAGGATAACAGTTTTTTATGTATAAAAGGAAATGGGGTTTAATTTTTCAGTGTCGTCGAACAATCATGTCCTTCGTAGTATGATGTTTTCTACGAATTTTATCTAAGACTATTTTTGTGTATTTATAATTTAATATACAATTCATAGACCTGCTAATAGTTTGGATCAAGCCCTTTGTTTCATTTTATTAACTCTGATGTTTGTATATACTTGAAACTTATATCTAGGATGGTTTAAGTGTTTACCTTTAAATTTAACTCTAAACAATGTCTTGTGAAACTTAATCAAAGTCGGACAATTATGCCTTAAAGACTCTGTTGGGGTTCATTTGATATTAACTATTTTAGAGTACTTTTTCCCTGCCTGAATCTGAACCTTGATATTGGTAGCCCGAAATATCTATTTTTGAGATTTTTACAAAATTTTAATATTTCAGTCTATAATTAAATACGTACCTACTCAGTCATCAACTGATTTATTCGACCTCCTTTGTTTCGTCCTTTACGTTCTCTTCGTTTAAAAAATTGTATTTCTAAGTGTATTGCTTGACCATCTTCAAGTTAAAGATATCACCGAAATTTTAACCTGTACCTTAAAAATGCATTGATAAAACGAACATTCACCTTAAGACATATTTAATATTGAAAATATAATTAAAAATAATTTAAAAACCAAATAAATTAGCTTCAAGTCATTTCAGATTTCGTCACCAAAATTAATTAATAGCTGCTGCCAACCAATGACTTGTGTTAAAACTTAATATATTCTCTCTACCAAATTATGTTTTTTCTGTCCTGAAAGAGCTTTGAAAGCATTTTCCATTAATTTAAATTACTTTTCTAACTGACAAATTAACTTTATTCAATTTAAAATTTTAACTTCGTTAGGTACTTGATGTATGTTGTGCATTTATATTTTATTTCAAATTATTAAATTCTACATTTCTATAATTTCTGTAATTTACTGTAAAATATAATAATAATAATTTAATTTATTTTCAATAAAAACAACAAGTGTATAGGAATCGTCGGCGAAACGTATAGAAAATGTATAAATGTGTATAAACAATATAAATAAAAATGTACAAGATCTATACATGAATCAACAGCTTAAAAATAAAAATATAAGTTACAAAAAATACCAATTATTAACATAATAAGGACACTTATTAACAAGTACAGATTTAAGTTTGCTTAATACCTAAAGTTTTGAATGATTTTTTAAATTTGATTATCAATTTCTGAATTTTCTTTAACTGTTCAAAATATCATCCTTAATCTAAGTATTTTTGTTTCTTGTTGGCCGCAAAATCAAATAAAAGTCCCTTCTAGAATCATTACATTAGTTATGTGCAGATGTTAACTTTCATCCATTTAATGCTTGCCAGTTCTGAAACTATCGTTATTTTCAGGTACAACCACGATTGACAACCACAAACGAGCTATTTAACATTGCAGGTAAGCATCTTTTATGTTAAAATAATCATACATCGTTCGTAAGCCTTCCACATTAGTAAATGTACCGACATAGGAAACCACGAAACTCAAAGTTCGTTTGCGACGCTGTCCCCTACAAAGACATTATTTCAAAGTTGGCATGTTATTGAAATTACGTTTACCGCCGCCTTTTCCAATGTCCATAAGCCGGTCGGGTATTTACGAAGGTGCTGTGTTGTAATCAAAATGTGCGAGTCAGTTAATTAACAGGGTCCCAGATCATCTAATTAAATTAACCCTTTGAAGTCCGATCACAAGCATCGCCTAGGGTTGAAACGGGAATGAGACACACAATATAACATGGTCAATCGAATTCCCTTCCAGCGATACATGCAAACAGCACTAGATTAAATTAACTCAACCGGTCTGAAATAATTAATAAATTTGTACTGAAATTGTAGCAACCTTTTTGTCAGTGCGATGAACCTAACTCTAATATACTTGAAAAGTTGGAGCTGTATTTCAAACTTTGATTTGGTTTATTAAATTATTTCGTTTTCCGGGCGGAACTCATTCGCTCAATAAAACTGTAGTTTTCTGTTTTCTGTAATTTCTGTATACAAAATACACAGTGCTATTCCTCACACCCCATTGCTTTACCTTCGTTTTCTGCCACACACGAAATTCTTCGATTCATCCCATCCGTCTTTTGCCAAAGCCTTCTCAAAATCAAATCAATAAAATGTCGAGGATTCCCCCTCACTGATGAAGAGTTCAATGTTTATCAATTACCAGAAAATTTCATTTTAATATCCTGGCAATGCTGTTTTATTTACGAACGTATCAGTGAAATTGAAAAATGTAAAAATAAAATTCAGAAATATTCCTTTAATATTCTACTGAAACTCCGGAATATTGCTTTTTCCTATGGGAAAACTTCTTTATATAGGCTTACAAAACTTTTTATTGCTATTAGTATTGCCTTTAATTAAATCTGAGTGCATTCTCTTTGGGTGCGTTTGGATGCAACCTCTTGAAATAAATCGATTGAGTTTCCATCTAATTCGTTTAGTAGTTAATTGGGATTTATGAAAGCTGCAGTAAGAGCATCTTCTGTAAATTATAGCCCTTCCAGTAATTTATTGCCGTATGGACCTTAAGAAGTATTTTGTAAAATTTTAATTTGGGTTAGTTGTTAGTTCAACATGTGTTTGTTTATAACAATTTAACTAACAGTTTTTCTGTATCTCAGGATTTTGATAGACTAGTATGCAACCGAGAGCAAAAATTCTATTATTTAATTCACTAAATTGTTGATGCCCCAGCTGCCTGGTGAATAGTAAAATTATTATATTTCTACAAATCGTCTAATACTAAATTTAAACATTTGTAAAGCTGCAAAAACGCCCAGGAAGCTTCCATTTTCCAAGAATAATTTTCAAAGGTATTGATGATTGGAGAAAATTTGGAATTTATAAAAAAATCCGGATTATCGGAAAAATTCGGGAGACACAAATAACTCATCATTGACATTTCAAAAAGCATCAGAAGTATCAATAAAGTACCGAAAATGTTCCATTTTCTAACAGTAATCTTTCCAGCAATTGGAACGCATGCTAGAAAGTTCAAGACTTTCTTGAGTTAAATATATTTTCTCGAAAAATAAATGGGGAAATGGAGGTAATACAGAAAGAAGCCTTCCAAACAGTATTTTTAAGGGAGCAAAGTTCTGAACTTACCAGAAATTGTAAAACCTTCATAAAATCACCTAGAATAACCATAAGATTCTTTAAAACATTATAAAAACCATGGTAAAGCATTGCAAACGTTCGATTTAAAAAAAAGCGAATTGTAAAACCCATTATATTTCAGAAATGCTTGAAATTTAATTCTAAAGGATCCTACGATAATTCCATGGAAATTCATTCAGTTATGCATCCTAATTCCATAGCGGTTTACCTATTGTAAAAATAGGTTCAATTTTCAGCTTTTTCAGTTGGAAAATTTCTGAACATACCGGAAAATATAAGTAAGTGGAAATATTTCAAGGAAACTCAAACAAGGCGGAATATCCAAGAATAACAAATCCATCACAGTATTAAAAACTGTATTAAAAAAAATCACAATACCTCTTTCCAAAAGTTATATATTTCTCAAAAAGGAATAACCGAAATGTTTCAGAAAATCCAAACAAACTCAGATAAAATCCACAATACTCATGTTTTAAAGTTTAAAGCAAGGAAACGACGTTTGCCAGTCATTGTAAAAGTTTCAGTTTTCAACAATAATTAGAAACCCCTCAGGACCTCAATTGAGGCTGATTATTTAATAAATTTCCTAGATAAGTCAAACAGAATTTTTCGGGAAAACCCTTGAGAAAATCTACGACCGGCGGATATCCCATAGTCTACATTTCTGAAACAATTATAATCATGTCTTTGCAATAATGTAATTCTTCCAGTACAATCAATGAGACTGCTTGTATAGCCTTTAAAAGATTTAAATTTGTTAAATAATGTTCACAGAATTTTTTTAAATACTCAACAAATCTATATTAGTAAAACAGTAAACTAAATTTCAATCAATTAATTAAAGCCAATTTCATGTAATTCGCACTGCTTTGTTTGAAGTTGAGTAATGAATAATTAATTAACATAAATTAACAAACTTTGGAAGTTATTGGAAAATTCTGAAGATATTTGTGAAAGAAGGCCCGAATGTGGAGGGGAGAGGGGCTGACGTTGGTTGCGGTTTCGATTTTGATTATTTATTTAATTAGTGAAAAGGAATAACATTAATTCCATCAAAGTTAGAATAATGAGTAGCCTCAATCAATAAGTCTCGCAGACACCCGAATCTTGATACATACATTAATGCTCACATTCACCCTGGGAATTATATAGTACAAAAAGCAGCGATACATGACAATACAGCGGGGAGGGGATCCCAAGTTGCATGCGTGCACCTATGAACCTGAAACCGGAAGATACGTGCGCGAGCCAACTATGGCAGAAAATAGTCGACAATGAGAATCCTAGGTGACCCCAAGCTCTAGAAAGCTACGGGAGACGGGCCTGCCTGGCCACCCCGGGGCACACATCCGGGCGTCACTGTGAATATATTACAGACAATCGAGGGCAATTTGCTTTTCATCTTTATGTAAATAATCATCAAAGCATATTTATCTAATTCACTGTTAAACACAAAACACTCTTCGCACCTTACAAAAACTTGGTAACTTGGTTGTTTTGTACGAACACGTCTGTACGTCTACGCGTCTCCTGACTGACTCCCCCTACGATTTTGACCTGGAACGAGGCTTTTAGCCATAACGAATTGCCCTACTTTAAAAAACCAATTGGGGTATGTTTTGAAATGTGTCGTATAAGAAATCTGACGCCTACGTCACCATTCCGGGCAGTTCTGGATGCTAAGAGAAGCCACTTTCAGAACAGTAAATGGACATTTAGAAATTATTCTATCTTCTAACAAGACTTTGCCAAATCTGCAACAGTTTCAATAACATTGATTATTTAAAAAGTTTCTGAAATCGCTCGGTATACTCTGGAAAAACCTAGACAACTAAAAAATCCGGAACATCCTCGAAATGATTAGATTCGTCAACAATTTGAGTTACTTTCTGAGTGTTAATTTATTTATGTTGCATTTAAATGAAGCTCGGTTCTAAATCCAACATTGTTTTCTTTCTCCAAGTCACACAAAAATCTTCAAAAAATTCCGAGCAATCTCGTGAATTTCCAAAGATGCAGAAGTCTTTTAACCGATATTTTTAAAACAAAAGAAAACACCCAAAAGATGTTAGTAAACATTCCATTTTTTATCGAACGTTACTAAATTTGTAGTATAATCAGTGGGGGTGTTTTTTTTAGCAAATGTCTTTACCTCTCTACTTTCTACTGGAATTTCAACAAAATTCAAACTCTGGGAAAATCCACGGATTACAAAAACTAATTATTAGTAAACAGCCAAATTATTCTATAAAACTATAATTATTTTATATGCACCGCATTTGAAATTTGAAAGAATAGGTAGTATAATAAACATATTATTTATATCCAATAAAATTCGCGAAGTTTACCTTAAAATCCCACTATTTCCCAGAGTCCCCTGGAATTTTGTAAGAAAAAACTAAACAGCTTTAGAAAAGTCCGGAAGATACAGAAACTACTGAAACATCTTTCAGGAAACTACGGTTGATTCCTGAACTTTAATTGATATTCCGGAGTCATCTTCACAAAATCTCAAAGAAATCTGGGAATATCCAAGACATGCAGAAGAATTTTAACCAATGTTCTTTAAACACAAGTGCACCTAAACATTTCATTTTGAAACAAATCTTATTTCCAAATCATTTTCTATTGCCTATTTATAAATTTTCTGGGTTTACACAAAAATTTTCTCGGAGTCACAGAATTTTGCAAACAAGTCTGAAAACTCTCTGAAAACTGCTAACAAATGTTTTCCTATAAAAAGTCACATTTAAATAAATTTAATAAATAAAAAATCAACTCCATTCTCCATGATTTTCGAAATTTTACAAAAAAGCTCGAACAGCTGCAGAAAAAATCGAAAGACACTAAAATTTTGTATGAACATTTTTAACACAAAAGCTTTTAACATCAATTTTCTTTAAGAAAGTCACATTTAGTTCTTAGATTTACACAAAAATTTTAATAAAATGAAAACTCAACTTCACTTCCGGAGTTATTCGAAATTTCCCAGAAATGCTGGAACAACTTCGGGAAAATTCGAGAGACATAAGAATTGTATACTAATAGCTTTAAATCTACTTTTGTCTTTTTTTGTTTATTTTGGAAAATTTCCCAATTTTCCAGAAAATCCGAGTTACTAAAAAAAAACATTCTAGAAACTCTAGCAACATTCCTGTGATTCAAATTCAATTTAAAAAAATTCTAAATTCGTACAGAACACTGCAGTTTAGTTGCTTTTCACTGCGTTTAATAAAGCACACAAATGTAAAATTTGTTGATGTAATGTCCGGATTTAATAATTAAAGGAAATTGGTGCCATTTGAATCAATCAAATTACAAGCTTGTTAGTGCCAGTCAGATTTAAACCAAACGCACAGCTGTCAATGTTGTTGTTTACGAGGTGCACAACGTATGTCAACATAGCGAATTGCTAGAAACCTAATTGATATTCTAACACCATTAATTTCGTTGTACAACGTGGGTGAGCATCAGCTAGCCAAATCAATCTTCGAATTTTATTCTTAGAATTCACGATAGTTCTATCAACCGAGCATCTCTGTTATGATTGTTTGTTTGTTTGTTGGGTAAGATCTAAGGTACCAAGGATTATAAGCATTACTATTATTAAACAGATCTTCAGAGGAACATACAGGGTGTTCTATAAACGTTTCACAGCCTCTCTAATGGAGAACTGTCATTTGTTAATCGCAGCCAAAATATTTTGCAAGTCCTCTCAAGATATCTTCGTTTCCCCAGAGTTCTGCGATATTTATTTGGCATCGTCTCAAGTCACCCTTAAATTGACATTGCCATGCTTTAATAATGATTTATCCTCAAGAACACCTGTAACTAGGTTGATGTTATGTTATATTCACGCTGAATGCTTGAGGGACCAAATACCACAAGTAGCCCCAAACAGTTTTCAAAGTTAATAGAAAGTAGCAAGCTTTCAAAAATACCACTTTACTCACCTATTTTCGATTTTTTTTTCATGTACAATAATTGTCGTTTGTATCAATCTGTCGAAAAGTAACATAAGCCACAGAAGCCTGTATGTAGGTTATGTCTAGGATTTTTTTGTAACTCTACTTTTGATGAAATTATTTCACAAAAATCGATCTTGCCTTTCAATTCGCCTATATGATCTCAAGTCACCCACATTGACGGTATTAGATATTTTTTAATGAATAGTTAGACGTCAAAAAACTGATTCGAAGCTGCAGCAACCACTTATAAAAAATAATGAATTTCTCCAAATCTTGGTTTTTTATGAGTTTTGTTATGGAACTTTTGAAGTACCCAATTTGAACTGGCCAAAAGTAACATTTTATACTCTACCGATGTGGAAATGAACACGTTCATTTATAACAGCAGCGAAATAAATTGACGATAAATTAATCTAAATATTGGTTTTCTGGCTGACATGCGGTTATACTCATATAAAATTTTGACGTGGAAAAGCCCTTCAATAACGTTAATAACTTATTTTCTGACAGTGATTAGTTACATGCAGTATAACAAATTGTATTTTTGCTATAAATTTCAACAGCAAACGACGGTTGCTCGTAGCGCTTGTACATATTTTTTTTACATGAAGGAATTCCCTTTATTGAATACCCAAAAGAAAAATGCGAAATCGATTCCGAAAGGGGTTACTTCCTAATTAACGAAACAATTAATCCTTGATTTAAATGAAACCCAAGGCCTACCCACCACTTATCGTCTTTAGTAAATCTATTAGGCCGATAAAATTCAGATTAGTCGTTTTGTTCTGCTGAAATAGTGACCCTTTAAATTTGGAGATAACACTCTGCTCATTCAGTTAGGACCCCTGAAGATAACTGATACATCCTTATTGGAGTTCCTTAATCGTTTAATCGTCCCCGATTTAGGACAAAGTTATACAAAGTAAATCGGAGATACTTTTTCTCAAATCTGGAATTGATTTGTGCACGTTTTAAGATCACAAAGGGAACCCGTCAAAGTAATAAATAGTACATTAAAGTAAGTGAATAAATTTGTTTACCCGCAAAGCTAGAAAATGTGACTATTATTTACACTTTAACAAGTTTGAAACGCCAATCGCGGTTCGAACTGTTGTTGTAGCGTTATAAAGCGGCACAAACTGTTGGCCAAAGAATTACATTCTCGAGACGTTCTTTTGTATTTTGTATTGTGATTTACATTCGTTGGGTTTCCTATAAATTGAACAGAATAGATCGAGTGTAAACGCCGTGATTGAAGGGCAGTCGAGACCCTCGTCAATCGTATTAGGTGGTATGACATTTTGTAAGATTCGCAAAGGAATGCATTAGGACTGTATTGTACTCTTCTGATATTGATTTTTTTCTGATAAAAAATTCGGCTAAAAGCTTTTATCACGTCTGTTATAAATTATAAACAGATTGAAAATTATTTATGTAAATTTTAACCTTCGGGCAAGAGTTGATATTTTAAAATTTGTTCTGCATATTAAGCAAGCAAAGCATTGCTGTACTGTACTCGGTTTTTGTTGGTTAAAACGCTACATTAAAGCACTTTCGTAGGCGTTTTTTGCTTTGCTATTTTCATAAACGACGTGTTTTTCAGTTACTTTCAAAACTGCCAAGTTTTAACAGCTGAAAGAACAGCTAAAATAAAAATGCGGGGCAATTCCTTTGTAAGTTTTTGTACTGGCGCTTTTTCAGTTCGAGGAAAAAGGGATACCTACAACAAACTTTTAAAGAGCTTTTCTTGATATTTAAGCTCATTTGGAAATTTAGCAATAACTTAGAAGTAGGTTTTAAGAACTAAATGATTCGAGGTTGTTTTTTAGTATTATGTACTTTGGTTTTTACCTCACTAGAGTTGCCGTTCTCTGCTTCCAAAGCCCTTTATTGTCTATGTCGTTTTCCTTTAGTCCCCTTTGGCCATGGTTGTTTCCATGTATGTTTCCCACCTCATAGCAGATCTACCTATTTTCCATTCACTCCTTGGAGACTCCTGCAGCACCTTGTGTGTAGCATCCTTATTTATTCTTTATTCTGTTCTAATTTATTTGTTTTCTCATCTTCGCTGTGAGTGTTCCAAATATCTTCTCAAATAATCAAATTCTAATTATAATATACCTTGTACAAGTGGACATATTTTAGCTTCATAGAGAACTATGTTTTCTACTACACTACGGAAGAACCTCTTGTTCATGTTCTGACTATCATAATAATTAATCGTAGTTGTCTTAATATATTTTTCACAAGGGCCATTTAAACTCCATATTTGCAAATTCAAAATTCAATGATTTTCTATAGTCCGACTTGTTATTATGGAAATAGTGTGGGTTTGAAATTATTCTATCAGTGTATATGTTACTGTTAATTTGATAAATCTGTTAATATGCATAACAACCGGTTATTTTACAAAATAAGCAATACCTATTAGTAGTTAATGTGATAAAATACAAGCAATTAATTATCTTAACCGGTTATTTTACATAACAACCAAACCCCCCTGGCTGAAGTGACAAATTTTAATACATATTTAGGAAATATTTTTTATGGGGGCTTGTGAAATAAACTTTCTACATGTTGGAATAGGACAAACTGTTGTAACAATTCGAATTACAGAGTATCCCATGCCTTTTGCAGCTGCATTTTGTCGATAGACATTTTGCCTTGCAGTTAGATCTCTTGAACCCTTGGCCGCTTCTGATTTACGATTTCCCAGCACACTTGCGAAGGGACACAATAACATCGGGAATTTCTTCCTGTGAAATGAAGGATCTCTTAACAAATGACAAACTGGTTCCTCGAATACTTTTGAGCCAATCATCCTTCTTTGGTACCAATCTTATACATCTCGCGATCAGCGTCCACCTGCAGAATAACTCCTAGAAAGTTCCTGGAGTCGCCCCTTCGACATCGTCGACATCAGAAACTCGAACTTTTACGGTATCTCCAATCTTGCCCCTTGGAATTTTTCTTTCGGACGTCTGTCTCATCTTCTTTGCCTGAGACTGCAATGCACTTCTGGCAACGTCTCTCTTCTTCTCAATATTGTTGATTTTATCAGCAATAATATACTCCCCTGAAAAGCCCTCCATAACGATATCTCCGTCTTCTACTTGTCCACTTTCCTCTTCTTCTACTACAGCACTCGACGAGGAGTCGATTAAGGCTTCAAGATCTTCTTCAGCTTCAAGATTTTTAATAGCATGACTAGAAAGTGATGATGTTGTAAGGCCAACTTTTGCTGGGGTCCCAAATATGACTTCATATGGGCTGCAATTTATGCCTTCATAAATTGCACAAACCTAAGATTCCAACTTGCAGAAACGCGAGATTTATCACTCTAACCAGAGGTTGCTGGATATTATTCATAATAACACGTTAATATGATTAATTTTTAGAAAACATGAATCGTTTATCAAATTTGCCAAAATTGTTGAAGTAAGCAAGTTTATTTCATTAAATAGGCAAACTAACCATTTTATAGTAAACAAAAATTATACAGGGTGTCCTATATCCTAAATGAGTAACTTGCTTATTTGTAAAGATAAAGAAATAGCTAAATAGGCAAAGCAGTATAGTTTAAATACTAGAAAGATAAAACAGCTATATTTACTTTCTACATGTTGAATGATGTCAGAACCTTCTCAGTAGGTCAAATACATCATCATCAAACTGCGTCCCTTCGGATGAATGTAAATTTGATTCAGTATCTGATTCAGAATCAAATTAATGCTTTGTTTATTTTGAAAAGTTCTTTGTTGTCGTTGGAATGTCGATAACACTTACAGGGTGGTTAGAAATTAAGGAAATGTGAAATAGTTAAAGTACTAGTTATTTAAAATAAATTAAAATTTTCTTAAGTAAAAGTTATTGTTAGCGTCGATAGACATTCGATATTGAATTTTTAGCATTGTATTTCAACGTTAATATTTTTCTCTTCAGCATGGGGTGGGCCTGGCGTAATCCAGGATTGATCCACGAGGATCTGCTCCATGTCAATTGATGATGATGATGATAATATGATTAAAGTATAGGAAGATATTAACACAAACCTATAGAACTGATTATAAGTTTATGGTATAAAAAGTATTTCGAATTGTATAAGAATGGGGAATACTATAATTCAGAAAATTTCTTAGAAATTTCAAAACAAGAATTAGAATTTCAAGGGGAAAATCATTAGAAACTGGTTATTACCTATCAGACATTTGGAAGTCTGCGATCACTACTAACTCCTCCCCCTCCACGCTTGGCCAATCGATCAGTATGTAAGTTCTCAGCCAGAATCAGCACAAAATCTGTATCCTGATGTACGAGTACATACATTTGATGCTGGAACCCTTATTTAAATCTGGCGCAGCGATATTTTCTCTTTCCAGAACAAATAACAATTTAGCTCCCAGTCATTTAAGAACTACAAAGAAATTATTAAAATTATTTCCACATATTAACTCTTCCCAAAAAGCTTGGGGAAAAACTCGGGGTAGAAATTTAACGTACAAGACAAAAGAGGCCAAGTTTGCAAGTCCATTCCCGTGTATTCCCACTCTAAATCAACAAAATAATTCGCAATAACAGCGTACTTGTTTTGAACTTTAGCTTGTTACATACATATATCAAAGACCTCCTGTGTGTGACAGGTCTGGCTTCTAAAGGCAGTAAGTTTACCGCACCCTACAACATGTGGTGAAGTTTTCACTCATTAGTAGAAATAAGAATCCCCTTGCTATTAATCTCTAGGCGAGGCCGTTAAACTGTTATTAGATAACTTATATGCACTGAGATATTGCTCTACTAAATTTCGTAATTTTACCACGCCGTGCCGCTGTATCTAAGATGGTTTGTTATTAACAGCAGTGAAAGTTATGTATTACAAGCTGCAAATGTGACCGTTAATATCCTGTGTATGAAAATTGCCCCTGTAATAATTAAGATTGGGCGAAATAAGTGCTTTGGGAAATATGGTGACACTTCCAAGGGCTTAGAAATTAGCTATGATATTTCGTGAAGATTTTATTTATTTACCTTTTAGTTACATCCTGAAATTTAAATTAGCAAGCTGGAATTGTTAATCGGACGTTCAAACCTGACAAGCAACTGTTAAAATATGAATGGCTTTCTTATAAGTTATTTGACCAAGAAAACTTGGGTTGTTTCAAATTATAAGCGAAAAACATAATATTTTAAACCCCAATATATGCAGAAGTTTGTTGGTTACACGAACAGAAGGTAGTAACTTTGTCAATTTATTGGAGCTCAGAATTCCAAATTAGTTCACACTAAACCAATTACAAACAGGTATTCGCTGTACACATTCTTTACATAATGTTCTTACTTTTAATTGCATAAAAGCACTGAAGTATGAAATTTATGAAATATTTCGTTGAGTTTCAGAGGATATCAAACCGATCGTGCATTCCTTCTAAAATTAAGATTTTTTGAGTCGAAGTAAACTTTTTGGGTGTATAATCTGCAGCAGGAAAAAACAGGAAATGGAAATTAAAAAGTTTTCCATTAGAAATTGATGTTACGATTTGCAGAATGTTACGCAGTTCCTTTACAGGAAAGTTTTCACAAAAATTTTGGGTTGGTTTTTCAACTACAGGTTTGACAAGTTGCATCCGGCAATCATTTTAGTTCATTTTATAATTTATTTGTTTATCGGTTATCATGGTAATGCAAATTTAGCTACCTAGAGAAGTAAGAACGTATTGGTAACCTTTGGAAAATTAATTCAGCGGCAATTAACGTCCAATTATTATAAATTAAATTAGTTGAGGTTTTGTTGACAATTTATGTCACCGAACTATGCCCAACAAAGTAAATATTACTTACCTCCCTTATTATGTAAGCAGCTATTGCACCCTCCCAAAGCACCAAAGCTTAATCCTTGATTCATCATTGGCTAGATTCAACAACTTACGAAACAGGAAACAGTTACGGCCTTGTTAAACGATCTCCTTTAATGTTATTTACGCTATTCGAGTTTCTGATTTTCCTGCAGTCATTATTTGCTTCATTTTCCTCGTCACGGATTTTACTACTTAAATACCTTAAGTAAACATTAGGGAACTAATCGATAATCAAAGCCACAAAAATATTACATGTGGATACTTAAGAAAGTAGGTAAGTCTGCCTTACCTCCCTTAATATGTAAATAACCATAAATTTCTTTCAAAGGTTATAGTTATCTTCAAATTTATTTTCATCACAACTGTTGAGGAGTGTTTAAAAATCCTGATTAATTCTAAAGAACTTTTAAAGATTAATTTGGTGCATTTGGTGGAGGCGCCAGCTATTATTTTCTCGGCAGGATATTGATAGGTAATTCTAAAATTTCCATTTTTGGATACTATCTGTTCTGTTATGATACTTAACAATGGTACGGTGTGCAGATCTTTCACAGTAGAAATAATCTATTTTTATATCCTGCAATAACAAACATTGCATATGTGACAAGTGTTTCTCGTAATTAACAAAACTTGATCACCAAACAGTTAATTAAATATGGTTGAGAAGTCCAAGGGATTAAAAGGTTTCAAATGTCTTGACTTGTCTGATCTGTCCATTACTTTGTCTGCGAGTTGATTAGGGGGCACTTTCCCTTTACAGCGCAGACGGTCTCAGGGCGAAACCCGAGTTGGGTGACCTACCCAGTCCGCATAAGCGGACGAAACAACCGGGTATGAAAGCGACTTATGAGGCCTTAATCCTCCATATTGCTGGCCCTACTCTCTCGCGGAATGTAAGTGCAGTTACCTTACCTTACCTTACATTCACTTTATCTCTATATTTGACACTAACTTTTTACGTTACTTGTTGCGCTCATGGTATTCACAGAACCCTTGGATGATTCAATTCAACCCATACCAGGGTATAGTCACTAAACTCTAATAAACTTTGGTCGGAGAAAAATATTTCTATATTTGACTGGCAAAACCCCAAAGTTAGATACCATTGGTCCAGAACAACTGTAGTATGACTTTATGTCCTTGTAATTTGCTTTCAAGCGATAGTGGAGATTTTGTCCAATCATTCAGTCATTTGCTTAAGTGTAAACTTATTTGTTTCCTCTGTAAAAATGTGTTCTTTCAATAACATTCTTCGGTCTAAGTGTAATCCTAGGTATTATGTTGAAGACCTTTGAGGAACCAAAAGACACAGGCAAAAATTAGCTGAACCACCCTTATACTCACCCCAGAACGACATGACCTACTTTGGTCTAAAGGTATCAAGAAATGTATAGGTATAAGTTTTTCTGTATTTTCCAAAGTTGAAATTATCTTCTATTTATTATTCTTAGAAAATGACGTATTCACCAGCACTAATTATTGCGTGAAAAATATGAATAATGGCCTTAATTGTGCTAATTGTTTGCTCCTACAATATCTTTGTAATAATCAAGGTGCACCCCAACAAGTTTGTTCTGAGAAACCTTTAACAGTTGACCTTTGCAATTAAATTCCAATTTATGATATATTCTTCTTTTTCTACGAAAGTCCCGTCCTTTAATGACATTATCGATACAGCCAAAGTCACATTTTTGGACAACCTGACCCTTTATACTAAAGAAACGAGTTCTCTCCAATTTATTGCCTTTTCTTCTTCTTCAGGTGCCATCTCCGAATCAGAGGTTTGATGCAGCTGCTCTGAGAAGCTTCCCAGATGTGTATTTAAACAATTTCCTCAGGTTGCGCAGCCACAAGCTTCTTCTCTTCCCTACATTTCTGCGGCATGCCATACATTTCTGCTCTTGTAACGTGTCCAAGATACTGTAGTTATGAGCTATTGATGGTATCTATAATCATCTTGCTTACCCATTCTTCGCAAAATTTCGCCGTTAATTCTTCAATGTACTCCTTCCACCTCTCTAGTTTTTGTTCTGTATTTGCAATAATGTTACCATTTTTATATAGAAGCGTGGAAGATCGTTTTCTTAGTTGAAGTTCAGCAAACGGTTTGACTTTTTTGAACAGATTAAACAAGTCTCATTTACTTTGGCGTTCTTCTATTTCATTACCCCAAACATTGTTTTTCGGAATATATTTTCTTTTCGCGTGCCTAATCTTTCTTCTAATTTCATAGTTAAGCTCTCTATATATTTCTACATATTCTTATTCCTATATAGTCTTCGTTGGTCTATCGTCTTCAAAATTATGTCATTCGTCCAGGTTTTTCTTTGAATTCTAGATTCTCTTAGCACATCTTTAGACGGATCTAATACGGATTGTTTTAAGTTGTTTCGTTGATTTCTAGGATTTTAATCTTCAGTCTATTCATTCCTTGTGCAAACGTATGTAGTTTACATGGTTGATACTTTGGACATTCCAAATAGAAATTCTCATCGCTCATCGTGTCTCTTCATCACTCTCTGTTCATTTAAGGATGTGTTTTTGTTCACTTGGCAGGGCTTTCGCGTGATGACGATCTGGGAAGCTTTGCAATTTCTTCCTCTGTGAAATCTTGCTTTCCGACGATCAGCAAAATTTTTCTCCTTTTGTTTGGATCACATGTTAACTTTTACCATGGAGATTAATAAGGTGGTTTTCCCTTTCCTTCCTCATCGCAAATATCTACCGTTTTAATATCATCTATTTCACGTCTGAGATTAACTGTGGTTTAACCGCTTCTATTTCCTTAACATGTGCTTATAATGACTAATATCAATGTTTCTACCCATGGATATGTTAGTTTTGGTCCGCCCGGACACCATCCATATCTGGCAGGCATTTCCCTATCCACCGCCTTACACAGGACTTGCTTTTTACAAAACGATATTATTTATGCTTTTTTGGTTTATGTATTGGGCTGGAGTTATCATTTTGTCATATTGACTTGCGGCACTTGCGTTTTGTTGCAAGATAATTTTATTTGTTTGGGGTGATTAGTGATTGATTGTCCGTAGATAGTTCCTGCTTGTATTTTATACTCGGGGTATGTTTTTGTTTCTGCATAGTTGACTTAAGGCTATAATTTTTGTTGCAGCGCATTTCCGATAATTAACCAAATAGCTCTCCTTGCAGTTCATTTCACATTTCACTGCTTTATACAGGGTGATTCAAAAGGTATGGTCCAAACTTAAGGGTGTGATTGGTGATGTTAAAATAAGCAAAAAGTGCCGATAAACCCATGTCTTATTTCCAACCGTTATCTAGTTACAGTGGTTTTACCGTTTTACTGCTTTTCAAGAACGCTCCAGTGTTAACGTTTGGGCTGGTATTATAGGCGATCATGTTATTGGACCATATGTATTATCACATCGGTTTAATGCTGTGCGAAGATCCATGTGGTATCAGTATGACGGGGCACCGTTGCACAATTCACATCAGATAAGGGTTTGGCTAAATATACACTTTTCACAGCGCTGCGCTGGTTTGGAAGAGGCGGTCCAGTAGTATGGCCGGCTTGTTCGCCTGACATTACTCCATTAGATTTTTACTTGTTGGGTGCATTAAAAGAAAATGTTTATGCAATGGAAATTAAAGACAGGGACCATTTAGTTAATAGAATAAATTAAGCTGTTG
This sequence comes from Melanotus villosus, assembly GCA_963082815.1. Lineage (NCBI taxonomy): Eukaryota > Metazoa > Arthropoda > Insecta > Coleoptera > Elateridae > Melanotus > Melanotus villosus. Next base: position 2,824,767 of record OY720420.1, on the reverse strand, counting down.
AAGATATTCGAAGACATCCTAAACGGTTGAGGAATGTTCGAAATTCTCTGCGTCGGCGTTGCCAACTTTGTATACAAGTGCAAACTGGACATTTTGAACATTTGTTGTGATACTTTTTAATTTTTCTTGTAATTGTATACGTTCTTTATTAATAATAAATTATCATAAATGTTGTTATAACTAGAAAACCATTGTGAATCGGACATGAATTTATTGGCATTTTTTACTTATTTTAACATCACCAATCACACCCTTAAGTTTGGACCATACCTTTTGAATCACCCTGTATTTAATTTTTTATGGCAAAAGCTTTTAGTATGTTCTTACCTTTGACGTCTGCTGCGTAGTGCGATTCTTTTTGCGCGGGCTTTCAGAAGCAACACTTGTCTTCATAAATAATTTTTATTTACATACTGCCGAAATGATGGAATGCTTTATGTTTTATACTGTAGTACAGAGAAGCATTTGTTTGTTCGTTAAAGAACCAATAAACGCGCCACAATTTTTAAAACCTCAAAATATGCTAAACTCGCCCGTATCTCTAAAACCCTCAGCTTGTACTGTTTTTCTTTAAACACTTGTACATTTCACAAGACTGCAATAAGTTATTCGGGCTTTCATTTTATTCAGCGAGCAAACTTACATGCTTCGTTTGGCATTGCTCCAAACGTTTAAACAAAGAACACCTTTACAACAGTCCGTTCCAAACTTCTTACAAGAATATATTCGATGTTTGTTGAAAAGGCATTTCCAGTAAAATTATTTGCCTTAAGCGTTAATCAATGCGAGTTAACTCCAAAACTTGCTTTTGCCAACGCTGTAGCAGTTATTATTTTCTCAGTCGTTATCAGAAAGAATGTTAGTTTCGGGTAACTGAACTTCGAAAAATACTTTAAGAATATCTATCTAATTGGGTTAATAGCCCTATTATAATACTCGTCCTTTATTAGCACGACTATATCAGTAAGAATTTAGGTCTCTAACTTTAAATAATGGAAGCAGAGGTTTCAACGTGTTAATGTTTCTTACAGATGGGAGCCGTGAACGTGCTAACGACAGAAAGGCAGTAAGAACGTTCCAAGCATAGTGCAAAACATTCTATTTCATTTCCTTCAAAGTAAGAATGCAGAAAGGCTTGCTTTGATCATAAAAGCTCGCCGGATCTTACCTTTTCAAAAGTATTTGCCATATCAGATCTGATTTGTTTAAAATTTTGGGAGATTTATTTAATTTTGTTAATAAAAATTGAGGTTAATATTTTGGAATTGGTGGAATAACCCGTTCAAACTGTCCGTGAATATATGTTTCGTTTCGGAAACTATCCGGGCGCTTTCTCGCTTGAAAATAAATTCGAAGCGATTCAAGTCATGACAAAAAGGAAAAACGGGAGTAAACAGCTACGTGATTCTCAGTACGTGGTTCTGATCCTTTTCGACTTTAAGCTATATAGCAGGATTCTGTTACGGGGTGGTAAATAGAGAAATAGCAGCATCCACTCGACTCTGGTGACTTCAGCTGAATTGTGAAACACTACCGGGCTCTGATAAAAGCAGCCACCCGACTAAGCTACTCTCTGTAAACCGCTTTTCCTTTATAAGGCTTCATACACATTCATTCTCTCTGTAAGTATTAAAGAACGAAGGATGAAATTGAGATTGCATTCGATTTGATTTTTAATGTTAATAACCTGGGGACAATTATTAAACCTTAATTGTTTCATTTGAAAAGTATTTCGTAATTTACTTTCACATTTCTTAATTTTTGTAAGATATACAGAATTCTTCATTAGCACGCGGCCTACGGTCTCGTGATTTTCATAAACATAATTATTTTATTAGCATTACAGTATAAAATGTTTTATCATCCTCTGAAGTGTTTATCCAATATTTAAAATGTCGTAAATAAAGGCGAGGTAAAATATGTAAAGACGTAGATGCAACATAATCTCAATCGTTTAGAGTCACCCACATATCTTTACTCTTTTACGCCTAAAACAAGTAAAAAATACGCTTGTCGAGCACTTTAAAATCTTTACTCTTTTAAAGAATTCCTACCAAAATTTTATTTAAGAAACCTGATACCATCACGTTAAAGGTAATTCAATATTTTGAACAACTGGCGGATATAAGGATGTAAAGTATAACCGTGAAATCGTTTCATCGCCTACCGTGCTTAGAAATACAAACCGTGTCCAATTCTTAAAGCTCAAAGAGCCAGAAAATGTTTAACCGCTATGGCTACAAGGTTGAGAATTTACCTCGAAATGTAGCAGCTTGCATTTATTATTTAATAACGGCAAACAAAACCACGTCAGGATCTTATTATAAAACCGTGTTGCACGTAATAACACTCCCGCTCGCCGGATTTTGGTCTACGTTGCTTTCAGGAAAAAGTCAAGCCTGAAAAAAGTAAATAACAGTGGAATGTAAACTTTATTTGGTAAAATAAACATTCAAAGGAAAAATATACAAAAGATATATCGCATTTCATGCAGGCAACAAGCAAAAAAATCTGAAAACGAGTTATAAAAGTCACATTTGTTTGCTTTTTTTTGTTTGCTGTGAAAATCAAGAAGACAATTAAAATTTAATTATCAACAAGTTTCCTTTAAAAATATTAAATAGTAATTTAGCTTTTATTTTTCTTGTTTAATTTCACACCGTGGATTTCCAGAACACTCATAAATCACGCGCCCTTCCGACCACAAAACTTAAGATCTAAGTAGGCTTAGGAAATACCAACTTTAAGACTTCATGAAAGGCTTTCAGCAAATGAATTTTTAAATAAAAATAGGATAAGTAAAATAAATAATTAAAAATCCTCTTTTTTTAGATGAGCTTCAGAAAATAATCTGAAAGCTGAAAATTCTAAAAATAATCTGAAAGTTGAAACAACGCAAAGAACACGGAATGACGTTTTACAAAGTAATCCTCCTAAAAAGCTTATTAAATCTAAAAATTGTTTATGAAACAAAATACAGCGCCCACTTACGAAAATCATCATATTTAATCCGAAATTTGAATTTTAATTAGGTATCTGTTCGATTCATAATTACAAAAATTTTGTTGATGTAAATTAAGGCCAACAAGGCAGGCAAAGAATATCCATGGGGATTATAATAAAAAATCCACGGTTTTCCAACCTTAAATTCACGCCCTTATTTATAAATAAACTGCTCAAATGAACTTTTGAATAAAACTAACATGGCCAACTCGATCGACTTGAGAATTGCATATTGTATGTTTCAAGATTGCAGCTGCATTCTGCAGAAAAATAATTTGCAATTTATGGGCATGCTGTATAAATCTGGAGTAATTAGAGCAATCTCATTTTTGAAATGTGGTTACTTATTTCACAAACAAGCAGCAAGATACAACTACATTAATCACTGTTACTTAATCATGTTTCACTATTACATCGTGTTAAAGCGTGCTGCCTCTTTTACAGTTCATTGTACTAATCCTTTGTTTAGTGGAGTCTTTTGTTAAGGAGATTTCCTATTATAAACGTTGAACTGCTTTTAACTTATAATATTCATTGAAAGTGAATATCTTAACGTTGTTATATTGTAGTTGTACGCTTACGACAAATTTGTATGGCATCTTTTGTAGAAGCACGCGCGACTTCGAGCTTTGTTTACAAACTCGAAATAGAATTTCGCTTACTTTCACTCAGGAAATTATGGAATATTAGATTTATACCGACAATTTCATATAAGCGTGCATGTGGAGCTTTAACAACCCAGTTGTACGAGTAAAATGGAGTAAAGCTTGACAGTTTTAAATACCTGACAGCTAAATAATTGAATGAGTTTCCTTGAATTTCCACGAATTATTTAAATTAAACATACAACTAAGTTTGAAGATGTGTATTTTGGCAAAAACTACTAGTAACGAAAATTAAACGACACAGACAACCTTTTTTATTTTTTTATTACTCCTCTTCGTTTACAATTTGTCCACTTTGAATAATAGTGGAGTACGGGGCGGGGCGGGCGGTTGTGGTTTCTATTTTATTTTATTTATTTTTGAAATGATGTATTTATATTTACAAAGCACATTCGACCAACTTATCAAGAAATAACGTTCATTCCATCAAGTTAGAATAACGTGTAACCTCGACCGGGCCAAACCTTGATACAAACGTTAATTCGCACATCACCTATGGAAGCAAAACAGGCACATATTACTACATTTCGCAGTATAGGTTCAGATAGTGTTACTTACAAGGGAGAGGGAATCCCTCTACTATTGGAATATGACTAGACTAGGCGGCACCAAGCAGTTAAGCATATCCGCCCCCCTGACATCTGAAGGTTGTCAGGGACGTCTTTAGGAGGGAATCCCTCTGTGGAATCCCACGTTGCATCTAGTAGATGATGGGTGCACCTTCAGTTACTTATAAACATGAGATCAGGCAGAAATGCGCCGCAAGCCAACTATGACGGAACATATTCAACCAATGGGAGATCCACCCATGTCGATGTTCCATCCATCTTAGATGTCTAGGTCTAGGAAGTCAACGCAACAAAGAAGATGCGGAGACGGGCCTACCTGTTCACCCCGGGGGGGCTATCCCGGGAGTCACTGCACTGCTTAAATGCAGCCAGGTCAAGGATCCTTGGTAATAACGCCGAATTATCAAGTTCCTAGACAAATAGCCAGCTAATGAGTCCCGAAGCTTCAATATGCTCACACAAAGTGCCCCAAGCCTCAATGCTTGTCCACAGCAATAACAATAATAGCAACAGTAACAACAACAACAACAGTAACAGATACCTTATCTGATCGGACACACAATTACATAATTACCGACCAGCTTCTTACCTTTGCGTTACTAGTTATCCAGAAATGCACCACTAATTCACATGCTACATACCATACACAAACGTGGGGCTTCTTGTATTAGTTAACACATCTGTACATCAACGCGTCTCGTGACCGACTCTCCCTTTCTTAAATTCTGACCTGTGTCGGAGCCCATAACTATGACTAATCCTCCTTTTTTAAAAGCTCTGGTTCGGGTTTAAAAAACAAGCGGTCTTTGTTTCAAAAAATCTAGTTCTTACGTCATCGCCGCCAAAAGCACATACCTACAACAATAAGTAATTAGTATAACTAGTACAGTAATATACCTGCATACAACAATAACTTGCAGGAGGTGCTTCCAATAAAGACTCTTCTATCTTATAAAAATATGTAACGGCATTATAGAATAATTTAACTAAATGAAGGTTTTCTTACGTAACTAAATAAATCTGTTCATTAGGTCATTAGGCTTGAAACATTTTAGTCGTTGCACTTCACCAATGTTTTCAAACGAATCTCTCACGGGCATATTCGGATGCACTACAGTTCTGGCACTAAATCTCTTAGTTTTTTCCTGGATAGACGACATTTGTAGGTCTGTTGCAATTAGGTAGTTAGGGACATACCATCGTCAATTAGTTATTGTTCTCAAAGCGCTGTAAGATTTCAAGGTTTGAATTATTGACTGTGCCCCATAGATGTATCCAGTATGTCCATACAGGTTTCACCATAGTTTTGAACAGCAGTAGTTTATTTTCAGTTGATAACTGTAATTGTCTTCCAATCATCTAAGTTGTTTCCTTTTTGTGAATATATGTTTCTACCTGGTTAAGCGTCTATCCATCTGCATTCCCAGGTACTTTGTATCATCCGCCTGATTCAACTGACAACCGTTTAATGTGACTGAAGGAGAAGTGTTTTTATTTAACGTAAATGTCTCAAGTACATGTATGATTTCGATTCATTCGCTTTGATCTTTCATTTAGTTAGTCAGGTTTCTAATTTATTCAAATGTTGTTGGATATCTCGTGACGCAATAGTAGGATTACCACCCATTGCTAATATTTCAGTATCATCTGCGTACATGGCAACTGTAGTTTTGTTGGTTGTTGACAGGTCTGAGGTGTACAGAAGATACAGGATAAGTCCTAAAACATTCCGTTGTGGAACGCCGGATTTAATCGGTACCAAGTCAGTATGTTCGTCTTGATATTTCACGAGGAGAAATGGTTCTCATGGGAGATTTTGTTTAGTTTAAACAGAAGCCCTTCGTGCCAAACCTTGTGTTGTAAAATGTCGCCGTAGAGTATAGTTTTTTGTTCAAATGCGTTGTTGATTATATTAACTATCTGATGTACTGGTTCGATAGTCCCCTGTTATTTTCTAAAATCAAATTGGTGATTAGGGATCAGTTTCGTTCGTTTCAGAAATATGTTTTCAAACACTTTTGAAAAAACTGGCAGCAAACTTATTGGACAATAAGACGTCGTTTCACTTGGATTCTTTCCTGGTTTTAGTAATATAATAATTTACGCAACTTTCCACTGACTAGGGTCGTATGCAAGCCTCAGTACTGTGTTGAAGGCCATATAGCTTTCAATCCTTTAGTTGTCAGTTCTTGCAAAACTTTGCCAGTGATTAAAGCAAACCCTGGTGCTTTGTTGGGGTTGATGTTTTGTAGGATCTTTAACTTCAGTAAAACTAATATTTTGTATTGGGAGGTCCATTTGGTATGGCACATTAAGATATTTTTGAATTTCTTTGTTCGTGTTGCACTGCATCTATATTGTGTGGTTGTGAAACGTTTGTTAGATAGTTTGCAAATACTGTGGTCTTCTCTTTGTTGCTTTTTACCCATTTACCATTGTGATCTCTTAAGTTTTCTTGTAGATTTTCATAGAGAAAACTGTTGCTTCTGATGGTAACCGGTAACTGAAGTATTTCCGAATTTATTGTTTTGTTATTTGTATTAGTAGCTGTTTTAACTCTTTTACTGCTTTGTTGAATTTCTTCCTAACATTTTCACTTCTTGTATTCTGCCATTTTTTTCCTATGCTTTCTTTTTTCATAAATTTTTGTTTCATTAATATAGAGGAATTTGCTTGAAAGGTAACACGATTGTGATTAAGTGTTGCAAACCAAGCTCCATTCTGTATTCCTCTGGTGAGATCGTTTACGACAAGATCGAGTTTTTCTGGAGTTTTCAGTAATACATCCAAATTAATTCGCTCATCTGTTGCTGATCTGTATACTTCCCAATTTGTTTTTTTGCTGTATAGGGTTGGTTGTTTTGATTTTCTAATACATAGGAGCACAGTGTTATTATAACTGGTGAGTGATCGGATGATAAGTTAAAGCAACATTGTGCTTTCAATTGTTTTGTGTTAATTCCTTTTGTAATTCCAAAATCTAATAAATCAGGAATTTTTCTCCTGTCAGTCGGCCAGTAGGTGGGTTCGCCTGTTGATATTACAGTTAGATTGTTTGCTCTTACAGCAGCACATATGTAATTGTCTACCCTTCGCTGTTGTTACCTGTGAACCCCAGTTTTAATGTTTAGCATTCCAGTCTCCTCCGGTGAATTTATTTCCAAGGACATTAAAATAATCTTGGTAGTGCTCCTTTCTGTCGCTGTATTTTGGCGACCCGTAAACTGCTCTCATGTTAAATTTTTCCATGTGATCCTCTAGGGCCACGGTTGTTGCTTGTAAGTGTTCCGTGCTATGATTTTGTAACTCGTGGTGTTTAATACCTTCTGTAACAATAATAAATTGCTGTTCCTCCATGTGCATCTCCATCAGGATGTCTAGCATTGTATATCTGGTATCTTGGTATTTGTAAATGAACTTTGAGGGTGAGCAGTACATTTACGCCATTGATTTGTAAAAATTGCGCATATCGAGTTCTGATGGGTGTCGGTTTATTCCTTAGTTGTGGATATAATCTTTGCTGCAATTGCTTGTGCATAATACATCTTTTATAGTTCGCTGGATGACTTCCGTTACAGTTAACACATTGAACTTCCTCGTTTTTATTTTTCTGGGATAATCTGTCGTTAAGTATTGGAACGTGGGCTTTTGTTACAAAACATGCATTCAAGTTTGAAACAAATTATATTTTGTATTATGGCAAAGCTACTCTTTACACAAACAGAACGATATACATTCAAATGTCCATCATAACAAAATTTTTAATAAGTCTATTCTCATTTTACACATATCAAAATATTTTTGATCGAATATTTCATGGAAACTATTCAGCTAAGCAAGCACCCAAGTTTAAAAAAATATGTTTGTATTTGCGTAAAACTACTTGTTACGCAGATACAACGACGTAAATTCCAATCTCGATCGGAGCAAAATTTTTAATATACGTCATTTCTCACCTTACGCAAACACAACGACATAGATTCAAATCCCTAGCGTAATAAAATTTTTCAATAATTCCCAGCAAGAAAAATAAAACTTGCGAAAATGACCAAAGTAGCAGAAACCTTAAGAAAAACATCGTCGATGCTGCTGATGCCGTCAAAAATCCAAAGTAAGGTGATTTGTAAATTATACGAAACCTTAATGAGTTGCAAAGGCCTTACATAAGCAATAAAAAAAGGTTCAATATAGCCCTTTTTGTAGCACTTTATACTTTGAAAGTGTAGATCTGAACGGATATGTACCACAGTTAAAAGTTGTTTGGAAGCGTCGGTGATTTATGTGCAATAAAGCCTTGAGGCTTTTAGAATTCAGCAAGATTAATGAGGGAATGGTACAGGTCGCGATATATAAGTGTAGACCTCTTTTATTGTAATAGGTAGGCGCTGGAAATTCTGGTCTCTTGTAAGATTGATAAAGAAATTATCCTAGTTTAGGGTGGAATCGTACAACTTTGTTTGTTAAACCTTCCCTGTTTTAGGTTAATATCTGAAATTCGGCGCATATTTAATAAATGTTTAAAAATCTAAATCAGGAATCTTTAATTTTGGAAATTCTTCCTTTCTAGAATAATTAGTAAAACTACTTATTTAAATTTCCTTGTTTATTTAGTACTGTAAAAGTATTATATTTACGTAATCGTCCCCCTTCATGGAAGTTAAGGAACACGTAATCACCTTGGAGATCTATAAGGTCGTGAATTTTTTGTTGTTCTTTAGGATCTTGACCTTGCCCTAAAATAGTTTTTCCAACACCAGTTTGATAACTTCCAGTCACGATATCATTTTGCTCGTATTTGAGAAACACATGCTGATTTAAGGTTTGTTTTTGTTGTCATAATACTGAGGAGGTGAATATTAATTTACCTCCCTAGGGAGGTACGTAACAACTGTTTATGAAGCTAAACTTTGTAATAAATTAATTTAATAACGGTTAGTATTAAGTTGTTATATCAGAGATCTGATCTTGCTGAAGGCATTCACCAAATCAAACGATTTACTTAACAAGCAATAGTTAAAGGGTTGTTAGAAAATCTTTTTTCAATTTAATTGTTTATGGTTTGTATTTCCAGATTTGGAAAATCACATTTTATCAATTTGTTTTCCACATGTTCTCCTTTTTAACGGCTTTCAACAGTCTGAGCTACACACTAATTGAAAATTAGCCTTTGTTACTTTTTTATAAGCAAATGTATGCAAACTAAAAGTGTAAATCTTCCTTTATTAACTATGTTTGACACAGTACTGAAAATTTATTCGTAGAAATTTCACAGTCAACCACAGTTTTATAACTCGTGCATCAATCAAAGCTTGTGACTCCTGCTTACCCTGTCCTTACATGTGCAAACTATGCAAACTGCAATCTCGGTAGTTACCAAGGGTATCTATTTGTTAAACAAACTGACTGATGCTGTAAGCATCATCTTACCTTATTGACGCTACTAAATGGATTATACGATATTAACATCCGCCACCTGCAGTATGTTCAATATTAAGATGACTCTAATGTGTCTTGAGCTTTAAAAATTTTCATGTATTACTTAAATTTTGCAGTTTTGGTTTGCACAGTTTCGTGTATAAATTCGTGTGTGAACTTCTTCGCCCATAAAGGCCGAGTTTTCTTTAATTTCTTTCAAAAGGATTCCGCCCTTTGCGTGATTAACAGGTTTACTAAATTGTTAAGATCTCTTCTTGTTTTACGAATTGGACAAAATTTTGAATTATTCAAAGTATAACACGGTCTACACCAAGTTGACGTTCTGTTAGTTCTAACTAGGCCGGCCTGTGCAATATTGGAAAAGAAATATCGAAAATATCGATTTCAAAAGGTATCGATACTATTGATTCGATATATTGACTAAATATCGAATTAATCGATATATCGACTAAATCCATACTGATTTAATACTGCAATAAATTAATGTATTGATTCACTAAATACTTCTGATATCAATAAGAGAAGTAGTCTCACAGATGCTTTAATCTGATAGTTTCCTTACGAAATGTGGAATTCTGACATTATCTCATAAATGAAACAACCTTAAAATATCGATTAGATCGATATATTGCCAATAATTAAATCGATATTTTTAGGATCCCAGATCGATATTTGATATATTGATACATCAATATGTATATCGATAAATCTAGTTCTAACCCTTACCGTGTAAGATACAATCGTCCATTCATTTTAACTTCTGCATTCGTCTTATAATTCAGAATATAGGTACTTACATACTTATGTATTGTGTTCTTATATAAATAGATGTGCATACAAGCCATGTATTTTCAGAGACTGTTTAAGAATAAAGAATTTGGAATATATTTTGAAAAGTCTGTACATATTTGGAAAGTCGTGTAAGTATTAGTGGGTGCTGATATTATTCTATATACAGAATCGCCACAATTCTTTAACATACCTTGATTAAGGCATATGTTGCTTCTATTTACAACGAAAGTCGTCATTAGAGAGATCTTCAGATTTTTTATTTAGAATGGTAATTTCTTCTTTCGCTGTCGTACTCTATTCTTTCCAATTATTGCTCTGGCTTCATAGACCCTTTTCGTTGTTCTATCGTCTGCCATTCGGAATATATGCCCTAGGCATCCTAGTTACGTTAGCGTATCTACCTAGCCATGAAACAAAAACGATGAAGATGTCAAACCAATTATTACAAAACAGCTGTGACATTTAGAAGTGCACGTGCTAAGTTGTATTTAATTTGTGCGGTTTATAGAGATTTGGGGAGGTTTACTTCTTGAAAAAATGAGTGAAATTAAGGTGGAACATTGAAGGTCATAAAGTTCCTGACAAAATATAATCAATGACTGTAAAACAGCACCTCAGGGGAAAGCGTTTTGCATCTGATGAAGCAGCCAAAGAAACTGTTGAACAATATTTTGCACAGTTGCCAAAGGAATTTCTTTTTGAGGGCATGGGACAATTGGAAAAAGTTGCAATAAATGTACATACAAGTTTTGAAGGGACGTAGAAAAATAAAAGGTTGTTAATGTGATACGTGTTTTCTTTTCATGGCTAGGCAGATATATTATCACTTAATTAATATTTGATTGATCTCTGAATCGAATTTTGTCTCTCCTCGTTAAACCTTCAGTCGCCCTAAGGAACCTCATTTCCGCCATGGTAATCCTGGATTTATGTTTATTCGTCAATGTCCACGATTCACTACCGTATGTCCGTATATCAGTATATCAAAGTCGGAATCCCTATTTTTTTAAACACTGACATTTTGACTTCTTTTGGTAATTCTGTTTTCCAGATGAATGCACTTTTTGTAGCGTTGAATAATCTTCCTGTGACTCCTACTCTCTAATTTGTTTCATTGTCTAGTTTTCAATTATTACTGATATTAACTTCTAAATATTTAAGCCTGTTCTAATGGTTTTCCTTCTAAGTTGATGTTGTGCTTCTTCTCTTCTGTATCTACGAACCTGGTTTTTGTTTTTCCAGTATTAATGGTCATGTTTCTTTTGTGTAGTTCCTGTCTATATACTTTTAAATTGTGTTGTAGATCTTTTTCGGATTTTGCTATTATAACCACAGCATTTGCAAATGTTAGTTCCGAAACTCTTGCTTTTTCCCCTTTTCAGTACCCTAGTCCTTTTTTTCACTTTTTCGGTATGTGGCATCTATAACTAGCGTGAAGAGTAGTGGTCTAAACACGCAGACTTGTCGATATCCCGTTCTCGTCTCAAATTCTGAAGAGTCTAAGAGTTTTTGTTTCTTGTACTGTTCTGTTTGCAGTCTTTTTGTATACAGCTTTTATTATGTATGTTAATGTATCCTCCACCCCTCTATCCTTTAAACACTTCCAAATATCTTCCCTTTTGATCATGTCGAAAGCATTTGCTAGGTCTACGAAACATAGGTGTACTTGCCTTCCTTTACTTATTGCTTTCTCCATTATTTGCCTTATTGCAAATATGAGGTCGCCACGAAATATTAACTACAATAATAGGTAGGTTTATTGTCATTTTTAGATCTTCTAAATGCCTTCGATGCCTTAAGTACCTATATAATATATAATTTTCTCGCCGGTTAATAGGTTGTTTGTTTTTTACTTTTATTTTCTTGATAATTGGCAAACACTGAAAAAATTAAATAAATTTATTATACATACGAGGTAGCGACCAAATATTCCTGGCCTAACCCGCTTGCAGTTGTTTGAGAAATAAAAAAATCTGTTCATTTTTCAACATAATCACCCTTTACTTCAACACACTTTACATCTTTTAATAAGCAGCTCTATACCCTTATAAAAATACTTTGGAGTTTTGTCTTCAAAATACTGAAAAACCGCCGCCATCACTTCGTTATCATTGGCAAATTTCTTTCTCCGTAAATCCTGCTTAAGTTTATTTTGACCAAGTTTTTACAGTTGATAACGATGGTCCACTGTCATCGTAAACTGCATTCATCCTTTGTTTAATTTGATCTGACATCAAACCTTCTTTAGTGAGAAACTTAATCACTGCGCGGTACTCTAGTTTTTCCATTTTTGAAAAATACTCCACTTGTTGTCGGTCTACTGACAGCTACTTGGAAACAACGCAATGGAAACAAATGAAAATTTATGTGGAGTCTGAGGAACAATGTAGCCTACTATTACTTATATTATTTTGCATTTCACTCTTCTAGAAGTAGGTCGGGCCAGGAACATTTGGTCGCTACCTCGTATATGTTTTTAAGGGGGATTAATATATCCGAAACGTTAAGAATTTTGAAGCTTTATTCTATTATGTTTCCAATTTTCTTATAAAAAAAGAATAAATAATTAGTTAATGAGCACCTTCAAGTTGGAATATTCAGATGGGCACAACTTGTAAATTCTTCCCATTTAAAATTTTTGACGAAGTGGTTATGGAAGTTAGGGAGATGAAACCAGTGACTTACTTTTTATGCTGCTAATAAGTCGCCTTCAAAGTATTATTGACGTGTCTCGGGGTCTTCTTGAAGATGTTTATACTAGAAGTGGGAAAGAGACCTCGAAGCTCGAAATCTAGCCGAAGATTGCATTTAATCTTTCTTCGTTCTCCCCGATACAGCATTAAAACTCGACAAAGGTTCAAAACTCGGTAAAGCTCGAAGCTAAGGATAAACTCGAGGTTCGGTAAAGCTCACAGCTCTGTATCCAAGCCGAGCCTAGAATTTTTGACATCTTCTTCAAGCCGAGGCGAGCATGTTTCAAATGTTTTCTGAGCCGAATCGAGCAGAGTTTAAAAAAAAAACAAAAAATTTCTAACTCTAGGCAAAAAATTTTCATATGTAATATACCAAGGGACAGGTATATTGCCGGAAATTTTTTCGAACCGCTCATGCCCGGGGGTTTGTTGCGAGAGAACTTCACGAGGGCGTAGCCCGAGGGAAGTTTTGACCAACAAACAGAGGGCTGAGCGGCGAGGCAAAATTTCCAGGCAATACACCTGTCCCGAGGTGTATCCGGCAGAGAATCGCCTTAAATTTTTTACTACAAAAACAAGAATAATTTAATTTTATTGTTAATTATAACAATTGTAGAACATGAAAATTTGATAAATCAATAATATAATAATACATACATTCTTTAAAAAATTATTCAACTAAATTTGACAGATGTCATACTTGACAGATTTTCACTTTTTCCCTAGGGAGATTTTTTTGGGAAAATTTCCGTTTATTTCAATTGTGATTGGTTGTTACTCAAAAAATTCAACGATATGATTGACTAATGTTACTCATTTGACATACGAAGGCGATTCTCAAATGAATCCAAGTCATAGAATTTCATACCATATTTTATCATTTCGAACTGCAAAATTTGGGTAACAAAAATCTACAAAAGTGAGAAAATTCTTTAAAATAAAAAACTAATAATTGATGATGAGTTGTTGATTATGCCTAAAACGGAGCTGTGGTTTGGGTCATGTTCGATAACCTGTAAAACTACAAAATTTATTAAAATCCTAATCTTGTGAACCTCATAGCTTCTGTGATTTTGAGTCATCTTATTTTACTGTTGTAATTTGGTGAAGCGAATATCTTTAGAAACTTACTCGAACCAATTTTGCCAAACAAGGCAAAATACGTATTTGGCTTTAAAACACTGACGTAGTTTTTTCGGATAATGTAGTTTTTGATTACCTGTTGATGATACAATTTAACGCAGAACTAGATTATCGGTTTGTAATAAAGCTTTGTCAAAATAAGGCAGATATATTTTTACGACCAAAAAGTTCACCATTAATTCAAAACTTTTCGAAAAAGCTCAGCGCTCGAACAACAGCTGTGTAACAGGTCCGTTATATTTTAAAACGTCAGATCTTTCCGTTCGATGCGAACGAAGGGTTAACCTAGTTATCAAGGAGGACGTTTTAAAGGTGAAGACGACGTTTAATTAAATTAGAAATTTTAAATGCTTTAGGCACTTCGCACAGATTCGTCCCTTTTATTTTCTTACTTTATGGAGGAAAAGTTGTCGAGTTGAGTTTATTCGGTGTAGCGGGAAATGTTCCGGCAATGTTCGTGCCATTGGGCTTGTGACCTAACGATCCCAGGGTCACAAATACTCGGCCCGGTTCAAAGGGCGCACCGGCCGTACGAAACGACCGGATCCGACTATTTCTGTGATGTATTGTTTTCTTGTCTGGAGCTTTTATACTTTATCATGATTTGGCCTTTTGGATATATCGTAAACTTCTACTGGATAAAATTTCTTAGTAATGTTGGTAATATCCGATTTGATTCAACCGTTACGAAATGCTATTCGCGTTATCGCCCCCCTGTTATTTTTCGGCGACAGATTTGTTTGATGTTTTGTTTATTTTCGTGTCATTAACTAAACATTATGCTTCGTATAACTCGAAATCTGTGATAAACCTTTTCACAAATGAAATCACTACGCTTGCAAATCATCGATAATCTATGTTAATGGGGCGCTTTTACCTTTAACGCATTCCAAATTCTCCCTTTTATTTTCACTACCGAGCTTTGTGACAGATTACTAACTAAAGTAAAGAAATTTAATCCGGAAAGTAAAATCGTAAATTAATCCCTCATAAACATACCCAAATTTCGAACGATCAGCTGGAAACCCTTTTTCCGATAGGGACGAGCAGAATTAGACACATAACTCATTGGGTTTCATCGTCCTTTCCGAATTTAACCTCGTCTTTTGCTAAAGAAAGATTTAAAAGAGTAGGCCTTAAAAAATAATTGAAAATTTATAAACTCCGAAAATAAATTCAGACCCTTTGTAGGTAATTTTTAAGGAAACATCTTGGAGAATCAATTTTGTTCGGCAGTATAGGAATATATAAATTCAGTACAAGCTGAGATGCCTTAGAGAAAATGAAGAAGTGTGGTTAGGACGGGAAAAGAAAGGTTCACGCCAATATGAAAGCCGTCAAAATGAGCAGGGTCAACAGGAGCACATCAATTCAGCACGATAAAAAATAGCATCTGGGAAAATAAACCGTCGATGATAATGTTTTACATTATAAAAATTTTTTAGGCAAAACGAATCTGAATTTGCAATTTTTCTTCAGCTTTTTTAAACACGTAAAATGTCTAAAATAATTACATACAAGGCCGAAGACCGAAGATTGAATTTCTTGCCTTTGTGCATGTATAAATATTTACACGGCGAGTTTAAACATGAATAAGATCAGAGGTTAAATAAAAATTCTTCGGCGTTTCATCCATTTATTTACAACCTGTTTCGTTATTGCTCCCACCTGAACTTTATTTACCTCAAAGCTGACTTTGCTGTTTTGAAAATAGAAAATATAGTGGGCACCTGGGTACTCGAGCAGTCTGGAAAACAACTTTTCAAAGAGATGCAAGTTCAGTGCCTCCCCGTCAACACTTTCTTTAGGGCTTAGCTTAGTAACAAACAACAAAGGATGGTAAAATCCTTAGATTTTAACAAAAATGATCTAAAGTAGAAGAAAAAAGTAATCAAAGAAACAACAGAACTTTTTTACAGATTTTTATAAAGGGCTGTAAATTGACTTTCGAATCAGGATTAAACTAGAAAATTTTAAAGTATCTAAAAAATCGGATTAAATTAAGAGAAAATAAAACTGGAGGTTAAATTTACTACCTTAACCAAACCTTTTGTAATAAAATCTTAAACTTTAGGCCTTTCATAACCTGAAACATTTCAAGCTCGCTTTTTACTTGTAATAAAACAGAAAAGTGCGAATTTTATAAAAGAACGAAACAGATATTCGATCTCCGAAAGCCAAAGAAAGCTAAATGATTGAAGATAGTATTTTAAAATTAAATTTGGTACAAATTTAAAATACAGACGAAACTTGCCAAAATTAAATTTTATCCTTTATCTCACCTTCACCAACAACTGAAAAAAAAAACCTAAACTACTGAACCATCTAGCTAAAAATGTAAAAAAACGTTGGAACAAAACTATCTGCCCTGACAGAAGAATTGATATAACTGATTAGTTTTGGAATTTAAATAAACACGACGAGAAAATGTTTTTTCTTTGGATGTGTAATTTCCAGTGACGTAAAAGAAAGACTGCCATGAAAGTTGACGTAGAACGTCCAACAATAAGTGCTATATATTAAGGTTTGTAAAACGTTCTTCTTAACGACACTGGATTACAATAAATAAACAACGATAGCATTTTTGAAAGTACGACAAAAATAGAAGTCCTGTTACTTCTAAAAGGCACAAGATTGGGAGTGAGTGCTCCAAACAAGAAACATCATAATATAATTATTTAGCATGTTGAAGCATTCATATATCGACGTAGATATTTACCCAGCGATGGATCTATTCAGTCTTTGTTTGAGGACTTTAATTCTCTCAAAAAATCCGAATTTTTGTTCATATGCCCTATACTCTTCCATTTTAAGGATACATTGCGAACATATCAGTTTATATGAGCATTCAAAAGATAACTTACTTTACTTAGTCGATCCTCTTCTACAGTGAGGTTTTGAGGTTTGATAGAGAACTTGCCTTCCTATATCGTGTTAACTTATAAATATGTTCCTATTGCAAGCCTTTCTCGGCCAGGGTATCTTGCCATTTAACTCACGATTTTTCTTTGAATATTTTCCCTTCTCTTCTAGCTACCCACGCCAATCGGAGATATCTTGTATCTGGCATTCTTATAACGTAAGTCCGTTTCTTTAATTTCTTTATGGCTGTTCTAATTGTTTGGTACTCTGTCTCTTATTGTTTTATGCTTCACTTTTCTTAAGTAGCACATATGTATCTACTGCTTGTGATACTTATTACCCAAAGCCCCAAGTTTCTGATCTAATACATAAAGGTTCCCACAGACTAGCATACATGTACGTCAGACATGTATGTCGTACATGTGTGACGTACATGTATGACAATAGGGTTTACCCACAGACCTACACACTAGCTTGTCAAACAAGTTAGTTTGGAAGTGCGCGGTGAGCAATGATGACGATTACATTCTATTAGCAGCGGCGTACGCTGCTTTAATTAAAAAGAAAAGTAATAAATTAGTTCAACAGTCAGAAATTCGAACAAAATGGGAATGGCTTTTAAAATGCTCAGAATATACCCATATTAATCTTCTAGAAGAATTACGCTTAGAACCTTATGATTGGCGAAATTATCTGAGGATGGATGAAGAAAGTTACGTCACGCTATTAGCGTTAGTGTCTCCAGTAATTGAAAAAGGGGATACGATTTTGAGTGCTGCTATATCACCACAGAAGCGATTAACAGCCACATTTCGCTATTTAGCCACTGCTGGAAGAAATTATGAAGATTTAAAGTTTGTGTTAAAATTGTGAAACCGGCGGAAAACAAACTAAATACGCGAGACACTGTACTCAAAATGTATGCGAATGAAGCGTGATACTTGGCCACATACCGATAATCTTGTATGCAAGTTCATGCTTGCGCGTTGATGAATTCCGGCCAAATCAGAAAACTTGTGCGACGCACATGTTTGCGATTTTTTGACCACACACTGGCAAACATCAACGCGCGAGCATGTATGGCATACATGTATGACGCACATGTATGCTAGTCTGTGGACACCTTAAGGGTGGATATGTATACAGTGCAATAGACAGTTCGCTTCGTTACTTATTTAACTTCTTTCTAAGAAAGGTCTATTAATTGACTAATAAAGCTTTGCCGTGGCCTTAGTTCTATAGTTTATTTCAGTTTCTATCTTTTCGTTCAGGCTAATATTGGCTCGAAGATATTTAAAATTTTTAACTTGTTCTAGTTGTTTTCTATCTAATCTTGATTGCGGTTTTCTTAAAATCATCGTAGTTTTTGTTTTCTTAGTTATGATGGCCAAGTTGTGTTCTTCCATTTCTTCTCGCCATAATATAGACGTTGTGTTGAATATGTTTCGTCTTTTTAGCAAAGAAGGCAACATCGGCCGCAAATTTCTGTCATTTCTACGCTGCGTCTTCTAGTTCGCCACCTAAATTTCTTGATACGTCCTTTACGTCCATTAATATAATAAAGAGGTGGAAGTAATATTGCCTTGTCTCACACAATTCTTGGCGTATTTCGGTCGCAAACAAATGAATCATATGTAATCATATCATCCATGGATATAAATAAACAAGTAATATTGTTGACATTTACGTATTGTAATAAATAATTTTCTGATCTTCAATAAATAATTTGTTTAATACTTATAGTTGGTTGATTCGTTGTATAGTCACTAGATGTGTTACCTGAAAACACAACTCCACTTACTGTGTCGTTGTGCTTCCTAGGCAACACATCTCGTCTTCTCAACTGTATATTCAATTATTTTCGCACGTCTTGTTGTAGAACTACTGATTTGCGCATTCTCGGCTGTCTCCCTTTTTGTAAATTAGGACTCTCACAGTCAGTTCCTTATCCATTGTTGGCTGCCATCTTCCAAGAACTTCATCATCTTCCGTGTGATGTCATCACTGCCTCGAATATTTCCAAGATTTATTTTCTTATTGTCTGTTTCAGATCATCCATGTAAATTTCTCCTATTTCTGGTACTTCTTCAGTTGCTCCATCTGCTAAAAAGTTTTGAAAATATCCCCATCATTTATTTATAACTTCTGCTTCCTGGTAGACGTCCTTTGCACCTCTTAGGGCATTCTTTTTCTTTCCAAATACTTTTTAAGGATTTATAAAAGAGCTTTTTGAGGATTTTTCCATGAATTAGCCCAGTTTATTCCACGATTTTATTTTTGCCTGTTTTACTGCATTTTTAACAACTGTTATCTGGTTTCTTTAGGTTTCTCTTAGTTTATTCTTTCCTTTTTGTTTCTTTAGTATTATTCCTTTTGTTCTCTTTTTTCCAAAAGATCTACAAAAGATAATGTTGACCAGATATGAAGTGTTCAAAAATATTATATTTAGAGGTGAATTAGTTGTCTATAAAGCTTTGATCTAGTAAGCGCAAAGGATAAATCTTTAAAAATAACTGCAGCAATATGGCTTGAAGCCGTCAGGTAGAGCATAGAAATAAAATCAAAATAATGCTATGTATTCCTTCATAAATCGCTTCGTTTATTAAGCCGAATCACCAACTTCACACCAGTGCTTTAACTTAAAACCCCCTAATTTCAGAAATGCAAACCGGGCCGACGAATTTTCATGACCTAGCCGCGTGAGAGCGCAGTCAGTTCTGTTCTGTACTCGCTTTGGCAACCTTCTCCTCTTCATTAATTTATATGACACCTCTTCACACTTCAGTTCAGAGAGTACTGGTAATAAATTTAAACTAAGCAAAATATCCTCTAGGAAGTTATGGGCATCACAGTACAAGTATGGTGTTTTGGCGTTTTTAAACTACTATACCTTTGAGTATGAAAATAAAATAAAATACCCAAATTTAAACGGAAGTATTAATTAACTTTTAAGAAACCTTTCAGCCTGTTAATATATTACGTATACTAAAATCATTCATTTTTCTTTCAGGTACGTTGCTCATACAGTTCGATTCCAATTTACCAAAATTGGTAAGTGACTAGTATTACCCATAAGAATTTTTGAAACATTTAAATCAGACACCTCTTATTTGTTTATTAAATTCGACTCGAAATTATTTAATGTCAGTGCATCAAGTTAAAGCACATTAAAATTACGTAGAGTTTCTGATTAAAATATTTTAGATCAAAAGCTGAACAGTATTTTAATTATAAAATTTAGAACATTTCAAGTTTTACACTGAAATTTTCTGTAATACCGAAGTTACTCGGGCTTCATTTATACGACTACAGTAGTAATTTCTCTTTCATTCCGTAACTTGTAAATTAAATTTGCATACCATTAATTCACCAGTTGTTATTTAACTACAAGATGGAAATGCGGATAATCTCTTAATAAAACTTCATTTGAGAAACGCCAAAGTCCTTAGTTATTATGTCGGATATTAAACTCTAAAGAGTATTAACAACCGAAAGATCCTCCTTTTATTACTTCAGTCCTTATGTTTATGGTACTAAAAAATAACGGGCTCAAGTTTTGTCCAATTTATGACTTAAAGTTTTTCATAAATTTAATCTTTTAAATGAAATTCTGTAGTATAAATTTCGCAACCTGGTCAAGTTTTTTACCGTCCTGACCTATTTACTTTATTGACTTACATCCTGTTTATTCAGGACATGTCAGGGTTAAAGTTAATTTCGTGCGGTTCAAAAAAAAAGGTGGATGATATAAAAAAGGTAAACAATTCTACAACTTTCAATCAACGTTTATCAATACCGCTTCGGATTTCCTATTTTGCTTACGGTTCTCGAAGTTAAACAGGAAACAAGTGGGTCGTGAATAAAGCATCCTATGTTTCCGTAATAACGTAAAAAAAAACGTAATGTGTTTAGTATGTTTCTTGTTTATCGAAGAAAAAGCATAACTAATGATATTCCTTGGTTACGTCAGCAAGTTTCGACGGGGAAGGTCATTGAAATGGATAGCAGGTAGAACAAAATCCTAGTTAAATGAAGTGGGAAGACGGCACAGGCATTTGTCAATTGCTCGGTAAACAGACAAAAGACAGCAGAAAACAAACGAGAGCTTCGTGAAGAGCCAACACAATAAAAATGCAAATTACGACCCTAGTTAGCGAGAGAAAAATCAAATATGAATTTTTCATTGCATTTGGCCTCCTCTCTTGTTGAACTTTTGCAACGGACGTTTAGAAGACGATGTTATTTATAATTTTAAGTCTTGGGACGTACGGCATTTATTAAAGGTAATGAATACCTTAATCAACTTTCTTTGTACATATATCAGAATGATATTTAAATATGGCATTTGTTTAACATTACTTATTATTATTATTAATTTAAAAAAATAAAATTTCAGGCTTCGAATCTGAATTTGAATCCTGATTTGATATTCAAAACTTCCATTTGACAATATAATTCAGACATTGATTTCAAATAACCGTCGCCTCTTTGATTATTAAGTCGTTAATTAAAATTTAATAAAAAAACTTTATCTACAGAATTAGACTACATCTGCTTTAGAATATTACAACTGTGCTAAATTGAGAAGCATTTTGTGTTTAAATAGAAATAAATTCAAACTTCAATAAGAATTCAATGCGGTGCCACACAGGGGAATATTTTTGGGCCCATTCTATGCTTTTTAAACATACATGTTATGGTAAAGGGGGATTGTTGACATTTTTGGGTCATTTGGCAGGTATAAGTTCGTTTATTAGTTGGTTAAGTTAGTCCGTTGTTTAAACTAAGAGGCTGGACAGAAAGCAAAGGACACAAACAGAGGGTGCGACACCCTTGCAGCTCCAGTGGCTGCGTATTCGCTATTGTCATAAAAGAAACATAACAGTTATTGCTCTGCAAAACTTACCTCTTTGAGTGCACTCGCCAGGGGTCCCCGATCCCTTGTTTCGGTGTGCCTCTCATAGGATACCGGTTTGCACCTACTGCTGCTTCTTACGATCTGCATTATCTTCTTCACGGGCTAGCCCTTGTTCACCAACCACTTGGATCTGCCGGAGCTACCTGAGAGCCTTCCTCCTCTACTTCCTTCCCCGGAGTGTATTTAATACCAAAGAGTCAATAGGGGCCTCATTCACACTCTCAGCAATGCCTTAATTGTGAGTCTGTCCGGACAACTCTCATGCATCCTATCGCAATTTCTGGCTGTGACCACACAGGTACAACCAGGAGCAACTCCACTACCAGCCAGTACCTCCTTGTAATGATCTTTTCTGTAAGCTAATTATTTGATTAGACATGCACATCCTCAACATTTACCTTTCCATAGCTCTTTGGGCTATTGCTATTTTGTTGGTTATTCTTTAGTGATTATAATAACGTTTCAAAACCAGGTGAGTACTGGTAAGACTCATGTGTTGTAAAGTTGACCGTTTTGTTTTTTTTTTGGTGAATTCTCTTGATTTAAGTATATTCGCAATTTCTCCCTTCTATTTCTTCGTTGTTAATTGTGAATATATTTACTTCGTAGGCTTCGCTATTTGTCATAATTTTTGTCTTTGTCATGTGTACCTCAAAATCCTTAGCACCTCCAGAATGCGTGAGGTAGACTGACCTTGTCAGTGTGAGATTCTGGACTCTTCGTTCTACTTACCTGGAGCGATCTGTTTGTAGAACTCGACATAATCATTTGATATGTATGGGGGTAATTGGCTATTGAAACGCCATGCTGGCAGTGCATGTTGGCGAGTTAATGGTGACTTAACTCACTAAAGTTGTGTGCGGTGCCGTTGTCGCCTTAATGTAGAGACCTTCCGCCACCGCACTAAGAGTAAGTCCTACATTCAATCCCGTCTAAGAACTATGCCCTCGGGAGCTGTATCAGTAGCCTACTATAATATGCATATTCTTCTCATCACTTGCTAGTTTTTAGTCCGCCCCAGGCATTTTCTTTCTCCGGTGCCCACCATATTTCGTGAGCGTTCCCCAATCAGCCACCTGAGGAGCCGCCCGATGGAGCACTAGCAAACCATCACCGGACTAGCAACTTCTAACGGGCTTACTGGTTATAAATTTAAGCTAAGCAAATCACCAGCAAGGCTTTTTGTCTCAGACCCTTCAAGTAATTTCCTCTGTTGTGTAACGGCATGCATTAAAATCTTCAAATTATTGCCGTAAAAAACAAAGAAAGCGTCTACAAATTTTGATTAAGGAACTACTATACTGAAAGTATAGATGCGCAAGCAATCTGGTTAACTGGAACTCTAAGAGTAAACCGCTGACAGAATTCTGTACATTGAAAATCGATTTTAGAGAATCCAAACGGAATTCCATATGGAAGTCCATCCACTTTCTTCCTCAGTATAAGCTAATTAACTAACTCTCAGGGAATTCCATTTACTTGGACATTGCGGTTTTTCGCCTGGTATGGACTAAATTGCAGGAAAATATATGTAATTCTTTGAAAATTCCACGTTAACCCGTAGGATTGATGAAATTCCATTCGGTTTTCTCCTCAGTATAAATAAACTTCCACAGAATGCCACCATTAAGTATACCAAAATAATTTGCAATTCCGGATCATCTTTCAACAACCCATTCTTCGAACTTTCCGAATTGAATTGGAAAAATAGAATCGACGCCTATAGATAAAGTCTGAAATCTGGACGTAAAACTAATTGAGGTTTCCTTCGTTGAATTCTTCCAATCCAAATCGAAATTCGAGATTAATATTGTATCGTGTAGTGGTTTCACCACATGCAATGTGAAATTTTATTTGACCAGCTACGACAACGTGAGGTTTGTTGCGAGATGTATTACATTAAAAGTTTTGATATTATAATACTGTAAAGATGTGGCTTTTGCAATATCGAGGGATAAGGCCTCCTATGTTATTATATGTATTATGATGGTAGAGAAGTCCACCAACGCTCTACCGGTGCGAATAAGTGACGCGTAGTGAACGCCCGTGAATATAAATAAACTGTATAAATAAATTAGTTAGTGTTTCCGGTTAATATTAGTGTTGTGTTGCTGGTGTTTAAGTTGATATTTTGAGTCAATTGTTATTATTTCTTAATAAATAATTACCACCACGGACCGAAGTTTTAACTAACCGTTTTAAAAGCGTTACAATATATTTTCTTTTTTGTAAAGAGCTTTAATTAGAAGTAATGATAAAATTGAATTAAATATAACTTATTTTATTGCTTAATTTTACCGAAGAAAACTTTTTAAAACATTCTATGGGTATTTTATTATGCCATTTTCTGCAGTGTTCAATTTGCCATTGTAAAAAAAAACGAAGAAAACTCAAGAAAGCTGAAGAATGAAGAAACAGAAAAAAGCAGACTAAAGAAAATGACATAAAAGAATAACAAATTGAAGAAGATAACGTCGTCTGAAAAGTTCTCCAAATATGACTTTCTGGTCAGCCAAAGTGAAGACAAGCATTTTGACCCACTGAAACCCATTCTAATGACTCAAGTCTTAACTATCCATACTAAATCTATGAAGACTTAAAACACAAACTTACCACTAAGCATATTTATTCTCACCAAGTCCTTTAAAATAATTTTATTTTAATTTTCAATATAATAGATGGCTTCAAACTACACTGGAAAATTAAATTTGACTGAAAAAAGGTTAACTGGAATTCGCAGCTTCGAGCTTTAGCCATCTTGGGTAGAAGTACCTGTAGGGAGCGATAAACAAGCTTATTTTAATTAAACTTATTGAATAAAAGACGCATTTTTTGAAAACCTGTGACTTGTGAAACCCTATTTTTAATAGAAATTATTTTAATTTAATTTGAGAAACACGATATCTCTGTGAGACCTTAACAATAAAAAAGGAATGCCATAAACAAGGTTGTTTGTTTAACAAAGGAAAGTATCAGATTTTTGCAAACATTAAAGGTTTGGATTTACTTAAGCTAAGGAAATGAATTTCGAAGCGAATTTATATTTGGCAGAAGTGATATCAAATGTACTTTGTTCTTTTTTACCATCAGATCAAGGACTGTTAGGCATCAGATTTTTACAAAATAAAAAACAAAATCCTAAAAAAATAAAATGCTTGATAATTTTGTCTTCAGGTACAACGGTCATGGCGTTCTAGATTTTTGGTTTTTTAGGTCCAAGAAACCCACAATAATTTTACCAAGTAAGTAAAAAACTAACGTGCCACCTAATTAAGGATCATTTGTAATTTTCCAAAATACAACTAAATCTATGATATCAAGATGGTTTTAAATATTTACTAGATTTAAACATTTTACTTGCCATATTATACAACCAAAATATGAATTTTTGAACGAGATTTTCAGCTTGCTCCATTACACCTTGATGAGTTTAATTTACTCTCTTTGTCTTTATTTTTTCCCTTACGTATTATAAAGAACTCCAGGCTAAAATACTAAGTGATGGCTGACGGTTTGACCTACATTCTACTTTCTACAATATACAACAAAAGAGAAGGCGGCATTGCCACCACCATTTCTGCTTAAGTTTAAACTTCACATAAAATGTTTCCTGTACCGTAAAATCTTTTGAGAGATTGTACGTAGTAACCATCCCCCTAAAAGAAAATTGAGTGCGGGGAGTAAAAAAAAAAATAAAAGAATAACCAATTTCCGTTTACTATGCCGAGTGAAAAATATTCGACGTTACTTATTGCGAGATCTTCGAATTCGTAGCATTTATTGAAACCTTGGGCAAATTATGCAGGATAAAAACATGCACGCCTTTAGGCAATACTCGTAAAAAAATATTCCCAAACATCAGTTCGACTGAAGGGTTAAAATTTACTACGATGTAGAAACGTTTTCCTCTCTGCCAATATTCTTAAGTTACAGACTATAACAAAACACAGTTTCCGTTTTATCCTCTGTATGACGAAGATTTATGTAGAATATTTTATGATGTTCGTAATATTTTATGGCTTTTGTATCATGAATATTGAATTAAAGCTCCGCATTTAACAAGGTTTCGTGTATTTTGAAACTGCAGGGGTAGCAGGGCTTTGAAATAATACTGAAAAGTCTTGTTTGGGTTTTCATGTTAAAAAATGTTCACGATTGCTTTAAGCTTTTAATTTGGAAACTAGCAAGGGTATATATTAACAGAAAGGATAAAGCTCGTTAAGCTAAGCGAAGTTTGAAAAGCTGGGAAAATATTCAGAAACAAAAAAAAACTGCAGGGGTAAAAACACCTGACAAGTTTTAAATTGTTTAATATTCCGAAGTTCGAAAGGTGGATGTACTAGAAACTCGTCTGAAACTTTCGTAAAACTTAATATATTAAGAAATTTAAACATAATATTTTAAACGTGTACATAAAAAGGGGGCCGGACTTGGTGATGTAGAGGAGTAGCCTTAGGTTCGATCCTAGACGAGGTTTTATAAAGAAAAAATCTGAAGCTAAGTAGAGCTGTAGATACCAGCCTATGCGATGTTGGCTTCGGCGAAATTTTGGTCTGGTAGTGTTGAATAACCATAGCAGTCGGCACTCGTTGAGATTCTTGCCAGTCATCTAACCTCCCGATAAATAAAAAAATCCCTCGAGGATGCGTTTAAAACTTCAAAAGGTTGATTCATTGCCTGTAAGCCTTTGCTCGATTTAAATTTAAACATTTAATGAAGTTAATAATTAACCTTGTGTGCTAAACATCAAATGATCAGCGAGCAAACATCAACTTCATTTTTATTCCTAAAATGTATTGGTCTTCTTATTTGAATTGTGTACAAAGGGGGTTAACTGAAGTTCAGTTAGGAAATTCGTAACTTGTCGTACATACATACATTCTTAATAAGGAAAGTTTGGCTTTGTACATTTATGCTTAAACGCGGTAAGTTTGTAGCTTTTGTATTGGTTATTTGGAGTTATTACAAGCTTGGGAATAACAGTAAGGTGTAGGTAATTTTCTGCCACAGCAAAGGGTTATTCATTTCGCATTAATTTAATGGATACTTCCCTGCTTGTCACTTTATGTCTTTTATAAATTTTTAAAGACGATACGCGGAACATTATAAGGAAATTTCCACAGGTGCTTGACTTTCAGATTCTATTGAAGTTCTTAACCTTGCTCTTCAATAAAAAAACTAACTTGCAATAAACGAGAAATATCCTTTTTCGAGTAGAAAATTATTCTCTTCCTTTGCCTTAGTAACTACCCTGTCAATTTTCATTGAATTTTTGTTTATAGAAGTTTCTTTGTAGTTCACCTTGTGAAGTCTTTATGTGACATTGACTTTGAAAGCTGATCATTTGTCCTTGAAATATTATTACCGTGTTTCTTTTTCAAATGGTGCATTGTCCTAGAACTATGTAAAAATGTTTTATAAAACATAAAAGGGAAGTGTGCTTTATACCAAATGTAAGGTTATGTGTCTCGTGTCACTCTTGGTAGTTTCAAAGTGACAGCTTAGCCTTATGTGATGTGAGACATGTCATGCATCAGATGATTTTCCTACATTTTAAAATGGCAATGAGATACCCTGTAAGTATTTATTTTTTTAATTACACGGCGAGATCTATAGGCTTACGGGTGCTAGAAATCTATACGTGCATCAACTGCTGTGGTTATCAGCACTACCCGATTAGAATCTTGCTGAGCCTAAGGGGCTTTCAACTTTGGCAGGGATCCTTATAGTTACAAACGAGATCTGTGATTAATAAGGCGAGTACGCTTATTGTGACGCCATCAAGTACGGCTTATGAGTGGTTAAAGTGGTTCTTTTCTGTAATTTAAATTTACAATAGGCCTCAATGACAATAATTGAATCTCATGGCAAGGGTATAAATAATGCTTAAGTACTCAATTTTATGATCCGTAAAGATATTTTAAGTCTCTAATTTTCTATATTTCATACTCCAAATTTTTATAATAAACAGGGACTGGAAAATATGCACCAAAAAAATCAGAAAATATTTATGCAAATATGCACTGAAAATTACTGAAATATGAGCAATTATATGCAAAATTAAATTGTTATTAATTAATGATTTCGCCCATTAAGAAGAATAAATATTACACAATTCAACTAGGTTCCCCATATGGTCAAGACTGGTTCTGGTGGCAGAGTAACCCCAGGAGGTTTTTCTTTATATCTTTGCACTCTAAAAGGTGCTTTAACAAATACTTTTTTGCATTAGATACTAGCTTATTCACTATTGGAAATTCTAACCTAACCAACTCAGCTACCCTATTTAAACCGCGGGCTAGACACGCACAGTGTTTTAAATTAGAAAAAAATATTTTTGAGGAGCCGAAATATGCACTATGCCGTTTTGCATATGCATTATGCAATATAATCGTAATATAAATCGCATTAACATGGTGTGAGACGCATAGAAACAAAGATTCAAGAAGATATGCTATAAAATGGAGATATGCACTTTGCATATTTTTCAGCCTCTGAATTAATAAACCATACAGTTAGTAATTTTCTTTTGTCATTAATGTAACATGTTTTCAGTACATTTTCGTGTTGAATTTATTTCGAGCATAAACCTGATAAATATCTAATAAAATATGCCAAAGTGAAAATTCCATCAAAGTAACGAGCTTTTATACGCGCGAAAAATTTTATATTTTAATACTTTGAAAAACCTCTTTCGGAATCGGCATTGGATTATCTTCTGTGTATACGCATTAATATGGGTCTGATACGTTTCCGGTTTCACACATGATACTGATACGTAGAAAAAAAAGACAGAAAGAAGATGAAAGGCGTCAAAGTATGGAGTGAGGACGTGTTATGCAGCAGACTCTTGAAGGGGACATTTACGATTTGCGTGTTATTGGATTTCAGTGAAAATGTCGCCCTTCGAAATCCCAACGGGCGCACAATCCCGCAATCCTCTCTTTAGAAACTATATTAAAGAGGGCGGGTTGCATTACAAATGCTGCTTTATACCAAGCTTTACCAACTTGATTTCTTACGATTTTCTAACTGATTGCTTTCTTTATTAATACTTCGAAATACTCAACGTGCCCGTATGAGTGCCGTTTTGTTATTGCGGAATTAGAAAGGAAAAATCTTCGGAGGGATGATTTACGTAAATGATGTTTATTGCGTCATTTGTTTTTTGAAGAAGTGGAGGACTTGGAAAAACGAGGCGTCATAAACCGTTGTGATACTTTTTTTACATTTGTTATTTCGCTCGTTTTAAGTTCAGGCTTCAAAGATATTTTTTACAAATGTTCGCAAAGCATTGGAATAAAGTTTATTTTTCTTTCTGTTGGGATTATTTATTTTTGCTGAAAATTAAATCGGTGGAAATATGAAAAACTGTTTTCAGTTTTTATTTCTGATTTTTCTGGGAGCCTTTGAGGTTAACAGCAGCAACCAATAAAAATCTGTTTTTATTTATTTGATAAACATTTCTAAATTGGGACAAAATTAAAAAATAAAATCTATAGGTACAGCAAGGAAAAACCCACAGTTCTGTTACAATGATCCACTTACGTTCTTCAGAAATAAACCACAACAAAATGTAATTACTATTATTAAACTTTCTAATTATACATAGAATATATTGCAAAGTAAACGTATTGTTAATTAACAACAACACTCCAATGCTAATTAATTAATCAGCTCAACTACTGTGCACGCAAATATTAAATTATCAAACTGTACAACAACTATTTTCCCCACTTACCTACAAAACTAAAATAACAATCTAGATTTTCAATTACCGCAGCTAAAATAAAATTAAATCCCACTCTAACTAGTCGAACTTGTATGTGAATAAAATGGACTGCAGCTGTGTTCACCGAGCTGTTTAGGTGGATTGAAAAGTTTTATTCTTTAAACGAAACATATTTTGTTTTCACTTTATTTAACTGACAATATTATAAAATCCTTTCATTTCATTAGGTTTTGATTTTTTGTTTCTTTCGAAATTTCTTACTACGCAAAAATAAATATTCCAAATTGTAGAAGTTTTTCCTTTGTCGTGCTGCCTCCTGTTGTTCTCAAAGAAGATTCTGCAAACCTTACAATTTAGATTCCTGACGTTCTGAAAGGCCAGATTCAAACTGTATATAATTGATGTTGAAGTATGAGGGTAATATTATCGTCGCGATCATCATCCTCCTTTGTTACCCGTTATGATGAATTATTTAATACACGATTAATGAATAAGTAGACGTATTAAATTTCCTTCCATCTCTGCAAGGCGATAGATAAAAGCATCAACCATTTAACTTTCCGTTCCCGACCTTAAACAGAATAGAAAAGATAAAACAATCCAACATCATTTCACGCGAAATTTATATTATGTGGATCGCCACACAAAAGCCGATACAAAAGGATCTCTGACAAAAGCGTTGTGGTTTAAACATTGTCGCATGCATTTGATTCCTTTGTAGAGAGTCAGTCAAAGCCGGCTCGGCTCGTCTGTATTGACACTGCAGAATCAAACCAATAACATGGAAAATAGATGGACATGGGACGGGGTTCGTGAATGCGATCACGCGCCAAAGGCACGCTCGAGAATAGCGCCAGCCAAGGTTTTTTTTTTCTCTGCATGCGGATGCAGGATAGATAAATATTATCAGAAAAAGGCAGACACCAAGCAAAAAGTGTTATTGGAAATTCTACAGGCATTGCAATTAGTGCTCCATTCGTTTCGATTCGTGTCGAATTTCTTAACAAACTTGAATGGAGGACGAATACGTACGTATGCTTGAGTTTTTCCAAGGTTCCTTGTAATTTAGTTAATGAAACTTTATGTATAACGAACATTAAATTACAAAGATTTTTTTTAATCAAAGGAAATCTTGAACCAACCGATTTCTGGAATCAAGCTTTTAAAATCAGTCGGCGTATATCAATAGATTTTCAGGCTAAAAACGTTCATCCCTGAAGAAATATTCTTAAAGGTCCTCGTAATAATCTTGTTAATTACTTACCAAAAATTAACGATAATGTGGGCATATTTTGAAATGGCTTCTACAAAGCTATTTAGCTGTTCTACTGTGTTTTACAGTGTGATAATGATTGTTCTTCTTGCTTTTTGTAGGCAAGGAATTAGGCCAAAATCATATTGGTTCGCCCAGTTTTGGAAATTAATGTTAATTCAGAATAAAGGATATAAGTGAAAAACGAACAGAAGCAATATTAATTTTATTAAATTGCAATACAGTACAAGTAAAAAGTGGTCCTATCAAGTTATCAACCAACCAATCAATCAATATACGCTTATTGTAACAACAAAATAACTCGAAACTCGAAACAATTATGGCTGGAGTGGTCCAGTGGGTAAGGCATTCGACTGCAACTCGGACGATCTCGCGGTCAAACCCGAGTCGGATGCTCCTCGGGTGGCCTACCCAGGCACTGAAAATTATTCCAAAATTGCAACAATATATGATAATTTTACATTTAAATTCGAACTAATTTCCATAGAAACTACATGATGTAAGTTAGTATATAACTCGAGCCGTTAGAGGGCGCTGGTGGCGCTGTCGCCGTCAAAGCAATGTATTTTAGCATGAGTTTCCTGTATTGCCAGTTAAGAGTATTTGATTAGATGCATATAAATATTTTAATTTTAACGACCTATTCAATAGATATTCCGTCCAGCTTACAAAATAACGTGAATTTTATTTTTTTATTTCAATTACCAGTTTAAGTTCGTAGGACAATTTGATGGTAAATCTTCGAAGGAGAATCTTTGTTCCAATTTTCAAACCAGAAATCTTCAGATACCTTTAAGAAAATTTTAAGGAAGAAACTTTTATGAATCTTTAAAAGAAAAAGTTGTTAAAAATCTTCAAACGACAAACCCTTTTGAGATCTTCAGCGAAGAAGCCATTTAAAAATATTTAAGAACGAAACCTTTTATAAATTTTGAGGCAGTAACTTTTTAAAAATCTTTAAGGAAGATGCTTTTTATAAATCTTCAAGTCAGAAGCCGTTTAAAAATCTTCAGCAAAGAAACCATTTCGAAATCTATAAAGAAGAAATTTTTTTTAAATCTTCCACGGAAAATCTTTTATGGAAGTTTCAAACCAGAAACTCTTTAGAAATCATTAGCAAAGAGGCGCTTAAGAAAATAAAAATCTTCGAACGAGAAACTCGTTAAAATTCTTTGGCGAAGAAGTCATTAAGAAATCTGTGGGGACGAAACTCTTTATAAATTTTGAGGTAGAAACTTTTTAGAAATGTTTTTATAAATCCCTTTAAAAAATTTATAAAAAAGAAACTTTTTGTAAATTCTTTTCTAGGAGAACCTTTGCTGCAATTGTTCAAACCAGAAACTCCACAGAAATCTTCGAAGGACAAAGTTATTAAAAGTCTTCAAACGAGAATCGCTTTTGAACCTTTCGGCGAAAAAACATCTAAGAACGAAACTTTTTATAAATTTTTAAGGAAGATACTTTTTATAAATCTTCAAACTAGAAGGCCTTTAAAAACCTTCAGCAAAGGAACCAATTACAAATCTATAAAGAAGGAACTTTTTATAAATCTTCGGGAGAGAACCGTTTTTACTGCAAACCAGAAACTCTTTAAAAATCTTCGGCAAAATGGTCTTTATGAATCTTCGAAGGAAAAAGTTGTTAAAAGTCTCCAAACGAGAATTCCTTTTGAAACCTTCAGTTTTTGTAGCTAAGGATAGTGAGAAAATAAAACTATCAATTATACGATACTTATGCAGCAGGAAGGACAAACAGTCATCAAATGGAGAGAGATTTTAAAAAGGGTTAGGGTTTCAGACGTCATAACTATGTATATAGGCAATGTGTAATGTACCTCTAAAAGGTCTTCGTGAAAGTTAAAAACCCGATTCGCAACAGAAAAGCAATTTTTTTAATATAATAGAATTATTAGCAAAATTTGCAGAAAATTATAATATTATCAGATTTATTACGCTAGTTACATCTATTTATTTATTTACTTTTATGAAGGGCCGGTAGTATACTCTTACATGAGGGTCCTGGAGCTGCCAGCTGCCACTGGTTCATATTTAGGAGGATTTTTGTTGAGCTGCAGTTGAACTTTCTTTTGTGTTATTTGCAATATGTTTACTCAATATTTTTTCTAATATTATGTGCTAATATGTGTCTTTGCTTGGTTTTTCACAATTGTTAAAACGAATTTTCAAAAATTACTATAACTTTCAGTTATTAAATTTATAGGTAGCAGGCTCTCAGGCGTCACGTGTCCGTTTGTGCACTAAAATTTCACCTGTCCGGTTAAGGGTTAATGTCACTAACGCTTTCAGTGCTTCACATCGAAGTTTAAAGATTAATAATTTAATACTGGACAACGAACCCCAAAGAACTGTTTAAATCTAAAAGCTTTGAAGTAAAACGTACAGAATAAATCAGTACTCCGAAAATTAATAAGCTAACCTCAAATTACGAAAGTTGCGTTCAACAATGATAAAAGTATGACCTACAGGCCAAAAAATGTTATTGATTACACATTTCTACCATTCTACCACTAAAGACAGAGTACGTAAATTAAAACCGTGTTATATTTGACGACCTCCATAAATAAAAAAATGTGTGTAACTGACAAATCACCCATCAATACGAAAAATAATAATTTAGTAAAAAACAGACGCGTACTTGTATTTCGGCAGAGTGGTTTAGATAGGTTACATTTTTCATGGAAAGTATGGTCTTTTCGTCTTTCCCAATTCGTCTTCATTAGTCTGTGACCAGTCAATCGATTGTGACCTAGAAGATTCTGCAGTATTTTGGCTGAGTAGGTTTTCGCTTTCGTTTTGGGTTATGCATATTTCTTTTAAAATCCTATGCTTTTCAGATTTCTGCCGTAGCTTTTCAATCTAAGATTAACCTTTAGAACATCGGATTTACGTACAATATTTCTTTTGAAAAACTAATAATAAAAGTGCTTAATTTAAAAGGTTTTAAGATCACCGAGATCTGGAAGACTTTTCAATTTAATGCACATAATGTACTTGAAGCAAAAGCAAAAAATACATAAAGCTTGTTAGCATAACGAATATTGAAAAAATAATAAAATATCTGCAACTTCAGTAATTCAGATATTTGGGATATCACTGTTGAAACATTCACTTATTTAAAATAAAACAAATAGACTTTACAGTAATTTGTATAGCACTCAACGGACTATTTTTAAGTTCAACAAATCGTTTTTATCCACTTTCCTTTTCTACAAATACACCAATTCAAGTGTAAACCTTTTACAATAATAAGTAGGTTCTGAAAGTTGTGGTCACGCTAGGGATTTGTATACAAACTAAATATATCTAATTTGTCAGACAGTGATAAATTAGGAAGCTAGTGCATCAATCTCGAACGTAACCAGAAGTTTCAAGGCCCACTTAATTGTTATTATAAGTAAAAAAAAAGTGTTGGGCATTAATCTTGTAGTTCATAGAAGGAAGTAAAATATATATACCAGGTGATTCACGTAAGACGCATCCCTTAAAAGCTTCAAATGCATATGAGGATTAACATAGATCAAGGTTATTTATGAAATTGTAAGTTGGGTTTCCTATTATTCCAGTTGTTAAGGGGCGCGTTTTACGTGAATCGCCCACTATATAAAGCTTTTATTTTTTTAATGGCGAAATAAAATACAAAAGTTGCAGTACGAAAAGTAAAAATAATAATTTAAAAGCTAACTTTAATCTTCAGTAACTGGTGGCCAAATACCCATTAAGATAACTAGAAATGTCAAGACAATCGCCATAATTCACGTTCACAGAATAATAATACTAAATAACAAAAAAGTTTACGTTAATACACTTTTCTAAGGAACAACAGAATATCTAATATCAAAATAAAATTAAAGAGGGATTTTTAGTTATAAAATACGTCCTCTTTTATGAGAAACGTTTTGAAAACGTGACGATAATCATGGTTTTTCAAAAACTCACATTTTTCGCATGATCACATCTGCGAACGGACGAAATAAATTAAAGACTTTTTTTAAAATATTGTTATATGAAACTTCCGAAATTCATTTGACACGTCAGGCGAAAAGTGAAAGAACAATTGACCCTCCAATTAGGTCATCGTTTCCATTATAAAGGTGGGGAGACAGCTTCTGAAGGTGGTGTCGACTTCATTGTCACACCACAAACATACTAAAAACATTATGCTAATCCAAAGCATTAGCGCAAGAGTACCCACTCAAACGAGGAGGTATAATTTGTATACGATGACATCTACACAGCACTACACCAAGTGCCATCAAAATAATTCATTTTTGAATAGGCGATTTCAACGCTAAGCTTGGTTGCAAAGAGGACGGCTCCGAAACGGCATGGGGCTCTCATGGGTTCGGACAAAGAAATCCAAGAGGAATCATGCTTCTTCAATTCTTTTTTTTCTTTTTCTTTAAGAAGAAACCACAAAGAAAGACGTGCGAAATGAACAGAAGAATTAGTTTGACTCGAGCGGCTTTTGAAAGGTTGAAACATATCTTTAAATCCGACATACCGATTTATCTGAAACACAAGATGTCAATGTCAAAACTCTGACTTTTGGCAAAAAAACACCATACATAGAATAGAAGTGACACAAAGATCCATGACCCGAAGTATCCCTAATCACGGTATAAGGCAAACAACCCGTGCAGCGGTTGCGGTGGAAATGATAACACCTCTGAAGTGGAACTAGACCGCTCACATTGCACAAGTGAGAGATGGAAGATGGACAAGTGGAGACCAAGAGAACAGGCGTACCGTAATAGAGGTCACCCTACCACGAGATAGACCGTTGATATTAAGCGCATTTGTGGGAATTGGATCCAAGTGGCCGAAGGTAGAAAGAGATGGATGACATTACGGGAGGCCTATGTCCAACAGTGGACTCACACGGCTGCTTGATGATGATGATTTGACCACCGATGAAACTAAGAAGGTCTACAGTTCTTCGTCATCTATTTGCCACTCCCTCATCATGTTCATCAAATGTGTAGAAAATTTGGAATTTTCCGAAGGACGAAAGTGTGAAAAATAATTCAGATTTATTACTACTTAATTACCTTTTTCAAAAATTTTCAAAAACTTTTATGATGTTGTTTCTCTTTATTTCGTCTTCATATTCACTTTGCCAGTTTATCAGTTTAACTTTTTGGTGATGATGATAAATTCTGTGAAGATTCGATTGTCGCCATATGGCTTTTATTTCTTCCTATCCTCAATTTTTTGTCTTCAATCTTCTCAGTTTGGGTTTTCAGTTTATAATATATTTAGACCCATGTAATATTTAACTCTACATACGTGTCAAACTATTGTGTTCTTTGTGATTTAATCAGTTTGTATGATTTGTAATAAATAGACCAATTCTTAAATTCCTAGCAATACGAATATGCTCCCTCCAGCTTTATTTGGTACTCCTAACTTCTGACCATGGCAGGGTAAATATTTTCCTGGTTCAAGACAGAGGAATTATAACAATGACATCAAGAACAAGAACTTGTAATAATTGATCCTATTCCTTCTTCTGCATTTCTACTATAATTGGAGCAAATATTAAGACGTCCCTCTACATTGCTCTTCTTCATCTGCATTAAACTATTTTGATTCTACACAGTATGGTATAATTATCCGGACGTATATTTCTGCAAATTAAGGTGTTATGTGTTAGCAATCGTTTATTCATATACTTCTTGCGTCCTGCTTGTTTAAAATTATCTTTTTCATTCCCTTACGAACCGTTTCTATATAACTAACACCTTTTTCTACGGACAATCACGTATGTTTTAAATTATTTTAAACTTCTCTATAACGCATACACAAACCATTTCTATGAAACATGAAGAAACAAAATTTGTCCAGTTTATCTCCCTATAATTCATATTATGTCCTTCATTAATCCCTAGAACCTTACTAGGTTTCGAATTTTTTTTTCTTTTTTCTACAACTTATGATAAGTTAGTTTATTTTAATAAGATGATTTATTTATTCACATTACTGTATAATCAAAACAATCTTTGCTTTGTCAGAAGGACAAATGGAGAGAACGGATTTATTTAGAACTATCACGATATGAGAGAACATGACAACATAGTGCAGAAATACAACTGATAATGAAGTAACTAAGAAACCTATAAAATTAATAAATAAGGTAAAACCTCTCTTTGACGAGAATCCATCGTTATGTGTTGGTGTTGTTAGTTTTTTTTTATTGTAAGCTGTTTTTCTGCTTATTGGGTAGTAAGCCTTCCTAGAGGGATTTTAGTCTACTCTTCCATAGTGACCAGTCCTCGTGGAAGAGAGTTATCGCGTTAACGGAGCAGTCCACCCATCCATTCCAGCACTTACTGGAGACAACGATGCTTAACTCTCCTGATCGTGCTGGACTGGGAGTTACCTAGCTACCGCAACTCGAAACCTGTTATTGCTTACACGTTAAAAATACCTAATTTTCGTTAATCACATACTAGCTGAAAATTGAAATTATTTAAGATTTACGTTTATTCGTTTTGTACTTTCTTTTAGATAGTAAGTTATTTATGTTTGTTTAAAACTGTCACAACTGGATATTAGTTAGGCTTCAACTTTCATTGTAATTCATTCATTTTTTATTATTGTATATCAGAAACAGACAGTAATTTTCTTTAAGCCAAAAGAAGCTATTGCAAAAGCGATGAGTATCTAAAAATTTAAGTTATAAAAGAAAAATTTTTGTTAAAAGTGTACGACGTAACTATTCTATAAAAAGCAAACAGGGTATTTCTGTGTAAACATTCAAGTATCCGTAATAACAACAAGGTTATAAACTGAAAGATTGGTAGATTTTGTTTTAGTGCCTATAAATGCGGAAGAATCTATAAATCTTCGGAAACATTTTATCAACGTTAATGGAACAATGATGTTGACCAAATAGCTTTCAAGGAACATTGTAAATTTTTTTTATGAATTGCTGTTTCAATATGGTATGCAATAATCTAAGACGAAGAAATTCTAAATTGATTATTAATTGTTCGGACCATTTGCGTTCTTTAAAATGTTTTGTCGTATTGTTTTTTGCTTTTGATTAAAATATAGAGTTTTAAAAGTTCAAACCTTAAAGTAACATAAATTGTCGTAAAATTTTCATTTCTTTCGTGAAAATTCTGACTGTAGCATCAACTATAAAACTGGCTGCCTTGTTGTCCGATCATCTAAATAAAATTAGAGATATTACTGTCAAAGCTTTTAACTTTTAACTTTCAACAAATTTTCTTGATTCAAATTATTATTATTAACATAGGCACCAAACTCTCCTTATGGGGCACAACTAAATAAAATTAATAAATTAACTGGAATATCGTTAGCCAAACAAAACAGTTATTTAACTTTTAGAGGCATCTTAATACGCAAAGCAGTTAACATTAATAATGTACAAGCTTCTGCTTCAGTTACCGAATGTTGTTATTTGCTTTGTGAGGGAGCTGCCCTCATAAACATTTCATTCTGGGGGCATTGGCTCCGGTGTCCCCACGGACTGGGCGCCTATGATTATGAAGTAAATAATTTAAACGATTAACTAAATTTCAACAGTAATTGGTAGGGATATACCTATATTTAGGATGACTATCTTAGGTACGTTATTTAAGTATAAGCTTAAAGTAGAAGCTCAATTTAAGCTAGCTTAATCTAGCACTTAGGGACAGTATTTCAATTAAGGTTTAAACTATGTAAAGCTTAACTAAATGCTGCTTCAGCCATGGCTTAAGTGTAACTGTGCTTGGCTTAAATCTTTACTTAAGCTTGAACTGAAATATTAACTTTAATGTGAGTTATTTTAAGGCTTAAGTTCTACCACGCATAGACATCACCCCTAGTTTAAGTCGGTTAAGCTAACTGTTTCTTAAACCTGTTCTGGAATACCAACCTTTAAATATTTCTCATTTAACTTCAAAATTCAGCTGCAGGCTTATCGAAAGGATGTCCTCACTTTTGCACATTTAAAATAAGCTTCAATCACCGTGTATGAGCAAAATATGAATTTAAATCAAATGAAATTGTAGGTATATCTTATGTAAATCATTAAATCATTTCAATTTTCAAAATGTTGCCAATTTTCAGTACTGAATTTCTTTCTTCTTTTACTTTGTAAATATCTAGCTTTTATAATAATTGAAAAATTCACTTTTCAAATTTTACTCGAAAATTTGATAAATTTCTCTGATACACTTTGGAACATAAAAAGTCTTGTTTACGTTAGCAATTTTTATAAAATTCTTTACTAATAATTGGGTATCCCAAAATGGCAAGTTCATGTGTTTGTTATACCTAACATCTGTTCTTCTACTTATCCCATTACTTACTTACTTTACTTAATCCTTTCCCCTTTTTACCGCATAATGCAGTGTAGAGGTGTGTTCTTCTCATTCTTCTGTTTTCACTATCTTCTTCCACTTCTTTCTATCCTGGGCCATTTCCTTCGCCTGATTCCATCCTAATCCCTGTTTTTGTAGTGTCGTTATTACCATATCTCTCCATTTCTTCTTAGGGCTTCCTCTGTTTCTTTTCCCTGTGTCTCTTCCCTCCCAAGCTTGTCTGGGTAATCTTGTTTCTGCCATTCTCCATATATGTCCGATCCAATTGAGTCTTTGTTGGTCTATTCTTTTTATAAGCGGGGCCACTTGTAGTTGTTCTCTAATACTTGTGTTTCTAACTCTGTCTCTTCTTGTAACGCCCAATATTGCTCGGAGAAACTTCATCTCATTCGTTTGTAATTTTTTCTCGTATTTACTTCTAATCACCCATGACTCACTGCCGTAGATTAGCGTAGGCATATAATAGTTATTTGTATGCTAAGGCCGCGAAATTCCATTTTAGCGTACCGAGAGAAAAATTGTCGCCGAGGCCGCTTGCGGCCGAGGCAAGACAATCTCGAGGGCGCTAAAGAATTTCGCGGCCGAAGTATACACAACATTTTTTGTGCAGCCGTAAAAAATACATAATAAAACTGACATTTTCATATTATCTGTTATGTCAACTCTCATGTGTCAAATAAGTGACGTTTAGTTTAACGGCCGTTACTAAGGGTAAATGTATTTCGCGGCCGTTACTAAGGATAAGGCCGCGAAATCGGATTTCGCGTCCTGTATTGCGTACGCGAAATGACCACTTCGCGTCCGGCTGCACAAAAATTGTATTACATATTCGGATTTTTGTTTTACGCGAAATTTCCCTTTTCTTTATAAAACTATATTTTAGAGCACCGTATATTTTATTGCTGATATTAATTCTTTTATCAATCTCCTCTTCCTCTTCCCCTTTTTCGTCCAGCGCAACTCCTAAATATTTAAAAGATGTTAATTGTTCTATAAGGCTATTATTTATACTAATGTGAGCATCTGTATGTTGTCTAGAAAATACCATAATCTTTGTTTTCGAGGTGTTTATTTCCATATTTTTCTTTGCAAGTGCCACGTTTAACATATCTAAGTTATTTTGTAATTCTCTTTCTGCTTTAACCAAGATAACCAAATCGTCGGCGTATGCCATAAGGTTTATGTCAACTGGTCTCATATTGTGATATCCCCATATGTTTTTATGTGCACTTTGTTTGTATTCTTTAATTACTTCGTCTAACATTATAATAAACAAATATGGGCTAAGTGTTCCTCCTTGTCTAACACCTTGTCTAGTAGTAAATTCTTCAGAGGTTCAATTACTTGTTCTTACGTAATTTCTGCTGTTTGTGTATATACTCTTTTAATCGCATTTACCAATCCTTTATCAACCCCTCTTCTTTGTAACACCTCCCACAGTGTATTTCTGGGTACCCGATCAAAAGCCTTTTTAAGATCGATAAAACAGGCATAAGTTTTCTTATTGAATTCTAAGGTTTTCTCGGCTAGCTGCTTCAGAGTGAATATTAAATCCTGCGTTCCTCTACCCTTTCGGAAACCACAGTGCTCCTCTTCTAGTTGTTGTTCAACTGCTAATCTGAGTCTTGACTCCAGAATTTGTTCGTAAATTTTGCTGGGTACGCTTAAGAGGGAAATTCCCCGGTAGTTTCTACATTTCTTACTATCTCCATTTTTGTATATATGTAGGTAAGATTACCGCTATTTCCCAATCCCGTGGTGTTTGCTTCTTCTTCCAAATTTCATTGCTTAACGACAGAAGTAAGTTTTTGCCTCCTCTTCCCATAAATCTTACCATTTCTGGTGTAACTTGATCATGTCCGTCTGCTTTTCCTAGCTTCATCTTGCTGATAGCGTTTTCTAGTTCTTGCAATGTGATCTCTTGCTCTTCTTCCTCCTCATTATTTCCATCTTGGTCTGCTCCTTCTACCATCCCATTAACTACTATAAATTACGAGCCCTGTCTAACTAAGACATAAAGAAACCGAATAAAATATTAGTATCTGGAAGGCCGATTATGAAACAAATTGTTAATTAAAAGATTTTATATTTGATGTTATGTGGTATTTTCAAATTTCCAAATAAAATTTTGGAGGCGTTGTCCATTTTCAGTACTGAATTTTTATATTCTTTTATTCAACAGAAAACTGTAGCTTTTATAATCGAAAAATTAATTTTCGAATTTTTTAATTTAAAATTTGAGAAGTTCTCTGATGTGAGAAAGACAAATATGACAAATCTTTTCCACCAAAACTTTTCCTTAAGTCTATTTCTGGTTTCACATTAATAATTTTGATGTAATTCATTATTTATTAAAAATTGGTTATCCCAAACGGATAAGTTCAGATTATGATTATACCGGGCATTTGGACTTGAACTACTCCCACTAACTATAAATTAGATAAAGTTAAATACGAGACTTATGTAACTAATGCATAAAGCAATCGAATAAAATATTGGTATCTACAGGTCTGACTATGAAACAAATTGTGAATACAAACATTTAAAGCATTACCAATTTTAAGTACTAAACTTACCTACTTCTTCATTTTTCAGTGGAAAACTCTGGCTTTAATAATTGAAAAAGTTTTGGAATTCTTAATAAGAAATTTTAGAATATAAATATGGAAAAACTTCTTCAACCAAAAATTTTCCTTAAGCTTACTTCTGATTTTACATTAACAATTAGATGAAATTCTTTATTTATTAATAATTGGTTATCCCAAATATTTCAAATTGTTGTTGTACCGAACATCTGAACTTCCGTTTATCTCAATAATTATAAAGTAGATAAAGTTCAATACGGGTGTGTAACTAAAGTAATTGAATAAAATATTCGCATTTGCAGAACCAGATTTACAGACAAGAGTAAAGTTTATCCATGAGTAACAGTCTTTCTCCAATATTAGGAGAACTTTTGATGATTAATTTCTATAGAAGATGTGTTGATAATTTATTATTGTAGTTATTAAAGGTAATGAAGGTGAGTGTCAAATGTTTCTTGTGTATTAATAATTGAAACAGAAGTAGGTATAAAGCTTTTTTGTTTGATAAATCAGATAATAACTATTTTATTATTTTAGACATTATCAAAATCAAGGATCAAATCAGATAATCCTATACCCAATTGGAGTAATACTCCTGCTAATTACAAAACTGTCCCATTGCATGTTTACAGTCATTTTAAATGAAATCAATTTTGAAAATGAATTAAATATCATTAAATATTAAGCAACAAGCAATGGTTTTAGTAGTTCTTTAATTAACAAATTAGTTAAAAGGACACAATGCAATAATTTTAGTAAATCAATGTGCACTTCTTCGAAAATTAATCAATATAAATACTTCAAAGGCTATTGTTGGCTCTGTTACGATTACATTTCGAATAACATTTTAAATATTTTTAGAATATTTAATCCTAATATTGTTTTTGATGGTGTCAGTTCATTACAAGATATTTTCACTCATAATACGGATGTTATTCAATCCATATATAAATTGAAATGAGCTACTCGTAACTGTAACAGTATTTACATATGAGTGACTTCTGGAAACATCATAATCAGAATAACATTACCATATCACCAAAAATAATATGAATAATTACATAGACATTAATGTTAATAAATCTGCTTTCAACTAAAAAATCACAATTTTCATCCAAATACGAATTTCTCAAACCTGCATTTGTGAGATAACTTTAATAATTTAATTCTTTGTGAACAACTGGAAATTTGCAAACATTTAAGTAACGACAATGTTAGTATTGTTAAACAACAAAATACCTGATACATGTTTTATTATCAAACTTATTTCAAATATAACTTCCTTAAAAAGTCGAAACTCATTGTTCTTTAAGTTATTATTCTTTTTATATTATAATTACACTGCAAACAGTTTTTAGGATTTTGATTTTCCGTATTTACTTATCAAATATTCTTCAATCCTGTTAGTTATGTTAAAGATTCCTTTGCATATTGTAATATGGTTGTTTTACTAAAATTTAATGCGAGAATTTCATGAGTATTTTTCAA
This sequence comes from Melanotus villosus, assembly GCA_963082815.1. NCBI lineage: Eukaryota > Metazoa > Arthropoda > Insecta > Coleoptera > Elateridae > Melanotus > Melanotus villosus. The sequence continues at coordinate 2,781,255 of OY720420.1, read as the reverse complement.
CCAAGCAAAATTTTATGTCGCTGGTTACAAACGGGTGTTAAATCTTGTTGAAATTAAATAATTTCGTTCGACTCTCAGATGTTGTTTGAGATGTAGTCCCTTAAATAATCTACATACAATATGTTATCTTGGAAAGATGCATTGGAAGTACTCCTAATTATTACTCATTATTATGTATTATGAATATTATAAATAAATTTTCCCAAATGGTACTTTAGGTAAGGGTCAGTTATTAGCTGATTAACAATAAATTTATGTAACGTCTTATTTTGTAGCGTTAGGAAGGCCTTTTTGTTTTAAAAGGCCGAAAAAAAATTGAATGATTGAGAAAAGACAAAGTTCTTTATTTTATGGCCAATATCCCCAATTCATTTGTACTTCTGATTATGAAACAAAATAGTCATAAAAGCCGATTCTGTGAAATGGTGGTGTATCTTCGATTTCTTTCGAAACGAAATTAGTTTTTTTAGGATGTATCAGAGTTTTGCTAATTTACGGAATAAAGTGATCGAATGAAATAATCTAGGATTAGTTATATTAAATCATTTTTTTTTTTTGATAAATTCTGTTAATATCAGCACTATCCAAACAGTCAACGGGTGGCCTACCCAGTCTCTGAAAATAATAACCCAAACACAGTGTTGGAGTAGGAAAGGTAGGCGGTTGTCGAGGATATAGTGCTTATCACATCACCCCTCACGTATAACTTACGAGGCAACCAAGGTATGAAAAGCGACTTAGGAAGCCTTAACCCTCCATGTTGCCGACCATGCTCTCTCGCAGCGAGTTAATGCCGATACCTTTACCTTTGCCATCCCAACAAAGGTCATAATATACTCTATCACAGTAATTAAACTGAGTTAAAAGTATCTAGATCCCCCTATTCATCATCAATCATCAATTTATGATTATTTATTTATTTATTTATTTATTTATTTATTTATTTTGACAGAACGGGCACACGCCCAATTATACTGTCAAGATTCCCAGACAATCAGCAATAATTACAAATTATAACAAATAATTTCCAATAAAAAAATAAAAAGAATATGTATGTATACGCTAGTCAAGATAACCAAATCTCAATATTTAGTTTTTAGTTATTGTATATACCGATGATAATAATAATTTTTAATAAGGGTTTTAAATGTAGTAAGGGCCGTATTAAATATATTAATATCTGAATCTGAAACCAACCTATTAGTGCAACTGAGCATTCTCACAATGGGAGAAGACCTACGCAAATTTGTTCGGTAGGGTGGTATATACAGTATATCTCGTGGTCTTGTTCTGTAAGCCGGAACATAGAGACTGACAAGGGGTAGCAAGTTGGGACAGTCAATACGATTATTTATTAGTTTAAATATAAACAAAACATCCATAATTTCACGACGGTAACAGAGTTTAATGATTTGAAATTCCCGCCTAACATTTTGATACATAGAGTACTCAGGATATTGACCATGCTTCTTGTAGTAGAGAAATTTGAGATATTTATTTTGAATAGTTTCAAGTCTTTTTTTGAACTTATTTACGTCAGAGTTCCAAATTCTAGATCCATATTCCAGTTTTGTTCTGACAAGCGCATTATACAGTATATTTATAGAAGCAGTAGATTTGAAATTAACTGTATTCCTCATCAAAAAGCCAAGATTCTTCAATGAGGAAGACACAACCTGCTCTATGTGATACTCCCAGCTCAATGTGGGAACAAAAGTTACTCCCAAATCCCTAACTTGAAACTCTTTACGCAAATTGTTTCCATTCATCATGTACTGTGATGCAATTTGAATTTTATTTAAGGTATAAATTACGTATTTGCATTTATCAACGTTAAAATAAAGCTTATTTTTGAAACTCCATTGAATTATGGAATCTATATCTTGCTGAAGAAGTTCTATATCTTTCTCATTAACGATTTCTTTATAAATTTTAAGATCGTCAGCAAATAATAGTCCGTGCGAATGTTTGAGACAAGAACACAAATCGTTTATAAAAATTAAGAACAACAAAGGTCCCAAGTTACTACCCTGAGGCACACCAGAAGGAGTTAAGTAGTACTTCGAGCTAGATCCCTTCAGATTAACTGCCTGATGTCTATCTTTTAGATAAGATTTAAAAAGAAACATTAAGTCTTCCGATAATCCAAAGTTCCAAAGCTTGCACAACAAGATGTCATGATTAACCTTATCGAAGGCTTTTGCAAAATCCGTATATACCACATCCACCTGCCCACCCTTATCAATAACAGTGCTTATAAAATCAACGAATGTAATTAAATTTGTGTCAGTTGAACGTTTTTCAAAGAAACCATGCTGCTCAGTGACAATTTGATGTTTGACATGATAGAAAATTTTGGTATATAATAATTTTTCAAATATTTTTGCTGGTACAGATATGATTGATATAGGTCTGTAATTCTTAATATCTGACTTACTACCAGACTTATGCACTGGTGTAACTCGAGCCAATTTAAATTTATTAGGGAATGTTTTTGTTTTCAAACATTTGTTGAATAATATAGCAAGGGGTATTTGTAATAATTCCCAACAGGCTTTGTATATATAGGAGGGTATGCCATCCGGTCCAGCAGATTTCTTTGGTTTCAAATTCTTTAAAGCAACTGCTACTTCACTGGTAGTAATCATCCCTAGAGTTAGTATGCCCATATTATACTGTCTAGGCTCCGACATGATTGCTTGTACATCATAATCCGAATCATCTGTATATACGCTACCAAAATATTTAGCAAAGGTACTAACAACTTCATTTTTATCTATATTCACGTTATTGTACTGATAAATTTCTGTAATATTGTTATCGTTTTTAATATTTTTAATATAATTCCAGAATTCATTAATATTTGTACCAATACTATTTTCAACCGAATTAATGTAGTCTTTTTTAGCTTTTTCAATTTTTACTTTAACGCCACGTCTAATATTTCGAAATTCCTGCAAGTGGTAGTTAGTTTCATTTCTCAATCTGTGATAGAAACGCTTAAGTTTTAAATCAGATATTATATCCTTAGTAAACCAGACGGGATATTTATTTTTATTTTTAAACTTGAAGTTGATTTTGGGAACCGCTAGGTCTATAATATTATAAAAAATATTGTAAAACTTTTCAACTGCTTCATTAGGATCATCCACACTATTTAATATGTCCCAATTGACACTTTTTAAAGAATCATATATTAACTTAAAATCCCCTCTTTTAAAATCATGCTTATTGTGTAAAACAGAATTGTCACTTATTGGTACTTTATAGCTATTTTTAGTAGTTATTAACAAAGCAGGGTGTAAAACGTCAATTGGTACTAACGTATCCAATTCTTGCACTACGCTTAGTTCCGAGGTACTCAATATTAAGTCTAACGTTTTATTTCTTGAATTTTGAATATTATTGCACATATTTAAATTAAAAAGGTTTAAAAATTCTAGTAAACTTTTCGCTACTTCACTACCACTCGCAAGATCATATTTACAATCATTAATTTCGGAAATATTAAAATCACCTGCAATTATTACATTAGAGTCAAATATGTTATTGATATTTTCTATTATGGAAAAGTATTCTAAATAATCATTTAATGTAGAATTGGGAACAAGATACACCGTACTTATTAAAAATGTGGATCCAAAAAGATTTACCTTCACTGTGACAGTTTCTATTTCAGTATTAACCCTTACAACTTCAGAATGGTATTGTTTCTTAACTGCAATTAATACTCCTCCGCCTCTCTTCTTACCAGTAATAATTTTATCCCTATCGCATCTAAAAAGGTTATAACGATCATCGAAAAATTCCGAGTTGACTATATCAGAGTCAAGCCACGTCTCAGTCAGTACAACGCAATCATAATCTTCTGCCGCAAGGTTGGTTAAAAATGTATCAATTTTAGTTCGAATACCTCTGACATTTTGATAGTATATACTAAATTTCTGAAATTTCATGCAATATAAATAAAATTTTTAATAGTTATTCAAAAAATCTTTTATATGAAATTTGGTTATCCTTAACTATAACAAAACAAAGAAAACAAATAAACAAAATTAATATGAAAACAAAATTTCTATGTTAATGAATAAATTAACAAAACCTAACGTAAATTATAGATAGTTGTCCCATCATGTATTTACATATTTTTTAAAATACTTTCGAGATCCCCCATGCTCTTAATTCTATGGATCTTATTATTTCTGTTGGCGAAGATTACGCCGTCATTGGTCCAGGTATTACGATAACCAAAGTGTTCACTCGCGATATTTAAAATGTCAAGTTTCATTTTGGTTAAGTCTTCTTTAATTTGGATTCTAGTACCCTTTAATTTCTTCTTATTACGAAATACTGAAGTACGATCCTGGTAGCTTATAAACTTAACAATTATAGCCCGAGCTTTATTTTTTTTATCACGTCCAACCCGGTGGCATCTATCAAGTTGGTTACATTGGATTGGTAATTCTAGATTATTATTAATTACCTCCATTACTTTAGTAACGATATTTTCATTGTCCTCCTCTTTAATACCAAAAATACGGATGCTATTGCGACGAGTATATTGTTCTAAACTATCAATGCCAATTCGCAGCTCATCATTCTCCTTCTGAAGCTGAGTAATGGTTTTATCCATGTTTTCTATTTTCTCATTCAAGATAACTATCTTCTCCTCAAGCTTTTTCACCACAATATCGGATATTTTATTAGCAATTATTTGTAAAAAGTTATCGTCAGTCATACAATCTTTTGCCACTTTTTTGGCAATATCACTAATATCACTCTTTTGACCTTGCGTAAATACCATAACTACACTATTAACAAAATAACACTACTAGTAGGGAATCAATTTTTGTTTGTAACGGAACAACTACCGATGCACGTCTACTCAGCTTGGAGTCTCATACGGGAATGTCATATTTTTATCGGTATCGACATCATCATTATCATCAACCTCTAATAACTTTCGGTGTCAAGGCTGGTGCATTCGCGTATGCGACCTTTACGGGTGCAATGCACAACCCGCGCGATTCTGCTAGTTACGTGATTCCGTGATTGGTACGCCATTTAATACCTACATACCTACATACTGCACCATGTGTACAGTATAAGTGTGAGTACGTGTAGGACCTTGGTACTCTTCCTAAGAGACCTCTTTTTGATGATACTACGATTCTTAGTAGGTATTGTATAATACATTAATTTAGAAATAGATCGACAAAAAGGTAAATACAAGGATGCGAGGTACGTTCATCACACCGATAACGTAGAAGTATTAGCCCTTGCAAGATTTTTATTCATATCAGGTGCTCGAAAAGACGCTCACCTCTCAATTGACGAAATATTTACCACACAAACTGCTAAAATCGAACGATGTATTAAGAGTGAATCTCATTTCAAATTTTTAGTAAATTGCATTCACTTTGACGGCAAGACTCGTGAAGACAAATTTTCTCCAGTTGGACAGCTTTGGAAATCTTTTATTTAAAATATACTGAAAATTATACACTTCACGAATTCACCATTGACGAGCAATAGCTTGGGTGTAGAGGGCATTGTCCATTCAGAGTATATATATATATATATCATCTAAAACCAACAAGTAAGGGCTTAAAACCTTCACCATGTGTGGTAGCCGAACATTGTACAACATGGTCAGTGCCATTCCATACATTGGAAAAAAAAGATAGATCCTGTGACGAACCTTTAGCTTCCCAGTTAGTCTAAACATTGTCGATTTCAATTCTACAATATTACGATGGATATTTGGTGTACCTGCAACAAACTGGCAGACGACCTGTTAAAAAATTATAAGCTAACTATTATTAGCAGTGTTCAACATATCAAAGCATAAATTCCGCCCTGCTTTCTACCGAAAGAAAGATGTTTTGTCTTCGCAGTTTGCTTTCATGAGAGTACATAATTATTGTAAATCATGTCAGATTAAATAATGTTAAGTAGTATTAGTATTTCGTTTAATTTGCAAAAAAGATTTACGTCTAAATATGATTTTATTTATGTTTTTAAACGGGGTATTACCAAACCCCGTGTATCAAGTAATATGTGTATGTGTATACAATATACATACGTCATGTACTCGTTCTAGGGATATCTGGGATCTTTTTAAACAAGTTACTACATCAATTATTCTGTTTCAAACTAATTGACCTCAATCTACAAATAATATACAAAAGAGGACCTAAAGTTAAATCCTGCGGAACTCCTAACAGTCGCCAATAGAATTTATGTGTAGGTTTACCAATTACAAACGAGCTGTTTGCAAGATAATTTCTGGTTCAAGCAGTGGCAATCCTATTGAGTTCAACGCTTTTGAATAGTTTAGCATCATAACTGATGATTAGTTATTATTATCAGCCGCACTCGGTATGGTCTCTACACATATTATATTTGGAAGCGAAATAGTATTTTGGCAACATTCTTGAGAGATACCTTTTATTAAAAAAATTATCTTAAATTTTTAGTTTATAAATTTGAAACATATTTGGTGTTAAGTTTAGAAAAATTTTTAGAAGTTAAAGTACTTTTCAGTGTGTAAAATAAATTTTCAGCATTTAATTTTTGAATTCCCCCCATGGTTAATATGTTTTTATTTATGTGGAATGTTCAGCTGTTGCCGAGATTTTAATTAACGAACTTGATTTTGTCCTCGTTAAAACATTCGTGTCACGACAATTTCTAAAATTATTGGTTTCGGTACGCCTTCTCCAGGTGAAGCATACATAAATGAATCGTAAAATAGCCACAACCACACCTTTGCTTATAATTGCGTGAAGGTATCCGACGACCGAAGTCGGCGTCATTACCTGATTAGCCACGTTAAAGAGGAAGATCCAGTCGAGATTAACCGGCAGGTGTAAGTCTCTTGCTTCATCTCGTGATTCACCTGTTCGATCCGCTGGACCGCTGCTCCCACCTGCTGAAACTGAAATGCAGTTTCGTCTCTGTGGTTCCTTCACCTTGACATTGTCTTTAACAACTCCTCTTTTTGTAGGCATTTCTCGAGATTGGGCAGGTGCAACTTCAAACGGACATCGTTATTATTAAAGGAGTCATAGACGAGGTCGGAATTATGTGCCGCTCATTTGTATGCATGTTTTACTCGGTTCCTGTAAAATTAGAAATTGCTTTGTCAGGGACCGTCAAAGGAATTATTCGCACGTTGGTTCTTTGATGAGGATGGTCCAGAATTGCTCTTAAAAAATTCATTAAACTTGTTTAGTTATTCTCGGCTCCAAGCTCTCGTTTTGTATAACCTATCGTGGCTGTTAAATTTAACTCGAACCAAAAAATAATTGCAAACAACCACAAGCCACAGTTTTTTTTTTATTTTTATATAAAAGACAACTTTATTAAAAATTAAAAATTACATTTCGGACATCGGATTTTTAAAATTTATGGCAGATAAATAGACGAATGATTTTACTTGTTTTTTTATTCTTTTAAAATAATCAAAATGTAGCTAGCTTCCAGAATTCGATTTTAATTTTAAGGTTCAATTTGATTTTGTGTACCCTCTTTAACTTTCTGAAAAGTTTGTTAAGGTTCTCTTTGTCAAAAAATGATTTGGATCGCATCAAAATGTCCTTGTTTTACGATCAGTTTCTATTTAGATTTGTTTCTGGTTTACATTAACAATTTACATTAATAATTTTCGTCAATTATCCAAAATTGTTTGTGAGTTTCATCATTAAAATTTCTCATAATCCAGGGCTTTTGAATATAAAATGTCAGGTTTGGGAAAGAAAATATGTTGATGGCTTATTTCCTTAATTTTTCGAATTTCTAACCTTCAATTTTTTGGATACATCCTAGTTTGATCTTTTCCATTTGCAAATATCGCCAACTTTTTTAAATTTAAGATAGTTATGTGGTTTTTAATTTGCATTTTGATTTAGTTATGTAGTTATTAGTTTAGTTGTTTTACGAAAATGATTCATTCTAGCTTCCCATAACTATTTTTTATTTCATTTCTTGAAAATCAGCATTCTACATTTTCTTTTTAAGTTGATGTCTATCTCATCTTGTAAATTTTAATACATTCAGTTAATCCGTTTCATTCGTACATTCAAGTTATTATTATTTTATGAACTTTCTTAACAATTGGCACACCTGTGTTTACTGTGTTTAAAGTGCAGACTGAAAATGTTCCCATAGTTTTGGAAGTTTTCGGGTTGGTAGTAGTTAAATAATTCAGTCACTTTAAATAATAAAGGAGTATTTTGAAGTTAAAATAATTCATTGCAAATTTTTATTTATATATTTACCTTTTATTTCTCAAGAATTGTATACAACAAAAGCAGTTCCAAAATTTGCAAAAAATATTTACTAATTTAATTAAATAATTACATAACCCGGAATACCTCAGTAACACAACATTTTTTACGAAGTTTTTTTTATTGGATATTGGTAGATTATGTCAAAAAAAAATATAAAGGCAAACTTTGGTGATGGTTAGTTTCTGAGTTTATTTGCAATTTGTTTATTTTACTTTTTACAGACAATCCAAAACCTTTCGATACGCAATGCATGGGACACAGTTGTGTGTTTATTGGTGTATGTTCTGAGATAACTTGTTGACAAAATAATATGTTGCTGTATCAGGCAAAAAATTAGGTATATCATTCTTCTGATAATATTTAGGTATATGTTAATATATAAAAGCAAGCGATCACTTCCTAACACATTCAATTGAATAAACCTCAGAGCCATAGATTGTTCAGAAATAACAGTTTGTCACACATTATACGTTAGACATGTTGGGTCTATCGCTAGCCAAATACAATCTCAAGGCACTTCATAATTCTTTCATCATATTTTCCATACTACAGCTTTCTAATGCATGAAATTTAACGCCGCTATTCTATTATTTTCTTTGTTTCAAAATTGGATAAAAACTAATCGAAATGAATACAGGCATAACCTTGTCGCATACCGAGTTAGACTTTAGCCAGTAAAATATTGCCTTGATGTCAATCAAAACCAAGATACTGTTTCCCTAGTATTCAAACAATTCAGGGAGACTATAAACAAAAGGAAAAGAGAAGAAAGGCATCAAAGATACATATGTCCAGGAAAAGGATGACTGTTATATCAGTTTGGTTTGTCTCGAGAATAATTTGTAACGAACAATTAACTTAAGGACGAGCAACAAAAGACTTTCAAACCAAAGCTAAATTAAGACAGTGTATCTGCCAGACAACTTCCCATGAGACTTCTTCTCTCTTTCCTAACGAAGCAGATAGATTAAGATTTGCCATAGCGGACGAATGGCAGCATGCTCTTTTTACAAATCAGTACTATTTCGCTCTACATTCACCAGATTCAAATGTAACATACTTAGTTTCACAAGTCACCTTTGCATAAGATTCCATAATGGTGTGGAAAGATATATTATTAACGAAACTTACCGAAGAGCACATTATTACCAGCGGTGCGTGGAGGACATTTCGGTATGTGATACCCTTGGAACACTATGTTTCTTTCTTTTACAATATAACGCTAGGCTTCATAAAGCTGGCGTTGTTGAAGAATACCTTGCACAAGTTGGCATTAATGTTTTGCCTACGCCAGCTAGAAACCCTAACGTTAATACTAGCTAACATGTATGGGACATGCTAACAAGACGCCTCCATGCTCTTCCCTTTTAAAGATAGCTATAAATAGCTCTCCAAGAAGGCATTCTTCAGGGAAACGTTGCACTTGTATCAATGCCTACACGGCTCAAAGAAATAATAACAGCAAAGATAGGCGTGACACGCTACTAAAGTCAGTTCTCTGTGTGTTTTTGTTTCAAATTTGTTGTTATGGTGGTTCAAATTTCTCGAAGTTAAAGTTTCTTCCACGAGTTCTTTATAATAACCATTTAACTATTGCGAAGTTCTAATACTCTTATAATGGTGAAAAATTAGTTCTCGAAAATTTTTGTTTGTGATGCGATAATTTTGTCCAATAATTTATTAAATCAAGGAGCAGATAGCTAGATGTAAGAGACCTCGGTCTGTCACGCAGGCACTTCGGGTTCGACTCCCGAGACCGACAGTATCCCCGTCGAAATTTATAGATGGTCGTACACTTCTCCGTACTTCGATGGGCGGTTCTGGTCATCACACTAACACCTTTGATAACCGTTAACCTCTCAATACTGTAGGTTAATCTTTTTCACTTAGATAGTTAGGGCAGACCGCGGAAAAGGTGGTTATTAGACAATGTAGAAAACGACATCGAAAAAGCGGGAGTGAGTAATTGGAGAAGATTAACAATGGATAGAAAAAAATGACGGGAAGTGAAAGAAAAGGTTAGCAAGGCCGACGACCACGCGCAAGTCTAACTAACTTGCCCTGGTAGGAGTAAATCAGTTTGGAAACTCGGAAGATAGGCTTTAGCCCTTAACGGGACGTCAACTACCAAGGAGTAAATATGAAGTAAGTAAGTTAAGGCTAGTTTCCTACCCAGCCTACATGTAAGGGGGGCTCACAGAACTCATACTTATGCGTTGATAACATGTCTTTGACCTAGGCTTCGACCATAAGAGGAAGGAGAAGAAGATGAAGCTTATTAAATCATTGTGATTAACATTAATTCAATTTTCCACATTCGGAACGAAAGCATATAACTTTAAAGATGAATTTCTATCATAACCAGAGAAATGATATTTTACTTATATTTAGCTCTAAAATTGCCCATCTGAAAAATTATTTTTGCATTTCGCTACCTGCATTCTTAATTAATACGAGTGAGGCGTTTTCCACTAACTGACACCATGCTGAATATGCTATGGTATTCGCCGAGGTCATTAACATATTATAGCAAATAGCAGAGGTCCCAATACTGAATCTCTTAGGAACCCCTCAACTTAAACAGTAGTGATCCCTATTTGTTAATATTCGAATTTATGTACTGTTTGCTTAGATTAGTACTATCGTCGAATTAAAAAATATCTCGTATACCTATCACATGCTGATTTTTTTTAGTAGAGTATTTGAATGATGTCTGAAGAATCGACGTACTTAGCAGCCACAAATAATTTACTTTCCAGTAACCACCCCGCAATGTACCTACGTACGTAAGTACCTAACCAATCCTAAAATGTAGGAATATTTAATATTTTTCATGAATTTGAATTGCTGGTTGAAGATATGCTTTTCAGGATTGGAAAAATACATTTTGATGAAAATTTAAAAAAGGCAATTTTTATATATATCCGCAGGTCATTTTGATATTAATTTATAAATGTCAATCTTTTAACTTATAGAAACCGTTTAAACCGTTTAAAATGTAAACCATAGCTAAACTATAACTATAATATAAACAAACGATTTGTTCAATTTAGCTTAAACGATTTTAGTTAATCGTCGGGATTTGAAAATCCTTGCTACAACTAATTTAAAGATACACTTGCATTTTCATTTCCACAGCACAATGTAAATACTTGTTATTTATTAATAAACAACAACTTTGCTAATCATTAAATCATCGAAAGCTCGATAGTCGTCCGCATGGTTGCTTTATTACCAAACAGCAGCTGCTTCCGCATTTTTGTTACGGAATATCGCCTTTATAAGTTACGCAAACGCGATAATAATCTCTTCGCTCATTTTTCTGCTTTCATATTATCAGCAGTAACCAAATTGCTACTGTAAATTATCAATTTTGACCCATTCAAGTGACATTCTTCCCCTGTTGTACTTCTGCATCTTTCTTCACATTTTTCATTGAGTTAGATATGAAATTTAATTGAAAAAAGACTTTCAGTGAGCAGGTTTAGAAACGATTTTTTGCTCCAAATTAACTAATTAACAAATAACTATTTCTATTATTTCTTTATTTGTCGGGTTTGTGAAATAATCCCTTTAGTAAATTTAATTTGGGAATCAATTATATCATTAAAGGTTACCAAAGAAAAATGTATCAGAAGATGAAAATACCAGCCCAAAAAGGAGTAAGAAAAACTCGCGAGATAATAATGTAAATAGAAAATATTTGTATACCAAAAGGAAGACTATAAAAAACAAATTTCCATAGGCGTCGATATTGTCAGTGTAATTTTATCTAAACTCGGATGAGAAGTAGGGCAAAGCCCTAATCACATTTGCACGACAAGAAAGTGAGATCGTTTTGGATGTTTCAATTTTAGGTTGAGGAAATGCGCAAGTATTCCCAAGTCGAAGCATCGTGTTATCTCATTACAAAGTAGGGAGCGCAACTGAAAAACAAACAGCAACAGAGTTTGCATTTCATCTGTGAAATTGAAAATAAACAAGCCTTGTCCTTTATTTGTGCCTCGGAAATTGTTTTTCCACACGCAATTATTAAATCTTATACATGTTAACCATAAAGAAATTTTTCGTATCATTTTAACTTTCGCTTCCGGGACAATAAGTGCATCGAACCAACATAAATAAATTGTTTGATTATGTTTTACTTCGTAAGCTTTGGCTTTGAACGGTTTCATTACCCTAAAAAATTGGTTCAGTTGGTATACGTCAACTGAAAATACTTTTCGATTCGTTTTGTTGCAAAAAATACTTGGCCGAATTAGTATGATTTTTCTAACCAAAACGTTTTACGTTGCTAAGCCCAAATTAGCAAAAATACTAATTAACTCCAATAAAAATAAGTTTCTAAGGAAAATAAAAAAGGAACACCGGCAAATCAAATTATCTACCCACTAACACAGCTCTTTACTAATTTTAAGATAACACTACACCAAATAATTAGATTTGAAGGGAGAAAGTTCAAGAAGTTCTTGAAGCGATTGATTGTCGCTGATATAACTTTTTCTTGCTGGAAGTTTTTTCGACTGATGAAAAACACAATTAGAGGAACACTATTCCCTTTGCCTTTCATCGAATATTTTCGCCTCCTTTTGTTTGATTCCTGCTGAATTTTTGTTTACCCAATGATTAGCACACTTCAACCTAAGGCTTAAATCTTTAAGTAGAAATTTTGCTTACTGAAAAATGGGCAAAATTCCTTTCGCATATTTCAAAATTTAAAAATCAATAGTTTTCACATGTTTGCTTGGGGAACAAACTGGTTAATTAGTAGAAAAGGGAAATGTTTACAAGGTAACAGTATGAAAGGAAAGGAAAACGTTTCAGTGGTTCAATTTTAGATAATTATTTCACGTTTCCTATTCCCACCTGTAAATAGGGTTGTTGTAGCATAATATTATTATAGTAAAGACAAAGCAATACAGATGTCAAGCTATTGTTTCGGTTATGTAATTCTATAGCGTTGCTTAATTTTAGCCCTTTAGCTTTAGATTATTACCGTCATTTTGAGGACTAAACTGATTAAATTGTAGCAGCAAAGTTCTTACTAAAATGCCCACAAACAGGTGTATCTATAAATTATTTTACTTTTGAACCCACACTATAGCAAAGAAGTCAAGCCAAGTTAACCGTATTTAATTAATTAATGATAAATAAAAATTACCGGTTTCAGGAATCACTCTTAGGAATAATAAAGATTTAACAAGAAACCCGATTTATTCATTTCTATTCACATAACTTGTCATTAAGGCACCTACACTTCGATTCCTGTAATATGCAAGCGTGTAACTGAAATCGCTTCAGTAACTCCCAATGGCAAACTTCTTAGCATTCAGGAGTTGGTCTACAACTTGGTGCAAAACTCCATATACGAAAGTTATCTACCTGTCGAATAGTTAGATGAAGGACCAACTGTAATTGAAGAACACGGATCATTTGAGAATGGCGCACCCAGTCGCGTGTTGATTACTCAGGCTGTCCGCCCTAAGATGAATTGCCTGGGTAACATGTCATTAGTTATCGCTGGGAAGAAAGATTTCCGGATTTGAAATTTAGACAATTTGCCGTGCAATTAGGGGAGAGTTGTGTTGGTCATGATATTTTAACCAAAACGAATAATCACTTATCTCTTTATCAGACCCAACGAAAGGGAAGTGGGTGTGAAAGATAACGTTTAGATCGATTGCGGTTACCCTTAAATTAATTATGTGTTAAGGTGATGGATAAAAATTTTAGAACGGAAACGCCAACGAATTTTCTTCACAGTTAATAAGCACATCAACACATTGATGGCGATTTTGAAAATTTCAGGAAAAGAAAATATCATTTCTATCACGCAATCATTGTCAGCACACTAAATGAACTCGAATGATAGGATGATTTTAAACCAAAGCTGTAACATTTCATTAAGAAAAAGGAGAAGAGGAAAAACTCTGACTTTCGAAGTACCGTGGAATTGGGTGACTGGATTACGACTTTGGGCTTCTTGAACTAATAAAAAAATGATGTGTTCACCAACAGCAAAAGAAAATTATGAAGGCATGCCAAATAGTATGGACAAGTGTATCAAAATATGTAGTGCTTAATCTAAATACATACAAAAAAAAAGAATGGTGGGTTTCAAGTAACAACTCTAATTGAGAAGCTTGAAATTCTACCTAAAAGCTTATGTAATTCTCATTTACTAAATCGCATAGGTGACTTGAAATAGAAGTATACACATAATTATATTAAGTGGCACCACCACCCTATCAGGGTGTTTACCTCAAAGGCTTTCTTAATCGTGTTGGATTTTCTCTTCTACCTACTGGGTTGATTAGACCTCAGCAAGAGCTGCTGTACGATAATTTTACAGCGCGCGATGTATACTCGCGGCCCTCACCACCTTGCGCCATTCAACCCTCCTCCTGACCAAGGATCCCCAAACTATAGTACCGACTGTATGAACGTCCTTTCGCACACCATCGTCCCACCTTAGACGTGGGCTGCCGCGAACTCTTCGCACTTGGGGATCCCATTTAGCAATAGCTGTAACTGCTCTTGAATCTTCCATCCATTGAATATGTCCTCACCACCTTATTCTATAAACTTTAATAAATTTAACGATATCTTCCCAATCAGTCGTTCCACAATCTCATGAGCCGTTCTTAGCCTCCATCCCTCCTCACCGCATATCGGGCATAGTATACTACTTCTTAACAATTTTCTTTCAAATACTCGTAACCTTTAGATAAATTGCACTGTGAGATACTTCCACATGCTCCTTACAGTCCGGATTTATCTCCTTGTGACTTTCATTTGTTTGGACCACTGCAATGGGTGTATTCGATTTGTAGATGATGAGGAGGTCAAAAATGTTGTGCAAAACTGGCTTGCCGCTCAGCAAAAAATTCTATAGAGAAGGGATTATGAAGCTTCCAAAGAGTTGGTAAAAGTTTGTAGAGTTAGAAGGGGGATATGTGGAAATGTAGGATACATTATACTGTAAAGATCTTGTTTAAATAAAATGTTGCAAAAATAGTGTGGGTTAAATTTGAACCCTTCTCGCAGAAATACTTTTTTTTTAAATAAAACTATACTTTGATACAAAAATACCGACAAAAAAAGTGGTGTCAATGTCATCACCACTAATGGAATTGTCATCTTTGGATCATTTTCCCCTTTCATTTCGAAATAGCTGTGGTTTTGATTTTTTTTTTATTCTGTTTCTTGCCCCGACTACTAGTACTGCAGGTGATGTAGTAATACTATCTGTAGTTACACTTTGGCCTGCGACAATAGCTGCCTTGGCCGTCCTTGTTGTATCTAGCTGCTTGGAATATGTCTTTTAAAGTTTCGGCAATTTCAGTAGAACTGACAGTAACTTCTCGTATGAAAATTCTTTTTGAGGAAACTTCTCGGTCAAGTGAAACCGAACGAGTTGCCTTAAATCCCGTTGTAATATTATCCTAATTGTTGATTTCAAGCTTTTGCAGTGTACAATTCAGCAACCTGGAAAACTTGTCCTTCCTAAGGGGCCCTGCATTTTTTCTCCCATAAGTTATGTATCTTTCGCCCAGCTACTTTAAGAGGGACGCCAGGTAGCTCAGTTGTGAGAGGGCTAGGCTTGCATGTTGCAAGTCCCGGATTCGAATCTTACACGACTTTTAAAGTTGTCTCCTATTACAACCTTGAGTTCTTCAAGTTTCTTAAAATGAGGAAGGACATATTTCATAAACAAATCTTCAAATAAGGCTTGGCCGAACCAGATTTCCTGCGGTTGTATCTCATACCTAGGGGCCTCCCTCGGTCCATGTTACCCAAAGATGATCAGATTTGTACATAATATACGGAGATAACATTACTCCTGATGCACTGACAGTAAACATCACAGATGTTGCTGATTTGGAATGGTCCAAAACCCTTTTTGTATGTTTACATGTCCTTCTAACCATCTAGCAACGGCCTTTTTCGTCCGGGCTCGCCAGTAAAACATGTTTCATCACTCCAATAAAATAGCTAATTTATCAAAATATGAATTAATAACCGCAGGTGGTACAGTTGCGCGACTCCTTTTTATATTTTCAGAAAAACGAATGTTTAGTTGTAAATTGCGAGTGATAAATCTCAACTATCTCCAGGTCTATTGTTGTGGAATTCTTCAACATTTCTTCCTTGCCTATGGAAATAGTTTTGAACGAAATACTTTAAGTAATCTTTTCTAAGGAAAATTCCCAATCTCCAGCAAATAAAATTGTTTCAGAAATTATATCCTCTTTAGCTTTACCTAACGCAGTTTCGCCACTTAATTTTTTTATGTGATTTTTGATTTTCTCCAAAGGGAATATTTTGGAATGTTATAGTTAATAGTCGCTTGATTCTGCCATGGACAGTTCAACTATTCTTTGGAAATGTCATGTTACTTTCTCTTCCTTAACATAAAGGGTGTTCAAAAACTCGCACGTTTGGGGTTGGCGCTGATTCGGTTGAACGTCAGTAACCGCTTGTCGGTTCGCTATCCACACGCCCAGCTGACCTTTATTTGACGTTTTAAGGTTATACTTCGTTCTTTCTTCTTTGTAAGTAATTATTTTATTTACTAAAAATTCATTACCAAAATGATTCCTTTTAGGTGTAAATCTGTTGTTGTCTGTTTGGCCACTGCATATTACAAAATGTTCTTTTTCTTTAGAACAAAAAACTTTCATAATAGAAAGTTACTTTCGCAACCCAACAAAAGTTGACGGAGTTTGGACTTATTCAGTAGAAAATTGATATCTGTTTATAGCCTTTCATCAAAAATTCAATATTTAGAACTCCTATTAATAATTTGGAAGAATTATTGAGAAGTTTGAAGAAAATGTGGTGAATGGAGTCAGGAATAGAGTTTTTAAATGTATTGAATCCGGTGGTGGGCATTTTAATCATCTTTTATAAAGAATTCAATTTTATGTGTAAAATGTAAATAAAGCTTTTAGTTTATAACTTTAATTTACCTTGCTGTTTTATTTGTTCATATGTAAGTAAAGACATACTATATTACTTGTTTTCTCAAGACATAGCCAACTCCAAAACTGGGAGCTTTGGAACACCCGTTGCGTTTATAGTTGTTGGTCATGATTTCATGTCACCCAAAAGCTGCTTTATGAAATAAATGCAGTTGAAAAGAGTTTTCAGAGGAGGTGGGATTTTTTGAAACTTATGCCCGAGAGAAACGTTTCTGTCACAAATAAAAAAATAGAACAGATTATTTTTAATAATAGTTTTCTGTGCAACAGAGTAATTAAGGTACAAAAAACAATATTTTTATTCTTTTTTTTATAAATGGCACAAGCTACATTTTAAAACCTGAACACAACTGAAGGTTACTGTTAGTAATGTTGATGGTATCTAATTTTCATGATTTTCAATGCTATTTATTAGGTTAAGTTATATACAATTTACAACCTAACCTAAGGGCTGTTTGGGGGCTCCTCTCTTCAGCCGTAGAACTATTCTTAGGTTAATTGATATATACAATATGTTATATAAATGAATAATAGGTAATATTAATGTGTACAAAATTAATTAATTAAGATATGTCATTCAAAATAAATTCGTAACTATTCAGAAATTGGGAGTCCTAGCTGAACAATTATTTAAAGGTGTTGTAAGCCCAGTGGAAATACATCGAGGAGCTGTTCCAGGTCTTCGGGAATGTCGGAAGCGTCTGCGAGGTGGGCCGCTGGGGGATGACCTAGCTTCTTTTTCGGCTTCCTCCAATGGGTGATGGGGGACCTCAAGGTATCGATGATGAAAACGTGCCGCTCTCGACCGCATGCAACACGTAGCGACCCAGGAGTCAGGAAAAGCGAACATCGATAGGAGTAATGCCAGCGAGATAGCAGACATCTCGTGAGTGATGAAAGCGGTCCAATCGGAGCATCCTCCTAGCAATGGCTCTGAGTGAGCGTGGGCGACGGTGCTAAAAACAGAAAAATGGTATTCTTATTACCAGTCCAATAAAAATTTTGTACATGTGGATAAGGATTTTGATGCGGCGACCTCAGATTCCACGGAGAATTCGAGAAAGGAATACAATGTGGCGTTACACCGTGTCGATGCATTCGAGTACGTCGTCGACCAATTGAGGTGAACAACTAGGTAATTACAGGAGATAGTTGCAGACGCTCAACGTTCTAGATTGGTGAGCGCTGCCGAAACGTGGCGGAAGGCTGGGGTGCTTGAGGGAGAGGAGAACCTAAAGGCAGCGTCGGCGGCGTATTGAAACAAACGGACTAATGGATTGAGGGGAGGATATCTGGTAAATAAGATGTACAGGATGGGGGATAGTATGGATGTCTGGGGCACGCCGGCCAGCAACGTGAAAAGTCTGAACACATGACCCAGAACTCGTACATAATGGCGACGGTCACCCATGAAGTTGCGCAGGAGGCGGACAAGGGGAGTTAGGAATCCCTCGCCGAAAGCTCCATCGACATCCAAGAACACGGCCGCCATACAATATCCCGGGTCACAATGGCCATGGCAGAAGCCTATCTGGAAGTCGGACAGCAGCTCATAGTCATCGACGAACTGGCGGATTCGGACGGCGAAAATCTTTTCGAATGCCTTTTGTAGCACGAAATTTGGATCTTTCTTTACGGGGTGTAGGAATCGTGACGACTGTAGCTGTTTTCCAGGACGCAGGAGAGTTGCCGGATTAATTTTCATCAGGCATGCGAAAGCCTTAAGAGAGTAATAACATAGTTCAACGGTAAGAGGCAATCGTGGAGCCTTCAACCCTAACACTACTCCAAACAACTAGTCCCGTAAAACTTGTTGTTACATTTGGTGGAGGCGCCGAGTGTTATCCGTCTTGGAAGCTTAGAAAATCGAACATTGCTATGACTATTGTGTAGTTTATTCCAATAAAATCGACCCTTAGTTTATTTCTTTGGGTACACTGTCACTAACATTTCTGAAATTCACAATTCTGTTGCGGAAAAAGTTGCTAATTTAATAATTGCTTGTTTCAGAAGCGTACGTTGATGCTCAGCGACGGCTTCAAAATTTAAGGTAAGCTAATGCTTTTACTGTGCTGATTTTTTAAACACTGTTTTTTTGTCCTGCTTAACTGTGAGAAAGCTTATTTTAAACAACGGCTACATCTAAACCCGTTTTGTGGAATATTTAGCTGTAAACTTATTTTACCTACCAGAACGTTAAGATCTCAAAATAATATCGTTCACTATCTATTAATCAAGAAATTTAATATACCATTAAGGTAGTTAACGAAGGAATTTATAGGAGGTAATTCTCATAAAACTAAGTGTTTAATTTGACTCGACGGCGGTAAAATTTGTTTCTTGTAGGTCACCAACAAATTATGAACATTATTTTGATAACCAACAATTTCAGAGCCGTTTCCACCGGATGGTACACGTAAAATAAATCTAGGATCTCGTGCAATTAAATCAATTACGGTGCTATTTCTAGGCAACTTTCAGCAGCGCGTTAATAAACATTTATAAGTAAAGAAGATTAAATTCTAATGGCACGCGATTTTTAGTCACGCACGAGGGGCGCGGTTTTCTAAACACGCAGACGGGCGAACTTTTCGGAACATGCTTCGGGGCTGCTTGATTGATCTAAGGGTGTCGTGCATAGCGTGACGTCATATCAATCTCTGTAAGGTGTGATGCCGCCCTCAAATATCTTAGTCTCTCATCCACAAATAAAACTCATATTACTTAGGTAATTTATTGCCTCTCCGCATGAGATACAAGTTGATATATGGTGCTTTCACAGTGGGTTCTCTATTTATTAAATTTTTCCTTTATTTTCCAAAAAATAGCCTTTTCCTCCGGTTTATTTTCACCAGACGTCTGAAACGTGTCAACGAACTTTTCGAGTAACATTTGTGAAAGTCACTGAAACTTTTCAGAAACTTGGTACGTGTTTAACGTTACCTCTCTGATGTGGATAAAACTCATTCTCAAATTTTACTCCTTAAGTATGGTATTGAACATTTGGGTAATTTCTTTCGCAAACTCCCCTAGTGCTCCTGGAACAACCAACTTTTTATTTCCTATTTTAATTTAAACTAAATATTTGTTCCAAATGTATTTAGAGTTCTCGTTTCTCTTTACCTTTCCTTCTGTATCTCTCTGTCCTTTGTCTACCTTCCTTTGTACTTTTTCGTTGATCTTTCTCTAGATTTTTCCTACTTTCTTAATATATGCAATTCTTTGGCGCCCTTTGGCTCGCTCTCCCTCTCTCTCCCTCTCTCTCTGTCTCTCTCCCGCCCTTTCTCACCTCTCTCTGTTTTCTTCCTATATCTCTCTACATAGTTTTGTTTCTTCTATCTTTATGAGTTTTTACCAGCCAGCTCTTTTGAATTCCTCCCAACTTCCACTGTTTCTTCACTTCTCCTGTCTTTACCTCTATTTTCCTTGCACTTTGCTCTCTGCCTTTCCTTTTCTACATTTTCTACAGAAAATTTCTTTCCAGTCTGCTTACATAAAATACTTTAAATATTTTAATAAACAGCTTCTAATCTAGTTGCCAAAGAGCATCGCATATTTAAACTGCATTTCCTTGAAATACCCTAGTCTGAAGCTTACAAAATATTTATTCTACCAAAATATATACAAGGCAAATATGCATGCATATAAGGACATACTACTTCCATAAGGAAGCAGTGTGAAATTCAGGTATACACAACACGCGGAGACATAATAATAAAAATGGAAAATATGAAAGAACATAAAATATATGCAAGGAAATTCGCGTGGGGTAAATAAATATCGAAACGAGGGAGACGAAAGATAATGCAAGGTATGCCAAATCGAGATGAGAACAATAAAATAGATGACGAGTAGGCACGAGGGGACACGTTCCTTTTAGCAGGAGGGAACTGAAGCTTCTCAATACTTTTAACACAGGGAAAGCAGCAAAACCACCATTTCTTTCTGCTTATCATTTAAAAAGATCCTTGTAAAAGCCTTATCAACGGATTGTTGACTAATTCATCATTATTTCTTATTATTGAATAAAAGACTAATAGCAGAAGGGTTCAAGTTTTAGAAAACAAATTAAAAAAATGATACTACGGCCTTAAGAAGCCACACAATTAAAATTTAATAGACACAACAAAAAAAGTTAAAGATTTCGAACCTGCTCAATAAATTCTTAATAGTCAGACTGTCATTTGTTATACAGGGTGATTCAAAAGGTCTGGTCCAAACTTAAGGGTGTGATTGATGATGTTAAAATAAGTATAAAATGCCAATAAATTCATGTCCGATTCACAATTGTTTTCCAGTTATAACAACATTTACGATAATTTATTATTAATAAAGAACGTATACAATTATTACAAGAAAAATTAAAAAGTATCACAATAAATGTTCAAAATGTCCACCTTGTACTTGTATACAACGCCGACGCAGAGAATCTCGAACATTCCTCAACTGTTCAGGATATCTTCGAATATCTTCAACAGCTTCATTTATTCTATTAACTAAATGGTCCCTGTCCCGAATTTCCGTTGCATAAACTTTTTCTTTTAATGTGCCCTACAAGTAAAAGTGAAATTATGTCAGGCGAACGAGCCGGCCATAGTACTGGACCGCCTCTCCCAAACCAGTGCTGTAGAAAGCGATTATTTAGCGATTTATCCAACCCTTTACCTGGTGTGAATTGTGCAACGATGCTCCGTCATGCTGATACCACATGGATCTTCGCACATCAAGATGCAGATTTTGATCTTGTACGTAGTGTACGCCAAACTGACGACTGGGGAATATTTAATTGCTTCATTATTGTACACGTTATTTCTTTCGACATGAGGTGGTCCAACCCTACCTGTTTCCCACAAATTTCGGTGCAATCGTTCAAACGTTCGGTGGTCAGACTGTCTCCGGTGAGGATACCTTCTCCCATATTTTACCATAGCTTGCACGGGCATTTCCGTTACAATAACCATACACAAAATCCATTTCTGCTTTCTGCATAATCACGTACAGAAAATCAATGGCTGCATCATTACCACATTTATTAAAAACTACGCCAATTCAAGCTTGAAACGTCTTCTGCCATAAGAAATTAACATTTGTTTTACTTATTTCCTAGATAACGTGATTGGGCAGAACACAGATAAAAACAAAGAAAACCTCTGTAACTAGATAACGGTTGGAAATAAGACATGGGTTTATTGGCATTTTTTGCTTATTTTAGCATCACCAATCACACCCCTAAGTTTGGACCATACCTTTTGAATCACCCTGTATATTAACAAGATAATCTCATAAATATGCAGCTATATTTCAACAAGCATATCGCCTACATATGTATAAAGTACTACATCATTTTGTTAGTGGAAATCGTGTCTGGTTTGATAAATTATGGAATAGCCCAATTAGGTGGGACAAGATAAATCTTACACGGCGTTCTTTTCTGTAGAGCAGAGTACACACTTATTCAGGAGACTGATTTTTATCATTTAATTAGAACTAACAAAAATGGTGGCACTTTGGGCACGTTCCTCTGTGTGCTTTATTAGTGTTTGCTGGTTAAGATAGTTGCTGAAGGTGTATTTTTTCGAAATTAAAAATACAGTCACGTTATTAACACAATAACAAATAGGTACGCAACACTTCTTTTAGATTTTAAAAGAGCAGGTTCAAGAAAAAGGACATTTAATACTTACATTTTAATTAGTCCATTTTCTCATTAGTTGTTAATTCAAGTAAAATAGTTTTCAGAATTTTATTTTGCCTACAATGGATATTTTGAGACGTATTTGAAGAAATTTGAATTTGTAACAATCAAAGCTTTTAAATTACAAACTCGGCAGTAATATCTTAGTAAGAAATTAAGAAACAATTCCCACAAAAGTTAGTTCTTGAGCGTGGAGATACACAATCAGGTATTATAATGGATTAATAAAGGGTCGCCATGAAAATTTAAGCACATGGCTTAGCTCTTGATAAATTAATTGTATGTGTTCTAACACTAAGCTAAAACCTAATATTGGTTTCACCACTAAAAAAACATTAAAAAATTAGGTATATATAAAGCTACGCAATTTTTTTTAAAGGCTCTTTTATGTTAAGTACTCTTATCAAATCAAGTTATAAAACTGATTCCCAGATAAATTGTGTTGAACTACCTTTCTTCTCTATTGTAAACAGCATTTTGGGCTGAATTAATATCCTTATATTTTGTGAAATTGCATTTTTTTAGTTCATAGATAGGTAGTTAAGAAAACTTGCTTTTAAGATTCAACCCCCAAACCCAATAATATCGAGGTGTTAGGAAAATGCCTGCTTGTGATACGATTGCGAAGAGTGCATTCGGACACCAAATAAAACCGATTCAAATAGATAAAAAATACTAAACGCAGCAATTGGCGCGTAATTTAGAAATTCAGTAAACACTAAGTTTTAAAAGTTTCTATTTGTTTATCCATTGGATTTTTAAAGAATTATGACTATTTCAAAATGTGGCTCTGTTTTGAATGTTAATATGACAATTTCTCCATTAAGGAGAACAATTGATTCCAGATATCGGACACTATTTAGTTTCACTTAAAAGCATCCAACTTGAACTTAACAGAGTAAACAAAAGAGGTCCAAAAACTGATCCTCGGGGAACTCCCTATTCGACAACGTTTTCTTAACTAAGTGTTTAACCAGTTGTTTTTCGTTTAGATACTTCTTATAAATTGATATTCAATATCAACAGAAGCCATTGATAAATGAATGTCTTGAAAAGATCCAAAAAATGACCAGAATCGGTTTAATTCCACCAAAGATTCTTTAGGTTTTAGCTTTTTTTAAATACAAACTGATTTTTTGGTAATAGAAACCTTGTAGAATAAAGTATCGTTGGAAAGTTCTATTCAACCGTATTTTATATCAGATCACGATAACGCTGCGCTGGCGTAAAACGTAGATGCCCAAACGTTTTGCAAAGACCCTACTAGTACACTGTTTTATAATAAATTATACCGTCTGTTTTTGTCATTATTTCTAACTTTTTGCTCAAATTTGTGATTCAAGAAGTTGTCAACTAATTTGCGAGGGCTATTCTGTCTTTATTTGCCATCATTTATTCCGTTGAGATTTGTCCACAGAATGTTTTGAAAGCCCAAACGACTATAATCTGGTATTTCTTGCTCTTCAGAACGTTATGAACCTTATGACTTGTGACTTAAGGTTTAGCGTTCGCACATGTCCTATTAAAAACCTCCATCTCGATTTCTCATGTATTTTGCTCAATATGTTAGTGATTAGTGATTAGTATTAACGTTCTCCTGATCTTAGTCTTTCATTCCTTCGTGCCTTAAACAACTACTCGTTCCAAACTATCACAGCTCTTTCGTTCTATATGCCTATGGTGTGTCCTGTGTGATATTAAGATTGATAATCAATTACGTTATTGAACTTCTGTTACAACGGTTTGCACAGCACACCACAGGATTTGTAATAGACGCAATTAACACCATAATTTAAATGGCCGAACTTCCTTTGGTCACTAATCGTCTGTATTCATGCTTCAGATGGAAAACTATATAGGTACCTTTGTATATTTTTTTGTCTTTAGACTTATGTTTTGCCCCTTCAAAGTTTTTCAAGCTTAATTAATGCTATTCCACCAATTAATTCTAGTACATATTTTGATTAGTTTTTCGCATTACACAGTATAACTAACGCTAAATTCTTTTGCAGCATAGTAACCGTAAGAATGTTGTTTCGTTTTCTTCACATATTCGTAATGACTCCTTTGGTTTAGTACTCCAGGTATGATTATTAAGTTTAGTAGCGCTTCTTTACAACTAGCTAATAGCTGTTACTTAATTTGGCATCCCCTATGACTACCCCTCTTTTCCAGTTTGCCAGAGCATAGTTTTCTTTCTCCTCCTTAGTGCCCGTCCACCAGAGGTTCCGGTGGCACTGCAGCCTGTAAGACTTATTGGTTTTAACGTATCCATTCCGTGAACTTTGTCACCTGTACCAAAAGGAACCTATGCCAAAAGGTGCATACTGATATCTTTGGACTCCGTTGATGTGTCGGAATATGCACTATCTACGCTTATCAGCGCATAATATACGCATTACAGTATCTGGTTCGTTTTTACAGAATTTACACTTATGATCCCCATTATATTTTCCAATCTTCCGCAGGTGCTTCTTAACAGTCAAGAGTGTAGTTAGAAGTAATTAGTAACGATGCTATCGCATATTTGTACTGCTACAGCATTATCTATTATGGTAGAAGTGTCTGATCAGGTTAATTAGACATAAGAAAACATCTGTAACTTTCGCTTTATGATCATCGATAAATCACATCTTTTCCTATTCTTCTTCTTCTTCTTCTCTTTCGTAGTGTTTTTGGATGTATAGCTCATCAACTTGTTTTTCGTTTATTTGGCAAATACATATTCCCGAGTAGGTACCTTTGTTTTTAGAACTAGTTTGCTCTTCCGGAATTTCCCATGACAAATAAAGTTAAAGTCACGAGTTGATAATTTGCAGCATTACTGTAACCTACATGGCATAGCACAGCGCACACATTCTATAGTTTTTGCCATACCAATATAAAGTCACTTTATAAATTGGTATGAAAACAGCTATAGATAGTCCAATCTTTTGGCCATTAGCGTGTATGCCATATTCGTCGGCAGATGGTGTATAACAAACCAAGTCCTGGTTCTTCGTGACGTGGCACTTCTACTCCAGAGAAAACTGACTATACGGAAATACCTCGGTGGTTTGCCATTACCTTTCAAGGGTAAGCGGTCGGTTGTTTTCAATGTGTGGCCCTGGAAATCGAAACCGGTCCACTATTAGTGTCAGTGGTCAGACGCATGCTGAACCAACTGAGCCACTGCACCAAGTCCTGGTTGGCCAGTGCCTCTAGCATTGCAACCAAATTTATGTTTACCTAATTCCGCTTTCACCTTTAATTTACATGACTCGTTTCCTGGATTTATGTTAGTTTTACTATTGTTTTGATTATTATTTGCTGTGTCAACGACATTCCTCTAGATTTCCATTGCATTATCAATTTTTCTTATGTTTTTTAACCTTAAACTTCGTAAATGATGCCTATTCAAGTAGAGATTTAGCCTATAATTCTTCAAACTTTTGTGAAGAAATTTCTTGTGTAGGGTGGTTTTTTACTTAGATACAGGTTACCTCACGACATGACAGCCATATCCTAAGAGTATTTTCTGAAGACTTGTTGTGGTTGGTTTGCGACCTAAACCCTCTTGATTTGTTACCTTCGGGCACACATACAGAGCTTTAATTATGCCGATAAGTCTCAAACTAAAGAAAAACTGATTGGTATGGTTAAGGATGCCGCAGCAACTAATCGTGCTGAGCGTGATACTTTAACAATACGCTCTTCCTACTACATTTTTATCATATCAAGCGACTTAAATGTCTATAAGGATTTTAGGTAAAAGTTTTAGGTGATGAGTCAGCCAAATAGGTAAATCTATCTAAATCCATAAGCATGCTAAGTATTTGTAAATAAGGGTCTGTAATTCTAGCAGAATTCTTAAAAAATGTTAGCTACAATTATGTAATGTAATAGCAATGAGATAATAATTAATAAGTAATAACTATATAACTCAAGTAGGTTATTTTCAACTTTATTTTTACTTTTACTCCCTATTCTGCTGTTACTCCTACCTGTACGGTTATGACCTTCAATAACAAAGAATTCGTTTGGTGACTCAACCTGAATTGTGCTATCCTGCTTAAACCGATTTGACTACTTTTAAGATGCCGTAGGAAACACTACTATAATTTCTAGAGAGCGGCAATAGTAAACAACCGCTTTAAGATCATTCATTTTAAAACTATGGCTCTTCACATCGGTTAATTGTTTATTATATCTTTTATTATTTTATAATATTAATCGGATAGCAATAGTAATAGGCACTAATTTGAAATTGAAAAGGTTGAAAGTCATTCAACGAAGTTATGTTTATTCCAAGCCCTTATCGCTGGAAGAACTATTATTGAAACAGAATCTCTGGAAGGATTATCAGCTGTGAATTGAAATTATCATGTATTTAATCTTACTACTACTAAATAAGCTGCAACGGTTTTGATATCAGGATCGCCGTATATACTACTTAATATCACTAATCTAACCATTTTACACAATAATTAGTTGACGGTCTAACATCATTTTTTTAATTATTGCCGAGGTTTATTATAAAAACCTCTGAACCATGTAAGGTAATAATTACATATTTTGGAGGAATTTACAACACATTTCACAATGTTCACAGATTTTCCTAACAATTAGTTTAACAAGTTGGCTTTATTAACCACCACAATATATATTTTTTTATTAAAGGCCTTAATTTATAAAACATTTATAATTCCCAAGCTTTTATTATAGCCTTCGAACTTCTAAGATTTCATCTAATTGAAATGCTTTTCAATTTTACTAGTTTCATACTATTACAGTTCGTTTACTGTTTTACATTTTATGTATATCTTGTGATATTTTTTATGC
This sequence comes from Melanotus villosus, assembly GCA_963082815.1. Taxonomy (NCBI): domain Eukaryota; kingdom Metazoa; phylum Arthropoda; class Insecta; order Coleoptera; family Elateridae; genus Melanotus; species Melanotus villosus. Next base: position 2,753,461 of record OY720420.1, on the reverse strand, counting down.
TTGTTTGAAGCAGTAAGCTACATGGCATTTTAACTTATGTAGAATTAAATTAATTACACACAAGTACATACAATTTTTACTTTGTAAATATATTTCCAAGATTTTGAGGTAATTTCCGGAATAAGCTCAGAGTACTTTAAATTTAGCAGTTATAAGTACTCTTCATTTGTATCTTATATTTCCGTATTCATGCGAATGTAATGAAAAAACATCAGTCTGCTTCAACAAAAAGTATTTTCATATCTTTGAAACTACTGACCTAGAACATAAAATTTCAACATAGCATTAGCGTGAGCCTTAACAGCATAATAAAGCACATCAAATTAAAAGTTCTGTTTACCTTTTACAACAACAGTTGTACTAATTGGGTTTTATCGTTAATTACGAGCCGTTCTGAACAAGTAATGGCTGGAAATACGAGAAGTATTTATGCTCTCGACATTTTCGAGAGCAGAAACTCGATATAATATTTTTTTGATTAAAACACAACGTAGATAAGTGTTGATAAGAAAACGGAAGTAAACGTAGATCCGGCTCAAGAAGCTGAAACGAGCAAGGGTTGCCTGACGAGTGAGGCGTATCTGGGGCAACTGAAACAACGCCTTCCTAACATACCAAAACACGTTACATTTATTGCTCGCAGGAACGTAATCCTTGTTAGTAATTTAATAGAAAGCAGTCGCTTTGCTTCCTCTTTTAAATTAATATTAAGCTTTACTTTCAGGCTTACGTAGCTAACGATTGGAATAATTGCAACGGATTAAATCTGAAAAAAACGTAGTAATAGTCGGTTAAGCGTTTTTCTGATAAAAGAGATCGTGTATCCTTAGTTTTAAGAAAACACGATCCTTTTAAATTGCCCAGAAAATGTAACTACGACAACTTGGATCTATTATTCAGCAAGACAAAGTATCAAACTGCCGTGAAAGTTTCAGCGTAAGTGTGAGCTTGATCGAGGAACTTTAGGTTTTACTAGAATATTCTGTACGGCGGCCACATACTCTTTCTGCATTACATAGTTTATTGTTGCAAAACACCCAAAGTTTCCTACATTATTACAACAGCATTGTTTACCAATTTAAGCTACGTTTTAGCATAATTTATCTCGCTGGAAAAATGTTGTTCACCTTAAACCGTAAATACACATTAAGAATAATTAAAACTGCAAAACTAACCACGCAAACCCCAATTTCCAAAATTTATACCCTCGCCGATTTTTCTCCTATCGTACAATTTATTGCAAAATGTGTAATTATAGTAAATATTTGCTTTTAATGTAATAACATGCAAATGTCAATAAACATGAAACATGGTTTCGGTTTACGATATGAAATGTTCAATATTTCATTACTGGCAGCGAAATTAGTTCCAGTTTTATAAAGACACTCGACCTGATTTATCAAAGCTTTATGTCCAGTCAAAAGCAACTAAAATTATTACTATGCAGACCGAAATGTACTTTTATGACAGGAAACACAATTTTTGTTTTTATTTTTATATATTTTGAAAGTTCGTCAACGCTATAACAATGCATTTCTTTGTAAATCGAAATTTCAACTTCAGGTTTTGTTCAGCTTGATTTTATTTTAAGTTTCAGAAATGACAAATGTTACTGTTAGTGAGATATGTTACGTTGAGGTCTGGTCGACTGTGAAGTATATACATTATATGTACCTTTAAATCAAGATCTTTTTTATGTTAGAAGGATGAAAACATAAAAAACACTTAATTTTGAAAATAAAACCAGAAGTGCTGGAGAAGTAACTTCTGAATTATTAATAAATATTTAACCATTAAATAAAATGATCCTTTAATTTCAGATCCTTTAAACATAGCCAGTGCATTTAGAAGTTATTTTAAAAATTCTGCTTTGAATGTTGTTGATTATACACCTAATATAGGATTTAAAGCTAGTACTGGAATATACGTTTAAGGCAAACTTAAGCTTAAACAGTGATTTAGGACCGGTATTTCAGTAACCTTAAGTTATAAGCCAAACTTTCCTACACTTAGGGTTGGTATTTCAGTGCAGGTTTAAGCTAAAGCTTAGTTAATGGTGGCTTAAACAAGAACTCCAGTGTAGCAAAATTTGGCTTAAGTTTAAGGTTCCAGCCCCTACCCTAATTCAAGGCGTCTTTAGCTAAGCTTTAGCTTTTAAACCTGCACTGAAGTGCCCACGCTTGAACTTCGACCATAGAATACATCCTTGTTTTATTTGAACATTTAAGTGGACTCATGGTGTATAGTAGTCGAATTTAAACTGGTTGAAATATTGAAATAAGATACCATTTCAGTAAGCCCTAATTTAAATCTACTTAAGCCAAGCTTCAAGATGAACTTGTATCGAAAAGTTTACATAGAAGGTTTATTTATGAAGAAAATAAATTTTAGTAAATCATGTATTGATCAATGGAACTAGCCATACCCCCCCCCCCCCCCCCCGTATACTCTTATTCGAATGTCTCCGTTAATCTGACAAACTTTAAAATCTTGATTAGATCCAGTTCCTTTCCCTATTCTGGTCTAATCTTCCTCTTGCCAAATATTGCTCTCCGCTGCTTTTCATACTTCTCGCATTTTGCCAGAAAATGCATAGCAGTTTCTTTTTCTGATTCATACTGCCCACAGTATGGGTAGCCTCTATTTCTATTTTAGACCTGTTAAAAGGTCAAAAATAAAAAAAAATCGAGTTACTTAAATTCGGCCCTTTGGGATTAATACACTGATCACTCCTGTTGGTATATAAATTCCCGTCCCTGCTGCATTCAATTCTGTTTTTGAAACATCAGTATAACAACACAGAGTCTCTTCAGAGTCATTTATTCTTACATATTCTCTTCTCATCGGTATTAACTTCAAAGTTTAGTTTAAAACTATACTACTCCTTTATCCTCTCCATGGGCGTATTTATGACCTGTACGTTAGTTTCCGCCCTTTTTAATATGCCCATATGTCCTTCCTCATTTATTCTGCCTTTCCATTCACCTGTCTACTTTAATCTGTAGCACGATATCATTGACATCCCCGCCTCTTGATGTAATGATGGCATCGCTAGCAGTAATTCTATTGTCCTAGTTGGCGTTGTTCTCATAACGCCCGATTTTTCTTTACATATACCAATTTACATCTACTAAACCATACCAATGTCGCGTATAAATAGTATACGTGGTTTTATAACCATGGTATATTTTGTAACAAGGCGACAGTTTAATATGCACACGCAAACAGTTGATATGACGTCATTTGCTAAGGTCGTTACACTAGTAAGGTACGTGTGTAGTCATCTCACAGCTGCATCTTCTAAGAATGTTGAAAAGGCACGTACACAGCTCAAGGCCAGTGCCATTGCACTTGTAACACGATATCTTGCATTCTTGTAAGATGATAAGCCTAGTAAATTGAGAAATGGAGGTCGACTTTAAGGTAGATAACAGCAGCTCGATTTACTTTAAAATCATGGTTAGCACCATCCCATTGAAGCTTTGAGCTTTGAAGATTTAGAGTAAAGTTAACGTGAGTGCTTTTTGTTTCATTTACTTTTATTCGCCATTTATTTAGCCAGGTCTGTAGGGAAGATAAATTGTTTTGTAATTTTAAGGATGCTGTATGAGGATTGGTATGACTAGAGAGAAGGACAGTGTCATCAGCAAATGTGCCTATGAATGTGTCTGCTGTTGTAGGAACATCTGCAGTATACAATATATATAGTAGAGGCCCAAGGACACTTCCTTGATCGGTTGAAGATCAGAATACTGTTGGCCATATTTTATTTGAAAATAACGATCTGACAAGTACAATCTGAATAGGAGGTAGTACTTAGTGTCTTAAAATGAAATACATCTAGTGTGTTTTGAAAATATACATTAAAATTTGTCGCTCTCGCGCAATGTTGTTATGCTAGTGGGCGGAATAATAGCATAACCTCAATAACCTTTGTGGATAATGCAATACCAATAACAGGGAAGCCAGGTAGCTCAGTTGTAAGAGGGCTAGGCTTGTATGTTGCAAGTCTCAGGTTCGAATCTCTACGTTGGTGGAGATTTTTTTCAGGCCTCTGGGATCGGTACTAGGCCTGGTGAGACCATTCACAGTTGGGCTTATTTAACTGTGCTCTACGCGGAAGACTGGTCTATGAGATAGAGTAGCCAGACCACTACACACGTAGTAACACACACATGACACAACCGTCTGACTTGAAGTAATGCCTAAAGGCGGTTCCGAGCAGATTGGCTATACACGCATACAAGACACACACAAAAATAAAGAAAAAATACCAATAACAATGTAGTGGACCATAAAAGTTTACATGCAAAAAAATTTCAACGGTAACTAGATGTAATTCTTTTAAGACATCCGGTATTACTGCCCTTGTTTAAATTATTTAATGTTGTTTGGGGTAAATGCTAGAATTCTTCAAAATATTTTGCCCTTAAAAATATATTATCAATTATCATGTCCTTGGTTTTGCAACAAATCCCAGAACAGTTTTGCATAAGGTGAAACTAATTCTTTTAGATACAGAAATTCGATGTGTTTCTACTTATAACTGCGTCATATTTGGACATATGTATTGAAATTCATTTCATTATATAGATATCCAGAAGCAATCCCAAGATGAAAATAACTACCATTTATTAAAAGATATCGGAAGATTCACGAAATATTGAATTAATAAGAAAATAAAAAGCAGTTTTGGTTAATTTATTGTTAGGCTTTTTTGTATAAGTATCTACTATCACTAATTGACTGAGTAGAGTTTTGAGAGCTCGTCCCATATCTGGAAATATCGAATTGTATAAAATCAATAAGGTGGAACATCCAATAAACGATGCTCTTACTATTCACGGAGCGAAAATATAATTTAATAAAGTTGAAAATTCGGAATGCAAAATCCTAAATTAGCAGAAGGTCGTTTGGTAACTCCAGCCGTCTACATTATGCAACCAATAACCTGGATCTGCAACGGACCGTGCCGATTTTACTTTAAGGATTTCTAACTAGCTAAGGCCGTATTTCTTCGGCAATTCTGTTGTAAATTCAGACGAAGCGCATACCACTGGGGATCGTATCAAGTCTCTTCAGTTCAAATCTTTATTATCGAAAGTGTCTCTAACTCAAACGTCTTATTGGAAGGATTTGTTGCTTCGAAGCATCATGTTTACCGTGTATCTTGGCTAAATCCTTTCAGACTTTTCATTTTTATCCTAATGGGATTAGGATCGTACTTTATTTATTTAGTTATTAGTATAAACACACTTCAAATATTTTGTTTAGTTTATATCAAAAAAATTTCAATCATTTCTTTTTATTTTTTGTTACCCTAACCATTTTCAAGTCGCATTTGATACTTATGTACGGTGGCGTTACCTTTTCATTTACTCAAATTATGTATCACACTAAATTCTCATTTATTGTGATTAATCTGAAAAAATATTACAGAAAGGCATTTGATTGTAAATTAGGCAAGCATTTTGAATCTTCAGAAATTTAGCAACCTTCCAGGAATTTAAATAAATACTTAGCAAGTTTTCCGAAAAATCCGAATATTTCCGAAGTTATCCGGAACTCAGGACAGTCCGAATAAATCCGAAAGTTAACGAGTGTCACAACGGTACAGAATTCCATGAAAAATCCGTCAAATTTCATTCATATTTTATGAACTCGCCAGTACTTGCTTTGTTTACTAGGTTTGGAATAAACTAAAAATGATAAGATCTTAGTTGACAACTCTCTCATAGCGCCTCTACACCGTTCTCTACTGAAAAGTTTGTAGTGCTTTTCAATTTTCTCTTAAATTGCCCTTCAGTTTCGATTTTCTCCATCATTTGTCTGATTATCCTTTTGTATTCTCAAGAGACCCTTTTCGCAGCCAAACGTCCATACTTTTTTTCAGGTTTCAACCTACCAACATATCCATAAATAGGCCGATCTTTCCTTTATTTTCAAACAAAAATATTCGTTATTAAATATTCAACAAACTAAACTCGTTACCTCAGTCTAAAATTATAAAACCACCCTTTGCGACATAAACGTCTCTTACAGAATGTTTTCAGGCGAGTTTTAGGGTTCTTAAAGAATTGTAACGAATTTTTTTTTATAGTAATTTTGTCGTCAGACCTAAATTAAAAGCCAATTTTCTTTGTAAAGGTAATTTATTCAAATTAAAAAAGGCTTTTATTTCCCCTTTCATGAAAATTGTAAGCCAAATTATTTTTAAAAGAATATTTTTTAATGGCGTCTTTTCAGCCCCCTCGAGTTCAGAGTATATTCTTGTTGTTATCCTTTAAAAAATTAAATAAGAAACTTTTACATCTGCCTTTTTATTAATTGAAGCTTCGCTTTACTAAATTTCAAAGCCTTGGAATGCTTTAAAATAGATTTCGGTTATCCAGCCCTAAAAAGTTTTGTTGTGATGCTGTGAAGATGTTTTACTCCTATTGCTTCGGGGAGCATCGTTCTTTTCAAATCAATAGGCTTGGAAGTTTAAAAAGTTGCTGAAGTTTATTTTTAGAAAATTTTCGCACGTGTAGCTATGAAACAAAATTACATTTTTTTTTGGCATGAAATTATGTAATGTAAATTTGATGAATTTATTTTTAATGAAACGATTTTTTGTTTAAATGTCTTTGAAACGTTACTGAGATGAGTTTTATTCTTAATTTAAAAAAATTATTTTCAGGAGAATTTTAGCAGGCGATGATTTTTAAATTTTAAAATCAAGGCAACATGGTTTTGTAAAAACTAAGATTTAAAGAATAATTTTTACGGAACAGAAACAAAATAAGAAAGGAGATGTCAGGATCTGTTGTGATAAGAAACTGAAAAATTGTATAACTGCAGAAACCTTTAAAAGATTTAATCTCGGTCAATTTCCATTTCGTAGATACAGAAAAAGTGTGTAAAAAGAACGAGAGTAGGAATCGATATTAAATATAAGGAAATTTAAAAAGCTTTCTGTTGAACTGACACAGAAAAAATTAACGCCAACCATATTTCGCCGTTTTCATGAAAGAGCGATGTTATTTTATAGCTTTTACGAGCTTATTAACATTGTGTTTATCGTGTGTATTTTATGTTAACGAAATTTATTAGGCGTTATTTACGCCTGGTGCCATAAAACTTGGGAAAATTTATACTCTGTGTTCTAAACTACTTAATAATATGCCAAACGAGTTTTGTTCACGAAACTTCAAGATCAACAAAGCTTTCCCAACTCAATTACTGGGAAGTCCCTTGCAATATACGTTTAGAATAGTACAACGTCCGTTCATGCGTGTAAGCAAGTCTCCAGGTATTGTATGCTAATTGCCGGCTGCCGGGGTCTTCACGCTTGGGCCCCGAAGGACCCCGGCTACACTGCGGTCCGGACTCATTACCCTATCCAGACCCGTGCCCCTCCTGTTTAACAACTAGGGATGTTACTAGGTAGGATACTGCTAATTGCATTAGCTTCCTGCAACTAAACTCTATTTCTCTAAATTGTAATTTATGTTCTCTGAAATTCCCGGTTAATACTTGTACTTATACTCTATCACGCTCATGTTTCGTAATGCCCTAACACTCTTCTTAACACAAAAGTATTATTAGTTATTACTAATAAGAAATTCTGCAATTACTAGCAAAGATATCCAAGAACCCAGGAATTAAAGATTTTTTTGGAAGATCAAAAAGAAGAAGAAAACGAAAATCAGATCCAACTTTCTATTCACAAGGATATTAAATACGAATTTTACTCAAACACTTTTGGAAGCACTATGTTCAGTTGTTTTTCATGAACAAATTTTGTTCGTGTTGATTATGAAAAATCTGCGAAATATTGGCACCCAGTTAAAATAAACATCTCTATAGCAAGCTATAATTGGTGATTGAATAGGCTACATCTTTTAACAGCTCAAAGAAATATAGTGCCATTTCATATTTAACATTATACAATCAACATTTTGGCTACATTAAAGAAACATATAATTTGTATGGGTACTAATAGAAAACTTACAAATCAAAGATATTTTTTAGGAAAGTTCCTCCAACAAACCTCAATCGATATCTTTTTAAAAATATTAAACTTGATTCATGCACTGCATTTAAAAGGTCTTTTGCTCTGATAAAATGAGTTATTAATGGTTAAAATGGCTATCTATTTATATTATCACCTATCTGATGACAGCTGACTGAACCTTTTCTTTTGGGACTTTTCTTTTAGTGCAAATGCCAAGATTACGAATTCAATTAAGACACACACTTAATAGTTATTTAAGCATCAAGGGAAGTAAGTAGCTTTTACCAGTCGAGAACGAGTTTGCCAGCCCGAGCGAGCAAGGGCTGGCAAAGTTCGAGACTGGTTGTAGATAGTTACTTCCCGAGCATGCTTATAATATTTTTTTCCATGTCCAACAAAAATTTGAATAATTTTCCCTTAATAATTCCACGTTAATTGATAGAAAATTAATCTATTACAAACAAAGCAAATAGTCACCTAGTGTGTGTTTCTGTCAATATAAACAACCACTTGTACTTGCGTTTCTTGGTAGTTTTCAAACGATAAAATGCAAATAGGCGATAAGGACAATAGAGAATTTAACGTAGATGAAGCGGTAAATATTTCGTATTTGGAATTACTACCAGAAAAATCGAAAATCAGTTATGAAAATGCCTACCAGTTGTTTAAAAAATGGTGCGCGGAGAAAAACATCTATTCAGTGGAAGTAAACGTGTTTTTGGCGTATTTTTTAGAAAGATCAGTTAAATTAAAATCTCCATCGAGCTTATGGTGTGAGTATTCAATGCTGAAAAGCTCAATATTTATTTACAACAATAAGGATATTTCTAAATGTCCAAAGGTATTAGCATTTTTAAAACGAAAAAATGATTGTTATCAACCTAGAAAGTCAATAGTATTTTACATTACAAGCCAGGTAAATTTAATAAAGGGCAACAAGAATATCTAAAAGGTATTACAACAAAAATGAACAAGTGCGTCAAATTATACAAATATAAATGGGCTTGCTTGAAACGTAGGAACGTCCGTAGCTATGGTAGAGACATATTGAAGGCGTAGGAAAGGAAAAACTATCGAAGAAATAACCCGGATCTGTACTAAAAAAATACATTGCTGTCATTATCTTGCGTCTTTCCGTAGACACCCGGTATATTTCTCCAAAAAACCATTTGAAGTATTTTCAAACTGTTTTCATTTTTCTTATTTATGATCCACACTCCTGACCTGAGGATGGTAACACTTTCTGCCATGGTTTCTTTCTCGTATGTCTTTTAAGTTTTTTGGTCCATATTATAATATTTAGTTGTCTATTGACGTTTCTTCCCATTCCAATGTTCCTTCTTATGTCTGCTTCTATTAATCCTTTTGATAATATTGTCATCCCTCGGTATTTATGACTCCTGATTTTAATTTTATTTTTTTTTCTATATTTCCTATAACAATTTCTAATATGAAATATATTCCTCAGGCTATATCCTCAACTGAGGATATAGCCTTAGGAATATATTTCGTATTAACGTATCAACGTATTAACTAACACCATTAAACTATCAGTTTCATCGCTGATCTATATACCTAAACATTTCAGAAAAAGAACGAGATATAAGAAATGTTTCGCCCAATTGAATTCGGAACAAAAGGATAGTAACTAGAACATAAGTAGTAGACTACCTTATGGAGGTATAACCTTGTACTAATTCACTTTTTAAAAGCAGAATTACACGCGCTATTACACACGGTCACCTTAGTTCTGCACAATTCAGTATAATAAAAAACAAACATCGTCATCATGACTATTGTCATATTGAAGGACAATTCCAAAATAAATAATAGCAAACAACAGTCGAACTTCTACCATCGGTTATTGTAACTCTAAATAAAAATTGGTATTATTTATTCATACTTTTCCATAGTATGTGGAAATTAGGTCTGTGCTTAGTATTAAGGTTTGGATTATTCTTAATGGTAAGTAAAAACAACATTGCTGTAACAAACCTTTCAACTTTTGTACTTTTAGCATGCGCAACATGATTATATAGCAACTTTAGAAAGGGCTGAAGTTGTGTCTTATAACAAAGATTATATAAGCTTTGCAAAAACCGGAAATTTCAAATACAATCGTACACATTTTGGCCTCAACATAACGCTACATTTTAATGTGGACTTGGGGAACGATTTGATGGTAACCCTAAATTTTATTTTAGCAAATACTTTTGAAAAACTTCATATTAAAATTTTGGTTCAGATACATGTGCAAGGATACAAATTTGCCAGTAATGAATATCGCCGATTTCCTATCGAATTTTCCAGAAACATATGCAGGATACTGGCGGAAAACGAATTCGGATTTCGGAATATTTATTCTTACGGAAATTTTCCGAGATGTCCATTTGTGAAGGTAATTTAATGTTGAAAGTTGTAAGGTTATTTAGTTATTTTCAATTCTTTATATGTAGGGAAAGTACGCCGTTGCTAACTATAGCCCGGATTTTTCCAAATTTCCTCCATATATTCCAGGTGGGCGTTACAAAGGCGAAATGAAAATGTCTTACCACGAAATTGAAATTCTTAATAGTGAAGCTTATGTTACTATTAAACCCATTGCGGATATTGCACCACGTTTTGGTTAATTTTGAAACAAAAAGTTGTAAAAAAATCTAGTTGCTAGAAAATAAAGGTGGAGAATAAGAACTGCGTAATTATTTCTGATTGTAAAGGGATCAGTCTTCACAACCGTTAAATCCAACATTTTGTCATTGTCCTTGGTATTATTTTTTAGTACAAAGAAAACAGACAACCCATTAAATAGCGGCTCTGAAGATTAATCTATGTTATAGAGTTATTTACATCTTCCATGTATGAAGCATGAAGATTGTATTATCAAGGACGCGACTGATATCTCACTCTGTATTAAAAAATTTTACGAAGAAAAACCAAAAGAAGTTCCGTAAGGACACCTTCTTTCTTTGATTTTATGAAGGTTAATATCCTGTTTTAAATCTCTCAAAGTGATCCGGAAGACCTTGATATTCACTTTTCTGTAGCCTGCCAATCTGTTGTTTTCTGCTCAACCGACATAGTTGTCCTCCTTCTTTCTCTTTCTTTCTCCATCTTTCTCTTTCTTTCTCCTTCTTTCCCCTTCTCTCTCCTTCTTTCTGCTTCTTACAGACTTTACTATTGTTCTTTTTCACGCAGCTGTCTTAAAGTCCCTATTCAACTATATAGTCCGGATTCTACCGTGGACTTTGGGAACGATTTGATGGTAACTCTCAATTTTATTATAGCGAAAACTTTTGACAAACCTCATGTTAGAATTTTTACACAGATGTACGAGTGTGTGCAAGGATACAAATTTGCCAGTAATGAATATCGTGGCTTTCCTATCGAGCTTTTCAGAAACGTATGCAAATTTATTGGCGGAAGATGAATTTGGATTTTGGAATCTTCATTCCTACGGAAACCTTACAAAATGTCCATTTGTAAAGGTAATTTATTACTGTAAGTTATAAGGTTGGTTATAAACATTTCCACAGTGGCGGCTCGTGCATAGGGACCTTAAGGGCCGGGCCCCACCTATATTTGTATAACTAACCTAATAATTATAGTTTTAAAAAATATTTTTCTTGTAATTATTAATTTTTGATCTATTTCCAACACGTTTTATTGTTTAATAAAAAATTACTGCAGTATTTTGTGGCAATATTGTATAATGCAACAAATTAGTACAATCTTTGAGGCCAACCGTGTATTTTATAAGTGTAGAGCACGGAGCATGTATGACGCGCTCGCACTACCAGTGGCGTTTACTTACCGCGCGCAAAGCTTATCTTGGGGCCCGTTTAGCCTGGCCCGTCGCTGCGTTTGTATGTATTTACGCGCGCGCGATTCTTTCATTGCCTTATTATTTTTTCCTCGTTGTTGATCTGTTTTATTGTTTTTAGTGTGTTTAATTATTGTTGTCGTTTTTTGTTATAATTTATTTTAAAGTTTAAATTTTTATTACGTCAATAAACAATACATTTTAACTATGAACAAAATCGATAGTTTATCGGAATAACATTTCTCGTTATTAAGTCTAGAAGAATAAAAAAATTAAGTTGTTTTTGTCCCCTGGCCCCACCTGTTTCTATTGTCACTAGCCGCCACTGCATTTCCAATTGTTTTCATGTAGGGGGAAGTATGCCGATGTTAACTATAGTCCGGATTTTTCCATACTTCCTCCATTTATACCAGGTGGACGCTATAAAAAGACCATGAAATTGTCGTACCATGAAATTCAAGTGCTCCACGGTGAAGTTTATTTTACTATTAAACCCATTGGAGATATTGCACCACTTAATTTTGAAACATAAAATAGGAAAAAAAATCGAAATATTAAAAAATAGCTGTGGAAAATAAGAATTTATTATTATTTCTAATTTTAAGGAAATCCACCTTCACAACGGTTAAATCGAACCTTTCCTCATTGCCCTTGCTTTTAGTTTTTAATACATAGACAACAGACAACCCACTAATGGTCGGTTTTCAAGACTTCTACGACTACGTAATATTTCGCTCTATATTCAGAAATATTACTAAGGAAAACAACCAAACTTTTCCGTAGGAACACCATTTTCTTCTTCCTTTTTTTACTTTTGGGTTTTGTTTTCTCGTTCTTCTTGTTTTGCTTTTATCATTGATATTATGCGGTTTTAAATATGTTCTGTAGCCTGCTAAGTTTCCTCTTTCTTGTTTTAAAATTTTGTTATTTTAACCTGTTTGTTGTTTTCCGCCTAGCACGTATTGTGCCACCATATGCTCTAAAAAAACGGTCCGCTGGGCCAGTCGATTAGTTTTTTATTTTTGCGATCAAATACACGTATACTATTAGAAACTTCCTTATTTTATGCCGAAATTGGAATATTTTTGAAAAATACACCTTTTTTTGTGGTGACACCTTGGACTCGCTCGGCCGTACGGTTAGTTATTTGCCTAAATAGCCAAGTGAGACCCATGTTTACACTGTTTTATTGATACCCACACGACAAGTAAATCTTAAAATATTAATAATTTTATGTTTTCCTTGAGACTGTACATATCTTATTCGCCTGTATAAAGTGCTCTTATTTTGAATAAACAGCTTAAAAATTGATTTGTCGTTTATAGCCTTGTGATTCCACATTGGTCTCGCTAATGAGCAGGCCAAATACATTTTCGGGATCTGCAGGCCGAGCACAATCTACTTCAATAGGTTTTATACGGATATCGTAGACCAACGTGGTACCACACGGCAAAATGTGTATGTCGACCTTGCGAGTCCACGCCGGTCTTGCACGGCCGTTGGTGCCAAAATTTGTGTGAGACCACATTAGCACCACATGGCACAATACGTGCTAGATGACGTAGTTGGCTCTTCTCTTCTTCCAAACAGCTGTCCCTATTCCTTCTACTCTATTTTTATCTTGTCTTGGATTTCTCATCCTCAGTGTATTCATCTCTCGCATTTAGGAAGGTGTCTTGTGTTATTTGTGTCAGCACTCGTTTTCGCCTCATATGTCCAAACTGTTCTCCCTATGGTTTTGTTGTATAAATCTTTACTTTACCTTCAGTGCTAAGATACTTGTTCTTCCAGCTGCATCTCTTACATGAAGCTGGTCCTTTTATAGTCTGTTCTGTGATGTGTTTGTAAGTTTTTTATTCCCAAATATTGACAGGAATAATTACTAAACAACCTAGAAGTTGTTTAATTATTATTCCTTTAATATCCAACTTACACTTATTTACCTCCATAGTGTGATAATAACAAGTACTTATTTGGTATCCAACATAGATACAACCATGGTTTAGGTTATGGATAACTGTTATATTTGCTTTAGCTCTGCGCTGTTTTTACAAATTTATGTATAAATGTTGAAATTTCCAAGACAAACGTTTATTAAAAAAAATTTGTAGACCTTCTCCATATTTGATACTTTCTTTTAGGTACTGTTCCACCAGCTGCTGAATCTTTCCATGCTTTGATACTTCTTTTTACACATTGACCTTTTATTTTCAGCAACTGGTGGCGAAATACCCAAAAGAAAGTATAAATAATTGTCAAATTTGTCACACCGAACTTTCAATAAATATCTTATTTGCAATGTAATACAACGGAGTTTTTAGATAAATACCTAGAAAAGCATACACTGAAACACGAGTATAACGACATTGAAGAGACTACTAACATGCCATTATAAGCGAGTTATTGCTATAAGAGGATATTTATGTAGGTAATTGTTCTTCATTATTGAAAACATCTAACAAGCTAGGTGTTTATTTTAAAACTTGAGCATAATTACGTATATAAATAGTTTTATAAAGTTTTTTTTATTTTAGTAGTGGTTTTTATATTTTTATACTATGGAAAAGTGCAAGCGCGGAAACAATCGGTGGCCTTATAAACATAAGCAGATCTTCATAATATCAGGCAGCCAGGCAACTTCTTCCATCTGGTGTATGGGAATGCCTACAAGAATCAAATGACTTGGCAGAACAGAACGTGAGACTATTCTAGGCACCAGGTCATTGTGGCAAAGACTATGTCGTATGTCTGACTTCCTTCGCGTAAAATGTTTATTTTATTTTCCTAAAATCAGCTAATTTAACACTCTTAGTTACAAGCTTTGTCAGTGACTTGAAACTAATCAAATTTCTAAAAAAATCATTGATAAAATATTGCCCGAAAAGCATTCTTTAGATTATCGAAAACACTTTCAAGGATAATTACATATCATACTATATACTACTGAAACGTTTTTTTTACGTAGGTTTAGGTAATTATTCATCAAATAAAATGGGCGATCTGTGAAATTTTGTATAAACGTTTTCCATGGAAATTCTAACTCAGATGATTACAATTAACTGCTCTAATTGTAAGCTTCTTCTTCTTCTTCTCCTTCTTCTTCTTCTTCTTCCCTTATCCTTATGACCTTTTAGAGTGTCGGATTAGAATTGTAGGCAAAATTATTAAATGTCAAAGTTACATACATACGAATCAAATAACTTAAAAATTATTATTTTTCTAAGGTTTCTCAATTCCCATATAAATTTAACTTTCAGTAATTTTTCTTGGAAACATTTTTTAACAAAACTACTACCATAATGAGAATCTCGAAGTTAACTTTACCAGGAAATAGTGAAAACCTTAAGGTTGTGTTTTAATGATAATGGTTTGAGAAGAAGTTGAAATTGATATTTACAAGATAACGCAGGTATCGGTCGGTCCTTCCTGACAAATTTAATCCTGAGCTAAGTAATGAAAGGAGGCGGATAGGCAACAATCAGATAATTAAAATATTATATTAGAAGACAGTGCGATACTTATTGGTGATTTAGAGAATAATATACAAAGACTTTTACATAAATTTGTCAAGACGGCAGCAAAACTACAGTATAGCAGTACCCATAAGGAAATCCAAATAATGGTGATATCTAAGGAACTAGTTAAGTGTTATTATCACACCACATAGGTACATTAATAATTAAACAAACGCCTAAATTTATAATATTTGGAAATAATCAACTCTGGCGATTATCCCATTTATAAACACGTCAGACAACACGCTATGAAAAGATCTTTCACATGTTTACCAGCTCCTTGTAAGAGATGCATCTGGAAAAAACAGGTATCTTATAGAGGTGGGAATTTCAGAAAATTTTTTGTCCGAATCCGATCCGACAAGTATCGGTCAATATCCGAGTCCGATCCGATCCGAGTTCGATTCGATCTTGTCCGACCCGATCCGATCCGAGACTCGAACCGATATGATCCGATCCGATCCGACCTGATACGATCCGATCCGACCTGATCCGACCTGAGCCGATTCGATCCAACCTGATCCGACCCGATCCACTGCGATCCGTCCGATGCGATCCGACCTGATCCAACCCGATCCGATCCGAACCGATGCGATCCGATCTCTATCATAATTTCTGCATTAATTTATTCTGTGTAGGTACTAGGTACATTGTGGAATACAAAGCAATTTTAAACCATTGCTGGATGTAGGTCAAACCTCTAGCCTTCGATACCTAATTGTTTTAAAATACCAAATAATTTTTGAGTCTCGTATAATTTTCGAATCTCGGATAGGTATCAGATCTCGGATAATTTTCGGATCTCGGATTATTAACAGACCTCGGATAATTTTCGGATTTCGGATCTTTGTTGAATATCGGATCATTTCCGGATCTCGGATAGTTTTCGGATCTCGGTTAAGTTTCGGATCTCGGATCATTGTCGGATCTCAAAACCGATATCCGATCCGATCCGAATCCGAAGGTTACCTTATCCGATTCCGATCCGATCCGACTTCGGATCGGATCAGATCGGATCGGACTCGGATATCGGATCTTAAATTCATACCTCTAGTATCGTAGCATTGAAGGCAAACTAAAGATTAATAAAACCACAGCGCGATCAGTTTTGACACCTAAAGTGAAAACGGGAGCTAACACAAACAAAACAAAACATTTGCCCAAATATGGGAGACCAATACACTCAGGATGATTAGGAGAAAAACAAAACAGGATAGAAATAGGGTAGAATGAATGAATAGGGACATTACGACAGCTGCGTGAAAAAGAAGATTAGCAAAGCCTGTAGGAAAAAGAAAAAAAGGAGAGCGAAGGAGAAATGAGGAGACAACCGTGTCATTTGAGCAGAAAATAACAGACTTATTAAAATAACTTTGGTTCAAAATTGAAAGGAATAAGGTATCTCGGCGGGCTACAGAAGAATGAATATCAAGGTCTTCCTGATCACTTTGAGAGTTTCAAAACGTCAGGATATTAACCGTTATAAAACCAAAGAAAGACGAGCAAGAACAGGAAGGCAAAAAACAGGAAAAAGAAGAAGTTGTCCGTACGGCACTTCTGGTTGTTTTACTTCGTAAAATTTCTTAATGCAGAGTAAGAAATCACTGGCGTCCTTGATAATACAAATCTTCATGCTTTATACATGCAAGATGTACATAACTCTACAAAATACGATTAATGTTCAAAGCCGCTTATCAATGGATTGTCTGTTATCTTTGAACTAAAAAATAATACCAAGAGCAATGACTAAATGTTGGATTTAACAGTTATCAATTAGAAATTAAAATTAGAAATAATAACGGCAGTTCTTATTCTCCACCTTCATTTTCTAATAACTCGATTTTTTACAATTTTTTGTCTCACAATTATCCAAAAGGTGGTGCAATATCTGCAATGGGTTTAATAGTAGCATAAGCTTCACCAGTAAGAATTTCAATTTCGTGGAAAGAAATTCGCATCGTTCCTTTGTAACGCCCACCTGGAATATATGGAGGAAATTTGGAAAAATCCGGACTATAGTTAGCAACGGCGTACTTCCCCTACATAAAAACAATTGAATATAACCTTACAACTTTCAGTATGAAATTACCTTTACAAATGGGCATCTTGTTGCGTTTCCGTAGGAATAAATATTCTGAAATCCGAATTCGTTTGTCGTCAGTGACTTGCATATGTTTCTGGAAAATTCGATAGGAAATCGACGATATTCATTACTGGCAAATTTGTATCCTTGCACATGTATCTGTACCAACATTTTAATATGAAGTTTTTCAAAAGTATTTGCTAAAATAAAATTTAGGGTTACCATCAAATCGTTTCCAAAGTCCACATTAACATGTAGCGTAATGTTAACGCCAAAATGTGTACGGTTGTATTTGAAATTTCCGACTTTTACGAAGCTTATATAATCTTTGTTATAAGACACAACTTCAGCCCTTTCTAAAGTTGCTATATAATCATGTTGTTCATACTAAAAGTACAAAATTTTAAAGGTTTGTTACAGTAATGTTGTTTTTACTTACCATTAAGGATAATCCAAACCTTAATACTAAACACAGGCCTAATTTCCACATATGGAAAGGTGTAAAACAATACCAATTTTTATTTAGAGTTACCTACAATAACCGATGGTAGAAGTTCGACTGTTGTTTGCTATTATTTATTTCGGAATTGTCCTTCAATATGACAGTAGTCATGATCAGGATGTTTGTTTTTTATTATACTGAAATGAGCATAACTAATGAGATGGTGTGTAATAGTGCGTATAATACCTACTGCTGTAGCAAACATTAGTTGGTTTTCTATTCAAACTCAAAGTCCCGTCAAGTGTTCCGTTAGGTATGCAATAACCCTTATTATCTTACAAATGAATTTTAAGACCGGAGTAAAGGCGCTAACAGGACCCAGGGAGTCCGACTACAACTGACGTGACGAAAATATCGGTGAGCGGCAGGGTGAACATAGAACAAAATCAGCATTGTTGCAATTTTGTAATTATGTAAAAACTCGCAACTGCTTTTAAAAATGTGAATTAGAACAAGGTTGCACCTCTATAGGGTAGTTAGTAACTTATGTAGTAGTTCTGGTTATTATCCTCTTGTTCCGAATTCAATTGGATGAAACATTTTTTATACCTCGTACTTTTGCTGAAATGTTTAGGTATTTAAATCAGCGATGAAATTGATAGTTTAATGATGTTAACTGAGGATATAGCGTTAGCCTTACTTGCACTTTTCAACATTTTGACATCCCGAAGAAAATGGAGAACTAAAATTTAATAATTCTTGATACGATGTACGTAATGCATGTCACAAAAAAGTATGGATTACGTACATACTTCCAACAAAACGTGCACCTGCTTAAGTGGCAGATCTAAAAGCCTAGAAAATTAATATTATAGACAAAATATTGTCCTTATAAACGACTTGGACATCGACAATCATCTTAAAATTGTGCCTTAGTAACCGCGTTTTCTTTAGAAACATTGTCACTATGACCGAGTGAAATATCGTTGAGGGCCGTCAAAACATAATGTTATAACCAAATTGTTGTACTAACCGACGTCGTAATTTCTGAGTTTCACCGCAGTTAAGTTACAAAACAACGTTTAAAATTTTAAGGTGAAATTGAATGCTCTAAATACATAAGTAAAATGAGGATTGATAAAAGTTGTGTCATTAAATTAGGCAAAAAATTTAATATATTTAAAAGTAATTGTAATATCTGCACAGCAACCATAGAAGTTAGTAAAGTTCGTACCGTCACGCCTATTCGAAGATTTAATTTCATTTTTATACCATGAATTTTCTACTCATAAAGTTTAAAGATTGATAATTTGGATAAAGATTTTGAAGAAAGAAGAAAGAATATCTAGTGTCAAATAACTGTCAAATGTTTGTTTTAATTCATTTTCTTCAAATATCACCGTTAAAGATCTTATGTATTACCTTGTAACTATATTTTAAATATTATAACCACCTGCTCTTTCAAGAGAGGTTAGTTCCTATCCTCTTAAAAGTGCCAGCTAAACCTGTAAATATAATTTGTAGCCCTTGGGCTGCTATCCCGTTATTCCTTTCAATCGGAGAGATGGCTTCGATTCCCCAGATTCTTGGGATGGTTTTCAGGCAATTTACCTGCTCGCGGTCCGTTGGACGAAAATAGTGACGCTGCTTGCAATTTTACTGCATTTACTATAGTTCGCATTGTAAATACTATGTACACCTAATTAGGCTGCACCAATAAGATAGACAATTGTTATTATTCGGTCTATGCTACGCTAAACTACCTATCTATTGCTAAATTTTTCAATGTTACTTCAGCTTTGATTATGATATCTTTTTACTATTCAAAATTTTCCATTGAGAGTTTGTTCGTTTGAAGGTTCTAGATGTTTGGACTATTTACCTTGTGGCGGGATCAGGCATTTTTAATATTGGTTTCTTAGATTTTTATAGGGAATCAGTACCTTAGTTGGTTAAATGTCTGAACCTGAACCCGTTACGTTTTACCTGTTATTTTTTGTTTGGGTAAGATTGCGACAGTCTTTAGCTCCGATTAAGTTTTGATTATTATTTTAGCATTGATAATGTCTCTATGAGATGAAACCTGGTTTGCTACTGTATTTTACTATATAACAAGTGGGAAAGACATTTTGCTTTAATCATCATTACTTATTATCCAACCCACTATAAGTATCCGTAATGGATGGTCTCAATACATTTGTTTATATTGTTATGGTCTTGCTCTTTTAAAAGATTTTATTTAAGTTCAATTTATTTATTTTTTTTAGCCCACATCCAATATTTGAAATTAACCCTTGCTTTGCTCTTTAATTTACCTAATTGTTTGCATTGCTCTTATCTCAGGTCGTTAAGTAGGTTCCTTGTTTGTTATTTTTCTAAGTTTATTTTTAACCAAATAAAAAAATTTACTCAAATAATTATAATGCAGATTTTTATTATCGTTTTTCCCTATCAACCCTGCCTTAAAATTAACTTAATATTATCCTTTAAACTCACTATGTATTCTTGGCTCCCTTTTCTTTTCCAAAAATTTCAATCTTCCCCAAATTCCAAAATTCCAATTTTCCCCAATTACCAAAATTCCAATCTTCCCCTGTTCTTCTTGTCCCCGCTCTAAATTGTCCCCCTTTTTGAATTTCTCCCTCTCGAACTCCTTTTGTTGAATTTCTTCTGCTGATCCTCTCCTACTAGAACTGCTCTCTCACTTAACTGCTTGAAGCTCAATCTTTATTTTTCGTTTCTTCAAAATCCACCCTCCTTTTACTGGACACTGGTTTCTTTTGATTTAACTTTTATTCAAAATTCACCCTCCTTTTACTGGACACTGGTTTCTTTTGATTTAACTTTTCTTCTCAAAATTCACCCTCCTTTTACTGGACACTGGTTCCTTTTGATTTCACCGTTTGTAATTGATTATTTATCGAATATTTGCTCTTTTTATGGGAGCAAACCAAATTTGATGTTGCTTCGTCGATTACCAATTTACAACTAACTATTTTATTTGTTTTTTCTGTTTCCTGGATATTTTTATCCCCATTTGTTTTCCACTTTTAAAATTATTTACATCGTTTCTAATAGTAACTTATTTTACATTTCTATAACTACCAATTTAGCTAATTATTACTAACAAACATTATAACAATAACTTATTTACATTTCCACATAACTTAAATCTAATCTAGCTATCTTAAAATTATATTACAATTTTTTTGATAATTTAAAATCTGCATTACTTATATTTCGCAAAATAATATCTTTCTTTTATAAATTAAACAAACAACTTAACCTTAATTATATACATCCAATTAAATATCATCTCAATATTTTGCGTGTTATACTTATATATCACCTTTCAGTTTTGTAAATTTTGATTTGTGTAACGCTACCTTTCAAATAAATATGTTTATTTGTTTTTGACCTAGTTCTAAAACAACAAGACACTTTTAAAGTCATAAACGA
The DNA here is from genome assembly GCA_963082815.1 of Melanotus villosus. Classification (NCBI taxonomy): domain Eukaryota; kingdom Metazoa; phylum Arthropoda; class Insecta; order Coleoptera; family Elateridae; genus Melanotus; species Melanotus villosus. The sequence goes on along the minus strand of OY720420.1, from coordinate 2,732,146 downwards.
AGGATCTGAAGACATCCCTGATACCACCAAAGTCGAGATTTATATTTCCCTGTATAACAAAAGCAGAAAATCCGATCCGAAAATTTGCTGGTTTCGTACATTCTAGGAGGCCCAAGCGGTCATGCCATATGAAAGCTTAATAGCGGTCACTGGCTGTATGCAGAGTAAAAACGAGTAAGGGGCAGAGCAATCATTAATGACCGCCGTGGCGTCACCGTATAATATCCAGTAGGTCATTAATGACCGCCATGGCAGTCAACCTGTTAGCGTGCCGGATTTGGTGCTGTTGCACAAAAAAAAACTGGACATTTGTTGAAAGCTTAATCTTCAGCTCAATAAGAACCATAATAATTCTTGTGAAATTTTTGTACTACCAAAAAAGGAACATCAAGATTACCTCCATCAGCGGATGTCACAGATTAAAGAATTATTTTGATAAATATCATTTAATGCTGGTCAAACAAAAAACATTTCGTAATTTACCGAAAATTACAATTTCAATATTTATATTTTTTTTATATACGAACCCCGTCAAATTTCAGTTGGCCCACCTTAGGATTTTGAAAAAATTCGTCTTTAAAGAGCAAAAATACAAGTACTACATGAACTTAAAATTGTTTTATTCATTTGACAACATCTTTAGCATCTCTTAACCACAACAAATGCCTATTCAGTGACTAAAACTGACAACTAACACAAAATGAGGACAAATAAAAAAATGTGAATAAATACGTAAAATTAACAGAAAATAATTTTAAGGTCTACCGCTGAGTAAAATGGCCTTTATTTTTTATAATATCCGAAATTCTTAGGGGCATAGTATTAACGAAGCCTTGGCAAAATTCTGCTGTAAACGAATCCCATATTTTCTGAAGCCTTTGCTTCAGTAGGGGGATTGTTCTAGCAGAATGTTTCCGAAGCACCTTTTTTATCTGGTGCCACAAAGAAACCCCTTCCAAAGGTGGTATACCGTAGTCTTCTATCTATTTTAAGGCTTTTTTGATTTGTAGCGTCCTCCGCCGTCCTGCTTTAACACAAAATCTTGTCCTGATGTAAAATATTCTTCCATGATCGGTAAAGGCGATTCTTCTAAAATGTACAGATACTTGTTTGTGTCCACAGTTTCTTCAATAAAATGAACTTTTCCTATCCCCTTCGGCGACATGATGCCCCAAACCATGACCGATGCAGAAAATTTGACCTTTCTTTTGAGGCAGTCGACCTGAAGCTCCTCGTGTATTTTGCAAATAACTCGGCCTCTACTGTCTCCAATACGCACTTCGAATCGACCCTTATCGGAGCGACAAGTCTTGTATTCCATTGCTGAGGTGCCCAAACCTTATGTTTTTTTGCCAATCTTACTGTATTTCTCTTCTGCTTTGGCGTTAAAAGTGGCTTTTCTTTGGCCTTTGGCCACAATTGCCAATTTTAAGAACAGTTTAAAAAAATATATATATTCTTCTGTTTGCATTTTATTTTCTTTAATCTAAAAACTTACCTTGTAAGTACCAATTCCCATTTTGTGAGTCCCCGTGTGACATGTGAATCTCCAAATGTGCCTTATAACAGAATCACTCCACAGAGCGCTTAACGTAGGGTAATTGGCACGCTGGTTTTTCTCGAAAATTTCATACATCTGTCACTGTCACCTAAACAACCAATCACATTCTAGATATGAAATTATTTTAACCAATCAACATTCAACAAAATTTAATTACTCGATAATTTTTCTTGTCAAATAATTATCGATAATTGCATATGTGCAACTGCTGATAATTTTTTGGCATTTAAGTTAATATAATAATAATATATCTACCTACCTTAATTTTGGCAATCACGCCAAGTATCAAATCACCTATGCTGTTCAAACAACGAATAAGTAATGTCAAAATGGTTCCAGTTTAATATTTTGATTTATGAAATTTTCTTACCAAATATAATACGTGCATAAAAAAATTATTTATAATTTTAGATAAATGTTCATTCAAGCAAGTTGAGGCAGAAAAAAGCACTCATGCACTTCGTGCATTCGTGCTTTTTTCAGCCCAACTTGCTTTCATGCACATTTCCCTAAAATTATCGATAATTTTTTATGCACTTATTATATTATTACTGATAATTCTTCTTAATGCTCTTCTATCGACATCTGTAATTTTAGTTTTTCCCACATATCGGGGCTTTGTGGTGACTCAACTAGTAATTTTATATCTTCTAACAATATTTCTTACACTATATCGTGATAACTTTAATAAATTTGCAATTTCCGAGTTCGATTTCCCAGAATTGAAAAATCTAATAATAATTGAACGAATTATTTCATCGATAATCTTTCTTTTGCCTATTTTAATGAACACAACTAGTTTCAAAATGTATGAAATGCATTCTAGCAGTTATTAGCAATTGTTTTGGGATCATTGTTTTAAAGCCAATTCGGTTGTAGGCTTACTTTGTAACAAAATAGAAATGGATTGATGTATTAAAAAAACATACCTTATTTGGACCATTTTGATTTTTTGCTAAAAATTTTAAAAGGAAACGATAAAGTTGGTGTTTTCTATTGCATATTATTAAATATGCCCTGTTAATTAATTTTGGACCTAAAAATAGCATGTAGTATTTATTATTTTTTGATGGTGCCCAAAAAACTAAGATTTCAGTAGGTGGGCCAACTGAAATGGCGGGGCTCGTATTTATATATTTATATTTCCAGTGGGCTTTTCCTTTCTTTCTTTCTTTCTCCTTTGTCCTCTTGTATAGTGTCGAGAGAGGCGGACACACAGAGTCGCAGAGCAGTCACCCATTTAAGTTCTGGCCGAGCAGACCGTTGGTTATTTGGTTAACCTTCTATATTTCAGTATTACATGCACTCCCACTCTGCCGTACTTTGGGTTCCAGTGGGTTTCTAAGAACTATAATTTTCTGTGATTTATAAAGCTCACTGTGTTAATCGTCTTTAATTCTGCTAAAGCTATATCATCGTGGAATTATTTTATTAGTTCCTTGTTAAGATTTTCCCCTTTTGGTTAAAGCTGATGAGCAACAACCGCTGGGAAATCATAGCCGTGTGCTGTCTATTCATACTGTCCAATAGATTAGCAAAAGTATCGACAGGGTATTTCCCTTTGTTACTTTTTTAAACAATCGACATAGGCGCCAAGTTTGCAATATTCATATGGGGGCACAACCATATAACATTTTTTCTCTTGAACCGGAATTTCCTTAGCCAAGTAAAACAGTTACGTAAGTTTTGGAGCCATCTTAACATGTAGACAGTTAACCTTACCAATACAAAAGTATCAGCTTCAGTTATCAATTTTCGGGATTCGCTATATACGAGCATGGGCCGCAGAGTCTGCGCTTATGACAATCGACAGTGTATGAGAAACAATTCTTCAAAATTAATCCGAATATAGCAATAAAAAAAGGCACTTAACTTATATGATTCATATGGAAATGAACGATAGATTTTAGAAGGCGAACTTGGGTTAATCATTTTGTTAGTCATCCAAAATAATCATAAAATTAAATATTAATTTTCTATAAAATCAGTTTTGACCCACAATCTTCCTAAATTCCAGAAAGTGATGTTTATGTTTGGTACAAAAATCCCAACCGTTGTCATAGCTTGAGGATTCTGTCAGTCGTCTAATGCGTTTAATTAGAAATATCGCTACCCACGCAAAGGTTTCTTGTTCAATTTGCAAACGTAAGTGCGAAGAAAGACTTTAAATCTAGGAAACTTTCCGGAAGACGTTATTATAGGTTAAAGTTCAATTTATTTCCATTAAATCGTATTTAACGACGGGACATTTTCTGTATTATAAAAAGAAATAAAAGTCCCGCTATGTAATTATTTTGCTATCTTTCGTATCCTTTCCGTCGGTTTTAGAAGATTAGGGCAAGTAAAGACCAGTAGTGTACGCGTTCGCATCCCGACACCGATTTAGTTCCTCTAATTCCCGCCATAGGGGTTAAATGACCGACGTTTAGCTCAAACTGTAGCCATCAAATTAAATAGCGCCGTAAAACAGGGACTAAACTTATCGCGGAAAGCTGAAGAAATCTCTGGGCCGCCAAACTAAGTGTAAGTTCACCAGGAGGTCGTAACTCTGAGGATAAAGCTAATGTACACGTTCATGAGCCTGGCTGTGCGCTGACTGAGCGATCGGAAGAGAGATTTTACGTTCTAACCGCCAAGATAACTTTCGGCACTAAAACATCGAATAAGGGGTTTTTGCAATTTTTATACTTCAACAAATCACGCACTATAACATCCATCTAGGATTTTTACCGTCGAAATATGCATAAAACCTGTTAAGTACCTCATTTTCTACAAGATATGTCTTTTCTTGGACTTACTACACATAAAATTCTCCTGGATCTTGAAAACGTTCGTAAATTTTTTAACCGCTCGTGTAATCAACGTGAATGCCATCATTTGAGATGTTCGTAAAAATCTACAGACAAATTAAAGATCTTACGACTAAACTAGACCATATTAAGACTTCAACTTCAGTTTGAGAAAAGGCAATCAACTTTTTGTGGAGACATTTGTACCTTCTGAAAGCTTTCTTAGTCTTTCCGATTTAGGACTTCCGCGAGTTACTTGATTTAAAAGTATTACTAAATAAATTTTTAAGAATTTATCCTCGGAATAAAGCAAAGGAAATCAAGCAGTTTGAAAATGTTTAGTTGTTTAAATAAAAACCTTATAAACCGATCATGAAAATTCCGTAATTACATTTCCTTTAATATCCTTTAAACGGATTTTCTAAAAATAAACTTCGGCAGTTGTTTTCAACTTCTTAGCATATCGATTCGGGCCATCGATTCTGCTTAATAATTCAACGGAATTAAAATATCTTCCTAACAAATTTTATTACTTGAATACTGCACAGTAAGACAAACAAAGTATAGACTTCCTTCTTCTTGCAATGATAATTATGCAGAAAACGTAGTGAATTCCCCGAAACTTTCTTTGGCCATACTTCTGATTCTGAGCTTTCTCAGAAAGGTGTTAAGTTAGGGTAAAGTTAACAAAATATGAAGCTGCCGTTTGTTTCGTTTTGGTGGTTAAGATTAAGGTTAGAAAATTAAAGTAGACGGTGTAAATTAAAGCTGAAGAACTCTCGTGTATAGTTCCTCCTTAAGGATTTTTCACGTCGGCCGGTTTCAAAATGATTGAATCGAATAGAGAAGATTCACATCCCTAATACGATATTAAATGTTATTTTCATTTATTTCCACCGCGAGCCCCGGGCTTCCGTCTTGTACTTGACACCAAGCAGCTAAGGCGAGGGAATCATTTTCAATAAGTTCCCTGCTAGGGGATGTGTCAAGAAGACTGGATTAAATGTTCTGAAGGATATGTGGCAACGGCAGTCGCTTTAAGAGTAATGCATAGGGCGAGGGATGATATGAATATTGGGGATTACACGTGCAAATGGAAATTTACATTACGGGCAAGTGTAAGCTCTCGTTAATGCAAATACCTGCATTACACCTCTGACGTTACTCTAATTAGCATAATTTGTTATAGAGATTTTTCGTGTGCATTAATAATTCATGCTTGAAGTTTAGCACTTGTAGAAAGTTATCTCAAACGTTAACTGTAAATTACGGTTCATCAGCGATGCTGAAACGTCGTCACTTTCGGATTATCGATAGTAAGTAAACAGATTTGATGTGAAATAACTAGTTCGATGGTTATTTGAACTCACGTTTTGATGGATTTTCACCCTCGCACTAACGAGCCAGAGCGAGAAGACTGATTTGCCACAGTTGTAATTTTGACATGGCAATCCTAATATAGGTTATATCTGGCATCTCAGACGATCAATCATTGCTTTGGACTGACGCCGCGGTTTAGCAGGGGCTAAACTGAGCGATGACACTGGATGCCTGTTTTTATTATAGTTTGGTGCCGTTTATTTCGTGATATAAAGATTTATAGATACGATAATGGAGGCATGTTCAGTTTTTTTCGCTCTTCCGCTGTCTAAGAAGTAAAAAGTGCGTTAACATCTCTCACACCTTTTTTTTAATTCCCCACTTTCGCATTTTTTAACCTCGAATGTATTCAGCGCTTTTATAAGTTTTTTTGAGACTCCTTTTATGATATTCATAAAATGGGCAAAAAATGTTTTTGAGATGCATTTTCCATCCCCTTATCTATGCTATTGTCCGAACTTGACAGGACATTTATTATGTGATCTGTAGGATAAGGAAGGCATGTAAATTTTAGCTTTCACCCCCTTACATTTCCATTTTAATGAGCAAATTCGCAGATTTACTGTAAATGCAGTTTTAAGGGCAGAAACAAACTGTACTGATTTTCGGCATTTTCTTGAGAGTACACCCCCAAGCATCCTACGCCACTTTAACAAGAAAAACCCAACAATAAACCATAAAACAACCAAACATTTAAACTTAAAAGATTAAATCAATTCAAGTCGATTTTCTTTCCCCCAGCAAAGAGGTGTATAAAAAATTCCGGAAACTGCAGAGATATTTTTGATGCTATAAAATTGAAGTGAAATTTAATATAAGCCCAAATAGAAAATGTGTCAGCTGCATGAGAAATGGGAAGGTTGAACGCAGAGGACGCAAAATTAGATACAACTTCGAGCTAAAAAAAATTGTTTGGAAAAATAACGTAGTCAGAGCATTGTGGCTTTAAAATGGGAAGCTGCCGAACTAGGACAGAAGGGTTGACAACTGCTGGCTTTTAAAAGAGAAAGCAACATGCCTTTTTTTTCTAAAGCCCTTCAAAAAAATCCTCCATAAATTTATGTAGACATTTTCTTTTTTTTTCTTGTTTATTATTCAGGCTTAGTTTTTATGATTTGGAAATTGAAAACAAACTAAAGCTACGAAAATTTAACACCGAATTATAGGATTTTTCAGGAACTTTTACCTTTCGAAAGATGCCGAAAGTTGGTTTAAAAATGGGATGCACTCACTTGAGCTCTTTGTTTGAAAAACCTTCCCCAAATTTCTTTCAACGGTTTCCATCCTGAAACAAAGTGAAATATTAAAAAATTGAAAACGGCATTGTTGCTTTCACCTTAATGTTTTAAAGGAAAACGTTAGCAACAAACGTTCCCAACGTTTTAGACATTAACACCAAAGCGATGCCCTGGATTCTAGTAACTTTCGTTCAACTCGGGACATTAATTTTGATGTATGAGTTTAGTGGTTTTCCATTTAATCCTTTTAGTTGCAGTAAATATATAAAGTGCAGACAGCACAGAGCTTGTTAGTGTTTTTAGTTATCATTGTTAGAACTACAATTATTACCACTGTCAACTACACCAGTATAAATTTCGGAAAGTTTTATATGAACTAACTAATTTTGTGGTACAAAACGGAACGGTTTTAGGTAACTCAATTTTATATCTGGGCATATTTTTGGTTTTTAAAGTAGTTATATTAAATTCTGTTGTGCTTACAAATCTTTGAGTGATCTTTCAAGGCTTTTATGTGAAACTGCTTGGAAAATTGATAGAATTATCCGTACAAAACTCGGTTAAACCATAATGAAACCACTGAAAAATTGTTGTGCTAATTCTAATTGAACAAGCATATCACACCAAAAGCATCCTTAAATCGTTTTTGCATTGTTTAAATCTCTAAAAATGTTGCAAAAATAGTGCAGAAAATATAACCCATTCACCTCTTATTTGACGCTTGGTTGGCCATCTTGCTGTTTTGTTACCTTGCATTTTGCTGGTTATTGTTAACTCAAAATTTTAATATTTTTGTAATTTGTTTGACTGTAGTACTAAAATTTTGATTCTTTATTACTGCTTATAAAAGAATTTCCAAGCATCAAAACAAAACGGTGCTAAAAATCAGTCAAGAGTCAATATTTGCAACATTAGGAATGTTACGAAAATTTCGTGAAGTCTGGAAAAAGTACGGGCCAGCCACGTCTGTCAGATCTAATTTGAATATGTTTACATAACTTCAATTCCTGGTGCTTTGCAAATCCAATGTAGAGGATAGGGAGTACCAAATGCGGCCAACCATAGGTCAAATATGGCATAAGCGAGGCATTCAGCTTAACCAATTATGTTTATTCCTAAATTCGAAGTTTTTCAAAGGTAAATCAGATTCAATCGAATCAGCACTTAGCTTCAGTTTTATTAAATCAATTCAATTCCAAATACGACTCAAATTTGTTGGATAAAATGCTGAAAATAGTCATAGTAAGGATGAAATTAGGGTGCCACTACGGAAAGTCACCCAAAGATGGTTAGAAGGAACGTACCGCAGATAGTTCCTCTAGGGCTCGGAGGGGGTTGGGTTAAGCTGTACCCCGCTGCAAGATGTGACTTACCTTGCTTGACTGAAAATTACTTACTTACTAAAACTCTTAAAACTTGTAGGCAGGCTCACAAGCTATACACAATAATTCTAAAGTAAGAATAAATTACACTGAAATTTAATGAATGCAAATAATATTCGAAATATGACACAAAAGGGATGATTAAGGAATGTCACAATTACTTGAGTTAAAGCAAAAAAAAAGATCAATAGCTAGACTCTCTTAATCGCAGTTAAAGGATGATGTTAACAAAACTTAAGCTAGAAAATCCAATTACAAATGGTTTTACACATGCAACATGAAATACGTAAAAATGTTACGGCAATTCGCAAAGTTTCTAAACTGTTAACACTAAAACAAACGGTAACACACACTAGTTAGACTTACCACTTGTTAAACCACTTACGAACGAAGAAAGTATGCTTGAAGTATTTAGATTATTGACAATAAATTTAACTAATGCCTTTCCACAAGTAAACACAAAAATTAATAAACCAACCTAGCCAATCGTTTGCCAGCGGCCCTCAACCTTTACAATGTGAATGTTCAATCCGCCCAAGGCGTTTCACACAGCCTTCAACATTACCACCGGATAAACAGATTGACCAGGAGTCGGCTACCAAATGAAAGCTTGAATCAGATGTTGAAATAAAAACGGCAAAGCAGGTTCAGCGTAAATGAGAAGCAGATTTTACATGGCGAGATGTTTATATTTGAATTAGAAGACCAGGGAGTACGTGACAGACGTGAAACTAGGACGGGCTTGTTGGTGGTAGCCCAAATGGAAGCGATGGTGTCCTTCTTCCCGGGGGTGCAAAACAAATAATAATCCTACGCTATGGGTTTTCTTAATCCCTCAAAAAGGAAATTGCGTAAACGACACTTCCAATTTCACTAACTTTTCACACAAAACTATCTCTTTCCGGAAGTATATGGCACCCTCTGGGAGTATCCGCCTTTTTGTCGTAACTACGAAAATGAGGAGCCTTCCCGGTGTAATTTAAATACCCAAGCGATAAAATTTGCACGCCCTGTCTTAATCCAAAGACGTCCGATATGGTTGAAGGGTTGTCACGTACTGACGAGGGGAGTAGAACCCTCGAACGACGCTAAGACAGGTCCGCTGACATGTCCTGGCGTGAAGGGGATTACCCGAACCGTATCACGAAGAGCTGCATTCAAAGAAATAAGATGACATCACGCGCTAACAAAATACACGTGAATTAGGGCACCTTGGGATTTTTAACAAAGAAAAAAACTTCTACAACGACAAAACACTGGTGTGACTTTGAAGACTTCGTAGAACTGCAAGGAAAATGCGCTGACTTGGTTTAACCTTTGCATGAATTTAAACTAAGCAAAAATAACATAATTAACACGAGATTAAAATTAAAAGGACAGGGCCGTACTAACGAATTTTATCAAGAATTCAAAATGACGCAAAATTCAAAAAGTAACACAAAATTGCAGAACCACGCGAAACATTGTTAGGTAACTCAAAATTGTAAGATTTCCGTAATTTGATTTTCCAAGGCACTAAACTTTTGTTTGTTTATTAATAAATTATTAAGGAACTCCCAAAGGTCGAAGGAAAAGTTGCTCTGCAAATCAACTTAAGGGAAAATATTTATATTACTATGAAAAAACATACTAAAAGGTTGTGAAATGTGTCAAACGGGGCAGGAGTTTGATATGATTTAGATTGGCTTTCTTTTATGCACATTACATAATCGCAATTTCTAAAGTTTTTAAAATATAACGTACAGAATAAGAAGCACCAAGCATGGCAAACCATGGAGTGTACAATATAATCAATTGTTTTTAGTTGTAAATTCGCAGTTCTCCGAAAGGGAATCTTATTCAACGGAACTCTTTATTTCTTTAGTTTTACTGGTTTTACTAATTCAATTCGAGTGTGAAGCTATAAAAGCAACCTATTTTGTTCAAATTGTCCTGATAGCATGTACCAAGAGAAATTATATTATTTGAATTCAATAATCTGCTTCCTAAAACTTCAAAATTATTTTAATGCAATCTATTTTAACATAGATGGAAGGTAATATTTTATTCGCAGTATTAGAAAAGTTTTAAAACGCAGAGGAATACAGGCTACTTCGCTTATACTTCAATGCCTAGATGTCAAAGAAGTTTAAATGATTTGCCCCTTATTTTTTAATTCAGTAGTTGTGACTTCATGTTTTGTTTTGCTGACAGCTTAAGCTTGAGCTTAAAGGCACTGTTAAAACTTATGAAAAAGTCAATTTTTTTTAAATTTTGTAGTTTGAATGAGTAAACTGAGTATTGCACCTGTGCAAAATTTTACGGCCGAATTTTAATTCGTTACCGTGCTATGGGAGCTAAAAGTTTAAGCTATGACGTCACTGATGTAGGTCGCCGGTAAGAGCTCTAGCATAGCTAAGTTAGTAATGCAGAATAATAGCGAGTTATCGCAAGTACAACGCTAAATTTAGGTTATGTTGCCGTATTTATACAAGTAATTTTATGTGTTTAGGTTATGTTAAGTTGTGTAGTAGCCTCCGGAGGCCGACATCAGTGACGTCACGTATTGGGAATCTGAGAATCTGAAGTATTTTAACTAACGTATTTTGATATTTACTAAATATGTTGCATAAGTTGATAATGCCTTTAAATATTTACAAATTTGAAGCTTTACAAAATTATAGAATCATTTCAAACCACCTTAGGTTTTGTTTAAAATATAGTTTCTAATATTTTCAAATTTTAAACCAAATAAATTTTGTATTTTTATCAAAGTTGGCTCAAGTTTGGTAAAGTTGCTGTTTGTAAAACGATTTTAGAAGCTTTAAAAGGCAACAAGCAGAATGGAGACAGAATTTAACCTCATTTCAAAGCCAGAATACTTATCAACTGTAAAAATTCCAGATATTAAATAAATTTGGGTCCTCAAGGCTCCATCTCTTGTTGCCAATTTTACCAGAAAATATTCAAAACTAGAAAAATTTGTTTAAATCTTTTAATTAACACTTCAACAGATATGCAGACGCGATTTCCCATTACTGACAATGTTTTAAACAGTTTAAAAATTTCACCAGAAGAACACATATAGGGATTTTTGGGGCTGTTTCTCATTAACTTTAAATACTTTTTTAATCCTACTCATCTGCCGCCATCACTGGTCTTGAGGTGAATCTCACATTTAAAAAACTGTCCGTGTAACCTAACCTCAAATTTTTAACGTGATCATAAATTCAAACAAACGTGCAAATATTCATCCAGCTTTGAACCGATTTTTTTTATTAGTACAGGTCTGAGTAGCACGGTTTCGATGATAAATTTAAAATCGACTTCCATGCTTCAAATATTTTCAAACACATTTTCTGATATGAGGCGAATAATGACTAATAATACGCTTTCGAAATCATAAAGGAGCAAATTTCCCTTATTTGTCTAAAAAGTACATTTGCCTCCAGTTATTGTCGTTGTTAGAACCGAGAGTGTTTTACCCCTCACACCCTTGAGCAATTCCTCAGCGGAGCCCCCCTTAAAGCTCTTGGAAGAAGCGCTAATGATGATACTACGTCATCACATACCGTGACACAATGTTTTGTCGCTCTGTAATGACTTGATAATGGATGTAAGAGCTCACAGCCACTGGGATTTTACACTTGTGAAATACATTATGATTATGAGTAGAGCTTTGTTCTTTGCGCAAGTGTCTGTGGTTCTTGAATTGACTGGAACGAGGACTAAGAAAGGATGAAGTGATGCATTAATGGATAGACCTAAAAGGAGTTCTACTTCGTTACAATTCCCAACCGTCTATTGTTTCTGTTCATTTAATTACCATACTTCACTGATACGTACACGTACCGAGTTTGTAGATTGTTTTGTTTTCTCTAAATTTCAAGTACTCGTTCAAAGGGCTCTCATTTATTTTCAATTTTAACGAGGAATTAAGATCGAAAAGGAAATTTATTCCCCATTTCGGTCAAGGCTGAAACTTATGCCGAAATTCTTGCAAATTGTTGTAAAGGAAATTGGACAGGAGTGCTCTAATGTTTCATCAAACTAGTTGAATTAACAACTTATGACTTGCCAACTTTTACATTTAACAATTAGTGAACAACCGCAACTTTGCCACCTACGGAGAAAGGGTTTCGGGTAACAGAACTTTGACGTAATGGATTGCCGTTCTTGTAAATGGTCTTCAAATTTTGTGCGCTTTGTGTATCTAAATAACAGATATTGTTCAGAAGATGAAATTCTACAAAATTCAAATCTAAATACTTACTACTTAAACTTTTATATTTAAAATACATTTCTAACATTTTATTTAATGAACTTGTGTTGTTTTAAGTTAGTCGGAAACCTAAGAATAACGAAAAAAGAAATAAAAGTATGTTGTGAACTCCACTTCTACCTTTTCTGACCTGCGGTTAGGCACGTTTAATAATTAACTACACTATATGTTTAATATTTGAAACTTCGGGAATTAGGGTTATGTTATACATCTTCAAGAGGAAGTCCATCAAACCTGGCACACGTTGTTGACAGATCATAGAGAACGCCGTAGACATTCTTTCACGTTTACGAGTTTTTACTAATTTGTCTAATTTGTGAAAGTTCTAATCACACCAATATTTCCGCCTTGGATTGTTTTTGGAACCTTTTTGTTCGACATTTGGGAACTCCTTAACGATTTATTAATCAATAAAAGTTTAACATCTTGGATAACAAAATTATAAAAATTTGTCAAATTTGGGTTAACAAAGACAAATATACATACAGAAAACTACGTTGCAACTTCACAAAAAAAATCATGCCCAAACAGAGGCTAAATAAGAGGTGATTGGGTTATATTTTAGGCAATATTAACAGTTTTTTTGCGATAAATGAAAGAAAAAACCAAAAAGAGCAACAATAACCAATTTGTCTTTATCTTTAAAATACATCTCAAGCATTTTATCTTACAAATTTTCGTCGTATTGGATTAGTTTGTTTAACTGTTTAAAAATAGTGAAGCAATAAAAAAGAGAGTAAAATAATCTAGTTTCTTGAATTTCAAAAGAGAAATTTTGATTGTTACTAGAAGATAAAGTACTAAAACAAAGGTCAAAGTCAAAATAAGTGAACTAACCTAACTTTATTGTTAATTAAATTCGTCTTGTCTAGTAAGACTTTAATAATTCATTAACGGAAAGGAGTGTTCTCATACAAATTTCAAAGATGGTCCCAAACTTCCTGAAAACTTTCGACGATTATTTTTACTTCAGGGAGGCTTCGTGTCTTTATTGTAAAAATTCCGAATTTTCTTAACATAAACACTTTTTAATTAAGGAAATGGTAGAGGTAAAGGTACAGATATCGGCAATAATGCCCCGCGGGGGAGCATGACCAGCAACATGAAGAGTTAAGGCGCCTAAGTCGCTTCTCGTTTGGAAATACTAAAAGGTGTATGTAACAGAGGGCTACCAAAAAAGTGAGGAATCTATAAGGGGAAAAGAGAAGTTTACTGGTGGACTGAAGAAATAAAGGAATACAGAGAAAGATGCACTAAAGCCAGGAGGAAACTAACGAGGAATAGGAGAAGAGGAGATAAACAGGCAACAAACGAAAGCGAGAGAGAACTATCTGGAACTAAAAGGAAACTTCAATTAACAATTAATAAAGCAAAAGAACGGAAGTGGAAGAAAACACTGGAGGAAGTACAGAACGACGCATGGTGATAAGGGTTCAAAATAGTAATGGGAAAGATGAAGAAGAAATGCACTAATATTTAACTAGAGACAAAAATAAAAATAGTAGAGTCACTGTTCCCACAGCGTGATGAGCACGAATGGAAAACCCTAGAAGTAATCGCGGCAGTAACCGTAACAGAAGATGTGATAAAGCTAGCGGGGAAAAAAATTAAAAATAAAAAAGCGCCAGGGAGAAATCTTATTCCGGCAGAAATTGTGAAAGTAGCAATAGAGGCAAAGCCCAGGTACATCGAAAAGGTTGTAAGTGGAATAATAAACGACGGTATATTCCCAAACATCTGGAAGACCCGCCAGGCTTGTGCTTATAGACAAACCCAAAAAAGACACACAACAGGAGACAACCTATATGCCGATTTGTTTCCTTGACACCATAGGAAAGCTGACCGAACAAGTTATAACTAGAAGGTTGACAGAAGAATTGGAGGCAAAAGCGAAAATCAATATGGCTTTAGGCAGGAAAAAAATAATAAGTATTGCCGACAATGAGCGACTAAAGACATGGAGCGGAAGAAACCTGTGTGTAGTGACAACCGTAGATGTAAAAAACGCATTCAATTCGGCACCATGGGGAGTAATCGTGGACGCACTGAAAAGATGTACCATATCAAGCTATTTATTAGTACAAAGCTACCTCAGCAATAGGTTCGTTGAGGTGGAACGGGGAGAAGGATCAAAATGATTGCGGGCGGTTTTAGGACCGACCCTATGAAATGCAATGTACAACGATATACTGACGATACCCATGCCAACCAGAGTTACTCTTATAGCTTGCGCGGACGATCTAGCTATAGTGACCATCGCAAAGCAAGAGAAACAAATACAAAAAAATGCGGACGAAGCAGTAAAAAGGGCGAAGATGCGAGCAAGGAAAATGGAACTAGTGCCGGAGACGACAGAGGCAATAGCCTTGATAGGTAGAAAGAAATGCGGAAAAATAAAAATTACACTTAACGCGATGGAAAAGACGACCCAAAATACCAAACCTGTATGTTTATGTTTATTAAAGAAAATATTGCTAACAAAGCCAATACTGCAATATTTTATTCTGATAATTGTGTCGCGCAGAATAAAAACAAGTTCTTGTTTAGTATATACCTTTACTGTGTAATGAATTTTGACATCACTTCAATCAGTCATAAGTACTTGATTGTGGGTCACACAGAAAACGAAGGTGATTCTATGTACACTGTAATAGAAAAGAAGAAAGCGAGGATTTTAAGGTGGAATCCAATTTTTGTACCATCTGAAATAAGCATGTTAATTAAATCAGCTAAGAAGACTGGACTACCATACACTGTATCTGAATTGCATACTGATTACTTCATAGACTGGAAGAAAGTTGCAGAAACGATGGGAAATTTTTTTTCTATTAATACAGATAACGAGAAAATACTGTGGAATGAAGTAAAAGTGGTAAAAATGGAAAAGTCCCACAAAGATGTTATTTTATATAAAACGTCTTATGAAGAAAGGATACCATTCAAAAAACTTTACATTAGACAGAAAATGTGAACACAACAAGGTGAAGTCATCTTAAATAGTTGCTACAAAGAAGCTCCGAAAATTGCAGCAAAGAAAAAAATGCATTTGCAATCGCTCTGCACAGCCAACTTAATTCCAACGGCCCATCATGCTTTTTATTTGAACTTGAAGTCATCAGATGTTGTTGAAAACTCGTCTGACTCAGATGATTAGACTGTTGTATTATTATCTATGTATTGTTAATGTAATCGTTTCACTATAAAAAATAATAACAAAATAGTTTTGTATTCCACTGAGTATTATAATATATTATACACGACGCTATAATGTAGGCTATTATTACCGAGGATAATGTTTGCAACACGAGCGAGCTTTCGAGCGAGTTTTGCAATTATCCGAGGTAATAGTAGCCATTATAGCGAGTCGTATACTATACTTTATCCACGAACACAAATACGAAGATTTTTTAATTAAAATTTATCGACGACTTGTCAATAATCTGTCAATTAGGATTAGAAACATAACCTATAATCTGTCAATTAGGATTAGAAACATAACCTATTTCCTTCATTATACACCATAGACAATGATGTTACCATAACACCTTGAATAATCGTTATACACTGCTGGCAATGTATAATGGATAGCATTATGAGTGACCAAACACGAATAATTGACAGATTATTCAGTAGTCGTGGATAAAATTTGTTTTGTGCAACACTGCGTTTTTCTTGAACAATAGAAAAAGTTTGAATGTAACAGTGGGACATGTATTTATATTGTTGCTAATATAAACATTTATTTATAATCATTACCACTACTAAAGAGTATTACTAATGTACAACTAATGAACAACCGGTTTATACCACAATGTTCCAAGTAACATCAAAATAAGTAAACTCGATTTTGAAATAAAGCTGTTTTCTCAAATTCACTAGTTCCGTTCTATCCCACTGTTGCATTGAGGTAACAGACATTTCCTGTATCTAACGCGAACTAAAAACTTAAATTCCCCTCAGTTGTAGTTGCTCCCTTCGTTCATCTGTCGAAATTCGAAGTTTACGTCCAACCCCAATATCCTTCGATCTCATGTTGTTTACTAAACCGACCCCTTGCTTAATAATTCATCTTCACGTCTATTTAATGACACATGTTAGGAACTAGAACTTTTCAAAGAACAACCACATCTCAATAATTCACACTGAAGGATGTGAATGATAGCTGTTTCATTCTAAATTTTTTCGGTGGTTTTCATTGAGGTGGTGGGTCGTTAATTTTTAAATTTTGGAATGACGCAAGTTCGGTTTTAATTTTTCAAAAAGTGCTCTATAATTTATTGGTACGAATTTTAGTGGTTTGGTTGTGAATGGAAATTTTTTAATTCTTGAATGACGCTTTCTGAAAAATTTATTGTGAGTAGAACGATTCATAATTCAAAAATACGCCGTTAGGACGTTTCGTATCCGAATGAATTAACTCTCAAAATTCTGCAGGAAGTGAACGCAATTTAGCAAATTATAAACAATTTTGATCTAGTTCAAGTCCATTATTATTAAATCAAATTGCGTCAAAAGAAATTGGGTGAGAATTTATGTTAAGATGTACCTAAACCCAGTATTTTTAAATCCAATCCATGCCTTTGTTTTTCAAGTCAAAATCTGCCAAAATTTAGGAAGAATCGTAGTAGAATTTAATTTCAAGGAAATCCAAGTTTATTATTTTTAAGGCCAACTCATTGTTATACTTTTTTCAAAATTTGGGCACAGTGTAAAATTAGGGAAAACTTATTTTCAATCGATTTCAAATTAAGTGTTGCTAAACCCACCTTATAAATTTACGAAACAAATTCATAAAAATTACCTTAAAAGAAACAACTTACAGGCTAAATAATTAAAAGCTGATAATTCCTAATCTTGTCAAAACTCCTTGCATTGCTAACCTTTAATTTTATGTAAACTTCAAAAAGAAACTTTGGTTCTTGCAGATACTTAAGGTAATTAAGAAGGATCCTTTGTATTTTATCTTAAACTTTATTTGACATCGAAAGAAAACACGTCAAATTCAGTAAATTGGTTTTTGTCTCAGTTTATTTTCGTAAAACCTGTTGAATGTCTTAAACCCAAACTCAGGTAGGCCTAAGTAATAAAACTGAATGCAAACTAAATTAAGAAATTTGGGTTACCCCACTTTACATGGTCGTAACTTTGTTAATAACCCATCTAAGATAAGGTGTTAATTTAAAGGGCAAAATTATCTTGCGGGAAACTAAAACACACTTCTTGCTTTGTTTATGTTTTTAACTCTAATTTCTTTAAATGTTCTGAATTTAAAACTTTTTTCCTCAAAAGTAAACTACGAAATTTTCACATATCTGCGTACTTTTACACGAAAATTGAATACGATATTAGTAAAAGGTTGACAATATAATGTTATCGTTTTTGTCCCTTAAAACTTCAATTAGTCTATCAGTTACACTGACCACTGATTGATAGCTTTTTGATGTCCTTGTGAGCAGGGGTTTCCGCAGTGATTGAAAACGGTCAACTAAAATCTATTGTGTCCGGAAAATTAATCGAATGTAGCCTAAATAAACAACTTTGTTAGATGAAATGTATTTAGGCCCTTTTAAACCGAATTTATGAACCTGAATTATCGATTGCTGCCGTGGTTCGAATTTTTCTTTCAGCTCTGGAATTTGCATGATTTTATTATTATATTTTATTTCAGACATTTTGAATTTTTGCTACTCGTCTTGTAAGTAACTCTTGATTATAATAATTTTTGATTTTCTTTTCAGGTACGTTCGGCAGCAAGCCGGTTTCCACTAAGTTGGTGAGTTAGTCAGTAATTATAAACCTTTCACATTCTCTGTCTGTGCTTTCTCCAAACTTGTTTATATACCAAAATCTACGTACAACGTAAATATAAAGCAAATTCAAAATACTAACAAAAAAATCTACTGAAAACTATGTGGGTTGTAATTTTCCAAACAACCACCCGATGGATGCGCAAAGTTAAAAATAAAAGGAAAAATAAAAGAATCCCGGTTGCTCGGCGTAAAAAAAACAAACAAAATCAAAAATAAAATGGGTAGAGTTAAACGGCAGGAAAATCAAACACACGCCTTTCAGACAACGTAATTCAGTTAAATTTCAATCGATTGCTAATTAATAACCTTTCACTTCCAACACTCAACTTGTTAAACGGAACTTTATTTTCACGTAGTTACGTTGTTATGTACACCTACATTTCCGCTTTGGTAATTAATCAACCTTTTTGAGGATTTGTGAATCGTAAATCTTCTTTAGATGTGTAAATAATGCAAGTTTGTGATTAAAAGTGCTTTAATTAAATATTAGATGTCAAATTTTCATTTTTGAGCTTCACTTTTGCAGGTTTTCCAGGCCTGAAGTGATTTAGGAGTTAAATTTTTAGAAATCTCCCCTTGAAGGAGGGATTCCAAGAATGTATTACTTCTGGTATTATTTAAGTTTTGTAGATAATAAAATAAAATCTTACGAGTTAACTTTGACGTGAAATATTGTAAAAATCGCAAAATTAGCCGATGTTAAAGTATTAAATAAACTGTCTTCTTTAAAAAAATTTAATTTGCAATTTCTACATTGTTTAATGCGCTACCTTTCTCGGAAATATCTAGCCGATTTAGTAATTATCTTCTTCTTCTTCTCTAGCACATTGGTATCCATAATTAGACAAAGGCCTCCTTAATGCTTTCCATTTTTCTCGGTTTTGAGCTGTGTTAATCCACTTTAGAACTGCCACCATTTTGACATCGTTGTACCATCTGTTAGGTGGTCGTCCTGTAGTTCATCTGTAATTCCATGGTCGCCAATATTCTTTTTTAGTAATACTGACAGTCATTAAATAGAAAGCTTCTGAAAAAAAATTCACTTGGCCCAAACAGTTATAACCACATGCCAGAAAAAAAATATATGCTTTATAGTTTTGGTTCGGTTATTTATAAAATAGCAGATTTTGAAAATAATATTTTGCTTAAAAAAAATCATGGAATACTCGAAAGTTATGATTCTGGCCTTCTAATAAGCTGAAATTTCTATTGCTCCATGTATTAATATTTAAAATCTGAAGATTGTTTTGCTCAACTTTTACTATGATTATAATATTTTAAACACAACATTAGTTTTTAGAATTTAGAATTATCAGACTATTTTCAAGGAAAAAATATTTGTACGTGTTCCGTTTTAAAAAAATTACTATGAGAGGCAGAAATTTTACTGGGGAGGAGATTCAGTAAAATCTAAGAAAAAAACTAGAAATTTGTAAGTTTTAAAGTTTTTTTTAATACAGTTGATTCAACCATTTAAGGACATTTGTTTTTTGTTTGCAGTTAGGGATAGTTTTTATACGTTCGTAGTACATGTAAACTGCGGCAGCAACTGCCACAAACAATCTTGTCTTGTACCAGTAACTTTTGTAACTAGATTTCGTTTTGTATATTAGTGTTAATAGTAATTTAAATTAAACCATCGTAAAACCGAATTCCAAATTATTACGTTACAAAAAAATCCAGCATCGTTGTTGAAACACAATACAGTTTTTCTATTATTCTGGTTTTAGACGTAGAATTTCCCTTGTCTGCTTCTTGTCTAGATTTAGACCACTTAAGAACTGGTACTAAATATTTACCCAATGTTTGTATTTTCCATTGCTAATTGCTATCTCTGCTTTATCGAATTTTAATGGACATTATGCTATTTATATATTTGCACTTGTCAATCTCAGTTGAACAAGCTAAAGAATAAATTACCAAATAATTTGTTTTTCACTTTAGATTTGCATTAATTAAGCATAAAAATACTCAACTAGAATAGATCCCTGGTAAAAATGAACAATATGAAATGCTTCACACTTAATTGTTCAGAAATATCAAAATACATATGACAGTCATTTCAGATACTATTTGCTGGTTCAGTGAGAAAGCCAAAACCCAAAAAATTAAAATCATTAACCCGTTAATAATTTTCGCAAAACCATTAAGAAATACTGTATTTTTTACTTGTAGCCTTTTCTATACCCAGTAAGAAATTGCAACTTTTTAATATCTTAAATAGCAGAAAATTAAGTAACTGGAAACATAAATTCAATGAAAGTAAAACATGGTAGTTGTTTGAGAAAGCAAAGCTTTTCTGTGCAGAAAAATGTAAATTCTGCTTTTCACACATGTAGATGTTCCAGAACTTCATTTAGGTATTGAATGTTTCCTTAATATGCCAGAGATTTTATGAAAATTTCAAGTAAGAAATGGAAAGGGCATAGGAAACAAGAGTAATGAAGACTTTGATTTCTTAATACATACGCAAGTTTTCTAAGCTTTTATTTAATTTTCCGAGTTTCCCAAAATTGCCAAAAATTACGGTATTTTGGTGGATTCTCCACAGTTTTTTTTTAATATCCCAGCCATTTGAATCTTTTTTCTAGATTTTGAAATGGTTCCCAATTCAATGCACAAATTCATAAATCCAATACGACAAGAAATGGAAACTGCTTGGAAAAGCTTCCTGTGTTCAAAAATTGTTAAAATATTTACTGACTCCTTAGAAGATGCCTCATTTTTGTAGTTTAATGTATTTTTTTAATTTCTAAAGCACAAAATTCAATTCATAAATTTGCAAATTTAATACTAAAGAAAGCTGTGTGGCAAATTCATAGTTTTCCTGGGCTAAAATAGTTTCTAATTACGTAAAACGATATCTCAATTTCCCAGAGCTTTATTTAACCCTCGAAAACTCCTAAATTTACCAACTTTTGGATTTATGAAAATTTAGTGGAATCTTCAAGGTTTCTTAAAATGTTTTAAAAGTTTTACACACGTATTTTTTTACAAAGTATTATTTATTATTTACTATTATTATTTAGTTTTTCAAGACTTTGTTTATTTAATTATCGGAAGCTTGCTAAATTCATCAGATTTATAAATTAAATAATTTCCAAAAATCTGGCGAATGTTTTAATGTTTTCTTTTTAATTTCAGAAACGTTTTATTATTTTTTTAAATATCTAAAATTGCTGAAAATTTAAGGTAAAAAAATCATGTTGAATGCAAGCGAAAAATGGAAAACCTGCGATTTATTGTGTTGGAAAAACTTTAAAATACTTTCTGTTTTCCTAAAATTCCTGAAAATGTATGCTGTCCAAGCATGCAAAAAACTTCAAAAAATTATCTTATTTTCTAATAGGTAGACAGCGAAGTTCCCCTGATTTTTATTTTATCTTCGGGAATTTACAAGAAATTGTATGTTTTTCATGTGTTAATAATACAGTATGGATTTACCAATATTTTTTAAATTTCACAGATATTTTATCAGAATTTATCAGGAGGTTTATGACTTTCTTGAAATTTTCATAGCCTTTTAATTTCGGAAAAGTGGTTCACACGTTAATGTAAAAATGACTTGAATGCTCGGATATTGTACAAAATTTCTTAACGATTTCGTAAGTAATACAAAATTCTACACAGATACTTCAAAATTCAATGCCAAAGGAAAGTAAATCCCGCCCAAATAGAAAGCGAAGCCAAAGCTTTGTTGTGTCCAAAATTGTTGTTTAAAATAGTCCTTGATTTTATGAAAAACGCGTAAGTTTTTTGGAAGTTAATTTTTTTAAATTTGTTAGACTTGCAAATTCAGCCCAATTTTTTTTTTTAGGTTTTTTTGGGGAATTTATGGAGTGAGTTTTTTGAGATTGCTTGAATTTCGTTTTAAAAGCTTGCGTATTTGGTAAATTTGCTTAAAAGTTTTTAAAAATCAAGCTTCGATATGGCATTTTCCGAGAAATTTATGTATTTTAAAAAACCTGGTGGTTTTAACAAAAATCATTGCTGACTCTTCTAATTTCAGTTTTTCAATTGCCCAACTTGCTTCCTCTAATTTTTATTATTGCCATAAAAAGCTGTAACTTAATATTTCTAATAAACAATGGGCCAAGTGTTGCAGAGTTCTACTGAGCCAACTTTACTTTTATAATTTAGAAAAGAAAATATTTTGAAAAACTAACTCCAAGCCATTTTATCAAGTTCGTTAAAACTTATAACTTGGTTATCGAAATACGTATTTAGTTTTGTGGTTTTACATACCTATTCGACGTTCCACTAAATCAGACCATACGATCTGTTTGAGTTTTATTTTGAAATTATAGGCCGATTCGAAAGAATGAATGGTTTATTTAAAACAGTAAAAGAATACTTAGGGTCTTGAAAACAAAAAGACAAAGAAAACTTGGTGTTGCAACGCGTCCACATTCGACGACTGCCGGTGCTCCAAGAGACCACTTTCGTGGTCCAGCGTACCCTCATTCCAAGAAAGGGTGGTAGTAAAGAGTGGTGCATGAACCACTTCATTGTTGTAGGAAAATCGTTGTCCACTGAGTTAACTTTTGAGATTCAGCAACAAAGTCGGGCATTGACGTGTAAACAAGTGCACTGTCCTAATGAAAGAGGCAAGGTGCGGTCTTCTCTTAATTTCCTAGCTCAAATTTTGCGTAGTACTCTCCACTGATTGCCCTTACTTTTTCCAAGTAGTCAATAAAGACCACACCCTGTGAATCCCAGAAAACCGAAGCCATGACCGGCAAGGTCTGCCTGCAATTCACATCCTACTGTTATCGCCTTCTTTAGAGTAGGTTAGGCTTAGTTGTCGATTGTTTTGATTATTCTTTCCACTTCGGCGTGTAGTGGTGGACCCATATTTCATCAACGATAACCTGGCGCAAAATATTACGCTTGAAACGCTCCACGTACCCAGACGACATAGCCATTCGAACACGCTTTTCGCCTTAAGTTAGCAAACACAGCACCCATCGCACACAAAGGCTTTATACAAATATTCATGTAAAATATGATGAACTTGTTCAGTTGAGATCCCTGCCACGACTGCTATTTCCCTGATCTTCAATCTTCGGTCACTCAAAACACGAATCTCCTTTCTGTCCATC
Organism: Melanotus villosus; assembly: GCA_963082815.1. Classification (NCBI taxonomy): domain Eukaryota; kingdom Metazoa; phylum Arthropoda; class Insecta; order Coleoptera; family Elateridae; genus Melanotus; species Melanotus villosus. The sequence continues at coordinate 2,708,623 of OY720420.1, read as the reverse complement.
ATTTGTGAAAATGCTTGGACGGTCGTCTATTCCGCACGCCCAAACAATAACCTCACAATGCATTGAGCTGAAACTCGACAGGGGCTCGTTTGAAGGATCAAACTTGTCGGCCGTGTATTGATCATGGTGCTACCATCTCTGCCACAACCCACATAAGTCTCTAGTTCAAATCTGCTTCTAAATCTAACGATTTTCGTTTTTGGCCAAAAAATAATAGTTTTTTGGAAAAGTTATTTAACATCTAAAAATTTTTATTCTCCAAATTAATTTACATTTTGATATACTTCCAACTTTACACTCTCTATAAAAGGCAAAATATGTTATTTACATTGCGTTTTGTTAGAGTAATTCGTTGCGGATTTCACATAAATTTGTTAAACTACTGCAAATGTTTATAAAAGTTCTTTGCGTCTGATGCCACAAGACTAAAAAAATAATTACGTAAATAGATGCAGAAATTATGTTTCACGTTTGCACTTGGACCAACAAAAATTGTAACTTTAGTCACACGCATAAAAAATAAGCACTTCCATATTTTGTAATACGTTAATATTTAAGAGTGTTATGTCTTCATGTTAAACTTCACTGTTTTTTATTTGTTTGGCAACGTATGTATTATTCAAAAATATGAGTAAAGCTAAGAATTTCCTCGTTAAGTTTAATTTACATACACGCGGGCAAGGCAGTAACTGTAACATTAGGCAGAAGCGAACGTGAGAAGTGTATCAACGGCCATAACGCAGCAGTTCGTGCATATGTCATTTTGGCCAATATCATATTTTACACTGACTTTTTCCCGGGGTTATATAACCGTGTGTTAGTGCTTGAATCACGTACGTTTTACGTGAACATATGAACCAAATTGTAAGAATAACCCGGCGTTAATTTTCACTTTTTATCGCTGTTTATTTAACTGTAATTATACTGTAAATAGCTTTGCATAACTTTACACTAATTGCATTGTTTGTTTCGGGCTTAACTTGTGCGATGCGTGCAGGGCAAACTGAGGCGATGATGTGTACAAGGGTAGGAACGATATCTCTGGAACGCAGTCCTGGTGCTTTTCATGTTAATGCCAACGTGAGGTGTAATAGTTATATAACAGTAAACAGTCCCGTAACAACTTGTATATCTAACGTTAAGGAGGTTGGGGTTTCTCGGTTGTGGTGATTTGTTGGTAACTTATTCAAAAGTCAAACGCCCGCCTACTTGTTTGAATTAATTGATACAGAAATGCCTAATCGTCTTATGTATTATGACGGAGGAAAAGGCTACTCGCCATTTTGTAATATAACCCTAGTCGGATCCGTCGTTATAAATCCCGCACTTACAAAACACGTAACGTATCTACAATTAACAAGACCTATAAATTCGGAACGTTGTTTGATTTTGTAATGAGACAAACATGGCCGTGAAAGGTTCCGGTCGACGGCTTCCAGTTTCCGTTTGGCACTGTTTACAAGTTGCTTATGTCGGTTTCAGATTGCATTTGCTTGGGATGTGTTGATCTTGATTACAATGCACTTCGAGAGATTCTAAGTGCCTTGGATTTCTTGATGGGAAGGAACGTGATCCAAATTACATTACGTTTCTAACTACTGAAATGGAAACTTGGATTCCATCATACGCCTTAATTGTTACTTTAATATTAAGTTCTACATAATCCTCGAACGGCGAGATGTATTCATCTTAAATTTGATGTAAATGCACTAAGCGAGAAACTTCAGTATAGTACCTAGAACATGAAATTATCTTATTTCGAGATTTAAATACGGATTCTGTGGAAAATTGCCTTAATAAAAATATATTAAACAATGCAAGGATCTGGTACACTGGAATTTCCATTATTAAATCCTTGTACACCAGACTTCTTAGTTTTAACTTCACTTCAAAGTTTTAAACCTCGCAGATCTTCTTCTTCATACAGTTCGCATATATTTAAGACTAATATTTTTAGCTTACTATTGTTTTTGTTTTATCTGTTTAATGTTAAATGTGAATTTCTAGTTCTTAAGCTGTTGGATTTCCTTGTAAAACAAGGTGCTCAATTCAAATTGTTACATCATTAATAAGCGTTTATTCACAATTTATGAGACATATCTTACAAGTTGTATTTTTTTATAAAGGCAATGGCTATACTGCTATACATACATACATGTTAGCAAAATAATTCCGATCGTTACTCATCGGCGTTTATAGTGACCCGAAGACGTTTGGGGAAACTTGCACATGTGGCTCGCATGGTGTCTTCGGGAATATCTTCCCAAATTGTGACTAATAACTTTTTTAATTGTTCCAAACTGATGAATGTTCGATTCTTGAAATATGTCAGCATAACCCCCAGAGACATTAATCGAGCGGGTTGAGATTCGGCGAAGACGGTGGCCACAAATTCTTATTACTTGAGCTTTTAATTAGAAGCATGTGCTGGGGATGAGTCTTATTGAAAAACAGCTTTGGGTCATAAAATCATGATTTCCCGAATATCATGTTCTATGCCAATCGTAACACCCTTTTCCACAAATTTTATCGACAAGAAATTTTTTCGACACCGCGCCCAAACCATAAGTGTCTGAGCATTTTGGAGCTGAGGACCAGCTAAAAACATTGGATCGGCATTCTGGAGTGATACAGAATACACACAATCATTCTGGGAGTTGGGAGGCTGCTGCAAATGAAATAACTTCTCATCAGAGAACAGGATCGGAAGTACCCATGCCACTTTGGCAGCTCTTTTGCACTAGCACACCGTTTTTCCGTTTGAATCGTAGTTAAACCGTGGCCTTTTTGCCGCTTATAAGCATTTAATTTAAAGTCTTGATGGATAATATTATTCATTGTTCCTAGAGAAACACTTAATTCTGTGGCCAGTTTCCTCTGCGATAACAGAGGGGCGAAACGTTGAGTTCTTCTGTTTCAACAATGATACGGTTTTAACCCGGAAGACGTTCTGTTAACACTGACACGGACCGTGGAATTCTTCGAATTCATTCATCTCTGATCGTTGTAGCTTTCGCCGTATTCCCTCTCTTGCCACTTTGATCGATCTCTTAGTTCGTCAGAGAGCTGACTTCCATTTCATTTAACTGGTTTCACAGTTCCATGTTATGTGTAACGGGAAATGGTACAGAAGAATAACATCCAGTTAGTTCTTTGACTTTGGGTCAGCTCCAAAATCTTGAATGGTATCTCTCTAGCAAAAGCTCCAGAACTCCTTCGCGTTTATACTCCATTATTTGATCTGATTAAACAATAAAACTGATATTGTTGAAACTGACATGCGTACTAATATTCAATTGTTTATAGGTTATTACAAAGCCACACGCGCAATGCATAATGTCTGGAATATACTCGCAGTAAACTAACTTATAGTCTGTTCCTAGCTTAGAAGGAGCTACAGGCTCCTATGGGATATATTTGTATTCGTTCAATTTGGAAGTTATCCCAATCATGCCATCCTTTTTTATTACAACGGTGTTGCCAATTTTTTATGTGCAAAATAATGCGTTGTATTTTGGCGGTCGTAGTTTTGCACGTGGCAACGCGATTCTCCATAAGCCCTGTCCTTCTCTCTAATGTAGGAATGGTTTAATATAACAGTTTAACCTGAACACCTTGTACAATATTTCTGAAATATAAAATGCCTTTGACTTGATATTTCACTATTTAATATATTTAACATTCTACTTAATTTTGAAGGTCCAAATTGTATAACAGTATTTTAATGACGCAATACACCCCGATTTTGGGCAGCTTCGTCATGTAGTTGATACGAGATAATTGTTTTATTAATTCAAGACCTCCTTCGTGGTGCCTGTTTCTGTCTTCTTGGAGAAGTATGCATTTAAGGGTTTTTCTTTATATTCTATGGATGACCGTATTTTCAGCTTTTTATGGGTGAACCGTTCTAGTCTAGAAACTCAAAGAGTTCTTCTGACGTAGTCCATTTCAGTAGTTTGTAATTTTGTCTTTTATTTGCTATTCACTGTTCATGTGTTACATCCAAAATTTGGGACGCCGGTCTCTTCCAATATGTTTCTTCACTTTACAGGGTGTTTATCTCATCTACTTTCTCTTCATTTTTGATTTCTTCCTTTCTTATTCCTTCCGATGTTATTGTCATCCGCAGATGTTTGAACTGTTGCTTCTTCTTATCATTTATGAGTATGTGGAACTGCACATCGTTGTTAATAACAAAGTATTCTGTTTGTCCATTATTTTATGGTTTTTCATTGCACTATTTCAAGATATGTGTTAAGGTTAAATAATAATGGAGAGCTATAGCTTCGCCTTAATCCTTTACTGGTGGTAAATGATAGTTTCAAGTCTATTAACTTATGTAACTAAAGTTTTGGGAAAATTTTTCGTATGATTGTTTTCATATTAAAAATAAAGCAATCACGTTACCTTTGAATATGAAACCCATGGCCATTTAGCTGCTATGTGACACATTATAATTATCGTTAAACCTTCACTGAATATTTTTCTGTAGTATAAATTTAAGATGCGCTATAGTTTGTATTATTAGATTTGAAAATTTTTCCCAAAACTTTAGGTACATACGTTATTATATCGACAGTTCATTTACTAGGCATATTAGCAGTTTGTTTACATTCACCTTGTGTAGAGCTTCCCATAATTTATTCCTCGAAATTAACCATTTGAAGATCAACAAAGCTAAGATGAATTTCTTCTCCTACATAGGTTCCTTTCCCTGACACCTACTTTTAACACAAAGATTTCTGTACAGGATTTGCCATGAATAAGCCCATATCAGAGTATGGTATTTGACGTAACAATGTACCTGCAACAAACAAAGGTTTTGATGTCACACAAGAAAAAAAAACTGAAGGATGTTATAAACAATCTGAATTGAAAGGCAACATCTGAACGTATAGAATATAGACTACTTAAATATGGAGCATTCCAATTAATTTCAGGAATAAAAAACTCTTGAGTAACTACCTTCAGAAGAATCAAATAGCAACGCAGTGAAAAAAATTCCACGTAGCATCTATCTATAAGAAAAACTCCAAGAAAACCAACAGTTACAGGGGCTTCTGCTGCGATAGTACCCTTGGTAGATTATTCGGTAAAACGTTAACCACCAAATTACAAGAAAATCTCTGAAATTTTCCTCGTTCTTTCAAACTTAAAAACCAAGATTCTGCATTTGTTTTTTCTTATACGTATCTTTTACACTAAAATTATGAATTTTCCTTCATGCTCTTGTTTTCTGCATTGTCTTATACTCAACCTGTTTACTCTTCTCTTGGATTTCTCTTCGCATTTTTTTCCATGCACTTTTGTTTCTCAAGCTTTCTTTACACACATTTCCTTTCCTTTTGCACATCTTTCCCTTCTCTTCCGTTTTCTCTTCTTCTCTTACTTTTCTTCTCATTCCATTTCTTATCATCTCGTTGCATTCTTCTCCTTTCTTTTCTACACTTTCTCTTTTCGTTTCTTCCTCTTCCAATATCTTCTCTAGTTTTTCCTCTTTATCCCTACACTCAACAATCATTTTCGTACTTTTCTCTCCTTCAATTGAAAAAAGTCTGAAAATTTTTGACTTGAATATACCTTTTGTGTTTATATTTTTTGTATTCACTGAACTCAGCCTTGAAATTGCTTTACTTTTGCCCTTCTTTCCTTACTCGTACCATTGCACTTCTTCTTTTTTATTCTCATATCTTCTCACCCTAATTCTTATGTTTTTGTTTCATCTCTTTCCGTTTCTGCTCTTCTCTTCCTCTTTTCATCTCATTTTCTTCTTATGCCTTCTTGACCTCACTTCTCTCTCTCTACCAGCTATCGTTTTCTTTATTTTTTTCAGCTTCTATTGAAGAAAGCCTATGCGGATATTTACTTAATTCGTTCCAGTCAGTGACTGCGTGACTAGCAGTATATTATTATTATTATTATTATTTATTAAATAAGAGCTGAGGAGAGATCTCCTATAATGCTCCCAAGAACAAAAATGTATACAGTATACAAATTACAATAATGGTAGTAATTACAGTAACAATATTAATTAATATACTTAGTCTAAGTAGCCTAATGAAACAATGATTAACAAAAATGTGATAAGTAAACATAGAACATAGATTACAACGAGTCAAGTCGGTTTTTATAAAATTGTTTAAGGAAGTTACTTCAAAAACAGAATCAGGTAGTTTATTCCACAAATAAAAAACACGATTCGATAAAAATATTTGTCTAGGAACAGATTTAAAGGTTTCACGTTGAAGTTTATACCGGTGACCAAGTAAACGGTCATCATTTCGAAGGCTGTATAAATGATTTAGGTTCACTGTGAATGAATCCGTTAATATGCGAAAAGTCATTATTAAATCGCCACGGTTTTTACGTTCCTCTATCGATGGCATATATATTAATACATTTTAGATCTATTATTATTTTTTTCTTTTTAAATAAATCTTTGGGCTTTTGTTCCCAGTTTTATTTTATTTTTACATGAATTTTTTGCTAATGTGCATTTGTAAGGTAGTGATTTCTTTTTGTTTTTATTTTTCTTTATAAATGGGACTAGTTAAAGAACCAGAAACTTTCAATTAATATTAATAAATTCCAGTTCTACAAGTAAAATTATCTTAGGCCAAAAGTAGCTTCTTCTGTTACAAGTTTCCTATTTAGAAGAGTCTTTTTGTATTTTTTTTGTGCATATTTAATGTTATTACTTTAATTCCTTTCGCTTTAGCGGACAGATTTTCCTTTGTTGATACTGAATAGTTACTTGTAGATTGCTGTGAATTTAACTAAATCGAAGCTTTTAATTAAAATGTTTGTTCGTAAAAAATAAAAATTAAATTTTATAATTCAAGTTTCAATTTTTAATGTTTAAAGATCATTTCAGCACATTTAACAAAATAAATTTCTACGACACTGCAATAAAACAAAAAGAAATGTTCCAATAAATCGGCCCTTGCATTGATTTGCTTGACTATCTGCTCATTGTCGTTAATTCTAAATTTTAAAGTTACTCAATTTTTTCTGATGATCTGATTTTTTTAGCTTTATTAATTAACGCTGTTAAATTTTCTGTTGCCTTTGAATTTGAAAGAGTTTTCGGGTAACTTCAGTAAATGTCGATTTTAACATTTATAAAATTGGTCCGTCTTTAGGTAAATTGCAAATTTTACAAGTTTTAATCCCACTTCAAATGTAAACATTATTTAGTAGCTTATCTTTATACCCTTCTTGAATTTTTGTAACTGTAACCGGTGGCCAGATATCCCTAAAAAATGTTAAGAAACTCTTCACAACAAAAATTCAGTAAATTTGTATTGCAAATAAACAATTGAATCTCATTAAAACTTCAAATAGAAACTACTCCTCTTAGAAACAAGTAGCAATTTATTAATAATTAAATATTAGTCAAAATCAAAAAGCCACCCTTGATTCATTAGGAATAACACGAAATTTGCTAGATGTTGAGTCAGAATTTAAATATTTAATTAGGATCAAATCGCTTTAAATAAAAAAATAAACGCAGGAAAATCCAAGCTATTGGAAACTACTCGTAATTAACAAAAATAATTGTTTTTTTTATTAATCTTCAATTACATGGGTCACTAACAATGCTTCGTAGCCCTAATATAAAAACCAAATTCCCACTGCACATCCGAAAGCATATAAAACTTGAAAACAACCCCCCCAAGTAACAGCTTAAATAACAAACCCATTTCAAAAGAAATCCAACTCCACTTACGTATACGTACGTACTTACGTCCCAAGGCCATAAATAAACATGACATGTCACGAATCTCCCCTCATCTATGAATCTTTTCCATCAAAAACATTCGTTCAACCAAAATTACCAACCTTGTTAAGATGATCGCTTGTGAAAATCGTTTCTCAACAAGTTACCTCCATTGACCGCCCTCTGACACAAACCAACCCAATGTATTCACCCTGTTGACGTACCCCAATTGTCGCTCCTGGCTACATCGGTGTCGGTATTTGAAAAACCCTCGAGTAAATCTGCGTTTCTTTGGCATTTTCTTAGAACAAAAGAACCGTAAAGGTTCTGAAAACCCTATTAAGTAATGCTAAAAAAGCAAAATGATGTTTATGATTAACAAAGCTGTTGATAGAGGGGTTGAAAGTTTAATGAAGTAATATTTTAATAATCTTAAGCCGATAATTAAGTGGGGCCTGTTTTAATTTTCTTTTTAAATTTAATTTGACAGGCGATGAATTATGTTATTTAAGGCCTTAATTGAAAAGTCGCCGATCGATATCTAACACAATTCCGTTGCCTGTAAAACAATATTCTGGAAGTATAAAATATATCTATATTCGTTACATAGTACTTAAGCCAAGAATACAACTAAACAATAGAATTGGGTCGCGAATCGATATTAATTGAAACCTCAAGTCGACAAC